>OY720430.1:3292892-6267367 GCA_963082735.1 Pocota personata
ATGAAATGAATGAAATGAATGAAATGAATGAAATGAATGAAATGAATGAAATGAATGAAATGAATGAAATGAATGAAATGAATGAAATGAATGAAATGAATGAAATGAATGAAATGAATGAAATGAATGAAATGAATGAAATTGAATGAAATGAATGAAATGAATGAAATGAATGAAATGAATGAAATGAATGAAATGAATGAAATGAATGAAATGAATGAAATGAATGAAATGAATGAAATGAATGAAATGAATGAAATGAATGAAATGAATGAAATGAATGAAATGAATGAAATGAATGAAATGAATGAAATGAATGAAATGAATGAAATGAATGAATGAATGAAATGAATGAAATGAATGAAATGAATGAAAATGAATGAAATGAATGAAATGAATGAAATGAATGAAATGAATGAAATGAATGAAATGAATGAAATGAATGAAATGAATGAAATGAATGAAATGAATGAAATGAATGAAAATGAATGAAATGAATGAAATGAATGAAATGAATGAAATGAATGAAATGAATGAAATGAATGAAATGAATGAAATGAATGAAATGAATGAAATGAATGAAATGAATGAAATGAATGAAATGAATGAAATGAATGAAATGAATGAAATGAATGAAATGAATGAAATGAATGAAATGAATGAAATGAATGAAATGAATGAAATGAATGAAATGAATGAAATGAATGAAATGAATGAAATGAATGAAATGAATGAAATGAAATGAAATGAATGAAATGAATGAAATGAATGAAATGAATGAAATGAATGAAATGAATGAAATGAATGAAATGAATGAAATGAATGAAATGAATGAAAATGAATGAAATGAATGAAATGAATGAAATGAATGAAATGAATGAAATGAATGAAATGAATGAAATGAATGAAATGAATGAAATGAATGAAATGAATGAAATGAATGAAATGAATGAAATGAATGAAATGAATGAAATGAATGAAATGAATGAAATGAATGAAATGAATGAAATGAATGAAATGAATGAAATGAATGAAATGAATGAAATGAATGAATGAATGAAATGAATGAAATGAATGAAATGAATGAAATGAATGAAATGAATGAAATGAATGAAATGAATGAAATGAATGAAATTAATGAAATTAATGAAATGAATGAAATTGAATGAAATGAATGAAATGAATGAAATGAATGAAATGAATGAAATGAATGAAATGAATGAAATGAATGAAATGAATGAAATGAATGAAATGAATGAATGAATGAAATGAATGAAATGAATGAAATGAATGAAATGAATGAAATGAATGAAATGAATGAAATGAATGAAATGAATGAAATGAATGAAATGAATGAAATGAATGAAATGAATGAAATGAATGAAATGAATGAAATGAATGAAATGAATGAAATGAATGAAATGAATGAAATGAATGAAATGAATGAAATGAATGAAATGAATGAAATGAATGAAATGAATGAAATGAATGAAATGAATGAAATGAATGAAATGAATGAAATGAATGAAATGAATGAAATGAATGAAATGAATGAAATGAATGAAATGAATGAAATGAATGAAATGAATGAAATGAATGAAATGAATGAAATGAATGAAATGAATGAAATGAATGAAATGAATGAAATGAATGAAATGAATGAAATGAATGAAATGAATGAAATGAATGAAATGAATGAAATGAATGAAATGAATGAAATGAATGAAATGAATGAAATGAATGAAATGAATGAAATGAATGAAATGAATGAAATGAATGAAATGAATGAAATGAATGAAATGAATGAAATGAATGAAATGAATGAAATGAATGAAATGAATGAAATGAATGAAATGAATGAAATGAATGAAATGAATGAAATGAATGAAATGAATGAAATGAATGAAATGAATGAAATGAATGAAAGGAATGAAATGAATGAAATGAATGAAATGAATGAAATGAATGAAATGAATGAAATGAATGAAATGAATGAAATGAATGAAATGAATGAAATGAATGAAATGAATGAAATGAATGAAATGAATGAAATGAATGAAATGAATGAAATGAATGAAATGAATGAAATGAATGAAATGAATGAGATGAATGAAATTTCTAATTCTTTTCTGCTGATTCGAAATCCACACACGTAATTTACTAGGAGGCTGCTTTGCTATGACATCGCGACACGGTTATTGAACGGCATATCAAAGCAGTGTTTCACTATTTCGCTTTAAAATTTCATTGAAGATGGAGACCGGGTGCTCTCTCTTGAATTTAAGGCTCACTATATGCCTCTACATATTTGTTTGATATTATTCAATTCTCTATTGGCAATCATTCGTTTCTAACTCTTTAAAATGTCCACAAGATGGTTGCAACTGGTTTGGTTCACTACCTACCACTCGTACTTCACTTTAGACCATAATCTGAACACAAATTTCACCAGAACATATGTTCAACACCACCAATTCAAAGCCAAAATTATACTTAATTTGTTAGTTCAATATAATTTCAGAATTGTATTGAAAAATTGTTCACTCTGGTGAATACGCAATTAAAGTGACTAAAAGCCCTAAATGCTCATCACGTTGTTTTCCACATGTCAAAAGTATGCAGACTGCCTACATTAGAATGTAAATGTGACACCTGTGAACATGTTCCTTTTATTTACAGAGAATCCTTGTGTTGGAGTTATGAGAAATTATTTTAATGTCACACCCGAATCATTCCAGCTCAAAATAAACTCTGGTTTTTCTTACGTACATATATACGTAGATACTTCCATGTGTCTCCTAACATTTAGAGATTACATTATGACAATTTCATTTAATTAAAAGTCGCGTTTCAAAATTCTATTCACGGTTAATGTAACTTAAAACTGAGTGGGTGTTTTTAGGAGGACGATGATGGTTTTAGGCAAAGGTCAGAAAGAGGTCCTGCGTTCTAAATGAGTTAGATGTCTACGAGAAACTGTAAGTCTAAAATATTTCTTCCCGTGAAGAATATAATTGATTGAGAGGAAACTTTTCAATTAATCACAAGATGGGGGTTGTAACAGAATTGGGAAGGCACCAGCAGAAAAAGAAGTTTGCTCTTTGTTATTTTTAGACGTTGCGCAGGCCTTTGATAAAGTATAAAGTTAGAGTATAAACTATATAGGGATCTACCTAGATAATATTTTGAGTTTCTTAAATCTTATATAGCAAATAGATTCTTTAGAGTCCGTTATAGAAATGCGTACTCTGCACTTAGAGAAATACAAGCAGGTGTTCCGCAGGGGAGTGTTCTAGGGCCAACACTGTATTTGTTATATACTAGTGATATACCATAAGCAATGACACAATGTTAGTCAGGTTCGCAGACGACACTGCAATCTTAACAGTAGATGGGTGTGTGGTTAAAGAAACAGAAAAGTTACAAAATATAGTTAACAATATACAGTATGTGGTCAATGAATTATGACCGATCGCGTTTTCAACGAATTTTGCTACTTTTTGCAGCGTATGTTAAGTGGAATGCGTTTTTTTTTTTATTTGTTTTTAAGAATACGTTAAGTAATTTGAATAGCAGGCAGGCACCCAAGGACACTTGCCTACGTGCGAGCGATAAATGTGCACCAAGCATTAAAAGGTTTAAACGTGCTTTGTTATCATCCTCTTTTAGCTCGTAGTGGCAATAGTGCGGTTGTAAAAAGTGTTTTAAAAAGTGGAAAAGTACTTTGTGGCTTAAATTAAGGAAATTGCATTAAATATTTGTTTCAAAATTAGTTTATATAGCTTATAGAGAGTTGAAAACCTTATTTTAGTTGTTTTTGTCAATATGGGTAAAAAAGTCGACATTTCTGTCGAAAAAAAATCACAAGTTGCTGCTTTATTGATTGAGAAGAAGTTCAGCTATTCTCAAATAGCTAAGATTGTTGGAATTGCGAAGTCTTCAGTAGTAAAAATTTCAAAACACGTGGACATAAAAGGCGGTTCAACCTTGGTTACGCCAAATAATCGGCAAAATTGTGGCAAAAAAAGAAAAACAACACCAAAGACTGACCGGAAAATCGTTCATAAAGCTCTGCAGGAACGTAATGCACCAGCTCACTCCATTTTGAAAGATTTGAACGAAGCTGGAATCGACATATCGTTGAAAACCCTGCGGCGTCGATTTAAGGAAAACTCCTTGCTCTGTAGCAGACCAGCAAAAAAGCCCAAATTGACCAACGTCATGCGAAAACGGCGATTATATTGGGCACAACTTCACAGAGAATGTGAGAGTACCTATTGGAACAAGGTAAGTTAATTTTTTCCTTAAATTTCTTTTCACAATAAAAGATAAAACAGTTTTACTAATTTTACCGCAATCACGATTTTATTTTAGGTTGTCTTTAGCGATGAGTGTCGCTTAGAAGCTGTGACGGAGACGGCCAAATTCGTCCGCAGAAGGCCCAATGAAAGATATTCACAGGAATGTATAGTTCGGACGGTCAAACACCCACCCTCCGTGATGATTTGGAGTTGCATAACAAGCGAAGTTACGGGGCCAATTTATTTCGTTGATGGAACCATGAACTCCAATCAGTATATTCACGTCCTGAGGAAAGTTCTTCGGCCTTATTTGAACACATTGCATTATGAAAGATGGAGCTCCATGTCACACGTCCAAGGCAAGCATGAAATGCTTGGGTTCCATGAACTTGGAAGTATTACCGTGGCCTGGTAATTCTCCGGATATAAACCCGATTGAAAACTGCTGGGCCTACCTAAAATCTCTCGTTTATAGTCGAAAAAATAATACCATTCAAGAGCTCAAGCAGAACATTGAAGATATCTGGAAAAAATACCCCGCTATGAAAGAAATGGTCGCGAAGTGCATTGAAAACATGCCCAAACGAATACAGGAGGTACTTAAACAAAATTGCGGCAGTACTAAGTATTAAAATTAAATAAGTTTATTTACTCTGTGATCACTCTTATGCCATGAAACAATAAATATATGCAACAAGATTTTAAATAATCCAATTAGTTTTGTTTTTATTTGCGGTCAAAGTCAAAAATCGCATAAATTTCTCACCGGTCATAATTCAATGACCATGTACTATATATAGGTAGAAATTTTGGACGCAAGGGCTTGCATCGTGATTTGAAAATTGACCTGGTTACAGAGGTCATAAAGAAAAACATTATTCGTCTGCTGATGCATGTTAAACCCGAAATAAAAACCATTTTAAATTTACAATCCAATATTCGTAGATTGCGAAGAACAAAGCCTCACGAACTCATGTGAAAATTATGAGAATTTATATTCAAATATCGTCTCCAAAGAGCAATTTTTCAAACAGAAATAAAAGTTATTTGTTGATCTTTCATTGATTGGTCATGATTCAGGATGTGTTCTTAGTGCGGTTAGAAACCCACACTACTTTGGGTTGCAAATCCCTTAGACTCTTTTCAGACTATTCGGTTTTGACCAGAAGGCAAAAAATCGAACGGCGAAAATCTGAATTGGCAACACGTTCACACTATATGGTTTATGCACGGCTTTTTTCCGTCAATTTTCCAATTCGTTTGCCTTTTATCGATTTCGCCTAAATTTTAAGTCTGAGGAATTTACAAACGGACTACACATATGGAGCAATTGCGTGCGACTCAGTTGTGCACTTTATTTATATTTAGGGAGCATTATTGTTTACTACGATGAGAGTGTAAGAGTGGTTAACCCTATGACGTATAATATAAATCAAGCAATTTTAAAACATGTGCCCTGTAAGTGGCACAAATTCTTGGTATAATATTAAATTATTTTATCTCTCATGTAACCATAAGCCACTGCGTAACTAAATACATCGAAGAGAAGAAGACCTACTCTGCTCATTTCTCTTGCTCCTAAATTATCGTATACAGTTCCCTATATTAAATAGCTAGGAGAGTATTGGAATTTCACATAAATTCAAATTTCCTTTAAATATTTCATCGTTCCTTTTGAAGGTTTGAATAAATCAAGATTTTGACTAGTAACTGGTCATCCGTAAATTGTATAGATACCGATGTTATATTCCCCCAGACTATATAACAAAAATAGGTAAAACGTTGTAGAAATGGTCAAAGAACCATCCTCCCACATGACACTCAGCTGGCTCTATTAGCACACACCTACACTCAAATTTCCAGAAATTCTCATCACATCAATCAATTAGCTAAATAAAGTCGAAAATTAGATGACAGTGATGTAGGAAGATGAAAAAAAAAAACCCCCCGACCAAATGAAACCTTTCTGCGTTATAAGGATCGCCCTCATCTTGAAGCAAACAGCTCTTATGTTTCACTCGTATTATTTACTTTTCCAACAGTTTTAATATCCCTAATTACAAGGAATAAGTAAAAATAATCGCTTCTCAAAATTAACTCTACGAATAGAATAGACGAAGAAAATGAACACACATTTGATTATCATTATCTGCTTCTCTGGATCTACGCAATTCGTAGAGCTGCTGTGCTACACCATCTGCGAAATCCTTTTTTTTTTTTTGAAATGGATGTAAAAACTAACTGAGAGCTTGGGGTTAAATATGTTTTCCAACATAAAGCGTTGATGATTATCGCTGTTAAATTTTTGCCAAGCATAGTAGGCGTCGTGCAATAAATTCAAAGACAATAATGGGAATTTTTGGGAGCGGTCCCAGAGGGCTAACAACTTAATCCCAACCAATAAATTTATAGTCAAAGAATGTCCTGGAAAATATAATAACCAAGTAATACACCGTGCAATGTTGCTACGTGTAGTACGCATTCGTTACGACTTCTTGGATGTTTTTGGATGATTTTGATTGGAATGGTAAAGGAGGAGGAATTCAATGGGTAAAGGTTAATGGTTTCGCACGTAACATATAAAGCCTAATGTTGTACATGGTATGGTGGTAGAAAGCAAGCGGATAACGAGCCAAAATATCAACGAAAAATTGACTTAAATGGAGTGAGAAATCTAACTGAAGATGATGATGAAAATTTATTGCATTATACGAGGGTGGTTTAAAAAGTACGAGGCCTACCATAGAAATAGTTTTAATTCTAAAATTGTACTTCTCTCCTTTTATTTTCCAACACTTTAATAGTGACTCCATGAAGTTTCATTCGTGTATTGCATTTAGTTCCGTTCATGCACGTGCTTAAGTGAGGCAAAGTAAAAGAATTTAAAAAAAATGTTGGTGGCAACTTTAGGGGAATCTGTCCTATCGAAAACAATAGTTAAAAAGTGAGACGAGATTCAAAACGAAGTTGGGTTCTCCAGGCTTTCTGGAAGATGGGTTCCTAAATAGCTTTCTGTTGAACAAAAACGCAATCTATTGATGATGTCGCGCGAGTGTTTGGATTGGCAAAATAATTATGCCAAACTCAATTTTTAATGAATTCAAATAAATAAATTAAAGAAAAATACTTAAATTTATTTACTTAATAAAAGTTTTTCGAATTGTTTTTTTTTAAAACTCAAAATATATCGAACTCTTTCTCGCCAAAATAATTATGCCGACGACTGTATATAAAATTTGTCAAACTTCAGTTATCTTTTACCTTCTTCTTTTGCTTACGGAGAAGTTATGATCTGAAATAGAAGGATCACAACCCTCGCACTTTACTACATCCCTACTGGTCCGCCTGTGGGGTTTGCCGGTTTGACCTCAGAAAGTACCGGCAGGCTTCCCTTCGTCACTTCGTCACTGAGGCCAATCAAATGCTGGTGTTTTTGCATTTATGAGATCCAGTTGTTTTTTGGTCTGCCTTTTTTGCGCGATTGTGTAGGAACTTTGATTGATATTGCCTTTTTGACGGGGTTCGAAGGATCTCTCCTTTGAACATGACAATACCAACTGAGTCGGTCGTGCTCTATCTTGCTTCTGATGGGTTTTTTTTACATGAAGACTTCCACGAATCTTCTAAATTCTTATTCTATCAAGCTTTGTTACTCCTGCTGTCATGCGAAGCATCTTCATCTCGGCTGCTGTTAATTTGCCCTCATACTTTTTGTACATTGTCCAGCATTGTGAACTGTATGCGAGCGCCGGACGTACAATTGCGGTGTAGAGCCTTCCTTTCAGCTTAGGGGACATTTTTCTATCACAGAACATTGCGGAGTTTTCCCGCCACTTCATCCACCCTACGCTTACGCGATGATTGGTATCACCATCACAAGTTGCTTCGCCGTTGATCATAAATCCCAGATATTTGAACTTTTCACTCTTGAGAAGCACTTTTCCATTCAAGTAAATGTCTGGAATAGGCAAGTGTGGATCAGAGAACGGGGAGCACAGATAGTCTGTCTTTTTTTAAATAATACGGTACCCATTTCCCTCCAAAACATCCACCCATACAACAAGTGCTCGTTGAAGGCACGTTTGATTTTCACTTATGAATATATGGAGCTACCATCGTCAGCAAAGAATAACTGATGCACTTTGGGGTCCGTCACTTTTCCTTCAAGCAGATAATCAAGGACTGCAGTAAATAGCAAAGGACTGAGGACGCTTCCCTGGTGTACACCGACTTTGATTGGAAACTCTTCGGTGACTCCTGCGGGACATTTTACTCTTGTCCGTGCTCCCTCATACATGTCCAAGATCATACGCACGTAGGTTTCTGGAACTCCTCATTGTCTTAGCGTCACCCATAAGAGATCTCTTGGTTGTCTATCAAAGGCTTTTTCAAAATCAACCAAAACCATATAAGTCCTTTAAGGAATCACGATGTTTTTTCATTATACTTTGGACTGCATCTGTTGTTGATTTACCCGAGACAAACCCGCAATGGTCATCAGATAGCCGTATTATTTCCCATAGTCGGCCATTTAATACCCGCTCAACGATCTTCATGGTGTGTGACATCAGCTTGACAGAACGGTAGTTATCGCAGTTTCGCGTATCGCCCTTTCTTTTGTGCAAAGGAAGAAGATAACTTTCCCTCCACTGATTAAGGATTGGATCACTGCTCATAAGTTTGGAGATAAGAATCATGAGCCAACTGGACCCGATGTTTCCCATCTTTTTCCAGAACTCAGAAGGTATCTCGTCTGGCCCAACCGTTTTTCTTTTTTTGGAGTATTTGACGGCATTCTTAACTTCTTCGACAGTAATGTCGGATACTTTGTCATGGTTAGGAGCGGTTCTTGGAAAGTATACCCGGGGAAACTGTTCGTTCAGAAGTCTTTCACAATACTGTCGCAATCTGTGGAAAATTTTGTCGTTTTCCAAAAGAAGCTGGCCTTTAGCATTGTTAAAGAACTTTGGGGAACGAATCTCCTGAGCATTTCTTCTTCTCTGGGCGCCTATTTTGAAAATAGTTGTTCCCTTATTCAAGTTGATTTGTCGAAGCTCCTGGATAGCCTGGATCCTATCAGATGCCGAGCACGATATTTCCTCCAACTCCCGATAGAGGCCTTCCATACTTTTTCTTTGAAATTGGGCGCACTTCTTCACGAGACCTTTGCAATATCTGCGGGTATATATCACTGCAAGACGAGCTTTTTCACCTAAGGCGGCTAAAAGATTGTTGCACCTCTGTCGCAACAATGTAAGACGAATACGGCTTTTAATTTATTTTGTTTCCTAAAAATGTTGTGAAGTTTAATTGTTATCAGGATCTTCATTCATTAGTTGCTGGCAGGCAACCTTTGGGATAAACCTTCTCAAAATTTAATTAGTCCTCTCTATCAAAAAATATTAAATTCCTAGAACCAGCTGTATTTTCGCAGAAGAATTAGTTCCAGTTCCTCCATGATTACGAAAGTTTAGTCGATAGTACTAGCTTGACTATGAATCGGTGACCTTGTCCTTAAGACCATACTTAAAGGTCATGAACACTCAAAAAAATGTTTTTTTCTTCAACTTGATGATTAATATATAAATGTTATGAGCCTGTTACCGTCATATAATGGGAAATTGATTTCAATTTACTAATTTACCCGACTCATGCTTTCGAATTAATTTATTTTATTTCGACAATATTTCATACAGTTTCGAAACATTTGTTGCCCATGAATGGATGGTAATTAAGGATTTCCATGTTCCGCCTGTGAGTGGCATTGTTTTCTAATTAAGCCAAAGGAAATAAAAGAATACAATCCCAATATAGCACTTCTACATGGATACTGAACACCCGCTTCAAAGCTCTATCTCCTTCGAAGAGTAATATCCGTTTAATGACCGAAGCAGAAAAGAATTTGGCCGAAAATTTGCAAAATGCGTCAGACGTTTATAAATCACGCATACTGGGCTAAGGCATGGGACGAAGTAAACACCCGCAACCAATTTGCCTCTTACTCGTAAGGTTTATTCGGAATTCTTATATTGGATAAATTCTAAATGAGTCTTTTCAGCTTTCCTTTTGAAATATGCAGACATACCATAATATTAATCACAATGGACAGTGAATTTGTAATGGAAAATGAAAATCATGAGCAAAATAATAATAATAAGCAAAAATGTTCAATTAAAAGTCAAAGCAAATTTCTTAGTATTCCTAAAGATGCGAAGTGGGTGTGATTGAGACGTTACGCAGGGATGACTGCTGAGAAAAACAGTCAAATCAAACTCTGGCTAGTCCAAATTCACCTGACTCGAGTCTGTCTACCCACGGACCACATGGTAGCTGAATATTCATAAAATGACTTTTAATTATATGTACCCAAGCAGACACTGTGATTCTGGAGTCAGCAATTCATAAACTAACTGAATTAATAAATTCTTCGAATTACTTCCAATTATTCCGCACATTCCTTTGTACCTACCTAGATTTATCTTTAAAGTATTGCAAACACAATACTCGTATCAGGGAGTATTGTGTAGATGTTAGGGGTGGGACTCCCCCCGGAAGAGGTAGAACATAAAAGTGAATTTCCATCCTTCCGGTGAATCGGAATCAAATTATTATTTTTCTCACCTCCTACGGATAAGAGTCTTCCCGGATACGCTTAATTGGAGCACATTTGAAAGTAAAAGTTTACCTACTGTGTCGCGTCACACGCACTGTACGCACGAATACACCTAATTTTCGTTACTAATTAATTGTAATTGGCTTCATTGTATGAGATAACAAAAGGACAAATGGGGTAATCTACTCAGGAAGAGTTTATGAAAAGTTCCTCCAGCCAAATCCTTAATGAAATTAAGAAGGTGTGATTTCAGTAATTTACCCAATTAAGATTGGCATTTTGAGTATGCCTTTGAGTGGGGGGAATAACTCAAAGATAATTGTTAAATGAACAATTAATGACTTGGCATTCCTAAAAGAGTTCATGTGACAAGAAGGAACAATTTACGAAGTGAGGAATTAAAGACTACTACTGTCATGTTTAAATGGAAATCCTTGACAAATCCTTGACATTATTGCCAACGTAATCCCAATAATCCCGGTACAAGCATATATTTTTTATGTATAAGATCACAATAATATCTGGTTAACCCTCACACAAAACCCGATAGCAATTGGTTTTTCTATTCAATATATTTACTGATTGATGGCGAATTCAAAGTCCATCATCAGTATTTTCGGACATTAAAGCACAAAGGCAGTTATATTCATAAAAAAAAAAGAGAGATAGAAAATAATGTCCAATGAAACTGCATAGACAGTGCTTTAAATTATTGCCCTTAAAAAGGTTGTATTTTGAAAATAGACAGCAAAGAAATGTGTATTGTTTATGATACTTTTTGTCTGTTCCTGACCTAAAGGAAATAAAACCAAGCCAATAAAAATAAAAAAGTTCTAATGACATGGAAAGAATAGGAGAATTTATTTACTCAATCCTTTTGTGCGTTTTTTTTATATGTGCAAGACCACAAAAGCAGGACGAAGCTCATAAATCCGATAATAATGCTGGGATGAAATTATTTTTGATGAGTTGTTTTAAACACAGAAAATATACCCTAAAGAGTGTGAGTTGAATTTATCTTTAGTCAGTATACTTACGAGGAGCGGCTGATAAGTTCGCGGCCTAAGATACTCAAGAACGAGTCATCTTCTCATTTGTGATAGCACTAACTGCGGCACTCTTTAGTAGTATAGCTATCACCTTGCTTCAATAATAATCTCATTTTGTTATTATCTGTGATAAGATAAACATTGTAAAGCCGAAATAGAAAATTCTCGCAATTTTGAGCACCGCGCCGTGATAAAGTACCTCATGTCATCGAGCCTTCAAGATTCTGGGCCTTCGTATACTATGGTCAAAAAATGGGCTCACTTATTTCAACAAGGGCGAGAGAACGGTAAAGACGATCCCCTCCCAGGGCATCCTGCGTCAGTGGTCACTGAAGAAAACATAGGAAAAGTTGAAAAATTAGTTCTGGCCAATCGAAGAATAAAAATGTGGCAGATAGCGGGCGAGTTGTGCGCGCTGGGTATCAAAAATTCTCACGCCGTTCGACAAGCAACGGCGACTCGAGTGCTGCAAAGATTTTTCGGAGTTAGACGGGGACAATCTCGACTAAATTCGCAACCGAATCGTAATTGTAGATGAGACTTGGGTTCGCCAATACTATCTGGAGTCCAAACAAGAGTCTATGCAGTGGATTGCAAAAGGAGAGAGGCTGCCGAAGAAATTCATCGTGGAAAAGTCGGCTTCGAAATTTATGGCGACTGTTTTTTGGGACAGCGAAGGTATTTTGCTGATTGATTACCTCCCAAAAGGGACTACAATGAATGGTCAATATTACTCAAATTTATTGACTCCGGCAAGTGAAGCGGTCGTACGGAGGCGACATGGGAAACTCAGGCACGGAGTGTTGATTTTGCAGTATAACGCGCATGTTCACACTGCGCGGGTTTCGAGGCAGACCTTAAAAGACACAATAATCACCCCGAGCGACTTTTTCCTTTTTTCTCCAATTTGCCTTAGAAAGTCATTTTGAAGGAAAGAAAAGAATATTTTTGGTAGTATTAAAGCACTGTATGCCCGTGAGAAATGCAATTCACTCGATGGAGATTTTATTGAGAAATAATATTTTTTAATCGAATCTTTTCTTTCACCTAATTCCTTAGGTCGCGAACTTATCAGCCGCCTCTCGTATCTCAAAAAATGAGACCCTCTGACCTGTATCACTCTCCTCAATGTGAACACTTCAAACCTTTTGTTAACTATCTAATTGGTCCATATCAGTGTTGTTTGACGTCAGATCATCAGATATTCGCACTGCGGCAGATCTTGGAAAAAACCAAATCGATACTCACCACCTTTTCATCGATTCTAAAGTCACCTATGATACCGTTTATTGAGAGAAGCTATTCAGAGCAAACTCGCCCATCTGTGCAAGATGATGATGGTGAATGCATGCTGCCCTATCAAGATCTGCCTTTTTTGATGTCAGAAAAGAACAACGACTAGGTGACGTCCTGGCAGGTGATTTCTTTAACACCATATGGAAGGATTGTACAAAATACTCAACTCAGGAGTACGTTCTTTCAAAATTCTGTACAACTACTTGCGCCCGACGACATTGGCCTAATTGAAAGAATACAACACAAAGTATGTGTAAAACAAAGTACACTCCCGTCCATAAGTTTCCGGACAATAGATTCTTTCAGAGGAATTAAGTTTATCTTTTTCATTTTAATAATCGAAATTTTTTGTAAGTAGCTCCATCAGTATTATATTTATTTAGCCAAATGAACAAATTAATTGAACATAATAAATAAAAAGACTTGGATAATAAAATAGAGTTAGACCTCTTTTCCGTTGAAAAATCCATCTCGTACTTGCACCTCTTTGGGCGTCAATCTAGGCATTCTATCGATGAGCTTCTTAAAAATGTCCAATGTTATTCCAGGCTACTTGAAGGATCTCCTAAAGTTTGTCTTTCGATGTTGGACACTGTCTACGAACCTCTTTGTCAAGTTCTTCCCAAAGTACCTCCATTGGGTTGAGGCCGGGTGATTGGCAGGTCATTTCATATTTTTCAGTGTTACTTCTTGTTATTCTTGGTCCACGAATGCTCGGCAAAGCTTGGATGAATGATTCGGATCATTACCTTGCATTAATGTGAATCAAAAGCACAATAATCGCAAACTTGATGGTAAGATGTATTCTTCTAATATTTGCCTATATAGAAGAAACATCCATGTACGGAGAAACATCCCCACACCATACAGTTTTTCTTCAGCAGACCACCGAACGTTAATTCTCCTTTTGTCCGAAAACTTCAAATTTGGACTCGTCCGTCCATAAGACTTTCGACCAGTCGATTGATGTCCAATCCTGGTGCTCTCTTCCCCAAGCTAGCCGCTTGACTTTGCTTTGAGGTCGTAGCAAAGGTTTTTGTACTGCTGCTCGATCGTGAAGGTCTGCGGCAGCTAAACGCCTTTTTGGCGTTGTTACTGATATCTGATTTGAGTGCGAATGGTTGAACTCCGCACAGATTTCTGGAGCTGTGAGCAGTAGATCCCTCTTGCTTATTAATTTTATAGACTGTTCCTCCTGTTTTGATGTATCTTTGGGCCTGACGTTGCTCTTCCGGGCCTTAAGATGATTCTTTAAAGCGACGTGTGGTATGGTGCACTGTCGACTTCGGTATTTTAAACTTATCTGCAATAGCACGCACTGCATGTCCTTCTTTATGCCAAAACTTTCAACTTCACTTTTTTCCTTGTTTCTTTCCATTTAAGGTTTTTATTTTACTCTTTATCGGTTAACTATAAATAATGAAGTTCCAAGACTAACTGGCGCCAGACGAATACACAACCTACTTTCATAGTCAGAAAACAAACCTAGTTTTCCCAAAAAATCCCTGAGTCGCAGTTTTTGAGAAAATTTTGTATAAAAAAACCAAATATACGTCAACAGTTGACGTTTGCACTTTTGTTTTATTACTCCTGTGCTTTTATGCACATCCAGCATGTCCTCCACTTCCCTGTCTCGAGGCTATCTGTATTTTCGACGAAACGTATGATAGCCATTATCCGCAGGAATATGAGTGACCTGTTTCTCATTGACGTAGTGAAACTTCTCGTCACTCAACGCAAAGGACTTTGCTGATTGTGTTGAAAACGGTGTTCATGATGATGTGTCTGGCCTGATTTGATCGAAAATTGACGGGTTGTCCCGACGTTGTTCCCTTCTGATGCCAGTTAAACGAGAATCAGTCTTTATCGCGATAGATTTTGCAGTCCTAAAAGTATTGATCACTTTCGGATATGAAAACGAAAAATTAGCTACACACCTCTATCCATGATCAGTACGAGTATACTAAGCTAAAATGGTGAATCTGCTGAACATGCTAGATCACTTAAAAGGAGGTGAGGTGCCGGAAGAGAGTATCCTTATTGCCGTGGACATTCCAGCAGTGAAACGCTTGAACACACCACTGGCCTGCTTACGGGGATACGTAGAGACTGAAGGTAATGAAGAGCAGATGCTATGGCAAAGCAGGGGTCAAGCTCAGAATTACTTGGTCCTGAACAAATTCCTGTTCTTTAGATATACAAATTTCAAATGACATGATGGTCAAATGTGGACAAGTGTAAACAGCTTGGCTCTACCAAGAGAGAAGTTGCATATACGAGTATGAAGCAAGCAACCCTCAAATGGATGGTAGCGATATGCACCTCATGTTTTTGTCTGAGCAATATAAGACTTCTCACTGGAAGATGAAATACTCGTATATGATACTCAATGATGATACTCGTACCTGATGACTATATCTGGGGAATGAAAAGCCGACGGGACTGCGCCAATATCTAACACTGGAAAAAATAGAAGAAATTTAACAGGTTAGCAATGGTTGGTTGCCCAATGAAAAACTGCAGTGTTAGCACTAGAAGCCGAGGTCAGAGAGAAACTCTAATGCAATCCAAAGAGTATCTCTGACTGTTATGGCTCGTGGAAAGAAAGGCACCCAACAAAGTACGAGTATTCCAGTATTTCTTTGAAACGTTAAAACTTTTTTACTAACTTTGGCAATGACCTTCTCCTTCTCGTCAATCATTTGTTGAAATTTGTCTCGCTTTCTACTCTGCTTTATTTATGAGAGGAAGAAATCGTTTTCATGTCCAACGGCAAAACTTTCTGGATCATCAAAACGAAGACCGATTGTAGCTGTTCCAAGAAAATTGCTAAATCCAGGCAGAACATGTCAGTAAATCAAACAAAATATTACCTGGAGTTCATTGCAAAAGCACCACCCATCTCAGCGAAATACAAAGTGTTCTTCTCTGGAAAAAACAAAAAGAAGCCACTGTCCTTGCAAAGTGGTCACACGTGTCAAATCGATTACCCTAACACCAGACTTGTTATTCCACATCAATAAGAAAAGTGGGTAGCCTTACAAGTTTATATTTCACCTACATATATTTTGCATGTAAATTTCGTGTACAAAGAAAAAGTTCCCACTTTAGGATACACAGTCCTTAACGTAGCTGAAAATATGTACTCGTACATCGTCCAGACGTTGTCGTAGAACTTTCATTGTATCGTAAACCCACTCTTTCCATTACCGATAAACTGTTAATACATTTACGGTAATGATTGAAAAGATGAGGATGCGGATTCCTTCCAACTAAATACATACGAGTACTTCGCAATCAATCAATCCCACCCAGCTTCGATTTTGCTGATGTTTCCACCCTTCAAACAAATGTCCTTTGGTCAGATTTGAAACGTATTTATATTCCTTTTCGCCCTCGGCCCCGCATTAGTATCCTTTTTTCTGTCCGCCAAATCTAATTAAATACTTGTAATGATTTATTCTCAAGGGGCATAGTTGATATTATATATATGTACTCGTATTTGGAACCGTTCCTTCCGCACGGGTGGTTTGCGCTCAGAATTGGCAATAAGTATTCATTTTGCTGAAAACCCAACCACGTCGATGCTCTTATTGATTTGCTCTGGTTGAGGAGCCGCTTTCATGCAAATCGCTTCATCTCCTAAGGACTTTGCACAAACATTTAATTCCGTAAACATGAGTAGAATAATAAAATAAATTTTCATTCGCATGGCAGGCCAGGAATGTTTGTCCTTAATACTAAAGGCGTGATGGTATTTCGTAAACGATTTGCATAATTCCATGAGCCACTGAACTTCTCAGTTCATGTTTTGTACTGCGAATGGTCCTTCGAGCGGGATAATGTACTTGAACACGCTTTGATTGTATTCACAACTCAGCGGATCACGTCAACATATTATTTTCAGAAAAAATATGAGAGCTCATATTAAGCGTAAGATATACGAGTATGTGCGGCACAAAGTCATATTCCAGGAATAAAAATAGGAAGAGAAAGAGAGTGTTTCACATCCTTTGGGGATTGTTAAAGCTGGGAGAGAATAAAGCATGCATAGTGCTTCTTATTGTGTTTCCAACATAATCATACTACGTGTGACGGTGTTATTATACTCTTGAATGAGTTCAAGGTTGGCGATTGACGAACAATGTCAACGTCGTTATTCTTTGCAAAGCTATAGATGACAATAAAGTTGCCCTAAAAATGGTGGTTAGGTTTGCTTCCTGTGTTGTTTGTCAGATTGATGGAAACAACCCCCGAGTTGTTCTTAAAATATATTCTCAATGCGCGTGTAAAACGATGAAACAATTTACGAGGATTAAGCCTTAGGACCACTAGGAAGGATAAAACAGTTAAGCAGTAATTATGAGTTTTATTTTTATAAACGAATAAACAAAATTACAATGTCTAATCGGAAACTTTATTGAATAGCTTTAGGACAACGAGCGTTTGAAAGTTAAAAGATGAACTCCTTTTTAAGTTAAACAGCATACTACCTCTCCCATTCACTTAGCTAGCATTCGCGTGCATAACGTGGGCATCTTTTCAATAGGTTCTCTTGACTCTTAGGAATCTCTGGCAGCTATTCAGTATTGTCGCCCCACCCATCAGTCGGAAGAGAAAGTTTTAAAGGATTATAAAAGTTTCAGCCATCTTTCTGGTACGAGTACATCTCCAGAGAACGGGTGTGGGATAAAGTGAAGAACCACGAGTGAAATTTGAAATAACCGTCTAAGAGTACTTGTTCGATGGAAGGTATTGCTGGAGCATAAAATCTTATAGATATTTTGTTAAGTTTAAATGAAAGTCGTCGCGGCAGAGGGCTGACTCAAAGAGCATGTATACTGTAAACGAAACAACCTCTTGAGAACCAGGAATTAATAAAACAATATATTATCCTTCTGCGTCTCATATTTTTACTCCCCTGGTGCAACAGGGAGGTGCCATAGGCCGACTACATATTCAGTCTATATTTCTAACTTGCTGAAAGGTAGCTACCTCTATCTAGAGGTTCAAATAGTAGTGAGCAGCAATTGAGTAAGCAGCAGTCCATGAAAAAAGTTTTATAAATTTCTTTTCGCAATACTAAACTTAAAACGCCAGAAAAGGGGGTTTACAAAAATAAATGTAGCCTGAAGTCGTTCCTAAAATTGTCTATCAGCCTTTTTGTGAGTCATGGTTTATTGAGATGGACTTTTGATTGCAAAGTTTTCCTTTTGAATTTTTTTATAGCCATTATGACCTTAACCTTCCTGATATCTATGTATATGTAAGTTTATACTTTCAGTTTAATATTTTTATATAGTTATTCATTTCGAGGTTGGGATTTCACATCCCTGGTATCTGTAAAATTCATCTGTCACCCATAGTGGCAGGTAGTTAGTTCTTGCCTTGCCATTTTACAATATGGATCGTTTAACCACCGCTAAACACATTAAAATTGTTGCATCTTACTACAAAAATAACAGTTCTATAATATCTGTGTATCGTGTTTTAAGGACAGATTATGGTCGTCATAATGAACAAATAATTCGAAAAACAATCACCAAATGTGTTTGAAATGCTCGAGTGCCGCTGAATCGAAAACCGAAAACCCGAAATTGTCCATTCCACGTCGATGCCCTGCAGTTCCGTTCGGTATATTTTCCGCTTGGATTTGCATCATCATCCCTATAAAATCCAGCTTACACAACAACTAAAGCCTGCTGACCATAGAATCCGCAGAACATATGCCGATTGGGTGCTACTTGGCCACCAAGATTATGTGATCTGTGTGAAGATCGTGTCTATGCAGACAATCCCCAAACTTTGGAGCATCTAAACTATGCATGTTGTAGTGGTAACATCATCGCTTGTCACGCTGCAGGGTTCACGATTCGAATCCTGATGTCAAGAATCATCTATTTATTTCGAAAGCTTATATCAACCCCACTGCGAAGGCATGACACTGGCAGTAGGGTAGTCATATGGCTAAAATGCAACTTGATCGTGATGATGACATCAGGAGGACGGGAAAAAATACTGTGAATCATAAGCAACGACAATCACAGCAAAACAAAAATACTCCTCAGTTATCTGGACGCCACCACCTGAGTTTCAAACCAACTACACCAATCTGTCTTTCTCTCTGTCTCTTCCCCTTTCCACAAAACGCCCGTGTCCTAAAATTAGTATAAGGGTATTCATATGCCCTTTGACACGTGCAAATTATAAAAAAAAATACATCCCCCGTGCAGAATACACAAAACTGTGCAGAGTACAGAGAGCAAAAGCGTTGCCATTTTGATTGTTTTCAATCACACTTCACACTTTCAAGCAAGTCTATGGTGTAGTAAATACTTTTCCTTTATGTACCTCACTTATAAAACAATGACCCAAAGACAAATCCGGTATCATTGTGCAGAAAAACATTATTTTAGAGGTTGCTTCAGTGCAAGCAAAAGTCGGTAAAGGCATGTGATATACCCTTTGAACTCAATCCAAAATTATAAATTTGTTCTCACAGCAGAGGAATGTCTGTGAAAAATGGGTAACCCCCTTAAAAAAAATTAAAAAAAAAAACATTTTCGGATCTATAACTACAATACGAGTACTCGTATTCCAATTAATTTGCGAGATATCACATTTATTATTTAAGTAACGTATTTTAAGGGAGTGACCGAAAAAGAATATCTTCTCCTCTAATAGAAAAAAAAATCACCAAAATCGGTTCAATAATTTAGAAGTTATACTCTGTCTACTTTTCGCATAGAAAATAGTTAAATTTTGAAAGCATCTTCGTTCTAACCGACCCTCTATGTGCGGACCTTATACGCGTACAATGCTTGAAAAGACTTAAGAAATTATTAAGCAAAATAGTTTGCTACTGCACTGATTGAATTTGAAATGCGATACTTTAGTTTAGATGCAAATAAAATAATTATTTCTGTTAACTGATTTTTTTTTTTTTTTTGTTGATATTTAGCCCTTTTTTTCTGACTGGAATTTACCTTTGTGACTGTCAAATCTGACTGAATAGACATTTTTCGAGTGGCAACGCTGATACCAAATATTTAAAATTCATGCAAAGCAAATTATGTAGGTGATCCCGGCATACCATTATTCCAAAACAGCAGCACTAGTATGGCTAAGCAGGGATTTCTGTATTTCCTCCATTGTTTGTCACAAATTCTGCATACTTTACTCATAGAATAATACTCTGATCATAAACGGAATCGAATGCCATATGTAGGGGTACTTCTACCAACATATCCTTGGGGCACTAAGCATACAAACGTTTTCCACACCTCAAAGTGGATCATTTGTGTTTAACTCGTGAGCAAGAAGAAGTTTTGCATTTCAATATACATAGGTGCTTGTACCTGCATACATATGTATATACGTAACTGGAGCCAAATATCTTCAGTTGATGGATGTCCTTTGACAAGCAAATATTCATGAGCATACACATGCACATACCTAAAGACTGCTTATGGTTTTAATTAATAACTAAATTCACTTATTCACTATTGTCTGGTTTAATCCCGTTCAAAAAGCTTTGTGCCATTTTGGTGAATAGGATTACATTGACTTTGAAGTATGTAGTTGAATTTCCACAAAATACCAATCAGATTTGAGTAAAGATTCTTTGGGTGGTTCGAGTACATCATTTTGATTCTCTCTCCATTTATATGTACGTATAATTTGCTTGAGATAGAAGACTTAAGTTAAGATACTTTGGGTGGTACTGTCCACAAACAGTCACCAAATATCGTAGGTTACCCAAAAACATCAAATACGGAAAAGACATATAGTATCTCGTTATGTCTAGTCATGTATAGTTAACTTTATGCGTATGTATCTACGTATGCAAGTATTTAGATGATGGAAAACGCTAAATGATAGCCCACAACTCCCAAATCAATATAGCGGGCACTATTTTTCACAAGTCAGTGCAACTAGTTGGAGTTTTCGGTTTTCTCCCGCAAAGAGGACTACTCGTATAGTCATGTCTACATTGACGAGAAATTAAGGAGAAGATTCAACTTCGAATTGTACAGGCTGTACAGCGACACTTAACTGGTTAAAGAGATATACATTTAGTGCTAGCAGCGGGGTCATTGTTTGGACCACTCCATAAAAGATTCGATCAACCATAACACAGCCGATAAGATATGTGGGAAGAGGCGTTGCTTTTCACTCCAAATTATTAGTAATAACTTAATAATTACCTTCATTAGAACCGTTTGGAGATTTCTAAAAATTACTTTCAAATTTGCGTTATTTCTTAAGTATAATATTCGGGGGGGTCTGGTGTACTCGTAATAGCTAGTTATTTGACAATGAAAGGGATCTCTGTATGCAGTTGTTGCCAGTTCAATATATTACAATATATCAAAATCTTGGAATATCTCTAAATCTTTTCTTCGGTTGGTTTAATATCTCTTTCTAGTGAATAATATTTCCAATACTACTCTTAAAAATATAGCACTGAATATAGTAGACATAGCATTTTGACCGGAAAATTCCCTGAAATTTGCAGCTAAAGTGTGCAAATGTGATCTCTATTTTTAAAAAGGGTAGTAAAAGCGACAAAAGTAATTTCTTTATTGTCTTCAGTTTCAAAATTCTTTGAAGAAGTAGAGTGCTGAGTTACCTAGCAAAAATACTGCTCAGTTTGGATTTAGACAATGCCATGCTGCAGAAGATGCTCTCCTGGAATTTTACTCTTTCATCTGGATGATAAAAAAAATGTAGCGCCGGACTCTTCGTTGACATTACCAAAGCTTTTCATATGGTAAATCACAGAGTTTTGCTTAACAAATTATTTTGGGCAGTTTTTTGTGGTTTTGTACACAACTGGTTTGAGGATAAAAGTCAAAAAGTTAAGATAGAATTGTTTTCAGTAGCTCGGAAACTATAAATTTAGGTGTGCCTCAGAGATCAGTTCTTGGTCCCATACTGTTCATAATTTATATCAACTCATTATTTACTCAACCGTTTATTGGAAAAGTTACAGCCTTCTCAGATGATCTTGGCATTTCATTAGATAAACCTCTAAACTTATGCGCTGATATAAATCATGATGTTCATGTATATGGTCAGCAACAAAACTAAATTGATGTTCGTTGGTTTAAGTATACAAGAGTCACCTGACTTTGAAATTTTCTTTCATGCAAAAACTTGCTTTAAGTCTAATGTGTCAAATTGTGTTTGTACTGTGGAAGCTACAAACACAGTGTTTAATGAACAATCACTATGTGACACATATTGTTTTAAAATTAAAATAATAAATCAGGTTAAATATTTGGGTATTACAATTCACCAAAATATGTGTTGGTCCGAATATATTTAAATTTTAAAACAATATCCAAGTTCAACAGTCCGAAGCTTTTATTGTCTCAGAAAATTCTGTGACAACAAAATTTTAAAAACAGAATTAAACAAAATTACAGTACGGAATAAGTTGCTGAGGTGGTGCCTACCAAACAAAACTTCAGCTATTGATTGTATTACAAAAGTGCGCTATCAGAAAGGTACGAGGGCAAGGTGAAAAGTTCTCGGCCTGACGCAGAGATGGCGTTCTAATCAGCAAAAAAAGTTAGGGATGCGAAAGCTCTGTGCAAGATGGGTGCCGCATTTGCTGAATGCCGATCGAAAACAAATGCGCAAACGATTTTCGCGGCATTCTTTGGACCGATTCAATAGGGATAAGAACGATTTTTGGATCCACCACTACACGCCAGAAATGAAACAGCAGTCGAAGCAGTGGGTGGAAGCCTGTGGTTCAGCGCCAAAGAAAGCGAAGTCGATCGCATCTGCCGGAAAGGTCATAGCCAGTGTGTTTTGGGATGCGAAAGGGATCCTGCTAATTGATTACCTTGAGAAAGGCACAATTACAGGCGAATATTACTCCAACCTTCTTGACCAGCTGGATGCCAAAATTCGCGAGAAGAGGCCTGGCTTAAAGAAGAAAAAAATCATCTTTCACCATTACAATGCACCTGTACACAAGTGTGCGATGGGAAAACTGTCGGATTTGGGGTACGATTTGCTCGGCCATCCGCCGTATTCACCTGATTTGGCACCCTCAGACTTCCATCTGTTCCCAAACTTGAAGAAATTTGTTTTTGGAAAGCGCTTCACATCCAATACAGAAGTTGAGAGGGCCGTAGATGAATATTTTCACAGCCTTCCAGACTCTCAGTTCAGTGTGTTGAAGTCAAGGGAGATCATGTAGAAAAATAAAATCATTTTTTAACTGAAAATCGCAGTCTTTCATTGTCAGGCCGAGAACTTTTCACCTTGCCCTCGTATGTGGGGCCAATCGTTTAGCTCGTTCTATGGGTTTATTCAGAGCACTGAAGATTCTGCCACTAAAACATTTGTATTATTTTAGAGTTTCAAACATTTTCTTTATGAGAGGTGGTTATTTACAGAGCCCAATTTCTAACACCCACAGTTTTATTGAAAAACTTTTACTTCGTTGTGTCCTGCAAACTATTTAATAAGCTTGCCATGAATATAACAGGTAAGAGATTTTTACCAGAGTTCAGAGTTGATCATGAAGAAATTAAAGTTTTGCTGCACTATGTTTTTTTGAATACAAGTCAATTGTTCTACAATACATTTCTTCTTTTTTTTTATGTTATCTCTTTTCAGTTTCTTACTTTTAATGTTATTTTATTTCTGGAATTTATCATATTTATTTAAATACTGTTCACCCCACATTTCAATAAATGTTCTTTTATGAAGTGACATTATAACTATTTGTTAATTTAGAAATACAAATGTCACTACTTATTCTTAATTTACTATATATATATTGTTATCATAAATTAAGTGATTAAAGTTTGTTAAATCAAGAATATAGAATTAAAAATAAAAAATAAATATTCTTAACTGACTTATAAGAACTTAATAAATCCATTAGGATTGTTTGCATATTTCTGAAATTTATTTCGAAATTGTAGCTTTTTTTATTCCCCCACGCTTGGTCTACATAGGAATTTTTACAAATGTTGGGCCAAAATTAGAAAATTAAGCCATTTGCCTTTGATCTGGGGCATTGAGCCAAAACTATGAAGATTCACCAAGCGCGACGACGAGGTGCTTAAAAATTATATTATTTCAAACAAAAAGCAGACAACGCTTTCTGCCGGTTGTTCCGTGTACAACTCCGAATTATTTAACCGGCTTTAGTCATTTTTTTTGGTTAGAAGAAGCTTCGGGATAGAATTTCGTTCGGGCATGAGAAAGCGAAATGAATATATACGAGTATCAAACCTACTTAGAGAAATGTTCTGTTACTATAATTTTATCGTGGTGAAGTCAACGTTTGGAAATTATTAAAAATTAATACCATTCTGAGTCGGTGGTCGCATCTTTAAGAGCGCATTTCATTGAAAAATGGTCTGCAGCGATGAAGCTCATTTTTGGCTTAATGGCTTTTCAATAAGCAAAATATGCGTTATTAGACAGCAATGAACCCACATGTGCTTGCATGCACAAAAAGTGGTATGGATTTCATGCCGGAGATGTGATTGGACCGTATTTTTTCGTCGATGAAAATGATCGCCATGTTACAGTCAATGGAGTTCGCTATCGTGCCATGTTGGAAGACTATTTTTGGCCAGAATTGGATGGACTTAACAACAATGATATGTGTTTCCAACAAGATGGTGCCACATGCCACACAGATGGTCAAATTGATCTATTGAATGGGAAGTTGGTAATCGTGTAATCTCGAGCTCGAATCGATCGCTGCAAACATGCTCGCGGTGGTTATATGAACGAGATAGAATTCCACACTTAAATTTAACAAGTGTACTACACCTGGAATAAATTTCAGCCTAATATCTACTCGTAAATTATTCGGTATTTTATTAAAATACAAAATTGTTATGTCCTTATTGGGAAACCCTTTATTTGATATTATTAGTAAAGACCAGGTCTGCTTCAAACTGTAGCGGCATCTAATTTTGTGAGTAGGTAAATGCTTTACTTCACTTAAGATGGTGCTACAGTCCGAGGTATACCTGGTAAATATGAGTACTATGCTTCTCAAAATACGTATTTTCATTTAGTACTGCATCACATGCCTTTGGAATCGTATAGACTCATCCCCGAGGTAACCATTAGTATTAAAAAGCATACTCGTAACCCTCCCCTCCATAGCACTGTAAGACTCATTGAACTTCGAGCAAAAGCTGTACAAATCCACTATTATGTGAACAAAACTGCCAAGATATCCTTAGCAAACCCCACAGGCGGACCAGTAGGGATGCAGTAAAGTGGGAGGGTTGTGATCCTTCTACTCCGGATCATAACTTCGCCGTAAGAAGAAGAAGACTCGTAACCCTCCCCTCCATAGCACTATAAGACTCATTGAACTTCGAGCAAAAGCTGTACAAATCCACTATTATGTGAACAAATTTGCAAAGATACCCTTAGCGATCACATCATTAATCAACTACAACATCAGCTAGGTCATTACAACTACTCGTACATCGTCGGCTTCTTGAATCCTGAACGTCTTTTTTAATCCCTAAATAATCACTTGTCCAAAAAATGGTATTTTACAAGAAACAACATAATTGTTTGCCCGCAGTTAAGGCGACATTCTCACAGGGAAATACCGTCGTCATCCTTTCACAAATCACAGCAAAGAAATGCCAAAGAGAATATCTTTTTTTTTTATAGAATGACAGAAAAATGTAACCACTTTCTGCCAACACGATGACGGGTTTAGGTACTTCAAGCGAAAACAATTTGACAAAATCAGCTACTTCACTCTTGGGAAAGGACTTTGAATTTTCATTCGTCCTTTCGAAGTGAAAGGACAACAATAACTCTTTCCTCTTTTGACTGAGACAGATACACTCAAGTGGAGAGGGATTACGACTACGTCCTTCATCTATCGATTTATGAATTTCAGTTGAAGCGACGAATGTATTATAAATACCGATTCAATGTCAATGCTATTTTAGTGTAGCCTCTCCATGCGCTATTCCCGAAAGGGTTCCAAGCACAAGGACAACAGTAAAAGTAAAAGCTATGTCTGCAACAGACTCATATGTATGTATGATGGGAATTTATGAGGTGAAGAGTTGTCACCTCGTAAAAACGTTTTGTTTGCTGGATTGCTTTTGTCTATTTATATTTTATGGCTTTTCATAGATTCATTGGGCTCAGCAAGGGACACGTGTTGAGCGGTTGAGCAATTGTCTGGGGAAGAGATGTAAATTTTCGTGCATGATTTTAAATTGTTTTAAATTAATTTGGATCGTATTTTGAAAATGATGAATACACATGTTTAAGTATACACAAATTGATATACTACAGTAACGGACATAGAAATCCGGACAGGGTAAAAAAATTCCTTAACTTCAATTGTCTTGAAATCTAACAGGTAGTTTTTTAGGATTTTACATAAAAAGGCTTTGGTTGACTTCAATCAAGAAAATGAGTGAAAAAACAAAAGTCGAAATAATGACTTTAAAAAATGAAAAACTAATTGTTCGTGATATAGCGCGAAAAGTTGGATTCAGCAAGTCGTCAGTGGCTGAATTCATCAAAAAATTCGAGGCAACGGGCTCATTGCAAAGAAAAAAGCGACGAGTCGCACGTCCCCACGTAAGAAGAAGGCTTCAAGAAGCTGACTTGAACGCAAGTAGACCTGCCAAAAAACCATTTCTAAATAAACGAATGCTCCTAAAACGTCTCTAGTGGGCCAAAGATCATGAAAACTTTATCATAACGGATTGGAAAAATGTGAACTTCTCAGATGAGTCCAAGTTCAACATATTCGGCTCTCACGGAATACAGTACGTGAGGTGAAGAACTGGAGAAAGATTCAATGATGACTTCGAGACTACAACCGTGAAACAAGGAGGCTCAAGGATGATTAGGGAATGCTTTTCCTATCAGGGCGTTGGACGGCCGACTCTAATAAATGTAACGGTGAACGCAGAAAAATATAAAAAATATTGTAAGACAATCTTCTACCACCTTTAAAAGAGCACTTATCATACTCAGATAAGCTGATTTCCACGATGATTCTGCGCCTTGTCACCGCGCGAAATTGGTAAGTGACATTTTGTTTACCTTCCCTAAAATATTAACAAAACGTTCGTAAAGTTTTATTATTGTAAATGCATTTTTTCATTCCAGGTCAAAAATTTTCTAACCGAGAATAGTATTGCAACATTGGAGTGGCCTATAAACAGCCCTGACCTGAACCCGATTGAGAACCTTTGGTCCATAATTAAGGCTCAGGTAGCGACGAAGAAGTCACGGTATGAAGAAATCGCACTGGATACTTTACACAATGACCGTCATACTTATTGTATTTATAAATTATAAAAACACACTTAGTACGTTCATTTAATTTTGTTTGAGAGGAAAAACTCATTTTAACTCACTTAGTGATTTTTGAAGTTAATTGTACAAACTGTGTTCATTATATTTTACAGAACAAGAGAGAGTTGAAATGTGCAAATCATATTGGGGATTTGTATGTTATAAAGGATAAAAGGATTTTCTAATAAAATCTGTGCAAACAGTGGAACCTAAATGGCGAGAAGTAGAAGAGTCTAATAAGAATGCTCGCACTTTATCAAAAGCTATTTATTTGGAAAGTAACAATGGTGTGCGCAAAGTTTTTTGAAAAAAACTATATGCATTTCAAATGGACACATAAATACCGCTGTCAAAAATGCAAGTTCTGCTGGCTATTTAGAAGCCTTAGATAATCGTAGAAGAAAAACACCAGGAGACAAGTCTAATGAAAAAGACTTATCTTAACTTTTTTACGAGTATTGAGAGTTTTCCGGTCATGGAATCTCACTATGTAAGGCAATTCAACAAGAAACTGTAAGTTATCCATATTTAATATGTATGATCTTTATAAGGAACTCTGTGACAAGGAACAAAAAGTTGCAGTAGAGGAGTGTACCTACAGGCGCATCCTTTACGAAAATCACAATCTTTCATTTTTTAAGCCAAAAAAGGACCAATGCACTAAATGTTCTAAGTATGAAGCAGCTAATCCAGAGAAAAAAAATAATTGGAAATGGAATATGGCCTCCACATTACAAGAAAAGTAGAGTGCCAAGAAGCCAAAATTAAAGATAAGGAAAGGAGCAGTAATAAGCCTTAATTCTCAACAATGAATTTGGTGATCGTTTTACCCTTTTCAAGGTAATCGATGTGAATAACACCGCGCGCATCCCAAAAACCTGTCGCCATGACCTTTTTTGCTGACAAACCCGCCTTGGCCTTCTTCGTCTTCGATTAACCAGTAGAAGTCCATTGTTTTGACTGTTCCTTGGTTTCTGGTGTGTTGTGGTGAATCCAGGTTTCATGCACGGTTACGAAAAGGCGCAAAAAACTCAGCTGAATTTTTCTGGAATATCGCCAAACACACCTTTGAAGTTGTCGATTGTGAGCAAACGCGGCACCCATCTTGCGGAAAGCTTTTTCATGTCCAAATATTTATGTAAAATCGAAATCACTTAGCCATGTGTTAAGCCTGTGGCCTCTTCAAGCTCGAGCACTTTCACTCGCCGATCGTCCATTATCAAACCATTGATTTTGTCGACCATTTCTGGTGTAGTGACCTCAATTGGGCGACCAGAACATTCGGCGTCACTTGTGCTTGAACGACCGCACCGAAATTGAGTAAACCAGTGGTGAATGGTTCCAATCGATGGTGAAGAGTCCTCATAATATTTGTCAAGCTTTTGTTTGGTTTTCGTGATAGTTTTGTCTCGCAAAAAGTAGTGTTTAATGAGCACTCGAAATTCACTTTTTTCCATTTTAACGAAAATACTAGTAGGCGTCTATATAAAATGGCTGCCACAACAAAACTATTTGACAGATCTGTCTGAAAATTTGGGTGCGTTCTTTTGAAAGATGATTCTTAACAAAAAAAAAATTTAATTTAAGGTGACGACACAAATTGTGTTAATTTTCAGGGACTTACTGACCCACCCTCGTACTTTATGGGTAAACACATACTCAGTGTAAATGTCGTTTCGATATCTGCAAAATTCGATTTATCAGGTCCAAAAATATATTTAAAGATATTTCCAAAAATATATTTAAAGATATTTCTAAGCCGCGCCCAAGCAGGAAAAGAAATTCTTCGGCTGGGAGTCTTTAAAAATCTTCTAAAGACCTCTTCAGGAACGCCAAAATGTTACGCTATCTGCGAGAACGGTTAAGAGAAAGCTAACAGAAGCCGGCCTTAAGGTTGCAAGTCCAGAAAAAATCCTGACTTTCTGAGGAGAACAAGAAACGACGACTTGAGTGGGCCAAATTACATAAGGAGCGGACCCATGAAGATTAGAGCAATGTAGTGTGGTCAGACGAGACAAATTTTGAGGTAAGTAAATACGAAAACATTGGACATTTTTTTAATAAAAGTGGATGTCTTTACAGATTTTCGGAACTCCTGGCGCAGTCTACGTTCGAAGAGTACCATTCCTAATGTGTGGTACAGTCAAGTTTGGTAGTGGTAGTTGCATGGTGTGGGGCTGCATGGCTGTAGGAGGAATATGAGAGCTATTCACGTGCCAGGGAAGAATAAATAGAGACAGCTATGTATATTGATGTGTTAGCAACCTCATTAAAGGCATCCTCTCGTAAAATAATTGGGAACAGGTTTCACCGAAGGATAATTTTTCAGCAAGATAATGCTGAAAAAAAATTCCCTTCGGAAACGGCATAAAACTGTAGGTCCCAGACATTCGTGAGGCTCACAGCACGAGTGGCTGCGAGAAGCTAGGCCAGGCCCTGCATTGGGCTGTTAGCGCCAAAATATTTATATTTATTTATAACCCTAACTGCCAGAATACAATGGTGACGCTGAAGCTAAAACGTGAAGCGGTGTGTGAGTTGAAATACCAAGAACATCAACGATGCGAACGCAATGATGAAGTAAAAGTAAAGTCAACTACAACAAGTAGTGTGCAGTAAGAACAACTCAGCTGAGATACTATAGCTCATTTCGTCTAAAGCGGTCGACGGGACCGTAATATCTTAGAAAGTAGTCTACATGTTCAGCACATTTTCGAAAATTGTTCTTCCAATCACACCATAAATCTTTATGTTCTTTCACAGTTCGTATGAGGGCACATAATACGCCCACACAGCACACCAGTAGCAGCCAGCCTATGGGAAAAATAATCTCACACCCGGTCCAGCCATACCATCGGAAGTTGATAGTTGATGCACCCACTGGAGTAAGTTATACGAAAACCATTGAAACCATAAAAGGAAGAGTTCGTTACAAGCACGAGTGGGTTTCACTGAAATCTACAGTGAATGGGGTATCCTTTTCATTTGATCAGCGGGTGTCGGTGAGGACGAGAATGTGATTGAAACTTCATCGACGCAGAAATGATGTCGCATTATGCGCTCTATTTGGCTTAAAAGTAGAGATTGCTTCCGAATTACACCTTCGCTGGGAAGACTTTCTATAAACGCACACACAAGCGAGCACTGGATCGATATTTTCAATTCGAGGATGCGAAGTGTGCTTTAGATGATAAAGTTGACGGAAGGAAAATATAAATTTCAAGGTCAATCGGGTGGGGGAGTGTTACCAAAGCGGTTATGACTACATTTCTTTGTAGATCTGGTGCCAGTGAAAGGCAACGGAGTATTGTACAAACAGTCAATTTGAATTGATTCACCGATGCTTGACTCTTATATTTAAACTTCTAATCTTAAAACTATGTACTCCGCTAACATAGCATAGTGTACACCGATAGCAAGAAACAAAAGACCGCTCTTTGAATTTCAGTTCTGCCCCTCATGAGACAAGCAGGTCCTTCTTCGCCTTAGTCTTCTTCTTCCGTTTCTTGACATCCTGTCCATTCCCTAGCGAGCACACTTCAGCGATAGATTTTGGATTTTCTAGCCAAAATTTGTACTCTGGATCGATGGGAAAGTTCTTCTTGTAGCCGCACTTGTTGCATTTTATCGACAAAATTTCACGTTTGTCGCTGACTCCTGAGATTTCGGCGGTAACGCCCGGTTTAAGCGCGATGTTGCACTTTTTGCATAGCGATCTCTTTATGTCTGGTTCACTGGAAAAAGATTTACTGATGCACTCTGTTAGAATGATAGAAATTTCAAGGGTTTTACATTCGGAGGACGGACTTCTTGCCGATGCTCTTGCACAGGTTTCCGTAGTAAGCTGAGAGGGTGTCACTCTTCCCTGCCATAAGCATCGAAGCTTGATAGAGAAAATTCATTCGGCTGAGAGAATCCTTTCCCTGGAAACATTTGCTTTTGACGGACATTTAATTCAATTTATTGGAATTCGTTTAACAAGTCTCTTCCGTTATTTTTATAAAATTAACAAAAAATATAACAACTTCGAAGGATTCGTTTGACGCATGACAGATGGGAATGTCAAAAGCTATTACAGCGGCTGTTCTGGGAAAAGGTTATGTTAACAAACTGGAGCGGTTATTATGGTGAACGCAGAGAAATTCATACACCATTTTAGAAGTTTGGAGTAAAATGCAAAATACTAAGCAGTTGATATGATTCTTAATCTATTCCTCCAAATAATTTCCTGTTGTTTTCATGAAAATATTTTAGAATTTTTAGAATTAAACTGTTAATAAATTTATAAAATATAAAACTACAAAGCAAAATAACTATATCAGTGGTATTTTGTTCTATTTATATCCCAACCTTTGCGGAGATTAACGCAAGAAGTGGATTGCAAAAATATTGAACATTGAACAAATATACATCAAAAATGATTTTCGCTATTGTACGTGAATATAAAATAAAACAATAAAAAAAGAAAATTGTTTTATGAAAGTCGAACAAAGCTGCACAAATTACATATGTAAATTAGGAATGGATAATTTGAGGACGGTTAATGTTTTTGTCATTGCTCATGTATACAGTGGTTGATCAAAACTCAAAATGCCGTTTGAAAGTCGTGCTATATTATATATATTGCACAAATTCTTGGTGATATTTTTACGAATGCTTCTTAAAAAAGCAGTAATTTTTGATGTTTTGGTTAGCAATATAATCTATATGATTATTATAGTCTAGATTATTGTCCAACATGACTCCAAAATATTTCATTGTGTTTATTTATTCAATTTGTTCATTATTCATCTATACGTATACTTCAAACTGAGACATACATTTCATTTTTCTAATATTTATTTTAAGTTTATTTATTGCTAACCAATTAAATCGTTTCGTTCGTTTAAATCACTATTTATATGCTGCATTGGTACTGTCTCGTTATCAGCGCATACAAACATTAGAGCATTATCCACAAAAAGTGTTGTCAAACAATGTTGTGTTAATATATATTATAAACATTATCGTCCGAATTTAGTGCCGTGTGGAACATCGAAACTTAATTTCATTATTTGTTTTAGTCCGTTGTGTCCGCTCACTGATCAAAATCAATTAATTCTTGATTTTCAATACAGTATTTAAAAAGTTCTTCTAAAAAAAATTCTATTGGGCTTGTTCCACTCACGGATTCCTCAGACCTCTGAGGGATCACCTGCTCCATTTAATATCTCAGCTGAGGAATCGGGAATTTTTTCGAATTTTCTGAGACTACTTTTTTTTTGTCTCACCCTCTCTCAAAAATTCAGACGTTTAGAAATGACAAATTAGAGTCACCCTATGACTCTAATTTGTTATTATTGGTTGGAAACGATTCTTGCAATTACAAATAATTCAGAAACAGTTTCACTTTCTACTTTATTTTGCAATTGTTTTAATATAAAATAGTTACAAAATTAATAACACAGAAAAAATAAAATTAAATAAAAGAGAATCAGAGAGCGAGAGTATTTGTTTGACCGATTTTATTTATTTATTTAGCGTATGGCAAGATATATTATTAAAATGAACATTAAATACAGACTTAAAACTATACACAAGTATTATACACAATTATAAACAATGAGTTATAAATATTGCACATTGTCTCCAAATTGAATTTCGAGATTCTGTAGCCATCGTGAGAGGCAGTGATGAAATTGGTTGGTTCGCCGTGATACTTTCGGATAATTTCCTCCTCAGTGGAGAATTCGTGTTCCACTTAACAAATATTATCCTCTGAGGTATCGGGGGAAAATCTGTGGAAATCTGAGGGGTTCGTAAGAGAAACACGTTTATTGTCTCAAAAGATCTCTGAAAATCTAGAAATATTGCCAACATTTTTTTTTTTTAAAATCATTAGTAATTTTAATTAAAAAAATAAGTTAGGCAAGAAAAGAAGAGTAAAACTAAAATTCACAGTAAAACTTAAAACATTTCAAAAATACACCCTATGCACTTGTGTCCCTTTCAGTTGACTTTTTCACATTAGACAGATGTCCATTTCTTTTCTTTCTATTACACAATCACGACTTTCATTATAAAATCTTCATAACAAAAATTTCATAATTATTTCTATCGAAATTGAGATGTGTTGCCAGCCCAATGATTTGCATCCATTTATTATGAATCTACTAGCCTCAACCCACAGATGGCACTTTTATCTACGCCGTCACTTTTACTAATGGCAAACGTCAAGCAGGCAAGTGGGATATTTGTGTACAAAATATTTTCATTCGTGATTTTCTAAAATACCGCGAAGAAATACATCAAAATAATTTGCCATAAATGACGAGCAATAAAGTGCTCATTCAATTGAATTAATTTAGTTTTTTTTTTCTGGAAATCTGCAACAGAAAACGGCCAAAACCGAAGTGCAATCGCCGCTCACGTATGCCATCGGTTTTGTTTTATTTTCTTATTTTTAGTTTTTCGATTTTCATCTCTAAATTGTAATATTTTGTGGGGAAATGTACAAAAGCATTCCGCAAAAGTGGCGTTTGTAAGCGATAATTTGAGTTTTGAGCGTTATTTCCTCCAAAAAATGCAGGTAAGTCGGCACAAACGCCTTGGGAAGCTTTGCAGTCGTAACTTTCTCTATTTTTCGTAGCAAGTGGATGACCCACCATCGTTACCCGTTGGAACGGAGGTAAGCGCTAAATATAAAGGAGCCTTCTGTGAAGCGAAAGTGCGTAAGGTTGTACGCAATATAAAGGTGAAAGTCGCCTTCAAGCATGGCCTAGGATCGGGAGTTGTCTCGGACGACGCCATTAAGTCGGGAGTTCTGCGTGTCGGTTCGACAGTGGAAGTGAAGCACCCGGATCGACGGGAGAATGTCGAGGCGACAGTAATGAAAATACAGGATTGTTCTCAGTACACTGTCGTATTCGACGATGGGGACATAACGACGCTAAGGCGTACGGCGCTGTGTTTGAAGAGTGGGCGCCACTTTAATGAGAGTGAGACACTGGATCAGCTGCCATTGACTCATCCAGAGCATTTTGGGAATCCAGTGGTTGGAGGAAGAAGGGGGAGGCGCTCGCGCCATCTTCACGACGATAGCTCGGACGATGATGATGAAAGTGACGCCAAAGAGGTGATCAACGAGAAAGAGGAGCACATTGGCAAGGTTGTGTGCGTCGAATCGACAGACAGCAAGAAGAAGGACAAGGAGAAGTGGTTCCCCGGGTTGGTTGTGTCGCCAACGGCACAAGTGACGGTGAGGATTCGAGTAAAGGATGAGTATTTGGTGCGTTCGTTCAAGGATGGGCGGTACTATACGGTACCCAAGAAGGAGGCGACGGAATTTACGCGTGAACAAGCGCATAAACAGGACGGAACAGCGGTGCAGGCAGCTTTGGAGTATCTGGACAGTGATGTGCTGCCCACACACTGGGACCGCGACTCGCTCTTTGGGCTGGCGAACTCGTCGAGTGAGTATGAAGAAGTGGATTCCGACAGTTCAGATGATGAACCAAGCGAAGAGAAGGACCTGTTCATCGCTCAGCTGTACAAGTACATGGATGACCGTGGCACTCCTCTAAACAAGGTGCCCTCGATTCAGAATCGTGACGTCGACTTCTACCGGCTGTTTCGAGCTGTTCAGAAGCTCGGCGGCTATAACCGCGTCACCAGCCAGAACCAGTGGAAATCTATTACAGTGCGGCTGGGATTCACCCCGATCACAGTGAGTGTCACGAATCTGGTCAAGCAGGCATACAAGAAGTTCCTGCAGCCGTACGAGGAGTTCCACCGCAAGCTGGGCTGCTCCATGTTGATGACACCACGTAACGCCAACCGCAGCAAAGGCAGAAGCTTGGTACGAGCAAATTCAGTAGCTTCCCCGAAGCCTGTTGATACCAGCAAGGAGACGAAGACAGCCACCACGCTGGCTGTAGTTGCATCAACGTCCGCTGCAGCGGCAGCCGCCCAGTTGACAAATGATGAATCAGAAAATACAAGTGAATCCAGCGTGGAGGTCACCGTAGCGAAAGCTGCCACAAAGCGAAAGTCATCCGTAGGTGCAGGCAAGGTAAAGAGTTTAGTGGAGAAATTCGAAGAGAAGGCCAAGGATGAATGCGATCTTCCGCTAGCCAAGATGCAGAAGAGCCACCCACGAGTGACGGAGAGGAAGAGCACAGAAACACCGACCACAACAAGGGAGAACTCTCCCACTGGATCTATTGGTAAGTTGACGAGCTATCAGATTCCTTTTAGAACGGATTTATGTTTACCTCTTCCTCTAGGTGCTACCAAGAAGGAGAAGCAAAAAAAGCCACCAAATGAGGAGAAACGCGTCGGAAAACAAAAGAAAAAGGAAGACACAGCGGAGAAAGTTGAGTCTGGTGACTTCCCAGTAGAAGTAGGCGACAAGTTGAAGGTCTACTATCACGAAAAGAAGGTTACCTACGAGGCGAAGGTAATAGAAATCTCTGTTACGAGAGGATCACCTCTGTATTTGGTCCACTATACCGGTTGGAACAACCGCTACGATGAATGGGTACCGCGTGAACGCATCGCAGAGAATCTCACCAACAACAAGCTCAAGAAGACCCGCGTGGGAGGAGGTTCCGACAAGAGCAAGCATGAGAAGTCCGAAAATCCACCCAAACCTCCATCAGCCACTTCACCAGCAGCTGCTGGCAAAACTCATAACACGTCAGCTACATCAGCTAAACGAGGTCGTGGTCGAAGTGATTCGCAGCCTCCTCGCTCCACTACCCCATGCTCTGTAGCATCGAATTCGAGTCGCACAAAATCACCAGCTGCATCTCACGCTCAGAAGAGACCTCCGAGAACAGCGCAAAGCACAATACGTCGCACCTCCAACAATGTCTCTGACATATCGATGCAAACCGATTCGGACAGTGACTCTGACGAACCAGTACGAAGACCTACCCGCGCAACTCGCGATTCTAAGGGCAAACCCTCTCAAACATCCCGAGGAAAGTCCCCACAATCCGTGGCAGCTACGTCGGCAAAATCCAACAGTCCTAGTGAAAGCGAAGACGACGAGGTGGCGGTTGAGGAAATGTCCAACACTCCAGCGTCTAGCGCCAAGGGACGAGACTACGATCTCAATCAAATTAGGTCCGAGCTGAAAGGCTTCCAAGAGCTAAAGTCACCTACCTCTGATACAGAGACCGAGAATGCCGACCAGCAGGACTCCAAGTCTGAGAGTATATTCGACTTCAAGTCGAAGGAGGAGGAGGAGTCATGCGACCCCAAGCACGATGAAAACACCAAGTCCTCCAGCACAGATTCGTCTTCAGATGGAACAGACTCCTTTGCCGATGATGACTCCCAGTCGTCAGACAAGACTACGACTCTGGAGAACATGACAGAAAAGTTGCAGCTAAAGATAAATGCCGACAAGAGAGCGCTGTTGGAGAAATTTCCATCAGGCAAGGTGCCAGAGAAGGTCGCACCACTGTCTTCGTCGCGAATCGAGAAAATAATCAAAGACTCGCTGGCGGAGAAACGTCAGGAGAGTCTCAAGGCTAAGCCATTCATTAGCGAGGAACCACTGAAGATACCCAAGACCGAGGTAAAAATTGAGCCGGTTGAGCCTGTTACTATTGAAAAGAAGCCCATTCCTATGATCTTAGAGTCGGCAACTAAGCCAACTGTAAACCTCACCAGACTTGGAAAGTACCCAGTTATCATTGATAAGCCAATAGTTGTAAAGGAGTCTCCCGAACCCACTGCAGATCCAATCAAATTGGAATCACCAACGGAAGTTAAAGAGGTTGTGCTGGCGGCACCACCACCGACTCCAGACATATACGAGTTCAAAGAGCCAGAACCATTTGAGTTTGAGGTTCGAAAGGCAACCACCACAGTGGCAGCGACCCTGGAATCTAAGAAAAAGACATTGAGCGGAGGTCAAAAGTCCCCTCCTGACCAACCAACAATCTCGCCATTGGCAAGCGCTTTCGGGAAGAAGAAAAAGTCATCACCAGTTAAGGATTCACCAGAGAAAACGAAACAGATGAAGTTGGAGTTGGCTTCATTGTCAAGCTTGTCTACAGCCATGTGTAACTTACTGACGCCGCAGAAGAAGGAGACAACTCTGTTCGATGCACTTCGCAAGTCGCCCAGCTTTAATTTGAACTTTAACGCGCTCCATGAAGAGCTAGCAACTACTGTTCAGGAGACAACACGAGCTTTGACCGATGTTCTCCAAGCTCCAGAGCATCTCACGCCAACCAAATGTGGAGATTCGACAGACAGTTCTCGTATTGTCGGTAGTCCATTCATTGAGACCACATGTGACTTGTCTAACGTCTTTGAACTCAACCAAGATTCTGAGGACCGTACGAGCAGCGACGACGCCAAGGATAACAAATTTGAATTGGAAAACGTGAAGATTCTCCTCGGCGATTCTTCATTCGATTTGGAGCCAATGAAGATAGAGAAGCCGTCGTCCATAGCCGACAAGGTGCTCAAGGCCATTAGCCAGAAGAAGGAGGAAGAAGAGAAGAACAAGATCGAGGTCATCACAAAGATGGAGGACGTGAAGTCAGAAGAAGTGGAGGTGAAACCAGAAGAACTCAAAATTGAGGAAGACAACTTACCCAGTACCAGCAATAGTAGCACCAGCAGCAGTAGCAATAGTGCAAGCAGTACTTCACCATTCATCACCGAACCGCCGAAGATACTCGACATCACGTGCACGCTGATCAAGAAAGACTTTGAAATCCCTATCAAAAGACCGATTCTCGGCAGCCCGGAGCCTAAGATTGGAATTCTCGAGTCGATCACCGTGAAGAATAACGTGTTGAGTGAGACGATCCAAAAGTTGGAGTGTGCAATTCAGAAGACATCGACCACACCGGCCAGTGTCGATCATTTTGTTGATGATTCGTCGGACAGCACCGACTCGGAGCAGAGGTTAATCATTGAAGATGAGGACGATGCGCAGGAAGTGGCAAGCCCAGTGGAGATCAAACAAGTAGCGGAAGTCGTTCATAAGCAAGAGGATCCACTGAAAGTGACGGTTGTTGAGGCAGCTGAGCCTCAAGTGGAGGAAGTAAAAAAAGATGACCCGCAACCTCAGATTCAGCCACAACCACAATTGCCACAGTTGCAGATACAGATGCAGATGCCGCCACAGGTGCAGGTACAGTTGCAGCCGAAACTCCCATCGCCGATTCCGTTAAAACCACTCATCGTGCCAAGCATCTTCAGTTTGCCACAGACTTTCTACTCCGATGCAAATCTTCACACGGAGGATGGAGTCAAACCAATACTCGACATACGTTCCGTTGAAGTTTGCTCTTCGCAAGCGGCGGAGAGGCCTCAGGTTGAATCGGTGTCTCTAAGTGAGCAGGCGGCAGTACCACAGCCAGAAGTAAAGAAGGATGATGCTATATCGGCTGCTGATAGCTTAAATTTGCATACGGAGTCAATAAATTTGCTCCTCTGCGAGGAAACCATTCCCGGTAGTCCCTGTTCTATTGTTGGCAAGGATATACTAGATCCATTGGCCCTTTGCCGTGGCAACTCGCACCCCATTGAATCCGATGTCAAACCAGTTCCCATGGATATTGAATGCTCCACTCCGTTGAGCAAGCCCCCGCCACCAATGGAAGCGCCATTGAAGCCTGGGGCGCATGGTCCGACGCCCAGTAGTTCGCCAAATGACTCAGCTAGTCAGGATGAGAGTAGTGAGGATCTCAAGAAGCATGCCGACGTTGAGAATGAGGTGTCACCGAAGAAGAGACGGCGAACTAGGAAGCAATCGGAAATGCTAATGGAATCACAGTCAAAGAGGCGGAGGCCATTGGCATCTGCAAAGAAGAATAATGGTGAGTTGAGAGGTGTTTTAAAATGAGTTCAATTGTGATTGATTTCTTTTGTAACTAGGTTCCGATAGTGAAGACAATTCAGACACAATTTCACAGCGATCATCATCATCACGGCATGCAAGGCCTTGTCAGTATAACTTCCTCGTGCAATTAGGTAAGCTGGGGGCTTTTTTATATGCCTTTATGACGAATTTAATGGGCGGCTTTTTTTCATAGATCCCTCGCTCAATCCCGATCAAAGGATATCGATTCTACTCAAGCAAATCCAAGATCTGCGCAAAACGTACAATATGATCAAAGGCGATCTGGCGAGTATCGATCGACGTCGCAAGAAACTTCGACGGAGGGAACGTGAGAAGAAGCAACTGCAGCTTCACCAGCAACAGATCAAGATTGGTTCTTAAGCATCAGACGAAAAGAGAGAGATAGATCGAGGGCTAAGTTGTAATTTTGTCTTCGTTCAAAACACGGACATTTATGGCAGAAATTTTTACATTAAGTAGATGTTAGATGTATAATTTAAATTTACAGAAATATGTCGCTGTTTGTCAATCCCAAGGGTACCATAACAATGGTATAGCCGAAGAAAGGCAAAATAAAACTTAATATATAAGTGTGTAGAGAAAGGATGTTTTTAAATGCATTCACGGCGGTTGGAAACCTATTTTATAGGAAGACTGGTCGGCAGGTCGATTGCGATCTGTAAGGTGCAGACATTTTTCGAGTTGGATCACCAAAGCCCAGCTAGAAGGGATTGAATAGAGGTTTATGGCAATCGATGTTAGGCACTCCTGTCACGTAATGGTTCTTCTTGAATCTGAAGTGACCACTTTTCATATTATAGAAAGTCTGTTAAGTTTCACTGAGGACTCATATATCATAATGGTCAAGGTAAGACCCTGGGGATTAGACACCCATTGAAAAGCTTTCCATTACTTGGTCGGTAGTACCTTGCTTTGTAGTCGGAGAGGTCAGCCCTAGTCTCTTAGGACCTTAAGATTTTGCACGCACAACGACGAAGTATTGGTTTAGTGAAATTTGTCGGATTAGAGATTTTGATCAGTCTTGCTATTACTGTAATAGAGGAACTCAAAAAAAGTGGGTCTTTCTTTCAATTCTGACTGACTGCAGCCCAAACGACTGGACCGATTTTCTTCAAACTTCATAACCCCTATTGCAGACTTAGTCATAGAGCTATGAAAATTGAGCAGCATATATTAATTTTGGGGTTAGAATGAAAATTCCAATTCTGCCTCGGATTGGGAATTACGAAAACAAAATTTTATACAATATAGTATTACTTTCTTTACTGATGAGGGTTAATATTTGGAGTTTGTAACTTCGCAATTCGCGGCGAAATCGGAATTTTCAATCTAACCCCAAAATTAATCGTACTTTACGAATGGTCGATTTTGTCGAAAACTGTTCTAACGATTTTGTTTAAATTCAATATTTGAGTTAGGCTGGGCATATGTTACTAAATGGCGTACCAAGATTTTTTTTTTTTGAAATAAGTACGTACAACGGTATTTTACTTATTAAAGAACTTTTGATTGCTTATTTCTCAGATATGGCATTCAGGATTTTGTTAAAAATCGACATCCAAGCAATATTTGGCGTATGAAAGGAGATTAAAAAATTGTTGAAATATTTTTTTTTTGATTTTAGCGAACTTTTTTTTTTTAAAAAAAAATAGGAAGTACATTTTAATAATGTCAACTAAGTTTTGAATCTAAGATATACTAGATTTCAATTACAGATCGATAGAATTGGATTAAACCGTATTTTAGACCGCTCTTTGATATTCCAATATCTTCGATAGAATGAAAAATTGGAAATCGTTGGTCGGAATGTGTTATCGATAGAAGCACTCCACAATTAAAGGCTCCGTCAAACAGAGAGCGTTTTTAACGCCGCGGCGAGATCATTTTACGCGGCGGTTAAATTATTTTGACGTGGCGTCCTTAACGCCGCGGTTAAGAACGTCAAACAGAGAGCGGTCAAAAATAATTAAGATTTTAATTTCAATAAAATGTCAAGCAGCTCAGATGAAGAATTATTATTTGCCGTGCTACGTTCTCGAAAAAGAAAAAGAATCTGGGTTCACGACATAAATAAAAAGAGAAATGAAGTCGGAGAATACCACCGATCTCATATCCCAGATCTCAGCCTTTAAAATTATGTTTTTTTAATTTTCATCACCCATGTCGTACAAACATGGATATTTTCTGACAAATTCGATTAATTGTTCCATTTTTATGACACAAAACTTCAAAACACTTTTAATACGCCGCGCGTCAACACCGAATGATGAAAATAATCTGTAATTTCACACAACACCGCGTTTTACCGTCGCGTTCCAACACGCTCTGTGTGACAGGGGCTATGTGTTGTAGTATAATACAACGCGACGGTGGAACGCGGCGTTGTATACGTTCATTATTCTAGACACTAACTATTTACTCGTGTCTAATTCGTAGAGACCTCGAGGAATACATTTCACTAGTAAAGGTCGCAGCCACGCTTAAGACAGCGGGCTTTGCTAAACCATAATACAAAAACTAATAAACAATGAAGACTCAAATAAATAAGGAAATCACTTGTTATTATTTGCCGACCTCTCCAGCGAGAACTATCGAAAGTGACGACTACCGATAGTTACCCACACCTATCAGCTGTTGTAGGGCCGAAAGGGCGTTGCATGATTTTGCTGTCTATTGGCTAGCGGAAAGAGTACACTTGGAACGTGGCCATTTCATTTCATTTCTTTTATTTACTTGCAAATTTTGGAATGGCTAAAAACAGCTTTAAAATAGCTTAGCAAATCGAGTTTTCCGAAAAATAGTTTAGATTAGACTTAGAGAATTTTTTTTTCGCCAATATAGAAAACAACATAAATTTTAAAAATCTTTTAAAGAGCATAACTGGGTCTTCGTACTTGCTCCATATAAAGGTATACTATTCGTTTATAAATTGTTGAACAGTGAATTTATAGTTTTCGTAAAAAGCGTTAAAAAGCTTAAGAACTTTAATGACAATATGTCAGAAATTTTGACGAATTGTTCTTACATGTATCAAGAATGACTTAGATTCCAATTGTGAACAAAATAGTCCTTGCCGTATCCTAGAAATAGACATTTTTCGGAAGTCCACTAATGTTACAATATTATAATAGAAAAACTTAATAAATTTGGTTTCTCCATTCTGTCTGTTTGTACGTCTGTCCGTCTGTCGTATATATGCAAGACTGCAGCCTAACGGCTAGATGGATTTTTTTGAAACTTCATATCTGGGATCTGTGGGGTCACAATTCGAAGCGTTTGCATTTTAATCCCAATATTAGCGGTACTTTGCTAACAGCTGATTTTGAAAAAAAAAAGATTTTCTCGAAAACAGCTTCAACGATTTTGTTTAAATCTAATGTTTGAATTGCGTTGGATATATTCCACTTGATGTCATACTATTTTTTTTGGAACAAAATATAGAACGGTACTTTAATTGTTAACAAATCTTTGGGAATTGGTAATTTCTCGGGTATGATTCGAACGATTTTGTTGAAAATCGGCATGTGATAAATGCAAGGCACTCGTAGCATACGAGTAACAAAGTTTTGAAATTTTTCTCAAAATAATTGATTTGCTTTAACGCATTAAAAAAAAAATCTGTGATTTGCAAACCAGACGTGCAGTTTATTTTCTTTAGTTTTATTTGCCAGATTGATGTTAAATAATACAAAATTTCCTTATATGCATTTGTAACGAAGAGATTTTATTGTAAAGTTGTAGATTATAACCCAACCCCGGTCACAGTTTAGTATATTTATCGCTTTCTCTATCTCCAGTGTGTGTGATACAAAAAAACTTGCTTCGAATTTTTTTTAAATGGGGTCATCTTGAAATAAAGTAAAATACTTACTCTCGCTCTTTGAAATTGTAAAGGACATACAAAGCTGGTATTTCCGGGCGATGCAACATAAAGTTAAGGCTTGTCAATTCTGCTCTTACGAGTATTTTGGAAATTTTGTTTATCATATCGGTTGCGTTTCCAGCCACGAAATATATTCCTATACACCCTTCACACGATTGATGGCGGTTTTATCATTGACAATGAAATTTGTCTTCTTCATTCTCGGCTTCGACTTCTACTGGGGCATAATACTGCATGGCTTTGATTTTAGAGAGCTTTTTTATTCTGCTCTCTATCTGTCCATCAATAGAAGTTTCCAAGATATGAGGCTTAAACGTGCCGCTGGCGTCAATGGGAGTTGAAGCTTCTGGTTGGCTTAACTGATATAGACTATACGACGCTTCAATACATTTCGTACCTGATATACTACGCTCTCACTCCGATGCTAATACCTAGATGTTAATTATCCCCGTGAGGGATACGAGCAAGTGCTGCCATTGTTCGATTGAAGATTCATTCACGCTGTCTTGGAAAGTAATTTTATAAGGTATTCTCAAGTTCAGGTCAAGTATAAAGCCAATGACTATGGTCGAACTATCAACGCATGTCAAAGTCCTTTTGCACAATCTAGGGATGGCACTAATTTCTGTTGACGATAAAATTTATTTAAAAAATTCTAACCTATTATTCTTAGAACCCAGTGTAGAACAATGAAAACTTATTTCTAATGCTTTTCGAGAATATTTTTGGTTTTGTTCTCCGCTAATGAACACATTTGCTATAATAACGCTTTTATAATATAAAATAAGAAAGCTTTTGCTAAAAATCATCTGCCTTAAATAAGGTGTTTTTTTTTTTAATTCTAAGGTAAATATTCTCCAAAATGCAGTACAAGACATAAGTAGGAACTCACTCACTTCCTCTATTCCCGTGTTTCCATAACCCCTAGATCCGGTTGAACTTTTCAGTTAAGTTATAAAAATCGGAAGTAAACAGCAACAGCCGTAAACATTTGAACTTCCCTGAAAACGTTCACATAAAAATGTTCAACCCACTCGCCCAGACAAAGTTCACCTCCTACCCTCAGTAACACAGACAGGCATTATCCATTCATGGCACACTTTATCCTGCAAATATAAATTATATGAATCTCCATTTACGTCAACATTAACCAGTTAATTAGTGCAATGGAATCTGCCGATGAAATATCAACTTATTCTCTCTTTCCATAATGAATAACGTAATCTACTGGCCTAAAGGACGAACAAAAGAACTTCATTATGGCCTAGGAACAAGACGGAGTGCAGTCCTTTGCAATTATCACGTGCACCCCATAAAGTGACCTAGAGCCAATCACGTATCTACAATTAGCTTATAGTTCAGTTAACTTGGGAAAGATTTTGTGGTGGACCGCCACCAAGTCGACTTTCTCATCAACCCTTACCTATAATACACGGGGTATTACACGTGTACGACCAATGAACGGAATGGAATGGAGTGGTTCCTTCGAAGCAACACATGTCCCATTGTGAGCTGAAAAATTCCTGTACTTGCCAATAGGGGGCGAAATCAATACTACCACCCAAAGGACGCAGGAGTCTGGAGCCTCTCGAGCGACGTGACTGTAAATTAGACAAGATTCCAGAGGCGAGCACAATAAAGGAATGAAATGAATACCATATTGATTGTGAGTGCTTATCGATGTGGGCCGAGGGTGAAATTGAGGGCTTTTATGTGAGAGCCTATAATGAATTTCAATCATAATTGGAAGTGAGGACCGAACAATGTTATGTTTTCTCGTCTCACAGGGGGAGAGATTGGAGAAATAAAAACGCAAACGAAACAAAACTTAACAACGAAAGGGAGGAGCAGTAGATAGAAGCTTTTTGTGTTTGCATGGTGGAGTAGATGGGTATGGTGATGCGGGTAAAAAAATAAAACAAGTTAATTTGTATTTCCATGGTAACCAAATATCAATAGAAGCTGTAAAAAGGATTTCTAGTTATAGTCCTTGTTGAGTTTTCTACCCTCGTACAGAGAGGAGGATCCAGTGGAAGACCACTTGAAGAGCTTTTGAAATAGATTATATGTCCGACAAGAGAAAGGTTATGAGAACGTGCAGGAGTGCGCGGGAATTAAAGTACCTGTTTGGATGTTAGGTATATATGTAGGTAGCTTCAGTTGGTCGTTTCAAAATTAATCTTGGAAAAATCAGTCTGTTATTCGAGGAGAATCACAGTAAATTAATTACAATTTCGTGAGCGTATTTATATCGTATCTTTACCTCTGTAATCGAAGATCTCTATTGCTTAACAGAGTGGTATTCAGCTCAAAGCAAATGGACTATACCTATCGTAAAGAAATTAAATTAATAACTGGGTTATTAATTGCACACCGTAAGCTGGAAAGACAGAAAGAAAGGAAAATTAGTATAGTGGTGTTACACGAGCCGAGGAGACAGCAGTGGTCGAACAAGGACCAATATGTCCGCCAGGCAGATAAAGCATCAAATCCATATAAAAGATGATCGATGCAATGAGCGAGAGTCACTGCCCGAACACAATGGTGAAGCTGAAGTTGCAGTACACAGCTTAGCGTACTCCCTATAGCATGCACACAATGTGAAGCTGCAGCTGAAGTACGAAAAGTAGCTGCAGCACAAGTTGAGTCAACTTCAAATTCCAAACGAGCTGCAGTACTTTTTGACAGTTAAAAACAAAAACAAAATAATGAAAATGGCAGAGCCGTCTAAGGAGAAATTCATAGCACGCGATTTCTTCTTCCTCAGTCATTATTATAATAATTATGTTTATAAAATCCACCACAAAAAAACATTTTCGCGAAACACAGCGCAATTATCTTTCCGTTTTGACAGCTTGATCAATCGAGCTGCGCTTCACCATTGTGTATGTGCATTGCTACTATACTTCAGTGAGCGACTTATTTGACAGTTTATACTACAGCGACTTCATCTGAGCTTCTCAATTGTGTTCGGGCAGTAAGTCGACGAACTGAAGTGAAGACGAGTGGATTTTCTGATACCTAAACTCAGTTGGCAAGTTTCGGTGTTTACAAGTAGATGACGTTATGTTTGTTGATTTTCGCTTTTGCCAATGTTATGATTTTTTTTTTCTTTTGGCATTTGATAGCTGTCACTTTAAGCTTACTTTAAAAGCAAATCGAGTTTAATTTTGTTTACACCTGTTAGTGCTGTCAACTTTACCATGGAGTGCAAAAACAAACATTTTCGACATTTTTTGCTTTTTTTATTTCCATAAAGGCAAGAAAGCTGCTAAGGTTAACAAAAACATACTCGTATGTAAAAATTACGGTGTTGACCGCTTAACAAAACGCACATGTCAAAATTGGTTTACGAAATTCCGTTTTGAAGATTGAACTGGTTCTGGTACAACAACTGAAGTCGATGATGACCAAATCAAAACCATAATTGAATCAGATCGTCATATGAGTGTGCGATAGATTGCAGAGTGGTTAAATGCATCACATACAACAATTGAAAATCACTTAAAACGTCTTGGACTCGTAAAAAGCTCGATATTTGGGGATATGAATCTCAAACGCAATGAAATTGATCCTTTTTTGAAACAAATCATTACTGGTGATGAAAAATGGATCGTCTACAACAACATCAATGGAAAACGATCATGGTCTAAGCGTGATAAACCAGCACAAACTACATCAAAAGCTGAACTGCATCAAAAGAAGGTTATGTGTATTTTGAGCTGCTTCCAAGGAACCAAACGATCAATTCATATGTTGTTGACAGTAAACAACTAATGAAACAGGAGAAACCAATAAAGAAAAACGACCAGAATCGTGTTCCACCGTGACAACGCTAGACCACACACATCTTTGGTAACACGTGAAAAATGATTGAACCTTGGTTGGGAAGTGATGTCACATCCACCATACACCATCGGATTTACACATTATACTTCATAAATATAACCATTTCTATTAAACGTTAAATTAGTTTGAAAGTCAGGTGGCATTGAGTTTCAGTAAACTCCGAGTCAGTGCAGTAAAGTTGACATACACTTTACCTGCACGCTCTGCAACAGCAAAATGTCCTTTTCAAACTTGCGCTATCCAATCACATCATATTTAAGAAAAAAATTAATACAACTCCTAAAATCAAATAGTCATTGTATTTTTCTTCTGATAACCATTATCGGTAGCTGAATTTTTGTTTGGTTGCTGATAACCGTTTACCTTTAAAGAATTTATTTCTGGTTACCAGTAAAAATTTGTATGGTTGCCAAAGCTTTTATCAAGCACCTACATTTTTATTGGTTACTGATAAAAGTCATCGTTATAGTTTTGATTTGCTATGAGCGCGTAAAGACGACGCACGGTGAGTCTTAACAACAAGTAAAGAGGAAGAAGTAAGGCATCGATGACCAAAAACAAATATCAGTTCACGATGATGGTTAGTAGTAACCAAAAATAAATTTCAGTCCACGTAATTGATTGTTAGGCACCAATAAGTTAGAAAGCTGCTGAAACTTGTGCCTTAAATTTTATAGCCAAATATTCATTTCGCATACATACATATGTATATAGTACGTGGTTTTAACATCTATTGTCCAAGAATTTTCTTTTATAATTTTGTTACACTTTAATCACATTTAAACCAAATTATCTAAACCCAACCGTAAAGTAATGTTACTAATCAAATTCGATAGAGAATTTCTATCTGTTATCACTTAATCACTCGGTTTTTACGATCGACTTTACAGCCTGCTTTTTGGGCCTATCGACAGAGGTCTTTGTATTCTCAAGCACATGTCCCTGGTCTTGGTACGTATGTATTTCCCACTACCGGTTTTGGGAATATCTTTCACAAAGAATACCCCGCCACGCAGCCATTTTTTCTCATACATCTCCCTGGCAACATGATCCACAATCTCCGACTCTGTGAGTTTACTTCCTGGTGATTTAATCACCGCTGCACTAGCGAGATCTCCATATTCGTCGTCCATTGTTCCAAAAACACAAACTTCTGTAACATCGTCTAGCATCATGATGCAATTTTCAATCTCTTGGGCTGAGTAGTGGAATCCTCTGTATTTCATAATTTCCTTCTTCCTGTCTACGATATGTAGATCACCATCTTCGTCAAAGAATCCAACATCGCCTGTATGATACCACCCCTCTTTGTCGAGAATAGTTTGAGTTTTTGAGGGATTACCATAGTATCCAGCCCAGTGTTCACCGTGCCACAGTAGAATCTCTCCAGTTTCTCCCACTCCAAGTTTTGCACCACCGTCATCTACAATCCTCACCTTAACTCCACTCACGAGTTGTCCCACAGATTTTGGCTTGTGAATACTAAGATTCACGGACACTCCTCCGAACTCTGTACAGCCGTAGACGTTTGTTACAATGCCAGTATCCATACAATCTTGCATTTTAACATAAAGCGAATGTGAAACATTTGCTCCGCCTACTGCAAACATCAGTACGCTGGAAGTGTCGCACCCCTGGGCTTCACCACTTTTAACAAAGCTGGACAGTTGGGTAGCGGCAACCATCAACAAGTTTATTTTGTATTTTTCAATAAGTTGCCGAAGGCTTTCAGGAGAATACATCTCCATAGTGCAGATTCTTGTGCCATTGGACAAGGCGCCGTGTAACAAGAAACTCAGTCCAGTCAACCAGTCTATGCCGCTAAATGTGAAAATAACGGTGTCGCTCAGAAGTGGACTAAATAAGAAATAGATTAGGTTTTGAATGAAATTCTGTAACAAGGAACTCACGTCATCTCGATGAGGTATGAATGGGATATACAGACTCCTTTGGGTAATCCCGTAGTACCTGAGGAGCATATAACCACAGCAGTGTCATCTTCATCTTTCCTGCATTTCTTGGGGCTAGGAAAGCAAATTGGAATATAATTTATTTTGCAGAGTTCTTGTGTAGTAAACCCACCAGAAAGTGTCTTCCGAGCCAGTGGATTCCATAAGATCGAGCACGTTGCCTACACCTTCAAGTCGACCGTTGATTGTGAAGATTCGAGGCTTCAGATTTAACTCTTTGCAAACACCCACAAGTATTTCATAGTTATCTGCATCACAGAACATCACCTTTGGCCTGGTTATACCAACGACGTGGCTTGTAGTGTCTGGAAATTTATGTATTTATCGTTTCTAAGGCAATTAAACTCTTGAACTAACTATGGTCAAAGAAAGGGTTGATTGGATACATAATACTTCCACTCAACCAACCCGCAAACACTACTGGTGCTTGATATGTAGAGGTGGCAGTCATGATTCCAATAATGTCGTCCTCTTCTGTATTTAAGTTTTGAGCAATGCGAATACTTGCTGTTAGCATTTCCTCGTTTGTTAGACTAACTCCATCCGTATCTGAGATCTAAATATCGAAACAAAATATGAAGAAGCTTCTGTGGAACAGAAAAATTACCTGGCAAATGCTCTTAGGATTCTTCTTCAAAGCTTTAAACACGGCCTCGCCTACAGAACTTCCCGGATAGATTTTCTCCTCTTTTTCTAGACCTGACCAGGTCTTTTCGGAATTGTCGTATGTAGTCTTTAAAGAGAACATTGTGCTTGTGATCTGCTTAATGCGCGCTGCTAGTAAGGTGAAGCCGCTATTTATTGTTTTGAATTAATACACTAATCTTATCGCTCAGCAATGAAAATATGTATTAACTCAATTGTGTAGGCTGATAATGAAGCTGATTTGCAATCAAAAGAAAAACTTGTAATCAATATCATGGTCGATACACACAATACTAAGATTAACGGACACTCCTCCGAACTCTGTACAACCGTTGACGTTTGTTACGATGCCAGTATCCATACAATCTTGCATTTTAATATAAAGCGGATGCACCGCTGGGTTTCACCACTTTTAACAAAGCGGGGCATTTGGGAATCTGCAATCATCAACTAGTTTATTTTTAAGTATATGCATGACGAACCGAAATACATTTGCTTTCTACTGAACGTGTAAAAATTTGCAAATAATTCTATTACCACGCCCATATTTCCTCAAAAACAAAATACTGTTTTTTCAGATATAACTACGTAAAAGTTACTAGTATATCTTGGAATTTAAGTAAATAGCACAAGATTTTAATAAACTATTTAATAATGCCACGCCTACTTTGGTGGGGTTTGGTTAAAAGAAGAGGAATAGGGTATCATACGAACCATTCCACATGTACTGAATCTTGTTCTCATGTTTCTTCATTCACTACTTGAAGCGCCTTAATACGTACCCACTTAATGAAATAGGGTACATAATCTATCTGATGCAGTACTAATTTTTGTGTTGAGTTGCATCAAACAAACATTGTAATATCAGTACAACACTACCTACATAATAAGAACTTTCATAAAAAATTAATTTTACAGTGACGGCTAAGCGATTACACTACAAAATAAAAAAAAAAACCTCTTCGGAATATTCCAACTCAAAAACGATTTCCATCGAGGTTTTGGAAAATTTCGTACAACAATTTTGTAGAAAATTGCAAAAACTAATTTTCCATTTCCATGCTTTTGTAAGGTTCGTAGCGGGTACCTATTTTAAATGTAGGCTCACAAACCTCACGGGTAATCCACACCAATCATATGCCAATTTCGTTACGTCAGCGAATAGTTTATGCATGAAGCGAAACTTTTTTTCTCATATCTGAAGCCAATTGTTTTACTTAACTAGGCCGGTTCAGTTGGCCTTAGCACTACAATGAGTTGCGTCACTTAAGCACTAATCGCTTAGTGACCAACTGAACGCATCTAGAAATCGTTTTTATTTTCCACCATGAGCTGATCATTTTTTTAATATTCTTTGTTATAAACATTAATTATTTGTTTAAAAGAAAAGTCGCACTATTAATTTGAGATGAAAAATGACACATAATATGGGAGATGGAAAATACTTAGCACTGCGGCTTCAACCATTAGCAATTGTTCCGCGCTTCAAAATGCATAAACCGATGCAAATAAGCGATGATTAACAAATTGTGTTCAGTAAGCTACCACCTAAATTACTTTAGAAATATTGCAGCGCTTTAAAGAGCTCCCAGTGGTAAGTCTAAAGCCAAAACGTGAAACGGTCTGGCAGTAAGGCACAATTTTTTTGTGCACAATACGCACTTCAAGTTAATATTTATTAAGCTGAGATGAGCACGTTTTATTCTGCCCGTTTCGTGCAGTTATTGGAACATTGTTATGCGATTTTGCTACATTCTTTTGCAATATATGTGTCAGCATTATGTAACTTAATTTCCTGGTCCTTAAATTTTGAGGTAGGAGCATGAAATTCAGTATATAAGCTTCCTAGAATCCGAAGCAGTACAAATGCAAAAACTTTTGAAATCCGCCCACAGACACGCCCACTTGTAAAAAAAAAAATTGGCTTTTCTCAAGATTTTTGAAAGAAACTGAAAAATATTTTCGATGTAAAATATAAAGACGTTGACTATTTCTATATTTCGTGTATATAAATATTATACATGGCCACGTCCACTTGTTGTTGCGTTAAACATGCAGCATGACAAGCGATGACACTACCGCTCCCCTTGTTAATGTAGCAATATTTACACAATATTTTCATTCCCAGTTTTTTTTTTTTTAGCAAATTATATTTGTTAGTGTTAATTAAGAATACGAAAAACTATCATAGTTTTAGACTATTTATTTAGAAAAGCATTCAACTGTGTTACAACTTTCGGCAAAATATTTTCTGTACAAGCTTCTTCAACTAATGCATCAATTTGAAGTTCACAAACATTTCTCAGTAATCTAAAAGAAACAAATTTTTCAGGGTAACTCGTGTTACTAAATTTGGTAACTCGCGTTTCAATCGATCTTCATAAATGACTATTGGAAATCTTGGAACGTATTAGTGATAAGTATAGCAAATCTGAATTTGTTTTACTGCAGCTACAAAGAAATAGACAGTACTGAAAAAGTCGTTCTGAGAAGACCCGCCATATATGTAGGTACTTATTTGTACAATCAGAGTTTCACTTGGCTAAGGCCCTTGTAACACACTACACCTTGTAACTCACTGCTTGGACCAAAAATCGAGTCTAAGAGTTCCACCAAAAAAAAAAAATTAACTTACCTATTTAAAAAGTGTTTGACGAAAAAACGAAATTCCAATATTGGGTAAGCTAGTGAAATCTTTACTTCCTGTCAAATTTTAATTTCAAATTTACTGGTAACAAATATATTAAATTCAACAATAATTTGTATCGCTTGTGTCTATGTCTTCGCTCAAAACTCCGTCAGGCAGAATGCATCATTCAACACGGATGATGACGACCCGACCGAAGTTAAGTGAAGATAGCAATATCTAACCTTAAATCCAACAAAGCTGCTGGAGCTGACGGTCTAACTGCCGAGCTATTTAAAGCAGATGGGGATGATTTGGTATGGAGCATACATCAACTCAGTTCTCAAGAAAGGAGACCCTCTGAACTGACCCAACTACAGAGCTATTAGTCTCCTCAACATTGCGTTTAAGATTCTATCTGCCATATTCTGTGAACATTAAACCTTTTGTTAACAATCTGATTAGTTCGCAACAGTGTGGTTTTAGGTCAGAAAAGTCCACCAAACCACATTGCGGCAGATCTTGAAAAAACTCAGAAGCTCTAAACCGATACTCACCACCTTTTCATCGATTTTAAAGACGCCTATGATAGCGTCTATAGAGACTAGCTATACAGAGCCATGACTAGCTTTAGCATCCCAAGCAAACTCTTTTGTCTGTACAGCAGAATACAAGCTGCTCCATCAAGGTCGGTAATAGCAACACTGAGGCTTTTGAATGTCTGAAAAGGACTACGATAAGGTGACGCGCTGTCAAGTGATTTTTTTTTAACATCATACTTGAACGGATTGTACAAATTTTTTGCTTTCAGGAGTGTTGAAACAGAAGCGGCGAAAATGGGTCTAACAGATAACGAGGGCAACTCAAAATATGTGCTGTCATCAAAAAAGGACAGTCAACACGGCGTTTTGAACAGAACGTCAGAGGGTAGCTATACTCGTAATTTTGAGATAGTTAAATATGAGACCAGCGCAGAGATCAAGTGAAAAATCACTCTTGCCAACCGCCCTTTCCTTGGGCTAAGAAGGCAATTAAGTAGCAAAGCCCTCTCACGGACAACTAAGGTGACTTTATATATGACCCTCATGATCCTGCTATACGGCATAAAGGCATGGACCGAAGGCGGATGAAAACTTATTTTTGGTTGTTTTGAAGAAAAATTCATTAAATGATTTTTGATCCCGTTTTTTATTGACAGGGAATGGAGGAGAAGATGCAACAACGAACTTGTTTTTTTTTTTTATAATCTGCGCGCGCCGAAGGTGATATGAATACCCTTAAACTGTTTCAGGGCACGGGCGTCAGGGAAAAGGGGGAAGAGGAACAGAGGAGGAGCCTATGCACGTTGGCTTTGAATGTTTGAAGGTTGTAGTGATGGGGAAATACTGGTAGATTATTCCACATTCGTGTTGTTTGGCTTATAAATGAATCCCTATATTTGACAGTACGACCGAAGTTTGGCTTTAGAGTAAACTGATGTGTATTCGAAGCATGTCGCGTATTGCGGGTGAAATTTTGAAGGGGAGGAAAACTATACTGGTTGTACAGCAACATCGACCTATACAGAAGGGTTCGAATCCATCGCCTGAGATGGCTAGGGCATGTAGAATGAATGGACATCAACGCTCCGGCCCGTAACATCTTCGAATTCATCCAATGGCACACACAAATGGAAAGGAACTTCAACCAACTTCGTGTACAAAACTGGAGGCGGCTAGCATAGAATTGAGCTATCTGTAGAAGCTTGATAGTTGGGGCCCAGGTTTACCCCGGGCTGTAGAGCCATCTAAAGTAAAGTAAAGTAAGTGTCTATGACTTTAAGTGTTTCTTAAGTATTTAACTAAGTTAACAAATCTTTCTTCTGTCCAAATATTTGGGCCGTCATATTGGGTTTATATGGTTCTATAGTTTTTCCATAACTATCTCAGCTCACTTTGTGCTAAACATTTTTCGCGAACAATGCAATTTAGTAAGAGTTGATTGATTCATCTTTGGCGATTGCTAGTTTATCATCATTCTTAATTAATCGTCGGCTTGAGCATTTGGTGCAATCCTTTCAAACATGATGGTCGAGAAATCGTATGACGGAGCAGCGTGACGGACTAGTTGTCGAAGCTTGACATAGCTGTGTATAGATTGTCTCTGCAAAAGCTATCATTATTTAGGCAACTTCAAACCTGATATTTAGGAGTTTTTTCGAAGATCCGCTATGATAGAATTTCCTGGCTTAAACCTAGACTGATATGAAATCCTTAAACCTCGATGCATCTGTGGTTGGTGGGTCTCCTGCCTCGGAGATCGAGCAAACTATGCTGAGGCCCCATTCATCGGGCATACATTTATCCGACTATATTTTGAAGATCAGTTGGTACATACGAGTACTTCATACCAAATCATTCTCAGCAGCTTAAGATAGTTCGACGGTTAAGCTGCCGGCTCCAGGAGCTTTGTTCGATTAAAGCTTGGACACATTTTTTTTAGTAAAAACAATTTTCGGATCTGATTTTACTTGGCTATGATTAAATTTAATTTCGTGAATACTCACGTCATGTCACATGAACAACAAACTTCATTCAAATAGCATAAATTGTAAAAATAGAGAATAGAATTTCATTGTCAAGAAAAATGGAATAATACTACACCAATGTGGGTACACACTTACTCGTACGAGTAGCTATCATTTTACATGACATTCGCAAGATGTTACCTCTCTGACAACAATGTCTGCATGCGAGTTGTCTGCAATCGACAATTTTCACTAAATTCATTAAAAAAAGTTGAACTCGTTTGCCATTTCCATGGTCGAGTTCACTTTGCCTTCGTTTCGGATTCTACCCATGGGCGACGTTTCGTAAAAAGAGGGAAACTGCAAGCCAGGTGAAATTTGAGGTTTGCCAGTTCTACACACAACAGTTGCTACTCATGTTGGCACGATGAATACTTTTTTTTTGCGGATTCCTTGTCGTATGCAAAAATGTCGTATTGTATCGTTGTTCAAGTCACATAAATTTCATTTCCATGAATAATGATGATAGTATCATAGAATAAAAGAACAAAGTGCAAACATTTCAAATTCAAAAGTGCAATATTGAATTATCTTCCTCTGGCACCTGGCTAACGAATTTTGAATCGATTTGTATTTAGGTTTATCCATTGTTGCCTTGTTATTTTACCTGAACAACGTTTTGACCTATTGGTTCTACACCAACTTTATTCTGGGTTGAATGTCAACTTTTCATCAGTGGCTCAGCAATCTGACTCCACTGGATAAAATTAAGGTAGTTTGGCTGGGAAGATGTACTTGAATTTTGAGTTTTTAAATGGGCTACGTTTGCAGCTTCTTTCTCATCTGCGAAGCGTTTTTGTAGTAGTCGTTACACGTTACTTTTGTGCCTGAGAAATTCTTTTGATCTTTTCAAATCCATAACGGGGTATAGTAATATTGATATTATAGCAATATCCTAGATGAGTCCATCTGTGTTATACTCATTCTAATACTTAAGCTTAGTTGAGGTAATTAACAAAAGATATAACCTTTCCGAGATAGCTTGTCAGCGCTGCATAATTTCCTGGAATATCGCAATAACGATCTAAACAGCTGGCTCGAAGACCATTTCAAAATTTATGAACTTCTTGATGCAGTTGGTTTGAAGCAAAAAAAAAAACAACGTTGAAGGGCCATATTTCTTTGTGCACACAGAGCGAATGGACAGCAACAATGCACCCAAGAGGGTCTTCGAATCCCAGCCAACTGGATAGACATTATCGCTTTTAGGACCAAACGGCTAAAATGCAACTTGATCGTGATGATGACATCAGGAGGACGGAAAAAAATACTGTGAATCATAAGCAACGACAATAATAGCGAAAAACAAACAAATACTCCCCAGTTATCTGGACAGCCACCCTTGGAGTTTACAAAAACTTAATACCACCTGAGTTTCAAACTACACCACTCTGTCTTTCTCTCTGCCTCTTGCCCTTTCCACAAAACGCACGTGTTCTAAAAATTAGTATAAGGGTATTCATATCCCCTTTAGCACGTGCAAATTATAAAAAAAAAAATAAAAAAAACGGCGGATGCTAGGTTGGAAGGTAGCGATATTGTTCTTAAATGTCACACGTCCTTTTTCTTCATTGTCTTGAACATAATAAGGGTACACTTTGTCGTGAGTTGTTTTGCAGTAATTTATCGGAAGAGTGCTTGCAATGCTGTATGGTCTCAGGATTCCGATGACTTTGAGGCAAGAAAGCCTATTCTGGTATTTTAAGGCTGGGGTACTTATTCAAAGCAATCCATCATACTACCATTACCGAGTATTAATATCGGTATAAGCACCAAGATTTCAGATGCCAACGGTTGTTTCGCAAGATGCGACTTAAACCAGTAGAAGGTTCATTGAATTTTGGGACCCTCGGAATCAGCTGGAGCTACACATGAAGAGTCATCAAGTTTACTGAATAGAATGGCTCCCAAATAGTGCTAACTTCTAATGAAGAGGACTGACTGTGATTTCTTTTCTTGTAGCTCCTTCAGAAATCGCTGGAGAAGTGGGCGAACCTTTTAGCGTGCTGGCAAATAAGATACAATACCTACGACTGTGCATATGGATGTGCATCCAACTGGTGGTGCGTTTTAATACGTGACACGTCATGGCATCTGCTTGTTCGCAATTTACGTGTAGTGACAGAAATGACAATATTCCCCCACTACGGTAAAATCGTTAGAGTTGTGCCACGAATGACAAGTTTATCGATCATTCAATTCCCTGGAATATCCTTGTATCCAGACACCCAGATTAGGTGAATATTGAATTGCCCAGCCTTATCGTTAAGAGAGAGGTCTTAGAATTGATAGACTGTTGGGCTATCAGTGAAAAGTGCTAATAGCTCATGCAGTTACAACACCCAAAAAACTACAAAAAATAATGATTTCTAAATGCAAAGCAATTTGCAAAACTCTAATTGGCTTTCTCACGAAAAGGTTCCAAGCATGTCTTTGATTAAAATTAGAAACTTTCTGTTGCACTTGTACATGACTGCAATCAAAATTTAATGAGAGCCCAGAGCACGTAGGACTTTGGGGATTCCTTAATTTTAACTATAATCCCCATCTTCCGTTGTTCTCAATTTCAGAATGCCAGAATGCTGCTTTTCAACCTCAATCGGAGAATGGCATTCTACGACGCCTTCAGTAAATTATTTTATATCATTAGCTGCAGTTTGTTCGTCAAATATTTAACAAAAAGTGAAGTACGTTTGTTCCAACCCTATAGTAGTTGAACAACAATTCAACGGACGAAGTACTCTTCATTCAACTATGTTTGCCATTTCATTACACTACTTAGACGTCACTTGGGTGTGGAGGCGAGTCATAGTGCACCAGTGCGCCTCCACACCTTTAGTGGTAGGTGAATGCATAGATAAATATTCTATGAACAATGTTCAGTGTTTGAATCACCCTCCCGAGTATACTCGTACAGTGGCAGTAGTAGTAGCAACACTCTTCCCGGATGCAAGAGCGCTTTAATTATTTGCACTCGAAGGCAGGGTTGTTACGGAATACACGGTGTCGACAAAGTGTACATCTTAATTAGATTTTATTTTGTGCTGCTCGTCCCTGGAGGTCTGTACAATGGACCGAGTCACATTTGAAAACAAAAAATAGCAAAACAATTTCACTGTCGACTATTGTGTCCTTTTTGTAATGAAGTCAAAGCCATTTTTTATTTGCACATCGAATGGGGGCAATAGTTTCATGACGACAAGGCTGTTGCCGTGTTTGTGGACTTTTTTTTCTTACACTCTTTGCGTTTAAATTTTATGTGACATACTCAACTAGAGCGGAGTTTTGCTTTTTTTTCTTTTCACTCTACCTTGGAGTTTACAAAGAACACACACACGCCGATCCGCCTTTCAACCAGCATCCTTCGACACCAAAACAACTGGTATGATGCTCAAGGTCGTTACATGTGAATTTAATTTTCATACCATATGCGAATGGATATACCTATACATATGCACGCGTTATCGACAAGCCTGACGGTGGCAGATAATGGTAGCGAAATCCCATTATGGATAGGGTACGTCTAGACGTTGGCAATAGGTACTCGTATTTCCTTAAAAGTTTTTGATGCCATTAACTTCAAAATATATACTCGTATCTTCAAAGGAACTTGAAAATAATTTCAGATGCCATATAGAAACTGCAATTTGTCGGAAATTTGCTAAGGTAATTTGTGGTTCTTGCGTAAGGATGCACCCGGGCACGCTTCTTTGGCAAATTTTCGGGTTCGGAAAGTGTTTTCGTTGTAGCGAAACGAGAAGCATGGATCGTGGTATCTATTGGAGCGACAAAGTGTTTGACACAAGTTAAATTGAATTTGTGGCCTTTCATCGATTGAAGGCTTAGTTGAACTTTTGAGTGTTAACTTTATGGCTGTGAGATAGTTAATTATGAAACTCTAATATACGATCCATGAGAGAATTATACAGGTAAAGGAAGATCAATATCCTAATTCTTTATTAATCATCCACGTCCTTCAAATTAAGTTGAAAACCTTGTAAACTTCTTTGGAAGCACTGATTTTGTGAATTTTACAGGTTTTAAAGATTTTAGAGACCTTTCGTCCTTATGGCATCTTGCTATGTAACTGATTGCACTTATTCTCTAGATAACATACCGAACGTGACTTTTGTGTCGGCGATATGGTGATGGAATTGGAAGAGGCTGGTGCTTTGTCGTCGATTCATTGCTCACGGAAGTTCACAATTTCAGAATTTGGGATGACGACGACATTTGTATACTCGTGTCAGGGAAATCTTAGAGAGGTGTTTGTAATCAAATACTAAAATCGATTATTGATGCATAAGAAATCAATCCAAGTAAAATAACCTTCGTATTATTTACTAGTAAGACAAAAACTTGAGGGCCTTGTGTTCCCATGTTGAATGGTGTAACTCTTCAACTGTCCACTGATGTGAAATATCTAGGAGTAATCTTAGATAGCAAATGGAAGAGGAATAAACAAGTTGAGTTGAAATCATCTGGGGATCTTAGAACTTTCCTTGTCGGGGACTTGCTGTAGTACACTATGTATAGTGTACTACAGAGGTTATCTGACCAATCTTCACTGCGTCTGCAGAATAGTGGCCAAGGAAGGTAGTTAAATCTGCCTGCTCTATACTCACCAGACCGCAAAAATGTTTTCTTGTAATTGCCCGTGCCACTCCGGGCGACTCTTTGAACTTAATTTGCAACATAAACGTTCAGAGGTAGGCAAATGAAGCTATTGGTCGATTTAGGAAAACATAGTCTATAGCAGAGGACTTTACTTTCGACATGAAGCTCTATTCCGCAAGACAAAGACTTGATGCCTATCGATAATATGAGCCCCGTTGACATATTCGTTAGGATATATGAACTTTGACTGTGGGTCAATTTGGATAATTAGACTAAGTAGAAATACCATCGTGATAGGCATGCTGCACTCAAGCCATGATAAGACCAATTCACAATTGTTTTTCAATTTGGGTAGGAAGTACTGCGTACTGTATGAATCATTGAATACCCTAAGCGAGACAGAGATTGCGCACCTCGGGCCTCCATGTCATGGTAATGTCATGGTATTCCTGGTCCATATTCTGAGTCTCAGTAAAAGTACTAACAAATTTAATAGACCTTTCTTCAGCGATCTAGACATAATGGTAGTGCTTGGGATAAACTTACTTTTATCCCCCGTACATCAATTCATTCATTCTTCCAAGATAATTGGAACGTTCACTGTGAGTGAGATAGTGACAGGTGGAATTTATATTCATGCATTTTTTGTTTTGCTGGCTAAGAAACCGGAAGTTCTGTACTCCATCTATTTCTCTCAGCATAGGCGAACTTATACTCCTGCGAGACAAAATTTGAATAAATCTCTGTATTATAGAAAACATACAAAAATATTATATATATAAAAACTAGCAGCTGCCCGCAGCCTTGCTCGCGTAGAGCAAGCAACTAAGAAAGTTTAGTTGAAAAAAATTAAAAATATACAATATTAGGTGCGCAACTAAGTTCTTTCATGAAAATACAACTTTATTGTGAAAAAATGGTTACAAATGAATCATTCAAAGTATTGCCCATCGCTAGCTACAACTTTTTCCCATCTTTCTGGCAGAGCGGTATCCACGAATCAAGCCATTTGTTGATGTCTTAATATGAGCGGAATTGCTGATCAGCCAGACCATGTGCCATAGAACTGAACAAGTAATAATTGAATGGCGCAATATTTGAGCGTTTCCAGGTAGGTTTTAACGGGTTTGGCAATGTGAGGCCGAGCGTTGTCATGCTGTAGAATCACTTTTTCGTGCCTCTGCTCGTATTGTGGACGGCTCAATCGTATCAATTGAAGTCGATACCGTTCCGCAGTGATGGTTTGGTTGGGTTTCAACAGTTCATAATAAATGACACCGACTTGGTCCCACCAAATACACAGCATAATCTTCGCAGCGTGAATATTTGGCCGAGCCGACGACGTAGAAGCATGACCGGGCAGTTCCCATGACTTTCTTTTCTTTGGGTTGCTTTAATGAATCAATTTTTCATCACCCGTCACGATGCCGCTGGGGCAATTGTTCACAGGCGAAAAAACGACGCTCAACGTCCTTTGGCTTCAAATCATAAGTTCCTTGTTTTTGAATCATAATGTTGAAGCAAGCTGTTCTTGCGTTTGGCACGGATCCTCGTCGAGCAATTCCTCCAATTCAGCGTCTTCGAAGGATTTTGGCCTTCCTCCACGCTGACGGTCGTCAACATCGAAATCACCATCTTTGAAGCGACGGAGCCAATCACGCGATGTCGTTTCACTTAGAGCAGCATCTCTGTAAACTTTTTGGAGCTCTCGATGTGCTTCGGCCGCCGTTTTCTTCGAATTAAAAAAGAAAATCAACCCTTCCCGCAAATGACGATTGTTTGGCACAAAATCAAAAACAAAATCACTAATGTGTCAAAACAGTTTGCTTACCATATGTCTAAGCTCCGTTCATGACGTTTTGGATATGTCAAAATCGACCAGCACTTACTGCCGGAGCCATCTATTGAGAACGTTGCGCACCTAATATTATATATACATAAATGGTGGATTGGCTGGTTTCTTCTTTAAATTCATATAAAAAATTCCACGATTATTGAACTTAGTCGGCAAAAGATCGATAGTTGGACGCAGTTTTCTGAGAGAATCGGTTATCATGCATCTGTAGCGCTCTCCATAGGCCATAATGTTCTTGGCATCTTTATCTTCGAAGAAAAATGGACCAATAATGCCTCTCTCAGAACTAAGACACGGTGTTTTTTTCGCAAGGCTGCTGTTAACTTGATTAGCGAAATCTCCAAGAAGTCTGTTTTGAAAACCATACTGATTTTTATTTATTAAATTGTACTTTTCAATGAATTGCCATATACGATCGGCTACGATTTGCTCCAACATTTTCTCTACAGCTGGTAACTATAGTTTGCTATCCCTTTTTTGGCTCCTCTGCGTCTTTGAGCTTTTTGGTACTGTCGAAGTTTCAAGACTAATTTAAGTCTTGAAACTAAGCTTGGGGATGATGGGGGCAAAATATCGGTACGTATGTGTCTTTAATAGGTCACCAAATTCATCTGTTAGTGCAGCTGTACTGGTACTTGGTGAGAAGTTTTTCACAATCACTGCATCCAGCGATGATTTTCTACATCCTAATACTTCGTTTCGTCCCCAAAATGTGGGATCACATTTTGTTTGCTCAAATTTATCTTTATAGTATAGGTTCCTACTCCTCAACATTTTTTTGTTGATCTGCTTACGGAATATCTTTTATTCGGTTTCGTATGTTAAATTGTTTTAGTTGTTTCTCCATCTAAGATAAAGAATACCTCTTTCTTACCATACAATACTCGTACAATGCAATATAATACAATACAATTCATTACATTATAAGAAATTAAAATTTTGTTAGAAAGGTATTATACTCGTATTCTAATAAAATTATTAATTTACAAATTAAAAAATGTTCATTTTAAATAATTTTCTTTTTTTCTTTTATATCAAGTTGTCATCATTCAACTAGCATACTCGTAAGATGAACAATCTTTGATCTTTGGTCCTTCATATGTGTTCTGCCCAACTCCTCTTTATGTGTTTTCATCTTGCACCATGTCAATTATATTCGATCGTTTTCTTATTTCCTCATTTCCAATTCTTTGTGTTGTCCTTATGTTTAGCATTTTCCTTTCGATTTTCGTTTACCAGATTCTATGATTTTCAGTAAAGTTTAATGTCAATCATAGTGGAGTCGAAAATATGTCTTTGAGTGTCATTACATAAATTAGTGCTTTGGGGTGTTTTCGGAAACGTCATCTGCGTCAAAATGCTTTTGTAGCATGTTCGTAAATGCAATTTGCAAAAGTCATTTATTTAAAAATGGTTTCAAAGCTAAATTGCAATAGCATCGTTTGCAGTGCAGAAAAGCAGACAAGCAATTGCAATTGAATTTGCTGTCAAAAGACTTTTTTGTTGAGAAATTACGATTTTTCTTTATTAAAATTAGTACCTATGCTCTTGCAAAAAAAGGGAAAAAAAAAGTTTACTATAATAAAAGCCAGATGGACCAAATGACATTTGCTAATTTGATGTTCGCAACTTTCTTGTCATGTAGTGGCTATCAATTTTACAATCTGATTTCCGAAAACGTCCTAGTATTTTCGGAAAGCTATAAAAGGTATTAAAAAACCCTAAATGCAGACGCCACCAATCAAGAAAAAGCAAATAACAAACAAACTGAAAACTAAGAAAACTCCTGGATACGACTTTTTCACAGGAGAGGTTCTTAAAGCCTTGCCTGGAAAAGCTATAATTAAGCTTTTCAACATAATAAACGCTGCGCTTAGATTAAAATATGTTCCGAGCCAATAGATGTTATTCAATTTGTCGATAAAAGTTAGGTCAATACTTAAATTGGTCAGAGCTGCCAAGGAAGGTCGCGGAAGTTACAGTTGTTCTAAAACCAGGAAAACTGGCGAATGACAAAAAGTCATATAGACCTATTTATTTCGCTTCTTTGAATTCAAGCAAGCGGTTATAGAAGGAAAACATGTCGTTCCTGATCATCAGTTATCAGACTAAGAACAGAGCATTCTACAATTGACCAAGTACATAGAATGACTGATATGATAAGTTTCTAAGACATATCTCACAAATAGACTCTTCCGTGTCGAACACGGAAACGAATTTTAAAGAAATAGCGACTGGAGTACCGCAAGGAAGCGTTCTTGGTCCTCTTTTATATCCATTATATGCTTGTGATATACCGCAAGAAGAAGACACCGTATTAGCAACATTTGCCGACGACACTGCCATCTTGACATTAGGTACATAAGATGGTCGAGAGACTATTGGATACAGTAAATGAGTGAAAAGATTTGACATTTATGAAACCGAATCTGTTCAATTCAATTTTGGTTATAAGAAAGTGAATAATTCACATACCTTTACTAATTCGTTGCTACTCGTAATTCCGTTCGCAAACGAGGCAAATACCTTCGAATGGCACTTGACGCAAAATTGAAATGGAAGTCGCCCATGATAAAAAGAAAACAACCCAGGACCTTTGCAAATATTTCAAGCTTAACATAGAGACAAAATCCTGTGTGGACATATGGAATGCAACTCTGGGTTATATTAATAAAAGTAAAATTAATATTTTACAAACTTTTGGAAATAAAGTGCTAAGAAACCACAATATCCACAGATACGAGTATCTCGGTATTGTTACAATCGAAGATGAAATCAAGAACTTTGTGCGAAATCATACAAATTGATTAAAAGGTCCTTGAAGAAATTGATTGTGCCGTCTACAGAGGACGACTTAGCATGATAATAGAGTAACCGTCCCTAAATTGCATAACAAACATGATCTTTCAATGGAAACTTACTTGCCAAAAATTTTCATTTTTTGAAAGAAAACTACTGGATAAGTCAAAACTTAGTTATAGTCTTGAAGGGAGGTGTTTTTTTAGTGAGTAAAAACTTCGCACGCACGAGCTTACAGCCCTGGATTGGCACACCTTGTGGAAAGAAGAACATATTCATAGGTAAATCTTAAGTTATTTAGATATTTTCGCCAAATGTTTATTCCGCCGTCATGCTGAGAGAATAATGGCGCTAACTTGGGGTCACCCCGGCGCTATCTATGCTGAGCTCTCTTTTTTTTGTAGATGTTATTCAATTTGTCGATAAAAGTTAGGTCAATACTTAAATTGGTCAGAGCTGCCGTTTTACTACTTTTGTGTCCCACAATGTCGAAAGTTTTTCTAAAGTCAATAAATAGTAGGTAGATCGGTTTTCTCTGTTCGTTACATTTTTCAATTAATTGACTAACCATCTGTTCCCGTAAACCTGCTTGTTCTCTTGTCTAAGTTTTCTAGAAATTGTCATCGAAAATAGCTTATAGATTGTAGATATCAAGCTGATTGGTCTGTAGTTATGTATTTATGTCGTACTTTTTTCTTTATATTATTATTTGCGCGCGTCAATAAGGAATTCTGTAGACAGACAGAGAGAGAGAGAGAAAGAAAGAAAGATTGGTGTAGTAGTTCGAAACTCAGGTGGTATTAAGTTTCTGCAAACTCCGATGGTAGCGTCCAGATAACTGGAGATCATTTTTGTTCTGCTTTTATTTTCATTGCTCATGATTCACAGTATTTTTTCCGTTGCATTCTCAGACATATGACCACCCCACTGCGAAGCTTTCGCAATTGGTCGACTTTTTTAATTTGTTTAATGCGAAATAAATAGATGATTCTTGAAATCAGAATTTGAAGCGTGAACCTACAGTGTGACAAGCAGTGATGTTACCACTACACTACGGACACCCTTCGTGAATCAATGTTATAATGCTTTTTTTCCATTGCCTCGGGACTTATTGTATAAGCTTAATCTGGTTGAAGGGAATCGTCAGGATTGGCGTGAGGATGTCCTTTTCATATTTAAGCATTTCCACTTCCTATTTCCTAGGCATTGTTGCTATTCCTGGGCTCTTTCCTCTTTTCAAACTGACAATTGATAGTGTTACGTCGCTAGTTTCGATAAGTGAATAAGTTGTCATGTACATATGTATCGATATCGTCGGCCAGAGTTTTTGTTTCGAAAGGGATGTCGAAGTTTTGTATCTTTCTGTCATTTTTTGTAGAAATAATTTATTCTTTTTCCCTTCATCAGTTGTTAAGCTGATTCGAGTTTGACCTTCCTATCTAGCTGACATTGACCTAATTATGTATCTCTTTAATCCCAGTGCACATATTTTAATTATTAATGTAAGTATGCTACATTGGTAACAAATGGGTACCGTAACAATTTTATTTGAAATAATTCAATTATCGCCAATTAACGATGACAGCTAGTCTCCAAGAAACTATTGACTTGACTATTTCAGTGTTGCTCTAAAACTTTTTTTTGTTTATTCAATTTTATAGAAAAAATAAATAAGGCCAGGTGAATGCGCCTGTGACTCACTCACAGATTTCAAATGGAACCAACGAAGAATAACCAAACAAATCGACCAGAACATCTCAATTTTTTAAACACAATTTTCCACTTGGCAAACACTTCTTCTGTCACACTCAACGCACACGTTCTTTATTTGATATTCACACGAGCCGATCTGAGGAGTAAAAAATCAACTCAATCTATACGTGCGTATTGTTGACCTAGCTTATTGACAACTTTTTATGTACATATATCAACAACAGGCGGGAATGCTTCATGAAATCAATCATAAAAAAAATTGAAATAAAATTGTCAAGTATTTTTTTTTTTTTTTGATATCTGGTACTGAAATCCGAAAGTGTTTTCACCTGATGTTTTTTCTTTTCAAGCATTCATCTCTTGTTTGCTTTCAATGGAAATGGATCCCCTACGGGACATGATGACCAATGATTTTCTTTTTTTTGTTGTAACAACAACCAAATACGCGCTTTTGTAATGCTGGACAAAGGAGATTTAATAAATGGAAGCAAGCACTTACGGATACTACCTATACATTCACATGAGAGGGTGTAGTGGTCAATCGTAAAATTTGTATTATTCATGTTCACCACCTAGTACCAATAAAATTACATCCAATTAAATTGCCGTTGTTCGAAGAAACGAAATGTGCAAGGAATGATTCGTTTGTTTATGATGGTATGGTGTACCCTATTCAGAAGAGGTCCTTGCAGCATCTCTTATTCGTTGAGTAGACAGAGAAAGGTATTCTACAGCGTGGCATGTTTCGCACTGAAGATGTACGAAAATGTAAAGCTGGTATTAGAGCTGTGTCCACCTACCCGAATTCACCTAGGATTTAAACAAGAATCACTTCAAAATTACGTGCTCATAAGTCTTTTGCATTGATCTTGACTGTTGCTTTGCCTTTCCAATATGTTGCTGTCTCATCAAATAGACAATTCTCATCATGTAGTACAATGCTCCCAGTCAAGTCCTTGACAAACGATACCCTATAAAGTCTGTAATAATGGAATGCAATGATACGAGTAATGACAATCGAATGTGAAGTTTATAACCAATAATTTGCTGGGCGCATTTATTCTGCCTGAACTACCAATGTATTGTTGTTTACAGGGGCATGTACACTTTGGACATTACCAATGAATATTCCGCATTTTAATTTCTCCCTGTGGTTAATAAAATAATAAACTCATTTTTTTACGTATTCTATTGATTTCGATTCGTAAGCTATCGAAGATGATGTTTGAATTAAGTACGTACCTGCGAAGCCTTTTAAGAGACTTTTCGGGCCAGATCATCCGTCCACCTTATTTGCTAAAAACATATCTTCCTCAATACACTGATATCTTTGTGCAGCCTGTATCTTGAGAAGTTGAATCTTCTTTCTACATGATAATATAACCATACGAATCTATAACGCTTGGATAGTGCCCCGAAATGCCTGTAGATATCTGTTTATTCTGCTCTTGAATCACTGGAGTTTGAATGCTTCTGGAAATGTCCCCTGGGAGTGAATTCCAAAATCTTTTTGTTCCGTAATGAAAGAAATTTTCATCTCCAGTTCCTTCAAATAGCTCGGGAGTTAGACCGCCGGCTCAAGCAGCCTTGTTGCAGTTAAGCTTAGATACTCGTATTGCTATCTTCACTTCACTTTGGTCGGGTGAGTGGAATTATTGATCGTAATTGTTCGCCGTTTAACAGTGATCTTTCCAAATTCTCAGCACTGACTGTGACTCTACTACTAGATTTCATTCTTCATCAATACAGGCTCCTGTTCGGGCTTTGTAGCCTGGTAAAACTTTCGAACATCATTGCTGCTATAACACATTTCCATTGACTCAATCTCGCATTTTTCATCTTCTTTTTTCTTAGAAGCTGGTGTTCTTCCTTTCTATTCTGCTTGTATTATTCATCAAGCCAGGGGTTTCTCTGTGCTGGATGCAAGAATCCCAGAACGTTAGAGGCGGTGGTCTTGATGGCATGCTGGCAATGATGCCATTGCCCATCTGCGCTTAACATTGACAGCATTGGACTTCTTGAGACGTTCAAGAACACTCGATCGGCGAATGCTCTGGCAGTCTCTTGTGATTACAGTCGTTAGATGTTAAATTTGTTCACAGTACTTCATTAGCGTTGTGGTGTTTGGGATATGTACCTAGGCAGCAACAAGGTAGTGATCCGAGTCGGTGTTAGCTGCTTCGAAGGTACAAACATACAAAATACTGGAGGAGTGCCTTGCATCAATCGCATCGCGATAAGTTTGGTTGACAGGCAGTTGATCTGAAGAATGCCAAGTGCTTTTATGAATATTGGGGTGCGAGAATCGTGTGCTAGCTGCAGCGATGTATCGCGCCGCCGCAAAGTCGATTAGCCTCAGTCCGTTTCCGAAGGTGTTGTCGTACAGGCTGTATTTTCCGACGGTATTGCGAAAGACCGTCAAGCACTATTTTAACGTCATAACGCAGATATTGCTCATAAATCTTGTCGAAGAGATTGAGCCCATATTAAGCTGATGTTTTTGAATTTTGCCTTAATGCGAATTATCATCAGGCGTTCGCTCACATGCCTAAAGCTCAAGACCTCAAAACAAATCCGCATCCAAATAAACGCCGCTCTGCACTCTGTACCAGTCCGCCCGGCCCATTCCATTGCACTTCTTGGATGGTGGTGATATCTGCTTTATAGCAGTCTAGGGCCTCCGCTAATTGCTCGGCTGCACGTGGCCTGTTAAGGGTCCGAAGGTCGTTGTCCTAATTTCGTTTGCGTCAACAGTAAAATCATTCTTATCCGAGGATTGTTGTTGCTTCGTAATTAGAAGCTTTTTCCATGGTAGGGCAGTTACCCTGACGCACATCTCCCAACCTGGAGTGCCAGATCCTTTGGTAAAATCTAAGGCGCCTGATATTCCGGCCCACTACGAGGATATGAGCGCTGCTGTTGACTCATCATGGGTTCAACTAGCACCATCTCATTTTCAATACCCTGACAATGTCTTGAAATTCCTTATTGACCTGGGCTTCGAATATGTCAAAGTATGTAGCTCATTTGAAGTAATCGCTAAGCTGACTATTGACGCCACCGTTGATTTTTTTTTATAATTTGCACGTGTTAAAGGGGATATGAATACCCTTATAATTAATTTTTAGAACACGTGCGTTTTGTGGAAAGGGGAAGAGACAGTTTTCTTAAGCCGCACGTCCTCCTTCTGAAAACTCTTGTTAAACTTCTAAGACGCAAATTTCAATCGATTCGATACACGTATGCATATATATAGTCTGCTATGTACCTACAAATACCCAAAAGAATCACAGGACATTGCTATACCACTTCAGCAATCGATAGTAGTAAAACAAATTAGAATCCATTACCAAATATCCTTCGGACAATGCTATGTTAATTAATTTTGATTAAGATTGTTGTTAAGCAAATCCGAAAGCGATAAAAATGTCCATCTTACCTGAATAGCAGACGGAGTAACAACAAAATGAAACACATTTCCATTTTTATTATTTAGATAGATTGTGAAAATGTATCCACTTTTTTCCTTTATTCAATTCAATAAAACCAGAATAGACTAAAACTTGAATGATGAAGCGGCAAACTTACGAGTAGGTATACCTTAACGCATTTAGTATATAAATAGGCTTACAATGTGTTTGAGTTGAATCCTTTTTTTTCGCTATAATAAAATGTTCCCTTCATCGCAATTAGACCAAAAATAGATACAATAAAATAGATTTTTTTTTCTCTTTGTTTTTAAGAGTGTAGACAAAAATACTGTATGTGGCTTATCCTTCCGCAAAATACAATCCTCGAAACAGCCGGTAGGATGTTGTTGTTTAAATAAATCGATTGAACTCATCGTATTAACATAAATCGAGTTGAAATGGGGATGCTTCAAAATGTCATCGCGACGTGTAGGTTGAATTAATTATTGGCTTTCGGCATTGTGTCATGCGTTGTATTAAACCACAGGTATGAAAGATTGGTCCTCTCTGCCTCACGATATGTCGAACAGAATGCACCAAAATTATTTATTTTTTGCAATAATTAATTTTGGATTACTCCTGAATGAAATGTGGATGGGATTAATATTATTCGAATAAATTTCTAATCTTTGACAAATTACCTCTGATACAGGGACTTTTGTGCGATAAGCCTATCGATTTATCGGTGTCGTAGCAACGTAAATTGTGTGTAATGTATTGTTCATTGGGTATGAGTTGGCATTACGTGAAATTATGTGACCCAGAATGGGAATTCTGACACGTCGATGTAATATGCCATTGAAAGACGAATTAATTTAGTTATTATGGCAATGGGGACTAATCATGGAAATGTCTTATGTGTAGTGTGTCTAGGTGAAATTCAATTTGTAATTGTGTAATAGTAGTAATGTTGTTATCGAGATGGATTCAACACACAGGACATAATTGATTTTGTCTTAAGTTCAGAGTGCACTACACAACTTAATCTTTGGCAGCAATAATTGTTTCGTGATACTAAAGGGTGGACCATCTGTTGTTTTCTTTTAACATTTTTCAAAGCTTTTAGCTTTATTGAAAAGTAATTATGGACTTCTGAACAAAAAGTTCCCCGGGTATGCTTTCCAAGAGCCGCTCCTAACCATGACGAAGAATCCGACATTACTGTCGAAGAAGTTAGGAATGCGGTCAAATACTCCAAAAAAAGAAAAGCAGTTGGGCCAGACGAGATATCCTCTGAGTTCTGGAAATAGATGGGAGACATCGGGTTCAGATGGCTCATGATTCTTATCTCCAAACTTATGAGTGGTGATCCAATGCCTAATCAGTGGAGGGAAAGTTATCTCCTTGTTTTGCACAAAGGAAAGAGCGATACGCGAAACTACGCTGATGTTGCACACCATGAAGATCGTTGAGCGGGTATTAGATGGCCGACTGAGGAAAATAATACGGTTATCTGATGACCAGTGCGGGTTTATCTCGGGTAAATCAACAACAGATGCAATCCAAAGTATAAGGATCATAATGGAAAAACATCGTGATTCCTTAAAGGACTTGCATATGGTGTTGGTTGATTTTGAAAAAGCCTTTGATAGACAACCAAGAGATCTCTTATGGGTGGCGCTAAGGCAATGAGGAGTTCCAGAAACCTGCGTGCGCATGATCATGGACATGTATGAGGGAGTAATGACAAGAGTAAGATGTCCCACAGGAGTCACCGAAGGGTTCCCAATCAAAAAATCAGTTCTTTGCTATTTATTGCAGGCCTTGATTATCTGCTTGAAGAAAAAGTGCATCAATTATTCTTTGCTGACGATGGAGCTTTTATGAGTGAAGATCAAACATCCCTACAACGAGCACTTGATATATGGGTTGATGTTTTGGAGGGAAATGGGTACCGTATTAGTTCAAAAAAGACAGACTATCTGTGCTGCCCGTTCTCTGATCCACACCTGCCTATTCCAGATATTTACTTGAATGGAAAAGTGCTTCCCAAGAGCGAAAAGTTCAAATATCTGGGATCTATGATCAATAGCGAAGCAACTTGTGATGATGACATCAATCATCGTGTAAGCGTAGGGTGGAGGAAGTGACGGGAAAACTCCGCCTTCACAGATGTTTCATCCTCTTTTCAGGGTTCCGATACTTATAAGTTGGCCGACGGATTTTAACTGTTGCCCCTGAGCGCGTCTCAGCTAGTTTTCGATTTATGTTCTTAAGAATGGAAAACAAGTCGGACGTGCTTACGAATTATGTGCGAATATAATATAACCGCCATCCCAGAAATGCACCGACTTGGAAAACAAATTTGCAAACAAACCAAGCGGTTCCATGCAGACTGATATGAGTTCGGGTATGGATAGTGGATTCATAAATGGAAGAAAAAACCACGGGAACAAACCATAGCCTACCAATGCTCAGCGAACGACTGGCGTTAGAGCTAGACTTTTCAACTGTGTCTACTATGTGCGCATATCCCAACTGAAGATAAAGACTGTGAAATCAAAAATAGATTCTGCGAACTGGTTAATGACACTTGTAACTGCTGTATGAAGCATGTCGCCAAAATCAGCTTTGGCTATTTACATGCTAAAATTGGAAAATAAAGTGAAGGAATGCGGTCGGTTGGGATTACTATCGAAATGTTAGCATTAGTAGCACGAGATTCCTCTACTCCCCCATACACTAAGAATCCTAGCTGATGACTGTGGTGTCAACGGTAGGTGCATGTCCTTTGTAAAGTTTACTTGAACAAGACTCCTTCATCCAAAAAAGGAGGATTAACGCTGAAACAATTGCAATTACGAATCCATCTGAACTTCGGAACAATGACAATATAAAGAACATTACTTCCAGAAACAAGCAATCCCAGCGACACCAATTGGAAATACTATCGCCATTGGTGGTTATACAGTTTTATTTAAGGATGTGGATAAATTTACTATAGGTCTAGTTAATTAGGCTGACGAAATCAAATGAAGAACATAATTGGTCCAACAGACGGCGAGCTTGTACCACTATGCTAATATCGCAAAAATAAGAGACTTGCTTACGAAGTATGAAAGAAAGCTTTGTTGCTTCTTTTATTTAAAAAAATCGGACTTAAATCAAAATGGAAATTAAGGTTACTTACTTCTTTCCTTACACTACAGACCTCCACCCTCACAACACCAAAATAATAAAATATCTCGGATTGGGCCTGTAAAACTCTACTCAACAATGAACACTAATGCTAAGTGGAATGTGAATTTGCAGAGGTTCGGCAGTAATTTGGTAACTAGAATGCAGCTTCACATGTAACCAAAATAAACATATGTATGCCATGCCGCGCCACTTCAGTGTGTGTTGACTCTTACATTTTCGTTGGCTACAAAAAGGAGATGCATCCATGCCGGATGCCGTGCTAATGCCATGTCGCTGCCAGATGCTCTCTTTATGTTATGCATTTGATCACTCTCCTCCAATCGAAAAATGTGAGTGAACCTTTAATTATGAGACGTCAAAACAAAAGATATACTAAATTTATGGGAAATAAGAATGGTCCACACTCCTAATTATAACCATAAGCATAATTGTTTAAACAAACAAATCAGAGTGAAAACCTAATTAAGATTGTAAAGTTTTATTTGTCCACTATGGGGAATGGACGTTGCTCAAGCGATACAGGTTTGACCAAAACCAGTAAAGATTTAATTTCCACCTCTCGTGAATATCTTTTCAGTTTGCCTTTCGGGTTCGGCATTAAAACCTTCCAAAGTATACAACACGCGACGCGCAACCCGAATGGTTGTAAGATGTTAGCCCTCGATGGGCTAACATTTTTATTTTATTTTCTACATAATGGAAGACAAAAGGCTATAATCTGAGGACTTTTAAAGGAATAATGGGAGTCAGAGGAGAGGAGCTGGGACAAATCAACATTTTGTCATTCAGTAGTTTATTTAAAGGAAAAGTGCTTTCAAGTGCAACAGAATAAACAAAAATTACAGCCAATGCACTAGTACGGCTGTAATTTTATTATTTCACTGGAAGCTATGCCGCATCTTAAGTTCAATCAAATTCCGAAAACTTAATTAGTGCTAACTGACTCTTCAATACCTACATCAATATTATTTGAACAGAATTTGCTTCACATCTTTTACCAAATGCGTTTCAACAGAATAAAAATACCCTTTCTTGTTCTTGAAGCCCAGCACATACGAGTATCCCCCAAATACCCGGTTAGTATCGAAAAATATTTACGTAGTTCATTGATCTTACAGAAGAAGAAAAACCTAAATAGAGTTCAAATCTAATATAATTAGAGCCTCGTTTGTCCTCGTATGTCTTATGTACATGGACGTTTCTTGTGGCCCAGCCCAATTTCTTATTCGGTTGAACGACAGTAACTTTTTAGCACCTGTCGTAGGCACATCATGAATATTCTGTAAGAGTAGCATTCTTAGCGCGCACAGAACAAAATTCAAACAAAAATATACATATATCCTTATGTGTCCTTGTTTTACAGAAAACTTAGTTTTGCTGTGGCTATTGTGTATCTACAATGTCTGAGTATCACCCACCAACAACAGCAGGACACGCATAATGTGACACAATGGGCAAAGAGCCGACAGAAGCGTTTCCTAATTTACCAAACTCAGGGTGTTCAGAAGGTACGAGTAAATTGGTGTCCCCGCAATTTGTGAGTGTGCATAGTGCAATTCTTTTTTAAAAGGACTCCTTTTGCAGTTCATTGTAAGTATTGCATTGACCATCGATTTGCAAGACAAAAAAGCATGGAGATCGCTGTCCGGTGCGTGGAATTTCCAGTGGCAGCATTTCTTACCTACTACTGTACTGCACTGGTGGAACAGCACATACTTTCCAGCAATGGGGCGGAAGCGCTCCATACTCGTAGGGGAGGCCATACCGCCTATTGCACCACCAGAGCAAATTGTTGATTTGACTGCGAAGTTTCTTTATGCGATGATAGAAAGCTACATGAACGGGAAGGGAGTAAATGGCAGGGAGTGTCTGCAAAGGGCGATATGTGAGAATGCCCAAGTGAACTATGTTGGAGGAGTGCTTGACCATATATACAAACGTCTGCTAACGTAAGCTGGTTGTTGCCTTTGGTTTTCCAATTAACTTGTTTAGCTTTCTGTTTAGTCCGGAAAAGACTATGGCCGAGTATTATCACGATTCGTATGCAGTGGGCGCGAGAGGTGCGGATTGCTACAAAAGCTACTTTGGATGTCCGAAAGGAGACAGTGTATTTGACAAATATGTGTATATAAGTGATGCGTACTGAATAAAAGCCAAAATAGAATACAGTGTTTCACCATGTGTCACACTCATATAGGGGATGGCATTTGTACTTCTATAGTGGAACAAAGAACTCGGCGTTGTCCCATCAATTTCTCATAAGTGGTACCCTTTTAAAAATTAATAAATACATATTTTGGCGTTAACAGCACATACAGGGATTGGTCTAGCCCTCACTGCTACTGTTGTTGTGCGCGTAATATTTTTTTCATACGAATGGATGAAACCTACAGTTTATTGCCATTCCGAAGGGCATAACTGAAAACATTTTTCATGATATTACCCTCTCGGATGTTTGTCAGATGTTCGCGAGAGAGGTGGGACCGTGAAACAGTGATGAATAATTAAAATTTTAATTAATCACAGTTACTATGACTGTTAGGGTAGTGTGTTTGCTGGCGACCTAAACAGTGCAGATTCGAACCCCAGAGGGGAACAACCACCTGGTATTAAAGAGATATGAATAAAACTTAAATGTACAGTAGAGCACCACCAAGTTCTCCAGGAACTTATGCACTACTATAAGAGAATTTGTATCCCCCCTCCAACTCGGCTCTCAGTTGAGATGAGCCGAAAATTATACACCATGTTGAGATGCGCCACATTAGCAACACCATCAAATTTTTAGATACAGGAATTTAAAAAATTCTTCTTTTGGGACTGACTGAGTGACTGACTCACTGATCATGAAAACTTATAGTGTACATTACATGAAGTTAGAATCTTAAAATTTTGTACTGAGGTAAGTAGTACTTGGTATGTAGACAAAGCAAACAAAAAAAAGATGGCTTCCAAAAAACGGCCGGGTAAGGGTGTGAAGTGTAGTATAAGGGTCATCTAACAAGAGGTGTCATTTTAAATGAATAGAAAAACGCAACATTTTATGACAAGTGGTGATATTTTGGTTTTAATCTAAAGTAGAAATGGAATACAATATCTGCCAAATATCCGCCTCGGCTCTGCCTACAAATAGTCATTCTTTTGATGAAATTTTTAATCACGCTTTCGCATAATTGCGGCTGTATTTCGTGAATAACAGCTCTGATATTTTCTTTTAGTCCATGAATCGTTGGTGGAGTATTGGAGTAGACTTTATCTTTAACATAACACCAAAGGAAAAAGTTTAATGGTGTTAAATCGCATGATATAGGCGGCAAATTGAAGTCTTCATTTCGAGAAATCACATGTCCAAGAAATTGTTCACGTAATAGAGCCATTGTTTCACCAGATGTGTAGCATGTGGCTCCGTCCTGCTGAAAATACACTAAATACGGTCGCACCAGCATTATTTTCGAATAAATATGGCCAGTGACACCTCCAGCCGAAAAAACACCAAACTGTCACTCGTTGTGGATAGAGAGGTTGTTCCACTATTTCTCTTGGGCTTTTGAAGCCCCAGATGTGACAGTTTTGTTTGTTTACGTACCCAAACAAATGAAAATGAGCTTCATCACTCAGAATAATTTTGTGTAAAATATCATGATCTTGTTCATTCACAATCAGTGAAAGTACGGCCTTGTGTGTGGTCTGCTGGCTTCAATTCTTGTGTCAACTGGACCTTATAAGAATGTAGGCCAAGACCTTTATTCAAAATGCGGTGCAAAATGGTTGCGGATAGGTCCAATTCCTGTGATCGTCTCAAAATGGATACACCTGGGTTTTCAGTCACACTCTCAGCTCCTCACTTTTCAGCTGACCTTGCCGAATGAACACGAGTTGGAGTCTTTACAACACTAACTTGTCCGAGACGTTCAAATATATCGATTAAATTCACTATAGCTGTGCGAGAAGGCGCATGATGATGACCAAAAGCAGTGCGAACTTTACGAAACGTTTCCGTAATATTTTCACCGTTTTTGTTGTGAATTTTCACTATTTCAACACATTGTGCGAGTGTGTATCGATCCATATTTAATAACCTTCTAGTTTTTAATTACCAAAAGTCATAGCAATGATAGCTGAATGTTGACAGTTCAATAATGGCGCGAAATTTAAAACGACACCTCTTGTTGGATGACCCTATAAAAGGTATCGAAACCTGAAGGGTACTTCTAGTCAACAGGGCTAATGCTTGAGGTATACACAAAGGACAAATGAGTAAAATCAACTTTTGAATACCGTTCCCAACAAATTGGTGGAGGGAGGGTATATCAGTATGCTCTAATGTCATCAAAATGTATGGAGTACATCCAGACGACGTGGAATTCTGAAAATTAGTACAGAGGTAGTACTTGGGGTGTAGCTGTAGTTCCAATGCGTTTTCAAATAACATTTGAAACTGGGCAAAAGTCTATTTATATGCGTAAATATACTTAGATGTGGCAAATTTTATTTAGAAAAGAAACTCCTTTTCGTTGGTCAATATGTGCAAGATTTTTGTACGAGAAAACTTGGTCCGCCTTTTGTATTAATGTTTTTGTGGTTTTCTGAAAATTTTCGATTTCATCACAAGGTGGCGCAAAAGTGATGACGCTATATGAACTGTCTATGATTTTTGCAAATGGCGTCTCCTGTCATCGTGATATTGACAGTTAACAGATGTGAAAAACACGATGATGAACAATGGAACGCTGTACTCCCCAAGAACGAGAAATAATTCTTTCGATTTTTTTGTGGAATAATTCATCAGTGGTAAGAACGCAAAGTGACACCAAACCAAACTGACACCAAACCAAAATGAGGAAAGATCTGACAGGTCAAGAACAGATAACGATGCTGTGCGCGAGGATGTGGAAGAGTGTCCAGAAATATGAATGAGAAGACGGGCCATGCAATTGGGTATTTCCAGGTGGTCTCTGCAGCGTATTTTGGTGAAAAACTTGAAAATGTTTCCACATAACACTCAGATGGCACATCAGCTGCTGACCGTAGATCACCAAGCCCATCTGGACTACACCCAGCGCTTCATAAGCCATGAAGAAGATGATTTTCCTGCAAAATTAGTTATGAGTGACGAAGTACGTTTCCGTCATGCACATGTTAACAAGCAGAATTTTTGCTTTTGGGGAACTACGAGTATTATTATTATTCAAGACTAGCATTTACTATCCACTGAAAGTTACTTGTGTGGTGCGGCGTCTGTGCTGAAAGGGTGATTGGGACATGCAATTTAGAAAATGCTGCTGGCAACACGATGACTGTCACTGGCGAGCGCAACAGAACCATGTTAAGTGACTTTTTGATACCCGAATTAGATGAATTGGGGATGGATCACATGTATTTTCAACAAGACCGTGCCACTGCATACACAGACAGCGACACAATGGACTTAATGAAGAACACTTTTTCAGCCCTCTTTTCATCTCGTGAAGTAGAAACTATGCAAAACACCTCGCTTGTAAGTCAGTGGTCTGTCTTGTTTTGGTTTTAATATTATTTAAGATGAGAACGTTCTAATATATATCCAGTACCATTTTCACAATAACCCCGGTAGATTAAAAAAGAAAAAATTGACTTAGACTCCAACCTAGCAGTGTCGAGATATTGTTTAAATATTTTGCTTATTTGTGTGGGATATTAGGGACCCAAGCCCCAACTTATCTATACTAGCAGTATTAACAATTAAAAAAAATAAAAAAAAATTATCGAATGATCTGCTGTTTTTCCATGTGGTGAAGACGGCGGTATTGAAGATTTGGACAACCGCAGAGCAAATATTGGAGGATTTATTTACGGTTTAAGGAAATTTCTTGAATTCATGAGGTTTTCAGAGTTACTGGAGCGTGAGTTCGGATTAAAGAGACTACACTGTATATGAAGTTTCATTTTTCTAGTTTAAAATGTTAGACTCAAAACATGGTGATATACAGAAGGACAGACACATGAACGAACACGGCTCAAACGACTCGTCTGTTAGTATAGGGTATGCAAATGGACCTACACTTTGGTCTAAGTTTGCATTTGCCTTAGCAAGTGTAGACTCCTAACCTAGCTGAACCATTTGCCGAGCTCCTTGTTGTTGTTCATAATAATAAAACTAAAGCGGAAAATCGGCGAATCTTATCTCATGTTGGGATATTTCTTTACTAGTTTCAGTGGCTCCTAAAGTATCGCACTTTGAAACTTAATTTAGACATGAATGCGGGACCGAATTTCAACTTTATGTTTTATTGTACAATACTTTTGCACTTAGAACATAAAACATTAGGAAAGTACTATCTTACGGACATTGGAGAACTATCTGCTATTTCGTGAAACAGCTAATTGGCAAAGGCATCTACCCATCATATATACGGCTACTGACCTTAATAAGGACCTAAAAATCGTGTAAGTGTCAAAGATATTTCGAATGAATGGAGTATCTAGATATTTTTTTCAACGTTTTAATTATTTTGGAATCTTCCTATGTCTCAATCGGTATCACTGTGGTATAATAGTGTGAGTATGCAGGGTTGCCATAGAACAATTTGAGAATATCGCCAAATGAGAGTTTCGAAAGTAAAAAACAGCTCTAATAATTTGGATATATGCATTTTAAAATTAAGTTTAATATATATTTTCTGATATTTTCTCAAATATATTTTTAAAAACTTGTTTCAGAAAATGACTGCGACATCTATAGTCATTTCTTTACCAACATCCCGTTTCACCTAGGCCACAGTTGGGCCCGTTTTTCAGTCCGCCCAGAATTCATAAAAACCTTGATACATACATAAGAGTTTATATCCTTTCGTTTATTGCTGCTTTGGTAAGTTTCCTGTTAATATAGCAATTTCATCAGACCTTTGAACAGTAGCTTCTTTTTTATTACACTTTCATGTTCCGGTACTGGACGTTGCAAGACAATGGGCTTGATTTTGCCTTATTCCTCTCTCATAAAAAGAGATTTTTATGAAGATTGCTGATACGTACGAGTATTACAAATATTTACACACCACAGTACTGTAGCATCCCTTCGAATCGATGTCTATTAGCCAACCATTAAGGGTGCGTTTTCTTATTTTCAAAACTCAAAATCTGATCTCGCTTGATTATTCAATTTAAGGGTATTCTGGTACAGCGCCTCGCTGCGCTACAACTACGCTTTACTTCATTCACTACTCTCGTAACTCATGAACACCTTACAAATATTTCACAAGAAAACTGCGGCAAATGCTAAACCAATCTCGAATGAATTTATTGAGTAGAAATAGGTATTTGTCAACCCTAACAACAAATTGACTTCTTAATTAGAGCAACTATTTGACTTTTTTTTGGATTTTGTAACACTTCCCTTTTATCGAAACTGATTATGAGCCTAAACGGATATCAGTAACATTTTCATACCCCTTCCAGTCACTCTTTATCGGTAATAAAGTAAAATTTTACATAAGACTAAGTTTTGCCTTCACGATAGTTCTATTGTTTGACTAAAACCCACAAGCAGGGACCATACAATATTACATATTGCGCGAAGGGTCAAGAGATACGTTTTTTTTAATTTGTCGAACTCATGTCGTCCATAAGTTAAGTTCTCCCTGATAGTTCATTGTGCAATCCTTAAAAGGACTCTTTTCTGCAGTTCATTATAAGTCTTCCATTACCCATCGATGGCAACATAATCTCCCATTAATGGTACAGTACTGGTGGAATAGTACATATTTTCCGGCATCAGGTCGGTCCTTGGCGGAAGGATGTCTATCCCTTCAACCGCAGCCCACTGACCTAACTTCGACGATTGTGTACGCTATGATTGAAAGCTTTATGAACAGCAAGGGCATAAATGGCAGGGAGTGTCGGCAGAAGGCAATTTGTGAGAACGCCCAAGTGCATATGTGGGCGGTGTGATGGGCGAGATATATCAAAGGCTTCTAATGTGAGTTAGAACACAGAAGTGGAGGGAAATATTTCACCTTTAATGGGGATGCCGAGTCAGTTCCAGTTATAATCGTTTTTAAGGACCCGATTTGAGAAAGTAGAGTAACAAAAGTGGTGGACATGGTAAATTTGCAGAAATCATTTTGTCCCCAAAACCAGGACAATGAAACAAGAGTGAATATTCTTTGTTCTTTATTCTTTAGAGTTGAGTACTAGTTCTGTTTGAAAGTGAATCAAAGTCACACAATATTCCCATTTCATTTGGGATATAACACTTCTTCCATGGATTCGACTTAATATCCATTAAAGCTATTATAAACGTCCTTAAAGTAATTCCCCTGCTCCAGTTTAATATGAACATTTTCCAATTAATTTGTTTCCTTCGTTTTATAAGGATTCTTTTGCAATCGGCTCCAAAGGTACGGATTGTTGCAAAACCTACTTTGCATGTCCCAAAGGGAACATACGAGTATATACATACCGACGATGTGTGATGAATAAAGGGCAAAACTATTGGAAAAGGAACTCAGTTCAAGTGTTTTTCAGTGGAATTCATGTGGTTTGGTTAAGTGATTGCTCAATTTGTGTTTGACTTCGAATCAAGTGTAACCAATTAATTAGCAATTGAAAAGTGTCCTCTTGTGTTGCCAAGAAGTTTATATCTGTTCGAGGGAATTCAATTTACAAGATACATTGGCGTCATTAGCAAATGTTTTTCCTTATCGAGAAAAAAAGTACACAAATATCTCGAGTGCGAGAATTGTGTGCAATTCAAGGACGATTATTCTTCAGAAGCTTAGTCTGAATTGTACTCTGTTGTCCAACACATTGATTGCGCTACTATGAAATTGCAGTTGTTGCAGTTTATAAATCTCATTGGACGATCTCTAAATGTTTACATGTTATACATTTCCAAGAACACAGAGAAATCCTGTGGTGAATTTGTGGAAGGCGAAAATGTTCACAAGTTTTCACTTTAGCACAATTTTTGCTTCATGTTACTTCAAAATTTCAAAATTTGATTACGATTATGACAGGTTAACTTTTTAAAAGCATATTCTGAACTTTAATAGGTTTAAATCCGGGGTTCCGGAGGTCCAACTAGAAACCCAAATATTACCTATATTTGGGTTTCTAGTTGGATCCAAGAAGGTAGCATTTTAGCTATATATGAATGAGGTTTACTTTGTGTACGGGTGCGGAATTTTAATAAAAACGGGCTGATGGTTTTATATTGCTTTTCTAAAATGGATACGAGGAAGGCCATACACAGATATTCATAATAAAACTCAACCATCACCGAAATAGCTTTGAGAAAGCAATATATTTTTTCTACAGCGAAGGGCTAGGCTTGTACATTGTATCTATAGGTAAATTTTAGAGAAAGTCAACGTCTATATATTTTTTTAAAGTAATATTTTTAAGTTTTTAGTAAAAACATTGAAAAGAGAAGTTTTTTAAAAGTGGGCGCGTTTATGAGCCGATTTTAAAAATGTTTACACTTGTACTGCTTTCGATTCTAGAAAGTTTACATACAATATATGCATACGAAATTTCATCTTTATATCTGAAAATACTGCTGATATACAGATGAACAGACAGATGGACAAGATTTGCGATGCTGATCACAAATATATTTGTTTGTATCTACTTATGGTGGCTTTTATTACATATTAAAGTAAATATAGTACCCTATGAGATAGAGTATACAAAGAACATGAAAACAAATATAAACCGAAAACAACGCATATACAACCGCACATACCCATCCACTGTTGCTCCGCTGTTGGCGGCAATAGAAACTTGATGATTATAATTTAATATTTATATATAAAAATTGATTCTATTTTGCTGATGATTTATATATATATATGTAGATTGACGATTGCAAGTTAATATACTAAATACAATTGAATGGAGGGACAAACTGCATGAAATATTTGCAGGTCACATATTCTGATCTTCCTACGGTTTGCAACCTCTTTGCTAGTTTCTTTTAATTCATCAGTACTTCTTCTTCCTCTCCAAAGAATCCTGCTGCTGTATTCTCGGGTAAGTCGCATCAACACCGAAGGCTTGATTATAAGTGTCTTAGATGTTGAGGGAGCTCTACTCAAGTTAAACCCGGATAAATTATCGGGTCTAGATGGCATTGCTCCAATTGTTTTGAAAAACTGCTTTGCTGCTCTTTCGGAACTATTGCAACTATTGCTTAATAATTCCATTGGAAAAGGGCATTTTTTTGGGATGTTTCCTATATTACGCCTGTGCACAAATCAGGACCGAATCAGGAAATAGATCTCAAGATCTCAGCTATTCCGAAGCTGTGTGGAAAACATATTTTTACTATATACAAAGTTGTCTTTTAAAGAGATGATTTCAACATTTCACCGACTACATCAAATCTTACAATTTTTTTGTAACCAGGTGATAAAAAGCATTGAAAATTAGGAAACTGGAAGTTACAAGTTTCCACTCAAGCTTATTAAGATAGTGTGATCTATTTGACTGAACGAACCCAGCTATTTGCATTAATAGCACCTTGTCTGATACTATATACGTCACCTCTGGTGTTCCACAAAGAAGTCATTTCAGACCTCTTTTCTTTTTAATATGTATAAACGATATCCCCGATTATTTATGCGGATGACATATTTTCCGTACAATAACGTCCAAAGCTGACTGTGATCTTCTTCAAGAAGACCTGCGGAATTTATATGAATGGTGTGATACAAATCAGCTTTTTCTTAATGTCACAAAATCTTAATCTTAGCGATTGCGATAAAATCGCTCGCCAATATTGCTCACTTCTAGAATAGGGGACATACCCCTTTTAAAGATAGTTGGAAAGAAGGATTCTGGAGTTTGACTATAAGCTTAGCTTTGCCTCCCCTATCGAGTGTGTTGTAGCGAAAGTCAATTCTATGTTAGGGTTTGCTGCGAGAAAATATCAGCTGTCTTATCCTACCCTACGATAGTGGTTAAATCTATGTTTATTTTACTCCTCCTCCATTGGTTCCAAACACAAAGTAAGTATGTACATATTATAAAATTAAATGAAATGAAAAAAAAAAAACAACCAATCACACACGATCCCGCATACCACATCATTCACAACAGGAAAGCAACACAAATGTTACAAAAAACATGCGCTAACGAACAAAATAAGAATATCATGCAAAATAATTATTTAATTTCTGCAAATAATTAAAAGAACAAATTTTACATAAATTCCCATAAGAAAACGAATAAAACTATGACGCGCGGAAAACAATACAAATGTCAGTAAAATGACATTTCACATGTCAAAATCGGTATTAGACCAGTTTAGACGTATTAGTCGCTAGTACGGCTTGGTGAAATTAAATCCGGTACTAGCGATGTGAAGAAATGTGACAGCTTAGTATTCGGTGAAGAAATCGGACGTTAGTGACGTTCTTTGGATCACAAGTACTAGAGATGGGATGAGTTGTATAAGTATGCTGTAAAAGCCCTACGCTACAGGAGACGCATCATGGAAGGCGACTTTTAAATAGTTCCTATGTATATCATATCTATTAAATTTGAAATATGTATTTTATGCCTTAGCCAAACCAATAGACTTAAGATAATAATAAAATGAGATTAAATATTTTTTATGTATTTTATGATCGTCATAATAACTTTTTAGCATTAAGAGAAGAATACTAATGCAATTCGTCTCATTTCTCATAAAAAGCAGTAACGAAATGAAGGCCAAATTTAGATTTCATTATATTTTTAATTCTTAACCTGTAATTCATGTTTATTACTTAATATATTCTTAGCTTAATGACTCTAAGGGTGATAACAATGAAACGTATGTGTAAACTTATACACCATCCACTAATACACTGCGTCGGTAGTGAAACTATTCGGTCATATTTTACCATCCTCATAACCCTATTCAGCTTCCCCTCTTAGTTAGGATTTATGGGCGATATTACGACTTATGATTACTTGTGGTTGCGACCACTCACGAATATGAGAGTGTTACAAGTTCGAAAACCAACATTTATGATCAGTGGAATTTGTTGCCAAAACCAGTACTTCAGAAGCGACGGATTACCTGATGGGTAGTTTTTTTCATGTACATAGGTACATACTCGTACAATGAGGATAAAGTTTAGTGTATAAAAAATGTGGTGGGTTCCTGCTATTAGAGTTTGGTAGCGCGAATAGATTTTATTTTAAAAACCTCATAAACTCGTCAGTGGTTCACGAGTTGCTCGTAACTATCGTCCTATACTCGCTACTTTACTGGATAACAAAACCCTTTTTAGTGCTATCATTACTTTTCGAGATAAGATTTCTAAAATAGAAAATATCATTAAATTATTTCGCATTCCTTTAAAATGTTGTACTTAAGTACTTTTGTTCTTAAAGTTATAATATAACTTATAAGCAGCACAAGCGGATACTTACCGCCCCACAAATTTCAAAGTACCTATAGTAAACAAATAATAAAATAAAGGAACACAATTTCTGCCTAAAAATATTCTATAACCCTATATTTGTGGTCGATCTAGCCATAACTGTCGTTTCATTTATCCATCGTAATGTTACCAGTTTGTGAGCCTTAAACTGTGAGCTAGAAGAAAACAATTAAGCATGCATAAGCATTCTACAAGATGAGGCAAAAGTAATGTCATAATGTGAATATGCCATAATTTTTGCAAATGGCGTCAAATGTCATTGTGTTTTGACATTTATGTTGTAGACAGATAGAGAATTATTGTTACTGCTTATTTGACCAATTTCCGGTCTGTTGTTTTAATGCAGTGTGAATTTCGAGAGAAATGTGGCAAGAAGTGGCCGGCTCCGTATATTTCATTCGGCGGAGAATATCACTGCTGTGGCCGAGGACGTCCGAGAGAGTCCACAAACATCGATGCACACAATTTGGCATCAGTAGACGTTCATTGCGTCGAAGATCTGAAGATGTTCCCTTATAAAGTGCAAATTTGCGATTCTGGGGCACAGAGAATTCACATGAAATGAACGAGAAGCCATTGCATCTCCTTTTTTTTGAGGAAGCCGACGACACCACCGTAGCCGTAATTGGTGAGCGCTACAGACAGATGCTAAACGATTTTTTCTGCCGCGAGTTGCTGGATTGGGTCTAGAGCAATTTTGGTTCTAGCAGGATGGAGCAGCCGAGCAACGATGACGATTTTGAATCACCAATTTCCGGGCCGTGTGATCTTTCGTTTTGGCGATTTGAACTGGCCGGCCAGATCGCCATATCTGACGGCGCCAGACTTGTTCCTTCGGGGCTTTTTGAAATCCCGCGTTTGCCACAATAAACCACAAACCTTGCAAGTCTTGAAAGCCAACATTGAAGAAGAAATCACCAATGCGGAGCCAGATATTTTGCGAGCAACAATTCAAAATGCGGTAAAACGAGCACAAATGTGCATCTCCACAAGAGGTGGACATTTGACCGATATAACTTCTTCAACTTAATGCCATCAATTTTACACCTTCAAGTAAACTTTTCGTGAAAACAGAGCCCAATTTTTTTCATATCTAACAAAATGGCAGCCAATTCACATTATGACATTACTTTTGCCCCACCTTGTAAATATTTTTAGGTCATGAAGCAAATCGCTATTACTTATATACCAAGGGGCGTTTATTATTCCGAGAAGGACTTTGTTTTGGAATGTCTGATTTTATTCAGAGTGCAAGAAAAAGAAGTAAGGCATTCGCGTCCAAAGTCATTCCAAGGTACTTGGCTATATAGGCTAAGTCTTTTCAGGAAAAAATTTTTGAAAACCTTTGACATAATTGATATAAGCGTTATTGGTCTATAAGATGTCACTTTTGTTGGTGGCTTTCCTTGCTTGGGTATTATCATACAATCACTTCAGCAATTTTCCAATGATGTGGACCTTTTTTTATTTGATAACTTGTGTTGATACATGCTTCTTACTTCTGTGAGCGTGGAAAATTTCATATTCGTCCCTATTATCAACAAAGTCGATATTTTCAGTACCTGCACTTGACGAGAATTGCTTAAAATAGTTCAACAGATGCTTTGCGAAGAGGTTAGTCTTTTGTTTATGTAGTGTTTCCAATCCATTTTCCGTTTGGTGTTTTCAACGGTGGATTTTATAACTGAGATCTTTTTCGATACTTGGCTGTTTTTTACAAGGTGTCGGTGGACGCATCTATAGCTAAACTAAACTACTAAGTGAATCATTTTTGCATTCACAGATTCGTTTTTCAAGTTCATTATTGAGACGGTTGAAAACAGCCTTATCGTCTGAGAACCTCATAGTTTGCCAATTTCTTTTTCTAATATCAACTCTTTTATTCTATCTCATCTCATGTAGTTTCTAGTTATCTTGTACTAGAAACTGTAAATATTTACTTAGTAACATATATAGACGTTGCTGTTCTCTTCAATGTATCCATACATTAAAAGAGACACGCAGACACTTTGGGGCATTTTCTTCAAAAAAATCCGTAATGGTTAAGTCCTACTGTGAATATTTCACCAGAATCCGCAACCTTTTTTACAATTGGCTAGAGCCACGCCCACTTTTTTCTAAAGAAAAGTCAAAGATAATCTAATGGAGAAATCTCTTAAAAATCGCGAGAACATTCTCTGAATAGGAAGATGTCATTGTATTTTAATTTTACAACACCACGTCCACTTTATAAGGGATGGGTTAGAAGATGAGGGATATGGTATCATACTCCTATGATCCATTGCAGATGGATTGTAACTTTTCTGTATGCTTTTATTATGCTCTTAAATAAATTGTTTTCTTTTTAATAAAATGAACTGTTCATTGAGTTTTAATAAAATTCAGATCCAATTACAGAAATGTGATGTGATCATTTATAAAAGAAAAATTGTGTCCTCCTTTCACTCAAGACAAGTCTGGTAATCCAGGACACACCTGATATGTACCAGATGACGTTTACAACGGGTGTCCGAAATTGCACCGAACTTAGACTGGAATACAATGACACCTTGATTTACAGTGATACCTATATCTACAAGAAAATAACCAAAGTCAAAATTCAATCACCATAAGCAAGACTACTACGTCAATCTTATAAGCGTAGTGTGATAGTTACAGGTTTCCTTAGTTTTCTTTTGACCACCATAAGATGGGCAATCTAACACCTTGGAAGCATCATAAATATTCCATGACGTGATCATACACAATGTTACTAACTACCTCGAGTAAATAGCCATATAAACGCTTTAATGAAATTAGGATTTAATTTAATTAGAATGTCTGTTTGGTTCATCTCCACTGCATGACACATTTATCATTAAATCCAATTGTCAGTCCGGTCGGATGTCAGTACCACTTACACCCCAGTTACAGTCACACATCGTGAACAATTTGTAGTTATTAACTTTTTGAATTATGCCTCAATATACTTAGGATTTTAAAGAGGACTAAATTATTCAGCTGTGGTAGTGTAGGAGTACATCTGCTGTTTATCTACCACCCACCAACTAGAATCACATAACATCACATTGTGGGCGAGGAGGAGATTGAAATGCTTTGTGGTCTTTCAAAATACGGGCATCTTTAAGGTAGGTAGTCGTTGGTAGATTAATAAGTTATATCCTTAAAGGCATTTCCAGTATTTTGTAAATTTTGTATTGCCTGTTGATTTGCATAACAAACGACCATAGAGAGCATTGGCCAGTGCGTGACATTTTGAGTAGCAACATAATCTCCGACAAACTCCTATACACTTTTATAATAGCACCTACTTCTTCCCATGAGTTTGTTCTTTTGAAGACGGAGCTCCTTGGAGTTGACTGAAAACTACATGAACAGCAAGAACATGAATGACAGCTAGTGTACCCAGAGGGCGATTAGTGAGAACGGTCAAGTATACACTCTTCGTTGGAGGACAGTTTGAAAAAATAGGCAAAAGTTTGTTAACGTGAGTCGGAGGTACTATATTAGGATGAACATTTTCTAATTAACTTTCACATGAACATTATCTAAACAGTTGGCCATATTAGAAATTAATATGGGCTGTCTGTTGTAAGTCAAAAAGACGAAACCTCTCGGGGTAGCGTCTGACAATGAAAATGATATGGAGCACAGACAAAGTACTTATTAAGCTCACGTTTGTTATTGTAAAAGTAAGCTGTACTTACATAGTCAAATTATAGGAGTATACAAAATTAAAAAAGTTTACAAAATACGGATTATTCGTAAATCATTGCACGAAGTTGGATATCTCGGGCTTTGTACAAAATAACATGTGGATATATACACTTAGCTATTTGTATATACGCAATCCATTGTATACGTAATTGTAATCATATTTTATCTCAATTCTATTACATTACTCGTACACTGTGTCTCCACTTTCGATAAATTCATTGCAGAAAGCAGATTTGGAATCGTCCACTTTTTCTTCTCTAAGACGTACGCATTCCTTAGATATCTCTTTTTTTTAAAGAATTTCGACACTCTTCCTTTGTATTCATGACTTCTGTACATAGTTGTTGATAAGTTTTATCACGTTTTCTGATTCTAATTTCCATTCGACCATTTTTGTTTAATCGAATATAATTTCCATACAAATCACAAATAAACTGACAGAAGTGACAGCAAAATGACAGTTCTATTTGTGTTATAGTATGCGATAAAACATGCTTTCTATCGCAAACTATAGAAATATTTTTTTTTTGTAATCTGTGCACGCCGAAGGGGATATGAATAGCCTTAAAATGTTTCAGTGCACGGGCGTCGGGGAAAAAGGGGAAGAGGAACAGAGGAGGAGCCTATGCACGTTGGCTTTGAATGTTTGAAGGTTGTAGTGATGGGGAAATACAGAGCTTGGTAGATCATTCCACATTCGTGTTCTTCGGCTTATAAATGAATCCCTATATTTGACAGTAAGCCCGAAGTTTGGCTTTAGGGTAAACTGATGTGTATTCGAAGCATGTCGCGTATTACGGGTGAAATTTTGAAGGGGAGGAATGCAACTGGCTATTTCACTGGAGCATTTTTTATTAAAAAAACGATAAAACAGGCAGAGGCAGGAGACATTTCTCCGATGTTCTAGTGAATAAATGGAATTCACAATGTCTCTATCACCTATAAGTTTTAACGCGCAAAACGGTCTTGGGTGCACCGGACCAGATATGGGCGTCTTCCAGCTTAGGGCGGATGAATGCCTTATAAATTGAGACCAGATCAGACGGGGTAAAATATTTCTTGCACCGCTTAAGGAATCCTAGACATTTTGCAGCATTTTTGGATACCTCGAATATGTGATCGTTCCATCGAAGATGGTTATTAATACACATACCGAGAATGGCAAGTCTTTCGGTTTCAATGATGCAAGTACCATCCATGGACAATGGTTGAGGGTTTTGGTTTCGCTTGAGAGACAGAAGACAGCATTGTGTTTTGGAACCATTAAATTTCACTCTGTTGGTTGAACCCCATTTAATTATGCTGTCTAGGTCGGAATTTAATGTGTTTAAGCATACGTTGCCGTTCGCCTTCTACAGCCGAAGAGCAAGGATGTGAGTTAGGAAACGAATATGAAAAACTGAGGGTACTATCATCAGCTGCTATAATGGTCTACGCTTGCTATAATGATAGCATGCTTTATCGCAAGTGGAGACCGCGTGTTACATCTAAATCAAACTTTAACTAAGCTAGGTAAATGCTGATACAAATAAGTTGTAAAAAAAAACATTGTTTCCATTGTCAGTCGATAAAACCCGGGGTATCTATCCTACACAGATTTGCACCTAAATATAAATGGGCAAGCGTATTGGTTTACTATATGATAGAAAAACTCGAAAAGTGGGTCTCTAAAATCTATCTACCCATCTGTACGTTTGTTTATCTGTCCGTATCTGTCTGCCTATCCGTCTGTATATACTGTCAACTGCAGGTTTAAGCTGCTGAACGGATTTACTTTAAACTTCATATCTAGAGTTTGTGGGGTGACAATTGGACCTGCCCACACCCCAATATTAACCCTAATGCAACAGTGGCAGCTTTTAAAAAAAATATCGATTTCCTCGAAAACAGTTCGGATTTTTTTTTTTAATTTCACGGTTCCTGGTATCGAATGGTACTTTGCTTATTGACAATTTTTTTTTGTCAGGTTCTCTACAAAATTCATAAAAAAAAATATTTTATCCGTATATATCCGTATCTAGTGGGCCATCTATTGTTTTTTTTTTTTAAATTATCAAAAAAAAATCATTTAATATTTTTCAAAGTTTTTTGCCTTAACGCTGGAACGTATCTTCAAGAAAGATTCTCAAGACTTCTTCAATATCCAAATCCCAGAACGAGTTTCCTTACAACGGCCCTCCATGAGGTGGTGCAAACGATTGAAAAAAAAAACTCACTACAAGCAATATACCCTAGCTACCTTATTAGACATTGAAGGCGATTAATAAACGTAATAACTGAAGAGGTTCAGGAAGCTCTTACCGAGTTTGGTGTTGAGGATTTTATTAGTAACTGAACAGCATCCATATAAAAAAAAATAATCATTCAGTCAAACCTAGGTAATTTCATTCTTATCAAATTCGTAGACAATAGAACACCCCAAGGTGGAGTTTTATCATCTCTTCTATGGTTTATGATAACAATGAAAATCCTGCCAAGACTTGACAGAGACGGTGTCAAGGTTGTCGGATATGCGAATGACGTTGCAATGTTAGTATCGGAAATGTTTCCTTCAGTGATGAGTGAAATCATGGAAGGAACGTTGTACAAGTTAAGCACTTGGTCTACTAATTGTAGACTCAGTGCCAATCCAAACAAAACTGAACTGATGCCTTTTACCACCAAAACCAAAATACAGACCTTTACGCCGTCAGATTCACGCAAAAACAACCAATTTTTTCACTTATTATCAACCGCTAAGTTTTTAGGAGTAATGCTACACCCAAAGCGCAATTAGAAGTTAAACATCCAAGAACGAGTGAAAAAGCATGCATAGCTTTATACGCTTGCAGTAAAATCTTTGGTAAGAAGTGGGGACTTTGACCGAAGATGGTCCAATACTTACGAATGGGGCACTAGTTTGGTGAATAAAGACTACAACATTAAACTAATAAGCAAAGTGCAATAGCTCTGATGTGCTTCTTCATCTTTTACCAATTGACCTCCATATGAAACACATTTCAGCATATAGCGCTATCAGACTCAGGAAATAAGGGTGCTGGTTAGCTAGATCTTACTTACTCAGTAAGGTTCTAGATTCGTTACCAGGAGAACTGAGGAAAGCTCTGACCAACACGAGTAAATACTCACTGGTATTATCGCCGTTCTCTTTGATAGTCAGCCAGCTATCAAGGACCTGATTTTAACAACATCATCTTCTCAGCCGGTGGAACAGTGTAAGGAAGAGCTCTCGTCGATAGATATTCGGACCAAAACCAATCTTGTATGGGTGCCAGGAACGGGCAGACGAACTGGTGAGAAGGGGCCGCCCTTGACAGATCCCTTGCAGAGGTAGTCCTCCTTCTGATGGGAATTTTCTATCAGTGGCAAACGAAAGGTGGAACAGCTTACAGAGTTGTGTCTGCAACTGGACCAGAATACAAGACTTGAGATACGGACTCGGGCAGACGCTGTAAGAATTGCAGCGATAAGCACAGGTCACTGGCCAGTAGGGACGCATGCTTCTTTTAACACACACTGCCGCAGTTGTAAAAAATGTAAATCAGAAGGAAACTCTCATGCGGGTGTCTGGCTTTAAGTAGAGCCATAGAACCATCTGGGTAAACCCTTTTTCGACAACTTTAAGAAAATTTCAGAGAAAAGTATCACAGAGTTGATCAGTTTCTTGAATGCCACAGGGTGGATTTGAAACCGTTTCCTTTCAACAACCTATTAACTCTGTCTAACAAACAAGAATTGTGTACTCAAAATGGTGCTTAAGTGCTAATTGGACTGCAAGGCAGTACGCAGCAGTAACCACTCTTACCAACCTATCATATTTAAGTAGGAGACTCACTTTAATAAGGCTGCGCTTTTTTTTCCAGATTCTTTCGTGGTTTGGCACGTTGATGGAATATATTTTACAGAATGTTATTTTAGAATACTTACAGAATTTTTGTTCTATTTAACCGATAAAACAAGTGCTTTTGTGCATCACTTGAATAAGGAGAGCATCAACTTGGAATATTTGATAGGAGACTTCTTGAATAATTTTGATAATATAGAGTTATTCATTTCGAAGTTGGGATTCTACATCTCTGTCATATAGCATTTGTCAAATCCTATAATAGTGACAGGTAGTTAGTTCTTGCCTTGCCATTTTACAATTTAGATCCATTGCATACGCATAATATAGAGATAGCAACTTTTTTGGCCTGAGATTGAAGACATTGACGTGAACGACATACTTATGTCCTGTATCCCCTTGTGGGTCCTAGGGCTTCTACAACGCGTACGCGTCATCGTGGGTGATTTCTGGAAATGTGCGTCAGCTCTCCCCAACTCTTTCCCAATTGTCGTGCTTCCTTCTCAACTGTTCTGCGCCACGTACTCCTAGGACCGCCGCGTATCCTGCCATGCTGGGTAAACGGGTTCCATTGCATCGCTTGGTTAGCTATGGACCTGTCACCCTTTCGGAGAGTGTGATCGATCCACTGCCACTTTCGTCGTCGTATGGTTGTGCCTATAGGTTCATGGCCCGTTCTCTGATACAGCTGTTCGTTAGAGATACGGTTTGGCCAGAATATCCTTAAGATGTAGCGTAGACACCTATTGACAAACGTTTGCAGCTTCCTCGTCATAGTGACGGTCACTCTCCAGGTACCACATCCATATTGCAGCACGGATTCAACGTTGGAATGGAACAATCGTAGCTTGGTGTTTAAGCTAATTGCATTACTTCGCCAAACTATGGATAGCATCCAAAACGCAGATTTTGCTTTACCTATTCGGCTGGCTATATCCAGTTCGGTTCCGCCATCGGTTGAGACCATACTCCCAAGGTATTGGAAACTCTCTACTCTCTCAACCGTTTGTCCAGCAATGCATACATGAGTTGATGACTTTGGTCCTAGGCTAATCATTTTTGTTTTTGCCGAGTTAATTTTCAGCCCAACGACGTCTGCTTCCCTCTCCACATTTGCTGATATTTGGTGAAGGTCCATTATTCTGTGAGACAGTAGGCATACATTGTCGGCGTAGTCGAGGTGTTTGAGTTCAGAAGTGGGAGTCCATCGAATTCCTCCATTTCCTGTTAATAAAGCCGCATTCAGCACATCGCTAATCACCAATATAAATAGTATTGGTGAAAGAATGCAGCCTTGCCGAACCCCACTTTGGACTTCGAATTCCTCAGATAGCCTTCCTCTGTGCAAAACGTGACATGTGGACCCATCATATGTAGCCTTGATAATTGCTATTAATGCCAGGCACGCCAAATAAATTCCCGTTTGACACTATCAAACGCCTTTTCAAAATCGATGAACAACAGGTGAAGTGGTTATCGATATTCAACACATTGCTCGACGATGGTTTGCAGGGTATTGATGTGGTCGACATAGGTCTTTGATTTGCTCCAGGATGATTCTAGCTATTATCTTGACCACAGCAGGCAGCACGCAGATACCTCTCCAGTTTTCGCACTGCATTAGGTTGCCTTTTTTAGGGAGCTTGACGATCATTCCCTTTTTCCACTCATCCGGAAAACTCTCGGCTTCCCATGTTCTCCCGATAAGTGGGAACAGTAGCTCTGCCGATGCTGTTGGCGCAGCTTGAAAAAGCTCCAAAGGTATGCCGTCAAGTCCTATCGCCTTATTAGTTTTAAGTGCTTTGATTGCGGTAATAATCTCCTCCTTACTGGGGGTTGTGGTGCGAATTCGGAAATTTATTTCTACGGACACTTCAGTCTGATTTGGGGGCATATTGCTGGTGAATACTCGGTTTAGAACCGAAGCAAAATGCTCCTTCCATCTCTTCAGTTGATCCGTGACGTGAGCGACATGCTGTGGTTCCAACAGGACGGGGCTATGTGGAACACAATACAGGCAAATTTGGCTCTGTGGACGAAAATTTCCTGACCATTTAATTTCGAGATTTGAGGGTGGCCGTGGTGTAGTGGTAACATCAACGCTTGTCACGCTCTTGGTTCACGGTTCAAATCCTGATCTCAACAATCATCTATTTATTTCGTTTGAAATAAATAAAAAAGTCGATCAATTGCGAAAGCTTAGCCAACTCTACTGCGAAGGCATAACACTGGCAGCAGGGTGGTCATATGGCTTAAATGCAACTTGATCGTGATGATGACATCAGGTGGAGGGAAGAAAATACTGTGAATCATGAGCAACGACAAAAAGCAAAACAAACAAGCTCCCCAGTTATCTGGACGCTACCCTTGGAGTTTACTGAAACTTAATACCACCTAAGTTTCAAACCCACTACACCAATCTTTCTTTCTCTCTCTCTCTCTCTCTCTCAATTTCTTCAAACGCCCGTGCCCTGAAATAATTTAATGGTATTCATATCCCATTTGGCGCGCGCAAATTATAAAAAAAAAAAAAAAAAAAAAAAAATTTGGCGACATTAATTAGCCACCAAATTTTTATTTAAATTTGAATTAAAGTCCTGAAGCACAAAATGAATATGAGTAAGCGTGGTAAAAAAATCGTTAAACGAAATCAGTTGAACACCGTCAAAATATTAAAAAAAGAAGGTTACATGAACCGTATTATTGCAGGAATAATTTGAAGCAGAAGAACGATGAGCAACTATTATTAAAAGTATTGAGAAAAGCATGAAAGTTCGTACCATTCGTAATCTTTCCGACAGCACCTAATCAGAGCTGCAACATCTGCTGCGATCGCAGCAAATTGGGCTTCGTAATTCTATCGCCTGTCCATCTGTCTGCACTGTCAACTGCAGCCTAAATGGCTGGATAATTTGCTTCAAATTTCATATGGATATGTGGGGTTTGGGCGAAGTCTAAAGCTGTATCACTGCTGTTTTCCAATACTCTGGATAATGAGCATTATTCAGTGCGTTATTGAACAGGGTGGCGTAAATTTCCACAGCTTCTAGAGGAAGATGTCGAAGCACAATGTTCAATATTCCATCGATTCCCACTGTTTTCTTCTTTCTCAATGATGCGAAGATCGTTTGGAGTTCTACCTTCGATACGTACGGGGGGTGAACCCTTTCATTGGCGATGGCATTGTTCGCCAAGTTTTCGTCATTGAACCCGGTAAAACCAGTATTCTCTGATCGCCAGTGCGAAGGTAGAAGTTGTGTATAAGGACTCTATTCTCCAGGTCGTGGTTTGGGCGAATGCTAGCATTTACCTTGTACACATCCCCGAAAATAGTTCCAATGGCCTCCATCTTCTCCTACGGATCTTCGATCACAAAAAGGTCGTCATCATCGACAGCGTCCCTTGGATCTATTCGTGCTGCTGTAAGTCAGCGTTCATTGTTCGGGGGATTTTCAGACGCGGAAGTTCGTTGACATCGTTCCTCCGAAATATTTTATTAATCTGGGGGGACATACTCGGGTTATCAGACTTGATAGCCAGAATCTTGTTGCCCCAGTGCAAATTAGCCGACCGCCTATAATTTGCTATAATTAGTATTTGGAGGTTCTTTATCAACGATTTCAGCGTCCTAACCTCCTAGTTTTGTCTGTTAGTAAACTGTCTATACAAGTTTTTTAGTTTTGTAAGCAGTCTACTTTTTTGTACGTGCAGTTCGTCGATTGTTGCATTGCGGAACACGTTTTCAGTTGGTCGATACCTAGGTATCGTACTGTCCATTGTTCGTTTGATTGTTTCGCCCATTTGTTTAAGGTACCTGTCAATCTCCTCGTTTGACAGATTCCTATTCGACGGTGGGTAGAGCGAGTTCGAGGAGAGTGCTCTTGTCAAGTCTCGGGAGAAGCGAGTCCAACGAGTCCTACTCTAAATTTTAAATTTTAACGTCAAAATGAATACAATTCTGCAAAGTCCAATTTTCTCGAAAACGACTTCATGTCTGCAATGAGAATGCATACTTAGTTTTACTCTAAACTTTTTAATAACGGCACTTTACTTATTAACAGATTTGAGAAAATTGGCTATTTCTCGGATGTAGCTAAGACGATTTTATTCAATAGTGATATCTGAGTTATTTTCGACATTTGTATGTAAGGAATCAAATTTTTGACAAATGCTCAAAAAAGTTTAGATTTTTAGCACATTTTAGACAAATCTAAATTTTGTGCATTTAATATGTTTTGCCTAAATTTGAATTCTGAACAATTTATAAACGAATAGTAAATTTGAAGCAAATATTTGTGACCCAGTCTTGCTTTCGGGGGGTTAGGAGATGCACGCATAAAAGTTCTACTGTGCCCAGATCTAGTGTTAATTGGGTCAGTGTACCTCGGTCAATCTGGTTTCTCTTAGAAACTTGATAATCTAGATAGGATCTAGGGATGTCGCTCTCTGGACCATCAATGCCATACAATTGCTTAGAATATAGTCCGCAGTCTCTTCCGCTTTATTATGTTTAGTATTCGTAGCTTGTTTCTAGTTAAGGTAATGTACGCAGGTTTTCCCTAGGAGTGTTTAAGGAGATTCCAAACAAATTTGGCTCTTTTGATTTCTTCTTCTCTTCATTGGTTAGCGAATTTGTTGGTCCATTCTTTCTTAGTTCTTAGTTTCGTGGCGAAGTTTTAGACGAAGCTGTATTTCTTATTTTGGGAATTTTCATTAACACAACAGCCAATCAAAGTATTTTTTTTCCATCGCAGAGCACACAGAGCACTACACTCTTTTAATGTGTTTTTTGTTGCATGAATCATCTACCGATCTTCAATCTCACAGACTATTTCTAACAAACAATAAATTTAAATTTGTTTACTCCCCTCGAAATGAAGAAAAATCAATTTCATTGCAAATTTGATTGAACGTGCGTAAGCAACTTGTAATACGCTCGTTACTACTATAATTGGTTCCATGCCTATTTGCAAAAAAATAAGTTTCTCACCCGAAGTGATCTTTGGGGAGCATACCCAAGAGAGAGAACTTAATTGCGGTGAATTTATATGATAATTAATTATATCGCTAATAAACATGACAGAAGATATGCAAACTCATCAATTCACACCTTCTGTCATAATTAGGAAGTTCATCAAACTTATTTAATTTGCAAGAAGTATATCTCGTGAAGTTTTTTTTTTAATTCTTTTCAATCTAAGCTGCTGAACCCCAAATTATGGATGAATATTCTAAACACAGTCTGACCAATCAGCATTAAATAGCTGAAAGGCTTTAGGCTATACGCATCTCGGAAGTCTTTGGTAATGCGTTTAAGAAAGCCATTAACTTGGCAATGAAGTAACCATAATGTTATGAGAAGTCAAATATGACCCTGAGATCTATGACTTCATCGAATCACTGAAGTCTATGATCGTTTATAAAGTAATCGTAAAAAAGCGATATTTCTATATGGTGCGCTGAAAAATGTTGATATATTAAGTTCCAAAGCAATGTAATCACAACATTCCGACCACATTTTAATATCTGACTGAAATCTAATGCAGTCAACTATATTATTTATGCAAACAAATAATTTAAAATTATCCGCGAAAGTTGAAAGAATATTGGAATACTTCATGGACATCATTCACAAATGAAATAAATAGACACGGACCCAGATGACTACCTTGTTGGACGCCAGAAGTTACATCTATTAAAATAAAATACTTCAGCATTCAGAAATGGAAGCTCAACGATTTTATCTGTGCTAAAAGTAAGATGTGGTGCACTCTACGAGTATAAAAGCCTTTTTAAAATCTGTGTAGAATACATCATCTTGTTCTCTAACATATCAGGGGAATCAGGGGCTGGCATCTTCAGTGCTAACCCACCGATTGAACTTGCTATTCACCTAGAACCATTTGTATTGGTGTTCCAAGCAGAAGTCTATGCAATTATGAAGGCAACCGAAATACTCGCAGAAGACACCAGCGAAGATAGGCGAATTGACATCTGCTCGGACAGCAAAGCAGCAATTAGCGCGATCACAAACCCCATGTCGAAATCACGACTAGTAAGGGAGTGCAAAACTAAGTTGAACTTACTTGCCAGACGCAATAGAGTCCGTCTCACATGGGTACCGGGGCACGAAGGTGTACCGGGTAACGAAAAGGCAGACGAACTAGCAAGGAAAGGAGCAGGCAATACAGAACTGAACCCGGATAATACAATAGGGGTCCCTCTGACAGCTATTAAAACAATAATCAATGAAAAGTTACGACAGGAGTTCAATAACTACTGGACGAATCTAGACACGTGCAAAGTGGCTAGGTCTGTAATAACCAAACCGAGTAACAACACAGCAAAAAGAGCTCTTAACTCAAGCAGAACACAATTCAGATTGACGGTGGAACTTTTAACAGGGCACATCAATCTCAACAAACATTCGTTCATACTCGGTATAGCTGATACAGCAATCTGTGCCAACTGTGAAGAGGAGGAGGAAGATATAGAACACTTCCTCTGTCACTGCCCCGCACAGCGAGGCTAAGGCTGAAAATTCTGGGATCTCCAAGGATTCCGGATATTACACACCTCAATAAGAAAGGAACCGGGGATGTACTGGATATACAGACGAACACTACGATTCCCCTATCACTATACGATATAGTTGATACTACACATGATCCCTAGACCTAAATCCTCTCAATACATAATTCCCAAAACACATCACTATTCCTTACAGTTACGCAGATGAGGGGAACACAACGGGCCCAATGGAGGCCTAAGTGAAGAGCATAAGCTCACCCTCTTAAACCAACCAACCAACCAACCAACCAACATCATCTTGTAAACGATTCTCTAAACTATTAAAAATATAATTAGTTAATAAGGTTGATTATTAGAAATAATTTCTTTTACCGGCGAAAAAATGTTATTCTTGACAATGCTTTCAAATAATTTTCGAACTGCAGAAAGGTTTGATGTAGGGCTATACGAGTAGTTGTCGATTTCTATCTCAAACCGCTTTTAAAATTTGGAATTATAATATAACATTGTATTTTCATTTACTAAAAAAATAATCAGTGCTGAGAAGAAAAAATTATAAGTACCAAGTGATTAGAAGGCGATTTTCTGTCGCCATTCCCCTTTCTACTGACGATAGACGATGTACTACTTACTGCCATCGTAGGTGTATCTGAGAGACATGACATCCACTGAAGATCGTTTGAAAGGCTAAGTCATTTGGACTATGCTGATGATATCTGTTTTCTGGCAAGTTCGATCAGCCTTCTAGACGAGATGTCCCAATCACTGCAGGTGCATGGAGCTCCATACATCAGCGTGTTATTTTGAAGCAGACGCCAATTGAAGAAGTCAAACACTTTAACTACATGGGAAGTTTTGTATCTTCTGATGGCGGAACGGACCTAGACGTTCGTATCCTGTCTCCAGTTTGAAAACCCAGTCAAATGTTCTTACGCACTAATTTGAGACTCTTCGAATCCCACGTTAAATCCATGCCATTTTACGCCTGTGAAACTTGAATTGTGGTGTAAAACGAGTCAGAAGCTGTTGGATGTCGAGATAATGCAGCGAAAATGGCGTTGGATTGGTCTCCCACTGATGAAGCCAAATGACAACAACGCAAAGCTTCGAGTGGAATCCTCAGCGTGCATGCATCAACAGTCAGCGACCCAGATGAAAAAGTGGCCACAGCTGAAATATCTAGATGCAGACCAAGAAATATGGAAGAGATTTGTGGCCGCCCAAATCTCACCTGGGTCGCAGTTCACTGAGCTGTGAATACTTCTTTATATAATAACTTACACATTTACTTATATACTTACTCCTGACAAAATCACAGATCTTTTTGAGAAGTCGAAAATTGTTGCATTTAAGTTATACGAGTAAGTTGCTCAAAAAACAGTGCAATATCATATATTCACTGTAGTACCCCTTTAAAACTCTGCCAAATGAAAGAGAAAGTCTCTTCTGTAATAAGTGAGAATAGGTAAACCAAACACTTTATATTGTTCTGCTGAAAATTCCCTACCTTTGAGTTACGCCGCTTTTCGAAACGAACGAGGTAATGTGCTGTCAAACGAAGACATACAGCAAGAGAATGTGCAATCCGACACATGCTTCGAGGATCGAGATACCACTCAAACCACGATGAAGCAGAATTTCTCTAGGCAAACGGAAGCACAAAGGAAGCGGAAGCTCACCACCAGGTTACTCAACTGGCTGGGTAACCCTAGCAACATTGTACTTTGAAGGATACCTACGGAAGGAAATTGCTTCATACAAATAGGATAAAATCCAGGTAACATGTGTGAAAGGAAACGCAGAAATTTCAAAATAATTAAATGCAGAATTTAATTTAAAGACATACGTACGAGTATCCATGAGACAGAGATTTACCCCCCACCCTGTGTGAGTATGTTTATTGATCGAAATTTACTTATTCTTCATCAGAGGGGATACAAAATATATTCAATCAGTGTACGATTTTTTTTTTAAATTCACCACTTTTATAAGCACATGCTGGCGGCTATATGACTACACATAGGTATAGCATCATCATATTTATTGGGATTGGGGAGAGGGATGATTTATTCTGTTGAAAGATACACCCACACTCAACCTTGTACACTTGATCTCCGGAGGTCTAATTCGTTATGAATGTCATGGAATCCTCCTTTAATGTCGAAAACAGGAGTTTTTTTTTTATTAGAATTTCCTAAATAGAGGATAATTCTCTTGTTTGGCTTGAAATGCTTTCTCTCTACTTACAAACGATCTGGGCGCTGTTTATAAGGTTGTCGCTTGAATATACTCCTGATAGGCTGACAAAGCCCCGAAAGTGAAACACTTTGTTTGTTGTGTATATTTTTTCGCGAAAACGTACATTCTTTGATTTTAGTAAGACGTTCGTAACGAAGTACTCCTTTTTCTATTTTTTTCTTTGTATAAAACGGAACACTAATCCATTCACCGAAGTGGCTGTCTGTATGTCTGTCCGTCACCTAGAGAGCTGAAATGTAAAAAATCAAGATAAAGCAATGCATCTCTCTATCTCCGAAAGTATTAAGGAACAAAATAGATAGTATATACATATGTAAAGTTATAAGGTTGCACCAAAGGTTTAAAAACTGTCCTGGCACAAGTCGTTTTTGAAAAAATTTTATTTTTTTTTTTCTCTGACGGTGGGTGGAAAATTTTCTAAAAGACACTATGAGGACTGTAAAATGCGTGCTCATAGTAGTGTGGGATTTTTAACTCCTTTCAAAATTTTTCTTTTTTACTGCAACTAAGTATTGACTTAATACTCGTAAGCAGTTTTCTTAAACGAAATTAAAACGTTTGGCAGGTATCTTTCCATCGAAAGTTCCTGCTTGTTCCGCAATTTTAACGCGGTTGTGATTTATCGAATTAGGTCGAATGGCTCCGTTCTTTGTAGACGCTCATGTAGAATTTGTAGAACTGCATTGTTCACGTGTTCTTCTAATCGGTTTTTGTGTTTTCACTCAAAGTTTTTAATTTCGTCGTCTACAGTGGCAATTCCGAGGTCTCTATGGATATCGTTGTTTCTTATGTCCTGTTAGCACTTTATTTTCAAAAATTTGTAAAATATTGTAATTGTTTTTTTTTTTTTTTTGGTAAAACCCCAAAGTTGTATATGAGTATCATATGTCCACACTGGTTTAAGCACTTGCTTGTATAAAAGCAGTTTGTTGGCTACGTTAAGCTTGGAATATTTTCCAAGTAACGAGTACATTTACACTTCGTTTTCATATGCGGCTTCCACTTCAATTTTCGTCAAGTGTTATCCCGAGGTATTTAGCCTCGTTTGAAAAGAAATTCGAACGTATTAGACAAAGATAGGTAAATTATTTACTTTTTTATAGGTAAAGTGTACGTGAATAGATTTGGTTTCATTAAGCGCGATTCGCCCAGTCTGTGTCTATTCATTTATCCTGTTTAATGCTGCTTGCAACTTGTTAGTGGTTTCTTCTATAGTTTTCCCCTTCTCCAGAATGGCAGTGTCATCGCCAAATGTACCTAATGTGGTGCCTTTTTCTTACGGTATATCACGAGTACACAATAGATACAAGAGCGGACCTAGAACGCTTCCTTGCGGTACCCCAGCCGCTATTTCTTTAAATTCTGAATAATCGATACCGTGTTTGACACGGAAGAGTTTTCCCGCTAGATATGACTCCAAAATATCATATAAATGACTTGTCGCAATTTGAACTTCATGCTACACCTTATCAAAGGCTTGATAAAGGTGTAGAAATATGCTTGAGCAAATCTTCTTTTCGTCTTTTCAACCACTTTCCTAGGTAATTCTTTGAGAAGCTCTCCTGTAATTAAGTCGTATCCAGGAGGTTTCAATTTCTTTATTTCCTGTTTGAGTTCAACTATCGTTGCACTTGCTGCTGTATAGTTGTCAAATGTTATGTATGCATTGGCACTGGCGAAAGTCTTTTTTGAAAAAAGAATGACCCAACATATCTTCCCCTGTTTCATCCGATTAATATGATTTTCGGGTAAACACATATATTTTCCAGTTAAACTATAGCCAATTTCATTAAGATTCACAAGGGGTTTTTTTAAGGAAATTTTCAAATCTCGGAGCACTGAGACCCGATTTATGTTCTATTGTACCAGGCAGAAACTCCTTTTGTAGTAGTTGGGTAAACTAAAATGTCATTCGTTTCTCTATTATGCTTGGGTGGCTATTAATTGCTGTTACTACATATGTACTACCTACATGTTAGGATAAATATACGAACAAAATTTCATCGAAACTTAAAAAAATATCGATACTTGCGTTTCAAAAACATAGAATGAAAAGTAGCGATATCGGTATCGTATCGAAAGAAAAGCATCGATACTCTGAAATATCGATAGAATAATAAGAGCTATATTATATAACTATACGTATGGCACCTTTTCAATTTCGGAGGCACCACACCGGGTTTGCGCAAGGGAAGAAGAAAGAAAAGTAATCTCGATTATCTGGCGGCCTTTCCTTTAACTGTATGTAAATATAATACGTGGAACTTCTATAACTCGCACTTCTGTAATTAATCCGTCCGTTCCCTTGATCCTTTATTTATAGATCGTGACAAACCTCTGTTACTCGAATTTATTTCCATTAGCCGAAATTCTACAACCTTTCCCTCTGTAACTCAAATCGCACGCAAGCTCTGAAGTTGAATGTTTTTACCTCCATAACTTGTATTTTGAAAAACACCACCTCTACTCGAATTTAGTTTAGTCCTTTAAGCTTAGCCTCTATAAGTCAATTTTTTTTATTTTATAACCTCTATAAATCGAATTGCCGATATGTAGAAACTACGATAACTCGAAGAAAATTCGGTTTCTCTGAGATTCGACTTTCGAAGTTCGTCTGTGTATTAAAATGATAGAATTTTATTTCTAATTACGAGTATTGGTTCAAATTAAGGAGAAATTCATGTTCATGTTCTGATATTATTATAGCATCGAATGGTTAGTATCGATACCAATATTTTAGGTATCGAAGAAAATGTATCGAAACTGGTATCGTATCAGTTGTATCAGGATATGCACAGCTCTCGAGTGAGCCATGTGAAAAGTAACATACCGTTAGGCAAGGAATAAAAAGTGTTTATTTTGACCTGCCCCTTACAAATAGGTACGAACATATGTACTAGATTCGCTTTTTTCCGGATTAACAATGAAGCAAAGAAAACGCGCGACGCCCGACTGGTACTTCATTTTTTATTTTTTTGTTTGTTGACGTCTATATACGTCACGCAATTTTTTTACGTAACGTCATTTTATGTTTCCGTACGGAAGTAAAATAAGAGTAGCAGTTGAACTGTACATTTTCGAATTAATGTTGCTATGAACAAGAAGTTTTTAGGGCAACCAGGGCAGTTTTTTTTTGGACTCGAACCTCGAGTCTCCCACGCAGTGATCACTCACTTAACCGGTGAGCCCAGCACCCGCCATGCCATGCTCGTAGTTGTGATAAATCCTATATTATGTCAGGCAAAAGAGGAACCGATTTTGATGATATTTATTTTATTCGCTGTTTTGGAAAAAGCCAACAATAAATCTGAGGAAGTCAAAAGAAAAATTATCTAGAAGACTAGTTAGAGTGTCTATCAATGGAATAAGTAGCTGCTTGGCAGAATTTGGGATCAAGAACAGAGGTACCAACCATAAATAGCTACTGCTGTAAAACATATCAAAAAAGGGTGAGTTGGGAACACAGAACTTCAACCGTGATTGGAGCAATATTATATTTACGGATGAATAATGTTACTTTTTTTTTTGAAGAAAGCATGGATATATGAAAGTGAAAAGTTGCTACAACGCACCATGAAACATCCAGCAAAGGTTCATGTTCCTGAATGCTTCTCGGCCAAAGGATTCGGAAAGTGTTCATATGGAACCTCGGTGCTAGATTCATGGTCAGACCTATACCTATAAGGTTTGTTAAAGTTTGCCGCATCTCTGTATGCGCCTGACAATTGCAACTGGATCTAGCAAGAGAACAACGATCCAAAACATCGCAGTCATTAGAAAAAGGAAAATGGTACCTGTAACAGCTTTAGATTAGCTGTCGCAGGTTTGTGTAAAGAGATACGTGACATTTTATATTTCAAATAGTTTCTTTAACATTTCTGGGGCTCTTAGAAATTTGTAATTATTTGTGTTTATCGTCCAAATTGCTCCAGAAAGCACTTTCAAAATTTGTAACCACTTTTATTGTGGTTTCCCAAGATGTAAAAAAAAAATAGAAACACTTCAGTAATTATGTATAGGAACTCACGTTATCCGGTTATATGCTCTGCTATAGAAATAAAAATACTCACCTTAACCCAAATGAATCGTAAATAAAACCCCGCAGGACATTGCTATACCACTTGAACAATCGAAAGCTGTAAAACAAATTGGAATCCATTACCGAAGGTTCTTCGGACAATGCCATATTCATTAATTGTGATTACGATAGCTGTTAGGCAAATAGAAAAGGAATGCAAATGTCCGTCCTAAATGTACCTATAGCAAACGGGATAACAAAAGAAACAAAAAATAAAAACACATTTCCATTTTTATTATATAGACAGACTGTGAAAATTTATTCACTTTTTTCCTTTATTCAATTCAATAAAACCAGAAGAGATTAAAACTTGAATAAAGCTACAAACTAAGGTATACCTTAACACTTTTAGTATATAAATAGACTTACAATTTATTTGAATTGAATCCTTTTTATTTTACTTTTTTTTACCCTATAATACAATGTTCCCTTCATCACAATTAGACTAAAAATAGATTTTTTTTTTTTATGTATTTAAAAGAATAGACAAAAGTACTATGTGTGGACTGCAAGTGGTTTGTACAACCGCATAGATACATAATTAATCTATAAAGTGGGGTCCTCAAAACGGCCGATAGTATTTGGAGTATTTATATAAATTGTTTCCTGTTGGCTAAAACGGGGATACTTCAGATGACATGGTAAGCGGGTAGATGCACTTAAACATTGGCTTTCGGCTATACCACCCTATTTTCGGTGTATCATATGTTATACTGACCCTCAGGCATGAAGGCGTAGGGTATTCTGTTTCACGGTATGAGATGGGAGTTGTTTTATTTTATTTTTTGAATAATCATTTTTATATTACCTGAATGAAATGTGGGCAGATTAATAATATTCAAATTAATTTTAAATCTATGGCAAATTACAGTACAAAAACTATTGTGCGATAAGGTTTGTTTATTTATAGATATCATGGCAATGTAATTTATTATTCATTGTAATCAAGTGAACTACATACCCACTGGTGTAATATGCCACAGAAATGTAAATTATTTTGGTAATTTGGGAACTGATTATGGAAATGTCTTGTGTGTAGTGCGTCTAGGAGAAATTCAATTAGCAATTCTGTGGAAGTAGTATTACCATCGAGATGGGTTTAATAGCCAGGGCATAATTGATTCCATATATTTGAATATTGTAATACTTAGGCAACCATAATTGCTTCATATTTGTCCTTAAGCTAAAGGCGCTTGTAAGACTACCTAGTACTTATGAACGTATGTACTGTGGAAGTTTTCCATAAAGCATTTTGGCAGTACTAATTCATATCTTTTACTATTGTACTAGAATGGATGATTGAGAAAGTATGTCTGTTAGTTTCCTGTTAATGGGTTGGGTCACAACTCGCTCCTAAATGCAGCAAAGAAAAAGGATGTCAAATTAAACCTCATCGCCAAATATCCATTTAGGTTTACTGCCACGCCTACTTTACTACGAGATGGAAGCTTAAGATGAAAAATTTTTAACAAATTTAATTCAATTTATTTACAAAATCATTTTTTTACATACAGGGTGCTCCAAAAATGTTAGGCTGGACATTTTAAGTCATCTTCTTCTCAATCTCAGGCAAACTTTGAAAATTTGCTTAAGATATGTACTGTACCAGGCTAAAGACACGGTGTGGTTGATCTGTTTGTTCTCAGTCGGCCATGGAATCATAGACATACAGTGTGGGGCAAAATTAATGTCATAATGTAATGTCATAATCTAAAGCTGTAATCCAAGCTTAACAGACTTAAAAACTTAATAAATTCATTAAGACCATTTGCAGATTTTTGTAAACTGTTTGCAAATTGCAGCTTGCTTGGATTACAGCAGATTACAGATTACAATAAAATAATAATAAAAAAAGTATAACCAACATTTTTGTGGAACACACACAAATTGGCCAAATTTGTCCATTTTTCTTAATTTTACTTAAATGTTCAAATCCCGTTAAGGTACGCAGAATTTTAGTTAAAAAGAAAAAAAATTAAAAATCGGTTTAGTAACAAATGCTGGTGTTCCTCAAGGTTATGCCCTCTCTCCAACTATTATTCTGAATAAGTAAAAGTCGATGTCAGCATTTCTGGCTCGTAGTCTTCAAAAACTCCACAGCGGTGTGCCAAATAATAGAAGCCCTTTGAGTTCAAGGCTCCCCTGTCTCTGAAGAGTGATACTACAGCAGTAAAACCAAAAATGGAACCGTGCCTTCTGTTCGCAAGTTTGTGAAGAAAGTTCGTAAGATTGGTATGCAAATTATCCTCGTGTCCGCTCGCCGAGAATATTGGTGTTGGACTGTTTGGTGTGGTTTGTAGAATGGTGGCGTTATTGAAACAATTTTCTTCGAAGGTAAAGCTGGTAAGAAAGTTACGGTCAACGTAGAGCGCTAGAGGCATGATAACTGAATTTTTGTTGAACCTAAATGGCGCTACTTATCATATGATATAAGCCATCCAACAAACGATTTTTTGCGCACTTAGTTCAATAATCGTGTAATCAGCTGTTTTGGTGATGTATTCTTGGCAGAACTGCGATTTGATCGGTGTTATGCTTACAATCCAGAAAAGATTCAGGCAGAAATTGAGCCCAGAACCATCGAAAATGTACTGTAAAATTGGGTTGAAAGTATGGGCTACTGCCAAGCCAGCCGCTGTAGACACTTAAATAAAATTATTTTCCACAAATAATAGGAGAGCGTGTTCTCTTCAACAAAGCTACTAACTTTAAAAGATATGAAATGCATTTTTTTATAGCAATCACCAACCTATGCGTGGCCCACCCTATTTTTTTTCCTAAAATAGCCCGTTAATGTAAGATGAATTAAATATCTGCAGTCCACCCAGACGAACACATAGAACTGACAGACTAGATTTTATTTATTTTTTCTTTTATTAAATACTAAAATGAACCACAGCCTCGAGATTGAAAATTTGCACAAATCCAGTACATAGATATGTACTTGTCCTTTATAACTACAAATAAAAAGTCAGTATGGCACTTTTTTTCTTTGTTGGTCGTTGAAGGGAGGGGTGGGGGATCTCCCAGATCCCCCCACCTCAAAATTCGTCCATCAGTCTAGGCAAACTCTGTTTTAATTAGTGCTAATAGACTCTTCGATCTGCTATACATCAAAATTATTATCTAAACAGAACATGCTCCACATCTCTTCTCTTACCAAATGTGCTTAATGAAAACACCGTTTGTTGTTCTCGAAAACCAATCAACTGTGGTGATTTCGGACAACCCAAATACCTGGAATCCGGTTTATCACATCTCGGAAATTAATTTTGTGGTTCATTAATTTCACAGTATAAAGACAACCGAAAAGAGTTCTAATCAGTGTTGCCTCCCTCATACAGTAAAAGCGAAGTAGATACAGTCAAAAATAGTAGTGAACTAGTAGCTTGTGTGGCAAATAATACTTTTTTTTTTGGCAATATAGAACTTGCCATATTTCATTGTATCTGTGAAGGAGGAGAAGATCCGCACACAATTTCATGTCGTTAATAATTACTGCAAAAAATTGTAGAAAATTTAAAAATTTGTTTTTTTTTTTAAATTATAAAAAAAAACAGCATAATAATTCCAATTATTAGATCTGTCAACCAATCTGGATGTTCAAAAATGATTAATAGAAACTCTATAGGTTCGGATCTGGTGGATAGAAAAGCTTAGGAAATGTTGAATTTTTTTTTAATTTAGGAATGCAAAAATAGATCTCGAATTTATAGTAAAAATAAAGCCCACGACTGGGCCGTACTTAACTTTCTACCTTCTGTAGAGTATGAATAAGCTATATTACAACTCATTTTAATTCGTGTTTATTAAAGTACTATCTATGCCAACGTCAGGAGCATCCGAAACATAAGAAATTTTTGCCAGTTCGGTAATAAGAAAAGTACCGTTATACGAATTTGTATCCATAAACTGAGCAGGTATACATTTTTATTGCAAGTGGTTTCTATCAAAATCGTTGGAACTGTTATCGAAAAAATTTACTTTTCCAACATCGGCCATATTATTGGCCGATTTTGTACCACATCAGCGCAAACTCAAGGTGCATTAGAATCTGGAGACCTAAGATTTTCATAAACAAACTTCCCTTAGTAAAAGACAATTTAAAAGTCACTCCTAAACTCACATTTAATTATGTGATTCTATGTTACTTCAAAATAGCTATTGTGACTCATTTTCACATTTTCGCTACTGTGAACGTGCACAGCTGAATTTTGACAGATGAAAAAAATTCAATTTAGGTATCAGCCTAAAATTACTCTTTTACAATATTTCCCTGCTTTAATATTCCTTTTATCTAGAATAACATTCAAATCATGGAAAATATGTTCATATCCCATTTCCACTTCAAATGCTATTGGCTGTCACTTTAAAATCGACTTAGATGTGCGTGAGCCACAGCTCAACTGTTTTCTATTTTAAAAGTGACATTTGAAATTTTTTCCATTTATTACTACCAATTTGGAGTTAGAGGCCAGAAAGTTAATAACTTATAATAGAGACATTAATCAAAATGTTGAATAACTGAGCTAAGTTTATATACATATGTCAATGTCACTATCAGCTGTTTTAAAAGGATCTGAATCATAAATATATACAAGTACAGCTTCTTTGCTGTGAAGAGTTTGGCGTACGGTTTTGGAATTTTTTGCGAAAACTACTAGCACCTACGTGGTAGGTATATAAAACTTATTTTTTTGCCATACATTTGTAAATTTACGAAATTTTTTAAATAACGAAATAGAGCTACTTTTAGCTTAGTGAAGACCGTATAACTGATTTAAATAAATTGATTTGAAATGCTAACAGAAATTCTTATGGCGGTACTCTCGAATTATACTTATTTTTTAAAAATTTACTATTTCTCTATTTTGTTCGAAATCAATACAATATTTGATAAACATGTCATGGCATATCAAGTTTTTGAAACTTGATAATTTTTTTGACATTCAATAAGTTTTTCCAAAGAAGGAAGTAATTTTAATGAGTCTGTTTAATTTCCAAAACTTAAGTGATTTTAAAATTAATGAGCCGTGCACTTTATTAATTATGACAGCACGAAAAACTATCGCGGGGATACCTTAGGTGTTTCTTGGACCAACGCTATAATAAGTTTCCAAAACTCCATTCATCGAATGTCATGGCTACCTTTTTTTGTGTATAATTTAGCAGAAGCAAGTTTCTTTGAACCGTAAAATAGTAGCAACTTACTACTGTAGTAGCAAAGGGGGTAACGCTGATATTAATTCTAATATAATTAGAGCCTATGTCTTATGTACTTACATGGGCGTTTCTTGCGGCCAAGCTCAATTTGTTATTCGGTCTGTTGACAGTACGTCTTTAACCCCAGTTGTAGGCACAACATGAATATTCTGTAAGAACAACATTGGTATTGCTCATAGATAAAAAAGAGGAAAATATCCTTGTGTCCTTGTTTTGCAGAAAACTTTGTTTTGCCGTGGCGATAGTGTATCTATATTGCCTTAGTGCCACCCAACAAGCAGAGGGCGCGCATAATGTCACACAATGGGCAAAGAGCCGACAGAAACGTTTCCTAATTTTCCAAACTCAGGGCGTCCACAAGGTAAGTATCCGCGCTGCTGTGCATGGTGCAGTCCTTATTAAAACCATTCCTTTTGCAGTTCATTGTAAGTATTGCATTGAACATCAATTTGAATGACAAAAAAGCATGGAGATCGCTGTACGGTGCGTGGAATTTCCAATGGCAGCATTGGTTACCTACTACTGTACAGCAATGGTGGAACAGTACATACTTCCCAGCAACGGGACGGAAGCGCTCCATAGGGGAAGCCATCCTGCCACCTTCTGCACTACCAGAGCAATTTGTTGATCCAACGGCGACGTTTATTTATGCGATGATTGAAAGCTACATGAACCAAAAGGGAGTAAATGGCAAGGAGTGTCTGCAAAGGGCGATTTGCCAGAATGCCCAAGTGGACTATGTTGGAGGAGTCCTTGACCACATATACAAACGTCTGCTAACGTAAGTTGATTGTTGGTCTTGATTTACCAATTAACTTGTTTAATTTTATATTTAGGCCGGAGAAAGATATGGAAGAATATTATCACGATTCATATGCAGTCGGCGCGAGAGGTTCTGATTGCTTCAAAACTTACTTTGGATGTCCGCAAGGAGACAGTGCATTTGACCAATTTGTGTATGTAGGTGATGCGCACTGAATAAAAGTCAAAATATCTGTAGAATAATGTGTTTCAGTCGGTTGAATATTCTCTTACTGTATTTGCCATTTTTACGATTTTCGAAAATCGCATTTTAATATTTTTGCCACTCAGTTAAAAATAGATCTAGTTTTTTACTTTTCCTTTAGGTTTTTCTATTTTTTTTTAGTAATCAATAGATTTCTCCCGAATGATGCTTTTACTGGTTCTTACATATTTTTAACGAGCTTTTCCAAAAAAACAGAAAATAATTTTAAGGACTTTGTTTAAGTTTCAAATTTAAGTGATTTAAAAATGAATGATCTGTGTTATTACGGCAGCAAACAAAATTTATCCCGCGGGAGGAAAGGCATAGAGTAGTAGTCGGGAATACCTTAGCCGCTTCCTAGACGAAGAGCTAAAATAAGTTTCCTGAACTCCTTTAAATGAATGTCATGGTCAATAACTTCTTTTGTGAAGGGTTTATAATTTTAGCAAAATAAATCGGGTAGTTTTATAAATAGTAGAAGTAAATTTAGTAAGAATAGTAGCAACTTACTACTGTAGTAACAAAGGGGGTAACGCTGGTATCAATTTCTAATATAATTAGAGCCTCATAGAGGTGTTGTTTATCCTCTGTCTTATATAGATACATGAGCATTTTTTGTGGAAAAGTCAAATTTTGTTCTTCGATTTGGCGACAGTACATCTTTAACCCAAGTCGTAGGCACAACATGAATATTCTGTAAGAACAACATTCTTAGTGCTCATACGAGTAGATAAAAAAAAGAGGAAAAAACCCTTGTGTGTTTTTGTTTTGCAGAAAACTTAGTTTTGGCGTGGCGATAGTGTATCTCTACTGTCTGAGTGCCACCCAACAACAAGATGATCTACATAATGTCACACAATGGGCAAAGAGCCGACAGAAGCGTTTCCTAATTTTCCAAACTCAGGGCGTCCACAAGGTAGGTATCTGCTCTGCTGTGCATGGTGGTCCTTTATAATTCCATTCCTTTTGCAGTTCATTGTAAGTATTGCATTGAACATCAATCTGAATGACAAAAAAGCATGGAGATCGCTGTACGGTGCATGGAATTTCCAGTGGCAGCATTTCTTACCTACTACTGTACTGCAATGGTGGAACAGTACATACTTCCCAGCAACGGGACGGAAGCGCTCCATAGGGGAAGGCATCCTGCCGCCTTCTGCATTACCAGAGCGAATTGTTGATCCGACGGCGACGTTTATTTATGCGATGATTGAAAGCTACATGAACCAAAAGGGAGTAAATGGCAAGGAGTGTCTGCAAAGGGCGATTTGTCAGAATGCGCAAGTGGACTATGTTGGAGGAGTCCTTGACCATATATACAAACGTCTACTAACGTAAGTAATTTGTTGGTCTTGGTTTTCCAATTAACTTGTTTAATTATATATTTAGACCGGAGAAGGATATGGAAGAGTATTATCACGATTCGTATGCAGTCGGCGCGAGAGGTGCTGATTGCTTCAAAACCTACTTTGGATGTCCGCAAGGAGAGAGTGCATTTGACCAATTTGTGTATATAGGTGATGCGCACTGAATAAAAGACTTTTAAATGATGCGATGAAGTTTTGTTTGTACTTTTTGATCGTATTCATTATATGATGGAAACGATAAAAATAAGGCAGAGCAACGATGGAGGCGAGAAAAAAAACCACCACTTATTAAGATAGGCCCAATTCAAAAATGCAGTGTTGCGACAATTTAAAAGTAACAAGTTCAAAAAAGCAATAATTTGGCAGTACTGCTCAAGTCAGGCAATTTTTTTTTTTTTTGCAACACCAGCGCAACCAAACGTCAAAACAGAGCAACCTGCGCAACAGTTGTTTTGCTGTTGCTTTCGTTTGTTTTAGATAAGCTTTTGTTTGTTACAGTTCGTTAGCTATTATTATTTATTTAACCCTATACTTTGGATGAAAGGTAACTTATAACAATTTTAATGCTTTATTTTTTTCTATTGTGTATAGCATTGCACTACAACTGTTCATAAATGTCAAAAGCAAGATTGCAGTATCAGGACAACAGCAATACAAAGCCTGTTGTGTTGCCGTAACACTGCGCAGTTTTTTGACGTTTCACCCATATTTAAAGAAGACAGCCAGGTACTTTCAAAATTATTAAAATGTGAAGTAGGAGACTATAATTTTAAGATTAAAATTATAAATAGTTAAAAGTTATCTTTAAGCTTAAAAGACAAGAATGACTGCAACAATATCAAAGACCTTCTTAATGAAGAAGAATATTTTTCGTACACCCACAAGGATGATAAGTAGCAGTAATTTTTTCTGAAGGGTCTCAGTTAAGCTATCACTCAAAAAAAGTACTGAAACAGCTTAATGATATGAAAGTTGAAAACCTAAATTTTGTGCGGGCATTCAGGTATGCTACGGTGAACTCTAGACATGATGATAGAGTCCTACCAATTATTGCGGTACGCTATCTCCGGACAGCAAAGTAAAAGACTTGATAAAAATATCAAGTCCGTAGTCGGGCATTTAGTGTCCTTTGAAAAACTTCAGAGGGCCGGTGTTCTTCTTCTCTAAAATGTAAGATGATTAAAAGGGGCGTCAAGTGCAAAAATACGCATGTACAGCACCAAGTGCAAAAAGATGCGGGAAAGGAGCAGTTATTTTGTATTCTTTGCCAGAAACCCGGCCACCCTGCTTCCAGGCGGGGTTGCGAAAGCTATAAAAGACTATCGGATCGGTTTCAGACACAGAAATGGGAAGCGGAACAGAAGATTACGCAAAAAAGTCGCGATGATTGATAATCATGTTCGACGACGGATCTCCTTTGCAAACGTGGTAGAGAACCAGCTAGGCCCGAATCTGTGCGCTCAAATACTTTTGGATACAATATTGGATCCATTGCGCAATCCGCAAACGTCAATTTGCAAATGCAGGTCGAAAGTCTGGCCAGGGCTGTTGTGGATCTCTCGGAGAAGGTAGACGCCCTTCTCAATATCAATAGTCGTCAAAATGACCAGGCCAAATTTCTGAATCCTGAAAATAGTTGCTATTTGTGTCAACTCTATTATACACAATAGTAGTTGCGGTGACTTTCTGCGTTTCGTGGGGGATCATAGACCCGACGTACTTCTTCTGAGCGAGAGAAAACTAAACTACTGACATCACTTACAGATTAAAAACTATGACGTAATACAGACAGATACACTCGACTCGATCCGAGATGGTGATATGGCGAGTCTTGCTCGGAAACCACTTCGTTTCACTACTATCGAACGGAGTGGTATTAGGAACTTCAGTTATCTTGAGACAATCATTATCTCGTTGCCTCTCAACCGGATAATGGTTGTCTACATATAGTATCGGCGTATGCTGTGTCAGGGTACGTTAATCAATTTAAAATCAAAATCGAGTAGTTGTTCGAAATTTTAAGGCTAGATAGTTTAAGCAACTATTTCGTCTTAGCAGGAGATACGGCGTCAGATCCAAGAAGAATCGCCCAATTTACCCATAGAGCAACAAAGATTGAAATCTCTTCTGAGAAATGTGAAGATACTGCAAAGCCAGCAGTTTCGGAACAGTGCCACTGATTACTGGAGGCAACGCGACGAGAATATATTGAAGTCTGATTCCGGGAACATGTTTCCTAATAATCTGAAAATCCCAGCCAACACTGCCTCAATTTTATTTTTTTTAAAGGAAATTCTCAAATCCCGAAGAACTCAGACTCCGTCCATTGTATTACCAGGCAACAGCGAAGCACCAAGTCACCTGCCTAATAGCGAGAAGGTTTTTGAAGTAGTCATTAGTAAGTCAAATTTGTTTGTATGTGAAAGAAAGGAGATTATACTCTCATTGAGTGAAGTCACAGCGCATACTACAAAGGACATAATGGCTCCGTTACGGATTTAACTGCTCCCAACTGTTTTCTTTTGGCCATTAGCGAGGCGTAGTCCTTCACTTTTAGATCAATAAAATTTCTCATTTGTATATTTAACTAAAAAGAAATAAAAAATATAATTTACTCTGAAATAAAAAAGTTGTAAAAAATTTAAACCATAATGGTCATTTTGCACCACCCTGTACTTACGAAAACTAAAAAATAAAGATTTTTATTACTCTCATCTTAAAAATAAAAGTTGGCGTCTTTAGTTTTGCTGGCACGTACGTGTCCACTCTGCCATAAAAATAATAATTTGAGCATTTGAGTCTTCTACCTGCATTCAGTTGGGTTTATACGGTATAATGCAGGGTGCGGTTACACTTTCCCAAACACTGTATATGCTTGCACCTATCTACCACGTACTACTTTCATCTTTCGGGGCGTGTTTTACCATGGACAAAATCAACACGACATAGAACGTTAACGAAGTTTGCATGAGTTAACTCAATTGTAAGACACAACGCAGTTAGAGGCGTAAAAAGTGTCCCGTTTAGAGATGCCATAGTGTATTTTGTTACCCGTCTTCGGAAAGGACGAACTATGTTCAATCATAGACAAACTGAGAGCCCTGCGTCCGAACATTCCCGAGACAACATAAGCTGCGTACAGGCATCTGTTGTCGTCTTAGTTAAACATCGCACGGACGACGTTACAGAGAATTTTGAAAAAGAATTTTCATATAAAATTCAATTTGGTCAGCAACTGCTTGCCAGAGACCACATAAGTCGGTTAAATTGATTATGTCAGACGAAGCCCATTTATACCTCAATGGCTTCGTCAATAAAGAAAAATTGCGGTTCTGAGATGTGGGAAATCCTCGAACAATTTAGGAGTGGCTGATGCATCTACGTCACGTTTTGTCACGGTTTGATGTGGTATCTCGGCTGAAAAGGTCATAGGGCCCTATTTCTTTCTAGACTCAAATGGGGATCCAGTAAGAGTAGATGGGGATGAGTATAGAGCAATGCTTGAAAGCTTTTTATATCTGCAGCTGGGTCACCTATCCCGTGACCGTATGTGGTTTCAACAAAACGACGCTATTGCATACAGTCAGAGATACGATGATTATTCTTCGAGAAATATTCCCAGGCCAAATAATATCAAAAAGTGGAGACACTTTAAACTTAACAGCCACCCTGTAAATCTAGAACATTAAATTGCGCATTTCTCTAAGAAGTGCGTCACACATCACAAATTGTCCTGAAAAATCGACAGAAACAACTTTCCGGAAAGACACACAATTTCGTCAACATCCGTTCAATTGTTATTGAGTTTATAAAATTAACTGTCATCAGTCAGTTATGTTTGTTTTTCCTTCTTTGTTATCGCAATTATTCTTTCCTTAATTTTGTATCTTTGAATTTGTTTACCTATACTTTTTTTTTTGCTAGCAAATATGGCAAGAGTTCATATAAATAAATGAATTATTGACTTTGAAATTTTCGGAATTGTATGAGTACATTATGCATAGGTATATTCGTTGTCTGATTTTTGCATATTTATCCAGGCATATTTTTTATATTTTATTGTTGGGTCATTAAAACGAATCAAATATTTTTGCTTGGGTATCAATCTGTATGTTAAGTTTTACATGGCTAATTGATATACAGGGTCTTCCAATAGGGACTTTCGAACTTTGACAGTTGTAGCGGCCATATTGTTTAAGCTATATCTGTCAAATTGGCTGTCATTTATTCAGTGTGTTTTGCCAAATTACCATGGATGGATATAACGTTCAACAACACATACCTACAAATAATAAAATTGTTTTATCAAATGGGTGTTCTGTTCGGGCAACGTTCAGCGCGCTTCGCCCATTTACAGTCGCCATAATTGTCCTTCCGAGAGGAGTATTCGCAGTGTGGTGGATAAATTTAAGCCCACTGGTTCAGTAAACGATCAACCAATACCAGTACGTTATGGAAACGAACGAAAAATCATCTTCAGCGATGAGGCCCATTTCTCGATGAATGGGTACGTCAATAAACAAAATTGTCAAATTTGGCACGATACCAATCTACATGAGATCCAAGAGCGTCCAATGCATCCCGAAAAAGTCACTGTTTGGTGTGGATTTTGGGCTGGCGGCGTCATCGATTCATATTTCTTTGAGAACTACGTTGGCCTGTCCTTCACCGTCAACGGCGAGCGCTATAGGTCAATGATTACCAACTTCTTTTGGCCTGAATTGGATCATATGGACACCAACGACATGTGGTTTCAACAGGATGGCGTTACGTGCCACACAGCTCACGCTACATTGGAAATTCTGCACGAGCGATTCGAGGGCATGGTCATCTCACATGGAGGTGATGTGAACTGGCCGCCGAGATCGTGCGATTTGACGTTAGACTTTTTCTTGTGGGGTTTTCTGAAGTCGCAGGTCTATGTGAATAATCCACAGAGGCCCTCAAAGCCAACATAACCCATGCCATCGGTCAATCGGTCAAATTCAGCCTGATTTATGCGCCAGAGTCATGGAAAATTGGACATTTTGGATGCGCGCCACCCAGACAAGCCGCGGCGGACATTTGAATGATGTTATTTTCCATACATAATGGGATCGATAGGCCTTTCAAACGAATAAAAAAGTTCGACGATATCTCATACACACTTTGTTTCATTTATATTCAAAGATAGGAAGCGCTTAATGAAAGACTCTTTATCAGAGGTGGCATTTTTTCAGCGGTACACGGATTGAGATGAACATTTATTTTTTTTCTTTTAATTTACTTCGCAGTCACAAAAAAAAGAAGAAATAACAGACCGGTAGGTACTATTTCACCCAAAACAAAAAGCATCTTGGAATTTTCGAAATAATTATTATACATACTGTAACACTTCTTTTATCACGTATCACTATGTACTCGTATCTATAGGTACATTATTCCACAAACTCCGGAAGTTATAGAAATGAAACGATTAGTTTCGTTTCCCAGATTAGACTGAATTTCAATTTTACATATTTTACATGCAGTACATGTATATACCAAACGCTAAAAATATCTGTTATAGGTGTTACAGATACAGATAACACCTGTTACAGATATGACAAGTATGTCTATAATAAGTACTTAGCATCGGAAACGGTGATATAGATACAATTGCCAAGGTACTAAGAAGCATCTCAATAATTTTTGTAGACACTTACTAGAAATTCGGTGTCTACAGGAACCAATCTTTGATGATGCAAGACTTCTATGCCAATCTTATAAGCCTAACGCGATAGTTCTCTGATTCTGATGATCATTTTATAACAAAAAAAAAAAATCTAACACCTTGGAAGCATCATAAGCATCACAAGACGTAATACTACGCAATGATGAATGTGTTATACCCCAGTTACTAACTACCTCGAGTGTACATAAGCAGCCAGGTCAACGGCTGAATGAAATTAGAAGTTAATTCAATTAGAACGTCTGTTTGGTTCATCTCCGGCATATATGCGACACATTTACCATTGAAAACGATTGTCAGTCCGGTCGGATGTCAGTACCACTCTAACCCCAGTTACAGTCACACATCATGAACACTCTGTAAGTATTAACTTTTTGGATTATGCATTCAATAGCAGCTGTGTACGAGTATGAATTTTACAGAAGACTAAATTTATCCGCTGTGATAGTGTGCCTCTACTGTTTGTCTGCCACCCACCAACAGGAACACAACATTACACTCTGGGCGAAGAGTCGACAGAGACGTTTTTTGGTTTTTCAAAATGCGGGCGTCTGTAAGGTACGTATCATCAATCAATTTGCTATATCCCTTAAAGGACTTATTTTGCAGTACATTGTGAATTACGCATTGCCGGTTGATTTGCATGACAAACGACCTTGGAGAGCACTGTCCAGTGCGTGGAATTTCCAGTGGCAACATAATCTCCCATTAACGCCAATTCACTGGTGGAATAGTACCTACTTTCCCGTAAAGGGTCGTTCCTTTGAAGACGGAGCTATCCCCAGTCCGCCACAGCCTATTGACCTGACAGCGATATTTCTCTACGCGATGATTGAAAACTACATGAACAACAAGGGCATGAATGGCAGGGAGTGTTTGCAGAGGGCGATTTGTGAGAACGCTCAAGTGCACTATGTGGGAGGACTGTTTGACAAAATATACCAACGGCTGTTAACGTGAGTTGGAGCTAACACATTGTGATAAGAATTTTCCAATTAACTTGCCATGTTCATTGTAAAGGCCGGAACCTGCCATGGAGGAGTATTATAGGGATTCCTATACACTAGGCTCGAAGGGCGTAGATTGTTACAAAACCTACTTTGGATGTCCCAAGGGGGAGAGTGTATTTGATCAGTTTGTACAAATTGAAAACATGAAATGAATAAACGCCATCGTTGATTAAGGAATGTAGGTTTGATTGGTCTTCAGCAGAATTTTTGTGATTCGGATTTTGGGACTTATAAGTGAAATTATGGTTCATAGAAACTTTAAAAAAATACTTTAAATGTAGGTTTACAGTACGCGAAAACCAAAAGAACACAAAGTGAAAAAAATCATAACAAAACGGGCACACAAACTGAATTGCTACGTGGTTATAATTTTCAGATTATCATGGTAGATAATTTAATTCGTTTAAAAAAATCGTAAGTACATACGTATATTGTCTCCTACACTAGCACAAAGCTAAGTTGTTGTCTACAAAGTTGTTATTTATTTATTGTTTGTTACATGTCGTACAATATGTTTTCGATATATAGTGGGTAGGACTGATTTGCTCTCAGACTTTGTAGCTAATCCTATGATGTTTAACATTGAAAATGTAGCCAGAGGTACGATGCACTCACAGAAATTTTTGTAGATAGTTTTGAATCCTAAAAATCGCTCCTACTCCCATTGGCACATATTATTGTTTCCGGATTCAGTTTCAGGCGTTAAAATTTCATTGAACGCATTGAAAGATCATTTTCAAATGCCTCTGAATGTCGAAGGGATAGCGCCTCGTCTCCAATACTGTGAGCCGCTAATTAAAGACCACGCGTTTACACTACTGGAACTGCAAACAGTAATAAGTAAAATAAAAGATAAGCACTGCAGTAATGAGTTATCCGAGTGTCTACTCCACCTTTTAAACAGCCTCTATGGAAGTGAGTCCTTACTTCCATATTTCGAAATAGCGTAGATTTTTCCAAATTACAAGAAAGGTAACCGAAACAATCCGGAACAGGGGAATATCCTTTCTTAATACTATTATTAATTAACCGAGTTACGGACTGGATCACAACACACAATATTGTCAGCGAGTGTCAAGCAGAGTTTAGAAAAGGATACTCAATGGTTAACCGCACTTTCACTATAAATACTATTATTGACATCTTCAGGGCGCAAGGCAAAAACATCTATGCGTACTTTGGAACCTCAAATCTGCATTTGACAGCGTGAATAGGAAACTATTATTCCACAAATTGTCAATCATGGCAATCTATATATATAAAACTCAATGTACCTATGTACCTATGTTTGTATGTATGCTATGGACTCCGAAACCACAGAACCGATTGAGCTCTAATTTTTAAGCAATCTTCGGTATTGGCCCTAGAGTGTTTCTATGAAGTTTGGTGAAAATCGGTCCAGTGAGACACGTCTTTCGCTCTATGTAAATTTCTGTGCATTTTCCAAAATTAATACTAAAAAATCATGTATGTATTACTTTTTGTTAGGCGCAGCAAAGCACGCCGGGAACCCGCTAGTACCAACTAAAATGATTGCATCGCTAGAAGCTACATATAAGTCATTGTGGATACATCCAAAACGACTTCGTTGAGCAGCTGCTGTGGTTCTTTCTCAAACGAATACTTCGCTTGCCAATGACCACACCAACTTATATGTTACATGTAGGGACAGGTCTACCACCTTTATACCTAACCATTCTTAAAATGCATTTCGATTACATTTCGATAACACATGCGCTCAACAGAAATGCCCTGTTTCGAAAAGTAGAATTAGTTGACAGGACAAATTGTTCGCTTAACCTTGGAGTGCAGGACGCCCAAAATAAAATATGAGCTCGATGCGATAACTAGGATTTTTAAAGCGAGAGGTGAAATTTAGCCACTGAATTTTAGACCTCATCGAACGGATTTACCAATCCAATGCAATCTTTGTAACCTGCCAGCACGATAACACATTACCCATTTCATAGCAGTTTGGCCAATACTAAGTGAGCTAAGGAGGCTACACTTAGGACAAACTTCGATGTCAGCGGAAGAAGTACAATATCTATTGAATGGTAGCGACTGGATATTCGTATACAAGTACATTAAAGCTGTCTTGTACTATAGATGTCAAATTATGGAAGAGTCCATTTAAGCTATATATAAAGGGTGTCCAAACGTCAAGCAAGATTTGAATTTTGCGCCATTTGTGGGGTAAAGTGTTGCCAACAAAGAAAAAAAAAAGACAGCGTGACAGCTAACAATTCATGGTTATTAAAAATGGAGTGCTACACGAAAGAACGACGCGTTTTCATTGTTGAGCAATATATGAAGGTTTGGCAGCTACACTTCGCAATTGTCGTACAAAATATGGTCGGAATAGTGATTTAACTTCATCAACAATGAAGAGATTAATTCAAAAATTCAGGGAGACTGGATAAATTAGTGCTCTTAGACACTCTGACCGTCGTTCAACAAATCATTCAACACAAAACATTAACGCAGTTCATGAGAGTGTTATTGAGAGTCCAGGAACATCAATTCGGTACCATGGTCAAGAATTGAACATTTCAAGAAGCTCTCTACAGCGTATTCTCACGAAAGATTTGCATCTTTATGCATACAAAGTGCAATTGACTAACAACACCAAGTGGATGCTGATCTTTCAAAAAAAATCATCTTCAGCGACGAGGTTCATTTTCATCTTGATGGTTTTGTTAATCGTCAAAATTGTCGAACTTAGGTTTCAGAGAATCCACGAGTGATTGTTGAGAAAAAATGGATCCACAACGTGTCACTGTTTGGTGTGGATTTTGGGTTGGAGGCATCATCGGAACATTCTCTTTGAAAATGCGGCTGGTCAGGCAATAACAGTTTATGGTGCTCACTATCACGACATGATAATCCAGTTTTTTGTACCTAAATTGTAAGATATGAATGTGGATGACATATGGATTCAACAAGACGGTGCCACATGCCATACTGCCCGAGAAGCAATTCAATAACTTCATGAGTCATTTCCTGGCCGTGTAATTTCCCGTTTTGGTGATAAGAATTGAACGCCCAGATCATCCGTTTTAAGGCCATTGAACTTTTTTCTTTGGGATATTTTGAAGTCTAAGGTTTATGCGCTCTGCAGAAACGGCAGTATTTTATTGAAAACGACGAAGACACCGCTGTTACGGTGAATTCTCTACGCTATGCTCAAATGACAACCAACTTTTTTTGGCCTGAGATTGCAGACATTGATGTGAGTGACATGTGGTTCTAATAGGACAGACACAACACAGGCAAATTTGCCTCTATTGCACGATGAGTTCTCCGGACGCCAAAAACGCCTTCGACACCGCAAACTGGAGATACATCCTGAGAGCACTAACCACCAAGAGGGTGCCCGACTACGTGTAGGAGATTATGATGAACTATTTCAGAAATAGGCAGTACAACGTCACAGGTGGCCTTCCCCAGGACTCCGTATTAAGTCCGCTACTGGGGAACTTGATATATAATGACATCCTTAGATTGAGAACCCCGTGGTCATCAAGGTTTCGCTAACGACATAGCAATTGTTGTGATAACCAAACTCCTGGAGGAGTTGTCGCATGACTACAATGAAACTATCAGGATAGTCAGACTGGCTGACATGCATGTCTACAACTTTCGAAGGAGAAAACAGACGTAGTGCGCATCATCCAAAACTGACTGTTTAAGCAACAACTGCAGCATGCAGCTGCAAAGGCAATTGCTATCCTGATAAGAATCATGGCAATGATCGGCAGGCCAAAATATAGAAGAAGGCATCGATAACACTCTACGAGTATGGGTGCCAAAGGAAGACAGAGACATTATACAGAATTAATGCGTTGAGAGTACGTAGCGTATTCAGAACAATTTCCTACAATGCGGTGTGTGTAGTGGCTGACATGGTGCTAATCTATTGGAAAGAAGCTCCAGATAAGTACCTCATCAGCAGAATAATACCATCAAAAACGACGATACGTAGCAATATCCGAGGGAAACAAGTCTGTAAGAATGGCAGCAGAAACGGGATGACTCCGGCAAATGCAGATGGGGGCACAGAGTGATCCCCGAAATAAACGCATGGATCAACAGAAAGCATGGTGAGCTGATTATTCTACAAATTGAACGAATTGTAAAACTGAAAAAAACGATCTTTGTATCTCATATCAGAATGAATAAATTATTTATTTAAAAAATTCATGCACACATTGTCAGCATATCTAGAAGTATTTAGATCCACCTGGTAGATACATTATAATGTTTACAACACTTGATCAAATGACCAAAGTATAGATAGAATAGAGAATAAGGCCAGAACTCAGCGTCATTACTTTGATGAATGATATGTTTTGAAAAGTGGATGATAGGAGCTCTGTTACCTGGCTAATAATTTGACCTACTAAGAACTTTTAGTCACGTAATAATTAACAGATTTAATTTGCTATATTAATGTCACCAGCTATCTCGCAGATACCTACGTAAGTAAGCAGATCAACGACTGGCATAAATTAAAATTAAATTTAATTAGAGCATCTGTTTGATTATGATTCATCCATGTGCGACATTTAACACTGAAACCGATTATCAGTTGGAATGTATATCAGTTCGATTCTAACCCTCATCATGTATATTCTGCAAGCAATAAGTCTTTGAATAGTTCTTTCCGTTCTCAATACGATTTACAGAAATAGTTTTCTGTAAAACGAGCTTAGTAGTTCAGTCGTCATGTTAGTGTACGAGTATCTCTACTGCTTGATTTACATGCAATGTTACACCAGAGACAAATAATAGTGGGACAAACGACCACGGACCTTGTCATGGAGATTCCTGTCCAATGCGTGGAATTTCCAGTGGCAACATAATCTTCCTCTAACGCCACAGTACTGGTGGAATAGTACGAGCACCTACTTTCCGGCATCGGGTATGTGCTTGATGGAAGGAACTTTGCCCATCCGACTGAATACTGTCCTGATACCTGCGTTTCTCTACGCGATGGTTAAAAACATTAAAAACGATGGTTGAGGTTGGAACGTTTATTAAAGTGAGTGAGAGTCCTAGAACACTGAAATGTGAATTTTCTTTTGTTCACTATTTAGACAGGAAGTGTCTATGGAGAAGTTTTACAAGTATTCATACACAGTCGGCTTGTAAGACTACTAATAGAAGGATGTATTCGACCAGTTTGGTGTACGATAAAGAATGAATAGAAGCCTTAAAGGAACTAAATTGGTTCAAGTGTTCTTCAGCATGTGTTATGTAATTCCAATTAATTGGAAATTTTTTGAAAAGTTCCCTCTTCAACGATTATAATGCTTCAGAAGAATTTTCGAAAGAAAAAAAAAAAATAAATGCACGGATACAACGCTTAAATTCTACAAGACTCATTGGCGTCGTTATCCAAATTTCTTTCTTTGTTTCGCCAAAAGAAACAAACTTCTCGTAATGGTGCAGGAAATGTGTGTGCGTGGGAAAGAGAAAGTTCTTTCAAAGTTGTGTCCCAATTTCGAAGTAAAACGCCATAAAACATCATCTTACTGTGAGTCCTTGAGAGGTATCTCTCCGCGAAATTTCTTTTTCTTAAATCTATAGCATCTTCAAATGCATCCGTACTACTGGAAAGAGAGAATTTTTCAATATCTCACACTGAATTGCTATATCCAGACATCCATAGAGGAGAGTCATTTTAAGGTTGCCAAGCCCCTCCCCTATGGAACCATTTTATAATAAACACACAATGGTTCTTTATAAATCATGCATGAGATCCACATTCAAGTACCAGAAGATTTGCTACAAAGTAGCTTGAACACCGATGAATAGGGTGGTAGATGTCATACCCAGATTATATACATACAAGTAGTACATCTCCCACTGGCAGGAAATGAGCAAAAGGAGCAGCCCTCATTTGTAAGATGTTACTGAAGGCGATGTTATCATTGTTCCGCAAGTACAACAACCTTTATTCTTTCTCTTGAATAAGCCTCACGAGGGTGTAATTTAATAAAAGTTGAGAACTGTCAATGGAAAATATGTCAAAAAAGGGTGAGGCACGTTGATATTGAAAATTTATTTACGAAGGAATTGACTACACATACGAGTACAACAAACAGTCCACAAGGATACACATCAACTCTACACATGTAAAAAATAGTGGTAAACATTCAAATGTATATCATATAAGTATTCTACATCTAACATCGATTTATTTATTTTTTTCTTGTGTGTTATTTTGGTCCCGGAATATTTTATCCTTTTTTTTTTTTTCTTTTTCCTTTCTTGGTAATGTTCCATCTTTTGATAGATGTGAACGATTTCAAATATCAGTGCTTCTCACTGCACGCACAATTAAATCGACAAAACGTGCGTCATTTACTCACACCTTTTCGTACAAAATTAAGAAACAAAAATCTAATCGTACCGAGCTAGAAATAGTCCCGATGTATCCCATAGATACAAACAGGTTAAAGCTGGCTCTTCTTGGTTGTTATGCGTTGATGTAGTACTCCCGCTTCTTTTGGCATTTCTCGTAGACGATGTAACAAAGGGCGATCGTTATGAGAACGGCAATGGTGATTCCCATGCCGATACTCACCCAGATTATCTCATCGTTGATGCTCTTGTAGGAACGTCCTGTGAATGAAATAATAAAAAAAAAAACGCGCCAGATGATGAATACTATTAAAATAAAGAAGAAAGGCAAATGTAGCGAGCAACATTAATGACAAATTTTATTTAACTTAATTTATAGTGGGGTAGGAGACCATTATGGGAGTACCGGTGGTAAAGTGAATTTTCACGAGGACATTATTCAAATGGATTTCAATAATTGATGGTCTTGAAAGTGTGTCGGAAGATGTTCTTTGTGGGGGTGACAAATGGCAGCTCTGGTGGAATAAATTAAGATCTTCTTTGATGTGATAACGAGCTACTAAGAGGACATTGTTTGGATATTGGAATGGAGTGTGAATTTCATCAGGACGAAGGAAATGGCAATCAAATTGCATAGATTAAGTTAGTTTTATTATTTTGTATCGGGAACGAGAAATGGATGTTCTTGGAGTTTGCATGTTTTTTTTGTAGAAAGTTGGTCCTAAAGAATAATCTGCAGGAGATTGATTGATGACCAAAGTTGTTTTATTCATGTACTTCGAGTACTTACACAGAAGTATGTGAGTACACATTCATCACAATGCCGTAGTTAGTAAGTAAAAAGTTTTTGCTTTCTTTGCTTTTAAAGAAACTGTCACATGAACAGAAGAAGAAACTCAATTTTTAGCCTAAGCCTGCATTAAATAGAGACTAGAGAGAATGCCTGAGCATTCAGCTATGTATGTGAATCCAGGGTCGCACTAACTTTAAATAATTAGCCGAGGATACATTCAGCCACCAGCACTGGAAAAGAATAACATACAATTAAGTTAGGTTCAGGGGCTCGCATATCCGCTTGTAACTTCTTTAGAAGGGTAAACTAAAATATGCCTAATATATATTATGCTTATGTTTGATTGTTTGATGTGCTTCTATTTGCTTCGAACAGGAACTTTGTCCATCCAGCTTTGTCAAGTTCCATTATACGGGTATGTCCTTCAGCATATTCAATTCATCGAAGAAGGGTCTTCCTAGGATATTCCAACGAAGACATATTCTCTGAGTGTTTTCAGGTTGTGTCCTGCTATTAATATTCTGGCTATCGATATGAGCTTTTTAAGGCCTCATCTTGGCCTTGCTTTTTGCTATTTTTTTCATGTTCTTCATTTTATCATATCACAATCTTGCATTTGTAAGCAGTTTGATCCCGAACTGGCTAGTTTATCCGCTTGTTCATTTCCACTAATGCCTGGCACGAAGATAATTTGGACATTATTCGGTCTACTCAGAACATCAAGGTCTGCGCGACAAAGTCCCACTATTAAAGAATTTGATTTTGAAGCTGTCAGGCCTTCAAGTCTCTTGGACTGCTTCATGTAATTATTGACATGAATATGACGATTTTTTCCAAGCAAACACTTGCCTCGACAAATTTATCCATCTTAAACTCGTCTGTGTATATTACTATTTAAAAATACAATGGCGTTGGACTTCTATTCTTCCCTGCTGGGAATCCTAATTGTACAGGATCACATAGTCGGTGTCCCCTGCGACGAAAGCCACTGAATTGAATATTGTGCTATGGCCTTGTTCTGCAGGTTTTTAGTTGTTTGCTGCCTTAAGGCGAGCCTAATTTTTCGGTGCAGTTTCTTTAGTGAACAGATCTATCGGGAGTACGAGTATATATAGGATTGTCTCTGGTTCTGCAGTTAGGCTATATCTCAGAACGTCAATTATTGCCAGACATGACTCTCTCCATGTGTTTATTAGCAGCGTGGTATTTTTGGGCTTGCTCCTTGCAGTCCACTATATAACACACCCGTAGGTGAGTATGGTTCTGAAAAGGGTTCCCATTTCGTCCCGTAAATTCTGTTGCAGAGCTGTAGACGATTTTTTCCGCCCTTTTTCAATATTTAGGTTATTCAATTTAAAGCTAAGAGTTAGTCTCAGATAATTCGCACTTTTTAACAGGTGGAGGATCGAGCCTTCAGGATGTTGTAGTGTCAAGTCCGGAATTGATCTCCTATTCGTGAGTAGATCTAGTTCTGCCTTTTAGATTAGATTTACTCTTAAACCTCACCACTTCGAAGGATCAATGTGTAGGCGATCAATTTCACAGCTGAGTTCTGTTCTCACGGTACTGAAACTTCGCTTACAACCAATAGCCAGAGAAGTGGCTCCTCATCTCTGTGGAGTTTCTCTTGTCGTCGATATATTCTTTGTCCATTCTCCTTGTCTTTCATGGCACCCTTTTATTCTAATGTTTTTTTTTTTTTTTTTTTATAGCATCTATTTCTCACGTTGTAGAGGATAGTAGCGCCCATACCATATATTCATCGAACCTATAGCTTTATTGTATTAGAATTCATCGACTAGAACTTTACAAGGCGATGGTTTCTTTCAAATTGATAATTTCAAACAGTTCTACCAAACTATTCTAAATGGGAATACTTTAACAGATAGTACAAACACTACCTTGTCTATATAGCCTCAAATGGGTCAATGACCTGTACTATGTGATAAGTGGCAGAGTGTGGACTTACCTATTACTATCCACCTACGCCTTTTTTCCCCTCATTGAGTTCAATCTGATACTGAAGTACAACAGTACTAAAAATGATTCTGAAGTGAGATTTGTTATGGCGCTCATAACTACTCTGCTATCGGATTCCAATGTGCCTGTCTTGAGAGGATTGCAAGTCTTTCCGACTGAAGGTGCAATGATGGGATATTTTGTATCTCTTGAATGTTCGCAGTTTATGTCGATATTTGTGCACGCTTTAATAGTTTTTCTCTACTGCCGGCCACAATAAAAGAGGGTAGGTCTTACGAGGTCGGGTCTTACAGTTGCATGTCTAGTAAACTTGATTACGGGTCATTACAAACCCCAGGAATTTTAAAAATCATTCCCACATATCGAATACGCGCTCATGGTTTTGACGTCTTTATCCAAATTCTTGCTCTTGAATAGGTAAAATCAAAAAATCCTTCAGACCTATATAGCTTCTGCCAAAAATATTAAAGGCACTCGAAAAACTCCTATTGAAGAGCCTAAAAGAGCTGATTATCAATTCAGCTTCAGAATCAAGCATTCCAAAAGGGAAAAACAAATGTTCTAGCCCTTTTCTTGACGTCTCTTAAGCCGTTGACAAGGTATGGCACGAAGGATTGAAGTATAAGCTGAGGCAGGTTCTTCCGGAATAGTTACATACGATTTTAGTATCCTATCTTTTCCGTGCTAAACAAGGTACCGAATAATCAGAATTTAAGGAAATCGTCGCCGGAGTTCCACAAAGAAGTGTTCTTGGTCCGATCTTGTTCTTACTCTATACTCGAAACATACCCCAAGAAGAAGGAACCATTGTAGACGTACGCGGACGATACGGCTATACTTGCAATGGAAAGTTCAGTAGAGTCAGCAACTGAAAAGTTCCAACGAGCTTTGGATAAAATTTGCGAAAGGACCCAATTTTGGCGTATTGTTCTTAACGAAACCATGTATAGCTATACTGTTCAAGAACGCGGAATAATTATGTTAATGACAAAGCAATGGTCGGTGGTTTTGGCTCAACGTGAATTTCGTCGTCGATTTCCTGGTTGTGTGAAACCAACTTGGTAAGCACTGTGGCGTTTAGCTGCTAGCCTCGAGAAGACTGGCTTAACACGGAACAGTATCAGACGTTTCCGGCTCCGGAACAGCCATTCGGTCGAAAATATAGCTGCTGTTGCTGTAGATATCCAAGAGGACCGCCAAACATCAACCAGATGAAGCGCCACGCAATTGGCTGCAGAATTATGATTAACGACCTCTTGCTGCCGCAAATTGACGAATTGGGTTTGGACACAGTACCATATGAACGGGACGGTCCAATAGTGCACATAGGTTGACCGACAGTGGCCATATTCTGCAGTAAGCGTTTCCCGGTCGCTTTATTTCTCATTTTGACGATTTGCACTGGCCTTCAATATCACCCTAAATGACCGTTCCAGACTTCGTTGGGTTAATTTGAAGTCACGGGTCTATACGAACAAGCTATAGACCTTGGCGGCCCTAAAGAAGAACATACGAGAAGAAGTGAAGAATTTATTGCCAGAAGTTTTGAGGAAACTCATGGAAAATACTGTGGATCGGGCCCGAATGTATATCAACTCTGGCGGCGGCCACTTGACCGATATTATCTTCGCGAGTTAATGGAACAAATTTAAATGTCCAAATAAGCATAATCAACAAACAGAAATAATTCTTTTTTATTTACAGACAAAGTTACTGCCTTAGGAAATTAAGTGAGGACTTTTGCGCCACCTTCTATAAGCTGTAGTCAACAAGAAGAAGGGATATGTTTTTAGTGTTTAAAAATTTCACACTACTATCACCAAGAGCTACCGCGCGTAAAAAAATATGAAAACCCAGAGCTAAACTGAAAAGTCCTCCGAACCTATCTGGTATCCGCTGCTTGTTGGGGATTGTTTGCATACGTACTTTTCACAGCTAACCTTTACATTTAATGGTCGATCCACCATCCAACATCCACTCACTTTTTTTATCATTGTAGTCTGTGGGTCAAAAGCCATAGTTTAGGATGTAATTTCTAGTGGTGACATCTATTTTTATATAATTCAAATGGCTTCGTGTTTTTTCTGAAAGTTTCAGTTTAAAATTATTACCTAGGAAGAATTCTTTTGTGTATCCTAAAGCATTTCTAAAACGTCAGTTGTGTGGTTTTGTCATGCACACGACGATATCAACTTTTTGAACAAACAACTTCTTCATCGCATTGTTGGTCCTGCGAGCTGGGGGGAGAAATTAGAGGGGGAGATACTACCCCAAACTGTATGCAGCTCTATGCGACGTACCAAGATGTAAAGGCCCAGCAGCTACCTTCGATTGCAACAACACTCCAGCTAAGAGGGTGTGCGAATATCCTCAGTCCCAAGTTCGAGGCGACAAAGAAATTTAACTTTGTTTTAAACTTTTGCTTAAAGACCGAACGATAGCAGAACCCAAGCAAAAACTATGTATATCGGGACAATTTAAGGGGCGCTCCAAGAAAAAAAAAGCAATCATTCCCCGTCTTTCTTTTGATTTCATGTGTACTTCTTTAATTTAAAGCAATTCAAAACCTACTGGGTATACAGTACGATACAGTACTTAATTGCTCGACTTTTAGCAAAAGTTTGCAGTCCTATTATTGCTAATTGCAACTCCCACTCAAATAACGAACATTCTATTCATCTTTTGTTATTTGAAAATGTATTCCCTTGGTAACATTGATTCCTCGTCTTACTTTCTTTTTCCCTACAGACTCCCAAAAATGTCCCCAAAGATAAGATTCGAATGTCACGTCGACAGCAAATTTTACTTAGATTATAATTTTAATTAATTCTCTAGTCAACCACCCACTGAAAAGTAGAAAGATGATATCATCAGTGAGATAGCTTCACATATGGATGAGTTTTTATTTTTAGGAATTTTTTAAAGCTAATCATATTCGTAGAGTTCAAACGCAAAGGATATGTTACCTTATTATTCCATAAATTATCGACAGTCATATCTCTCCTCTGTTATATGTTATTTTTAAGAAATCAAATATTCATACTCAATTGTAAAGGGCATTCTTAATTCTCGAATCCAATAGTATTTCATTGGCAATAATTTATCGAGAGGAAAATGATGATTTTAGCAGTTTTTTGCATGGAAACATTTTTGTTCTACTCGTACTGAGAACGTGCCCAGCAACCTTCTACGAGTTCATTTCACCCACGCCACACTGCAGAAAAAAATCCAATAAGAATGAGATAGCATCCTATTACAGCATCATCCACATCCAGTTTAACATAAAACCATAAAAAGGTTGATAGGCAATATCGACTCTGGGTATACAGTTTTATGATTTCATTCTAATCGTTTTCACCCACACGGATGCCCCTATAATAATAAACTCACTAAAGCTCAGCTAATTTACTCATACACGATAATCCGAAGGAACATGGATTTATCCGGATTATATTCAATATTCCCATGGGTGCTGTAGAAAATTTCTAATCTGTTTAGCTTTTCAATTGACCATTTAACATGATCTTTACACAAAGTACCCCATCCACACCGTCTCTCAGCTGGTAATTATCAAAACATAATTCCACTACAACTGAGTTTAATTAAGTTTTTATTGTTCAGTGAGAGAGAGAAGGGAAAGGATTAGGATCTACTCGTACCAAGGGAATCACTTTTTAGTATTCGCTACAGCGTCAAATGATGCGAAGTGGGGACATTCTTGGTTAATGGAAAATTTACATTTTACGAACTGCAACCCCCTCCCGAGGACACTTGAGATTATTGACATTTCATAATTGTTTTCGTTAAGGCATATTGCACCCCTCACTGGCTGATGGAGTATACCACTCACCCGTGAAACCAGTTGACATTTATCATACATATAGGAGTAGTTAGAGTATAATGGCAGAATGACTTTCCATTTTGACGGCGTTTTGCTTACGTCTCCGGCAAAGGCAGGCCCGTTTCGCTTCAAGCCAACTAATTAAACATTTATATAGAACTCTCTTAGTGGGTTGGAAAATTTGAATTGAGTTGTCATAACGCGAAAACGCTTTTTATTTGCCAAGTAATTACATTAATTATGTGAATTGTTCTTGGGATTTATTTGGGATATAACATCAGGACCAACTTGGGTAGTAGGAATCTGTGAAACAGAAAAGGGTCTTCACTCAAAAAAAGATGAAAAAGCTTTTAAATTTGTCCGCCAATCAATAAAGGCTGGACTATGTAGGCGGTGACACAGGACACAGGACACAGGATACAATTTCATTCATTTTACCACAGAAATGAAAAATTTCTTTGAATTTATGAAAAAGAAGACGGCTGGTACTTCATTTGTCACCGGGGTGTGATAGGATAAGTCTTTTTCGGGTGTATATACCTATATTTTATGATTCTCATGAACAAGTCCTTTCAATAATTAATTTCAAATTAAATGTTTAGGAGGAATGAAAATATTGGTTACGTTACAAGCGAATATTTCTAGGAACTTGTAAAAGGGCCTTAAGCTATTAGAGGTAATGGAATTAATATTAAATAAACTGATGAGGTCGAAGGATTGTACCTATATTTAGACCAGAATATGAATATAAGACAAAACACCTAAGGAAATATGTAAAATTATTGCAGGAAAGAGGAAAGCTAGAAAGCGGTGGCAACAACCAAGGGCACCAAGCGACAAAGAATTAATAAGCTTAGAAGACCGATAAGAGCCTTAAAAAATGGGACTTTTGAAACATACCTTAATAATCTGATAAATGATACATGAACTGAATACTACCTCTGGAAGGCGATAAAGAAAATGGAAAGGCCAATAGCATACATTCCACCAGTAAAAAATAGAGAAGCATACGCATCTTGAAGATGTCTTGCAATCTTATGAAGATGATGAACACCAAAGATTGGAAGATAAAGTTCGAAGAGAAGAGCCGTAACTCAAAAAAAAAGTAGCTCAAAAAAACTAACGCAGATAATATATAAATGATACATTCAGGTTAAGCTTTGTACCTAGCATGTGATATGCATGATACCGAAACCAGGCAAACCATCTAGCGAAGAAAAGGGTGTCCCAAAATTCTAGCAAGAAGTAATTTCCATAGAAAACACAGGTTTTTAATTAAAAATTGTAATTGTTTTATTGCTTCATGAAGTATACAGTATAGGGTTATGTATGGAATAAAATATACCACGGCTTTGCTGGCACATATGCACACTTTTGTCGAAAATTTCCCTGACAAATTTGTATAATTTCGTTGATACAGTGAACAATTTGCTCAAAAAAAAACCCAAAGAAAAAAGTCAAATGGCGTTAAATCGCATGATCTGGGTGGACAATTCTGATCACAAAAACGGGAAAAAACACGATCAGGAAATGACTCATGCTCAAGCGTCTTGTTGAACCACATGTGGTCCATATTCATATCTTGCAATTTAGGTACAAAAAACTGGATTATCATGTCGCGATAGCGAGCACCATTAACTATTATTGCCTGAAATATGGCTTATTCTCAAAGAAGAATGGTCCGATGATGCCTCTAGCCCAAAATTCACACCAATCAGTGACACGTTGTGGATGCATTTGTATCTCTACAGTCACTCGTGGATTTTCTGAACCCTATATTCGACAATTTTGACGATTAACAAAGCCATTAAGATGAAAATGAACCTCATCGCTGAAGATGATTTTTTTTTTGTAAAATCAGCATCCACTTGGTGTTCCATAATCCATTCAACGAACTCTCATCACTGTGCGTGGACAGTAGGCTTCAGTTCTTGAGTCCATTGTATTTCGTATGCATGAAGATGCAAATCTTTCGTGACAATACGCTGTAGAGCTTAGTAGCTTCTTGTAATGTCCAATTCTTGACCACGGCACCGAATTGGTGTTCCTGGACTCTCAACAACGCTCTCACGAACTGCTTCAATGTTTTGTGTTTAAGGACGGCCAGAGTGTCTAAGATCACTAATTGATCCAGTCTCCCTGAATTTTTGAATTAATCTCTTCACAGTTGATGAAGTTAAATCACTATTCCGACCACATTTTGTACGAAAATTGCGAGCTGTAGCTGCCAAACCTTCATTATTTTTAAAATATTGCTCAACAATGAAAACGCGTTGTTCTTTCATGTAGCACTCCATTTTTAGTAACCCTGAATTGTCAGCCGTCACGCTGTCTTTTTTTTTTTTTTTTGTTGTTGGCAGCACTTTACCGCACAAATGGCGCAAAATTTAAATCTTGCGTGAATTTTGGGACACCCTTTATTTGGCACAAGTAGATCATATAGGGCCAGGGATAACTTTTGGACGCCATTTTTCCTACATTTGGATTATCTATGAAATATGAAAAAAGTAAATTTATTTTGAAAGGATGTTAAACAACGACTCGTTTCAAATTGTCTTAAAATCCCATGCATTCGGGACGAAGAACATAGGCAGGCAAATCATACCGATAATGGCGTTCTTATTGCCAAATCCTACCGAGTTAAGAAGCTACTCCTACTACAGGCATTTCAAACCTTATTGAAGATAGTTACCACTTTTTATTAGTAAAAAGTTTCGCGTACTCCCAATAGTTTAACAAATTTATTGATCATTGTTTAACAACTTTTATTTCCAATTCGACAGAATTCAGGTATTTTTGCAGAATCTTTGCTGTCACAAACTCAAATAAGTATGCCTCGTGGATACACCACTTAAGCTGCCAATCAAAATTTTACAATCATCCTATGAAAACGTATTTAACCTAGGTTGGGCGACTGCTGCTCAGTCAAATGACAGGTCCATTTCTTTAGCACCCGAATCCTTGCATGTTGAACGTTGCTTGAGGGACCCCTACGATCTTAACCGTTGCTAGTCTATGATTGTGGAACCATTTAAACCTAGAGACGAATTTTGTATCTATAAAGTTTTGACAAGTCCACTAGTTAGTCGAAGGACGATCTTGGTTTCTACCACTCAGAAATTGTTACAGGGAATAACCAGTCTTTTGCAAGTTCGTCGTACAAAACTTATGCTATTAATTGAAAGTAGTCCTTTGGTTCGCCTTAAATTTCTTTAAAAAAAAAGAAGTAGAAGATACTACGGACACCTCAACTTATTAACCATTGACTTTGTTCTTAATATTCACCATCTCTTAAGACTAAGCCTTTTAGTTCATTAACTCTGTGAGACAGAAAAAGATAGACTTTAGCAAGAATAAAAATTCTGCATGTTGGAAAGTTTGTGACGCTAGTTGCAACCGCCTATTTTGGGTCGCTACAGTGGGAATAATAACTTGATTTTTATTTGAAGGTAACATCTGTTCGCCTTATCGATATCGTACTCAGGTATATATTGTTTTCTTTCAAAATCGCAGATCTAAACTGCAAATATTCAATATACGTTGCTTGTACCGGACTGTTTATTTATACATAAATGCGCAGCTAATGTTTGTATCTAAAGGGAGTTCTATCACGCACAACCCGTGGAACGGTCCGGTAGCCTGCAACTCGGCTTTCGTAGAATCTCAATATTCCACGATTCGTACTAAATTATACGGTACGTGCATATTTTAATTCCGAATTTTGGTTGAATTTCAACTTTCACAATTTTAAAGATTCATAAAGCAATCATCGTCATGTTAATTTATATCCCAAAACGCGTTGTGCCAAATAAAATTGTATTCAGGGCAGTTTCGCGAAAATCGATTTCCAAAACTCATTTATAAATTTATACCTTTGTATATGTACCTATTTGCCTTTAGGGTACACACTCCAAAAGGTAGGACAATGTAAAGGCGAGATTTCAAGCCCTCAGAATATTCATGACAGCAATACTAGAAAATAAAAGAAAATAGAATAATTTTCTAGTTCATGAATATTCCCATGTTTATGTATATATGTTTCACATGATTTCGATTTACTTACGTTAAGTCCATAGGAACACAAAAACCCTTTTCTATGGACAGTAAAACAGGATTACACATCTAAAAGTGGCGCACTGGCTTACTGCATGTGTGGTCAATAAATTTTGGGCCATTTATCACCCTCAGGTGACTTATGTTTTACAGTCATCGTATTTGAGCTTGACGGCATTAGTTGGCATCAGATGGTAGGCCCCAAATTTCGTAAAATTGCCATTCTACCCAATGCAGCTACATGAAATAGCAGCAATATAATTTGCGGAGAGCAACGTTATAGTAATAGAAGTAATGTCCTGAAGGACGATGATACTGAAGCTGAAGCCGTATGAATATTTCATGATGACGGCGACGAAGAGTTTATTTAGAGAATCTATTCAAAGGGCAACCGATATAAAAAAGTTCCTATCAATCGGAAGATATTATGGAATTGCCTTGGGTTTAAGAATCAAATAATTGCGAAATAGAAGTAAACAAAAACAAGGCTCCTTTGGATGATATTTCATATTTACAGAAACAAACTTTATGCAAAGCCTTTACTTTTCACTTGGAAATATGGTTGGCGAATAATTAATGACTGACCAAAATAAGTTCATAAAAATTGCACTTCCTTGCGGAGGTCCCAGATAACAAAATATGTACATACTATATATCCTTATGCATAAAGAAGAGTGGCATCCTACGTGCTCAAATAAACAGTATACGAGTACATTCACAATACCACGGATAGGAAATGATTACACTTTGGCGAGTTGTGGCTTTTGTAATATGTAGATCCTCATTGAGATGGGTAAGTGCTATAGTACTAGTAGACTGCGACTACACTAGACTTCTATATTTTGTTAGTCTACCCAGAACTGTACATAATTTAGGAGTGGGTCTGAAATTAAAAGCAATAGAACGCCAAACTCTCATATACAACGAAACTCGCGGCACTGGTATTGGGCGGGCAAGAGAAGAATGTAAGCTATTCTTGCAAGCCCGTCAGTTTGTCCATTCCCCGAGGTATCCATATGTCGTGGTATCCAGCATAGGTTCACCCTAGTGGTATCTCGTTTAGCTGTCGCTTGTTGAGATGTTTTAGAACATGGAAGGTATGCAATACTATCTTGTGGCAAGAATTCATGATGCACAACACCGTTCTAATCCATAAAAACCGTGAGCATCGTGGTTTTATCGGTATTGGTTCATTCGGTGTACGCCATTCACTTGTCCGTCTTTACCCGGAAGTTTGCAAATCTCTCGCAAAAACGGCATCAAACATATGAACAAAATTATTGTGGTCGAAATAGTATTCTTTGAAACCCTCTGCAAGACGAATTCGGATTTTTTTTTAATTTTTTTCAAAAAATCTTGCAAAATGTACACTTTACCCGGAAGTTATTACAAAAAATGTGGTTCAGTGTGGATATCTCTCCTACGAGATATATTATTTCGTCCGAAATAACCATACGTCTCGGTGGCCTGTATCAACGTACATCTTGGATCCGTCAATTGTTTAAGGGTCGATTATTGCTAATTGCCATTAATGCCGGTAATCCCCAGGGTTGAGTACTTTCTCCAGCGCTTTTTCGAATTTACATCAATGGACTCCTCCCTGCTGCTTGTCTTCTAATCCATTCTTGATAGCACTCTTAACTTTGTCCCTTTTCTAACAACTCAACGGCAAGGGTCCTAAACAGTGGAGCCTCTGTTACTGTGAAATGTCTACCGAACTCAACTCTGACTTTGACGTCAATTATGGTGCGAAAGACCGATTTGTTTTCAACGCGTCCTCTCTATGAAGCAAAATAATTACTCGCTAATGTGGTCAACCTCACAATGGGTAGAGTAGTCTTGAGGAATCTTATGGTTTGTCAATGTGTTAGCCCAGATCTTCGATGGAACCAGAAGATTACTGCTTAGAATTCCCCAAAATATGTAAACAGCAATTCACTCCAGCGTTTTTGGGTATGATCTACTAGTATGTATACATTAGACTCAAGTTCGTCTGATACTTGAATATAACTCGCTTGTTGGGCGAGAGCTCCCGTCGCATGTTTAAGTTTACTAGATCGTGTTCAGCATCAAGCTTATAGATTGATAGGTGATCAGTCTCTGGGGAGCCAGAATCCTGCTCTCGAACAGTTGTGGAATTTTGGATGCTTAGCGCTCATGTACTGACATTTCCACAAGAAATGTTAGGAAGAAATATATTATAGGTTTCGCCTGTTTGATCATAATATCGACTAAAGATAGCCAGGGCGCTTCCATTGCTGAAGATCCTCTTAAGGAGGAAAGCACCCATGATTCAATATTTGCGCTACACCGACATTTGGAATTTATCTGGAGCTGTGCGTATGTCAATTGATATATCTATCATGAGAGTTTGGATTTGGACAGGCCTTCAACCATCTCTCCAACGTACCTTTGGAAAACCGTTTGCGCATGTAACCATATATGGTTTCGAAAATGTGACAATTCCATAGCTAACCACGCTATGCATTGGAATCAGACAGAGAAGTATACAGGTCGTTCCAAATGTTTTGAGCCTCAACTTGAAGTTGGCGTTACTCGTCGTAAATGTGCTATATACTGGTACTTACATACATACTTCTGAAAATTCCAGCCATTTTGGACGCTCAGTTGTTGTTTCACAGTTGTTTGTATCAGCTGAGTTGAACGCTGTTTATGGGGACTCTAGACTCTGCTTTATCATTAGCCACCGTGAAAACATGGACAGCTGAATTTAAACATCGTCGCGTTGAACATATCCGTACTAGCGTGATTGATGATCGTTCGCGAATGCCAATAACAATAATAAAAGTTTACCATATGATACTGGATGAGCGTCGAATGAACCCTAGGTGAGGGCATATTAAAGAAACGCATTTATCACATTTTGCTTGAAGAATTGACCATGAGAAATCTGCCTGCATGTTGGAAATTCCGCTCTTCATGGTCAAAAGTCAAGAATTGCGGATCGAACTGATAGACCACCCAACGTATTCACTAGATTCGGTCCCCTGCGACTTTTTTCTGCTTCCTAAGCTCAAATTTTGGCAGGCAGGACTACACGATTTTCATCGCACGAGGAGGTCATCATAGACGCCTTTTTAGTAGAGCAAGATGCTAACTACTATTTGAACGGGTTAAAAGGGTTGAAGCGTACCCGGAAAAGTGTATTGAATAAAATTGAATTTGACCTAAAAAATGCTTGTTCCTCTTTAAGGCTCACAACATTTCAAACGACCCTCGTTGTTATCATCGCTCTAGTTGATTGAAAGAGAACAGTTTATGATAGAGTGAAGTGTAATTACTTTACGCTTGCGTTACATTACTCGTATTTCATCGAACTCACTAGAATCCACCTTCCAGCAACCCTCTACCCACTTGCGGCTTCAGGTTAAAGTCATTTGAATAAAGCTATATTTTTAAAGCAGCGAAAAGTGAAAAAGTAGTCGAAGTGGCAATGGATAATAGCATAAAGAAAACTTTCCTCCTCATCGCCACAAGGATGCGCGGATGATTCCGCAGAATGAATCGAAAACTGGATCGGTGCCATAACACAAAACACCCTAAGCGTTTTCGTTAAATATTCACACTTACTTGGCTTTTGAACTTATCACTTTCAACTTCAAGATGTCTATCCAATGAATAGTTTCTTTTATGAATTTGGATTCGCCCATTTAATCCTCGTGCCTAAAGGAATCAAGGAAAAAATCCAAAAGAGCGACATGAATTAAAGTTGGATCGGCAGCGGAAAAGAATCTCAAATTTCGCCATCATCCCTGGGGATATGAATGAATATTCCGACTAAACCGAAACCTACGCCAATTGAGAGTGGATCAAGAACAATTTTAGAAACCATTAAAAGCGTCTCACTCAATTTGTTGATTAATGTTCGTCGTGCAGTTGCCAGTGACAAGTGTCACACCAGCCGCTCCTTGACTGGCTGCGGTTTTCCATTAAAGAAAAATTCACGAATATTTCCCATACACAAGGAGACCCAAAACTTTTAATTTGATGAACGAATAACGAGAGCAAGGATATGAATTCGAAATATGTAGTCTGCTAGTGAAACCTAGTACTCCAAGAGTGTGGTGTTGTCCCTACGGAATGCCCAATGGAATTTCAATCGCTTTCGACCCTCATCGACTCAATCGAGTATGAGTTTGCCCTAATTAGGGTGCAAGAGGTAAACGTTTGGAATGGAAGTTTTGGCATATTTTTCCCTTATTTTCTCCTCTTCGGGGGGTCGAAGTGGTGAAATATTGTTTTGTGTTCTCCAAAATTGGATTTTAGGCTATCCATCCTGCTCTTAAGTCTCCCACATGCCGGGCGGGAAGTGTGTATTTGGCAAGGATATCAGTAGGCACTTGGTGTGAAGAATGTTTGCCTAAAAAACTTGCCCCCGAAGGGTAACTTTTCATAACGTATTTTTAAGTTTCCGTTTGTTTTTTTCCTACCCTCTCTTTCTTTCGTTTTTTTCATTGTTTTAGTTGAAAGACTAGAAAAACTTTTGCCACGCGCTGAGGGAAAGACCATTATCATCTTGTGGTGTGATATTTGCACAGGACCTGTTCAGAATCGAATGTTATGGTATTATGGCGACAAAAACGACAAAGACAGAGTGAAACTGTGCACAATCTGAAGTGGCAATAAAAGCTTATTTACCACTTTCCTTGCGAGTTCAAGCAAACATAGAGGATAGTAGTTATCTCCTTTCGGTATTTTTATATCCAATTTCAAGTAAGAAGTTTTTCGTAGAATAGAGTGGTTCAAACTCTCAAATCAAATTTCATAAAAAAGGTTTGAATTGATTTTTTTTCACCTCCTTAAAGGAAGGAAGAATTTTCAGCTAAAATTGAAGTAAGAATCCCAAACTCCAGGTGTCCTCGAACCGATGATCACCATAACTCTTACAAACGACACCGTACGAGAGAAGAATAAGAAGCATCTGTTAACATAACAACCATCATTTATACTTTGCTAGTATCAACATTACTTTTCATTTGCCATTTTCTCTTGGACACAATAGAGTAGCAACTATGAGTATGTATAACAAAATACTTTCTTCTACTCAATAAAGCGTGAGCCAATCCCCACTGATGCGAAATCTCGAACATCATTCAGGCATCTTCCTTTGAATTTTCAAAATACCACAACAAATGTCAGCCCATTAATTCTGTTGGACAAATGATACAAAACGATGTGGCAACAAACTACGCTTCGATGCCAAGAAGAAAAAAAAGTGTCGAAAGAGCGATTGTATCTTACCTCAATCGACCGTAATCAATCGACAAACTACTTTCTTGCTTCGATTTGAATTGGATTTGTTTTTTTTTTTTGTCATTTCATTGTTCGCTCAAGGCAGCTAAAATGTCATTATGTCAAGACACCATTATTTTTATTATTTTTCCAAGTCAATTATGATCGTTCTCTAGAAAAGATGATGTCGTTAATTTGTAATAGTTTGCTGCAAGGAATGGATTTTATTAAGTTACGAGTAGGAGGGTGAACATTTTTATAGATTTGAACCTCAGCCAAGGTCACGTCCCAGTATCATAGCTGCCATAAAAGTAAGACAGAGAGTTAATTGGATATTTGTATGCTACCACCAAGGACTATTACCTGCCTAAAACCCTGGATTTGGCAGATACCTAACTTCATTTCATTTTTCTTCGGCAATTATTATAACTAGATTATGAAACTTGATGTCCTTTAATCTAAATAATGTTTGTTAATTTTTGGGATACGATCTGAGTTCCTTACTGGCTTAGAGTATTTTGTCACAATTTTGAAAACGTGCTACTTTTGAGAATTCAGCTGCCAGTGACAGCTAGAGCAAATTTAATGTTCTTTGCACAAGTACCTCTAAACAATGTTTCTAAGTGATTGGCTATCGATAGTGCTGGTACTGTCCCTGGTGACTGGTTCAATCCATTTTTTGCATTAAGTATTTCTAGAATGTAAAATAGGTACAGTCTCAGAAACATGTTTAGAGAAGGTGCGTCAAAAATTCGAAATATTTCTAACTTGATAATATCCCGACGTTTTTCCAAATATCAATTGCTTTACTGGAAATCGAAAAGCAATGTCATTTTATCTGACTACAGATGTGTATTTCAAAATGTTTACGTGCATTGCGACTTTCGAAAGAGAAAATAGATTTAAAATTTACATGTACGAGTAGAATAAAATAATAATTTGTGGCATAGCCAGCAATGACTTGCTGTGGATTTTATCTGTAGCAAGAGCTGCTTTGGATACAGTATTCGGACACATAATTTGAAGAGAGAACTGATTGCTGAAGGTAGAATTCGATTCTATTTCTTGGGACGTATTGCATTTCTTTCTATTTTTGACATACAATCTCAAGCCATGATTCTCTTCACGGTTTGGTAGAAATATTTTGCAAAAACACGCCTATTATAATAGATTTACTTTACTTTGAAATTTTTTTTATAAAGAATGTTTGATAGTTTGATAGATACCTTGTCTATCAAAGGTTTTTGAAAAGGTTATGGCAAAGCAGATAACGAAGCACTTGTCGCTGAACAAATTGCTGTATGATCAGCAATCTGGTTTTAGAGCTAACCACAGTTGTGCTACGGCTATGGTTAACCTTTTTGAAGAATTAAGGCAGGAGTATGACAGGGGTTATGTTTCGTTGCTGTGTTTGCTAGACTTTTCTAAGGCTTTTGATAAAGTTAACCATAGAGTTCTGTGTTGGAAGCTCAAGAATCACTTTGGTTTCAGCGAAAGAGCAGTTAAATTGATCAGTAGTTTTCTCTCTGGCAGATCGCAAAGGGTCAATTCTGGTGAACGTTTTTCAATGTTGAAAGAAATAAAGCAGGGAGTTCCTCAAGGCTCAATACTAGGTCCTATACTCTTCTGCATGTTTATTAACGACCTTCCAACAGTCTGTAAACATACATCAGTACACCTTTATGCTGACGATGTCCAACTACATTTAGCGATGCCTTCTGGTAACCTAAACGAACTTGTTCTTCTCATCAATGAAGACTTAAAACATATTACTACCTGGTCTGTAGCTAATGGGCTGCTTCTCAATCCATCTAAATCTCAAATAATACCCATTTCAAAAAATAATTTCGACCTTTGCCTCCTTCCCGATGTTTACCTTAATAATAACAAAATTAAAGCTGTTGACTCAGTCACTAGTCTAGGCTATATTATCAACCGAAATTTGTCTGGTTATAATCACACAAACGTGGTCGTGGGTCGTATCTATGGATGTCTGCGCAAATTGTGGATCGGTGCTTACTTTACCCCTCAGGAAACAAGACGAAAGCTGGTACTGTCTCTAGTCCTACCCCTCATAACATATGCTGAGGTGGTCTATAGTAGTCTTGACTCTTCATCCCAGCGAAAACTGCAAGTTGCTTTTAACGATGCAGTGCGTTACATCAATGGCATACGTAGATATGACCATATTTCTGTGTTTGCTAGGGGTTTGCTTGGTTGTACTTTGGAACAATATATCAACGCCAGGAATTGTATGTTCTTGCACAAAATTATTAAAACTCAAAGTCCGTCTTACTTGTATAACAGACTCAATTTTACTCGCTCCTCAAGAACCATCAACCTCATTCCCTATCGTTACAATAACCTAAACTCATCACGCTTATTTTTTTATCCATACTGTAAGGCTTTGGAACTCTTTGCCCTCTCGATTGAAGAATATTTCAAATCCAATCAATTTTAAAAGTGCAATCTTTCAACATTTCTCCAACTTATCAATTTAAATTCTTTCCCATTATCCACTCCCTTTCTTTATTTACTCTATCTCTCTATCCTATTTCAAACTTAGATTAAGATAAATATTGTTATTAGATTTAAGTATTTTGAATTAGTATAACTCATGTGTAAATTGCTAAGTACTAAAAAAGATCATATCTTAATGTACAAACCATTTAATAAATGAATTGAATTGAATTGAATTGAAATGTAGAAGACTCTGGGTATAATTTTAAGTATTCTAGCCTTACATTTTTGACTAACGTAAACTGTCTTAAACTTAGAAAAAAAGTGCTAACAGTTACAGCAATGCACCAGTATTTATGTGTGGTTTGTGTGGACCATTCAAGAGGAGAATTCCAATTTAAATGATTCACTGGTGCACAAGTGTGGAGCTGGCAACTAATTCGGCAACGGAAATAATAGTATGTAGAATCGGTCGTCTTGTTAACCGCACTAAACTCCTGCAAATCTCAATTTGACCTACAATTTTTCAATACCGGACAAGGCAAAATAGAAATACCCCTTATAAGATGAAATTTTTGTCGGTCTTAAAGCATGAATTGAAGACTGAGGATAAAGTATTGTTTAGAAACATAGATACTCCCAATCACTGGAGTGTATTACGAGTACTTTTTGATTGCAGAAAGTCGACATGCGCTAAGATCAACCTTCAGGAAGCCGATCTGTCTGATTATAACTTTACACTGAGGAAGATCATCTTCAGAATCATGCTATTGTCCCGTCGACTGTGGGATATTCAATTGTGATTGAGAAGAACGACAGGTATCTGTTGCTGCAACTGGAAGATCAGGACTAGCTGCGCTTAGAAAAGAGAGACTATTTAAGACAGATCAACAACGACATGAATTCATTGATCGAAATGGAAAGGAAGTGCAAGAGTTACCTAACAGGTGACCTGTCTATTGACAGGTTTTGACAGGTGGAAAGTATTTTTCTTTCAAACTCCAGGGACAGTAGGGAGACAAAACTAACCAGCTCTTAGTAATAACTTAGTTCTATATTGGGCCATACAAATAATTAAATAATGTCTCAATAATGTCCAAAAATATGATCAGAATTTTTGTTTTGAAAAACGTGTTTCGATGGATAAGTGCGCCATCGCTAAGCGGGAGACACACATCTTACGAGTAAGTGGGTCATTAATATCACAATAGTAGTTTTCAGGTTTTAGTAAATTACTCGTTCTAAGATTTAGAGATATGAAGATTTTTTAGAAATAAAAGAGAAAAAACAAAACTAAAAAATACAAGCGAATCCCTAAGTAATATTTTCTTAAATTCTAAAAATGTTTATAGGTTTTTAAGATTAGGTAGGGACTCCTATATCGTCGCAGCACCTGCGAAAGCCGACAAACAAAAAAACACAAAATCTAGATATATCCGTCCCTCTATATGTCACACCTTTTGTGCATTAAATTTGGAGATAGGAAAGTGAAAGAGTTGGTATATAACCTTCTTAGGAATCGAAGCAGCACAAGTGTAAATATTTTTAAAATACACCCACAGACATTCCCACTTTTTTTGTAAAAAAAAAGAAGCCTTTTGTAAATATTATTATTTTTACCTTATATAATGCCACACCCACTTTTCAGGGGCGTTTCTTCAAATACCTTATTTCGTTTTCTCAAAGTTATTTTCGGTCTTATTGTGAATATTTACCAGAACTCGTGGTTTTCAGTTGCAAATGGCGATAGTCACGCCCATTTTTTTCTAAGGAAAAATATTAGCAACAAACTATGTGGCAAAATCTGTTAACAGATGTCGTTGCATTTAAACCGAAAGGTTAACAAAGCACGCATACTTTATTAGGGATGGGTTAGAATAGAGGGATAGGGTATCATACGATCCATTCCAGACGTATTATAACTTTTCTGTATGTTTTTTCAATAAGCTGTTTTCATGACAGGGGAACCTACAATGCTATGACAGTGCCCTGAGATATGTTGGTTGGCTTTAGGCCGTCTACCAGATTGACAAATTTGTGTGCTACTTCTTGTACGTAAGTAATGAATTAATTTAGAGGCTTTTTTTTCAAAGTTAATCCTTATTTCTAGAAACTATCTTTGATAATGCAATTTTTATACCTTAGCGCGTTAGCCGTGGTAGTTGTACAACAAGTCCCAGCCCCGGGCACCGTTAAGGATGTTAATCGTTTTAAAGGAGCTGCGGCGAAAATTTTGAATAATGGGGCATATCGCGATAAATTGAAACACATCTCTTCATTGCTTGAAGTTGCATAGGTTGCATATTATTTAGAGTTTCAGTCGAGGAGGAATGTCTTACTTTGAAGATGTTTATCATATCAGTTGGGTTGATAGTTAAAAGGTTCTTTAAATGGTGGTTTAATTTGCTATAATATGCTCTGTACTGCGAGTAATTGGATTCAATTACAAATTTATCATAGATTTGATTGCCTATTTTCTTCAGTAAGGTGTAAAATGTTTGCTTCGCAATAGTCGTTAATGCATTTTGTGAAACACTTAAAGCAAAGTCGCATTTAGTTGCTAAATTTATACACTCTTGTACACACTCTCCCCCTTACTGCAGTATGTGAAAGTAAAGGGTGGTTAAATTTTAAGGGCCGATGTTGAATGTGAACCACACCTAAACGTCAAGTTTTTTTCTGCATTTCATTTGACATTTCTCAATTTCAGACTAACTCAATTTGAACCATGGAAAGATACACAATCGAGCAACGCGTTAAAGTTATTCAGGCTTATTATGAAAATGGGCGTTCAAATCAAAATGCATATCATGCATTTCGTGATTCTTTCGGTCAATTTAATCGTCCAAATGTGCGTACAATCGGAAAAATCGTGCAAAAATTTGTGCCAACTGGGTCTGTAGGAGATGTGAAAACACCAGTGCATGCTCGTACAGCTCGTACTGCAGAAAATATTGCTGCTGTTCGCGATAGTGTGGCTGAAGAGCCGTCCACCTCAACTCGTCGTCGTGCCCAACAATTGCACCTCTCACGCTCGTCGTTGATGAACATTATGCATAAAGACTTGCATTTACGCGCTTACAAGGTGCAATTGTCTCAAGAACTAAAGCCTCTTGACCATTTCAAGCGTCGTCAATGGTCACAATGCTGGCAAGAAATGGCAACAGTGGATGATCAATTTTCGAAGAAAATCATCTTCAATGATGAGGCACATTTGCACCTCAGTGGATTCGTCAATAAGCAGAATTGCCGCATTTGGGCGAATGATAATCCAAGAGTGATTGTCGAAAAACCAATGCACCCACAAAGAGTGACTGTTTGGTGCAGTTTATGGGCTGGCGGCATCATCGGGCCGTATTTTTTCCAAAATGAGGCCGGTCAGGCAGTTACTGTGAATGGTGTTCGCTATCGTGAGATGATAACGAACTTTTTATGGCCCGAATTGGAAGATATGGATGTGGACGATATGTGGTTTCAACAGGATGGTGCCACTTGCCACACAGCTAACGAAACAATGGCTCTTTTGCCCGACAAATTCAATGGCCGTGTTATCTCACGTGGTGGCGATGTCAATTGGCTGCCAAGATCATGTGATTTGACACCGTTGGACTTCTTTCTTTGGGGTTATTTGAAAGAAAAGGTGTACGTCGATAAGCCAGCAACAATTCAAGAGCTAAAGGATGAGATAATTCGGCACATTAACGGCATAGAACCTCAATTATGCCTCAGCGTCATCGAAAATTTGGACCATCGGATGGAGGTGTACCGTAGAGGTCGCGGCGGCCATTTGGCCGATATTTTGTTCCATACATAATTGAACCATACCAATATTATCATAATAAAAAGAAATGACAGTAATTTCCTAAATAATTTGTGTTTTATTCAAAATCAACATCGGCCCTTAAAACTTAACCACACTTTACTATTCGCGGTAACTTTTCTTGATTCATTGCCACTTACTTTTACTACATAATCCAGATGAAGCTTGAGGGTATAAGGGTGCTGGTTCAGTCTCGAGATGGAGCATACAGTTGAGAGAAGTACTCGAGAATCCAGAAACTCTCCTGATAAAATATTGAAAAAACTTTCAAATGGCTTCATACTTGCGCTACATATGATGCAAAACGATGGAGGCTCCAGTTTAACGGAATGTTTTCTGCTTCGTGGTATCCGCGATTCTTCTATTATTGATACAGCTTCTCAAAATTGCACAAATTGTTTCTTTAGCTTCTGCTGATTTTATTTGAAGATACAAACCTTAGTTTGCCGTATCAACTCCGATTTTTTCACCTTAAAATTTCCTCCGAGAATACCTGTCCACTCTGTCTGCGAGGGAAAAATGTCATCAGCAAATAATAGTTCTGGGATTTTTCTTCTGTTCAATTCAATTCCACCCTTTACATGCTCTGTAAAATTATTTATATACGAAATGAATAGAAGTATGATTAAGACATAACCTTGTACCACACCCATTGCAGTGCCGAACTCTTCCGGCAAGTTGGACCCATCCCAGACGCATGCCACCTTATTTTCATACATAGCTCCTAACACGTTTATTAATTTAGTCGAGATTTTATATCTATAGAGCTTATAGAAAAGTCCTTCCTGAGCTACAGAATCGAATGCCGCATTAAAGTTTTCAACGGTTTCTTTTGCTTCATCTTAAAAATCTCTGCAATATTAACGAGGGAGAATATTTTGTCTATGGTTGAATAGTTTGCCTAAAACACCCATTGGATAAGTCTATGAAAAGCAAACAACTAGGCGGATGTGTTCAAAAATTTAATACCCCTATTGTTTGCTGGATTATCGTGTTCATCTTTCTTGTGCAGTGGGAAAATAATCGCACAGTCAGCCGTTTACTATGGATACTCATATATCCGGTTGAATTCCTTACAGAAATTCCGGTGTGCAGTTTTTATAAAATTCAAACGGAATACGGTCATTTCCGGGAGCTTTGTTCTTTTTGTTTTTTTTGATTTTTCGATGAGAACTTCCGCTGTGGTGGTAGGGGAATCTAAAAGGTCTTGTACCGCCTTAATAATCTTAGAAAAGAAACGAAGGCCAGCCAATTTGCATGCATTCGCTATCAAACCATTCTATTGTTTTGCGACTCTGCTTTTTAACGTACTAACTCCCGAAAACTATCATTCTAAACTAACTTGGGGAGAAGTCCTGGTCGAGATGACTTTGCTGCAGTCCGTGTGCTAGGAACCTTTAACAAAACTTTTATGGGCAAATGGTCAGAAAACGTTTTCATTGCTCGGAAATTGCTAATGTGATGCGAATCTCCCGATATAAAGAAATAGTCGATTACTGGGCTTACGTAAGAATGTATGTTCCCCCGAAGGATCACCTTCATAGTTTTCATTTAAAGCTTTACAGTCCCAAGTATCTGATAGTTCAAGAATTTGAACTCCTTTTGCATCGCAGCATTCATCCTTTGAGTTGCAGCTTGATTGTATGTCCCAATAAAATCACCGATTAGCATTAAATTTGATAGCCTTAGGTACTCGTATATATGTACAGTGGTTATATCCACGCCCATATGCTGGTGCCTTTAAAAAAAAAATCTTTATATATCCGGCTTTCGTATTAGATTTTGGTTTAGTCTGTGAGCTACTACTTTTTGCTCAAAATAAATATTTTTGCGCTAACAGCTCGTACAGAGCCATGCCTAACTTCTCGCAGCCACTCGTGCTGCGCGTCCCTCGAACGGTTAGGTCCTACAGTCTTATGTCGTTTCGGAAGGACAATTTTTTTTCGATTAGGAGAAGGTTCTCATGACAATTTTTTTCTATGTGTTTGTCAGTTTGTCACTGAGCTACGGCGCGCCCATTACTTTGTGGATAGAGTGTTCGCTTGTGACCCGAACTGTGCAGGTTTGAGCCCGGACGAGGAATAGCAACCAACTGCCACCACGCATAAAAGAGAAACGAATAAGTATCTCCAAAAAACTACACCTGGTAGTACAATGGACCGCAAACCGATTCTTTGTGCTCTGGGATTTGGAAATAAAGAAAGACAAAAAAAATTTAGAATTACTATGATAGAGAAACTCAATAAAGTAGATCTCTCAATTGTGTCTATCTGTCTGTCTGTCTTTACGCACGACTGCGGCCTAAACTGCACTGATTTTGTTCAAACTTCTTATCTGGGGTCTGTCGGCTCATAGTTCAAAACGAAAATTAACGGTACTTCTTACTGTTTTAGTAAAAAGAAAATATACTCGTATATATCAGGTGCGCAACTAAGTTCTCAATAGATGGCTCCAGCAGTAAGTGCTGGTCGATTTTGACATATCCAAAACGTCATGAACCGCGCTTAGACATACGAGTATGTTAAACAAACTGTTTTGACACATTAGTGATTTTGTTTTGGCGTCATATACTTTTGGTTGTGTGAAAATGTCTGATTTTGTGCCAAATAATTGTCATATGTGGGAAGGGTTAATTTTCTTTTTTCAATCGAAGAGAACGGCGGCTGAAGAGCATTGAGAGCTCCAAAAAGTTTATGGAGATGCTGATCTAAGTGAAACAACGTGCCGTTATTGGTTCCGTCGCTTCAAAGATGGTGATTTCGATGTTGATCCGTGCCAAACGCAAAAACAGCTTGCTTCAACATTAGGAGTTACCCGTCAAGCCTTTTCCAAGCGATTGCATGCGTTTGGAATGATTCAAAAACAAGGAACTTGGGTTCCTTATGATTTGAAACCAAGGGACGTTGAGCGGCGTTTTTTCACAGCGGCAAAAAAGGAAGGGTTTTCTTCATCGCATCAAGAGGGGTGATGAAAAATGGATTCATTACAGCAACCCAAAGAAAATAAAGTCATGGGGACTGCTCGGTCATGCTTCTACGTCGTCGGCTCGGCCGAATATTCACGCTGCGAAGATTATGCTGTATATTTGGTGGGACCAGGTCGGTGTCATTTATTATGAACTGTTGAAACCCAACGAAACCATCACTGGGGAACGGTATCGACTTCAATTGATGCGATTGAGCCGAGCACTGCGCGAAAAATGGCCACAATACGAGCAGAGGCGCGAAAAAGTGATTCTAAAGCATGACAACGCTCGGCCTCACGTTCCCAAACCTGTTAAAACCTACCTGGAAACGCTCCAATGGGAAGTCCTACCCCACCCGCCATCCGATTATTACTTGTTCCGGTCGATGGCATATGGTCTGGCTGATCAGCAGTTCCGCTCATATGAAGACGTCAAAAAATGGCTTGATTCGTGGATAGCCTCAAAAGATGAACACTTTTACCGTAACGGTATTCAAGCTCTGCCAGAAAGATGGGAAAAAGTTGTAGCTAGCGATGAGCAATACTGTGAATGATTCATTTGTAACCATTTTTCCACAATAAAGTTGCATTTTCATCAAAAAAAACAGCGAGAACTTAGTTGCGCACCTAATATTTTCTCTAAAACCCCTGCAACGATTTCGATAAATGTTATCTGCTTTAAGTTGGACATAAGCTGTCAGATGGGTATCGCCGAAAATGAGTATAACGGTATTTTACTTATAAACTTATTCTTAAAAGTTGTCTATTTCTCATTTTTTTAACGGATTTAGAAAAAAACAACATATTTTGCAGATAAAAAAAATATAGATGCAAGTACTAGTACGTGGGACCCAGTCTTTCACATACGACTGTCTTTCTCTCCGACCTTATAACAAGGTTAAAAGTGAAATGAAAAGTACACTTGTAAGTATGAGATAGGACAAGTGTGGTAGATACACCCTTGTGAACCTGACTGTAGCTGACATTAATTTGCTTCCACATACCAAGTCTCTTCCACTTATCTGAGTTGTCTACAACATACATCTCCATTTGCTCAATGACAGTACTAAGTGCGTTGCCAACATCCATCGCAGTTATGAGACCAATTTGAAGTTGTTTAGCATGACTTTCGTCATCGTCATCTGCCATCATCTCTGTCGTGTGTTAACTTTGCGGACCATTTTAATATGAGCCTACACGGCCCACTTGATATTACACTTACCCTTGCCAACATCACCGAGTGCGACATAACCATGGCGCCCCAAAAATCAAAAGAGAGTGTCACCACCATGCGAATGTGTCCCCTCAATCGTATTACAGACTAAAGCCTTGAGGGAAATCTACTATGTTACGTCTCACCTCCCCAGTACAAATTAGAATGACGGATTACTTCCACACACATGTACGAGTATACAGTAATTGCTAAATAATTGGATTACTTTGCTTACCGCTGTAGTAACTGTTATCCGAGTATCCGAATTTTCCGGCAGTCCTACCTCCCACAGGCATTTTGTTTTTAATTTTGTTTGTTGACTGGTTGTCTCGAGACAGCGGCGGCGCGCTGTGGCAAATAAGGATGTCTAGTTCAGCCTGCAACAGGTTTTGCTCATGTTATCCTGGAAAGATTAATTTTGAGAAAATTTGTTATGTTCGAACAAAGCCGGGTGAAAATTGAGAGATAAAAGCCAAACAAAAAGAAAAGGCCTGCATGACTCTGACGTTATAAAATGCTTTGAAGTGTGTACGATGCGAGTGATGGAGCTTTTGATGTCTGGATAAAACATGCCCTCCCTCTTGGACGGAATGAGATTTTTGTTTATTTGCTAAGCATAAAACCCCAACAAAAAAACCATTTTGTGTTATTAAAATAATAAAACCTCAAGGATACCATTACAAGCCAGAGAGGAGTACGAGTACCTTCTAACAGTATAGAGAAATGTTTGTCTTTCTACATATGGGGGACGGGTGGGCGGCACCGTCAAATGGACAGTAATTTTAACTTTGGTGGGACAAATTTCGTATTCCATCAGCAGAATTTCGTGGTGCTACACGAGCATCTAGTTGGTGTAGAATAAATTTCGAGAGATATAAAAAGTTCCATTTGAATTTAAGGGTCCTTCGGTGGTTTATTTAAAGGCAAGCATGTGGTGTTTGCTTGAAATTTATTAGATGTGTCACTCTGAGTTTACATACTCAGACAGCGGGACACATGAAATGATATTCAAATTCAAAAACACTGGTTAAGATGCTTTAGTTTTCTGTCTGAACAACAAGCTGTGCTTAGTGCAGACCATTTCTCAATCCATGACTGAAATGTGTATGTGTATAAAAGAAACACCGAATAGAATAGACAACACGTGCGGTGCAAAATTTCTATGTATACACTTCCATTCGATGTCTCTTATAATCTCGATTAAAGTTGAGTGATAATCTTTTCCATAAAGAAAATACGAACGGTGCAAAGAAATTTATCTTTGTTCTGTCGTCCATCTGTCCAAAGTACGTGTTTATTCATCCTAAGCAGTTATGGAAATATATTTCGGTAAAGTGGGGGATATTATTCGATGAAAGTTGGGAGATTAGGGTGGCAACTGGATTAGAATTAAGCTGACTGAAAAATTCCTCCGCATTATAGATCTCTCTGTTTCAATTTTTCCACAACAAAGCCTTTAAGGATTGAACGAACACCACACTTTTTCACGGTGGAGAAAAATAAGAAAATACAAATCAAAATAACGACAACACCTGTAATAGCTAGGAAATTGTACTTAGTCCCGTCATAGATGCCACATTCATGTTTTGGTCTTAGAATGTTAATACCTACAGTGAGATGGAGAGAAATGAAACAAAGAAACAAATGTTTCACAACATTTAAGAATGAGGCTTTACCCATTTTTTTTTTTTTTTTACTTTGGAATTTCAGCTGCGGATTCCATTTGCAGTGTGAGTTGTTAGTCAGTTTTAGTGATTTTATTTAAAAGAAAGTATTTAAGCGCGTCTTAAAGTAGAAAAGTTAGAATCTGGGAATATGTTAAACCGAACGGAGATCCAAAACATTAAAAAAAAAATGCGCCAAGAAGGATATTCTGTCAACAAAATTGAAGAACTTTTGAGCCGCAGGCGTACAGGTGTTTCAAACCATTTAAATGATCCTGAAAACTATGGAAAAAGATACGCACCTGAACGAAAATATAGCTTGACACCAGCAGATCGGCGGACCCTACCAAGAGAAGCGTCAAATTCTACAGCAACAACAACTGAAGCGGAACATCTTCAAAGAAAGCGTTTAAAAAGAAAACCCGCTCTACTAAAACGTCATCGTAACGCTCGTTTGATCTTTGCCAGAAATCATTTAAGCGTTGGAGAACCGTTATCTTCACCGATGAGAAACGCTATTGCCTTAATGAATTTCGTCATTATTTTCACGATTTGAGGAAGAGCGAGCTGTTTTTAAGACGACGACAATAAGGTGGAGGTGGAGTCATGATTTGGGCAGGAATATTTTACCAAAATAAGACCACTTCAGCTTCGTAAACGATACGAGTAGTATGATAAGCGACGACTACGAGGGTGGGTCAATAAGTCCCTGAAAAATGAAATAAGGAACACTCTCTTCGGTATAAAAACATTCTATTTTTCAACATAGTCTCCTTTTAGCTCTATACACTTCATCCAACGTTTCTCCAATTGTTTGATGCCCTCCAAATAATACGATTTCTCGAGCCTCAATGACCTCTTCATTCGACCCAAATCTCATACCTCCGAGCCATTTCTTCATGTTTGGAAACAATAAACACACCTTTGAAGTTGTCAAATGCGAATGCGTTTGTTGTCGATTGTGAGCAAACGCGGCACCCATCTTGCGGAAAGCTTTTTCATGTCCAAATATTTATGTAAAATCGAAATCACTGAGCCATGTGATAAGCCTGTGGCCTCTTCAAGCTCGCCCACTTTCACTCGCCGATCGTCCATTATCAAACCATGGATTTTGTCGACCATTTCTGGTGTGGTGACCTCAATTGGGCAACCAGAACGTTCGGCGTCACTTGTGCTTGAACGACCGCACCGAAATTGAGTAAACCAGTGGTGAATGGTTCCAATCGATGGTGAAGAGTCCCCATAATATTTGTCAAGCTTTTGTTTGGTTTGCGTGATAGTTTCTTCTCGCACAAAATAGTGTTTAATGAGCACTCGAAATTCACTTTTTTCCATTTTAACGAAAATGCTAGTAGGCGTCTATATAAAATGGCTGCCACAACAAAACTATTTGACAGATCTGTCTGAAAATTTGGGTGCGTTCGACAAAAAAAAAAATTAAATATAAGGTGACGACACAATTTGTGTAAATTTTCGGGGACTTATTGGCCCACCCTCGTACCTCAAGATCTTAGACGAAGAGATCTTGCATCATAACCAAGAAAGATTCAGCGAAAATTTCATCCTGCAACAAGATAATGTAGCAATCCACACAGTCCGGAAGGTAAAAGAGTACTTCGAGCGTGACAACTTTTCTGTTCTTGACTGGCCTGCATTGTCTCCAGACCTCAACATAATTGAGAATGCGGACGACAATTCAATAACATGGGAGACCTTAAAGATGTCATTGAAACGAGGTGGTTGTAATGACCATGAAGGCGAATATGGAGCTTAGGAGCGAAGTTTGTTATTTCGAGGTCCACGGTTGCGATCCCTAAGTCTCTTATCACTATTTCATATATACATATATATATAATTCTCTATTGCTTGCTTTGGTACAACCCGTATAGCCTTTAGCACTTGCATAAGCAAAAGCAGTTTCTTCAAGTCTTCATGTCTTCAAGTAGCCAATACATTTCTCTAAAGCGATTTTCAAGCTCATCGCTTTTTTTTAAAGTGCCGTTTCCACTTAAGTTCGCGTCTCGTTAAGAACAATGCGCCAAAGTTTTGTCCAGTTGCAGACTTTATCCAAAGTTCGTTCGAGTTTTTCAGTTGCTGATCGATTGAACTTTCCGTTGCCAAAATAGCCGTACGTCCGTGCGAACGTAGCTACTACGGCACCATCAGTTTGGGATATATCCTGAGTGTACAGCAAAAATAAAACAGGACCAAGGACACTACCTTGCGGAACTCCAGCGGCGATTTGCTTGAACAAGGAATATTCAGTTCTAAGATCTTAAATAAGTGTTCCGGAAGAACCCATCTTAGCTTGTACTTCAAGCCATCGTGCCAAACCTTGTCGAACGTTTGAGAGACGTCAAGAAAAACGCTAGAACAAATCTTCTTTCCCTCTTTTTCAATTGTGGAATGCTTGATTCTGAACCCGAATTGGTTGTCACGTATAAGGAGACTTTCTTCAATGACCGGTTGAATGCGTTTCAATACTCGCCGTAGCAGTCTTTCAAATACCTTTGATATTATTGGTAGGAGCGATATCGGTCTGTACGATTTTTTGTCGTTGGGAGGTTTTCCCGGTTTCGGAATCATTATCACTTCTGCCACTTTCCACGGATCTGGAACGTATAACAGTCTAATGGAAGCATTTATTAGATATTGAAACTAAATGGGACAAAATCCGATGGAAATTAATTAAAAAACTGTTTAAATCTCTTCGATAATGAATGTTAGAGGTTGTAAGTAATGAGGAGGAAGTACTCATTACTAAAAAAAAAAAATAAAACCATTGCAATAAAACTCCAAATTTTGTTTTAATTTCAAACACCCAATCCTGTCTCAACCACTTGTCGCGAGTAATTAGGGACAAATTTGCAAATTTCAAGAAAATTAAGGGGAAAAAAAGGATTTATGGTGATTAGAATCCTCTTAGAAATTGGTAAAATTATAGAAAAACGCCTCAACCAGTTGTCGAGGAGTGTATTTAGGTACGATTGCAGTTTTTCTGTGTTTTCTGTTTATGTGCAAAAGGAAAAGCACTCAAATCGATAACGCATTAGTGCTCTAGACCGCGACAAAGTGATGACTTTGTGCGAAGCAGATAAAAGATGTATTTTCGCTCTTCATGGCGAACATTTTTCAAATAGGCGAATGTGAGACGGCTTTTGAAGAAAGTAAGCTCTACGGATAGTATGGCAAAAAAACGACAGCAAGACAAGATCGGATTTTGGAGCGCACGTCTTTGAAACACGGTTCGCAACCGCCAAGGAATTGAGAAAGACTTGACCGAGAGATATTCTATTTACATCAGCACGCGGAGTGTTTAACGCCGGATAAATGAAGTGAGTCTTCAAGCCCGTAAACCAAAGGCAAAACAGCCTTCTTCTCTAGAGTAATGAAGAAAAAAAGATTGATGTGGGCCAAACAGCACCGGGAATGGAAAAGGTTCATACTTTTTGACAAATCCGAATTTAATTTGATTGGACCTGACGGAAAGTAGACAATGCGAAGGGGAGCTAAGGAGCGATATTTAGACGAATGTTTGCTTCCCACGGTTAAGCATTCACCGTATGTTATGGTTTAGGGATGCATAACAAATTGGAGTCTTGGCCATATTTTGCTTTTGAACGGTTTCATAACTGCAGCGAAATACAAAGAAATCATTGCTGATGGTGTTGTTCCTACAATAGAGGAGTTATGCTGCTACATCCCAAATCTTATATTTCATGATGATTCCGCTCCCTATCATCGCGCTCATTCAGTAAGTAGAAAACAAATTTTGACCTAAAATTTAAACTTAAAACCACTTCTAAATATTGTTTTCTTTCAACAGATAACCCAATACAAGGCACATATTGGCCTTGAATCCCTAAATTGGACAAGAAATAGCCCTGACCTTAATATAAGAAAGAACTTGTGGTCAATTATGGGTGAGAAAGTAAGCAACAAGGGACCTAAAATAATTGAATAGCTCAAAACACTCATAAAGGAAGTGTGATCTAAAGGTATAACAACGGAGGAAATCCAAAAACTTTATGACTCTAGACCACGAAGGGTCCAAGCGGTCGTAAAGGCTAAAGGCAGTGCTACAAAGTACTAAAGAAAAATAAAAACTGGATTCCCCGTAATAATGACTAATTAGTTTTATTCAAAGTTGCCTTAACTACTTTTAATATTGATGTGTAGTACCGTAAAAATTCCTATTTTATACCCTTCTCTGCTAGTGTCTACCTGCTCTTGCACTTTTTCCACATTTATGGGGAATTTGACCAGAAATGGATAGTAAGTGTTGGGAAAGATAATGCCTCATAAAAAAATTATAGATATATTCAAATTTCAATGAAATACAATACGTTTTAGAAAAGATGCATGGATGCGATGTAGGACGGGGTATACCCACATTGCCACAAGTTGAGAAAAGAAAGACTAACTCATGCTAATAAGTTAGATTTAGTTTTAGATGACTTTTATTCATTTGAATATTAAAGAAATTAAAAAAGATTCTAAATAACTTAAGAATCTCCCTCTAGATGCGTTTTCTCTAACGAAGTGCGTTCAAGGTGTAATTGTATAACACGTCCTAGCCTTTTTCCCTTGCAAAAAGTTGATCATTTCATTCATATTTAACGTGTGAGTCGCAAAAAAAAAAAAACCAAGACGAAACTATTTGAGAATCAGGCATACGAGTATTGCGATAAAATGAAACACATCCTGTCTCTCCTTTAAGTTAAATAGAACGCACAAAATGGGAAGCTCTTCTCGATGTGGAATATAGTTAAGTTTAACTAATCCCCCCCTCGTGTTGGAAATAGTGTTTATCATGTCCGTTGCATTGCTATTTAAGAAGTACGTTCATTCTTGAAGATTGTGTTTCATTTTACTGTAGTGCATTCTATACTGAGATGGCTGAGCTTCATGTAAGTATAATACTTGTCATAAATGGTACGCCATGTGTTCTCCAGTATGGTGTTGAACTTTGTTTTCAAAGACGTATGCTGCTCGTCGGGTGTTATACGCAGATCCAATATGAAAAAGTACTAATTTGGGTATCCTCGCTCATTCCATTGGTACGAGTGTACAAGAAAAGCCCCAAAGTATACAAGAAAAGCGGTTGCACTCCTGTTTCAAGGTTTAACATGTAGTTGGGTGTACTACTTGGTAACCGAAAGATACGCTTGAAAAAACACTGTAATAATGTCTCTACTTCTTCAGAGAGCAATATCCCCAGCACTCGAGGACAGAAGTTGATGTTGTACGAAATATTTTTTGCTACGAAGCGTGGGTTATACATTTGTTTTGGATGCAGAGTTTTGGCTTTTGCTAGTTTTGCTGTGAAATGATTTTTCATCTTCAGATTCTCATACAATCTCGATGTGTTTTCCTTGATAGGTCAAGTTTTCGATTCGACAATGCCTACCACCACCTTTCCTGAAAACTATTATTTTAGAATTTTCTAAGTTGACGGTTAAATTCCAGGTTTTGCAGTACTCCTCAAGCCTGTTGATCATTAACTGCAATCCATCTACTGTTTTGGCAAGGGAGGCTATATCATCGTCAAACATGAGCGCAGGAGTTTTGGTACGATTAAGCTCGAGTCCACCTCCAGTAGCATCTGATATATCATTAATGAGCAGAATGAAGAGTAACGCCCTTAGAATGAATCCTTGTTTGATGTGAAATTCAGACACAAATTCACCGTCCCAAACAAAAGCTATATTATAATCATATATGGCTTGTTGAACTTCAGGTAGAGAGAACGGTGCAACCAGAACTCGTCAAGGATCAAAGGGGTTGCATATAGAAAGTCTAGCGATGTTCATACAGTGTTGAGCAGATTATTAAAGTGATCCCTTAGCTGCAGAAGATCTAGCACTGTTTAAAACAGCATTATTTCCATGTCCAGATACTACCTTCTTTGTAAAGCAAAGGCACTTAAACTCTCTATTTGCTGCTCCATACAGTCGCCAGTGTTAAATCTTATGAAAAGTTTTAGGAACCCAAAGGATCTTTCTCTCTCATGCTCTCCATACGAGATTGAATCATATCTGTTTCCTAATTTCATTAAGTTTCCTTGGTGTACTGGTTGGAACTGAGTTTTTTAAAATTTCAGTAAACACATGAATACTACGTATAATCTGTTGAGTTCTACTTTTACATTATTTTGAAACAGGTAGCGGATTCCGTCATTCCAGATTAACTTCGGTAGCACTCCTAGTTGCTTCGTGTTTTCAATATGCATGTTTTCCAACACTTTGCACTTTAATTCAAGAGGCATATGATCAGAGAATATCTCCGCCGATACCCGAAAGTCTTTTGTAAGAAAATGCCAGTTTCCAGATATGAAGCAGTAGTCGAGTACCGAGCACGCTGTTTCACGCATTAAGGTGTACTCTTTACAACTTTCATTAAGGACAGTCAAAAGCATTTGAAAATTCGATAATCATGGAACCAGACTGAAATCCGCCTACAAAATTGTTTTGTGGCGAACCTATCCTTGCGTTAAAAAAAATCCCCGATAAACATTAAATCTGAAAACTCCAGACTATTTAATAGGTCGTTAAGTTTATCGTAGTCGCGTTACGAGTGACTTCAGTTAATATAAATTGGTACTATGCATACATAGGGGTGTGTTGTAGGGTGGTGTTATTTTTAAATTCAGGACATGCGATTCTTCTATTCTCTTAAAATTAACAAATAAAGGCGAACGCCTCCACTTCCTCTTCGAAAAGTATTTGTTTTTACTGCTGGTATCCATTTCATTTCATAGTTCATTACTAAATTCTTAAATCCATCCTCTTCGTTAATTAATACATGAGTATTATGTTTTTTACATAATTAAAGAAAGATTTCTTAGCATCGCTTGTTTGAGACATGAAAATTGATTAAAACTTAAATTACAGGAAATTTCACAAGATCCCCCTTAACTGAATGGAATTCTTCTGAATCTCTCCACAACAGCTAAATATCTCGGAACCAACCTTGATTCGAAGCTCCTCTGGAAAAAGGAAAAATAATAAAGAATGAAGAAAGCATTCTATGCGTGCAAGAAAACCTTTGGTAAACAATGGGGGTCTGCGTCAAACCATGATTAACTAGGTGTACACGGCTATTGTCAGACCCATCCTTACGAGTACCTACGGAATTATTGTATGGTGGAATGCAACAGACAAAACCAGCTACCTTAAAATACTCACAATCAACACCACAAGCGGGTTTAGAGATGATGCTAAATATTACTCCCCTAGATGAGTACATACGATGCACATCTGCCAAAAGTGCGATTCGTCTCAAACAATCGGGCACATGGAAGCAAAGCTGCTATGGACACGGATCTATACTCAACAAGTAAATAGTATAACCAATCTCAACAAAACAACAGATTATACCCTACATAGATTTCGACAAGAACTACTCCACTTTTATTCCCGAAAGGCAAGAGTGGGACTCCAACACACATTCAGCTCTATACTGACGGGTCTGGATATCGGAACTGGCTCTGGAGTTTTTGCGAGTCACTTAAAATCAACTACTCATACAAACTGCCGGATGATTGTAGCATCTTTTAAGCTGAGGTCTTCGTCATTGATAGGGCTGCACAGACTATACATAGCAAAAAACTGAGTCCTTCAAAGATTACAATTTTCGTGGATAAGCGTTAATCAAAGCACTAGACAGCGAGGAAGTCAGATCGAAAACAGTTTTCAGATGCCGTAATGCGTTGAACAGAATATTCCGCACCCATGACATAACTCTCTGCTGGGTTCCTGCACATAGCAATATAAAAGGAAACGAGACAGCAGATGAACTAGCTAAAAAGGGATCAGCATTGGATTTTCAACATACTCGGACATCAGTAAAAACTCCAATAGGTGACCTAAAAAGGAAAATTTACCTAAAGAGAACTGATTAACTTCACATGGTCCGTCAGAAGCGACTGTGTTATATCTCGCAGCTTATGGCCGACAGAGGATGAAAACAAAACAAAAAGCCTATTGGCGATGAATAAAAAGGAAATTCGCATCTTGATATGTGCGCTACCAGGACACTGCGCGATAGGGGAAATGGTTGTCAGACTAGGCATCGACACACCCGACCACTGCAGGAGCTAGTCAAGATATAGAGGAGACAATTGTTATGTGATTGCCCAAATCTTCAAAACCGCCACCTCAGTCATATGGGAAACAGGTTTTTTGACGAACTAGAGGATCTCGTACAAGTTCCACTTAGGAGCATGATAGGCTTCATAAAGAGCGCAGCCTTTATGGTTTTAAATACAACAAAAAGGGAAACACAATGGACCGTATGGCCCCCATGATAAGCACTTAGGTACACTTCCCTCCAACCTAACCTATATTTCACAAGTGTTTTAAGTCGAATCTCACCATCTATTTATGGACTTTTACAATAATCCAGAGTATGGGAAATGATTGAATTAATTTCACCTGCTTTTGGCATAAGTGATGGGCGCCGTGGCTCAGTAGTTAAGTGCGACTGCACGAGAGACTCAGGTTCAAGTTTCGAAAAATATTTATTATTTATTTTTGGTACAACAAATTAAGGGCGAACAAAAATCCATTTGCCAAGTAATGACACGGCGCTTCCTCGTGCTCGTTATTGAAACCCCATCTCAAAATCTTGACCGTTCACATTCCATCTTAACCCCATTCTATAAAATTTTAAGGATTTTCATAATCCCGTATAAAAAACAAATATTATCAGGCCAACCAAACTATTGAACCAAATTTAAAAAAAAAAAGTCCATTGAGTAGTTCTTGAGTAAATCGGGTTACACAAACAATTTGTGAAGGTTCTTGAGACTCAACCTTTCATATCTTACCACCGCTTTGTCAAATATTTCTGATTGTCAAACAGAACCGTTCATACGTAAAGTCAAGCTAAGAAAACAAAATTCATCAGTTGGTTCTTGAACTAGACATGTAACAAATCTTCTTTTCCTTACGGCAAGGCTATGATCCGGATTAGAGGGATCACAACCCTCCCACTTCACTGCATCCCTACTGCTTCGCCTGTGGGGATTGCCGGTTTGATCTCCGGAAGTACTGGTAGACTTTCACTTCGTCACTGAGGCCAATCACATGCTGGTCTTTTTGCATTTGTGTGATCCAGTTGTTTTTTGGTCTAATATACTATATTTGATGACTTTTAGTACTCAACTTTGCATAAATCCGTATCTAACTTCTTTCCCCCGCTTAGTTCGATTTTACTGGCTTTAACGCGGGACCATCCAAATACTACTATACATTGGATCTCGAAACAAACTTTCATTGGAATCAGTTTTTAATTTAATTGTGCGAGAAGGATGAAAAGGACAGACAGACGCGAAACTAAAAGTATTTGCTTTGACCTGAAATGGAAAGATTAGTTCAAGAGAGGAATCTTCCTCAACAAATTCTTTAACAGCTCTAGACTGCCGATCGTCTCTTATAGAGATGGCGGAGGAGTTTACCATTCCCCTAATTTGAGTGCCAGGGCATAAGGATATTCCAGGGAAGTGTAAGGCTGACGAACTTGCCAGACATGGAACAATAATACCCATCCTTCCGGGCAAAAGTTTACTGGGTATGCCTATCGCTACATGCAAACTTAAATTAAAGCTGGATGCTACCGTAAAGACAAATTCTAGGTGGACTGTACTCCTTGTACTACTTGTCTAGCGATAAAACAGATTTGGCCCTTGCTAGATCTGAAACGCTCTAGGAATTTGATTTCTCTAAATAGGAAGCATATTAGCGCTGTTATAGGTGTCATAACTGGACACTGTCTAATAGGCAAGCATGCAACAAGTCTTTGCGTCTTCTGTAACGATTCCTGCAGAAGCTGCATGGACGAGGAGGAGGAAGAGACTCTCTCTCCCAAAGAAGGAAACTCAATTTAGGGGCCTTCTGTTTGACCTAGATGATCTGAATAATATTAACGTTAGATACATTCTACGCTTCATCAGAAGCTCTAAATGGTTCAACGAGTAGGCTAGAGGCCGCGTCTCAAACCTATTATTGGTATAAGTGTGTTGGCTTCTTTTTTGCTGACAGCCACTTCAACCTAACCTAACCTAACCTAGAGAGAGGCATCAACAGTGCATCCTATTATTACGAGTATTCGAATAATGAGGAAGAAAAAAACGGAATGGCCGCCAAACTTTTCAAGACAATTGAAGGAATTGCGACACAAACTGTTCGAGAAAGTTCTTTATTATCCATTTAAATGTTTGAAATAAGCTACAAATCGTAGAGGCAAACGCTGTTCACCTACTAGTTGGCTACGTTGAGATTGTTGCAGGAAAAATATGAAACCATTAAAGATACAAGATGATGGATACAATATGGAGCATCAATATTTTCGAGAAAGTTTGACATTTCTTATTTGTTGAAATATATGAGACGTTATGTTAGAGGAAACGAATTAGCTGGAAGAGTGTGTCATGGATTATCAGGGACATCATACAGAGCTCTAGAGATAGAGACACATTTTATCGTAGGTGGACAAATAACAGGAACAATCTAACACACGAAACCGAATATAAAAAACTATGGAACCGTGTCAACAGAAAAATAGCTGGAAGTAAGGATCAATATTACAAAGGGAATTTTGAACAAATAAAAGATAATCCCAAAAAAACGTGAGCGTTAATTAATGAAGTGCCAGGAGGAAGGACACCCTCTTTAGAGGAAACAATTGAAAAAAAAACTTTTCATAAATACGAACACACTGGCGAATGAATTTGGAAATCTATTTTCACGACAAGCAGCATCTATCACGTATATAGGAGTACGAGTATGTAATACAGCAATATCCAGTCATCATAATGTAGTAGTACGCGACTCCATTTATGGGAGGTATAGACTGTACAGATGTAGAAAATTTGATTATCGCTTAAATATCCAAAAAGGTGCCTGGGGCAGATGGTATTAGAGCAATGAATTTGAAAACAAATTTTGATATCTTTGCTCTGATATTAACAATTGATAAGGAAGAGCTGTGATGCATATGACGGTATAAAAGAATCTTGAATAGGCAGTTGTTCGACCAATGCATAAGGGAGGCACTAAGAAGGAGCCGGTAAACTATCATCCCATAGCTATATGGCCAGCAATAGAAGTGAAGAAAGTGCATTGAATATGGAAATTCGTCGAAAAGTAAGTAGAAATGAATACGGGTTCCAAAAAGAAAGAAGCGCTAACCAACTAGTACTTGACGACTTTGCGAATTCATTCAACACCAGCCTTAGCAAACGTCATCACGTCTTAGTACCTATATTATTTATAGATTTCAGCAAAGGTTTTCATACCCTGGATCACAATAGACTGATCGATACCATACAAAGAATAAGAATTGGGGGGAAGCTGGCGGACTGGCTAATAGACTATCTCAGAGCGAGGACCTTCCGTGTAAAGATCGTCGATTGTTGTAACAGTGAACGCCGAGTGCAGTATGGAGTTCCACAAGGGTGCAAATTTGGCCCTTTACTTTTTATATTATATGCAAATGAAATGCTCAGATGTTTCAAGAAGAGTCGATTGTAGTATGTCACAAGTCTATAGAAGTAGGCAGGCTGAATTTTAAGAAATATAAAAATGGTGCCATCGCATCAATGTTCTAGCAATCAACAGATCAATCATGCACATTAGAAGCCCAGAATATCCAGCGTCACAAATTGAATTGAAAACTTTCAATTGTGCCAATCCGTCCAATAGAGAGGTAATAGAGATAGTGGATACATACAAGTATTTAGGTATCACAATTGATAGAAATTTCCTCTGAGAACCTCACATCAATAATTTGCGAAACAAGTTGAGGAGTTCCCTGTTTTTGTTGGCTTTTTCACAACACAAATTGCCGATTCACTTGTAGAAACAAGTGTACTCGTAACATGCTCTTGTAGAGTCACGATTGCGGTATGGCATCCTACCATGGAGAGGTGCTACACTAATGCATATCAACAAGCTGTAAAATATCCAAGGTAGGGCAACAAAGAAGTAAAGGTTCTGAAAGTGATGCAGATTTTTTAGATGAGTGCTGCGTTAGAGTACTATAACCATACTGCACATGTTCTGGGTACTAATCAACCAGCAACTCAATATAAGAACACGAGCGGAGTGAATGTATTAACTTCCAAATTTCATCAATGGCTACAGGAAGAGGCAACTGAACTACACCGTGCATACTAAACAATCATCTTTAACATCTTAAAAAACAGAATTCAAGTTAACTTAAGCAAAAGGAGATTGAAAGAATATTTTCTAGAAGCAATAACATAAACTTCACCCTATGTAGAATGCATTAAAACGTATCTTAAATATTAATTTCAATTAATATTTGAATAATAGTAACAAAAAAAAATTAAATTGTATAGGATGACCAGATAAGAACGATAGGAAAAGAAATTTAAATAAAACAACAACGGTATGAGATATCAAATTGATTCAAATAAGCAAATTTGCTTGTTGACATAGTCGCTGAGCCAAAAATGGGCTTCGTCCGAGAAGATGATTTTTTGGCCATAATCCAGATCTCCGGCCAACATTTATAGCGCACAATTAGCGAACTCACGGTGTCGTCTATGGTCATCTGGCTTCAATTCTTGCATCAGCACAATCCTATATGGGTGTAGGGCCAAATCCAACCGCAAAATAAACCTCATTGACTCTCTGGCGATGCCCAATTCAGCTGGTCGGCGCCGAATCGACATTTCTGGGTCTTCTTCGATACTATACCGATCTCTATCTGGTTGGTGGCTTAAGATCTAAAGGAGTGAACTCACCCTGAAACTTTTTTACGGTGCGACGAATTGCCTGCGCACTGAAGCCTTGATGACGACCGACCTCACGACGAAATTCACGTTGCGTATTTACAACTGAGCCAGAGATTCGATAATATTTTTTAATAATTTCCACACGTTCAGGAAGCGTCAAATGATGCATGATGAAATGGCAAACCTTACTGAATATTTGGACAGCTGGATATCACTAGAAACTTTGACAGCTGCTGAAACATAAAAATTGGAAAAACTATCATTGCTATCTGGTCACCCTTTATATAACCTCCTACAAGAAAGCCTAGTGGCTTCGCAGGGAAATAATCAAGTGAACCATTTATAAGAAGTATGGAATAAAAAAGTAAAAGAAAAAATAGCACCTTCAACCGCCTTACGGAATAATTTGACGCGTTATAGAATAGATCTGAAACTGCAAAACATCTAAGGTAGTGGATACAAGTATCAGTATGTTAGACAGAATTATTTATTAACATAAACGAATGCTTGTGAACCTCATTGGTGGCCCAAAGTTTTCGAGAAAATTATTTGGTAATCTATTCAAGTGTTTGAGACAAACCTCAAGTCGTAGATACTCACAGTAGTAGTTTCCAACCCCTCAAAAGCGAGTAGAAGACCCAATGTGATGGCAGTCTAGTAAATGCCATCAGCCATCAGCGAAGGCTCAGTTTGCCTCTGGTAAAAAACGGCTCCGTTAAGTCTGCTTTATGTCAGTTTAAAGCGCAAACATTTCACATGCAGATTCGAAAATCACTGACCTTAGTTATGTCTGCCGGACGAACTCTAATGCATCAAATTGAATATTGATGTTTACCAATATCATGAAATTAATTTCTCTGCAATTACAATCAATTAGCATATGCCACTAGCACCACCATCAACATAAATGTTTGCCAATTAATAAACAAAGCCCTCAGCTGTCCAAACAATTTATCTCAATAATTTGACGCTCATTGGATACAGAACGCAATTAAACATCCCTTCTACCGAATTTGCTTTAATTTAGTAATGCGCTTAAATTTCAAAGCCATAAATCAATCATGAAATATTCCATCACACTTTGAAATTCTCCATTTGGATTTTGGGTCACTGTATCGGGGGCGAAACACTTAAATCCATTCGAAATTCGAACCCTTTTCGAACTCGAGGGGGTGACACGCCAAAAGTTTGCTTTCATCGCTTCAACGTTTTATGAAATACATTTCTCTTAATTATGGCAGCCTATTAAGCGATTTATGGGTTTGTTCGTCTTAATAACCATTAAACTCAGATGCTTGGTCATAATTTTCTTTTTCTCTTTCTGAAATATTTTGCGGTTAAATTGGGAAGATTGAAATTGGTCAATTAATAAATTGCGTTTGCAGCAGTGGCTGTACGTACCAAATATTGATTTATTGAAGAAATAAAATTTGTACAGGAAATGACGAAGATGACGAATTTTGGGATGTTGTTTACTCATCATCCTCCATCATCACAAATGATGGCTTATAATAACAATTCTCCATTAGCAGAGACGTTTTTATTGACCAAAGATCCACGGATAAATTTTTATTCGAAAAATACCCAAGTTCTTGGAGTTCGTAGGGAACAAAAAAGAAGAAATATTCAAGTTGAAATTGCGTTGGAATTTTTCGTTAAGAATTTAAACCCGAATGATAGCTAATAACCTTATGAAATCCTTAGGCGATCTAAGGGATTATTAGTGTACGAGATTAAATTCTACGCATTTCTTTTTTTCAAAACAATGATGATATGGGGAGGAAAAAAAGTTTAGTAAACAACTTATCTGCTATGTCGGACACAATTGGAATTCGGATAGCATCCTTCTATCCTCCTAAAAACATATTTCACTCCTTTAAATAAAAATTATAATTTAAAATACTTTCCAGACTGTTCTGACATCTTGGACTTCAGAATGAAATAAAATCTCAAATGGAATTCAAAAGAACTTTAAATACATCTTTATCGCAGCTCAGACAAAAGTTTCAATTTTATGTTCAACCTCTTTGGGGATTTATGTTTAAACAAAAAGTTTAAGTGCATATGAAGTGAAATGAAAAATGATATAAAAATCATCGTACGAGTGAAATTTCCCACATCATACTTTTTCATATCATTCATTAAAACTTAAATCCAATAATCTGCTGAAGAGTTAGAAATAACCACTTTCATGACCCCAAAATCCTTTTTTGCTGAAGCTGGTTATGGGTGTCACTAACATTTAATGCTTAAAATCCCATCAGAGGACTTGATATATTAATGGTTATGGCTAAAGTGTTGTGGTAATATCTGTTGGATTAAATTCAACTACTTACTCGTAGGTCATACACACACTCGTGTTAAAATGCAATCGACTACAATGAATCGTAAAATACATACCGAATGGATTTCATTCGGAAAAACTTATAAGATTCCCTACTTAATTTGCACAGGATAATAATAAAAAATCAAATAAATGGGATATTGCATATAAATCAATGGGAAAGTATCTTTTAAAGTAAATTTGCAATAAATTCATCATTTTATGATGCAGGATATTGTGAAATGCAGTTTTTATTCAAATAGTAATGTATCTGCCATTTGAAGTGTACGAGTATGCTGCAATTTTCAGTCTTGCAATAGTCACCCCGAAAGTGGCACTACAGCTACACTGGGAGATAAATGTTTTGCAACCTTGGTACTCGTAAGTTCCATTCTTTTTCATTTGAAAGTTAACAATGGATGGCAATGCACGAGTATCTTAATTCATACTCGTGCATTGTAGTCAAAGGAATGCGAGTATATCCCCTACATACAGAAGGGATTTTTTAAATTTGCGGTTCAGGTAATCCTTTTTAGGTATAAATGTCAAGTTTCATGTTGAATTACCAATTAGTTCGCCTGTAGTAGTCAAAAGATAAAGTCTGTGGTAATTTTAAAAATATCAAATATTGAATTCCGCCCAATAATTAAATTCCTCACGTAACAAGCGGCCACACCCTACTGGAGCACTCAGACTCAAAAACAGGTCCATTGTACAACCAGGCAGAGAATCCCATTTCAAAGTGTTTTTTTCGTCTTTTGTAAAAAGACAAGCTTCAGTGATGAAGAGCTTAAGTCAAAAATCTGCCACCTGATCTGAGCAAAGGCAGGACAATCACATACGAAGTGTTCCGCAGTGTTATCGCCCTCTCCACAGGAGTCGCAGACAGGGGTAGCGCTCAAACCTAGCACATGGAAGTGCTTGACAAAGGTGAAGTGACCCGTAAGAATGCCAGCAAGTTGTCTGCAGTCTTTTCTGCTAACCTGACTGTCACTACAGACGCAGATACTTCGCCCTTTCCACCTGTTCTTCCCAATATAGTCCGCAGCCATTAGGATAGCATATATTTCTGCCCGGAAGACAGATGTATGTTTTCCCAATTAGAAGTGAAGCCTCATGTTGTCGCATTCCACGAAAACACCAACACCAGACCCCTTTCAGTTTTAGAGCCGTCCGTGAAAATGCGACTACATTCCTTTCCTGGCTCAGACTCCGGCCAAAGCCAATCCTGAACATGGAAAAAGTTGACTTCAAATTTAACCTGCAGCCGTAATTCAGGTGTCATTGCATCAGACGGCATATCCATGAGACAGGAGGAGTTTGACAGAGCTTTGGAAGTTTTCAGCTCGACATGTTTCGTCCAAAGAAGTTTGCTATCTAAGATTACTCCTAAACGTTGTGGATAATATACTAAGTGATATTCAAACAGTTTACGGAAATTCTTGCCCTGGTAAAACCATGATTTATAAGTGGTCGGGCTTATTTAAGTAAGGCATAGGGATTAAAAGATGGTGATCACCTTGAACTGAAGTCACAATACATGAAATGGTTCTAAAAGTCGAATATGGCCTGATGCAAGATAGTCTTGCAGAAAGGTTAAACACATTCAAAGCAACAAGTTTCAAAATTGTAAACGATCATTTTGGGATGTCAAAAATCAGCTCAAGGGACAGAATGCTTATGGAGCATCAAAAATACGAGTAAAGTGCATGACTTGCACCTACCTATTTAAAAAAAAAGAAATTTTCAAAATATTTCAAAACTTTGTACGCCTTAACCTTGCATATATTAAATATTGTTTAGATATTAATTTCAAACAAAATCGATTGAGCCAAATCTTCTTTTTTTTCAAAATTGGATACTCGTAAAGTACCGTTAATTTTGAGTCAAAGCAGGAGTCCATGCAGCCCCCAAGAAGTTTAAGTTTGTACCATCTGCTAGAAAGACCATAGCAACAGTGTTCTGGAACTCACAAGGAATCCTGTTAATAAATTACAAACCAAAAGGCATCAGAATCAGAGGAGGTTCAAAAAACTCAAAGACATGTGGCTTCCTTACAGTCCTGACCTGGCATCCAGTAATTATTGCCTGCTCCCTAATTTGAAAAAAAAAACGTTGGTGAAAATCACTACAAGTAGCATTTTGAAGGCAAACCGGTGATTTATTTGTATGTATGTATATATTTTTTTTTCTTCCATAGACGCTATGATGATAGCAAGCGCGTGCTCATAGTAGTGTCAAATTCTTACTGACTAAAAAAGCACCACCCTGCGATTTAATTTGTTATATATTGCAACTAAGAAGGACCTTATTAACCAATTCTTCTATCATGAAAAAAACTCTTTTGGTAGGTTACTTTCCACTGAAAGATCCTGCATGTTCCGCAATCTATGCGCGGTTGATTCCTCGCCAAGTCGAAAGGTTTCGTCCTTTGTAGTCGGCGCAATAAATTGCTTTCATCCAGAATTTGTTGGATTGTATTGTTGACATGTCCGATTAGTCGGTTTCTATGCTTTCTCGCGAAGCTTCTAATTTCAGCTTCGATTGTCAGAATTCCGAGATCCCTGTGGATATCATCGTTTCTAGTATACCACGGTGCGTGGACAATTTCTCTTAGCACTTTATTTTGAAAAGTTTGTAAAATATTGGCGTTTGTTTTCTTGGTACAGCCCCAAAGTTGTATACCGTAAGTCCACACCGGCTTTGACGCTTGCTTGTATAAAAGCAGTTTGTTCTCAATACTGAGCTGGGAGTGTTTTCCGAACAACCAGTGCATTTCTCTATATTTCATTTCGAGTTCTTTACATTTCATTTTCACGTGCGAATTCCAATCTATATATATAAAAATGAGTTTGATATATGTTCGTCATTTTATATCTCGAGTTTGGCAACATCGAATTTTATGATTCTATTTTGCTGGAAAAGTATTCTTTTGTAGCAGGTTTGTATGTTAAAAAAATAATAACATTATAAGAAAATAACATTATTATCAAAAATGGTGATATTTCTACTTTAATCTAAAGTACAAACTCTGAGGTTAGTAATGGGATGCAATGTCTGCCAAATGTCCGTCTCGGCTAAGCCTATAAATAGTCACTCTTTTGATGAAATTTTTCATTTTTATAAGTCTAGTTTTAAGCCAATTTGTAAATAGAACGACTAAACAATAAAAACCTTAATCTGATCTCTGATCTGAAATTTTTCATAACGTTTACGCATAATTGCGGCTACATTTCGCGAATAACAACTAGCGAAGACATTTCCAACGAAAAAATCATCGAAATCGGAATTGCAAAACTGGAGATAGAAATCGATATTGTTGTCAGCCAAAAAACAGAGACGTCGCGTCGCGTATACCAAGTACACGGCAAGCAGGGGTCGTATTACCGCATCAGTTATCGAGCAATACGTGACTGATAAATGTTGATTTGACATGACCGCTTAAGAGATCGAGTATCGAGTATCGAAATTTGGCATTCTCTCATCAGTGATTGTGTATTTATTTATTCGATATGGTTTCTGCTGATGAGCTGAAGTGCATTTGGGAGAAAATATGTGAGAATATCTTTGTTTATTGTTATTTTTGCGTCTGGTTAAATTTATTATTTGAAATTTATTTCACGTTGAGTCTAAATAAAATTAACCCTCTGCAAAAGGAGATTTTGGTAAATATTATGCGCTGGGACCGCGGTTTAGGTGCATCGTCTAAAATTGATCTTCACCAGCATAAATAAAAATGCACTCTTATTTGCCCTGACTGTTTTGATAGAACTGCAATCAAAAGTGTATGTTGTGAAAGATATTTTCAGAAAATTATAGTTTTGTATATGTAAGTAGAGTCTTGTAAAGGAAAGGGGCCGCTTTTATCTCTTAAACATCCTCGTTCAATACACTTATAGCGATCATCCTCTGAACCAGAAGATAAAAAATAAAGTAAATATTAAATTTTTAATTGAAGACGATAAATACAAAACTTTTCCTCACACAAAAATAAATACATAGTTTTGACATTTGTCACCCATCTTAATTCAATGTAGTAGAATTATACTAGTACAATCTTCAAAGTGCACTCGATACGTGACCATTCTTATATGATCATCCCAATGTAGTTACTCGATCACTCGATAGCGTATGGATTTCATTCACTCGTTAACTGATGTCGTAATTCGACCCCAGGTCTGTTGAGCCAACGAAGTGAGTGAACAGAGAAAAAACATCGTTTCTCCGTTTCTACCATTCTCACTCCACTCGAGTGTATGTTTGCACACATTGGTATAGCCAGTGTCTCTTCTATGTGCGTGTTGGATAAAATTTAAGTGATTTTTCTTTTATGTAAATCTAAATCAAGTGTGTAATTAGCGTTTTGTGATTTTTTTTGGCGAACATCATTCACGGTTAGTATTAATATTTGTGAAACATTTTGTTCAAATAGTTCAAAATGGACTATTTAGGCGATAGTGACAAGGAAAATGTAAGGCCGATAGAAACCGATGTTCCAATTGAAAAAGTCTATCACTTAGTCGGTCTCTCATTTGAAAGTGGTGAACAACAATCAGCAAGTGTTGCTTTGGAAGCATTAAAATCGACGTCTCGCAACAATACAAAAAATGTAATATCATCGTCACCCGGCAACGATACAACCGGCAAAGATTTTGGTTTTTAATTCATTTGGCGGTGCCTTCAGTCATATCCCGTTCCACTGCTGCGGATGAACTCAATGCCTGCCTTAAATGTTCTCCTTTGTGGAGATATTTTAAAACACTTACACTCACTACAAATGTCCACGAAACGATCCATCTGCGGCAGATTATTCAAAGCAGCTGTTGGATATTGGGAATGAAAAAATGCCCATTGATAGTTCAAATGGCCTAATAACACTCCCAACCAATTTCTATTGTATAAGGAATTCAATGAAAGAATTGGATCAAAGTGTGTTTTCAAGTATAGTGGAGAACTATAAAAATCATACTTGGTTAAGTGAAAGAGCTATGTATATTGGCTGGCAAAAATAACGATGTTGCTGAAATTAATGCATCTATTTTGGAGGAAATAGATGGACAAATTTTTGCCTACAAATCAGTTGACACTCGTAATAAATTAGGATGACGTAGTGTATTACCCGACGGAATTTTTGAATTCGCTTGATTTTCCGGGACTGCCACCTCATTATTTAGCGCTGAAAGTTGGAGCCCCAATTATAATGCTGCGTAACATTAATCAACCAAAACTTTTCAATGGTACGAGACTTGCTGTAAAAAAGTTAATGAACAATCTGATTAAAGCTACGATTCTGAGTGGCAAATATAAAGGGGAAGACGTTTTAATCCCCAGAATTCCAATGATTCCACCTGATTTGCCATTTGATTTTAAACGTCTTCAATTTCCTATTCGCCTTGCTTTTGCCATCACTATAAATAAAGCGTAAGGTCAGTCTTTGAAAATTTGCTTTAGAATATCCGATGTTTTCTCATGGTCAACTGTATGCTGGCTGTTCTAGAGTAGGGAAACCGACCGCACTTTTTATTTACGTAAAAGATGGAAAAACCAAAAATGTTGTTTTTCAGACGGAGATAATGACGTTCAAAGAAGCTCCATCTTTGTTGAAATAGAATGTAATATGTGCTAAAGATATTAACACCTTCGCTAATAGTCAAGTTGCTATAAAATTTTTGGAATCGATCCCTTCCACATCAAATGTCGATCTAGATTGTCGATCGTGTTTTAATGAGACTTTCACCTGTGCTAAATGCCGGGGCATATTAGGGAACTGTAGGGCTTATGTTCCAATCTGCAGATTCTACCGGAAAAGAATCTCGGCATGCCTCTCGCTACATGTTAGCAATTGCTCAAGCTAAATGCTATCAAGGAGACCAACTTCAGGTGGGAGACTGGCATTTAGTGTCATGTCACTATACCGATTTGGCCTCAGCTGGATCAGAAACGCAGGAAGCATATCAGTGCAACAATTGGTGTCATTACGGGATACTGTCTCATTGGAAGGCACGCCAAAAGACTTGGTTTTTTCTCTGATAACTTTTATAGAAGCTGTAGGGACGAGGAGGAAGAGGAGACAACTCTCCATCTCCTCTGCACTTGTCCGGCTCTCTCTGTCAGAAGAAGGCTTCACTTGGGTGCTAACTTCTACGACAGCCTCATTAGAATAAAATGTAAGATATTTTAAAAACGAATTTTATTCAAAGTTTTCTTTCTGCTCTCTTAAGTTTTAATATTTCACAAGCCTGACGAATTGAAAGAATTTTACGCCTCTTAACTAAACTGCATTTTTTTAGAGGTAACAAAGCGGGCATGGGTTTGCTAGTTAATCTGTAAATCTAAGAAGTGTATTCATGTTCAAGGAGATTATATTGAAAAATAAATTTAATTGGAATATATCCGTCTCTTTCTTTCTACCCCATTCCGTGAACTTAAAACATTGTCATGTTTGTTTCCTGTTAAATACAATACAAGTCCAAATGCACTGAGGTTTCTATTCGTGGTATCATGTACAACGTATATTTAAAGATAAAGTTCCCAATATGAAACATAAATCTTTATTAGATTGTAAATTCAACGAGTTGCAGTTAAATCTAAAATTTCATTGCACATATACTCGTACCAGTACATATGCGGTGAGTTCAATACGATGTAAAAACAGAGAAAAACATTTACGAGCCAATTTGTAGAGAACAGAGGGCTATGTTGTTCGATGATCTTGAATATCCTTGGTTCAAGGAACCTAAACCTGTTTATAAGTACTCATAGGATTGAGTGCTTTTCAAGTGGCCAATGAAAATAAAATAAAACACAAAATAAAAAGAAAAGATACGAGTACATACGAATATGCAAACAAAATTGTCAACTTTTTCTGTCTTCTTTGATTAGAAGATATCTAATATCTGGACCTGATGTATTTTGACCTTCTTAAAACTAATTTCATAGCTACTCGTGTAGTGTGGTAATAAAAGTTTCGAGTAATACTCGAAAACCAAGCAATTAATCCAAGTAAATAGTTAAATCAATCAATTTGACTTTATTAAAAAGATACATTTTTTTTTATGTATATTCGGGAACTATTTATTAGATAGGGTTGTCATTTTAAATCAATAGAAAAATGCAACATTATTATCAAAAGTGGTGATATTTTTACTTTAATCTAAAGTACAAACTTTGAGGTTAGTAATAGGATGCAATGTCTGCCAAATGTCCGTCTCGGCTATGCCTACAAATAGTCATACTTTTGGTGAAATTTTTCAAAACGTTTTCGCATAATTTTGGCTACATTTCGCGAATAACAGCTAGCGTAGACTTTATCTTTAAAATCGGACGATCTCGGAGGCCAATTGAAGTCTCCACTTCGAGAAATCACACGTCTCGGAAATTTGCCACGCAATAGAGTCATTGTTTCACCAGCTGTGTGGCATGTGGCACCATCCTGATGAAAATAAACGTCGTCCTTGTCCACAACATCAATTCTCGAAAAAAAACCAAACTGTCACTCGTTGTAGATGGAGAGGTTGTTCCACTATTTCTCTTGGGTTTTCGGAGCCCCAGATACGACAGTTTTGTTTGTGGGTACGTACCCAGACAAATAGAAATGAGCCTCATCACTCAGAATAATTTTGTGTAAAAAGTCATGATCTTCTTCATTCATTTCCAGCACCCAATCAGAGAAAGTAAGGCGTTGTGCCTGGTCTGCTGGCTTCAATTCTTAAATCAACTGGACCTTATAAGCATGTAGGCCAACGCCAAGACCTTTATGCAAAATGCGATTCAAAGTGGTTGCAGATAGGCCCAATTCCTGTGATCATCTCAAAATGGCACCTCGATTTTCAGTCACACTCTCAGGTACGGCGTCAATATTTTCAACTGACCGTGCCGGACGAACACGATGGAGTCTTTATATTACTAACTTGTCCGACACATTCAAATTTATTGATTAAAGTCAATATAGCTGTGTGAGAAGGCGCTTGATGATGACCAAAAGCAGTGAGAACTTTACGAAACGTTTCCGTGATATTTTCACCGTTTTTGTAGTGTTACTCGGTCCATATTTAATAACCTCCTAGTTTTGACTTATCAAAAATCATCGCAATGATACTCGTAGTTGAATGTTGACAGTTCAAAAATGGTGTGAAATTTAAAATGACACCTCTTGTTGAAGAACATGGCGATACTGCACTAGCGATGACTTCAGTTGATAAGACGAGGTCATTTTTCTTCGTTTTAGCACTTGTTTTTGACCTAGAAGATCTAGGTTGTTGAATATGGCTATCCTTCGAAGCAGCTTCATTACAACACACAAGATCAAAAAGTTTGTCACACTTTGCCAAATGTTCTTGAAAAAGGGATTGAAGACGGTCAAACTCCATTGAAATGTTTTTAGACTCCCCTCTACACTCAGCAAGCGTATCGTAATAGTGAAGAAGTCGAAAACTTTCTGCAACCCGTACAAAACCATTGGAGTCCATTGGGAGTTGTACAGCTTAAAACATCCCCAATTCTGGCCGTCAGTTTGACACATTTTGTGTGGAATAAATTGAGGCAACCATCACAGGATATGTAAGTATCGTTGACACTATATTCATGTTTGCATTCCGCACAACCGATATCCATTTTTTTTTTATTTTAATTTAATGTATCGTGGGCAAAATAGGATAAAGCTTTAGAATAGTGTGAACTAGGGCTTAGGCCACTATATTACCGACTTATAATGATAAAAGAATGGATCGTGAGAGAGTCAAATAACACTGACAGCTAATTATGGCACACAGCTTCTCAAATTTAAAAAGAGTATTATTCAATATGACAGTATCAAGTGTCACTAACACGTAAACAAAATGCAAAATAGACAAAATGCACAATAGACTGCGTTTTGTTGCAGTAAAATTAGCTTTGGGGGGCTTTTGGGGACACAATATACGCCAAGAAAAGGAAATAGAAACAAAAGATGACTTGGCAGGACTGCCGCACGAAAGAGACAGCGCAAAAGAGGGGGACAATAACACACGGCTCTGCTGAAGAGGCATTAAGATAGAATAGATTGGACGAAGAAGACTTACATTGTGAGCGGTAGCGCGCACTATTTTAAAATCAATCTTAAACGGTCAAATCAATTTTTGTTAAAACACCAATATGAGTATGTGACATATTTTAGTGTGAACAAAATACTTTTTTGGATAACAATTGTTCAACAAGAAACCTTAATATTGAGATGTCCCCCACTCCTCTATCTACGAAAGCATGAATGTGATAAATCAGAAAAAATAAAAGGTTTGTAAAGTCAGTCAGAAAGTGACGCGAAAAATATAAAAAGGTTTTCTGGCATGAGCCTGTTTTGATAAAGTTGGAAGGCATGAGCTTTAAAATCATACCTGATTTATCGGATTTTAACGCAAACACATCCACATGACCAGTTTATCTCAAGGTCCATATTTCATCAGAATCCGTTAAGTGGTTCTTGAGTTAAATGTCTGAGAAAGATGATTCGAACATTTTTAAGACTTATTCTCATATTTCACTTCCATTTAATCCGATTTCGATTATATTCAAATGGGACAACTACTCGTACTGTCGGTCTTAGCTTACGAGCCGAATTTCATTAAAATCTATTCAGGAATTCTTGAGTAATATTTATACTTACATCTTACCCGAACCTCATCCGATTTTGAAATTTGTTGATGAAACTAGAACACATACTCAAACCTACATACGTATCATTTTAGCCGGATTAATTTTACTCCAAAATATTGAATATTGTCCTTCATTTATGAAATATTTTTAATGTCCTATAAAAAGTTATTGTTTGTGCTTGAAAAAGTGTCCTTCACTAAGTCCATTGTGTCGCCCGCTGTGTGTCCTATACTATAATAGAATGGTATAAAAGAGAACATTAATAGATTCAACGCGGCATCTGTCTGTTTGTGTGTCTATCATAGGCTTGTAAAATAATAAAATCAAATTTTTTTTTTGGCTTTTGGTGCACTATGTAGCCCAAAAAAAAATATAGATTTTTTCTACTTGGAAACTATTAACACGAAAGATCCGATACAAATTTGGACTATGTAGAGTCATGAACAAGAAAAGGGAATATTATAATAAACATACAGAAAAGTTACAATCCATCTGTATCAGATCGTATGATACCCTATTCTAACTATCCCTAAATGCAATGGAATCCTTCTACTCAGAGGATATGCTTTCGATTTTTAAAAGATTTTACCCCTCTTAACTTATGACTGAGACTTTTTCTTAGAAGAAAATGGGCGTAGCGGTCGCCTCTTGTAACCGAAGGCCAAGGATTCCGATGAGTGAATCATTAGCCTTAATCATCACCGTAAATAGCTTTGAGAAAGCAAAATACTTTTTTTTCAGAAAACGTAGGCGTTGACTTATGGACGAATTGATTATGAACATCCATTATTTCGTTAAGGCGATATTTTTCAGTTTCTAGTAAAAATATTTATAAAAGGACTTTTTTAAAGTGGGCATGTCTGTGGGCGGATTTGAAGAATGTTTACACTTGTACTGTTTCGGATCCAAAGAAGGTTATATACCAAATTTTATCTTCCCAACTCAAAACTGAAGGCCCAAAAAGTGATGATATACAGACGTACAACTCACAAATATATATACTTTTAGGGGTAAATCGTTATTATTTCTTTACGAGTATGTTACAAACTATGTATCAAAATTAATATACCCTATTGGAATACGTGGGGGGGAAAAATCACCCATTTCTCACTCCGTTCACAATCAATTTCGATGATTTCAGACAATGGCATCTACACATTCGACTTAATTCAAGTCCCATCATCGAAATCAGTTGAGTCTTAAGTTAGTTGTATGAGAAAGATGAGTGTGTTTTAAACCCCTCCCAATATCTTGCCCCTATTTTAATCGTTTTTCATAATTGCCAAGTGGGACTACTCTCATGATAGTCGAACTGTATAAGCCAAATTTTCATCAAAATCTGTTAAGACGTTCTTGAGTAAGTGGTCTGAAAATACTTTGCAAAGTACCTTTTAATTGCACCTATTAGGGCAAGTATTGGTTTCGTGAAAAAAATTAGACCTCGAGATACTATAATGAACATCATGGAGAATCTGAAAAAGTTGGTCTCGCAATTCTGTCTGTTTGTCTGTACGCACGATTTCAGTCCAAACAGCATCTATGGGGTTCACAATTCGAGGCAAAATCTGAATTTTTATTCTAACTCCAAAAATAATGGTACGGCTCCAACGATTTTTCGAATTCAGTATTTCAGTTAGAGTGGACATATGCCAATACCAGGTTCTTGCGAAAAAAAAATGTGTATAAAGGTACTTTACTTAGTTTCCATTCATATTGGTCGAAAATTATGACATACCAAGTTTGAGAACAGTTTTCAAAATATTTTGGAAAACTTTTCAACGATTTTGTTTAAATTTTAAACTGAGTGATATACAGATAAACACATACTCATATATTTATGTAGGTGGAAGTACGTGCGACCCAATTGTTTTTTTTTTTTTATAATCTGCACGTGTTAAATGGGATATGAATACCCTTATACTAATTTTTAGAACACGTGCGTTTTTGTGGAAAGAGGAAGAGACAGAGAGAAAGAAAGATTGGTGTAGTGGGTTTGAAACTTAGGTGGAATTAAGTTTCTGTAAACTCCAAGGGTGGCTGTCCAGATAACTGGGGAGTATTTTGTTTGATTTCTCTATTATTGTCGTTGCTTATGATTCACAGTATTTTTTTCCGTCCTCCTGATGTCATCATCACGATCAAGTTGCATTTTAGCCATATGACCACCCTACTGCCAGTGTTATGCCTTCACTTAGCTTTCGCAATTGATCGACTTTTTTATTTATTTCATGCGAAATAAATAGATGATTCTTGACATCAGGATTCGAACCGTGAACCTGTAGCGTGACAAGCGATGATGTTACCACTACACCACGGCCACCCTTTTCTTGAATAACTGTTTCTTTCTTTTCGTTTTCTTTTGTTGAAACATTGATTCTTTATGCTGATCAATTATTGTTGAGGCAAACCCCACAAGCGGACCAGTAGGGATGCAGTAAAGTGGGAAGGTTGTGATCCTTCTACTCCGGATCATAACTTCGCCGTAAGAAGAAGAAGAAGAAATATTGTTGAGAAAACAGTTTTTCAACTCATCTTTTATTTTTATTGCTAATTAAAAATTTGCTTTCTGCTGATCAAAAAATTGGCTTTTGCTATTTGGCTATCATATATTTTGCTGGTCGTTTAATCATTTAGCTGATCACTAATTATCACTAATGAATAATTTTCTGTCAGTTTATTTCGCTTCTATAAATAAAAATTGTATAAGATTTGAATGTATCCTTCAAAACCCTGTAAATCTAATTTTTTTAGACAACCGCTAGTTAAAACCGCTGAGAAAAACGAATGAATCTCAAGAGTTTTGTTAAACTCAATTTTTCGTTGCTGCTAAAAGCTGTGCACCTCTTGAGTTCTAGCACCGGATAGTCTCACAGTATATGGCGAATAGACTTATTTCTTTTTCGTCCTTACAGCTTCTACAGTAGTCATTGTATGGAAGACCAAGTCGTGCTGCATGGTTATTTATCGAGCAGTGTGCAGAAAGAATGTCAGCGATCATCACGACTACGCTTTACTAGACCAATAGATCTTTACTTATCGAAGATTAGCCACAACGATCTAGCTGCACATATTTATAATTGACACCGATGTTGGTTAGCTTTCTCGATGATCAGAGCCAGTGAACAATTTTCGTCGGACCCGTTTCTTTTTAGTTCATCTGCTTTTCGTTACCGAATACACTTATATGATCCGGTAGCCAGCATAGGGTCAACGTGTCGTTCTCTGATATCTAATTCAATTTTATTTTACAAAGTTATACGAGCCTATATCTAGTCGAGGTTAATTGCAATGCCTTCAATATCAATGTAGAGATCGATTATTCTTCCTAAAATACAATATTTCACTCTACAATCATTTTCAAGGCTTTCTTTATTTCGACAACCTCGGCTTGGAAAACACTGCACCTCCCGAAGAAACATCTATTTTGGATCCGTCCGAGTACATATATGTACCTATATCTTCTCTGCTAGGAAACCACGTAGGCTTTCTTCCAAATTAGTTTGGAATCTAATATTACGCCGAAGTGTTTTGCGGTTTTCTTGGGAATCAGATCAACTTCTTCCTACTATTCGCGTCTCCTAGAGCCGAGTTACTCGTACGAGTAATTATATGAGTATTAAGCATTTGTTTAATTCATCTACATACGCTCGCATTTATTTGGGCCTTACTTACAATTGCCGTTCAATGTCAAGAAATGCACCCAGGGTGAACTTTTCAACCAGTTTTTTCTATCGTCGATCATTCTACCTTTCATGTACGCATAATGTGATTTCAATAAGTAGCTGTCTCCTATGTCATCGTTGATGTACCCTAATTAACCATTTCAGTGTCTTTAGTAAAAATGAAGAGAGACTTATTGGCCTGCAGTCCTTAGCATTACTTTGATTAATCTTACCCGAGTGCCTTTTAGGGAGCAAACGATTTGATTGTCCACGAAATTTTCTAATCGTCAATGATTGTATCAATCTCCATTCTTCCTGGTATAGCTGTGTACGCCACATTTGATATCCCTGCCTCTGCACAACCAGGGAAGTGACATTTTAGAATAGTTTCCAACGTACTTTCATAAGAGTCTGTCCAGCTTTGATCACAGTTCTATTCATCTGTAGAGGAGCCTTAACTAGCCGCTTCTGAAGTAGTTTCTATAGAGCCACAAACACTTCTCCAGGAGTTCTATTGGCGAACCTTATTTCTTTCTTAACTACAACTATACTTTGAGATATGTAAGCGCTCTGCTATTTTTGCATTCCTCTATGAATGATTTCATCCGGTTGTATGCATAGGCCATACCAAAAGAGCGGTTGAGTTTATTGGTTAGATTGCTCACTGCATTATCGGTATCTGCAGTGGAGTTGGGAGCTTAACATAGAGAACATCCAAGAGATTTTCCCAACTCTTCTTTGAATCCTTTCTAGTTTTCTCTTCACGGGTTTCGAAAGGCCTTACTGTCAGGAATACAGAGATTTTTTTTTTATCAAAGAGTATCTTTTATTTACTTTTAATTGAAAATAGTTGAGGTACTTGAAGTAAAGCAAAATATATGTACCTATGTAATGTGTAAAGTTTAATTCATTAAAACTCTTTGCAGTTAAAGGCCCACTTGATAACCAAAAAGTACCATGCATTGTCTTTATCCATTGACGCCGCCAAGTTCTTCCCAATTTTCTGTGTGATAACAAACATTTTGTCACCATTGTCGCACTGTATACCACTTATGACACAACCTAGAGTGAAATACCCTTACGAGACCCCTCACTCGGCACTATTTCCCATATGCTTCATTTCGCAACGAAAATCCTTTTCTCAGCGATGACGGTAAGGTGCACAGCAAGGATGCAAGTTGATTCTGAATTCTCACGATATGCATCAAAATCATTTGATTATGTGCTCGAATGTGTGTTTTTATGTACTCATTGCGATTGCACAGGAGTTAAAATGGCACGTACCAAGGATATTTGTAGGTATACTGGTCTCTGACATGCAATCGGAATGTATGATCCAGTCGGGTGACACATTTAACCAAGGATATACGGAATATTGTCAGCAAATTGCTCATACCTTCCAATGACTGATTTGCCATTTCATAAAGGCAATGTACGATCCCTGAAATAGTCCATTTCAAGTATCCGTCATTTTACGGTGTTTACAATAGTTTCATGGCTAATTAGGTTAACCACAGACGGAAGGAAATTAAACAAAAGTTCTTGTTTGCTCTTAGCTTGTTATACAGATACTCTTTATCGGATTTCAGTGTAAATGAATTCAGTTAAAAGTTTCGTTCCGCAGCGCCCACAACAGAATCTTTTGCTTGGTAACATGAACCTAAGCAAAATCTACGGTAATTGGTAAAGTTTACGATACAGTTCGTGTTAAGGGGCATGAGCAAGAGGCTGTGGTGATTGCAAATTCTAAGTTCCACTTAGTCTAGAGATTTATTCTTTGGAATTCGATTCAATTTCCAAGGAGGCCACCATTCGGTTTTGTCAAAGGAAATTCCTTAATTCACTTTCCCATTCTGCTGGTGCTGGCCTTCGTAGTTAAAATTGAATCCCGATGGATTAAATTGTAATTGATTAATCGCCCGGGGAATTTATTTCAATAATGCCCCGGATGCTTTCCGTTTTTTCGATGAAGTGATTTCATTTTTAACAGGAATTTCATCGCAGTGCGCAGTGGGTGTTATCGGATGGGCGGTGGGTAAATATCTTGAAGAGCAATTCCGCCCAACAGTCTCATTGCGCGTTGGCAACATCATATCCTGTAATAAAGGGCAGCTGATACTCGTACATTTAACAAGAAATTGACAGGAAAATGTGCTAAATAAATGGAAACATTTTTTACCATCATTTGATGTTTTTTGAAAGAACAAAATATGATTTTGTGATTAAACCATTGAGCTGCTGATGAATGCCAAGCAGTAAAAGAAATTAATGATTCTTTATTTAGCTAAATCATCCTCAGAGAAAATTATCATTGAGATTCGCTCAACGGAAAAAAAGGATAATTAGGGTGCCGGAAAAATCGAATCACTGTGGTAACATTTTTGACTGAGGATACGAGTAATTCCTTTCACGCGAAATATTGTTCAGGTTAAATACACGCAAACAAAGGTAACTAATGGGGATATTAAGTCAGTTTAGTTACTTCGCAATGAAATTGTTCCCTTATGGTAACGGTAAAATTCCAATCAATTATAAGAAATATTTGATGTAATTACGGACACAGAGGCGTATCTTTTAGGTATTATAATGTAATATGCAAGCTACGGCTCGAGTAGATAAAACAATATTCTGTGAAATTTATTTCTTTATTTTCTAGTCTATAGAACAATTCAAGTTCACACTATACTATTCTTCGTAAATTCTTTCCTTACAAGGTCTCTTTCTTCTCTAATCACTTTATCTCATTTCAATTACTTAATTCACAAATCCAAACTAATTACTTCTTCTTGTTAACTCTTAACTTTCAATCTATCATAAAATTACAACTTCGCCCATTATCACTTTTCCAATCTCTTCGCCACGGTTCTAAACCAACTGCCCCCTTTCGATCGCCATCTGTCCTTATATAGCAGAAGTTTTTGATAGCCAGAAACTTCTAGCAAATTCTTCGACCACTGGAACAAGAAAAATTTTGATGTAATAATTCCAAGATGTCAATCATTTCTTGCAGTTATAATTCTTCCTTATCCGTGATATTATCCGTCTCTTTCGTAGACATGAACTGTGGAGACTTAGCCGCAGACACGAACCTCGAAAGAAAGGACACTTTGGAATGGGCTGGATGAGCGTAGTTATTATTCCACATTATTGTAGCATAATTTTAGGGGATGTTACAATAACATAAACTAGGGGTATGCAGTTCTTTAGTATTCTTCTTAGGATTATGTTCTGTAAATTTTATAAGACCCAGTAATGGAGAGAAAGGAAAGAGTATAACTACTACTAACTAAAGAATAATTGTATAGCTAGAACAGGAACAAGTGTGAGGTGATGGTACGCATTAATACTACCTTGATCAAAAAGTTGCAGGGATTGGGTCGGATTCAGCCATTGAATCCGTTTTTAACACAAAATTTGATTCAAACTCGCTGTTGCAAATCGAAAACACGCACGGAGGCAGATGTACTCTCGACAGCGTAGCATTTACAAAAGTCAAGCTACGACTCTAAAATTTGGAGGGAATGTTAATGACAGAAAAAAAAAAACACTCGAACCAGATGACTGAAAGCGCCACACGGTAGTCATTCCTGTAACTTTTTGGTCAAGGTAGTATTGAATCTTTGCAAGTGGCAACACTTCGGAAAGATTGAGGAAGGTTAAAGTATGACCTGGTCGTGCGAAAGAAACCTCACGAGTATCACTATTAAACGGACGGATTGGAGGGAAACAACTATAGGTTTTCACTCGGGAGTTCATATTTCGTTCGTAGGATGCGTTACTTTCAAGATATTCACACTCAAACAAGATTTCCAATAAATTCGGGGTAAATTCTAACATTTTGGATTCAATTCTACAACTTTAGAAAATTTTAAGAAATTCGAAATATACTCATCAATTTCATAACCTATAATTCCTTTCCAATAACATTTTTCATACGATGCACCATTTTCGAGATATTTTTGCATTATAAAACGACTTCCATTAACTTCCGGATAAAGTCAGTCATTTTGCAAGACTGAATACTTTGAATTTTTGAAAATGTTTGAAAATTTGGTATCGATCTTGCAAAGAATTTTTCAAAAGCTTAAATTTCGACTGAAATATTTTTTTGCGTATCATGAACAGTTTGCGAGATACTCTCATTGAACAACGATTTTTTTATTAACTGCAGAGTAAAGTTGGACATTTACGAAGAGTGCCTACCTTCAATTTTAGAAAATTCGGCATCAATCTTGTACAGACTACTCGTATCAAAGCCAAAAATTTCGACTGTAGAGTATAATAGGTATAAGAACTTACGTAGATATTTGCCAGGATAGATGGATACCACTTTGAGACAGGGGATAAGTTTCATCTAGCCCTGACAATTTGTTAACATTAAGATCTTCAGGAAATCGAACCGGTTGATATGATGGATAAATGTGCTAAGAAGTATTCGTCTCGGGTCAGTATAAGTGAATAGAGCGATCTATGTGGTATGGTTTTGGAATACTTGATCAAGGTGCACCACCAAGTTCTTCAGCAACTTGTTATACATGAAAGAACTTTGAGCACTTTTACGTCCCTCGGCTAATAATAATCATAGGAACACAACAATTATTACACACCATATTGAGGTGATCCATATTAGGAACCTTTTGGTAACCACATTTGAAGTTTCTAACTTAGGCGGTTGCTAAAGGTGAAAAACTTAGCAGTACCATTTTGGAAAATTAAAAAAAAATACGGAACTTCCAACTACCTATAATTTCCATCTGTTGAATACCACAAACCATCCCAACTTAAGTAAAATTAAAAAAAACATATCGTACTGGGATTTAAAATCTTTCCAGCCAAGAACCAATAAATATTACGAGTATAATAGAAAAATCTATTTCTTTCTATGCCACAATTTCGAACTAATTTCGATGAAAAATTATACCCAAGAGAGATGTATCCCACCCACAAAGATACAATGACTTATTAAAAACAAGATCACTTTGTTTTACCGTAAATGCTAAATGGAGCGAGAACAGCGATTCTTGGCTTAAATGCGTTAATTAACTAAAAAATCCAATTCTGTAACTTTGTATCCATTTGATTTGCATTTGAAATCTAAACAAGTTAAGAGCAATTAGCAAGTACGTACGACCCAGGCATGCCTCTTATTTTCTACTGTGATACCATTTGAAACACATCAATGAAATTTTGTGGGTGGGTTACGCCTATCTTGAGAATTTCCATGAATTTATTTAAATGCTGTAATAAGCAACTAAACAAATTTTCAAAATCGTGAATAGGGTAGCAAGTTGCAGATGTTTTTCCTTATCAATCCACAGAGCTTGAATTTCAACTGATGGGCAGGTTACGGCTCTAGTGGGTCTTTCTGACAATTTTTTAGAATATGTACTACTTAGTGATCGGAATTAAAGACGAATTAAATAAAAATAAAATAGTTAAAATCGGAGAGTTGGTACAGCATGTTTTCGAAATTGCGGGGGTGAGACGAGTAGTTATCCGATTGAAACAAGCTTCGTGTGCAAAATTAGTTCGAAAATGTATTTTTCTAAATATTTGTTGGTACTCGACTTTTTTTTTTTTTATTTCTTTTAATTTTATTTATTTTTCCTATGTAATTTGTTTTCCAATTTTCCTAAGTGGAACTACTAAAATTGTTCACCTGGTTGCTGAGATATAAAACTTCAAAAACACTTCTTTTGGGACTTTGAGACTGACTCCCCGTAAACATGGAACCTTGAAATTTCATACGGAGGTAGTGCTTGTTGTATATACAAAGAGCTAAATGAATAAAATTAGTTTTAAACGATGGGCGAGGGAATGTGTGTTAGTATGATGTAAGATCCTCAAAACAAGTGGTGTATATCTGCATAGTCAACGTAAAACCCTAAAATTTTACTATTTCTAAAAATGGACGGGTAGTAGGGCCATATATAAATCATAGCGGCATATTATCATGAGATATATTATTTTGAAGGCAGCAATTTTATCTCAGTTCAATTGACACATAGTTCAAGAGACCTTTTGTAATGGAAATAAAATTGTACTAAAAATGGCTTAGGCACCTCAAATCCTACTTAGTGGTTGCCTATCGATAGTCTATCAAGTATTTATATCTAACCAAAAATATTATTACTGGACTAATTCTCTTCTACAAAAATCCTGTAACTGTTTCAATGTTTTTCCAAATAAATTTGACAATTGCCACACTTTTATATCTCGATACTTTTAGTGAACAGAACTGGCCCCGTTTTCAGTGTTCTGTACCAGAATGGTATAAACGGACTAGTAAACACTGTGTCTGCTTGTCCGTCTGTTCGTGTGTCTGCCACGCACTTGTAACTTTTTAGCCTTTCAACCTAAATAGCTGAAGTTTTACATACAAATCGTACGTAATGGATCGAAGGCAACCAGGAACAAAAATTTAAAAAATATTTTCGTGGAGGGAAGGCTTTGGAGTATAACTGTGCCCATATTTTTACCCGCCATCATGTGACAACAAATTGAAGCTAAATTTATAGGGAATCCAAAATGTTTGTTTGGCACGGAAACTAACAAAAAATGAAAAAAAGGACAATAACAGGATTGTTTGACAGTCCACCTCGAACCACTTATCGCCATCGAACCTAAACACACGAGCACTATAGTGTAAAACTGTGTTGATGTTTTTACTCTATTTGAGCACTGTCGTCCATTGCTGGTCTGATTGGCAATGAAATCGTTGTACTAGTGAACTTCGAAAGAATCATAAGCGTGTTAATATTGACCCGTTTCTTGGGTCATTCACCCTTGTGTTGCGGTTTAGTTCAGTTCCAGGAACTGCTACCAAGATATATCTCCAATTCTTCACTGCATAGTGTGTCGCATTAATTTAAGACATATTCCGCTTCTTAGCTTATGCGTGCCAGTGGGTGGTCAGTGAAAGATGACATTGAAGATGATTGCTCTCTTCTTTATTGTTGTTGTACGCGTGTTGAATTAAATCTTTGCTCTCGTCTTTGAGAATGATTTGCCGACGGCTTTTGATTTGAACTTTGGATTTGCCGACGGCAAATGTAAAGCGTATGATGACATTATTGAATTGGCACAATTTAGTTTCTTGAACAAAACAAACTCAAAAAGCATAGGCGATGTCCGCTCCCCCTAATCTACCAAGTTATTAATTCGAACAATTTGAAAAAAAAATTAAATCTTTTTTTTTTATTTTTATTATGAGGAGTAAGGAGAAAATAAAACAAAAATCTTTTGGTGCAAACAGTTCTGGAAAAATATTGGAATATGTGGAATGAAAAGTCACCCCACAATCTCTCCACACCGTCTCCATCCTACTCGTATTTTGTTAGTTTTCAGAAAAAAGTGTCTGCACGCCTGACGTTACTTAATCCAATTTTTCCAAACCCAATTTTCATTACAATCTGTTAGGCGGTTCGTGAGTTAGGCATATGAGCTGAATCATTCAAAAACATTTTAAACCCCTCTTCATATATTACTCCCACTTCTTTCGTTGTCTATCAATCTCAAGTGGAACTACTAACGTATCAGTCCAGGTCTACTTGCCAAATTTAATCGAAATCTTTAGGAGTTCTTGAGTTGATGACTTAAAGGTCACACTTGATCCTATTTAGACATTTTTTAGACGAAATTGTCTACTTTTTGGATGTATATACGAGGGTAGGTCAATAAGTCCCTTAAAAATGACATAAGGAACACTCTTTTCGGCATAAAAACAATTTCTATTTCAACATAGTCTCCTTTTAGCTCTATACACTTCATCCAACGTTTCTCCAATTTTTTGATGCCCTCCAAATAATACGATTTCTCGAGCCCCTCAAAATAAGCGTTTGTTTCAGCGATGACCTCTTCATTCGACCCAAATCTCTTACCCCCGAGCCATTTCTTCATGTTTGGAAACAAGAAATAGTCGCAGGGGGCTAAATCTGGGAAATATGCTGGATGAGGGAGGAGTTCGTAGCCTAACTCATGCAATTTTGCCATTGCGACTGCGGACTTGTGCGCCGGTGCGTTGTCCTGGTAAAAAGAACATTTTCTTCGCCAAATGCAGCCGTTTTTGCTTCAAATAAGCTTGAAATCGATCCAGCAGCTCTGCGCAATATACGCCGGTGATAATTTTACCATTTTCAAGGTAATCGATGTGAATAACACCGCGCGCATCCCAAAAAACTGTCGCCATGACCTTGTCTGCTGACAAACCCGCCTTGGCCTTCTTCGACTTCGATTCACCAGGAGAAGTCCATTGTTTTGACTGTTCCTTGGTTTCTGGTGTGTTATGGTGAATCCAGGTTTCATCCACAGTTACGAAACGGCACAAAAACTCAGCCGAATTTTTCTGGAACATCGCCAAACACACCTTTGAAGTTGTCAAACGAATATGTTTGTTGTCGATTGTGAGCGAACGCGGCACCCATCTTGCGGAAAGGTTTTTCATGTCCAAATATTTATATAAAATCGAAATCACTGAGCCATGTGATAAGGCTGTGGCCTCTTCAAGCTCGCGCACTTTCACTCGCCGATCATCCATTATCAAACCATGGATTTTGTCGACCATTTCTAGTGTGGTGACCACAATTGGGCGACCAGAACGTTCGGCGTCACTTGTGCTTGAACGACCGCACCGAAATTGAGTAAACCAGTGGTGAATGGTTCCAATCGATGGTGAAGAGTCCCCATAATATTTGCCCAGCTTTTGTATGGTTTGCGTGATAGTTTTTTCTCGCAAAAAATAGTGTTTAATGAGCACTCGAAATTCACTTTTTTCCATTTTAACGATATAAAACGGCTGCCACAACAAAACTATTTGACAGATCTGTCTGAAAATTTGGGTGCGTTCTTTTAAAAGATGATTCTTGACAAAAAAAAAATTAAATTTAAGGTGACGGCACAATTTGTGTTAACTTCCAGGGACTTATTGACCCACCCTCGTACATACAAATTAAATTTAATTAAAACCACCTTCGTGGTTCTCAAGCATTACATTATATATTCTATATATTCTTATCAGTGTTGATTTCTTGTATTGGACTAAGTCACTGTGCGGATTGAAAGTATTTATATATAAAAATTGTACTGTAATTGCAATAATCAAATGGAATTACCACTTAATGGTAGAAGTTCACTATTTTTTGTTACTAATTATAGTAACCCCCATCTTACAATATGCCGCACCGTCAATATCCAGTGACTTAAAAGCTTTGCAGTGCTCAAATTTGGATGTGTTTCAAACTGTTGTCTCGAAAAGAGCAAGAAGAAAAAAATAGGCTACATTTTGCCCATCCGATACCGCATAGATATCAGACATCGCACATCACACCCGTACCGTTCTATGTTTTGAAAAGATAATAGTGTTTCATTAAATTCCAACCCATTCCCCAAAGCAGAGGAACCATTTTTCGTTTGACGATAGGGATTTTCATGGAATTCTCTACTCAATCTGGGTGAACGTCCACCGTGTATGACATCTGAGTTAATCTAATTGGTTTTCCCATATTAAGGCTGTAATTTTCTTCAGGATAGAGGCACAAAAACCAATCAACCTAAATTTAGCTTCAATTTCCTAGAATTTTTCCACTCACTGAATGGCTCTACAGGTCCTATATACGAATATACCTACTCTATGGATACAAGCAGACATGAGTTTTCTCTCAGAATTAAGCAAATAATCCCTCAGGTTTTGGTGCACTAACAAATTGAAATCCATCTACCATTACTTGATCCACAGAAAGATTAATTGCCATTCGAATGCAACAAATATGAAATGCAAGTGGTTTACCAAAAAGGCCAACGTTTTCGTTTCAATTTGAGCACAGAAGAGGAAAATCTTCGGAAATAAAATGCCCACAAACTAGTTTCTCATGCAGAATGAAATCCAAACAAATTATTCCAAGTAAAGCCACCCCGATGAACTCATTCATATAATAAGCATCAAACATATGCCCTGCCATGTCTTCCGGAAGCTTACGGTCCGCTCTGATCATTTGTTTGCCCATTTCCGACCTACACACTTGTGTTTGGTTTGCGGTTCTACCGACGATGTCCAATTTCGTAATCAAAAAATATCCTGTATTAATCCAGGATTTGCTGCAGGAGCATATCCTTTGTAAAACTAATGCATGAGAGCATTCCCAACATCTGTAATGTCAGTTAGGTGGTGCGGCACGGGGAGGTGTAAAAAGTTTCCCTTTTTGGTGATTTATGGATTTACAAAGAACTTTCCTGATTGCATTTAAAATTTATTTCGACTTTATGCATTCGGATGTTGGTTTAGTTAGATGTTAGGCCAAGGCAAGGCATAACAAATGTAATGAACATTTCAGAGAATCTGGCTGACAAAGACTGTAATGAATTGATTCTCATGCACAAGTGCTTGGCTGGCAAAGAGATGACTCGCATCAATCAAATGAATGCGAAATTTGCGTTCCTCTTATTTGGATACCTACTCAGGCCCCCATTGGGCTAACACGTGTCGCTGTTTGTTTCCAATGGATTAACATTCGAATAAAAAGCCCAAAATTATACTTTTGTACATACATATTGTATGTACCTAGATTATAATGTATGCATCCTGTGGATCGTGGGTTGAGTTTGATGTGGCTTATCCTTGCGTTGTACTGTCATAGAACTCCAATCATTTGTACATCAAGATGTGTCACGTAACAAATGGAATTTGCAAAATTAAAATGGAAAGGTACCTATGCCATTCAAATAAAGGCGTAGCAATGAATTTTTAAAATTCTTCTGTGCGATGTAAGTCATTGGTAATGAACTGGTGACAATGATTTTGAAGAAGGGTGAAGTTTAGAGATGCACATACGATACGAGTAGCATGAGAAAATTCAAGCCATCAGTTCAGATTAAGAATCTTTGCAAAGAAAATTCACCGGGTAAAGATGTATGAATATTTGTCTTCAGGAGGGGCGAACCTATAACTCTGAGACAGCGTCTCTAGATGCTGATACACCTGTTGATTCTGCTTCTGAATAGCTAAATTTCAAAGTTCACTAGTTCTGTAGTAAAAGAAGATTTTATAGAGAGATGTTGGCGCATTTACTAGGTGCACATAAAAGTGATGACTCCTAGCGCCTTCCCTAATGGAAAGCTCAAATGCTGTATTTCCAACTTTCGTTCCCTTAAGGTCTTCAGAACATCTTTAATGGGAGTATCTCTTCAATAGACATATACAGGCCTGTTACCAGTCTTCTACGCCAACGGGTAGAGATTAGATGTTAGTGCGGGATCATTCATAGAATGAATATACTGTCGGGTAAATGGAGAAAATGTTTTGGGGCCTAGCTTCCTACGTGGTAACAGTATGTGTCGAGAGGTAATAAAATGATCTAAAATTATGTCTGCTGGGAGTAAAAAAAAAGTTTACTAGTTCTAGTTTCTACCGGGTGTACATAAAAGTGATGGGCTATAGTCGGATGAAGCAAATGACAAAAGATACCATTAGATCAATCAATTACCAGTAATGGAACTTCTGGGGATCCATCTTCCTCCGTTCCTAGCGATAGGCTAGAAGTCTGTTTTCAGTGTAAAAGAAATTCATGACTAAAATATGTATGGAAAGTTAATTGAATCTACAAGCGCCAAAGTAAATTCTTTTATAATTTTTTTTTTTTATTTTGCATTCAAAATCCTTCCCAAATCTTTCATATAAAGGTGCCACAGGGTGTCCGGTGGCAGATTTGTATTTTTAAACCTAAACACTATGAGACTTGTATTACTTAGTTAAATATAAAGAGAAAGTATGCGGATTCTATTTTTTAAAAATGATATCGTCCAAATGCCGTCCATTTAGTCGGACACACTGTTGGAAGCGGACCACCGTGTTTCGTGACACGTTCTGCAGCATACTTGGCTGGATGTAGTGAATTTCATGTCGGATATTTTCCTTCAGCTCCACGATAGTCCGCGGGTTATTAGTGTATAAAAAAATCCATGGAGGTTAACTCGATGGCCAGGGGACGTCTCCAAAGCGGCAGATCAGATTTCATAGCAATTGTTCACGCAGTGCATTCATGGAGGTTCTAGCGGTATGCGGAGTAGCCCCATCTTGTTGAAACTACGTGTGTTACTAGTAAGATGGATGTGCTCGCAAATTAGGTAAAAAATAATCTGTGATCATGCTCCCATAATTTGAGCTGTTCACATTTATCGCTGGTTCTCTGGAATTTTCAAACAAAAAAAGACTGACACCGTTTGCCGATAAGGCGCACCAAACACCAACTCTTGGACAAATGTGCTTAAGTCGCGGTTGTGAAGCCTAATAGCTACAATTTTGCTTATTTACTTGCCCATTCAGGTGGAAGTGGGCCTCGTCACTCCAGAAGATGCAATTCACAGTGCGAAATCTCACCAACATTGTTTCACAAAAGTGTTTGCGTAAATTAAAGTCATTTTCCTTAAGTTATTGCACCAATTAAATCTTAAAAGGGTGAAATTTTAAATCTTTTAGTAGAATTTCATGAACGATAGCTTTTGGGAGTCCTAAAGTAGCCGCTCTTTTCCGCACTGAGATCCTTGGATTTTGTATGCAAGTTTCGTTCCACCTCCCGAATGTTTTCGGTGATCCTTGATGTTCTGCTGGGCCTTGGCTGAGTAAAAACTGGTTGGCGCGCACTCACGTAAGAATCGCCACTTTTAAAACACGCCTCTATAGCAAACGCACGATGCTTTCCCGACCACTGCGGTACTGTGATTGGCAAACCCGCAATCTTGGTGATTCAAATGACGCCAAACTTCACCATTTATAACTTATTGAGATATTCACATATTAAAATATAAATCTGCCACCGGACTGCCATCTACATTTCAATAATTTTCACAAGAAGTATGAAAAAAACATAAATTTTTCAGTGCCAACATGATTGTGAATGAAGTCAAAGAAGGCATAGTATATTTCTTTCAATATTGCATACTATATCCTTTCAATCTCCAGCTATTCAATAGCAACACTAACTACTCGTATCTACTACAAACTACAAGCGCTGTCTCAGCGTTATAGGTTCGCCTCTCCTGAAAACAAATATTAATACATCTTTACCAGATGAATTTTCTGTGAAAAGATTCTTAATCTGGACTGATGGCTTTTATTTTCCCTTGCTATCATATTTGCATCTCTAAATTTTAACCTTCTTCAAAATCCGAAGAAGCCATCGTCACCAGTTCATTACCAATGTTTCACCTCACACAGAAGAATTTTAAAAATTCATTGCTACCCCTTTATTTGAATGGCATTCCTTTAACTCTTTCCATTTTTATTTTGCAAATTCCATTTGTTACGTGACATATGAGTATCTTGATTCTTGATGTACAAATGATTTGAGAAATATATATGAATGCACATATAACTAGTTCACCCGTGCTCGTCTGTCACTTTTAAGACAAAAAAAAAGTATTTTCATCTCCCTAATCGCTAACCATAGGCCAGCAGCTTAGCGACTGCTGTATGCTATTGTGTTATGTATACTGACAGAACATCATTATCCCCAGCGTTTTCATTTTCACTACTAGTATTGTAGTATTCTACTACACTTTTTTGGTTTTCCATCTATTCCACTACTATTTTTCAGGAAAGACAAATCGTTTGCCAAAATCAAAAGAATTGTATAGTGTTGCACATGTTTTGACTGTCTGCCTATCCAAAAGTGGGCAAATGCACTCATTTCGTGATGGTGTAGACGCTTTTTAGCAGTTCACTTTAAAAAAATATGAAGTGGGAACACTGATCATCGTTCCAATCTTTCAACTCAAAAACAAAAAGCAGAAGAAAACACAAACAGTTCCATCAGCTTCGCTCATCTGTCAACCAATCGGCTCTGCTCTCAAATACTCGTAGAGTAAAGAGACAGTAGAGGGAGAACGAGAATGAAAACAAATGATCACGTCTGTTTCATTAAATTCTGAATTTTTTGCAAATTATATTTTTGATATTGTCCAGCTTCTAGATAATGTACAAGTATGATTTTAGGCTCAAACTCTGGATGTTTAAAAGCCCTAAAAGCCGAAACTAATTTTATTGAAATCAAAAAAACAGAAGTTGGAGTTATTTACGTTTCTACGTTTCAATATTATAAAAAAATCATTAAAATTGGTTAAGCTGTTTTGAGTGTAACCGACAATAAAAAAAAAAACAACTTATTTTTATAATAGTAGTAGAGATTAGGAGAGATTTTGTACTATGTGCCTGCCTCTTATCCTGTCGAAGTGTTCCTTAGAATGAAGAGGACAGTCTGCCCTTTCTTTACCAGCTTTTTTGGCTTTTTAATTGTCGTAGACGTGGCCTGGAACACAACGAAAAGTCACATTATTTGTCTTGCTTAGAATTTTTGAATTTATGTACGTACGAGTACAATCTGTCCCGCGTGGCAAAAACAATCGCCCTATTTACATTATGTCACCGTGACAGATAGCTGCTCGTGTAACCTGGTTGTAAATAAAATTTACAACTTTTTTTTAAAAGAAAGTTTCTTGGGTTTTTTTTTTAACTGGAGCGACACTTACAGTGGCGGAAAACTAAATAGCACTCTCAAATACTTCCTTGTAAATTCAGAGGTATTTTCATGTCAGCAACGCAATGATACAGCATTCTTAGGAAAGACGGATCTTTACACTGTGGCAGCACCACGACAGTGGTATATGTGTAGCAGATACCCCTCTTGGGTCAAGTGCTGATCAGTATGTTTACCTCGGTTTCGCCTTTCAACTATGACCTCGTAAATAGTATCACAATTGAGTTATTATTAGTATCCGCAAAGTATTAAATGTGTCCCCAGGGTAGGACCGTTTATTGCACTCCGCAACAATGTGGTGGATAGTCTATCGTTGAGCCCCGCAGTCGAAAGCTGAGATAAAGCAGAGAGTCTGCACAACTTCCTTGATTTGTCCGAATCCTGTTAAGTACCAGCCATAAGTTGCGAGGTAGGTCAAATCCAAAGAGTCGGCAAGGGGGGTTCAAGACGGTGATGGTATCAGCTTGCATGGATGCTGCCCATTCTGAATTCAAATTAAATGTATCATGTGCTAGTTCTTCAGCGAGCTTTATGCTGCTAACGTGACTAAAGGGTTTCAGTGCCTTCGTGAATTTGCTGTTTCTGCTCAGCACACGAAACCAACCACATTTGTTATGTGTTGCTTGTATGTGAGGGATCTGTCTAAGGTTACACATTTTGGGTTTCAACTGTTATTAAACGAGGTGTTGATAAACTGGGCAATCTGTCTGAAATTTGCAAATTAGTTGATTAGGTGAAAACAGCAGAGTTCTGCATAGGCTGACTTGTCTAAAGTATTCGTTGAGTTGCTCAAGGTCTAGGGTTAGAGTTCTTTCTGTGTTCGCTGTTCTTATCCTGAGTAGCAATTGGCATACCCTAATTTCTTTGATGTGGTAGCAGGTATATCGCTGATGCACAAATAAAAGAGCAAAGAGGTGAGGACGGAGCCCTGGGGCAAAGTGTTATTAAGCTTCTTCACTCTGATTTTATTATAATTGATGAAGTCTTCTAGGAAGCTGTTTGAGAGTAGGTTATATATTCCCAGGCACGGGAACAGCAGCTTAAAGATGAGCCGAACAGTGTCGTATGCTACGGTAAGGTCGACAATGGATGTTTTGAGCCTCCTCTCAAATCCTGCCTGCGTTGTCAATGATAACTCTTGATTCGTACAATTTCTACTCGCGCGAAATACAACTTGTTCGACAGGTCCTGCTAATGGCAGGATTTATCCGATTGTAGATGAGGCATTTAAGTAGTTTTTAGCGAATAGGGCGATAGTTTTCCGAAAGGTCATTAGGTTCACTTGGCTTGTAAATAGCTATGACTTTCGTTCGCCTGAATGTAGCTAAGACTGCGCTTGATTCCAGTATACTGCTGTAGAATTCTAATAGCCAGCGACTTGTGTTTTTTCTGCTTTGTTCAAAAAACTTCAGTTAATGCCCTCAAACCCCGCCGCCTTTCGCGTTTTTACTGCCAAGAGGGAGGTTTTAACCTCTTCGGGTGTGGAACTGTCCAAAAACTGTCATGTCTGTGGGGTATTGTTTTTGAGGTTCCTCAGCGAACATTCTATGGTAACTAGCCATTTTGTTCGAATTTATTTAGGATCTTATGGAACTCCATGCTTTCCTGCTACATTGGATGAAGTTGAGATAGTTGACATTTTTCCAGTTGTCATAGAGTCGTTCTTTGTTGCTACGAGTAAATAAAAAAAAAGATTTATGGAAGAAAGCTTAAACCGCTCAAATGTTTACAATTTAAATCAAACATTGCAGGTGCGAGTATTGTTATGATACTCTTTCCATGTTACAAGTACTCCAAGTAATTTGTGGAAACTAACTTCAAACTTTTTTTGAGATATGATGAAATCTATTTAAGTTATAAATGTCTCCAAAAAGAGATCTCCTTTTCTAAAAATCACTGTAGAGCGTACTACTTTAAAACAGACGAAATGTGAGTAACTATGATTGGTAAACCAAAAACTTTATATCTTTCTGCTGAGAATTCTCTTCTTTTTGTGTTATGCCATTTTTCCAAAAGAACAAAGTAAGGTTCTATCAAACGGAGATATATGTACGTACTCGTACAGCAAGAGAATGTAGAATCCAGTATATAAATATCTCTAGGCAAACGAGAACACAATGAAAACCAAAGGAAATGTTGGTTTGGCTGGGTAACCCTCCCAACAGTGTACTTCGAAGCATACCTATGGGAGCAGTGTTTCTTACAAAGATGTGAAATAAGTGCATATGATCCAGGTCACATCTGTGACGAGACACATGGACTTCAAAATAAATGCAGCATTTAATTTAAAGAAGAAACATGTCCATGAGGCAGCGATTTAACCCCCTACCCTGTAGTGGTGAACTGTATTTATATATTCTCAATCAGCAAAGATACAAAATATATTCAATCAGTGTACGAATTTTTTAAATTCACCGCTTTTATAAGTACAAGCTGGCGGGTATTCAGCATCATCAAATTTATCCAGTAGGGAGAGAAAGATGATTTATTCCGTTGAACAGAGATACATTCGTATACTTGATCCCCAGAGGTCCTATTCGTTGTGAATGGAATTCTTCTTCAATATTTAAAAACAGGAGCTTTTCATTCAAATTTCCTGAATAGCTGCTGTTTGGCTTAAAATGCTTTCTCGCTACGAGTACGAATATGAATCATTTATAAACCATCTGCACGAAGTTTGGGAATGTAGATACTCCTGACAGCTTTACTACAAAGCCCCGAAATTGAGGGAAACGTTTTGTTTGTTGTGAATATTTTTTCCGTATACTCGTAGCTATTACCTACTGGAAGGAAAACACATTTTAGTAACTGTCAGTAGTTTTGATATTCAAATCAATTTCCAAGTATTATGTATTCATTTGGCGCCAAGTTGGCTATACGAAATTCAGACTTCCTATTACAGGAAATATTTTCCCATCATCCTGTCTGAGGGGGAAGCGTGAGATAAATTAAGCGGAATTAAAACACAAATAAAAACAGCTTCGGGTGGGTTGGGTATGACATTTCAGTGAACACTGAAAACGAACAGCGCAAACAGGGAATTTTGGTAGAAATTGTAGTCGTAGCTAATTAGGGCGTTGCTACGATACGTCAGATTGTATTTGCTCTTCCCTTGGAGTCGAGTGTTCATTTGAATGAAAATCAGCATTAATATGTACCTAATGAGTCAAATCTGTGTAGGTACGAGTAGGTACCTGGCAAGTTGTTATCGTGGCGATAATATCAAATTCTATTTGTTTGCAACTACTTATGGCTATGTTTCGTAGAAACCGGTAATGAGTCATTATTCGTATTGTCGACTAATTTTGAAAACAGACAGATAAAGGAATCAAGTCACTGTAAACTTTCCCTCGAGCATATCGGACGTTGTTCATGGCGGTGTTTATTTTCTTGAACTTACTAGATTTCATCAGCCATGCCGGGTGCTTTTTAGAAACTTAACAACTCTCAGTAGCTCATGGTATTCTGTCAGGTATCTTTGAAAATACACTCCACGATTTCCTAGAAATTCATATCCATACGTAGATATATGCATATAATAGGTACACTAGTCGATTGCCATGTAAGGAAGTGTTTTCCTAGAAGTGTAATCAGTGTGGAGGTTTCTATTAGTATACGCAATGACTTTCAATGGATCACTACGTCGCGCACAAGAAATGAAATCTAATCAGTGAAAACATACAAAAGAAAACTTTCCACAGACTTTTTGTGGGTGGATTTCCATTTAATTTATGACCCAAAATACGAATAAATCATAGGTGTAAGCTTGATAATTACGTATGGAGACGATGTTAGGACAAGCGTTCCACTGTTAGACAATAATATGGGTTCACCCACATAGACGAATGGAGTTCTATGAATAAGGGTTGCAAAAAGCGTACATGAAGGGAGATATAAAGGAACAAAATAATTGTACAAGCACGCTAATGACTAGCTACCTAGCTACTTTATGCAATTCAGTGATCACTGATAGTGTAAATAGTGGAAAGTTTTGAACCACCCATCAAAATTTTAACACAAGAATTTATACTGCAGAATTAATTACCCATTACAAAAAAATGGCATTAAAATAATTTAAAAATGGAAAAAAAAAGGTTTGTACCCAAAAGGTAAAGCACAATGTTTTAGTACATACTTGCTTAACGGAAGGGTCCCTACCCGTGACACGGCAGCCTTCCATCCTCTGACATCCGCCTTCAGCGTTCTAGCATCCGCAATAACTTGGTCCTTAAAACGGGGGTTCGGTCTTTTTTGTTTTCTCGAACCTGGGGGCTGGGATTTGAAGATCCTTGTAGCTGGAACATTATTGTCCATTCAATCGATGTGGCCTAGCCAGTGTAGTCGGTGTGTTTTGGCTTTTCGGACTACATCCACATCTTGATACAGCTTATAGAGTTCGCGGTTGTATCTTCTTCTCCATTCGCCCTCCTCGCATATGGGACCGAATATTCTACGAAGAATTTTTTTCTTGAAAGTATTCAAGATCTCCTGCTTATCATCCAGCACTCGGCACCATAGAGTAGGACTGGCAGAATAAAAGTTTTGTAGAGCACGCATTTCGTCTTCCGAGTTAGGAGTTTTGATTCTACTAAGATGTCGTTCGTGGAGCTAATGTTTACTCCGAGGTAGGTAAACTCCTTAACCACTTTGAAGTTACTGTTGTCAACAGTGACGTTTTGTCCTAGGCGATGATGTTGACAACATATACTAGGTTTTGTCCTCGTTTACTTCAAGGCCAACTCGTTTCGCCTGCTCTGCAATTTCCGTAAAAGGATCTATGACGACACTCTAGGAGCGGCCGATAATGTCGATGTCGCCTGCGTATCCCAGCATCTGGACGAATTTGTTGAAGAGAGTGCCTTCCGTGTTGACGCCTGCCCTGCACATCTGTTCAAACACTAGATTGAAGAAATCACATGATAGCACATCTCCTTGCAGAAATCCACTACACGTTTAGAATAGTTCAGAAGTACTGTTTCCAAACTGCGCATTGCATTGTGTGTTTTCCAGCGTAAGGAGACACAGCTGGATTAGTTTTGGCGGTATCCCGAATTCGGCCATACGATGGATGCTTTGAAGTCGATGAAAATATGGTGAGTCTCGGCTTAAAATTCGCTGGTAGTATTTTCCAAGATTTGTTCTAATGTGAAAATTTAGTCTATGGTCGATATGCCGGGCCGGAAGCCACACTGGTATGTGCCGATGGATGTGTTGCAGAAAGGCTTGAGACGTTCACATATTAACTTTCAGTTTAAAGTTATTAACACTAAGATACTTTTGTGGAAATTATAAATACAAGTATAAGACCCGGCAGTGGTACTTAAACTGTTCAAACAGGTATAAGTACCAAAGAATTATACTTGTATTAAATGGCTTGTAAATACAATGTACTTGTACTTGTACTTTGATTTTAACTTTACAAGTAGTTCTAAATTCTTCTCAAGAATATGATTTTTGAATCGAAATCCCCCATCACACAACTTCTCAAAGAGATTAGCTGGAATTCTTCTCTGTAAATATGGCACACCTCTTGCAACATTGACGGTGAACTGCACACTTACAATGTTAAGTTATTTTTTGGATCAATTTGAGATAAATACTGCATTCTTATGTATATGATTTAGGCAAACTTAGTATCTACACACTTTTTATGTTAAAAATGAATTTGTATCTACATGGCAGTGCTGTCGTTTGTACAACTATAGTAATATTTGCACTAATTTTGGACATCCGGTACTACAGTACTACTGTACTATTTTGAAAATCATTTGTTTTGTGAAATACTTTCATTCTTAAAAAGCAGATCATAAGTGAGTTGCAACTCAGGTTCGGGCATCTTTGGTGAATTTAAAGAGCATTTTATCTGGAAGAATACTGCTTACATTATTTTCAGTGAAATATATCCAACTAGCTGTAGAATGGAGTTTGTAACTCAAATATTTCAATTGTACGCATACGAGTGTGGGTCAATAAGTCCCTGAAAAATGAAATAAGGAACACTCTTTTATGTATAAAAACATTTTATTTTTAAACATAGTCTCCTTTTAGCTCTATACACATCATCCAACGTTTCTCAAATTTTTTGATGCCCTCCAAATAATACGATTTCTCGAGCTCCTCAAAATAAGCGTTTGTTTCAGCGATGACCTCTTCATTCGACCCAAATCTCTTACCTCTGAGCTATTTCTTCATGTTTGGAAACAAGAAATAATCGCTGGGGGCTAAAATCTGGGGAATATGCTGGATAAGGGAGGAGTTCCTACCCTAACTCATGCAATTTTGCCATTGCGACTGCGGGACTTGTGCGCCAGTGCATTGGCCTGGTGAAAAAGAACTTTTTTCTTCGCCGAATGCAGCCGTTTTTGCTTCAAATCGGCTTGGAATCGATCCAGCAGCTCTGCGTAATATGCGCCGGTGATAGTTTTACCCTTTTCAATGTAATCGATGTGAATAACACCGCGCGCATCCCAAAAAACTGTCGCCATGACCTTGTCTGCTGACAAACCCGCCTTGGCCTCCTTCGGCTTCGATTCACCAGGAGAAGTCCATTGTTTGGACTGCTCCTTGGTTTCTGGTGTATTGTGGTGAATCCAGGTTTCATCCACGGTTACGAAACGGCACAAAAACTCAGCCGAATTTTTCTGGAACATCGCCAAACACACCTTTGAAGTTGACAAACGAATGCGTTTGTTGTCCAAACGATCACGCCATGTGATAAGCCACTCGCCGATCGTCCATTATCAAACCATGGATTTAGTCGACCAGAACGTTCGGCGTCACTTGTGCTTGAACGACCGCACCGAAATTGAGTAAACCAGTGGTGAATGGTTCCAATCGATGGTGAAGAGTCCCCATAATATTTGCCCAGCTTTTGTATGGTTTGCGTGATAGTTTTTTCTCGCAAAAAATAGTGTTTAATGAGTACTCGAAATTCACTTTTTTCCATTTTAACTAAAATGCTAGTAGGCGTCTATATAAAATGGCTGCCACAACAAAACTATTTGACAGATCTGCCTGAAAATTTAGGTACCATCTTTTGAAAGATGATTCTTGACAAAAAAAAAATTAAATTTAGGGTGACGACACAATTTGTCTTAATTTTCAGGGACTTATAGGCCCACCCTCGTATTACCTATACAATCGGACTAATAATTCCGCTCTCAAGAAACGTCCAAACTTACTTCGCTTATTGTAAAGAATTGATAGCCATGCATGAAACAGGAAACATAATTACTTGTGGCATCATTTGAATTTCTTAACCCTGTCAAGCATAATCAGACATACTCGTACATGAGACTTTTATGACCTCTGCACCCATTTTCTCAGGTTTCAGATTTTAATGTGAGATTCGTATAAGTGGTAATTATTGAGAAATATGAATGAAAATTATTTGAACAACGCCTTGTCAACAAGTGATCGTAGTATTATTTACTTTCGTAATCTCAACATTGAAACTGACACGCATTCTACATCGTCTTCGTGCCCCTATGGAAGGACCCCCTTTTTAAGATCAAAACGTGTACTCCTATTTATTTGGAATATTACTATTTTTCCTCAGCTGTACTCAGGGCTGTCGGAGTGCGACTAAATTTAACCAATTTTTTGACTGGTCTTCCACTATGAGACCACTTTTCAAAATTGGCCAAATTTACCACTTTTCTTAAGTCTTTGAGACCTTTAACCTTTTCTTAAAATTATAATATTAAACTAAAATTAATTTTGTTCGGCCGAATGGGCGTAGCAACGACATCGATGTATACGAGTAGGTTCCATTTGAATAGCATTTTTTTTCATTCATTCTGACAGTTGATATCACCAAAATAATGACAGCTAAGGACTTTGCCCCTCAATACAAGTGTATTTTCAAAAAATATATAAATACAATTCTTAACTTCAATTACGTTTTCATTTTATGTTAGCACGCGGGACGAAACTATTTATTATAAACTGTTGGTAGTAAAGGATCTCGTTTATATACCTTGTCTCTGTTCTCACTTCTGCCAATTACATCGGCACGGTGGTCAAACAGAGAATGACTCTTCCAATAGCTGTTTCAATGCAATAAGAAGGTAAGTTCATCATTCCAGTGCTGGTGTTTGATTTAAAAGCTTTGATTTTGTCAAAATAGGAATGAAGTAGTTTTGAAATCTTATTAATGGACATGTAAATCTGCCTCAATATTATATTGAGGAAAAGAATACCAACGGATGAATACCAACAGTCCAGCTCGGAGAGCTCTCGAATGCAAAACTAAGAGCTCTCAAATCAAAAAGGAATATCCAGGAGAAGTGGAAATGGGCCTCAACTATGTGGGAACCAGCTAGCAAAGGATCGAGCTTGCTGAAGAAGTCGAAGTAAACCCCGGACTGCAATAAAAAAGAGTTCGAATGTCGATAATAACAGGGGAAACAACTCGCTAATGGTTCTATTGAAGTAAACTCCTAAGTAGTTGACGATGGTCATGCAACAGAAAAACGTATGATAGTCTGTATGCTTTCCTGCGCAATATTGCAATAGCAACACCTAATCCATACGCCTTTGGTTCGGCTCCAGAAGTACTTCAGTTTATAGCCCAAGGTGATTGGTGCTATTAAATATAGTATGCCTGACACTGTTGTGAATATCATTCAAAAATCACTTTCCGCCATTCTTATGTAACAGAGCAATCATATGCTTCTGCAGTGGTTTGAAATAGGTACAACGTTATAGCTTTTAATCCTTCAAGAAGTACTTGTATCAAAAAATTGTCTGCTGAACTTCTTCAAAAGAATTGGGGACGACCAAAAATTATCCGGAAAAAGAGAATGGAAAAATATTTTTGTGGGAACATAATGCACAAAAAAAAAAGTTTGTACTCGTATCTACTAGTATTCTGTGAATCAGAAAAAATGTCAAGTTAACCTAATCAATTCAGGACAGACAAACCCCTTCTGATCCTTAAGTCGTTATTTTTACTTCCTCCTATAGAGCAAGCATTGTTTTCGGTAAAATGTTGGACCTGGAGATTTTAATTAATCTTGGGTCTCGCCATTCTGTCTGTCTGCCAGTCTCTCAGTCTTAATGCAGACTTAAATTTGAAATCTAACCAAATTTCAGACGAATAACATACACCCCGCGCAACAAAAAAAGCCGCATACGGGTTTTCCATTTTTTTCCGCTAATTACCTTTAAGGGATTCGCCGAATTATATTTTATTGCTTCCGGGTTAGGTAATGCACATTTTGGAATGTGTCGGAATTCATTCTGGCAGTATTTAACAGTGCGTGCAGTTGTATTTCTTAAATAAAAGTGAAAAGAGTATATCGCGATGTCTAAAAGGGTACAATTGAGTAAAGAAAATAAGGCAGTTATCGTCGCCTTATCCAAACAGAATCAGTCATTTCGTGAAATTGCTCGACAAATTGGATGCAATGAGAGTTCTGTAAGAAGATTCTGTAACAAATATCGTCGGGATCACAATCTGGACAGAAAAATTGGCACAGGATTGAAGAGATGTACCACTGTTCGGGAGGACCGGGAACTGAAGAGGCTAAGCTTGAGAAACAGGTTTAAAAATGCATTGGAGTTAAGAGCTGACCTGCGAGAAGCTACTGGGGCTGAAATTAGCGTCAGAACTTCAAGAAGACCAGCGAAAAAGCCACTTCTGACCAGCAAAATGAAGAAAACGCTCCTTAGCTGGGCTAAGGAAAGGCAAAACTGGAGTGTTCAAGATTGATCAAATGTGGTGTTCTCTGATGAGTCGAAGTTTAACCTAATCGGACCGGATGGGAAGCAGATAGTTCGTCGTAGAAAAGGGGAACGCTACAGCGACGAATGCATAGCTCACACCGTAAAACATTCTCCTTATGTTATGGTGTGGGGATGCATCACCGCAATCGGAGTTGGATCTCTAATTATGCTAGAGGGCACTGTTAACGCCATGCGGTACAATCAAATTATCTTAGATGGTGTACCGAGTATGGAAATGATAACAGCAGAAACATCAAAATGAATTTTTCAAGATGATTCAGCGCCTTGCCACCGAGCAAAATCTGTGAGTAATTCGAGGTTTTTTTTTTTTCATATTTATGGGTGTTTTGAAAATCTTAAGATTTTAGTTTTTAAATTTCCTCCAGAGATTAAAACTTTGAAAGAAGAATTATGAATAGAATCCCTAATTTGGCCGGGAAACAGTCCAGATTTCAACCCCATCGGAAATGTCTGGGCTCTTATGGGAAAGAAGATCCAAGATAAAAAACCAAAACCATGCAGCATCTAAAGAGCATCATTGAAGAAGTGTGGTTCGATGAAATTAATAACAATTACCTCGGTAATCTCTATGCCTCCATGCCAAACAGGGTTCATGACGTTGTTAGGGCGAAGGGTGGTGCTACGAAATACTAGAATTATTTTCTAGTATTATGAAAGTCTTAAATTATGTAAAAAGGTTTCTTAGTTAATAAAAATATGAAAAAAGAAATTTGCTTTTCAAATTGTTGCTCTTTTTTTTAATTTATGTATATTGATAGTACTTGAGTAATATCTGATATTTTGTAGTCTGATCTTCACGATCATTACTTTTTTTCAATTAGGCTACGAAATGTATTGTCAAATTGGGGAATGTGTTAACTTAAATGTTAAACATCAAAAATACAAAGTGACTACGCAGTGATTAGACATCATTTATTAAATTTCTTCCATTTTGTTTAAAAATTACCATGTGCGGCTTTTTTTGTTGCGCGGGGTGTATACGGAGCAAGTATCTACGGGCGACCCAGTCGTGCCATTTATTATTTTTTTTTTTTTAAAGGAAATTTCCAAATCTCGTGGACTCGATTTTCGGTTCATAGTCCAAGCAAGCAGAAACACCTTTTTGGTATACTGGTTGGAGAAACATTTTTCATCACGATCAAGTTGCATTTTAGCCATATTACCACCCTACTGCCCGTGTTATGCCTTCGCAGTAGAGTTGACATAAGCTTTCGCAATTGATCGACATTTTTATTTATTTCATGCGAAATAAATAGATGATTCTTGACATCAAGATTTGAACTCTGAACCAACAGCGTGACAAGCGATGATGTTACCACTACACAACGGTCAAATAGTTATGCAAAATATGGTTAAAAGAGGACATATATCAGCACCTCGGACATTTACCCGCTGTAATATTCCATACGTAACTACTATAAACCTTATAATAGCTCAATAAAAAGAGGTGGTTTTACAACCTGTATATACCCCGTTCGAAGATTTTAGATTCACATGTCTTCGGACATCAATTTATTTTATGATGACATTTCTTACAAATGCATTACCATGGCCACCCCAATATACTCGTGTTCATTTTTATAAGTTGAAATCGGATCTCAGGTAACGGGCCTTTTTCCTAATTATGCTATCCGGAGCATTGGCTTTTTTTTTACCACCAAAAGCACACAGTTGAATTGTCAATTGCCAGATATGAGTGGAAATGCATTTCCCTCATTACAATTAGCTTCAGTAATTGATAAAATCATAAAATAAAATAAAAGTATTGGGAAGCTGAAAATTCCACACTTCACGCCAATATCGCTCTGGCCAATTTTTGTTTACTTAGATGGCGCTACAGTCTGCCTGAGTCTCATTTAGAGGCAATAAATCCCAGAATATTCATACATAGATGTGAAACACCATTCACTAGTGCCTGTAACAGAACCATCGGACGTCAATCGTTTAGAAACATTGCATAGAAAATGTGCAAAGTAAATTACCAACAATATCAGCAACAGAAACTTTAAAATAAATTCTCAAGTTGCTGGTACTGACGGCTGTTGACAAGTGTAATCTGCTTCTTTTTGTATGCACCTATATCAGGACTTTTAGACACTTAAAATTTGCATGTTTTTCCAAGAAAAAATATCATAACTTGCGACACTCTTCCATACATATGTAGGTATGTGCGTAGTAAGACGAAAACACATAAAGCCAATTATGAATTTTTAATATGCATGTATCTAAGAGCATTTTAAGAGACACACCAGGATTTCAATGACATGCACAAACCCCAAAAGGGACCACCAGCCGCTTCAGGGACATTTATAGCTTTGTATTGAGTTCCTTAGTGAAAATTTGCATACTTAGTTACGAGTATGTAACGCCATTTAAGGGGGTAAGCAACATTCATCGTGTCGTTTTTTAGTGTTCCGTACCAGTATGGTATAAAACGGAATACTAATGGATCTGTCTGTCTGTGAGTACGTCACACGCCTGCAACTTTTGAATCTTTAGACCTAGAAATCTGAAATTTTGCTGAAAGAGGCATCACCTTAATGCGATATACGAGTACCAAATGAATGCTAAAGTTTGTCCATCTGCTGGTTTCTTTTTAAATCACAAGTTATTTTGACACTGACTCTATCGTATCTCTGCGGTAAGTAATGAATCGGTTTATGCTTGAACAACGTTGGAAAATAGTGCGATTTTTTAAAATAAATTTCGGTCGAAATAATGCACCAACCATGCCTGTTGTATGCAAGTTTATGAAGAAAGTTCGTGAAATTGCCATGCTAACTGATAGCATACCTAAGTTACGAGTATCTTCGTGTTCGTTCTATGCGATCAGCCGAGAATTTTGTTGCTGTTGCCGAAAGTGTGGTTTGTTTCTTCGAAGATGAAGATGGCAACAAAGTTATGGTCAACGGAGAGCGCTACAGAGGTATGATAACCGATTTTTTTATTATTGGCCAGAAACTGAGGAAATGAGCATAGACGATCTGTGGTTCTAGCTAGATGACGCTAAGTACTTTACAAGCCGTCCAACACTCGATCTTTTATACACTGAGTCCAATAGTCGTGTAATCAGCTGTTGGACTTTTTGATGACTGATATTATGCTTACAATCCATAAACGATTCAGCTACTTAAGCACAATATTGATTGAGTTATTCGTGAAATAGAGCCTCAAACCGTAGAAAATACCCCAAAATTGGGTTGACAGGATGGGCTACTGCTAAGCAAGCCGTGGCAGCCATAAATAATCAGAAAGTATAATGAAAGGAACCAACAGATGTCCCACCTTTGAAATATTTTCTTTTTTTATACAGTTTGTTGAAAAAAAAACTCAAAAATCGAGGCAAATGCTATTTTTAAAACACCTCATCATATTCACTCCAGCTCAGCTAATTTAATTCATTTTCACATGAGACAACTACAGTGCTAGTCTAAACTTAAGAACCAAATTTTATCAAAATTTGTTCAGACATTCTTGTGTAAGGCGGGCAATAAAGGCGCATTAAATATTTTTGAAACTGAGCCCCTACACCTTAACTACGCTCCATCCGATTTCGACAATTTTCTGACGCAACTACATACCTAGACATAAGGAGGAACATAGAAATACAAATTAGTGATTCTCGAGCAGACGTGTGAGAACATGCAGACATATAGACATGGAACAAAAAGTATTTGTTTTGATCTCACCCTTACAGACATGATCTTAGATACCCCCTTTCTCTGGAACAACGAAGAAGTCAAATTAGGATACATTCAAAATACGTACGAGGCTCTACTCGCACTAGATTGTCTAAGATGCAAATGGAATTTAAACTGCTTTACTTCGGTAATACACTAGGATTAACCAAGATATTTTGTAAAGTATTTCATACGTACGAGTTTATAGTATACGAGTAGTCTATAATAACAGAAAGTAATGACTACCGTATGAACTTTAATCCGGTCTCATTAGCTTTCAACAATGTGACACAATTTAGCTGCGTCAAGTGTAATTTCCTTTTCAATTATAATTTTCAATTTAACCAGTATTAGCACATTTCACGTAATCCAATTTTATTAAGGCTCCATTGTATGGAAAATTGTTTAACGAAATTATCTTCCCCCAATCGAATCGCCCTTTTGACAACACCTACCCTTTTCTGTTGTCAGCAAACATATGCACGTTCTGATGGCGAAAACAATAAAAAGCGATGACTGTCATCCATCGACATGACAATTAAAATACTCGTCATACAAGTTGAAACATGGAGCATAAAAAAAAATATAATTTACCCAAATGGGACCCGACCTTTTATTACCATCGATGATAGATAAAAAAATTTATACACAAAATAAATTATGAAATCATAAAGGGGCGAATTGAAATAAAACCATCACGGATTTATCGCGCTTCGTCTATCTTTATGCGATTTCGACCCCAACCCTATAAAGCAACCCCTGCTGTTGGGAGTTCTGATAAAAAATACGACATAAAGAAGCAAGTTCGTCTGGGTAGGTAGGTAGGTATTACGAGTATACCCCACAGCTTTATCAGAAAATTGGATTCTTACGCTTGGTGCACGCTTTCAAAATCAGCAAACTATTGTTCCGGCTCGTACAAATCCTTTTCAGCTTCCTTTTTCTCTTTGTTTGGCTACACAAAATCACAAAAACCGCACTCGCACTCTCCGGTCGGTCTCTACAACAATAAAGTCGATGACCCAAAACTAAGTCTTTAATCTAATTATGGTTCAAGTCCGCAAAAAGCGTTTATTCGTTTTATGGTCTATTCCGGGAAGATTAACACTTTGTGGAACAGCAAAGTTAACACGTACTTGGTATGGCGACAAACTCATACAGGACTCTACGCGCGAAAGGTTTTTATCAAACTGAACCAGCATCTGACGACTTGAAGTGGTAATGGTCCATCATCAATGGAACTTGGCGCCAAACTGAGCATGACGCCAAATTTTGTACACCACTGTAGATGTGGATGCCGCCGAAGAGCTTTTACTATGAAAAGTTCACAAGGAGCTCCCTCCCAGATTTCCAATCGTTTTAACCTACACACAAGGGTGGATGGGGTTGCAATCGAACGGCCTTTGGGGGGGTGATTCATGCCGATAGGGATGGAAATGGAATCAAAGATTTTACGGTCCGACAATCGAAATCCCTAGCATATGGACTGTTGGACTTTTTGCATAGGATTAGGATTATCGTCCTATGGCAACCCAACATGGGGATAATGACAATTGCAGGGATTGTTGTGGTTGGGAGTAAAAAAAAGGCTTAAGCTCCAGTTCCAGCACTTAGAAGTAACAGGAGAAGTCCTTCCAGGAAAAATAAATGGCATCGCATAAATAAGCACACAGCGCGTTGCTGCGATGTTAATCAAATTGAGTCCTGTTTATTGTTGTGATAAAAATAGGTTCTGACTTTGGTTCCGGCTCTGGTTCCATCAGACAACCAACAAGAATACCAAATAAGGACGCCCCAACATAATTGTCAGCCGCAATCATTTCAGTTAGATCCATCAAAGCTCGAAGATTTGTAAATCTTCTCGTTCGGTGGCTCGTTCATGAACTCCACAACAACAGCAGAGACTATGGAGCTCGCTCATCTAGAATGATGGCATTATCCTCGAAGAAAAGGAATCTCGTCGCGACATTACATCGACGCCAAGTAAGTAATTTAATAAAGCTATTTCGAATCCAGTAAATTGCTTGCTCGGGACTTATTTTGTTGGTTTTCGCCTTATGGCTGCGCGGCACGTGGATGTGGTGCATGTAAGGAGAATGTGGGAGGACATTAGATGCTTCCGCCTGGAAATCGTCTAATAAAGGACAACTTGAGGAGATTTTTTACATTAATATTCCCAGGGAGTGCGTTTATTGAATTTATGTTGGAAAAACGTAAGCATCGACGTAGGTGCCATAATAACAGAGGAAGAAGCGACAGGACCTGTGAGAAGGCAATAATTTTAAATTTTGACATTAACTTGAAATTAAGGTTTATTAACTGCTTATAATTCTTCCTCTTGCGTTCTGGTCTGCGATGATAAATATGGGACAAGTTGTTGGGTAGATGATTACTTTTTGTTTGGTAAGTACATAATTTTTAAGGGGAAGCTTGGGGGCACTAAAGACGATAATAAGAATTATTTAAACTGGAGTTTATTTGTTTTCTCAGAGTCGAAGGAAATCGAAGCTTTCACTGTCCTTTATCAATTATTTTGATACACTAACGTAAACAGTCTTATAGTCAGTGCCACAAGATAGTACATATCTTCGTATATTTTCTTAAGTCGTCGCATTAGTTTGCAATTATATTACGGTGGTGAGACTTATTTAAACAGTACGGTGTAGTAGAGTGTTCTTGGAAAGAATTGTTGTCCTTGAAGCCTGACTGAGATATAAAGGGGAAACAGACAGACAAATTGCAGCACTAGAGAATAAGCTTAGCTTCATCACTCTGGATCTCTACTGAACTTCGAACAGATCATTATAAACCAACTATATGACTAGTCTTGATACTAGACTGATACGACAATGGTTCCACTTTAAATAAATCGAAATCGTATTGGGTGGCAGTAAAATCGAATTATACTTCTCATATGCTTAACTCGAGAACCACCCAAGGGATTTTGATGAATTTTGGGTTTTAACTTATGTCAATATGTTTGCCAGTAAATCATCAAAATCTGGTGAAAACGAGTCATTTCATCCCACGAATTTCAATATTTTTCAAGAACTGTTTGTGTCAGAAGAATTGCAATGAATTTTTATTTCCAAATTTGTCGCTTTAATAGTTGCGGTAATAGAGGGGGGATAACGCCAATGCCATGGTTATTGAGTACTGAAAAATATATTTTTTTCTTAGGATATATTATGCCCCTAAAAGTCCCCCACAAAAATATTTTTTAAAATTTTGTTTATTAATTGCTTTTGGTTCACCACATACCATTTTTGTACAAAATTTAACCTCTCTACGTCAGTCGGTTCAAAAGTTACAAGCGTGTGACAGACGCACGAATAGACGGACAGACAGACACAGTTTCTACCATTCTGGTACGGAACACTAAAAAATTGTTGAACTTGTTAGAAAGGGGCTGGAGATACATACTTCTCGTACTTGAAAGAATCACAGTTAGTGATGATGTTGTGTAGCCGTCAGAAGATTTACATGGATCCATTGGTTAGTGTGCGATCGAATTTTTCTTGAAGGATGCGTGTTCATCTCTGAAACTCTCACTAAATTCTACTCCATGGACAGGGTAGTGACCAAGAGACCTTCACAGATTCTTACCTCTATCGTTTCCTTCTATATTTTCCTGGCTGGTGTAGTTTGTAAGCGCTTAGAACCTGAAATCGACCAATTGATGGGGAGCTATCAGTGCAGTTTGAGACCGGTAAAATCGACAGTCGAGGAATTCTTCATGTTCCGAAAAATCTTGAAGAAGACCCAAGAATTTACAATTGACACATAGCACCTATCAGGGTGAGCTACACTGCGCCGTGTCTAGTTTTAGTCAACTCATACTGGATGGCGAAAGAAAACGCTCCCTGCTCCATCAAAGTCGGAGAAGACATTACCGAGACTGAGATTTTCAACATCACCATTATTTTCAGACAGGGCGACTCGCTGTAATGGAGTTGTTCAATCGTGTGCTAGAAAAGATAATGTTAAACTCATACCCAACACAAATGGCACAATTTCTTATAGGTCAGTGAAACCATTTGGCTATGTGGACGATATTAAGATCATCTGTACGGATTTGCCTTCCAAGGATCCACAGTAATAACAGCCAATAACATCAGCGTGAAATTAAATGGAGAATCACTCTTGCCATAACCGCGGTTTTTCCTATGCGCTAAAGTTAAAGATATGCTTTAAAGAAACCTCAATGTGCAGAGGTGTATCCTTTGTCAAATGGGATCAAAGTGTTGTTGGAGTCTACGAAAGAAAATACATGAAGCGAAAGACTCAACCACGATATGCAAGTGACACCGATTTGGTTAAACTAGATAGTTAGGTTAGGTAAAATGGATGAACAGCAATGCTCCGTCGAGCCTTTAAATGCATCCCAGAGGGACTATGTAGAAGAGGCAGACCTCATCTTCGATTGCGTGAGCATATGGAAGCTAACATTACTCACATTTTCAACAATATCCGTAAGGTAGACAAAGCATTTCGTCCCATTTGACATCACGCAGTTCAAACAATTTATAAGAAGCTTCTTTCCTAATGTTGAGTTGCTTCTACCACTCTACATCACACTGGGACAATTTAAAGCACTTGAGGGTATACACGTATGCATCCAAAAGTAGAAAAAGACCCCAGCCCAGACTCCTGTATGTCATCATAGACATCATTCATTGCCCTAGCAATTTGTATTGGTCATCCGCAAGTCTTCGCTTTGAATTAGTCGGCTATTAAGAATCAAAGCGAAATGGGTCTGCACATGCCAGAGTTCACACACTCCTGGGATCGATACTCAGAGATTATGCTCGGCTGCAGCGCAGACCAAGTTTCACGCCCGTGGGTTGAGATCCTTAGATGTAGGTAATTGCAACTACGAGTAGTTACTAGATAATAAGCTAATAAATAATTTTTCTTTCACTTATTGATTTAATACGAGTATGTGTCTATAAACAAAAAAAAAGGGAGAGTTCCATACACTTTCGTCTCCTAGGTCACAAAAAAGGAGCTATGCACTCGTGAATACATTCCTAAACAAGTGAAACATAAGTGGGATTTACTCACTCCGAACGTTGCCAACAAATGTCGAGCTCCTCTCTTTTTTTCTTAACATTAGCTTTTCAACGAACTTTTACATCCAATGTATACCAAGATATTTAGTGGTGTTGATGTATGGAATTACTTGGTCATTAGTGCAATATATATTTATTTATTTATTTAATCCCGGAGCACACAGACTCCATTTAGCTGTGTCCATTGTACTACCAGGCAGAAACTCCTTTTTGGTGTAGTGGTTGGAGAAACTTAGATTTTATTCGATTCTCTTATATGTGGTTGTGATTGCTGTTCCCCGTCCGGGCTCGAACCTGCACAGTTCGGGTCACAAGCGAACACACTACCCACTACACCGTGGCCACCTTTTCAATATATATATTAGTATGTGCTCAATCTTTTTGTTTGTAAAATCGACATGTACTGGTTTAATTTGATGCGTCGTTTCCTTGTCCGGTTTTGGATGTCCTGAATCGCATTTTACAGTTTTTCCGATGAATGAATATTGCTCTGCAACTGCCATTATGGCCGTGTCGTCCGCAAATGTAGTAATGGAGTTATTTTCCAGTGATGGGTATCGTAAGTATATAACCGGTAGAGTACTGGTCCAAGCACGCTTCCTTGGGGCACACCTGCGTTCATTTTTCTAAGCTCCGAATACGCATTGTGGTTTGGGAAAAGCCTTTTTTTAATTTGTAGATCAGTCCTTCATGCGAAACTTTATCGAATGCTTGCAATGTAAAACAAACTTTTTTCTCTTCCAGGGCTTTTCCAATTACGTTAGTAATGCGGTGAACCCAGTCAATTGTAGAATGTTTCTTACGGAATCCAAATTAATGGTTGGGAATCATTTATTTTCGAACTATAAATGTTGTTATTATTTTGAGTAGCACTCTTTCAAAAGCCAAACAGACAATATAGGTACTTCATTCTGAATGCAGCATTAATGATATTCGTTAGCTTCACAATTGCATTTTCAGGAAGCTGTTTAAAAATATCTCCAGTTACGAAATCGAAGCGATCTTTCTTGCATTTATAGATATTCCTATTTAATTTTTGACTTCGGCTGACCTTGTTAGTTGAATTTCCTCGTCTCCTTGTTCTGATATATCGTTGAATAGGTCCTCGGTGTCACCTGGGTTTGATTGCAAATTTTTCTCAAGATGTTCTGCGAATCTTTCAGCTTTTCCTATCCTGGGGGAGTATGCTTTGCAGAGAGGAAATTCTAAATTTGTTTCATCTTCTTAGGTAAAGATTGATTGATTATGACTTGCTGCGAAAGATTGTGCAGTCTATTTGGGTCCTACTTAGCTCTGGTATGTTGCTATTTCTTCCTTGCTCTTTATTTTGTATCAATAAGTTGTCACATTTCTAGAGGATAGTTGTCTCCTTTAATCCTTTTCCTTATTAATCGTGTATTTTTCCATACTGTGTGCTGTAGATCTTTAATAAATTTATCAAGCTCTGCCTCCAGTTGTTCTTCACATCAAAATGGTACATCGAATGTCTGCACATTTATTAGTAAGCATTGAGTTGTTTTCTACATCTTTTGAAGCGTTATTCGACTTACTTGATTTTAGATTTGAGTCACTGGCTTAAGTGTTCTTTTTTATATGCAAGCGGTTCACTGGGATAACTAGCCTCCGCTTTGCACTTCGTAGATACCTTCAAAATATTTAACTCTGCCAAGAACCTGCGCAGTTTCTTGCTTGTGATTGGATTGCGAAGAAGTACCATCAACTCTGTCGCTTTGTCATCGTCCTTCAATCCTGACAAGTAATGAATTTCCTTGACGCAGATAAAAAGAAGCTTCTGTCGTCATTTATCTGTCATCGTTCTACTTTTCATTGGAGACTATCTAAGCCCCTCGAAAACGTCAAGGTCGGCGATCGCAGAGTATTCAAAAGTAGATATTTCCATCACTTTGGGATGTCTGAAAGTATGAGTGTACCCATAATAATCTCTGCTACAAGAAGTAAGGTCTAAGACTATTCGTTGTCTCCCAATTAAAGTTCTTTGAAAATAATAATGAATAATATTTACAACAAATTAACAGCACTCAGAAACACTTGACCTTTATTATCCCAGCTTAAAGGTTTTAGTGTAAAGCTCAACAAAAAATTGGATTTAAAAAAAAAAATATTCAAAATTACAGCAATCCTTCCCATAAGAAAATTCCCTCAAACTGATATAAAAAGCATTTACGCATCCATTTGTATTAACGTAAAAATTTAATTTCCAAAGCCGATAAGTCATTTGAGCCACAAAATGTTTGCTTTTCACTCCAACTCATCCACAAGCTCATGGCCAATGGGCCATCCCATTGTGGTTCACTTAAAACAGGTGGTTATTTCGTATTCCCTCATAACACTCAAACCCAAGCATCTACTTCCATTTCACAGAAAATACCATTATGGTGATGAAATTTGTCCCAAATATTATGTGTGTGTGTGTGTGTGTGTGTGTGTGTCCCCGAAAGCGTAACAATTGAAATGGAAAATGGAATTTCGTCGAGATCCTTTTAAGGCTCTTAGCACTCTCTCCGAGTGCGAAGAACATAATGTAACACCCATTAAAACCAATTGCAAGTCAGCTCCGGAAAAATTGTACACAATTTAATGACTAATTCCTGTGGAGAACAATTGAAAACTCGCTCTCACTTCACTGCATAAACACGGTCGACTGTCCCATCCACTCATCCATCTAAGCATTATGTAATGAACTGGAAAGATGCAATCAAGTGACGCGCAACGCCTCATTTTGAGAATGGTTCTCCACTACAATCGCCGTATAATGAAAATTCGAAGTCGAAGGAGAGTCAATTTACCGAGAGGTGTTAAGAGTAAATTAAAAAAAAAAAAGTATAGCAGTGTCCTTGTTTTGGTCCGTACATAAATAATAAAGGTGAGCTTCCACTTTAATTAGCCATTTAACGGATGCCAGGATGCTTTATTGATTTTCATCGTCGAAAGTCCTCTCAGCAGACTAAGATAGATACTCAATGTACCAGTAATGTGTGTCGGTGTTCCTTTTTTATGCACCCATAAAGGATTATTTTTACAACTCGTACACGATTACCTCTCTTTTAGTTTATTCATGAGCCAATAAAAACCATTCGTGGATCTATAAATCATTATTAGATTTCCTCCCCGCAATGACAATCCTTTCCGGGCTCCGATTTCTATGCCGAAATCTGTTGATGCTTGTATGTCTGTCAACTGCATGCGCATAGGGAAGAAGGCGTCTGACGCGAAACACAAAGAGTCTCTATAATACTTTTATGCGTGTTTCATACACATGCACATATATATTTTCTTTTTAATAAAGACCCGGATGGTATTTTTTTTCTGACGAAAAAGAAAAATAAATAAATAAAAACATGCCCAAAGGATGAGATCCTGAATTGCTACAGAATTGGTGTAAGGGATTTCGTTAGACAACCAAATAACCGGGGGATTACTTTCGTATTCGTTTGTGTTTATAGATTCTTTTTGTGTGAATTGAATCGAATAGGGAGTTGTTGGTGAAGGAAACAAGAATTGTATCTCCCGCATGTATCTTTGAAATATTTATCAAATTATTGGAATTCAGGCCTGCTTTGTGTACGTGATGGCTAAAGGCGGTTATTAAATTTGTAACCGATACATTATGTGGACTCTTGTTTTCACATTCCCGATAACTTTTTGATGGTGATATTAAAACTGCTGCTGTGGTGTCAACATTGTGTTACAATGAACCATATGGATAATATTCGAACCAACATAAGTACGTAGTAACATCGCAACAAGATTTAACAATGAATGGATAAATAATATACGAGTATATAGCTCAGTTGTCCGAGGTGGGAGCATTTTACACTTTTTCTTATACCAATTTTTTACGGAATTTAAATAATTTCGGTCGAAGTAATGCACCAACCGTTCGTGAAGAACGTTCGTGAGATTGTCATGCTAATTGATAACGTGAGTTATGCTCATGCCCTGGTGGACAGCACTGGAAAAGAAAACAAATTCTGATCTTCTAAGGAAAGTTCAACGTTTATCATGAGTCTGTATAACGGGTGCTTTAAAAACAACTCCTATCGCTGCACTAGAGAATGGGAATGGGGGCTAAAGCTGCAACAAGGCTTAGGGAATCCTCACAGTTGGTTAAAGCTAATACAGGTCCTGATAGACAAGAATACTATTTCTGGTAAAACGGACTACTAGTATATTGTATCTCACATTGACTTTGATGTCAGATACATGAAACTTAGGTGGTATTAAGTTTCAGTAAACTCCAAGGGTGGCGTCCAGATAACTGGGGAGCTTGTTTGTTTTGCTTTTTGTCGTTGCTCATGATTCACAGTATTTTTTTCCCTCCACCTGATGTCGTCATCACGATCAAGTTGCATTTAAGCCATATGACCACTCTACTGCCAGTGTTATGCCTTCGCAGTAGAGTTGACTAAGCTTTCACAATTGATCGATGTTTTTATTTATTTCAGACGAAATAAATAAATAGATGATTGTTGAGATCAGGATTTGAACCGTGAACCAAGAGCGTAACAAGCGTTGATGTTACCACTACACCACGGCCACCCTCGATGGATCTAAGACAGCGTATGGTAAGGAGTTATCTCCAGTGCACCTGATGTAAACATTACGAGGCAACTACAGGATAGCTGTAGTGTATTCCAAGGAAAAATTATGGCAATCTATGAAGCAGTATCTTAGCTTTCAATTAAAGCGGTAGAAGATAACCCTATTGTATTATATATTGATAGCCAGGCATCGATAAATGCCTTGGAATCGCCGACAATATGATCCAAGTTAGTAAAGCAATCCCGCACTTGTCTTTCGTCGAAACAGATCTTAACCTGGATCAGAAGAGATCGAAAAGACTTTTGGTAGTAAATAGGAAGCGCATTCGTGTAATAATAGAAGCCGGCCTCTGCTTGATAGATAGACGTGCTATTATAATGGATGTGCCCTCTAATGATTTCTGTAGAAGTTGTAGAGACGAGGGAGAGGAATAAACTATTATTCACACTCACCTGTCCTGCCTTATCAATGTTGAGAAGGAAACCCCTAGGGGAATAATTCTATGAATATCTTAATGGCTCGACCAGGCTTTATTTACGGAGCAGTAAAGGGTTAACACCGCAATGGTTACCCATTTTTATTTTTCTTTAGGAAGAAATTAGTCATGTAAGGTTCCCGGTGCCAGAGATCTGGTTCTTCTTGTGGTATCACGATAGACCTTTCCTTGGTCTAAGTGTCTCCCTTCCTTTGCGGGGACAGCCACCTAACCTAACCTATCCTCGTGATCGTCCTTTACTCTCAGCCAAGAATGCTGTTTCCGAAAGTGTGCGCCTAAACCCGAGAACCTCAACTCGCCACAGATCTCAGCAACTGAACATTTGCCGCACTAGACTGAGGAGAATTATGCATAAAAGGTCCAACTGGCTCAGGAATTGAAGCAAAATGACCACCCGCTTCGTTATTGACGTCGATTTTGCTTTAAAAAAAAAAAAATTGTCCAGATGATTAGCATTTTCATCTCGGCAGCTATGTAAATAAGGAAAACTGCGATATTTGGGGCTCAGAAAACCCACACGTAGTCGTAGAGAAGCGAATGCATCCTCAGCGTTTGATGTGGTTTGTGGAATGGCGGCATTATTGGCACATTTTTCTTCGAAAATGAAGATGGCAACAACGTGACGGTCAACGGATCAAGAGTGAACTATTTTTTTGGACAAAAACCGAGGAAATGAACTTGGACGATCTTTGGTTCCAGCAATATGGCGCTGCGTGCCACACAAGCCAGCCAACAATCCATCGTTTGTGCACTAAGTTCAATAATTGTGTAATCAGCCGTTTTGGTTATGTTGCTTGGCCTCCGCAGAGCTGCATTAAAGTTTGTTGATTTTCTTAAGTCGCTCTTTAAAGAATCGGGCTTAAATGCATTGAGAGCTCCTCGGGGAAAATAATTTGCCTATCCATTTGTCGGGGACGGCGGGCTGAACCACGGCAAATTTAAAATGTGCAAATGCTTAATATAATATGTTTTATTTTGAACCAAAAGTGAACAAAGTCAACAAATTTATTTTTAGTATTCCGGCTCGCTACTTGCTGACTCCTTTGATACTTCTTGAATACAACGCGCTGTTTGATTCGTCGAAACCAGCTAAATAAAAAATATTGGCGCAACTCCTCTTTCTCTGATTGTCAGCTACGCTCTCTGGCGAGGCCAGCGCCACTTTTTACTTGATGAGTTTTTAGGACTCCGTTCGCGAAGTCTGATCGCGACACCATTCGATAGCAATTGTTCTCTGTATTGGATAAAATTGATTTACTTGTAAGCATTGTTTCTGAAACTAAACCTACATCGATATTGTTTTTGCTTAAGAAAGCAAAGCATTCTAAGCTTTTCTTCCGAATACCTCTTGCATTCTAAGTAATTATTCTGAGGCTTGTATTCATTATTAATTACAGTAAATATACTTAATTGCAAGTTGAGTAATAATGTTAAATTGTTCCGATGTACTGCTGCTTTGGCTGAGTAAAGTTGTCATCGCTGTGATGAGAATGATCTGATTTCTTCAAATGTCAGTCTTGCCACGGCTATAGGTTAGGTACACTCGTATGTTTGACTACGTCGGGAACTGGACATGTTTTTTTTAAAAAAAACACATATGTAGGATAGATAGGTAAGTAGGATACTGTTATGATATTAACCCTTAACTTTTCCAGACTGCCGACGCGTCAGTATACGAGTACATATATATCATTTTACTACTTGAGTCAGTGGGTAGTTCGTTCGCCATCCTCACTTCGCCTCATTCCAGGAGGATCACATCACCGCACAGAGTGGGTGACTAAGAGCACACACGTCCACCTAATGGGGTGCATTGCACGATTGGTGGTATGGTGTAGATGACCCAGTGAAAATAACAAATAAAAACCGAAGGCAAATAGTATCGACGGCGATACTGGGAAAATGGCAAACTGGAGGAAAGTGATAGTACGAGTACTCGTTGCGGTTTCAAGTGGTATAAGAGCCGTGTGGTTGTGGGTCGCAAGAGCGTGGGCCTGGTATGGAGTGCTGAATGGACTAATCATCTAGTCGCTACGGTGAAGGGAGTTAACAGATGGGTGAACGAGCTAAAGGGAGTTGGAGTATAGTGGTCGTCGGCGGTAATCTGGAACGGGTCGAATATCTTCTTTATTACGAGTACTCCTTACAAATGTGCTTCTCGTAGCATAGTGGTTAGTGTGTCGGATCACTATGCAAGAGATTCCAAGTTCGAATCCCAGAAAACACCAGCAAGTTTTTTTCACGATCCCACCTCTCGCGAACGTCTGACAAACATTCGAGAGTATTGTTGTCACGAGAAAGCTCCTCAAAACAAATTGCCATTCGGAAACGCACTAAACTGTAGGTCCCTTTCCATTCGTGTGAAAAATATAACGCACACAGTACGAGTGGTTGCGAGAAGCTAGGCCCTGGCACTTAAAGAGCTGTTGCGCCAAATATTTATTTATTTATTCTTAGTAAAATACCTAGTTCATATATTGCTCTTGTTGTACATACGAGGGCAAGGTGAAAAGTTCTCGGCCTGACAATGAAAGACTGCTATTTTCAGTTAAAAAATGATTTTATTTTTCTACACAACCGCCCTTGACTTCAACACACTTGGTCCAGCGTTTCTCCAACATCAGTATTCCTTCTCGGAAGTGAGAGTCTGGAAGGCTGTGAAAATATTCATCTACGGCCCTCTCAACTTCTGCATTGGATGCGAAGCGCTTCCCAGAAACAAATTTCTTCAAGTTTGGGAACAGATGGAAGTCTGAGGGTGCCAAATCGGTGACCGAGCAAATCGTACCCAAATCCCGCAGTTTTCCTATCGCCAAACCACACTTGTGTACAGGTGCATTGTCCTGTTGAAAGCTGATTTTTGTCTTCTTCAAGCCAGGCCTCTTCTCGCGAATTTTGGCATCCAGCTGGTTAAGAAAGTGGGAGTAATATTCGTCTGTAATTGTTCTGCCTTTCTCAAGGTAATCAATTAACAGGATCCTTTTCGCAACCCAAAACACACTGGCCATGACCATTCCGGCAGATGCGATCGACTTCGCTTTCTTTGACGATGAACCACCAGCTTCCACCCACTGCTTCGACTGCTGTTTCGTTTCTGGCGTGTAGTGGTGAACCCATGTCTCATCCATGGTGATAAATCGCTGCACAAAATCGGTCGGATACTTATTGAATCAGTTCAAAGAATGCCGCGAAAATCGTGTGCGCATTTGCTTTTGATCGGCATTCAGCAAATGCGGCACCCATCTTGCAATGAGCTTTCACATCCCTAAGTTTTTGTGCAAGATATTTCACACCCTCTCTTCCGATATACACACAGCCTCAGCTATCTCACTCACCTTCGATATCATGCACTTTTTCGATGGTTTCGGGTGTGGTTGCGGTTTTTCGCCGTCCTTCACGTGGGTCATCTTCGAGGGACGTGCGACCACGTTTAAATTCAGCTGCCCACTTTTTAACGGTTGGCATGGAAGGATCAGAGTCCCCGTAAGCTTTTGTCAACTTTGGATGAATTTCCTTAGAGAAATCTCCATCCAAAACGGAGAATTTTATCACCGCACGATATTCAAGTTTATCCATTTTAACGAAAAACACCCAAGACGTCTACTGCAAAAATTCGCGTAAAGAAACTACTTGAGAGAACAAATTGAAATACGAACTAATGAGAAATGCATCCAGGCAGGAAACATAAATTTTTGCTGATTGGAATCCCATCTCTGCGCCAGGCCGAGAACTTTTCACCTTGCCCTCGTAGTTCACTATTTTTTTCTCTTTTCAATAAAACATAAGTTTCTACATGCATTAGTATACAACTTTTAATTTGTTACGCCTGTGTAATTTCTACAGTAAACAATTAAAAATAAAGGTCACGTACATACATGCTTCACATGTGCGGTTCGTCCGCATATTGTTCAGATTGAAAATTTATGTTAAGTCGAAAAGAGAACGGACAGAATTGAGAGGCCCACTTTTTTGAGTTGATCAAAGTCTCGAGATCCATTTTTTTCACGAAATATATATACAAACAAGCATTGTAAAAATTGATTGCACTAAAATGTTTGTAAAATGAGAAAATTGACGAATTTTATTGAAATAAATCAAAAAAGAACTTCAAAAATTACTCTTTAAACAATACTTTAAAATCATGGCTATTTATTGTCTTCCTTGAAGTTCAAATCCCGTCATAAAAGTCTTCATAACCAACAATGTAGTAATTTATTTATTTATTCATCTACCGAGCTTATCTCTAACAGGTTTCTAAGAATTCATAATAAGCATTGTACATTATACAATCGTAACATTTACTAATAATAATATTTTAAACTTAAATCTATCAAAACTTAAGTCAACAATGTGATCAAGAGAATTAAATAATTTAACTCATCCTGTGATTGATTCCTTTTAGTGTAAAAAAAAAAACTTTCGAGATCGAATCTTTCTCTCTGGGATATGAATACCCTTATACTAATTTTTTTTTAGAACACGTGCGTTTTGTGGAAAGGGGAAGAGACAGAGAGAAAGACAGAGTGGTATAGTTTAAAACTCAGGTGGTATTAAGTTTCTGTAAACTCCAAGGGTGGCTGTCCAGATAACTGGGGAGTACTTTGTTTGTTTTCGCTATTATTGTCGTTGCTTATGATTCACAGTATTTTTTCCCGTCCCCCTGATGTCATTATCACGATCAAGTTGCATTTTAGCCATATGACCACCCTACTGCCAGTGTTATGCCTTCACAGCAGAGTTGACTTAGCTTTCGCAAGTGATCGATGTTTTTATTTATTTCATGCGAAATAAATAGATGATTCTTGCCATCAGGATTCGAACCGTGAATCAACAGCGTGAAAAGCGATGATGTTACCACTACACCACGGCCACCAAATAGTGTACATCTGGTGGAATATGAAGACATTTCATCCAGATTCCAATTAAGTTGGCGTATTAAAAATCTAGTAAATGCTTTTGGACTTTCTCAATACGATTTTTCTGAACTTCATAAACTTGTTCCAATATTATCGAAGCATATTCTAAAAAGGGACGTACAAGAGACATGGAAACAGATTTAATAGCAAAGGGATTCGAGAAATCCTTGCAGTTTCTCTTAAGAAATCCAAGCATTGAGGTGGCCTTTGCTACAATATAATCAATATACCAAGAAAATGTTAATTGTTTATCAAATATAACTCGAAGATCTTTTACTTCAAATTGGCTAATTAGGCTTACATCAGAAATAGTGTATATATATATTCCTGAAGGTGTTAATATACGATAGACAGAAATTTTTTGACATTGAGTGATAAAAAATTATCCTGGCACCATCTAACAATATTATTCAAGTCTTTTTGTATATTTTTTTTTTGGCCGAGAGGGTGAAAAAAAGACACCATAAGGCCTGAACGCGCATGCTTATGATTGTGTGAGATTTTTACTCACTAAAAACACCACTCTTCAAGATTAATACTACGACTAAGCCGACGCTTGTCCAGCATAATAAAAAAGAATGTAGCACTTTAGGCAGGTTAAATTAGAATGAAAGTTCCTGCGGTTTTCACGACCGGCATATACTATGACGACGAATTGAATTGTTCGCATCAAGTAGTTGAATGACGGTAGGTAGGTAGGTAGGCATTAACACGATCTTTGTGTTTACGAGCAAATTTTGTTATCTCTTCGACGAAGCTGAGAATTCCCAGATCCCGATGAATACGTGCGTTAAAGATCGTTCTAAGAACTTTATTTTCGAGAGTTTTTTTTCTATTGCTTTTCCCCATAGTTGTAGACCATACCATAGTTGTAGACCAGGTCCACATTCGCTTCAGCACTTGCTTATAGATAAGCAGTTTGTTGTGTAGGCTCAACTTCGAATGTTCTCCAATTAGCCAGTACATTTGTCGGTATTTGTTTTCGAGCTCGGCGCGTTTCTTTTTTACATCCGATTTCCATTTAAGCTTAACATCTAGACTCATTCCTAGATATTTTGCTTCGTTCGCATACGGTATTTGAGCCGAGTTTAAATATACAGGTAGTCTATCCACTTTTTTGTAAATAAAGTTGACGTGAGTAGATTTACTTTCGTTCAGCACAATACGCCAAGTATTCGTCCAAGCGTGGACTTTATTAATAGCATGTTGCAGCTTTTCAGTTGCTGCTTCAATTGTATCGCCGTATCGTCCGCAAAAGTGGCGACGACGCAGTTTCTTTTCTGCGGGATATCACGCGTGTAGAGTACATATAGAAGTGGGCCAAGGACACTTCCTTGTGGGACTCCGGCCGTAATCTCCTTGAAGTCAGAGTAATCATTTCCATGCTTAACACGAAAAAGTCTTTCGGTGAGGTACGATCGTAAGATTAGAAAGAGTTGCCGTGGCAGTAGTCGTTGCAATTTATACTCCAACAAATCTTCGAGAGTTTTCTCAATCACGTTAGTTACTTTGTGGACTTAGTCGATTGTGGAATGTTTGATTCTAAATCAAAACTGATGGTCAGACGTCTTTCGTCGATTACGGGTTGTAGTCGTTTAGAGAGTAGTTTTTCGAATATTTTAGAGATAACCGGCAATATGGAAATAGGCCGATATGATTTCTTCTCATTCAGAGGTTTGCCTGCTTTCGGGACCATTATAATCTCTGCGACTTTCCATTGTCTCGGAACAATGAACGAAGCGTTAATCAAATATAGCAGTTTTATAAGAGCTTTAGTCGGCAATTCCTTGACCACCTGCGCCGTTATCAAGTCATAACCTGGTGCTTTTTTCGTCTTTAGATTTTTGATCACTTCCCTCAGTTCAATCAATGCAACTTTTTTTTACTTTAAAGTTGTCAGATGTCGGGCGTTATCAAAGGGATGTCGAATGGCTTAAACGTTTCTTCTAAATTCAAAGCAGAAAGTGCTACCTTTTCTTTGTCGATCTTGGTCCAAGTTCTATCGTTTTTCCGAATTGGTGGCACTTGCATTTGAGGTTTCCGGATGCCTTTTAGCTTTTTCCAAAGTATATAATTTGATTCTCTTTCAGCGGAGAAATTTTTAAGGTAGGTCACTATCTCAAGGCTATTGCATAGTCGGGTAAGGACCTTTTTATGCTGCGATGCTTAAGTAATTTTCCATTTCTTTCGTGCTTTTCTTTTCTCCCTCACCAGTTCAATGATTTCTCTGGGATACTTTTCGTTGCGGTTAATCTTTTTTTTGTATATTAACGCAGTAATTTACATTTTTTACGCATGCGAAAATCTTCAAAACATCCACATACATTAAATATTTTGCAAAATGTTCCAAAGATGGAATCTCGTTAAGAAAAATATTAAATAACAAAGGACCAAGGTGGCTGCCTTATGGAACTCCAGATAGATTTCGATTAAATATCACAAACTAGCTTGAAATCCACTTAAGAAGTGAAGAATGAATGCCAATACCTCATGGCAAATAGTACCAAATGCCTTTACAAAGTCATTGTAAATGACATAAACCTGAATTCCTGATTCCAAGGAATTCAAAACATAATTTATAAATAAAGCAAGATTGGTTGTCGTTAATTTTTCAGTCATAAAACCATGCTGGCAAGTAGATATAAATTCCTTTACATGGAAATACAATTTCTGTTTAACTATTAATTCAAATTCAATTTGGAATAACTGATATCTTGGATATCCCTCAATAAATAGGGCTTATAAATGAAATCTTCCATTCATCTAGAAAAAGGCCCATGGATAAACATAAATTAAAGATTAGTCGGAACCATGGAATTTAGCCTGGACCAGGATTCAAACTAGGTCTTAGTAATGAAATACCATCTGTAATATCTTCAAAAGAAAGATTCAGAGTGCCTATACTTTCTACTACTGGAAGGCAAATTCACATTTGGATTAGCATTGTATACTAATTCCAAATAGTCGGCAAACAAATCACATGTACCAGCGAAATCTGTATTGGTTTGACCTTTGTACTGCATATTATTATAAAGATAAAATGTTTTTCTTTTTCCATTGATGAAAGCCCTAAAAGCTTTTGGATTGGCACATAAAGAAACCAAATTCCCATCGCAATTGGCAAAATCGACTTTTATCCGATTCGGCATGTGTTTTCTTAAATAGTTTGAATGCTTTGATTAACCAAGAAAATTTAACAACAGACCTATTTCGTTGAGAGAGAAACCTTCAAATAAACAATTTAAAAATGTATCGTAAACATTCTCAATATGCGTGATAGAAAGAATATTCGACCAATCAATTGCAACAAAGTTGAACATAGTTAGCCTTTTCAAAATTAAACTTTTCGACATTAAATCTTTCAACTGAATTATTTCTAACACTTGAATACAATTTTAAGTGTACAGATATAGCTTTATGGAACACAGAATTCTGTAGCAAAGGACATAATACTTCAAAAAATTAAGCTATTATTAGTAAAAACTAAATCAAGGAGTCTCTGCATATAATTTCGAACTTGATGAATTAGATGAAAGCATTGAATCAACAATAATAAATTAGATTATTTAGGTCCTGAATTTTTTTTATGAAGATCTAACTGGTCTGTATCTTATTTCCTTCAATGTAAACGTAGCAATCCACCGATAAACGGTTTGCAAATGATACTAAACTGCAACCCCTTGTAGACTGAAATCATAAAACTAGGAACTCCTCGGTCCAATGTTTCATCGGAAAAATAAATTTGTTTAGTACTTCGACCAACAGTCTCTAAAGGCGAGGATAACTTCTGTTTGCATTGCGTAAAAAAGTTCCCCATACTGCAGCTGATAAAGAAAAATTTCCTTATTATGCAGAAGCAGCACAAGTGCATTGACATGTGTTTTCTCAGCTTTACATTGGATTATGGAACAAGTGTTCCTTCTGCACCAATGGATGCATCTAAGAAAACTGTGTAAGAATGCATTTTTAACTCAAAACAGCCAAAAGTGCAACATGTTTCGTTCCTGAAGTAACGTAAAATCTCGAGATTGTGCATTTTTGTGAAACTGATACTTGCTGATTTCGGCATTTAGCGATTAGGCACATCTTCATGTTGTAAGAGTGCTTTAAGCGACTTCTTTTTGCTGTTTTGTGACCAAATGTAATTAACGTTTGTCTAGCTCTGAATAATGTGATGCTGGTAGCTGACAACTCTTACGATGATTGCAATCATATGGCTGTCATTCTCACTGTAAGTTGTGACTTTTCCATTCACTTTATTACACTTTTTTCCCCATCACCACAGTACTTCAAAGTTACACAAGTAATAATCGAATTGTCGATGAAATATTGACACACGTGTGTTCCATAAAATATACATAATTGACAGGACCCAGTTGAAGATTACTCATTTTTATTGCACACCTACAATTCCTTACACCACCAGGTAAGAACTCATGTATGCCACGTTTGGTAATAATGACACATTTTACCGATTACACAGCGTTTCCACAAATACTGACATAAAACTAGAACAACAGCGAAATACACGAACGATCTGTCCCACTTTCGATTAACATTTCCAACACGTGTCTTTTTATATTTTTCTTTAACGGCAGATACTCGTACACTCCTATAAGCCATTCATCTAAGACAAAATCCCTATTGTCTGAATCGAGAATTATCCTCCTTAACCCCAGGCATAAGCATTCTGTAGTCTATTCCCTTTAATTAATGCCATCATTGTGCCTCGTGTTGTACCATAAAATGGCTTACGTTCATGTTCATTGATTTTACACAAACACATAGCTTACGGATACTCGTACCCAAGCCCCCCGGCTGTCTCAAAATTTATGAAAATCCTCGCCAAATTGCCTCATAGAAAAAGACATAAATGTTAATGTTGGTAACTTTTGGGACACTGCTGGCCACATCTGAAGTTTTACATTGGCCAAGACCTACACACAGGTAATTTGAAGTAAAGTTTCGCATCGTAAGTAATTAAGTTCTAAAATTATTGGAAGAAGCTCTTTAAGTTTTATGTCCTCCTTAAGGTGGAAAATTCATTTGAGGCGTTACTCGTATCTAAGAATAGGGACAAACTCCTGGTTGCACAATTAAAGTGGAACTCATAAAATGAAATATACCTCGTAAAAGGTGTACGAATAAGTGCGTGTATTTCTTCTGTGGAAAATGATGGAAGTTAACCATAAAATCGTAAAAGTGACGGAGACGTACATACTCATACTCGTGCCTATTACCTTCGATAATCTTGCACATAACATCCTGTTATGGTGTGATGTGGTTGAGAAGTGAAAACGTTTCTCTGGCTGTGAGCACATTTCTCTCTCATTTGCTGGTTTTATTTGGATTTAACGGTCGATTAGGTATAGCATGTTGGGAAAGAAATACGAGTAGTATCTGCACCTGCTTAGAGGTGTTTAAAAATATTTCACGCGCAAAGAATCATTTAAAGAAGCTAAAACTCATCAAATGGCAGTCGAATTGAGGAAAAAAGTTTCAAAATTTCTTTGAATTTCTTTGACTCAGCAAAGCATTATAGCAATTATAATAGTTGCATTTAGGTTCCTTAATTGATTCCGGTTGTGCAGAAGAAGGTGAGAAAGTAAAACCCATTTGTCAGAGCTCGTTGTACTATGGAGAGTATGATGAAAGTTCTCAGCAGGACAAGCTTTTGCTTTTAATTAATATAAATTAAGGCATAATTTGTTTTCCTTGAGATGTTACGACAAACGATAAGGAGCTATTCATAGATACATAGAGAGCATGCCTCAAGTAATAATGGAAATGTGGACGAAGGAAAGCATGAGCCATAATTGAAACATTAGTAAATAGTACTTTCCCAAGAAATATACAAGTAATATGGGACCTCGTAAATTGTGCTATTTGTATAGGCTTACAGACTTAATAGGGGGAAGGACTTAAGTATTTACCATGACAGCAAGTCTATTGTCAGCATGTTGAGTAGATGGGATTTGTAGATTATTTGAAGTGAAATAGCGTAACAGACTGAAAATAAAACGAACCCTCATCAGAGCTAACTCAGCTTATTTAGAAAAATCAGAACAATGTGATGTTTTCGAGATTTATTTGGGATTCCGGGCATTGCGATGGTGACGAATGAGTTTTCCTTTTAATCAACTACAGCGCTGCTATTTAAAATGGTTTCAAGTTACTTTGTTCTACCACTTATTGTTCTTACCTCTTAAGATACCATTCACTGTAATGGAGAGGAAAGTAAAAGAAAATAAATGGAGTTGTTAGAGAAGGCAAATAAGTGGAATCAAAGCAGATTGTGGGTTCACTTTGAGTTTATAAAAAACCAATCTACAGAATCTTGGTAGCGATCCCTGGTTATCAAGAATGCCACCAAGTGCATGGGGAACAAAAAAAGGTATACAAAAGATTGGAAGAACATAAACTGCTTCCAAAGAAGAGAAAATAATATGAGAAGCAGATGGTAGAATCATTAAATGAATGATTAGTAGTTTAGTGAACATACCATGTTTCCAGTTCCCCGAACTAACAGCCTGCAGGAAAGATATACAGATCTATATAGAACCCAAAAGCAAATCGAGAAAAAGGAAAAGGAAACAAAAGCCATCCTCTGCCATTTATTTTGTTTATATCTCACCTTCAGTATCACGTAGCAATATGATTTGTGGCTTAAAAGATTCACTAATGAATAACATAATCGATAACTACGAGTACATTAAAATCGGATAAGTCATTGTAAACTTTTTGACGATATAGATTTGAACATTTTAAGTCCAGCCTAAATACGTTAAAATGATCCAGATGTTGCAGATCGAAACGTAATATTTCGCTATCCATAAATATTCTGAGCTAAATTGCCCAATCAATGAAGCAAACGGCATCGAAATTGATTTAGCCGTTCTTGAGTTATACGCATACATCGTAAAACTAGTCAACATACCACTTCGTTTTACTTATATCATTAGGGGTGTACAATACCTTACATCGTTTACTTAAAAAACACTTGGGCTTAATCTATAGCTTTTTTTAAATTATCTATTATACTAAAGGAAAAGATTTTAAAGTGGTACAGATGGCAAAAGTACAGCCAAGTTAAGATATTTAAGAAAAATACATAAAAACAGGTATAGCTCCGCATTGGTAAAATATTGACACATACTTATAGCATTTCTTTTTTCTTTCAGAATTCAATACTTCTATTAGATACTGAAGTATATATCCGCTATTTATAGAGAACAATCTGTATAGACGTTAGCTTCTTATAACATTCGTCAAAATACGTACGTATTGTAGGGGGCACACCAATTTTTTGGTGGCAGTTTCTTCAACAAATTAAACTTTACACTTTCAAATACTTACCTCCGTCTTTTTATCACCCCACTTAAGGATCAGAATTGGTCACAACTTTTTTCGTCAGGTCACTCAGATTTGTTTATATATTTTTTTAAAAAAAAAAAAATTGAAAAAAAAAAATTTTTCTGTGGAGAACTTCAAACAATAATTTTGATACAAATGATGATTGAAATTGTTTGGTTATTGTTAGGTCGGGATTGATATCCAATCACTTTTTGTCATTTGATCACTCTTAAGATTTGCAAAGAAGATACTTTTTAGCATCCCGTCCAAGGATTCTAATGAAGGTACCTCGGGGAATCATTTCATTATCATTACATCACAATTGGTTACCAATTCATGTCATTTGGTGACTCATAGTTTGTTCATAAAAAAAGTTGTAGATTCAATTTGTTTTCCTTTATTATTAAATTTTTTATATTACATTTGGATAGGAAATCGTTAGGTCAGCATTGGTCACTACTATTCAACCTTTGGGCACTCATAGTTTTTTAATGCAATTTTTTAAATATGTGTATTTTTTTTTTTTTTCAGTGTAGCAACTTCGTAGCACCTGAACCAAGCATTTTTTTGCAAGCACCTAGTCAAATCGATAGGTGGAAATTGGTCAATACCAATTGTGGTGTGAACACTCATTCTTTTATAAAAAAAAAATTAAAAGTTGGAATTTGTTTTCTAACCGAACGACTAAAACTTGCTACACGGAAAAAAATCGTCTTTGCTAATTAAAAAAAAAAAAAGAATTTATGAAAGTTACTGTAACTGATTAAAAGACGAATAAAGTTGTGACCAATCCTGACCAACGATTCTAATCATTACTTACGTCAAAATTATTAGATGGAGTTCGAAACCCGGACTGAAGATTTAAAGAAAGTATACTTGTTTATTTTGCGAAAAAAAAGTGATAACCTAACAATAACCTGACCTAACGATAACCTTATTCTGAAATATGTATCAGAATCACGAACTTTTTTTAAAAAAAAAAAAAAACGTGCACATTGTCTCTAATCGATAGCATTTAAATCAAACGATTCATAATGCCCTGTCCACTATATTGATATTCGGTTAAAAGATAAAGGATTGGATATCAAGCAATCAGTTTGGGATGGAGTGTAGCTTTTCCGTATTTTTTCTTCTACAGTGCACGAAATGAGTATGCAATTCAACATTTTACTTAATTTTTTTGTTGTTAGTTAGGTTCATGAATGCATAAATGACCGACGAATTTTCATCTCAGCCTTTGACGCCTTATTCGTGTACCGTTATATGGCATTCTATAGAGATTTTTTCTTGCGTAGAACGAAATAAAAGAAGCGTACAACGAGTTTGAAAAACGTTAGTGGAGGATCTTTTACAGATATTTCATTAAAAGTAATAAAAACTTTTTCAGTTGTGAGTTATCTTATTGACTATGTGATAAGTGTTTGATAAAAGTATGGGTATGACTAGTTTTAGGCAGCCATTCTTAAAATGCCGCGAGGAACAAACTTGACCATTGAAGAACGTGCTAAATTTTGTGCGTACAGAGATAACGGAAAATAATTCGGCAAATTGCTGCAGAATTAGGCAGAAATAAAAAGACGATATGCAACTTTCTGAAAGACACGGATAATTACGGAAAAAATTGTAGATCTGGACGGCCACCCATTATTAACAAGAGAGATATCCGGGCAATAAAAAGCATAAGTCTATCTCAAATAAGGCTACAATTGTCTCTTCCCATAACAACAGAGTTTAAATAATGATGCCAACCTAAAATACAAAAAAAAGGCTACACGAACCTAAGCTTTTGCCACGGCATAAAGCGAAAAGTTTGGAATTTGCAGAACATCACAAGTTTTGGGAAGAGCAATGAAAATACATAAGTTTTAGTGACGAAAAAAAAAAGGTCAAAAAAGCCAAAAGTATTGGAGGGATCTGAGAACCGAGCGTGAAACACATTATTCGATAAATTTTTAGGGTGACTCACTTGTGGTATGGGCTGCATTCGGCTACCACGGAAAGTTCCCAATGTGCTTTATCTCCTACAAAATGTATTCCAAAAGTATGATGAACTTTTGGACGATGTCCTGATTAATTTTGGAGAGAATCAATTCAATTCTTTTAATAGGAATTTAAAACGTGAATGGGACGTAGTAAATAGCATTCTAGGCAAGTCATCTCGGTCGAAAAATCCAACTGCGATTCATATTGATGGTAGAGTAGCAGCCGTTAAACTTGAAATTGCTAACACATTTAATAGCTATGTTTCTTCTATAGCCGAAGCCCTACAACCAAACCCTAACCTTGAAGGTTGTACAAATTGCAATAGCGTTGCTTCTTTCCAGAGGGATACCTTGGGAGTTATTGAAATCGATCGGGACTTTAAAAAAAACTCTAATTCGTGGGGATATGATGGTGTATCTAATAGAGTTTTAAAAAATACCTCATGGTTTGTGGCCGACATTCTTGCTCGATATTTAATAAAAGTATTCTAAGTGGGAAATTTTCTGATGCACTTAAAATTGCGGATGTGGTACCGCTCTATAAAAATGGTGATTCTAACAGCGTCATGAACTACAGACCGATCTCACTTCTTCCATCTATTAGTTCAAGTTTTTAAATAAGACGCTTTTCTTTACTCCAGTCCAATTTGGTTTTCAAAAAGGTAAATCTACTGAAGAGGCACTTTTGGAGTTTTGTTCGCAAATACATTGGAATTTGGATTGAAAAAAGCATACTGCAGGCTTATTTGTGGATATAACCAAAGCTTTTGATATGGTCAATCATTCCATTCTCTTAAAAATACTTCAAATGGCTGGTTTTCGAAGCTTTATGCTTACGTGGTTAAGATCATACTTGGCAAATAGATCACAAAGGGTTAAAATAGATGAAATCAGGAGTGGTATTCAATATATTAATATGGATGTGCCACAAGGATCGGTTTTAGGACCGATTCTTTTCCTTATTTATATCAATTCTGTTTTTGAGCATAATATTAAGTGCGATTTGACGGCATTTGATGACGATATAGGGTGCACTTATCTTTCCGTTAGACTTAGTTGCGGATATAAATTGGGATCTGAATTTGCTTAGGAATTGGTGTGTGCATCATAAATTGGTAATTAGTTCCAAAACTAAAATTATGTTGTTCAATCCTTCTTCACAACTCTCCGAGGCAAATTTTTTCTTTCATGCACCTGAGTGCCAACAATTCAAGTTGAATGCTTGTTCTTGTTATTCCTCGTTAATTTTTTGCAACTATTTTAACTATAGTGAAAAGTGCTTTCAAATAGAGAAAGTTAATGAATTTAACTATTCACGGTTGTTAATTGATTCCAAGATGAGTTTTTCAAACCATAATGAGTTTTTGAGGAAATATTTTTGCTACACTTTGAGGAATTTTTATTTAAGGAGAGTTTGTTCTTCCGAGCTTATACTACGGATTATTCCATTCAAAATTGCAATATGGCATCACTTGCTGGGGAGGTATCTATTTAAAGAAAATACAGCCTCTACTAATATTACAAGAATGTGTTTTGAGACTAATCTGTAATAAACACCGTTTACATCCTTCCTTTCCTTTATTCCGTGATTTGAAAGTTCTTTCTGTTCGCCACTTATACTGTTTCAAAGGGCTAAGAATATTCTTCTCTAGATCTGGCAATATTAATTTTAGAGTCCTCGACGGTCATAATCTCCGTGTAAATTCATCTCATTCTGTTGCTGTGCTCATTTATCGCACCACTGCGTTTCGGAATTTTTACACAGTAAACTCTTGTCGTCTTTTCAATAATTTACCTCAATCACTAAGAACGCAAAATAAGTTTAAGAAACTTCTAAAATATTGGCTATTTGGTTTGGATTTCAAAAGTTTGGAATCTCTTTTATCTGTCCAGATGTAGATACATTTATTAATACGAGGGTGGGTCAATAAATTAACCCAAATTGTGTCGTCACCTTAAATTTAATCTGTCAAATAGTTTTGTTGTGGCAACCATTTTATATAGACGCCTACTAGCATTTTCGTTAAAATGGAAAAAAGTGAATCTCACTATTTTTTGTGAGAAAAACTATCACGCAAACCAAACAAAAGTTTGACAAATATTATGGGTACTCTTCGCAATCGATTGGAACCATTCACCACTGGTTTACTCAATTTCGGTGCGGTCGTTCAAGCACAAGTGAAGCCGAACGTTTTGTTCGACAAAATCCATGGTTTGATATTGGACGATCGGCGAGTGAAAGTGCGCGAGCTTGAAGAGGCCACAGGCTTATTACATGGCTCAGTGATTTCGATTTTACATAAATATTTGGACGTGAAAAAGCTTTCCGCAAGATGGGTGCCGCGTTTGCTCACAATCGACAACAAACGCATTCGTTTGGGTAAAACGATCGCCGGCGCATATTACACAGAGCTGCTGGATCGATTCCAAGCCGATTTGAAGCAAAGACGGCCGCATTTGGCGAAGAAAAAAGTTCTTTTTCACCAGGACAACGCACCGGCGCACAAGTCCGCAGTCGCAATGGCAAAATTGCATGAGTTAGGCTACGAACTCCTCCCTCATCCAGCATATTCCCCAGATTTAGCCTCCTGCGACTATTTCTTGTTTCCATACATGAAGAAATGGCTCAGAGGTAAGAGATTTGGGTCGAATGAAGAGGTCATCGCTGAAACAAACGCTTATTTTGAGGGGCTCGAGAATCGTATTATTTGGAGGGCATCAAAAAATTAGAGAAACGTTGGATGAAGTGTATAGAGCTAAAAGGAGACTATGTTGAAAAATAAAATGTTTTTCTACCGAAAAAAGTGTTCGTTATTTAATTTTTCAGGGACTTATTGACCCACCCTCGTATTACTGGTTACGCATCCTTCTTCGTCTTAATCTAACTAAATTTAAATCTTTCTTTTGTTTTGGATTATATTATATTGTTAATTGCATTTATTTTTATCTCATGTTTGTTAATGGATATATATGTATGTATACATTTTTTCTAAGGGTCACCTCACCCATAATCTATCAGAGGTCAAGCTATTTTGAAGTGACTTTTGACACCATTTTTGTTATTAAAGTATAAAATGTCACTAACTATAAGTTAAACTGTATCACAATAACTATAAGTTAAACTGTATGAAGATTTAATGAGGAATAATTGAATTGAAATAAACTTTTAAGAAACTCAGCTCTTGTGTTTATTTTCTTTCTTTCAATAGATTGATGCCCTACCTCGTCAGGAGATTGAAGAGCAATAATTTTCTTTTCTTATTCATTTGTAGGTAGCTACAAGTATATGGATCTCCAGACCCAATAGACGCGATTACATTCATTCTCGTACGTACGTACATAGTAAATTCATATTGCTTCTCATTAGATCTTCATTTTTGGTCTGCTTTTCTGGGAACTTGTTAGTCCCACTACTGAAAGTAGTGGCTCCGTAAAACCCGGGCGGGGCAAGCTACTTACCGTAATATTAAAAACACGGATTTCCTATTTATGGTGGAATAATTTAAGTACGCAGCAAACCAGTTTCAACTTACTATTCCAGCAGGTGGTTAAGTATAATAAACAAACGACAAATTACGAGTACATCTACTGGCTTTAATGTCAACAAGATTGACGGACTATTAGTTAGTATCATGCGCTAAGCCGAAGTGAAACTATCTTGTGCAATGGAATTCCGCGATGTAACACGATTTGCCAGTGCCATAGTTATAATACAGTGTTTACAAATTTGTTGTTCTCAAACTGTTGCATCATGTAAATTAGGAGAATGTATTGATGCTCTTTCATGCCCAGTTCTGAGGCCAGCCATTAGTTTGCACATTCTGAGTAAATCAAATGAAACAATCAATATCATCCAACAACATCGATGCGGCGACATGGAAAGTGTGAGTCATCAGCACTCCTAAGGTTGCCCAAGTTACGAGTATCTGTCTTTTTAGAGAAGTGTTTGCTGTACCGATCTGGAAGCAGATCTTGTTGGAAACAACATTCACTTCAATGTTACGAATGAAAATAGCACAGTGGTGTTAGGTCAGTTGATGAAGGGACCATGTGGTATATCGAGTGGATCAGATCGCATTATTAATGGTGTAAGTGCATTCCTTTTTGAGTTTCCATGGATGGCATTGTTGGAGTTTGAGCACAACACTACGGGGGATAGAGATTTTCTGTGTGGCGGATCACTGATCAGCGATCAATACGTTTTGACTGCAGCCCATTGCTTTACTGCACCAGATACACGATTGTAAGTTTGAATAGATTCTCAGTATTCGTGCATTCTAATTGCATTATACATAGAGTCAATGTTCGATTGGGTGAGTACGACACCAGTAGTGAGTTCGATTGTGACAATATTGGTGCTAGGAAATGTGCCCCTCCTGTTCAAAATCATCAAGTGGAGGATGTTATCTTACACAAGGATTTTAGAAAATTACAAGTCTTTGATGACATCGCCATTATTAGGCTAAAGGATAAAGTTGTCTATGGAGGTAAGACTTTATGCAGTAGCTATGGTGTGCGCTTTTAAAGAGATTCAATTTCAGATCGGATTCTCCCCATTTGTCTTCCAATTTTGAAGTACTTAGTGATGAAATTTGACTATGCTACAGTCGCAGGATGGGGACTTACAGCCAGCGGTATACAATTTTAAAGTTTTAACTCCTGAAGTTAACTCATTCTTATATACCTTAGGGAACACGTCTGATGTTTTGCAAAAAGCAGATGTACCAGTGCTATCCAGTGAATTCTGCAGAAAGCGATTTCCCAGAGACTTCTCTTCTTCTCAGATATGCGCCGGAGGTATAAGAGGTGTGGACACTTGCAAAGGAGACTCTGGTGGACCACTTTTTACTCGAGGAGGTGCTAACTTCCATAGATTCGTCCAGTATGGCATATTATCTGGCGGTGGAGAAGAGTGCGGTGGAAATAATACAGTTCCCAGTATTTACACAAAAGTTGCGGATTATGTGCCATGGATTGTTAGAAATATGAGACCCTAGTGAATGTCATACCTATGCACTCATATTATATATTTTAAGAATTTAATTGAAATATAAAATGTATCTATGCATGTGGTGAGAAATATTGGGATTTCTGATATCGAAAGGATTAACCCAGACTTTAATGGATAGAAATAAAAATGCACTTCAGTTTACTTAAATTTCGAGACAGGGACAACTTTCCGATGAGTTTTGAACTAGCAATCATTCCAGATTTAGAGCTCTGCTGTCAAGTTTTTTGGCGATCCTAGCAGGCTTCAAATGTTGACAATTTTCAAGTTTTGTAATACACAGTGTAAGTTTTAAACGAATTTCATATATTGCAGCTCATATTGAAGTGAAATGACGAGAAACTCTTGGACAAGAGGAGAGAGAATAGAACTGAAGTCAAATCTGGAAAGACCAAATGACCTGGCTGAGAAAAGGAAACAATTCGGTCGATTCAAAATTGTAATATTTTGTGCCAAGCTTAGGTTAGGTTAGGTTGAGGTAGCTGTCAGCTAAAAGCCAACACACTTAGACCAATAATAGGTCCATTGTGAAACCACATGGGTTTGGGAAGCGGCCTCTAACCTACTCATTGAACCATTTGGAGCTTCTGATAAAGCGTAGGAGGTCCCTACTGTCTATTTTATTCAGATCATTTAGGTTGTTGAAACAGAGGTCCCTTAAGTGGAGTTTCCTTCTTTAAGAGAGAGCTGGGCACTTGGAAAGAAGGTAAAGAATAGTCTTCTCCTCCACCTCGTCCATGCAGCTTCTGCAGAAATCATTTGAGAAAACGCCAAGCCTTATTGCATGCTTACACTATTAGACAGCGTCCAGTGATGACACCTATAACAGCGCTGATATGCAGTCTAGTGAGAAAAATCAAATTGTTAAACCCCTTCAGATCCAGCTTATCGCTAGACAAGTTGTACCACTTATCCACCTAGAATTTGTCCTTTCAATAGCATTCAGCTTTAATTTAAGTTTGCATGTAGCGATAGGCATACCCAGTCAACTTTTGCTTAGAAGGATGGGTATTGTTGTTCCATGCCTGGCAAGTTCGCCAGCCTTACAATTTCCTGGAATGTCCCTATGCCCCGGCACCCAAATTAGGTGAATATTGAACTACTCCGCCATCTCTATAAGGGACGATCGGCAGTCTAGAGCTGTTATAGAATTGATTGAGGATGATTCCAAGTATTTGATTGAGGCTTGACTGTCTGAAAAAATGCGGATATCAATGGTTGATATCACGTTTAACTTTAGCCAAGACAAGACTTCCCTTATTGCCATTATCTCCACCTGGAACACGCTACAGTGGTTTGGAAGACGAAAAGAGAGGTTTAAATTAAGCCTATCAGAACAGACACCACCACCTACGAGTACCCTGTTGTTAGTTTTTAAACCGTCGGTATAAAAATGTAACGACTTATCTTCCGTGAAAGCACCTTCTTCCCAGAATGTTCTGGAAGGGACCGTAACTTGGAAGTTTTTGTCAAAATTTCACTTGGGTATGGTGTATTCAATGTCTTCAGGGAAAATATTAAACTTATTTAAAATGGAGGCGTGGCCGTATACTTTTTTGGACCACTGTGAAGTAGCTTTAAGGCAAATAGCTGAGTTAGCTGCTAAATGAAAAAGAGTGTCCATAGCAGCGAAAGGTGTCGTTGGCAGTGCTCCGCTAAACAGACAGGCTGAAAGTTGGACCTTGCTTTATAACTTCTGGTTTGAAGCCTTATCCAATGCAATCCACCAGACAACTACCGTATATAAGAGTCGGTCTATTGACCGAGGTATAGACCCAGTGAGTTAGTCTGGCTTTTAAACCCCATTTGTTTCCAATGGCTTTTTTACAAGAGAAGAATACGACAGTGGCTTTCTCTACTCTTTCTTGTATGTTAGGTTTCCAGCTTAGTTTTCTGTCCAAAAAAAAGACCCAGATATTTTACTTCATTGGAGATGGAGGGTCAATATATTCTTATATATCCTTTATATGTCCTTGAGAAGAAATCAAGTTCGGTTTTGTGGGGATTCACTCCTAGACTACACCGAAGTGTTCACCTTATTCAAAGCGTTTTGTCGGAGCACTTTTAAGGTAATGAGGTGTTTACCAGAGACTGCTATAGCAACGTCGTCCTCATAGGTGATAACTTCGCAACCCTCAGCTTTCATGATTATCAATAGTTCATTAACCACCAAAATCGAAAGAAGTCGGGATAGGACGCCCCCTTGAGAATAGTCCCCTGCTGATACATATATCTTCTAACAGATGACCCACAGCTTTGAGTTGATAATCTGACTATTAAGCAGTAAATTAATCAACTCGCCAAGTTGATTTGACAGTACCTTCAGATTTGACAGTTCTTTCATTATCGCAGTAGACGTTGTTAAAAGTGCCTATGATACAAGGAGTACTCGATCTTATTGATCGCAATAATTGTTTTACAGTATGCATGTTGAGTCGCGGACAGCAGCTGTATGTCAATACTGTCACGTAAATAGATACCAATCAGTCGTTCTAGTGTTTTTAGAAGGAATGATGATAGACTTTTAGGTCTGAGATCTTTTTGACTTGCGTGTGAATATTTACCAGCTGGGCATGAAGACCACATTGACTTTTCTCCATATTTGCGGAATATGGACCAGAGCTTAAGTCGAACAAGACTGAAGGCATAGACAGTCTTGGAGCTACAGTCTGATTCCATCAGTCTCTGTCAAAAATACTTGCCTTGGGTTATCTGTTGAAAGAAAACAATATTTAAAATTGGTTTTGAAATGAGTGCGATGACAGGCAGCGGAATCATCGTAATATATGGGATTTGGGATGTAGCAGCATAACTCTTCTATTGTATGAACAGCACCACCAGCAATGATTTCTTTGTATTTCGCTGCATTTAAGGAACCGTTCAAAAGCAAAATACGACCATGACCCTAATTTGTCATGCATCTCCAAACCATAACATATGGTGAATGCTTCATGGTGGGAAGCAAACATTCGCCTAAGTATAGCTCCTTAACTCTCCTTCCCACTATCTGCTTTTCGTCTGTCTCCTTTTTGTCAGAAAATATAATCTCTTTCCAATCGTTGGCGGTCCATTCCCAGTGCTGTTTGGATCATCATCATCACATCACATCAATCTTTTTTCTTACTGCAGAGAGCAGTGGCTTTTTTTGCAGGTCTACGGGATTGAAGACCCAATTCGGCAATTTAGCCCTCGTTGAACACTCCGCTTGCTGATGTTTATAGAAAATATCTCGTTCAAGTCTTTTCTCAATTCCTTTTCAGTTCCAAACCGGTTTTTCAGAGACATGCCAGATTGCCTCTCCGTACTGCCCATCAAGCTTAAGTTCTTCAAAATCGGCGATTCGCCTATTTGAAAAATGTTTGCCATGAAGAGCGAGAATATGTCCTTTATCTGCTTTGCACAAAGCCATCACTTTGTCGAGGTCTAGAGCACTAATGGGTTATCGACTTTAGTGTTTTTTTCTTTTATACATCAAAATGAATAAGCTTATCACAGAAAAACTGCAGTCGTACCTACATAATGTGTTAAAAATATGAGAGGAACGCACCCGGGAGTCATAAAATGATAAAATTTTCATAGTGCGGCGTTTTTTTGGCACAGGGTGTATATTTATTTACCTACATCTTCTTTTCCTTACGGCGAATTTATGATCCGGAGTAGAAGGATCACAACCCTCCCACTTTACTGCATCCCTACTGGTCCGCCTGTGGGGTTTGCCATATTGTATCATATTTACTCTACATATACAACGAATTTCGAAATATTGTAGATAGGGTCTTTGAAATATATTTAGCTTCTTCGAGATCTGGTAGAGCATTCAATTTCGAAACAAAATGTTGTTTATCTGCCAATTGCTCAGATTTCAAATTTAATCAAAATCCTTGAAATATTTTTTTTTTTTTTGTGTTAAAAATCGAAAATGAAATATTTTGGACAAAGTTGCCAAAATTTCGTAAGCTATAACCTTGCATATGTCAGATAGTGTTTAAATGTTAAATTTTTAACAAAATCGATTGAGTGAAAGCCAAGAAATAACAATTTTTTGAAAACCGACCAATAAAGCCGTTTTCAGGAAAATCTCTTTATTCCAAATCGGTGTTAATTTTGGGGTTAGAATGAAAATTCCAGATTCCAGATGTGAAGTGTGGGGAAAATCAATGGGCTGTAGTCGACCATAGATACACACATAATTGGGAGATTCAATTTTCTATCTATGTTTGATAGTAACAAGTTTGATCAAAATTTCGAGTTGGAAAATTTTCCTGAAACATGGGTCTAATTTTTAACGTTACAGATATGGAGTTTTTATATTTTTTCTTTACCACCAATAAACTAGATTTTCCGTAATTTTTCACTTCAAAATAATTTTTTGAGAAACAGCGCGTAATACTACGAGTAGTATGCTAGACATGTGGATGTGTTTGCCTAAAAATCATTAAAATCAGATTAAGTCCAGCCTTTTTTCGCTCTTAAACTTCCTCGGATAGAGGAGGGGTGCAACGTTTTTACCTTGGTTATTGAAGTTTTTTGTTAATCAATTTTTAACCAAAAAAAAAAAAAAAATTTTACATATTCGAATTTCTTTATAAAATACAATATGTCGCATGTTGGAGTGGACAAATATTTTTTTATAATTTTTCTTCCTAATTGCTTTGCAAAATTTCAGCTCCCTGCGTCTAATGGTTCAAAAGACAGATAGACACCGCGTTGAGCCCTTTAGTGCTCCGTTTTATACCATTCTGGTACTCAACACTAAAAAATATTTGATTTTGTCAAATGGTTTTAACTAAGTGTACTGGAAAATATAAGGAAAGTTTCTTGTCTTCCCGTATCCGCACAACCGTTTATTTCTCTTTCGGCACCCACCCAACTTTTAAATCTTGAATGCATCACTTGAGAATTTGTCTCACGTTTTTCATATTAAGATACATATGTATATACTCGTATCTTGCACTAATTTGTGTGTGAATTGGATGAAAGAAAATGCCATATCAGATGAGGTAAAAGTATCCGAACGGAATACGTAACTATTACTGTTTATTTCTTGAAATTTAGTTAACTCTATTTAGGAATTTGTGTCATAAAAGAATTTTTTACTGTCTTCCGGAAAAGAAATAACTTTAATGGATTTAATTCGTACCCACCACCCAAAATTGCTGGTGGTTTTCGCAGAACCCTCGGCGTTTTTCCTCATTTAAAATTGAATATAAGCAAAATTGTCAAGTGATTTAAGGCATCAGACTTAATACTGAATATATTACTCTTTAGAAGTTTCCACATAACCTTACACGGATCAAGGCAAACACAAAAGAGACTGAGTATGTTTTGTATTTTCGAAATGTTATGCATTTGCTTAGAAAATATATTTTCTTCTTCATAGTATAAAACTTCCCTGCGTATGCGTGTCTAGATCATTTAACTTTAAATCGGTCTGGCAATGGTCCCCTTCCCCCACGTTGTACTTCTCAGTTGGGGTACTTCTTTCCAAGAATCCTGTCTGAATACGTTTCAAAGTGTAAGCAGGTATGCTGCGCTGTGGGGTGCTATTCAAAAATGTCTCTCTCTTCTTTATTGCTGCTATTTGTATGCATAATTTAACATATTTTGTATTTAAATTCGTCGCCAGCATCCAATAATACCTACGAGTTGTATACATCAACAAAAATCTCATATCATCGTAACCAAACGCCCTACTAAACATATGCGACGTACTTGCTAAACGTGACAATGATTCAGTTCAATGGTCCAGAACTGCGTAGGTTTAGTACACCACATCAAGGAAAGACTTAATTAATTAGTTAATTAAGATGAATACTACTCAAGATAGCCATGTTTAATTATCTATAACGAGAAACATCTCGAGAAAGTCTCATCATATACGGTACTCCAGAATGTCCTTCTCCATTGATGTACGTATTCCATGTGTTAAAACAAGAAACGATCCCTCCGCTCTAAGAGAATACAAAATTACAGGCAATAAAGCAAATGGATGACATATTTTTCACAATTCCTGGTCTTGACATCTAACCTCATACGCTTGCTCCAGAATAAGGAACTGCCTAGGTCTGCTATAGTGGGAAATGTATGTATCTTCAGCTCGTTACATATTAAGTCGGATTAGTTTGAATAATTTATTTATGTCGCATTAGATCACAGTGTGTTCAGGCAGGACACATGCATACTCCCACGTCAAGGTGACATTTGGCGTGCTTACAAAAAAAAAAAAATAAAAGGCACGTCCTTTATTTATTCATTTATTCACGTCCGCCTTACATGCGTGTGTGTGTGTGTTTGAGGGGATTTCCTTAATTCGATTTGGATCCTTTTGTTTTTCACTTGTACCAGCAGCAACATCAAGACGGCGCGCCTATACTCGTAAGACCCATAATCTTGCGGAACTATTGTTTTCTTTTTGGTTTTTGTGTTTTCAAATCCCGCGGAGCGGAAAAGTTACATTAACCAGCATCGCAGAGCAACGAATCCACGAAATTGCAAACATTTTGCTCCTTTTTTTGTTTGGCAAATCCTCTTACAACCGTGGATAACTGGGCGAAGCTCGTGAAATGAAATCCGCTAAATTAGCTTCGTATTTTTCTCTCTTTTTGTAGGATTAAATCTCACTCCGTATTCTATTTCGTTTTTGATAGAATGAGATGGTGAGGTTCTACCATTGTTTTCGAAATGAGATATCCTGTTATTATTGTTATACATTTCAGGCTAGCACGCGAGTAATTCAAGTTTAACGACAATCGTAATGGCACTTTATCATCTTTGAAGAGCACATCCTTAACCCGTGCGTCAATAGGGAGTCAACTTTCCTCGTTAAACTTGAACAAAATGGAAGTAGGCAGTGAGATGAAGACAAGGCTTGAATGTGATTTTATTCTCTTGTTTCCCTTTTGTTTTCCTCAGTTGGTATTGTAAAGCAAACAAAGGAAATTACTATTGAAACTCAAAACTATCACCCACGGGTGGTTGGGTTTTTACACTTTGGTAGTTGATCCTGTTTTTTTTTTTCTATTTACTGCGAGTGAAGATGAAGTTAATTCTGAGCTCTCCATGATTCAGAGAAGAAGTACCTACTGCATCCTAGACTTGAGGTGATGATGCACTATGCAAAATTTCTGAAGTTGATGTGTTGGTAGATTAGAGGCTCATGTATGTTACATGTGCATAATGGCGTGGCATACTGGCTTACATACATTTTAAACATTTTGCAAACGATGTTAGCATAAGTAACATTCTCTTGTTTTATTTTCATCACAAGATATTCAATTTTTAGCTCTCCATGTTCCCCAATGCCCTTGAGTGCAAAAAACATAAAACACTTGTGCGGTTTTATTCCGCACCACACACTGAAGTCCAAAATATACCATCGTAATGGCTTGCTATAATAAATGTTGCTATTTATGACGATACACAATAATTTTCAACTAAACCAACACGCATTTCGCTGAAAGGCTGCTGAACTTGACGACGTACGTTTTGTAATAATAACCTCTGTCAATAAACAAAGGGTAGAATCCATTAACGCTAGACAGCAGACGATTTTATTACTCGCAATACAAAGAAAGTAGTGTGAGCGGGAGCTTCATGCAATTTGAGGAGAACTATGAAGAACCAAAATGGTATATCGCCAGATACTCATCACTATGACGCCTAAAACGGAGCAGAAGGTAATAAATTTGAAAACATTTAATTTCACTTTATTCTGCAGAGAGTGACCTTTCATTTATTTAGTATAGGGTAACTTTTTTATTGTGAGCAGATTTTCATATGAGTATCTGATCAATTTATTTAATTTTTAAATAATCTACATACCCCCTAGATACAATGACTATCAATTAGTAGTGACGAAGAACCATCAATGACTTATTCTCACAGATGACGAACTACCTCCTAAAAAATTAGGTGAGTACTAATTTTGAATGACAGCTGATGTCGGGAGACTTCCAACGGGTCGTGTCCGATTACGGGCCACGAATGATTCCCCAAATTTTGGAGATTATCAATCAGGATTGCGATAAAGGGTCCATTTTGGGCTTTAGGATTTTAATTTAAAATAAAATGAAAAATATTAAAGATTTCAATGAATTTTGTTCACTGTTTTAAATTTTTGACTACTACAGCATCGATTAAATGGCCGCCACGGGAGTTTTTGTAAACTTTGATTCTTGTGATGTAATTTTCGATGACTTCTCGCCACATTTCTGGCTGTATTGCGGACAAAAATAAATCCAACGATCTTGGAGGCCAATTGATGTCACCAAATCTCAATTAATCGGTCGGGGAACCTTTCTTGCAATAGATTCAAATTTGCCTGCGTTGTGTGGTACGTAGCCACAGTGCTTCCTGTTGGAAGCACATCCCGCTCACATCAATGTCTTCAATCTTAGGCCAAAAAAGTTGGTTATCATTTGACCATAGTGCAAAGAATTCACCGTAACAATGGCGCCTTAGTCATTTTCAAAAAAATACGTCCCGATCACGCCGCCGGTCCACAGCACGCACCAAACTGTCACCCGTTGTGGATGCAATGGCCTCTCAACGACCACATTTGCATTCTCGACATCCCAAAATCCAGCAATTTAGTTTGTTTAAGCAGCCGCCAAGCGAGAAATCGGCGTCAACTTACACTGCCGGTCAATAAAATAGGTTCACCCTGTAGACAACAAAGAAGAGCTTTTATCTCCAAAAAACCTTTACAGACAGCTTTTTCTTAATCCAATATCAAACTATGTTTTATTCCCGATCTATTTGCAAGAAAGAGTCAGACTGCAATACGGCCTAACGGTAAATTATAAGCATACTATAGAATGCATTAAAAAAAGTGTTTTTTCCATTGGTCAAAAGAATAGAAAAAAAGTGCGTGTCATTGTAACCAGTGTAGGGTGAATATTAAAAAAAAAAAACATTAATAAGGAACAATGGGATGAGCAGAACAAAGTTTAAGTGCGCGTTTAATTGCGAAAAAATTGGAAGATCGCAGAATGTTGTGAGTACTTTTTTCAAAAATAAAGAAACCTATGCTCAGAACATGAAAGGATGCTCAAAAGTAACGATACCGGCTGAAAGGAGATTAATAGCCCGGCTAGCGTCTAATTCTTGCCAGTCATCGTCGAAAATTTGGGCTGCATCTGGAACAACAGCAAGCATTTCGACCGTGAAGAGAGTGATAAGAAGTGCCCCAAACATCAAGCGGATGAAACTGAAGAAGAAGCCTCCAATCAAACCCCAAAAGAAAAGAAAACCGGCTCTAATTCTGCAGGCGCCACATGACGTGGAAAAAGGAGTGGTAGTTTGTAGTTTTCTCAGACGAAAAAAAATGTAATCTCGATGGACCGGGTGGTTTTAATTATCACTACCATGATCTGAGAAAAGAAAAATTATTTTTGCAGCGTCATCATAGCCGGGAAGGTGGTGTGATGGTTTGGGGTGCAATATCTTATTTCGGAACAATTGAGCTAGAGTTTCCATCATCACGAATGACGGCAAATGGATACAAAATCTCGAGAGGGCTTTTTCGAAATTCAGTGAGATGTTCGGGCCCCTTAAGTGGACTTTCCAGCAGGATAACGCCCCAATCCATACTGCCAGAGTCGTGAAAACCTGGATAGATCAACAAAACGATGGATTGTTGGAATGGCCTCCCTACTCACCAGACTTAAATATTATTGAGAATGTGTGGGGATGGAACGTCCGTGTAGTTTACAAGTCGAGACAACAATTTGAAGATAAATCGTCATTAACAACAGCAATAAAACAAGCTTGGACAAAAATTTAATTAAATAATTTGAAAAAGCTGTATGATTCAATGCCAAATAGAATTTTTGAGGTAACGGTAAATAAAGGAGGATCAACTCATTACTAAACGAATAAAATAAATGTCTATCTTTAAAACGAATTGTTTCTGTTTTCACATTTTTCCTTCATTTTCTCTTAATTTTCCCAATTAATTCAGGTGAACCTATTCTATTGACCGATCAAAATGTACATTTATTTGGATGCTTTTTAGAAAACGTTTCGAATTAAGCTTAATAATTATTTTTGATTTAACTCTTTCTTATTAATAGGTGGGCAAATAAACATGCTTTGAAAATCCACCAACAAAAATATTCATCTAAAACTAATTTGAGGAAAAAAGTGCTCTTCTTTATTGTTAAGTGTGTGAACCTATTCTATTGACCCGCAGTGTAATAGATACACAGATATTACGGAACTGTTATTTTTGTTAAATGATCACATTTAAAAATGGCAAGGTAAAAAGTAACTACCTGTCACTATGGATGACTGATAAATTTGACAGATGTTATATGGTGTGATGTGAAATCCTAACCTCGAAATGAATAATACTTAACACATTGTAAAACAATTAGTTTAACATTTGTTTGATATCTAATAATATATTTATTACAATTGTTTCAAAACCTTAGGCGCATGAAGTTTTTGTCTTTTTTTTTTTAATAAAAAATGCATTGGTACTCAAAGAAATAAGCTTCCAATCAGCAATCGTTAAGAACTTTGTATCATAGACTACCACTTAGGCGTCTGGTGTGTTCGGAAGTATCTGTTAGGAAATATAACTCACTGTTTTGTTAATTTCTAACGTAAATCAACATTCATATTCTCCAATCGTACACATCAAATGTTCAGACTGCTTTCCATTTTCTCAAGAAGAGCGGTCACATTGCGTCTAGACGCAATAATATTCGAAAGTAAAATAATGCCAGTTTACCAAACTGGAACATATAGTATTTTGCATAACGTAAATTGTGTACATGTACGAGTAGCTCATAAGTTTGCATTAAAAATCACAATTTTTTTTTGTTGGCATCACAGAAATCCAAAAAATGCCTACAGTATCCAAGTATTTTTCTATCCCTTTCGGGATGTTTTTGATCCAGTGAGAGCATAACCGAAGTTATTCGCTCCTAAAATACTCTGAGCGTTGCTAACTTTATAGAAGTCTCAGAAGATATCTATCACTTTGGTGTCCCAGCAAGCAGCATTAGGAACAAATAAGTATCTATAGCTGTATTATGTACATACTCTCAATATGTCCTGATAAAAGGCCAAAGTAGACCCGTGCCATACAAAAGCACGGAGAAGGTATCCACTATGAAAGACCTTTAGACGAACATACATACGTTCGAAATATGAACACTGAATCTGAGGCTAGGTATTGTAGAGCTCATAGAGTTTGTGGACTTATCTTTTCGTTTACTAGCCGTTCTCACTTAAAAAAAATAAAAATAAATATTTGGCGGCTCCTAAACCTATTGAAGTGCAATTCAACCAACAGAGACCATTAGGTAACATTGTAACGCCACACATACCACTGAGAGTGTCACATGGCATTCAATTGGTATGCATAGTGATTCATGCTACGTAGAGGTTCATGTGTTTTTTATTATTTTAAACTTTTATTCTTTGATCCACCATTCATAAAGTGGATCAGATGTATCAGATTCATACATTGTAGGATTGGAGCATTCTATGCTTAGAATATTTTATGCTTAGACTTGTAAGAATTAGTATCTTGTATAAATAGGAAGAAATATTCGAATTCAGTCTTAGACTGACACTTGACTCTCTTTCACTGCGGCAGTAATATGTCATAAGATTTCAGCAAGCTGCGCTTAAAACAACTAAGAAGAGCGTGCTACGCTATACACAGCTTAGGGGGTGGGCTACGACAGATAACTGAATCAATAAACATTTCACTATCTTCTCGCAGCCATTCGTGTTGTCCATGCTATAGTTTTCGGACGCAAAAATAAAAGATCTTCACTTTCATTGCCGGATATGAACTGTTATTTAAGAAGCTTTATATGAAAATTTTTTCTTCGGAAGTTTATTAGATATAAAGGATTTTCAATAAGCACATAACAATTTTGTATTTAAATAAAACACAGAATAATTGAGATATCGGACTGAAATTTATTCCAGGTATAGTACACCTACTCGTATTAGATTTAAATATAGAATTCGATCTCGTTCATATGACCACCGCGAGCACGTTTCAAGCGATCGGTTCTTTGGAGCCAATTTTACACCACTCTTCCACTCATATCGGCCGGAACGTTGGCAATTTTGCTTTCGATATTGTCCCTGAACTCCTCTAACATTGTTGGTTTATTAGCATAAACGCATTAGCTAGCCGGCCATACGACTGGACCATTTCTCGAGATTACACGATTACCGAACATCCCCTTCAATATAATAATTGTTTAACCAGCTGTATGGCATGTGGCACTATCTTGTTGGAACCACATATCACTGATGTCAAGTCCATCCAATATTGGCCAAAAATAATCTTCCAAGATGGCACTATAGCGAACTCCATTGACCGTAACATGGCGATCATTTTCAGCGACGAAAAAATACGGTCGAATCACACCTCCGGCATGGAATCCACACTACACGGTCGCTTTTTGTGGATACAATGGAGTCTCTGGATTTGTTGCTGTCCAATAATGCATATGATTTTTCGATGAAATTCAGGATTTTATTCAAACTTTTGCAGAGCCCAATCGGAGAAGTTTCGGCGCTTCAAATGATCAAAGGGCTTCAGTTCTTGAGTTAATTTGATTTTGTAAGGGTGCAGGCCAAGATCTTTACGCAAAATTCACCACAATGTGGACTGAAAGATTCCCAATTCCTGTGAACGGTGTGGAATCAACTGAATTGGCTCATTTTGAACTGAAGCACTTACGGCTGTCCAATATAGCACGCACAGCCTGCCTGGTGGCCCGATTATTACGACCGAAAATTGGAGTAAGAACTCTTAAAGTTGCGACTATTAAAGTAATTTTTAATAATTTCCAAACATTGTTCGTTCATCATGCTGAAAATGTAAACCTTGACTGACATTTTGACATTGACAGATCATTAAAAGTTTAATAGTGCATTTGTGTTAAAATACAAAATTGTTATGTGCCTATTGAAAAACCCTTTACATGTGTACAGTGAGAAAACTTGTTGTGGTTTTTATTGGTAGACATTCTAACCTGAAACTCTCACTGACATGTATGCAGTACATGTTTTGAAAGAGCTTAAAATCCACTCACAAATTAACTTAACCGTCACTCGCCACCATATACCAGGACATTGTGCCTTCGGATTAGGATTTTTTAAAGCTGATCGGCTGCGAATGGATAGTTTAGGGAACGAAAGTACTCGTATCGTGCGCAAATCTGTAAATTGTTATTCCCTTTAACTGAAGTTTGTTCTTGTTCGTATGTAAGTATCGCATTTTTAGTCGATTCTTTGCACGCGTTTCATGTTGTCTTGTTTAATATTCTTCCTCTCGGGAAAAGTTGCCTCAGATATGCCTGGTTCTACTTTTATTAGAGATAAAGCAACTTGTTTGTCAAGTTTCATAAAGAGGAATTTGTGTATTCTTCCTCTCCAACATTACGAGTACACAGCAGCGAACGTGCGCTGAAATATACTCCACTGTTAAATCATTAATCTATGACTTCTGGTTCAACACTCGAGTCAAAATAAAATGATACATTGCCGCATGTCTGGGGATTTAAAGGTCAAACCGCAAACTTTCCCGCGAATTTTGCACGTCACATACCAGGTGTAAGAGCTTATGCACGTTGGCTGGCACTGTGGTCTAGCATGTTGTGTATTTAAATTTCGAATTAGATGAGTTATGTTACCGTAGAGGATTTCCCACGTAGCATCCCTCAACTTCCTCTGGGTATGGTTTACATTTTCAGCAAAAAAGGATGAATTTCCAAATTTACCCGAAAATACGTCCTAAAATATGCACACAACTGGGTGAAATTATTCGCCGGGACTAAATCACGCATAACCTCGTACGCGCTTATGAATTTTTAATGCGATTTGTAAATGCCAAGTAGCATGAGAGTGCTTTGTCATGATAATTTCGGCAGGGAAAAAAATCACAGAGTAATGAACTCTTCAATATCATCATTATTTAAGGCGCAACTAAGCTGGATTTATGCCGGCATTTAAAGAGGTGACACCCCCAGATCTAATTGAAATCTCTCAATATCCTTATTTTTAATGGTTTTCGACATATCGCTCAATCGATTTAAGAATTTCGCATTATGTGCTGCATTACATTGTGTGTTACCAAGTCTGTTTAAGGGAATATTGGCATCTACAAAGTTTGAAAGTGATTTTATGCCACACTGCACTTTCTGCAGACCAAAATCGATCAATCCTCGGATTGGATGTCCCTATGGAAGGAACTTTTGAAAATACTCTCAATAATGACGATGATTTATACATGACATAAAGCTACACAAGGAGAAGTTTGTGCTAATACTTACAATGTAAATTATGGTAATTTGTTTCCATAACAAATCCCAAGGCTAAAAAAATTAGAAAGGATAACTTTCCAACGGTGGTTATTCTGTTTATTTTCCATCCATGCTCTCGAAATATTTGCTCAACTGTGTGGAAACTATTGCATTCAATAGGTTGGAAATCCACTCGCAAATAGTCTGCAAATGAAGCGCCATTCAGAAAAAAAGGAGAAAAGGTAGGCGTTCGTAAACTGAGAGATTAACTCTTTTTATGAGAGCTTTCCTGGTATTCATTTGGCTAAGTTTGTTCAAATAGAAATGATAAATGCATAGAAGGGAACTCGCTTGAAAGGATTTTCTTGTAAAGAAATCGTTTTCAAGTGGCCGAGTTGAATACCCACTTGTAGGGCCATTTGGCGTAGTTCTATTCAGGTAAAGGAACGTACGAGTACATTCATAAATCAAATGGTTTTATGCTATTTAAATGGAAAGCGACCTTTGATAATAGCAAAGAAATTCACTTACTTGGGTCTTGTCTCCTTTGGGGGTTTTAGGGCGTCTACATGGTCTTCGCTGCATCGAATGCTATTTATAGTAATGCACTTGAGTTGTGAGCCCTCTTCAACTCTTGCCCAGTTACTGAACAAGTCCTCTGCCATCCTCCGTTACCGGGTTTCATAATAATTCGCTATGGGACCGTTTCCTCTTATAGATGTTTAATCAATTCACTGCCACTTCCATCATTGAATGTTCATTAGAGATACTATTAAACTATGCATGTAGAACATCCTTAGAATATTTTGTGAAGCCAATCAGATTGCTTCGCCATATCTTAAACTGCATTTTGAACATAATCTTTGCCTTGCCTATTCTGCAAACCATCCGCCAGCTGATAAGATACTTTTTAGTATCGTGAACCTAAGCTCTTTTGGTTTTGGGTTAGAAAACTCAGCACAAGAACGTTTAAGAAAACCAAGCATAAAATTCGCTTTAGCAACTACATAATCGATGTGAAACGAGAATGTAAGCTTTAAGCTCAGTTTTACGAATCAGGGTGGTCCCAGAAAATTATAGGTATTAATGTACGATGAACGGAAAAAAATGACATTTGTTTATATTTAATGAAAGACAGTTTATTCGATACCAATCGACTATTACATTTAATTCATTTTGAAGACTTAGGCAATCATAAATGTTATTGACGCGTAGAAATATCTAAAGGTCATCGGCATACAACAGACCTTTAGTACGATGAAGCAACAATGGGATATCATTGATGAATATGTTAAACAGTAAAGGTTCCAAGTGGCTACCTTGTGGAACACCAGATAAGACCTTAATAACTTTGGACAGAGAAGAACCAATCTTAACAACCTGTTTTCTATTCAATAAATAACTAGAGATCCATTCAAGCAAACTGGAATGAATCCCAAAAGACTTAATTTTGTTAATAAGAATGATATGGCATACTGAGTCGAATGCCTTCACAAAATCGGTAAAAATGACATCAACTTGGTAACCTTATTCCACAGAATCAAATAGATATCTAGTGAATAGGGTCAAGTTTGTTAAAGTGGATCTACCAGATATAAATCCATGTTGTTTCAGAGATATTTATTCTTTGATACTGAAATAAATTTTTTTAATAACTTTTGACTCAAAAAGTTTAGGAATAACTGAAAGTTTAGATATTCCTCTGTAATTTTCAATTTTTTGCTTGGCCCAGCTTTGTAAACGGAAGTTCTCGTAAATGACAATTTCCATTCATCTGAGAATGTGACTGAAGATAATGTCAAATTAAATTTTTAGCACATCAAAAGGAATACGATCAGGGCCAGCACTTTGACAGGAATTCATAGACTGTATGCCCTGGAAAACATCATCCATCGAAAGATGTAAGGATCCTATGGACGTGTTAGAACTAGTAACATTATCCTTCAGGGGTATATTAAGATTAGAGTAGTCGACATATACTGATTCGAAAAACTTCGCAAATAACTCACATGATGAATCAGTGTTAAATATTTATTTTTAGCATTCTTTAAATTTATTAGTCTTCATTTTGCCATGTTAGTTTCAAAGTTTAATGTTCTTAAAAATTCAACGTATGTATCCTTAAGCTTATGAACCAGAAAGAATAATCAACCAAACAACAGAATTAAAATAATCGTTTAGAACATTATAGTTTGCTTTGTAAAAATTGTAGCTAATTTCGTAACCACTTACACTTGATTCAAATTTAGAAAAAGTAGTACATTTTAAATCTATACATAGATGAATAGAATTTTTCTTTAAAGGACATACAATTTCTTGAAGTAAATTGAACGAAAACATTGAATCAATGAACGTAAACTCACAATCAGTTTTCATATTGTAAAATAATGTAGCTTAATAACTACTCCCCAAAAGTAAGCAACACATTCCGAAGTGTCTTCCTTCTGAACACATTCGAGGTTCGTGTCCACGGATAGAGAAGGATTATGTCTAAGACGACGTTGCGGAATTAAGAGAGAATTATAACCACAAGAGATTATTGGCTGCAGCTGTCATCTTGGAATTATTACATCAGAATTTTCTCGTTCTAGTGGTCGAAGATTTTGCTAGAAGTTTCTGGCTATCAGAAATGCGACTATATAAGAACAGATGGCGATCGAGGCAGGAGCAGTTGGGTTTCGAACCGCACGAAGAGATTGGAAAAGTGATAATAGGCGAAGTTGTAATTTTGTAATAAATTGAAAGTTGGGAGTTAACAAGTAGAAGTAATTAGTTTGGATTTGTGAATTAAGTAATTGAAATAAGATAAAATGATGTGAGAAGAAAGAGACCTTGTATGGAAAGAATTTGCGAAGAACAGTATAGTGTGAACTTGAGTTGTTCTATTGACTACAAAATAAAGAAATAATCTCACAGATAACGTTTTATCGAGCCGTAGCTCGCATATTACAATATTAAAGAGAAATAAACATTTGTCATCATTAGAATATTCCCAATTTACATTACCTATGTTAAAATCTCCCAAGACCATCAGGTGCTGGTATTCATACAGCTGATCAGCAATAAACTCAACGTTGGCTACGTGACCTTCGTATGTTTGGAGTGTATGTTGTCTAAGAAACATACTTGACTTATGCCGACCATGTGTTCGGTTTCTCTCACGCATCCTTACTGCAAACCGTACACGATTTTACACATGCTAATTGTAAAATCATCTACTTTTTAGCTGTCAGGAAATATAAAAACAACCCGTCGATATTTTAGTGCTGCCTTGTTTCCACCACCAAATATTTTGTACCCCACTGACTGCTATTCTTGTACCACATATGACGCTATTATCTGCAGTAGCGCTGCATTACTATGTCCTCCATTTAATACATTAGCGTAGATTCTCTCTCCGACAAGTCGTTGTCCAATTGTGCACGAATGCTAAAATCACTTCGAGACAGGATGTTAATATTGGAATCTCTTAGATGCACATATTTTGTATTTATTTTACTCTGAAATTCAGTGAACCATAAAGTTGTTCAGTTTCTTCAAACTATTAAATATTAACTACAAAATGGTAAGCAGCCTCAAGTATAGATCCTAGAAGCAAGTCCTTGGACTGTCACTGTATTACTATGTATCTTCGTCTTTCTCTGCCACAATCCTCCTTCGTTTGGATGAAATCCTTTTCTTCTTGGATGTGTATATTTCAGCTTGGAATAGAATGGATACGTACTCGATTGCATATCGAAATTACAATTTTTCCAAACTGCAACAAAATATTTATTTTCTCCATTCAGCTGGAGTGATGCAAATTGATGTGCAAAGACGTCATGGAATAAATTGCAATAACAAATGCTTCCAGAGCAGTCCAAAAGCAAAAGAGAAGAGTATCTTTATCTACGAGTATAATCGATGCGAACGATAAAAAATAACAATTTGAAGTCAAATATTTATTTTTTCTTCCTCTGCCAGGATGTTTTCCAATGCATTTCAGCAATGATCGAGCACATCTCATTCCTGTGGGTATACGTATATATACTCGTATGGATGTGCGAGTACGAATAGCCATTAATTAGATTGCCATTACCACGCGGCTAATATTTCACTCATTAGTGTCATATCCTGCTAACAAAACTGCTATTGTGGGGAAATATTTTCCGTTTCACTTTGTGGCGACGTTGTTTGAATGGATTTTAATGGGATTACGCTGAAGGCCATTGACTACTTCGGGCGTGTGGAATTCAACGCGGGCAATTATTATCGGAAGGAAGAGTGTGTTAATTATATTCGGATATAAATAATAAGTTTAATTAAATGCTGCAGACGATGTCCTTGCTGCGCAAATAAATGTTTTCGGAAAAAATGTTAAAGCTTTGAAAATTTTCTCCGCCCATTGGGAATACAGGGTGCTGATATCAACCGGCGACGTGTCTGCTTCGCTGCTGGTTATCCCGACAGGACATCGGTTTTTGATGGCTGCTTCCACATGCATATGTACGTGCTGAGTGTATGGAGCGTAATGGTATTTTTTGCAGCCATTTGTTTGGGATATAATCTGTCTGGCGTCAGCCAACGGATGAATCCATAAACTTTTAGTGGACACGGAAACTGCGTAGTTAGTGGATTTTTCTGACTATGATTCACACGTGACCGCGAATGCATGATGTAATTTAAAGCAGAGCGACAAATGTTGATAAATTGGTGTCTTAAATGAGGAAAGAATTTAAAAAAAATGAGGCTCAGTTTTGTGGAAGATTTGTATACCTACCACCTGAGTTTCGTTGCATAACCTCGCTGGCTATTCACGTTTGTTCCTTTGCAGGGTTAAACCAATTTACTATCACTTTCAATTAGATATGGATAATTGTAAATATCTTGATCCAATTCCTCATTGGTGATAGGATTTCTTCAAAATACCATCTACATACAAGTTTTACGGAGGAAATGATTTATATAGATTTTTTATCACATGAACCTTAAGTGTAGCACTTGCAGCATAGTATTAAAGTGATTAGACAGCTTTTCCAAACCTAAGATAACCCATCGAATACAGCACTTGCTCTAGCGGTTCGACCATATTCATACATCCATTCACCAGCCTCGTGCGATCTTCAAAGATGTAGGACTGACAAACTGTTAAGCAACAACCATTTTAATAGAGTTACGAGTACTAATAACCCTTATTCAAATTTTAAAAAGGAACAAATTTATTTTTAACAAAAATCTTTTTGCCAACATTCGACTTATTCCAAATGAGCCCGTAGAAATGTAGGTATCTTTGATTTTGAGGTTACTTTAGTTAGGGTTAAGTTAGGTTAAAGGGAAGTGCACCTAGGTGGTTATCACGGGGGCATACAGTCCATTGTGTTTCCCTTGTGTTGTGTGGAACTTATATTTAAGACGTTTGTCTTGCGGTCGGTTCTGTAGGAAACCAGGCTGCGCTCTTTATGAAGCCTATACGTATCATGTTCCTAAGTGGAAATCTATATTTTGATAGCTCCTGCAGTGGTCGGGTGTGTTGATGCCTAGTTTAGCAGCCATTTCCCCTATCGCGCAGAGTCCTGTTAGCGCACCTATCAAGATTCGAATTTATTTTTTATTCATTGCCAATAGGCTTTTTGTTCTGTTTTTATCCACTGTCGGCCATAGCTGCGAGATATGACACAGTCGCTTCTGGTGAACCATGCGGAGTTAATCAGTTCTCTTGCCTTTAGGTCTATTTTCCTTTTTAATTCACCAATTGGAGCTTCTACTGATATCCAAGTATGTTGAAATTATCCGCTGCCTCTTTTCCTTCTACGTATATATTACTATGTCCGGGAACCCAGCAGAGAGTTACGTCATGGTTGTTGCATATTCTCTTCAACATATTACAGCATCTGACTTCCTCGCTGTCTAGTGCTTTGATTGCCGCTTGACTATGAAAATTTACTTTACTTTACATAAGCAAAGAGTTGGATCTGGGCCTCAACCTCAACAAGCGTCTCCAGACAACTTGATCTTGTGCTAGCCACCTCCAGTTTTGCACACGAAGTTGATTGAAGTCCCTTTCCTCTTGTGCGTGCCACCTTAGGTGAGGTCTTCCTTTAATGCGGCGTCCCTCTCAGATGGATTCGAAAACTTTCCGGACCGGAGCGTTAATGTTCATTCACTCTACATCGCCTAACCTTATCAGGCTATGAATTTGAACCCTCCTGATTAGGTAGATTTAGTTCTTTGTCCATTCCCTGTCGATACAAACTAATAAAGGTGTTTTTATCCGCCTTTGATAACATCCATATAGTAGAACTGGGACGATGAGGATCTTGTAGTAAAAACTTAGTTGCCCGTGAGAGAGCTTTGCTGCTCAATTGCCTTCTTATCCCAAAGAAACAACGGTAGGTAAGAGTGAGCTCTGAACTGGTGTAATTGTTTTAATTTACTGCGGAGCCTAGGTAGACAAAACCCTTAACTACCTCAAAATTGTAGGTGCCTATTGTGACGTCCTGCCCAAATCGCCGCTGTTGCCTGTCCGTTTTCATAAGAGCATATATCATATTTTTATATTTTGTTTTGCCTTCGTTAACCGCTAAACCTATTTTCGTCGCTTCTATTTCAATACTCAAGAACTTGTTCTGACTTTTGAAAGACCAATGATGTTAGCTAGAGAAAATTGTACAATCCTTTGAAGTATGATGTTAAAGAAATCACATGACAACGCGGATGCGAAAGCTAGTCATGGCTCTATATAACTTAAAATCGATGAAAATGTGGTGAATATCGATTTGGAGATCCTGGGTTTTTCCATGATCTTCCGCAATGTGAATATCTGATCCTAATATCTGATCACACTGATATGGACTAATCAGACTGTTGACAAAATGTTTAAGACGTTCACATATTATCGCAGATGTGATCTAAAACGCGATTTTGAGTAGAACTACATCTTTAGTTAATGCAATTCAGAGGGTGCCCTTGCTTGAGGATCGGACAAACGGGCATGCTTTCATCCGACCATATCTTGCAGGTAAGTTGATGTATGCTCCGTATTAAATCATTGCCAGATGCCTTAAATAGTTCGGCAATTAGACCGTCGGCTAGTGATTTAAGCTTAGATATTGATATCTTCCCTTCACTTTGGTCAGGTGGGCGGAATTGTTAATCGTCATCGTCCGGGTTGTTAACGAAGTTTTGGTCATCACCACCATTTAACAATCTGCAGAGATGATCTTTCCAAATTTTTTCGATTGAGAGAATCTTTTCTTCACGACGTGGGACCGGGGAAAAAACTTGTTGCTATTTTCTGGGACCCGAACCTTGAGTCTCCCGCTTAGTGATCGCGCACTTAACTACTGAGCCATGGCGCCCTCACTTTAATAATTTACAAGAAAAGTTAAGTTAAGGTTGACAAAAATTATGAATCTCATGTAAAAGTGAGTAGCTGATTTAATTTAAAGCTAATGCTCAATATTTATTTGAGCCGTCTTTAAAGGTTATACACTTGCTCATTCTTCAAATTTTCACTCTACTTACAATAAATGCATGACTAATTGAGAGTTTTGGTAGAATCATAAAAAGATGATACTCTTTTTATTCTTCCAGCTAAATTCATTCAGCATCATTCTCTCATAGCTCTGCACTTTCTTCCCTGCACATCGTGATAATTATTTCTGGTATTTTTTCGTTACTTTGCTTTCTCTAAAATTTCGATCCGTTTGCCTAGTATTTTCCATCTGAGCTGGAGTTTTACTTGTGACTGTTAAAGTTGTTTATGATTATATATTCCCCATTAAGTTTGGAAGTTCAAGAAAATGAATGATAACCTTCAAATTGTTGTAGTTTTTTAATTCATTCTTGAATGATAATGTAATCTATCTGTCAGTTTGTATGAGCGCATTAGTCTTGAGAACAACTGAACGGATTTTGATGCAGTCTTTACTATCCTATTGTCACAGATATTGGAAGACACAACCACTTTTTGCTAAGAAAAAGTTGTAAAACCATCTTTGTGATGAAATTTCTTAAAAATTCAATCTGTTTTCAAAATTTCGCAATGGCACACCCACATAATTAGGGGTGTTTTAAAAGATGGGGAATAGGGTATCAAACGATCTATTCTAGATCGATTGCAACTTTCCTGTATGTTTAACTAGCTATTTTGTCATGAGAATACAGAATTTTTCTGTTCTAAATCAGAATGTTTCATGAAAATTAATTATTTTACGAATATTCTAAGATCCTAGGCTTTAAAATGAGCAATTAATAATTAAAATTGATCCAGTCTTTTAAGAATCGAAAAACGGCTGACTAGAATATATAATACTGATGGGCGAACTTCCCACTGTGCACGGTTTTTAAAAATTTATTTGAATCCAATAGTTTGAGCCATTTAAAAGTACAAGCACACTTTCCCTTCTCGCTGGTGCTAAAAACCATCAGGTACTGCTTGTAGCCTGTTTTATAAATTTTAAGATCACAACACCGTTGAAAGAGAAACAAGCAGTTCCATTAAATAAACAAAAACATGCACATACTTATCCACTGGTGCGCTATTGATTACTCACGATTGCTTGTGATGTTTTTTTTTTTTGCAAAACTTACTCCAGTTGTAGAAACTACAGATTAATGACCAATTAGAAAACTAATTGAAAAATAAATTATATCTAAATCGGTGCAGATATTTTGAAGTTAGATTCGCAAATATGTTTTAAAGCACAAAGTTTTAGAATGCTAAGAATGGATTCGGAATCTTAAATTTACTTCTATTAGCTTCTTCTCTCCATGATAAATCGATTGATATAATACCTTGGTGTGTTGTTAATCCACTTAATTTTTACAGCAGACAATCACAGAATATTCATTCTAAAATATAAATATAAATTAATTATAATCTTAAATACACAATTTTAGGAAAGCATCTACAGGGTCTTCCAATAGAGTCTTCCAAACTTTGACATTTGATAGCGGCCATATTGTTGACGCTACATCTGTCAAATTGGCTGTCATTTATTCAGTCTGTTTTGCCAAATTACCATGGGTTCAACAACACGTACAAATAATAAAATTGTTTTATCAAAACGGGTGTTCTGTTCGAGCAACGTTCCGCACGTTTCGCCCATTTTACGGTCGCAATAATCATCCTTCCGAGAGGACTATTCGCAGTGTGGTAGATAAATTTGAGTCCACTGGTTCAGTAAACGATCAACCCATACTCGTATGTCGACGAAACGCAAAATCTGCCGAAAACATCGCCGCTGTACGTGAGAGTGTGCAGGAAAATCCGAGGCAGTCGATTTCGCGTCGCTCACAAGAACTTGGCCTTTCGCAGACCACAACTTGGCGAATTTTGGGTCGTGACTTGGACCTGTACCCGTACAAAATTCAACTAATCTAGGAGCTGAAGGTAAATGACCATAAACAACGACGTGTGTTCGCTGAATGGGCTCTGGAGCAGTTGGAAACTGACCCTAATTTTCATCGAAAAATCATCTTCAGCGATGAGGCCCATTTCTGGATTGTCGAATTTGAGACGATACCAATCCACATGAGATCCAAGAGCGTCCAATGCATTCCGAAAAAGTCACTGTTTGGTGTGGATTTTGGGCTGGCGGCGTCATCAGTCCATATTTCTTTGAGAACGTCGTTGGCCAGGCCATCACCGTCAACGGCGAGCGCTATAGGTCAATGAATACCAACTTCTTTTAGCCTGAATTGGATCATATGGACACCAACGACATGTGGTTTCAACAGGATGGCGTTACGTGCCACACAGCTCACGCTACATTGGAAATTCTGCACGAGCGATTCGAGGGCATGGTCATCTCACGTGGATGTGATGTGAACTGGCCACCGAGATCGTGCAATTTGACCCCGTTAGACTTTTTCTTGTGGGGTTGTCTGAAGTCACAGGTCTATGCGAATAAGCCACAAACCACAGCGCCCCTCAAAACCAACATAACCCATGACATCGGTCAAATTCAGCCTGATTTATGTGCCAGAGTCATGGAAAATTGAACATTTCGGATGCGCGCCACCCAGAGAAGCCGCGGCGAACATTTGAACGATGTTATATTCCATACATAATATCTCACACACACTTTGTTTTATTTAAATTTAAAGATAGGAAGCTCTTAATGAAAAAAATAAAGTATCATTGTCACGACCGTTTCAATGGAAATATCCAAATATTTTTCCGACCTCGAGTCAGTTGATCCAAGAGATGACTTCAAGGCATAGTCGTAGCCTAACATAAAATAGCTGAAAGTCTAATCTACTTTCTTCGTTTTTATTTGTTTTCCATTAATTTGTTCACTTCAATCGCAATTTCGAGTTACGTGTGTTATCACAGATCACTATTGTCTACTTCAAAACTGGGAAAAGTGAACTATGGGTCCTTTAATAAGGGCGCTTGGTTTTCAAATTTATATACATACATATATATGAGGACCAAATCTTTATTGCAAATTAAAGTGCTTCAATTCAATTATATTTTAAAAACAATGCCATTAAATGGCTTCCACGGCTTCGTTTGCATTAAGCGTTCCGATATTGTCAATTGGAAGAGTTGTCCACTCCCATATAAACCGTGATAGATTTTAGCAACATTTTTCTCCAGGTCGCGTATTGTTGCTGTTTTGTTTGTGGCGGCCAATTGACTTCACCTCTTCTCGAACTAATTTCATTCCCTGTGTGGCATGTAGCACGACTTTTCTGGAATCATACTCGTATCTTGTTGAATGTGCGTATCATCCATTTCGAGCCAAAAAAAAATCGGTTATTATCTCTCGATACCTTTTGCAGCCATTTACAGTTACCACCTTGCCACTCTCATTTCGGAAAACGTATAAGCCGCTTACTTAACCTGACCAAAATTCACACCAAACAGTGAATTTTTTTGGCATCGCCTCAGATCAGACAATTTGATTATTTACGAAGTCATTCGACCAACAATGCACTTCGTCGCTGAAGACGATTACCATTTGGCGAATAGAGCACGAATTTTTATAACAAATGACAGAACACAATCCTTACAGAATGACAGCACTGTCATTTAAAACATAACCACAATCGGCTGTCAAAGTTCATTCGCAGCTATTGAAAGATCCAATGCGTCCAATACATCCGGGTGTACAGGTATATTTATTTTCTGCTTTACTATTTTAAAATTAAATAAATATTATATTATATTTGTTTACTTTTTTAAATTTTGGACTATGCAACAACATTGGTTAAATGGCCGCCATGAGAATTTTTCTTTGTGAGTTAATTTTCGATGACTTTTCGGAACATTTCTTGATGTATTGCATCCATAACTTCACGGATGTTAGTTTTTAAGTGCTCTAAAGTTTGAAGATTATCCGCATAGACACGATCTTTAGCATAGCCCCACAAAAAGAAATTCAACGGGGTCAGATCACAAGATCTTGTTGGCCAATTGATGTCGCTCCGTCCTGTTGGATCCACATATCGGTTACACCAATATCTTCAATGCACATGATTGTGTTTCGAATTATTTGCTTAGTTGGGAGATACTTAAATCACGATTCACAGATATTGCAGAACTGTTATTTATTTATTTTTTTATTAAAATGCATCAATTTGAATGCGTTAACCGGTGGTTAAACTAGCTGTCACTATGGATGACAGATGTATTTGACAGATGCGATATGGCAGGGATGTGAAATCCCAACCTCGAAATGTATATATCACATTCATATGTTGTATATTCCATTAACGTTTCTCATTCACCACATAAAGAAGATTTAAAATTTAAAAGATATATTCCATTGTAAACTGCTAGCTACTTCGTTAACGTCACACTCTACACTGTAACTGACGTCACTGCAAGTGACATAATTAATATTTTCTCTGTAGAGTTACAAATGTGTCCTTCTCTGCAGTACGAGTACAATAAAGACTCTTTAGAAAGGAGAAACACGGTAAATATTCGTGAGTAAGCAAAATGTACATTTTTAATACAATTTATGCATTCCATCATCTACCAATAACAATTCTTTATTCATAGTAAATATCATATAGTATATATTAAATAACATTTTTGTTGGTACATAAAATTCTAAAATTATCTCTTAACATTCAGCTCAATAAAATTATTATCTATTTACAAGTTTAGTTAAATCAAAAATTAAATAAAACTTTCTTAAAAAAATATCCTACTCGTACTTCATAATTTACATTAATATTTTATCAATTACACTACAAGTGCGTATATCTCAGAAATATCATAAAAGTGCTATTGACTATAGTTTTACTATAATAATTGTTTATGTATTTTTCTTTTAAACATTCAATTTGAGTGTTTCGCTTGTGCCACCATTTTAAATTCGAAGCAGTATTGAAATGGTCGAGTTAGTTTCCTTTCGTTTCCATCAAAATTTCGTCTGATTTTTGGCTAAAAAGGACTTTATAATGCGACAAGTGGGTTGTATGCACTGTGTGTGATAATCAATTTCAACAGAATAATAAAGACATTCAAGCTAAAAATACCGGGACACTGCCCCCATCATGATGTTAACCATAAATCAATGTCATTGTAGACCAAAATTTCGTAGGCGATAACCAATATTTTCATCAACCGAAACAGACACAATGACATTGTCATCAGTTGGATGACAGAGTTCTTTGCGTTCATCACAATCTTTGCGGATGCGGATGGACTGGGTTTAAATTCTGATTTATTGAACGTGTACATGAAATCGTGATTGATTGAGTTAACTCTGTATGCGTAGATGTGCCCTGATTGTAATTATAATAAATCACAAGTAAACATGATTATCATGACAAAGTTGACAAAATACCACTTTTTTTTTTTTGTTTTCAAAGAATGAAATTCTTTAGCATCTTCTCTGTGGATCCCATGAACATGAACTTTGTGCATGGCTTTTCGATTTGTAAAGACGTCCACTCTTTTGGATTAAATGAAATTTTAAACGAATTTGAGGAAAAGTTTCAAAAGTTTTACTGCCAAAGTAAATTGTGAAAAGTTTAAAGGCGACGAGGAGAAGGGTAAATCCTTCTGTCTGCAATTGTTGTTTGGATTAAGTTGCTTCTCATTTACGTCACATTCAAGAGGAGAAATCTTTTTGTCGTTAGAATAGTTGATGTATTCCTTCGCATTAAGGATTCTGGGAAAGTATTTTAGAAATGTGCAGAATTGCTGCTAAGCTTGTAGAGGATTATCGATTTGTTGTGGTAAGGAAATTGTCTACGTATTTAGAAATTTAAGTATATTCCAGAAATGCATGTCTGCGTATGCAGAGAATGTTAAAATAGACCAGCACCTTGTTAGCCAGCGACGAAAATAAACAGAAGAAATCTCACTCATAGCAGGCGCAATAGGAGCACAAAAATGTGAAATTATGCGACGTACCAATTGATGAGTGGTCAAAGCTCGAGTCAGCATTTAGTGAAAAGTTTAGATGGCTCCTTGTACCGAATGCAGAGGCCTATGGACCTATGCTATAAGAAACCTATCTGAATCTATTATTTCAAAGTGAGCTGTCAAGGGTGATGAGCTACCAAAACTGATTTAACTCTCCCACCGAAGCACAGGTTTTCTAATATGCACAATTCCCAGTAAAGACGAGATTGCTCCCTCTCTCAAGGCACTCAAATTTACCAAAGAACAGGGACTCGATGGCATTCTTACACAGCTCTTCTTAGCAGCGCTAATAATGCTAGCAGATATTCTACATCTAGTCGTAGGGAAAGCTTCGGAATTCGGGAGTTGTTCTTAAGAGTGAATGATACAACAGTGATAGTCAAACTTCCTAAAGAACTTCCTGTGCATTTTCATTCAGTAATGCATTAAATATCGATCCTTAAATCAATTATCCTCCATTGATTTCGAAAATACTTTTAACAACCGTACTTTCAATGTCGATCTTGAAAACTTAGCAGAGGATGTCGGAGTTGTGGCAGCTAATAAAGAACTTAGTGTTGGCACTAGTGTTCACTTTAATTTTATTTATTTATTTATTTATTTTTTTTTTTTTCCAGTACCATTCCCATCCTCCTTTATCAGCTATTGACGCCAAAATACGATCTGCTGATCGTTAAATATCCCAGAAAAACCGGTAGCTCGATCAATGATAAGTTAGGTTGAGGTTAGGCTGAGGTGGCTGTCAGTTAAAAGCCAACACACTAAGACCAATAATAGGTCCATTGTGATACCACATGGATTTGGGAAGCTGCCTCCAGTCTACTCGTTGAACCATTAGGAGCTTCTGATGAAGCATAGGAGGTTCCTAACGTCTATTTTTATCAGATCATTTATTTCGTTGAAACTGAAGGCTCCTAAATGGAATTTCCTTCATTGGGAGAGAGCTGGATAGGTGCAAAGAAGGTGAAGAACAGTCTCTTCCTCCCTCTCATCCATGCAGCTTTTGCAGAAATCTTTTGAGAAAAGCCTTGTTGCATGCTTGCCTACTAGACAGTGTTCAGTGATGACACCTATAATTTTTAATGATAACTTGCTCACAAAATTGGAAAAGAATCAATCAATCAAGACATAGAAAACTGGCTTTAGTGCGACCCTGTTAAATTATTCTTTTTTTTTTTTTTTAAGGAGCTGTTTTAATATCCTATATCTCCACAGTTACGCAACCTAACGAAGCCACTAAACAAAGATAACAGAATACAGCGGAATCTTTTCAATCAGAAAGCAGATTTGAAGAGAGCTAAGGTAAGCGTTGTGGAAATACTAAGTTAGTATCTTTTATGAATAAAACTAGCTCATTCCCTCGACCTTCAGTCAAACACAACTTATCTTTTTCGAAAGACGACATGAGATCTATGAAGCTTTTGGAGGATTACGTTAGGCTGGATTAAATCGGCTGTCTACACAATGAGAAGATACACACTAAACCATATATGGGTCTAATGTCAGAGCATTTATCATCCTTCGTAGAAGAGTCACTGGATTATCAAAGAAAAAGATATCCCAAACGAAGCTTTCTTCTAATAGATAGGGTGGGGCATGTACAAAAAAGATGAATTCTTCCAGTTTCTACAAACTCATTTGAGAAGAGAACAATAAAAGTATTGTTTAAGCATGCCTGATAATGAGGTAATGCCCGTAGTGCACTCATTTTTCTGATCCAGCTTAATCCAAATGCGTCATGTATGCCCGAATTTCCCTTCTCCGGTAACTGTAAGGTATTGAAGCATCTGTGGAGCTTATTAGAATGCTGTTAAAAGCAAGAGGGGGTGGAAGCATTGAGGATGATGACCGATAAAGCTATTAGCTCCCCATCGCATTATGGTCACCGACTGTCTGAAGAGCAAACCATGATACAAAGAACACTCGAAGGCAGAAGAAGTCACTCGTCGACAAACAGGTTGGAATAAGGAAAGAAAGTAATTCGCAAAGAAGTCGTATCTCCTCTATTGTGGATACAGATGTTCAATATCATCCTAAAGACAATCAGATCGATAGGAATATGTATAATGTACTCAAAGAAATATTGTTCAGGGCGTCGTGCTTAACATCATAAGTGGGGTTATAAAAACTGTAGGGTCAGGCCTCCGATTTTAGGTAGAATACTATTCACATAACGTCAATCCAACTAGGTTAGGTTAGGTTTGTTGGGTTGACAAACTACGCCACACTTAGATCAATATAGATCCATTGTGATGCCCAAGGAGTAAAGCTTCCCCACTCGTGAACTCTATGGGTTCTTAAACCAACCCGATGCATTTATGAATTTGGTAATCTTATTTACCGATACATTTGATAGTTCTTCTAAGTCTTGGAAGAAATATTTCCCTAGTATTTTGAATCTAAGGTGGTAGAGTCCTGGACAATGGCACATGAAGTGAGGTGTATCTTCATATACGTCCTCATTGCCGCAGCTTCTACATATATCTTCATCGCCTATTCAATCCAACTAAATACTATCCATCTTCACCAGAAGCTGCCAAAACTAAATGAAGTGGGCACAAACAACATTATACAGAAGCTTTTAAAACTATAGGCTCTGGACACGTTGCGGATCGCGATAGCACAAATCCACAGGCTTTGTACTATGTTTTGCGGAAGCCGAAATAAAATGTTTCCTCAAGCTGTATTCAAAGTTGCAGCTGTACTACTAGATAGGCAGTCGTTATCTAACAAGGATATCGTTATTTATATTTTGTTTCTATATATATATAGCCTTCTCTCAGCACAGGCAAACCTATAATTCTGAGCAAGCACCCCGAGATATTTGTAGAGCTTCTGGACATATGTCGCCTGAGAGTGATAAAGCTAACCTAAAGGTCAGAACTTCTGCACAATTCACAATTAGTCACTGTAGTATATTGGGAATCAAGTTCACAGACGAAGTTCAAGAAATATACCGATAAAGCGATAAAACCATCTTCGTGTCTTAAACTGGATAGAAAACAATATAAAATGCTTACTAAAATCCCATTCGGACATCATACCTTGAGAAAACATGTCAAAGTAAGCCCAGAATTACTTATTCGCATAGAGATATTATGCGAATGCCAAGGAATCGCTTGAGCTAGAATGGAACTATTAGGTAGCCTACTCACATATTTATTATATTATTCAACAGGAACCTTTCTAGGTAGGTAGCATGTGTACATTACACGAAAGCGTTACATTTTGCAGTGACAGTAAATTCTTTCGTTATCCAATGTTCATGAATTTTCTTCCTACCTGCTTACCAGATTTTTTCTGGAGCATCTGCTCAAATATTTAACTATACTGCAACATTCTTTGTGGCATGCATGACTTTATAAATATTCACAACTCAGTCAAGGACGACACTTACTCATGTGCCTGAGTAAGCTTCTTCTATGTAGTCATATATATTTCTTTAACTTTATTTGGATTTACTACAGTGTTCACCCTTCAAATTAAGAACTTTTTGTTATAAAAAAAAAAAAAAAAATAGAATATCAAAACTTTTACTATAAAATGTGTCCCGTTTGCTAAAACAACCCTTTTTTGTAACCAAATGAGTTACAAGGTTAAACTGTGTGGAATGTGTCGAAACTCACATCTGTTGGAAAACATTTTTTATTAGCCATCGTTTTTTTCGGTTCACTGATCCTTGAGCAATTCTCGTCAAAATGTTCATCCTTTAATTTTCCCGAAAACACAAAACATAAATTTACAACCAGACAACAACGTGGCAGACAGAAGGTCCAATATGCCTTGATACCACATCTATTTGCAAGCAACCCACAGTGGCGCATCTTTGTTATTTATTCAGACATTATCCTCTACATCGATATGGTAGCCAGTCGGGGTTAAATAAGCCATTATTCTCATACTCTATTTATGTTTCAATTTGTTGTCCTTGCGACAAAGGCTAAACTATGCAAATAACCCAAAATAACAGATAAAAATATCCCCACACCGATACACAATTGGTGAGCTTTCGCCATTGTTATGTTATCATCCCCATGTCCTTTTGCCGTGCATCGTTGTCGTGGAATTATTATTCTCCATCAAGTTATTCATATCCAGCACATGAATAGCGGATGGTTCATAAAGAGACCGCTCCATTAACAGGCTTCGATTATCCTGTCTATTATCCTTGGGCATATTGTAGACAACCAGCTAGGCTGTCACATAGTATTCCCGACGTTTTTGGCATTTCTCGCGCGCTATATAGCACAGTGCGATTGTTATCAGAATGACAATGGTGATGCCCATACCTATGCTGACCCACATAATTTCCTCATTGATGCCGACATACGATCGTCCTGCGAAATACAAATAAAAGGGTTAACTGGGTGGTTGGTAGTTTTTGGCATGGATTCGAGGGTACTCACCATCGTAGTAGTTGTTGGAGAAGCCAACCTTACCGGCAACTCGTCCGGCTGGCATGATTTATGCTGGCTTGTGAATTAATTGCGTTCTTGGTAGCAGATGAGTGCGTGCCGGTCCTGTAGATATTTTCGTCAAATTTCCGCACTCTCTTCCTGTCTGTTCTGTTCGAAGAGTTTCACTCGTGTGTGGTCATCATGATGTTACTGCCATTGTCTGTTGTTTTAACGAAGTATCTACCAAGGATATAATAAATTGTTTAAAAGGAATTCAATCGTCCTTAGGCGCTAGTATGAATTGTTAGGGTTAGCAGAAATTTCATTTCTGATTTCTGAGTACAGAAAATTATTTCTATGAAAACGATGTGGAATTGTTTTTCTTTGCTTGTGCAAAAAATAACAAATAAAATACAAAAAGGACTTTGCACCCATCATACGACGGGTTGTCATGTTCTCAAATTAAACAAAAATTTAATATAAACTTTAAACTGTGACTAGCAGTACATGCATTGGTATAGGATAGTTCTACAAAATCCTTCCGACAACACTGTTCTGCAACTCAAACAATCCTTTCTAAAAGCATCTCTTCAGGCCATACAGTTTGGTTAAAACATCCGCTATATTAAATTGAATCGAATGAACACTTGCGAGCTTAAAGTTAAATGAAATTTATTGGTTTTTCAGTCTAGACTTTCATTGGGAAAAAAAGTTTATATTGATGGATTTTTTTACTGCTGTATCCTTTCCTTTATTTTGAGAGGACAATCAATTACTTTCCGCAGAATTGTGTAGTTGCTTCTTTGCCTACAGCTTTTTTAAGAATTTCAAATTTAAATTTCTTAAAATAGTTCTGTTGTTCATTTATTCAAATTGATTGTGTGCCAATAGTCTAAGGATGTGCAATTTGGAAAATGTCAGCGGAAGTGTTTTGTCGTTATTTGTTTTCCTCGTTTACTGGAGTTGCAGAACTTATTGGGTGCGATTAGCTGGTTTAAAGAGTCGCAAAGATTTATAGCTGTGAGCTTATGGACACAAAGGATTAATACATAAGCTGCTCATATTTGCTCATTCTAGAGTCCTACATAATGCAGCGATTAAGTATTTAGCAACAAAGCAAGAAGATAACATTAAAAAATATAAAAACTAGCGTACCTCAAGGTAGTGTTTAGTTTAGGACCCGTTTTGTTCCTTTTATACACAAATGACTGTTGCCGCATTTGTAGACAATACGGTTGTTCTTGCTGTTGGTAAAACCGTGAAGGAAGTAACAGAAAAACTACAAAGGACATTAAATGATGTATTTGAATGGACCTGTGTGAACACATAGCTTTGTACATAAATAACAATGCAGTTCTTTATTCGAACTCAGCTCAGATAAGACAAACTTACAAAGTATACAATATTTTCAAAATAAAGTAATTGTTTGCGCCATGATACATAAGGAACGCTGATAGTAAATAGAGATCTAAAAGTAAAAATGGTAGAGGACGAAGTCAGTAACAATTTAGCTAGAAGATTGAGAAGGATAAAACCCTTCGAACTAGTTAACTAAGGATAACATCATCACACGAAATGAGTGATTTAAGATATCTACGTAGGTACAAGGCAGCCAATATACAAGGTGAGGTAAAAGTAATGTAATGTAAGTAATATTGTGAATTGGCTGCCATTTTGTTAGAAATGAAAAAAATTGGACTCTGTTTTCACGAAAAGTTTACTTGAAGGTGTAAAATTGATGACATAAGTTGAAAAAATGATATCTGTCAAATGACCACCTCATGAGGAGATGCACATTTGTGCTCGCAAAACACATCTGGCTCCAAATTGGTGATTTCTTCTTCAATTTTAGCTTTCAAGACAAGCAAAGTTTGTAGTTCATTGTGGTAAACGCGAGATTTCAAAAAGCCCCAAGGGAAGAAGTCTGGCGCCATCAGATCTGCTAATCTGGCCAGCCAATTCAAACAGCCAAAATGGGAGATCACACAATCCGGAAATTGGTGATTCAAGATCTCCATCGTTGCCAGAGCCATGTGAGCTCCATCCTGCTGGAACCAACAATGCTCAAGACCCATTTCAGCAACTTGCGGTAAAAAAAAACTCATTTAACATCTGACTGTAGCGCTCACCAGTTACGGTTACGGTGGTGCCGTCGGCGTCCTCAATCAATTTTTCACTGCAAATGCAGCACCAAACAGTCACTTTGAGGGGATGCAATGGCTCTTCGCGCATTTCGTGTGGACTCTCCGTGTCCCAGGAATGCAAATTTTGTTTATTCGCATAACCACTTAAGTGAAAATGGGCTTTGTCGCTCATTATGATTTTAGATACGAAATCATCCTCTTCATGCACCTGGTTTAACAGAGCATGTGAGTGAGTTAACCACACTTGACAGTCAGCAGGCAACAATTGGTGAACGGTGTGCATCGTTGTATCGTCGAAGTTTATGGACTCTCTCGGACGTCCTCGGTCACAGCAGTGATATTCTCGGCCGAACGAGCAATACGGGGCCAACCACTTCTTGCGACATCTCTAGTAAACCCAGTTTGCACGAGATGCTCAGCCAAACGCTTAATTGTTCGCGCACATGGTGCAGGACGACGAGGAAAACGACGACGAAATTCACGTTGCGTTAAAACAACAACAATAATTCCGCGTTCTTCAGGTGTGTATCAACCCATTGCGTGTTGTCAACTAATTCTCTATCTGTCTACAACATAAATGTCAAAGCAGAATGACATTTGACGCCATTTGCAAAAATTATGGCACATTCACATTTTGACATTACTTTTGCCCCACCTTGTATATATCCTCGAAATGAAAAAAAAATTGCTTATTAGTTTGACGACTAGGTGCGATAATTAGAAGGATGACATAATTCATAAAGTCGTCGGTGATTTTAGTGGATTAAAGTCTTTCGATGATTTTTATCCAGCTACACACAAAAAAAAACAAAAACAAATATATAATTATAGAAATAATATCTCACCACAAAAGTATTTGAAATTCTAGATTCTAAATTCTTTTCCAGGAACGTCTTGTCTTCCGATTTCAAAGTTACAATCCCCAAAAGTGCTCGTAGCAGCTCGTTAAAAAAATCATCACCAAGAATTCGTAATGAATGGTTTATACTACAAGAATCAATGAATGACACTTTATAGCTTTTAAAAGTGTCATCTGTTATAAACTGTAAGCTTCCGACAAATTAAAATTTCAGATAACCAAATTAGCTCAGCTTTCATTTAACTGAAATTATGTAAACGACAACAAATTGCCATATGCTAAGTAATCGCTTTGGGTCCTGATATCCTTTCTAGCATTAGAAGGGAAATAGTTGATTTGAATACTCAATTTAACTCACTAATAAAATATATGTTAATCAAGTCCGTAAACATTATGGACCAGTTTACCAACCATTAGCATAGCTAGGTAGGGCCGACCCATCTGCTGGGAATTTATATCCATACCATAACCGTATGGTAGTTGATATGCAAACATGTATGTGAATACACTTTCTTTTCATTAAATATGTAAATAAATACTCTGTCAGGGTAATTTCGGTTGTAAATTTCTAAATTTTAATGTGATGCGATGCTAGACAAATTAATGAATTGTACTAATTTGGTAAACTGTTCTGAAAAACCAATTAAATTATTACCCCTCCACACCAAGCTAACTTATTTCAACTTTAAGTATTATTCATTTCCATCTCAAAACTTATTTCCAAATTGTAATGCAGTGCGGAGCTAATAGAATTTCATTACCCAACGACGAGTAACGTAAAATTAATGGCTTGCTCGTTGAATGCACCTTTAAGTCATTTCTCCAAGTCCTTCTTGGTTGCGCCACGAACTTCTTGACAAATTGCTAGTAATAGTGCCTGCTACTCAGTCGTTTCAGTTTGTTTCCCTCTTTAAAAATGAGTTAATATCCTTCTCCTTTGCATTGTGCTTCCGCACAGATTTACGATGATGCTACTGGAGCAGACCAAAACCTCAGTCAATCAACTCATTCTACTTTGGAAGGGCAGAGTCCATTAAAACATTCCTTTCTCTACGTCCTTCGCCTGATGGAATAAAAGTCCGCTTACATTTTTGTTGTAAAGAGATAGAGTTCGACCTAAAAAAAATCTTCGTTCGCTCCCTTATAAGGACACCACAAGCTAACTCTGTGTAAGCTTTCTTTGATCGGCCGTTGTCAACTAAAGGAACAAATCTCCTTGACATCCTTCCTGATCGAAAAGAATGGCAGACACATAACCACATGGACGTAGATAAAGCAAAAAAAAAGAACGAACGCAAAACTTCGGAAACACTTACAAAAAAAGTTTTATTTTTTCTCCAGCAGCCGTCGTCTTCTTCAACATCGTCATCATCAGCTTCAACATCAGATTCCGGTGCGACAGGCCACTGTTCTACCCTTCACCTCAACACATGGTATATCGATTAAATAAGGAAATGGAACTCCGATTGGATTGCATTAAATTTTAAGAAAATAACGAGAGAGTGTTGCTGATTCAATAACATCACTTCCAAGGCAACATTGTTCCGAAATCTCATTTGGGAACTTTGCACCGGATAAAGGGATGTGGCTTTGAATATTCATTCGTAACCACTTCAGCAAATGGATATCGACTTAGGAATTCGATTTTCTGGTTGCCTGAAAGAAAACTTAAATAAGGAGGACGACTGAGTCGCACATACCTGCACGTATGTATGAAGAATATCGGAAACCTGTCTAACTCTATTTATGGTTGATTGCAGCCCAAACGGTTGAACGGATTTTCATCAAACTTCAACTCTTAAGAGTCACAATTCGAGGCGAAGACGGAATTTTTATTCTAACCCCAAAATTAACGGTCAATTTTGAAAAATAAAATCGAATTTCTAGAAAACGGCTCCAACGAATTTTGATTTTTTTTTTTATGGGGCATATGTTATAGAATGGCGTAACTGCAATTTACTCAATGACTGATTTTTGAAACTGACTCATTTTCATACATAGCTCGGGCGATTTTAGTCACATTCGACAACTAGACAATATTTGACACATGCAAGGACATAGTTTTTCCAAGTACCAAGTTTTTCAAAATTGCCAAAATACTATATTTGTTTTGATTTTTAATGGACTTTGCCAAAAATTTCGATTTTACTTCTTTAAATTTCGATCTAATTTATTTTCAAATAAACAACATATTAATCCATTTTTATACACTATCCAGGGTTTAATATACCCTTTGATACATATTTTGTTACATACTCGTACTTTATAACGATAGACCCCCAAAAGTATATATATTTGCGATAAGCATCAAAAATTATGTCTGTTCGTCCGTCCGTATATCATCACTTGTTTGGCCTTCAATTCTGAGCTGGGAACATGAAATTTGGTGTATATATATATACATTTTTGAAATCTGCCCACTGACACGCCCACTTTTTAAAAAATGTATTATAGTTCGTCTTAACCAGGAACTGAAAAATATTGTCTAGAGAACCTAAGTAGACGTCGACTTTCTCTATATTTTTTCAATACATTACACATGACCACGCCTACTTTTTGGGGGCGTTGTCTTAAAAAAAAAACATATTTACGATGCTTGCGACTCTCGGCGCAAATTAAGTCTTATTGTGAATATTTCATCAGAATCCGTGAACTTCGGCTACAAATTTAGGGAGCCACTTCCACTTTCTGCTAAGAAAAAGTTGTAACAACAGTTTTGTGAAAATATTCCTTTAAATTCGCGGATTATCCTCTTTATAGACAAATGCCATTGCATCTGTTTTAAAATATCGCAACGCCATGCTCACTTTATTAGGGATGAGTTAAAAGATGGGGGATAGGGTATCATATGATCCGTTCTAAATGGATTGTAACTTTCCTGTATGTTTCTTTATTATTTTGTTTTATTTTGTTAGTTTTTCAAAACTTCGTTCTTCGTCCAACCTTGCATATGTCAAATGTTACTTAGGTATTTATTTAGAACTAAATCTAGCCGAGAAATAGTCAATAGGTTTTTGATAAAATTGACTTTCTTAAAAATGTTTGCTGTTGGGGTTTTTTTTTACACGACAAGGGCGTTTTGTGAAGGAGAGGGAGAGAAAGAAATATTTAGTGTAGTGGTTTGAAACTTATATTAAGTTTCTGTAAACTCCAAGGGTAGCGTCCAGATAACTGGGGAGCTTGTTTGTTTTGCTTTTGACGTTGCTCATGATTCACAGTATTTTTTTCCGTCCTCCTGATGTCATCATCACTATCAAGTTGCATTTTCAGCCATATGACCGCTCTACTGCCAGTGCTATGCCATCGCAATAGAGTTGAGTTACCTTTCGCAATTGATCGACTTTTTTATTTATTTCAGACGAAATAAATAAAACACATCAGGATGTGAACAGTGAACCAAGAGCGTGACAAGCGTTGATGTTACCACTACACCACGGCCACCCTTGGTTAGAATGAAAATTATGATTTCGCTTCGTATTCCGAGTCCACCGAACCCAGATATGAAGTTTGAAGTAAATTTGTATGATCGAATGATTATTAATAAAAAATAAAAGTTAACAAAAATATCAAAAAAGTCATCCGTGCCGATGGGATTTAAACTTACGACGCAAGTTTGAATAGTCAACAATATCGCATGGTCGGAATAGTCTTTCAATTGCCATAGTCATTCAATAGTCACAGTAAGTCCCTTCAGATGTTTATGCCGTAGTCGGCCAAACACACACACAGGCAGACACACAAACAGACAGAATTTCAAGATTGATCCAAAATTTTCAAGAAAACAATACTTGCCCTTTTAGGTGCACCTGAAAAACAAATGTTTGGTTATTTCGGGATGTGAAACCTGGTAAGTGGGGGCATGTGATGGGTATTCAACATCTTTATTAATTTTGGTCCGACCGAATGTGAATTTAATTTGCAGTGAGTTTATATGCAGTGACTACCCTGAGGACGTATACGTAACATTTCTTGCTATTGCAGATACTTTATTCTAATAAATTGTGGGCGTATGCATATTATAAACCAAAGAGATCCTTTGGCACACACACATGAAATTTCAAAAACAGCAAAAAGGGATGTAAAATGTATCTAGCCCGAGGCAATCAGAAGTTTATTTAGGTAACAAAATTCTCAAATAAAATTAGATCTGCTGGAGGGTAAAACTGTTTTGGATTTTTATTAATCTATATCTATGGTAGTAACCTTTAAATTTTATCCATACAATTGACCTTTCCTAATATTGAATTGTTATAAGACTATGTGTACGAAAAATGAAGAATTGTCCTTAAATCTTCTTTCCACGTTCGCAGCAAACTGCCAAAACCGATGGATGTATCTCCTCATCCGAACCAATTTGTCTTGCTCGAAAACAACATTTTTTATTTCGGATATGTGTACATATGTCTGCTAAACTCCAACGCTTCATCTACAATAAGAGATTTCAAAAGCGAATATTTTTGCATATTTTCCGTATTTTTACAGAAACTATTTTTTATCGATGGTTGAGGTTAGGTTATGTCGTGTGGTTGGCTTCAAAGCGAACCATGCCACCTCATTTGGATTTTAATTAATCCATGGTGGACCCTGCTATAGGATGCAATATCGAAAAAGAAATGATGACAACGATGGAAAAAGTGCACGACTGAATGGCACGTACTTGCTCATATGTTGTAGTATATACGATAACGTTTGAATTTTCTATAACTACGTTTGAAGGCTTAAAGCTCTTAAGATCAAATTTGAATGCCATATCCGCAAATATTAATTTTGTATCAAATCGTGCACATTTATTCGAATTTTTAGTCAAAAACTGAGTGTTTAGTCTCATTGCAAAAGCATATTCAGATACTTTTTTATGTATATAAAAGGAAATTTCTAAATCCCGGAACACTCCGACTTAATTTTCCATTGTACTACCAGGCAGAAGTCCTTTTGATGTAGTGGTTGGAGGAACTTAGATTTTATTCGTTTCTGTTTTATGCTCGGGTGGTTGTGGTTGTAGTTGCCCGTCCGGACTTGAACCTGCACAGTTCGGGTCAAAAGCGAACACACTACCCACTACACCGTGGCCACCTACGTATATTCAGATATTAACATGAATTAAAAATCGTCGAAGTGATTTTCGAGAAAACTACACTTTTTTCGAAATTAGCCAGTAATAAATTGCAGTTAATTTTAAGATTAGAATGAAAACCCCGATGTGAAGTTTGAATTAGATGGGCAGAGGGACAAACCCACATTGAACTGAAAAAAATAAATCAGTACTTCCTCAACAATTCATGTGTTTTATTCAAAATTTAGATATCCACCTCTAGGTGGGCCACCTTTTACAAGCATACATGCATTAAATCTATCAGCTAAATCTATTTAAGAGTCGATGTTTCTAAACACATTGCAAGTTTATATAACATATACCTAAATCTGGTGTATAGATGCCTTTCCGGTGCTTTGAGTGATTTTAACTCGAAGTCAGTATGCAATTAAAACTTTGATTACCTGAGGGTATCTTTCACTTTTAGATCCTCAAGATGTTGCATACATGATCCAAAGTTTAGCCAATATTGTCCAAAAGTTGGATGTTGGATGTTTAAAGCATTGACGACCAATACCGTAAATTAAAATTCGATAAGACCGTATAGAAAGTATTAGCATCAGGTAGCAGTAATAAATAGTTCTACACCAACAGTTCAATCTTTTTGAGGAAATATTGGCACAATTTCTAAAAACTACAGACATGTTGATTAAATCATCCTCCATAGTATCACGCAAAAGAATCTTCTCGCAAAGAAAATTGAATAAAAGTCAGCAAAAAAAAATCAAAACATATAGGAAAGTTCCAACGGATCCCAATAATATCCTATCCCTCGTCTTCTAAACCCTCACTGCTGTAACTATTTGTTACAAAAGTTCATGGTTCTGATGAAATCTTGAGAATAAAGCTTAACTATCACCGTAAGTAGTTTTAGAAAAGCAATATCAGATTTTTTGAAGAAAACGCCCCCAAAAAATAGGTGTGGCATAAATTGTAAAGAATATGAATGTCTATATATTTCGTAACAAGGGTATTTTTTTAAAAAAAAAAAAAGAAAAAAGTATGTATCTCTGGGAGGGCTTTAAAAATGTTTACACTAAGTCCTAAGAAGGTTATGTACCAAATTTTATCTTCGTAGCTCAAAACTTAAATCCCAAAAAGTGGTGACATATGGACGGACGAACGAACATGACTAGATCGACATAACTTTTGATGCTCACAAATAAACTTTTGTGGGTCTATCGTAATTATTACTCTAAGCAATGAAGAGAGATTTACCAAAGCATAAACACTGCATCGTCAGGCTCATCATTTAGTGCTGATGTTAGTATTTTGTTTTTAAATAACATAAGGTTTGAATTTATATTATATAAACTGCTCATGAGACTAATTGGCTTAACTTCAAGCCATGTAGGTTGTAAGATCCCCCACGAAAGTTGAATCCAATTAAGGATAATAAATCAAGCGCATCAATTAGGCACGAAATGAGTTGTTGTAAAAATATCAATATTTACCCGTCTTTAAGACAAAGGTAAGATTTGCACAAGTTTTGTGCGTATAGTGGAAAGCTAAATGGCTCGTCCCATGGAATCCATTTCAATGCGAATCGGATAAAGTTTCTCTAATAGCCTCCATTTGCTCTTGATGAACTTCATAAAGTAGAGTCCAAACTCGTGAAGCATATTCAAGACAAAAGCAGATTCCATGAAAATAATCTGGTAGCACTGCATACAATTCTATGCATTATTTTCATGTCTTTTAAATGGAAAAGCGTTGTACCTATTACGAAAAGTTCATAGAAGAAATATTCACAAAGGAACACTTCCTCGTTCTTTAAACTCTTTTCAACGTACGGATGTAGTGCAGATTCAAATACATACACAAATTCCAAATTGTAACTAAAATGGAAAGCAAACTAATGGAAGTATCGCAAATCCTCATTTCCATAACGAAACCTCCAAGATGAGACTTTATTCATATTTACATATTCGGTTGGTAAACAATAAAATATTTTATAAAGTACAAGTCCTGTACTGCCAACGTCAATCTGAAATATCAAAGCACATTTTACGTATGCACCTACTTACGTATGCACTTTAGTTTACCTCAATTTATATTCGTTATCGATATAAATAAAAGACCGTTTCATTTTAAAATGCCCGCCGGGTTACGTATCGCTATTTTCTACTTGATAATGATAGCATCCCCATCTAGACTTCGAAACATAAATGACATCATTCCGACAGTCCATCGCCCCTAACTGAGTAACACTTCAGGGAGAATTATTCCCTTATCGAATCATTTAACTGAAATCATCCAGGTTATGCAGCTTTGCAGCTCACTAAAGACTAATTAAAGACTAATTAATTTGCTTGTTTATCTCCTCTATAATCCGGCTTACTGAATACGAACACAACTTGTCGAGCTAGGTGTCTTTTTAAAGTATGGACATGTAATCCTCTCTCGATTACAACAAAATTAAAACTTTGACCTGGCCACTCAGCCAGTAAGCCTTTGGACTGTAGAATGGCAAAATCTTTTCGAAAACTTTTCTGACTGCATTTGCAAAATTTTAATTAAAAGACCGTGCACAGCAGTTTCGAATGAGTTGTTCATTTATCTGCTTCTCAATTTGCACTTATACTTATGAAGACATGTAGAACTCATCATTTTAGGTCGAGATAAAGCTACATCGGCAAGGTACTGGGGAGAGATGAAAGAACCTCATATACCCGTGCGGTGGTGGTTTCAATAAAATGTTATATCACTTCAACGTGTTTGGAATTATTGCCGCCATTAATGGTACATGCCTGAAGGGGAACGCATTTTTTTCTTTGTTTTCAACTTTTATCAGTCCGGGTGGAATTTTTCTGAGGTTCCATTCCATGCCAAAAGTGCCCCGTCTCCTATTTGCGTGATTCATGTCCTTTTTTACGAGTTTTTGGTTGGCTTTGGGCAGTCACATTTTGTTTGCGTCTTGTTCGTTTGTTTTCTTATTTTTCTTCTTTTTTTTAATTTCTTACATAAGGCAGACGTCTATCGGTCGTCGGGCGACATGTGGTATAAAGTGCTTTATGATAGAATTTGTCATTAAAGTTTCATTGTTTTCCTCTACCCAAAAGGGAAATGTCCTTAATCAACAAACGATTTGGAAATGTGGAATAATAATCCAAAGGCTTTAATTGGATTTATTACAGATCCATGTGGATCTGAGGCAAGGAAGTGGTAACACCATTATATGCCTGCGAATTTTCATTTCAATCGCCTTTTAGTGGGAGAACGGAAAGGACAACACGCAACTCATTAGTGTAACATTTCGTTGAGGGAAATGTTCTCCATTGAATTAACCTGAAAAATCAGAGTACAGCACCTAATGGGAATTTATGGATACGTATATACATGGATATGTATAAAGGAAAACAAACAGATTTGATGAACCTTTTGCATTGGGTTACATCCATCGAGCTGTTAGACTGAATACCTATTTCTGCCCTCAAAAACTGGGTGTGATAGTGAGAAACGAGGGTCTGTACTACACATAATACGCAATATGTTTAGTGTTCTGGACCGAAATGAATACTTATTGACAGCACACTGTCTGCTGAATAATCCTATTTGTATGTGTAGCAGTCACTTGCTTCTAGCATGTAAATATTGAAATACAGTTCAAAATGATCAAAAGAGTTTGAGATCCACATTCGAATCGCAGTATATTCGATTAATATTTTAGAGTAATATTATCATAAAAAGTTTCTCAACTACTTACTCAGCTACACATTAAGAATGGCTGCTGGGAGATAGGCAGTATATATATACGAATGTAAAGCATCCATCTATTTATCTCGCACCTTTATCCAACAAGGTAAACTGTGATCAAACTGTAAAACATCATCCTTTTCAAGCAGAGATTGAACAGTAATTCCGAGAACTAGACGGCCCAGCGATAAGTCGGACGCTATTTATGAACTCCTGATAAGTCTGCCATTTGTGATCTATTTTAAAGCCAAATACTAAACTTCAAACCAGTCTACAAAATCATCAATATCACATCAGAGGTACAACTCCTTTCATATACTCGTATTGACGACATAATAAACAAAGAACAATACAATTTTTTTGAGATTTTTAAGTAAAGGTTGATTCAATTTGAGGTTAAATTTAAATCTAGTACTACTGTGGTTCTGTCAAAGATAAACAGCTGATATTTGACATCTGTGACAATAAAGCACTGATATTTGTAATTATGCAGCGGTATACGAGGGTACAACGCATTTCCCCATTTTCCCTCCGAAATGGGGAAATAACCGACCATCTTGTGCTATGGTTAAGAAATTAATTGGAAAAATTCGACGTAACCGGATCAATGTAGTCGGCCCTTGTAGTAGCCGACCATACTTCCCATGCGCCATACTTCCCAGCAATTGAACCTTTCCTACAACTCCAAGCAGTGAATATTAATAAAAGATCTGCATCTGCATGCTTACAAGATCCAATTGACTCAGACCATGAGCAGCGTCATGATTGGGTGTTAGAGAACCACCAAGTTGATGGCGATTTTACGAACAAAATCATCTTTTGCAATGAGGCATTCACGAAAACCAATGTATCCACAATAAGTCATTGTTTTGTGCGGATTTTGGGCCGGCAGCGTGATTGGGCCTAACTTCTTCCAAAATTCTCATGATGCTACTGTAATAGTCAGTGGTTAACGTTATCGAGACGTGATAACAAATTATTTTTGGCACCAATTTGACGACATTAGTGTAAAAGACATGTGGTTTCAATAAGATTCCGCCACTTGCCACACAGTGCTAGAAACAATGCAGTTATTGCACACACAATTTGTCGGCCGAATCATTTCTCGATTCGGCGACCAAAATTGGCCATCAAGGCGATATCATGCCATTGGATTTTTTTCTTTCGGGTTATGTGAAGTAGAAGGTACATGACAATGACCCCCAAACGATTCCAGAGCTAAAGGAATAGTTGTCTATTATCTACGGCAGGATTGAGATCGACGGTGTATTGAAGAAAATATACAAAAACTAACTATACCCGTGTACAAGTCCTTTTCCAACTGTAGCGCCATCTTAAGTAAGTAACAAAAGATGTACGGGACGGGGCGGGGTTCCTAAAATAATTAGATTATCTTTATTGGACGCCTTAAGAATGTCTGAACAGATTTTTATGAAATATGACTCGTAAAATTGGACTGTCTGTTCAATGTCAAAATTTTCTAAATCGTATGAAGTATGACAAATATATTTTAAAATTCTTTGAATCATCTTTCTCACCCAACTATATAAAGGACCACTCAGCAGATTTTGATGAAATTTAGACCATGTGTAAATTCTGACACGCAAATGTGTCAAAGTTGAATGATATGATATGAATTAGATATGGTGGGGAGAGATTTAAGTCCAAGTCTTACAACTTTTTTCCAAAACGGCTTGTGCCAGGAGATTTTTATATTTTTCGTGTAACCTTCTCATGACTTAACAAATTCCCAACTTTTTCAAATTGTTTGCTGTAATGCTTTCGGTTCTTAGGCTTTATTCAAGAAAACTTCAAAAGACTTAAGCTTTCATTTCATATTATGCCTCAAATAATCCCCAAAATAAATATTTCTTGATTCGGTTCGCCACAAAAATGTCAGCTATCTAGATCTATCGGTTCAAAGCCTACAAGCGTGTGACATACTGACAGACAGATAGACTCTGTGCTGAATCCAGTACTCGTAGTGTTCCATTTTATAACATTCTGGTACAGAACATTAAAACATAAATACCCATCATCATCCTCCTAATTTTTGACTAGTAAAGTCTGTGCATAAATTGCTCTACAGATGATCACCAAACAATTAAAATGCGCATAGGTAGGGTATAGTGTCCAATTAGAGACCCTACATTGACCTGAATGCAACTTTTGCGGCACATACGCTGGACGCTCACCTATTTTGTTAATAAAACTCGAAGTTAATATTGTAATTGATAACATCGAGTATTGATACTCGTAGATAAATATCTGAAAGTAGATTACCAAGACCTACAGCCACTTAAGATAATGGAAGCATTGGATGGTATAGGTATACTTGAAATCTACACTACAACTTCGCTAATAATCCGCAACAGCACCGTCAGCCTTCTTTCGATAACACTTTATTACCAAAGCACATTATAGTACATGAATATCATCCAAAAATGTAATTAAAATATTACATAATTCAGCCTCAATTGTTATGTACACAGTCACAATGATAAGAAAGTATCGTGACTCTTCAAAAAAGTGGTATTTTAAATAAATCAATGGGCGCGTTCAGATTCCAAAGCAATAGTTAGATAGCCTTCTTCTGATTCATTATTAGGTGGCCAGTCGACCAATCTGAAGAAAATTCCCTAGCTATGCCTTGGGATCGGAACACGCCCAATCACTTCATCTACAACTTGAAAGCACTAAAGATAAGACAACAGCAGAACTTATACAATCCAATAAAAGACACTACCAAGACTAACTCCATTGTATTTAGAGCAATGTTTAGTAAGGCAACAAAAACGGGAACGGTCTTTGATGCCCAGGAAAAAATATGGAAAGGGCCCCAAGAGGACGTGGAAATTGGCTCGGATGTTTCGCTGGGACGATCAGTGTTAGATACACTTCTCAAGCATCCAAAGCATATAGCGCAGGTATAGATGGTGGAAGCTAACTGAAATAGTAATTGATCTCTGCTTGATGATTAATTCAAGCGACGCTGTAACACAAAACTAATATCACAGAAATTTAACTTTCAAACGAAATCACTCCTTGCAGATCTGTGACAATAATGGGCGACAGTATACAAATGAGGATATCGCAACGATGAGCATTCGTGTGGCCCAGCATCTTGAGGAAATGGGAATGCAGCAGGAAGATGTTCTTGGAATTTGTGCAGCTAATACAGATTTTGTGGCGCCCTTAGTAATAGGAGCACTCCTGTGCGGAACAACTTTGAGCACTCTAGATCCCTCTTTCGATAAGGGTAATCTGGTTGCATTATTGCTATACAAAGTTGACCATCTTATTTCCTTAACAGACGGCATTCTACACATTTTCTCGATAACTAAGCCAAAGTTGATGTTCTGTGATGGAAAAGTATACAGTACAGTAAAATCTGCCCTGGCAGAGGCTAACTTGAACATTCCTATATACACAATGAAGGACCATCTGGAAGGGGTGAAACAAATTCAAGAACTCATCGCTTCAACTGGAAGGGAAAATTCCTTCAATGTGAAACCACTAAAGTTGGGCAGCAGGCAAACAGCTACAATTTTATGTTCCTCGGGTACAACAGGTCCTCCTAAAGGAGTCTGTATATCCCATGAGTGCTTGCTCAATTTAAAAATTTTGTAAGTGTTACTTAGTTCTTTGTGTATCTATGAATGAAACTAGCTACTCGTAGCAACTTATCACTCGATGACAAGCTTCTGTGCTACAGCACGGTATACTGGGCTTCAGGACTTCAGTCTCTACTTCAAGGAACTATATGCGGTTGCACAAGAGTTATCATTGATCAGTCGTACTCTACTGAACTATTTTTCAGAATGGTGGAGCAGTACAAAGTTAATATTGCCTTCACTCCTCCATCCCAGATGGCCATGACAATCCGGTCACCGGAATTCAAGCAGAGAAATCTAACATCTTTGGAAATGTACCTTTGCGGCGGAAGTGTTGTTCCATTTGCAATCATTCAAGCCTTTTTAGAACAGGTTAAGAATTGCAGAATAATTGTTGGCTATGGCATGACTGAGATCGCGGGAGGCTGCTCCTTTGGAATACCCACTAAACCAGGTTCCAATGGTCAGGTAAGGTCAAATTTTGAGGTCAAAATAATCGATAATTCTGGCAAACAGCTGGTAGTATCGGAGAGCGGAGAGATCTGTGTTAAATCTCCATTCAAATGGTCTGGTTACTATAATAACCCGGAGGCAACCGCAGCAATCTATGAAGAAGGCAAGTGGATTCACTCCGGTGATATCGGATATTTCGATGAGCAGGGAGACTTGTTTATTATTGATCGTAAGAAAGACATTCTGAAGTACAACAATTTTCACTTTTTCCCCACGGAGATCGAGGAAGTCATTGCACAGATACCGGATGTGGTAGAAGTATGTGTTTGTGGAATTCCAGATGTTATTTCGAGTTTCTTACCAGCGGCAGCAGTTGTCAAGTTACGAAATAGTAAATTAGCAGAGGATGATGTCAGCAAATACGTAGCTGAGAGAATGGCCCACTTTAAACACCTACGTGGCGGAGTCTATTTCTTAGATGCATTACCAAAGACGGCCTCTGGGAAAAATATTCGAGCTAAGGCTACTAATATTCTCCAGGCGCTGCGGGATAAAAGAAAACATGAAACATAAAATTTTCTATTTGTTTTAAATAGGAAATGGAAATAAAGTTGACAAAGTATATTTGTACTTATAGGTAGAATATACCATACCTCTACGTCTACAATATACACCATAATGATGTTGGTCCTAAGACGTTACTACAGGAGAGATATTATAAATTGGGCAGCATTTTTACAAGTGACAGTGTGGTGGGAGAGATCAGAAATTAAGATTTTTTCCAACAGGCATAGGATAATCCTACAAAAAATCAAAACTTCCATTTCTCTTGCAAGGTAATCCCTTTTTAGGGTTCCGAAACTTACAAGGTAACAAACAGAAAAGAAAGGAATCTTTGTATCCATTTATATGTCGCAATGTCATAACTTTTGAAGCATTTGACGTTAGTTCTGCAAATCAGTTACAATCCTTCTAGAACGGATCGTATGATACCCTATCCCCCATCTTTTTTTGGCGTTACGAAATTTTAAAACAGATGCATGATATCTTTCTATAGAGGATATTTCCGGGATTTTTAAGAAATTTTAAAAGCAGCCTACTAGAAGAAAGACCTTAAATTCATGCTAATTTTTTTTTTTTTTTAGTCTCTCAGGAAATGTCCCGTTAAAGCGTCCAAAGATGTCTACAGTACCGAGTTATCTGCCAAACTTCGACACGTAATCACGACTACTTCATGAAGCCTATAGCAAGATAAATTGATCCATGTCCCTGTGTGCATCAGCCGCTCTTTGAAGGGTCAGACGCTCATCATTGTGCCGCACATTATGTTGCAGACGCACCTGGATTCTACCTTCAGCTTCATCTTTCAGCTATAACATTACTGCCAAGAGAAGACTTGCCAGGAACCGGGGTCCCAGAAAGCATTGCTTATAGCATTAGACAAAGCATTATAGGACAAAGAAGATGGAGCAACACCAGTTAAAATAATACATTCCTCGGGCGGTTAGAGTTCTGTACCTTTATTTTTAAGCTTTGGTCAAACTTGGAAGAGTCAGATCAAGCAAACACTTTTTGTTCCATGTCTGCCTATATGTTTTTCCTCATACGACGTGTTGAATTCTCTCACTGGCGCTGGGAAGTGTTTCAAAATAAGAACGCCCATTACTTCGTTTTCATACGAGGTACGTTTTATTTCCTGTATTAATAAGGGATTTTTACAAAAAAGATGAATGAAAAAGGATTTTAAATTACTTACACTTTTGTGTGTCCTCTTCCTTCAAGCGCCATTAGAAAAATTCGAGAACAAACACGATCAAGTTTCACTGAACGACAAACCAGAGGCAATCGTCTGAACTATAAAATCGACACAATCCACTGAACTAAATCGGTGGTAGCGCTGAACGCTTTCTTAGCCCGACATGACACTTGAATTGAATTGGAATTGAACACACACAGCGCTCACAAAGGTTTGCTAGCAAAGAAAAGAATTATTAAACTTCGGCAACACGACTCGCTTGAGATTCACGTATAACCTCGTATAACCTAATAAAAGTGAGTGGACAGGGATCCAAAAATCTTTAAATATTCTTTGTTAATCTACGAACTCAAAAACGGATTTCGATGAAATTAGGCTTAGGCGGCAACAGTCGTTAGTACGCTAGTAGCTTCACTTGAAATTGATCGAATTCGAATAGAGTAGTAGTAAGATATAGGGAGTGGTTTGAAACATTTTCAAATACCCATACGCCTACTCGTAACACAAGAACCACTGAACGGATTTGAATGATATTTTGGTTTTGAGTTATTTGATGAAGACTTTTCAGCCCAAGTATTCAAATGTTTTCCAAGAACTATTTGTTCTAGTGGATTTTTTATAATTTTCACCTTACATTCTCATAAATTTTTTTTTTAAATTATTCGCATTAACAGTTCCAGAGATAGAGGGGGGATATCTGCAATGCCCTGGTTTTTGAGTTATTCTGCTCTAAGAACTTTATTTAAAATAATTTAGCTTTAATTATTTATATGATGTGGTGTAAAAATCCCCAATTTTTGTTTCTTAGCTATTGTTGGACTGCCGCATACGAGTACTAGCTTCAGCACTCTGGTTTAAACAGATTAAAAGCTACAAACATATGACATACACACGGACAAATGGACAGACACCATGTTGAATTCATTAGTGTCCCGTTTATATCATTCTGATACAGAACACCACCAAAAAAAACACCCTCCCCTTCGAGCGGAAAAAAAAAACAGGAAAGGAGCAGCAAACCAAGGATCTCTACAGAAACCTTATTATTATTTTATTAATATTTTCAAAGTTTTTATGGATCTAAATAAAAGTCCATAGAACCTGAATTTTGTTTTGAAGTTTGTTTTCTATGTTAAATAACACGACTGGGTGTTTTAATGTTTTAAAAATTTTCTAAAACTTGGTATACCATGATCATATCAGATATTGTCCAAACATTGATTTCGAACAAAACCGATTGAATCATTGCCGAAAAAGGACAAATTTACAAAAAAAAAGCCAATAAGTAAAGTGCAGCATTTTTAGCAAATAACTGGTAGGCCACCTGTTGGCATATTTCCACTATAACTGAAATATTAAATTTAAACAAGATTGTTGGAGCTGTTTTTGAGAAAATCGACTTTTTACAGAAAGTACCGATAATTTTGGAGTGAATTGTGAGCAAACAGACCCAAGGTATTAGGTTGGGAGAAAATCCGTCCGGCTGCAGTCGTGCGTACAGACAGATCGAGAGACAGACAGACAGACCATCATTTTGAGATTCTCCCTTTACGAGTACACTGTGTTTCAACTGAATATCTCTTAATTTTATGAATTTTCGACAAAAGCTTTTAAAAATTGCTTCTGTTGAAACGCACAACTTTTTTAATAGAATTATTATTTTATTTATTATTTTGACTTTATATAAAATGTGGTTTTATAATGGTGGGGGTTTTACCACGACGACGACCAGAAAAACAAGAGCAAGACAAAATCGTTTGGCGGAAAAAAACCGGAAAAAGAAAGGTTGAAATGGCGCTCATTTGACATAAAGCATTTCTGAATAACTCACCACCAGAGGGGCGCTCTATTCGCTTGAGAGTTTGTCTTAGGTTTATTTCACATGATCATAACAACTTCCGGTAATTTTTGGTTACCATCTATTTGTGTGTTGCAAATGAAAAATGAACGCAACTTTTTTGCGTCAGCCGTATAGGAATACCTCATTACTCGTAATTAACAAATTTGTTGAAATAAATAAAGCGGTTAGGAATAGAGTCGTTAAGTCTCTTCAGGTAATTTGGGAAACTTCTCTCCATGCAGTTTTAATTGCAGCAATTAGTGGCTATCGGGCATCAAATTGTTGGGCAGACTCATAAACTTTGTTCGGATCCAGAGAGGTTAACGGTTATTGGAGCATTATCATGCTAACAAATCCATTGAATGGATCCAAAAATGTTTGAAATTTAGGAAATGTTGCTCCATTGCGGTCAGTTTGGTATATTCGAAACTCAAGCTCAATGGCTCCGTAATAAGATACAGTACCCCAAACCATTAAATCTCCCTTCCGGCTATGGTGCGTTCGTCTTTCATCAGGTCATGAAAGTAATGATTGTAACCATCAGCACCGTCAAAATTAAACTTCTTTGAGTCGGAGGAAACAAAATTCCTCCAGTGTTTCTGCCAACCCATATCCTATTTCATCTGTTCATTTAAATGTGATTTTTCTTTTCTTTTTTTGGAACTAAACCCTTTTTAAGTACTCACTGCTGTTTATTATATGCCTAACTGTTGAGGGGTTAGCACTAATCCCAGTTTTTCATGATCTTTGCAGTAGAGTCGCGCGAATTAGAGGAACAGCCTCTATGATTGGTCTCCTATCTGAAGCCATTTTTTTATATTCTTTCATACTTTTTTTCCATATAAACTTTTATTCCTTAAAAAACTACAAGAAACATTAAAGCTTCTTCCCATTCCTTTAGCGATTGCTCGTCCAGGTAATCCTTGTTAAGTATAAAATTCAATTTTTGTGTTTTCAACGCCAAGTTCGTGATTTAGCTGATGATTTACGACACCAACCTTCCTCCAACTCGGATGAACAATGAAGTGATGAAAGGTGCATTATTTTTTTTAAATTCGCAACAATAAAGTATTCTCATAAATAAAAAAATACTCATAAAATTAGAAGCCCTAATTGCTCTAATAAAAATCGTACCTATCAGTTAAAGCACAGCGTAGTAATACCAAGATTGATCAAAGTCTTCAAGTCGAGTATTGCAAATATGGAAGTAAAAAGAAAATTGGCTTTTAAAATTATTTTATTATCGTGATTTGCACTAGGAAACACATCTGTTGACTATTCATTCCAGATGTTAATGACTTTATTGTAAGTAGCAAAGTGCACTACACCATACAAATCTGAATAAAGTAGTTCGCAACATGTATCCGAATTTCAGCGATCTCTTCTTTTTCCGAAAGCATTTTTCACCAAACATTTTATTCTGCTCATTTCTACACTCAGGCGACAATATGCAATAACACAGTCCGAGAAAAATGTGCAAATTATTTTTATATCTTCTAAAACGAAAAATACTGCAAATGTTAAGAAAAGTTCATAAAAGAAATATTCGCAAAGGAACATGAACAAATTTCAAATGATAGCTAAAAACTACCCTTCCTCATTCTTTAAGCTCCTTTCTAACGTTCTTTACAAATTGAAGGTGTTTTTTTTTTTTGTTTTTCTTTACTTTGGCATATTTGCAGACTAATGGGAGAATCGCAAATCCTCCTTTTCCGTATCCGAATTTCTGCCAAAACGAGACTTTATGTATTTTTTTGCATCTTCCACCGTCAATCATATCTAAAAATATTTTGTGTATGTCTTCCAACTTACCTCAGTTTATATTCACAACAGATACAAATTTAATCGATATGAGTAAAAGATAAATGAACCGACAGTTTTGGCTTTGAAATATAGCCACTGGTACCTAATCTCCCCACAAATTATGGCGCTTCCATCCATATTCTGATGCTCTTTGATAAACGACACTATCCCCACAGTCCATTGCCCCTAAATGAGTAACACTTCAGGGAGCATGATTCCCTTATCGAATCATGTAACTGACATCATCCAGGTTATACAGCTGCACATCTATTCAGTGTGCAGTGCATAAAAGACTAATTAACTTGCTTGTTTAACTATAATCCAGCTTACTGAATACGAACAGAACTAGCTGGGCTAGATGCCTTTTCAAAATATGGAAATGGAATACTCTCTCAGTTACCACAAATTAAAACTTTGACCTGGCCACTCAGCGAGCCTTTGGACTGTGGAGTGGCAAACTCATTTCGAAAACTTTTCGGACTGTATTTGCAAAATATTAATTAAAAGACTGCGAGCAGAGGTTTTGAATGCGCATTTCATTTGTATGCTTCCCAATTTGCACTCATGAAGACGTAAAAAAACTCATCAATTTAGGTCAAGATAAAGCTCCACTTAGAGTACATGTAGGTTACTCCTCCGCAAGGTCCTGGGGAGACATGGAAGTACAACATACGAGTATACCCGTGTAGTGGTGGTTGCAATAAAATTTTATATCATTTCAACGTGTTTGGAATTATTGTCGCTATTAATGGTACATGGCTGGGGGGAGACACATTTTCTTCTTTCTTTGTTTTCAACTTTTTTCATTTCGGGTGGCATTATTTAGAGATTCCATTCCAGTGCCTCGTCTCTTACTTGTGTGATTCATGTCCCCTTTTACGAGTTGTTGGTTGGCTTTGTGCAGTCACATTTCGTTTATCTTATTTTTAAACTTTTTGCTTAAGGCATTGGCGACTGATGTTGGTTGGCCATAGGGCGACATGCGGAATCAAGTGCTTTATGGTAGAATTTCTCATTAAAGCTTTGTTGTTGTATCCTGCCCAAAAGGGAAATGTTCTTAATCCACAATCGGCTTGGAAATGTGAATTAATAATCCAATGGCCTTAATTGGATTTGTTACAAATCCATGTGGATCTAAGAGAATTAATGTAAGGAAGCGATAAGACCCTTATATGCCTGCGAACATTAGTTTCAGTCACATTTTAATAGGAGAGCGGACAAGATAAAGAAAACATTCTACAGGCAACTCATTAGTGCAACATTTCGTTGAAAGTGTAATATTCTCCAATGAAATAACATGAAAGCTCAGAGTATAGCATGCAGAGGAAATTTATAGAACCTAAAACAAACAGCTTTGAAGGTCTTTTTTGCATTACCTTGCACCCGTCGATCTATTAGAGGACAAATGATGGTCTGCATCTAAAGGGACACAACAATTTTGTGCTTTAATACAAATGCACCTTTAAACATTTTTATGATCTGTCAATGTCGAACGTCAGTCAAGGTTTTCGTTTTTGTAATGGTGAAGTTCGCGAACGAGAAACGTTTGGAAATTATTAAAAAGTGTTAAGGAAATTCTGAGTCGGGGGTCTCAACTTTAAGAACGTTTGCTCCAATTTTTGGCCGTAATAATAGTCCCAGCAGACAGGCTATGCGTGCTATAGTGGATAAATTCAAGGCAATATATTCACTATTGAATGTTCCTGTGCCAGTGAGACAACGCACCGGTCGAAGTACAGAAAATATCGCAGCCCTAAGTGCTTCCGTCGATTCCACGCTGTTCACAGGAATTGGGAGGCTCTCAGTCCACATTGTGGCAAAATTTGCATAAAGATTTTGGCCTACACCCTTACAAGATCAAATTAACTCAAGATCTGAAGCCTCTTGATCATTTGAGTGCCGAAACTTCTCCGATTTGGCTCTGTAAAAGTTTGAAGAAAATCCTGAATTTCATCGAAAAATCATTTTCAGTGATAAAGCTCATTTTTGGCTTAATTGCTTTTTAATAAGCAACATATGCGTTACTGGACAGCAATAATTCCAAAGACATCCATTGCATTCACAAAAAGTGACCGTGTAGTGCGGATTTCATGCCGGAGGTGTGATTGGACCGATTTTTTTTCGACGATGAAATGATCGCCATGTTACAGTGAACTATTTTTGGGAGACTATTTTTGAACAGAAATAGATGGACTTGACATCAGTGCTATGTGGTTCTAACAAGATTTTGCCACATGCCACACAGCTGGTCAAACAATTGATCTATTGAAGGGGAAGTTCGGTACTCGTATAATCTCGAGAAATGGTCCGGTCGAATCGTCAGCTCGCTCATGCGATTTAACGCCGATTGCTTTCGTTTTATGGGATTACTTTAAGTCGTTAGTTTATACCAACAAGGTTAGAGGAACTCAGGAACAATATCGAACGCGAAATTGCCAACGTTCCGGTCGATATATGTGGAAGGATGGTGGAAAATTGGTTCCAAAGAATCGATCGCTGCAAACATACTAGCGGTGGTCATATGAACGAAATCGAATTTAGCACTTAAATTTAGCATGTATACTACACCTTAAATAAATGTTAGTCCCATAAATACAAAAATAAATACAAAATTGTTATGTCCTTATTGAAAAACCCTTTACATACTTTTCGCTCTAGTACTGCGTGTTCATACCGCACCACATATTTAGTTTTAGGCCATTCGCCCACGCGTACTAGCAAAATATTCTAAGCCTCAGCGCAGATATGCTGACGTCGAGTATATTTTGAATATCAATTTTCGAAAGTTAGTTAAGTATACTCGAGTTTAGCGCTGTGTCGATATTTGGTGCTCTGAAATTTCAGTAGCACAAAATATTCGTTACTCACATACTATGCCAAGCAAAGTGTTTGTTTTTTGTTGTCAAATTTTCTCTTGTTTTATTTATGTTTCGGGTTTAGATTTATTTGGTTTACAGAAAAAGGCGTTGAGGCATAGTACATTATGAGAACATGCTTCGCACACGGAGCTATACAAAAACCAGAGAAATCTGACCTTAAATCTGACCTAAGTACCTGCCTGCTCATCTGTCCGTATAACTGTCACTTGTAACTATTTAAAAAAAAATAAAAAAAAATATTTGGCGCCTCGCAACCACTCGCGTTGTGTGCGTTATATTTTTCACAAGAATGGAAGGGACCTACAGTTTAGTGCCGTATCCGAACGGCAATTTGTTTTGAGAAGCTTTCTCGTGACAACAATACTCTCGGATGTTTGTCAGATGTTCGCGAGAGGTGGGATCGTGAAAAAAAAAATGTTGGTGTTTTCTGGGATTCGAACTTGGAACCACTCGCGCAGTGATCCGACAAACTAAACACTACGCCACGACGCCCACTTGTAACTGTTTAATATTTTCAAATGAAGCAATTGTAAGAATCGAAATAGGGGAAATAAGAAAGGAAAAATATCAGATTGGCAACTAAGTAATTGCCGATTTCACACATAGATGTCTTTGGCCATATTTTTTAATGGCTACTGTCAATGACACATTTATTTCCTTTTGACAATTGTTAGCTGTCAGTCTTACTTTGCTTTAGAAGCAAATTGCGCGTATTTTTGTGAAAAGGTATTAGTTTGGCGTCAGTTTTAATATGGAGTGCAAAAATGAGGCTTTACGCAAAGAACGCAGCGCAAGCTGCTAAAAAGTTACGTGATGTGTGTGGTGAAAAAGCCTTAAAAGAAAGACAGTGCCGGTATTGGTTGGCAAATTTCGTTCCGGAGATTTTTCACTGAAAGATGAACAACGATCAGGTCGACCAGATGAGCTTGATGATGATACATAGTGCTTAGGGCAAAAAAATCACATCTACTAAAAATTCCTACAGATGATGCGAGTGTACTCAATTAGGATAGCTTCATCAAAAACTTCACCATGAAACTGAGTACCAAGAAGAAATGGAACAGGGAATCTTGCTATATATACAACCAACAGCAATGCAGTTGGATCGATCTGAGGGAACTGAGGCAAAGTATTCGAAAAGATAAACATTACAATCATGATGTCAGACAGCCAGGCTGCCATCAAAATATTAAGATCAACGATCCTTAAAATAGTATTTGGCCAAGGCCAACCACCTAGGAAGGATCAATCAAGTTACCCTTTACTGGATTCCAGGCCATGCTGAGGTGAATGGCAACGAGGAAATCAGTAGGCTGGCGAAAGAGGGAAAAATATTCATAGGACATCACTCGAGAAGAGCTAAATTCTTTAGACAATTTCCAAACCAAAAAGAACAAAAACACAGCAACAGGGGGCCGTACAATAAATCTTTTCAGTCGCAGTGCACCTAACACCCCTGCAATTCATTCACTCGTCAGTACGCAAAAGTTTACTGGATCTAGTGATTCTACAAAACTGTCTAGACGAGTTTGCTATCCTACCCTTCAAGGCCTTCTAACATAATTTAAAATACACATGGGCCAAACTATCTAACAAAAGAACAGCGTAAACGTATTTTAATTTCTTCTGCTTCTACTCAAAATCAGTCGTAAAATTGACATAAAAACCGAATTTATCCGAAAACTGCTGAATGGCCAACGACCAACTTCGCCTAGTCAGAACTTTAAAAATGTCATAAATTGAATGACAACCTGCTTATGGAGTCAGGTTATCGAATTTCCGCCAATGAAGAACAGAAAACTTCACTTCTTCTTTCAAACTCTGTTCCAGGAAATTTGCTATTATTTTTAGAAAATTGTATTGCGAGAGAAAGTTCGGTCGAAAACTTTTTAATTCTTTCCTTGTCCCTCGACTGTGCGTGTAACTTTCCGAACACGCCACGCCGCTGCCCTAATAGGATGCATATTGAGTTGCTCAAGCAAAAAACTTTATTCATGAAAGATAAAATTTGTATCTCCCAATCTGTTTTAAAAAAAAAAATGTTGCCACCTAAGTGATGCCTTCAACATTTTGAATAATCATTGCATTAATAACAGACGTGTGGGCCTAAGTGCTTGACCCTCGTCAATAGCGCGCAAAATATCTCACGATAAAACATGCAATACGGACAATTTAATCCAATTTAACAAATGGAAGATAGATTTGCTGATAATTCATCATCATTTAGCAGACATTTGGTCTCCTTCACAGACACTGTGGCAGACAACAAAGGGACCTCCGTCTCACTGAATCCTTGCCTTAAGCTACCGCAAAAGGACCAATACACTCGATGATAGACTCGTGCGTATATGTATCAAATCACTTTGTCAACAACGCACTCGTTGTCTTTGTCCTTTGATGACGACATCTGGCAAAGAACAAAGTAATAAAGGAATCAATAATCGCAAATTATATGTGAACATCCCGGGATACACACAATTTCGCTGATCACACATGCCATTGATGTAACGTTTAGTTGAAGTGGTGCTTCAGTCGTCAGTCCTTCGAAGTGTGCCGTCTCCGGGTATATTGAAATCTGTCTTACGAGTATCTACCAGTTGTTATTCCTTCGATGAGAGAACAGTATGAGGAAACTTCGCAAGAAGGAAGAAAGTCATCTGCGGAAATTTTATTGCTTGATGTTAGGTATGCATATTGAGGACACCACCAAAGGAAGTGTAATTTCTAGCACCATGGCTTGTTCAACTTTAGAGTCCTCTAGAATCCTCTTGCTTTGAGATACTTTTTTTCTTTCGTCAACATAATGGGAGGGGAGATTGAAAAATCGTTACGTTGGTAGATTTCTGAAGATTTCGCTTTGATGCTTAAGACAAGGGTGGAGTATACAGTGCCATGACGAGAACCTCATTAGAAATAATGATATTTTACTTCCAAGGTTTGTTTACGTATCTGGAATTAATTTAAAATATTTGTGATAAGGATTTGTTACAATTTGTTAACGTGGCTCAATGGTTGCATACTGAGCAGCTGTTCTAATCCATTAAGCATCTCCTTAAGGTTCAATCAACAAGTTTCCAAAATGAGTTCAGAGATAAGGATAAGGATGAGGTTTCTGTACTATAGCCGTGGTAAGGGTCGGAGAAGAGAAACTTAGGAATTTATATAAATGGGTGTCCTTTAGTACAATCCATACTGGAATTTTGATGACCTTGCGCTACATATATCATTCGACACCTTTACTTTGGATATATAGTCTGACGTAATCGCACCAGAACTCCGACTGCAGCGCAAAATCTAAGTGGACTTTCTTGTGTTCAGGACTGACTTTGGACAAAATCTGAACCAGGAAAGAATTGTATTCAAAGTTTTACGGATGGCTCGAAAATTGGTTGGTGCCTTTGAAAAAGGCTGTAAACCATATTGTGCCTCCAATTACAACTGTTTTTATGCCCTTGCATCACTTCCACAATAGTTCAAGAATACAAGGCTTTTCTAAAATAGGTTGGCAGCTTGAACTTACTTAGTCTTGTTTGAGTTCCAGCTCAGGTATGAAAGGAAATAAGGTCACCAATGAACTTGCTAGACACCAATTAGAGGTGACGGGACTCTCTTCTGATGTCAGTAGGACCGCAAACGGCATCTCTGTCTTTCATCAAAAAACATTGCAGACATTTTACAGACCTTCTAATGGGCCAGCACACTTACAGTTTACTCAAGTATGTGCTAGGCTTAAGCGACACCTCCACCTGCGATGCCTGTGGAGAGGGTGACGATGGCGATACTGCGGAATATTTCCTCTGTGGTTGTTCTGCCTTTGCTTGTATCAGGTCAGGCTTCATTTGAAGCTAATATTATAAGTTCCTCTTCACTGAATAGAATACTCGTTGAAATTTTATTCACAAGAGATTTCTTCCTGTTAGTACAGTGAAGCAGTATTAAGCATGAGTGATCCACTAGAGTGTTCCTTGCTCTAACAGAAAACAAGTTGTAAATTTATGTTATAACCCTGAAACCCGCCCACTTAGATTAATCGGTTCAAGGGATCTAGAATCAATCTGTGGAAGATATCAATCTTCTTATCTCAAGTCAAATAAGTTGATATTTTCACCATCCTGAAGCGGTACAAAGAAAAACGATTCCATACCCGTAAACCTTTCAAGTGCGTAGCCATCAATTCTTCTTCGGCATCACCAGAAGTGTAACAAAGGCCTTTATATCGAGCTTTTACTCTGAGCTATATTTGATTGATTTATCAGGTTATGTGCTGGTCGATATACCACGAATAAAATTTCTTCTCAGAATAGGAAAACCTATAACCCTTGGACAGGGATGCCTATTGAATCTAACGTTGAATCGCTGAAGTCTGAATGCTCTGGGAATATCTATGTTGCCATATACAAATTTTACTTGTTCTGTATCAAAGGTTCGCGCCATTGTCAACGAAACATCATTTCATCGAGTTCTTTCTAACAGCTTTTTTTTTTTTTTTTTTTGGATTGCGCCAGGGATGTGTAATCTTCATAGATACTAGTAGCCCGAGTGCTACTAGCATGCACGATTCGCAAACCTGAGTACTCGATGCCAGGAATACGCCTACGTACTAAACACACACCCTACCACTCTCCCCGCGGGACTGCCGTTAGGTATTACTTCGCGGGGCTGGTTAGCAATTCATGCTATGCTTCTTGTATTGCTGCTTCTAATGCTTCTGTTGCTTCTGCTGCTCTTCTTAGCTTTTCTATTCTCCGCAACTCTTTTTGTAGAGTTGTCACGAAAGAACATATTGCCATCCAATTTTCTTCCAACCGTAACATATGGTCGAGGAGTAATGACGGACTTGGCAGAGTAATTCTCCATGCCGTGAAACGTGTGCAGTAAAACACTGCGTGCTCCGTATCCTCATTTTCACCTGGGCATTCCGGGCAGGATGGTGAGTTGTCGTGTCCGAATCGGTGTAGATATTTGCGGTAGCCACCGTGGCCAGACAGGAACTGCGTTAGATGGTAGTTGCAGTCTCCATGCTTTCGACTTATTCAATCTTGGATTGTCGGTATAAGTTTGTATGTCCATCTGCCTTTTGTTGTATTAGCCCAACGAGCTTGCCACATAGCTGCTGACGCTGCCCTTTCCTCAATTTTTATCACCTTGATACCAGTGGCGTCGTGATGACTCAATGCTCTTCTGTTATATATCCTCAACATTTCATCTGCGAGAATATCGATGGGGACCATTCCAGCTATGACAAATGCAGCTTCGTCAGAGATGGTTCGAAAGCCGCTGATTGTCCGTAGCGCACAGAGTCTGTATGATGACGATAGTTTCCTTTTGGTCTCCTTCGTTCTCAGTGCCTCCGCCCAGACTGGGGCGGCATATAACAGAACTGAGGTGATAACTCTAGAGAGTAGAATCCTTCTAGCGTATCCAGGTCCACCGATGTAAGGCATGATACGCGAGAGAGCTCCCTGCATTTGCGATGCTTTTTTGGTAACAAAATCAACATGTGTTTTAAACCGTAGCCTGTTGTCCAGCATTACTCCAAGGTATTTAACTGCCTCTTTCGACCTGATGGTTTGGTTACCAACCTGAAAGTTGGCAAATTCAACAGTTTTCTGGCTGGTTATAAGAACAGCTTCTGTTTTATGGTCAGCTAGTTCTAGTCCGGCGGATACTAGCCAATCTTTTATCCGGGCAATTGCTTCATTTGTAACTGATTCTACTGCACGGATCAAATGCTACTGTCACGACTGCAATGTCATCGGCGAATCCAATTATCGTTACTCCCCCAGGTAACGCTAATCGTAGTACTCCGTCGTACATGATGTTCCACAATAGTGGCCCTAAAACCGATCCCTGTGGAACTCCCGCAGTTACGTTGTAGTATTTTACGCCTTCATCGGTATTGTACCTCAGCTTTCTGTTGTTGAAGTAGTTCGTCACTATCCGTAGCAGGTAATATGGCGTATGCATCCTGGCAAGTGACCTTCTAATAAACGACCAGTTCGCAGAGTTAAATGCGTTTTTAATGTCCAGCGTTACTACTGCACAATACTCCTTTGTGCCGTAGAGCCATATTTCTCCTTCGATGGCACCTTTGGCGATATCGACTACCGCTCTTATGGCATCAACAGTAGATCGTGCTCTTCTGAAGCCAAATTGGTGATCTGAGAGGGCTCCTTTCTCTTCTACTACTGCGAGTAATCTATTATAGATTATCTTCTCGAGGATCTTTCCCATGGTGTCTAATAGGCATATTGGGCGATAGGATGATGGTTCTCCTGGGGGCTTCTTTCCTTTTGGCAGTAGGACCAAATGCTGCGTTTTCCATTTTCGGGAAAGGTTCCTTCTTCAAGGCACTGCTTCATTGTTGTTATGAAGAGGTCTGGTCTTTTTGTTACAGCTGCCTTTACTGCCTTGTTCGGGATGCCGTCGGGTCCCGGAGCCTTGTGGTCACCTATCTTGCTGCATGCCCTTAGCAGTTCCTCGTGAGTAATTAAAGGAATATCTTCTGGATTGACTTCTCGTATAATATTGCACATAGCAGCAGGCCTTTGAGGGAAGAGGTACTCTACTATGGATCTCAGCATTATCGGACATGTTATTTGAGGAGTCCTATAGCCCTTTAATTTTGTCATCACCATTCTGTATGCCGAGCCCCATGGGTTGATGTCGGCTTCTTGACAGAGACGTTTAAAGTATGCAGTTTTGCTTTCCTTAATGGCTCTATTTAAGCTACGTCTCGCCAGTCTAAGGGTGTCCAGGCATTGTTGGAAATCCGCCCTCCTTCTTGATCGTTGGACTTTACGCCGGGCTTGCAGACATTTTGCCCGGAGTTCGAATATTTCCTCGTTCCACCAGTAACACGGTGATGTGTTCCTGGTGTTTGCTCTCCTAGGCATTGATGCGTCGCACGCTGTGGTGATGGTGCCTGTGAGGTGGTGAGCGAGGGTCTCCGCTGTTCCGCTTGGAGCTTGATCACCGTTCAACATCTCTTCGAATGCATCCTTATCGAAAGATCTGTCATTCCATTTTGGGCCAGTAAGTTTTGGGAGCTGGACTGGTTTTTTCCCTTTTATTTCCAGTATTATCACCTGATGGTCGCTGTGTGAATATTCCTCACTGACCCTCCACTTTATGGTTTTCAGGATGGAGTTGCTCGCAAAGGTGATGTCAATAATGGACCCTACTCCAGCCTTCCGGTAAGTATTTGTCCGGCCCTTATTAGCAATGCCTATCGCTAGGGGAGCGAATGTCTCCAATAAGACCTGTCCTCTGGTGTTGGTGAGCCTGCTGCCCCATTCTGTTGCCCACGCGTTGAAGTCTCCTCCTATAACCACTGGGGCTCTCTGGAGCGCATCCGTGGTTAGATTATCCAGCATTAGTTGGTACTCGCTGGCCGTCAAACTGGGTCGGGCATAGCAGCTATAAAAATGGATCCCATTTATTTTCGCCCGCACGAAGCCGACTGCTTGGTCGTTTGTTTCTTGAAAGGCATAGCGTCCACACATCCATATCGCCGCCTATTTTGCCTTATCGCAGATCCAATTGTTGTTCTCTTCGGGACATTTATATGGTTCACTGATCATAATAACGTCAGCGCTTTCGTCCTTGGCCGTTTGTGCTAGGATGTCCTGTGCTATTCTACAGTGATTAAGATTTATCTGTAGAATCTTCACGGTATTTTGCTTGTAATAGCTCTCCGAAATACTGGGCATTTGCTACTGCCGGCTACATGCTGCGCGGCGTCCGGGTGGTCTTTCTTGCAGAACACGCAGGATGGATCCTTGTTGCAATTCTTCGCTATGTGGCCTTCTCCTCCACATCTCCTACATAGCTTGGAGCGGTCTTCCTCGCTTTTGCATTGCCAGGCAAGATGACCAAACTCTAAACATTTGAAGCACTTTTTAAGGAGGGTTCGTTCGCGCATGCGACAGTTAACCCAGCCGATTTTAATCCTTCCTGCTTCTAACAGCTTTCTTACGTCTACTGCGGGAAAGCTGATCGTTGCTGTTTGTGTTCCTCCGTACGCCCTCCGCAGGGACAAAATATCTACCGGTGAAACTTTCACTCCAAACTGGGCTTCGATTGCATTGATTACGTCGTCTATAGTCGTGACCTCATCGATGTCTTTGATCTCAAGGGTAGTGCGATGCGTAATCGAACTTACATTCGCTTGCTCTGCTAGAGCTTCACTAATGACGCCTTTAAATTCGTTTGTCTTATTTCCCGTCTCCTTGAATTGTATAAGGAGGTCTCCCTTCTGTGTCCTCCTGATTTTAGTTACCGCCTTTCCCACTGTTTCCAGTTTGGGGTCTGCCTTCACCTTGCGTAGTATCTCCGCGTATGAGAGGGACCCCGTCGCTTTAATGACGATAGCGTCAGGTCTAGGTCTTTTGACCTCTTGTTGCTTCTTTTTGGTGGTATTTACCCATTCTTCTTCTCCTGCCGCTTGCTTCTTGTTTGTGGCTGTAACTTTTTTCTTAGGTCTGACCACTGGGGTCTCTACGCCGGTGGTCTCATCCTTCTCCTTGGTGTTTATCAATGCAGTTTGTTTTTGTTTACGCTTTGGCTCCGAGCGCTTTTTGCCTGCAACATCGTTTGATGTATTTTTCTGCGTCTGTTTTGGCTTCGGTGGTTCGTTGTCTGCCGCGCCACTCGGTGGCTGTTGCTGTTTTCGTTTTGGCTCCGGGGGTTCGTCGTCTGCAACTTGCCTTCTCTTGGGTTCAGATGTTGTTTTTAGCCATGGCGAAGTTTGCGACGAGTTGTTCCGGCGAATCACTTGCTTTGCTTCCTCTGCTGACCCTAGTCATATGTTAACACAACTCCATCCGATTTGAATTGAGATTACTAACCCATTTTGACGTTCTTGACTAAAATAATTTAAAGATTTTTAGAATTTCGCCCCACCACTTCTTTATCACAATCCATCTTACAGAGCTTTCTCTCTCCATATAACCTTTTCTTCATGATCAATCCAACCGAGTAGAAATGTTCACAATACCCATAAAATCGCCACTAATTACGCTTTAAATCCTCAGTCTTTGCATAACAAGCTGAACATCAGATGGGCTTTCCCAGGGGCCTACACAATTGACCATAATCCTTGAAAATCCCACCAACCATCTCATTCAACCAGCATAGCGAGCATACATTTTGTCGAAACACGTCAGTGGCGTTCGCCACTCAGATTCACGGGATAAATCTCCACAATACTTAAATTCTTACATCCGACACAAAACATTGGTCTTATATTATCATTAAGTTCTTCTTTTTATAGTAGCCAAAACACCCACAGACTCATTTATAATCAGGATTAAGCGGATTCGCTCTACAGTTTAATTTATTCATCTAACCAGGACAAGCAGCAAATGGGATACATACTCGCAGAGGGTATGCTACTTCGAATGCAATCATGCATAAGAAACGAGGTTAGCACAACAATTTGCCAGCAGGGGCAAATGCACAATACGAAATGAGATGGTCATAAACTCATGCAATATTATTAATTGCGTGGTGAGAGGAAAGTTTCGTGACCGAACGGACAGTGGATAATATTCTGTTGTTATCCACTCTGTACAGTTGCATAGGAAAAACAGAAGGGATGTTGCATATCTTTGGTCTTTTAATTTGTTGGATTCTGACATTAGTGCAAGGACTACGAGTAAACTTATGTCCCACGTGTTTCGCTTTGAAAAATGCAGGACGGTATAATAATATCGGATATTGTAGCTACTGGAACAGGGACCGGATGGACTACTTCGACTAACTCTGCGGTTGGGTTTATAATTTTCTTCAAGGCAGATTAATTTATGTTCTAATCAATGGTATGTCCCACGATATCTTTACTGCAACCTCTGGAATAAACATTGGTTTTTAGATGTATCATCACAATTATATCATTTTGCTCAGACAACATACCTGTGAATGTATACAAAAAGTGTCCAAACTTAAAGCAGGATTTGAATTTTGCGCCATTTGTGCGGTAAAGTGTTGCCAACGAAAAAAAAAACAAAGACGCCGTGACAGCTGACAGTTCAGAGTTATTAAAAATGGAGTGCTACGCGAAAGAATATCGTGTTTTCATTGTTGAGCAATATTTTAAAAATAATGAAGCTTTGGCAGCTACAGTTCGCAATTTTCATACAAAATATGGTCGGAATAGTGATTCAACTTCATCAACTGTGAAGAGATTAATTCAAAAATTCAGGGGGACTGGATCAGCTCAACACAAAACATCAATTCGGCACCTTGATCAAGAATTGGGTATTTCGAGAAGCTCTCTATAGCGTATTCTCACGAAAGATTTACATCTTCATGCATACAAAGTACATTTGACTCAACAACTGAAGCCTACTGACCACGCACAGCGAAGAGAGTTAGTTGAATGGATTACGGAACAACAACAAGTGCATGCTGATTTTTCAAACAAAATCATCTTCAGCGATGAGGCTCATTTGCATATTGATGGCTTTGTTTAGAATTGCGACACATTTTTAACAAGACTGGGAAATCTGGAGATCGACAATTTTCACGAAAACTGTACTTGCCTTTGCAGGAGCCTGCCAAAAAATTTCAAAATTTTTGAGTTTTATGAAATTCTTAAAAATGGTCGACTTTATCCCGAAATCGTTTGTGACTGCTAATATCTCGAAAACGGTGCATTGTACGAAAAATATTATTGGGGCCAAAATGGAAGGGTTTGGAATTTTCTATAAGGTGGGTACCGTATTTTTCAAGTTTTAATGCAATCTTCCAATATGGTAAACTTTACTAAATAAGTAGAACTTCTTTAAGTTTTTGAAAATTGTTCTGGATCATTCAAAATATCATTCAAATATCAAAATGTATTTTACCTCGAGATAGTTAAACGGAAATCGTTTTCGACTGCAAATATCCCTAGAACTGTGCTTCTTATGATTAATAAATTTTCTCTTATGATCGAATTTTGTGGTTCTGAAATTTTCTATAAGTTCAGTACCAAAATTTTCAAAATTCTTGAAAATTCTAAGGAAATTTCCAAAAATTGTGAAATTGATGGAAATATTTTTGTGACTGTTAATATCTTGAAAATAATACGCCTTATGAAACAATTTTTAATTTTGATACTCCCTACAAAAAAGTTTCGGAATTCTTAAATATTTTGGAAAATTATAAGGAATGTCCGACTTACCCTAAAGTAAATGGAAATAGATTTTGACTTCAAATATCTCCAAATACATTTTTCAGAAAGGTATTAAGCTCGAAATTGTATGTTTTGAAATTACGACAATTGTATGTAATCTCTAAAAATATTTAACTTTACTCCGAAGTTAATTAAAATGATTTTTGAGCGCAAATATCCCTTGGGGATGACTGTAGTGGTAATGTCATCGATTTCTACGCTAGAGATTCAAATCCTGATGTCAAGAATCATTTATTTGTTTCGCGTGAAATAAATAAAAAAGTCGACCAATTACGAATGCTTATGCAGTTGGGAGGTCATAGGGCTGGAAGTGAAAGTTGATCGTAATTATGTCATCAGGAAGATGGAAAAAATACTGTGAATCATAAAGCAATGGCAATAACTGCTGTCTATCCTTCCAACTTTCATCTTACAAATAATAATCCAATTAATTGCACTCAAGGGATAAGCTAATATTAAAAAACTTGGTTAACTATGTATATAATCACAATTTGAAGGGACAATATGACTCCGAACAGCGACAATTAAAAAATAAATTTCCTCACTCTCATAACCTAACCAAAAGACCAACTCAATTCAATCTTCGATAATTAGTTCTAGTTGCCAAATCTGCTTTGAAAATTATATTGTGTTTGTTATCCTGATGGAAATGCTAACAACTTAAGCCACAATACTTCTTTATTCTTTCAGCACGGAGCAAAAAACTTTGCTAATTTCTATTTTTTTTATATTCCTCTGTTCTGACATTCTGAGATATTTAACCGAGGATAACAACATGCTTCAACATTGTCGATTGGGGACGAATAAAATCTGCACGGCTAGCTTGAAAAACATATCATCACCACAAGTGTCGCTGGGATTTTTGTTGTTGGTCCCTTGGGTCCATCCTCTTCCAACCGACTGTTGACAGGATACGTGGTCATGGTGATAAGTAGATTTCTTCATCTTCTGTTCCATGATTTATGAGATGATGGTTGAAAATTTAGTATCCCAATGGGTAATTGCTTGCATATAACATATTTTTTTCTTAAATTCATTCAGTACAATAAAGCCATTAAAACGAAGTCAATATCTCGACGGTTTTCATGAAATTCATGATACCCGCACATATGCGCCACTTAAAGGGTATGTCAGATAATTTTATGATCTATAAATAAAATGTCCTTGTCATATTTTCCAGCTCCAACGTATAATTTTTACCATCTCATAAAATTTAATATGCATGCGCTTCAGGTATTCAATAATAAAAATTCATTTCATTCTATGATGCATGTATGAACCATAAACCCAAATATCTTACCTGATTGATGGTGTAAGCTTCGCAAGCCGGCATTTTATTACCAAAACACCCACTACACCCTCACACATACATAAAATAGCTAAATTCCACATCATTTGAATAATTTCCAACGAAACAATGAATTTCACGCTTTAACGATTCTTCAGTTGTATTTCCAGCGATGAATTGTTTTCTGTGTGAGCCTTGCAGCTACCCTAAATCGATTTCAAATGGAGGATTTCATTTAGAAACCTCGTTCGAGTGCAATGGCTGTTGAGAGACAAATCAAATTTGCCTTCCTGTGGCTGAAGCTAAATTAAATATTTTGATGTACTCGTATTACTGGCTAGCAGTTGAGTCGGTTGAAATTCAATAAACTAACACTCATCCCGGATAGGCTAAACGCGGTCTTGTTTTGTTTTTCAAAGCAATTTGTTTAGTATTTGACTTTGTGATGTGTAGCTGTGTGGCCAGCGGCAAAATTAAGCAAACAGGGTGGCACAACCAACACCATGGCTGACCATCTCTGTGGTCCCACAAAATTTGCATATCCTCTTTCCAGTTCACTGCACTTGAATATTGAAATGTAATTGCATTATTCATCGTATACGAGATGATGATAATTTGTTTATTCAATGTGAAGTATGCATTATTTCCATGGAAAGATGGTTGCTAAACACCAGCAAGTTGCGGTGGAGGTACCATTCCAGTGTGACTGAGGTGGGAGATTTCCCTCTGCTTCACTTGAATCGTACACGGTAAAATACATTATACACCATAATTAAAGTCATTTCTTCTATGAAGCGACGCGAAAGAGTTGTTTGCATAATTGCAAGAAATAAAAGAAAGGAAAAATAAAATTCCTTTTGAGTAAATTGTATTACACCCTATTGACTCATTCGTTAGTATTGGAATATTCACTCATTTCTCTAAACCACTGCTTTTTCACTTGTGGTGAACGCACCCGCTTGCGAGTGCGATGCAGTATTTCTTGGAAGCCAGACATCGAATTATTTAACAAATAAAAAATTACCGTAGAATTATGTTTCTTTACTCCAAAATAATTTTCTAAACATTACCACATAGCTGCAGCTATAGCACATAGCATTACCACATAGCTACAGGAATGAAGCCTTAATGTTTTGCACCGCTTTAAGTGAAGTGATAAAAGAAAAAATAAGCGTTCAGTAACGAATCGCTTCAAGCAATGAGGTGAACTGAAGTCCGCCACTGGACGCGTTCCACTCGCACTCAATCATCTAGCTTTAAGTCAGCAAGAGTATGAAACTAGGGTAGAAAACAGTTTTAATTTAATTTAATGTCAAACCGTAGTTGAAAAAAATAATTAAATTACAAAGTCATAAGGACTTACTGAACGCGAAATTTACTAGGCATGTAGTCAACTTCATAAATTTCAAAATGCTATTAGTTTCTGTCCTGAAATCGTTTCAATTAATGTTTAGCTGTAATCACAATATAAAACTAATAATTTGAGAATAAAATTCTGAAGCTGAATAATGGTTTTCAAAAGTATGCAGCATTTTCTCTTTTGAAAGAGATACGAGAAGATTTTCAAAACATTTTAAGGGTGCCGACGTCTCCATCAAAGAGTTGATAAACATTGCAAGGACATACGAGTAGCCTTGTGTGATTACTATAGTCCTTATTACAATTTTTGATCATTACTATTTGCCTCCATTATATACTAATTTCATTCATTAAATTTTCTTTCCTGTAGTTAATCTCATTCGATAGCTAGTTCGCTGAATGTGCTGATTTCACAACATGTTCACATGGGAGGTTGTTCTATTTATTTCTCTTGGGTTTTCGAAGCCCCAGATGTGACAGTTTTGCTTGTTTACGTATCCATACAAATAAAAATAAGTCTCATCACTCAAAAAAATTTTGTGTAAAAAATCATGATCTTGTTCATTCATTTCCACCAATCAACGAAAGTACGGCGTTATGCGTAGTCTGCTGTCTTCAATGCTTGTGTCAACTGGATCTTATAAGCATGTAGGCCAAGATCATTATGCAAAACGAGGTGCAAAATGATTTCGAAATGGGCACACCATAGTTTTCAGTCACACTCTGTGCGAGGAGGCGCTTCTTGATGATGGCCAAAAGCAGTGCGAACTTTACGAAACGTTTCCGTGATATTTTCACCGTTTTTGCAGTGAATTTGCACTATTTCAACGCTGTGCGTGATCGATATAATCCTTATTTAATAACCTCCTAGTTTTTACTTATCAAAAGTCAACGCAATGACAGTTGGATGTTGACAGTTCAAAAATGGCGCGAAATTTAAAATGACACCTCTTATTGGATGACTCTACATTTGGCATTGAATATGATTCCGGCAAAGTAGGTATTACAGAGGGAGAAAAGACAGATTCAAAAACTGTGTAAATAGTTCAACACAATTTTTAACTTCATTAGACACTGAATTTTTATGAAATATTTGATTCGGCATCTTTTTTTAGTAATACATTAACTAGTAATGGCAAACCCCATAGGCGGACCAGTAGGGGTGCAGTAAAGTGGGAGGGTTGTGATCCTTATACTCCGGATCATAACCTCGCCGTAAGGAAAAGAAGAAGAAGAAGACATTAACTAGTTTTTGATAAATTTTCTTTACTTTTTTTCAAAAGAATTCGAGGAAATACATATTGTGATCTTTGTCAAAACATAAAATGTTGAGAAATAAATATTTGGAGATCTTAATTTGATTGTCGAGCTTTTAAAAATATAAATATATTTTTACCTGAAAATACTAGATCCTTATTAGTATCGATACTTAACTTCCTCTCTGATACTACCACGTAATCACTTTAGTTTAGATACCCCAGCCGGATAAGTCTATCCCTAGTCATGCTACAAGATCGGTAACAAAAAAAATGTATTACCTTTTAGGATTTTTAGATAAATTTATTAAGTAAGACACATTGTGTTAACCAAATCAATACACGGTATAAAATGTCTACTAAGCTTTAAGTTGTATGGAGCTTGGGTATGCGAAATTGTTAACCTTACTCAGCATACCGAGTTAGAAGCGCATTTGTTATTTTCTTATGTTTGGAGTTGTAAAAAATAAAAAATAAAATATTTAATAATTTTGCATACAAAATTGTATTTAAACAAGTTGCAACTAGTGGCGGACCATTCAAAACCATATGAGCCTCTCACGGAAGCTACTGTAATGACACTTTGAATACTAAAATATTACACTTTTATAAAATCCATAAATTCTTGAAATTTATAGACTGTTAACGTTTTACCACTCTGGTGATTCATGTGATATTCCAAGCATCATATTTGTGTTGAAATGTAGTCCAAGAATGACAAAAAGGTGCCATCTTCTATAGCAGTTTGCTTTAAGAAAACAAATTTATGTAACTTAAGAGGCAGGCATGCATTTAATTTAAGTTGAACTAAAAGCAGCTTTGATAGCACAGTTACTTAAAAAGCATTGTGGGGCACTGACCCATACAAGATTGAAATACTTGAGCAAGTACCAACTATCAGATAAGAATATGTCAACCAACATTTCGTTCTCAGATTCCTAAGATAAATACGGAGTAGAGAGTTTGCTCTAAGGCGAACTATCCTTGACAAGGCAAAGTAAGAGTATTTGACACTTGAACTCTAATGAGGGAATAAACCTCTTCTAGACCATTAGGTTGCAGTGCAAGATAGCTCTACACAAAAATAATAATACAAAGCATTATTTAAAAAGTTAGAATACCTATTCCATGCGTAATAATATCCTTACAAACTTTCGTGTTAAAACTACGATAATATATACCTTGCACAGGAAACTTTCACCAAATTTACATGATAAAGCACTCACAGGCCTGTTGAAGTTCATTAGCATCTCCTTTCACTACATGAGAGTATAATATTATTTCAACACGAACAATAACCGCAGGCTGTTAGTTCCGGTACACCATTTTATGTTTGCTTCCAGCTATTCTATTGTTTCCAATCTACACAATAAACACAACATACCCTACATGACATTACCTACAAGGCATGGGTAAAAAAAAAAATTCCTACGACTTCGAGCGAGACTCGTTGTATAAACTTTTCTATTGTTTGTGGCAGCCCCAACATTGAAGCCCTCATTGTTTTACTTTACAAAAGATTAGCTCTTGAGTATGTGTGTACAGCAGAGCGTAAGGTACATGTTATATTTACCTACCCTCTTATAGAAATAATAAGAGGGGATGAAAGGTTTTCGTCACGATGTCATTATCAGCTGCACATAAAGAGAAAACTTTTCCATCAGATTTATCCACTTTAAAAATGATTCATAAAACGATTACTTTAAGGACTTAAATTGTCCTCTGTATGGTACTTTCAAAAGGTTTTATGTCCTCTCAACGTAAGATATGTGAAAAGTTTTCTATTTTAAAAAATCTTAAGCATAAAAGTGTTCATAATTATGCACTACAACGGGTGATGGAACCTTGAAAACCCTTAGCTCGAATTTTAGAATATAAAAACTTGTTTGTTCCAATTGTTTTTATTGCGAAAGTTTTAGTGCAAAAATTCGTAAACAATTTAATTCACTTTTCAAAATTCTTTATGATTACGATTTTCAAAATACCTTAAACGAGTTAGGAGTGTATACTCGTAATGTGAATTGAGGGGAATCTAGGGCGTATACGTAATTAGTATCGTTGGAGTGCTTTGTTGAAAAAGTAGTCCTCCCGGTCGGTCCTTTATACATTTAGAAAAGTACTTTAATCTTGCAGTAGCCTATATGAATACATATGGAAAGTTCTAACTTTGATTTTAAGGGGTGAATGAGAGAGAGAGTTAGCGTTTTGCAGTCGTTGAGTTGTAACGAGGCAGTCGCTATCTAAGGTCGTCGGGAATCGGTTGTCTCAGTTGCTAAACAGTTGCTCACTTTTACCGCTCATCCTTAATTCCAAATTCTAATTTAAACTTTCTTTTCTTGAATAGAACTTTACACTAAATAAACTCTTAATTCGAATTGTAAAGGGTCTGAAGTTTTAATTGAGATTTCTTACATATATAACACAACCTGTCGTAATTTGAACTTCAGGCATTCATGCCACACCACCTTGCGAGATATCAGGAACTACGCATGAGTAAATCTTTTTCTTCTTCAAGATTTTTCTCAAGTACGTCAGTGATTCTGTGTATGTGGTCAACAGTTGAATGCTTGCTTCTGAACCCAAGCTGGTGATCAGGGATACGATTTTGTACTTCAATAACCGGCAGTATGCGCTTGAGTAATATTATCTCAAACATTTTGGAGAAATAGGTCGATACGACTTCTTGTCATTCGACGGTTTTCCTGGTTGTAATGCCATTATAACTTATGAAACTATCCAGTGACTCGATTCTTATTCTAAAACTTCTCCGGTTATTAAGTCCTAACCAGGAGCTTTCTCAAGTTTTAATTTCTTTATTTCTTTTCTGAGTTCCGTCAGGGTTACACTTGTTATTGTCGTATTGTGAGGTGCTATTTCCGCTTGACCATCAAACGTCTTAAAAGTCTATTCTAGATGTTCGGCAAAAATGTCCGCTTTCTCATTGTCTCTCTTCACCCATTCGTCATGATTTTTAATGATTAGCGAGCGACGCAGAGATTTTAGGTCTTTTATTGCCTTTTACAGCTCTCCAAAGAAAATAATTGGATTCTTTATCCGCTGTCAAGCTTTCGAGGTACGAGTAAGTACCTATTACATGGTTTATAAAATTCCTAATAGTCTTTCAACAGGTTATACGAGTACAAGTGATTCAAGTGTGTTCTATACTGGGGAGCAAGACTTTGTTGTCATTTCTTAAGCGCTTTTCTTCTTCTCCTTCATCATTTAATAGATTTTAGGCCGCAATTTGTGGGCTCTTTTCTTTGATAGCGAGTGTTATTCCACGAGGCGCACTGCACTATTTCACGATTTGGGTGCTCAGTTCAATATTGTCTTCAATTTCTTTCTTGAAGCCTTCCCAATTAGTATTCCTGCCAATTAGTTTTGTTGGCTCTTGTTTTTTTAGGGTCAGAGGAAAGATCAAAGCTTTCTTCAACTTTTTCCGAAAATTGGTAGATACTCGTATTCCTTTTATAATGGATAAATCGATTTGATTTGGTATATTTGAGGTATCATCACCCCATTTCCGCTTCATAGACCTTTTTGTGAGATACATCTTGAACCCCAGAAAGTGTGTTTCGCATTAAAATGGCCGCTAATAATAAAGTTCGGTCTAAGCAGTAGGGTGGTCATATTGCTAAAATGCAACTTGATCGTGATAATGACATCTGAAGGACGGTAAAAAATACTGTGAATCATAAGCCACGAAAATAGCAGCGAAAATAAAAATAAATACTCCCCAGTTATCTGGACAGCCACCCTTGGAGTTCACTAAAACCTAACTTCCACCTGAGTTTCAAACCAACTACACCAATCTGTCTTTCTCTGTCTCTTCCCCTTTCCATAAAAAAAAAAAAAAAAACGCCCGTGTCCTAAAAATTAGTATAAGGGTATTCATATCCCTTCTAACACGTGCAAATTATATTACATCGCGGTGGAGAATAGATAGATTACGTGCACCGTGTATACCTGCATAGTTGCAAGCTCTATTTGTAGGTCTTCAAAGCCTCTGGCCTTTTCCGATGGGTGACAAACGTGATAAGTCCGCTGAACTTTCGGTTCTCCCATGGTATGTTTGCTCGCCCGACGTCCAAAGTCCAAAGCCCGATAGTTTTTCTTTTGTCACTTTTTTTTAAATGTTTTTATGACCAGAGCCCGGTGGATTTTCTTTTGCTACTGTTTCTTTAAAGGTCTTGGGCTTTTCCTTACTTGTCGGTTTCGAGTATTGATTCGCAAATTCGAATTGATGATCGCGGCTTTACCCAGCTTTTTGGAGCTCCTTAGCTACTTGACAGCCTCAATAGTTAGCCAGGTGTTTTCCTTTGCAATTATCTCAAGGTGTCTTCGTAATTTCAATAATGTGACTAGCTCTCCTGATCTGGCTGCAATTAGACTATGTAGCTTCACAAATTGGTGTTCCCTTATTTTAATATTACAATTTTTTTTTTCAATCAATCAATCTTTATTCAAATCTATTCTCTCTACAGTATTTTTTTTTAAATTAAATTTTTTTCTTTCACTTGGAGATTTAGTTTTTCAAAATTAAAATTGATTTGCATTTGAACTTTTTTTTCCCTAATTTTTAGCTCACATATTCTATACGAGTAGATAACCGTAGTATGGAACTTTATTAAAATTGCATAAGACTCTGAGAAGGGATAAATCAAAAAACCGTAAGCACATATCCCAATAACATTATCGGTGTTGTGCTCTTTAATTAACTTAGGTGTGCGGATTTTCACTTCCCCAAATGAAAGTGTTGTGACATGATTCCATCATGCCTGATCCCAAAGTCCTTTTTGCGGCGAAAATTCACTCACAGTCAATTACCTCAGATGGGATAAAGGAAAAGAAAAAAAGTCAGAAATTGGCAACGGTTTTCATTTACGTTGATGGAGCAAGAAAGGTTGGAGTTTTCTCAGAAAGTGGTGTAAATTTCAGACTTTTTCATGAAAAATACACTCACGAGCAAAAAAGCTAGGCCACTTCCTGATTTGGTGAATCTTTAGAAATTACAGCAATACGATTTCTTTCGCAATTGTAGAAGTTTAAGTTTCACATGGGCAGTATTCCGGTCACAAAAAACTGCACGCTGAACCCTTTGATTTAACGTGGTTCACAACATGGGTGATACTTTTCATGTCATGAACATAATCCTTGCAACAAGAAATATGCCAGACGTTATTCGGTTTTTGTAAGGCTGTAATCCCATCCAATTTTATTAGGCAATACAAATATTCACATGATTGTATAGTATTGTGATGTTAAATGAGATTTCGTAGGTGGCCTACTTTCTTAGCTCGCCAGTATATTTCAGCTCCGATTGCAGATACACATGAACTTGTAAAAAAAAAAGTATCTGATGACACGTGTTGAATTGACTGGTTGGTTGCTTTCTCTCTGATAAATACAGATTGTGATGATTGACAGAAGATGTGTGATAGGCACGGAAGGAAAGAGATTATTCGACAGACTGTCCGGAAAGGGAGAACATGCAATCATCTAATTTCGGTGGTCTATTATTGTGGGCAATTACCAACAGCATCGATAAGGAAAACAAATTATTACACTTCCCCTGCTTCACCCATGGAAACAAAATTTTTTTCTAAAGTAAATTTCCAAATCCCGGAGCACTCAGACTCCATTTTGCTGTGCCCATTGTACTACCGGGCAGAAACTTCTTTTTGGTGTAGTGGTTGGAGAAACTTAGATCTTATACGTTTATGTTCAGGTTGCTGCGATTGCTGTCCCCCGTCCGGGCTCGAACCTGCACAGTTCGGGTCACAAGCGAACACACTACCCACTACACCGTGGCTACCTCTCCATGGAACCATTACAAATTGGTCTGTTTCAGATTACGATCTAGATATAACCATACGTTGCTAGATTACATGATCCTCCTGCGCATCAAAGTACGTTAAAAAATTACAACAATTTATCAAAAGGCATTTAAGGCGGAATAGCCTCGGTGAAACGAACATCACTAGATATAGTCAGTCCAACCCTTTCGAAGCACCCTGTATTCAACAACGAATTATCTTTTGATGAACTGTACGTCAAATGAATTCATTTTGCAGTAAATTGTTCTTCTGATCAATTATTTTTAGATCGATTGTCCGTTCGACGAATTGTTTTGCGGGCAATTATCGTAAAACAAACTGGATGAAGTTGTAAAAAAATATTTCTAAAAATATGGTGCCTATTATGAAAAAAAAAAAAAAAAAGAGCATCAATTTTATAAGGAAAAATAAGAAAAGGAATTTAAATCGTGACCATTTCCGTTGTGGGGTACACGGTTTCCGAGATATTCAGTCTGTTGGGCCTCCCATATAATTTCCGATCAACTGTCCTTTCGATGAATTGTCTTCTCGATTAATTGTCCATTAAGTCAATTGGATGAATTGTTTTCGATCAATTGTCACCAAAATATGTTTGTGATCAACATCAAAAATTAAGTCGATTTAGCCACGTCCATCCATCAATCTATCCTTATCACTTTGTCGGCCTTAAATTTTGAGGTAGGACCACCATATACAAGCTGGCGCAAAAGTAATGAATTGTCGATGATTTTTGCAAATGGTGTCTCCTGTCATCGTGATATTGACAACTGTGTAGTAAATAGATGCGAAAAATACAACGATGAACAATGGAACGCTATACTCCTCAAGAAAGTGGAATAATTGTGTCGATTTTTTACGGAATAATTCGTCAGTGATAAGAACAAAATATGAATTTCATCGAAGACCTCCCCACCATTTAGCACCGACTGGTCGCATAATACGAGGCAAAGCTGCTTGCCTCGAAGAGATCCGCTCAATACGAAATAGGGCAAGGGCTGGTAGACGAGGAATAGGCTATCAGGCCGGGAATATTGATACTGAGATCAAGACTGTCCAGAAGCACCAACGAGACGCAGCGTATTTTTGTGAAAGACTTCAAGATGTTTCCGTTCAACAGCTGCTACCCGCAAACCACCATGCCTTTCTGGAATACAGCCAGCGCATCTTGAGCCTCAACCATGAAGAGGACGATTTTCCAACGATGAAGCTCATTTCCATTCTTTTGCGACACTGAAAACCCGCGTATTATTTAAGAATAGCCTTTACATCCACTGAAAGTTACTTGTGTGGTGCGGCGTCTGTGGTTGGGCCCTACTTTTTCAACGACGCTGCTGGCAATGCGATAACTGTCACTGGCGAGCATTACAGAACCATGTTACGTGACTTTTGGTACCCAATTTGGATGGATTGGGGTGGGTTCCAATGGCGATGGCATTGCACATACCCAAATTGGATGGATTGGGATAGAAGCACATGTGGCTTCAGTAAGATGGTGCCATTTCATACACAGCGAGTGACACAATGCACTTAGTGAAGAATACTTTGTCAGGCTATGTTATCTCCCGTTTTGGCGATTTCCATTGGCCCGCAAGTTCACCCGATCTGACCATTCCAGACTTCTCTTCTTGGTCTATGTGAATAAGCTACAGACTCTCGCAGTCGTAAAAGACAACATTAGACAAGAAATAGGGAATATACCGGCGGAAGTATTGAAAAAAGTGATGGAAAATGAGCTCAAATTTACATAAACATTGGATGGAGGCCAATATTTGAACTGTGTCATCTTCAGTACTTAATGACACAAAACTCAAGGTCCAAATAGAAATAATAAAAAATACACTCATCGCTCTTTAATTTAGAAAAAAAGGTTATAGCTAAATCAAAATGGGCCATTATTTTTGCGCCACCTTGTACATACCTATAATATTTTTACTTGCACATATGTTTAACAAGAATTTATTTGGTTGTTTTATTTCAAAATAGTGCGCGCTACCGCTCACGGTGTACGTCTTCTTCGTCGTCCAATCTATTCTATCTTAATCCCCAACGTCCTCTTCATCAGGGCCATGTGCTGTTGTCCCCCTCTTCTGCGCTGTCTCTTTCGTGCGGCAGTCCTGCCAAGTCATCTTTTGTTACATATGGGACTAGTATTGGTTTCCTGAAGAACGTCGATGTCAAGATTTTGATCATGGCATTACTACAACAGAGAATCTAAATCACTAAATTGGTATTCTCATTCTAACCTCAAAATGAGAGTTACTTTACTAATGGCCGATTTTTTCGAAAACGGCTCCAACGATTTTCATTAAATTTGGTGGGTTTATGCGATCAGCTCGCTTACCAAGTTTTTCCCCAAAAGTACGTTTAACGGTACTTTACCTATTAACTGGTTCTTAAAAACTGGCTATTTCTCGACTATGGCTCAATCGATTTTATTCAAAATTAGCATTCAAATAATATTTAATATATGCAAAGCCATGACGTACTAAATTCCAAGTGCAAAAATGTATGGTATACCCAATTTTTTTAAAGCGATTTCGATTTCTATGAAAAGTTTTCTGATAAAATCTCCTCCTTTTCTGTGCTGGTAGCTCATGTACAAGAATCGCAATCTGGATAGAACAGCTGGAGTTGCGTGGCTAGTGGTATCCAAATCGTGAGCCACAGTCAAACGGAGAAGCATTGTTCATACAAACACGTATAGGAGATAAATAAAAAGCATTATGGGGATGAAGAGAAAAATTAGGATTTGATTCCGGTGTTAAGGAGTGTGAACGGTATCCGATATGATCACAAGATATTAGCGCACTTTTTGTTGAAAATAAATAAGTGGTAAAAACGGATTGGAGTGGTGTTTCCGAGAGGAGCGTTACCTGTGGACCTGCGCGTGAAGGATCTATAAGATGGAACAGACATCTAAAGAAAGCATAGAAACTACTTTATTTGATTTTTTTTAGGGAAGATGTCTATTCCTACGTAAAGGGAAAAGGGAAAAGAAATAAACCATTTCATTCAGCAGCACAACACAAAAAAAAAACACAGACAACAACACACAACTTACCAAATGATTTACCGAATTTATTATGTATTTTATGGACTTTTTATTGACTTTTTTTGCTCGTACAGAACAATTAGGATGCAACTGCGGACGACACACAATAAGAGAATAATTGCACAGCAATACACAAGATGTGAATTGGGATGTACGAGTATCCACTCTCTGTCACTGTTTTTATTATCCGCATTTTAATCTCCTAAATGGAAATAAATCCGGAATGATTTACAGTATCTGAATGGAACAATAAAAATAGACTTCAACCCTTCTGTCTTTTACCACTATATGTATTAACATACATAATTTATTTGAATGTAAAAGAGTGTAAAAAGGAAATGAAAAAAAGGTCACCATGTCTGCGAGTATATTGAAGGACTTGTGATCCTCCTGCTATATATCTGTACACATTTTTAATGGCTCACTTAAATCGAGTTTAATGCAAAGCGCATAACATGGACACATTCAAAACTGCCATCAATCGAATAATTCCATTGAAATTCATTAAAAAATTTAAAAAAAAATTCAATTCAAAGAAAACGGGCCAGGAGGTGTAAATAACTTTTTGCTTTCGAAAGAAAATTTCGCAATGCTCCAACACGTCTGCTGCAAAAACAAACAAAATTTCTTGGTGCGGAGAATTCAATGTGAACCCAAATGGAAGGAGTTAGGAACAATTGAGCGTTCTTGACCTAGCAGATGAATTTTATTTGCACTAAAGCGAGTGCTCAAGGAAATTTCATGGAGCGGATTTCTCTTTGATTGTAAAACAGGACTTCATAATGTATTGTTTGAAAATACTCGTATACTGTTTTTCTTTTTTAACTCCTAGAGAATAGGCAGGGCGTTTGAACATATTTTCTTGGAAGGTTTTTGTTCATTTATATCCTGATGGCTATAGCGATAAAACGAGAGCAAATTAAATCACTCATCTGTGACTGTTGTGCATGAGATCACTTAACTACGCTTAAAGAACTTATTTTTAAACGATTCTTTATTACATGGGACTATTTCATTCAAAGCGCATGCGATCAATAAAATATTTTAAAGGATTGGAAAAGGGTGGAGTTTTGGGGTAAATAAAATTTGACGGATTATTAAGGAAATAACCAATTTTATACAGCACAAGAGTTGAATGAAAACCAGCAAACCTTTATACATATCCACCTCAATGTTCAACTAGCTGCTTCGTGTTTTGCACATTAAACTCAGAGTATGGACGTGGTGAGGTTGCTGTTGCACATTAACTGCGATTAACAAAAGTGATCCCTTGCGCGATTTCTGCGTACTTGTTGCTTTTAGACTTTATTCGATTGCATCATTAGCAGATTACTGATTATCTTACACATAGGATATACAATTTGAAGGCCAAACGTTGGGTGGTGATTAGAAACAATATACACATTTGAAAGGTGGATCGCTGGATACAACGCTATACAAGGTAATTTCCACCATTGAAAGCCGTGCGTCAATCATGACAAGAGCAATTGTTTCCCTCTATTCAAGCAGCGTTGAATAATCCTGATTGTGTCGTTGATTATTTGGACCACCTTGGCGACCACGACTACTGCAATATCGTCCTCAAAGCCTACGATCTTAGTATCTTCTGGTATAGGCACATTCATTATCTCATTAGATGTGACATTCCATAGAAGTGAACTCAACACCGAACCCTGTGGCACTCATCTTGTGATAATATACTCCTTGAAGCCATCAAGATCCTTTGTCTGAAGTAATTCATCATAATCTTCATGATATATCATATTTCGAAGAGCTTCCAGTTCACGGAGTTGTATGCGTCTCGCACATCCAAACCCTCCATCTTCTGCCCTCTATGACGTTTATAGCTGTGTCAACCCACTTGAATTGCATCGATCGTTGATCGTGGCCTTCAGAAACCGTATTAGTGCTATGCCAACCCTGCATCCTAAATGACTGCATCCAACCTGTTGATGATAATACGTTCCAGAATTTTTCCAGCCGTACCCAACAGACAGAAGAGGCGAATCGACGATGGATCTCCAGGGGCATTGCTTTCTTTGGGGATTAACACTAGTGTTTGCTTCTTCCACCATTCTGGGAACACATTTACCCATGGCTCTCGTCTAATGAACATCTGAAATATGTTAGTAACAAGACTCACGAGTGAATAATTCACTCATACGCATCATCCCAAATCATGAGATACAGTCGAAGCTGCTTTTGCCAAGAGTGGTTATATCTGCGGGGCTCTACGATGATCGCGTGGCGAAATAGCAGCAGCTTATTGAGTACGCTAAAGTAGATTTCTACATAACACAACTATATACTAAGTGGACAAGGATATTTTCGGGCGTATCTCCACAGATTTAAGCATGACAACTGTCCCTACTGTCTGTATTTCCAGGTTCAGGAACATGTGGAACATGTGCTTTTTCACTGTCCGCGGTTCGCATCTGGGAGGCAAAGACTATGCTTGGAGAATTACTAACCCCCGATACCCAATCGAAGGGGACATTGAATATTATAAATAATTGTGCAAAACAAATTACGATACAACACACACTATTATTGGGTAGCAACGCAAAATCAAAAGAACAGTTGAAAGCCTAAGTGTCTTTTTCAACAGAAAGTGGGCCTTTATTGTCCTTAGCTGTCCCTTGCAAGAGAATATTCAATGCTGATCTTTGGAATTGCATTTGATCCATTCTCAAGTGATGCATGATCAACTCAATCCGACGTCACTAAAAAGAAAGGTGTCCCCAGAGAAATGTCTCATATCAGCGTACTTTCGCCTCTGATATAGCCTCTAGTGGTCAACGAGTTTCTGACAGTTTCAATGTGACGACGTTAATGATACTGTCATCTTAGTATTTGGCAATATATATTTCTGTTATATACAGCGGCTAGTGTCTTGGAATTACTCCTTCAAAAGCCAAAATCTTGCTCTTCATCACAAAATAGTCTATCCCCGAATTTAGGCCTCCTAGCATAGGGAGATTGAACATTATAATTTCAGGAAAATCGTATCACTTTCTACGCATGTGGAAGGAAGTTCGATAACACTTGGAGCTTTAACCCAAGCGAGATGCATTGTTTGTATGACTCATTTTAACTTTTCTAGTCTTAACAAAATCCAAAGAGCAAAATATGCTAAATTTCATCCCGCGCTCATGCTCAGGAAATAATCTGGCTGCAACTGACTGCCTGACTACGGCACTAAAACATATTTAATTTCCAACGAAAGTGACTGGATTATCACTAATGAGAAACAGGCTTTATATTCTGAGGACTCCAAGATGGATGTTGTTACAGGACTTGAATCTCTGCAGGGATCAACTATTCATTTAGGGTTAAATACGCTTGCAGTGTTTTCCAAACCGAGATTATAGCCATCATGGCAATACATATAGCCCGGTCCTTGGTATATGGAGAATTCTGCGAAAGCCGAGCTGTAAGCTACCGGATATGTCCACGGATTGTATAGGTATAATGGTGGACCAGTCATTGGATATAAAGGTTAGCTGTGAATCAGTATGTTCTTATTTGCAAAAGAACAGTCCCGAACAAGCAGCGTATATTGGATAGGTGTGGAGAAATTTGCAAAGGTATACTGGGTCCAATATCGAACCCAGGCAAACAGATGTCTCTTCAAATAAGCACCATACCGTGCTGTCCTCCACAGCATCTGACCCAAAATGTGAGGTTGTGAAAAGCGTCTGTTTCTTCAGATTAGGAGACCCTGGTACAAGTTCAAACTTTATCCGCGATAAATTTATAAGCGATTTATCCTTTCTATGATGCAGAATATTAAAACAATAAATTGGGAAGTTCATTGCTCTGTATTTCGATAACCAAGATACCACTTACCTGTGTAGTCGCCAAAACTAGTGAAATTCTGCAAAGCGCACCATGGCATATACTGTGTAATTTTAAGTAAACAGAGAGAATCGGTAATGAATCCTTTTCATGCATTTTCCTTTGATAACGACCCATTCAGGAACAATTGTATTGGCGACGCAGCCAATGAAAACAAATATGTGCAATAACGAGGGCACTCTGGCCAGTCTTCAACAAGAAGAGATCTCCTTTTCTAGTTAAACTCAATCGCCGAGATGGAGAAGTCATCTATGGCATCCTTATTCAGCATTTATGCATTCATGACATTCCATGTTATAATTACTACTTCAAGAGCTGAAGGGATGAAAAAAGAAATCCGTTCTTCATTAACTTTGTGAATGTCCTGAATTTGTTTTCCTTTTTTCCTGATTCCCTTGGGAAAGAGACTATGACATGAGCAGTGACTGACGTTGCAAAGTACCCAAAGATCATCTATCAAAGAAATTAGAGGCTTTCATCCTAGTTGTCTTAGCCAACTCTCCTCTCATTAACTGATGATCATCTGGAGCACGGGGGCTAGTGAGCTATATTAGCTATAACCTAAAGCTCCAAATTTACAGGCCCCCAGAAATTTTTGGGGCACTGGTTACATCACGATGGAGAGATTGAAAATAATAACGACAGAGGATAACACGAAACCGTCTTTTTAAATCTATGCTAAGACCCAAAAATGTACCCAGCTTAGCATATTGAAAATAACGATGTTACATCACACGTGTTACATCATTTATTCCAACAGCACATTTATTTTGATGTCACAATTTAAAAAAAAAAAAATCTGTATAATCCCAAGTGCCTTCCATTTATTTGGTCCCCATCAATCCTCGCTCATCCCCAAAATTTATTTCCATCGTATTCAATGGTGACCACTTTTCATTTGGGGGGAACAAATTTTCAAAACCCTCCCAACATCCATCACCGTTATTTATTTGAAAGCATCCCTGATAGAAGCCACTCCAAAGCAACACATCACACGTGATTGATGGCTTCGATTGGTGCTTGTGTATGTGTCCTCATTTGTTCTACTTTGATGACGAACATAACACCCGAAAATACCCTGTTTTCAACACTAAATTGCACCCTAATCTCAGATGAGATATATTTTAAAGTGACAGTCGTGGCAAGAAATTAAGTACTAATGCGAACAAGTCGACTAATTACTCTTCGACTTCGTAGGAGAGGCGAAACAGAAAACCATTATCGGCTCCTTCTGTTCCGGCCGTAATGAGAAAGAATGACTTTTGGGCTAATTAATTGAAGGCCGCCATTATCCGGCACAGAGCACGGGGTGGTGTTTATTAAAGAAAATAAAATTCGATTTCCTTCAAGGAGGCTGTGCAGGCGAATCGTCCTTACACCTCCAGAGACTTTATTGATTAAATGTTTAAATTATGTTATCGTGTTTAATTAAACTTCATCCCATGTTTAAGCTAAATTTACCCCACCACTGCGTGGTATGCCAACGCAAAGGGGATGCAAAATTAGCAGACAGGAATTTTCGCATCTGGGCCGCGTTAAGCCTAAAGGATTTCATTCACCTGTACCAGGCACGTTGTTTATTTGCCCACAGTACATGTTATGGGTTTTATGGAAGAGCAGAATTGGCCTTAAGTGGCCAATTGAGAGGTTGTACCAACCACCCGAACATGTCAAATTGTGTTGGCGTTCGCTTTCCAAAGGGATTGCCAGCGAATACGCGAGGTTACCTTTCTGCCAGAACTTTGACAATAACTTGATTAAATGAGAAAATGTAGGATGCAATGAATATTTTACCAGCGGATACATGCAAATTGCTTTGTAACGAGAACATGGTTTCAGCGAGATGAATTAAAAAAAAAGAAATAATTTCCTTTAGATTTAAAAGTTAATGTAATGCTCTGCTGCATTTGGATACCTTTTGTGATATATCAGCGTTCAAATAAATATTTGTGTATAATTTCTGTGAAAGTTACTTTTTTTTTATTAATCTTGAATCCTTTGATATACTCGTGCATCATTAACAAGTATAAACGATGTTGTGAAGCAAATTATGTGGAAGTGGAAGTAATTTACGATTCCCTTTAAAATTATTTTAAGGGAAAATGTTCAGCAACGTGCAGTTGTAAAGAAAAAAAATTAAAGGAAATTCCAATTAAAAAAATGTTTTTTGCAAACTCATCTGGAGACGTTGAAAAATTGGCACTCTGAAAATTTGTAAAAAAAATCAAATCACATGAAATCTGTAGTAGATTCAGATTTTCTTAGATGCTGGGTTTCAAGTGCTCCAAAGCACAGCCCCACAGATCACACGATATAACTCTTCGATCAGTAGACCCAAATTTGTCTGTGTGCTCCACCCTACTAGAACCACATGTCGCTTACATCAATATCTCCAATCTAAGGCCAAAAAAAGTTGGTTACCATAGTGCAGAGAATTCACCGAAATAATGGCATCTTCGTCATTTTCAAAAAAACACGGCCCGATCATGCTGCCAGTGCACAGAGCGCTCCAAACTGCCACCCGGAATGGATGCAATTCTGTAATTTTGTTTGTTTACGTAGCCGCCTAGCGTTAAAAGGGCTTCATCGCTGAAGAAGATTTTGTTGAAAAAATTGGATATTACAGAACTGTTATTTTTATTGTGAGATGCAACAATTTGAATGCATTGCGCGGTTGTTAAACGATCCATATTGTAAAATGACGAAGCAAGTACTAACTACCTGTCACTGTGGATGACAACGGATTTAACAGGTGCAATATGGCAGGGATGTGAAATTCCAACCTCGAAATGAATAATGAATTTAAATAGTTTTCGCCAGCAAAATAGAGAACATAGCTGCTAAAGCAAAAAAAAAAGCTTTTTATTGAACTTTCCATACCTATCGTCAGAATTTTCAGACAAGGTGACTCCGTCTTCTGTAGATTCCTTTATATTTTTCTATGTATAAAGGACAGCGCGAAACTCAAAGGCCCATATATCGGGCATTTATTTTTTATTTTTACCTAAACTATCTGCCCGAACACAATGGTGAAGCTGTATGAAGCGCTGTCAAAGTTGAAATAAATGTACTCCCTATAGCATGAACAAAATGCGAAGCTGCAGCTGAAGTACGAAAAATCGCTGCAGCACAAGTTGAGTCAACTTCAACTTCCGAACGAACTGCACTACTTTTTGACAGTTAGAAACAAAACAAAAAAAAACTAAAATAACAGAGTCGTCCACGGAGAAATTCATAGCATGCGATTTCTTCTTCCTCAGTCATTATTATAAAATAAATCCACCACAAAAAACATTTTCACGAAACACAGCGCGATTAGCTTTCTATTTTGATAGATTGAGCAATCGAGCTACGCTTCACTATTGTGTACGTGCATTGCTACTTCAGTGAGCGACTTATTTGACAGTTTGTATTACAGCGGTTTCATCTGCTGCAGCGCTTCTCCATTGTGTTCGGGCAGTTAAAGGCATTTACGACTAAGATGGGACTAATAAAAGGCGAAGACCAACACGAAGTGGTGGCCAAACTGTCACAAGAGACAGATACAAAGTTTGTTAATTATTTTTTTTACTTCATACTCATAACCAGCTGATACAGTATCAAACCACAATCCTCGTAAAATGCCCTAATTAGCCTGCAATGAAAAAACGTAGGCGAACAAGTCAACAAGGTCTGCAGGAAGTCTTGTCCTATTTGCCGGTGCATTATTGTAGTACAGGTGCTACGATCGTAGTGCGCTGCCTGGCTTCAGAGAACTTCTATATACTAAATATACCACTTAGCAATGACAGTCCACTGATCAAATCTTTATCAAATCCGTCTCTTTGGAAAATAAGGCCATCATTCGTTTGTTAATGGTACAAAAACTTCGGGTTGTCTCATAGCACGAACAACTCTTAGAAGGAAAAGGCCCTATATGGGCTGTTTGTGCCAAAGATTTATCTATTTAAAGTTCTGATGTTACCTATACCAACGATAACGGAGCGGATTTCGAACAAAAAATCAATCTTACTAACTGTTCTGTTTAAGCTGTTTCTGCTTCAGTAATAATATACCAAAGAAAACTAAGGAAAATTTGTATAAAACCCTCATCATCCTAGTTGCCAGCCCTTTATTTAAACCCGTTTTGTTGCACAGAATATTTTTGTTTTTCGGTTGTTAAATCTCTCAAACTTTACAAACGTATGGTATAGACGAAAGTCAAATTTTTCATTTTCCAAATCCGATTTGGTAAAGATATTTTTAATCTGACTTACAATACAATTTCGCAAAATGCGTGTAGCTGTTTGACGCTTTCTAGCTTACCTGAAGCAATCTGTCAATCGTTGGAACGACATCATCCAGGGTATAGCGCATTTTCAACACAAAAATGTTGTCGAGACAATACTGGCTAGAAACGCCAAAATCGAATTTAAAAATACTATCGTTCAGATATGGTTTCATTACCAGTACGGACGTTAAAAAACTGTTAGAAAGAACCATTTCACCGAAATTACTGCGTTAAATATTTCGAAGACTTCTTTAAGCTCAGCATCCTATCAAGTTATACATTTTGATGACATCTATGCAAAGCGTGACTTCATTAGAATGCTAAAAAATTCTTACCATTTTCTTATATTACTTCTGAGTTATTGAACCGATTTTGGTGAAATTTATTTTGCTGATTAGAAGACTTTTTTGAGAAGTTTCGAGATAGAATTTGTTACCAGTCGCTCCCTCAGAATGCGTGGGGGTAACTTAGGATCTACGACCTATTAATACGAAACTACTTAGGACCAAGATTACAGACTTTTAACTCGACTCCAAGTCAAATTAAATGTCTCCTACGACTAATTAAAGAGATAAAGTAGAACCGCTTTCAACTTAAAGTTTGCAGAACTCAGTGGTAAAGTGAATGAAATTACATCAAGTCAGAGAAGAAAAGGCATTGAGGAGGTAGTCCTGAGTCCCAGGCTCCGAAATATTCATATAACATCTCATTTTCAGGCGAATATAAGCCTTAATCCTTTAAAAATGGTGAAGTTTTCCATATGAAATAGATTAAAACTGAACATTGCAAATTATATGACAAGTCCTCAATAAATTCTTCTTGGCAGCTACCTGAAAGCAAAATGAAGTTAGGCAACAAAACTGGTGTCCCTAAAGTCCCTAACGTCGTCTTTAAATGATGAAAAATCATAGCAAATCCATCATCATCATAGCGGATTCCAGGGAAGTTATGGGCTAATTTACTCGTCGTACATACCAAACATTAATTTCTCATAAATTCCATTTTTTGTTTGCGTTAACTCGAACTCACTCTCGAAGACAGGAGATAACACTGTTGGTTTGGTGCCTTGAACTGAACTCTATTTTTCGTACTGCAAGTGACAATAGACCTGCCGTAATGCTTCCACTATTCAGCACATCCGCTGTGAAGTTTTTAAAGAATAAGAGAAGTCAGGAATGTTGTCATTGACTAAGGAATGAATTGGATTGAAAGTAAAAGTTGAAAGGTACTGATATAAATCAGAAGAAGGTTTGGAGTGAGGACATAACCTTGAAGAACACCAGCATTAGTTTTTAAACCGAAGCTACGTCGCTTACTAGATTTGCACATTTAAATACAATTAAGAAAAGTGACAAATAATTTGCAAAAAAATTATTCGGTTAGTAAATTATTTTAAAAAGGGTAAAAGGTCGCCAAGACCTAAGAAATAGAGGCAAATTCGTCCAATTTTTCAAAAGTCGTCTTATAGTGACTATTAGTGACTTTAATCGCACAACTGTAGCCCTGCATCCAGTCATTGGAAATGCAGCGGTGTTCAAAAACGTTTATTCTAAGACGATTCAGGTCCAAAAAGACCCAAAGATCTTCGTGATTCAAAAATGATTCAGGAAGTTGGCGGAATATCTACTTAGGGCAGAAGAAGAATTGAAGAATGAATATTACCTGCCCTACAAGAAAGGAAGGTTTCACATAAGGATGCTATTCGGGAAGACCGATTTATTACATATTAAGTGTTATTATTTAATGCAATTTGTTAGAATGTTAGTAGCATGGACCCATGGACACTTATTTCCAAGTAACTTGTTCTAGGCTTTGTTTTAGTTTCGAGCAAAACTAGAAAATCAAGGAGCATAGGGAACTTGTAAAGCTTTAGATGACATAATCTTAGCCATAACCCTAGTCCGAAGTGTTAAAGCACTCAGATGGTTGGGACCAGCCCGTTAATGTTCTTTGAAGATATTATTTCTCCCAAAAATGATGTTGCGTCTCACAAATGGATGAAAAGAACTCAACTACGTGCAGCCATGTAAAGGTAATTAGGTACATCCGTTACCTGCATTATAACACGTCCTGCTAACATTGGTACCAACAAATTCGTATAAAAATTGTAGAGAACATCAAAGGTGCATAGGATTATCAATAGACACCCAGTCTCAGCTCCTTTCGAGAGAGTATTTATTTTTTTTTTTCAATACAATAAGGAAAACTTTCCTTAACCGAAGCCACCGTTGAACTTCTTCCAAGAAACTCGATAAAAAATGCAAACTTCTCCACAATAATTTTAACCTTCTTACGTCTTATCTGTGGAAGGTACATATTTTGAAACCTCTAGATACCAGTCCTGCCGCCCTAATGGAACATTCAATCCCACATCTTTCTTTCCAGGCACGAATGCCAAGACTTCTGCTCTCCACGTTCTTATCTTCTAATAGAAAATTTTCAGCACGTATGATACGACAACTGAGACACACAGAGAAACATCAGGACGACACCTAGAATAATATACCCCAACCCATTTCAGAGCTAAGGAAAAACCTTCAATTCCTCTTAAAGTAATGCTTGGTACTCACTTTAAAGTGTCATAACCGTGCGTTGCTTTCGTCAGTGTATACCAAATCCAAAAACTTTCTGCAACTGGCTTCTGAAGTAATGAACTTAATATAAAATCCTTAGAGGCTCTGAGTGCTTCACATACAATTACAGTCAACTTGTCTCCGAAATCGGGCCTTGAGGTAATCCTTGTTAATCCTTATGGCATAGCATATTTGTGAAGATGATGTGTTGATGATGTACAAGTACTCTCGCATATGTTCGACGCTAGACGTTACAAATTCACAACCACTCAGTCACATATGTACATAATTAACGATAACAAAAAAGTATAAGTAAACTACCTATCGCACGCACTTTGCTAGGGGCATCCCTTTACTGTGTGTATTCCTTGTATAGAAGGACGTTGAAATGGATTTATCACAGTTACTGGGAAGCGCAAAACAAAACAATATTACAATGTTTGTTACTTTGAGAGGAGAGTAAAATGTTAGAAGCGGCGGCGGTGGGATACGACGAGCTCCTCGGCATGGATTGCCTCCGGACCGAATTTCTAATTTAAACTGAGGCTGGGCTGGAGAATTGTAGCAAAAACTTACAACAGAAGCAGATGCATTGTAGGTAGCGAGGCGCATGACGGGAAGTTTTTTCCTTATCAGTTTTCGATGGTAGAACAGGGAAATATCAGATACACAAACCAATTTTGCATGAAGCTTTCAATACCGATTTGAGTAACAGACTTTTCCGATTCGGAGATGCACCGATTTTGGCAGGTTGATGATATCCATTTGTGGGAGAGATAAATATTTTGGCTCTCAGCAGTAGACAACGGGCCATTATAATGGATATAAATTCTAAAATTGCCATCCTTGCAGGCTCATAAATTGCCATTCCAAGTGCGCTTTATGGGAGTGAACTACTGAGTGTAGTTGCAACGTATCTCATATACGTTATTTCCAATTGCATTACCTCAGCATGTGTGTACGCGTTTATTTATTTAATTTTAGCTTGCAATACTACATTACGGAAACTAGGCTTGTATAAGCTCATCCGTCGCACTTGCGCTTCGCGGAAATTTATGACCAAATTTTCGAAGGTTGGTGCTATCCAATTAGGGGACGAAATAAATATCAGTATGCTCAGATGTAACTAACTTTCGGTCTTGCAGAGACATTAATTGTCATTTCAATGACCATGGCCACTATATAATGCATACCCAAAACGAAATATTTGTTCACCTCATCATGCGACATACGAAATACTTGTAAAAGCCAGATTTCCAAGGAATTCGAATGTGAAAAAATTAAGGCTTATTCACTTTAAGATTTTAATTTAAATAAAATAAAAAGTATTAAAGATTTCAATGAGATTTGTTCATTGTTTTAAATTGTGGCCGTTATGTATGGAACCGTTAAATGGCTGCCATCAAAGTTGCTGCAAAAATCGATTCTTGTGAAGTAATTTACGATGACTTACGAATATTGGCACATTTCTGGCTGTATTGCGGCTATAACTTCACTGATGTTAGCTTTTAAGTGCTCCAAAGTTTGGGGATTGTCTACGTAGACACGATCTTTAGCATAGACACGATCTTTAGCATATTTAGTCCCAAAAAAGAAATCCAACAGGGTCAGATTACACGATCTTGGTGGATAATTTATGTTGACAAATGTCGAAATTAAAAGGGTTGCAAGAGGGCCAAATTTGCCTCTGTTGTGTGGCACGTAACCTCGTCACATCAACGCCTTCAATGCGCAAGCCTAACGGCATCACAAAAACTACAGATTTGTTCGAATTTTGTAATTTTGTTTCGAGTTATTTGCTCAGATAATTTGACCTTAAATCACGATACACAGATACTACAATACATAACCGTTATTTTTGTAGTAAGAAGCAGCAATTTCAGCAATTGCTACCAAGGTACTGGAATCTTCAATTTATAGATCCAATTTAATTATGGGATGACACAAAATTACGCTAAGCTTGGTACCTGAAAAGAGGCTCTAACTGAGGAATACAGAGTCCGATGAGTTATTAAGTCAAAAGTAAAAATTGGGGAGCTCGACTCTATTGGTTTCCTTAAAATTTTCGAACTCGAGATTTTGATCAAACTTGAAGTTACTAAAATAGAGAAACTCAATAAAGTATTTGTCTATTTGTCTGTGTCTACAGTCGACTGCAACCTAAGCAGAAGGATGGATTCCCTTCAAACTTCATATCTAAAATCAGTAGGGTCACAATTCGAGGTAAAATAGGAATTTTCATTCTAACTCCTAACTAGTGGCCCATTTTGAAAAGAGTCGATTTTCTCGAAAACGGCTTCAACGATTTTGATCAAATTTGATATTTCACTTATGGTTGATATATGCTATCAGATGACGTACCAGATATTTTTTTTTTTTTTTTTTTTCCAAAAAATGCATTTAACGGTACTTTGCTTATTAACCGTCGTCGTGCACTTTATTTCAATGAGCAACCGAATATTATTATAGATTTTATGAAATTGCCACCTGCAAATTATTACAACAGTAGGGACTTGATATATGATGAACATAGAAATTTATTTATATACAGATGCGGTTAAAATAGACCCCTTATTCTTTAGTACGGTTCACAACGCTGCTTGATGGAATCCACCAAAGCCTAACATCTCTGCAGTAGTATGCAGTCTTCACTGTGACCCAAAGTTCATTATTATTTCTGGTTTTTGAAGCTGCAACCACTTTTTTAAAATCTGCCCAAATTCCTCTATTGAGGGTCATTTCATAACAGAAACATTGTTGATCCGAAACCATTCTTTAGCTTTTTTGCTAGTGTATTGTCAGTATTTATCTTGTCGAAAGACCAATCTGAAGCAACATGGTTCCCTGAAGAATGATAATGTAAGCATGCTGATCCATCACAGTATATATTCGGCATAAGGAGCTTACACCATAGCCACCATGTTTTACTGTTTTCCTCGTATACCTAGGCACGTATTCAGCATTTGGTGAGCGTCGCACATTTTCACGGGAACCAGATCCGCCATTCAGGATTATTTTACATTCATCCGTCCATAAGATATTTCGCTATTCTTGAAGGTGCGTATCATAATGGGTCTTGGAAAACTTAATTTTTTTAAAAATATTTTTTTTTTTTCGTTAATACTGGAACTTTTCAATTTTAACTGCTTTTTTTATCTTGATAGCGGACATATTGCATGAGACCGTCGATCACCTCACAATCCTGTTTACCGATTTCGTGGACAAAATCTTTTTCTGCCGCTGGTTTTGGGTTTTTCCTCATATGTTTAGCATTTAGAGGGTGGTCGTGGTGTAGTGTTAACATCATCGCTTGTCACGCTGTTAGTTCACGGTTCGAATCCTGATCTCAAGAATCATCTATTTATTTCCCGTGAAATTAATAAAAAAAGTCGATCACTTGCGAAAGCAAATTCAACTCTACTGCGAAGGCATAAAACTGGCAGTAGGGTGGTCATATGGCTAAAATGTAACTTGATCGTGATGATAATATCAGGAGGACGAAAAAAAATACTGTGAATCATAAGCAACGACAATAACAGCGAATCAAAGAAATACTCCCCAGTTATCTGGACAGCCACCCTTGGAGTGCACTGAAACTTAATACTACCTGAGTTTCAAACCAATTACATCTGTCTTTCTCTCTGTCTCTTCCCCTTTCCACAAAAACGCCAGTGTCCTAAAAAAATCAGTATAAGGATCATATCCTTTTTAACACGTGCAAATTATAAAAAAAAATATATATATATATAATCATTTTTCCATAAATCTCAAGTGTTTCTTCAATTACCGCATAAGTTTTTCCTTCAGCAAGTTGCCGTTGCTCCGGAGTGTAGTGTTTACCGCGATCCATGCTGTAAGTGAATATTAGTATATTAACAATACACACCATTGCTTTGACCGCTAAGGAACACGTTTGAAAAGGAACCGTTATATGATCGAACTTTTTTTAAGACACATTATAAGCTCTGTGCCGAGCTTATTGGTCAGTCGATTTTCTACTATATAAGGCAAAGCTAACCTAGATGTACCTAAAAATTATTTAAACGACATCACCCACATACTGCACCTAGGCGCCCTAACAAGGAGTTTAACAATATCACGTAATAACGCCCGCTTCATTGTCGATAACCGATTCCAAATATGTATCACCAGTTAACAGCACATCTTCAAAACCTAATATAAATACCAGAGACCTCAGGTCGCAAACGTACCCTCTCCCCGTTTTTCATTTAACACCTTTCTCAAGTAACACTTTGAAATGGTGTTGAATAAAACTCAAAACACAAAAGCTGCTCGTACCTCCACTTTCCTTCAAAAGCACTTTACCTTTCAATTGTACTTTGAAATCGTACTCCTGTACTTCTGAAGGGAAATCTTTGTTGATTAAAAACTGTTGTCAATCACTCAAGTAATGACAGCACGAATTCTCTTCCACTTCTGACACCAACTACTGAGTTGTGTTCAGTGAGCAAGAAATATACGTGATGTGAGTCTGACAGTCAATGCGATATATAAGGCAATTACTGATAGCAGTATGAGATGTTTATTCAGCTTGTAGAATACATGGAAAAATAAACACTGAATTCGGTGAAGTGTATGTAGCTTTAATCATTGAAATGAAACGTAAGTATATATAACCAAGGCATCTTCACTCTAGTAATGCAATTTTTGCAATTCCAAGTTCTAAGAATACTTAAGCGCCCACATTTCTCTAGTTGAAGGAGCTGGTCCACTCCTATCATTGCGTACGAGTACTTTTCCTTTGTAACAAATCCTACATATGTATGTTTGCATAATATTTTCCTTTTAGAAATGCTTTCTTCTCAAGGATCCTTAACGTTGTCTCTCGTTCATTGCGTTAAGTATAAAACTCGTTGTAGAAGGGAGGAAGATATTTTTGCCATAAAAGCGATTTAACAAGGCCGAATACAACACTTGTCCAAACATTGTCAATATGTTTAGATTCCCTCATAGCTCTTACATGTTATTCGTTGTAAAGAACAGCAAACCAACTTTAAGGGGTGAAATTATTTCCCCGCTCTCTTTGGGGAGCACGTCCAACCAACAACGTTTAAAATTGAAAGTCAAAGTGAACTCAGCAGTCTCTCCTTGGCATAACCAGGCGAAGCAATTTCACTTTGCTTAGGCAGCCACTGCTGGAAGGGAAAACTTCAACCGGACCTTGTTGATTTCTAATATTCTAAAATCCTTACTGGGTATCAACAACTTTAAAGGAATTGATATTCCTCTCGAAAGTCACACTGTGGGAGGTTGAACGACGAAACTGCATTCACGTAGCGCAGGAAAAGCAAGACTTTCTAATCGTTTAATTGGTCCGTGAATTTAGATGTTGTTCTGAGTAATTTGCAATTATATACTGTACCATAGTAGATTTGCAATAGATTGCAACCGAATTATTTCCTGTGAGAAGTTTAAACCACATAATGTTGGGTGGTGCAAACTTTAAATTACATTTTCTATCCAATCCCCTTCAGGGTTTCTGAGAAAAGAGGAAACAATGTAGTCTGTTTAATATGCATAATTTTAAGTAATTGCGAAGACTCTGATATAGAGATGCGAAAGTGGGACAATTTAAATTTAGTCCATGAATATGAAATGAGGGATGAATTTTCAATTTTTTCTACGAAGGGAAGATGAGTGGTATTCTGTTCGTTTGTAATGAAAGACACGAACCAAAAAGCTTGCACATCTGGAAGGGAATTTTTCAACAGTTGATTGTAAAGCGACTTTAAAATTCTAAAGTTTATACCTAGTCTGGTCATAAATACCGGTTCATGCATTTTTGGTGATAAAATAAAAACGAACAAGTAATTTTTTGTCTGTAAAACTTTCGTTGATTATTTAGGAAACAATTTATTGAAAATGGTAGCCATTTGCATTTATACAGACCTTGAGTCGCTCTAGCCACTCATCGATTGCAGCAGGCACCTCGTCTATTGGAAAATTGTTAACTGGATGGATAAGTGCGCCCTTCAAGGACTCAATAATTGGGTCAAGTCATCGCCTCTAAGATAGGCCACAGCTTATAATCCAAGGGATTAAGGTATGAACTGCCTGAAGGCTAATCTTCTGCTGCCATTAAGTCCGGCACATTGTTTTGGAGATATCCGTGTGTTGTTTTTACCGTAAGATCTGGTGCTGAGTCTTGTTGGAAAGTCCACAGGTTGTTTGAAAACAATTGTTGGTTAATTGATGGCCCGGTACCACTCGCGGAATGACTCTTAGTGTATCTTTTATATGCATTGAGTCCAAATCTTATTTGATAATGCGAGACATTGATTACTGCGATATCTTCATTTCACTTGACAAGATTTTCTGCTTTCGCAGTGGTTTCCGATTAATCCTGGTTTTAACAGCTTTGATCATCTAAGGAGTTCTGACAGTGCGAGGGCGTCTGGATCTTTGACGGTCAGTTACTCCAGCACTCGAACCATTTAACTCTTTCAAAGAAACAGCGGTTAATGAGAGTGTTTATTCTCTTGATCCCTGCGTTGGGTCATTGTTCAAATTTACAGTGGAGCCTAGGTAGACAAAGTCCATAAACTACCTTAAAATTGTAGCTCTTTATTGTGACGTTCTGTCCAAATCCCTGACCTTGAGTGTCCTATTTTGATGACAAAACTGACTGAGTGATGATTAAACATTATAGTCGGCTTTTCGCAAGACTGTGCATACTTTCTGCAACTGCAGGAGGGAAAAAATAGCAAATTGCCGCTATTTTTGGACCCGCTTCTAAAACTATTCCATGCTGTTTGTCTATCCACTAAGGAATCCCTTAGACTGTCGTGGTTGACAGACGTGGGCTCTCAAGTTTGGTTGAGCTCTTGTCTGATCGCCTATTAGTTAGTTTGGTTTTCTTGGCTGTTATTCTGACAAGATGATTGACGTTGCACTAGTCCATGAATTATTTCATGTCCTTGCGGTTGTCAAGAACATGTCTCCTACTGAACTAGATGAGCTTTACCTAACATTAACTTCCTTTGTATTGAAGTACTCATCACGATGACTATAGCACTGGTATACCTAAATTTAATTGTTTCTTTCAAATTATCCTGAAGTCTCTATTTGTCTCTGTCGTCTTACACTAGTTCGGTATTTGTCAGCCCCCTTCGTGACAATCTGACGCTGCCATGTTATAAGCCGTTTGCATTCCATTTATGGTAGCAGCACTACAGATCTACGCGTGCTAAGTCCACTTATTCTAAAAGCGTGGTGGATAGGATAAACAGGAGTCTAACTTGTTCGTTCAGTACATTTGTACCGTCTGTCGGTTTAAATCCCACAACATTGCGCTCAAGTTTAAGGAATCTTTAATGTTGTTGTCTCTGCATTTCAAAAACTTATTTTACACATTCTTCTTTCACTCCATTCGTATGGATATTGAAGCATGGCCTCTTTGATGGGCCATAGCCTTATTACACCCAAACCCAAACAAACTCTTGTTGAAAATTGCTGAATCTGAAACACGCACAGTGACGCCTAAGATATTTTGGAATTAGGGATATCATGTGTCAGTACCGAAATTGTATCTCCAGTTGGAAACTACAAATCTTTTTCTGAATCACCCTGGCGACGCAGTTATCCTTCAGAAACGTTTACGCAAACACAAATTCCATCTTCGTATATCTCCAACCAATTTAACTGAAAACAATCGATAAGTGAACAAAAAAAATAGTAAAAATAGAACACACTTTCCAACACGACCCAGTTCCCCTATCAATCGGTATCCTAGATTCAGTCATCTTCATGTAATTCGATGTAACAATTCGACATCCTTATTACCGTTGCGAGAGATATTCCCCTAACAAACCGCACAAATCAAAATGTCTTTCGAGATTTTGCTTGAATGACCAGGATATGCTACCCAACCAACCAAAGGACTCAATCACTAAGGGCCTAATGGGCTAAAGTAAAAAATTTGTCCAAAACAATCGCATAAATTTGCCCCATCGAAAGGAAATGGGGAAAAGGAAGAGAGCACACAAAAAAAGACATTTCCTGCACAAACATCAATCCAATAAAACTACATGACCCAACTATCGATGCCAGCAACAAAGCCACCAAAAAGACATCTATACCCATTATCCATGTACTCCGCTCCGACTCCCAAATCGAATGGCGAACGAGGAAACAAGGATCTAGGAAAATTTACTTTTTGAACGTTGGCCAATTTTGCCATTATGCTGGCATGCAAATTGTGCAGCAACCACAACGTACTCGGGCGGAAAATTCACAGCATCCTCGAAAATTCGGTCCACCACAAGGAAGCATCCTCGTGATATTTGTACATTTATTAAAACATTTATTCTATATTATTACAGTTACGTTAATAAATAATGCTTATGTCTCTTTGGTAGCAGGTTTGACTTTACCGCGAGTACACAAGTAGACAGCGGGTCGACTATAGTCTTTCACTTCTTCTTCGTATATCTATCGAGCTTGAGGTTTTGTAGGAATACTGGCTGCATGTCGGCATACCATGAGATCTCCTCACGTTGGACCACAGGTCCGTCCTTGCAAGTCAGCCAATAGGTGCTCATTAGTCCTTTGCCCTAGTTGGAGAAAAATACATCATTACCACGTTCATGATCGGTTTCTTAAACCTACCTTAACATCAATCAACCCTCGATGTTCGGTCTTAAAGCCCCCAACTTTAACCAGAGCATCGTTCATCTCCTCGGTTATGTGTATCTTGTGAGCCTCTCCCGTGGACTCCATGCGTGACGCTGTATTCACAGTGTCACCAAACAAACAGTACCGTGGCATTTTGGTCCCCACGATGCCAGCCACAACTGGGCCAGTATGAACTCCACAACGGATCTGTAATGTTTCGGAACTTCGTCGAGGAATCTTGAAAAAGCTCGAGGCATCCAAGAGGTCCAATGCCATAGTTGAAATCTCGGTAATGTGCTTCTTACCTGAAATCAAATTAGTTCCGCTCATGAATATGTCGCAAGTTCCTGGAAAGTTCTTCAAAATGATACATATTTCAACAAGGACTATGGATGTTGTGACAAAGGAAGGGAAACACGAAGAATTACGAAACTAGAATTGGGATTTGACCTAGAATTTTTTTTTACATTGTTTAATTATGAAAATGGAAATGAGATGATAATTATTGCGCAGTATCTTTTGCCAAGACAGTAGAATTTGAATTGTCTTATTTAGTGTCCATGCAAAATTCGCCAGACAAATTAAAAAAGGAATAAGGGATGATGTCCGGTTTGTGGGCATGTTGACAAAAGTTTTGATAGTTTAATCTCATAGCAATCTTTAAAACATGACATATCTTTGAAGATTAATGCCTTAGCGGGATTCGTTTGGAAATTGTGTTCACTGGACGAGTATGTTTGGTTTCAACTGAGAAAGTAGGACTTAATCCAATCTGATAGCAAAATAATAAAATGTCTCCGATGGACACGAGATACAAAGCGATACCGTCACTTGGTAACACGAAGTGAAACGTTGATGAGCAAAAATATGAGAGTATGCACTTGGAATGCACACACCCCCTACACTCCGGGTGATAATCAATATCTGAAAACTGTTTTGACGCATATATTATTGCGATACATGTGATACGGTGGATAAGAAGAAGAACGCGATGAAAAATCTGTAGAAATATTACTATACAAGTTCGACGTGGGATATCGACTGCAATCAAGGGTTATTAACTTTAGACCGATAAGTTAAATGTATTTGTTTACTTCAGTGGTCTGTCGCATAATACCTTATGGAATAGGATATTAAAAACTGTTGGCTAGGAAATTCAGAGCACGACCATGCAAGGAGAAGAAGTAGTTTTACGTTTTGCAATTTGACACACCTGGAGTAGACAGATCTGTGAAGCTAAAGTTGACTTTATTTCTACTTTAGCCTCCGCGTCAGCTTTATTATTGTATTTGCGTGTATTTCAACCCACTTCCTCTAGAAATGAAAAATATCCACGCTGCCTTTCAACTAATTAAATCAGGAGGTTCTATAAGAAAGCCAAGAAACCTGCTGACTTTAAGCCGGGTATGCAGGCTCTTCGCAATAGTAAAGAAAATCTAGTCACCGATGCACAGCCAGTAGCAGATGTACGAGAATCTAAACAGCACTTATAGCAGCTGCTAAATGGGCAAGAAATAGAAGACAGCAAGTCAAGAAGAGAACGCAACTTTTTTCAATAAAAAAGCATTGCCTCCACAAAAAGGCGGAGCTTTTCAAATACGAAAATTATGTTATTGCAGAACATACATATGGTGTATGTAATGTCATAAAATCAGAAATGAATGGATGGATGGAATATCAGCTCAATACACCACCCATCTACAAAAAACTGTCTTTAGTGCGCGGAATAAAGAGGGAGTGTTGTCTACAGCACCTAGTGGTGTGCAGCGAACTAACCAGCGAACGAACCCTAAAGAATTAAATTCAAAGCGTAACTAGCTTCGCGCTGAACGTATGATCTGATCAATGACATGGGCTGGTTCAGTTGGTTAAAGCGCTTCAATATTTCGGAAGCGATTTAAGCGATTTCTAACTGAATACCGTTTTTTATTCATCGCTTCATGAATTTTGAAGCGAAGAAAATATCATTTTTGCAAATAAATAATTAATGTTTATCCGAGAAAACTTGGAAAACTGATCAGCATAAAGTGGATAATAAAAATTATTGCTAGATCTGTTCAATTGAACATAAAGCGATTAGTGCCTTAGCGATGCAGTTCATCGTAGTGCTTAGGCCAATTGTTATTTTTATAAGTTTAAGGTAAAATTAAAATAAAGTCGTTATAAAACGTGTAATTCTATGTGATCAGTGTAGTCGTGACAGGGAGTTATGGTTGTACTTGAAGGGGTCAAGTCGAACCAATACTTTTTGTTCCATGTCTGCCCAAAAGTTTGCTTTCACACGGCATGCTCGAAAACCACTAAAGACATTTTGATGAAATTTTGTTCGTATTTTTTTAAGTTGGTATGTGAAAATCTCTCATAGTAGTGTGAGATTTTTACTTACTTCCCTTATTCTTGTTGACTTCAACTGAATCATCTTACCTAGTAGTTTAAGTTTCAAAAAATATTCGCGTTGGGCATGGAGCTTTCCAGTAAAAGCATCTGCTGATACCTCCATTACATACGACTGCTACTTTTTGCGATCGCTCTTCGTTCTTTGTACATAGTCGGCGCACAAGGTTTGTCTCGTCCAGAATTTGGTATGTTTCGATGACCACGAAGACGAATACGCAGTTTCCGAGTAAAGTTTTTTCGTCTACGACCGTAGCTATTCCCAAGTCTCTGTGGATATCATTGTTCCTGATATACCATTTATCATTCACAATTGCTCTTAGCACTTTGTTTTGGGAAAAATATATTTCTACTGCTAAGTTTAGTGCATTCCCAAAGTCGTACACTATACGTCCATATAGGTTTAAGCATTTGTTTATATAAAAGCAGTTTGTTATATGTATGTATATGCTTAATTTGGAATATCTTCCAAGTAGCCAATACATTTGTCTGAATTCGAGCTCGTTGGGCAACTCTTTAACGTGCGGCTTCCATTTAAGTTCCACGTCTAGATATTTTGCCTCGTTTGTAATTAAAGTTACATGTTCATTCGCAAATTTTATTCAAAGCTCGTTGGGGTTTTTCAGTTGCTGACTCGACTGAACTTTCCGTTGCCGGTATAGCCGTATCGTCGCCGAACCTGGCTATAACATAACCTTCTTCTTGAGGTATATCTCAAGTGTAGAGAAAGAACAAGAGCAAACTTAAATTCTAAGTATTCGGTTCCGTGTTTCACATGGAAAGTCTGTTCGCAAGTAGGATTCTAAAATCGTGTATAACTGTTGTGCAAGAACCTGTCTTAGCTTATGCATCAATCCTTCGTGACATACCGAAGGCTTGAGAAACGTCAAAAAAAGCGCTGGAACATATCTTTTTCCCTACCAAGGCTTTCTCAATTTCATTGCTTATACTATAAACCTGGTCAATGCTTGATTCTGATGACGAATTAACGATCAGGACTTAAAAGCCTTTCTTCAATGACTTTGACATTGGCTTGGTACATATAATCTTAGTCTTAGCAAAACATTTATTAGATAAAGAAATTTGATTACGACTTTGTTTGAGGATCTATCCGGTTATTAAATATTTTCCTTGGAAATTCAGCTTTAATTTTATGTTATATCACGGGGTAAATTGTTGTTGGTTATTAAAAATAATTTTTCAAATTTGTTTCCCTGATTCTTTTCTGTCCACCATCTACTACAAACGGGTCAATAATTACAAGCGTGTGCAGACATATGGACAGATGGACATACAGATACCGTGTTGAATCCATTGGTGTTCCCTTTATACCCTTCTGGTACTTAACACTAAAAGAGCGATTCTATATATTTTTTAGAACTACTGAATCATATCTGCTAAATAAGGCTTAATTTAATTTTTACCGTATTGTCAGATTTTTACACAATCCCAATAAGGATAAGATTAGTGATAGGTACTATCAAATGAATTCGACAATTTAATTTATTAATGCATTGCAATATATACGGAGGGGATTTTTTAAGTTCGGTGAAGTTAGAAAGAAGTAGAGTTAGAACTATTTTTTTATTGTCAGGTAATCCTTTTTAGGTACAAATGTGAAGTTTAATGTTGATTTATCAATTAGTTAGCCTTCAAAAACCAAAAGGCACCAGCATCAGAGAAAGTTAATAGAATATAATCCGAAAGGCACCAGCATCAGAGGAGAACACTACGCTAATGTTCTAAGATGCTTAAGAGAATCTATTAATGTAAAAAGGACAACGCACCGGTTTACAAGACTCAAATTGTTATGACTATAAAGACATGTGGCTTAGGTTATCCGCCTTACAGTCCTCACCTGGCACCTAGTGATTATTACCCGTTTCCAAATTTGAAAAAAGTCTTACGTAAAAGCATTATGATGACGATGAGTCACTACAGGTAACCATAAGCGAGTATTTTGAAGACAAAAACGAAGACGAAGTGTACTCAAGTTGAAATATATCCGTCTTTTTCTATCCCATTCCGCGAACTTAAAATATTGCCTCCATATACATATACGGGGTGTTTTTTTTTTTTTTTTTGGGGTCGATGTTGTTTGACCGCCATTTTGGTTTGGTTGGCATCTGTTAGTTCACATTTGACGGTCGTGAAGAGCAGTCGATAACAATATATTATGGAGCATCTAACGACTCCAACATTCAACAACGTGTTGAAGTTATTAAAACATTTTATCTAAATAATCATTAAATTGTGAAAACATGAAGGAATTTTGCGTAATTTGTTTGGTTTAAATCGTGTGCCTAGCAAGTCAGCCATTCAGCGTATAATGAATAACTCAATATACTCTTGCAGGTAAAGTGAAGTCCGGCCAAGTTCGTAGCGTATGTACGGCACAAAATATGGCTGCAGTGAGAGGCAATATTGATGAAAGTCTGTAGACGCCGTACATAAGAATTCTCAATGTTTACCTTAGATTTGTTTAAAGTAATCAAAAACGATTTGCATTTGTACCCGTACAAAATTCAATTGACTCAACAACTAATGAAAAATGACCTTATGTGCCAGCAAGAATGGAGTGAAAAATTTTTGCAGCTCCATGTTGGCTTTACTTTTGGGAAAAAAATATCATGAGTGATGAAGCATTTCGAGTTATTTGGCTTTGTTAATAAACAAAATAGCAACTATAAGGCACTGGAAATCGTCAATTGATCCAAGAATGACCTTCACACCCACGCAGGGTTAGTGTATGATGCATCATTTGAGCCGGTAGCATCATTGGGCCACATTTTTTTGAAGAGAGGTAAGAGGCAATGCTGTAACAATTACTGGTAATCTCTATCGTGACATGTTGCAAAACGTCTTGGTCCCCTAATTGGATCGTTTGGCCCTTCAACACATGTGGTTAAAAAAGGATAGTGCCACATCACACAGAACTAATTACACGATGGATATTTTATGATCAATTTTTCCCGGCTAAAGAAGATGATATTGCTGATGATTAGCAACCTCGATCCCCTGTTTTGACTGCCCCGACTGCTTCCTATGGGAGTACGAGTACTTGAAGTGAAAGATTTACGGAGACAAGCCAACTAGAATCCAGATGCTAAAGGACAACATTAGTCAAAAAAATGTTATACAAAATATGATTGAAAGACCACCATCTGCAACGCGGCCACCGTAGAATCTTCAAGGTGATTCAAAACCAGATGAAACAAAGTTGGTATAAGATGAAGTCAAGTGCTTGCTACCAAGAAACATTGAAGCATCTGTCCACAGTTTAGGACAAAAGTAGTCTCGAATTTATCTACCTAGGAGTAAAGATACGCTTCACAAATATCACCTAAGTGGAGATCCAACAAAGATTGGTTCTAGGCAACCATCAGTTACGTATTGCATCATGGCAACGATGTGGTACTATTGTGAAGTCAGGTAAGGCATCTGGACTTCAACACGAGTAAGGGTAAAAAATGATCCATAATTTCCATTGTTTATTGTGAGTTCCTACATACGTGAATAATAGCAAAGTGCACTCATGTACCGACAGTTATGCCGAAGATCTGCCAGTCCTTGAAAAAAGTGTAAGAGTGACTGACGTACAATCATTCTCTGAAACTACAGAACACGCAAAGTAGTAACATTCACTGACAACACTGTTATGTTAATACATGTGAAATCGAGTCTAGCTCAAATTAGCAAACAAGAACTGTATAGATAGTTTCCAAAATATATGAAACTACATTCAGTTCCTCCACCTCCCCAACTAAGCCATGCCACTTTGCGTATATCACCCACAACATCCAACGCCTCCAACCAAAAAAAAAGTTCCCCGGTGAAATGAAAAATTTACCATTTTTAACTGGCAGTCCTGAGGCAACCATGTAGGAGTCTCCAATCGTTTCCACTTTGTAAACATCATAACATTCGATTCGCTCGTCGAAAACTTTATAAATCGAATTCAAAAAAGTCACCACCTAGGAAGAGAGTATAAAAAAAAATCTTCAAACAGGCATGTAAATTTAACTGGGCGCATATACAACCTCAAGGGGTGTGCATTCTGCTGCGATTTCTGTGAATCCAACAATGTCACTAAAGTAAATAGTGGCAGCTTCATACGACTCAGCGGGAACCTGTGAAATACACATTTTCAAAAAGAAACTCTCAAAAACGTTTTTCGTAGACAAACCTGCTTAGTTTGCTTTAATTGCATGGCGACACTTGGTGGCAGCATCTGAAAGAGCAAAGTGTCACTTTTATGCTTTTCACGCTTCAACTCCTTCGCCTTCTGTGCCAAGTGTATGGCGTACATCTGAATGGAAATAAAATCAGTTACATTACTTTTCATCCTTTCATTACTTGGTCTATAATTACTTGAATAGTAGCGGCGGCATTTCTAACGAGAATTATGATTATCGGTGACACACAAAGGACCACCACAAGGATGACAATTCCCACAGCCTCTTTATTACTGGCCTGAACCAAGGTATTCTCTACGTAGTCTCTGTCAAATCACAGTGGCATGTGAATTACAGGATTGTAATTTCAAATTACAGGCTGACTCCGCCGAGACTTACTTGATCTTCCTTCGCAACTCCTTCTGCAGAACTCGCAACTCATCGGTGTAGGTCAGCATCAGATCATAGTAGTCAATGGCATCATCAACTCTCGGTTCTATCCTCGTGTTCTTCAGAATTATTGAACTCCTTTGGAAAAAAAAACAAAAATCAGACGCCTCTCAATAGGATGCAACTACAAGTACATACCAGTTTTTCAATTGCTGGAAATCGACCATGTTCCTCGACAAGTTCACATACATCGATCTCAGTGACGGAACGTAGTTCATGGTTGAGTTTATCAGCTCCTTTGCCAAGAAGTCATAGCGAATGTAAGACACGTACGCTTCAGTGCCCAACACGCCACGTCCAAAGTATTTGATGCCGAACGATGATGCTATCCCCTGGCACTCGATGCTTTTAAGGAGATTCTTAAAACCCACCAGATATCTGCCCGAAGGAAGTATGAAATTTTATTTTGCAATTACAATCCATTATTTCGTTCGTGATTGTGCAGCACCACAAACCCTACCTCCAAACGCCGCTGTTGTCGGTTTCCTTGATTTGTTCAGACAGATGATGGAGCATCCCCTTATTGATGGCCGCATACCAATTCATCACCTCGGATATGGAGCTTTCCTCGGAACTTATTTTCTTGCTGAAACATTGCCGCAGAAAATCATTACAAAATGGTAAACAAAAACAGCAAAAACGTGATTGGAAAAATATAATTACGCGAGCGCTTGTTCGTTTAATTAAATGTCTGTACCGCCCGACTCTGTAGCTTTGTATAATAGTTCCGAAAGGAAACGACTTAATTAGAACTTTTGCTTCGATTGGCATGAGATTGCGGATGGAGCATTGGACAGATTTTCTTGTAATCGAATTGTAAGGGAAAGGGTCATTGAAACATGTCCTTTATGTTTGCTTTTGTTTTGCTGTAGGTGTATGGGTGCAACACAATAAGTGAGGTTGGTAGTTTGTATGCTTGACATGAAGTGAAAAGCTGTCGCATTTGATTGAATAAATCTATCAAAAGGATGCTGACTGATTAAAGTACTAGTGGTTATCTAGAGGCATTCAAAGTGTAGACCCTTATAGTACATGAAGACATATACGTCTACAAGCAGTGTGTACCTTGACTGGATGTTGGGTTTTGAACTAGTTTGAAAGATTTTTGACGGCAGAAAATGATAGAGATAAGGAAAAGATTTTTCCCACTAAGTCGTCAGTGAAAAAATTTTACCAACTACAGTTGGTGCCAGGTCTTTCTTCGTTGATTGAAAAACAACGATATTCTTAAGCCTAGGTTATGTTTTTCCCTTCACATGTATGTATAAAGGGTAAGTAGATATTAATTTTCTTGATATTACTTTAAGGCTACAATTTAATCGATCAGCGGTAAGGGTTTTTGTTACCAGCAAAATTAAATTATTTGATTGGCAATTTATTAGCAATTTAATAGTTTTTTGATCATAAGAAAATAGTTTATTTATCTTCAGAAAGTAAACTAAATCAGCAAAAAAAAGTAAATTATTAGCAAGGAAAATAAAAGATGAGCTAAAAAAAATATTTCCTCAGCAACAAAATTAATCAGCAGAATATTTTTTTTCAATGAGCAGAAAAAGTAGAAAATCAGCAAATATGTTAAAAGATGAACTGAAAAAAAATTATTTTCAGCAAAAATAAATTATTTAATCAGCAGCAATTTAGTATTTTTTGTTTGACTAGCAGAAAATAAAATTTTAACAGAAAAAGTAAGAACAAAATATCGACAAGGACGTACAACATTAGAACTGTAACAATTACCATAATAGGAATACAAGGCTTTCTGCCGGCCATATTCTTGTACAACTTTTGAATTTTTGAATCCATTTAATTAAAATTGTTTGTTGGTTAGAGGATTTGCTTAAGAAGCCTCGTGAGGACTACAGGACTTATGGGGAAGCCAAATGAAATAAACTTACTTAAGAAATGTGATTTCTCGCATATGAATAAGAATATCGAAATCAATCAAAAATAAAATCCGAAAATGTTCCATTACCATGACATTTTGAGTTATGTACTTTCGAAATGCGGGGGGGAAACAGTATTTTTTTTTGCAGGCATTGCTCCACTGTGGGCGCAAAGTTTATAATACACCATGAAACAAAAGTATACCTACGACAATTATCATAATTTTTCATATTAACAAAAAAGAAATAATTTTTAAGAATAAATTAACATTAAGTTTTATTTCTTAGAAAAAAACAAAAAACAGAACTTCTTCTAAATGCATTTAAAGTTATTGGAAAATAAGGTAATAAAGAATATTACGCAATGTTACAAAAGTATACATACGTTAAAGTTTGGAAATAAATAAGTTATTCAATAACGGGTTCGGACAACCAAAGTAGCATCAAAGGTGATTTTTTTTTTGTGATTTCGGAAGGTATCATTCCCATTGTTCCTTTAGAAATCCTCGAAGCTGATGATACAGCTCTTTCTTTGACTTTTTTCGATTTTCCTTAATTTTTGTGCTTAATTACTAGTTCTCAGACTTCCACAGAAATTTCTTTTGTTTTCATCTTTCCAAAGTTTTGTGCTTTACTGAAGAGAGTATACTTTTTGATTATTTATGAAAAATAATTTTATTTAAATGGGTGCCGCGGCTAGCTTGATAAAAGCTCGTCCTCTCAACCCAATTTTGCAGTACATTTTCGAAGGTTCAGAGCTCTATTTCACGTATAGCTCGATCCATATTGTGTTTAAATGCCTGAATCGTTTCTGGATTATCAGCATAAGATCGATCTTTAACGACAAAAGTCCGCAAAAAAAAGTCCAACGGCGTCAAATCGCAGATCCACGGTGGACATGCAACATCACCAAACCGGCTGATTGCACTATTATTGAACTTAGTGAGCCAAAGATCGATTGCTAGACAGATTGTATGATACCTAGCGCTGTCTTGCTGGAACCAGAGATCATTCAAGTTCATTTCCTCAGTTTCTGAACAAAAAAAATGGGTTATCATAGCTCTAATGCATTCTCTGTTGACCTGTCGCCATTCCACAAACAACACCAACAAATACGATAATAACTTCTGTTATCAATTAGCATGCCAATCTCACGAACTTTCTTCACAAACTTGCGTACAGCAGTCATGGTTGGTGCATTATTTCGACCGAAATTCGTTTTCAAAATTCGTACTGTTTCGGCAACTCAGCACTCACTTTGGAATTAAATTTTCAATATTTCTGAACGTTGTTCATGCGTAAATCGATTTATTATATATTGTTATTTGCTCAGAAATAAAATTTTCAATATACCTTTATTTTTGAGAAATCGCTTGTATCTTAAAATGTTTCCTTTTGAAATGTAAAACTGCTGGCCGTATGTATACTTTTGCTTGTAGCTGTATACTTTTAAATTTTACTCAAAAATTTCTTTTCAGCGGTATGTCATGTACTTATACGTATTATTTTCAAAAAAAAAAAAAAAAAAAGGAAGAAAAAAGAAATGCTCGTGGAACAGTTTAAATGTTTGGATTTATATAGTATTAGGGATAAGACATGAAAACAGACAGAAACCATAACAACTCGTGGTTGAATATTTGTGATCAGCATCAAAAATTTAGTCGATCTAACCATGTTAGACACCACATTTTGGGCCTTAAATTTTGAGTTGGTAAGGTTAAATTTCATATATAAGCTTTGTGCAAATGGTTTTTTCAATATTTTTACTACAAACTGAAAAATATATTCCTATCAAAATATATAGTTCGTATTCTCACGCCTACTTTTGGGGGATGTTTTTTTTAAAAATATATTTTCAAGATCTCATCAGAATCCATGAACTTAAGTAATAAATAGTTACAGCCTCGCCTACTTTCTTATAAGAAGTCATAAAATAAGTTTTTCTGATAAAATCTCTTAAAAGTCGCAGAAGTACGATTATACTCTGAATGGAAAGATATGCATATCATTGAATTCTAATTGAAAAATTCAGAACACCACGCCCACTTTATTAGGGATGTGTTAGAAGATGAGGAATAGGATTTCATACGATCCTTCCCAGATGGATTTAAACTTTCCAATATGTTCTCAATATTTTTGCTAGAAAAATATTGTTATTATTATATCACAGATACAGACGTTGGGTTTCTCTGCGTTTCGTATATAAATTGTACTTGGCTACCCCAGCTTTTTAAGGGTGGTTTCTTAAAAAAAAAAACATTTTGCTTTTTTTTTTTCAAAGATATTATGGTGATGGGTAAGTTTTATTGCGAATATCTAATCAGAATTCGTAAACTTCGGTTACAAATGGTTGCGAAAACAGTTTTTCTGATAAAATTTATTAAAAATTTCACAACGCCACGGGCTTCATACAATAAGTTCCAAACGGTTTGCAACTTTGCTGTACGTATTTCCTCCTGCTGATCAAATAATTCATTTTGGCTAGGAAAACATTTTTTCAGCTCATCTTTTATTTTTCTTTCTAATCATTTACCTTTTCCGCTGATTTTGGTTTTTTTTTTATTTTCTGCAGATCGAAAAATATTTTTCTGCTGGTAAAAAAAAATAAATTTTTGCTGATTGAAAAATTATTTTCTTTTGGATTATTTATTTTTCTGTTGGGTAATAATTTTTCTTTGCAAACATATTTTGCTGGTCCTTTAATTGTTTAGCTAATATTAGCATAAATATAATAGAAAATCTCAAAAAGTGTGTCTCGAAATTCTTTCTGTCTGTCCGTCTGTATGTACTACACACCCGACTGCTTTGGATTTTTTCAGCAAGTCCAGGTCTATGAACAAAATTACCATACATTTTGCAAAATATCCCCTTTTTGTCTCTCCTTTTTTGACTGGTCTAATAGGGTTGCACGAATTTAGACTCTCTACATATTCAGAACTGAACAAATGCATTCATTTCGTCATTGTGCACACGTCTAACTACAGTTCCACCAACAATGAAAAGTCAAGGTTTTCTAATATCCACACCAGAACACACCAGAACACACCAGACGTATTTAAAATAACCCCTGAACTTTCCAGGAAGACAAGTATTTACTGAAATTTCATTAAAATATCACAAACGTAAGGTTGCATTTACTTTACCAAATAAACACCGAGTTGATGTGATTTTGACATAACAGTACGTATACGTACATACGAGTATGTACTTCTTTCAAATTCCAACTAAATAGCTGGCAGAACGTTTGCAACGGTATTCATTTACGACAAAGGTTATTCGCAATGTAAAATCCCAGAGTTCAGGTGAAAACCTATCCGGGTTTCACGTATCTCAACTTCACAATTCAATTTGCATGCTAATGACATGGAATAGTTCTTCCCCGGAAAGAGGGATGAAAATTCATGGAAATCTTTTCAGGGTTTTGCTGAGTGACATACCGAAAGTCATTAAGCCGATTTTGGAATTCACTACGATTCAGCATCACTTCGTAGTCCTCGTCCTCCGGGGATGTTGGCACACTGACCTCGCTCCACGTGCTCATGTTATTTAACGCTTGATCGGTGACGGCGAAGCGTTGAGTTAAATTCGATCTGAAATGGAATTTTTTTTTATTTTTGGATAAGTAAAGAGGGTCAGCTTCCAATTAATTTATTGTGTGAAGCCTTTTTTTACCTGAGAGTGCTGCCGTTGGTGAATATGAAAAATGCCACCTCAGAACGTTCCAGTTGCAAACGGGTCACCACTTTTCCTAGGTCCGTAGCGATAGTTACCTGTAAAAGTATTAAGTTCAGAAAATGTGCTTCAATTTGTGTGTGTAAAAGGGTGAAAGCTGTTGTAAATGGAGAGATTATTCGCTTTACATGATGATTTATAGTGTCCTTTTTTTTGTATTTTGTTGAATGGGGTCCTTTGAACATAATGCGAATATTTGAATACTTTTCATGTCTTTAAGTAGGTTTAACCTCCTGCAAGTTATTCTCTTTTTTTCATATCTTTATAACCCTCTCTCAGGACAGGCGAACCTATAACGCTGGAACAGCGCCCGATATGCCCGTTCTGGTAATATATCTCTTGGGAATGAATTTGAAAGTTCTTAGGCTTATCTAGTAGAACACATTTATTGGAATCATTCATTTCGCATTGTTTTTCAGTGTAGCATTCAATATTAAAAACTTAACTGAACGGGAACACAGCCCTTGAATTACTCGTTTCACCATGTGAAAATGGCAGCCTATTTTTGGCGGCAGGGTCAGTTAGGTATAAAGTGTTGTCGCTTTGCCCACACTTATTCACAGGCACGAAATTGAATTACAAAAACAATTATGTAAAATATGTTTCTTGGAGAAAAAGGGACGAATCTTTGATATTTCTTTCTGCTGACAGGCATGAATAGTAACAGACATAAAATGTACTTGTGGGCAATGTGAACCTATCTCAAGGTGTCTTGATAATTTAATGATGTGTGCAGCTGCATTGATGTGTCTTAAAGTAAAAAAAAATTTAAAAACTTTTCCTAATAGGCAATGAGGGTCAGTAAGGAAACTTCTGGTACCAGAAGACCACGTACGATGCACACGGATGAAAATATTCAACATGTACTGAGTATGCAGGATAGTCCAGAAACATCATCAAATAGATGTTCGGCTCAACTCGGTCTGTCGCGGAGATCCATTCAGAGGATTTTAGTCACATTGCTTGTGTTCCCATATAAAGTTTATCTTGTGCAAGAATTGAAGCCAACAGACTGCCAGCAACGGATTGATTATGCGATTTCATTGTGGCAAAAAGCGGAGCAAATACAAAATTAAACAGGGTGTAATTAAGGTAGCTCATTCTTGTTCCCGCTACCATCGTGAACTTAGAACAAATGTAGAAGTCTTCTCCAGGATCTGGTATAAGGTGAATGATTACATGATACAATTAGGCCGTTGTCTGGGTTGGAGCGGATGTTCAGCTGGAATCTTCTACATCGATTGAATTATTGAAGCAATTCTACTGCCTATCTTGAGGATTGTACATTTCAACATGCACACTAAATCTTGACACTCGATCGATCAAACAGTGTATCTTTGCCATTCTTCCAAATCTCCCAATACTTTTTCGAATGAAAAGCTAAAGTTCAATTGGTCCCAGTGGTTGCCTTCCATTCTCCAAAAAGCTGTCAAAAATTAATATATCCCCACGCAAGCACCGAAATCAATTTGCATGCAGTTTCAATCCGTTCATTCGATACACTGTGTCGTATGCGTGACATACTTTGCCAGGACTAATGTATGCCATTGCAGCGATCTATCAGATGTCGACTCTTTCGTGCCATTTATATTCATTTGTCCTCTAGTGGAAAGAAAACAAAGAAAAAACGTCCTTGGGCATGAGTCCAGATTTGCAGATCCTTCGCAGATTTCACGTATTATGCATCTGCACGAAAAAAGATGGCACGGTAATCCCGTTGTGTATGCATATGCAGAGCAGTGTCCTTTCTATAAAAGAGGTCAACTTGCAAAACTTGTGGAAGCGTTCATTCATCACTCTGCCGCCACCATAGTATTCTCTACTGCTCCTGACTAAGAACGATGAGTTATACATTTGTGGCTTCCTACAGCGAACCACCACCTCGAAACGGCACCATGGAGAGAGAGTAAAATAAGCATTCTCTGCCAGTTATCAAGTGACATTTCAACCAAGTTATTATGAATCACATTGACCTTTGCGGGCTCGATTTAAGTGCGCCTGCATCGTCTTTTATCTTTTAGATAACATCTACCAGTTTGACGCGTCCAAGACTTCCATCATCGTCATCATCGCAGCAATCTTTCGTCAAATATCCTTCGTAAAAATAAAACTCAATCTCAAACCCACGAATAGAGATAACCATCCGCTGTCGGTGGAGGTAGAGTATCAATACTTTACAGTCGTTTCAATTTGCGATTCAATCTCTTTGATGGAATCACCCATGATAGAATGGAAAGGGGGTCTCCTTTCACTTTGCCGAGATTATATTTACCGAGTCACGTCGTCGGTCGCATCGATAAATTTTAATTACTTTGTTGAAATTCACAACTTGCAGGTGGTCTCGGGTATATTTGTATCTTACGGTTTGTTTACGCTCTTACCTGAGTTTCAATGTCGGACACCTCGCAGCGATAGATGAGAATGTCCTGAAGTATAAGCGATGTCTGGACAATCAACGCCAAAATGGGAATGAATGGCAGGACGATCATCTGAAAATAGAGATGAATGAGTCATTAAGTGGTTGCTTGTAGTGCGACAGATAGCGAAAAGTAATTACAAGTAATTGGGAGAGATATTGTGACACAAACCTCGACGAGATGATACACGGCTAATTTTGGCCCACAAATTAACGTTTGCCTAATTAAAAGATGTGCCAAGCACGTGCTTTCGTGGTAAACGGTTGGCGCGTATTACCCTACTTACCTCCAACTGGGAGAGGATTATAGAAAGCAATCAAAGCGGATGGTAATTGTTTCGGTTAATCGGAATTAAGTTCTTGCAACGAATTTCGATGCGAATGTCGTTACTCGTTAAATTGAGCAGCTTCTTGCTGAATAGAATGAATAATCGCGACGTGTGGTAGATTATATTAGTGTGTGTGTAAATGCTATTTAGGGGTCACTGACAGAGCATGATACTAAATTTAGAATTGGGAAAAGTTTTAATACAAATAGTAACGAGGGATGGACATCCAAAAATCGATAGATACTCACAAGGACACTACGACTATTATATTGCATAGTTGTCACATGAATTTATGGCTAACATGGGTTTCAAGGGCAACTTTTGTACAACTTTTTAAGCAACGAATACGAAGATTTCAATGCAAACAATATTTTCAGAAACGTGTTCAGGATGCACCCGATCAGCCTCTTGAACTCCCGAGACGTACAACATTAGCAGCAAATGTGCGCTAGGTTTCCCCAAAACACCTTCCTGAAAGTTTATGAGACGGTAAAATCGGGGCTTCCTCTGCAGTTATAGATTGGATTTCAACAGAGTCAGAAGACTAGACACAGAATGGAAGCCCACAAGACCTCACCAATAGAGTGGGAAAATCAAAGATTGACACCTTTTGGATATTGCAATACTGCCAGGCTACAACGGCCAGTCGGCTAGTCTCGAGTTTGTATTTGTTTTTCTAATATTCTACCTCACTTAAGACTACGTCCTTCAAAATCTATTAGCCCAGTGATAGAGAAAGGGAAAAGAGTATAAAAGGAAAGGTATCTTTTGATAAATGGATGAATTAATCAAATTTCATATTTGATTTGCGTTCAATATACGAGTATGTTATGAGATGGCGTACCAGGTTTTTGGCAAAATATTCGTATAACAGTTACAATGCCTAAAGTATTGGAAAGGAAAAATACTGAAGTGATTGTAATACCGAAGGACATGTGTAATATAGACCAATATTGCTAATGACAGTCCTTGGATGACACCATTATGAAGCATTTTTCATCTGACACAGAAGCGCTGGCAGTTGAATTTGGAATCTTTTTTTTTTCTCCATACAAGCAGAGTCTATCATTCACAAGTGTGATGTGTGATGTGTGATCAAAATGCAAGATTGAATAGATCTATATATTTTGGAGAAACAGATTATGCAGAAGTGCATCGACTAAACATCCGGAAAGCACCTGGGGCAGACGGTATTAGAATCACAGATATTAAATCGCATACCGATATCTTTGTCCCCATTATAATCAAACTAATCAACCTAAGCTTCGATACACTAACGATTCCTAAAAAACTAAAAGATGCAGTTGTGCGACACCACGAACTATAGGCCAATTGCAATCTTACCGGCCATCGAAAAAATCATAGAACAAATTGTTTCGGATCGTATATGAGACTTCGTTAAATAGCATAACCTGATCTGCAAAAGTCAGTACGGCTGTCAAAAGGGAAAGACTTCGCAAATCAATACAACTCTCAGCAAGAGACACCATATCCTCGTCCTGTTTTTGGATTTCAGTAAGGTATTCGACCCTTGACCACAACAAACTCATCAGTGCATTACATAAAGTTGGATGTCGGATTGGTTAAGTTATTACCTTGCAGATAGAACATTTCGCAAGAAAATCAAGAATTTCTGTAGTGATGAACATAAAGTTCAATATGGTGTACCTCAAGGTTCAAAGCTTAGCCCTCTTTTATTTTGTATACAAATGAAATGCTCAAATGCGTCAAAAAAAAGTATACCATTTGAACATGCTGATGACACGGCAGTGTATGTCGTCAGTTCTTGGAGGACGTAACAAATGTGATGCAGGAGGAGTTTAATGAAGTAGCTAAATAGTGCCATGAAGAAGAAAGAAGGCCATTTTCGAAAACTTCATTTGATCGTCATTTTGATCGTCAATTTGGTCGTCATTGCAGCACTTAAGGGTTGCAAACGTCAAACTGAAAAAGTTTTTTGCCACCATTGATCTGTATTGCCTTCATGTTTTTTTTTTTTTTTCAACCACATTTGACATTTTCAAACAAAGCAAAATGGAGCTCTTAACAAAATTTGTTGAAAAAATTGTGTTGGAAAATCTTAGTGAGAGTACAAGTATTAACAATAATTATAATTTACGTGGACGAAACGTTCTTACTGTTCACGAGATCGAAATTCCACCGAGTAGTCCGATTCAATCATTTTTGTCATTGCGCAGCGCAGATGTCTGCCTGCTTTTTTGCAGCGCCGATGACGTTTATGAACATCTGTCTAATCCCTGCAAACACTGCATTATCGAACATGCTGCAAATGCAGTGCGATTTATAATGTTGTTTTTGAACAAACGACTTTTGCAGCTTGCATTTAAGAACATTATGCAAAAGCAATTTGATGCAGATGACGTTTTTGAAAACGGCCGAAGTCTAATCCTGAATCATCAGTTCGGATTTATAAATAAACATTCCAGAATAGACCGAGTGCATCGAATTATGGATGTAGTGGAAAAAGCACTGGAAAATGTTGCTCAATCAAGGTTTGGCATAAGGGCCTTGGAAAATTGACTCTTCCGAGTTCGATACAAACAAGAATATTTGGAAATAAGGAAAATTAAAGAAGGTGTTCCATAAGGAAGTATGCTAGGACCAACCCTGTTTCTGTTGTATGCCAGGAATATACCGGTGGATAATAATGACATGATGGCTATTTTCCAGATGACACTGTAGTATTAGTACATTATAAATGCACTCTGAAGGCAACAGAGAAACTGCAGAATGCAGTCAATTCGATTTCAATTATTTTCAAACAGCACTACTAACGTGTCAGTCTATGTTACAAGTCACATTTTATTGAAATCCGTTCAGGAATATTTTTTTGACAGTATGTTCCTAACGACTACCGTTACCGAGATATAAACCAAAATATAACGATAGAGTCACGAAGGTAGATATTTGGAAAGCTGCATTAAAGAGATTCTAAAAATGTACTTTGTAGCGTCCTACGAATGTGTGAAATTTAATCTTTCTAGGTAGTCCTTAGCATAGTGAAGAGATCCAGAAAACGTCTGCTGTAACAGCATATTGCTCCAAGTGTGGAAAGTTGTATCTTTCTAGGTAATCAGAGTTGTTGCGGAAGGACACACATTAGAAAATTGTGTAAAAAGCATGTTAAAAACAATTATGTGTAGCACCCTGTGTTTTCAAAATCGAGAATTTGTCTACGTTAGATTCTTCCACATGAACCATGCAGTACATATACAAATTTGGATATTTCTAGGTAATCCAGAAGGTCACAGACACAAAAGTATCACTTTCAACAGCCTGTATTTCGAAAATCGAAAATCTGTCGCCGTTATGATCATTCCCGTGGCCTTTTTTGTAACAACCTGAAAATCTGCCTATGGTCGTACTACGTAGTCTGTATGGTAAGTGTGCAAAATTGTGTCTTTCTAGGTATTCCGGGGTTTCTGTAAGGTGTGGAAATATGCAAACGCACTCTGGGACACCCCGTATTTCGAAAATCGAGTAAGCAGTTCTGCACCGTGATCTATGCTATTAGTGTGTAATTTTTGCTTTCTAAATTATCCGGTAGCTTCTGGAGACTTCAGGAAGGAAAACATATGCGAAATGAAGAAATGTGTGGAGCTATCCGTAATAAGGATGAAGTTTGTGCCTTTAGGGTGAGGCAAATTAAAAAAAAAATTATAGAGAATTTCGTGATAAGTAATTCTTACCTGGACATTTTTTTTTTTTTGTAAAGTGACATTAAAAAATTGGATTTTAGCCTCCATTTTACAAGATAATGGCCCGAGCATAACTTGTTCAGTACAAGGTTATTCATTTTGTGCTTTGGGATTTTAATTTAAAATAAAACAAAAAGTATTCAAAATTTCAATGACATTTTAGTGCTTTTAATTTTGAACTATGCCATTATGTATGGAATACAACATCGGTTAAATGGCCGCCATGAGAGTTTTTGCAAACTTTGATTCTTGTGAGGTAATTTTCGATGACTTTTCGATGACTTACGATGGCTGTATTGCGGCCATAACTTCACTGATGTGGTTTTTAAGTGCTCCAAAGTTTTGGAATTGTCGGCATAGACACGATCTTTAGCATAGCCGCACAAAAATAAATCCAACGGGGTCAGATCACACGATCTTGGTGGCCAATTAATGTCGCCAAATTTCGAAATTGAACGACCGACGTAGCCGCATCTTTTTGAAACCACATATCGCTCACTTCAATGTTTTCAACCTCAGGCCAAACAAAGTTGGTTATCATTTGACCTTATAGCAGAGAATTCACCTGTAGGAGCTGTAGGAAATGCCCAACTGCTGAGCGCGGCGTGTAATTGACAATTCCGGGTTTTCGGCCACTGAGAAACTCACAGCAGCACTCGAGCATTACAAACACTGTTTCGAATTGTTTGCTCAGTTGGGCGATTATGGCGACCTTAATCTGTTCTTAAATCGCGAAACACAGATATTACTCAACTGTTATTTCTGTATTAAGATGCAACAATTGCGTTGAGTGATGATTAAACGATTCATATTGTAAAATGGCAATGCAAGAACTAACTATCTGTCACTATGGATGACAGATGGATTTGACAGATGCCATATGGCGGGGATGTGAAATTCTTAATACTTAATATTTTCTGAAATATTTAAAATTACTGGTCTGTTATCCAAAAAATTTTTCTTGGGAATTGGCGAACAACTTTCCTTGCTAGACTATCGACAACCTGTGGACCCGTTCGGTAGCCTGTAACTAAGCTATCGCAAAATTACCCATATACTGTGATCTGAATATCTGGGACCACCTGAGACACTCGTAAGACACGAAGTAAAACAAAGGTTTCAAACTTTTGATAAAAGTTTTCACAGAACACTGCACCTTAGGCTGCAAAACTTTTGCAATGATTTCTTAAGAAACTTGCAGAGACATAAAGAAGGCAAAACCGAGCCAATAGCGATTTATCGACTAATTCACATTCCAATTGAATTGAATGCCTAGGTTCTTGCGAACTGTTTCTAATAAAATAAAAACTTGTTAACTCGGAAGGATAACGAGATGGATAAAAACAACGTGCAAATATATCTAATCCACGGAGCATTTTCTTGTTTACCAACAACGTATGTACATAAAAATATTTTATTAAAAAAATTAATCTAGTCACAATATTTTCGCCAAGAGATGCAAAAACATCTTAGCATACATATTTGTAGATAAAACTCAAAGAATGAATTGAATCCGCTCCAGAAGAAATTATTGTTAGAATTAATTTACTACTGGGCTTTTAGCTATGACTTGTGACTTCGGATGGCGATGATTACATTATAGTTCTGTTTATGGTGTACGGATGAGTGTGATGATAGAAATTAAGTTTGTTTGCCCTCAAGGACATAAAAAAACTCCGCAGCGAAAGTCATTCCCAGAACTATTTTTAGAAAGCAAACTCTCAAGGATATCTCATTCGGCGTAAACACGTGCGGCCTTCTTATATATTCTCAATGCAACACAATTTGATTTTCTTGGTTCGTGCGTCATGTTTGATATTCTAAATCAATCAGAGAGATTTGTTTTTATGTAATCACATCTTTTACGATGCTTTTGGGATTCGATTGAAATCAACTAAAGTGAAGGGATTGACACATCATCAATTTGTCAGGAAAGGATTTGTTTCTTTTTTTATTATTATAAATTGCTGGAGAATACCTAGATTATTCGAATATGTACAAAAGTATTTTTTAACAATAGGAGGCTCGTCAATAGCATACAGACTACTTCATACATCGAATTGCGTGTTAGATACACGTACACAATACACATTATACTTTCCTTCTTTTTGAAGTGATTTTCATTCTTCTATTGTTAACAATTTCATTCAATGTACTCGTATGTAGAGAAAAGTTGTAGAAAATGTACTAAAAGTGTTATCGTTATTGTGTGCGAATTGTTAAGAAGCAGACTTCACCAACACAGCCGCTTTAACTAGTTGAGATACTCCGATAGTTACTTCATCCGAAGAGGCCTATAAAGTGTAGGAAAGCAGATGGAATGAACTTTTCGTTTTTTGTTTTTTTTTTTTGTTTTTGATTGATGAATGTCTGGAAAGTTAAGGCGTTTAGGGTTCAGCCCGAAGTACAACAGATGGACAGATGGACAGAATTGTGAGGCACGAGGTGCTCTATAAGATTAATGACAGAATTGATAAAAATCGAATAGTTTTACGAAAACAAGAGTAAACATATATACATTGCCCCGAAGAGGAAGAAGTAAATTTTTTTTAATGGCAGGAGGTTATCTGCGGGCATTTCAATGAAAAATGGAATAGCTTTCGACGGTTTCTATTGAAGATGGAGGGCATTCGTATTCTACGGTGCTACTCAGTGTTGATTTCCATGACAGACAGAATAGCTCAGATGTTATGGTAGCCAAATCGGATTAATTCGACAGTATCTGCTATAGTCGACGCTGTTCTGACGTTCTTTGTAATGACTGGACTCCAGAAGGCCCATCACCGGTTTCTAAATGAATCACAAAAACTAATAATTTTGAATTTGACAAGAATAGCCCATACGGTCTACAAAGTACTACATATGGTCTGCTAGGACAATATTTAAATAAGGAAAAAATTAATTAAAAGTATCTATGCTCATAATTTATCCACTTTGGTTCGTCGAAAACCATTACAAAAGTTTGAGACAGGAACTACTTGCACGAAAACAATTTAAGATAAAAGAGCCTGGATCATTGGAAGGCTGCCATTTGAAAAGGATTTAAATTTGGTATTCTAAGATACAATAAGAGATTGCATAGGTCAATGTGTTTTTTTAAATATTAGCCGTACTTCAACGAGAGTGATGTCCGGCTACGCTGACTAGATATGCACAGAAGTCTGCGATATGTCCGGTGCTGTTACCTTGACGAAATAAAGATATAGAAAGCTCAGTTTCCTTACTTCTGAGTTCTAACTCTATTATTAATGAAGCCAGACATAAAACCTACACACTGGACCACTAGTCTTACTTAAGTCTCTGTGCACCAAGTACTGCCTAGCTCAGTTTTTTTCATAGGGAATTATATTGGCATAGTAACAACAAATTCCGGCATTATAAGCAACCGACCGAAAGAAGTTGAAACCAAAAACTGTTGCCGAGGAAGCGCTGGAGGAGGTGTCAATTAGTGATGGGCGCTTTCGAATAAAAACTATTCATTTATCGGTAGCATCGAATTAGTTATCCTCTCGGTAGTTATTAAATTCTGTTCATTACTAACTTCATCAGTTAAATTGTTCCTCCGTTCAGTTTATTTCATCAGGATATTCGCTGAATGGGCAGTACACTCCTTTCAATATGTCCGACTTTACCTCGAAGTGAAAATGGTAAGTAGTATGAGAAAAACTATTATGATCGAGATTTTAGGTTTCGAAATTATCTACAAGAAAATTTCAAAATTTTCCAAAATTGTAAGTGCACAACCTTCCGAAAAATCGGACTTTATTCCGAAGTTAAATGTGGAAATCGTTTTTAAGTGTAAATATATGGAACGAAAAATGATAAAAGATCGAAATTTTGGGTTTTGAAATTTTCTATTAGATCCTTCAAAATCTCCAACTCCCAAACTCGTTCACATGTAAACATTTTATTTCTATTTTTAAAGCACTCTTCCACAATGCATTTATTTTCATTTAGTTATTGTGGATAAGAATGTTTTCTTTTTACTAATATTGTTGCAGAATAATTATTGCAAGACAATGAACAAAAATCGCGAAACATTCTACCACTAATTGATTGGAGTGACGTGCTCATCTAAGCTTAACGGTAACATGGAGTACGTGTGTGTTTGCCAACATGTACGAGTATATGGGATAACTGGGCTGCATTTATATGGAAATGAATTGTGCACAACGATAGTGTGCCTAAGACACAATTCCCATAATATAGTTCGCTTGAGCAAATGAAAATGCTGCATTTATTAAGGTTCGCTACATGCATTGTTATTTCGCTCTCGTCACGAGATTCACGAATGTTAAGTATGGGGTGGACATATGCAAATATTTGTGAGTTGACATTTAAAATATATACCTTAACTGGAACATAATAATGATTAAGGAAGAAGAAATCGCATGCTATGAATTTCTCCGTAGCCGGCTTCACACAATGGTGAAGCTGAAGCTGCAATACGCAGCGCTGTCAAAGTTGAAATACACGTACTCTCTATAGCACGAACACAATGCGAAGCTGCAGCTGAAGTACGAATAGTCGCTGCAGCAAAAGTTGAGTCAACTTCAACTTCCGAACGAGCTGCACTACTTTTTGACAGTTAGAAACAAAAAGAAAAAAAAAGAAAATGCAGAGCCGGCTACGGAGAAATTCATAGAATGCGATTTCTTCTTCCTTAATCATTATTATAAAATAAATCCACCACAAAAAACATTTTCACGAAATACAGCGCGATTATCTTTCCAATTCGACAGCTTGAGCAATCGAGCTGCGCTTCACCATTGTGTACGTGCACTGACTTCAGTGAGCGACTTATTTGACAGTTTGTACTACAGCGATTTCATCTACTGCAGCGCTTCTTCATTGTGTTCGGGCAGTAAGATAGCAGTTATTGAAAACTGTTTTAAGTGGGAATATGTCGTAAACGAAGATATTCCCAAAACACAGACAATTATAACGATCGAAAATCTGAGTTTTGAATTTCTCTGTAAAGAGGATACCGTATTTTTCTAGATTTTCGAAAATTATAGGTACGCATCCAAGATGTCCGACTTTACCATGAAGCTAATGAAAATGGTTTTTGAGTGCGTTTTGCAAAAAAAACATATAACTGTCGAAAACGTGGGTTTTGAAATTCGCTGCAAGGACGCTTTACTCCGAAATTAGTGGAAATATTTATTCTTATTATGCGAACATCTTTGGATGCGTACCTTCAATTTTGAAAAATTGTACACCCTTCTTGCAGAAAATTCCAATACCTACATTTCGACCGTTAATTTGTCTGTAGCCCACACCATTTTCAATATTTCTGAGTTTAAAATAAACAAATGAAACGCATTGCATTTAAAAATCGTTTTGCGTATTACTTTCGAATGAGTTGTACTTTCCTTGCCGAAATCGAACTACAAAGAATTTGAAGGTATCTTTTGTGCTGATTGTGAAACCACTCTAGCATATGTCACAAACCGCCACTGCTCAGAGTACCGCAAAACCCATATTCCAATCGATAATGTCTCCGAAACTAAGACCCTACTTAGAGTAGGTGTGTTCTACGTCACCAGCACCAGTGAGCCCTGAGTAGTGCCAATGCAGGTCAGTGCATTTGCATGGTTGTCAAAAAACCTGGCGCAATCCTGTAAACTGTCATTCTTCATTATTCACAAATAAATTCGCATATTTTTGTAGATTATATTTTCAAATGTTTGTATCTCATAATTACACATTTCTATTATTATTTACGCAAAGTTCTGATTTCACAAAAACTATTATTACCAAATGACAGGAAAGAATTTAGTTCTTTGACAGAACTTTATCTTTAAGTATTCCATGAAAGGTGACTTAATTTCAGATAACACAGTTATTAATTTTCGCTTTTAAAACCACTCACCTGAAAAAGTTGTATCCTGCGTCCAGTTTTTATTGCCGGATTTCTTGCAGCTGCACTGCAACATCTACCTCCCGCAGCACCCGATATGTCTTCCGAACTAATCGACCGTATTGAAATTTTATCCTCATGATTGTGACTTTCAACACCGGGGTGACTGTTGTTTATCGTCACCTCAGTCGCTGATGGAGATTTCTGTTTAAGGCCGCATTTTCCATTCAACATGACGCGTGAGTTTTAATCGCGTTCAATGATAATTATTGACGACAACAGGTAGAGTATGGTAGGACTCGTGTGTACTGCCAGCACAGTGTCACTTATGTTAATCGCCTGTGAACACAGAAAACATGAAACACGTTAGTTTTTATTGTTAGAGTCATGGGTACGATGGGGAGATGATAATGATGATGGTTATGCTTTCTGTGTTTGTTGGGATAGAAAAAAAGGATAATTACATTAATGTTGTTTAAATATAGAACAGGAGTGGGGAATGAGCGACGTATGTATGTAAGCCAGCAGCCATCAGAGAATACTGCAAATGATTTTTTTTTTTTTAAATGTCCTCCACAACTGTGGTCTTTGAATTTTGTGAAGAAAAAAGTTTAGGGACAGGTAAGGAGAGAGAGTGAGCAAACCATGCACTTTAATTTTAGATCTTTGCAAATTTCTGGAAATACTGAGGAAGGCAAGTTTTTACATATTCGTGTTGAATGGCTAAAAAACGATCTTCTACTGTGATCGGTGCGCGCGAAAGCAGGCTGTGCAGAATGAGATCAGTGCTGCCACTTTACTATGATCGCAGTAAATTTGCCACATTTTTGAAAAATAAATATTTTTCTCCTTTTTCACAATCTTTACCTTTAAGTGCCTAATATTATGCAGCAATTGTCTTTAATGCCACTCCCGGTTTTCAATTAATTTGCTGATATTATCCACGTCCGCTCATGACGCGATAGATTAACTATACCTCGTTTCAGACCCTCAAGAGTTTTCTTTCTTTTTTGTTTGTTAAAAAATCTGAGCAGACTTTCTGTCTGCTTGATGAGAAAAATTTTACTAAAGGGTGGTTAAATTTTAAGGGCCGATGTTGAATGTGAACCACACCTAAACGTCAAGTTTTTTTCTGCATTTCATTTGACATTTCTCAATTTCAGACTAACTCAATTTGAACCATGGAAAGATACACAATCGAGCAACGCGTTAAAGTTATTCAGGCTTATTATGAAAATGGGCGTTCAAATCAAAATGCATATCGTGCATTTCGTGATTCTTTCGGTCAATTTAATCGTCCAAATGTGCGTACAATCGGAAAAATCGTGCAAAAATTTGTGCAATCCGGGTCTGTAGGAGATGTGAAAACACCAGTGCATGCTCGTACAGCTCGTACTGCAGAAAATATTGCTGCTGTTCGCGATAGTGTGGCTGAAGAGCCGTCCACCTCAACTCGTCTTCGTGCCCAACAATTGCACCTCTCACGCTCGTCGTTAATGAACATTATGCATAAAGACTTGCATTTACGCGCTTACAAGGTGCAATTGACTCAAGAACTAAAGCCTCTTGACCATTTCAAGCGTCGTCAATGGTCACAATGCTGGCAAGAAATGGCAACAGTGGATGATCAATTTTCGAAGAAAATCATCTTCAGTGATGGGTACATTTTCACCTCAGTGGATTCGTCAATAAGCAGAATTGCCGCATTTGTGCGAATGATAATCTAAGAGTGATTGTCGAAAAACCAATGCACCCACAAAGAGTGACTGTTTGGTGCGGTTTATGGGCTGGCGGCATCATCGGGCCGTCAGGCAGTTACTGTGAATGGTGTTCGCTATCGTGAGATGATAACGAACTTTTTATGGCCCGAATTGGAAGATATGGATGTGGACGATATGTGGTTTCAACAGGATGGTGCCACTTGCCACACAGCTAACGAAACAATGGCTCTTTTGCGCGACAAATTCAATGGCCGTATTATCTCACGTGGTGGCGATGTCAATTGGCCGCCAAGATAGTCAATTCAATAGTCCGTTTTAAGACTCTCTCTCTCTGTTAATATCGGTTAACTTTCGCTACGCTAGTTGTATTTTCTCTACACTTTTTTGCTACAGAAACATTTTTCTCAGTGGCAGCACTGTATGGGATACACGTGTATTACAATTAACTTCATATGTTCGGACGAAACATAGTCCCCATATTTGTGGTGAAAATAACAGCACAGGAGTGCATCCAACATTCCGTTGGTGTTCGAGCGAAAGGATTTTGCTGCATATAGACTGAGCACCGATCAATCAACCAGCTTGTCGCTGAACACTTTAAAGTAAATTCAAACATATGTATGACGGGAACTCTCAACCAAACATGTGAGTTATATTCAAATTTCGGACGAACATAAGCTTTATAGATTATGGTCAAGTTCGCAGGATTGAAAAACAGTTTGCACAGGGATGAATCGGATTACGAGTAATAGAAAAGAGGTCATTGATGTAAATCGGGAAAGGGACGGAGGGAGTACTGAGTCCTGGAGAACACCAGGATTAGTCAAGATTCATGTAGAAGTAAATTCATCTAATGCAACCTGCAATGATAGACCAAAAAAAAATTGCGGTCCAATTTACAAAGATGTTATCGACGCCAAGGCATTGTGCTAAACTCTACTGAAAGCCTTGGAGATATCAAAGGCTACAACTCCGCATCCATCATGAATGCACTGGTTCTGGTTTTTCAGACAGGTAAGTGATTAATTCAGCTGCAATATTTACGTCTCTACGAGGAAGCACAAAGACCAGTTAAAAGACCTAAAGAACGAATTGAGACCGCTCTAAATTGTTTTTCAATGGATTTTTTTGTTAACTGAACTTAGCTGACACCAACCAATGATAAAAGGAGTAGAAACTGTAATCTACATAGCTGGATGAGAGGTTAGAAACATGTCTAAACTGTGTTGGCCGTGAATGTCAACCTCAGGAATGCGTATCTATTTATCGACAATAATGAAGTTAAACTATGTCAAAAGTACAATTATTCAGAAGCATGATCAAAAGCTCTTAATCGAGAAGGTCCTTAGCCACACCTAACCTCTCACGCGTAGAGTACAACTTGTCGTTTAACGTGCCGCATGCAACACCTTTGCTGAAAGGTATTCTTGCCAGGAACACATGTCTCCCCAGATCCCAGTCCTCACCTACCCACACTAATTGCATATTGTAACTCTTCCATTTTCATTAATTTCATTTGGTTCAGAGAGCGACAGCGAAAGCGGTAAGCACACACGTGACGCATATGCACTGCACACATCTCCGAATCATTGGCGACACAGACTCTCACTGGCTGTGTCCTTTCACTTCAATGGCGACGACAACAGCACCAATGTGAATGTATGCCACACCAAGAGAGAGGACATCGAGGAGAAATACAAATTAAATTTCCCTTTCAAAATACTGGGGGAAAAATTTAAAATGCATCTAGGTAATCCTTTGTGCCCACCGTCGACGACGACGCCAACGATGTTTGTTTACACTTTTATCGGATGGAATTTGTTAAGCTTCTTTTGTTTTTGAAGCAGTGAAAAAGATTCATTTGCATTCCGTAGTGATACGTTCAACGTTCAGGAAGGGAGAAGGAAATGATGACCTTTCGAAAAGCCCCAAAAAGTAGTTCAAAGTAGTAAACTAAAATAGCAATCATCACCCAGAAGCGGAGGAATGAAACTAATTTTTGTTAAAGGAAATTTATGAACCTTGGAGAAGCACGTACATAGCAGTAAGTATTAACTGGGAAGGGCTTTGAACGTACTTGGCAATTTTATGTGTACCTACCTATACATGAATGTGTCAGTAAAAATATTTTGTGGATGGTAACCTAATACTGTGTCGGATGTCATCGGTTTGGGACACTTTGACTCATCACCTGGATTAATTGGATTTATGTTTGTCGAAAGCAAATAACAAAACGTTTGGTAGACGTCTTAATAACTGTGCGGAGCAAATGGTAGTAGATACCTCACGAAGAAGAGAACGAATGTCTTAAATGTGACTGTATCGCTCCGATGTAATTTACTGCGTAAAAAATAATCATGTCATGCTATTTAGGCAAGACTTAGGTCAAGGATTTGAGTTTGGAAATCCTTTTCAGAGACCATTTTTAGCCTTAATTGCTTTGTTAGAAGTCTGCGAAGAATAAATCATGATTTCTCCATCTGCGGGGTGAGCGTTGGGCGCCATCCTCGGAAACGATAGCAACAAAATTTTTTACTTAGAATAAAGATTTCTATTTCTATACGTCTTGATCATATTTTTCGTAATATGTATGAAGCGTTTTCGAGTTACAGCCACAGTAAGTTAGAAGGAGAAGGGTGTTGTTTTGACTGAAGTGGTTTACATCTTCAAAGGTAAAATAAAAATAATTAATCATTTTTGAGTTCGACAAGAAAAAAATTAACCACACCCTCCAAAGCATTAGATGTAATTTTTCATCGTTGTCCCTAGACATTTTCGGCAAATAAATGGCCGCCATTCCAGCCATCCGTCTAAAAGCCTCCTCAAAGTGGTCCAACTTCCTAGCTGGCCATACCTCGATCTCTCTACATAATTTTACATACGAGAACACTAACTACACCTCCCGAAACAGAGATTTGATCGTAACTTCAACAATTCCCCCCCGTAATGAGTGGTAAAATGTTGCCGTTAATGATAGCGGTTAAGTTCAGATGGTTACGAAACTTGTAAACTGGTGGATATGTTCCCTTCGAAAAACTAATTTTGAGTATCTCCTTCCGTCTCCTAGATCACTGTAGGGTATTTCAGGCGGAAATAATGTCTGTTTAGGGAGTACTGCACTGGCCGAAATGTAATATAATATCTTTTCAGGATATTAGCATTTTCACGGACAGCCAAGTGGCAATAAAGTCCTTAGTTTCTTGCTCATTTACTTTAAAGTCCGCTCAAGATTGCCGCTCTTCTCTCGCTGAGATGGTAGAGCAATTTAACATCCACTTTTCCTGGGTGCCATAGAGGCCATAGAGACATTCCGGGAAACTGCAACACCCTCAGTATTCTGCCAGAGAGGCAACATTTAGGTATGCCTCTCGCCAAATGCAAACACTTACTCATGCTGGATGCAATCAACAACAAAAAAAAAGAATTTAAAACAATGCCCCCCAAAAGTGGGCGAGGCATTACATACTCGTAATGTAGAGAATGTGAACGTCTCAATATTATGTTAAGGCATTACTTTTCAGTTCCCAGTGAAAATATTCATGAAACGGTTTTGTGGGCGGATTTCAAAAAGCAGTGACATACGAACAGGCAGGCGGACCGACATTGGCTAGATCTATTGATACTTTTGGGGTCTACCATTATTATTTTTTCTATGTTACCAAACTATGTATCCAAATTAATGTACCCTATGGGATAGGGTATAAAAAACCTAAAACGAAAGTATTAACACGAACAATATATGATAAAAGTCTCCTGTCACAAGCTGTTTTTGCAGACAAATTTGAAGACGCGGTGTTACAATTCACCAGATCTTACCACTTCTTAACCTAATTTCGATGATTTGAGCACAAAAAAAAAACAATCCTCTTCTGTATGCAAATACTTTTTTCGAAAACCCAACCGTTTACAAGATTCTTCCTAACGGTAGTTTCAAAAGTATCCATTCTCGAAGAAACTTTGTTTCATATCCTTAAAAAAAAGGACATTCAAAGGCCTTATACTCCCTACAATTTTACTCATAAGCGTTTTTCTCCTATCTCCAACCGTTTCTGAGAAAAATTAGCTGAACTGCTGAACTATTTAAAAAAAAACTCAAACTATTTTTAGTAAGTATTTCCGTAACTGTTAAGTTTACCGAGAAAAAAGCATTTATTTGTCTAATTTCTTTCGACTGATTCAAAAGCACCCATTGCCGTATAATAAAAAGTAAGTTTGGACTGCATATTTAGAATCAAGGATATTCAAGAATATTCTCTCTCAAATCTCCAATAGTTTCTGAAATATTAAGGTGTCTCAATATCTGCACGGACATAAGATTTTAGAACATCAGAGGAATTGATAATTACATGCTTTTCACATGACAATTTAATTAAAAGATGGTTTAATTAGCAAAATTTATCCGCCACTATGCACACATTAATTATGTCTGCATAACTACCTCCCATTCTTTCATTACAAAACAAACACCTGTGGTTTTCATCACATACATACACCGCAGATGATTGATAATCTTGTTTCAAGTAAAACTTTCATATAAATGTAGTAAATACCTGTAATCGGCCAAAAGGATGTGGAGTTTTTTTTATAGACCTACATACTGATGCCGAATTTAGTAATTATGTAATTTGCCTGCCACCACCTGTTGCTATTTAACGTAATTGCAGGTACGAATACGTTGATTAATGTTTAATCAAAATCCAATTATAAGTTTAATGCTCAGAGATATAATTTGCTCTACAAATTTAATACTTTGCTGATAGATTAAGTTTAGGAGGAATAATCACAATCAGATCACGTGCTAAGTGAATTATTTGTTCACTTAAAAGCTGCCAAATGGAGCACATTTCGATAAATCTTTGCACAGTTCAAGAAATTATTCAGTGTTAAACTTCCACCAAAACAATTTTAAATTCCAACAGTCAAATGTTAACACTACGAGTAGAAGAAACATTTTCTTACAATTTTACAACAAGTAAATTGTTGTTTTATATTATTCTAATGAAAAGAAAACAATTCAGTGCGTTCTACTAAGAAAATATTATCATCACTGATTGATTTAAGGTAGGTTAAGTTACTAAATTGGAACTGTGAGTAAGCATTTCTCACTGGTACATGAGAGCTCTGAACTTTACTCACTTATCAATTAAGCTGCATAGTTTGAAAAAAAAAAATATAAATACAAGCGGGAAATAATGATTAAAATCTCACGACATCTGCCAAGGTTAATTTCAAATTCGGCAATACGTGCTTCGGATAAGTAATCAAAAGCATTTAAGTTGCAATTAATTTAAATAAGTTTTACTAACCCGAGATAAGAAATAAAAGAAATTAGTTTAATTTTAAATTACAAGCAATTATTTGAGAAAAAATGGAGAATTTATTGTACATAGTCATGTCATAAATACTGGTACACGGTTAAACGCACTCATCACGAAACTAGTATTGAACACATCCATTCTATATTGACATGTGTGGGTGGCATTTATACCAACTTAAAGCGCAAAAAGATTTACACAAAGTCGCTTGTAAGTATGGAGCTGGGCGATATTGAAAACCGTGTTGTGGCTCTCACATGTGTAATATGGAAAGAGGCGATATATTCCGGACTTTGCGACTGCTTGGAAACACCCAGAATTTTGTGTATCGAACTGTTAAATTATTTGAGGACATTGGTGGAATAATTGACCACTTACTCACAGCCCAATTAAAGCATAAACAGAATGAAAAATCGAAAGCTCTACGCCGCCGATACGCGTATAATGGTCGCAGGGAAATTTTGTTCGCGGATGAAAAAATGTTTACTATTGAAGCATCGTTCAATAAGCAAAATGGTAGGGTCTATGCCCGGGCCATTGGTCATCCAAAGAAGCATCAGAAAACATACCGTGAGTCGAACGGATCATCATCCCGAATATGTGATAATTTGGTGGATACGAAGACATTACCGACCCTCATTTTTGCGAGAAGGGAGTAAAAACATCGACAAAAAACTGTCAACTGGGTGGTCTGAAAGGCGTTGTGAAGGGACTCAACCAACAATTGTCTTCAAACAACCAGTGGACAAGGGTGGCTCCAGAACAATGTGCCGGACTTAATAGCAGCAGACGATTGGCCATCAGACAGTGCAGACCTCAATCCTATGGATTATAAGCCAGTCTATTTTAGCAGCGATGGCTTGTACTATTCGACACCCAAATATTGAGTCCTTAAATTGCATACTTATCCGTGCAGTGGACAATTTTCCAATGGACGAGGTGCGTTCTGCCATCAATGAATGGCCAGAGAGACTAAAGGCCTGAATATATGCAAATGGCGGACATTTTGAATAAATTGTTTAAATATTGTTTCCTAAATAATCAATTAAATTTTTACAGAAAAAAAGTTAAAAAATACTCGTTCAATTTTATTTTGGCACCAAAAATGCATGAAGCTATTTTCGTATAACATTCAGATGGTGCATCAGCTATTTCCCGCAGACCACCAAGCCCTTACAGAATACAGCCAAGCCAGCCTCAACCATGAAGAGGTCGATTTTCCTTCGAAATTAATCATGAGTGACGAGGTACATTTGAATCTTCCCGGACATGTCAACAAGCAGAATGCTCGCTTTTGGGGCACTGAAAACTCGCGTTTTATTCAAGAATCGCTTTTACATCCACTGTAAGAATACCGGTGGAAGTATGGAGAGAAGTGCTGGAAACTGCCATAAAAAGGGTCAAATTTTGCATAAACGCTGGAGGCCAATATTTGAATGATATCATCTGCAGTACTTAATGGAGCAAAATTCAAAGTTCAAATAAAAAAATAAAATCGTCGTTTTTTAATTTAGAAAAAAAGTTCTAGATAAATCAAATTACTTTTGAGCCACCTTATGTAGGTGGTTCCACCAAGAAACCACTAAAATCGAACAGTCAAATACAGGAGATTGGGTACTAAAAGTCGTCAAATATTTTAGTTTGGAATACAGTCAAAGTTACTTAAAATGACGGTCAAAGAATCGTCTCCATGTCAGAGTAGAGCTAATCTTTCTAACCGAGGTCATTGCATGTGATGTCGACAGTAGTTCCATATGAAAATCATTAACATTGAATGTAGTGATGGTATTGAAATTTGGTTCCTAAATTTGATCTGGCATGAGGATGGTTATATGGAGTAAACATACGATTTGAAGATGGGATAGGACGCGGAAGCGCTGTACCATCACTCGACAGATGCTTTTTGTGTTTGCCCTTTCTCATAACTCTCCATTGTCGATAACTCAGCAAACACTGCAGAAAATAAATTAAGAAGTAAGCGTTTCTAAGTTCAAGCAAATTATAGGTGTTACCTGTTTAATTTTTAGTGTCAAATTATCAATTTGTCTTTGTGGAGAGACAAGACTCTTTATAACTCTAAATTGAATGCTTCCGTATTCCGAAATGTGGTATATTTTTAAATATTGGACAATTCGCATCTGTCCAAGTAAAATAGTAATCATTTAAATTGGTGCAGGTTGAATACAGATCGAACAATTGTTGGCTAAGACTTAATTTTTTATTGTCGTGATGGGAAGAATTTGACATGCAACCAGCCCAAACTTTTTGAAATACCCTGTATGATAATAGGCTCATTTTTGTAAAGATTTCAACTTTTGCTAGGCTGTTAGGCTTTTTAGTACACTATTTTGCTAAGGAAAAGTAATTATTAGTTAGCACTCAGTCCAATAGCAATAGGCTTCCCACACAGGGTCAGCATTCGTCAGACTTCTAAGAAAGTGGCTTTTGTTGAGCTTGTTATATATATTTGTTTTATTAATTTGTAAGTAATTTAAAATATATTCTTGGCTAACTATTGTTTTGCTGCACTACACAACTTTTCAAGGTTTTTGTAAATAGACCATGGAACCCTTTTGCTCTCGCTAGCTTGTCCTTCGTTCCTCCGTCTGTCATCGCCACTTTCTAGCCCCTAAACTATAAAAGCTGTTTTCAAAAAAATTATTGAAAAAAAAAGTTGTATTGGATGTCAGAGAGGAGAGATGTCTGTGAAAAATTAGCAGTTCGATACACTAAATTCCGGGTGATTCCAAGCGATCGCAAAGTCCGGGAAATATCGCCTCTTTCCATATTACACTTGTAAAGGCCAATTACCATAACACGGTTTTCAATATCGCTCCCACGCACTTTTTTAATAATTATTCAACTTAATATTAGGCTCCATTAAATTGACTAAGGACTGACACCTCTCCAGCGGTATTGCTTTCCATGTACGCTCGACTATGCTCAAAAGTTGATAATTGTTCAGTGGCTTTAGCTCGGAAACAGCTTTTTTCACATCTTTCCAAAGGTTTTCAATTGAGTTATGGTCAGGACCCTAATTCCGTTCCGCTGAAACCAATCTTTTGCTGTTTTGCTGGTGTGTTTTAGCTCGTTGTCTTGTTGAAATACCCATTTGAATATCCAAAATATTCGCCCTATGCCGTAGTACAAAAAGCATGTTCAAACCATAATATTGGACTCCTATGTTTTAAGGAATATATCTGGGATTGTACTCAGTGTTCAATGCGTCCATTAATCACTGAGTACGAGAACGACTCGTTGTCGTTCGGGCCAAAACGACAACGAGTTGAGACAAATGGATCATTTGCAACACTCTGGCGCACAGCTTCCACGTTGTCTTCAGTCCGAATATTTCTATGAGCACCTCTTCCAGAACGGTCGGTCACTGAACCCCGTTCCTCAAAATGGTCGACCAAACTTCTAATCATAAAGGCTGTGGGAGCTGATCTTGAATTAAAATATTGGCGATATTTTCGCTGCGTCATAACAATTGATCGTTGACAAGAATAGAAAAAATCAATTCGTGTTTAACATTGGTTGATCTTATTTGGTCCACCCTGTAGCAATGAGTTTCGCCATTCTTACAGACAAAACTCTTTTCGACTTCGAGTTTTAGGTTTTTTTTTTCATATTTTCTACCATTGGCAATCATTTCTGCGGAGCAGCCAATGATGTTTGTTAATGTTTATTAATCTGTATACATAGAGAAATAATAACGGCAGACGCCCAAAAGTATATATATTTGTGACTGTCATCAAAAGTTATGTCGATCTACCTATGTTCGTCCATCCATCTGTTCATATGTCACCACTATATGTGACTTAAATTTTGAGCTACGAACATAAAATTTGGTATATAAGCTTTCTAGAACCCAAAGCAATATGTGCAAATATTTTTAAAATCCGGCAACTTTTAAAAAAATATCGTTTCTCTCAATATTTTTGGTAGAAACTAAAAAATATTGTCTAGGTAAAATATAGAGGAAGTCAACGTCTGACTCTCTCCACATTTCGTTCAAACGTTACACATGGTAACGCCCATTTTTTTAGGGGCGTTTTATTAAAAAAAAAAACTTTTCCAAAGCTATTTACGGTGATGGTTAAGTCTTATTATTAATATTTCATCAAAATCCGTGAACTTCGGGTGCGCCACGTCCACCTTCAGCAAAGAAAAAGTTGTAGCTACAGTTTTCTGATAAAATTTCTTAAAAATAGCAAAAATATTCTCTCAATAGAAAAATGTCATTGCATCTTTTTTCCATATATCTAGGATTGTACTCAGTGTTTAGCGGACGCCTCACGTATTCATAAGACTCATAAGATTCAATTTTGCTCTCGTCTGTCGAGAGAATATTTCTTCAACTTTATCAGAGAGTGAATTAGAGGATGGAGATAGGGTATCATACGATCTGTTCCAGACGGATCACCGAAAATGCAACGTTAAGAATCAAATTCCAATACCCGATTTCACTAATATACACTAACAGCATTTTAAAGTTAATCTTTCTATGTTTCACCAACGGCAGACGGTGAACTTTTAGTATTCCCTCCCTGTATACCATACAATTTTTGTTTTTACTGTACGTCAAACTTGCACTCGTAGGAATGTAGTAGAAATACGTCTTATGAATTTGAAATCCACATCGTCCAATCCGTCCCCGATCTTCATCATTAGATGAAGGCGAAAATGATGATTCTAGAATCCTAGTAATTATGTAAAATGATTGGTACTAGCCAATTTGAAAACCCTTAAATGTAAGAAATATCTCAACTACCAGATAGTTTTCCTCTGGTTTGTAGGTTAATGAACCGCTTTTCAAATTTAACTGGAACCTTTTAATTTATCGGGTGTTTAATAAGCTTTTAATTTTAAAAGTGATTGGTGAAACAAAGAATGTCATTTTTAAATGCCAGTCTGTTAAATAGCTAATAGTTATTGGTGAAACAAAGCATAAGTCACATACACACACATATATCCTTCTCATTTCATCTCTGCTTCTTCCCACCTCTGAATGTTGTCATCCATTCAATAGATGGGTGACTTCAGTACTTAAAATTAAAAGAGTTTCAACGATGCTGCTTTTTTAGAGAAAATGGTTTCCCATGACAATATCAACAGTAATTCTGGCATTTGTTGGCTTATGTCTTATGCTTAGGCAAAAAACTTAATGTATTCCCAAAATTTTATGAAAAGCTAAATTTCATAGGAAGAGCGCCATTTATCACACTTCGTGCACAAAATAACATTAATAATAATTTGACAGAAAAACTTATATACTCGTACATATATATACATAAATAGCCATACGTGAATTAACTGCATAAAATATATTGGTGCTGCACCCCATTGCGAAGTATTCGCTTTTAGTGTTGTTTTCTTCCAAAATGAATCTAATAGTCCTTAAAAGTGATTTACAACGAAACAATGGGGGAAATATAACTTGCGATTAAAGCCGCAAAAGAGGGTTTGTATCCTTTATATGTACATAGTTCAAAATTGTTGTGTAAAATTTCTATAGCTGCGTGACCAGACTTCTGTCGGTACCAGCAAAAAGATTTCAATCTATTTAATAAACGCTGGGTACTCCATAGCGTTGCAAAAAAAAAAAAAAAAAAACATTCTTAGTTTCCCTGAAGTTATTAGATGCAATTATATTCACGCGGTCACTTACGTAAATAAAAATTAGAAAAAAAATGCTTTACTTTGCCGTAAATATTGCAACATCGCTTGTTAGTCTCATTTTCTTTCTTTTAATAGTTGACATTTGGCGAAGGACAATATTCTGGATTTTATTGCAAATTTAAAAGATAAACAAAAGCAAGCACGGAATTGAAGCTCAGTCAAGAAGGGGCATAATTAAATTTAAAGTTAATAAAATTCGTTCTTGTAATTTTTTATTAACATTTTGAACCGGAAGTAATAGACATTATAAAAAACGATTATTTGTTAGCTATTAAAGGATTTTAGTTGTAAGGGACTTACGTTTTAAATTAATTTTAAGGTGTCTTTGCAATAAGCAAGGCAGGCACTTTGGGGTAGGTTCGAGGGTTTAACTTTTAATGACTTGACAGGCTATGCTGAGTGGTCATCCTTATCAGAGTCGCTATTGATGAGATATCACCAAAGAAGTGGGCGAGCGTAGGTTGGGTGTCGCAGTAAAGAGGTTAAACGCTAGAATCCATTGCGAAGGAAGGACTGGAAACACTGAAAATGAAACGATGGTAGTTATACAAAGTGCAGAGATCTACTACTACTGCTGCTATCCACAACAATAACTGCTATGTCAGCTGTCACCCTGACTTCATATTTACATAAGGCGATGGAAAAAGATGTGTGGACAATAGTTCAATTACGTCATATACCGAACGGATAAATCCAAGGAGATCGCTTTGTAGCTATTAGACTCTACAGAGCGAACAGTGGAGATGAAAGAAACAGCTATCTGCTCTATCTTGGAGATAACTTTTGACAACAATTCAAAAGAAACTGTTAGAAAGGCCCTATTAAAAAGGAGGTAAAAGGGAAGATTTTCAAGTGAATATGTGAGGTGTGGAAACTACCGGGACGCTGGAGGGGCTGTTAGTGTGGGTACAACTAAAAAGTTCTCACCAAAGGGGGTCCCATCATCTCTAATGACGAACGAGCAATTCAACTGGAAAACAAGTCGCGGCAAAACTAGCATAAGTTACATAAGTATACTGATGACATGAAAATACCCAGGAGGTGAATTGAATTTTACAAAAAAAAAATAATTAAAATTTCGAGAAACATCCTTCCACTAATTGTAGAAACTTAAGGTTAACACGGACAGCGTGTTTATCTTCCAACATGTATGTACAGAGTCTTTCGATAGCCACGCCTAGACTTTGACAGCCGATTGTGGCTATGTCTGGAAGACTCGAAAGATATCGAGAGATGATAACCGATTTTTTTTTTGCTGGAATTGGATGATGTGGAGAAAGACATAATATGGTTCCAGCAAGACGGTGCTACGTACCACACAGCGAATAAGACAACATTATTGAGGGAAACGTTTCGATGTCTTCTTAATTCGAAGATGTGAAGTTTTCCTTTGGGGCTGCGTTAAGTCTCTGGCCTATGCCAATAAATCAGCAGCAACTTACATCCTGGCGAACAACGTCATTCAAGCCGTTGCGTTGCTGAAATACAGCCCAATTTATGTGGAAGAGTCATCCAATATTTTTTCTTTCGGACCTGCTGTGGTGGTGTTATTTTATAACATAATGCCATTGAAAGTACTTTAATCTACAATCGATCATACCTCGCAAAAAGCTAATTTTATTCAATTTCAAAGATCGAGCGCCCTTATTTAAAAACAATTGACATACATATATTGCACAGATACGTTGATTGGACGGGAAATTTTGTAAATTTAAAATGGCAGTGTTTTTTAATTCTATCGAGCAATATCTCTCTGAATGCCATTTTCAATTTCAAAATCTTGGCTTTTTTATTTTAGCGCCATTTTGAAATCACCATTTTGAATTTCTAAGTTAGCACTCCGCTCCGAAGTCGAATTGGGTAACATTAAAAACATTAAATATTATGTTTACTTAATTTTTTTACTTGGCGGAGTTGCAGATACACCCGGGTCCGCCCCACTGTTTTCCGTAATTTTACTGGAAAATCGCATCGTTTTTTTTTTAAGTTTAGGTGCATACCGCACAGTTTTTCGATGTCATAACGAAATTCGCTTATAATAAGTATGGTGTCGATTTCAACTGTGAAAAAAGAATATTATGATCGAAATTTTAGGTTTGAAATTTTCTAAAAATGGACGCAGAGTTATTTAAAATTGGTTGTTCAGTGCGAATATTTCCGCGAGAAATACTATTACGATCAAAATTTTAGGTTTCAAAACTCCACAAGATGGATGCTGAATTTGTTGAGATTTTCGAAAAGTGTACGAGTATCTTTTCAATCTTGTATACTTTATCCGACTTTTCCCTACAATTAATAGAAGTTGTTTTAGAGTGCAAATATATAATCCACCATTTTGAATTTACAAGTTTTGACTCCACTACATACCTCCAAATTCGAATTAAGCAGCCTTTGAAACCCGTTTGCCTATATTTTTCGTTGATTCACGCAGAACCTGATTTTTTTATTATTATTATTTAGTGTTTTTCTGTGCCATTTTGAATAGAAAACACTTTTCTCCCTGTTTATATTTTTTTATGATACTTAACCTTTTTCTTAACTTTTTTTTACTTGACACTCCGGCATCTGCCCCCTTTTTTCTGTTAGAGAATTGTGTGAGTTGACATTTAAAAAATGTGTACCCTAAAATTGCAGTTAATGGAAATTGGTTTTAACTGTAAAAAAAAAAATTACGATCGATTTGCAAATTTTTTCATGATAGAAGCGAAGAGTTCTACTTGATTCTTAAATCTTATATCGCAAATCGTTACTTTCGAGTAAGATATGAAGATGAATACTCTAATTTAAAGAAAATATCTACTGAAGTTCCACAAGGAAGTGTCTTGGGACCAATCCTTTATCTCCTATATACAAGAGACTTACCTCAGCAGGAAGAAGCTAGCTTGGCGACTTTCGCTGACGACAACACAATTATGACTGTTGGAAACAATATTGATGAAGCAGTGAAAAAATTACAAAAGGCCATTAAATCTGTAAGTGATTGGACAAAAAAAAATGGAGAATTAAACTAAATACTAACGCAAATACTGCTAAATATTTATTTAGCATAATAAATATTTGGATATAACATTTGACGCCAAGCTCAGATGGAAGGAGCGTGTCAAAAAGGAAAAAAAGAAAAACAGGACCTAAATATTAGACACATCTACAAATGCATTGGTTAATAGGAAGGAATTCCCAGCTATTAATTGACAACAAACTGCTATTATACAGCAAGTTCTGAAACCTGTATGGACGTATAGGATATAGCTTTGGGGCTGTACCAAAATGACAGATCTAAGAATAATACAAACATTCCAAAACAAAGTACTAAGAGGGATCGTTAATGCACCTCAAAAATTTAGAATGCCTAACGAAAATTGAGCTTTGTATTAAAAATAATATTTCGGTTTTGTTTTATATAGGTTTTGAAATTCTATAGAAGGTAGGAACCGAATTTTTCAAAGTTTTCACAAATTGCAGAAAGCATCCAAAGTGTAAGATATTACCACGAGGTAACTGAAAATAGTTTTTGAGTGGGATTACATACAAAATTATTAAAATCCAAATTGTAGGTTTTAGAGTTTCTACAAGTATTTCTGATATTTTTCAAAAAATATCCGTAATCTTCCAAAATGTCCAACTTTATTCCGAACTTATTGAATATCCGTTTTCAGTGCGAATATTCCGAAAAGTTTTTTTTTTTTTTTCCTTCATAATGTTAACCTCGAACTGCGGAATATGTTCCAGTGCAAATACCTAGGCGCGATTGTAGATCCGAAACTTAGTTGGAAACTTAACATAGAGTAGCGGGTTAAGAAAGCAAGTATGGCTTTCTATGCATGCAGCAGAACGTTCGGCAAAAAATGGGTTCTCCAGCCAAAGATGACCCTATGGATGTACACAGCCGTTGTGCATCCAATTCTTACCTATGGCGCCATAGTATGGAGGCCCGCCTTACATAAAAAATATAACATCAACAGAATCAAAAGAGTACAAAGGTCGGCGGGTATAGGCATCACAGGAGCATTGAGATCTTGCCCAACAGATGCTCTAAGTGTGATCCTGCATCTGATCCCCCTTGAAATCCATATTAAATTTTCAGCTATATGCGGTGCAGTCTGGCTCAGGGAAACTGGATGCTGGACAGCAAAGCCATATGGCCACTGTAAGGCCCTGAAGACGATACCAAGAGAACTGGTGACATCTTCGACCGATTACAGGACTCCCACGCCCGACTTCAGCAAAGCTTTTTCAGTAAAGTTCCCTACCAGAGCAGAATGGAAGAACGGAATGGTAATCAATTACTTTGATATCTGTATATATACGGATGGTTCGAAATGGAGTTGGCGCAGGCATTTTCTCGGACCAACTGAATATATCGAAATCCTTCCGTCTCCCAAACTCTGCTAGTGTCTTTTAAGCTGAGCCTGCCGCATGCTAAAAAATCTCCCAACGTCCAACCTAAATATAGGTATCTTTTCTGATAGCCAAGCCGCAATCAAGGCCATTGATTCGGTTACCATATCCTCAAAACTGGTAGAGCAATGCCGGTTTGAAATAAACGAACAAAGCATACATTCTGGAATTACTGTCATTTGGGTCCCAGGACACAGTAATTATGAGGGTAACGAGCGAGCAGACGAGCTCGCCAGGCGAGGGTCAGCCCTTAACGACTCTCTAGCGGAAAGAGTCAATATTCCGATAGGAGTCGTTAAGGCCAATTTACACCTTCACTTCATCCAGCTAGCCAATCTCGGGTGGAACAACCTTACCAGGTGTGCCATATCAAGTAAGACTTGGCCCAGTTTCAACAGACCTAAATCAAATGAGCAAGCGCAGCTGCAAAGACAGTAACGAGAGGGAAACTCTTTTCCACTTTCTTTGCAGTTGTCCTGCCCTAGCAAGGACCAGGCAATGCACGCTAGGTAAACCCTTCTTTGACGATTTCAGAGACATAGCTTCTAAACGAATTGGATAACTAATCCTATTTCTGAACTATTTTTATATATATCTCCAACATTATATTTTCTATCTCCAATAACACACGTAAACAGACAGGGTACACGAGTTTTGGTGGTATAAAAACGGCGTACTTAGCGCTAATTGGGTTCTTCCGAACCACCACTTTACATACCTACCTACCGCGGAAAATGAGTAAAACACACAAAAATTTAATTTTAAAACTTTATTTTTCTTTTAACCGTTATTTCTTTCTTCTCTTCAGCATATTCGCCGAGGTCGATGGCAATTTCTCTCGTGGATGCTGATTTAGCTAAATTCGATGAACTCGAATTATTTTGCTGACTGCTGATATGTCGGTTAATGGCATCGGCATTTTGCTGGCTGCTGATATGTCGGTTATTGGCTTCGGTATTTTGCTGATTGCTGGTACGAGTATGTCGGTTATTGGCATCGACATTACTTTAGCGGCCACTGATATCAGTGTTGGATGTTTCATATCAAAAGGTATAATGCGAAAATCATCTAATCTAAATTGCAAATCTGTTTTAATTTTTGTTATTCCCTATAATTACAATTTAACAATTTTGTTTGATAAAGATATTTTTTTTTATTTTCTTGTTTTATAATTTGCGCGCGTCAAAGTTGACATGATCCAGATCGAATACGGCTATGGACCTTCTAATTGCGATTGCCCTGTTTATCATTTTTAATCGTATGCACTTGAACGCCACACTTTATTTACTTTGTTCATTTTTTTTTTTTTTAAATTTGCACGTGTGAAAGGGGTTATGAATACCCTTATACTAATTTAAGGACACGGGCGTTTTGAGGAAAGGGGAAGAGACAGAGAGAAAGACAGATTGGTGTAGTTGGTTTGAAACTCAGCTGGTATTAAGTTTCAGTGAACTCCAAGGATGGCTGTCCAGATAACTGGGGAGCTTGTTTTGTTTTTGCTTTTGTCGTTGCTCATGATTCACAGTATTTTTTTTTTCCGCAGTAGAGTTGACATAAGCTTTCGCAATTGATCGACTTTTTTATTTATTTCATGCGAAATAAATAGATGATTATTGACATCAGGATTCGAACCGTGAACCTGTAGCGTGACAAGCGATGATATTACCACTACACCACGGCCACCCTATTCATTAACTTTTTACAAGATGAGGGTCGACAGATACGTGCAAAGCAATGTCAAGCCCCTAAAAATTATAAAAGAAAATATTAAGTTCGAATTATGTTTGAACACTTAGGTTAATGATAGAGCCCTGAACTATTTGAAACTACTGGACCACTTCTCTTGCAGCAGCATCGTTAACCGTATCATTAATTAAATTTGCAGCGCTTTCTTTCAAAATGGAATATGTAAACATGAATATTTACACAGGTATTCCGCAAATGGTCTATTCTTTTATTACGTGTGTACGAGTACGCATAACTATGTCGCTTCAGAGTGTAAACAAGTTCTTCTAGAAGTTATATAAAAATAAATTAAATTGTATATATCAAATATTCTTCAAATATTGATTTCGAACAAAATCGATTGAATCATTTGTAGAAACCGGTTAATAAGCAAAGTACCGTTAAACGTATTTTTCGAAAAAAAAAAACCTGGTACGCCATCTGATAGCATCGAGTATCACATTAGATCAAAATCGTCAGAGCCGTTTTCGAGGAAATCGATTTCGAATCGACCGTTAATTTTGTGGTTAGAATGAAAATTCCGACTTATGGCCCTACTGATCCCAGATATGAAGTTTGAAGAAAATCCGCTGCAGTCTTGCGTACAGTCACACAGAACTTAACTAATCCGCTGGTAGCTCCACTTCAGACTGATCGAAATCGAATGGATTTAATATTATTTTGCTCATACAGCTAACTCAGGAACCACCCAACGGATTTTGGTGAATTTTGGGTTTGGAGTTATGTCGCATATGTAGATATATTTTTCTGAAAACCGACTAACTTTTCAACCACGTAGTACAATATTTTTCAAAAAAAAATTGTTATAATTATTCCTTTACTTCTTCATAAATTCAAAAATTCTCAAATTTTTAGCATAAATAGCTTCAGTGATAGAGGGGGGGATCGCAAATGGTCGACTTATGGGACTTGTTTGTTCAAAAAACTTTATCCAAAAGAAATATTTAATATTGAATCCATTAGTGTTCATAGAAAGTTTTTTCTACTCGGCATGTTAATAACCAATATTGCGTGTCACCTTCAATTAATCGTAATACATGCACGACACGATAATGCAACTGCAGCAATTGTGTTATCCAATAAAAGGCAATGCAATAGGTAAATTTCTGATCATTCAAGTGCAGGAGACGTTATTGTCAAGAACTTTTACAGTCAAAAGAATAATGTCAAGTAAAATTATTCAAACGGGGACGATTTTTGATGCCAAGGAAAGGATATGGAGGGGTATCAAGCTGGATACAGAAACGGGATCAGATGTCTCCTTGGGACGATCGGTATTGGAAACATTGGTCAAACATCCTGAACATATATCACAGGTAAATGTTGCTGGACTACAAATATACATGAATTTTATTGTGATTATCTCAAGGGTTGTGCCATTTGGAAAACAATTTTGCAAAAATTTGCGATTTCCTTTTATAGATCTGTGCCAACAGTGGACGACAGTATACCAATGAGGATATCGCAACTATGAGCATTCGTGTGGCGCACCACCTTCAGGAAATCGGCCTGGAACAGGAAGATGTCATTGGAATTTGTGCCGCCAATACGGATTTCTTGGCGCCCTTAGTCTTTGGTGCACTTCTGTGTGGGACAACTTTAAGTACGTTGGATCCCTCATTCGATAAAGGTGAGCAGGTTGTCCTAGTACTCACAGAAGTTGACCATATACTTTAATAGATGGCATACGACACATCTTTTCGATAACGAAACCAAAGCTTATGTTTTGCGATGGAAAGGTATATGATACAGTAAAAGAAGCCCTGGCAGAGGTCGACCTCAGCATTCCTATCTACACAATGAAGGATCATCTGAAAGGAGTAAGACAAATTGATGAACTCATCGCATCAACTGGAAAGGAAAAGTCCTTCAATGTGAAACCACTAAAGTTGGGTAGCAGGCAAACAGCTGCCATTCTATGTTCTTCTGGGACAACGGGTCTTCCTAAAGGAGTCTGCATGTCACACGAGAGCTTGTTCAATACAAAATTTGTGTAAGTAGGAATTTATCCTCATTTTATCATATATTTCGAATTGTTTTCCTACAGCAACTTATCACTTGACGACAAGCTACTATGCTACAGCACTATATACTGGGCTTCAGGTCTTCTGTGTCTGCTTCAAGGAACCCTAGCCTCCTGCATAAGAGTCATCACTGATCAACCATTCTGCCCTAAACTATTCTTGGGAATGGTGGAGAAGTACCAAATTAACATTGTATTCACTCCCCCATCACAGATGGCGACGTCAATCCAATCGCCTGACTTCAAACAGAGAAATTTATCATCCTTGGAAATTTACATTTGCGGCGGTAGTGCTGTTCCATTTGCAGTTGTTAAAGCCTTTTTGGCACATGTCACAAATTGCCAAGTAATTGTTGGTTATGGCTTGAGTGAGATTTCGGGAGGGTGTTGCTTTGGAATACCCACTAAGCCAGGTGCCAATGGCCAGTTAATGTCAAACTTTGAAGTGAAAATTATCGACGTGTCTGACAAGCGGCTAGGAATCTCTGAGAGGGGAGAAGTTTGCATAAAGTCCCCATTCAAATGGTCTGGTTACTACAACAATCAAGAGGCAACAAAAACAATTTATGATCAAGATGGTTGGTTTCACACGGGTGATATCGGCTATTTTGATGAGCAGGGATCTTTGCTTATAGTCGATCGCAAGAAGGACATTTTGAAGTACAACAACTTTCACTTCTTCCCCACGGAGATCGAAGAGATCATCATACAGATACCGGATGTAGTGGAGGTGTGCGTTTGTGGAATTCCAGATATTATTTCAAGTTTCTTGCCAGCGGCTGCAGTTGTCAAGCTTCCAAATAGCAAGTTAACAGAGGATGACGTTAAGAACTATGTAGCTGACAGAATGGCTCACTTTAAACATCTGCGTGGAGGAGTTTATTTCTTGGATTCATTGCCAACAACTGCGTCTGGAAAATATATCCGCCGTAAAGTTACTAAAATTGTCGAAACGCTGCGGGATCAAGCGAATGGATACAATATTTAGTTATCAATAGTTGATTAGTTTGCTTTAAATTTAATAAAGCTGCTTTTACAAGCAATACTGAAGGTTGGGTTATACAACATTTATTCACATTTGAGTACCTTATAGTCATCAGGTGGAAAGAATGTAGGGCCCATGTACTGACAAGTTAAATATCATTCCAATACAAACCCGCTCCTGTGATTCCCTATCAGTTCCCGTCTATTTCCCACTGTCCCTACGCTTAGGTCATCTATCTAACCTCACTCGCTATCTAGTCGGATGGGAGCTCGGCATCAACCACTGTTCTGAACGTATGAACCCCGGATCTGACACCTGCTGTCACCTCAAACGTCACAATTCCCTTTTTTTTCAAAATTGATTCCATAGATCCGCGTATTTTTTTATTTCCATGTCTTTTACGTGAATTGTCCATCCCTCAAGCGATTTTTCGATCCAGAAGTAAGTGTGTTTGTCGTTCGTTCCGCCGTCCCTAAGAGAGGATCAATCCTACACACACCAAGTCCCAAGAGAGTGAGGTTCCCCTTGGTCGAAATTTCAGGCAGTTTCCAATCCTTTGTTTAGTGTTCTTCCGCGTTCTCCTGCCCTGAAGGAAATCTACAGTCGTTACTGAGAATTTGAAAAGATCAGTTCCCCAAACTGTTAAACTATGGTAATAACCAAATCTTCACTGTCAGGCAAAATGGTCCATTCAACCTGAAAGTATGCCCAGCGAATGAAACCTCAGCATCGTTTGCCCGATCCTCAAAAAGAGTACCCTCTGAACTGCGCTAACTACATAGGTTTCTGTCTCCTCAACATCGCGTATAAGCTCCTATCTGCCATATAGAGTATGCACGCTGTCATCAAAAGAGACAGTCAACATCGGCGAATGTCACAACAGACAGCTACAATTTTGAGAGAGTTAAGGTCTGCCTAGGCTCCGCTGTAAATTCAAACAATGACCCCAGTGCAGAGATCAAGCGCAAAACATGAACGTTATCAAAGCCAAAACACTTTTCTGGTCGGTTTGAAAGAAAAATTCTTCGAATGATTTTTTGTCGATTTTGTTGAAATTTAATATTGAGTTACAGAAAATAAATGCGTACCAGATTTTTGCCAACAAATGCCTATAACGACACTACTACTACTTCTCTGTTGGTTTGTGACAATTTGCTATTTCTCTGCTATGATTCGATCGATTTTGTTCGCAAACAATATTTGGTATATACAATGTATTTGAGGGTGGCCGTGGTGTAATGGTAACATCATCGCTAGTCACGCTGTGGGTTCAAGGTTCAAACCCTGATGTCAAAAATCATCTATTTATTTCGCATTAAATAAATAAAAAAGTCGATCAATTGCGAAAGCTAAGTCAACTCTACTGCGATGGCATAATACTGGTAGTAGGGTGGTCATATGGCTGAAAATGCAAGTGGACCGTGATAATGACATCAGGATAACGAAAAACAAATACTGCAACGACAATAACAACTAAACAAAAATGCTCCCAAGTTATCTGCACGTCACTCTTGGAGTTTACTGAAACTTAATACCACCTGAGTTGCAAACCCACTACACCAATCTTGCTTTCTCTCTCTCTCTCACTTTCTACAAACACTCGTGACCTGAAATAATTTAAGGGTATTCAAATTATAAAAAAAAAAAATGTTATAAGGTCACTAAATTTGTATACGCTATTCAGGATATATTAAATTTGATAAATACTTTATAACATAGAGAAATAATACCGATAGATCCTCAAAAGTACAAATAATTGTGATCTGGATCAAGTCATGTCGACTTAGCCATGTCCATCCGTTCATCTGTCCATATGTCACCATATTCTGGGGCTTACATTTTGAGCTAAGAACATGAAATTTGGTATATGCTTTCTAGAATCCCAAGCAGTATAAGTGTAAAAATTGCCAAAATCCGCCCACAGACATGCCCAGTTTTAAAATTATCCAGCTTTTTCAAAGCTATTTGGTTAAGTTTTATTGTGAATATCGCACCAGAATCTGTAAACTTTGGATACAAAGAAAAAATTTTAACAACAGTTTTGTGATAAAATTTCTTAAAAATCGCAGAAATATCCTCTGAATAAAAAGATATCATTGCATCTGTTTTAAAAATATCGAAACGCCACCCTCACTTTATTAGAGGTAAGCTAAAAGATGGGGACAGGGTATCTTACGATCCGTTCTAGGCGGATTGTAACTTTCCTTTATGATTTAATTACTAAGCTGCTAAAACCATCTATTCAATGTGTGCCTAATAGTTCAGTGAAACTGCGAAACAAACGGGTCGGACTGAAAATTTACAAATTTAAAATTGTGATGCCTTTAATTTATATCCGCGAGCAAGGATCTCAATTATCGCAGTCTTTTTCTTTATTTATTTTATTTTTTTTTTTTTTTTTTGCGCCATTTTGAATTTCTAAGTTTTGACTCCAGAGGTATGTATCTCCGAATTCGAATTAAGCTGCCTTTAAGACCCGTTTGCCTATATTTTTCGTTTATTCACGCAGAACATTAATTTTTTTTTATTATTTAGTGTTTTTCTGTGACATTTTGAATAGAAAACACACACAACGCTCCCTGTTTATTTATATTTTTTTATGATACTTAACATTCTTCTTAACTTTTTTTTACTTGATACCCTGGCGTCCGAACGAGTTGACATTTGAAATATTTATACCCTAGAACTGCAGTTAATGGAAACCGGTTCGAACTGTAAAAAAAATATTACGATTGATGTTAGGCTTTGAAATTTTCTTCAAGATAGAAGCAGAATTAATTCAAATTTTCGAAAATTGAAGGTACGCCATCTTTCAGAATGTCCAACTCTACCCCGCAAATTAATAACAACATCGTTGTTCAGTACGAATATCTCGGTGAGCCAAGATGGATGCTTAATTTTTTGAGGTTTTCGAAAAGTGTATCTAGAGCAGTAAGTGCTGGTCGATTTTGACATTTCCAAAACGTCATGAACCGAGCTTAGACATATGGCAAGCAAACTCTTTTGACACATTAGTGATTTTGATTTGGCGTCATATACTTTTGGTTGTGTGAAAATGTCTGATTTTGTGCCAAATAATCGTCATTTGCGGGAAATGTTGATTTCATTCGAAGAAAACGGCGGCTGAAGCGTTTCGAGAGCTCCAAAAAGTTTACAGAGATGCTGCTCTAAGTGAAACAACGTGCACTGATTAATTCCGTCGCTTCAAAAATGGTGATTTCGATGTTTACGACCGTCCGCGTGAAGGAAGGGCAAAATCCTTTGAAGACGCTGAATTGGAGGCATTGCTCGATGAGGATCCGTGCCAAACACAAGAGCAGCTTGCTTCAGCATTACGAGTAGGAGTTACCCGTCAAGCCATTTCCAAGCGATTACATGCGTTTGGAATGAGTCAAAAACAAGGAACTTGGGTTCCTTATGATTTGAAGGCAAGAAACGTTGAGCGTCGTTTTTTGCCTGTGAACAACTGCTCCAGCGGCAAAAAAGGAAGAGTTTTCTTCATCGCATCATGACGGGTGATGAAAAATGGATTCATTACAGCAACCCAAAGAAAAGAAAGTCATGGGGACTGCCCGGTCATGCTTCTACGTCGTCGGTTTGGCCGAATATTCACGTTGCGAAGATTATGCTGTGTATTTGGTAGGACCAGGTCGGTGTCATTTATTATGAACTGTTGAAACCCAACGAAACCATCACTGCGGAACGATATCGACTTCAATTGATGCGATTGAGCCGAGCACTGCGCGAAAAACGACCACAATACGAGCAGAGACACGAAAAAGTGATTCTACAACATGACAACGCTCGGCCTCACGTTGCCAAACCCGTTAAAACCTACCTGGAAACGCTCAAATGGGAAGTTGCTTCATCCGATTATTACTTGTTCCGTTCGATGGCACATGATCTGGCTGATCAGCAGTTCCGCTCATATGAAGACATCAAAAAATGGCTTGATTCGTGGATAGCCTCAAAAGATAAACACTTTTACCGTAACGGTATTCGAGCTCTGCCAGAAAGATGGGAAAAAGTTGTAGCTAGCGATGGGCAATACTTTGATTCATTTGTAACCATTTTTTCACAATAAAGTTGCATTTTCATCAGAAAAAACAGCGAGAACTTAGTTGCGCACCTAATATAATATTTCGATAACAATTATATATTTTGAAATTCTATAGAAAGTAGAAGAAATTTTCACAAATTACAGGAAAGCGTCCAAAATGTCAGATATTACCACGAAGTAATTGGAAATCGTTTTTGAGTGGGAGTATGTCGAAAACTGTGCGTCCTACGAACAAAATTATTTCGATTCAAATTTTAGGTTTGACATTTTTCTACAAGGTACATTGTTTTTGTATTTTCGAAAAATTGTCCATAATCTCCCAAAATGGCCGACATTACCCTGAACTTAATGGGAATCGATTTTTAGTGCAAATATTTCGATCTATGTACATGTTTTGTTTGTATTACAGTTATAATGCAATGACGACTTTGTTTGATAAAGATAATTATCAGCGTCAAACAAAAGGATTAAATTATGATTGAATCCGTCATTCTGAAAAGGATTCAACTCCAGTTTTTCAAATTTTACAGAAACAGAAATCGTATTTAATACATTATAAATATTTGCGGAAAAGTTATGACAATAATACATATACGAGGGGCGGCTGAAAAGTGAGATACTCAACAACGAGTCATCTTCTCATTAGTGATAGCACCGTGCCGTGATAAAGTACGTCGGGAAAAAAGGAAAATCGCCTAAAGAAATTCTCGAAGACATGTCATTGACTCTTCAGGATTCTGAGTATTCGTATACCATGGTCAAAAAATGACCTCGCTTATTTCAACAGGGGCGAGAGTACTGTGAAGACAACCCCCGCCCAGGGCGTCCTGTGTCACCGGTCAGTGAAGAAAACATCGGAAAAGTTGAAAAATTAATTCTGGCCGACTGAAGAATAAAAATGTGGCAGATAGCGGACGAGTTGCACATCAGCAAAAAATGGATTGAAGAAATTTTGAACGAGCATTTAAACATGAAAAAAATTTGTGCGCGCTGGGAACCGAAAATGCTCACGCGCCGTTCAATAAGCAACGGCGACTCGAATGCTGCAAAGATTTTTTGGAGTAAGCCGGGGACAATCTCGACGAATTTTGCAATCGAATCGTAAATGTGGATGAGACGTGGGTCGACTTTTTCCTTTTTTCCAATTTGAGTAGGAGTTACGACGCCAGAAATTTGCAGATGAGAACGAGATCAAGGCCCGATGTGAGAAATACATTTCACTCGAGGGAGATTATATTGAGAAATACAATTTTTTAATCGGATCTCTTCTTAATGCCTTAGGTAGCGAAATTACCAGCCGCCCCTCGTCAAATCATTCAGTTCGGCAAGTAGTATGCACTTGAACATCACACAATCTATTGTTTTACATCTAAATACAAAAGATAGATAGGTGAAAAAAGAATGTCGAGCCCCTAAAGTTACAAAAGGGCTATAAGAAAGAATTAAGTTCTAAGTACATTTGACTACTTAAGATAATGTTGAAGAACTTAGCTGTTTAATATGGTATATGGTATATACTTGCACCAAACGTCCTATTCACTTTGTAAATACTCAACAGCATCTCCACCTAATCACTAATTAAATTTGCATTGTTACGACAGCACTTTCATCCAAAATGGAATGTGTAAACATGAATAGGTATGTATTCTTCAAATGCAGGCAGAATGATTCAGCAAAAGATCTGTTCTGCTTTTGTACATATATGTATACTATATGGAACAATATCTGATAGCGGAAGCTCGTTCCTCTTCAAGTTATATAAGAAAAACAGATAGAGCTGTTTCTACTCGGTATGCAAATACTCGTAATCAATGTCACACGTCACCTTCAATTAATCATAATAATTTTACATGGCAAGATAATGCAACTGCACCAATTGTACCAGCCAATAAAAGGCAGTGCAGCAGATAAATTTCTGGTCACTCAACTGCAGGAGACGTTATTGTCAAGAACTTTTACAGTCAAAAGAATAATGTCAAGTAAAATCATTCAAACGAGGACGATCTTAGACGCCAAAGAAAGGATATGGAGGGGTATCAAGCTGGATACAGAAACGGGATCAGATGTCTCCTTGGGACGATCGGTATTGGAAACTTTGCTTAAGCATCCAGAACATATATCGCAGGTACGAGTATGTAGACTGACAGTGTAAGTGCTATTGGACTACAATTAGTTTGACTGCAGTTGTAATTGATATCAATTACATGAATTGGACTGTGATTGACTAAAGTGATGTGCAAATTGGAAAACAATTTAAAATACAATTTACAGATCTGTGACAACAATGGCCAACAATATACGAATGAAGATATCGCAACTATGAGCATTCGTGTGGCGCAACACCTTCAGGAAATCGGCCTGGAACAGGAAGATGTCATTGGAATTTGTGCCGCCAATACGGATTTCTTGGCGCCCTTAGTCTTTGGTGCACTTCTGTGTGGGACAACTTTAAGTACGTTGGATCCCTCATTCGATAAAGGTGAGCAGGTTGTCCTAGTACTCCCAGAAGTTGACCGTATACTTTAATAGATGGAATACGACACATCTTTTCGATAACGAAACCAAAGCTTATGTTTTGCGATGGAAAGGTATATGATACAGTAAAAGAAGCCCTGGCAGAGGTCGACCTCAGCATTCCTATCTACACAATGAAGGATCATCTGAAAGGAGTAAGACAAATTGATGAACTCATCGCATCAACTGGAAAGGAAAAGTCCTTCAATGTGAAACCACTAAAGTTGGGTAGCAGGCAAACAGCTGCCATTCTATGTTCTTCTGGGACAACGGGTCTTCCTAAAGGAGTCTGCATGTCTCACGAGAGCTTGTTCAATGCAAAATTTGTGTAAGTAGGGATTTATCCTCATTTTATCACATAATTCGAATTGATTTCCTACAGCAACTTATCACTTGACGACAAGCTACTATGCTACAGCACTATATACTGGGCTTCAGGTCTTCTGTGTCTGCTTCAAGGAACTCTAACCTCTTGCATAAGAGTCATCACTGATCAGCCATTCTGCCCTAAACTATTCTTGGGAATGGTGGAGAAGTACCAAATTAACATTGTCTTCACTCCCCCATCACAGATGGCGATGTCAATCCAATCGCCTGACTTCAAACAGAGAAATTTATCATCCTTGGAAATCTACATTTGCGGCGGTAGTGCTGTTCCATTTGCAGTTGTTAAAGACTTTTTGGCACATGTCACAAATTGCCAAGTAATTGTTGGTTATGGCTTGAGTGAGATTTCGGGAGGGTGTTGCTTTGGAATACCCACTAAACCAGGTGCCAATGGCCAGTTAATGTCAAACTTTGAAGTGAAAATTATCGACGAGTGTGACAAGCGGCTAGGAATCTCTGAGAGAGGAGAAGTTTGCATAAAGTCCCCATTCAAATGGTCTGGTTACTACAACAATCAAGAGGCAACAAAAACAATTTATGATCAAGATGGTTGGTTTCACACGGGTGATATCGGCTATTTTGATGAGCAGGGATCTTTGCTTATAGTCGATCGCAAGAAGGACATTTTGAAGTACAACAACTTTCACTTCTTCCCCACGGAGATCGAAGAGATCATCATACAGATACCGGATGTAGTAGAGGTGTGCGTTTGTGGAATTCCAGATATTATTTCGAGTTTCTTGCCAGCGGCAGCAGTTGTCAAGCTTCCAAATAGCAAGTTAACAGAGGATGACGTTAAGAACTACGTAACTGACAGAATGGCTCACTTTAAGCACCTACGTGGAGGAGTTTATTTCTTGGATTCATTGCCAAAAACTGCGTCTGGAAAAAATATCCGCCGTAAAGTTACTAAAATTGTCGAAACGCTTTGGGATCAAGCGAAGGGATGCAATGGAAAGACAAAGAAACTTGAAGATGTTTCAGTATCTGCATAATTTTTTTATAGTTAATTAGTTACATAGCTTTAAATTAAAGATATTAATAAAGCTGCATTTGAATGGTGTGTTATTATCAGTATTTGGAATGCGGGCTCATAACTAAATTACAGGGAATAGTATACTCGTATGTACATGTGTATCTAAAAAGCATTTCATTAGCTACCAGTCATCAAGTAGAGAGAATGTGGGACACAGCTATTGAAAAGCTAAAAAAAGGACAAGTTTATCTGTTCGATAACATGTTCTGGATCATGTGCATTGGAGGATTCCATAGACATATCACTATTAAATTATCTTATCAAATGTAAAGTGTGCCAGTAAAGATATGGCTCAAGTCAGATAAGTCGACAACTCGTCATACAAATGATTCGTTTCTCCAAGGCTGTGGTTGACTTCGAAATTCCGTGAAAATTGAACATGCCGTGTAACTCTGAGAAAATGTGGTGCCTAATTGTGGTTTGAAAACAATTCCACCGAACTAGTCCATGTGAACTTTTGAACATCGTGGTGGAAGAAAATTTAATTACCAATACAGAAACCTTATCTCCTTATCTTTTCAGGTGATGCGTTGTTTTGGAATATTAAAATAATTGGGTTCAAAACATATAACTCGAGGGGTAAAATTGATATTGTTAAGATCATGTATGTAGCTAACTAGTTCCATTGAAAAATATACTAGTAGTCGTACAGTGAATCTCTAAAATCTCTGCTGTCAATCTCGCAAACTATTGTATGATATCCTTCAAATATTCAGCTGGGCAGCTGAAAATGGTTTAGGCTTAAATTCCAAAAAAATACAGTGCATTTTCATCTACAGGGTGTCCCAAATCACAACGTAATCCACCGGGAGATGATTCCTTGGAACGTAACAAGCACAAAATATATACTTTGAAACACCATGTACAAGTATTTCGAAAATCGGATAATCAGCTCTTTTATGCTATGCACCGAGGTATGTGCTGGGAGCGTGCAAAGTTTCAGCTTTCTAGAGTATCCAGCGAGTTCGAGAGAATTCGATAGGAAAATACAGGTAAAGTGACAGAGTGTGTGAGACTATCCGTAGAAGATAAACGTGCTATGCAATATTACGCTTCCAGGAAGAGCCAAACCAACAAAATTGTATATAATTCCATTTTTCAATGGGGAGGGTAAAATTGCAATAAAAAGTTTGGAGAACAACAACAAGTCGTATCCGAGAAATATCTGCCTTAATAATTCTAGAGGAGGGATCAGAATTTTTTTTACATTTTTTGCTTTTTTTTATAATTTGCACGTGTGAAAGGGGTTATGAATACCCTTATACTAATTTTAGGACACGGGCGTTTTTGTGGAAAGGGGAAGAGAAAGACAGATTGGTGTAGTTGGTTTGAAACTCAGCTGGTATTAAGTTTCAGTGAACTCCAAGGGTGGCTGTCCAGATAACTGGGGAGCATGTTTGTTTTTGCTTTTTTGTCATTGCTCATGATTCACAGTATTTTTTTCCATCCTCCTGATGTCATCATCACGATCAAGTTGCATTTTAGCCATATGACCGCCTTACTGCCAGTGTTATGCCTTCGCAGTAGAGTTGACATAAGCTTTCGCAATTGATCGACTTTTTATTTATTTCATGGGAAATAAATAGATGATTATTGACATCAGGATTCGAACCGTGAACCTGTAGCGTGACAAGCAATGATGTTACCACTACACCACGGCCACCCTCTTGCAGCTAAAAGGTGATTCAATTGAAGGTTACGATTTAAATCTGGCATTGCTGTGCTTCTGTCAAAGATAACCAGCTGATATTTGACATCTGTAAATACTAAGCATTGACATTTCTACATATGGAGCGATTGTGAAAAAACAATGCATAATAAAAACCCATTTTCAAAATGGAGAAAATTTGGCCAACACGATTCGTGCATTGCGAAATAATGTCGTGCTGCGTTGGATTTGGGAAGGCCAGTGCGTCCTCGCAGTGCCCGGTCACGTGAAAATACCAAAGCAATGTGTGACAGTGTTCGTTTCAAGCAATTGTACCTTTCCTACAACTGCATTTTAACAAAAGATCTACATCTGCATGCCTACAAAATCCAATTGACTGAGGGATTGAAATGGATGAAAATCCACGGCCCATTCACGAAAAATCAGTGCATCCACAAAAAGTCACTGTTTAATGCGGATTTTTGGCCGGCGCCGTGATTGGCGCGAATTCTTGTGGTACAGGCAATGGTGAGCGTTATAGAAACATTATAACAAATTATTTTTGGCACTAATTGATCGATTTCGATATGGAAGTCTTGTTGAAACCGCAAGACGGCGACACACAGTGCAGTCATTGCATACAACGTTTCCCAGCCGCGTCATGTCTCGTTTCGGTCACTAAAATTGGCAACCGATATGACGCTGTTGGCTTTTTCCTTTTGAGGTTTCATGAAGCAGAAGGTGTATGCCAATGACCCCCAAACGATTCAGAACTAAACTACGAGTTATTTATGAACTACCGTAGGATTTATGAAGAAAACTAATGGAAAATTCCATCAAAAGAGCGGAAGTCTGCAAGTTCAGCTGAGGCGCCCTTTGGCCGATATAATTTTTCTTGTTTAATGTCAACATCTCAACGTTATATTGACATACAAATATCAGCAGTGTATCAAAAAACAATTTGTTTTATATTTATTTCAAATTCAAATTGTAACTCCAACCCTTTGGTTTCCTGAAAATTTTCGAACTCGAATTTTTGAACAAACTTGACATTACTACGAGTATAATAGATAAACTTAAAAAAGTGTGTCTCTCAATTTTGTCTATCTGTCTGTATGTATGGAAGACCACAGCCTCAACGGCTGGACAAATTTTCTTCAAATTTCATTTCGGTGGATTCACAATTTGAGGCGAAGTCTGAATTTTCACTAATTGATTTGGATCAAATATATAAAAAATATACATATATATACATGTACTATATATGAAAACAACCGAACGATTTTGTACAAATTTGAAATACTTGAAGGAATTTTATCAGAACCATAGATCAGAGATGAACTTGAGAAGTACATCGCTTGTAATTATTAGATTAGAAATACTATAAATAAGTTATGAGGAGGAACCGAGTAATTATGAGGGTGGGTCAATAAGTCCTTGAAAATTAAAACAAATTGTGTCGTCACCTTAAATTTATTTATTTATTTTTTTTTTGTCAAGAATCATCTTTCAAAAGAACGCACCCAAATTTTCAGACAGATCTGTCAAATAGTTTTGTTGTGGCAGCCATTTTATATAGACGCCTACTACCATTTTCGTTAAAATGGAAAAAAGTGAATTTCAAGTGCTCATTAAACAAATATTATGGGGACTCTTCACCATCGATTGGAACCATTCACAACTGGTTTACTCAATTTTGGTGCAGTCGTTCAAGAACAATTGACGCCGAATGTTCTGGTAGCACAATTGAGGTCACCACACCAGAAATGGTCGACAAAATCCATGGTTTGATAATGGACGATCGGCGAGTGAAAGTACGCGAGCTTGACGAGGCCACAGGCTTATCACATGGCTCAGTGATTTCGAATTTACATAAATATTTGGACATGAAAAAGTTTTTCGCAAGATGAGTTCCGCTCTTACTCACAATCGACAACAAACGCATTCGTTTGACAACTTCAAAGGTGTGTTTGACGATATTCCAGAAAAATTCGGCTGAATTTTTGTTCCATTTCGTAACCGTGGATGAAACCTGGATTCACCACAACACACCAGAAACTAAGGAACAGTCAAAACAATGGACTTCTCCTGGTGAATCGAAGCAGAAGAAGGCCAAGGCGGGTTTGTCAGCAAATAAGGTCATGATGACAGTTTTTTGGTATGAGCTCGAGAAATCGTATTATTTGGAGGGCATCAAAAAATTGGAGAAACGTTGGATGAAGTGTATAGAGCTAAAAGGAGACTATGTTGAAAAATAAAATGTTTTTATACCGAAAAGAGTGTTCCTTATTTCATTCTTCAGGGATTTATTGACCCACCCTCGTATGTAGGCAGATTAAGATTTTTGATATGAGAAGCACCATAATTTCATTATCTTCATGAAGCACACTGCAAAGATATGCCGAACTCTTTCTTTTTTTATTAACAGAATTTCAAAATTTGCTTAGATCGCATAGCGGATTTTATTATTATTAGAATTAAAGAATCTTTAGTGAGAAATATTTTCAGTACTCGTTTGCATTTGAAGAGCGTTTAAAATTTGTATGAGCTCTGGTTTTTGGGACGCAATTTACGAGCAAATAAGGTCATGATGACAGTTTTTTGGTATGAGCTCGAGAAATCGTATTATTTGGAGGGCATCAAAAAATTGGAGAAACGTTGGATGAAGTGTATAGAGCTAAAAGGAGACTATGTTGAAAAATAAAATGTTTTTATACCGAAAAGAGTGTTCCTTATTTCATTCTTCAGGGATTTATTGACCCACCCTCGTATGTAGGCAGATTAAGATTTTTGATATGAGAAGCACCATAATTTCATTATCTTCATGAAGCACACTGCAAAGATATGCCGAACTCTTTCTTTTTTTATTAACAGAATTTCAAAATTTGCTTAGATCGCATAGCGGATTTTATTATTATTAGAATTAAAGAATCTTTAGTGAGAAATATTTTCAGTACTCGTTTGCATTTGAAGAGCGTTTAAAATTTGTATGAGCTCTGGTTTTTGGGACGCAATTTACGAGTATGGCGGAATACCAATAAAAGCAATTCAAATAGTACTCGTATTATCCTTAAAAATGACAATCAGAGTACGATTTCGACGAATATAGTAAATCGTTTTCTTACAGTCACGGTACAGTATTAGGCATGAAAAAAAAAGAAAATGGAATCATTAGAACTATTAATGAACGGGTTGTCTTAAACAAATTCTGAAATCCTGATGAGTGGAGAAAGGGTGCAAATTTGGCTAGTTAAACTCCCAAGGAGTGTCTGGGGTTCAAATAGCACAGCAGATTACATGCTTTCGTTGGGCAATTCAAGCAGTGAAACACTACAAGGAATTTGGCAACAATCAAAGCAAAAAAACGACTGCTTTCGGAGAAAGTAAAAAGAACACTTATTCGGGAGTCATTGAAAAATCATAGACTAACATCTTCTGAATTTGCTGCAAACCTCACTGATCATGTTGGACCTTCAATTGCTTCAAGAACAGTGAGAACAATATTGAGAGAGCAGGACTGAATGCTGCAAGGCCAGAAAAAAGCGCTGAAAGAAAGTAACAAAAAATAGCGACTGGAATTGGCCCAGCAGCATAAGGATTTCACCCAAGAATATTTCAGAAAAAATGTTTTCGAATCAAACTTCGAAGTAAATTTCATAATTTTGTCATCTTCCTGAATTAATAAAATAATACTTCAAATTTAAAATAAGCCAGACTTAACGTAAACTATATATGAAGTTAATCTCCATTAGTTGAGGTTTGGGAATGACAAGCTCAGCCCCCGATCTTAATCCCATTGAGCACTTATGGCTATTGCTTAAGCAGAGAATTAGTAATCACAGCACATTATCGGGTGATTGTTTGAAAATAGCACTAAAACAAGAATGGGAAATCATTGCTCCTGACGAAAGCAAGGAGCATAGAAGTAATCCGAACCAAAGAACGACCAACAAAATATTGAAAAAGCTTGAAAAATAAAGTCTACTAAAAGAAATAACAGTTCTTTATTTTAGTTATTTTTTAAGAAAATCAATCAATAGAGGTTTTTTTTCCCTCAAAGCTGAATGTACGTATGGATAAATGTGATCGCAGATTTATTTTTTAATTACATGTTATTTTGACACTGACAGCTTTTTCACGCTCAAAAAATTGACAGAAACACAGTATCATATCTGAGCGGTACGAAATAAATCGATTTGAGCTTGAGCAACTTTGGGAAATATTGAAAACCTTTTTCCAAAGAGAGTGCTGTGTTACCGAAACAGTACTACAGTCTTCTTGAAAAGAAATCTGCACCAACCGTGCCTGCTGTATGCAAGTTTGTGAAGAAAGTTCGTGCGATTTGCATGCTAATTGATAACAAAGGTTATCCTCGTGTTCGTTCTGTGCACTCAGCCGAGAATATTGATGCTGTTGCCGAAAGTGTGCGCATATACCCTAGGACCTCAACTCGCCACAGATCTCAACAATTGAAAAGTTGCCGCATTAGCCTGAGGAAAATTATGCAGATCTCGGATTATTCCCTTACAAGGTCCAACTGACTCAAAAATTGAGGCAAGATAACCACCCACTTCGTTGTCGCTTCTCTGTTTGGGCTTTAGAGCAACTCGAAATTGACGTCGATTTTATTTAAAAAAAATCATTTTTTGGGATGAGGCGCATTTTCATCTCCGCTGCTATGTAAACAAGCAAAACTGCCATATTTGGGGCTCGGAAAACCCACATGTAGTCGTAGAGAAGCAAATGCATCCTTAGCGTGTAATTGTTACGTGTGGTTTTTGGAATGTCGGCATTATTAATCATTTTTCTTCGAAGATGAAGATGGCAACAACATTACGGTCAACAGAGAGCACTATAGAGGCTTGATCAATTTTTGTTCACCAAAAACTGAGGAAATTAACTTGGTCGATATCTAGTTAATGCAAAACGGCACTACGTGCCATACAATTATTCAACAATCTAAGTTCAATAATCTGGTAATCAACCATTTTGGTGATGCTGCTTGGCCTCCGCGGAACTGCGATTGGACTTTTTTTGTGGGGTGCCAGAAACGATTCAGGCACTTAAGCACAATATTAATCGTTTTATTCGTGAAATAGTGCCCCGAACAATCGAAAATATACTGCAAATTTGGGTGGACAGGATGGGCTACTGATATTATTTTCCATAGATAATCGAAAAGTGTACTCTTTTTCAATAAAGCAAAAAACTTTGAAAAATATTAAACAGATTTTTTTTATAGTAATTTTAAATTTACAGAAATTAAAAAAAAAAGCATTTCGTTCACTTTTCTAGAATTTTTTATTAATTTCAAATGTTCACTTTCCTGTCATTTACTCAGAATTTAAATTTAGTTATTTTAGAGTAGAAGAAAATCAGTAAACTGCAAAAAGTATTCAAGTTTAAAATGAATTTTCGAAATGTTAAATGTTTAAAGTTTAAAAAAAAAAAAAAAAAACAAATAAAATCAAGAATGTTATACATTGAGAAGAAAGTGATTGTTTCAAAGAAGAATTCAAAGTTCTATGAATGGAAGAAACCATACCGAAGATATTAAAAGACAAAAAAAAAACATATTTTCAAATATTTCCAGCTTAAAAAAAAATATTTCCAAAATTATGTTTGAAATTCCCAGTAATGACGAATACAAAGGCTTTAAAGTTTCCATACCCAGAATTTTGCAGACTGTTAGCATATACTAACTCAAAACAACACACAATACTCACAGTTTGATTACTAAAACGTATAACTAAAACTGCAATTCATGCCGCATTAATCCAGTGATCATTCCATCTTCCAATTGAAAGATTATTCCCCAGGACTCGTTAAGTTGTTGATATCTTCGTTTTCGTGATTCGTTTCGAAAATCCTTTATAATCCAGAACACAACAAATAAAAATACCACACAATCCTTACTAATCCGTTTAGAAATTCAATTCAATTTGCATTACCAAACAATCACACGACGAAGATTAACAAGCCAGCAACAACAGGGATTAAGAATTTTTTTTTTTTTTTTTACCAAATTCAAGTTAAATCACATCTGTAATCAATTGAAATTCACAAACTCTTGCACGAGCAATAAGACGAACATCCCCATCAACTACACTAGATTCCTTAATGGACTTCCTTTTTTTTTAGGGGTTAAAAATGACAAGCCACCAACAAGTTCGCGAGATCTTTAGTTAGTTGAAACCACCGCTCAGGGAGAAGGCACGATGTCGACTAACTTGAACCTGTTGAGTCGCTCCTTGTTTATAGTTTTATTTTCGCTTTCGTAGGATGTTCGTCCTCTACTGAACTGAGTACTTGGTGAAAGGAGAACTGACATTACTTTCAGATTGCTCAACCCCCCAGACGGGTGACAGTGTACACTGAAGGGTGGTGAATGTTGTTTTGCAGCAACAATATTCATGTTGATGATGGGACATGTGGGTTTCCATGTGGGTGGATAAACCTGCGCATCAACAGCAACTAGACAAAAGTGTGCATCGATGATGTTGGCCACCACTGGATGACACAGAAACACAAGCTAGGTGGAAATCATTCATCATCATCAGAAGCGCTAAATGTCTTCTACTGGTGAAGGTAATCGATGCGGTTTGCCTCAATTTTTAAGGATATTAGCAATTAATTACAGAAAATTACAGTAGTGGTCGGTCGGTTTGCTCTTAATTGTGGCTGTCGAGGGGGTGGTGGGCACACCCACTTGTTGGTATGCAGTGGTACTTCACATTGATTGTGAAATGCAAGAGCTTATTCTTTTCCAAGTGTTGAGTGTGTTTTATATGAAACGAGGTATTTGATTGTTTGGAGTACACAGGGCGTATGAGTAACATTCAATGGCATAAATAATTACAAAAGGTCGGTGTTTAAGGATTGCGTTGTTACGCTTCATGCCTTCGACATAATAGCTTTAATATTTTGCTGACCAAAGCTAAAGTGCTGGTTTCGAAGAAGTGAATGAAAAAGAGGACGTGGCTGACTAAGGCTGGACTGGAAGAAAAAGAATATTGCAGAAAATCCAAAGTAAAACTTTCAACATCTAACAACGAAAGTCACTAAAGATTTTGTTGATAAAGGCATAGACCCAGAAGACTGAATGAAATGGTGAACATCAATAACAGAAACAGTGTCGGTGAGTTACTATGATGAGGTTTCGAAAATCTTCTAAAATCTCGTTAAATTTGAGAATAAAAAATAGAAATAATTGCTAATTGTTTACCATACCGTTCATTATTTTTGCAAAATGTTTTGATTGGGTGAGTACTTTGGGCACTGCGTTCATTTTTTTCAAAATATCTCGACCGGAAATGGAAAACAAACATATTTCAGTCACTTGGGCAATATAAATAGATAATTTGCATTTGTTTGGCTTCTCCAAAAGAGAATGGATACTAAATAGATAGATAATTGAAGTTCAAAATAATAAAGAATAAATGTAAATGCCTTTAGGGCCTTGAAATGAATTAACACCGAATTATCATCGCCCAATTTGGTACAGTAGACCACTCTGTGCAGTTTTACGTTAAATCATTTCGGGCCGTGGTATAGTGGTAACATTATCGCTTGTCTTGGTTCACAGTTGTGGGTGGCCGTGGTGTAGTGTAGTGGTAACATCAACGCTTGTCACGCTCTTGGTTCACGGTTCAAATCCTGATCTCAACAATCATCCATTTATTTCGTTTGGAATAAATAAAAAAGTCGATCAGTTGGGAAAGCTTAGTCAACTCTACTGCGAAGGCATAACACTGGCAGTAGAGTGGTCATATGGCTTAAATGCAACTTGATCGTGATGATGACATCAGGTGGATGGAAAAAAATACTGTGAATCATGAGCAACGACAAAAAGCAAAACAAACAAGCTCCCCAGTTATCTGGACGCCACCCTTGGAGTTCACTGAAACTTAATACCAGCTGAGTTTCAAACCCACTACACCAATCTTTCTTTCTCTCTCTCTCAATTTCTGCAAAACGCCCGTGCCCTGAAATAATTTAATGGTATTCATATCATATTTGGCGCGCAAATTATAAAAAAAAAAAAAAAAAAAACAGTTAAAATCATGATGTCAAAAATCATCTATTTATTTCATCTACTTATGTTAGTCGAACAAAGTTAAGCCAACTCTACTGCGAACTACTGGCAGTAGGGGTGTCATATGGCTGAAAATGCAACTTGATGGGTGTTGACGGAAAAAAATACTGTGAATCATGAGCAAGGATAAAAAGCAAAATAAAAAAGCTCCCCACTTATCTGCACGCTATCCTTGGAGTTTACAGAAACTTAATGCCACCTGAGTTTCAAACCACTACACCAAATCTTTCTTATTTTCTTTCTCTCTCTCTCTCTCTCTCTATCTACACAACGCCCATGCCCTGTAATAGTACTCGTATAAGGGTAATCATATCCCCTTAGGCGCGTGCAAATTATATAAAAAAAAATTATATTTCCAAAAGTGGAACGTGCCATTTTTAAAAGACTTTTTTTGAGACCATCTCGAAAAATATTCCATTTCACGAAGAGCTTCAGGTCGACTACTCTAAGCTTTAGAGTTCTCAAAGTGTGAAAAGAGAAGCTATAAGACGTTTTTCGTAGTCTTTCTGGCATGAATTCTAAGACTCAACAAGCTTCATTGGGTTTACATGATCTAAACATTTTAAGTGCTAAATCCGTATCCTCTGCCCCAGGTGAATGTTACTGCACTCCCGTAAAGTTTGTGATTGAATCTCCGCCGTCAAAGATCATATTCGTACGAAGAATTTTTGTCGCGAAAACTCCAAGGGTACTTTCAATCGACTTCGACAAAGTTTGCGTTTCTGTGATGCAATGGCAATAAATATATAGAAAGTAGCTATCATATAGTTTGAGAGAGGTTTCCCGTCGCGATTTATTGCTACCATACGGCGGTTGCGGGAAGCCGCACAGTATAGTTTGCATCGTTTAACTTATGTACATAGATTAGTGGAAGAGAATTTTCCATAGCCCTAAACAGCTTTGATATAGTCGTTGATCCCGATGCCGCTGGTTGTTTGGGGAAATTGTTCTGCGTCCAGACTGCATAATAGGAATTTTGCTCTCCAGATCTTCACAAACTTTGATGTGAACAAAACTGGACTTCTTTCGCACTAAACAACAGAGCATATATTTTTAGTCCCTCCTCTCCGCCCGTACAGTGAGCCAAGGCATTCGACTCGCTCTACAAATAACTTTCTTTCTGATTTTTAGCGTTAAAGTCTTGTTTAATAGTTCATTGGTGAGCGCAATTATAACTGATGCTACGCAGTTTACTCTTGATGGGTATTATTATTATTATGGCAACATTTTAAGACAAAACCGCACAGCCGCTCTCATTCGCCATTCCGTTCTTATTTGAGGATCTCTGGTACCTGAATAAACAACATTAGGGCTACAGTGTAATTGGTAAGGTTTACATGTTACATGCAAATAAAATGGACCTTACTCTTAGATGCATCCCTTATACTGATTTCTTTTTTCATTGTGTCCTCTACTAATAGATTGGCTGTGCATAAACTGTTCAGGCCTCATTGTGCGAAAGACAATCTTGCAGATCCGAAAATCATGGTCCTTACTATGTTAGCTAGGGTCATTAACAACATAAATACCCTTCAATTCCTTTATACAAAGTTTGTTATTGCTTCATCACCCATTAGCTTTGCACTTTTTGAATGGCCCTTAGAAGTACAATCAAGTAACTGAGTGGGTCGCATGAACCTAACGCATATCGTTAGTTTGTATAAAAGCTGTCCACCGGGCACTATGAGGAGGTAATTTTGTACGTGTCATCCGAACTCACGTAGAACCCGGTGATCTGGGAAAATGTTTATCTCAGTATTCGCAGAGTTACTTTATATTCCAGCGCTTATTATATACTCGTATAAAGAAAACAATAAATATTTTGTTGCTAACTGCTAATACAGGGCTTGCTCTAACTTCTCGCAGCTATTCCTGCTGTATGAAACACGAATGTTAGGGACCTACAGATTGAAGGATGCTTCTCATAACAATTTTACTCTCGGGTATTAGTCAGACGTTCGCAAGAAATGGGACCGTGAAAAACTTGTCGGACCTTGAGTCTCCCGCTCGGCGATCATGCTGATCTGTCACGGCGCACACACTGGTCATAAATAAGTGTAGTCGAATAAGCAGATTTAACAACTGGCCTTGTGTACCATTCCGTAGATGCAGAGGTAGGTAAGTATTGGTCTGATGTTCGCTGTATACAATCTTTCGGCAAGCTTGTAAATTCTAAGAGCACAAGTGATTTTAAGTTCAATGTCATCTTGTTTTCTAATAAGATTACTCCAAGTCAGACGGTATTAGGGTCACAAATCTTAAACCGAATACCAATATATCAAACTAATTAATCTAAGCCTCGATACATGTAAGATTCCGAACAAAACTAAAAGAGACAGTTGTGGGTCCAATTCGTAAGGGAGGGATCAAAAACTACACAACTAGCTATCGGCCATCGAAAAATTCACGGAGCAAATCATTTCGAATCGTATATGGGAATTTGTGAAAAGCATATCTTGATCTGCAAAAACCAATACGGCTTTGAAAAGGGAAAGAGCACTAACAAACTTTCTTAGCCCTTAGCATGTAACACCATGTCCTCGTAAAATGCCCACGTAATGAACAAAAGGTCTAGGCATCAACATTGGCTACCATTTTCTTTGGAACGACACATAAATCATCTACGAAATAAGCTGCGAGGGTCCTGATTTGCGCTCGCTTGTCTGCAGTACAAAACGACGATGTGTGTACGAAAACAAGTATAACACATACTTATATTGTCGAAGTTGATATGGCTTGCTAGTGTGGGGAGGTGTAGTGCAAACTTACATAGGAAAACTGCAAAATATCCAAAATGGTGGATCAAATTGCTATCGAGAAGTAATGCCTCTAACATAAAGGTTCTGAAAGTAAGGCAAATTTTCAACATAAATTTGACACTGGAGTACTAGGATGATGCAAGTTTCCAGACACCAATTAGTCATCAGTTTGGTACAAGAAGGCAAGCCGAAGGAATGTACGAACTCCCATTCTTTATCAATAAGTACGGCAGGAGAAGACTGCCTTCCTCAACACTTGAGAAACCTTAACCAAATTGATGTACGCTCACAAAACCTAAAACAATTTTTCTTAGAATCCATAATTTAATTTTAATTTGAAATTTTTTTAATTTAGTCATAATATAAGTCAAAATAGATGATTAATTTGTTAACAAATTGTTAACAAATCTTGAAAATAATCTCCTGCAGATTGGCTTCGCTGGTCATTAATTATGTTTACTCGTATATCATGTGAAGTATTGTAATAATAAACAAATCATTAAAAGTTGAAAATTTATGTCGACTTCGGACTGTCAATTTATGTAAGCCTGCAGGGTTTAATACTCCTAGCATGGACTTAAAGCAATGACTAGTCTTGGGTATTTACGTTTTTTTTATGAATAACCCAAAATATTTACAGTTACAGTTTGTTATTTATGAGTGAACTATTATACGAATTCACTTACCGAAATACTCGTAACATACATAAGTATGTATCGCAGCTTTACATTTTTAACAAAAAATATCCTCAACCTTCCGACGATGAGGCTAGAAACATCGACTTTTTATAACTTTACAAACCAGAACTAAGTATAATTCCTTTTTGATTATTACGAGCATGTACAATTGAATCACTCACTTCAAAGATAAACTCATCTCTTCTCCACTTTCAAAAATTTAAGCCCGAAAGTATCTTTATCATTGTTGATATATTTATTTTCAACAGCTTCTCGGTACCCGGTACGAAACTCTGCATACGACACAACCATGTGCTATTAAAATACTACCTACCTATTAAAACGCAACTTCTGCGAAAGTGGATCACTGTTTTTATTTTGGAATCCGATTTCGCATTACGCTAATGAAGGGCTCACGATCTAATTTCCCACTATCATCTTTTTACCATAGGATGTGCTCATTCGTGGTCATTCATTTGTAACATATCGAATTTTAAATGGATGTGTTCCTTTCCTATTATCATACTTTTGTGTAGAAAAAGAATATATACTTTGAAAATCTATTTTTTTTTTTTTTTTTTTTACTGAAATAAAGAATGTTAGCCGTTGGCAATTTTGGCTTCTGAAATCTGCAGCAAAATGCTTCCGAAATTCTAACCATAATACAGTGGAGGACATATTTATAAGTTCACAAACACAAACAGTTCTAACAAACAAAGTAATGAATTTATTGGTCTCTAAATTAGATGTAACTAAAGAAAAAGAAAATAAAATAACTTAGAGTATAAATGAATAATTTTCAATAAAAAAAAAAAAAAAACCAACTAATTCAAATCAGTAGCTTATTCAGGGACATACTAGTAATTATAAGTTAATGCAAGTTTAACGAAATTCAAAAGCGCAGAATTAGCTCTTAAAACTTAGTGTGTCCTCCCTTGGACTTGATAACTGCAAACACACGTCTCGGCATCGATTGGACCAACGTTACTGAGTTTTCAGCCCAGACCTGCTTTATTCGTTCTTTTAGGTCTGCAATGTTAGAAAATTGTCTACCATTCTCATAAACCCATTGCATTTAGTGGTATATGGCAGTAGTGGCATATTTTTAGATGCAAACCAGTCCTTTGCCTTGGTGGAAACGTGGATAGCCGCATTATCCTGCTGAAAAATGAACTCCGTACCCATCAAATTCTCTGCATGGTCAAGTCTAGTGCTTAAGCCTTTATACAACTTACCTCTTTGCAAATGGTTAGTAAAAAAAAAAGCTTAAATAATACCCAAAGAATATTTTGTGCGCTGAACTTATAAATACGTCCGGTCCCAAAACATCCAAAAATACAACTGCGAAATTGTATTAAGTACCAGACTACTTGTCTTCTGTACATTGCTGGTCGTCATTAGTGAAAACAAGCCAAATTGCGTTTGTAGAACACAATTCAGTATTGCCAAAGCAGAATATTACGCAAATTTGGAATGAACATATAAATATGTCCTCCACTGTATTTGGTTTTTGACAGGTTATAAATAAATAATAGTTTATCAGTGTGTTTTTGAACTACTCCCCCAAATTTTATGGTATCCATCGCATTATTAGAGACGTAATAAACTATATTTACATATTCAATTTTCACTTTATGGATTTTTTTGATGGATTTGCACATCTTAATACCTTATAAGTCGAATCGTATAACGATAATTAAGTGTTATTTAAAATAGAAAATTACACTTCGATGGAGTATGGGTTAGGGGGTGTGATTGGATGACTTATGCGTGAACTTGGTTGGAATTACTGTTCATACGTACACATTTTTTGTATTCCTATACCAGACCAGCAAAGTAAATATATTATTTGCTTTGGTATGGTAAATTACAACCCTGCAGAATTAAAGAAGGACTTGAATGTGGATTAAGTGAAAATAGCTAATAGCGTTAAAATCTAATGAGGTTTCTGTAGCTAAAGGCCTAACTGCAGCTAAAGGCCTAGCTAAAGCCGAGGAACATGATCGTACAACAACTCATCTGTAAAATATAGTCAAATGAAGGTATGCCCAATGAATAAAATCTCGGTTTCATGTGTCATATCCTACAAATACGAGACACATTTCATCATGGCGCTACAGAAAGTTGTTATACTTGCGAAAGTGAAGCTTTCTAGAGGAGGTATTGTGAGCTTCCGCTAGGCTCGCTGTGAATTCGGAATTTACTTGTAGTGATCAACCCAAGTAAAGCTTAGTATTAAAGATATGTCAAAATAAAACACATCACAATAGTAGGTACGCGTACTGAGAGACCTGAAATTGAGGCAGATATGAATTCATCTTCGGTAATTTTTCTGCAGTTTTCTTCAATTTCGCCTCGGGAAAAATTTAAATTATCAAATGAATTACAGCTGGTAGGTTTGACAGCAAAAAGGATCTGAAATCACAGAAACAAATTTTGACTAAAAATGGCTTGAGTTTGAAGAAACCAACGTATTTCATTGACATTTGTTTAAAAACGACCCTAAATTGACTTTTCTCAAGTTTTAATAAGACGGGTACCTTTCTCGAAGGTTATTTGAGAGAATTCTCTCTCGATGAAATTTTACGTTTTCGTTTTTATTTCAGAAAAGTACCCATATTCATATCTCCCTGTATTCCATTAAATCACTTAGTACACGTACGGTTTGCTGATGTTTTCAGACGTAATACGTTTGCCTATAAGTGTCCGAACGAACCTTATGTTGAGAATCAGGGCGGTAGATTCCCAGACGGAAAGTTTGAGTTATATAGCGACAGAAATCGCTAGAGTTATTCACAGTTTGGTTTTCTATCACTAGCTGGACCAAGACTACCCAGTATTCCAGTAGCAAGATTGCAAGACCTTTGCAACTGAGTCGTGTTCTTGTCCGAGATTAGTAGGCTTGGTCTTGGTCTCCCTTATGCCTTGGAATATTTTGGGCCTGAACAAATTGCTGCTGTATTTAGAGAAATGGTAAAGAGTTTGATCAATAAATGAGCAACTGAACACCAAACCAAACCAAGACAAATAACCCTAGGAATAGTCTAAATAAGATAGGCCTTTCGCTCTACCGCTCTAGAAGATGTGGAGACGTAGCTGCACATATTATATCAAAGTTATGTGAGCAGAAGAAAAGATCGCGGATTACAAAGATCCAAAGGATTATCCGGATATCCTTCCAGCATAATGATTCGAGAATAGGGAGGAAACCTAACAAAATTCATGCAGTATCTCCGATTAATTGAGTAGAGGCACAAAGAAGTCATCTTAGGTGGCAAACGCGAGTGGAAAAGATCTTAACCAAATTGATGTAATAACTGAAGGCAGTTGGTCAAGGATCAAATTGACTGGGATTAAGGCCCAGATTCAAGATCTTAGTGCCTTCTACGATAGTAATTCTAGCGTTCATATCTGAGAGGAAAGTCTTCATTCATTCGTTCGATTGATGGACGTTTGCTTGTTCTCTCACAGGGCTCTACCAATTGACCCCAAGTGTGGAAAGGTAGGTGAACTTCATGGGCCCCTCAACAATCACATTTAGATTCTCAAAACCCAACATTCTGCAAGTTTGTTTGTTTATGTAGCCGCCGAGCGAGAAATGGGCCTAATAGCTAAAGATTACTTTGTTCCAAAAATTGGGCGATTATGACGACCGTAATCTGTCCTTAAATCCTGATACACAGATATTACAGAACTGTTATTTTTGTAGTAAAGCGGCTCTTGCACGGTCAATCGATTGACATTAAGCATGGTGTATGTGTGGATTGACGCTACCCCTTATGTGGGAGACAGACTGCTGGTATTGATACCATGGTATAGCAATACTACGTTCTATACCACATGTCTGTCACTGCAATACTACGTAATAAGCTAGTATACCATGAAATATACCTAGTATTGAGATTCGCTATTTTTTGCTGGTATACCACCATCTTACTGATTGCAGCGCCAATTTTTCTCTATTGGCTAGTGTCCGTAGCTTCTTTGACAATTCTTAGGTATGCACTTTCGTTTTTAAGTATTTGAATTTTCTTTATTTTCATCATTTGGCACAAAAGTGAATCATTTTTATTCATCCTGTCTCGAATTTTCTATTTTTATTTGTTATTACATACAACACAAACGTCAAAGTATACTACTTAACGCCAAAGTCACCGAATACTACGAAATGCAGTCTGTCAGGGGTCGTAGTATTCACTATACCATGGTATTCGTACCATGGTATCAATACCAGCAGTCTGTATCCACTATTACACAGTTCAATCGATTGACGTCAAATTTTTAGTTTTTGTGAGTTTTCGTGGAGTACGGATGTGCGTTGAGTGAAACGGATGATTGTATTGCATATATTGATCTTTTTTGTGCATCAGGATACTTTTCTTTATATTTTGTAGTAAAACTTCATAATGTTGCAATTTTTTATTTCGGTCGTTATCATCTTTCCTTTGCACATCCCATAAACTCTGTAATGACCGATAAGTTTCAATTAAATTCCATACAAATGTTTGGTCTTCATCGTCCCTTAATTTTCCGCTAGCGACAGACATGTTTTCTCTTCCGCGACACAATACATAATGAAGTAATTATATCAATTCAACACTTACACACATCAATCAGCATGACGCTGGTCATGCAAATTCAAAAATATCTAGACGTTCGTCAATCAGACTTCAACTAATGTGTGTGACGCATACAGATACATTTTCACAAACACATGTAAGTGATCGGTGTAAGGGCCGCTTAAGATCCAACAATTGTAATGCGTTGACCGTTCCATGCTGTAAAATGGAAGGACAAGAACTAACTAGCTTTCACTATGAATAACAGATGGATTTGGCAGATGCCATGTGGCAGGGATGTGAGATCCCAACCTGGAAATGGGTAACCCTTCATTTCAGGCTTTCAACTGAAGCTTTGATGTATCTCCTGAGTGAACTCGAAGGTAGGCTGGTTACACGTTCGTTGTCAGTGCCTGTCATTCTGAAATTAGCTGCAACCCAGCGTTTTCTGGCTGATGGCAGTTATTAGAAATTTATTGGGAATGATTTTAGTTTAGTACTATCTCAAATTCTCAACCAACATTTAGCTTAATCCTGAAAGAAATGCTGTCCAGAATAGAAAGATCATATCATCGAAATGGGTTGAGCATGCCGGCAGAAAAACAAAAAGACCAAGCCAGACACCATTCAAAAATGTACCTTCTATCTAGAGGAGATAGAAGTGGTAAGGAGACCTCTTTTACTTCTCAGCTGTTGTGATTATTACAAAAAAATAAATATCACATATTCAACGGGTTAATCAAACAAACTTAAGAAATTTATTTCATATGGTTAGGTGCATTCATTTCTGCATAACAACGGTCGAATCTCATAATTTCTAATAAAATGTCTTTGAATCTTTGAATTCTCAAAAAATTCACGACGACAAAAATGTATAAAAAATGACGTGTGCAATGCGACGATCATCGCTAAAAATACGTTCTACATGTGTTTGACAGCACAGGTGACTTTTTGTCACTTTTTGAGGCGAAAAAAGTCGTCGTACGCAATACAAATCGTCGAAAGCTACATCTCCAATAAGGGTGAACGATTCACCATTTAATATGCTCGTTGCTGTCGATGACAGAATTTACAGCGATGCCTAAGTAAACAAACTCCTTGGCTTTTCCAAAAACAGTCTACCTTGATCATTTAGACAGAAATTTGATGCTAATTGGAAATTTTGTGTATGATTAGATAACTTGCTTAGGAAAAATTCATTTTACATTTACTATCGCTCTATTTTCTGACTGTATGCAATGGCGTGCACATAATTAGAAACGCTGCTGATGCTTAAATTGAAAAAGTCATAATGCTTGCGTTTTAACCTGTAGCAAACTGAAATTGTTTATTTTAGTTTACACATGTTTGAAATATTTGAAATAGTTGTTTAATCGTCAAATTATTTTGATACTTTCATATCACAGCTTACATTAGGGAACAGCATATAAAACATGTCGTGCATGTAATTATAAACACTTGTAATATTTTGATAAACGTGCTTTTCTGACATTTAATGGAATAACCTTTTGTCTCTTCGTGAAGACCGTGAAGATTTCCGATTCTCCTTTGGCAATACTTCCACAGGTTCTCAATAGGATTTAGATTCGGGCTAAATGAAGGGCAGTCCAATGAAGTAATACTACGGCCGAGTACTTTGGATCGTTATCCTGTTGGAACTTCCAAATTACTGGCAGGTATTCCTCTACATTGCTTTCTGAAGGATACTATCATACAATATTGCAATTTATCCATATGTCCCTCAATTTAGTGAACGGCGCGCAAAGATGTAGCACCCCATATGTAACACTACCTTCACCGTATTTGATCGAATACCTTAAGCAACGTACGGCGAACACATGCCGTACATTTTTCCACTGAGCGACATTCCAATGTTTATATTTATGAGCGAATCCCAAACGCTTTCACTATTTCTTCCTGTCTATACTTAAAAAATAACATCAATTCAATATTTTGAATGAGATAATATTTACAAAAACTCACGCTTACAAGTGAATAAAATCTTTTCAAATTATTTAAAAAAAAAAAAAAATTAATTCATAGACCGTTTCTAATTGCGCGCATGATCCAATTCACTACAGCCGATTTCGGTTGCTGTAAGAATGTAACGGTACTACATGACAATGGCATATATTTTGCCACAAGGTTGGCAGTCGTGAGCACTAAAAACAAACATTATTGTGAAAACACAGGCGTTTTGAAAGTTAGAAATACGGCATCGAAACCGTTTCCGTTTACGTGCACGCAACTGTAACTACTCAGTTTGTTTGTCATTCTTGTGTCACATTCTTATTCTGTTGCAGTGCACTTCTTTAACCCGATGAGTCAGAGGAAATATTGCACACCCATTTCATTAGAAAATCATTAAACACTCTTGAAGGCCTTCAATCTCGCTACAACACCGATTATACAACATGAACCCATACAAGTGAAATTATTTCAACAAAATTCTAATTGAGGTTAACAATTATTAGGCAACAAGTAGTATATTTTCATAAAAGAACAATCAAATTGGGCATACCCTAGAAAATGTCGCACGCTATTTGCTTCTAGTTGCATCTACATTTCGCGACTATAAAATGCATCGTTCCTCGGCCAGTAAGCTTATATGTATAGGTATATGTATATGTATATGTATATGTAAATTGTTCGTTTGAAACTTTAGACGTATTTTAGCGAAGAAAAAATTTAAATAAAAAGCACTACAAAGTAAGTTTCTCAGGATCGAGTCCGCACTTCCTCATCTCAACGGCAACCGAGAACAAATAATCGTAGCATTCGGCCCTGAAAAGAGAGGAACCAAAACAAACATAAATTACACTGCAAGGCACTTGAAACACATTAGACAAAGACAACGCACATTGTTTTGGCCTTTTGCCAACTGTTGCCCCACACATAGACGCCATGACGTCGCACCAAGATTGCACTGCAGCCCGGATACTTCATCATTGCAGCGTACATTGAATCGGCTAAATCTCTCTCGAATGGGGTGTTCTCAATGATGGGTACCACCAATTGTTCATCGTAACGAAGATGGCGTTTCTTTTCATCGTCATAGATGCCCTAAAGAAGAAATAGTTGCATTGGAGTCCACGAGAACTACCGACTTGACTCACTTTAATCATCTCCAAGTGTGTGCATCGGAATTCATCGCCTGGCCAGAGGAGAGTGGCCATAACTGCGTGCTGGGAATGTGTGTGAATGACTGCCTCTGCTGCACGATGCCGGTACGATAGCATGAACAGAGGAGTGCACTGACTCTTGGTTAACCTAAAAGTGGAAATGGTGCAAGATTGTGTAGCTTGCGATACGTTCTAAATGGGTTCCTTACATTTTGTATTCCGGAGGCAATTGGATGTCCTTGCCATCGATGTTCTGAACAAAGAGATCCTCGGGTTGGATGCGCTCCTTTTGAACACCAGACGGGGCAATGTAGATTTCATGGCTGGGAGAAGAACAAAAGAATCTGTGTGGGAGGGGTACGAATGATATGCGTGTACTTACTCGAGTTTCATGCTGATTCCACCACCTGTACCAGTGACCCATCCCAAATGATAGAATTGCCGACACAATTCTGGGATTAACTTGCGCGGATGTTCCTTTGGAAGAGAATTTTAGTGAAAATTACAAAGAAAAGTGCTCTGCAGTTGAACTACTTACATCAGGCAAATCCTTGTAGATCGACATTCTTGCTATTGCGGCAGATCAGATTACGTGATGACTTCACGCTGTACAATGGGTGTAATGAAGAATATGGATCAAATTAAAATCACTTTTTTATTTGTTTTTTAATTGTTTATCACAATTCCGGCACACACAGCTGCTCAAACCACAGAAAGATAAGAGAAATGTCAAATTTGACAGAAATATGACCTTTGGGCACGGCCGTATTTGCACTAAAATTGGGATGAAATTGCATTAGATGTCGTTACATACCGAGTGGACCAAGGATTCGATCTTTAACCCCATACGAGACTATATTAATTCCTCTTCATTTCATGCATTAAAAGTACGTAAATGACCGAAAAACTTTGTCACTTAAGAAATCATGTGAAGTGTAGGAACTATTAAACTATTTAATCCATTTGTCATTTCTCTCAACTTATGCGTGGTTATAATAAAGAGTTATTCATTTCGAAGTTGAGAATGCACATCCATGCCATATGGCGTCAAATTCATTTGTCATCCATAGTCAGTTCTTGACTTACCATTTTACAATGTGGACAGTTCTGTAATATGTATAAAATCAACAAGATGACTCCGATTTTTCAAAAACAAAATCTTCTTCACCGATGTCGCACATTACTCGCTCGGTGGATACGTAAGCAATCGAAATTGCAGAATTTGGGGTTCTGAGAATCCAAATGTTTTCCTTGCACCCACCACCGGGGACACTTTGGTGCGCGCTGTGGACAGGCAGAATTTTTTTGAAAACGATGAAGGTGCCACTGTTGCGGTGAATTCTCTGCGCTATGGTCAAATGATTACCAATTTATTTTGACCTGAGATTGAAAACATTAATATGAGCAATATGTGATTCCAACAGGTCTTGGCTATGTGCCACACAACAAAGTCAATTTGGCTCTATTGCACGAAAAGTTCCCCCACCATTTAATTTCGAAATTTGGCGACATCAATTGGCCACCAAGATCGTGTGAACTGATCCCGGTGGATTTCTTTTTGTGGGGCCCCAAAACTTTGGAGGACTTTAAAACCAATATCCGTGAAGTTATGGCCCCTATACAGCCAGAAATGTGCCGAAAAATCATCGACCCCATAAAAATCAAAGTTCGCAAAAAATCCCATGGGGTCCATACAACCGATGTTGTATTCCATTCATAATGGCATAGTCCAAAATTCTAAGCAGTAAAACCAATTCATTGAAATCTTACTTATTTTATTTAAATTGAAATCCTAAAGCACAAAATGAGAATCCGTATATTTCCACTAATCCCGAATAACTTTCATTGCACACCGTATTTCAAAAACTTCAAATATATTGTATTGCTCCTTTAAAAATTTGTGAATAATATTTCGAACTCTTTAAAATACTCCAGAACTCTTGTTAAAATGAAAAGTGCAGGAGAAAGAACTTGTATGTTTTCTAATTTCCGGAACCAACGAATCGGATTCGAAGCATTCTGTTAGACGCTTAACTCAATCACGATGAAGAACTCAGTCTGTTACATATGACTCAACTCCAAAAGAAATGAGTGCGTTGTGTAACTAGATTTAGCTTAAGCGGAGTCAGAGAACGATCTGAGCTCATTTTCTGACATTCATTTATCAGAGATCGGAGCAGATTTGGAAAATTAGAGTAGATTTGATTTGATGTACAGGTGAGAATCACTTTAAGTCTTAGTAAATATGGGAATATTTCAATATTCCATAAAGCCGAATAAATACTTTATTTGAGAAAAATAAACTTTTAGTTAAGTTTGAAGCTACCTATAAAATTAAAATCACTTTCAGTCAATACTTATTTGTATATTGTTCATTGGAAATACTTGTCTATAAAATGCTGGGGAAATGTTTATGGAGATTTTAGTTGTTGTACAAATTACTGTGCGCTTTTGCTGTATATCTTCGCACATTGCATTCGGGTGTGCAAATAGATTATTTTTTTTCTACAGAAGTAATTTAGTTTTGCAAGTTCCAGTAGTGAAAATTTAATTATATTAAATAAAGTACGACTTACAAAAAAGAATAGAGTGGATGAAGTATATATGTACCTAATGAGGCTTACTCTAAAAAAAAAATAATGAAATGGATTGGGCAAGAGCAAAAAAAAAAATTTTTCGAGAGTAATGTTTTGTTATCGCCCAAATTAATTCTTTGGCTACTGATAAAGCTGATTGAAATTAAATTTTCTCGTATGTGACATTACTGTGCGAGAACAAGAAGGTACACCAGTTCCATGTTTACTTAAAACATTTCTTTTTGCATCGCAGAGAACACTACGCTATCACGGTATATGCTCTCAGTATCGTTTCATAATTTTTTTTTTTTCGCTCGGCTAAGGAAATCATCTACCGATCTTGAATTCTATAGAATACGTACAATATTTTATTTGAAAACCATTGAATGCACTCTGTTTTTAAATTCTACTCAAGGTGAACAAAAATCAATTTCGCTGCAAACCTGTCGAACGTGCTTATTTAACTTTAATTGGCTCATTACTATCATAATTGGTTCTATGTATATTTGTAAAAAATAAGTTTCTCTTCCGAAGTAAGCACACACAATTACATTATAAATTAATTAAATTAAAGTAAATTAAAATATCATCATCGTTTTTGTATTCATATTTCTGGTAGGAATTTATTAACTAAATTGACAGTTACTTGCAGGCTGCTTTTGAGCCGGTTAACCATTATAAATAAATAATAACTAATATATATATATATAACTATATAATATATATAACTAATAATAACTAAAATAACCTTCAATGCAATTTTAATGAATACGAGTACCTTTCGCTGATTGAGCCAGCTCACACGAGAGGAATATGAGTTCTCACACGAGTTGAAGATTACTCCATGTATTCTAATTTTTTTATGACCTTTTATTATTTTACAATTGGCGAAAACTGAACCTTCGAGCACAGATCGAGTGTTTTTGTAGGAGAGGAACATTCCAAAATTGAATTTTTTTAATGCCCAAAAGTTAATGAGCTTGCACAAAGGCGCTGTACAATTGATATTGAAACACGCAGAAGGTTGACTATGAGAAGGAATAAATGAAGCGCTAAGAAGATAAAGGGCCTAAGCGACATTTTCAAACATTTGAGTAATCAGCATTTAACACATTCTTTCACTAAGTTTGTTGAAAAAGTGGTTGCATACAACACCTTCATCTTTTACTAAATAATAATCTAGAGGCGATAGAGAAGTCCAGATAATACAGAAATGTAAGTTTTCATATAAGACATTCACCGGTAAGAAAAAAAGCATATTTCAAAAAAAAGTCAGAAGAACTTGCACTTCGTTAGCTCAAACACAAATGTAAGTAACTTGCCTAATCCAGAATGAAGAGAGCAGAAGCACAAAAGAAAATTTCAAAAATACTCAACGAATACATATAAATTGTAGAGTATTTTTTTGTTTCTTCTCCTCTTATTTTACTCTCGTGTAAACCATGGTGCACACTAAAATTGGTGCGCATTCTAAAACTCACATTTGCGAAACTCGACCTGGGATCTTCAGTTTGATAGCTTTAAGCACACTCTATGTATAACTTCATCTGGCAATGCCAAGTGGAAATTTTTTGAATGTAAACTGTCACTTGGGACAGCACACTTTACGTCAAAACACCATTAAAATGCAAAAATTATTTTGAGGTTTATTTTCTAAAAAAAAGAGGACTAAATTAAATCAATTGGCTTCTGATTTCGAGAATGTTTCTATTGAAAAATGTCGCAAACCGGAGTCTCAATAAAATTCCCACAGAAATCTGTAAGTACCGCACGTGGATTCCAAACCCTTCACACCTAATTGACCGCCTTCTAGTGAGGCTCTCGTCGAATGTGGTTGCGACTAAGGACAAGCCGCTCAGCCAAAATGTTAACGAAAACTTGGGCCAACCTACCCCATGGACACATCCTCACCTGCTGAAAGAAGGGGAAGTAGTTCCCAGCGTAAAGGTTGAGGAATTCAAAGAAAGACGTGCTAGACTCATGCAAGCTATCCAGAAGCACTCCTTCAGCAGTGATTCGAGTTTGCGGAATCACACTGTAAGTTGCTGGTATCTAGCAAGAAACGTTTATTTACGATTGTTTTGGGTAGGTAATTATACCATCGGCCGTCAAGAAGTACATCAGCGACAAAATTCCCTACGTTTTCCGTCAAAACTCGGAGTTTTTCTACCTGACTGGGTGCCTGGAACCTGACACTGTTCTCGTGATGACAATCGATGAAGCAAGTCGGACGACTTCCACATTATTCATGAGGCCAAAAGATAAGAATGCTGAGCTGTGGGATGGACCACGAACTGGAGTGGACAATTCACTGGAACTCTTTGGCGTGGATGAAGCCTTTCGAGTGGGTCAGTTCAAATCGGAGGTTGATCGGTGAGTTGAAGTAGATCCCATGGGCAGTTAACAATGAATTCTCCACAGAAAAATAAACTTAGATGGTAAAACCGCTATCTGGTACGACGCCAGTACCACGGAGCAGCATCATCTTACCGAGGACCTCAATGCTATTCAGCCAACAGAAGCTTTAAAGTCCCCGGCCAAGTTTTTACAAAGTATGCGGCTGTTCAAATCACCGGCGGAAATTGAGTTGATGCGAAAGACCTGCAAGATTGCGTCAGAAGCCATCAACGAGACGATGGCGGACACTCAGCCTGGTCACTCGGAGCACCACATCTTTGCTATGGTTGACTACAAGTGCCGCATGAGGAATGCCAGTCATCTGGCCTACCCACCAGTTGTGGCTGCTGGGACAAACGCCACCACAATTCACTACATCAACAACACTCAGTTGACAAGGCCAGGAAACTTGGTACTTATGGATGCTGGCTGTGAGTATGGCGGGTACACGAGTGATATTACCCGCACCTGGCCAGTTACTGGAGAGTTTACCGAAGCACAGAGAGTACTCTATGACGTGGTACTGGTTCTACAGAAGGAACTCATCGGTGAGTGGATGGACGATGCTGATTCTTTGACTCTACGTTGTTACTTGCAGGACTTTTGCTGCGCGAAGGTGGTGAAAACCTAGACATGTTGTTCGAGACAATGTGCGTGAGACTGGGAAAATATTTACAAGAGGAGGGCCTTATACCAAAGTACATTACTAATAATCAAGCACTCGCAAAGGTGAGTAATTTTATTGGTCTTACGGGTTCTTATACATTTACCACCTACCTATTACAGGCTGCCTATGGTTTCTGTCCACACCATGTGTCCCACTATTTGGGCATGGATGTCCATGACACTCCCTTAATGTCGAGGAGTATGAAACTGATGCCAGGAATGGTCTGCACAGTAGAACCGGGAGTCTATATCGCAACTGATCGCTTAGATGTGCCAAAAGAGTTTCGAGGAATCGGAATACGAATTGAAGATGATATTTTAATTACTTCTTCAAATTCTGTGGAGGTACTGACGTCCGATTGTATAAAGGAACGTTCTAGCCTAGAGAATCTCTTGAAGAAGAAGTCGCAATGATTTGGTTACTTATAATTTTGTGTAAGACTACACTTATTTTCGAAGCACGCTGTTGTGCAAAATTACTATAAGTTGAGCGTATATCTTTCAGACAAAAGCAATAAAACTGCGGAAATTCATTTTAGGAAAGTTTTGTTGATAATACTCTTTTGTGATGTATTAAGCTGCATTGGTCGCATTGCTTTTTTAAACGTTGTTTTCTGCATTTCGACCCGATACTATTGCACGAGAAAGGACTACGTCCAGCCAATAAAAAAGCAGTCCAGTCCAGCAGGAGCTATGACTTCTCTTTCGTATTAATCAAATTTGAAGGATATGCTTTGTTAAGGTGACCATGACTGGAGTAGTAACTATTTTCCATATGCTAAAAGAACGATCCTATGTCTGGGAAGAACCACCGAACCATATACCAACTAACTGTTGCATACCAGATCCTAGCTAACAAACTGTAGCTATTTTGCAGCAATCTGTTCACGTTTCACTGTTTTTACAGACCACAGGACCCAATTGCTCTTGTTAAAGAGTCCGTCCGTCCGTTTGTCTGCCACCACCTATTACTTCCTATTCTATAAAAACTGCTAGTATATGCACGATTTTTACACAAGTCAAGCAGAATAATGACCCGAAAACTGATGTGGCTCTCCTGTACAAGCAATTGTTGCAATAAAACATTTTTTTTTAGTCGTATGTAGTCATGTGACATCGTTGAAAAGAGCTCTGAGAAGAATTGGATACATGTTTGCGAAAAATTATTGTTCCCTCCGCCTCACCTTTCCAAAGTACGTGACCCTAAGTCTATGTCAACGTTGAAGTCTATATAAAGGGCTCTGACATTCCAGTCACCTTTTCTTCTGCTACTCGCACGACAGAAGTCTTGAACTCGCCTATTTCTTAAAGACGACTCCAAGGCAAATGCCTAAAGTCAACTTTAATATTAATACAATCATCGATCAATCAAAACTGAGTCTAAAACACAGTTCTGTCATTTGCCTCTGAAGCGGGATATTAAGGTTGTCAAAAAAAAAAAATTATTTGAGTCGATACACGTTGACAAACTTTTTCTAGAATCAGCAGATTTGCAGTTGCTGCCTCAATTCCGTACCTGTACCAGCACTTCCACTGTCATTGTTCGAACAAAATGTATAGTTGTGTCTCTCCAACTTTCCAAAACTCGGTGACGCAGTTGATTTTTAGTGTTCCGTACCAGAATGGTATAAACGGAACTTTAATAGATTCAATACGGTGTCTGTCTGCCTGTCACACGCTTGTAACTTTTGAAACGATTGAACTAGACTGCTGAAATTTTACACACAAATAATATGCGGTGGTTCAAATTATTAAAAATATTTTTGTGTCCGTGTCACATATCAAATTAAAGCTGAACTTGTACAAAAATATAAAAAAAAAATTGTTTAATAAAGTTAAGAAACTGTACAAAAACACTCAAAAACCAGGGCATTGGTTGCCTATATATAAATCTAATGATAGTAAATTAAGCATGGTCTATAATCCGAGTTAACTTCAGCCCGCTCATTGTATTCCAACAAAACACATTATGTACTCGTAGGGCTGAGTTTATAACGAACCTGACCTGAACACTGGTCTCGTATAATGAAAATTATTTCAAATTGACTTAGTGTACTTTAGATGGCGCTACAGTCCAGGGTGGACCTGGGCTTCAACCAACAAACGTCTCCAGCTAGATCGAGCCCCTCTGACTAGATCCATTTCGCTGTATAACCGGTACAGTTTGTAATATCTTCTACTCCATTCCCCATTGATATACATAAACGGGACCAAAAATCAAATCGAAGAATTTTTTTCTTTCAAAACAACCAAGAATGGTTTCATCCGCCTTTGATAACGTCCATGCTTCTGTGCCGTATGGCAGGGGGTTGATGAGGGTCTTATATAAAGTCATCTTAGTTGTCCGTGAGAGGGCTTTGTTACTCAATTGTCTTCTTAGCCCAACAGCAGTTGGCAAAGGTGATTCTTCACTTGATCTCTGCGCTGGTGTCATAGTTTGAATTTACAGCGGAGCTTAGATAGACAAAATCCTTAAACTTCCTCAAAATTGTAGCTGTCTGACCCGTTTTCGCCACTTCCATTTCAATACTCCCAAAAGCACCACTAACAGTTCTCTGCGTTCTTACAATTATGCAAATATCGTCGACGTACGAGAGTAGTTATACAGACCCTGATGTTAGGTTTAGAATTTTTTACAATCCTTTTAAGTATGACATCAGAGGCGCCATTCGTGATGGCTTGCTGACAATGATGCCATTGCTCATCTGCGCTTAAAGTTGGCGGCATTAATCTTCTTGAGAGGTTCAGAGTCATGCGATCGGCGATAGCTCTGACAGTCTCTTGCAATTGTAGCCGTTGAATGTTAAATTTTTGCACAACACTTCTTAGTTGTTGTGGTGTTTAAGATATCCGCATACGGGGGGAGTGCCTTGCATCAATCGCGACGTGATCAATTTGGTTGACAGTTAGTTGATCCGAAGAGCGACAGGTCCCCTTATGAATATTGAATTGAGTGCGGGAGTGCTAGCTACAGTGATGTTTCGCGCCACCGCAAAGTCGATTATCCTGAGTCCATTTCCGGAGGTGTTGTCGTGTAGTCTGTATTTTCCGACGGTATTTCCGAGGATGCCCTCCTTTCCAATTTGTGCGCTAAAATCGCCAAGCACGATTTTAACGTCATAACTTGGACATTGGTCGTAAGTCCTGTCGAAGATCTCATAAAAGCATATTAGGCTGATGTTTTTGAATTTTGCCTTAATGCAGATTGTCATCAGGCGTTCGCTCACATGGCTAAAGCTCAAGACTTCTTGCGTAAGACTGCCTCTGACGACAAATCCGTCTTGGATGGCCGTGATATCTGTTTTATATCAGTCTAAGGCCTCCCCTAACTGCTCGGCTAGACGTGGCCTGTTAAAGATCCGAACATTCCACATGCAGTCCCGAAGTTCGCTGTCCTTATTTCAACCCCCAACCTAGAGGGCCAGATCGTTCGCTTAAACCCGTTGGACAAGGGGCCATATATTTCGATTCCAGGAACCCATTACGGGGAAAAATCCATCAAGGGTTTACCCTGACGAAGTCTTGAAAATCCTTATTGACCTGAGCTTTGAATATGTCGAAGTAGCTCATATAATGTATCCGCTAAAGTGACTGTTAATTTCATCGAGGGAATTCTTCCGCTCCACGTCCTCATTCTGATGAATTCTTGTTAGAAGCAAATCAGATCAGCAAGAGATGCTGAAGTTCACCCATCTGTGCTTGCGCAGGTCCAAGTTATCAGCTATACACGTACACTCAGACTCAGTAAACTGTTACAAACTTTACTTCAGTTTAAGGTCATCTGGAATAAGCAAAGGCAGCATCTCAGTCCAATTTGCATGCCAATCGTTTTCCCCATTTCAATTTTAAGTTAATTTTCCAAAACAAAAATCATTTAATAAAAAATTTATCTAGCACAATAAATACACAACAAGTACGAGTTGATATTACGGAATAAAAGTACAAAAATCCGACTGTTTAACACTCACTACACTACTGACTACGACACTTCACTTTAAGTTCGTGGGAGTGCTAGAACCCATATAGTGGCGTAAATCACTCAATGTAGACTGTACTAGCTTGGCTTTTATGGTTGGCCTTTGTAACCGCTTATAAGCTTCAAATCGATGGCATCCTCCAAAGCTATAGTAGTAGTTTCCTCCCGCGGATCCCTTAATCCAGAGGACATCAATCGGCGGTACATTGTCTTCAGTTTCTTCATTCTGAAATCCAAATCAAGTTATTGAATTCGATGTCATGGACAATAAAGTAATATTACCTTAATGGTCGCCATTAACGACTCCACCTTTTTCTCATCCAAAACAGGTGGAATCGGACGGTGAATGACATTCATTGGAATGTCGTGTATCTCAGCTATACCTGCGCTGTGAACTGAACCGCTGTTAGAGCACATTTTACTTACTGGAAGTAGAAAAACGTGACATATCAGCTGAAAGGCAACCGCTGATGTGCATTTTATTTAAGTGGGATATGTTTACCGAATTAATCGATTAACGCATACTGGAAGGACAGCTATACCGGAAAGCATTCGCCATAAAATGATATATCCAAGGCATACGAGACTGAATGAAATTGATTCAACTATTTATGGAATTCACCTTGGGGTAACAATCTATCATATGATGCTGCTCCTATTTGTGATTTTTAACACCAAAACAAAATAGATCCTTGACATATTTGGAGTTTCAAAGTTGACTCAAAAAAGGTTGTGCGCTACTGCCAAATCCAATACGCGATAGTTTGCAACCATCATCATGCATTTACATACCTCATACCTAGACCAAAAATGTGTGTGCCAGTAGCTTAACCGATTTCAGTAAAGTGCGTTTGTTTGGAAGATCATCAGAATCATGGGCATCGTTAATTAAAACTCTAAAATAAGTTAAATCAACAGCCAAAGTACTGCGGCCAAATACCTGGGCAAAAGCATACAGGGTGAGTATTTACCTCCATGTTCTAAAGTAATGGATGTATGGTTATCGCATTATCGTTCAGTAAATAGTACGTGTGTATGTTTGTAGTCCGTCAGTATATTTCTGGCATGACTTTTATTGGATTTGAAAGTTTCTTTCTACAGAATATTTACCTAAAGCACGAATCGAGATTTCGTTGATCTTGGTGACAATCGGATTAACATTTTTAAAAATACAGTTAATTTTCAATTTCTCCATTTTTTTTTGTTTCGTTTACGATAACCTTTGCAAGGAAGCACCGATTTGAATGATGCTTTCAGGAAAATGTTGAGTAGAAAGGATTAGGTTTGGAAAGTATATACATATGTATGTACATATGTAGGTATTTGTCAATGGCATCACTTGACTTTTTTGCCAGAACATTGAAAATATATATATATGTATATTTGTATGTTCAAATATGGGAAAGCAATCGGTGCGTTCCAAGCACACAAAATTTGTGATCCGCTGGTAGCAAAATCATGGAACTCCCTTTTGACCTTACAACAGCTGATATCTAGAAACTCACTATATTTACTAGAGGTGGGTAACTATCGGTAGTCATCACTTTCGATAATTCTCGAGACTATTCGATTGTTTTAATTGAACCTTTTAATAAAGTCTAGTTAAACTAACAAAAAACAGTCTTAGGCTGTGTAAAATATTAGTCAAATTTTAATTAGATTCTAACATTTTGTCAAGACCTAATCTACTGAACTCCAAATTGACTAGGAATAGTTTCCGTTAATGAGTAAAAATAATTAAAATCAAAAACTAGTTTAGAAATAACGATTTCTTCCTAACTGATTTGATACATTGACTTTAGTTACCAACAATTCAGAACATCTACATGTTTTAATTATGGAATGATTCTATCGATAACACATTCGACTATCGATTTTCGATTTTACATTCCATCGAAGACATTGAAATATCAAGCAGATGTCTAAAATGAAATTTAATCAAATTTTATTGATCTGTAATAGAAAGATTAGTAAGTGGTAGACTAATCCTAAAAGATTTTAATTGAGAAACAAATAATTCCGAGCATTCACTGGATATGTTCAAAATTATCGATAGTAAACGATAGTTTTTTTTTTAATATCAACTGTTTTCGGCTTTCATTCGAAGACCCAATCGCTAATGGGTTGTATTGACAGATGACGTTATTATCTTGTTCTAATGTAGCTAAGAAATGTAGCGAGAATTCCTTTGCTATATCCCCTCCACATTTCCCCGCTAGCACTAGTAGCGGAAAGTTCTAACGGCCCTGTCATCCTCGTACGAAAAGTCGTTTTGCTACATTCTAGCAGAGTACTTGGAACGCGCCGAATATAAATCGACCAGGAGTCTGGGATAGAGCCTTAAAACAGGGACGTATGATAAAGCTATGCTTATGGGGTAGTTAAGTGAGGCCAAGCCCACTAAAGCAATACAATTTGTTTATGACATCCCCTGTAATGCAATATGACCGCAGTGATGCCAAATCGGAAATGCTTAATCTTTAAAAAAAACTCGAAATACAGGATGACTGTAAATGTAAATACATTTTCGTAAAGTTATTACTTCGTAATTGTCACAAATTTGCATTAAATAATTAAATTGTCCAATTTAATTTAAAACATTGCCGATTTGACATCACTGAAGTCATTTTACATTTATGAACTCAAGGATCATCGTTGATGCATTCAAGATCTTCTATAATAGCATGCATAGTTAGTAACTCATATTGTCTATAATTTAACGGCCAACTTTTCTTCTTGCCGTCATTGTTTGCTATGGCCATATCAATTATCTTCGTTAACACGATTTGTAAAGTTAGGCCAGCAGTTCCCGAATTTTTCTCTCAGCACAAGCACGTGTTACTCTTAATATTTCACTTACATCGGTTGCAAAAATCACCTAATTTATGATTTGTTTATATCGCTAAGAAAATACTTCATAACTACATTAATCATCATCACAATCTCTAGCACAATGCTGTAAGAGTCAACAACCAGTTGTGAAATGCTTGTACAATGTATTTTCCATATCTAAATATAGACTAAGCGATTTCATACTGAAACCTCTAACTTACTTAATTCACACGACGACAACTTGATAATGCAATTCAATCTCTGAAACACAATTGACATTACGCGAAATTAGCTAAAAGAAAACCTCACGAATCTGAGGACCGCGCACACCTAAGTTAATGACGATACTGAATCAAAAGTCAGAAATGTAGTCACGCTAACCCAGCAAGTATATCATTATGTTTATGACTCAGATAAAAAAAAGCTTTTCATACTCGTATGCTTTGTAGTAACTAATAAAAGCTTTAACCAATTAAAATGCCATATCTATCAATAAAAAATAAATGCATTTATTGAAAAGTAACAAATATTATAGAATAGGGTCAATATTTTATTAAAAGCTCACAGTACGAACACCTCGCAAGCTTTTGTCAGCCTTCTTCAAAGTAAGCAGATTATCTATTTGCCTAGCACGCAACTTTCCCCAAATAATGTAATTGCTCAATCCCAGAATCTGTGCAGCATTAAGAGCAGCTGCTTCTGGATACAGCACCGTAGCGCATCCAAGACCCGAGGGTAAATTCAAACTGGACCACACATCCAATTGAACATTATCTGGCTTCACAGGTGGACAATTAATTACTGGATACGTAGTGCTACCAGACAACACCGGTCCCAGACCATTCGAACGACCAGCAACTGTGATGAATACCAATTTGCTCATCACACTCTCATATTCGCGCATTATCCTCAGTGTATCCTGGGGTCCTTTGTGTGCCGATGTGACTCTCAGTTCAGTATTTAGTCCCAATTCCTTGCAGACTTGGGCAATCTTTTCACAATGACCTGCGTCAGATGCGCTACCCATAAGAATCACAACAAGATGATCATTCTTAGGAATGATTCCTTCAAGCTGCTCTGATGCCCAAGCAAAGTTTTTTTTAATGGTATCCAAGTCACCTGCTGAGACAGCTGCCAATTGCCGGTAAACGTCTTTATCGACTCGAAGTCTTTTATCACCCGAAGGCCATAGACGCCATGAATCGGAGTCAATGATGTCCGCTAGAACGATGTTTCCTGTGAAGAAAAAAAAGGGTTTTATTTTAATAAGTAAATGTAGAATTAACTTAAGTAAATTAAAAAAAAAAAAAAAAATAGAATTGCACCACAGGCAATCAAATTAAAGTTATCAGATTGATATCGAAGACTAATTGTTTTAATTTATTTGAGGCGTATAGGTACCGATTGACTAGTGAAGCAGTCAGTCAAGTCAAATCAGTTTAATAGACCAAAACAGTGTTAATATGTTTTGGTTGGTGAATTAGTTCGAGAGGGGAAGTGAAATTCCGACAATAAGGTGGATATGGACGAAAGGAAAAGCCAAGAGACAATTAACTCACCTCTCGGTTTTCTTATTTAAATTAGTTCAGTAGCAAGTCTCAAGGCCGATGCAGCTGGATGGATTTTCTTCAAACTTCATAGCTGGGATCGGTGGGTTAATAATTCGAGGCGGAATTGAAATTTTAATTCTAACCCCAAAAGTAACATATAAGGTCGATTTAAAAAACAAAAATATTATATATATGTATATATATTTTTTTGAAGGAAATTTCCAAATTCCGGAGCACTCGGACTCCATTTTGCTGTGCCCATTGTACTACCAGGCAGAAACTCCTTTTTGGTGTAGGTTGGAGAAACTTAGATTTTATTCGTTTCTCTTATATGTTCGGGTGGCTGTGATTGCTGTTCCCCTTCCGGGCTCGAACCTGCATAATTTGGGTCACACGCGAACTCACTACCCACTACACCGTGGCCACCTTCATATATATATATATAATAATATATATTATATTATTTACTCGAAATCGGCTCTTACGATTTTGATCAAATTTCATATTTGAGTTGGGGTGGATATACATATGCTATCGAATGGCGTAACACATTTTTGCCAGAAAATACATATAACGGTATAACTGTTTATATAACTGTTTCTTAAAAATGGACTATTTCTCGGATATGACTGAATCAATTTTGTTCAGCATCAATATTTAAACAATATTCGACATACTCGTATAACAGATTAGAGCATACCCAGTTTAAGAAAATGGTTAAAATATTTTTTTTCCAATTGAACTAATTTTTTTTTTAATATACTCGTAAAGCAAATAATTTGGACGATTTTAATCAAATTTAAAATCTGAGGTATTTGGAGATACAAAACATATAGGTGCAAGTACGTGTAACCTAGTTGTGCACTTTGTTTATGTATTTACTTGGCAATACAACCAATATACAGCCACTTTGTAGCCAGATGTGCTAATTGGTATACTAAATACTAAGTAATGTTAACCTTGAATATAAAATTCGTATTGAACAGGAAAAATATGTGTTTTTTTATGTATCTAATATAAGCTCAGCGAAAATTGTGTGTATTAAATACAACAATAACGAAAATCGGAATAATATCGCAGCTTACGACTTGGCTCCGATAGAAAAAAGTGCGCCCAAACTGTTTTCTGCACATGTTGTTGAACTTGCAAGGAGATGTCATAAATTACTTCATCTGTCATTTTTAAGGTCACCATTATAAATCAAGGAAGGACCAACAAATAATGGATAAGCAAGAATAACCATTTAGCACCTCCAGCAATACATGTTTTATTTCATTGGAATTATGATTTGTGATTGCTTTGAGTTTAACATTTTATTATAATATTATTTTTCCAAACAATTGTCCTCTTATAGTTTCAATGAACAGTTAATTGCTAAAATATCATTGAGATGCATGTGGTACCAAGTTTTATAATGATATTCTTTAACGGGACATGGGTTTTATTCAAATTATTTGCAGCTTATAAGGATACCAAAAAAACACACTTATTGTATCATACTTTGGACTAGTAGTAGTATTAGTAGTGGCAGTACTAAAAGTATATGCCTATGGCAGATTCATCGATTAGCCATAATTATTGTTTATTTTATGTTTGATAGATTATTTTATTTTTTTTTATAGTAAGTAAAACCCGTGACAAACCAAAATAGATCGCGATTAACATCCGATCCCACTTAACCTTAATCCTGTTTAGCAATTTAGCACTGACACACCGGAACAGAATGAGCCTGAAACGCACTCATACCAACGGTACTACTTGGAGTGCGATAGCGGAAGATTCACACTCCATATTATATGAAGTCTATTGTTTTTTTTAGAATTCTTATAAACAAATATACGCTTTGAATTTTAACCGCAAATATCCACATTCAACACATTAATTGATAGGTAATAGACGAATTCCATTATTTTGCTTAATTCTTCTATTACTGAAATATCTATATTTTTTTTTATATAATTTGCGCGCGCTAAAGAGGATATGAATACTCTTATACTATTCCAGGACACGGACGTTGTGAAGAAGAGAGAGAGATAGAAAGAAAGATTTAGTGTAGTGGTTTGAAACTCAAATGGTATTAAGTTTCTGTAAACTCCAAGCGTAGCATCCAGATAACTGGGGAGCTTGTTTATTTTTGCTTTTGTCGTTGCTCGTGATTCACAGTATTTTGTTCCGTCCTCCTGGTGTCATCATCACGCTCAAGTTGCATTTTCAGCCATATGACCACTCTACTGCAAGTTTTATGCCTTCGCAGTAGAGTTGACTTATCTTTCGCAATTGATCGACTTTTTTATTTATTTCATGCAAAATAAATAGATGATTCTTGACATTAGGATTTGAACCGTGAACCAACAGCGTGACAAGGGATGATGCTACCATTACACCACGGCCACCCGTAAATAGATGAACGAGCGTATTTTTGCATTTTTCTCTTGCAGTTACCCCTCCTGTCCACTATAACAGAAAAGTATTCAGCAAAATTATCTTTAGTTATTATTCGGTGTATAAGCAAACTGCAATTAATTTTTCAATATAATTAATAAATTACAATAACATTTATGAACAAAAGAAGGATGTTGGCGTTCTTATTTCCTTTAAAAACCTTGATTTGTCTTAAACGGATGAAACTTTTTATATGCGGGAGAATTTCATTAATTTTTTTTGTTTTTAATTTTTGTCCTATTTGGAGTTATATTATTTTGATGGTCAAATGGTCGTCTAATGCCATGCTATCATATTTTTTGAATTTGTACCTTAGGAGTATTCTTAAACTGCTGACTTTCATTGAATTTTCACTGCTGGGGCTGGAAAAACTAAGTTACTCCTGCAGAAAAACACAATTTATTTGCATATCAGATTGTAATGTGCGAGGACAGATTTCTGCTTTATTTTTGTCAAATAAGAACATAATATTTGATTCGTAATTTAGGAACTATTGTAAATGCGCTTTTTCGCAACTCTTTGATGATGAGTTTAATTCATTCATTTTTACTTTAGGTTAAATTATTCATAAATCACTTTCTGTTTAAGCCTAGTGGGCACGGAGTAATTTATACTCCAACTAAAATCTCCGCAAACATTTCCCGAGCATTTTATTAACAATTAAATTTGTAGTCAAATTTGTATTTGCAATTATCAATCAATTTGACAACGAAAACTAATATTCTAAGAGAATTTGAAGGAATTTTGAATTCATAAAAATATGAAGTGGAAGCTCTGCTGTCAAAAAATAAGCTCAGCTCATTCTGTGAGACGGCTTCGGGCGAAGCTAGTTTCACAACGTATGGAGCTAAGTCATAGGTGACAAACTGACTTCCTGATCGCGATCAGTGAGTTAAACGGGATTAACCATTTTGATCTGTCACGGGTACAACAGATCAATCGACAAAAAACGTTCCTACAAGTTAGGGCGGGTTTCCACTATGCGCACTGAGCACACTTTTTTTTTCTGGCTTAAAATGGCCTAAAAAACATAAATATAATATTTATTTCTTGAGGAAATGAAAAAATTTGTTCGCACGTTTTTCATTTGTTTATAGTTGAGAACAGTATTGCCAGTTTAAGTGAAAATCACCTGGCGCTTTAAACGAAGTTACATAGTTGAATAAGTGTATACCAAAAACTGTCAGGCAGCCGCCTGTAAGATAGCTTGGGTTTTTAAAGTATGGGGTGGGTGGCTCGCTTCGCTCGCTAACAGGATTTTAACCGTTTTTTTCCGCAGGGTGTAGCCGGTCACGCGACTTCGTCGCTCCGCTAAGGGTATGTCAACAACTGTCAGGCAGGCGTCTGGAGCTAAAGTTTAATTATATTTACTCTGGGGTATTTAGCAATATAATATTTTCAGTCAATAAAACAAAAAAAAAAATATATCAAAAGACGAAATTAACTTTAAATCATTTTAACTTTGGCAATACCTATAATATTTTCGAACATTCACTGCATTCACCACCCCACCCATCCCCCTCTTCAGCAACAAAAATCACTTAACACAAGCGTAATGCGAAGTGAACGCGTCCATTTGTGCAGTTTGTATACGAGTACATGCACTTTTCTGTGAAAATTGAAAACTTTAAAAGTAAAAAAAAAAAATAGAAAAAAAAGTTTCCACAGAAAAAAATTCTTTTACAGTACATCTTAGAATAAGTCAATTTAAACAAAAAAAATAAAAAAAATAAATTTGCTTAGTGCGCATAATGGAAACCTTCTAAATTTTAAACTGAAAAAAAAAAATCAAACGAAGTCTTACCATCATCATCAATGCCAAATTCAACTTTCATGTCGATAAATGTACAATTTCTGGTTGCCCAAGCTTTCTCCAGAACTTCAAATACCATGCTGCTCATCTTGCGCATTATGTCAATTTCATCTTGACCTGAAAAAAGAGTATAAATTTTTTAAAATTGAGAATTAGTAATAAAAAATCGAAACTGCGTAAACACAACAGTTTTAATTATGTAATTTTAACGACTATCAAAGTCCAAGACTGTCTATCACTTCAGAGACTGTCAGAAAGGTCATGATCTAGATTTGCTATTCTAGATTCGCTTATCTTTGTTGATGCGAGTCCCCAGCAGAGTTGCTGATAACTCGAACAGATAATGCAGACCTCATGCAATTTCAGAGCTAATTTAATCATCTTAAAAATAGATGCATAACAATATTAAAGTCTGTTACCAATGAGCACCCCATTGTATTCCAATTTTGCTGATATGATCTGTTCATCGGACCATTGAGGATCATGATTGGCGTCATCTTTGAAAAATGTTTCCTGTTTTGGTGGAGCAAATCTGAAAGTGAAAAAAATTGAATGCCATTACAAAGTGTTGCAAAGTGCGTCACTAATAATATTGTTTATTGATCGCTCTAAATAGCAAACAAACAATAATATTTATGCATATTTTTGTCGTTTGCATTTTCTTATCATTTTTTTTTTTATAAATTGAATACCCTCTGACGTAGATATTGCAATTTGTTGTTGATTGAAACTTTGAATGGACTGTTTTTATTATTAATAATAAACTATTAACAATTTAGAGTGTATGCAGTTTGTTTGTCTTTGAAGTTAAAAGCTGCACTAGACCAAGAAGAGCTTCTCATCATGTAGCCTGTTGTGTCCAAAGTCGGACGTAGGCCTCTTCTAAATTTGTCCATCCTGTCCTATCTTGTGCTGTACAGATCCAATTTTCTGTTCCTACTCTCTTTATATCGTCACACCATCACGATGGTGGTCTACCTCTGTTTCTCAGGTCTTCTCTTGGTCTCCATTCTAGGAGTCGTTTTGTCCACCTATTGTCTGTTGTTCTCGCCACACGTCCTGCCCACCTCCACTTCGCTTTTGCAGTTTGTATAGTTATATCCGATACTCGTGTTTTTCTTCGCACTTCCTCGTTTCTTACTCGGTCCCTTCTGCTTATTCCCAGCATCGCTCTCTCCATCGCTCTTTGCGCTATTTCAAGCTTGTTGATAGTATGCCTTGTTGGGGTTTAGGTCTCCGCACCGTACGTGATAACTGGCATTATGCATTGCTCGAACACTTTTCTTTTTAGCCGCGTGGCTATATCATTTCTTAGTACGTTTCTCATTTTGCCGAAGGCTGCCCAACCTAGTCCGATACAACTCTCGGTATTCCTAAACCATGACCGAGGTATTTATATTCGAACACCTGCTCGATGTCCATTCCGTCATGAATTTCGTTGGTCATGAATTTCGTTTTCGTGAAGTTGATGTTTAGGCCGACAGTTTTTGAAGCTGCTCCGAGTTCATCTAGCATCAGTTTAGCATCTTTGAGGTTATCAGTTATGATGAAGAGCTTCTCATGTAACAAATTTACCAATGAGGCTTTCAAGAGGTTTCCAAGAACACATTAATAATTTCAACAACAATGTTTGAAATCAACTCTATTACCACGACTGTGTTTACCGACTACATAGGTGTATTGTCCGAAAGGTAGTTAGAAGAATTGATAATATTAAAAAGAATAAATAGTTAGTCTTTTTTTTATTATTTAAACGTAGAAATGGTTGTCAACCACACCAACAAAATCTGAACGAAGCCTTATTACCGAAAAAATCTCTGCCGAATGTACCTACGGCTTGGGGCAAAACAACATTTTTTTAAGTAAAAAAATACTTTTCTTTAACCTCGGAAAAAATATGGTATGGCGGAGAACACATTGAGTCTCCTAATTTCCCATGTTCGTGTCACAGTAAATAATACATTTTCAGGTCTCTACATGGGACACTCTTGCATTAAAAATAAAGTGCAGGACTAGCTTGTACATACTTGCCCCAATGTTTTTTTATATGCAAATAACTCAGATTTAAAATTTAAATAAAATCGTTATTTTTTAAAAAAAAAAAAAAAAAACCTTAAAATTCGAAAAAAATATTTTCACAATTTTCCTAAAATTGAAAAGCTATAATCTGGCATATGTCAAGTATTGTTAAAACATTGATTTTATAACCAGTTAAGTACAGTTATACGTATTTTCTGCCAAAAACGTGGAACGCCAAATGATAGCATATACCTACCTCAAGTCAAATATGAAATTTGATCGAAATTGTTTGAGCCGTTTTTGAGTAAATCGATATTTTCAAAGTCCGCCATTAGTAAAGTACCGTCAATTTTGGGGTTAGAATGAATATTCCGATTTCGCCTCGAGTTGTGACTCTACCGACTCCAGATATGAGGTTTGAAGAAAATCCGTCTAGCCATTTAGACTGCAGTCGGCCCCCTGTACATACAGACAGACAGACTTGGGAGACCCACTTAATTGAGTTTCTCTATCGAACATTTGCAGGAAATCAATACTTGCCCTTATAGGTGCTGTTATGATTTATCCTAAGAAATGAAGATGATTGCTAAAACTTAGCAGACTTACAAAGTAAATCGCGCGAAATAATATAGTCTAGCCAAACCCTTTATATTCTAAATATATTGCATCGCATAGCTCATTTTTCATTCGAATTATATTTGATTTTCCCACGACTTTTTCTTCTTCTTTACATCCCTCAAGAATCGCCCGAATGACCTAGGAAGTTGAAACTTTATACTCTCTTAGAACGAATCATAGAGCAGAATCTTACTTCGCAGGGCTTTCATGTTCATAATTTCCTAGATTGCAGGGTGTTGCTAAAGCCATTTTTCTTCTCATTTATATACATACATATATAAAGTTTGGTTCTCGTACTACCTATATAAACATAAAATTGCTCATATGATGTAGATACATCATGTACTGATAATAAAGCCAATTTATATGCTTTCCTCCCATTCTTTTGCACACTTTATCTAAAAAACGAGTATCATATGGAAAATTAAGGAAGTTTTAGTTTCCAAACTAGGAGGAACATACTGTGGCCTATATTTGTAAACCAAATATTCATCAAGGGATTGAAGTATGCTACTTTCCACTCTCAAGCGAGTAAGACAAAATTAATTTCAAGACCACCTTGCGAATTAAAAGACCACTAAGTCCGTACGCTGCATTTGCCTTAAAAGATGCTACGCCATAGGAAATAGAACCAATGGTTATAGCATACTAATTTTACCGAAACATGTTTTTAAAAAAAACATCAATGATTACTAACTAATTAAAACAGAAATATGTCGTAACACAGATAGATATGTCGTGACACAGTGAGTTCAAGAAACATACCTGTAACCCTCTGGTACTCCGAGATTTCTCTTCAAAAACGATCCTGTAGCTAAACGTCTGGTCACCCACTCAATCGGTATCATTGCACATTTCTTTGCAATAAAAGAAGTAGACGAACATGGCTTCACATACGCCGTATTAAGTCCTACATAAAATAGACGACAAATTATTACCATGTGCTTTCAAAATCAACCACGCAGTATGACACTTACCCACTGCATTGAGTATCTTGAAAACCAGTCCATTTGTTTTATTTGAGATCTCCGCCTTCCCGACCATGTCGTGCGACCTCGCCCCATCCCCAGCAGTAATTCGATCTTTACTTAGCAATAAGCAGAGACCGGGGTGCTCAGGAAGATCATACACTTGTTTTGTTTTACCCTCCTGAATTAACTTACCCAAAAGGTAACCTTCAACTAGAATTTGGATAAATTAAAGTGCCCGTGCTCTTGCATATCAGTACTCACTTTTTTGAGCCATTTCACCTACAGCACGAGGATTATATTAGAAAATAAAACGTAGTTTAACTTGCCGGCAGCAACCAACAATCGATCGTTTCAACAACGTACTGAATCGAAGTACATCTCTGACCAACTTCATCGGTTCAAAGCGATTTACACACACACTGGTACATAATCCAACACTGGCAAGAAGAGAATCTCAAGCGAGATTCTGTTTTTGTTTGTGCTTCCTGATACTACTTACGTATACAAGGTGCAAGGTTAATTCCCCTGAACATACTGTGATAATGCAACCAATTGCATGCCTGTTGCCAATGGAAGATTACCCGAGAGGAAAAAAACAAATCAAATGTTTCCATCCCCTGCTAAGCAATCGCGGCATACATGATAAGGTACTCGTTCTACAAGAAATAAAGCAAACACTATGCAAGACGCGTAAAATTACACTCTATCTTGGTCTAACTTTTGGACTCCGGGTGTACGCACACACAAAGATCGCTGTTTCTTTTCTGAGCATTGGAAAAACACGTGTTTGCCGGGGCTTCCCTCCTATTAAGTGATCGTGTCAACAACATTTTCACTTCTCATATCTGCTGATATAGTTGCAAAAGTGGGATTAGATAATGAGAAAAATTCTTTATCTGATTAGCATGTAGTTTCGGTATGTTTACACCTGTGATATACTGGCTTCATTAATGTTTCATCATAAATTAAACTAGTTTTACAAATGATCAAAGAGTGAACATAACATTCGCTATATAATGGAGTGTATAAACACATTACCCTTTATCTACCAACTCCTACCCTCACTTCCACGCTGCGAGCAATTACAAAAAGTTCTCTAAGTCTGATCTTTTCAACTTTAACTAACAGTACTGGCTCCCTGATATACGATTTTTGCGTTGATTTGACCCGAGGATAAACCCCCGGAAAATTTGCTTATTTTATTGAAACACCCTGTATATCTAAAGGGATCGTTCACACAAATTTTGTACCTGCAGCATAATTCCCATAATGTTAAGTTTCGTTATATACACTGGTTTATTCACTATTCACTTATGATACTCGTAAGTAAGTATGCGTTGACAGAAAATTTGGTTAGTTGACATTTAATATATGTATATACCTTTGGATTGGAGTTTTTTTTATTTGAGGAAATTTCCAAATCCCGGAGAACGCATACTCCATCTTTGGCTTACTGCACACTAGCGTGCAGAAATTCCTTTTTGGTATAGTGGTTGATTTTATTCGTTGCTCTTTCATAGTCGAGTGCCTTTTGGTTGTGAACACACTACCCACTAGGTTTTAATTGCGAATTAAACCTCCACTGTTCGAGTCCCAAGCAAACACACTACTCACTACACCGTAAACACCTCTACCCCCAACTTAATGGAATTTAGTACGAACATTCTGAAAAAGTTTTTTTTTTTTGGTAATGTGAACCCCCGAGCCTATCCGGCACGAGTCGCCACTGTTGGCAACCCTTATTTTTCGAGCTCATCAATATCCAAATGATCCAAATATCAACATTGAAAATTATGATGAGACTAATACTTGTCCTAAAGTTGAAAGTAAAAATTATCGGCACTCTTTTCAACCACTACTTTGTGGGACACTTTTTCAAATTTTACAGCGGCAAAGCTGTCATCAATGTCTTTTGCTTAGTAGACACTAGCCGTATTTGTTTGTAATTTTCTGTAAAGTTAACTTAAGTTTCACAAAAAACAATATTCTCCTGTTTTTTTAATTGGACACTACTGACTTAGAAGCGGATTCGAGCGCAAAGAAAATTAGTGTGTCCCGCTTTTCCTCTTCTCAAATTAATCATTCAATGATTTTACTGCTCTTGTTTGCCATGCCAACTTTTTCTGAACTGGGGATAATTTTCACAAAGAAACACGGCTACTGTTCTTACTAAAATATTATAGATAAACTCAAGCGGCTTACAGAATTAATCAGATGAAGTGGAGCTAGGGCATTAAGCTTCCACGTGATGGTATTAGTACTTCTTGTATGGCAAGCAAGTCAACTTGCCGGATATACCATATACGTGATTAATATTATAAGTCAGTCCCAAGGCAAATAGAGACAGACGCATTAGACCACAACTACGTCTATCTTTTTCATGTACTGCAGATAATTAGTTCATGCAAGTTTTATCGTCTCGTCAGGTCTCTTCACTGCTCGATAACTTTACATGTATCAGACAAGTTGGTAACGCAGACTCCGCTGTTAGTGCGGGAGTAGAAAAGTCTGCCGCGGCACAGTTTGCATAAATATGATTAGTGGCGTGTTTTTCCAAACATAAGATATCGATCGTGTTTTTTTTTTTTGGCGGTCGACGTATTTAGAAGTGAACATTTGTTTTATTTAAAAGTATCTCCGAGGAACCAGTTTCTCGACCCAGTGTTTTTGTTTGTTTTGTGTGCAGCAACTATTACGCGCTCGACTGTGAATGTAAGTTTAATTCTATTTAAGATAAATTGAATTCAATTTTGTCTACCATTTCATTCATTGAACCAAAGTCTTCCATTATAATGCAAATCAATGCCAGATTTAATGATCAGTGATCTAATAGTTTACATAAGTAACTCAAACGCACGTGGTTTCCGTTTAGCAACGACTTCAACTTTAAGAGTTCTTTACAAGTACATAGTCTATTTGGAGAGTATTGAGTTCTTTGTGTTTGGCAAGCTATAATTGGCTTTGAGTTCGTAATTAAAGTTGGCAGACATAATTGTGCGTGTGGGTTTGGATTGCAGAATTTTGGCATGGTTTGCATGCCTCGGGCTGGAAAAAAATAACATTTTGTCCTTCGGCAGTCAGCCGATCATGCCATTAAACCAGTTTTACCTCGTTCGACTTTTTTCGATTTTGTTTTATGCTATATTCGATATACTATATAGAACTTATTTTGACTGTACTTAATAACTTAAGTTACGAGTAACATGTCCAAAATGAATTCTCTTGTTTTATCGATCCCGATTAAAAATGTTTGTGTTATCAAATTATGATTTATGAAAGTGGCGATCTATTTTTACTAAATATAGACCAATTGTGTTAGTTACACAAATTAACGGGTAAAATATTTGAAATTTATAGATGATCTTTTTTTGTCATTTACTCTAATGTTAAAGTGACGAAGTAACGGATTATTAATTAAGATGAGAACTAAAATCTATTAAACTATTGAAGATTGCATCTCTCGTTTACACAAATTTTTATTTCGAAAAGATATTTTGTTAACTTCATTCCATTATTACCAGCTTGGAACGAGTTAGGTACGAAAGACCACATTGCAAAAGCCCGCTTTTAAAAGACCCCAAAAGACCGCAAATTAACTGCGAACTTTCCGGGTGCAGTATTTTTCTATTCCCGCTTGGAACTATGTGTCTATGTACCCTACTGAAATGAACAAAGCCTATGGTCACCTTTGTACAAAGTCTTCTTAATTATTTCTGAGAGGGTTTTGTTAATCAACTGCCGTTTAGCCTCTAACAGCTGACAAATATCCGAGAGTAAAATTGTCATGAGAATCTCATCTCAATTGACAAAAATTGCCTTTCGGAATCGGCTTAAAACTGTACGTCTATATTCATGTGTCGCACTAGTACGATAAGCTAGGCCAAGACTTTTTTAAAATGGGCCATTTGTAGCGGTACTTGATTTTTGGGGCTGTATTGAAAATTTCGATTTCCCTGAGTTTCAATCCACGGAATTGAAACCGAATTCAACAGGCTGGATTGAATTGAGTTGGAAATGCAAATGGACAATAAGACTTTTTTTTAAGTAGATACAATAATTCGAAGCGTGAAGATTCGAATGGGAAACATAATTCAATTCCAAACAAAGAGGAATCGGACGTAAAAACTTCGTATGACGTGCTTTTCTTCCCTCGGCGTGGTATCACGCGATTTTGGTGGCTAATTTTGGTCGCCGAAACGAGAGATGATGCGGCCGCAAATTTGTGTGTGCAATAACTGCATTGAATCTTTCGCTATTTGGCAAGAGGCATGTTGATAACACATGTCTTTCACATCAATATCATCCGATTAGTGCCAAAAATTATTTGTTATCATGTCCTGATAAAGTTCACTGTTACAACAGCACTACGAGGGCACATCCAACTCTGACTCGGTATGATCGAATTTTTCCATTAATGTCTTACCCGCGAGACGAGATGGACGATTGTATATACCGATATTATTTCGCAATGTGCGAATTGTGTTGCTTAAATTTCCTCCATTTTGGGTTTTAGCACCTAAAATGCGTTATTTTCTTATATACCGTTCCATAATTACAAATGTCAATGCTTGATATTCACAAATGTCAAATATCAGCTATTTATTTTTGACAGAACCAACCACAGTAGTGCCAGATTTAAACTGTAACCTCCAATTGAATCACATTTACATAATATGCAAATCACTCAAATTTCAAAATTTTTCAAAACAGTTCAAATATTCTTTTTTTTTGAAAATTCGTTAAAACACTAAAAATATAATATGTTTTGAGAAATCTCCAAAGTTTGATATAGCATAACCTTTTATGTGGCAAGCAGTAAAGTACCATTAATGTTGCGGTTAAAATAAAAATTCCGATTTCACGTCGGAAAAAAAAATCCATTCAGCCGTTTAGAAAGTGTACAATTTTGTTCATACCATATTTTTTAGGTTTTACAGAATTTTATTCAAACAGGATAAATGTGCAGAAAGTAACGGATGGTTACAGCCATCAGCGGAAAGGTGGAAACTAATTGCTTTTAATCGAGCTATTGAAGAAATTTTAACAAATCTTTTATAAGTTTTTTTTTTTTTTTAATCCGTTAAAAAGCAAGAAAAAGTATATTGCCAATTTTTTAAAACTTGGTAGGCCAAGACCTTGCACCTGTCTGATATTGTTTAGATATTGATTTTTAACAATATTGAGAGAGTAATATCCGAAAAATAGTCAATTTTCAAGAACCAATCAATAAGTAAAGTGTCATTATTTTTTGGTTGAAAACTGATACGCCTGATATCAAAATCACGAAAACCGGTTTTTCTCAAAATCAACCATTCGTAAAGTACCCTTAAATTTGGGATTAGAATGGAAATTCTGGTTTCGCCTCGAATTGTGAACCCACTGATCCCTGTTTGAAGAAAATCCGTCTAGCCCTTTAGGCTGCAGTCGGCCACAGACAAACAGATAGAATTGAGAGACTCACTTTTTTTTAGATTCTCTATTCTCTAAAATCTCCAGATCGAAAATTTTCAGGAAACCAATACTTGCCCTTATGGGTGCAAATACAAATACATTGCATAGAAAACAATACAAGGAAAATCTGACGACTAATGACTAGGGTTGTAAACTATGATCATAAAGATTCATGACCATAAAAGACAATAGTAGCAGGTAGCTAAAAAGAAGAAGGACCAAACCAAAGGATTCTGAAATATTGAAAGCACTACATCTCTCGGCAGTAAAAGATACCTGTGATATTGTTTTATATCCAAAAGTCTATGTATTTGAAGTCGTCCTCCTTTTATTATGATGTGTATGTATCCTTATTTATTTATTAGTTTAGAAAATGTATTTTTACCTGTACCTCAAACAAAATTGTCGCACCCACTAACTAACCGAATGACGGACCAAAAGAGCAGATAATTTCAATCCCTCTTCATGGAACCACCGCAATTTGCAGTGCAATATAGTTTTTGAAAAATTAATTACCAACAACGTTGGATTTCTATGAAACTTAAAACTACATCGGAAAGTTACAAGAAGTGATAAAAATGTATGTATAAACAAAAAGTATGCACTTTAAAAATAACAACCTTAGAGAGATGATTTTACATTATCTGCTCCCACTAAATGCATTCAAAATAGAGCATCTGACAAAATATTTTTACGAAATTGCATCACTTTTCGTAGCAAAACTGCTGAATCGTTTCAATGTTGAAAAATTTAAATCGACAAAAACCCTTGTAAAGATGCCCAGCAAAGTTTGAGTGACCTATACTAACGAACTTGTGTTTTGTAAATTTTCCATGATATTGTTTTTGTTTATTTATTGTAAATATGTTGGAAACAGTGTTTAAATCGCATCCGTAATATCAACAACAACAGATAACAGTTCGACCTGTTTTACATTCATAGTCGTCATCAGAGTAGCACTCGACGAACCATCTATAGAACCGGGATTGGCATTATATTGGCAATAATATTTAAAATTAATCAATACTGCTCACGTAAATATTCTACCATTGTGGTCTGTGCTAAACGGTCGATCATCTCATGCCCCGTGATAAGGTGAATTTATTTATTTTGTTGGTTAGGGTTGGGCTTTGAAATTCTAGAGCTGCTCTGAGGAGTAGATGCCCCCTATCATGCGTTTTGAATTACGTGCCAGAGAGTACTGCATATAAAGTGTTATCTCGCTACAGCTGATTAGGCGAAGATTTCCAATCAACGGAACTAAAATTGATTTCAATTTTAATTTCAGATCAATCAGTTCAGTTTGGTCGACGACAAATACACTACATACATCTTTGAACGTAGCAGGAGCAGCATTCGAACCAGTAACAGAACAAACATGGACGCAGACAGTACGAGATGTATGGATTGTGGCTCATCGGCTGCGAATCGCAGTAGCAATTGTCTAGGAAGAGGTATGTATGGCTGGTGTCAGGAGAATGACCAAATTTAAGTCCAATTTTGTTACAGTTTCTGAAGACCAGCAACAACCAAACCTGAGAGTATTAAGGAAGAACAAACCAGCGGGACACCCTAAAGAAGTGACTGGCTTAACACACGAGTGTGGAGTATTTGGAGCGATAGCATGTGGCGACTGGCCTACGCAGGTGAGTCTAGTGGGATGTGAGTTGCGAGATATAAAATTCTTAAATCGGTTTCTATGCTAAGTGCATTAATTAATATGTGAAACTACGACTGAAATTTAATATCACATGCAAATCGATGATGAATGTCTTTTCACCACCGCGTTAGTTGTGGTTGACGGTCGACTTTTAGTGAAAAGCCACGTATCATAGATCGAGTTTAGAATGAAATCAATATCAGTACGTAGGATTGTATCTAAATTTCTGTAATTTGCGTGGCATCAGCAAGATTTTTGTTTATTGAAATGGGAACATGCGTTTTTAAGAACACATAAATGACTCAATGCGAAGCTGATTCAACTAGTGCTATTTGGTTTTTTGTTATCACTTCTTGAATGGCATGGAATTAAGCAAAGATCTTTGTAGACGTTAACGTAGATATATTTTGTTGTGATGTTAAGCTTTTGTGCTGAGTTGAAAAAAAAAAAGAATTAAAAAACGCGATCAGTTTTACATTTTACATCATACAACTTCAATGGGCTCTTAATAACTTTATCGATGCTTCACAAAGTTTTTCTTTCCAAAACATGGTCAGCTACTTATTTCTATGGTCGCAAACCATACCTTGGCAGAAATTAAGTTGAGGAAACCGGAATGATTCAGAATAAAAGTAGCTTATGCCCTGAATTGTTTAAATCATTGAGTCGTATGAATAAAAATCTGAGCACATTATCTGTAAACCTGTATCTATTGCTAATTTATGGGCAGACAAACAAGACCACATAAAAAGTTACTTAAGCAGTTGTCGTTTACCGACAACATTCATACGCATGTACTCGTATTTGCAAAATTATATCGCCTCAAGTATTTCCAAAAATCACCTTGTTAACGTACAAGTACGTACGAGTACGAGAAATTTCTGCGAAATTATACGAGACTTCAATGTGAGAACATACCTTTTGTAGCCTCTTGTTTGTGTGCATTCTCATAGTTGTACACTTGAACGGAGTAATAAGCAACTTTCACCTTTTACCTTGTTATCGGGTGACACGACTATGCAAATAAGGGTGCTATATTTTTGCTCTACTAGAAGTTATAATCATTGGTTTGTTGTCAACATGAAAATACAAGTAACTAGAAATTATTGTAGATAGTCTCGATTTTTACCCCCTGACCCATTATAGCCGATTTAAGAAAACAAATCGATTTTGTGGTTTCATCACTTATTCCCTATAACTTTTGAACTACTGAAGAATCAAAAATACTTTTTTATATTTTTTGAAATTTCATGTGGACACCATAGTATTTCAAAAAAATGTTACAACTTCTCAAATTCAAAAATTTATAATTTTTTTTTACTTTAAATGCATTTTTTTAAATGCGTTTCCATATTATTATTATAAATCAAAATAGCAAATTCCGTTTGTCATTTTTGAATTTTGTCTATAAATAGCTACCGAGTTATACCAGATCTTCAGTTGGTCGGACGTATAAATTTCGTACTTTTTGACTTTCGATTTGCATTTATACAGGCTTTGAGTCGCTATGGACGTAACTCATCGATAGTAACACGCACCTCGTCCTTTGGAAAATTGTTTACTGCACGGATAAGTGCGCGCTTCAAGGACTTAATATTTGGGTGTCGAGTAGAATAAGACATCGCTTCTAAAATAGACCACAGCTAATCCAAAGGATTGAGGTCTGGACTGCCTGACGGTCAATCGTTTGCTGCTATGAAACCCGGCACATTGTTTTGGAGCCACCTTGTGTTGTTTTTTCCTTATGGGCTGGCACGTTTGACTCCCGGAATGTGTTCTAAAATTTATTTGGATAACCGAGCATAAACTATCATTTAAACATTTTTCAACCATGAACGAAATTTTCTTGTGACCATTTTGCACGTACCGGCGGCATAGCACTTCGGATTTTTCATTCCGTTTTTGCTTTAATTGGGCTGTGAGTAAGTGGCCAGTGTGTCTTTTATATGCTTTAAGTTCTTAATCTTGTTTGATAATGCGAGACATGGATTTCTGCGATATCTTCATTTCTCGTGACAAGATTTTTTGCTTCCCCATCGGTTTCCGACTAATTCTGGCTTTAATAGCTTCGATCATCTGTGGAGTTATGACAGTGCGAGGGTGTCCGGATCTTTGACGATCAGTTACTCCACCAGTGTCCTCAAACAATTTAACAGTTTGATACACACAATTCGGGGTGATTCCAAGCGGTCGCAAGGTCCGGAAAGTATCGCCTCTTTCCACTACATACAAGTACACGGATTTCAATATTGCCTCACTCCATATTTACAAACGACTTTTGCGTAATTCTTTTTACGCGTTAACTTAGTATAAATGTCACTCATTGAATACATGTCAATGTGGAATGGATGTTTTCAATACTAATTGCATGATGAGTGCTTTTGAAGGTGTACCAGTATCTATGACATGAATAGGTATTTATCAGATTTACAAATTATGCAAAGTCGAAAAGAGGCGACTCATTTTAAATTTGTTTCCAAAATGCGCCAAATGACAACTTTTTGACCATTTGAATACCATGTCCTCACGTATTTCTAATATGACTTAAATGTTAATTTTGAGTATAATCGCCTAAGCCATAATCTAGATTTAGCCAATTTGCCAAGTATTGTAAAATGAGTTAATAAGTAAAGTACAGTTATTCGATTTTATAGTGAAAAACTACAATATGTATGTATGCAGATTTATTGGAAACGTCCATATTAACTTAGATATCGATTTTTATCGAAATCGTTCAAAATTGTCTTAAAGTTTATACCGTTAATTTTGAGGTTAGAATATTCCGATTTCGAACTGTGATCCCACAGACTTCAGATATGAAGTTTGAAGTAAATTCATCTCTCTCTCTCTTTTACCGCAAAAGCCTTTATAACAACACGCTGGGAATGAAGGATAATATCTATGTATATCGTCTGCTTATTCCAGGAGCTAGACAGAACTGTTGAAGGCAGTGCCTTCGGTGCTCTGCGCTTCCGCTTCTGCTGTGCTTAAATCGAAAAGGGTGTTATCCATATGTCGGTTAAGTTGTTTTTCACTTTAACGTGTATGCACAAACTACGCAGCAAAAATTAATATTACTTATAATTATTTAATTTTTAACAACTTGCATTAACCTCCATATCCACAGATAGATATAGCGCAACTGATTTGCCTTGGTCTGGTAGCTCTTCAACATCGTGGACAGGAATCGGCTGGTATCGTCACCAGCATGGGAAAATGTTCAAAAAATTTCAATGTTCACAAAGGAATGGGAATGATCAATAACCTGTTCAATGATGACTCAATTAAGAAGCTTAAGGGAAACCTTGGAATTGGACACACAAGGTATTCTACATCAGCGGCATCTGAGGTAGTAAACTGCCAACCTTTCGTTGTTCATACAGCACACGGTGCTCTGGCCATTGCCCACAATGGGGAGTTGGTCAATTGTGAACAGTTGCGCCGAGAAGTAGGTTCTTTTTGCTGATATCCTAAACTGGTAATACTAATCACTGTTCAACATTTAAGGTTCTTGGAAGAGGTGTCGGTCTATCGACTCATAGTGACAGCGAGCTAATTGCACAGTCCCTATGCTGCAGTCCAAAAGTTTCAGAGGTAAGACTTTATTTTAATTTTTCGGTGAATAGCTTACGAACTTTTATTTGTACTTTTAGATAGATGGTCCCGATTGGCCAGCAAGAATTCGTCACTTTATGACCCTTGCACCCCTGTCGTACTCCTTAGTGGTAATGCTTAAGGATAAAATCTATGCTGTGCGCGATTCCTATGGAAATCGTCCGCTTTGTATAGGAAAGATTGTGCCAATAAATCTTGGTGGAGGTAAGAAGCTGAGTGTAGTTCTCTCGAAATGAATATTGGAACCTCTTTCTTACAGTGAAAATAGAAGACGCCCCAGCAGAGGGATGGGTGGTGTCAAGTGAAAGCTGTGGCTTTCTTTCGATTGGAGCGCGATATGTACGGGAAGTAGAACCAGGAGAAATTGTGGAAATGACGAGAAATGGTATTCGTACCATTGATATCGTGGAGCCTCCATATTCCAAGATGAAGGCATTCTGCATCTTTGAGTATGTGTATTTTGCTAGAAGTGATTCCATCTTCGAAGGACAGATGGTCTACTCTGTGCGACTACAGTGCGGTCGTCAATTAGCCAGAGAAGCTCCTATCAAAGCGGATATAGTTAGTTCTGTGCCAGAATCGGGAACAGCAGCAGCGCATGGCTATGCTAGAGAGTCAGGGCTACATTTTGCCGAAGTTCTTTGCAAGAACAGATATGTTGGACGAACATTTATCCAACCCTCGACACGGCTTCGACAATTAGGGGTGGCAAAGAAATTTGGTGCATTATCAGAAAATGTGGAGGGCAAACGGTTAGTACTTATCGATGACTCCATTGTGAGAGGCAATACCATTGGACCCATAATCAAGCTATTGCGCGATGCTGGCGCTGCTGAAGTTCATATACGAATCGCAAGTCCACCACTCAAGTACCCGTGCTATATGGGTATTAATATTCCAACAAGAGAGGAACTCATTGCGAATAGGCTGGACGCGAAACAGTTAGCCAGACATGTTGGTATGTTCAAAATATTTAAAGTTTTAGAGGTATGAACTAAACACCTATTGTTTTTCAGGTGCCGACAGTTTGGCCTACTTGAGCGTGGATGGTTTAAAGAAAGCCGTGCAAATGGACAAGCAGAGTTCTAATCCAAAACAGGCTGGGTATTGTACAGCTTGTCTGACAGGGGAATACCCTGGTGGAATTCCAGAGGAACTAACCTGGTAGCAGTGTATGACAGCGACAAATCTCTTTAAATCATTGATGACGGTTTTTTTTTTTTCGTTATACATATTTATAATCCTTACGATATGTATATACTATCTTTACAATACATTTAGGAATAGGAAGCATTTATATTTTTTATACAGTAGACTGGCTCTGCATTTAATATAAAACTATATTACTGCGCTATTATAATATTCATTTGTTTCATAGATCATTAAATTAAACTTAAGGAGAAATATACTTGTTTTCTTCAAATTATTTATTACTAGCAGACAACACCAAGCACACTCCTGTGGCCTTTCTGATAAGAGACTATATGCATAGATCATGGTGTAGATGTCGGACATGTGGATATGTGGCTTTAATCCTTCCCAGAAAAATGTTCAATAGCTGAACGAAAACTACATTGAAATCGGTTCAGCTGTTCTCAATCTATACACAATTTTGCTATAAAAGCAATTAGAAACGATTTCGGCACGAAATGAAGCGAAAGTATGTGCTCTCTTGCGGACTTTTTTGCAGATCTATCATACATAGCATAGCCCAGTAGGTGCTCAGAAAATGTTCCAATTCACTGGAGAAATCCACATCAAAATTAGTGTGGCTCTTGAGTTATAAACGGTCATTTAGAGATGAAGTTATAGGAAACTTTTAGTGGGGATGGGTAGGCATTTCGATTATATACAGATTTCAAGGAAAATTAACTTAAAAAAAAAAAACTACCAAGTGACGGCACACTTCTTCGTGATAATAGGTCTGTGCGGGTACCTCAAACGTCAAATTTCAAAAATCAAAAGAGTTCCGTCAAAGTCAAGAAAACAAGAAAAGTGCCCCTAAGCTTTCGTATAAAATCTTGGGAAACATCAATTTAAGTAGATTTTCAAAAAATTATCAATGGAAAACTTTTGCTTTTTTCGAAAATAAATCGCAGATTTAGACATTAGGTTCATTCATGTACGTATGTGAAAGCGCCTCCAGGTGTACTAAAACGCTTGAAACAGTCCGAACTACATTCATTTACTTGTCAGCAGTGACAAAAAGAGTGAAATAACAACTAAAGAATTTCTCTCTGAGTGCTTGAATCAAAGAATTTCTTCAAACACATATGTACATAAATACATAATACATTTGCATGTATGTACCTGTAAACTCCATATAGAAACAGCTGATAGCGAAAGAGAAAAATTTCAGTTTTGAATTAAAACTTAACTTTGATGCTAACTTTCAACAAACTGAGCACGTCATTAGACCGGTTCAATTGGTTAAAGCTGTTCAATATTTCACTCTGAATGTGTTTTGTTAGATTCTAGTAACAAAACAACTTTTTATATCAGGATAATAGGGCCGTCAAAACTTCCCGCTACTAGCGAACAAGAGAAAAACGCCGAAAACAATCAATATAAAAAAAAAATCGCTTACTATCGATAATTATGAATACATGCAGTAAATGCCTGAAATTATTTGTTTCTCGATTAAAGTCTTTTAAGATTAATCTACCACTTACTAAGCATTTCATTCCAAATCAATAGGATTTGATTAAATTCTATTTTAGAGTGCTCTTTGACATTCCAATGTCTTCGATAGAATAAAAATCAGAAATCGATGGTTGGAAAGAGTTATCGAAGTCGATAAGCATTGAACATTTTGGCAACTAAAATCAGATGACATTGTAGTACACGTACATTATTTTAGACACTAACTATTTATTCGTCGCTGATTTATAGAGAAACCTAGAACTGACTGCGAAACTAGTTAATTTTGTCCATTATTTGACTGCCTTTTAATTAAAAAATTATACCTAAAATTATAGTGAACATTAGAAAATATTATTTCGCTTCGGAATTTTATTCTAAAACAAGTTTTTGATTTTAATTGTTTTTACACATTAACGGAAACGATAACAGTACAAAATGAATATCAGTATAAATTGGAATGTACAAAAATTGCAACATTTGACATTTATGGAGGTGACTGCATTCTTAGTCTATTTTGAGTTCAATAAGTTTAGTCTTGACAAACATTTTAGTGCCTAGTTAAAATTTTACTAACATTTTATATGGTCCAAAAATATTTTTTGTTAGATTAACTAGATTTTTATTAAAAGGTTCGATTAAAACAATCGACTGCTATTGAGAATTAGCGAAAGTGAAGACTACTGATAATTACTGTTAGCGGAAAGAGTACGCTTGGAACACGGCCATTGAACGGTAAGCATTTCCCATCGGACATATTAAGTAAATCTCACATTAATATTGCTGCATTTGCATTTCATTTCTGTTAACAAATATGTAATGTTAATTCAAGAAAATTTAGAAAAATGATCAGTCCGGAGTGGATAATTAAAATGAATTCTTGCCTTAGAGATGCAATTAATCCAGTGCACGACTTGATCGCACGTACCCAAGTGCTGTTCATTTGCAAATTACTCAGATTTTAAATTTAAGCGAAATTGTTAAAATGTTTTTATTTTTTTTAAATGCGTTAAAAAGCAAAAAACATTTTTTCAACAAAACACACAATCTGAGTATGCTATGTCCTTGAATATGTTAAATATTGATTAGATTTCAAATTTCAACAAAAACAATTTGAAGAAACTAAGACTTGCCCTTATAGGTCCAAATATTACGTTTCTTAATTTCAATGAGTTTCTCTTGTTGTGTGAGGAGTTACATCTGTACCTGTTTCAAAGAAAAAACAGAATTGGCTGATATAAAGGGTGATTCGACTGGAGGTTACAATTTAAATTTGAAATAAAAAACATTGGTCTTTTAAAAACTACTTGTATTTTTATGTCAATATTATGTTGAGACATTGACATTAAACATGAAAAATGACATCGACCAAATGGTTGCAATGGCTGGCCTTGCAGACTTCCGTTCTTTTTGTGCAATTTTCCATTACTTTTCGGCATAGATCCTTCCAATCCTAATTCATAAATACACCTTCTGCTTGACATAACCTTATTATGTGAAATTATAACAGCGTGATATCGCATGATTTTCATGGCCCAGCAAATAAATTTTAGAAATACTAACTCGTTTGTTGTTTAATTTTTGTAACACAATTTATGGCTTGACTAGGTATATCATCTCCGCATTTTTATCAGCTTTACTCCCTCATATATTTAGAATAGTATTTCATCTTGACTTGTTTCAAGATGAAATACTCTCTTTTTAGTTTAAATTATATTTTCAGCAACGGTCATTTCAGAGAATCAAATTTTACATTTATTTTTTAAAAAAAAAACCTACTACTCACTGTAACTTCGCTTATGTCACCATTGTGATCTCACGCATGCATCTGCCGTATAACAATTTGCTCAGTTTCGTACAGTTTGCATTTGTCAAACCAAAATATTGTGTATGCCAAAAATTATTTGTGAATTTTGACAAAAGTACTGCAAGGGGAAAAATCCATTTGTGAAAAAAATTAAAATAAACAATTTCGATAAAAACAAATCGTCTAGCAAGTTACTGTAACTTTCATGCAATGCCCGATGCAGTCGCAAACCTTTTAGTTGCCTAATTCGTCTTCGAAGCAATACGATAGAAGCGGCTGCACCATGAATCTGAATGTTTTTATGGCCTATCTGGCCGTCTGCGCTCTTTGCCTTCAGATTCCAATAACAAATTCTAGAACTTCAACGCTTTGGAAACTCAACACTGACGAAGGAAAGATTACTGGACGCATCGACGAAGATAAGGTGAGTGGACGAGGTCTGTGCTTCCGCAACCGTAACAACTAAAGTTTGCTTCGTCATTCCACAGGACATTATTCTCCTCAGTCCAGCTGTAAATGAAAAATACAAGAACGATGATGTATTCAACATAATCACCTCCACTGTTGCGTACGGCTCCACATGGAGCAAACAGTCTATCGAGAGGTCGTGTGATAATAATCCGTGTGAAAGGTTAGTACTTGGTGGCTTGCGGTCGAGCATGAAATTATTAATTTCTTTTCTTTTTTAGCGGTGATAAGAGAAGTGGGGTGAATATAAAAGAAGCACCCCCCACAGCGTCTGCTGTGACGGTCAGTAAGACGGCCTTGAAGAAAGCGAACCGCGAAACGGACGAAGTGCTGGACTGTGGGAAACCTGTAAATTTTACTTATTACGATTATTTGATCGGTGTGGCGCAGAGATTTAATCATCCGCTGATACCAGAGCCTGATGTGAGTATTTTACAACGTTGTGGGTAGCAGACAACTAAGTTGGGCCAAGGAAGATTTTCTTTTTGCAAAAAACAAGAAAATAAAATGCACGACCAGGTCGCTTGTACTTGCACCAACATATACTATATATGCTGATCATTTGCACATCAATTAGATATAAACTTTAGCGGAATTGTTAAAATGTAAATTTTTTGAAAAATGTGAACGAAAATTTTACAATTTTCCAAAAATTGGTATGCCATGTCCTTGCATCGATTCTCATCAAAATCGTTCCAGTCACATCTGAGAAGTAACCAATTTTTAAAAAATTCGGTAATAAGTAAAGTACCGTTATACTACATTTGTCCAAACAACAAATTAGTACGCCATCTAGTGACATACAGTAGCGCGGATATAATTAGAACCACTACTGACGCTTAAATTGAGAAAGTCATAGAGCTTGTGTCTTAAGCCGTACTCATCTGAAATCTTTTATTTTAGTGACGTGTGTATGTAGTGAGAAACATCTGTAATATTTTGATAAACGTGATATTTTATTTCTGTTTTTTCTAATATTTACTGGAGTATTCATGATTATCAACTAAAGCTTGTAATCTATGCGATTCTATTAAATGTTCACATAATAATTTTGGAGTGGACTCCCGAACCCTGTTGGTCTCTTTATATAATTTGTGAAGATTTTCGATTTTCCTGTTTTCAATAGGATTTAGATCCGGGCTACACGACGGCCAGTCCAATAAAATAATAGTATTAGTCTTCAAACCACCTTGTTCGTGTAAGTTTTGTAATCGTTATTCTGTTGGAACTTCCAAATTACTGGCAAGTATTCGTCTGCATATGGCAGCATTGAGTTCTGAAGGATACTGTAATTTTGTAACCTTTCTATATGCCAACAATTTTATGAATTTTACCGTTGCCAAGCCAAAATACTGGTAGCACCGCATCACCACCATCATGTTTGACGGTGGGACGAGGGTACCTTAGATTGAACTCCGTAGATCTCGGGCGTCGAACTCTTGCTTTTTCTTCTTCCTTACGGCGAAGTTATGATCCAGAGTAGAAGGATCACAACCCTCCCACTTTACTGCATCCCTACTGGTCCGCCTGTAGGGTGTGCCGTTTTTTTAAGCGTTTTTTTTATTTTGACACGTGCATTTGATTTATGTACGGATTTTTGATTTATGTTTGATCTTACTTTTACAACACCGGTGATCTCCAGTCGTGTGAACCCACGGATTCGCATGCACACTTGCGGAACAGTTTTAAGATGGTTTATGTGTCGCTAGGCTCGTCTGGATATTTTAAAAATTGCCTAGATGTGATTTTAACCTTAGTCGCCTTCTACGACAAGCGCTATGTATTTGTGGGGGATGCTGCAAACCCGTCCCTGCACGGGGAGAACACCTGCTTTTCCCTCAGGTGAAATACTGTTTATCTTATATTTATGGGAAAGAAACACATTTTTCCACAGAGCGATAGCCCAATCTTTATATTTATTTTCCAATCACTTTTCCCGGTTTCGCTCAGTCAATAACCGCTTGTTCCTAGCTGTGCGTCCAAAGAGCCCTGCTTTGATGGTTCACTCTCTGTTTCGCCGAAATCTACAGCACGCTGTTGAGTTAAGATGTTTTTTTACTTTGGCGCACAATAAAAAGTATCTTTTCGCAGAAATATTGACCTTGCTCTAGGTGTGCGTGGGACCTTTTCAATTGTTTCATTTTTCTTAAAATATTGGACTGCATTAGAACAGTATTTTTGCTATTTCGCAGTAAGACTTTCTATTTTCAAGATGGCCGACAATAAATTTGCGAGTTTTTGCCGCGCAAAATGACAGAATACAAAAACTGAAATTTACCAGTGGATAAAACCTTTTAAATTATTGAAAAACTTGAAATGAAAGAAATAATTTGTAGTCAGTTTGTAATTACGTGTACGATCGGTGAGCTCACTAAGAAAGTAACGGTACTACATGTCGATGGCATATATTTTGCCATAAGGTTGGCAGTCGTGAGTACGAAAGAAAGCATTTTGAAAATGATTATTGTGAAAGGACAGGAGCTTTGAAAGTAAGAAATCCAGCGTTGAAATCGTTTCTAATTATGTTTCTGCATGCAACTGTATGTCCAATCCACCCCAAATATAAAATTTGTACAAAGTCGTTGGAGCTGTTTTCGAGAAAATCGATTTTTTTTCAAAATAGGCCATTAATAAAGTACCGTTAATTTGGGGTTAGAATGAAAATTCCGATTTCACCCCGAATTGTGACCCACAGACTCCAGATATGAAGTTGGGAGCAAGTCCGTACAACCATTTAGGCTGCAGTCCAGCACATGTATGTACAATGAATACAGGCAGACAGAATTGAGAGGTCAACTTTTTCGAGTTTCTCTATTATAAAGGGTGATTCAATTGGAGATTACAATTTAAATCTGGGACTACTGATAGCTGATATTTGACATCTTTGAATACTAAGCATTGACATTCATGAGAGAACAATGTATTTTAATTGTTAAAATCTATCTCCGAAATAGGGAAAATGTAACCAACACGATTGGCGCATTGTGAAATAACGTCGGCATATGTTCATCTTGTGTCGTGGAAAAAATAATGGAAGGCTGCGTAAACAAACATAATTGTCTCATTTGAGGTCATGGTAATGCACGGCCATTCACGAAAAACCTATGCATCCACAAAAAGTCACTGTTTGACATGTGGTTTGAACAATGCGGTACCACCTGTCACACAGCACGAGAAACAATGCAGTTATTTGCACAGGAAGTTTTTCGGTCGCGTCATCTCTCGTTTCACTACCAAGATCACGATGGATTTTTTTTCTTTATGGTTATGTAACGCAGTAGGTGTATGCCAATGACCCCGATACGATTCCAGAGCTAAAGGACGAGATTCGATGAGTTATTTATGAACTACAGCAGGATTTAGTCGTCAAGATTAGATTATTTTGACATACAAATATCAGCAGTTTATTTAAATTGTAACCTCAAATTGAATCACCTTTAACTAGTAACACCAAGATTGATCAACATCTCGAGGTCGATTTTTTTTTTCACGAAACCAATACTTGCCTTTATACTTGCTGATAAGGGATAATATAATTTGGGACGAGTCTTTTCTTTCGTTTTTTAGCCCTTTCCTCATTATACGAACTTATGCATAACGAATTTCCCATTTTTACTGCATTGCTGCTGTTCCGCTCAGAATTATGCCCAAAACGCAATGTGGCGGTCGCGCGTTAATGGGCTTTGAGCGGCGTTGTAGAAACTTTACGATTAAATCTGCCAAAAAGCGCGACCGACAATTTTCCAAAACGAAATGTCGCTTCAGCGTTGCGAGGTATGAAGATGACAACAAATAAGTTCCGTTTGCTTAAATTTCCAATACACGAATTCGTCACAGAAAAAAGAGTGAAAAATTACTCTTTCGATTTTTATTGTTTACGAGTATGCAAACAATCGTCGCGCACCAATTAACTTTTTTTATGTAAACTCATAAACAGGTGTGAATGAATTGTCAAACGCGCGACATAGTAAAGAGTAGATCTACTTGGTCGTTGTAATGGCGTTCACGATATATGCGATCTAAAGTGATCGCAACGCCTGAGGTTACATTTCGTTTCAACCCATATGCACGCGTTGTTTCTACTCAATGTGTCAAAGCGAGAGCGACCTAACGCCACATTGCGTTTTGGGCATTAGTCTACATGCCGATCAGTCTTGAATCGTATCGCAACTCAGGCAATAGGGCAACCTTCCATTCATTAAGCGTAATTTGTAAATCTACCGCGTCTGCGCTTGTGATAACTGCATCGTCCGCAAATAATATCGAAGTTGCGTTTGGTTCGTTGAAATTTTCCTACAAAATGTACTTCAAAACCGCTTTTTAGGGGAAAGGGTTAAGGACGCTACCCTGGTGCAGGCCGATATTGACCGGAAATTCCCCAGTTATTCCTCCCGCTCACCTCACTGTGATTTTCGTGTTCTCGTACATGTTTCGGATTGATCCCTCCCTAGGAACCCTATTAAACGTTTTCTCGAGGTCAATGAAAATGGGCAGGAATCCCGGTGTTTCTCCATCAGGATCCTTAGCCTTTAATTGCGTCGGCTGTCAACTTGCCTTCAACAAATCGGCATTGTTTGTCGTCCAGCCCAATTATTTGACAAAGTCGGGCATTTAACACTCTTTCAGGTATCTTCATTGTATGCGAGCGTCCCCTTTGCGTTTGTAGAAGCTACTTTTCCACTAGTACGGTATTGGTTGATCTCTCATCAATTTATTGAACACCACTCTAGTTCCACTGCTTTTCTTTGCTTCATTTTCTTGGCCGCAACTTCTTCCGTTGTAAAGTCAATATGTGTTTCTTATTGTGATTGAACAGCGGGAACGAAGAACTCCTCGTTGAGTACATTTTTACAATACTCAGTCATCTGTTAAAAATGGGTTTACCTTTGGTTAGCAAATGGCCTTAGGCATCTTTAATGTAATTGGGCGGCTTAAACGCTTTCGCATCCCTCCTTCTTTGAATCGCAATTTAGAAGTTATTAGTTCGTTTATTTGTTTGCTGTTGATGGAGTTCTTGAACAGCTCCACTTATCGTCAAGATGTGTATGTATTTCTTTTGAAAGCAAACGACAATTTAATACCTAATTAGGCAGTCTAAACGAAAATCGTAGAAATAATTCTGCGACTCAGTCCCGGAAATCAATGGGGCGTCGAGACTTAGCAAAATGCACTCAAATGCACACCTTAACTGCATAAAGAAAGAAGGAAATAAATATATTGTACATGGGCTGAAACTAGCCAGGAAGTGTTAGTTGTTAGTTATTGTAAATGCTTTTCTTTCTACTTTTAGGTTGCCTATTTGTTCCTTAAAAACAAAGATGAGAAATCTCTCAAGAGTTTCGACATAAATTTATTGGAGAAACGTTTAAAACGCGCCAAAAAAGACAAGCCACGCTCTGTACATTTGTACAATCAAATTGGCAACTATTGGCGAATCAGGGGAGATGCAAGACAATCAATAGAGTGCTTCCGACGTGCTTTAGCAATATCACCAACGAATGCCGAGGTTCTACTCAATTTAGCGAGAGTACTGTACAATTTACAGTACCTTGATGATGCCATACACTTAACAAGAAGGTAGTTTTTATTTCCGCTTTCTATTGCAAAAAAAGTCGTAAAATAAAACATCTCCCCATCTAGATCTCTTGAAGTTCAACCACCAGATCGTTCGGCATGGCGTCAATATTTCACCCTCGGTGAGATCTTTAAAGCCTACGGACATTTTCAAGAATCTGTACTACATCTGCGCCACGCTCTGGAGCTATATCCCCAGCATGAGCCAATACTCAAGGCATTACGTGATGTCGAAAATAATCCGACGTCACCGTTGCACGTATACACAATTTTAATTATTGCGGCTTTGGTAAGTTCCTTAAAATCAGAAATTTAAATTTCTTAAAACTAGAACTTTCCCTCTAACACAGGTTATTGCTGTTTTTATTGTAATCATTACGTCGTCGGACAATTCAGATGCTTGTGGCGGTCAGCAATCGGAGTTTGAGCCTAAAATGCAGCGCCACTTCAACCGAGCCATGGCGATGCGCTCCCTCAAAGGATTCTCTTCGCGAAATTTCAAGCACAGAAAATACTAAAAAAAAAAAAAAAAAACAGCACCAAAAAGAAATTTATCGTGACTACTCTTTACACAGAAACATAAACACACACAGACAGACGTTCTATTATTATTAATATGCGCATAAGTTAGTTATTTTCGAGTTTCTTTTCTTTATCACTAGAGCAACAGAAATTATGAAGAGTTGCCTTTGGCTGAGTATCTAACGGAGATCTCTTTGATATTTTTTTCATTTCTTCTTTTCTAATGAATCTTTGTTTCATTTAAGTTTTTTTTTTTTTTTTTTTGAGAACTAGTCTTAATTTTACAATTTATTGATTCTCAAGTCCAAAAGAATTTGTGATAGAAAACTTTATAATTTCTCGTTTCCCAAGAATATCATTTTTTAGGTATTCATTGTAACAAAATTGTTTTCTACGACAAGGTATACCATTTGATTTTGAATCCTAACTGAATTGGTGATCTAAATGTACTTACTTTGCTTTCGGTGATTAGTTTTAATTGCTGCTGTATCGAACAAATTTACAGAGAGAAATTATGTATTTTAAATGCTAAATAAAAAAACAAAAACTCGCCATACTTATTTATAGTTTCGCCTCACTAAATGATGCGATTGAAGTACACCAAAGAATTGTAACACAGCTATCGTTTGTTTTGTTAGTTTTAAAATTATTTTTAGGCTGGATAAAAAATTTACCCAAAACTATATAAGAAATGCTAAATGAATTAAACCTCGCCTTAGTTTTTAAACTTGGGAAATGTATTTTTTTTGTTTCCAATTTATTTTTTACTAATAAACATTTATTATTTTTTTTTTTTTTATTTCTTATAATTTTGTTGAAGGTTGTTACAAATTTGGAAGCGGTATATTCCTAAGTTTTGTTTGAATCGTAGTTATAGTTTTAATTTTGAGTTATTGTTTAAATTTTTCAATTTATTCTTATAATTTTGTTTAAAGAAATTTCATTTGTTTACGGAAGCGTGAGGCATAAAGTTTTGAAGTGAAATTAAAAAAAAAAAAAAAAAATATTATAATTATTAATTCTTTTTAATTCGTAATTATAGAATTTTATGTAATTTATTGAAGGAAATCTTACAAAGAAGCAAAGAAAACGTAATAAAAACAAAACAATGAGCATTCAAATTTGGTGTTTTGAATTTTTTGTATACCCATAGGGTATATCTCTTTATCTCTTTTCACGGGCGTTTTTCTTGATGCTTAAAAGATTGATTTTGTTACTACAATTTATAAATATGGTATGGAATGTCTGACAAACATCCGACAGTAAAATTGTCATGAAAAGCTTTTCTCAATTGAAAAAAAAAATTGCTCTTCGGAAACGACATAAAACTGTAGGTCCCAACCATTCGTGAGGCGCACAGTACGAGTGGCTGCGGGAAGTTAGGCCAGGCCTTACATTGGGCGCCAAAATATTTATATTTATTACAGCCCTCTCAAGCATATCAAAGGACAAGATTTATTTCCATTACGGCTTTGTAAGTGGAAAGTCAACCACCACTAATTTGAATTTGTTTGCTAAGTTCTCGATAGTTTTGAATCAGTCCACCAAGTAGATGTTATATACAGTAGCGAGCACGGAAATTGCAAAACAAAAAAAAACAAGTCTCTTCATTTCTTCATACAAATTCAACATAATACAATGTTTCATAAAATATTTACAATTTTGTCAAGAAATATTCACCCTCATTACGAGTGGCGTTAAACGCCTCTTTAAAAAACGACAGTGCGAACTCGGCATTATAGCTGGCCAGTCGTTTAAGGTCATTTCCAACAGCTGTCATTTTATATTTTGTGGAACGTAATTCTTGTTCGACAGTTGGCGTTTATGTTTCTTTGTCTGTATTCTATCTGTCGCTTAAGTGGCAAAACGCTTAGTTAAATGCCTGTTTTTTTCGTAGAGGAATTGGTAAAAGCCAGGCATTAAAAATTAGTTTAAAATGTTAGTTTTGTTAAATTTCTCCATATATTTAGTTTAATTTATATTTTTTAAGAGAAAAAATAGCAAATAATAAACAAATGAAGCGGCTAGTGGAACTGCTGGAACAAAATGTAAGCTTGGCAACCAATTTCAAAAGATTGGACTTCAATCTAATACTTTTCCGCATTCGCATTAGATCTGTTTTCCGTGCTTCCTCTTGATCTTCATCTTTGCTACTCTCCAACAAAAACATCAAAATGCTGTCAATACTTTGTTTCACCAAATTGTATATTTCATATGCAGTCAATAATATATATTAAGAATAATAAGGGTGAATAATAAAAGATGTAAACAGGCAACTGTCAATGTTAGTTTTTTCTGTGGAACGTAAGTAAAACTCAATGCGTTTCGCTCCCGTAATACCGACACTAAACCGCCACGACTCAAAAAACGACTAGAATCGATCAACTTAAACCCCAGTCGTAATAAGGGTGAATGTTTCACAAAATATTTACAATTCTGTCAAGAAATATTCACTACTTCCATACATTTCCTGCAATTTTCATATAATTTTCTTTTCTTAACACATAATTGCAATTTTGCATTTACGATAGATAGGTAACGAGAATCGTCAAACATAATAAGGTACCTGGTTTATAAAATCCCTAACGCATGCAGGACACTTTCGACATGGGTCTGATTTCTTATTTGTACATTGGATGGTCCATAATTTGCAAAAAAAAAGCTGTGGATTTTCTGGATTGTCTCTCTTCCAATATGTAGTCTGGTATTGTCTTGTTAGAAGAGCTGCTTTGAATTGGTCTAATGGTTAGGCTAAATGAAAACAGTGCACGCATATCCCACCAGATAGAAGGCATTATGTTTTTTGGATGGAGACCTGACTTAGGCACTTGCTACAGTTTATCTGAAGAACTCAACCACTTTCTAGGATGCTAAATGATGTCATATAAACCTATTTCTCATCGCCAGTCAGAATACTGTTGAGAAACACATACGTTGACGATTTTATTTCGGAACCCATTTTCCGAAACTAAACATTTTCCAAAATCCAAGTGTTTTTAAATATCTGTGCACAATGGAACTGAAAGTATTCAAAGTCTCGGCAAATTCCTCAATGGATAGGAATGAGTTTCGTAGGGTTTTTGATAAGCAATAGATGCGGTCATTATCTTCGGAATTCTTTAAACCAACTTTGAGCCAAACATTTCGAACATGCTCTTAGTCACTTCCATTGCAATTGTTGATATCTAACGGTCTATCCAGTTCGAATTTTTAACATCGAATGAAGAAAAGTTTTTCAATACACTTAAATAAAATATAAAATATTCGATGGTATCAAAAACCCAGATTATTTATGGAATGAGCTGATAAATAAGATTTGTCTACTGATATATTTTGTTAAAAAAAAACTTAAAAAACATAGTCGATTCGTAGCGCGACTCTACTTTATCGCATTTCTTTGTGAATCATTCGTTACCTGGTATTATTATTGGCGAAGTAATAAATGACAGATCAAAGTAAAGAGCTACAACAAACTAATGAAATTGTGTTCGTTGTTCGCCAATTTAGCCAGTGAATACTTGTATTTACCTGAATAGCGAATAGGAGTTGTTTGATATGCAAACTATATTTGTAAATAGGACTATTCCCATCCTTGCGAATTTCTACGAAATTTGACGAAAATTGATCGAATCCTGTTCGCAGTGCAATGATTTGAATTTTCATCAAATTTCGTAAAAGTTCACACTTCGGTAAGAACGGGAACATGCCTAATACTTTCACATATTTGTACACATTTTCATTAAGTGGTTCTGCCTGATAAGCTTTAAAATCTTTAATACCTAGATTATATGAACTTTTCGATTATACATATGAAGTTGCTTATTTTTGAATTACAATCAACCATCACTATTACCAATTTGAAAATAAGGAAATGTTATTTACGTCACGCGACGATGGGAAGGCTAAGATCAGCGACTTGATTTTGTACAGCCTTCTCATCTTGCCGGAAGGGACCGTTTCTAATTTTATTTCGTACATTCTCAAATAAAACAAATTCGGGACGTTCCTCCTTGACAAGTCAAAATAGCCATATCAAATCAAGCTGCAGGTAATGGTGGATTGTCAAAAAGAGCTGTGTTGACACACTTTCACTTTGACTAGGGGAATAGGGATGATTAAAAGCAAGTGTTGTGTGGATTTTTCCACAAAGATCTGTAGTCTTAATTAGGCCAATGCTTTATTGCTTAAATGTGATCATAATAAACATTTCCCGCGAAAATTTAAATCGTCTGCAAGCGATATATGTACATGCGTAAATTGTAGACGATCTACCCTTTCGTTTGAGCTTCAAAATATTTTCAAATGTTGTTCATTGCAGTGAATTTTTTTTTTTTTTTTGGAAGGAAATTTCCAAATCCCGGAGCACTGAGACTCCATTTTGCTGTGTCCATTGTACTACCAGGCAGAAACTCCTTTTTGGTGTAGTGGTTGGAGAAACTTAGATTTTATTCGTTTCTCTTATGTTCGCGTGACTGTGATTGCTGTTCCCCGTCCGGGCTCGAACCTGCACAGTTCGGGTCACAAGTGAACAGACTACCCACTACACCGTGGCCACCTTTTGTAAATGAAATTAGTTGGTGCACAAAATCAGCTTTGCACTTATAATTTGAGTTTTTGTTAAATGTTCAACTAAAGTGTCTAGGTTATAAACAAATGAACTTCAAAGAGAGACAAAAAAATAAACATTTTATTATCTTTTTTTCACCTCTATTGCAGACGTCGTTTGTCGAAGGCGGTGAACAATTCGATCGAAAAGTTTAATCTAATCCCCTAACTTTCCGAACGTCTAAACCATCTTAAACAGTCCAAAAGCGACCTTTTAATGCGTAACGTGGGTGGAAAATCAGTCGATTCGTCCATCGCTACCAACAGACGACATCTGCAATATACAAGTAGGTGAAAAAAGATAACGAAAAATATTATTTTTTCGTTTTCGACATCGGCAATAGGGTGATTATATTTGTTGACAATTAGGAACAAATAATACACGGTTCTTTCGGGTACGGATATGCAAAAGTATGCAAACGTAATATTAAGTCTGAAAGCATCTGCAAGATGAGAGAAAATTATTTTTATTAATATTTATTGACATGAAATAAATTACATAGCATAGCACTAGCTGCAAAAGGCTTTCAGCTCGATTTAATGTGCATTTACATATTATAATTTGATACTGAATAATGCTACAAGCTTATTTATTATATTTAAGTTTCCTTGCGATGTTTTAGTAAATGTTGTCCTTAAGATGACAACTAGCCTCTTTGAAGAAAAGAAGCAGGAACCAAGGATGTGTTCCGTGTTTAGGATGTGGATATTACATGAGGTGCAGATTGGGGACGACTCCTTTCTTAGTAGGTGTTGGTGAGTAGCTATAGAGTGTCTAAGACCAACTTTTTTTTTTGTTTTTTATAATTTGCGCGCGCCAAATGGGATATGAATACCATTAAATTATTTCAGGGCACGGGCGTTTGAAGAAATTGAGAGAGAGAGAAAGAAACATTGGTATAGTGGGTTTGAAACTTATGTGGTATTAAGTTTTTCAGTAAACTCCAAGGGTGGCGTCCAGATAACTGGGGAGTTTGTTTGTTTTGCTTTTTGTCGTTGATCATGATTCACAGTATTTTTTTTCCCTCCACCTGATGTCATCGTCACGATCAAGTTGCATTTAAGCCATATGACCACTCTACTGCCAGTGTTATGCCTTCGCAGTAGAGTTGACTAAGCTTTCGCAATTGATCAATGTTTTTATTTATTTCAGACGAAATAAATAGATGATTGTTGAGATCAGGATTTGAACCGTGAACCAAGAGCGTGACAATCGTTGATGTTACCACTACACCACTCGGAGGAAATTGGTGGTGGTTGACTTAAAAGCAGAGGGTGGATAAACAGGTCGTGTTTTGCTGGGGTGGATTTGCTCGAGTATTTTCTTCTTTCATTTTTCAGTAATTTTCTTCCAGGGGAATTTCGCCTTATGAAAAAATTAAAACTGTGTAATGAGTTACAGCTGATTGATTTGGTAAAAGAAAACAAATTTGTGCAATAAATTTTGAATCAAAAAAATGCTTAATAAAGTTGATTTTGTGCTTTATGATTTTAAATTTATATAAAACAAAAATTTCAATGACATTTTTTTACTGTTTTAAATGTTGGACTATGCCATTATGTGGATGGAAAACATCAGTTAAATGGTTGCCTTGGTAATTTTTGCAAACTTCGATTCTTGTGAGCTAATTTTACATGACTTTCCCGCACATTTCTGATTGTATTGCGGCCATAACTTCACGGATGTTGGTTTTTAAGTACTCCAAAGTTTGATAATTGTCTGCATAGACACGATCTTTAGCAGAGCCCTAATGATGCAATTTTTGCCTTTTCTGTGCCACGTAGCTCAGTCCTGCTGGAACCACGTGTCGCTCACATCAATGTCTTCAATCCCAAGCCAAAAAAAGTTGTTTATCACTTGACCATAGCGTAGAAAATTCACCGTAACAGCAGCGGACTTCGTCGTTTTAAAACAAAAAATAAAGCCTGGCACGCCGCCGTCGGTTGATTTGTCACGACCCAATCTGCGTATTTTTTGCGCATTCTATGGTAAGATGCAACAATTTGAATGCGTTGAGCAGTGGTTAAACGATCCATATTGTACAATGGCAACGCAAGACCTAAGTAACTGTCACTATAGATGGCAGATGTATTTGACAGACACCATATGGCATGGATGCGAATTCTCAACATCGAAATGAATAACCCTTTATTTGTTTGAAAAAAAACGAACGTTTTCCATTGACATTTATTTGAAGCGCATTCATACCAAAAGCGATTGGGTAGTTTCCTCGAATTTGAGAGAATTTTCTATTAATTTCTGAAATTGGCTGTTTTTCTTTATTCTTTCAGAAAAGTGCCCGCGCAAACCAAAAATTCAATTGATTTACTTCAAGTAATGTCGAATGTGTTATGCACCTAATTAGTTTTAGTTGAATCATTTTTCGAAGTCCTACATAATGTACATAAATCGCTGAATTTCCAAACCTGAAGTGTGCCCAACTGGAAAATAAATTATACACCAAATTATTTATTTTTACTTTCTCTAAAAAATATTATAACTTTATTTAAAGTGTTTTACTTCTCTTTATAATTACAGAATTGTATGTATTTAAAAAAAAAACAAGCATTCCATGTCAAAATTAATAAGCGAAAACATACGTGGAATTACAAATGAAAAGAACTTATCTCAGTGACTACACGAGTAACTTGTAAGTTTATATTTTATCTTCCTACAAATTAGTTAAATAAACTGAGCGCGTTTATAGTTGATAGGAAAGACGAAATGAAATAAAAAGTAATTAGAATAGGTGCTGCTTGGTTTATTATTTAAATTCTTTTGTCATTTAACACTTAAATTGAGAAACAAAAGGCAAAGGTGTGTTGTTTTTTTTTTTTTTGTATGTGTTCATATAATTCTTAAGAACGCATCAGTTTTTTTTGTTTTTTTTTTTCTTGCTTCATCAATATTATATTTTAGGTTTAAATTAAGCTGAATCGTGAATATTCAAACGGAAGATGTCGTGCGCACAGAAAAATGTTCCCGCTAGTGGTTTCAAGACAAATATTTGTGAGTACGCATGTGGTGGATCCTCATCACACTGAAATCGAAATTAAAGTTTTTTTTTTAGTTAAAATTTTTTTTTTTTTTTAAGAGAAGCATACATTTATTTTCATGCAAAAGTTTAGGGGATTATTAGAACTTAAAAGATAAAGATTAATAAATAGAAAAAAACATTGTTACTATTATTTAAGTAAAAGTCTATTAAACCAAATAAATAAAAAATGTTTGTATCGACATGTTTTTATTGTTGAGAGCAAAACATACCTAACACGCGCTGAACTTAAAATAATGGCTGCATAAAAAAGACTTAAATAATCGAACATTTTTAAAACCAGAAACGTAGAGAAAGTATCAAATAAAAGCCAAATTCAAAAATGCAGTGTTGCGGCAACATAAAAGCAACAATTTGGCAGTATTGCTCAAATTAAATTTTTTTTTTTTTCAACATCAGCGCAACCAAATGTCAAAACAGAACAACATCCGCAACAGTTGTTTTGCTGTTGCTTTCATTTGTTTTATACAAGCTTTTATTTGTTACAGTTCGTTAGCTATTATTATTTATTTTACTCTATACTGTGTGTAAAAAATGGATGAAGTGTAACTTATAACAATTTAAATTCTTTGTTTGTATTTTGTATAGAATTACAAAACAACTGGTCATAAATGTCATAATAAATTCCACAGGGCAACAGCAACACATCCTGTTGTGTTGCTGCAAACCGGCACAGTTTTTTTGCCGTTTTTAAATTCACCCAAAATATCTACGAATTTCTCTTTCATAACGAAAGAAAAGTAATCAAACATCTCATACACACATTTGCATTCAAATAAGAAGAAATACCTAAGAGAAAACGTTTTGGTAACATATATTGGACTAGAATTATGAATGATTAGTTCGTTCAATAAATACTTTTCGGAAATTTCAGCTCATGTCTGCAATGACGAATATACCACAGATTTCAAAAAAGAAATCTATACTGCTAGCTGAATTATTTGTTATAAAATCAACCTAACTACAGATAGATAGCAACCATGTTCAGTATTCTTTAAAAATCATTTTTCAGTTCGGTTGCTTGAGATCCCAACTAAAACAAATCTTCAAGACCATATGGTTTTTTTCTCCCACGTCCTAAAAAGATTGATAGAACTTCCCCTTATGAGCTATCCCGTAAGAAACCATTTTCTAAACGACCGCCAGTTTGAAAACAATTTCAAGCAATAGTGTTTCACAACCGACCTAATGATATAATACATACATATGTATGTATGTACCTGTAAGTGGTGAATGCAAAGTAGTTGCTCTAGATATCTATAAAGGTTGTCCCATGACGGTTTCGTTAAAAAAAATTCAGGATTCTAACTAGCAATGAAACTAGTCAATATTAATACTCCTTTCATGGCCACTCTTTTCCTTTCGAAACGCTCGAATTAGAATGGCAGTTTTTTACACGTCATATGCCTTGATGGCTGCCCAAATACTCAGAAAATCTGTAAAAACCGCAATAACATGATTTCTGGCAAATAATAGTCCCAATCCTATGAATTTCACATACGATTACGGCTCTAAGTTATCATCAATCACCTTAGCCGATTCCTCCACTAATATGCCCATATACAGCTCCGTCATATGTAATATAAGAATTAGCTTCTCGAGCTTCATAAGTATACAGCCATACAATACTAACCATTGCCCGGAACGCAGAACGCACTGTGTGGTTAGCGTTTTAGTGATGAAGAAAGATGAGAAGGATATAAATAGGTACAATATAAAAAGTTTAGATTCATCCGCACCTTGAATACAAATCGCATTTTTTAGCGGATGTTCCTGCAACTTGCTTGCGATTATTAGCGACGAACATTTAGATTAAACTATACAAACATATGTCCTTCTGTTTATTGGTTTATAGGGGAATAATTCCTTTCCTCAGGATTTTCCCAAATACACAATCTGAGAATTAGAATACCACACAACAGAGGTATTTGCCACGTCGTGATCCTGTTTGGTGATCGGCCCGGACAGTGAATGGTATTTTAGTCTGGATTTACTTACGACTACGTCGCCAGGATCTGTTATCGCTAGCATCTGTCATCCTCAGCTGCAACAACCACATGCAAAACTTATTACGCGCCGTCCGCTACGTGCTCTACTTGCCCAAGAAGTAAATCACATGTACTGTTTCGTTCTAATTGCTACGATAACGCCTGAAACTAAACACGCACATCCGAAAGAAATCATTGCGAATAATATTTGTACTTTTTTCTACTCTACATTAACCGTTGGTGTATGATATGTATATTAGGTCGTCACGAATACTTCAGCTATTTGAGTATGTTTATCTTAATTAAAATGCAATCTCCAATTTGTTCTCTTATCTTAATGACACTTCACAGACGGATTGGGCAGGCAATGGGGAACATTGTACTTTAAAGATTCTTCAAAATAGAATATAATCACTTCAAAGCGTCTATTGTTTTTTATACGGAAATTCAAGCAACGAAGCACCGATAATCTGTGAAGGACTGTAGCCAATACTAACAAATGCTTAAAGCAGAGGAGGCATGCGAATAGCAAAAAGCTGATGATATGAACTTGACTTAATTCTGAGGAATCTTATTTCCTAATTTTTAGTTCCTTTCCCAAAGCAGAATAGACTCCTATTTCTGGTTAATGTAATGATATTTACAGTGCATTGATGTCAAAAATAAAAGTGCATGGAACTGGTATCCCTAAATTAGCGTCATTAATGTTGATCCATTAAGTATATAAATTTAGTGTGTTAAAAGGATTAAACAAACAAAACTCAACCAAAATAAGAAATTAGTGTTTTTTTTTTTTTTTAACGAAAACACCAAACAAACAAAAAGTATTTCACTACAACCTATTTACGTACGAATGAAAATCTCTCTCGGTCACCGCTAAATTATTATTACAATTGCATTTTATCGATATTTAGGTAGTTTTAGCTAAGTCTTTTGAACAAATTGCTTTGATCAGGCTACAGATCGTGAAGAGCCAACCGGAAGACATCGTGTTGCACAAAGAAACTAGTTGCAATCGGCTTCAGCACAAATGTCTGTATATACGCATGAGGCTGATCGTCATCTGTCTGTTACCGTGCCATCGACAATGAATACCAGCACAGATTAGCCGCAATAGTTAAATAAACAAAAAAAAAAAAAACAAAAAAAAAAAAGAATCACAAATTAAGTACAACAATGCTTTAAATAAGTTTATCCCATAAGTTCTTTTGTTTTAAATTTTTGAATGCCACATGAAATCCACTTACTTGCAATCTTCCTAGAACATTAATTAGAACACCACCGTCGAACATGGGCTGTGAGTCCACTGCAGTCACTACTCTTTTGATCTTTTGAAATGTTAAACTCTGCAAAAGAAATGAAAATATTTTTACTTTACGTGATATACTCGAGATGATAACTGCGATTCTACTGCTTACTGATAATTTTTCCATAATTTTTGGCGCTCCTTGTATTTGTTGACCCTCGAAGGTCATGAAGGAATCCGTAGCCTGGATGGGAAAGAGATGATTAGACAATTGGAATTTTGGTTTGTAAGTGCTATAATAAAATAGGATGGCAAATGACTAACAAAGACCTCGTAGAAGTAACATATCCCGATAGGTGCTTGTTCAGAAAATGAAGTAGAAGAGACACCACAACCGATCATCTTGGGTATGTTCCCAATGCTCTTGAGCATTTTTTTAGTGTAGTGGGGTAGTGGGAGTCCCCAAAACTTTTCCTCTACCAAGAGAGTTGATGCAATTGGGTCTGACACGACGCGGGGAAGTACCATTCGCCAAAAAGAAACACTGTTTTGCTCTACTCTGAAAAGCCAACTGGAAGCATTCGTGAATCCGATGTTAGACTTCTGCTAACTCCAGCCACACGCAAAATCCTCATATCTGGGAAACCTTATAGTGATCAGATATTGACGGCTAGATTCCAGAGCACGGTTTGAAAAATGTCCATCATTTTAGTCGCAGAGGATAAAAATAATAATTTGTATAGCCAACTCAGTGTCGCCAAGGTGGGCAAGGACAACACCGCGCTGGATTTCTTCAATGTCAAACGCCTTGTCATTGGAGACCTGTTTGAACAGAAGACACCACAAGAACTACAAAAAAAACATCCAGTAAAGAACCACGACTATCCTTTTCTCAGAAGTGGAAGGTACGTTTTGCGTTTTTCCCGTGGATCGTCTTATATCAATGCATTGAGTTTAGGGCTACGCTACATCTGCTTTTTGTCGTCTCGGTCCACCCAAGATTTACACAGTCGCAAGTGTGTTCTCAATGAATCTCTTGTTTCCACTACGGAATGAGTGCAGTGTTTTTCATGCTGATGTCGCAGCCCTGCCGAAAGCTGTCAGAGGGGTTCAGGTTGTTGGTGAAACCAATTCTGCTGTGTAACACTGCTTTTAAGGCGCAAAGAGCTGCCGTGAATGCCTTAATGCGATTGAAGAACAGCACAAAATTATTTTGTGGGGGATAACCGGTCAATGCGATAAATTACCTACACAAGACAGCAGGAGCTGGGTTGTTCTAAACTAGTCATTTGAGTCAATTGAGGTTCCAAAACTTGATCTATGCGCCAATATACACGCAAACTTAGTCATATGGGACCGTTGAAAATCTAAGGTGGGGTCCTAACAGGGTTCTGTCCACGCGAAGTTTATACAATATTGGACTGTATTGCTTTGCATCACTCTAAAAAGTTGAAAGACAAATTGGTCCGAGCAAAATGACAAGCAAGCGTTATTGACGCCCTATACCCCACGAGAGATGACAGGACATACTCGCAAGTAACTTAAATTGTAAGAAATGGGAAGAGAATATTTGGTAAACAAAAAATGCTCTGAACTCCACGCCCATACCATCTCTTGGAGAACCAGAAGAAATTAAAATTTTTGTTCGAACAGCGCAATAAGTTTTAAAAAAAAAAAAAAACAAATAACATAGAAGTCAATGTCAACAATGTTTATAAATTCGCATCAATAACTCCGATGTGCTTCCGTTTTTTTCTAAGCAAGGCCATGATGGCAGAAAATTTTAGTGTTCCGATTCATTCCCTTCGTGGAACCCAATTTGAATTTTGCTGGCCTAAATAAATTGATTGGCTTCATGACCTTAATGGCCACACTTAACTATTCCGTTCTAGAACAATCTGCACTTTCACTAGCGACCAGAAGACCGATTAAAATGAGTCAAACTACTTGACAGTCGTCCAATAGGAGTGAACAAAAGTGAAATAGAGCAAACCCTCAGCAGGACATAAAATCGTTTTTCCCATTTAAGGTTATGGTTTAGCTAAAAATAGTTACGATGGATTGTTGTGTTCCCTTCCCACCCATCGCCAATGCTAGAGGATATTTTTCCACCTCTAAGGTTAACTATTCTATTCTAGACACACTTACGCTATAAAAGTTGACAACATTTGGCCTTTGTAAGGAATCGTCGAACATTGCGTAGTACTGCTGGACGAATCCTTTTCCAATTTCCTCGTACTGCGGATTGAGGGCCATTGCTGTGTGAGTAGTTCAGGTATGCAAAGTGAAGTATAAAAAAATTGCAAATTAAAATTATAATGGAAAAGATGATAATTTGCTGCGATTTCAATATGAAATTGCTTTGCAAAAAATCCTTCTCTGGCTGATAGAATTTACAAAAAAAAATCGCGACACACCGACAAACGTCTTTAACACCGATGCTGATTCACTCACATTTCGCTTTTTTTTTCAGCGGAATGTCAGTTTTGGCACTCACAATTTTGTATGTGTGAATTGGCTGCACTGCGGGTATAGAAGGACTGCGTCCGTAAAGTAGGGACAGAGTGAATTCAGGAAACAAAGAAATTGATTCAGGGATGTAAAGTAGTTGCATAGACTAAGCTTTCAGTATGCTGTTCGAGTTAAATCAAATCGAAGTATATTTTGTTTGACTCTGGTTATAATTATTTATTTAGCGTATGAGATATATGGTGGATTTACATGGTGATGCAATTAGTTATGCATTTAAAGCAAGATAATACATAGCGAAAAGATACAGTATTAAAAATATATGTAAGTGCAACACGCTTATTTTAAATGTGTGGCGCATGGATTGATATACCATTTCCTACTTTGTTAGACTTTTTTTTAAACGTCTTATATTTTGTTAAAACGACTTTTTTTATGGACCAAGGCAGTTGACTAAATTTTTTAATATTCGCACTTAATGATGACATGTGTCTAAAAATGCTAAATACCAAATATTAATGGCTTGACAGAACTAGAATTCATAGTAAACCTCAATAAAGCATGAATATAGTGAGTGCGGCATAAAATCTGTATTATATGGCAGTTCCATATATGTGAAATAGATATGTATTGTGTGTATGTAGAAGAATAAATTTGTACTTGGCTTAAGATAAAAGTCAATAAAACAATTATTTAAAAAATGTTGACGTTTAAAATTACAATACAATATACAATAGAAACTGAGATTGAAGAATGTGGGAAATGAATATGTGGTTGATAAATAAAACGTTTTAGAATAAAACTACACAAAAGTCCACATAAATTAATTTTTCTTTGACTTTGTCTGGCAATTTAGAAACTCGTTTTGATATTATTTTTCTACGTGAAAAACTATGTACACAAATTCATATATCCTGGGCCGAGACTCTATAAAACAATAACACACTCAAAAGATATCACTAGAGATAGTTTTGCTTTCTGTAAGGTGATAGAGGATATACCAGTATCATTTTGTGTCTATAGTTTCCTTTTTCTCTTTGGAGACTTTTAGCTATCGTTGATCACTTTACAAAAAGCAGAACTGTCACTTGTGATATCTTTTGAGGGTTTTGTCCGTTTACATAATCGCAGTTTATCTATTAATTTATAGAATCACGGCCCTGGGTAGAGTATAACAGGCCGCTATTCTAGAAAATGCACATAGAAATTATAGCCATCATGTTTTTATGTAATGCATACGCAAAATTCAAACTACATACGTATGTATTTACGCATGACATTTTCAAAATTTTAAATAAAAAAGAAACAATTTAATTTAAAATGAGATGGATTTAAACACACTTTAAAATAAATATTAAAATCGCTAATTTAAACTATAAGAAAAAATACATCTTGGAATAAACCTTTTTTTTTAAAAAAAAAAAATCAGACATAACTTTATCAACTTGAACAATTCTTGAAAACGTATGATTTACACTCTAGTTCCCCAGACTCTATGGCATGCATTTTTCAAGGTGGCCATGGTGTAGTGGTAACATCATCGCTTGCCACGCTGCAGGTTCACGGTTCGAATCCTGATGTCAAGAATCATCTAAAAAAAAGTCGATCAATTGCGAAAGCTTATGTCAACTCTACTGCGAAGTCATAACACTGTCAATAGGGTGGTCATATGGCTAAAATGCAACTTGATCGTGATAACATCAGGAAGCCGCAAAAAAATACTGTGCATCATAAGCAACGACGGCCGTTTTCGTAAACGTCATCTGCATCAAATTGCTTTTGCATAATGTTCTTAAACGCAAGCTGCAAAAGTCGTTTGTTCGAAAACAACATTATAAATCACACATTTGCAGCATGTTCGATAATCCATTGTTTGCAGGGCAGATGTTCAGAAACGTCATCTGCGCTGCAAAAAAGCAGCCAGACATCTGCGCTGCAAAAAAGCAGCCAGACATCTGCGCTGCGCAATAAGAAAAATGACTGAATCGGACTACTCGGAGGAATTTCGATCTCGTGAACAGTAAGAATGTTTCGTCCACGTAAATTATAATTATTGTTATGACTTGTACTCTCACTAAGATTTTCCAAAACAATTTTCTCAATAAATTTTGTTAAGGGCTCCATTTTGCATTGTTTGAAAACGTCAAATGCGATTGCAAAAAAAAATCATGCAGGCGACACAGATCAATGGTAGCAAAAAACTTCTACAGTTTGACGTTTGCAACACTTAAGTGCTGCAATGACGATCAAAGTGACGATCAAATGACGTTTTCGAAAATGGCCGACAATAACCCTTGGAGTTGACTGAAACTTAATACCACCTGAGTTTCAAACCAACTAAACCAATCTGTCTTTCTCTTTGTTTTTCATTTCCACAAAAAACGCCCGTGTCCTAAAGTTAGTATAAGGGTATTCATATCCCCTTTGATACATGCAAATTATATATGTATAAAGAAGAAAAAATTGCGCTAGTTTTGTCCCCACTGCTTGAAACCTTCCCATCCCAAGCCCCCTTGATTTAACAAATATAGAAGTTGCATTACAAATCGACAAGAAAACAGCTCAACCACTCACACTCAAACGCATGTTTTGTTCATCTATATCATTTTTATTAAAATCACGGGCGTACAATAGAATAACGAAACCCTGCGCTAGTGTTGTCTACTTTATAGTTTATAGTCAAGCTCATACCGCTCGTATTGATTTTTAGGATCGTTCGATATTCGTGGGTATCCGGCAATCAAAGCATCCTGTCCACCAATGTACAGCGAATTGTAGATCTTCCAATAAACATCGCGAACTTTCCGCGCAGGATGGAATAGACCCTGTAAGGTGTATTGAAGAATTTTAATCGGCCCCAATGAGACTCTCAGTCCCTCCACGGCATCCATAAACGCCTGAACCAAATGCGGAGATGTTTCAAAGATATTAGGCCAAACGTAGTTTAGCAGATGAATTAGGGCATCTTCACATCCAAAGCCGTAAACTCCAAGGGCCATGTGTTTTATTGCTGCACACGCCGTCTGTCTGTGAACTAGATCTCTGTCCATCAAAGCATCTTCAAGCAGGGGACACACTGCGTATATGTAATCTTTGCCCATCTCACCAATATACTCAAAGAGAAAGGAGAGTGACTTCAACACACCGTTTTGTACATTCAGCTCTGGAACACGGTATTCATTCATGAGTGCAGGCAGCACTGTGAATGGGCGACAAGTTTCAGCGACAATAGCAATCGCAACAGTTGTGCACACACGATTTTGTCGCTCCTGAACTTTTAAATTGTTGAGCAGGGTGGCGAGCACATCATGGGGGCCAATTGCCTTAGCAATATAGCCGAATGTATTGACTGTAGCACGGCGAATCGCCTTCTTATGGGCCTTCAGCAATTCAAGCAACTCAAAGCAAATTCGCATCCACTCACGCGCTGACACGTACTCTGGACCACGATCCGCGATACGACCAACCAAATCGATGCAGTTCTCCTGTACTTTCTCGTGTCGATTCTTCAAAATGGGAGTAAGCCGAGGCAACAAGTCTTTAATGGGAGGTGTCATTTTTGTCATTCCAATTACGTTCACAATGGCCTTCAAAGCGCCAAGAATCGAACCCAACACTTCAGGGTACTCCTCGCCAAGGTACTCATAGAGCACAACTCCCAAATGACCCATGAGTTTCTCCTCCTGGCACGTCTTCATCACTACGGCAATTCTTGATATCAAATCGGCGGCTTGTTGACGTACTTTGGCAGATTTGTTGTTCAAACGCCACAAAATAGTACCACAGATCTGTGGCAAATAAGGCTTCACTCTCTTGCCCAACTGATTGACAATTGTTCCGAATCCGTTCAGCATTACTACATCCTCTGTGGTCTGCTCCTGGAACGCGTACAAGATACCATCAATAAGTTGTTCTTCCAGGCGCGAATCGATGTCAGCTGCTCCCAAATTGCCCATGATCTTCTCGATTGTCTCCATGACCATTTTTCTGTACTGTTCGTTCTCATCTTTCAGGTCGTCAACCACTCGATTAATGATTTCCGAGGCACCAACCTTGTTTGCAATCTCAACCGTGGTGTCGACCAACTGGCGATAGTTGCGACGATCAAGAGCCATCCTATGATTCCAAAAGAACTTGAAAAAGTGCGGCAAAATCTCCTCTTTGATGTATTGTGCTTCCACACCGTCAGTTGCGCAACATTGCTTCACAACTTTCAGAACAATTTTCTTCATCTCCTCATCGGGTGACTGGAACTCTCGTATAAGAATCAACATCACTTCTCGGGTATAGTAGTTGGCGTACTCAGCGTCCATAAGTGGGATTAGGTAACCGATAGCTTTGAGGAACGCGGCCAAACCCTTTCCTCTGTGTGTTCGGATACCCTTCCACAACGGTTTGAGAACCGAATCGAAGGACTCGATACCGTATGGTGTGGCAGCTTCAGCCAATGCAGCAATAGCCAAAGCTGTAATCGTGCGCACCTTTTGCTGTTCATCCACCAAGCCATGTTCAATGATTTCCACCAATGCCTTCAGATGTGGCAAAATGGCACAACCCATGAGAATTGCAATCTGTTGCACAATTTTAATACCTGTGTGCCGAGCCTGCCATGACTTCTTACTCTTGCAGACGGCTTTCAAAAAAGGCAGCAGCGAGGGAATGCCCAGAGCAGATGCTACAACTGCAAAAGCACGTGCCGTCGTATTACGAACGTATTCATCGATGTTATCGATATCGGGACGCATGGTAGAGATCATAGTGGCCAATCCTGCCGCCTTGGCCAAATTCGAGATAATCTCGCGACCCTCAACACGCGCATAGTAATCTTCATCGATGAGCAACGGCTCTATGACGACAAGAATCTTGTGCACATATGGTCGCACCAAATCGTCCAATTTATATAGAACCCTGTCGATAACTTTTACCAACAAGTGACGCTCTTGATCTTCCAACGTGGGACTCATTAGCAGCGGGAGAATCTGATTGAAGAGCGGTCCTGCTCCGAACTCCCTCGCCTTGTCTGTGATTTGACGCAGTGCAGATTTGCGCATTGGAGGTGTTCCATTCTTGATTGTTAGCAAGAGTTTCATAATCTTTCGCTCCTTCAGCTCCTCTGGACTCAGAGCATCTTCGTCAACGTCAACCAACAATTTGTCAAAGTACTGCGCATCTTCGGGTTTCATAAACGGCAGATTCTGGCCCTTTGGTTGATTGTCCATAAATTTTGCATTCTTATCTTCGACTTGAATGAAGAAACCTGCTGGTGTTCCAGCGATTGGTGTTGGTGTTGCCATTAGTTTTCTTCCGGGAGTTCGCAACGGAATGTAACCGGCTGGTGGAGGCAGAATCTTATATCCTGGTGGGAACATCGAATCGAGTTCTTCATCGGTAAATGGACGATTCCTCTCATCGATCTCTTTCTCCCAACGATATGCTTGAAGTTGTTCGGGGGTCATTGCGGCTAGTGCTCCTGGTGTTGGTGTTGCCATGGCCATAGCTTTTACTCCTATGGGAGTTGACCCACCTGGGGTAAGCAATGGAGTAGCATGACCAGGTGTAGCGTGTGGTGTCATTGTTGGCGTCATATTCGGTGTCATAGCAGAGGGCGTCATTGAAGGGGTGGCATTCGAAGGAGTTTCATCCCAACGGCTCCGACGTTTCGAAGCTCCTGGTGTCGATTCGATGACAACGTTGTCACTTGGGCCTCTATCTGGCTTTGGGGTTTCTGCCCATCCACTGTGACCTGGTGTTTCACGTTCCGTCTTTGGTGTTTCATCCCATCGATTACGTCTTGCAGATTTGTCATGACCCGGAGTCTCATGTCCTGGCGTCATTGGATGAGCCGGTGTTGCATCCCACATTCGTGTACCCAAACCTGGAGTGGCTCCCGGAGTTTCGCTACCTGAAAAATGAAAGAATAATGTTCAAAGAACTAAGTAGATGGCAGTGAGTTTTGAAATACCTTTGTGGCCAGGCGTTTCATCCCATCGATGGTCTGCTGGTGTTTTCTGTTTATAGAAAAAAAAATGAGTTAGCAAACGTATAATACAGGAATTATAAAGGATAGTAGCAGAAATGAAAACATGTTTTAAATCAATTTCCTTGGAAATTTTAAAATAGCTATACTTTTCATCTGCCCGTACTCACATCTTCCCAAGTGGGTGTAGCAGCACTGTTAGGAGTGACCGCAACTTTAGCCGGTACAAAACTTTCGCTCACTGTTTGATCCCAACGTCCGCGTTTCCTCTGCTCCGGTTGCTTTGTCCCATCACCGTTGACCGCCGCCTTCAATGTGCCGTCTTTGGATTTTTCAATTATCTTCTTCCGAAGCTGCAAGTATCGACAATCAGCAAACTGCCAAATCATTAATTAATTGAAAATAGAAACCCACCTCATTCTCCTCACCCTTGAGCAACTGCTCACGCATAATATCCGTATACGTCCTGGAGCCAACATCTGGAGTTTTGCCACCTGAAACACAAGAAAACCCGAACAGAGAGCATTGCTGCGTTTATTTAATTTACAAAACAATTCAAATGCAAGTCGATCTGTGCTGCTTTTTTTTTTAATCGAATTAAAAAAATTATATTATTTTAGATATAAGCAGAGCTCAATTCCAAGGACATAACACAGTGCGTAGAGCAATTCTAATGCTTTTTTTCTTTAGCTCTGCTGATATACTAAGATAATATGTTAATAAAAATATGAAATTTGGTTCCGTCTACGCAACAAAAACGGTATAAAAGTCATGTTTAAACAAAAATTTCATATTTTTATTGTTTTATACGTACGTGTTCAGACGAGACTCCCATACATTTAGAATACTTTTCTTTTAACTTCGTTAACAAAGCCTGAAATAATGCTTTTGCGATTAATATTTTGTTCAACATTAGCAATCATTCTTAACATTCATACTCAAAAAGGGGGAAAACGCGCGAGAAGTGGGATTGTGGCTTATTTCGAATTGTGAGAGGATGGTAAAATAATTTCGAAACGTTTTCCCCCCTTTGTTGTGCCCAGAGAGCGTCTGTCCACAGCGCTTCGTTTCTGAATCTTGCAGGTATATTGCAACTTTTATTTTTTTTATTTTTAATCCACAATGGCTGTGGATGGGCATCCTTGACATTTAATATCGTTGACCTGTTTGCAAAACGTTTGTGAATATTAATAAACTTCGTCTTTTGCTTCGGAATCATTCACACGTTTCTCATTCACTCAAATCACCTCTCACACAGAAGATTTTTTTTTTCTATTTAAATACTTGAAACTCGATAGGCCAATAGAGTTTTAATTCGTAAAATTAGAAAAATTTAGTAACCTGATAGTGTTATCTGAATGTTTAATTTATGTGAGCTAATAGATGCTCACCTAGGATTTATTTGCTGTTAAGAGACGCACAAATTGTGTGTGGATTCGTGAACTTTAGCAATCGACTTGGTATGACTTAACATGAAAGTATGAAAGATAACAGCAATACTTCTCGTTAAAGACACAGGCTGAGTAGCAACGTCGCGAGTGTGGCTACACATTCAAGAAACCGAAAAGGCTCATTAACCGGTTTTAACCGTTTTTGAAAACCATGGAACACAACAGATATTTTAATCAAAATCAAAATCAACTTCAACTTCGCTCAATAAGGGTAAATAATGCATCTACATACTTTTGAAGGATTCCCTCTTTTGATTATTTCGGTGGAATCTTACGAGTTAGTAAAAAATCAGTTAAGGTGTGTATTCCCAGTATTCATTGTCACCCACCAATCATTCAAAAAATGTTAAGGATTCCTAATAACCCCAAGACAGTTGAATGACATTTTATTAGAGGTGGTTAGTAGGCAATGCTGTCAGGCATTGGTGAACTTTTAATACGCAATCCAATCTCTCAAAACATTTGTGAATTCCAGTGAATAAATCAAACAAATTTCCACTATCGATCTATAAATGAAACAATTTGCATGAATTCATGGAGAAAGCAAATTTTCGTGTGTGTAGCGCATTTTCGTTTCGCACGAAACATAAGCAAAATCTTAAAGAGAGTATAGTGCATCACAATTCATTGTGTAAAGATTAAATTGTTGTTGGTTAGACAAACCTCCTTAAAATCTTGAAATTGCACTGAAGCCCGAGTTTTAGCAAAGACTTACATATGCATATAGATATCTAAAAATGGATCTTGATTAGGTGAACCTAGACCAACATATATACTGGTAGATCCATTGTAACAACACTATGGAGCGGGGATTTCAACCCCTACTCACTCTTAAAACAACCTACTCCGCTGGATAAAGCCACTGATTTTGATATTCCTAGTACAGACCTCGTGATATGGGCAAGGGAAAGGCATGTGCGGAGAAAGTGAACAGTATCCCTCCTTGTCCGCCGGTGATGACGTTTGTAAGTTTGGCGACGTTATGTCTATGGTGCCTTAGCAATAACTATGAACCTTTAAACTATCTCGTTAAGCGATGAGCGGCAGTTCTTCGTTGCATTCTAGAAATAACTGGGTTCAAAACCTTATAAGAGTTTGTCTTGCAACTCAATATGCTTAATTTCTGCTCCTTGAAGTATTATGTCGCATAACGTTCTTTCTTTTATTTTTAGACCACTTAACCACATATTTTAGGCCACTTAACCGACTCATTAACGTACAGACCGACCGCAAGTGCTACCGACTAGAAATTTTGCGCCAGACATGAGATTTCGACAGGCCCGCTCAAAAAATAATCGGTGCTCATTATCTCATGAGCCAAGCCACTTATAGGCTTGAGACTAGCACCAGTAGAAAAACCAAAATAATTCGACTCTTGTTTCGAAATTTTCCAAAATGATCTCTTAGAGCCAAGCCACTTATACAATTGACTGAGGGCGTTTCAAAGCTTTTCGAAGCGACATGTGACTGTACAACCTTACAGCAAGGTGAATGAAAATGAACCTTACAGCAAGGATTAAGCAACCCATGGACAGCCTCCGTGAGCGAGCCGTTCAGACCAAAAATGAGGCTCTGATACAATAAATCACAAATTTATAATGTTTTTTTTTTTTTTTTTGTCGAGGTAGGAAAAACTCCACTGAAGCACTCGATTCCAGGCTATTGTACCTACAAAGAAGCAACTCTCTCCTAATGAAATTTTTTCGTCTTTTACCATTTTCGCCGGAGATCTCATTTTCAGTAATCCCATTGAGACGTGGGACTCAATGAGCTCTGCCTTGCGACCGAATTCAGAGAGCTCTTGCATTCTCGAATTATTTCGGAAGTGATTAAAGGTCTGAGCAAAACCTTAAGCGCAGCCTGGCTACAACCTCGCTACAGACGCAGACACCCCGTCGCCTCCACATATTCTTTAAAATACAGGGTTATTCATTTTGTGCTAAAAGTATTAAAGATTTCAATGAAATTTGTTTACTGTTTTAAATTTTGGACCATACCATTATGTATGGAATACAACATCCGTTAAATGGTCGCCACGGGAGTTTTTGCGATGTAATTTTCGGTGACATTTCGGCACATTTCTGACTGTATTGCGGTCATAACTTCACGTATGTCGGTTTTTAGGTGTTCCAAAGTTTTGGAATTGCCTGCATAGACACGATCTTTAGCATAGTCTCACAAAAGGAAAGCCAGCAGGGTCAGATCACACAATGTCGGTGGCCAATTGATGTCAACAAATCTCGAAATTAAACGGCAGGGAAACTTTCCGTGCAATAGAGCCAAATTGCCTGTGTTCTGTGGCATGTAAGTCCACACTGTTGGAACCACATGGCACTCACATCAATGTCTGCAATCGCAGGCCAAAAAAAAGTTGGTTATCATTTGACCATAGCGCAGAGAATTCACCGTAACAGTGACTCACCCGTTATTTTTGTATTAAGGTACAACAATTTTAATGCGTTGAGCGATGGTTAAACGATTCATATGCATGGTTAAACGATTCATATGCAAAAACTTCCTGTCACTAGGGATGACAGATGCAATATGGCAAGGATGTGAAATTCCAACCTCGAAATGAATAACCCTTTATAGTTCATAGCCATTAGAGTTCCATAAGTCTTCACTTGAAAGACAAATGCATGTTTACCTAACGAGAAGTGAAGCCTAATGTTGTCGTCCTCCACAAAGACACCGACACCTGACCCTTGATTGGTTTTAGAGCCACCCTCTCGGATTCCGGTCGAATTCAGTCATGAGCATAAAGAAAGTCGACTTTATATTTACGAAGCAGACTGGCATTGTAAGGTAGTGAGGCCAGCTGTTAAAGCGCGATTCTACAAAGATCTGTGGTTAAATTGTGAATTACTCTCCAATAGAAAACACTCCAAAATGTCTGAACATTTTGAAAATGATTTCCGATTCCTATCTCATTCCAAGTACTCAAAAAGATTTTTTTTTTTTTTTAAATACATTTAAATGAAATTGTATCTAAACACAGAACCTTATAGAACCAAATATGAAAGGAAATGGAAAAAAGTTTAAAATACACACCATCAGCGAAGGGATCTGCTCTCTCCGGAGAAATCAAAATCCGACGTCGCTTCTGACGGTATTCATCTTCTCGGTCAGCAATTGTGGGACGGCGACGTTCGGCCATCGGGTCGAAATCTTCTTTGCCCTGTTTGGAAGAAAAAACACAAATCGATTTAGTACATCTCTAGATGGGGGTAATATCTTTCTTTAACCTGCACGACATCCTTTAAAACCGACTTTGGCGCTGTGTATGTTGTTCTCTTTTGAGGTACTGGAAACCCATCATCTTCATCCTCTTCCGCTTCGTCATTTGCGGCAATTGACGTGTTATAGCCCTCGTAGCGCCCTTTTCCAACCTTTGCGGTGTCATCATATAGGTCGGTATCAAAGAAGCCACCACTGTCCAACAGTGCCACACCTTCAGCATTTGATAGCTGGATTTCCTTCTTTTTGGTTTGCAAATCTTTAATTTGCGCTTCGATATCTAATTAAGAACAAAAACGAAAGAAAAAAAAGAAACAAATATTAGAAAAATTTTGTTTGTGCGACTGATTTCATAATTTCAATATGGCCGCGTCAAACGTTTTCCGCAGAAAGTTGTTAGCGGATTTTACAATCGAAATTCTACGCACAAGCTGGTAATTTATATATCAAAAGAAACGGATTTTCTTGAAGTTTAATTTGGGAACAAGTAGAATTGGAAATTATTGGAAATACCTTCGTGAGTTCGAGGAATATTGTCCATTGTTATTTTTTTCGTCAACTTTCTTCACAAACTTCGAACCGCATTGAGTTTCTTTTGACAGCAGGTTCGTGTTGCCAGCACAGTTTTTTAAGTTCATTATGAGATCCATCATAGAAAGGTTAGGCGTTCAGGTGCAATATAAATCTGTATTAAAATCTTGTTCACAAGTAAATCTTTGCAATTGCTAAAATGTTGAAAGGACTTTGGGCGAATTTTGCCCTATCAAAAATGACATTAAATTTCAAAAATTCTTACAAAATTTTATTATTTTTGCACTGTTTTCTTAATTTATCATGATTTTTGTATCATGAATTTCTCTGGGAATCGAAAATCAATTGCATCAACTTTGAAATCAAAAATAAGAAAAATTCATTCATCATTCAGCAAATATGACGCAATTAAAAAGTGGGTAGTGGCTGCTTAATTATTCCGGCTGAGAAAAAGAGATAAATGGCATAGTTTATACCGCTGATTTGGTCTGGGACCATGACTAGGAATTGAATACAGTTCTCTATTCCTTGGGTCAGTCCAAAAATTTAGGTAACCTTGACTATATTTTGATGCGCAGGATGACGCTATTTAAAAGAATATCAAAGTCATTTCAAAGTACTACATTTCATTAAATTTCCCGCTTGCGGGTTCCGCGAACATTGTTTTGCAGTGATAAAATATAATGGAGAAGGACAAACATAAATATAAAGGTTGTATTATAATTTAACTGACGATATGGAAATCAATCGAAGCCTGTTAGATAGCGACTTTGACGGCAACAGTGACATCTATGGAAAAATAGATGATGATCAATGTATGGACTGAAGTCTCATATTGTCCTGTTTGGTGTAAACTCAAAGGACCAAAGTTAAATTTTAGTACTGGTCCGGATCTAATTTGGTGGGGTAAACTAGATCAATGAAATAAGGAATCGAAGGTTAGTTGAGACGAAGATTACGGGATAGTTTCAATTCTCTGGAGCATTTTGTTCGTACTGTTCTCATTTTGTTTGTCTTGTAACGGACGCCTTAAATAGATTCGATTTAGAACAGGGTACTATTCCAAATGGTTGAGAATTACGGTTGATAAAATATAGCGAAAAGTTTGCTGCCAGTAAGGAACAACATTACAAGTTCCCACAAATTTGGACGTCGTTCTTTAATCAAGAACCACAATCTTGGATGAGTGATATTACTCTAGCTCTAAAATTAACATGGATGGTCAACAACGCGTTTCGCTTTCTAGTTTTCTCCCTACCGTGAGAAACCTATAATTTATTTTGTTGGTAGAATCGGAGATCCGGATCGGGTTGGAAGTATTCTGCTCGACGCTTTAGCGATGTCTTCAACAGATTTTTTCATTTGGAGGAAATTAATGATTTTTTCTCCATCTTCAAAATTTACAGTAATGCCAAATTTTCCCAGACAGGAAATATTTTGGGGCATATTTGTTCATTATCAGGCTGATTAGGAATATTCACTCTTCATAGCTTTTAAGGTTTTAGTATTGTAAAAGTAGCACGAATAACAGCATTTACTACTATATTTATGCTACACCCTAGCAATCAAGCTACATCAAATCCCCATTGCGAATTAATATTTCTATTATGCTAGGTGCAATCTCGACACTCACGATGGACGCGATGTAGACGCACTGAAATATCAACGCGTTGGTGGAGGCAATCTCGATGGCTACAATACATACGATAGTTTATGTTTCCTCAGATTCTTTCCACTTGTTTGCTATTAAATTTATGTTTTTATGCACTAGGTAATTTTTATTTATTGTAGTCCTCTATCATGAGGTATAGTATATTTATTATATAATTCATTATAATATGAATCTTTATTTATTATTCTAGTTCCAATCGCGTATGCCTTACGAACTCATCCACCAATTGTGTTGTATGTAGTAGGTTAAACCCAGAACAGTGGGGTTAGAATAAGTACAGGATTTATCTCTTCGTTTATACTCCTTCTCAAAGAGTTATGTAATTTCTGACTAAAATCAGAGTTAGGTATAATGGTTAACTTGCAATCCTATGAATCCAAAACTCAGGGGAGAGGATTCCTCTCTAAATGTTTGTGCCTGTGAACACGTGTAAACATAATTTTTGTTTGAACGCAAGCCTGTACACTGGTACGCTTTATGACATCTTGAGAGCGTAACATGTTGCAAAGAATGTCCTGACAAACCGAATTTTCCGAATTTAACATTTTGCGAAATTCGACACTGGATTCGTGTCTTTCTACAAGCATCTCATATGGCATTGGCAAAAAGGATGAAGCGATTTTCACCATCGAGGAAGTTTTTAATAAAAAAAATCATAAAATGTATTTAATTACATTAAAGAAGAAAATGATACAGTTCCTAGGATTCAGCGCGGTTATCATCCTGCTTCGATGACAAATATGTTCCACAGGACATAAGGTCAAAACAACTCAGCAGTAGCTTAGAATCAGTATTCCTACTTTTATTGCATCCGATGATTGGCGTTTGTGTTTGTGGTTAGTGTTGGAGAGTATGGCCTGCAAGAGACCCCACCAATATTTAGAGAGCCTCAAAAGTTAGTTAGTTAGTTAGTTGAAAATTTATTTAGCATTAAGTTTGCTTTTTCAAAGCTTTTTTTTTACAATAATACATTCATAATTGTTTTTAACAAAATATATAATTAAGAGCTTAAATGTTACTATATTAGTTTATATTTTAACATTATTAGGAAGACTATTGTAAATCTGTATACCCTTATAAAATAACATATTTTGTGTTCTGCTATCTCTAAAAAATGGTAAATTAAAGCTGTTATTATTTCTTAAGTTATATGAACGCATTTCACTTTTTGTTGTGATTCTTCTTTGCAAATAAGATGGCATTAAGTTATTTTCTACTTTGAAAACAAACATTAAGGTATTCATAATTATCCTTTGTTTCACCATCTTAATATAGCTCTCATTCCCTTATTTTGTAAAAGCTGTAGTTTATTTAATATTAATTCAGATCCTAATAATAGTGTCGTTGAGCAACACTCAAAATGGGGCTATACAATGGAATTGTTTATTTTAATGGCCATAGCAATACAAATTTTTCCTCTTATCCTGCGAAAAAAAAACGGATTTTCTTATAAACCATTTCAAAATGTTTATTTAAATTCAATTTACTGTCTAATATTATTCCTAGGTATTTTGTTTCTTTAACACATTCAAATTCATTTATTTTACTTATTACATTATTCCGACAGTAACATTGATTTAGTTTGTTCTATATTTAATTTAAGTTTATTCATATTCAAATAATTCTTTATATTATTTATATCATATTTTAATGGAGTCAATCAACTCAACATCTTCAATATAAAAAAGACCATCATCGACAAACAACTTTACTTTACAATGTTTTAAAACCTTTTTTATATAATTAATATAAAGTATGAACAACAATGTACCTAAAATTGATCCTTGCGGTACTCCTAAGTCAGAATTTAATGGTTCCGAATTTACCCCATTCAACTTAACGACTTGTTTTCATCCTATCAGATACGACTTAAACCACTTAAATTCAACTCCTTTTATTCCGTAACTATACATTTTTTTCAATAAAATCAACCTGTCTAACGTTTCAAATGCCCTTCTCAGATCCATAAATACCGCTGCAATTTTCTTCATATTACGTATTATCTCCTTCCAGTCCGCTATAACATAGTTTAGAGTTGATTCGCAAGAGTGTCTTCGTCGATTATTATATTATTTTGCTGCAGGTATTCTTCTAGTTGGCTTTGGACAACTTTTCCCAATATCTTTTCATAGAGTGAAAGCATTTTTACAGATCTATATTCTTCGCATTTATTTGAATTTGGAATCTTTTCAATCGGAGTTATAACAGCAGTTTTCCAGTTACTTGGGAAAATACCACTTGTGAGGGAGTGGTTTATAATGTTTAATAAAGCCGGACCCGCAATTGTAAAATTGTCTTTTATCATTTGTTTATTCATAAAATTAAAATCATTTTTGGCATCATTTCTACTAATTTTAAGGGGTCTTCTATTGAGTCTAACTTTTTGAACTTGAAGCAATTTTCACTATTTATCACAAGATTTGTCCATTGCACTTTTGGTATTTCTTTATTTATTTCAATTACACTTTTAATAAAAAACGTGTTAAATCTATTGGCAATCATTTTATTATTTCTAATTATATTACCGTTAAATTCAATACACCTGTTTTCTGTTACCATTTGTCCCAATATAGTTTTTTGGTCAGTAGTTGGTAGTTTCAATGCAAATTCGTTCAGCTGTTTTGAGATTGTTATTGTACGCATTCCTTATTATTTTATATCTCTCCCAATCTTCAACGTTTCCTGTAAGCACAAATTTCAGGTGACTTCTGATTTTGCTTGATTTTTATCTTCTTAAATCATTGTGTTAAACCACTTTTGGTCAGCATCTTTGAAAGTCTTTTGAACAACAAAAGGGTTTACCACCCTTAACATTTCAAATTGATCGCTGTTTAAATCACTCATATTTACTAAAGTACCTATTCTTTTTATTTCACTTTCTCTATTTTTTTGTATAAATCTATACAGTACTTTAACCACAGCAGCGTTGTCCATACCAATGGAAACCGTGCGCTCCGCTGTATCCCAATGGCCACCTCATTTGAGGGTTTGCGTTAAAGCAAACGGCGGTCACTTTGAATAAACTTCCTTTTTTTTAAACAAAAAAGCTTACAATTCAGGCAAATAAATTTTATAAATACTAATCCAAAATGTTTTGTTGTCTAGTTTTTATAACGTTTTGTACTTATAACAGAACTTAGGCAGGACTAATTATACCATTGAGCTCTCGATATTAAAAGAAAAAAAAAAAAAAACATTCGAGCCTTGAACGCACTCATGATTTCTTCAGTTTCCTCGTGATGATTTCAACATTCCTGCATGGTTCACGTCCTAACTAAAGGCAGCACCCATTCAATCGCACCAACTTCGACCATTCCAAAACTTTACCTCGATTAAACGCCATCTCCTTCTATTCCACTGTATTAAAACTGACGTTTGAGTCATTGTTACAAATTTACAAGAAAATTTCGTATCAGACTTTTTCTCGCGAAAAAAAAACATTTTTTTATATATTCAAAAAATCAGCCAGAAAAACACATTAGCAATAAAATGGCAAAGAAAACCTACGATTTACTCTTCAAATTATTGTTAATCGGTGACTCCGGTGTTGGAAAGACCTGCATTCTGTTTCGTTTCTCCGACGATGCATTTACATCGACATTCATCTCAACAATAGGTAAGGATCAAAGGACTTTTTAGGGAGGGTGGTACAGAAGTAGAATAGGCGTATAGCCGCCCACACCAGATTTTCGCCTCTCGTCCATAATGGGACTGGAACTCTGTTGTCATCGCGGTTGAATTGCTGTCGCGCAGTTAATAGTCGATTTTCTCGAATTCTAAGGATGGGGGCTGTTACCCTTCGATGAAAACTGGTTTCAATGTTTTCCCTATTCGGTTTGATTCGGTCCCGGTTTATGGTATTTTCGTTCTTCTTCCCTTACTGCGTTGCGGATTCGATTGCAATAGCAGACCAATTCAAAGTGAATGGGTATCTATGTATGTCTCGACGAGACGAGCGTGTTTATTTCTCTCCCTTTACGTCGTTCTAATTAATCTCGACTTCATAGTGCGATGTTGGAGTGGACGGCGTCTCTCCCCTGCATTGATTGATGTCACCTAGGTCACCGCATCTCGGGGTGAACTGTTGAATGTGCACAACAAACGGACTGAAACCAGTTATTGCAATTTGCTCTGGAACTGGCGTACATAAATTTATCAATTAGTTTGTTTCGTTTCCTCTAGATTTATCTATGCGATGATATCATTAACGAATTCTTTATCTTTCGACGGGTATATGTGCCAAAATGAGTTTCTTAGCGCTGCACACTCAGAGCTATAAATCGTAGAAAATTAGCTCATCAACAGTTGAAAATCTAAACTAACGCCTTTTCGCTTGTTTATGTAGCAAACAATAACTTTGATTTAGTTTTCTTCTTCGGCGGGCTACACCCTTGAAGTTTCCACTACACAAATATTTGTCAAGGCCAAATATATAAGTGATAAGCCATGCGCCAGCCAACTGTTTTGAATGCGGAAAGAAGAAATATTTAGCTTTGCGCATGATGTGGCAATTCAACCATGTTTGCCTCTGCAAAGATAATCTTTGTTATTCTTATGCTGTTTTCGTCAAGTGCAGGTGTGACAAGTCTTTTTACTGTTGTCTACTGCGTATCACACATTAATTCATGTCTTTTAGGCTTACGCGTGCGATCAAAGGTACATTTTTCTTTAGATTGTCACCTTGCTGGCAATCAAATGTCATTGTGGCTGAACAGCCCATAGACCCGAAGTGCGGTTGGGCATTAATAGCGAAACTACATGAGGGCTACGATCTGTAGCCGGCTTTCTGTTGCGCTAATCTCAATTTGTTGGAAATTTAGAATGACTCGTATAGATGGAAGATGGAAACAACGAACCCAAACGAGAAATGGTGCTGTAAAACAAACCCCAGTTAATATTTTTCAAAGTTTGTTGCTTTATTGAAGAGAGTACACTTTCAGATTTATTTATGGAAAATAATTTAATTTAAATGGCTTCCGCAGTTGGCTTAGCGGTGCCCCTCCTGTCAACACAATTTTACAGTATATTCTCGATGGTTCGATGCTCTATATCACGAATATTGTGCTGAAGTGCCTGAATCTCAAAAAAAGTCCAACGGCGTCAAATCGCAGCTCCGCGGAGGCCAAGCAACATAACCAAAACTGCTGATAACACGATTATTGAACTTAGTGCGCAAAAGATCGATTGTTGGGCGGCTTGTATGGCCCGTAGCTCCGTTTTGCAGGAATCAGATATCGCAAAAAAAAAAATCGGTTATCATGCCTCAGTAGCGCTCTCCGTTGACCGTAACGTTGTTGCCATCTTCATCTTCGAAGAAAAATGGGCCAATAATACCGCCATTCCACAAAACACACCAAACACGCTGGCACGGTTGGTGCGTTATTTCAACCGAAATTTATTTTTAAAATTCACACTTTTCGGCAACTCAGCATTCACTTTGGAAATAAGTTTTCAACGGATCACTTATCGGTTGCACTTTTAAATTATTCTCTATTTTGTTCGCTGGTCTGCACATAGCAATCTAGGAAGCGCTCAGCTATCTCGGCGAATGTTCTTCTTCTTTTCCTTACGGCAAAGTTATGATCCGGAGTAGAAGGACCACAAACTATTTTGTTTTTGCTCAAGAGAGGCTAACGTAAATCGCTGGGATACTGTCTCCAGACGTCTGCAGGTGCCTGTTGATTTTGCTCTTGAATAGCTAGAGATTAAAAGCTTCTGGAAATATGTCTCCTGGGAGTAAATTACAAAGTTTACTAGTTCTGCAACAAAAGGAATTTTGATAGAGAGATGACCGAGCGGTTGCGACCGGATGGACATAAAGGTGGTGAGCGCAAGTGGAATTTCTAGTACGATGCTGAAATGACTCTGTCTAGGGATCATTCCATTTCGATCTTCGGTAGTATTTATAGTAGTAAGCATAGGTCTGCTACCAGTCTTCATGAGATTAGTGAAGGACCTTCTGTTAAACGAACTGCTCTTCTCCGCATGTTGTTAAGCAGATGAAGAAAATGTTTAGGTGCTGAAGTACTTAACTCATGATCTAACTTGTGGATACGCCATGCTATACCAGAGTTGACCGTGCCATCAAGAAGATTCATAGTTCTCTTGGGTTGAATAGACATGTTCTTTAAGGAAAAGACGGTGCATTGGATTTTCTTGTTGGTGAGTGTATAAATCCAGCTTTTATAGCAAAGGTATCAGAAGTCACACCATCGACAACAACTTGAATTGCTTATTCAACTAAAGAGCTGTTTCGGTAGTCCGTAGGGGGCTAGTTTGCTTAATAGGGTCTGCCAAACTCGATCGAACACTTTTGAGATGTCCAGAGCAGTAGCTCTTTGATTACTCGTGCTACTCAATGGCTGAGAGGTCCATATCAAGTCTCTAGTTATGCGCCGGTCACTCATTAGTTCGTGTCTTGATTATTTCGTCATTCATGTTCATCATTTTGGATTGAATAGAAAATAACCTTATGGGACGGAAGTTTTGTCGCAAACATTTATTTACTTTTTGGGGATCGGTTTTCAAACATGAAGGACGAGTTTTCTGTGCTTAAGGCTAGCAATCTTCAACACAACAGAATACATCTTAACGTACTACTCGTATGTACTGAGTCATTTTGAGTGAAACCGAACAAGAAACTCCACCCTATTCATCGTGCGAAAGCAGCGGCGGCAACCATTGGTGAATTCAAATTTTGTATTGATCGATGGCTCTGCAATGAATATGAATATTGAATCCATTTGAGTTGCACTGGAGTGAAACATTTTCTAAGCTGCTGCTCCACATTCCTCATTTCCTTCACCTTCTAGTCTAAAACTCACACCTGGGGGCTATTTAAGTTGTAATCGTTACGGCTCAGGTGCCTTCAACCTGGATCAGTTGTAATATCCAGTACTGAAAGAAGCTCGGGCCTCATTAGATTCCATGACGATACATCGTTGCAATTATTTTACGCAAATCTAGTAAATTCCGGCTCCTTCTGCTACCACATACAAGATTTTTTCTAACTTCTTTTACTTCTCTCTGGTTTTAGACCAATATCGCTAATTGGCTGGCAATTGCAAATCCATACCATGATCAATTTTTATCTTAACACTTTTTTCAGGAATTGACTTCAAAATAAAAACAGTCGAACTCAGGGGCAAAAAGATAAAATTGCAAATCTGGGACACTGCCGGTCAGGAACGTTTCCACACAATTACCACCTCGTATTATCGTGGTGCGATGGGAATAATGCTCGTCTATGACATAACAAATGAGAAAAGTTTTGAAAACATAGTAAAGTGGTTGCGGAATATAGACGAGGTGAGGAAGCATGTGCATGCAGGAGAGAACGTTTAACTAATAACCTTTTTTTTAGCACGCAAATGAAGACGTAGAGAAGATGATTCTGGGCAACAAGTGTGACATGACAGAAAAACGAGTAGTTAGCAAGGATCGTGGTGAGGCGGTAAGTAATATGAATTGAAAAATATTTTTTTGAATAATGTGCGATGAGTTAAGTGCTTTTATTTTCGAAGCAAAGAAACATGATATTCCTTTTATAATTGAAAAAAAAAACTGCTTGTTTGTGGTTGATGGTGTTGCAAGTTACAAAGAATATTAACCACAGTATTGAGCGGCAATACTCGACTCCAAACATGTAAACAAAAACTTAGGAAAAAAGCTATACGTGCATACGAGTAAGTGCGTGAAATCTAAAGTTTCTTATAAAGCTACCTTCATAGCTGTCAAGCCCCTGGAATCTTCGAATGTTTAACCTTGAAGTATGACTCCTTTATAAGAAGGCGGTTTCAAATTATGAGCTCTTTTGATGCCAGAGCCTACCTATTGCTAAAAGCATTCATACAGGTATATGATACAAGAATTGCTTCAACAAAAACTTCGTGAAGTGTGATGAGTGGGAAATGCGAGTAATTTAAACCGAAGCGCAGGTGAGAATTGTCACTCAGCCTTTTGAACATGAGCGTAGTAAAACAATTGTGCTGGAGGCTCAGGTTCGAGTCCCACGAAATAAAAGTACCAGAAATACCAAAAGGTATTTTCACAGACCCACGTCTTGTGAACGTCTGACAAACATCCCAGAGTAAAACTGCCTTGAAAAGGCTTCTCAACTATGGCCTTCGGAAATGGCATAGTAAACTGTAGGTCTCTTTTATTCGTGTGAAAATTCGCTCTCCTCGCACACAGGATCAAATATCCGACAAAAGATTTCTCTCTCGACAGAGCCTAATAATAGCTCAGCTTTCCTGCTTATAGTCTAGCACTCGAAATGATTTAATAGAACAGGAAAGATCATTGACCTGTAGAGCATAAATTTTGTTCTCCGAGTTTGGTGTTATGAACCCAAACAAACCTCTCTAGGGTCAGTTGGCGTTGGATCTCCCTCATTGTGTCATTGTGGAGGTAGATGAACTGCTTAACTACTTCAAAGTTTGAGTTATCAACAGCGATCGGTTTTTTTGTCTACTGACAGCATGTACATATGTATTTAGCCTCAAGACCAACTCATTTCACATGGTCTTCAATTGCCGTGAAGGTTTCTACTATGGCACGCTGAGAACTAGAGTTCGATTAGTACAACTAGATTAGTTTGATCGGTATCGCGAGGCCGACGATCACCTTGTAGAGTTCTAGTCTTTTGCTAAACTTATTGGAATACGAAAGTTTGGCCGATTGGCGATATAACTGTGTTGCGCAGAAAGACTAAACTTTCACACAATACGCTGGATAGGATCTTATACACGGACTTCTAGCCTTCGTAGATCTTCTACTCAATTTTAGATAAGATTTTTTTTTTTTAAATCCAGTATAATTACAAATTGTTTAGGTATACCAAGTCAAGTCATAACTACTGGTCATTTTTACTTTACTTCGGAAACAATATTAAAACAATTTATTCGAAATAGCCGCCATTTGCAGTTATACAGGCCTTGAGTCGCTCTAGCTACTCATCTATCGCAGCACGGACCTCGTCTATTCGAAAATTGCCGACTGCGCGGATAAGTGCTAGCTTCAACGACTCAATATTTGGCTGTCGAATAGGATAAGCCATCGTCTCTAAAATAGAACACGGCTATATAGTCCATCCTTGTGTTGTTCTGCCTTATGATCTGGCGCGGAATCTTGTTGAAAAGTCCACTGGTTATTGAAAAGTAATTGTTGGTTAAGTCCCTTCACAACGGCTTCCAGAACATTCGTCTGGTAAATTTTTGCTGATGTTTTTACTCGGAAACATGACTTCGTTGCTGATTTCCCATCAAACCATCACAGATGCGGGATGATGGCCCTTTCGACTCGCGGAATGAGCTCTGATGTTTCTTTGGATGACCGGGCATAGACTCTGTCATTTTGCATAAACATCATACCGGCGGCGTAAATCTTTCGATTTTTAATTTTGTTTGTATTTCAATTGGGCTGTGAGTAAGTGGCCAGTGTATCTTTTATATGCGTTGAGTACAAATCTTGTTTGATAATGCGAAACATGGATTTATGCGATATCCGAGCTTTAATAGCTTTTATCGCATGTAAAGTTCTGACAGTGCGAAATCTTTGATGGTCAGTTATTCTACCAGTGTCCCCAAACAATTTAACAGTTCGATACACGAAATTCCGGGTGATTCCAGTCGGTCGCAAGGTTCGGAAAATATCGCCTCTTTCCCTATGACTCTTCTGAATTCAAATTACCACAACACAGTTTTCAATATTGCTTCACTCCATATTTACAAACGACTTTTGCGTAAATCTTTTTCCGCGTTTACTTGGTGTAAATGTCACTCATTGAATACCTGTCAATATAGAATGGGTGTGTTCAATACTAGTTTTACGATGAGCGCGTTTAAACGTGTACCGGTATTTATGACATGACTAGGTATATAAGTCTTTTTGACAAATACTACAATATATAGCCCATTAGTGTTAAAATTCTTCGTTAATAACTTGATATCTATGTGTATCCAAGCAGTTTTAACATATTTGTAAAGAGTCAACAAGTTTTTTTTATTGCAATACTTCTTCTGATTACAGTTGTGCTTCTTCGAATAAAATGAATTGTATTTCCCCTTGCTGCCACGTTCCATAAATCCCAGGTTATTAGTAGATCTAGTCTATGAGCGACAAAGTTTAAGAATAGTCTTAATTTGAAAATGGTTAAATCGTGATTTACTAAATACTATTCTCTCTGTGAATAGAGAATCTTGCCTCATCAATGAAGACCTTTTGGTATCTCTCGTCCAAGCTGATGAGCATAGTGTATAGTTCTGCCTTTAAGCTTTGTATATTTTGAAGATCTAAATCCCTTCTAAATTTTGATTTAAATCTTCTACTTTTTCATCACATCCATGCCCGGGTCATCTAACCCTATAGATTTTTGACTTTCCGCAGTGAAACTTCCTTAGTCACGATAGAGTCAATTTTCTCGTGTGTAACAAAAAAGGTGTAACACTTCGGATGTAACGAAAATGTTCACGATTTTGACCAAACTTCCTATTTTAGTTAGGTTGGATTCAGGCTTCAAAATGGCATTCAAGGTTTTCGGGGAAAACTTCATACAACGGTAGTTTTGAAAGTCGGCTATATCTCAGAAATGGTTTAATTGATTTTTGAGATTGATAAAAAGTTTCACTTCCAATGCGTGAAAGTTCCACGCTCTCAATCAGTTCATTATCGTGTATTCCTCGCTAAACACTATTTAATAAAACGAACCACAGATTTATCGTAAAATTATCCTTTCTAAGCAAGTAGTCGTTGGGCTTTGGCAGTGCCTGATGTGCATACGTAAGCACGGAAGCTATGAGAGTTTAGCGTATCACCATCTTCGTCTTCGTGGTCATGGCTCGCTACTTATCTTGCCTTTTGGATGCAAAGCAATTCTTTATTTATTTGTTTGTAAACTTTTAAAAATCAACTCGAATATAACAAACAAACCAACTTTACTTTCAGATTGCACGTGAACATGGAATCCGCTTTATGGAAACCTCCGCCAAATCAAACATCAACATTGAGAGGGCTTTCTGTGAATTGGCTGAAGCTATTCTAGATAAAACTGCTGGACGTGAAGCTGCCGAAAATCCTGAACGTGTTGTTGTCGATCGTCGACAAGGGAGTCAACAAACCTACAAAGGTTGTTGTTCTTAAACGAGACAATGTGTGTGTGTGTGGGGTACATCAGCAGAAAAAAAAGCAAACAAATCATCTATTCTATTTTTTTTTGTAATTCATCAATGGGAGGGCCCCCACTTTTAGTCTCTTTTATACAAGAACAACCAACCAACAACGGTAATTTAAGAGAAATATATAAATTTGTAAAACTTTACACCAAAAAAGCAAAAAAAAAACTAAAAAAAAACTAAAAAAAATCGAAACAAAAAAACATGAAAGAACTTCAAAAATTCAACAAGGAAAAAAGCCACAAAAAAAAACGAACAATGTAATGTTCCTTGTCTTCTCTTTTTTTTTACACACACACAATTATCTTCAGGGTAGTAACGGATGAGTATGTTAACGTCAAGGGATTAGGGTTGGATTTGCATTTTTTTTTTATAATGTCTCAGGATAGGCGAACCTATAACGCTGAGACAGCATCCTAACATGTCTTTTGATTCTGATCTTAAATAGCTGAAGATTAAAAGCTAGTTACTATCTGGTTTAATGCCTCGGATTCCTCTAGGGAGACACGTGAGCGGGCATTACACTAGCTAGTATGAAATTAAAATAAGACAAAGTCATTCTATTACGCTTTTCTTATTCTTGAATGCTCTTGCGGCGTTTTGTTTGGCTGCGAGGACATAATCATGTCCTACGTTGACCATTTAAGTTTGCAATCGTATACCACACACCTTAATCAGATTTGTCTTTGCCTTGACATTTACGAGCTCACCCGTTTTATAATGATTCATCCCTTAAATAAAGTGTCCAGTTGCTAAAATAAAAAAAATAAAAAAAAGAAATAAACAATATCTTCCCACAAAAAGTGTTATATGTATGTATGTTGTGTCAATGTCGCTTATGGTAGTTCATAGCCTCCATAAATTTTTTGTACTTTGTATACAACACTCTTATTCTAGGTGAAGATGAGTGTAATCCTTCTTTTTGTAATTTGTGTGTTCATAGGAAGTTTTGTTTTTAATTAATTATCCTTTCTATAGCAAATGCGTGACCACAGGGTTTATCCATTTAATTAGCCTTGAACGAGCTTCAGCGAAAGAAAAGATGGCTTTCGGAATTCGTATGATTCCTCATGCATCACACCCCAAACAGCCAACCTCCCCACAATCATTCTCCTTCAATACTTTGTGGTCATCGCGAACTAGTCGAACAATTTTTAAATAATCTTCCAAAATCACCTAAAAGATCAACTGAGACAAAAATAAAAAGAGATTTATATCATGTTTAGTATGTAAATGTAACATAACAATGTTCGTTTAGGAAAACACACAGTTTTCCATCTTCATATCCCCATTTTATAAGATTTTTGATATTAAGCGCACCTATTTCAGTCAACAGCAGCTTTCGTTCATTATTTCTGTGAGTAGGCTGCTTTCCTCATGCCCTGCTCACCACCTCCTCTCCTTTGACCAAACACAAATAATCGGCTACTCATTTGTATTTTTCGCATCACCAAAATATGGCAAAAATTGCAATTTTTTTTTCGTTTTTCTTTAATGAAGTGTTCCTTGTTTTTTCTGCTTCATCTGAATCGTGATCTAATCTAACAATTATATTATATAATATACACAACAATGATAAGTAATAAATGTTTTTTAATCATTATTTTATTGCTTTAGTTTAGAAATATATTATACTTATGATACTTTGTAATTAGAATTTTTTTAAATTATAAAGAAAAAAAAAACAGAAGAGAGATGTAATAAAGTTTAATTTCATATGGAAAGTGATCTTTTTTTGCGAGTCTAGATAGTAATTTACGAGTAAGAAGAAGAAGTTAGATTCGAATACAATTCGATGTTATATGCATTAATCACCTCTAAAATTCAGTGATAGCGATCTATTTGACAATAGAAATTGGAATAGTAAGGCTGTTCGACGATGCTCGTTAAAATTATTAAAATTCTTTGACGAAAAAGTTTGTATTACTCGTATTTTTAAATCGGAGCTCATTGACGGAGCACAACTCTATTTTGAAACAATTAACCGAATAAAATTGAATGGCGGCCGTGGTGTATTGGTGACGTCATCGCTTGTCACACTGCGGGTACACGGTTCAAATCGGATGTCAAAAATTATCTATATTTCCTATGAAGTAAATAAAAAAAAGTTGATCAATTGCGAAAGCTCATGTCAACTCTACTGCGGAGGATAACACTGTCAGTTTGGTGGACATATGGGCTACAAACCCAACTTGATTGTGATTATGACATCAGGAGGACGAAAAAAAATTCTGTGAATCATAAGCAACGACAATAACAGTAAAAACAAAATGCTCCCCAGTTATCTTGACGCTTCAAACCGATACACCGATCTTTCTCTCTTTCTCTCTCCGTCTATCAACAAAGCACTCGTGCCCTGAAATGATATAAGGGTATTCATATTGCGATTGACGCGCAAATTATTAAAGAAAAAAAAAAAAAAAAAAACCCCGGGGGCAATGATTCACAAAAATCGAAACAATTTTGCAGTATATTGTCGATGGTTCGGGGCTCTAATTCACGAATAGTTCTATCCGTATTGTGCTTAAGTGTCTGAATTGTTTCTAGATTATCAGCATAACATCGATCTTTAACGGCACCCCACAAAAAAATAAGTCCGTAGATACGCCGTCAAATCGCAGCTGCGCGGAGGCCAAGCAATATCACCAAAACTTAATGCGCAAAGGATCGATTGTTGAACGGCTTGTATGGCACGTAGGACTGTCTTGCTGGAACCAAAGATCGTCCAAGTTCATTTCCTCAGTTTCTGGCTAACTTGTGTTATGAATTAGCATACCAATCTCACGAACTTTCTTCACAAACTTTCGTACGGTTGGTGCATTATTTTGACTGATTTTCTTTTTAAAATTCGCACTGTTCGGAAACACAGCACTCACTTTGGAAATAAGCTGTTAATGTCAAAATAACATGTAATATAAAAAGAAACCAGCAGATGGCCCACCCGTTATAATAGGGGTGTATTTTTATTTCCGAACATAGAACAAATGTCTGACGTATTCTGGCTGAATATTATTCGACGAAAATTGTTGCAGAACAAACTAATTTACTTTGCTTCGATTTGTGAATATTACTTTACTGTAAGAACATTGAAATATGTCAAATTTCAGACATATCCGTAAGCTTTTCGTATGAAATCTTGAGAAAGGTTTTAAGGTGGTTTTCAAATAAATGATAATGGAAAACGTTTATTTTTTTAAAACATAATCGCAGATTGCACAAATCATATAAAAAGAATTTTATTAAGCCTTGTTTATTTCAAAATGTATTCCAGAAATTTGTTTATTTTAAAGTCCCTTTCGCTGTCAAACCTATCGGCTGTAACTCATGAGACAATTTTATATTTTTCGTGAGGTGAACTCTGGAAAAAAAATCAAATCAAAAGCAAACATTACGTACCCGCAGCACTTTGATTCTTATTTTTTGAGGATGTCGTCTATCGAAAGCGACATGTGAGTCAAGCCCTTATTTTCAAACAAATCCCACGACGGATGATATCGGCAATAGGGGTGATTATTTTCTTTACGGAAATATATAACTCACCACCCTTTATAGTGTATTGTCTCACTCTGTATTGTCCAAACAATCGATTTAGCAAAATTGCTACACTTTAATTCGAATAGCAAATACAAATTTGCGAGAATCGAACAGTATTTATCTGCCGATTTCAATTCAATTTTTCGTCAAATTGGCGCCCTACACAGCATTCACAAAATGCACTGTGCCCCAGCGCACACATAACGGCGAGTAAGAGGAAGACATCCCTTTAAAAAGGGAAGGAATTAGCAACCAGTACTAAATATTAACTCTGATTCCAGTTGTCATTTTTTTGATAGAGATGTAGTATGCACCTAATGGAATTCTAGAGGACAAAAAACGACTAGTCACTACAGAAAGTTGACAGTACGGCATGTAAGTGATAGAAAATGCCATACACTATAGCAATCCAGTCGCACTTCAACAGATTTAATGATTCCGGTTTTCGTGTTTCATGGGGTGATTTTCTTCTGTAAGTTTCAATAAAGTACTACTACATAAAACTTGTGTTTATTTCTCTTAAATTGATTTATATTATAAATTTCAAATATGCATGTTCTTGATAGCAACTGTCGTTCGCGTAGCAAAAAGCGTTGTCATAGCTGCATGTTCATTTCAACAGATTTAACGGTTCCGATGGTCGGATTTCAGTGAAATACCGCGGTCGATTCTTCGGTAGGGATGATAATTATGTGTGGGAAATAATTGAAACAACTGTCATTATCGCCTATTCTGCTAGTAAATCCAAACATAATGTGCATAGTACATATGTACTTGTGTCCTCTAAAAATCAGTGTGGCCACATGTTAAGTTTCGCTATTAATATTGTTTCTCCTTCCATCTACCAGATATTTAGGATAAAGCTGGGTTGAATGGTTAAAAAAAACTGGCTCCTCTCTGACACTATTCAATGAAAATACTTCCGAGTGTTAGGCATAATAGTGTACAATGCAATGACACCCTGGGACCTAGAGGTATGCAAGGGAATTTGGTGACGTTTGATAACATACTTTTGGGTGCTATGTACGCGTTGGTACAATCTCAGTTTGAAGTTCAATGCTCTGACACCTAAAAGCATGCAATTGACTATAAAGAATTGGATTGACCCCAGTTGGGCTGGTGTGCCCTCAACATCTCAACTGGGCTTGACCCTAGTATTTGTATAATAAGACACCGGTTTCGACGATGGACGCTTTATTCGGCGTATAGTTCCTGAATTGCTCTTCCCTAGCTCCTTTAGTACACAGAAAGGACTATAATCGACGCTAACACGAAGAATAAAGCCCGCGCACACCGACACGGTAGCGGACAACTGATGCCCACGAAGTGTATTGGGAGTGGGTACACAGGCGCGATCTGATGAACTCGCCCGCGTCCACCGTTTTTCATGACCGTCGCATTATAAATAAATACATATTTTGGCATTAGCAGCCCATACAGGGTCTGGCCTACCTTTTCGCAGCAATTTATGCTATGCGCTGTCTGAATGGTTGGGCCTACCGTTTTATGCCTTTCCGGAAGGTAAATTTTTCCAATTGAGAAGAAGAAGGATGTTTGTCAGACGTCCGCGAGAGGTGGTACCATGAGAACTTTTTTTTTGTATTTGGGATTCGAACTTTGATCGTGCACTTAAACTGATCCACAACAGTCGCATTATAGAAGCAAAATCCTTAACCTAATAGAACAGATAACAACTCGACTTCATACGCACTCACTTTATTATTCAAAAACTGAAAACTAGTTACAAGTTAATTAAGACTATTGACTCTTCTTGTCGTCGCCTTTGGCCTTACTAACGACTGCGTCTTCTTTGAAGTGCAGGAACACAAATGAGAAGATGAAGACGCCTATCATCATGGAAAATGCGCCTGTGTAGTACGGGAAAGCGCTAGGTATGAACCGCTCGTACTGTGTGTGCTCTAGTGGACGAACTGATACCTGGAAAAGGAAAACATTGAAATCAATGTTATATGTACTTCTTACCAATCAGATCTATATACTCACTTGAGTTGTGCTATACAAGTGGGTGTATCCCACTCGATCGTAGTCAACCTTAAACTGGTAAACTCCGTAGACGTCAGGAATCTTAAACCTTGCTTCGTATACTCCGCTTTTCTTTATCTTGAGAGTGGTGCGAACGAATGGATCAATACGCACAAACTCCAGCTGAACGTCATTCGCCTGGAATGGTTTCCAATTACCCTCCACCAGCTGTTCAATGGCAATTGTGTAGACAACAGGGTCAGTGATTGTGTACGATTGTGGGGGCTTGCTTTCGCCTTCTTTGTTGTGAGAAACGGATGCCACTCGCAGGCGACCAGTCTCTCCAAACACCCACTTGCTAATGGCTGAAGCAACCTGTTGATTCCCTGAGTTCTTGTAAGCCTTCGTTGACTGGGCATTTTGTACAGTAGCGGTGAATGCCTCGTCTGAGAAGAAAAACAGAGATCCGGAGAATACCACACGAGCGTTGTTACGAGCTTGCAACGCTGCGATAAGCAGAGTACCCTTGCCCACGGCATGTGGGTACTCCTTGATTGGATTTTCAGGAACATAGCTGTACGCCGTACTTTCGGCGGTGAGCAGTTGCAGCACCAGAGGATTCTCTTTATCGGCCAACAGGCCAGTTCCCTTGTATAGCAATGGACTTACGTCCCTGCTACCTACAATCACTGGTGAGTTAATCAGGTTCTTACTATCAGCCAAGATTGTAGTGTGATCTCCAGCATCCGACACATCGTAGTTCAAGTGATCAATCACCGAAGCTCCTTCTTCGTCCACTTCGAAGCCACACTCCGAAGCAAACTCCCTGAGTGCATCACCAGAACTATCGCTGCCAGCAACCAAAACGTTGCCCCCATCATCGACAAACTGGGTGAGCTTCTCCACACTGAGATCACCACCAAACTCTTCCACAGATGGAGCGAAGATTATCACATTCTTGTACAAGTATTCACCATATTTGGCAATGACCAATCCAGCATCATCGGCTAGCTTAAATGAAAGCTTGAAACCACGTTCTGCGATACGGGAAAAGAAAGAAAATCAATAGTCAGCCGATAAAGCATTGCGTGACGTGTCTTTTTGCCGGTTGTTTGTCAGAGCAGTCCGAGAGCTTACCTTGCAAAGTTCTAAAGAAAATCGAGTGCGTCTCCCGAATAGCGAGGTTGTCGAGGAGCACAAGGGTCTCTGCCTCATTTTCGAGCACAGCAAATGCACCAGTTGTGATAAAAAATAAGAAAACAGTGAATCTTTTCAACATCTTGCACCGGTCAGTGGGTTCGTATCTTTAGGCGATAAAAATGCTTGTCTACGGACTGACAAGTCGGTATGGGCAACTGTGAGAAAATAAAATACGAGGTGTGTCCTACCCCAATGTTACATTTCTATATTATTTATATAAGTATAAGAAAATACGTACCTATGAAGGTATTCGCGATAATTGTCAATTAAAAAACCTGTAACACAAATTTAGTTTAATTAATCAATATAAGGTTTTGTACGTTGATGAAGCGAAGCAAAAAGTTCCACACATTACATTGCTCTCTCTCTCAGATATTACAATCTCGAAAAATCTAGTCTCATACTTTACCCTGATCACCCTCTTAGATCTCGTCCAATCGCTGTCGGTCATAACTAACGAAAGACTGAAAATTTGATGGAAACAACTAGTGCAAGACTCATTTATTATATAAAAGGTATTTTCCCACTTAGAGCAAATCGAGAACCTTTGGCAAATCAGCCGAAATCAGTATCACAAATCAAAAATAATCTCATATCACTGCAGTTTCATAACAGTTTAGAACAGTAAGGTAAAACTTTGTATCAGTCATCATCTCCATTAGATGCATAAAGACGTACAAATAAGGTTGAGTAATACAAAATGTTTCACAACTTTTTTAAATTAATTTGATGTGGAGTCGTGGTTAAATTCGTAAACCCCTTAGTGCTATACTTAAGCTCGAGTCCCATAAACACCAAAACGCCTTTTCACAGTTCCACCGTTCTTTGCCACTGTCCGTTGAACATTAAAATCGTTGAAGTGAAGTTTCTCTAATGTTGGGTTGTTAGGGATTTGATGGCTGCCTGACTGTCGATAAACAACGATATCATTCTGCGATACAGTATTAATTTCCAATTTGTGAATATCTGTGGACTTCGGCTGGAGAACACTACAATGGCTCGGAAGGTTAAAGGAGAGGTGAATGTCCCAGTCCACCGAGTAGAGTTCAGTACAGTAAAAATTGACAGTAATTCGGTGTCCTGTATTGAGTGTTTGTGTCCAAGTTAAAATTTAACTTGGCAGGCAGGTAGTATGTGACTGGGGAGATGACGGAAAATCAATAGGATACTAGCATGCCCAGTGTGTTGTTCTCTCCTTTGCTGGGAGTCACTCAATCTTAATGCTGAGCTGGCAGCCAGTTGTTTGCGGTAGGTTCTCAGGGCACCGGTGATACTGATACATGCTACTCGTTGAGTTTTTTTTTATCCAATAACTTTAGGTTAGAATTCCTTTCGAGGGCTGTGCGCCACACCAGTATACCTTATGTGAGAATCTACTTAACTATTGAAGTATACAATCAGTACATTGTATAGGGGACAATGGATTTTCTGGCATCAACAACTATATATTCTCTCCAGTTGAGCTTACGGTCAAGCTTTGGTTCCAAACAATTAGCGCTATTTGAGAGTCTAAAATTGTATCCTCCCAATTTATAGGGGTGAAGCAGAGAGATTTATGTTTCATAGCAAACAGAACTAGCTCGGTCCGGGTCGGGTTAACACTAAGACCACAGCTGTTTGTCCAGTTGACTAATTTTTTTAAAACAATTTGCAGAACATCGGAAATAGGGACATCGTCTGCGTTAGCCATTACCTTGCATCCAAAGTTTTCTATTTGTAGGATAAGTTCATTGAGAATCAAAGGTGTGATAGCATACCCTATTGAGGAGTCTGCCGGTGTGCTAGTCTCTTGACTTGTGTGAACACCTTCTTGCAATTTAGAAATTTCTCACCCAATATTGTGCAATTTCGGTTAAGTCAGAGAAGAGGAAGAGAATTTGAATGAGCTAGTGCAATTAGAAAGTTTATTTCACATTCAGATAACTTAACTAAAATTAAATATTTCAGCTTCTAGACCTAAGTCTTCCTCTTACTTTATCACACATTCGTTAAACTCCTTCAAGATTCAAATGCATACATGCATATTAAATCAATTTATCAGTTCTTATTTTATTGGAATACATTTCGTTTGTATAACACTTTGCAATAGTCACTCTTCTGTGTAATCCCATCGAATTGGATTGCAATATGCTCAAGTTGGTCACTCTGCTGTATCTCGCAGAATTTCATGATGGCGACTGTTTTCTGCCATAAAAATATCCGTGACAGTTTTTAAAACCGCAGAAAATCATAAATTTCCCTCAATTAATAAATGTGAAAATCTACAAGCGCCCCTTAAATGGATACTCAAAAATCTTAGCCGTGAATTGCGCCAAATGGAATGCAGTTAAGTGGCCATTAGACGTGAAATTTCGCTAAACTATATACGGTCCTCGTTCTCCTTATTAGCTGGGGTGTCAAAAAAAAAAAACGAAAAAAAGAATACCATCTCGTCTCATTGGATTTTTTTTTTTCGTTCATAAAAGGATTACAATTTTCCTACCATCTGCATAATAGAAATTAGGTGATAGAAAAATTCACTGGTAGGGATTTGACAAGTGCAGTCTAAGAGGTGGACATCCGGTGTGATCGGTGCAAGCAGCAGGATAATGTTTTTCATCGGGAATTACATAAAAAAGTGAATTTTGTGGATTCTTTTGCTTTTTTCGGGGCGAAAAGGTGCCGCCTTCGCATTCTTTTTCTAATTTTCTGTGTGTTTTGGGGTGACTGTCACACCTTCGGTTCGGTTTTGTCGGTTGATTTCTCGTCGGTTTTGCGTGTGTCATTTTCGTCCCCTCCATGCTCCATACTGCATAGGCCAGCAGCTGAGTTGAGATTTCCTTTTTTGAGCAGAGTACCAACATCAAAATCATCGTTATAGCCGTCGTCGCTGTCGCTGTCGCTATCGCTCCTCATACGGGCATCCACTGTTGTTTCCACATTTTGCAAAGTTGGTGAGTATTGTTTTTTTTTTTTTTTTTTTTTTTATTCAGAGACGGAAAATCCATTTGAAGCGGAAAGCGTTATCAATTGCCCTAGAAGCAGTTCTTAGTATTCATTCCCATTTATTAACTGCGGTTAAGATTCATCTCCCGTCTTTCCACCTTCCTTCCGCCTACAACTTTCTATTACAATAAGAATACCTGTTTTTTTCTCGTCTCTCTCCATTGAATAATGTATTCCACTACCACATTGTTTTTAGTCTCTATGTCGTACAGTGGCTCCAAAAAGAGGTAATTATGATTAAAAGAATCTTAAGAGGTGAGGCGTGTCGGAAGACCGTTCTTATTGGAACGAATGATTACATAAGAAATTCAACTGAAATAGCTTGATGGGTTGCAGACGGAATGAGTCTTGTTATTCTGAGAAATAACTGACAAGACTCATATAAAGGAAGGAAAAGCATCAGATTAATTGGTAGCAGTTGGGTAGGTTTGTAGCAGTCGGCTATATATATCGGTACACGTCGAACACATCCATTCTATGTTGGCAGGTATTCAATGAGTGACGTTTATACTAAGTTAATGCGCAAAGAGATTCACACAAAAGTCGTTTGCAAATATGGATTGTGGCGATATTGAAAGCCTTGTTGTGGTAGAAAGAGGGGATATTTGCCGGACTTTGCGATCGCTTGGAATGACCCGGAATTTTATGTGGAGTAACTGACCGTCAAAGATCCGGGCGCTCTCGCACTGTCAGAACTTCACAGGCGATCAAAGCTGTTACAGCCGGGATAAATCGGAAACTGATGCGAAAGCAGAAAACCTAGCCACAAGAGATGAAGATATCGCAAAAATCCACGTTCCGCATTATCAAACAAGATTCGGGGCTTAACGCATAAAAAAGACACACTGGCCCAATTAAAGTAAAAACGAAATGAAAGATCGAAGGCTCTACGCCATCGGTACGCGTAAAGTGGTCAAAGGAAAATTGAGTTCACGGATTAAAAAATGTTTGGCGTAGTTTATACCCGTTTTGTATACTCAAAATCAACAACAACGGTGGCTTCAAAACAATGTGCCGGACTTCATAACAGCAGACGATTGGCCTTCCGTCAGTCCAGATCTCAATCCTTTGTATTATAAGCTGTGGTCTATTTTATAGGCGGTGGCTTGCTCTACTTGACACCCAAATATTAAGTCTTTGAAGCGCGCACTTATCCGTGCAGTGGACAGTTGCGTCCTGCAATCGATGAGTGGCTAGAGCGACAGCGTTTTACAGAAAAAAAAAATCTAAAAATACTTATTCGTTTTTATCTCTATCACCAATATTTATGACTTGACTAGGACGAATGCACACAAATACCCAAAACTTGTCCGATAGTGTGAGTAATCAAAATTAGGCGCGAAGTTTGAAAGCGTAGACAAGAGATTATTGTAACAACAAGGATATAGCTTGTACTTGTGCTCATATAACGGCAAGCATACTAAGCATTTTGTACAGAAGAAAACAAAAAAGTCATTCATCATCATCCGTATTACTAAAATCAAAAACCAGGCTACGTTAGGTCCTGACTTGTTTCATACTATTTTTCTCTTAAAACTATGTTCTATTATGTCCAATGGCTGACGCAGCGACCTAAAAGGATACATACCACCTTCCTAAAGAGCTTTGTCCATTTTGTGTAAGTTATGTGCAAGACCTTGCAGCAAAATCCAGTCAACGAATGTAACCATTCTTATCAAGCTTCTTTTGCAAGTTTTTTCATAGTTTTCACATCTTGTTGCAAGATCTTAGACGATAACTTACCAAATTTACTTGTTAGTGGACAAGTGTAAGTGCTCATTGAGAGTGAGCATGTCCTTAATAGAGCAGTTAAGGAGAGATACTCACCACTAGAGTGACTATCTCTCTATGGAAGATACGTAGTCACAACCAGATGAGTGCAGGAAACTGTCCTAATAATATATATTTTGTTGCAGTAATACGGTTTGATAAATTTTATGTTTTTCCAATGGAATACGCGAAATTGATGCTAACCAAAGCTGTGGCAAATGCCCAGTTGTCGCTACAAAAAGACTGCGTCTAAAACTGTTGTAGTCCTAGCTAGTCTATCCGCAGTTTCATTACCTTTTATGCTTACGTCACCAGGCATCTAACCAAATTTGACTTTTATTGTGTCAGGCTGGGCATCAAAGCAGCACTTGACCAACTTCAAGTGGATTGAGTTGAGTAAGAAATCAGTGCTTTGAGTGCTGATTGACTATGGAAAAATATATGCTTTCAAGTACTCGAATTTTAGCCTGGTAAGCACTAGGACACATGTAGTATGAATGTTGTAGTCCCTAATCCTCATCAACATAAAACATTCGACTGAAACTGTTTTCTTTCTGAGTGCCGTGATTCCAGTGTAATTGTATGTACATATATTGTTCTAAACTACGATAATACGAGGCGTTGGATATAACGATCGGACTACTTACCCGGCACAATTGTCGCATTTGTGGACAGTGTGATGAATATGTGTCTATAGCAAAGCTAGGAAGAGTTCTCAGAGGTTTTCTAAGGTCCTTTATGCCAAATATTTTATCGCCGTGTACATAATACCAGCTGTAAAAGTTTGTCAATAAGCAAAGGGATCGGCTTCAATAAGTATTTGCTAGCAAAAGTACACAATTAGTTAAGAGGAGATTGGAAAACTGCAAGAAAAATATTGAATTCCAAAAATTTACATTGAAGAATTACAAAGCAGTAAATGAAAATTCATTCTCATTAGCAAATCTATATTTCTAAAGTGGTCTACGAGTAATGAAGTTCTCAAAAATATTCAAGACAAAACATTTCTCATTTCTCAATGAGATGCGGTCTAAGTGCTGGGCCAAACGAACGATTTCTTTGTATTTCTACATCAATTATTACGTGTCTTGCGCCACTCAAGCGATAGCAACGCAGTCACTCTGCGAGAAGTGAAAGAGATTGTTCGTATGTTTTTATGTTGATGTATTCGTTCGCAGTATATATTTCGTTATTTGCAATGCAGCTGACAGTGGTAATAATAATTTGTGTAATTGCTTAACCGCGCTTTCGCCGTTCCGCTTAGCGAATATCAACATGCCTATCAAACGAGTAAGTCACTTAAGTCCATCCTTGACATTGAGGTCTCCATAAATCGCTTTTCTTGACATTAAGTTTGCATTTAAAAACATGCATCTAGAAATTGGTGCTTATAAACATATGATAATTCCATTTCCAACTGTAAGTAGATGTTATGATAATCTTGGCGCTTACAAGTATAGTCTGACCTCTCTGGAATACATGTAGGTTCGCAATGATTGCCAGAGTAAATTTGAAATGTATGGTCTCAAAGTTGCAACAGTTCTCTAATAGTCCCTTATACGAGAACACTTTCTTTCCTCATTAGCTCTACTCTATTATGGTGAAATCGTTCAGTTCTTAGGGGATGTCAAGTACCTCACTTGCAGTTATGCTTGATAGTAAACTGAGCTGATATTTGAAGTCTCTAAGGCCCTATTCAATAAGAATTTCATCAGATTTGCAAAATTATTAAAGTATATATGTGTATATACAACGGCCTTTGAGCCGTTTCCTTCTTTAAGATCTTATCCCAAAGAAGGAGCGTCCGGCCAGAGTGAAGACAAAGCCCATTCCTATTTATCAGCATGTCCTACTATTTTAAAGCCAACAACATGGTGAACAAAATAATGATTTTTTATTATTTTCGTAGAAAGGATTGTCTGCGACTCCAATGTAAACATTTCCGATACAATTTCCTTAAATTATGTCGTACGTCGATGACACCGACATAGTTGGAAGAACGAAGCGATGTGCCAGTGGGGCAGCCTGTTGTAGTTATTGATTGCCAATGAAAGTAATAAATAAGAATATTTGCGGACTAATCTTTGGTCCGATTTGAAAAAAAAGGTGTATGGAGGCAAACGATTTGAAAGAAATAAGTATGCATAGTCTCTAGGTACTCGTATTAGATGTCATCCCTGTCATCGATTTAGTAATCAAATATTAGAAGATTTACGATGTCAGCAGTTATAAAGGGCTGCCTCAAGCCCGACGTATTCTACGAATGATCATCATTTGTCTGATGATAATCAGTATAGAATAAGCATTTTGACTAAGCCTTGTTGTTTCCAGCAAATTTGTCTTGCCTAAGTGGCTTTCACTTGTATGTAGATGGATAGAAAGTGGTTTTTGATTGAATGCACATAGACTAACAACATCCATTGTTAAACCACTGTGAAGGAGGAAGTACGATCCGTATCCATTATTAGAATCACATACTCCTTTTGATGGAAACATTGAATTTGGCTGTGCTGGTTTTATTCAGGTTGTTGAAGAAGCAATGTCAGTCCGCGATATTGGATTCATCGATAACCAGGTGGCAGCCTGATAAATATACACCAGCACCCTCGTTCGTTTTCGAGCCATCCGTAAAGATAGATAGATTATCTGTCCGGTAGTAGATTTTTGAAATTCATATTGATGTCTATTTCAATGGGCCAGTATGTAGGTCTGTGGTGGAAAGGAGGTTGTGATGTAACGTGAGTATTTTGGCATGCTCTACTTTCTGCTTCTTTTATTGTCGCGAGTTCCGTAATCTTATGGCCAAAGAACCTTAATAGAGTGAAGGTATTTCAAACTTGCTTTGCAAAAAATATAAAATTAAAAAAAAAAAAAAAAAACGTATACATTTATCTTTCCCCTCAACGTTCCTGTTGGCCCCACTGTACGATGACTTTATTTGGGTAACTTCTCTTTTTGTTGCTTCTTCTCCGGGTTTAGTATGTCCGTTTTTTTTTTGTCAGTATTATGTTGATGTTTAATTATATATTCAAATTGCGCAAGTTCTTTGGCCTTATTCTGTGTGTGTGCTTTGCTCTGCTCGGGAGAAATGGTCTTCTTCATCGTCGTCATCATCATCATCGGGAGAACATCTTCATTCGCAATGCGAACGCATCATTATCGCTTTGCACAGGGACATAGATATGTGTTTCAAAAATCTATAAATACATTTGCAGAATAATCTACTGTGCGCGTCTCTACCGCTGGCAGTCTTCTGGCTGTTGACTGACTATCAAATGACATTGGAAAGGCAGCACACGATCAAAAAAAGTAGAATTTAAATCAGAAAAGAAACCTCGATCAAGATTCGAAGAAGCAATGCCAATGATACACTTTATATTGACGGAGAATTTGTTTTCTTTTATTGAGTGCATAGTTTTGATAGTCGACTAACAATTCGTTTTGGCATCGCAAGAGTGCATTTTTTCGGTAGAAAATATTGATTGATGCATTCTCAAGTAGAAACACTAGGCGAAGGGGTTACACAATCATGAACTAAATCAAAGCGTCCGACGACTGCAGTATTTTATTTTAATAAGTAAAAAAGCTAGTGACGAACGAAGGAGTTTCCTGTATTGCATAAATAATGTGTTTTATGCAGTTGAGTTGTATACTAATAGGGAAAACACAAGCACAATCCGGACGCTTTGACTTCATTGTATTCCATTGTTTCTCACGGACAAAACTCTGTGAATCATTAAGGAAATTAGCGATAATATGCTAGGCTTGTCGGACACCGCTTTAAGTCAATTTCCCCTGACAGTCTACTCCTCTGCACCACACCTTGCCTATGATAATCACCAATTCGTCCAAGACGACATTCCTGTCTAAGTCATTGCTATCGAAAGTCTTTTCGTTGAAAAGAAAGTACGACGTAGAATTATATGCTGATCTTCTGACAGACCTCTTCAATGTGGAGGCGATTTTTTAAGTTCGCGGAATAGGGTTGAGGGTAGAAAGGGGTGGGGTTAGAATTACTTTTTTATTGTCAGGTAATCCATAAATGTGAAGTTTCATGTTGATTTGCCTATTAGATCGTGTGCGGTAGTCAAAAGAATAAGTTAAAGTCTTATATGCTGTTTATTTGCAAAAACTTTGAATTTTTTGAATTTTAAACAAAATCATTGCCAATATTCAAAAACCGGTCAATAAGTAAACTACTGTCATACATATTTTCTGCCAAAAACGTGCGGCGCCATCTGTTTGTCCATTAGTACAGTTAATTGTGAACCCACTGACCCCAGATATGAAGTTTGAAGAAAATCCGTCCAGCAGTTCAGGCTGCAATCGACCATTCAGACAAACATGCAGAATTGAAAGACCCTCTTTTTTGAGATTATCTATTATAGTATTGTCGAGTTTAATTAAAATCCCAAGATCGAACATTTTCTGGAAACCAATACTTGCCCTTATAGGTTCAAGTAAAAATGTCTGCTGAAAAATATTTGCTAGATCACTAGAAAAATAAATAAAGTGTGTGTGCTAGAGAGGGAGAGAACAACTGCTCGTAAGCATTTAGCTATCAGCTGCATTGGCGGACGTTCCACACTCTAACACTTTAGCAATTAGCATATTTTGTGCGAACGGAACGAGGCCACTAGTTGTATAACAATTCGAGAAATCTAATATGGCGGAGAATAAACGTCAATTTGTGAAATTATGAAAATCGAAGTTGATAGAAATCTCCCATGTGGGACATCAATCGAAAGAGCTTGCAACAACGACTGCAGAAATATATAGTATATATATACACTGAGCGAAATTCTTATAAAAACAGTATGAAATTGTAGAAGATTTACTGATTAAAAAATAAAAAAGCTATGCGGAATGAATTTAATCACACAAATTAAGTTAGCCCCCAAAAATAACTCAAACCAAGTAAAAAAAAAAAAAATATAAATATAAAATTAGAGAATCTAGTTCATTTTATTGGAAAATGTATTACGAAATTCATATAAAAACACTTTACTTTGAAGAAAAAGAAATAATAAAAAAATGCGCACAGCTATAGGAAAATGTAAATTTATTGTCTTAATAATGCGTTGAAACTCCGTTTTTGTTTATCACATCAAATATTCTGTTTGACATTGATGTTACCAAATGTTCGAGGGTGTTAACTGATATTGAGTTCCAGGACAACTTAATTGCTTCTTTTAGCTCCGAAACGTTGTGGTATTGTTTTCCATTCTCATAAACAATTCGTGAGAGTGCCCCCATAAATTTTCTATGGAGTTCAGGTCAGGGTTTCTAGCTGGCCAAAAAAAACCTCAATGTCCTTTTGATAAAACCACTCTCGAACGACTTTCGCAGTATGAACAGCAACATTGTCCTGTTGGAATATAAAATCAGGACCACAGAACTCCTCGGCTTTCTCAACCATCACTTCCTCTAACAGCTCGATGTATTTGAGGGAGTTCATCTCTTTCCACGCAATTTCGGCTTTACTAACTTTCATTCTTTTATCATGCCAATACATAGCAAAACCGTCAGGTCCATCGAGATTGAATTTTTTTTCTTTCTCCCGGGACATGTATTTTTTGGCAAAATCCAATCTCGTGATTCTATGGCGCTTAGAGAGCTCGGTTTTTTTTTTATCGTTTTCCTAAAGTCCATATTTTTGTCAGATTGGCAAATTCAGTCAGCAGTATTTCTTCGGACATCTCGGAAAATCAACGACTTCTGACGAGGACTTAATTTTTTATTGTGGTCATAACGGCGTTTTTTTCATAGAAAATTGCGAACAACTGTGTGTGATCCGCCAATTTTGGTAGCAATATTTCGAAGTGAAAGACCTGAATCATTGTAGGCGGTTACCTTTCCCATTTCTTTCTCCGTTAAGACCTTTCCTCTTGGCATTATTAAACGGTTTATCTGAATTTTTTTTTTTTAAATTGCCAGATGTAAAATTGATTGAATTTACCGTATGATTAGCAAATAACTGAATTAAGTCACCAAAACAAAAATATTCCCGTTATTTTAAAATTGTATTTATATAAGAACTTCGTATAAAAACCGCTTTCTTAGCCAGACTTATTTCAAATGACTCAACCCATTCAAAAGGATTATAATTAGCGGAGAAAAAATTATTGATGGAAAATTTAACAGAATTTAGGGCAAAAACGTAACTTATTTTCAAATAAGTACCAGAATCAAAGGCTTACAACTTAAAGAATTTCAACCAGTGTATATATGTATATAAACCACAGAATGGCTGACAACACATCATTTAGCCGAATTTAATGAACCAGATTTATGTTACCACGTAGTGCCTAAACGTCTGAACCTATTTTCATCAAGGTAGCATCAAACAATTTACACCGAGCCCGCGGATGACACTGGCTTTGTAATATTGGAGAAAAAGCAACAATAGATCCCATTTCGGCGAAGTAAAATTTTCGCGATTCCAACGCTATACGAGGGTAGGTCTACAAGTCCCTGAAAAATGAAATAAGGAACACTCTTCTCGGTATAAAAACATTCTATTTTTCAACATAGTCTCCTTTTAGCTCTATACACTTCATCCAACGTTTCTCCAATTTTTTGACGCCCTCCAAATAATACGATTTTTCGAGCCCCTCAAAATAAGCGTTTGTTTCAGTGATGACCTCTTCATTCGACCCAAATCTCTTACCTCCGAGCCATTTCTTCATGTTTGGAAACAAGAAATAGTCGCAGGGGGCTAAATCTGGGGAATATGCTGGATGAGGGAGGAGTTCGTAGCCTAACTCATGGAAATTAGATTTGCGACTGCGGACTTGTGCGCCGGTGCGTTGTCCTGGTGAAAAAGAACTTTTTTCTTCGCCAAATGTGGACGTTTTTGCTTCAAATCGGCTTGGAATAGATCCAGCAGCTCTGCGTAATATGCGCCGGTGATCGTTTTACCCTTTTCAAGGTAATCGATGTGAATAACACCGCGCGCATACCAAAAAACTGTCGCCATGACCTTGTTTGCTGACAAACCCGCCTTGGCCTTCGTCGGCTTCGATTCACCAGGAGAAGGCCATTGTTTTGACTGTACCTTGGTTTCTGGTGTGTTGTAGTGAATCCAGGTTTCATCCACGGTTACGAAACGGCGCAAAAACTCGGCCGAATTTCTCGGCCGAATTTTTCATCGCCAAACACACCTTTTAAGTTATCAAACGAATGCGTTTGTTGTCGATTGTTAGCAAACGCGGCACCCATCTTGCGGAAAGCTTTTTCATGTCCAAATATTTATGTAAAATCGAAATCACTGAGCCATGTGATAAGCCTTTAAGCTCGCGCACTTTCACTCGCCGATCGTCCATTATCAAACCATGGGTTTTGTCGACCATTTCTGGTGTGGTGGCCTCAATTGGGCTACCAGAACGTTCGGCGTCACTTGTGCTTGAACGACCGCACCGAAATTAAGTAAACCAGTGGTGAATGGTTCCAATCGATGGTGAAGAGTTCCCATAATATTTGTCAAGCTTTTGTTTGGTTTGCGTGATAGTTTTTTCTTGCAAAAAATAGTGTTTAATGAGCACTCGAAATTAAATTTTTTCCATTTTAACGAAAATGCTAGTAGGCGTCTATATAAAATGGCTGCCACAACAAAACTATTTGACAGATCTGTCTGAAAATTTGGGTGCGTTCTTTTGAAAGATGATTCTTGACAAAAAATAAATAAATTTAAGGTGACGACACAATTAAAAACTACTAAAGATGATATCGTTCAAATGTTGGCCTCCAGCGTTTATGCAAATTTGATCTCATCGTGTGGCATTTTCCATAACTTTTCTCAATATTTCCGCCGGTATGTGCTCTAATTCTTGTCTAATGTTGTCTTCCAGGGCTGCAATAGTCTGTATCTTGTTTATATAGACAAATCACTTCAAATTACCTCAAATAAAAAAGTCTGGAATGGTCAAATCATAGTAAAAATCGTCAAACGAGATATAACACGGCCTGGAAACGTGTCCTTCACTAGGTCCATTGCATTTTGTCCTGTACTCCAACCCCAATTCATCTAATTCGGGTATCAAAAAGTCACGTAACATGGTTCTGTAGCGTTTGCCAGTGACAGTTATTGCGTTGTCACCAGCGTCTTCGAAAAAGTAGGGCCCAATCATCCTTTCAACAAAGACGTTGCACCACACAATTACTTTCAGTGGATGTAAAGGCGATTCATGAATAATACGCGGGTTTTCAGTGCCCCAAAGGTTAGTATTCCGCTTGATGAATGTGCTTCGTCACTCATGAATAATTTTGAAGGAAAATTCATTCTCTTCATGGTTGAGGCTTACGAGTATGATGCGCTGGCTGTATTCTAGACGGGGTTGGTGGTTTGCAGGCAGCAGCTGATGCTGATGTTTCTCCACATTCTTCCACATCGTCGCGTACAGCATCAATATTCTGTTCTTGATCTGCCAGCCCTTGTCTTATCTCGTGTTGAGCCAGTGTCTTCGAGACATGCGGCTTGGCGTCGAATTGTTCCACCTATCGGTGCCGAACGGTGGGAAATCTTTAACGAAATTCTGGTTATATTCTTATCACTGATGAATTATTCTGTAAAAAAAATCGGTACAATTATTCCATGTTCTTGAGGACTATATATAGCGTTCCATTCCTTATTGCCGTGTTCTTCGCATCTGTTTACTGCACAACTATCAATATCACGATGGCAGGAGACGCCTTTTGCAAAAATCATAGACAATTCATAAAGGGGCATTACTTTTGTGCCACTTTGTATAAGACACAATTTCATGAATCAGAGATTTGTGTGCTACTTTTAAATTTTTGTTTTATGTCTTTCGTCGAATTTTTTTTGTCAGAAATATAAAGGATTGTTACCAGTGGCCTCTCCTTTTCTTTTCGATTTTTGAAATGCATTTTTCTGAATCACTGATTTCATCGGTGAATACAGTTTTCTTATAGTTTTTATCACCAACTTTTGAATTTTAAAAACATTTACTGCTGTTAAATTCTATAAACGCCTGAACTTAGTTTCTATTATTAAGTTACATGTGTACATACCTGATCATAATTAGTCTACAAAAAAAAAAAAAAATGTATCCCATTGCCATATCGCTGTCATTTGTGTCTCGAAATATATGTTACTCCTATAATTATAATTATAAAACATATTTTGTTAACATGTTCTCAGTATAAACGAATCCATTTCTTTTACCCTCATACGCTACATCATATTCACGTCATGTTCTCTTCTCTTTTCATTTAGTGTATCGCAAAGCAGTGTATTACGTGTCTAAATTCTCACTTGTGTGTCTAGTCCAAAATTCCAAACGTCTTCCAAAATGGATAGCCCCGGCGCTGTTGGAAGGCGTCGAGGCAATTCTCGAGTCAATGCAGAAGATCAAGCGCTCGATCAGATTGCAAAAGAGGTAAGTGTGTGCATGTGTCAGCATTTCTTTTCCATTAAGACAATATTCGAATAAAAGTGCCACTTAAGTTAATCCAATAAAAGTAAGACTCTATGTATACTATACTTTATGTGCCATAAAATTATTTTGTGTTTGCTTTGGGGGGTGCTCCTTTGGTTGCTGTGCCGCCACTTTTGTTGTCCTTTACGAGCGATGCAGGTCGCTTATATTTAATAGTTTTATTTGCATTCCATCGATGGTAAGAGCCAAAAATCAATTAGCATTAGTCCTTGTGCAATAAAGTGAACTATTTTCTCTTCGGGTGCGTCGTAAAAGATGGAAATTCTAAAATTGGTTTCGACGAGGGAGCATATTGATTGGCGAGTACTTTATGGTGTAAAAATTTGAGATGGTGTTCTTCCCCCTCGTACGGATGCAGATTACGCTTCTGTTGTACGAGTAAGCATCTTGTGTCGCGCACGCCGGAAATGTTGTTGAACACACGTAAGCAAATTACTCTCATAGACGCCCTCGACGACGCCGCAGGAATCTTGTAAGCCAACAGTGTAATTTTAAAATTTGGGATTCCTTTGGGGGATCGTGAAAAGTTACAATTACGTTTGCAGCACCTACCAGTTGCTGCCTCCCCCTCGATCTTGGATTCAAAATCTTTGCAGTTAGAACGAAGAAATCAAATTTAATTTTCGTTAAGTGGGTCGATCAAACGAATAGCTGGGAGTCCCTGGAGACAACACATGTAATTAAATATAAAACAAACTTAATGGTGTTTTTGGTGTTTTTTTTTGTTTTTTTATTTTTCCTTCGAAATAATTTTTAACTCACCAAAGACTTTGAATTATGGCGCTGCGTTGCCTTTTGGAGAGATTTGGGGATCTTTGCCTGATGGATGGCGGATGAATGCTTATTACATGGAAAGACTGAAGGAGAATCAATCAAAAAGGAGCGCAGGTTGTGTTATAAAATTATAGGGGAACGATTTTATTTCCATATACGAGTATAGGCGGAACGCGTTTGTTCAGGAACTACAAACGGAAATATAGCAACAACTGTATCGGGAGGTTGAAATGTTTATTTCTTCACTATTCTGTCTTGATTTGAGGCCGATAATATTGACCAATAAAATAGTCGTTTCTGCATTCATTACAACAGTGGTTTCCAATTTGTAAAAGACTGCGATGACCACTTTCATTCGTTCTGGACCAACACAACGTTAAATGAGAACCTAATGAGTGGGCATTTTTGCGCTTGCAATTGCTTCACTAGCCGCAAAATTATTAGCTTGGCTACAGCTTGTGGTTTGCGTCTAGGTAGATATTTTGTTTGTTTTTAATCGAGAGAGTAAATTCTACGGCGATGCAAATTTTTGAAGCTTAAAAATTGAAATCATCTTATTTCCTCGACAGATTCAATTGTATCCGTGCATTTACTATTTCTTTGCAATTCAATATCCTCTTCCTGGATTTTATCAGCTGCCCGACTTCGACGTTGAAAAGGTTTCGAATTCGAATTACTCTTCGCGTCAGTTTCCGTTTTGACTCCGTCGCATTTCAAGAAGAAGATTGCGTTGGATTTCCGTTGTAATGTGAGTATAATTCTCGTTCTGAACGACTGTTTTCAGTGTCTGCAGCGCCAAAGAGTTGTTCTTCTGAACTATTCAGATTGCACAGCTTGATTTAGAAAATAAACGCGTAAATTTTATTAGTTGTCGGAACCTTGTAGTTACAAATTTAACTCGTTTAAATTCGCACAAATGTGTTCGAGCCGCTGGAACGTTGGATCATAAAATTACTCGAACAAACATCACATCGATAGCAACAGGGTGAGCCGTCGCTCTTGTTAAAATTTATAGGAGACAACTGAAGTAAAAATTAATGAAACAAAACCGTTTTTAATTTGTTAACGAATATAAAAACAGGAGTGATCATTGATCATAGAACTCACCCGTCTCCAATTCCAACAGCAGATGATCAGACATCTCGAAAACGTTAATTTTAACAATTTTACATAAACATTGACGATTGCAAAAAACAAAAAAAAATTTGTAAATATTCATTGTACTGACGTAAGCAACGATAAAAACTTGCGTCATTTGTCCGCTAATGAGTCTTAGGGCATCAACCACGCCCATGCGCTGTGATTTAATTTTTTATGAGAGCTCCATCTATTTATCTGGGTCAAAACGTTGGGAAAACACTCCCTCCGTCTTCTCCTCATTCAAAAACAGCAGGAAATCATCCAAACTGCCTCCCAGCTCTTTGGTGACAGTACATTGCTATGCTAATTATTTGCAGCTTCTTTGTCTTGTTAATGAAATTTATTTTGCCAAAATTATTAGGCACCCATAAATTTTCACTCGTACTTGCAAACCATTCAAAATAAGTTCATTATTTCTGTGTATTAGTTTACATGTAAACTAATATTTTGTTGGTCCACTCTTGTTTTTGATGACTTCTTGAATGCGGGTGGGGTAAGCTATCCACCAACCGTTTGCATATAGAAGGATTTATACTTTCCCACTCTCTATGAATTGTACGTTCTAACTCCAATTTGTTTTTGCACTTGTGGGGACGGATGTTTTTTTCAGATGAGCCCCTAGTTGCTAAATTGGGTTAATGTCTGGGCTCTGAGCATGCCACTCTAAGACCTTAACCCGATTTTGCTGGAACCAAGCCTTGCTTTTGCTCCCAGTGTGGCACGGGGCGTTATCCTGTTGAAAAATGGCTTGATTCTTTCGCCTTCCAAATAATTTTGCAATGGACAGCTCCAGAGTTTGCTCCATCATCTGAATATGGGTCTCGGAGTTCATCCGTTCCTGACAAATAAATGGAGTTCCGACTCCACCGGACGTCATACAGCCCCAAATAATCACACTGTCCCACCGTGTTTTACGGTAGGAATCAGACATTCTGGATTGTAAGCTTCTCAAACTCTGCGATGCACGTGCACTACGCCAGAGGAGTCGAAAAGTTGGAAAGAAGCAAGCAAAAACTGTGTGAATGTTTAGATTAAAAAATGTTTATGTTCTTACGTTTCCAGTTAAGATTGTGGAGTGTAAGGTAAGAATCTTTGTACGTTTGGTTTTTGGCATTTTATTATTTATTTATATTGCCTTCAAATAATCACAAGCAAAATACCGAAATTTATTAAAAACGAACTTCCTAAAAGCTCCACACGAAATGTTGCATGTTTACACAAAAATTGTTTTTCTTCAAAAGAAGTATAACGGATTTCAAAAACGTGCCGTTATGACATTACGCACTATTAGCAGAAAACAGCAGAAAGAAAAGAGAACAATTTTTTGCAGCAGTTGGGAAAATAGTATGAGGAAAGGGGGTGCCTAATAAATTTGTCAATGGCTGTACTCGTATATCCCTTCCCCAAATGCACAGAACAGTCCTCAAATCAATTAAAAGGTTTCACAAATCCAAGCTGTCGTGTCCCATTTCTGCTACAGCTACATTATGGGTTGACGAAGAAATTAATCTTATTTTGTGTATTGCTCAGCTTCAGAATACAAAAACGATTGATAGCTTAAGATCTTCAGTAATAAGCATAAGCGTTTCAAAGAGGCGGCGAGAATTTTTCATAATTGTTCAAGTTATAAAAAACGGAGCGGGATAATTGATTATCGGAGAACGCTATCTGAAAAACTACCTAATCAACAAAGCAAACGTTATCGGAATCGGTTGAGCCGTTCTTGAGTTACAGCGTTACAACGCGTGATACCGAGCATCAGAGCACCGAGTAATTTTATATTATTAAGGATCAGGGATAGGGATAATAAGGTGGCGATCTCGTTTCATTCCGATGTCAATTACTCGCCTGATTCATATTTCCAGGAGACAATTTGATTGCAACTTCGCTGCCTATCAGTCGGTAAGCGTACAAGACGATTGATGTATGATTTATAACGACGGATGTAACCCGTCGATATTTCCAAAATTCGTTGATTGCTTCAGCGTAGCAACTTACCTTTGTGTCTCGATAACTTATGCGTTAATTAACCCCAAAAGAAATTGGAAACACCTCAATCATCTACTCAAATAAATAATTCTCCACCCAATTCAACAAAAAGGGAAATGGGAACCCCCTTAAAAAAAAAAAAAACGAAGGTCAATTCATGAACCGAGCATAAATCGCTGGGAATTTATGTGACCCAAAAAATAAATAAATAAATGAAAACTTTCACGTGACAACAATTTCGAGTGAGGCTAAAAATTGACTCCAAATCGACCAAATCACAATCGGAAGCGGATTTGCTCTGCAGAGCAGCGCTCTTTAAAAATAGCTAAGCTTCCTTACACCCCGGCTACAATCTAATCACAATTAATCAAAATAATATAAATGATGCATTTGAAGTTCTCATAAATTGTGTAGTAGCATGAAAAATCATAGTTGCACAGTTGTGTTGTGTACGACGGGTCCCCTTTTCCCACGTGTTCCTTCTCGTGCTGACTTTTAATAATAATCCATGTCTTTGGATTTGCTGCTGTTTGGTGCTCGCAGACGACACCCCAACCCTTTTCATAGAAATTTCCCGCTATCGATACAAAAACTCAGTCCCCCCAGGTTTTATTTTGTGGGGTCTTCACGCAGGAAACTCTAAGGTACTTAACATTCCTTTTTTGTTAGAGGACAGAACAAAACTGAATCTGATGCAGAGAACAGTTGTTGCAATCCATAGCAAAACCACGAAATAGGGGTTCCGTGATTTTCAGATCATACTGGTGCTGTGCTGATGATCGTGCTGTTGACGAAGATGGTGATGATGATGATGATGATGATGATGATGATGATGATGATGACGAGGAGCAACACAAGTTATTGCAATCGTAATAATTATGTGTGCTGTCTGTCAGGCAAGAGCAGGAGATTCACCTTTCTAAAATTAGAACAAATTCGGGGAGTAAGTGAAATGTGTCCGTATGTGCGTACGGATAAGAAATCTAACACTATGCCAAAGATCCCCCGGCGACTTTTAAATCAGGGATGCGATGACACAGAGTCCAAGTGGAATTGGTTGCCAGATTTAAGTGGCGAATGAAAGATATATCTTGCAAGATGGGTTTAACTTCAGATGAGGGAGTTACTTCTAAACAGTAAAAAAGAACAGGATGCCTGATAGCTGTCAGCAAATATTACTTCACGAATCCATCGTAGTGTGCCTGCCTTCAATTTTTAATTTAATTAAACTCCATCAGAAGGGTAAAATATTCGAGGGGTTGACGAACTAAGAACGAAAACCTAGCTTAAGTGCAAGGGTATTCTAGCAGTGCGCCGGCAGTCTTTGTTCACGTGGAATGCAAACGCATTTTGTTTGCACCAGCAGCCTTCCACTTAAAATGGCCTCATATGTTGACGTACCCCACTGTCACCCGTAGTGAATGAAATTGAAAACTTATAAATCTTATTCCTTCGGAGCATAGTTAATCAGATTTTATTTTTTACTTCGTCCAAAGGTCCTTGTATAATATGACTCTAAGAGTTTCTAAACTCGTATGAGTATTATGCAAAAGCATTTCTCTTATATTTGTCACTGTATAAATGAATATAGCATTGATTCTATATAACAATTGGAATTCTGTTACCCGGTCTAACAGAGCCAAAGACGATGAATTATCATACTATTTTATTAATAAAGCGATATTTCAAACTTATTTGCAAATATTGAATAAAATGTAAGTTTTCGTTGCATACCTTTTGGCGGCTGTGTTTCATTGCCTTTCAGTTCCAATCTATGCCTCTCTGTAACCGAGATCGAAGTGGTGAAGTGTTCATGTCATACCCCAGACCAGGTTTCATTGACGTGCAAATTTAAACTGGATCAATATTTAGCACCTGAAAGTATATTACCGATTGCGATAAGTTCAGATTTCATTGCATATCCTTGGGAGTAAGGTGATGATGAAGGAATAAAAGCTGGTGGTTAAAAAAGCTGTTTCAAGGCCTTTTCAAACTGGTGTGATGGCGATGGGAACTGTCAGAACTTCTCGTAAATTTGTATTTCGCAGTTTTCATATTTCCGCATTCTGCTCTTCTAATTCTCTGTCACTCTTGTTTTTCAACTACCATACTACTGGTGGTGGCAATTTCCAGAGTGAGATCCTTTCGTTCAGGTGCAAGAGACTACAATAGTCGAAACTAAGGCCGTTCGCACACAGAGCTATACCCAAGTAACTGTGTTTGTTCATGTTCCGCACATGGAGATAATCAGTTCGCAGATGTATCTAAAACATATTTTTTTTTTTCGGACAAATTTTGACACATTCTTCCTTGTTAACCCTACATTTTTGACTCGTTTTAAGCACACAACTATATATAAAGAAGAATTTTGCAGCACGAATACATCAAGACCTCTTCACTGAGGGAGGAGTTGGCTTTGGCGATGATAAATGATGTGCTGCTCTGGCTGTGATGGGGAAGAACTTGATTGTGTAGGCGACTGAAACACCCCAGCGACCAACGCTTTCAGTCTCTAGTAATTTTCTAAAAACGCGTCGCAAACCAGTCAATAAAATGTAGGCCCGTGTGCGGACTGCCATGTAAATACATTAGTGATGATACACAAGCTACAAGCTGGTGACTTAAGGTCAAGCCTCTCTCGCGTTTGTGTAGCTTCGTGTGCGAACGGCCTAAAATCTACGATTCCAGGCTTGCTTAGACGTCTAACATTAAATTTTCTAATTGTAGCATCTTTTCAATGGACACTCAAGCTCTGAATTCGATTATGCGGGAACCTTATGCTGCTTATCATCGTATTTTGAGCCACCGTAAAAATAAGTTAGGAAGAATTTCGTGTAGATGAGACTGCTGTCCAACTAGCCTACCATAGACATTTTCTTTACCAATTTTAGGATTCGTAGACTTCCTTTCATAGCACATTGCTTTACCTACTTTTGTGCTATACTGTGGGCTGATCTGTGAAAGGCTCTTTGGCTCATCAATCAAATGTAGGTAATAATAAGAAATTCGGATAACCTCCTGTCAAATGAAATTGCTGGGAAAACGTTTCGTTTGCCTTTTTAAAAATACATATGTATCTCTAAGAATGCGCAACAAAATAGCATTTTCCTCCATTCAACAGCGTCGATTTCATTGATTGATTTATTTATTCACATCGACAAAGAATCTTTGTTTCCTTTCCTGCTTTTTACATGCGTTCAACTCGCACGCGGATAAGCGAGTGGGTCGTTCCTTCTAGAGTCCACGAACAGCCGTAGCAAATTGCGCACAGATTTCTCTCTACTCACACACAGAGTATGTTTCCATTTTCGGCCGATGTGTCATGTCATGTCTAGACGGAAGTTACAAAAATACAAGGCATACACAGCTAGAGATAGTTTTCCCTGCCATCTTGTCTCCGCGTGTATCTCCCGCTACCATAATAGCCAGCGGAGTCTCTTTTTTATATTATTTTGCACTCGCACTTTGGAACTGTTTTCGCGCAAATGTACTCGTAAGTGCTACTGGCGAATGGATAAATGCTAATTGCGGACAATTGAGTGTCTGGTGGTGTTGATGGTCCCCAAAAAAGTCCACCAGCAAAGACCATTTCGCTTGGTGATCACTGAACAGTGTGACTGTGTGAATTAAATAAATTGCAGTTGGATGGGATGAAAAGAAGTTTTTTTTTATTTATTTTTTTGAGAGAATTTCTAGAAATTCCGTTAATCAAAAAATTAAGTCCACCAGAGGAGGATATCTATTTTTAGCTATGTGTCTTTATTTGGCCACGGAGATAGTTTAGCTGGAGTACAGTGTTTCTGAGACATCAACGGCATTAAAGGAATTTAATGTGGTGTGGAGTTTAGTCAACATTCAACGTGATCCTAATCTAACTAATTGGGCTGAAGTTTTCAATTTGTGACATATCTCTGAGGGGTGGATTGGAAAGATTCGAAAGATGTCCATCCGCTTTATATATTTGGCGCATTAGGCGAGAAATTATAACTTTTTGACTCGCGTTTTAGTCTGGATTGCGGGGCACAGGGGCATGGAAGGCAACGGACAAGCCGATTGATCTGCCATTAAAGTCTCCCTAGAGAAAGGACTGGGTTAACCTATTCTCACCAACTCAAATAAAGTCGCTGACCTGCTACTCTTCCTTAAATCCACAGGCTTTCCCCAATCGTCAAACACCCATATTTACTCTCACCAAAGCAAACAGAGTTGTGGTAACAAATTGACGCGCTACAGTGTTAATTGGGTCTCAGGCATGTTAGATTAAAACTGCCACTTCTACTTATGTAAATAACACCAAATTGGAACAACGCAGATTAACATATCAATTTCGTGAGGTCTTTCAGATCGATGTTACGTAGATCCTTCAGCTCCTTTTGTTAACGAGAGCGAGATATTCACAAAGCAGGTGACGGACTCGATTTCGATGGCTAGATCGGTTCGTGCATTCCTGCCATAGTTTGCACATGTAACCGAATGGATCTAGCGTATACCTGTTTTTCTTATGCCTTTATTTTTGAGTTTCTTGTTCCTAAAAAAGTATCTTGGATCCATCAGTGTAGAAGCCCAGCACTTTTTTACTAGAGCTTTGCTGGTTTGTCCATATTGTTTGGCGGGAATTCTAGCAGTGAACCTCCTGTCATCGATTAGACAGTTAATGTCTGTCGGCTCATCCGAAGCCCCGCATTAAGACTGAATAGAAGTGTATATGGAATTCAAAATCTAGAGTTATCGGGTTTAGCATAGTCTCCAGTGGGTTTGGCCTACCAGATGCAATCTGGCAATGTAGTTAGATTCTGATTCACTGGTGGTGTGAAAGGATATATTTAAATCAAAGCTTCATTCGATCGGTAACGGAGAAACCCAATAGTGTGAAGACCTCTATTAGACTATCACACTATTACCAGTTCAGATGCAAAGATGCAGGGTATCGATTGTTACGAAACAGTGTAATGCAATATTAGACGCAATGTATTATGAGATGAGGATCACTTAATATTCCTACAACCGTTTAGTTAATACAGCTCAATTCTACATTAATGTGTACACAATTTCAACGCTCCGAAACCACAAACCACATCTCTACTTCAAACCTATTTTAGGAGGCCTTTCCTTGCCCTCACGAACCAACCAACTGAGGCATTTCTAATCCCTTCCAAACATTGAGGGTTCCTAGTCAGATTTAGATTTCACTCGAAATCCAGCTTAATTCACCAAATACAACTCTTTCCCGAGAATCTCTTGTTTACTGGTGGCCCGAATGAATTCACGTACAAATCGAAGAATTTTTGAAATTTCCTGTTCTAAGTGCTCTAACATGACAGCTTTCCCGTGAACTACATTTCTAAAAAAAAAAAAAAAAGTCGACTGGCGACGCTCGGCGTCTTCCTTCCGTTTATTTATTTATTTTATTCTCCGTCTCACTACCTCATAAAAGTCAAACGTGTGAATAGACGAATTGGATTAAACAGAAGTCTACACTCCCAGACTCCCACCCGGTGCAATGAGAGACAAAAATCACGTGTGTCACACGTATCCATGGGAACAATTTGAAGGAAGCTCTCAAAAATTTGTGTCAAAATGGAAAATTGACAGTTGAACGTCACCCACCAGAGAGGGGGAGATCAGGGATGGAAACATTTCCAATAAAACAACAGAAGGGCGTCCAATCCTATCCGATCACGCAGTACAGTGTCTCGATGTCCCCATAGATACTACAAGAAACCCAATTTAAATGAGCCTCTGCTGTCGGACGTATATTTTTAGAATTTAATGGTCTTCAGCTATGGGGATGGGTGAGATCGTCTAAAAAACGAGTACAATTTAAATTCATGCGTACATTACTATTTTTTAGTTTATGGTTGTTTTTTTTTTCCATGCGTGTCCTGAAATTAAAGTGCAGTAATTTTTCTGCGCCGCCCTCCCTTTATTGCGAGGGGATCTTGTCAGTCACTTCTTCCACAAGATTTCGTTGACGTTCCCACCGCAAACTGAGGGGAAATCGATTCGAAATAGATTGGATATCATTCAAAGAGATTTATTAGCGTTTTCGGATATTTATCCAAAACAAATTCATGGATGCTCATTAATTTGGTTTTGGACGACAGAGGCTATTTTAGTCTATCTAGATCGCATCGAATTGCAATTTGATCTAAACTGAAGAGGAGGGGAATGTTTTTTTTTTTTTTTTTGTCAGAAAATGATTTAAATTTGAATCAGATTTAGAATATTCCCTCGGAATGGTAGGAGGAATTTCAATTTTATTGGACAAATTAATGCTAAATATTTAATTGCTGAATACTAATATGCTTCTTAATAAGATCATGGAACCAACGTTAGATAAGTTAGACCAGAACTCTAAAGTATAGGTAAATATTGTTGGAATTGGAGGACATTTGTTAGAGAAAGTGACACCAATCTGAGAAGTTATCAATAAGCTTTGACTCGTTATCCAAAGTGGCATATTAGCCTGACATTTTAATACAAGTTGCATTATATTACGACTTCCTTTCAACCAATAGTGCAATTTGGAATGACTGACCTCAAGGCCATGACAAAGGATAAAATGAATTGAAAAGAATTAGTGTGGTGAGAAGAACTCCAAAACTACTCTCGATATTGTGAAGCCCTTAAATCTGTGAGCCAGAGTCTGCCGAAACTGAGTTCAACAAGACGCTGAATTTAGGCACTTATGTTAGCTCCGATAGTTTAAAAGAGTAATTTATAAAATAAATATTTAAATGCTTTTTTTTGTGAGTTAGAGCAGGCTAGTTAGACTCATCCTTCCCAATGTCTCTCCCAGCCAATGATTCGCTAAGAACCCAAGGTACATGTGCGCAACGTGCGCAACGTTGATGCAAAAAGGCCGATGTTATGTCTACAAGTTCAATCATAATTAGCTTCAGCAAACTTGACTTAATGTTGGAATTTAATGAATTTAATAATCATTCCACCTTGTCTTGCATTCAATAGATATAGTTCACGCAAATTAGACAAAAAACAAAAAGCAAAGTAGAAGACAAATTTAATACAAATTTTATGGGGGATATGTTCTCAATAGGAGTAGAAATAAATATTCGAAACCAGATGAGTGCTTTATCGTTTTCTGGTATGAAAATCTACCCCCAGCAGGCACCAGCGCTGGTTATTCGACCCCATCTTCTGAATGCTACATCCTACGGTAAGTCGAAATATTGTCTATTAAATTTCTTACTAGCTTTTGTGTATCCGAAGACCGAAATAGGGGGAGGATTTAAGTCCCAATAAAAATGTCATTTTCCTTGCCTGATAAGTTTTTTTTTGCTTTTATCTCTTGAACGCTTCTTAAGATAAATATTTATACAGAACCCATAATGAATTTCTAAACTGTTTTTCTGTTAAGTTATGATTTTATGTTTTATAGATTCAGAAAAAGTTTTTAAAAAATAAATTGCACCTGGAAATCACTCAGATTTTAAATTTAAGGCACATTTTTTAAATGCAAATTTTTTCGGAAATATTCTTTTACGAGTAAAAGCAAAGAACTTGTTTGACAATTTTCTAAAAATTGGTATGCCATATCCTTGTATACCTCAAGTATTGTTTAAATATCGATTTTCAATAAAATCGTTTGAGTCATGTCCGATCAATTCCAATTTTCGGTACACGAAAACTCGGTACGCCATCTAGTAACATTCGTTGTTAGAAAAAATCGATTTTTTTTTTCAAAAACAGACATTAGTAAGGTACCTTCAATTTGTATGCTTAAATTTTAGAACGAAAATTTCGATTTCGAATTGTGACCACACAGACTCCAGACATGAAGTTTGAAGCAAATCGATCCAGCCGTTTAGGCTGCTGTTATGCGTACATTCATACATACAGACAGACAGATAGACAGAATTATGAGACGCACATTGTTGAGTTTCTCTACTATTGTAGTGCCAAAATCTCGAGATGGAAAATGTTCGCTTTTAGGTACAGGTAAAAATGTTGCTGTGTTTCATGCAACATATCGAATGAAAGCTCTAGCTTAAGCAATTTAAATGCTTGTTGAAAAAAAAGCTGAAAAACTACAGCAACCCCACTGTTGAGATCAAGTTGGGTTCAACGACTAAAAGAAAAGAATTGTTAATGCGATTTTGTATTTATTTCGGTATTCTTGAAATTCAGTGTAAAATACAGAATGAATCGATTACAATTTTAGTTTTTTTCTTCTTTTGGCCTTGCTAAGTAAAATATGACCGCTCCACGTGCCTGGCTGACAGCAAAAGGAAAGAAAAATATCCGATCGGCTTTTTTACTTTATGACACGTCTGGGATGTTAGCTGGTCTTTTGACAATTACTGGCCAGGGATGGCAACACACACAATCATCATTCACAGCACGCACCTCAATAATTGGGCCTTGGTACATTTCTCTGGAGCCAGGTATGGGTAGTTTGGGCCATAAGAGACACCCCACCAAACTATGACTGATCCTATCATATTGTTTGTTGAATTTCTCATGCACGGTGAAGGTTTTTCCATCGGTAAACAGTTTTTTTCTGAACAGAACAGCAATGTCTTCGCCAACAGTTGGGGTCTATTTTTACTTGCACCTATAAGGGCAGGTATTGGATTCCTGAAAAAATTCGACCTTGAAATTTTGATCAATCTTGGTATTACTACAGGGTGGCCCAAAAATATTAAGTGTATTTTCAATTTGAATAACTTTATTTAATTAACTAATTTTATTATAACAAAACCAGAATGTTCCTTTTAAGTTCTGCAAGAGACTGGGGATTATTCTCGTTAACCTTTCCTTTCAAATAACCCCATAAACAGGACGCATATCTCACAATTTTTCTATGCACGATTGCATCTCTAGACGGGGCACTTCTTGCATTAAAATGACTGCGAAATTCATTCCTTGCAATTGAGGAGTTGTGCAATTGATAAAAATTGAGAAAATTTTTGAAAAATATTGATCCGTTCCAAAGTTATGAATTTTTAAAATCCACTCAATACGAGTATTTTTGAACCACCCTGATAATGAAAAATCTCGAAAAAGTGGGTCTCGTATTTCTGTTTGTTTGTATGCACGACTGCAGCCTAAACGGCTGAACAGTTTTTCACAATTCGAGGTGAAATCTGAATTTGCATTCTAACCCCAAAATTAACGGTGCCCGATTTTGTAAAAAATCGATTTTCTCGAAAATGGCTCTTACGATTTTGTTCAAATTTAATATTTGTGGTAGAGTGGACTTATGCCAACAGATGGTGTAAAAGATTTTTACGGAAAAATGCTTTTAACGGTACTTTACTTATTACTGATTTTTCAAAAATTGTCATTTCTCAGCTGACCGGATCGATTTTGGTCGAGATCAATATTTGAACAAAGTTTTGGAAAGTTTTGAAAATATACTTTTTATTTTTAACTATTTTGTTTAAATTTTGAATCTGAGTGCATTTTATTTTTTAAGGCCGCAACTAACAGTTCCCCAGTATGTCATTTGAAGGCACCCAGCTCCAAGTCTTTCTCGATAATGCGACTTAATAACTTTTGCGTTACATTCATCTCACGAGCCAGTGTTTTTTTTTGCTTTCGGGGAGTGTTTCTTTGAATTCGTGCCTTGAAGGCTTTGATGATTTGCGGCATTCGAACGGCGGTCTTTAATGTCGGTAGTACCCTCAAATTATTTTATGATCCGATAAAAACCATCTCCTAGCGTTAACAGTGTCTTAAAAATCTGAACTTTATTCACACCGCATTTATGAAGAACTACGATAGCGATGTCATTCTGTTTATCAGACCATTCCATGGCGAAAGTGTAAACAAATTTAAATTATTGTTATAAACTAACAACTGTGATGCAAACTGCCGCGCAATGGATGCAGCAAGTTTTAGTATCAAACTACAAATAACAGGCCTATAATTCCATTTCGGTGTTTGCAGTCTTTCAATAAAAAATTTAAACAATGCCCAGGATTGATGTAGTCTAAGGAATAAAGGATTTTTTTTTGTAACGAAGGCGAAAATTTCGAAAGACACTTGATGGTTCTCGTTTACCAAGTAGTATGGGACTCTAACGCCACTTAAAACAGCTCACTCTTAATCAAGGCCAATCTATGCAAGATCGACAAATGATTTTTCTTTCTTATATTTAAAATCGCTTTAAGGAAAGTTAAAAGTTTTAAGTACTTTCCCATAGCTTTCAGACCATTAGCTCTTGAGGCTTGGTTTTTCTCAATCTCCGGATATTGTCTCGTACATTTACACACATTTGATGTGGTCTTACAATAGTCACAGCTTGCTTTCTAACCACTTCTGTCACCATGGCTATTTCTTATATGCTAAGCGGCATTTATTATTCCACGAAGGACTTTGATTTGGAATGTCTGTGTCTGTTATCTTTGTACAACCCCATAATTGGATGGCGAACATCCAAACAGGCTTCAATACTTGCTTATATAGCATGATTTTATTTAGGGTAGACATATCTGAGTTTCTTCCCAATAATCAGTACATTTTTCTATATTTCTTTTCATTTTAACTTTGTGTCCAAAGTCACTCCAAGGTACTTGTCTATATTGGCATGGGGTACATCTTGGTTGTTAATGAATATCTGAAATATGTTTATCTATTTATTTGTGAAGTTTATGTGAGTTTGATACGCTATTGCTGCGTCCAATGTCTTACTCTATTGACTGAATTCTGCAGTTTCTCTGTTGCCTTCACAATGTATTAATCAATATTACAGTGTCATCTGCAGAAGTACTCATCATGGCATTGTTATCCACCGATATATCCCTGGTATACAACCGATACAGCGTTGGTCCTAAGACAGTTCCTTGTAGAACACTTGCTTTAATTTTCTAATTTTCTTTAATTTCAAATATTCTTGTTCGTCCATCTGAAATATAGGATTTCAGTATTTCCTAGTACTGTCTGTGAAATGCTTGAGCAACATCTAAAAATAGTGCCGACAAACATTTTTTTTTTCAACTGCTTTTCAGTGGCAAAACTTCTTCAGATGTCAGCTTTTTATTTCGGGTTTCCAATTCATTCGCCTTACGAGGGAGGATTTTGTAACTGAGGTCTTTTTAGATATTTAGCTGCTTTCCACAAGGAGTAATAGGTGGACGCATCCGTCGTTAAACTTTGTAGAAATCTTCTAAGTGAATCATTTTTGAATTCACAGATACGTCTTTCAAGTTCATTATTGAGATGGTTGAAAACAGCCTTATCGTCTGGGAACCCCTTGGTTCATCAACACTTTTTTTTCGACGGGGTATTTTGTTTCAGGTTCAAATTAGCTGGTATGCTTTCGCCTGCCGCCAGTTGAACATCAGCAATGAATTGAACATTCGTTTCCATAGGATACGAATATCTTAGGTCTATAAAACATTTTAACTTTTCTCTGAATTCAGTCCAAGTCGTTCTCTTGTTTACAAGCTAATGATTACTTTTTCCTGCACTTTCGTTTCACTTAGTAACAAGATCAGTGGATTATGATATAACGAGCCTTTTGCTACGAAGAAGTCTGGTATTTTGTTAGGCAGAAGGCCAGTATGTAGGCGGATGCAGAGGAAAATAATTCACAGTTGTAGTTGCCTTAGTCCCTTTTTATACCAATACTTATTGTTGTTACTTGCATATTCGAATTAGTGAAATTGGCTTTTTCATAATCCTCTGGATTCTTTCTAATGCCCAGAAAATGTCCATCTTCAGATCGCGCTAAGAAAAGTAAAGTGCACGACCGATTCCGAACGTGCTTCCTTCTTCATGCCGTTCTTTGACAATTTTTTCAAAACTCTGCCCTCGCATAATCTTCAAAATTATACCCGAGAAATACTCAAGACTAAGAATTTATATTTTGCCTGGAATTTTGTTCAAAATCAATACTACTTAGAAAGGACCTAAGAATAAATACAACAAAATTATAATAATTTCGTTCAAGTTTAAGATTAAAACTCGCTTAAAACATTCAAAACTCTGCATTGTTCAACAAAGTTTGAGTATCCCATACAATAGCTAATAATACATCGTATTTGTTTGAATTTCAATCAAAAAGTCCATCCGTACACAAAAATAGAGCATCCGCAAAACGGAAGTAATATCCGCTGCATCGGAACCTTAAACATATCATCACTGTTCCCTCCTTATTTCCATTCCACCGCAAAACTTGTAAACAATGTTGCGAGAACAAAGAAACATCGAATGTCTACAGGAAATACGTAACCACATCAGACGCCAGAGAGAGAAGCAGAAGCAATCCGCTTCATCCGTATCGTCATCGGAAGACCTTAGTATCTATCACTGCGTGGGGTAAGAAAACTGAAAAGCAAAAGATGCAAAATACTTCCTCACAAGTCACACCCCCCGATTTGCAGTGATTAGTACCGAAACACGTAATTGCAATTTCTGTCTGACATGTTGCAAACAACATCCCCAACGACACTGCAGTGCGGCGGAGTGAAAGAAAAAAAAATCTTTTTCACTGAAATTGCTAGGGGAATACATCTCCCCCAATTGAGTATCATCACAGCTCGTGTCTGGCTGTGAACTACGTGCTGTGTGCGACGCTTTCCCTGCTTTTTGTTTATTTTTATCTTCCGTGGTTTTTTGGAGGAGCGCATGATGTGATCTTCGGAGGAGCATCGCCCTTAACACGCACAGTCGAAAAGTGTCCATCGAGGTGTTCAGTTCAGTTCTGCAAAACTTGAAAAGTTTTCCATCCGTTTCTAAACGCCGGTTGTGTTACAGAATTAGTTCAAAAAAAAAAGCTTTCATTACAAATGTGCTAATAACGGTGACGTGCTAATGTATCCCTAGGTGGGATAGTGATAATTAAAGTCTTAGAGATTTTTTAGTGATAAAAACTGACCGCCACTCGTGTGTAAGATATCATTCGAAACAGTTTAGAATCTCATCGTTTTGTGTAACGCAAAAAAAATAGAAGCGAAACGATGGTGCAATTAAAACTGGACAGTGGACTTATTGGAAAATTTGCCAAGCAATGGGGTCCCTCATTGAGTGATTGCCTGGAGATTCATGCTTCCCTGAAAACGGGCGTAGCCAACAAGGGAACCTGGAAATCTGTAAGTACCTAGATACGAAGATTTTTATTGCGTCGTGTCTGCTGCTATTGATTTTTCCATCCTGAATTTTCCGTGTTGGGAGGATATACGGATGTGTTGTGGGGTTTGGGAAAATCGATGGACGTCTTTTTTCCCCTCTTTCATTTATTTGCATTTCGGTATTTGGCCGGCGCAAAGATGCCGGTTCATTGGCCCGCGATGTTTTTGTACATGGTGCCTGGTGCCGGTGATGTATGGATAGACAGATGTTTTTGATGCCAATGGGGGGGAAAAAAGTACGAAATTGTTTCCTGAACAAATAATTCTTTTTATGGCAGATAAATGATGTTTAAATATCCATTCATTTATATTTACTAGTTTATGTAACTTGTGTTGCCGGAAATTGATTTTACAGATGTTAACACGTATGTGTAAACAAAAAGCTTGATATGTAAATTAATTGAATCAATTTTTGGTGTACATGTAGCTTTTTCAAAGGTGAAATGCTTAAAGGACGTCATAATTAACTACATAGTATTATAATCGAGAAGACTTCTTGATCGAGAAGACTTCTGGACAAGAATTGGGTTGTTCATAGGAAAGTCGAAAATATTGGTGTACAAGTATTTTTTGATTTTTTTTTTCTGTAAACAATATTTAAACAATTTGTTCAAATTGGCCGCCATTTGCATTTATGCAGGCCTTAAGTCGCACGGATAAGTGCGCGTTTCAATGACTCAATATGTGAGTGTCGAGTAGAACAAGCCATCGCCTCTAAAATAGACCACAGATTATAATCCAAAGGATTGAGGTTTGGACTGCCAATCGTCTGCTGTTATGAAGTTCGGCACATTGTTTTGAAGCCACCCCTATGTTTTTTTTGTCTTATGAGCTGGCGCAGTCTTATTGGAAAGTCCACTAGTCGTTTGAAAACAATTGTTTGTTAAGTCCCTTCACAAAGCCTTCCAGAACATCCGTTTGGTAGATTTTTGTCGATGTTTTACTCCCTTTGTAGCTGACTTCCACCAAACAATCACAGATGCGGGATGATGGCCCCATTCGACTTGCGGAATGAGCTCTGATGCTTCTTTAGATGATCGGGCGTAGGCTCTGTCATTTAGCATATTGAACGATTTCTCCATGAAAAAAATTTTCCTTGTCGTCATTTTGCGCATACTGGCGGCATAAAGCTTCCGCCTTTCATTCCGTTTTTGTTTTAATTGGGCTGTGAGCATGACTTTTATATTCGTTGAGTCCTAAATCTTATTTGATAATGCGAGACATGGATTTCTGTGATATTTTCATTTCTCCTAACAAGATTTTATGCTTTCGAAGGGGTTTCCGATTAATGTTGGCTTTAACGGCTTTGATTGACTGTGGAGTTCTGACAGTGCGAGGGCGTCCGGATCTTTGACGGTCAGTTACTCCACCAGTGTCCTCAACCAATTTAACAATTCGATACACAAAATTCCGGGTGATTCCAAGCTATCGCAAGGTCCAGAAAATATCGACACTTGTGAATTCCAATTACCGCAACACAGTTTTCGATATCGCCCCACTCCATATTTACAAACGACTCTTGTTTAAAACTTTTTGCGCGTTAACTTGGTATAAACGTCACTCATTGAATACCTGTCAATATAGAATGGATGTATTCAGTACTAGCATCACGATGAGTGCGTTTAAACGTGTACAAGTATTTATGACATGACTAGGTATAATCAAAGTGCAGTGATTTCAGTCAAATGCATACTGAATATTGTTTTGAAAAATTGTTTTATAGAAGCTTCTACAGAAATGCGAGTATTTTTATGTGAAATTCTGAATTAGGTGCATTGAATGCAATTATTACAACAATGAATTATATGTATCAGCTGATCTCTTCCACATGCAAATTTTCACATCGTGTTATTCGACATTTTCAGGCGATTGACCTGCACACACATAGCGTGCATTGTACTTTGCGAAAAGTTCCCGAGTAAATCGCATCACTCTACTTGATTGTTCTGTTTTTAGAAATGTTTTTGGTAAACATAAAATTACAAGGTGTGTGAAACTGAATAAAATCTCCACAATTTTGTTCAAATCTGCGAAATCCTTGTTTCTCATTCTACCTGAACCTACTCGTATAGTATTTGTTTCGTGTAATTGTTTGACATCGGATCAAGGCTCGCACTTTTAGCGCTTTCGGGTAAATCTAGCCCGGAAAAATAAAAAATCTCATTTCTAGCCCTCTATCCCGGGGAGGTCAAATCTAACCCTTTTTTTATTTCTACCAAAATTTAACCAACATCTGAACTTTTCGTCTACGTTCCTCTTCAAAGCTTCAAAATGAAATTTATTTCAAGTATGCTCTAAAAATCATCAGCTTTAAATTCTGATTAGTCAAGGAACCTTTTTCCCGCCATGTTTGGTATAGTAAATTAGAAAAAAAAAAAAAAAAAATATTCACATTACTGCAGATCTTGGAAAAACCCAGGAATTCCCAATCAATAACCACCACCTATTCATCGATTTTAAAGTTACATATGAGAGCGTGTGTAGAAACGAGCTGTACAGAGCCATGTCTAGTTTTGGCATTCATGCCAAACTCGTCCAACTGTGCAGAATGATGTTGCAGAACATCATTTGATGTCAAAAGGTCTTAGACAGGGTGACGCGCTGTCATGCGATTTCTTCAACATCATACTTGAACAAATTGTACGAAACTCATAAGCCAACAGCGGAGGTACAATTTTTCAAAAGTCTGTGCAAATACTCGTATACGCCGATGACATTGACTTAATCGGAAGAGCTCAGAGGGTCGTCTGTGGTGCGGTGAATGAAAGCAAAATGAAATATATGCTGTCTGCAAGAAGCGACACTCAACATTAGCGACTTGAAAAGAACGACAGATATAGTTTTGAGCTGGTAAAGAACTTTGACTACCTAGGCTGTACGGTGAACTCTAACAATGACATCAGTGCAGAGATCAAACGAAGATTATTTTAACCAATCGATGTTTCTACGGGCTAAGAAGACAATTGAGCAGCAAAGCCTCATTACTCCAATCCTGTATGGCGCAGAAACGTGGATACTGTCAAAAATGGATGAAGAAATTCTAGGTTCGATCCACTTTGTATCGACAGAGTGAAGAGGAGAAGGTTTAATGAAGAGGAGATGTACGCGCTGTACAACGATATAGACCTAGTCAAAATATTTCGAATTCATCGATTAAGATGGCTAGGAGGTATACAGCGTATGGACACCAACGCACCAGCCCGGAGAATCTTTGAATCCACTCTTTGAGAACGCGGTGGCGTACGCATTTGAAAGGGGATCTTAACCAGGCAGCTTGATGGAGAGGCATGTTGGCTGAAGCCCAGGTCTTTTACTTTTTCATGCAGCCTATAAAAGCACGCTAAAATAAACCTTCTAGACTCAGTTTTGCAAGAAACTTTAACCATATCAGCAGAAGTTGGAAAAAAATCTGTCCTGCCGTGTAGTCTGCAGTCGATCAGATGTACAGACAGAGAGACAGCTAGATAGACAGAATTGAGAGACCCACTATATTGAGTTTGTCTATCATAGTCAATATCAGGAAACCAATACTTGCCCTTATAGGTGCAAGGAAAAAGATCACAGCTAGTGAAATCACCAGCTGGATTGTGGCTTGGGTTTTGAGCTGTCAGAAATAGTAAAGACAGCGGGGACAAAAAAAAAAATAGCAAGGACACAACTCTGCATCCAAAATGCAAAAGTGATATCCGGACATGTTTCCAAAGTTGAACTTGGTTACGGATAAAAGCAAAGGTAGTTGTTATTAAGTCGTTCCATTTGCTTTTACATGTATAAATTGGGCTTGCTAGTAACCACTGCCTAGTAATATTTCAACAAGAAAACACGTTGCACATATGAGCGTTTTTACTGCAAGTATAAACCATCATAAGATGATTTCAACTGTTTCGAGTTTCTAAAAGTAGATTTTGTACTGATCCTCATAGTGACCAATTCAATTGGAACTTCGTTGCGGATCAGTCAAAATTGAATTGTCATTATGGTCGGCCTTCTGCTCTTTGTACAAACCTTTCATCATTGTCATTTCGCTCGCCGAGGCTGTTTTTTCTTGCAACATTTCCGAACGCTTGTATTCCAAAAGCAATATCCACTCGAATTTGGTTCTACGAATCCAACAATATCTAGTTCGGTTTATAAGGAAACATATTGATAAAAAGTGGGAACAATTTGTATAAAGAAAGCAATCACGTTCGAAATATCATAAGAATATTTCTCACAGTTTCTCTGCCAAGATCAACGACCTTTTCTTAAATTAATTCTCCTAACAACTGTAAGTTTGTAAAATTTGCCTAAGCATTCAGTTAACCTACTTCTAATGAATATATTATGCGCAATCAGTTAAAAACTATTCAAAATGTTGCCAATAAGCTGATAAATTTCGAGAATGTAAGTGTGTGTTTTTTTTTCTTTATCTTCCACACATTCCATTGCACGAGTATTATCATAATTCGACTTGAGTGCGGGCTTAAGTAAATATAGTGCAAGGTCATAACCACTCAATCACAACTGATAAAACATGTTTTTTTTTTGTTTTTTCTTCAAATTGCTTTCGTTCTTTCTTGCTAAATACTGGGGAGACCGGTGGCTTTCTCAGTAGTTTTATCATCGACAGTAACAAAAAGAAACATACAGGGAAGCTACAATCCGTCTAGAACCAATCGTGTGATACCCTATCGCCCATTTCTCAACTGAGCGTGGCGTTACAAAATTTTTAAAACCGAAGCAATGATATCTTTCTATACAGAGAATATTTCCGCGATTTTTAAGAAATTTTTGTCTCATGAAACTTTTTCTTAACATAAAGTGGGCGTGGCTCCCAAAATTTGTAACCAATGTTCATGGATTCTGGCGAAATAATCACAATAAGACTTAACCTGTACCGTAAATAGCTTTGAAAAAGCAATACATGATTTTTTAAAGAATATGCCCCCAATAAGTGGGTGTAGCCATGTGGAATGTATGGACGAAATGTAGAGAAAGACAATATTTAAGAACAACATTCTTTTGAAAGTGGGTGTGTCTGTGGGCGAATTTTAAAGTTGTTTACGCTTGTACTGCTTCGGATTCTAGAAAGCTTGTATACAAAATTTAATGTTCCTAGCACAAAATTTAAGGCACAACAAGTGTTGAAATACTGACCATAAAAATATATATCAGGTTGGCAACTAAGTACGAGTAATTGCCGATTTTTTCAGATAAATAAAACACATTTTTTTAAATACAACGAATAAACTTTATCAATGATATATTTTCCATTTTGTTCGATGACCTTTTGCCATCTCTCTGGCAACTTAATAATACCACGTTCGTAGAACTTCTGATCTTTATCGGCAAAAAACTGAATCAAGTGCGATTTCACAGCGTCATAATCATTGAAAGTTTTACCATCCAAAGAGTTTTGCAAAGATCGAAATAAATGGTAATCTGATGGAGCAAGGTCAGGGCTATATGGTGGATCTAACATCAATTCCCAACCAAGCTCCAATAATTTTTGGAGAGTGACCAAAGATGTATGTGGCCTAGCGTTGTCTTGGTGAAAAATGACACCTTTTCGATGGACCAACTCTGGCCGTTTTTCGTTGATCGCTGTATTTAATCTATCCAGTTGTTGATAGTACACATTCGAATTGATCGTTTGATTCCTTGGAAGCAGCTGAAAATGCTTTTGGTGGATATCAGCTTTCAAGGTGGATTGTGCTGGCTCATCAAGCCTGGACCAAGATCGTTTTCGATTGACGTTACTGTAAACAACCCATTTTTTATCACCAGTGATGATTCGATTGATAAAAAAGGGTCGGATTCATTGCGTCTAAGATGCAAAATCGGAAGCTTTGATGCGCTTCGTTAAATGAATTTCTTTCAAATCATGTGAAACCCAAATATCAAGCTATTTAACGAGTTTCACATTTAACTTTTTTGCTATCTCTCGTACAGTTACATGACGATCCGACTTTAATTTGATCATCATCAAGCTCATCTGGTCGACTTGATCGTTGTTCATCTTTCAGTGAAAAATCTCCGGAACGAACCTTTTCATAAAAATACGCGCAATTTGCTTATAAAGCAAAGTAAGACTGAGAGCTAACAAATGTCAAAAGGAAAAAAATATGTCATTGACAGAAGCCATTAAAAAATATGGCCAAAGACATCTATGTGTGAAATCGACAATTACTTAGTTGCCAACCTGATACTTTTGGGGGGCTATTGTTATTATTTCTCTGTGTTGCAAACTATGTGTCAAACATAATGTACCCTGGGTAGGGTATAAAAAAATAAAATAAAAAAAAAAATTAATTACCGCAGAAGCCTAAGTTAAGAACCACTCAACGAACCGCGCGTTCACAAAACAACATAAACTCTTGTGTTTGGCCCAAGAGAGAAGTCAAAAATGAATCCACAAAATTAAGCAAATAAAAAAAAAAAAAAAACCGAAACCAACATCGGGGTGAGGTTCTTTTTTGGATATAGTTGTCGGGAAGTTGCTTGTCTAACAACCAACTGCCACAACAACCTCCACATCGCGCTCTGAAGGTACGGACACAATACACTCTCCCAACAGTGAAACACCAAAAACGAAAACCCCGGTTCAGTTTCCGTTTGTGATTCATAGAAGTGAGCCGATTTTTTTAATTTTGTTGTTTACGAACATCGGTTCGCGGCTCAAGGAGTGTTTGGGCTAAACGCGTTTAGTCGGTGGATTAAGAAAAAGATGACTTCGTGTTTTACATAAAAAAAAATCGATATCAACGAATCAGAACTGATTGCCAGCAGCCCCATTCATTAATTTGCGAGCTTAGACTTAACAACGTGGCCCGTAACTTTTACCCGTACGATCTGACTGATGAAGACGGTTGTCATGTCATCTCTGTGCCCTTTTTTTTTTTTTTTGCTATCGTCACTAGTCTGGATTGCGACCGGTTGTTGTTGTTACTTCCCAAGATGTGTTGTAATTTAAGATCTCCTTTTGTGATGGCTCTTTTTGTATTTTTTGTGCTGCCAGCCTTTTACTGTGAGCCATTTTCAGAATGCTGTTCCCAAGAAAAATGCATTTTAAAAAGAAATCTTTGAGAATTCCACTCGTGGAATGACGAAGACTAAACTATTTGCAGCAGATGACGCAATCGACAAAAGGGGAAACAAAAACAAGAATCCCCGGTCCAGGCGTCACTGAAAAATTCAAATTTAAAAGAAAGAAGTAAAATTAAACGAAATGAGTTATTTATTGACTGAAATGGTGGAACATAAAAGAATCTTGTGTGTGACATCATTTGGCATTGAAGTGTGAATGCTTAGGAACATTCAATGTGCAGTGAGTCAAATGTGTGATCGGCAGTTGCATAATTATCGAATCACGGTCGGTTGTGCTTTGAAGGTGAATAAGCGGTATGCGGTATCAATGAAATCGGGTGCATTTCCGATTAGAATTATAAAATTCTAATTAATTTCGTTGGTGTTCCTTGTCGTCACAGTGAACTTATTATTATTGCCAGGCGTTACTAAATCCACGCTTTGGTAAAGCTCATGTTTATCATTATGTTCAGGTGGTGAGGGACCGACTATTACCATCATTCTGCCAGTTGCTAGAAAAAATTTGGTTAAGCGCGACCTTGTTCGCACGTAGAGGGTTGTATGAAGAACCTGAAAAATTCTAACTATTATTTCATACGAAATGCGACGTTCAAGCGGTGTTTTCTTGTATAACTTCTGAATTTATGAACCGATTTTGGTGAACTTTTTCTCCAAATACTGTTTTTGAGTCACGTGCGACGGAGGGACCCCCGTTTTTCGCAGACACTCCTCCACTGTGATCGCAAATTTAAAACTTTTAATCCGAAACAAATATTTTTGGATTGTCTAGTCTATTACGAAACCCTGATGATCTTGTTTCAAACAAAAATTGTTGCTAAACGCGAAAATCTGCCTTAAGCGATTCCAAACTTTGTTGTTTTTTAGAGCACACTCTGGCAAGGAATTTAATGGTACTTATGAGGGTTACAGTTGAGCCGCTATCATGAATAAATTTTTGCGCTGAGTCTTACCTGGCGGTGAATTTTTGATGTGCCCAAGGTATCTGTTCTTCTTTTAGGACTTTTTCTTTGTCGATGGTTTTTTTCTCAGACAATCAAGCTATAATAAAATGTAAGTCCATTCTGGAAACGGTTATGATGACATAAAGTAATTTTGTCGTTCTTCACTGGATTCCAATCTACGGAATATATGTTGCAAACGGAAGAGTTCACTCACCCCCAATGATGTCGCGCCGAAAATCCTCATCGGTTCTCGACCTTTCTATGGTGCCAGCAAAAACCACTTTAAAAACTTTGTTAAGGGTCTCTCCCTATCCAAATCGGGCAAAACATAACAGGACTAGTACGATCTCTGCTATAATCGCATGAACTTTGGCTCTAGCTAAGGGAATCTTCTGATTTGGGAAAAGTCTATGCCAGATGTTGCTATCTGTTTCGGTCTTAAACGCAGTATATTTCAATAGAAATTCTAAATTAAAGCGCTTGTACTGAGAGGTATTTAAAAATGATGTTATACTCCCACTAAGAAGTTAAACATTTCTCTGTGATAATACAAAATAAAAAGAAAAAGTGCGAGTCGGGTCTCCCGTGGTTAGTGTTCCGTACTGTTATCTTATACATATGCTTGTCCTCACACGGTTCATTATGTCATTTCGTCTAAAAACTATCAAAATCGAATCAATTGTCAGTGGGATGTTTCAAAAGTTTTTGTTAGCGGCCTAACTCAAGAACTCCATAAAGGATTTCGATGGAATTTGACATGTAGGCTCAAAAGTAACAAGCGTGTGACAGACACACGGATAGACGGACAGGTAGACACCGTGTTAAATTCATTCCGTTCCGTTCCGTTTATACTGTTTATCCTGGTATGGAACACCAAAAAAAAACTTCTTAATCTTAGATAAATCGAATTTCTACGCTGTTACACAGTCAGAAGATGCATGACTTTGTAGATTATTCGTGTCTTACTTTGAGTCTTAAACCTATCGGAGGTTGGTAGAATACCCGGCACTAGAGGCATCTCGGGACGCTGTCACAGCGTTATCTTGAGACAAGTAAATAATACTGCCAACATTTTTGAACATTTTGTAATATTCATACGAGTTAAATAAGAAAAGAATATGTTTATTGTAAACAGCACACTCATATAGGATTATTCATAGTGCATGTGTTATTTTTCACACGAGTCGTATTCAAATCCTAACTCCGAGATCTACAACTTAAATAATGAGATTAGTGTTGTAACTTGTAGCTCATTTAAATCATGCTAATTACGACAGTAGGCGGCGTAAAAAGTCAAGTTTTAAGGCGGTCGTATGATCAGTGAACACACGCTATTTTATGGCTCTTATGTAATGCGTCTTTTGTGTTTTGTACAACCGATTTTACTGGATTCGTTTTTTAGTCATAAAAGTTTTATTTTCATTTTTATTTCATTCAGTAGATTGTATTTCTATGGACTTCAAGAGAATAAAATACTAATTCTCAAGGCTAACGTCTCGATCTCGATCTCAAAGTGTTAATTAACAAAATTTTACCTGTTTCCATTGTGTCGTTGATTTTAATCGCTACATGAAGATGTGCATATACATAAATACATTCATGTGTACATGTGAATGTTTAGATAAAAGTAATTATACCTGTTTTAAAAACTCGTGACTCATTGTATGCCGGCTGCTGTCCGATTAATATTTATACAAATTCCTGTTGTGTACATACTACACTGCAAGAATAAGTAATCGAAATATTCTGAAGGGATGTTATCATGTCCCGCTCATGAATGGGAAACGGTCTCTTGCGTTGGCGGGCAGTGGAGATACATTCATATTTGAAAATGTTTACTTGTCAGTTGCATCGACTCTAACAGCAGAATCTTTCCTTTAGTGTATGACCTTGGTCGGTCAAAGACTTGTGAATACATACAATGTTTTATGTTCAACATAATGTTTTCTTGTTTCGTTAAGCTTTGAATTGTTGGATCAATATACCTAGTACTTTCATAAATACTATTATAGGCGTAATGTGATGCCAATTTAAAATAATGAAAGATCACTTTTTGTTCAAATATATTTTTGTTTATTTATTTCTTTACGCAATTAACATTAATTTATTCAAAATGTCCGTCTTTTGCCTTTAAACAGACTTCCATGAGAAAATGTATTCATTAGATACTAGATGCATACATACGTATGTTGCTTCATTTACGATTCACAAACTTGAATAATCGATGACAGGAATGCGTCTCCGTACTAACCCACACTCTACACACGTATCCAAATCGGTGTAGGTATTTTCGATAGCCACCCTAGCCAAATGGGAACAGCGTAAGGTGGTAGTTACTCTTCCCGTATATTCGGTTTATGCAGACCTCGATGATTGGGATCAACTTGTAGGTCCATCTGTCTTTTATAGTATTGTCCCACCGGGCTTGCCACACAGCCATTGAAGCTGTCTTTTTTTTTTACCTTGATCCTTTTGATTACACTTGTCTTTTGTTGGCTCGATCCTTAACATCTCGACGATGAGGATGTCAATGGGGACCACTTGCTTTGTCCGAGATCGTTCAAAAACCACTGATTGTCCTTAATACACAGAGTCTGTATGTTGACAATAATTTCCTCCTTGTTTTCTTTGTCGCTAATGCCCCGCCCGAATCGAGGAGGAGGAGTGAACTGCTTACTCTGGTTATTATCATTTTCCTAGCATATCCAGGTCTTCCGATGTTTGGCAGTATTCGATAAAGTGCTGCCTGCAACAGTGACGCCTTTTTGCTGCTTTTTGCCTATTGTCAACCATTACTCCTAAATATTTTACAGATTCTTTCGATCTGATAGTTTGACTTCAAACCCTTATATCCACTTAGTCTACAGTTTTTCGACTGGTTATAAGACAGCCTCAGCTAATTCTAGACCGTCGTACTTTGTTCGTGGCTGATTCTATCTTGTGAATGTGTTTTGGTAACAACGGCTATGTCATCAGCGAACCCAAATATTTTAACCCATCGTGACAACTTTAATCGCAGAACTCCGTCATACTTGATGTTGCATAAGAGGGTGCCCAGGACTGACCCTTGTGGGACTCCCGCAGATATATTGTAGTACTTTACTCCTTCGTCGGTTTCGTACCTCAACTTCCTGTTGATTAAGTAGCTTGATAATATCTTTCGCAAGTAGTATGTTATATGCACTATGTTATGTATGCATTGCAAATTGTTTACATGTAGGTACTATTTTAAACTGGGTTAAATCAATCTTAGTCTAACCGGAGCTTACTCCAGTAGTCTAGTTTTGATACCATGTTGACAGCATTCTTCCCATAGGCTATCACGATGAAGCCATCTCCTGCCAGTATTTTTAGTATATCGTCAACTATAAGGGAGTTCGGCCCCAAAACATTCAGTTCATCTGCTCGACAGCAAACGAGCACAGAGACAAATAGTTCGCTTAATAGAAGATCTAACTAACTAACTTCCAATCTGCAACTGTTAGCTCATCCAAGACTGGTAGCAGACCTATTTCAATACAATAGATGCTATCATGCAGCATCTCCAAAGACTTTAATGGAATGATCCCTAGAAATATGACATTTGAACGTTCTACTGGGAAAGCCACAACGGCCATTCACCTGGGATGTCCACTTCGCAACCGCGAAGTCCTTTTACAGGACAAGACAACTTAGGTATTCACTCCCAGGAGACATATTTTCAGAAGCCTCTAATCTCCAACAATTCAAGAGCAGAGTCAACAAATATCTACAATCATCTCGGGGAGTTGGCCCAGCATTATAGGTTCGCCGTTCCTGAGAGAAGATTATAAAAAAAAGAGAAAATCTCCTTTAGGTTTTCAGGTGTTGACATTACGTGTGGTATTAAGGTCTCTTAGGGTCCAGAAGAACATGAGCTGCATAAGAATGGCCTCGGTGCAAAGGTAGCTTTTTTCTTAAACACCACAAAAGTTTATAAGTTATGAATTGTGACTGATAATGATTTTGCCATCAATGCAAGAAGTTCGGTTGTTTCTCAGAAACTGAAAAATATCACCCAATTTGTTAAAAAAAAAGAACGCATTTTATTTAATGCTGACCGACTGGCCGACGCGCCTGGATTCACCTGAGTGCTTAATTTGATTTTATTAACTCATAGCTGGCACCCCTGTCACCTTATTCTCCGTCAGAAGGTTGTAGGTTCACATTAAGCAGATGAGAAAAGGAATATAAGCCAAAAACTAATCTCCTGCACATGTACCCATCACACACAACCACTCAGATCTTTCCATTGATACACCGCTGATGGCAGTGGTAGTCGTTGATTAAAAATTTATGTTTATAATGTGATAAAGCAATGAAGTTTATTTTTCTTATTGCTAAGCTTCAGAATAATTTCGAAATATGATTGAAAACTTTTAATCTTCGGCATCTTAATCGACAAAAAAAAGCATTAAAATTTGGATACGATTTTTTATAAGAGTTTTAAGCGTATAACTTTGTATTTTTTCTTAAATCCATGATGATCTCTAATATGCGTCAACTTTTCTTGAGCAATTCCCTTGTCAACAAAGCAAATTGCATTGAAATCGGTTCAGACGTTCTTGAGTTAAAGCGTCACAACGCACAAATCTGAGCAACAGATCTCTTAATTTTATATTATTTGGGATAGAGGTATTCAAGACGTTAGGAACAATTTGTTTTAACAACAGTTCCATTCGTACGAGGGCAAGGTGAAAAGTTCTCGGCCTGGCAATGAAAGACTGCGATTTTCAGTTAAAAAATGATTTTATTTTTCTACATAATCTCCCTTGACTTGAACACACTTGACCAAGCGTTTCTGCAACATCAGTATTCCTTCTCGGAAGTGAGAGTGTCTGGAAGGCTGTGAAAATATTCATCTACGGCCCTCTCAACTTCTGCATTGGATGCGAAGCGCTTCCCAGAAACAAATTTCTTCAAGTTTGGGAACAGTCTGAGGGTGCCAAATCAGGTGAATAGGGAGGATGGCCGAGCAAATCGTACCCCAAATCCCGCAGTTTTCCCATTTCTAACGCACACTTGTGTACAGGTGCATTGTCTTGGTGAAAGATGATTTTTTTCTTCTTCAAGCCAGGCTTCTCGCGAATTTTGGCATCCAGCTGGATTCGCCTGTATTAGTTCTGCCTTCCTCAAGGTAATCAATTAACAGGATCCCTTTCGCATCCGAAAACACACTGGCCATGACCTTTCCGGCAGATGCTATCGACTTCGCTTTCTTTGGCGCTGAACCACCGGCTTCCACCCACTGCTTCGACTGCTATTTCGTTTTTGGCGTCTAGTGGTGGACCCATGTCTCATCCATGGTGATAAATCGCCGCACAAAATCGGTCGGATCCCTATTGAATCGGTCCAAAGATTGCCGCGAAAATCGTTTGCGCATTTGGTTTTGATCGGCTTTCAGCAAATGCGGCACCCATCTTGCGCAGAGCTTTCGCCTCCCTAAGTTTTTGTGCAAGATGTTTCGCACCCTCTCTTCCGATATACACACAGCCTCAGCTATCTCACTCACCTTCACTTGCCTATCGTCCAACACGAAAACCGGTTGCGGTTTTTGGCCGTCCTTCACGTGCGTCATCTTCGAAGGAGGTGCGACCACGTTTAAATTCAGCTGCCCTTTTTAACGGTTGACATGGAAGGAGCAGAGTCCCCGTAAACTTTTGTCAATTTTGGATGAATTTCCCAAGGGGTTAACCCATCCAAAACGAAAAATTTTATCACCGCACGGTATTCAAGTTTATCCATTTTAACGAAAAACACGCAAGACGTCTACTGCAAAAATTCGTGTAAAGAAACTACTTGAGAGAACAAGTTGAAACTTGTCATACGAACTAATGAGTAGTGCACCCAGGCAGGAAACATACATTTTTGCTGCTTGGAACGCCATCTCTGTGTCAGGCCGAGAACTTTTCACCTTGCCCTCGTATAATCCAGCACATTAATTCATAGGTATTCGATTACCTGAAATTACATAGTATCTGCCTTACATCATATCACACAACTTGTACTAGTTAGTTGGAATTTAACAAATACTTCTATTATTCTTTGATAAATGCCCTTTACTACTCGTAACATACATATAAACCCGGGGATATACCGTGTACTTCAAATGCAAGTTAAAATCGTTCAACAAAGACAACGGTAATCGCACCTCACGTAGTAAAATGCCAAAACACACCAATAAATAAAGCTCTGACTATGAGTCACCTTTCCGTTGGAAAAGAAAAAGAGAGAGAGAAAAAAAAAAAGTTTAATAAAAAATATCCACGATCGCATTTAGATGTTTGTTTAATTTTTTTTTTTTTAATTCAAATGCGAAGTAGCTAAAGGTCGTCTCGCCATGAGCTTTAGCTTCAACAGCGATGGCAACAGCACACCTTGCGAATGGCTTGCGTAAACAATATTTCAATTGGCCTGGCCTTAAGGCAAAAAGTGAGAAACACCGCTTACAATTCAAATTTGCGAACGTTTTTTTGAATGCGAATTGTCATAATCCAACAAAAAAAGAAAATAACTCTTCACCTGAGATAAAAGCGTCAATGATCTTTATTTTAGCCAACGCAATTGAGTCTTCAGTAATATAACCCATTATCTTTGTTGTCAGTTAAGCCAATAATTTCATAAATAAGAGTGCCTATCTTTAGTGATTACTTTGGCATTTTATCTTATCACCTTGAGTAAGTGAAATACTTGGTGAAAGTAGGAGGAGGACATCAAAAAAACAGAAAAAAAAGCCATAACCTCATCATTTTTACACTTGACTGTGTATTGCTCTTCTGAAAATAAATTCATTTGAATTTGTTTACGGCGAAAATAAATCTAATAAATCTAATCAACTGCACCTTTTAAAAGAGCAAAACAGGTGTAGCACACTCATTCTGGATGGATGAATAATTAAAAAGTGCGCAGTCATCTGCGAGCAAATCATTTACACTTGACTGCAAACGTACCGTATGGGTGACGCATGTTTCTTTCGGAAGTATTGTGTAATCTATTGTATCTGGAATGATTTTATGTTAATACGAGTATGTACCTGTGTTGTAGTTGAACACGTTGTTGTCACGTTGTTACCACCACGCATAATGTTGAATCCGTTTGTGTCTAATTTTAACAAAAATCCACAGGTACACCACACAAGAAACGCTGGATGTTATGATAGAACAAAGTGTGGGATTTACAAAGTTTCATTTAATAAAGTTCAAAGTTGACACGAGCACAAGGAATCTATTTGGGTCAGGACACAGTGTGACTTCAAACCAGCTGACTTGAATGAGATGTGATTAGGTACATGCTCCCGACTTTGATCTATCGTAAGAAAATAAGGACAAGTTGTTGGGATAAAAATATTTTATTGGCATCCAAAGAAAGCCTGTATCTCTTGGGATAAAGGATTTGAATATAAATTTAAAATGATGTTAAGTGACTTGTTTACTACAAGAAATTATTTTCAATTACTCGTATTGTCTCCTCCAGGAAAGACACTGTCGATAAATTTAATAAAAAAACAAACTTGTGTTCAATATGATCCTCCGATAGGTTTGGTTTTAGCCACCAACGGTCAAAAATGCTGAGCTAGTCAAAGAACAACTCAATGTCTTAAGCGGCGTTGTCATCAACTTGGGAAAAATTATGTCAATTCGGTGCCAGAATTATGTTAGGTGACATAATTCTACACCTGATTTTGGAAACAGAAACGGGAATTGTGCGAACAGTGCTTTCATCGACTTGAAAAAATTATGTCACCTCGTTAGCAGAATTATGTCACATGGCATAATCCTCCACAAGACCCAAAGATTAAAGAAAAGGTCCAAACTTTGCATCTGTCTTACACGTTTCTTCCTTCTTCTAAAGGAAAAATTAAGAAAAAATATGTCGCATTGACATAATTTAGCCCAAACAAATATTTTCGATACGAAATATATTTCTTATGTTATTCTAACCAAACCCAAATGCTGTCAGTAGAGATTTCTTGCAGCTTTTACCAAAAAAAAAAAACAAAGTTGTAAAGTTATAAATTTGATTAAAATTATGTCACTTATTGTGAGAATGCTAAAATATGTCACGTGGAAGCCGTGGCTCAGTGGTTAAGTGCGCGATCACTGATCGAGGGGTTCAAGGTCCGAATCGCGAACGTCTGACCAACATCCGAGAGTAAAATTGTCATAAAAAGCTTCTCACAATTGAAAAAAATTGCCCTTTGGAAACGGCTTTAAACTGTAGGTCCCAACCATTCGTGAGGCGCACAGTACGAGTGGCTGGGAGAAGCTAGGCCAGGCCCTGCATTGGGCTGTTAGCGTCAAAATATTTTTTTTTTTTTTTTTTTAAATATATTCTACCGAAATAATTATGTCACTAGCGGCATAAATTATGTTAGGATGACAACGCAAGGTACTAAATCAGAAATAGTACTTGGAAATTAAAAAAAGTCTCTCAACTTGAAAATGTCCGCAAATTCTTTTTGGCAAGATATCGGAGATAATTCGAGAAGAGCTAAATTGAAGCGAGCTCCCCATCTCTACTTTGTGGAGACTCAGGTGGACAATCTACAATATAAGAACTAATTGCATTGAACTGTATTCTGCTTGACTAATAAGATTTGCTTGAATGATAGATACACGGATAGCTCAGTTGGTAGAGCATTGGTGGCTAAAACCAAGTCTATCGCAAGTTCGGTCCCTGCCTCTGCACCTAAGTCTTGTTCTTTGTACAATTTTTCAACAAATATTTCTGTTCATCATTCGACTAAAAACTCAGTTGAAAGAGCTTTTTGTCAATATAATATTGGTTAATTGAAAAAAATAATAAAAAAAATTGTATCTCCCCCGACGGTATTCGAATCACAGATCAGCGGATCAAAAAATCTGTTCGGGTAGTTGGCGCAGTACACTAGCTATCTCGGTAACGGAGGTGTTATCGTTGGGGAGGTCAAAAGCAATACTTGTTCTTCGCATACGTGTGCATTAATTCATTATACCTATATAAACAGATTTGCTTTTAGCTGTAAAAACATTTTTGTATGAAACCTTAATTTTCGCCCGAAATGAATACTAGGTTTAAAGTTTTAAAATACCAATTGCACTGTGAATTTAAATACAATTTTTCAATGGGGATATATATAGTTGTATCACTTATTCTGAGAAAACCAATTATCAATTATGTCAATTATTATGTCATCATAATTTGTTTTAAAAATATATATGTCACCAGTGACATGAATTATGTCATATCAATTATATTAAAGTCATTCATTATGACGACGTATGTGAGCACAGGATTATCCCTTTCCCTTGGACTTGGACACAAGTTAATTTGTTCGACAATGTTGCACTGTTCACATTTGAGGTTCACTCATTTAAGAATCGCTTGTATCCGGGGGGCCCTAGCACATTTTTAAGGTGGGTTCACTAGAACAGGGACTCCTAAACTATTTTGCTTGCGTCACACGCATTGGGTCTGGGGACCCAATCTCGCTAATCGATTTCTGAATAAATAAGGGTCCGCAGAGACTGATGGATAAATGAGAAAAATCCACTGGAGCGTGGTAACAACACTTAGGGGGTACTTTTTATATCCTATTCCATTTTATATTCATTTTGATAATAGTTTATAACATAGCGAAATAATAGGAACTTGAAATTTATTTAATTTAATTTAGAATTCGAAGCAGTACAAGTGATAAAATCTGACCAAAAATAAGCCCACTTTTGAAAAAATGTAGTTTTTTCAGTATTTTTACTAGAAACTGAAAAATATTCCTCTTAAAAAATATACAGACTTTGCCATTCTCTACAATCCATAGATTGTATAGGGCCACGCCCACATTATTTGGGGGCGTTTTCTTCAAAAACCGTATTTTGTTTTCTCAAAGCTATTCACGATGATGGCTAAGTCTTATTGTGAATATTTTACCAGAATCTGTGAACTTTGGTTACAAATGGAGACAATCACTCCCACTTTTTTTTTTGTTTTTGAGAAATATAGCGTAACAACAGTTATGCGTTAACTCGCTAGTGTTACTAATGGTTCTGTCAAAATGTTACAAGCAATATACACGTAAATAAACGCGTAGATAATACTTCAGGCTTCAATTGAAATCCTTGCAGAACACATAATTAGCCATGCATTTAAAAAAAATACACTCTTGGGCGGTGGTTTCGCACCAAATACGCCAGATTTATAAGAAGCCTTCAAATGGACCGAAACAAATCGAGTACGGAATACCTCATACATCTAATGTTACATTTGCATTTCTTAGTTTCTATCTAAACAATCTCAAGGGTGGCCCAGAAGTGCAACAACCTTATCCAACTCCCGCGAAACCTTTCATCGCCCACTATTGACTTTTCTCAAACGAAAGAAACCTCATACTTTGTTTTTATTACCCTCACACAGTGCAAGGCAAACAGTTTGCATTGACTCTCTGAATACGTCTAAGAGTTTATCTCAAGGCGTCGGCATAACATCTTTTTTGTTGACCCATAAAACAGAGAAAAAATGTGCAACCAAGCCACCTTCTTCTACGAGTACACAACAAAGGTAACATGACCTGCGGTATTTTAATTCATCTTTGCCTAGTATGAGCTACAATTTCATGTTTGAGTTGATCCAGAGACAAGGGACAAGCTTGACAGCATTTAACAATGGATTGTATTTTCAACCCGTGACAAAGTCAATTTTGATATAAGTAATAGCATTAGGTGTCTTATCAGAGTACCACGCGATAATAGCGGGTATACCTTCATCCATATCGCCAGATAAGATAGTCCAGTTCGTTGAAACTCCCTGCGCGAAATAATCTCACATATTTGTCTCTGTTTACTTTTTTTCGTTTTTGAAAAAGGGGGGGAGCACAACAACTTGGTCGTCGTCGTAGTCGTAAGTCTCAGCTTGAGCTTGTCGACGACATCGTTAGTCAGTCGTTGGCAGCGAAAGAGATCGCGCAAAATAATGAATGGCAACGCGTAAGATACAAATTCCAGTTTAATCTTAGATACACTGCATACGTCGCGTCGCCGCTGTCATTGTGTCCGAATGGGTTTTAACAAAAGATAGATAGATATTCTTACTACCAGTGAGCTACATATTATAGTGCGTGACAATGTCGGAAGTGTTAAAACAATCCAATGGATTGATCTATGATCAACACATCGCGGAGGAGGAGAATAATAATTTGAAAAATTCACCGGATTATGATGAAATCGGTGAGGAATTCGATTTCAGTGATAATGAACTAAGTGCGTTAAATAATGGTGACGATAGTGTCGCCAAAGCTGATAAAGTAGTGAATTCGAGTGATGAGTGTGATAATAAAGGTGTCATAGCTAAGCCCGCAAATCTAAGCCTCGAGCAGGCGAAAGAGGTTCAAGTCGATGCATTCTGTCCAATTACGCCGCGAAAAATTGTCGACTGTAAGGAGAACGATAAGTTTACCGGTGGCAGTGAAAACGCTTCAAATGGATACGCCAGCGATGGAATGGAAGACGATGTGGCAGAAGAAGATGACGAGCTGATTGTACAATTTTTAGGACAAGCGAATCAAATTGTACGTAATTTGCATAAAGAATTTAGTAAGCAAACGAGTTTAGGTTTAGATGTTTTCGTTGCCATTGTTTACTTATTATGTCATCACAACAGCCATAGGGGGAAGAAGATACGATAATTGAAAGGAAAATTTGTGCCTAATGAAAGGTGCACGTATACCACTCGATTGTGGGTAGATAAAAAAGAATATATCTGCGTCTTTCCTTTAGATTCGCGATAGATGAATAGATCGTTTGTTTGTTTTTCCTTCTGTTTCCTCTTTGGCATGCCTATGGCAAATTATTTCTTACACTAGTGCTAATTATGGTGGTATTTCCGCTGGAGGTGTAGTGGCGTTGCTCCCCGGTGTCAGTGCCGAAAGACATATTTTCCAATAAAAAAATAAATTACTATATCATTAAGACACCTTTAGGGGACGGCTTCTTTTCTAAACCAGTTAACCGTCACGCGGATACGTGTACAGTGCTTTGTTGCAATTAATCATTAATTTTGACATGATCTCAGTTGTGGCAATGTATGCGACTTGAATTAAGCTTACGTGTAATGGCAACCAATTTGTCAAATTTTGTCGCGGTAATCACATGAAATCGTCTTTTGTGTAGACCTTAATGTTGAGCAGATTCAGGTCTTAAACGACAAATATTGTTACAAGCTTATAGATATGGACAGCTTTCTCTATACTATTCGTATTCGAATTCGATGTTCTTTTTGGCTCATGAGACAGATAGTCAAGTGTCGAAGTAAACTTGCGTGTTTAGGGGTACATTTCATAAGCTGCGAATACCTACATTCTATCTCGAATACATCATTTAAAGAGTAGGTACTCTCCCTCTTTTGATTTCCACCTCTTTTCTATTAGTGAATCCTTCCATCCCGTAAAACCAACTTTTTGGCGCTTTTTTGGCTTCCACTCTAACGAGGTCCGACATTCATTATGGTGTAAATTTATTTAAGCATTCCCTAACCCATTTTGCACCGTGGAAGCTTGAGTGGTCTTTCCAACTACTTCATCCCCCTGGTTTTTATAGAGGAGTTTGCTATCTGGCGGTAGATATTTCATCTCTCTTTTCTGGTCGACTTCGACTAAAGTCAACCATATAGCTCTCAAATGCCGTAGAAGTCATGGTATCACAATGGCCTTGGTTGGATGGATATTTAAATTCACTGAAGGACGCCATTTCTTCTTGAATTTTGAGTTCTCTCAGTATTGTAACTATATAGAATATTGGCGGAGAAAAATTTCGATCTGGTGCTTAACTAACTCCGTCCAACAATCGAATAAAGAGTTTCCGCATTGAATCAATATTCAATCAGCACTCTGTTATCGGGATTACGTACGGAGTTTATGCCACAAATTTAAAGTATATTCATTACCGTCTTTGCAAGACCAAGTGGCTCCTTCTTGCCAATTCATCAGCCTTCTCATTTCCTGGTATGCCCTTATGCCCAACAACCCCTACCTTATACTGCATTTCAAGAACCTTAAGCTTTTCGCGATAGCACCTGATAATCTTAATTTTTTTTCTATAGCAGACGTTTTTTTTTGATTGCAATGGCTGGTTCGGAAGTCCAATTGAGTTAAGGCCTCGACCCATAGAATCTGTCGACGTCGTTCTGTTGAAGGTTGACGTTGACGTTCACGTATTGCAATAGTCTCTTCAAACTGTCCGATTGTTAACGGCGATGACAGTTTGTCTACATTGTCTCAATGCTTCCACTAATGAATGTTTTTACTCTCAATTTATGAGAATGCATGAGCTTCAGTATGTGAATGTGTGGACTTCAATGCGTGAATGTGTGAACTGCTAAGGGATCAAAGGACTAAAAAAGCTGAAAGTAAATCTACTTTATACGACGAAGTTTATATATCCATTGGTTATGGGCCACCTTCCATAAGAATGTGTGTATTCTATCTAGTTGTCAGTTAAAAAGGACGCAGCAACGGATCGACGGATTCTATGGGTTCTTTCTACTACTCGGACTTATCAGCGTAGATGGCTATGGATTGAGTGTTTAGTGCGGTCCCATTCTCTCATTCTCTCTACGGTTTGTATGTGACGTAGCGCTACAGCAGCAATATTCTTGGCTAAGAGCGCGATACGAACACGAGGATAACTTGTATTACTCGTATCAGCCAATCTCAGAAACTTTCTTCACAAACTTGAATTCAGCAGGCACGGTTGGTGGATTATTTTGACAGAAAATATATTTTCAAAATTCGCACTGTTTCGGCAACACAGCCGAAAATAAGTTTTCAATATTTCCCATCGTTGTTCAAGTGTAAATCGATTCATTTCGTACCGCGGAGATATGATATTGTGTGTCTGTCAATTTTTTGAGCGCGAAAGAGATGTCAGTGTCAAAATGACATGTAATTTAAAAAAAAACCATCAGATGGCCTACCCGGTATATTTGTGTTTGCTGGTTCTGTTGGTGAACCGCACAATACCAGGCTGCAGTAGACAAATATAGGTCTCACAGTTACAGTGTACACCCACAATATATTTTTGAGGATTTGTTACTATGTTTTTCCGGAAATTTGACTGCATCAGTAGAACGCTCTCTTAGTTGCGGTATGGATCGGATATTGTTTTGAAGGAAAAGCTATGTAACTTCATTCATATTGAACGAGGTGCTCATACTACGCTCTTTAACAGCATTTCAAACACATACCTATCGCCTGAGCAGGGTTAGTGCACCTATGCGCCAAATAGTCCATAGTCTCTGTAGTAAACTATTGATGATGGCAAAAACTGTCGCTAAGAAACTAGCAAATATCAATATGGAGAAAGCCGGTACAGGCCTGATGTTAAGTAGTTTACTCACAGTTTTTTTTTTTTAGACGGTTAATTATTGCCTCTCCTCGTATGGTCTGCCTACGTACTTATTTCATCTTCGTATTTCTATGCCACACTCTATTGCTACGATCACATCAATTGACCCAGATCTCCACTTAACCTTTTAATTAAATTGTGTTACGTTGCTGTGACTTGTAAATTAAAATGTTTCCTTAGTTAAGCGTGAATTTCTTATCAAAAAAAAGTCCCCTGTGCGCAAATTGATACTTGACTTTCTGTCATAGCTAAGGAAAACTGACTCATTGGCTTATAAATAGCCCTATTACCGCTACAACACGATGGAAATCGTACAAAAGTCCCATAAAACTTGCAATTTATTCCAAATTCTATTAACGTACTGCGACGCATTTGCTGACAACATGAAGCAACCTAGCAACTGGACATTGCATTCGAACTCCAAGTTGGATGTTTACACAGTTTGTTGACTTTTTTTTTTTTTTTTCGTTCTCCGAAAGAGAGGCCAGAGGCCTCAAGAGACAGAACTTCTCTCACTTGTAATATTAAAACAAGTAACTAGTTCTCTCCAAATACGTCCAGAGCGGTGAGCTTTTCATATAAGGCTTGAATCGATTATTATTCCTCGAGCATTGCGAACATAGAGAGTTGCCACAAAATGTTGCACATTTATTTCAATCTCAAGCCGATCTTGGTGATGGGATAATTATGGTCAGATCAACATCATGCTGATTTTAATTGTTGGTTGTTGTTTTTTCTCTTTCGAAAAGTTGCTCAACTTGAACTTGACAAAGTCTGGCCTTAATTAATTGCGACAAACATGATTACGACAAAACAATTAAATTTGGATAAAAAGCAGAATTGTAACATTGTCTGTGTGTTTTTCTTTTTATCAAAAACAAACAAAAACAACCAAAAGTCAAACAATGCCCGTACATATACATATGCAAACATAAAGTATTCCACAAGAAATTAAAAAAAAAAAAAAATAATAATAAAATCTTACTCAAGGCGGCGCTCCGTTGTGTCAGCTTTGTCGTGCGATATGTGTGCCATGTCCATGTCCGTAATTTAATACGCATGCTGTGTTACTGTTGTTGCCGTTGGCTTTTAACTAGTAAGCATCAACCATTAAATTAGTGGCGTCCGACGGCATTGACAGTTGTTATAGCCATTTTCCGCTTTGTTTAATTCTAATTATGTAATTAGTGCGCCGGTTAAACAAGATGCGGGTGTTTCAGATTATATTGGAGATAAATTGGTTGGTTATGCAGTATAATTTGTTACTATTTTGGGAAGGTATTCAATAAATGTCCAGTCTTGGATGAGTTTAATCTATGTCATAGCGCTAGTCATGTCATAAATACTGGTACACTGGTGGTTTAAACGCACTCATCGTGAAGTTAGTATTGAACGCATCCATTCTATATTGACAAGTATTCAATGAGTGACATTTATACTAAGTTAATGCGCAAAAAGATTTACACAAAAGTCGTTTGTAAATATGGAGTGAGGCGATATTGAAGAATGGTTGTGGTAATTGGCGTTCATAAGTGTAATATGAAAAGAGGCGATATTTTCCGAACTTTGCGACCGCTTGCAATCACCCGGAATTTTGTGTATCGAATTGTAAAATCGTTTGATGGAGTAACTGACCGTTAAAGATCCGGACGTTCTCTTACTGTCAGAACTCCACATGCGATCAAAGCTGTTAAAGCCAGGATTAACCGGAAACCGTTGCGAAAGCAGAAAATCATGACAATTTTACTCGGATGTTTGTCAGACGTTCGCGAGAGGTTGGACCGTGAAAAACTTGTTGGTATATTGAGCTTTCCACTCGTTCAGCTTATTCGTAGTTTCCCTTAGAAACTTGAGGATCTGGATTGGGTCTTTAGATGGAGGGTTCCTCCCGACTGTTAGGGTCCCAAACAGCTTACTCTGTAGCTACTTCTTCTTCATGCTATTTGCTTTTTTCTGCACAAAATAATTCATAAGTACTTGGCCATCCACTCTTGCTCAACGTCAATTCCTACCAACCGGACGGCTGTTAAATGAGGCCGAAGACTTTTTCCAGAAATGGTATCACAGCTTTCCCTTGTTATCTTTACTCCTCTCTGTATTATATCACAGGGTGTATCCTCGAAATTAACGACAGTGTAGCCAACACTGTTCAATCCTCCTCTCTCTTCGATGAGTCTTTTTTATTTAGATTTATTTAGAACTCCTCTCTAATTTCGATTCCTCTTGTAAAAGTTAGTATTTACTTGAAGGATATCTAGTTAATCCTCTGAGTTTCGACTAGTGATAATCTGTTTCTACACTCTCGAATCATAGTCTGCTGGTATTATCTTTCAGAAGGCGCATCTTCTTTTCGTGATGTCCTTTCCCATCTTTCTAAAAGCGTAGAGCTGATCTGAAATTTATGTATCCAGAAAGTGCCCTTCTATCAGGATTTGGAAACTATCTCTTGAAGTCTGTTGTTTTCAGACGTGCTTTTCATATTCGTAGAGCTGTCTTCAACTTTTTCTTCGTCGCATTATAATTATACTACGAGTATGTGTCAAATTCATGGCACGGTTAAAGGCCTTCGCCATCACCTTTAAGGTTTATAGTTCCATACAGCAGCTAGATATGATCCTCTTCTTCCATTAAAATAAAAGAAAATGTCTCTCGGTATTCGTCCTCAACACTCCTGAGTGGACTTTGACGAGCTATACCTCCCGACCGGTATGGTAATTTTTGTACAGTTCCATTGGGGCTCCATTCGCGGTCTTTATACGAGTAGATGGTTCAGTTGTCGCAACTATTTGCTAATTTTTAGACTTTTCCAGTTTTGATGTCTTTTGGTCGCTCAAACTCTCTACCTACTCTTTGTACTAAAAAGAAGATGTTATGGTGAATGTTATGCATATAATGGATCGCAGAGCCTGTAGCATTTACCTTAAAATCAAGGACATTCAAGGTCACGAAATACTTTGAGCGCGCCCTTTTGACTATGAGGAATGGTACCACACCCATCTCAAAACATCTTATTTCTACCAGGTTTATGATCTAAATTTTGTACTGCAATCAGAGAAATCTAAAAGGGAATCTAAGCATGCTTCCCTCTACATGTATATTTTGATTCAAGCTAGAAGCAATCGTTTGTCTGTTTTAAATTCCAAATACACGTGCTAAATCCATTTGTTTTTCCTTCTTCTTTCCAGGCTGAAGCGAGGCTGGCAGCAAGACGGCAAGCACGTGCAGAAGCGCGAGAAATTCGCATGCGCGAATTGGAACGCCAGCAAAAAGAGCAAGAACAAAATGCCGATCGGGTATTCGATATGCAAACAGCAGCAGGTATTGATCCCCTTGCTAGGTCGCGTCTTACCGCGGCCAGTGTCACTGGTGTGGTCAATTCTGTTCGTGCTAGTTCGATGTCTTCCCGCCGAAGCAGTGAAGATTCCCTGGAGGAGGAAGGACGCAGCTTACGTGATATAAGGCATGAACTCAAGGTTAGTTACATTCTTAGAGATGTTAAAATCGAAAAGATCTAATGTTTGTATACTGTAGGATGTCGAGGAACGCTTTAGAAAGGCAATGATAGCCAATGCACAGTTGGATAATGAAAGAGCGTCGCAATCCTATCAAATTCAACTGCTCAAGGATAAACTGGAGGAAATGGAAGAATCATTTGCCCAGCTACAGCGTGAGTTCAAAGAGAAAACACGCGAATGCAATGCTCTCAAGCGTAACCTTGACAAATTGACGGAAGAGTTGAAGCTCGTTCATGGTCAGTTAACTGAACGAGATGCGCTTATAGCTGAACAGGGTTTGGTAATTGTCGCGGTAGAGAATGAGGATGGCTCAGATGCCAAACGTGCTCTAGTCACTATAGAGAATGCACAATTGTTGGGTTCTGTACAAGGTTCTTTGGGTAAGTTACGGGCATTTTTCCTTATCAACTTGTTTAACTTTTCTTTTGGCGCAGATGTTCGACTTAAGAAGTTCAGCGAAGAGAAACAGCAACTTCAAGCTGAAGTGCAAAATTTACAGGAACAATTAGAAAATGTTAAGACACAGGGACGAGGTCGGGGTAATTCAATGAACGGCCCAATAGGATCTGATGACGATTATGAAGCTCAAAGTAAGTTATTACAAGTTTGTGTGTGTATGGCTTGAAGTATGCACTCAATAGATACTTTTGTTACAGGGGAAGCAAACAAGATCATCTCCGATTACAAATACAAACTGCAAAAGGCCGAACAAGAAATCGCTAGTCTACAAGCCAGCTTAGCTAGATCAGAAACTCAAGTTATACGATATAAAAGTACAGCGGAAGCCGCTGAAAAAGCCGAGGCAGAGTTGAAAATCGAAAGGAGGAAGCTTCAACGAGAGGTAGATTTCTTTTTGCAATCAAGAACTTGCATAAATTATATACTAAAACCTTTTAATTCAAACGCTTCTTTTTTTTCTACTTAATTACAATTTCCAGGATTTGGTGATCCATTTCTGGGATGAGTGCCATTGCCAATGAGTGCCTCTCTCTCTGGTGCTGGTATTCAAGTTTGCTTTTGTTGTTGATGAGTTTTTTTTTGTGTTTTTTTTTTGTTTGGCCAAAGATTTTGTGTATGAAAACCCTCTCCCAATTGTTTTAACAAATTGATCTGTATTTTGGTTTTCTCTAAAATGATGCTGGAGTTTAAAACTGTGTGGCCGTTTAAGGTCTGTGAGCACAAGTACTGTTTGAAAGTCCTTTTTGCTAGTTTATGCTCACTTGCGCATTTTTGATTGTAATCTAAAATAAAATTGAATTCAACAGAGGTCTGTCACAAAAGCGATGGGGCTTACACTGGTGTCACAGATCTACTGCGGTACTAGTGCAACCAACGATAGGCCTTTAATAGTTTTCTTAAGGTGGTTCGATCATATGTTGCCATACATACTATGTTGTGTGGTAAATGCTACTATGTGTCCGTAGGAGTTTATTTCGTTTCCATTCCGTTTATGTACATGACAAGCTGCGTGTGAATGAAGTGCTTTAAAATGTTGAGTTTACTCATCTATTGTGGTCTACGGACTATAAGCAGGAAATAAAAATTAAAAAATAAATATCAAGGTAGCTGATCGAAAAAGTCTGATCTAAGTTTATTTTAAAACAAAACTCACGATAAGTTTAGTGGCCTTATAAAAGGTGGGTTCCAATAATGTTAGAAATCTTTCCAGTGTACGCTGTGTGAGGACGCCTAATAGTTTCAATATTTTTGCGAGGACTATCATAACTTGTACGCAGCTATTGCTTTTCCAATTCGCTTTTCTTTCGTCGGAGGAAAACTTATTTGAATTGCAGCAAAAAAGAAACGTCGTTAGCGTAGCCTAGATGTTTTAGGTAAGACGTCATTGTTCAGTGTATACGCCGGCTAACACTGGTCAGGGCTACATGCAGAACATCATTGATAAGAATTTTCAGTGTGAAGTCCTTTGCAGTTGTACGGCCTTGGTTACCGGCTTTTTGTAGAAAGGTTATTATTTATTTTTTTCTAATTTACGCGCGCCAAAGAGGATATGAATACACTTATATTATTACAGAGCACGGGTGTTATGTAGATAGACAGAGAGATAGAGAGAAAGAAAGATTTGGTGTAGTGGTTTGAAACTTAGGTGGTATTAAGTTTCTGTAGACTCCAAGGGTAGCGTCCAGATAAGTGGGGAGCATTTTTGTTTTTTTTTTCCGTCCACCTGATATCATCACGATCATGTTGCATTTCCAGCCAAACGACCACGCTACTGTCAGTGTTATGCCTTCACAGTAGAGTTGTCTTATCGCTCTTTTCATGGTGCGAGTATACGAGTATGTACATCCCCATTTGAGACAAATGACGTTCTTTTAATATTGGTGTATAGATGAATGAATGCATTGCTGCGGAGTTCGGTGGACTGCGATATAATAAAAAATATTGTGCCCCATCCTGGTACCAACTGCGCGAATATAGGAATTCTATAATCTTATGGTAGCTGATGTATTACTATATTTTTTGAGTTTCTATCCTTAGGCTTTCTATTAAAAATTCAAAAAGTAGCTTACTCCGTGCGTTGATTTAACCGCTGCCTCACTTAACGTGAGCAAGTTAGCGTTGCATTTCGGCTGCAGATCCCATTTTTCTTGCTCTGCTATTTTGACAAAAGATCGTGTTACTACGGGAGGTTTATACGTATGCAATCAGTGAAGAAGCTGTTCATATTTTACTTCGTGGTTCGTTTCGTATCACTGTGATTAGACAGAAGAAAGAGCTTGATCTAGAGGGGCCTCTCTAGTTTTTCTTGTGCTGGTCATTTCATCTAATCTAGCATCGGACAATTCCAAAGCAAACGTTGTAATTCGTTTTAGACAGCAGTAATGTCCCATTTACATATATTTTTGTTGTTTTTGTTGGCAGAGTTAATGAGTCTAACTTGAAGACTGTCCGTGTTACATTATGCTCTTAGATGAACGATTATTATAGTGTCCTCGTGTTTGCCTACTTAGAACAGATTTCAACACGTTCAGCTTTGCGTTGTGAATCCTTGCATTCTTGTTGCGCTTTGTTCTTGTTGTGTGCAACCTTTGGCTTACTTTTTAGTTTGTTCTTAGCTCTGTCCAGAACTAGTCCTTCTGTCTCTGTAAAGCATGGAGGGTTTCGCAACTTTGCGATAAAAACATTAATAGTTGAACGGCGAGCTAAGAGCCAAGCGGTGGTATAAGCGAAGTAATGAGTTAAGTAGCACTCTAGTGGTGCGGTGAATCAAGAAATTTTACATGTGTTTCTGAAGCGGTAACTTACTCGTCACTTTAGAAATACAAGTAAGACGTAAAACTTCTTGCAGCACTGCTTGACGAGTAGCTCACCGATGCACTATGTTTCTACCCTTAGACTGAAAACAGTGTAGAGACAATCTCTTTGTCCGAGAGTACGTGGTCGATGAGGAGATCTTGTTCTTTCTCCCTCGGGTCTTTTCTAGGGCCTTTGCATCAATCTATAGTTAAGTATACTCCTCTCGTAAGCTACGTCAAGGAAAACTATCACCGAACATTAGAGTATAAACAAATATTTGATTTGCCATTAATAAACACTAACACTAAAATTTCTATAAAATCAGTTTGAAGAATGTACATCCCCGAGTGTATACCTACACAATGCAAACATTTTAATTGGCTTAACATCTTTTGAAAATTGATTTAATTTCCCTTGAATTCTTCACTTCCATCAATGAAATCATTTAAACTGTCAACTCTTTCATTTACTCTTCCAGAATCGCGAAGCAACGGAACGACTAGAAGAACTAGAAACATCTAATAATCACCTTCTAAAACGACTGGATAAATTAAAGAATGCTAAAAGTGCGCTCCTCAAAGAACTTTGACCGACCACGAATTTTAGTCCGATCAAATCCGAGCGAACAGCATTACAGCAAAGGCCGAACCTAAACAAGAATCCATAAAAAATAAATTAAAATACCCCATGCAGCACTGTGTTCGACTGTGATGAGAATGATGATGGTGAATGGACGTATATACTTACAGTATACTTTCATAATGTATATCTCCCCCCTTCCATGCGCGATTCCTTGCACATCACCACTTACCCCTCATGTTCTAAAAGTGTAAATAATACAAACAAATTTCCTCCCAATGCTAGTGCTTTGCATAAATTTATAAAAAAAAATAAAATAAAAAAACGAGGTGTACTAAGTTTTTAGTACAATTATGTACTAAAATCAATGTAGTCTTGCCAGATTGAAGAAAATTTCATACAACCAACTGATTGTAAAGCATATTTAGGCCATAAGCAGAGTAGAAAGAAAATCAATTTTTATATCACATTTTGTCTATTTTTATAAGCAAACAAAATTTAACATTGTAAATGCCAGACTTTTTAGCCTTAAGATTATAGTGTACTAAAATTTAGTATTTCGAAAATAAAAAAACAAATTGTTTTCTTATTTATATTCTGTTTGAGACCATTTTTGCATAATGTCTAGTGCATAGAGTAGTTAAGTTTATTTATTTTCGATAAGATGGTGAAGAAATCAAAATGTTGTACTAACAATTTAGTACACCTCAGGTAAATATGATTTACTTTCAACTAGGGACATGAATTTTATTTAAAAAAAAAAAAAAACAAAATTATTCTTTGCTGCTTCTGGGATCGTAATAAAACACAATTTGTTAAAGTAAAAAAAAAAAATAATTTCCATCTTAAACACAACACTCCCCATACACACCCCTCTCTTAATAAGCGAGCAACGGAAGAGTAGTACATTTGATTAGTTAAAAATAAAACACAGATTACTCGCATTTCGTTTACATTTCTAAAGTTTGCACCAATACTGCTGCTTAATCTTAAGCTTAAATAAATAAATAAATAAATAAAGAAAAGTATATCAATTTTACAAAAAAAAAAAAAAAAAAACAAAAAAAAAAAACCAACAAAATATATAATTTACTAATAACAATTATTATAGAATGAATTCAAATTTTATTAGCAAAGCAAATAACTAAAAGAATACTTAATGAAGAAGCAAATATTTTATTTAATAGAAAAATGCAAAGAAAATTAAATTAAATGAATAAAGAAAATACGTAGGACAACAAAAGTTATTAATTTTAATCAAATGAGACAAACTGACAACACTAATATATACACACAAAAATATGACATAAATATAAATAGTTTTATAAATGCAAAAAAGTAAAATTAATAAAAACAAAAAAAAAAAAAAAATGATTTTCATAATTTACTACTAGCCCATTATTTTCTAATGTTTTTTTTTTTTTCTTTTTCTTTTTTTTAATATATTATATAATATTTACTATTATTATTTATTTATACAAATATGTATTATACAATATTAATTGTATTGTATAATGGCATGCAAACAGCAAGTGAATGTTGACAGGAGATGAAAAATATATAATGCATTTTTTAAATTAAACTCTTGATTGTGTTTTAATACTTTGTTTACGGATAAACATTTTTTTTAGGTGAAAATCATCGAAAGACATTGCAGCCGTGATTGCTAGCAATAGTGTGGGTCTTTGACCCGAACTAAAAAGACCTCCCAGAAGTATAATCGTGTACTTTTAATTGCACCTAGTCGTTTGACTAATCAGCAATTTGGCTTTGATAATTAAAGAATACAAATAAAGGTTAAGTTGTCTATAGAAAATTGTTCACATTTATGTTGTGAACTTGTACCAATATTTATATACAGCCATGGACAACCAAATAGCACAATGGCCAACCAAATTTGTCAGGAAATATTTACAAAGAATTTGAATTTTATAAGCGTTACTGTTTCGCTTGATCATACAGTTAAATTCTAAGAAAGAATTTAACCGTTAATATACTGCTGTTTTTACATGCGTCGCTTTTAGTCAGTTAAGTCAGTTAGTCAGTATTGAATTGAGAGGACATTGAAATAGCACAAATTGAAAATTGGATCTAATTTGTTGTGAATTTATTAATTGTTCTGAGTGTTTTAACTTTATTTGTTATTATCGCCTCAAGTGTGTAAGTTGCAGTGATCAAATGGGAAGGGGAATGCATTGTACACCAGCAAAAAGGAAGATAATGTACGATTTGTTCCAAAATGGAAAAAAAATCAGCTGAGATAGCGTAAATTTTGAAATGTTCTAGAAAAATGGTTTATAATGCGATTAATTTGGTTAAGAAAAGCTATGTTTACTTAACTACGAACAAAAGACGTGAACTCAATCAAAGGAAAACAACATCTTCTATTGATAAAGCGATCATAAGGAAAAGTAAAAAAGATCCGTTCAAGTCATCACGATAAATTATGACAGAAATAAATGAAGAATATACGGTAAATGTATCACATAGATTGTAAGAAGAAGGCTAAATGAAGGTAAACTGTTTGGTCGAATGAGCAGAAAAAAACAACTTCTTTCAACAAAAAAAAAAAAAAAAAATATTAAAAAGCGTTTGAACTTTGCTAAATGCCATAAATGTAAGGATCTCCAATTCTGGAAAAAAGTGCTGTGGAGCGATGAGGCAAAGATAAATAGAATTGTGCCAGATGGAAGAAAAATAGTCCATCGCCCAAGAGGTCAAGCCCTGAATCCGAAGTACACCCAAAAGACCGTAAAGCAAGGTGGAGGCAGTCTTATGATTTGGGGATTATTTTCATGGCATGGAGTAGGGTTTCTCATGAAATCTTAAAAACTACTATGGAACCATATGCTTTTGAGTCTATGCTAGTTACTTTTACATTTATGCACGATAATGACCCCACCACTCAGCAAGATTGGGCAACAAAATTTTAAGAATGCTGATGAGCTCTGGAACGGTATACAGGAAGCTTGGTATGCTATACCGAAACACAGATGCCAGAAGCTTGTGGAGAGTATGCAGCACAGATGTCAAGCTGCAATTGCAAATTCCAGATACAGTACCAAATACTAAGAAGGCGAGCAACTAAACAAGATGGTTTACTGATTCCATTCTAACAATTTTTTTCATTTAATTTCAGAAAATCGTCTTTGTGCTATTTATGTGTCCAACACATTTTTGTAGTTCTTTTAATTTTTTTAATATTTTATTTTTTCATGAATTATTTCTTTTTATTTTCAAATGAATTTAACAAATAAATAACCATATTGTCAAACACCATCAAAGTTTTTGGCCATATTTGTGCTATTTGGTTGTCCATGGCTGTATATGTATATTATTTTTACTTTGTTAATTAATAAGTTCAAAAGGTTTTACCCTTTTCAGTCTTCTAATTAAATTGTTTCTATTCAGGAGTTGGAGAATTTCAACATTGTCATGGTTGTGAAGCCCTGTTTCATGTTTCCCAACATCTTTTTTGACTACATCGTCTACCATTTCAATTTGTAGATCTCTATATATACGTACATACCAAGAAGCATTAACATTGCTGCGAAGAACTTTGTTTTGAAATGATTGGAGGATTTGCAGGTTAGTTCTGCAGGTCCACACTGGTTTCTTGTAGAGCAGTATTTTATTATAAATTGAAAAGCGGAATTTTCTACCAATTAGTCAATACATATTTCCATAACGTATGTCTAGTTCTTCGGGTTTTTTTTTTCACATGAGCCTTCCAGCGAAGTCTTGCGTCAAGACTTATGCCCAAATATTTTGTTAATTAGAGTGGACATACTTGTGCTATTTGGTAATTAACAAAGTAAAAATACTTTAGTTCGTATAGTTTTATTTGCAACTATTTTGTCCATGTCGATATGGAATTAACTGTCCTTTGCATTTTGTCTGTTACTTCCTGCATGGTTTCTCCCACGGCAAGTACAGCTGTATCATCTGCAAAAGTGGCTACGGTTGTTTCTTGGCTTTGTGGTAAGTCATTTGTATATAGGGGGAATAAGATAGGACCTAATACACTTCCTTGCGATATACCAGCCTTTATTTCTTCAAGTGTAGAGTACTCGTTGTATTATTGTCTTGTTATTTGGTATTAATTTCTTGTCTTCTGTAATCGGATGCAGTGGCTTTATCAACATTTTTAAAAAGATTTTAGGAAAATAGGATAATATGAGGTTACTTCACTTGGCTTTGACACCATAATTACCTCAGCGACTTTCCACATTCGCTGTACGTGTCTTAATCGAAATGCAGCATTTATAATTTGAGCCAGCTATGCTAAACCTTTCTTGGGGGAGTGCTTAAGGATTTCTCCCGTGATTAAATCAAACTCTGGTGCTTTTTTTTGGATTAATGTTCTCTTTTATTGCTTTGGCTATTTCTTTAGAGGTTACCGGCCTCGTCCTCACTTATTTCTTCCATCTCTTTTATTTCTTTGTCTTCAAATGGGCAGAAAAAAACTTTCTCAAGATACTCAGGAAACAATAATGCTTTCTGTTGGTTGGTTTTTGCCCAGTCTGCATTGCTTTTCCATTGCTACTTGAATTTAGTGACATATTCGTCATTATTTACAGTGCTCCACAAAAGTATTCTTAATTTGCCTATACTCAGCTGTTAATTCATAACACAAATAATAGACCACCCATTTGTTGGTTATTCATTCCTAATACCCTAAAAAGGAAAAACGTGACTAAGCTTTTATCAGTATATAAGAAAATATTCATTTTCTATTCCACAAAAGTATTAGGAAATTAAAGTTTCTTCTTCACGAAGTAGTCTTGTTGTTGGATATCCTAGCTGTTATATCACTTTCATTAAGCGTATTAGTCATAGATAGCACAAGTTTTTTTTGTTCTGTTTGATGAAATTCTATCCCATTCTTTTCGCGAACATTATACTACAAAAATCAATTGAAGCCTGTCAGATGGCGGCTTTGAAGGCAACAGTGACATCTATAGACGGGTAGATGGTGATCAATGCATGGACTAAAGCCTCATGTTTGGTGTAAGCTCAAAGGACTTAAGGCTGAACTATAATAGTAGAATGCTTTCGTACGACCACTTCCGAAACAGAGGGAATACACAGGATTTGTATTGTATGACCATAATAGCTTTTTGCTTCTTTTCGTTAAGTTTCGTTCACTTTCGCTCTTTCGTAAGTGTACGTATGAGAACTTGACAAACGGTTCCCCATCTATGTACTTACTGCTGCCGAAGGTGCTTCATTTCGGTGATCGGACGAGAACCTTTGCTTCCGAACACATACGCTTAACTTAACGTAGAATTATGACTTCCGACTATTATAGTTCAGCCTTTAGACTAAATTTTAGTATTGGTCCGGACTAAATTCAGCGATGGCCAGTAATTAATTTTTCTTCAGTCTGGCGGAGAAACGTCAAAGACAAATATTACTTAAATTAAACTTTCTATCAAAATGTACTCAGTCCATATTAAATCTCTTTTCATCCCCGCCAGTATACAAAATTTCTGACTGAGAATTACTTGAAATGTTTCTGTTAATTTCCACTGACATAATGGAATACAAATTTCCGACCTATTCGCTTTTCATAATAATCCAAAACGAAGAGAAACGAATTTGAAAAAAAAAAACTTATTAAATACGATCCGGTAACCTGCAATTGCTGTTAATGTGTCTCAGCTTCCAGTCCTCCAAATAATCTTTGAACACACTGCTCCCAGTATTTTGAAGGTAACCCACTATTCTTATGCTTCGTATGCCTACAGTATCCAGATATAATCTACTATAAGGTTCAATACTATAGGTACTACAATTTTAGTCAGTTTCTAACATATTGAACGGCAAACTGACTGAGAATGCAGTGAATGTCAAATATGTCATAAATGCCATAATCAAATTATTTACTTTCTATTCTTATATTTGGATAGTGTGTGAATTGTGTTATTCGCAAAATATTCCAGCAGTACAAATATTTCAAAGAAAATAGAAGTAAATAAAGGACACGGCTGGGTCGCACGTTCTTGCTCCTTAATTTGTAAATTGTTCAGTTTTTAAATTTTTCGTAAAATGCGTTAAAAAGCAAAAAAAACTTTCCTTTACATATGTACGTCAAAAATTTGAAAATAATTTAGATAACAATTTTGTACTTTTAGCTCGAAATTGCAATTCTATTGCAAACTTCCATTCTACTCAAGATGTGAACAAATCAGTTGAGTGCTTCAAAATTCCATTTTCTCTGACCTTCTTCAAATTTAGTGTTTTTTATTTGTCGGATATTGCAGGCGCAGCGACGATGTGAAGATTCGGAGCTACGCTCATTAACTGTTCTTGAATAGATTTTCTCGATCAATCCAAAGCGAAAATGTCCAACTTATACCGCATAAAGTTTTACTTAAGTTAGACGAATTTAGCCTTTAATTACAGAAACCAATCCTTGTCTGGATATAAGATAGTCAAAGTTGATGTATTCCACTGGGATTCGAGCCTGCACCGTTTGTGTCATAAGCAAACACTACCCACTTGTATAAGAATTTATAGGCACAAGTATTAAAGGTAGAACAATTCTAAACTAGTCAATAGTTTTCCGGCCAATCGCCAACCAGTTAAATCTTTTTATTTTATCTACACCTCAATTACCACGTTTATATGCAGAATCGAGGGATCGAGTTGAGATTTCGATCTGAGTATTTCTAAACACCGAGTCGAAAGATTGAAAAATTCAAACGTGGTTGAACTGACATAGAAGACATTCTGCTTTTGATTGTGTTAGTGTTCTGTTATGTTGGATTCGTTATCTGAAATCACACACATACAGAGACAATATGTCACTTCAACCCCTCAACCCAGGTATGCATGCATTTTTCTAACTCGATCCAGCTCTGTTATCTGAGTCGAGTTGAGTCAATCCTATTTCAACTCGATCTGCGTTTATATGAATTTCAACCCGGGTTGAAGCTGGATTCAAGTATGCATATAAACGTAGTAAATGTGTCAAAAATACAATAAAGGGTTATTAATTTCGAGGTTGGGATATTACATCACTGCCATATGGCATGTGCCAAATAAATCTGTAATCCATATTGGCAGGTAGTTAGTTCTTTCCTTACCATTTTACAATATGGATCGTTTAACCACCGCTTAACGTATTAAAATTGTTGCATCATAGAATGACCATAAACTGGAAAATTAACAAGTTGACGCCGTTTTTTCGAACAAAATCTTCTTCAGCGATGAGGTCCATTTCTCCCTCGGCGGCTACGTAAACATACAAAATTGCAGAATTTGGGGTTCTGAGAATCCAAATGTGATCGCTGCGAGGCCCTTGAATCCACCACGGGTGTAAGTTTGGTGCAGACTGTGGACCGGCCGGCAGCGTAATCGGGCAGTATTTTTTGAAAATGACGAAGGTGCCACTGTTACGGTGAGGTCTCTGCGCTATGGTCAAATGATAACCAACTTTTTTTACCCTGGGATTGAAGACATTGATGTGAGCGACATGTGGTTTCAAGGACGGCAAATTTGGTCCTTTAATATTTTTTGTTTTATTTAAAATTAAAACCCTAACGCGCAAAGTGAATAACCCTTTAATACAATCTACATATATAAATTAGCTATGTCCTACATCCTATATTCTTTTACGCATTTCGGTTACAATTGGCATCAATTTTTGTCTCTGAATCTTTCCAGATGGTGTCTTTGGCAGCTCCGAAACAAAATACACTCCACCATGTAAATGCTTGGCTTCAGGTAAGCAATTGGCCACCGTGTTACAAACATCTTCCTCCGTTAGAGTACATCCGGGTGATTTAATAATGGCTACAGCCGGTAAATCGCATGACACATCATCTGGTATTCCAAATACACAACATTCAACTACTCCAGGGATTTGCTGAATAGGCTCTTCGATTTCAATGGGCGAAATTTGAAAATTTCTATACTTCAGTATGTCCTTTTGGCGCCCGCAAACAAATAAGAATCCATCCTCATCAAAGTAGCCCAAGTCACCAGTCCTAATCCAACCATCGGCATCGACAGTAAGTCGAGTCATCTCTGGATTTCCGTAATAGCCACTCCACTTGAATGGGGTCCAAAAATATATCTCTCCTGTCTTTCCGATTCCAAGAGACTCGCCTCCTTCTCCAAGAATTTTTACCTTTATATTTGGATTTAACTGTCCCACAGAACCATCTTTTTGCTTGGGCCAGATATTCAAGTTGCTTATTCCTCCTAGTTCAGTTAAGCCGTAAGTTTCACTTAAAGTTTGATTGCCCAAGTATTCTTTAATTTTGTTGGACAAGGAAATAGATACTGGTGATCCTCCGCAAACATAGGTTCGAATGCTGGAGAGATCTCGCCGTGCTATATCAGCACACTGAATTGCTAGTGTAGCATGAGATGGTGGTCCGATAACCTGAGTGATTTTATATTTTTCAATCAGTTCAAAGAAGACCTCTGGCGAAAACGGCTGATCAGTTATCACACGTAATGCTCCCTTAATAAAGGATTCCACAAGATACCACAGACCAGAAATCCAGTAAAGTGTACTAAATGTGAACAATACATCATCAGTCCCCAAAAATGAGCTTAGCATAGGGGAAATAATTCATTAACTTCTATAGAGCGGTAGTATCTTAAAATGCCTTACGAATTACAACTTGTTCTACTTAACAAATTTCGATGAGATATACACACTCCTTTGGGAAGTCCTGAAGTACCGGATGAGCATAGAATGGCTGCAGTTTGATCTCCTCCATTTTTAAGAACCGCTGGACTGTAAAATATCAAATTAGCTTTGCGGATAGTGAGTCAAAGCACCAAGGCTTACGAAAAGTCATCGCCTGATTCAAATTCTCGCAACAGCTCCTGTACATTATCCACTCCATCGATATGATCCCTAAGTGTGTAAATTTTACAACTCAAGCCAATATCATCTAAACCTTGCACCAGTGCATCGTAAGCTTCTTTATCACAGAAAACTACTTTAGGTTTAGTTAAGCCGAATACGTGTTTCACGGCGCTTTTGTCCAATGTGTGATGCACTGAATTTATAGGAGCGCCAATCAAAAAGGCACCTAACACTATGGGAGCTATGTAAGTTGTATTGTTGGCCATAATCCCGACGACATCCTCTTGCTGTAAGCCAAGCTTATGTTTAAGGCTTTGAGCTATTCTGGTACCAAGCTGAGCTAAATTTTGACATGTTAACCGCTCACCAGTTGTGTCACATATCTAGGAGAAAGTTTTCTTAAAAGCGCTGATGAGATGACGACTGGCACATCCTACACCTTACCTGAATAACTTTTTGGGGATTTATTCCTAATACGGACAGCGATACTTGTCCTATAGACACATCCTTATCATATGGGGAATCTATTTTCTTTCCGCTCCATATTTTCTGTTTTGCATCGAAATATGTTTGCTGTTCCGGAGTAAATGACATTTTTAAAATGTCTATCTTAACTTAACCGACTACAAAAGATAACTACAATCGACTGTGTCCGAAGAACAAGTATCGGTGCATGTGCAATAAAACATTCTAGTTATACTCAGAGAATATTGCAATGGAAATTGTTGTCTAATCATTTTATTAACCCCAGAATACTTAACTAGTTTGCCTCTATGCATAATTATTTTACTAGTGCTCTAATTATACAGGGTGATTCAACTTCAGATGATAAATCTCTGGGACGTGATAGGCCGTACCAGATGTAGAAATAAAGTGCGTATGTATATGTCGCTCAATTGAAAATCACTCAGATTTGAAATCGAAGCGAAATTGTTAAAGTAAACATACGTGTACTAGTTCTTTCAGATGATGCAAATTGGAGATTGTGGAAAAAGTGCTCTGGCAGCACCCTAATCTCTTTGAGATTTATATGGAAATTAATACAATATATTAAATTCTAAGTACTTTGAAACATGGTCTTGTCGACGGATGTTGTAGACATATCTCACCGATCTGTTAAAAGAAATGTTTAATTTGCGTGACTTATTGCTATCCAATTCAGAGAAAACTGGAAGCGCGTATAAAAGTATTGGTAGGATCAGCGTCTTGACATAACATAACTCTAACTTTAACTGGAAGACAGTTGTCAGATTGATTCCCATGTTAGATTTTGATTAAAAGTTAGCCATCGATTTACTTCTAACGTAATCCAAATCAACATTATTGCAATTTGTAGAAGGCTTGTTGGGTGTGCGATATATTTAGATTGCCATAGTAGCATTTTCAACTAAACTTAAAAGCTAGCTTAAGTGCGACTAAATATCATGGGGGTGCATTTGTGTTTTGCAATTTTGTATCTTTATTAAACACAGAGAAAAGTAATGGTCCCATAATTGATTCCTGCGGAACTCCAGCTTTACTTTCAAGAAAATTCGACAATCCGTCCGATTACGAAAATAACTTTTTATCAGTTTTAGGGCACAAGAGTCAAAGTGGTACCGTATCGAATGCCTTTGAGACGTCAAATAGTAACAACGATGTCACACTATCGTGAGCAATGTCTCCACGAAAATCTTCAACCAAGTTAAGTAGTATAGGTACAGTGGTGCAGCTATGTAGCGATACATGTAGGCTGAATGAAATGGTGAGTGAAGCTTATATAAATAAATAAATAAATATTTTGGAGCTAACAGATCATACAGGGCCTGGTTTGCGATTTCTGGGTTTCGAATCTTGAATCTCCCTCTCAGTGATAGCGCACTTAACCGGAGAGTGGGTTATAATTCATTTAAATATGCACGCATTTGCAGGTTCATCAATGGGAGTATAGAAACAGGACGATACTCCTTGTCCTCAAGTACCGTATTTTTTAAAATAAGGATAATTTTTAAAGATTTCAGATAAGTAGATTTGGCTAAAATATTATTAAAGATGTACACAAGAGCAACATTTCATGAATTACGATCTTCAGAAATTTCGGATGCATCCACTTCGTCACTGTAGCATCTGATTTAATTTCAAAAACAGCTTTGAGCACATGAATGGGGTAAGTGACGTAGTCTCTTTCCTCAATTACTCTTATGTTATCAAAGCTAGAAGAAGCAGTGGAAACAGGAGCAAACTTTTTATTCAGGTCATTAACATCCTCCTCAAAAATGATGGGTCCATTATGTTTGCCAATACCCAATTCCTTAACATTTGTCCATGCCTTTTTCATACACAAGCCAGGTTTAAATTTGCATCTCTATGTTTGTATCTTTTCCACCTTTCATATGCGCTGTCTCCGTTTTAACAAAAGACTTGATGCGGGGACTGGAACCATTCATATCTTTTTGTTTTGCAGAATAAAGCTTTTAATAGGAACATACAATTCATAGAGTCTGTTTATTGTGGTTGTAAATAAATCTACTTGGTCATAAATAGAAGGCAATACCGAAAAATGCAAGGATACCGCATTTGAGAGTTCAGATCAATTGATTTGAAATCTCTGTAGGTTATGGTTGTGCTTCAGTACACCGATCAAATCATAAAAAGTATGATAAGGTCATGTTTCGAGATCACGTGCTGGAGATGTATTATTTACAAAAGAGAGGTGCAGGAAGCTCATATTATCTATAAAATTATTCTTATGGATGCTACTGTGTAAAAGTTAAAATCTCAAGGAGATTTGTAACAATAGTTGAATCAATTACATTGGGAGGCTTATAAATAACACCAATCAAGCATTTGTGAAACCCACATACGATTTTAATGAATAAGTATCGAATTTTGTTAGTAGCATCAGGCACGTAAATCGGTTTGTATGAGTAATAGATATTCTCGAGAACAAAAATTGCTACACCACCCTCTCTGTGGCCAATACGAACTGCACGATGCACATTGTAACCGAAAATAGAAAATTAATTTATTTTTATTGAATTCTTCTTATCAAAATTTCCGAAGTCGTATCTTAATTATCTTTCATTTGTATGCCCAAACACTTAAATCCAATGCAGTCTTTCAAGATACTCATAAACTAAGGAAATTAATTCAGAGCAGGTACATCAAAACCCATATATTTTTCAATCATTCAATCCGAAACTAAGCCTCAATTAGAAAATCACCATTCCATAGATGCACTACTAACATTTTGACACACCCTAATGTGAACACCCTGTATAACGTGACTGGTATTATTTAAAGACTAATAGATGAAAAGCAAACGAGAATTGCATTTGTTGTTAAATTACCCTTCCCAGTTGTAATGGGGAGTTACTTGCAATGAAATAATTGTATTTCATTGATAATCGTATTTGGGTATATGTACATACTTGTATGTATGACAAATTACATTACAGATTTATACGTTTAGTATTTACATGTAGAGCAAATGCTTGAGTTTTTTTTTTTTAACGCACATAAGGAGTTGAGTATTGAGAATTCTTGTTTGGACATTATTTGCATTTTTGAAACCTGGCTAAAGTCTGATATGTGCAATGGGCTTTATAAATGAATGCTTTCAGACTTTTTCCGAGATTTATGTGAAAAATTATTTAAAATGCAGTACCGTGTACCAATCAAAAGAAACTGAAAAACCAGAAAGTCCTAGTGGGTTGTGTATCTGATATAACTAGTTAAAGTCAGGACTATTTTAGAGGTAGCAGGACCTTTATATGCGGAAATTGTACTATGCGGTCACCTTAATCTATGATACATACTTAACGAAATAGGAATAAGGCCTTCATTAATGTTGGAAGCAATGAACTTTCACTTCGTCAATAATACCCAACCAACGCATTTCATGCCAAACAAGTTTCCATCTTTATTAGATGTCTTTCTGGTGTCACGGGTCAATCTATTAGCTCACTATGACCAAATTGTAGCCAACTTTTTCGCACCACGGCATGATTTTTCTTACTATAAACATTGTTCCTTACAATTCTGCTGAAATCTCTCTCTGCCAGATTGCTTCTGTAAATACCGATTTACTCCTGAATGAATGTGAATTGCAGCACTGGTTACCTATTTATTGCACCCTTGATGTGAATAAATAGTTTTTGGAAAGAATGTGCTCTATCTTTACGAACTGAACGATAGCTCAGTTTTCTGGAAAAAGATACGAGAAATTGGTCTTGGGCAGAATAAACATTATGCTCCATTTAATGTGGAGCTCATTGAGCTCAATGAAGAATTTGTAAGCTCTGTTGCATTATGTGAAGGTATTTCTACATCAAACTTTGAGAGTGAATATGCAGCTGAAAATGAAGAACCTTTATTTTCTTTGCAATGTGTCGATGAGTATATTTTGGAGAGGACCTGACGGTATTAATCCTGATTTTATTAAAATGTTGCTACCAACTATTCTCAGACATATTACACATATGTATGTACATATCTTCAACACAATCTTAGCGATTTGCAAATTTCCGGATGAATGGAAAATTGTTAAAATAATACATTTACCTAAATTATCTTCGGCAAATAAACCCGAGTATAGACCAATTGTGATTCTTTCATTCGTAAGCAAAGTATTGAAATCAATAGTTAGCAAGCAGATGAAAATCTCCTTCTTGGGGGAACAGAAATTGTTAACAAATTATCAGTCGGGTTTTAGGGCAAAGCACTATTGTATTACTGTACTAACGAAAATCTCTGAAGAATTACGTTCTGGTTTGGATGATGATGCTGCTAGATTTTTCAAAAGTCTTTGACACTGTAGACCACAAAATGCTTATCAAGAAATTTTAAAGTCAATTCGCTTTTGAAAACTCTGTATGTAAACTCATTGCTTCTTATCTTCAAGAACGCACACAGTCCGAGGATTGTAATATCGAATATTCTTCTAGCCTACCAGTTAGTTGCGGAATACCACAAGGATCTATTTGGGGCCCATTTATATTATTTATTAATGATGTCTGTAAGTGTATTAAACATATACAATAATCTTGCCTTGAATTTAACTTCGTTTCGCTAGATCTCCCCTAAAATTCAAGAATTCATACCAGTTGCAGTGTTAATTAATTTCAGGTTTCACTCCATTAATAAAATGCTTGGATTTTCTTCTGGTAGATCATTGAACAGAAGGCTCTACTTTTCGATTCCAATTTGTTCGCACAGTTTTCACTCATTTGTGCTATTCTGTCTTATTATGTGCTAATTTTTTGTCATTGAACAAAGCTATTCGTTTAACAACAAAAAAGTGACAATTAATACAATTGTCAAACATCCAAGACTCGAAAGTGGTAGTGGAGACTTTCAATGTCTCTGACTGATCGGGAAACGTTTTGACTGCTAGTCATCTTTGTACGATGTAGTGGACTGTATTCTTATTCAAGAATTTCTGCATGAAATCTTAATGAACTCTTCAAATGTCAAAATCAGCTGGGTAAAAAAGCTGTGGACTAGCAAAAATCATTATTTTATTTTAATAGAATTGATTTCAGCGCAAAAACGAGTATCAGTTGGGTACAATAAAAAAGCTTTTATTTTGACATTAGGCTCCTTCGGGTACACATTTGCAAACGTATGCAAACGAAACTGAAAGAGATACGATTTTTTTTCGTTCATTTTTCAATAAACAAATAATTTTGCCTCACGAAAAAACAAAATCTGTCAAATGAGCTACAGCTGATAAGTTTGATAGCACATAGAATTTAAAATCATGAGAAACAAATTTGTGGAATAAATTTTAAATTAAAAAGGGCTTAATAAAGTTTGATTTCATTGGGAAAAACAAACGATATCCACATTCATTTGAAAAACCACCTCAAATTAACATTTCCCAAGATTTACTTTTCTTTACTTTTCTTCAATTTGAGAGAATTCTTTTAGATTTATGACACTTGTCGTTTTTCCTTCAGAAAAGTACCAGAATAGACCTATTACGTATGAAGTTGACTAGATTCTCAGTAAATTTTACTTTTGACTAAAATAATGTAATGTAACGTTAATTTTGAGGTTATAATGAATTGTGAAGCTACAGGCAACAGATACTATTAAGTTTGAAGTAAATCCGTCCAACAGTTTAAGCTGCAGTCGTGCTCGGACTTCATACGAAAAAAAGGTGACAAATGGTAAATTTGCGGGCTAGATTTAAAATTTAGGTAAACATTTTTCTCCTAGTTTACCAATTTAGTCCGAACATGACGTCACAAGATTTCTTGAGTAATCAGAATTTATAACTTCTGATTTTTATAGCATACTTGAGAGAAACATAGACGAAAAGTTCAGACTTTGGTTAAAATTTGGTAGAAATAAAAAAGGACTAGATTTGAGTTGCCCGGGAATGAATTCGTGATCAGAATTCCGAAGTCAACAGATTTCAGGAAACCAATAAGTAAAATGGTAGGTTTAAGTAAAATGAGAAGCGATGATTTCGCAGATTTAAACAAATAAGTGGAGATTTTATTCAGTTTCACATACATTTATGTAGAGTAATGCGTTGCACTGGAGAACCTTTAACAAACGTCAATCAAATCAAGTTAGTATAATTGCCTTTAAATGTCGAATAACACGCAACGCACGATGTGAAAAATTGCATGTGGAAAAGATCGGCTGATATACTTATGTAATAATTGCATTCAATGCATCTAAGGGTGCAGAAATGCGCAACAAAATTCTCGTACTTCCGTAGAAGCTTCTATAAAATTGATTTTCAGAATAATGTTCAGTATGAATTTGACAGAAATCACTGAATTTTGATTATAAATTGTTATACGTAACATCACCAAATATGTGCGAAATTTTAAGTAATATTGGAGAAAATTCTCATTCGATTGGCTCCAAAATCAAAACGAACTACTTGAGTGCTTTTTTGGTAAAATCGGTGCATTTTAGCAAAAATTATTCTGAACGAAAGTATAATATGAGCCTGCTTGTGATCCGAACTGTGCAGGTTCAAGCCCGTGAACGGGCAACAAGAACCACCCGAACATAAAAGAGAAACGAATAAAATCCAAGTTTCTCCAACCACTACACCAAAATGAATTCTACCTGGTATGTACTCGTAGTACAATGAACTTCGGTCGAGCCTGAGTGCTCCGGGATTTGTAAATATGAAAGTTAAATTTCACAACCTTGTTTACGGGTATTTTCCTAAAAGTTTATTTATTTCTTCAATGCAGGACTATGCCATTATGTATGGAATACAACATCGGTTAAATGGCTGCCATGGTAGCTTTTGCAAATTTCGATTTTTGTGAGGTAATTTTCGATAACTATTCGGCACATATCAGGCTGTATTGTTGCCATAACTTCACAAATGTCGGATTTCAAGTGCTCCAAAGTTTAGAGATTGTCTGCATATACACGATTCCCACAATCAGACCAAATAAAGTTGATTATCATTTGACAATAGTGCAGAGAATTCATCGTAATAGTGGTACCTTCGTCGTTTTCAAAATGCTCAGTTTGGCGTGATAAATCACGATGCATACTCGTAGTTATTATTGAATTGTTATTGTAACATAATGTAGCATAATGCAACAAATTCCGAAGTCTCTTTTCATTCTGGCATAATTTTGTTCCGAAGTGTCTTTTCATTCGAGGTTCGTGTCTGCAATTAGTCTCCACAGTTCGTGTCTGCGATAAGAGACGGATAATATCACGGATAAGAGAGAATTATAACTGCAAGAAATGATTGTCATCTTGGAATTATTACATCAGAATTTTCTTGTTCCAGTGGTCGAAGAATTTGCTAGAAGTTTCTGGCTATCAGAAACTTCTGCTATATAAGGACAGATGGCGATCGAGACCAAGCAGTTGGTTTTGAATCGCACGAGGAGATTGGAAAAGTGATAACAGCCGAAGTTGTAATTTTGTGATAAATTGAAAGTTGAGAATTAACAAGAAGTAATTAGTTTGGATTTGTGAATTAAGTAATTGAAAGGAGATAAAGTGATTTGAGAAGAAAGAGACCTTGTAAGGAAGGAGTTTGCGAAGAATAGTATAGTGTGAACTTGAATTGTTCTATAGACTAGAAAATAAAGAAATAATTTCACAGAATATCGTTTTATCTACTCGAGCCGTAGCTCGCATATTACATTATTTTTGTAGTAAGATTCAACTATTTCAATGCGTTGAGCGGTGGTTAAACGATCCATATTGTAAAATGGCAAGGCAAGAACTAACTACCTGTCACTGTGGATGACAGATGCCATGTGGTAGAGATGTGAAATCCCAACCTCGAAATGAATAACCATTTAGAAAGAATCATTAGAATCAGTGAATGTTTGCACAATTAATCTTGATCGAAAAAACGAAAGAAATGAAAAGACTGTAAATGAAAGTACCATTGGCGTTTTCAAGAGATGTTTACCTCGCACGACTTATGGTCCCATTAGAGTTGAAGTAAAGTATATGAAATAGAAGATTTAAATACGGTGAAGAAGATACACATTCACCGCTTAAGTCATGAGTAGTGAATTCCTTTTAGAGGCAGACTTTATCTTCGACAGCACGTGCGTAATTGGAAATAACTGCTAAAAGATCGCGCAGGCTGGAGATGGTATGGGAATTGCTTGGTTGAGAAACAGGACTGTAGCACCATCAAAATTAATTAAAGGAAACATGCCACAGTCGGCGATCATTGTAGTCATAGTGCAGAAATCGTAATTTATCAATAAAATCTTGTGGCTCCACTGAAGATTCAAGATTACAAAAATGTTCCCCGAAAGGTAGGCCCAGAGTTTTTCTGAGAAGACTTGTTTCAAGACTCTTCTTATATCCGTCTTCATACAATCTACAATGGAAGCACCAAGTGTTAACGAATCGGATGTGCATAACACCGACACGCTTGATTTTGTATTCTAGAAAAAACGTTCCGAATTCAATTTGGTAGTGAATGTATGAAATCAAATTCGGAGCGTCGAGAAAGCCTTACCAAATCAACTTTCGTTATATCTTTCGTATAGCGCATGTTAAATGTTCAACAAAAAGTCTTCCCGCTTAGGTAATCCAATTGATGGATCCGTATAATTCCATTGCAGGCATATACCTGGTGTCGGAAGTTCTGGCCCTAATTTATTCAAATAAGAATGACTTTAGTACGTTTTTGATTTATTGCACATTTAAATTCAATTTAAAATCATTGTTTACATAATCGTAGCCCTTCTACAATAGTCAAAAGTTTGTGCCTCTGAACTTTCCCAGATATTGACTTTGGCAACTCCTCTACAAAAAATACTCCACCATGTAAATGCTTAGCCTCAGGCAAATGACTGGCTACAGTTTTACAAATATCTCCTTCAGTTAAAGCGCATCCTGTGGACTTAATGACAGCTGCAGTCGGTAAATCTTCTTCCATCTGATCTGGCACTCCAAACACACAAACTTCAATTACTCCAGGAATTTTTTGAATAACTTCCTCGATTTCAACTGGGGAAATTAAAAAATGTCGATGTTTTAAAATCTCCTTCCATCGTCCGCACACAAATAAAAACCCATCCTCGTCAAAGTAGCCCAAGTCTCCAGTCTTAATCCAACCATCTGCGTCTACTGTAAGCCGAGTCAATTCTAGATTTTTGTAATAACCACTCCATTTGAATGGCGACCAAAGGTGTATCTCTCCTACTTCACCAATACCAAGTGGATTTCCATCGTCTCTGAGAATTTTTGCTTTCGTATTTGGAGATAATTGACCCACAGAACCTTCTTTTTCATCAAGTAATCTATTCAAACTTGTTAATCCTCCGAGTTCAGTTAAGCCGTAGGCTTCACGTAAACCATTCTTTGGTAAGTATTTACTAAGCCTTTTAGCAATAAAAATTGATAGTGGTGCCCCTCCACAAATGTATGATCGAATGCTGGAGAGATCCCTTCGATCTATGTCAGGACACTGAATTGACAGCGAGGCGTGGGCAGGAGGCCCAATAATTTGAGTAATCTTGTATTTTTCAATTAGTTCAAGGAAGAGCTCTGGTGAGAAGGGCTTGTCTGTAATTACTCTTAAGGATCCAGCAATGAAATTTTGCACGAGAAACCATATGCCAGTAATCCAGTACAGTGAACTAAATGTGAACAGGACATCAGTAGATGTCATAAACGAGCTGGAAAATAGTCATTAAATTTGTTACAGTGGTATCGGATACTGACTTACAAATCGTGTTTACACAACAGATTCATATGTGAGAGACAGACTCCTTTGGGAACGCCCGTAGTTCCAGATGTACAAAGTATGACTGCAGTTTGATCTCCACCATTTTTTAGCACAGGTGGACTGTAAATTGAAGATTTAGGTTTGTGAATATGAAGAAGGCAGTTGTACCTACACCCAGTCTTCCTCTGTATCAATTTCGTGAAATAGCTCATGCACATTTGCCACACCGTTGATATGACCGTTCATAGTGAAAATTTTGCACACCAAGCCAATATCCTGCAAACCCTGCATCAGCTCATCATAAGATTCCATATCGCAGAAGACTACTTTTGGCTTGGTTAAGCCAAATACTTGCTGAACGGTTTTCCTGTTCAATGTGTGATGAATTGGGTTTAGGGTTGTGCCAGATAAAAAGGCACCTAGCGCCACTGGTGATACATAAGTCGTATTACTGGCCATAATTCCGATGACATCCTCTTGTTGTAAACCAAGTTTTAGTCTAAAATGCTGAGCCACTCTAGTACCTAGTTTAGCTAGATTTTGACCTGTCAAGCGCTCTCCAGTTGTGTCACATATCTTGAAAGGAATTATTGCTGATACTCTTATATGGTTTTAATGAAGGTTAATGAAAGATCTCACCTGAACAACTTTATGAGGATTCATTCCCAATGCAAATAGCGAGATTTGTCCTATAGACACATCCTTGTGGAAAAAAGGGCTTAGTGTCTTTCCGCTCCATATTTTCTGCTTGGCATCGAAAAATGAATCCAGGTCCTGGGAAAACGACTCTTTTGAAATCCTCATTTTAACTAGACTGAGATTCAAACGACCGCGAACGAGTGAAGTAAAGCATTGCCAATCTTTTATAGTCTCTTGCATCTCTTATAGTAGTTAAAAAATGGTTCAAGGTGCTAGGCAAAGTATACCAAACAAGTTTATGGTTCACACGTTATCACTATCTTTACTAAAGGCATTCCTAGACATATGAAAAACTTTGGGGGATTTTGTTATATTATACGAGTGGTACGAAGTTGTTTTGATAGTACTTTTTTTTTATTCTACCAATTGATCGATGTGTGCCTTAAGCGTATGCCCAAATGCAGAGTATCTGAATAATTTATTCTTAATCACTTGTGTGTTATCTCTGTATGTAGTTGTTATATCGCTCTTCTAATGCTATAACCAGATATCTTTAGATTTGTCACTTTTGGCTTAAGTGTGACGAAATGTTCGTTATAATAATTTATCAAGATATGTACTTTTGAAATTTTCATGTGCAATGCGTAATCTCATAAAAAACATTACCCAAATTTGTATCTTGTATTTATAGTTGTATGTATTTAGGTCACTGGATATTATGTTTACAAAATAGTCCAATCAATAGGTTATTTCATAGTGCGGGTAATTTTTTAGCCTGGTAGCAAAAATGGAAGTTTTGAATCTCGCACACCCCTGTTCGCATCGCAATTTTGGCAATGTGGCGCCCAATTTAGTTTTTTTTGTTTGCTGTATTTCGTCTGTAATTCGTCGTAGGATAAAGGTTATTATGATGAACATTGTAGAGGTGCCAATTTCTTAAATTTTTTATTTTTTTTTTCCAGGCGAATAGTTTTCGAAATGTAGCGAAGTATCTTCTATGAAGCGCTTTGGTGGGAAATAGTAAAACTATGTATTTCATCATCTCTAGAAGACAACGGCTGAGCTAGAAAGCTTCACCTTTGCACCCTTATCGTACGACGGTGCGTCAATAAGTCCCTGAAAATTAACACAAATTGTGTCGTCACCTTAAATTTAATTTTTTTTTTGTCAAGAATCATCTTTCAAAAGAACGCACCCAAATTTTCAGACAGATCTGTCAAATAGTTTTGTTGTGGCAGCCATTTTATATAGACGCCTACTAGCATTTTCATTAAAATGGAAAAAAGTGAATTTCGAGTGTTCATTAAACACTACTTTTTGCAAGAAAAAACTATCACGCAAACCAATCAAAAGCTTGACAAACATTATGGAGACTATTCACCATCGATTGGAACCATTCACCACTGGTTTACTCGATTTCGGTGCGGTCGTTCAAGCACAAGTGACGCCGAACGTTCTGGTCGCCCAATTGAGGTCACCACACCAGAAATGGTCGACAAAATCCATGGTTTGATAATGGACGATCGGCGAGTGAAAGTGCGCGAGCCTGAAGAGGCCACATGCTTATCACATGGCTCAGTGATTTCGATTTTACATAAATATTTGGACATGAAAAAGCTTTCCGCAAGATGGGTGCCGCGTTTGCTCACAATCGACAACAAATGCATTCGTTTTACAACTTCAAAGGTGTGTTTGGCGATGTTCCAGAAAAATTCGGCTGAGTTTTTGTGCCGTTTCGTAACCGTGGATGAAACCTGGATTCACCTCAAAACACCAGAAACCAGGGAACAGTCAAAACAATGGACTTCTCCTGGTGAATCGAAGCCGAAGAAGGTCAAGGCGGGTTTGTCAGCAAACAAGGTCATGTCAACAGTTTTTTGGGATGCGCGCGGTGTTATTCACATCGATTACCTTGAAAAGGGTAAAACGATCACAGGGGGATTATACCCAGAGCTGCTGGATCGATTCCAAGCCGATTTGAAGCAAAAACGGCCGCATTTGGCGAAGCAAAAAGTTCTTTTTCACCAGGACAACGCACCGGCGCACAAGTCCGCAGTCGCAATGGCAAAATTGCATGAGTTAGGCTACGAACTCCTTCCTCATCTAGCATATTCCCCAGATTTAGTAGCAGGGGGCTTGCTACTATTTCTTGTTTCGAAACATGAAGAAATGGTTCGGAGGTAAGAGATTTGGGTCGAATGAAGAGCTCATCGCTGAAACAAATGCTTATTTTGAGGGGCTCGAGAAATCGTATTATTTGGAGGGCATCAAAATATTGGAGAAACGTTGGATAGAGTGTATAGAGCTAAAAGAAGACTATGTTGAAAAATAAAATGTTTTTATACCGAAAAGGGTGTTCCTTATTTAATTTTTCAGAGACTTATTGTTCCACCCTTGTATCATAAGAAAGACTATAGCAGAGCGGTATTTTAGTTTTCAGAATAAAGGTTGTTTTACAAAGAGCATTGCCTTATTCCCTTATGTAGGATAACCCATTGTGGCTGTGACTTTTTGCACCCATCCAGGAGCCTCCGGATCACCTACGGAACTGAAACTGCGCACTTGAACTGTGGGAAGTACTCGTATGTTCTACAAGGAGCAACGATTTTAAAATATAGGTTGTTACAAAGAAAACTATTCTTTCCCACCTTTCCAGAAGTTTCAAAGGTATAACTTTGTGCACCTATATTAATAATAATAATAATAATAATAATAATACATAATAGTACATTTTTTATTGAATAAGCAACAAAAAAAAAAAGAATTACAACTTTGATATGTCTGTCGTCTGTTGGTGAGTGTTCTTCTTAATTTAATTTACAATCTAGTACAAACAATTTATTATTTTGATTTATGTATTAGCTTAAAAGTAAAATTCATTGACGAGTAGTTTCCTATACCAAAAGGCGTCGGTTGTGTGTAATGCATTTTGTATTTCTTTGAGGATATTTTTTTTGGAAATAACTCGTTAACTCGTTGTTCTGCTAGTATTGAACATTTTCCCATAAAGTGAGCCACGATTTCCTCCTCATTTAGGTTACATAATGAGCATTTTCTGGACTGTCCTCTTGTATATTTGTTTGCGTGCAGTTTTTGAATGCATCATTGAAATATGTGTACCATGTGTGCTATTTTTTGCTTCGTTCAGATTTTTCCTAATTTGTTCAGTTCTCAAAGATTCTAATATTACCTTCGTGTTTCTGCTCCATATATCTGAGTTTAAGTGCCCCAGTCTATGCCTACATCACCGCCGATTTACTGCCATTCTTTAAACCAATATATTTTCCTTTCTATGACTTTCTTCGATAGTAGGTAGTAAATTGTTTTTTAGATGTACTCCATGTGAAGCTTAAGTGTTGTGCACCAATAGTATGGGTAATAAGGGAGAATGCAAGGTAGCCATATTTTTGATTCACAAAATACAAGATGAGCTAAAAGGGCTAGAAAGTTGAAACTTTCCAAACATCAAGTACGATACACAGAGTGACACAGATGTTTATTTTAAACATCTTACACAATAGACTTACAGTCCTTAAGCGCAAAAGTTAAATTTAACTTATACATTATTTTTTTAGTGGTAAGTACCTACTTAATATTCCTTGGCTGTAAGTTGGTTAATACCGAATACATACAATTTGTAATTAAAAATATATCCAATAGTCGATGTTTCTTGAATACTCGTAATCTAGCGGAATTGTGTTATTTTTAAGAATTTTATAAATAATATTCTCTTTTTACTTGCACCTATAAGAGCAAGTATTAGTTTTCTGAAAGTTTTCGTTCGTGAGATTTTTATCAAACTGTCGTTACTGTAATAGAGAAACTCCAAAAAGTGAGTGTTTCAATTCTGTCTGTCTTCAAGCTTCATATTGAATTCTAGACGAAATTTAAATTTTCTTTCTAACCCCAAACCTAAAGGAGCTAAACAAAATTCGATTTGCTCGAAAACTGCTATAACGATTTTGATCAAATTCCATATTCGAGATAAGATGGATTCATACCATCAGATGGCGTACCACATTTTTGTTAGAAAATACGTATAACGGTACTTTACTTACTGACCGATTTTTTTTTTCAAATATGACTCGGCAATTTGATTCAAAATCGATATTTAAACAATATTTGACACATGCAAGGTCATGGCATACCAAGTCTTGGAATTTTTTTTAAATGATCGTTTTCGAATTTTAACATTTTTTTTTTTTTTTTTTTGGCAAAAAATCATTTTAATATATGTAGGTGCAAGTATGTGCGATGTAGTTGTGAACCTTATTTATTCCGCTGAAACTCAAAAACTGACAACTGCTGAGACAATAATTGTCTTACAATATTCATCATAATGGTTATTGTCCTTGGATGTACTCGTACTACAAAGGAAGTATTTTGAAGAAACCGAAGTTGGGGGCCATTTTTGTCAAGATGGGGGACATCTAAAATTTATAACTTTTTTCATCAGGCGTATGCCTATTGCCCTGCTAAAAATCAAAACTACCATTCACTTTGCAAGATGAAATTACTTATTGACTAGAATATTAATTTTGGAAATATCATCCATTGAAAAATATAACGGATATACGATTTTGAGTTACTCTGAGCCAGTTTTCTTAGCTTACATATGTATGTACATATGTATCCTTAGTGGTAGAGATAATAAAGTGATTTGTGAATTGTCCCGGAAAACCTGGACAATAGATCTAAGAAAAGCAAAGGAACAATTATCTATGTGAGGAATTGAGTGTCCATGAACACAATAAAATGCCGCTTGCCAGAATCTGCGATTAAGACCAGAAGTATTAACCCTAAAACGCTACTGACAGTAAAATATATGGAGTCGGGCAACACATAACTCGAACCGGAGGAACATTAATTATTGGAATAAAGCATGGACAAAAAAAGCTGAGAAGTTGCTACACAACGCACGGAGAATAAGGAAAATCTATTTCGGTATCCACAAATATGCCTTATTTGATAATGGCTACCATTTAATCGATCAGCAAAATAAGATTACTTGATTAGCAATTTAATAGGTTCTCTACCATCAAAAAAATATTTTCCGATCTGCAAGATATTCGAAACAAAACGAACAGACAAATTAAATGACAAGCACAACAATTTCAAAATATTCTGCATCACTTAGTACAATATCTTTTAAAGTTTGTTAACCCAATGAGGGGGAGAGAGTTAAAGATTAGAGGAGAAAATATGGTTAAACAGATCGATAGAAATTTTTAATTTTGGCAGATTATAAGTATCTGGAAATATCGAGGAGATGAAGTTATTTCATATACGTGTTGAGTGGTTAAGAAATGATCTCCTGAAATTTAGGTACACTTGAAAGTGCTTGCGATTGCGCAAATTTACTAATAATTAGTTGTTTGATCAGCAGAAGCTAATATTTTAATGAACTAGAAAATCTGCAATACGAGTATGTTAATCTGAACAGTCACTCTTTTCCTCAGCAAAAACAAATTGCTTGATCATCTGAACTTGGTTTTTTTGACTAGCAAAAATAAAATTTCAGCGAGGAAAATTGTTCTTGAATAAGTGTATCCCTTTGCATTCTTTCCTTGAGGCATTGTTTCTTTCTGCTGATTAAATAATTATTTTTTGCTAATCATTTACTTTTTCTGCCGATTAGTTTTTTTTATTTTCTGCAGATCAAATAGTGTTTGTATGTGCGTCTATTTCTTCCTATTTCGTTACACCTCCAAAGGTTGCGTGCACCACTGGTCTTTAGGGTTCAGACCTTGGCATTGAAATACTGATATCAAATTGTTTGATTACAAATCGATTACTTCCCAGACGAATAACTACAAATAGAGCAGAGCGATAAGAACACCTGATTAGTGTATTAATTCAGAAGCAGAATTAGCGCACTTACTTGGCTAGTAGTATGTATTAACGATCCACAAGCACAATGTTCACGGCCAAGACCTCACACAATAGCTCTGAAAAGATCTGGTCGGGTCTAAAAAAGAGGAAAAATGCCCTTCCAGACTATTCGGTGGGAGAAGCGTTGTTTAAACAGATGAGGATGTATCCTACGAATATTTGTCAGGTAATTTCTTTCATTCCTGAAGCTTCCTCATACTATATATGATGTTCAGATTTCAGATACAGACGGAGTCAGTATAACATACGAGGAAATGCTGACAATAAGCATTCGCATTGCTCAAAATTTAAATATAGAAGAAGGCGGCATTATGGGAATTATGGCTGTTAGCTCTACATACCAGGCACCGGTCTTGTTTGCGGCTTGGTTAAGAGGAACCATTTTTCATCCAATCAACCCTTTCTTTGACCAGAGTAAGTTGATCAGTGAGATTACACCAACTAAAAATTAACAAATAAATTTCCAGATACTGTAAGGCATTTGTTTGGCATTACCAGACCGAAAGTGATATTTTGTGATGCAGATAACTATGACACGCTTGTGGGTGCTTGCAAGGCGCTAGAAATGAAGCCTCTGATCTACACAATAAATGGTCGAGTTGAGGGTGTTGGTAACGTTCTTGATCTCATGGAACCCACTGGCTCTGAAGATCTGTTTTAGTGGGTATACTGGAATTGTAAAAGAAACTTCTATTCTAACTTCCTTTGTTAGCCCCAAAGTTTTTAGAAGAGATGCAGATGACACTGCTGTGATAGCATGTTCCTCAGGTACAACGGGATTACCCAAAGGGGTTTGTATATCCCACACATACCTCCTTAACTTGTCAAAGTAAATTTATTCGTACCTGTTACAGATTTGTACTTAAAACTGAATCATTCTCTCATTTAGACCAATGCCGAGTGGATTTGTAAATTTCACGTTTAGTAATGTAGACTGGATTTCTGGCCTAAGTTTCTTACTAATCAGTGCCTTATCGAGTGCCACTAGAATCTGCACCACGGAGAATTATTCTCCACAAAAACTACACCAACTTATTGAAAAATACAAAATAAATAGCTTGGCAGCAGCAGGTTCCTCGATTATATCAAGCTTTGTTAAAAGTGGTGAAGCCCAGCGGTGCGACTGTTCCAGCTTACGAATACTTGCGGTTGGTGGAGCAAGTGTCTCACATAGCATTTATGCTGAAATGCAAGATCAAGTTAAAACTGGCATCGTTGCAAATTTCTATTTCGGTACAGAGTTCGGAGGGGTGTCTGGCAATTACAGCATTGGGAAGCCAAATTCTGTGGGACAACTCTCGGATGGAGTTAAGGCAAGGATTATGGATGATGATGGTAAGAATTTGGGAATAGGAGATATTGGAGAGATTCTAGTGTGGAACGGTCGAAACTGGAGCGGATACTATGGCAATCCAACAGAAACTCAAAATATGATCGACAAACAAGGATGGTATCATACTGGCGATCTTGGTTTCTTCGATGAAGATGGTGATCTACATATCGTAGATAGAAAGAAGGAAATTATGAAATATCGAGGATTCCATTATTCAGCACAAGAGATTGAAAATTGCATCTTGGCGTTGAACGATGTGGCAGAAGTCTGTGTTTTTGGAACAAGAGATGATGCGGATGGTGATCTCGCTACTGCTGCGGTGATAAAAACGCCAGGAAGCAAACTAACAGAGATTGAGATTGTCGACCACGTTGCCAAGGAGATGTATGAACCAAAACGGCTGCGAGGTGGGGTATTCTTTTTGGACGATATTCCTAAAACAGGCAGTGGGAAGTATATACGAACCAAGACCAGGGATAAGTGCTTAGGAATACAAAGTGATTACCTTATTTCTTCTCCTTCCATACGCCATCGATTATAGAACGCACCGTTAGTTTCAGTACCGTCAATAGAACAATAGTTTTGATTTTAAAAAAGAATGAATAAATAAAATAAAACCCTAATTACTCGTATGTCTGACAAATAATTTAAGCAAATCTGTAGGTGCGTATGGTATTCCTTACTTCCACTGGCATACATGCCTGCTTGATTGTTTGTTTTTTAAAACGCATGAAAACGTTCTATTAAAAGCAAACCTTGAATTTCATCCCAGTCTGTTAAGTGTTTCTTAAGTTGGGAGCGTGAATATTTCACCCACAACTAATCGAATTTTGATGATTTCCATATGGGAATACTAGTGTGCCAGTTTGAATTTACGTAAAAAATTTCATCAAAATCCGTTCAGAGGTGCGGCTGACAGAGGAAATTTACAGATTTTTGAAACCTCGTTCCCCCCTAAACACACTGCGTTTCAGACAAAACAATCTACTAAATTTCATAAAAATTTATTTGGTCGTTCTTGAGTACAAACAGATAGGTAGATCAAGTCAAAATTTGTAAATCGGTAAATAAAAAGGTGTTACGTTTTCATATATTCTCTAAATCTCCGGATTAAGGAGGAAACAGAATTGAATTTTTTGAAGCACTAAATGAACTGAATCGTTAAAGTACTAAGCGCTTAATGACCAGCTGAACAGGTCTAGCAATAATTTGTGTTATCCACTTCTCGCTGATAGTCTATCTATTCTTGGATAAATATTAATTATTTGCTTACAACAACGAAGTGCAATTGCCGCACTATTAATTTGAAAATAAAAATGACTCTTAATATGACCCATGCAAAATGCTTACCGCTGCCGCTTCCAAGAAGCACACTATTTCTTCGCTTCAAAATACGTGAAACGAAGAATATAAACGATGAATAAACAATAATGTTCAGTGAGCAATCGCTTAAGTTACTTCTGAAATATTGAAGCGCTTTAACCAACTGAACCCGGCCATTGATACCTACTTATGCAAAATACACGAATGGAAAACCTGGACCTACATACAGTTTATAGCCTGAAGGGAATAATTGAGAACCTTTATCATGACAGTTTTAATCTCGAAAGGTTGTCAGATATTCGTCTGAGGTGCGTTAGTGAAAAAAACTGATTAGCATTGCTGGTCATTCACGCATTTAACGACTGCGCTACATATTATCACCAGGGTTACAGATATGCCTCATATGTAAAGGGTGGTTAAATTTTAAGGGCCGATGTTGAATGTGAACCACACCTAAACGTCAAGTTTTTTTCATCATTTCATTTGACATTTCTCAATTTGAGACTAACTCAATTTGAACCATGGAAGGATACACAATCGAGCAAAGCGTTAAAGTTATTCAGGCTTATTATGAAAATGGTCGTTCAAATCAAAATGCATATCGTGCATTTCGTGATTCTTTCGGTCAATTTAATCGTCCAAATGTGCGTACAATCGGAAAAATCGTGCAAAAATTTGTGCAAACCGGGTCTGTAGGAGATGTGAAAACACCAGTGCATGCTCGTACAGCTCGTACTGCAGAAAATATTGCTGCTGTTCGCGATAGTGTGGCTGAAGAGCCGTCCACCTCAACTCGTCGTCGTGCCCAACAATTGCACCTCTCACGCTCGTCGTTGATGAACATTTTGCATAAAGACTTGCATTTACGCGCTTACAAGGTGCAATTGACTCAAGAACCAAATCCTCTTGACCATTTCAAGCGTCGTCAATGGTCACAATGGTGGCAAGAAATGGCAACAGTGGATGATCAATTTTCGAAGAAAATCATCTTCAGTGATGAGGCACATTTTCACCTCAGTGGATTCGTCAATAAGCAGAATTGCCGCATTTGGGCGAATGATAATCCAAGAGTGATTGTCGAAAAACCAATGCACCCACAAAGAGTGACTGTTTGGTGCGGTTTATGGGCTGGCGGCATCATCGGGTCGTATTTTTTCCAAAATGAGGCCGGTCAGGCAGTTACTGTGAATGGTGTTCGCTATCGTGAGATAACGAACTTTTTATGGCCCGAATTGGAAGATATGGATGTGGACGATATGTGGTTTCTACAGGATGGTGCCACTTGCCACACAGCTAACGAAACAATGGCTCTTTTGCGCGACAAATTCAATGGCCGTGTTATCTCACGTGGTGGCGATGTCAATTGGCCACCAAGATCATGTGATTTGACACCGTTGGACTTCTTTCTTTGGGGTTATTTGAAAGAAAAGGTGTACGTCGATAAGCCAGCAACAATTCAAGAGCTAAAGGATGAGATAATTCGGCACATTAACGGCATAGAACCTCAATTATGCCTCAGCGTCATCGAAAATTTGAACCATCGGATGGAGGTGTGCCGCCGAGGTCGCGGCGGCCATTTGGCCGATATTTTGTTCCATACATAATTGAACCATACCAATATTATCATAATAAAAAGAAATGACAGTAATTTCCTAAATAGTTTGTGTTTTATTCAAAATCAACATCGGCCCTTAAAACTTAACCACCCTTTACATTTGCATGAGAGTTCGACAAAATTGGAATTGGATGGGTCATTTTTTTTTTCAGCAAGATAATGACCCTAAGCATACTTCTCTTGTCATTAGGCAATAGCTGTTGTACAACGCAAGAAACCAACTAAAGACACCACCTCAATCGCTCGATATGAAAGTAATTGAGCATCTGTGGGAGCATCTTGAGCTATAAATTAGGAAACACGATTTTAGTACAAGAGATGGTCTAAAACGTTTCCTTCAGGAAGAGTGGTACAAATCAGTCCAAATATAACACAAAATCTGCTCAATTCGATGCCTTCCAAAATATGCCACAAAATACAAAAACCATTAATCTTTTAAGACAGCGAATTTTTTTATTACCGTATTACTTTTTTTTAAATTTTGTTTTTTTATACAATTTGTTGTTTGTTTCTTTTATGAATAGTCAATACACTTTGTTTTTTTCTTTCTTGAATTAGCTTTGATTTTCAGTATGAATATAGTGAAGTAACGGGTGTATACTTACTTTTGGGATTAGTTTGTCGCCATTTGGTGACTTTTGACTTTCAGGATCCGGGCCGAACTCATTTCGAATATAATGGATTTTGGGCCCTCTCTGGAAAAATTGGCGACTTTGAAACTCCTTTTAATAAGTACTTTTTTTTTTAAATATTCATTATACTTATATGTGTGTAAATTCTTTTTGTTGGAAGTAATTGAAGCAATATAAAGAGAAAAGGCAGAGCAATAGCAGGTTATGTCCTTCCAATGTCAGATGAAGCAGACCAAAACCTCTATTTTTATGAATTGTAATTTTTTTGTTTGATTTCTTGGTGCGTGACTTTATTTTCATGAATTGTTATTCTTATTTTTCTTTTTCCTTGTATCCATATATTGTTATATTTTATTTTTCATTTCATACATATTTTATGTGAACCCGTTTTTGTCTCGGGTGGCTTTTCCAAATATTCCATCAGTAACCTTGATTAGCATCCGATAATTTTGCTTTTAATCTACTCGTAGATAAAAACAAAATCAATGTTATTATTATCAACTTTGACAAATATTATTTTTTCATGGTTATCTTTTTTATTTGCGCGAAACAACAACACAATTCTTCAAGTAAAGAACAAAGCGTTTTTACAGCAACTGTTGATAGTCTCAGTTGATTTTGGGACGGTACTACGTTGCAAAAGGCAATTTATCAGCAATTTATAAACGACTTATCAGAAGTTGACAAAATGTAACCATCCAATACGTCCATAACAGTGGTTCTTAACCTTTTTGTAAATTTATTACAAAAAAGGAATACTAATGGTTTCAACACGGTGTCTGTCAGTATGTTATACGCAACGGTTATCACTTTTGAACCGTTACAGTAAAAGAGCTGATATTTTGCACAAGCTAAAATGTGGAGCTAAAACAATAAGTATGCAAAATATAATAGTAAAAGAACAATTTTTGGAAGCATAGTGTCGCCCAAGAAAAAATAAATATGTTTTCACCCCAATAATTAAAAAATACCTTTTTTTGTATGAAGTTCTTTAAACAGAAAACTTAAAAATCAATGCAAGGACTATGCAGTCGCCCTCTATCTCCGAAATTAAATATCCTAACTTACAAGCTAAACTTCATCAAAATCTGTTTAGACAATCTTGAATTAGGCGGCCAATAGAGATGATTTATGAGAATTATGAGAAGGTTACTAAGAACCCGGCGAACGCAGAGTCTGAAAAAAACTTTTGACATAGGCAGAGTAACACCGCATCCTGGCCGAGGTGGTTGAGACGTTGTGCCAATTGTTCTTACCCTCAGGGTCATGGGTTCGAATCTCTAGCACATGCATTTTTAGTTTTTATTTTTTTTAACTAACAATTTTATATCAACAAATTAGATCGTTTGGCTCGCTGATGGGTGGATAAGATCAACTTTACAACGCCTTGACCTTGGACGATTAATACGCTGCCAAGATTCATGAGCCAAACGGGTCCAGACATGCGAATTGTACTCCCGTCTACAAATCAAATATTTCCATGATTCATTTTTAAAATAGCCACTTCTGTAATTTCGTCCAAAATAGTGAAATAGAGTTTACGTCTGCCCAACTGTCTAGTGTCTGCGCAACTATTTTCTCCAATTTCGCCACAAATTAGTTTTTTTATTTTATCTACCCTAAGTGCGTACACCACCGATAAAAACCTTGGGTTAGTGACTTTGATACTGGAATGATGAAGCAAAAATTTTAATTGGGAATGGGTTTCTTGCCAGAGAAATGATAACAGATAGCGTAGAGCGATAAGAACCCTTGATTAGTGAATTAATTCAGAACCATAAATAGCGCTGTCACCTTATTAGCAGCATTTATTAAAAGTTTGACCAGCACAATGTTCACTGCCAAAACTACATACGACAGTTCTGAAAAGATCTGGTCGGGGCCAAAAAAAGAAAACAACATCCATTCGGAATGTTCCATAGGCAAGATCTTGTTTAAACAGTTGAAGATGAATCCTACGAACATTTGTCAGGTAATTGATCTTTTCGAAGAAATTTTTTTATATGTACTCTATTCAAAGTTTAGATCTCAGATACAGATGGAGTCAGTCTCACGAACGAAGAGATGTTAACAATAAGTATTCGCATAGCTCAACATTTAAATGTAGAAGATGACGATATTATTGGAATCATGGCTGCCAGCTCTACATATCAGGCACCGGTTTTGTTTGCATCTTGGTTAAGAGGAACTATTTTCCATCCAATCTGTCCATCCTTTGACCAGAGTAAGTTGAAAAGTGAGATTATAGCTTAAAAAACAAAAAAAATTAAAAAAAAAAATGTATTTCCAGATACTGTAAGACACTTGTTTGGTATTACCAAACCAAAAGTGATATTCTGTGATGCAGATAACTATGACATCCTTGCGGGTGCTTGCAGGGATCTAAATCTGAATTCATTGATCTACACAATAAATGGTCGAATTGAAGGTGTTGGTAACGTACTTGATCTTATGGCACCCACTGGCTCTGAAGACCTTTTTTGGTTGGTATACTGGAACTGTTTAAGGAACTTTTATTTTAACTTTCTTTGTTAGCCCCAAAGATTGCAGAGGAGATGCAGATGACACTGTTGTGATCGCATGTTCCTCAGGTACAACGGGATTACCCAAAGGGGTTTGTGTATCCCACTCACACCTCCTCAGCATGTCAAAGTAAGTTTATTCCAACTTGTTACAAAATTTCGTAATCCTTTTCTTGTTTAGACCATTGCCGAGCGGATCTGTCAATTTCACATTTAGCAACATAGACTGGATGTCTGGCATGTGTTTATTGCTAATCAGTGCCTTGTCGAGTGCCACCAGAATCTGCACCGTGGAGAAGTATTCCCCCGAAAGGCTTCGCCAAATTATTGAAAAGTACAAAGTGAACATTTTGTCAGCGGCAGGTACCTGTATGTCCAGCTTTGTTAAAAGTGGTGAAGCTAAGCTGTGTGACTCTTCCAGCTTACTAGTATTTGCGGTCACCGGAGCTAGTGTCTCGCATTGGCTTTATGCTGAATTGCAAGAGTACCTTAAAACTGGCATCGTTGCAAACTTATATGTGGGTACAGAGTTCGGAGGAGTCTCTTTAAACAGTAGCATTGGTAAACCAAACTCTGTAGGACAACTTATGGAGGGAGTTAAAGTGAGGATTATAGATGACGATGGTGTAAGTCTCGGAATAGGAGAACGAGGAGAGATTCTAGTGTGGAACGGTCGAAACTGGAGCGGATACTATGCCAATCCATCAGAAACTCAAAATATACTCGACAAGCAGGGGTGGTATCATACTGGAGATGTTGGCTTCTTTGACGAAAATGGTGATCTGCGTCTCGTAGATAGAAAAAAGGAAATTATGAAATACCGAGGGTTCCATTATTCGGCGCAAGAGATTGAAACTTGCATCTTGACGTTGAAGGATGTGTCAGAAGTTTGTGTTTTTGGAACAAAAAATGATGAGGATGGTGATCGCGCTACTGCTGCGGTGATAAAAACGTCAGGAAGCAAACTGACAGAGACTGAGATTGTGGATCACGTTGCCAAGGAGATGTGTGATGCAAAATGGCTGCGAGGTGGGGTATTCTTTGTGGAACAAATTCCTAAAACAGGCAGTGGAAAATATTTACGAGCAAAGTTAAGGGATATGTGTTTGAGTATACAAAGCTAATTGAAATTATTTTCAGGTTTTACTTAATTGATAAATGTACTTGTATATTTCTTATAACTTGTTTTCTGTTTTTAAAGCTGTGTGAGAAATAAATTCGTTTGGCGGACCTATAAATGGGCTCTTTAAATATTTCATTTGCTTTCACGTTATTCAGAGAACACGGGAAGCTATGTGATCATTTGTGAAAGCCAAAATATTGCTGGTATCTATCCATTTTGGTTAAAAAAAAACTCTTTGTCCCTCACGTTTTTGGACTCTACCCAGGGTATATTGGTCTAGTTTACTCCGCTAAATTAGGTACGGACCAGCACTACAATTTAGTCTAAGGCCTTTGAGTTTACACCAAACATTGATCATCATCATATCCTTACATAGATGTCACTGTTGCCTTCAAAGCCGCCATCTGAAGGGTTTCGATTGATTTTTGTAGCGCAATGTTCACGTCTCATCATTCGTCCAATTATAACATTTATATAATATTTATTTATGTCTATTCCTATTATGTTTCATCACTGCACTTCGCCAGCTGCTAATAAATACGAGTACTCGTATTGCACTCTCAAATGATATTTTGAAATTCCTTTAAAAAGCGCATGCTTAAGAACTTAATACTCTTAACTGTTCGAAGTGTTTACACACGCCGTAAATCACACGAAAATATAGTCTAGGCAATGACATTTATACATAACCTGGTCTTGGTCCCAGACCAAATCAGCGGTGGAAGCTAGGCTATTAATTTTGATAAATAGTTTAATAATAAAGTTTAAAAAAATAATAACGATAGTCCCCCAGGAGCATATATATTTATGGTTATCCGTCTGTCCGCATGTCACCGCTTTTCTTGCAAATGACGCACCAAAAGCTCCGATCCGTTCCTTCCCTCTGCTTCTAACCCCTCCTTCATTTTTCCGTTACTTTTAATTTTTAGTCCGTAGTCCTCTTGGAGTAAAGATTTTTTTTTTTTTGTGGGATCTTCTAACTCAACGCTCTCGCTTTCCCATATATTCTGAGGGGACTAGAAGGTTACCGTTTGCCTTGAAGAGAATTTTACCCGTTCTGGCATGGCATACAAATTTCAGGATAGGTATAGGTTAGTCTGCCAGTTTGTGCAATTATCAGGCGGAAAAGTTCCCAAGGAGAGACCAACGACACCCCCTTAAGCTAACGAATATTAGGAATTGATAGGTCCTACACCACTTGGCTCGAATAGGATTTCCCCCCATCCTTGCCAGTTGCAAGGATGTCAGCTACTTCATGTATCTCTCCGAAGACTGAGTTCACAACGAGAGTTAAGCGACATCTACTTAAACTATGGCATTGGTACAATAAGTGGAAGGTGTCTTCTTTCACCTAAGGGTTTCCACAACTGTCCATTCGTTATTACTTATTAGTTTCGAAAATATCTTACATCTGAGATCCGAATATGTCGAAGTAGTCGATATAAGAAGTTCAAGGTCCGTTATATCTTTGTGAATTTTTAATAGGACTTTCCTTAGTCTGGCAGCATATTTCGAAGATTCATCTTCACTGCAGATTCGTCTTCTGCTATTATACTTTTTCTTTACACTTGCCCAAGTCTGTGGAATGCCTTATGTTTTTTACTATGTTATAAAGCTTCTTCGAATTTTGGCATAAGGTTCACAACTCATTTGGATCACTGCGTGGGTTATGAATTCACATAATGAGGGTGACTCAAGTTACAGAAAAACTCATTTGCAAAGTTCAGCAACTCTCCTACGGTACTCGTACATTCGTGCTTCTGCGAATTCTGTCTGAGCAACTTGAGTTGCAATGGGGTATTTGTAACTTGTGTGGGAAGACACAGAAGCAGCAGCTATGACCAAGCGGTGCCTGAGATAGTTTTGAATAAAATGAAAAGACGAGTTATTGTGCGGTCGTCAAAGAATAAAGTTGTGGCAAACGGAAAGTTGTTGTTTGGTTTAAATAAAATAAATAATTAGAATTTCTACTTTCTAACTCGTGTGGTTGTGTGCCTTTTGCTAAGTGGTGAGATCTTTCAAAAACCTGTATAGAAGGTTGAAGTAACATATTTCATTTTCATTTTCATTTTTTTTTCATTTTTAATGCATTTTTTATTAATTAATTTATTATTATATTATATACATGCTAGACAAAAAACGCTTAAAACTAGCTTAACTAACTTAACTATTCTTATTCTAACTAAAAGTAACGTACTTCATCTCTGCTGCAATTCCCAATTGACTGATTAAAATCTGTTTTGTTGCCATAGCGGGGAAATGTTCGTAGTTTTATTTTTTCTAAAATTTTAAAATATGAAGTGAAAGTAGTATCGGACATCATCCAATTCCTGAATTGTTGTGTGTCGGAGGTTAATGTCATTTCTACCTATTTCTATTGATACTGAGCTTTTATTTGAAAGATGTTTCGAATATGTTTTAAGTCCCTCCCCATATCTTACCGCCACTTCATTCGGTTTAATTTTTTTTTGCAACTGACACTAATAATGTGTCAGTAAAAGCCTGCAAGTCAAATTCATTCAGAAGTTCTTGAGTTAGGCGGCTAAAAAAAGTGATTTCAAAATTTTTTAAAACCCACCCTTCCCCTGTACCATTCAAACTTCGTCCGATTTTGACAGCTTTTAAACAAAATGACCCTCTATTAGAAGAACATACAAACCAAATTTCATCAAAATTGTGGTTCTCGAGCGAGCCGTGGCAGACATGAGACAAAATAGCGGTGCAGAACAATAATCCCCTTAGGCCCGACTCGTACTTGCCGAATATTATATCATAACAAATTCAGAATAAATTAAACGCAAAGGGACAGAAAATACTAGTACTGAGAAAGAAATACTGAGGAGCTTTAATATATGTAATACTTTGCTGACGTACTAATGAGCTTATCGAAGTTTCAAAGGGACCTCAACTAAAGAATTGCGGCACTAGTCGCTCGAGCTCTAATGGTACTTGTTTTTTTTTTTGTGAGGGACATAAGATGGTCAGTTCGATCTGCGCAAGACAACTGATTTTAAAGTCCTGAATTAAGTTTTATTAAGCTTTTCTTGCAAAATTGTAGAAATCCAGTCTTATTGTACCCTAACCAGAATAACAATGTTGACTTCTTGATACTGAAATGGTAGTAGCAAAACAGTTTCATTCCCAAACACAATGCACCCTTGCTAGAGGATTAATAAAAGAAATTGCATAGAATGCGACTGATAAGTTTATTAAAATTGCAAATCATATTGTGAAGTCCAACATAAAGACGATGTGGGCGTCAATTTCCAAGCAGCATTTTATCTTGATGCCACAAGCAAGCCGACATTTGATGAAGGTGGTTTGACACTTCTGGAGAAAGGTGTGATACGTCAACGTCAGGCGAAGGGCTCTGCAGTCGCTCCCAAACTGTTGGAACTCGCGTTCAGGAAACAATTTTTAGTAATAAAGCCGTTAACCATATCGATTTAAATTCAATTATCAATTTAAGTAACTTTTCTTGCAATATATAACGTAGCAGGTCTTTGCAATAAATTGCCTTTTAATAAATTGTTTAAGTATGATATATTAACTAGTATGATGTGTTCCTTCTGCTTGAAACCTATGTCGAAGAAAAAATATATTAAGCGTGTGGAAATTTACTTTGTAAACTATACCCTTCACTGGATCCCAGCAGAGCAAACGGCTTAGATACTTTTAAAAAAATTGATTCATTTGCCGAAAAGCACGCCGAACTACGTGTTTTCTGTATAATGAAAGTAATGGTAACCGTCTCCCATATATTATTGCAAAGCACTTAGTACACGGAAAGTCGCAATTCTTTAATGAATGGTCCAGATTAAGCAACTAGCATAATGTCCCTCTACTCGTAGTGCAGGAGTTTGAAAAAGTGCACTGCAAAAGCTATTGATTATTATAGATGAGTCTACGCGCAATGCATTTGGAGTGAAAGCGCAGCAATGTGTAGCTAGTATTACTTCTCAAATGCTAGATCATGTCCTTAAGAAGAAAAAACTACTTTCACGATCATAACGGTTTGGATAAAAGGCAAAAGGTGAACTACTGTATCTCAATTTTATGCGGCATAGAGTTGTGGAGAATACAGAGTGCACTCTATGTAACATGCGCTTGAAAAAAGATGTAATTCACTTCAACGGATTCTGTTCAATTTTAAAGACAATTAAGCTCACTGGAAAGAATATACGCTCTCGAAAAATGAAGTCATCCTAATCATGAATGGTCAAGATTGGAATATTTTATATAACCACCCGAAAGCCGCCTGAAAATACCCATAGCAAATAAATTATGAAGCCTTTTAATAACACTTTATCAATATACCAAATGAATTTAGCCTAATGTTGTTAACTCATGGAAATCCTTATTACTTTTCTACATATGTATGTGTCTAACCAAATATCTCTTTCTTTCCTGCTGACGGCATATGCCAATGCTATTATTGTAAATTATTTTGTAAAGCACAAAACTACGAGTACTGAATAAAAATGAAAGCACAATTCTTAATCTAATCTAATCTTAATGCAAAACTATAAATAGTGCACTTACCTATCTGGTATCACATACTAAAACAATCAGAGGGAGAATGTTCACTGTGAATACTACATACGACAGCTCTGAAAAGATCTGGTCGGGTCCAAAAAAGGAGAACAAAATCCCCCCGGAAGATTCAGTAGGAAAAGCTTTGTTTAAGCGGTTGAAAAGCAATCCAATGAACCTTTGTCAGGTAATTCATCTTTCCAATAAGCTTCCTGATACTATATTCGATATTTAGATCTCAGATACGGATGGAGTTAGTCTCACAAACGAGGAAATATTAACAATAAGTATTCGCATAGCTCAACATTTAAATGTAGAAGATGATGATATTATTGGAATCATGGCTGCCTGCTCTACATATCAGGCACCGGTCTTGTTTGCGTCTTGGTTAAGAGGAACTATTTTCCATCCAATCAATCCCTCCTTTGATCAGAGTAAGTGATCAGTGAATACTGGGGTTAAGGTTTTAGAGCAATAAATAAATAAATTTGTAGATACCGTTCGTCATCTTTTTGGTATTACCAAACCAAAAGTTATATTCTGTGATGCAGACAACTATGAAACGCTATCGAACGCTTGTAGGGAGTTAAATCTGAATTCCCGGATCTACACAATAAACGGTCGGATTGAGGGTGTTGGCCACGTACTTGATCTTATGGAACCCACTGGCTCCGAAGATCTGTTTTGGTGGGTATATTGGATTTGTATAAGTAAACTGTCTTGTAACTTCCATTGCTAGTCCCCAAAATTGCAAGAACGATAGAGATGATACTGCCATGATTATATGCTCATCTGGTACCACCGGATTACCTAAAGGTGTTTGTTTATCCCACACATATCTCCTCGATGTGTTAAGGTAAGTTTACTTCTATTTGTTACAAAATGTCATCATCCTTTTCTTATATAGACCAATGCCGAGCGGCTCAGTCATTTTCACTTTTAGCAACGTAGACTGGTTAACTGGCCTGAGTTTCTTGCTACACAGTGCCTTGTCTAGTTCCACAAGAATTTGCACCATGGAAAAATATTCTCCACAAAAACTACGCCAACTTATTGAAGAATATAAAATAAACGTCGTCATAGTGGGAGGAACTTCTATGGCCAGCTTTGTTAAAAGTGGTGAAGCCAAGCGGTGCAGCTTTTCCAGCGTGCGAGTGTTTGCGGTCGGTGGAACAAATGTTTCACATCTGCTTTATGCTAAAATGCAAGAATGCCTTAAAACTGGAGTCGTTACAAACGCCTATGTTGGTACAGAGTTCGGAGGGGTATCCGTCAATCTTAGCATCCGTAAACCAAATTCTGTGGGACAGCTCTTAGAGGGAGTTAAGGTGAGGATTATAGATGAAGATGAAGCAAATCTAGGAATAGGAGAAATTGGAGAGATTCTAGTGTGGAACGGCCAAAAATGGAGCGGATACTATGGTAATACATCAGAAACTCATAGAATGCTTGACAAACAGGGATGGTATCATACTGGCGATGTTGGGTTCTTTGATGGAGATGGTGATCTACATTTCGTAGACAGAAAGAAGGAGATACTGAAATATCGAGGATTCCAATACTCAGCGCAAGAGATTGAAAATTGCATCTTGACGCTGACCGATGTGGCAGAAGTTTGTGTTTTCGGAACAAGAGATGATGAGGATGGTTATCTGGCTACAGCTGCGGTGATTAAAGTACCAGGAAGCAAACTGACGGAGAATGATGTTGTGGATCACGTTGCAAGGAGTATGTCTGAGCTAAAGCGGCTTCATGGTGGGGTATTCTTTGTAGAACAAATTCCTAAAACACCCAGTGGAAAGTATATACGAGCAAAAACCAGGGACATGTGCCTGAGTATAGAAAGGGATTAAGTGATTAAAGATAAGAATTGTTTGTTTTATTGTAGGCAGATAACTGAAATTACTTTATAGCTGGACTGCTAGATAATTTGTTAACCGTTGATTAAAATATGACTTTGGATGGAAATGCAGAAAACATGTCTTTCAATCAGCAAGGAGCCGAAGAGATAATTCGAGGTCTTAATACCAGTAATCATGAGCTAAATAATCGACCTTAAATTATGAACTCTTATATGAGGGATGATAAATACTTACAATCATCGCACTGTTACATCTTAAGTATTAGCTGCACCAAAACAATTTAGTTACACTTATCCTCTTTATTTGTACCCTGAATAGGGCATAAGTATAAGAATTTATTTTGAAGAAACTGTTGCCTAAAATGTTGAAAGTTTCTAAAAGTTTCCAAAATTTCCCGATCGGAACGAATGCAAATGAGCATCATTATAGGGCATCCCTTCCTCCACGTTACGAAAGGGACACCTACTCATTGTTGTTATGTCGGAGAGGTTTAGTGGCCTCACAAATTTGTTTGAAGAAGTAGCTCACCAGAGAGCTTTGTTTTCTGGAATGAATTTTAGATCTTTCTTGTTAAAGATGGCTTCGTGGTTAAGTGCGCCATCATTGAGCGGGGGATTTCTCACGGTCCCAGCTCTCGTGAAAGCCTGACAAACATCCGAGAGCAAAATTGTCACCAGAAGCTTCTCTCAATCGGAAAGAATGTCATTTGGAAACGGCATAAAACTGTAGATCATAACCAATCATGTTGCCAATTCAGGGCCTGGCTTAGCGTCTCGCAGCACGAGTTAGACCAGGCCCTTAATGGTGTGTTAGGGCCAAAATATCTTATTTTTATATTACATGACACGATGTTAATTGCAAAGAGAGGGAACAGATAGGAGTAATTTATTTTGATGTTACAGGCATAAAATTGTCCTAATACAGATGGACCGAACTGACTGGAGAGTTTTTTCTCCTGAGGGAGATCGACGTGTTTCGCTTCATTTAACAGCATAAAGCTGACACAATTCGGGAGGGACAACATCTAGTGAGAATAGTAATCTTCAATCCAAAGCAACTTGTTTCAGCTAGAAACATTTATAGAAATTTAACTTTACCAATTTTCTTTACATTTAATTTAAATCGATAATTTTGGCCAACAGACCGTTCTTCAGAGCACCTCCATTCACGTTGCACTTGCCGATTAGTTCGCCTGAAGCAATGACACCAGCCAGCTCTGTCATTCCGTAACACTTGTAGACCGCACATTGTGGAACAACCTTCGCTGAGAATGCTACCAACGCCTCGCTAACGACTTCACCACCAATCAAAGCAGTGTTCAGAGAGCCTACACTCGAAGAGTCTTTCAAATCATCAACAGCTTTCAGAACACGTACGTATATTTCGGGAACAGTAAAAAAATGCGTTACTTTGTATCTATCGATTATATCCTTTCCATAAGTCCCTGTGGCTGACTTAGAGGTATAAATGCGTTGCACTCCGAAGAAGACTGGTTGCATCATCAATGAAACTTGACTTATCCATCGAAGCGGACTAGAGGTTAAAATTATATTCTTTGGTTCAAGATTCCACCAAGTGTAAAGACCTTGCATCATCTTGGCGTGGGAATGCAGAATAATCTTTGGAAATCCCGTAGAACCAGAAGTAAGCATTAAGGTGGCTGGTACTGTTCTTGGGTCTCCAATGTCAGGCGGCTGAAAGCTTTCTGTGACAGCAGTAGGCCTAAAGAGAACATCTTCGATCGGTTCACTCTCGGGATCTATGCCGAGGGTACATTTTAACTTTGTTAACTTTAACCGTTTAAGAGCTGTAAAGAGTTGAGGCTTGTATTCCTCTTCGTATATGATTACAGTTGGATCGAGCAGTTCAATGGCGTAGCTGATTGCATCTGAAAATGAGACTTAAAGACTTTCCCGATGGAATTAACCACAACTTACCTGCTTCAAAGTTTGTTTCAAAGAAATTAACAGGCGCTCCAATTGTGTAGCAAGCAAAAGTTATTGGTGTGACTTTCGCATTCACCTTCGAATACAATATGACGGTATCACCCTTTTTCACGCCTAGTCGCATCAAGTTCTGTGCAACAGTAATCATTTGATAGCGAATTTTCTCCACAGTAAGCTGTGCTCCACTATCATGGTGCACTTCAAGCACTCTTTCGGGGTCGTCTGCCTTTAGTCTATCTAAAATGGCCTCACCTAGACCAGAGAAATTAATTTCAAGGTCTGGTGTACTCCACAGTTTTTCAGATTTAATATATTCAGTTTGCATCAGAAGCGAACGTTACCTTGCCAGTGAATCTTTCGGCGCAAGTAAGTTGTCGATTTATTGTATGGCATTTATGAAAACTTTCCCGCTGCAGTTGTACATATTGTAGCATAATAATAACTACGCTCCTATGTCTATGCAGCAAATTCCGAAGTGACTTTCCATTCTGGCAGAATTTTGGTTCAAACTGTCCTTTCATTCGAGGTTCGTGTCTGGGACGAAGTCTCCACAGCTCATGTCAACGAAAGAGACGAATAATATCAGGGATAAAAGGGAATTAAAACTGCAAGAATTATTTCTCTTGTTCCAGTGGTCGAAGAATTTGCTAGAAGTTTCTGGCTATCAGAAACTTCTGCTATATAAGGACAGATGGCGATCAAAAAAAGACACAGTTGGTTTAGAACCGTGGCGAAGAGATTGGAAAAGTGATAATGGGCGAAGTTGTAATTTGGTGATGTGAGCGCAACGACATCTACCTGTCGATTATTTTCCTCCTTTTTTTCTTGCCATTAGGCACCATTGGTTTCTGTGTATTTTACTATGTCATATTACTACGTAATAAAGAATTCAATTTTAGTTTTTGGTAAAGACGCACGCCTTTGATTTTCTTTTAACACGCAATCCTCATATTGCACCACGAATTTCATAACAGAGCCACACTGTTACATGGCGCAGCCGGTATCTCAACCTACATACAATAAAGAAACAACCAACACCCGACAACAAAATGTCTCTCGTCCAGCAACTCTTAGAAACGACCATCGACGCAGAAATTCTGAACCAGTTCACGAAGGATGCACTCCAAACAGAAGTCAAATCAAGAGGACTGGAAACAACAGCAACAACAAAAGATGAGTTAATTCAAATCATAATCAAACACAATAAAATCCTATCTACCCTTAAAGCAAGGAAAATCGAACCATCAGCAGGTACTTCTAGTTCGGTAGGGACTTGTCCAGCAGTTATTCAGACTGTCGTCATCAACCCAGACATGACGCAAACGATTTTGGAATGCAACGGGGAAGATAGCAACTCCACCGAGCAATTCATAAAATCCATCGAAAAAGCCGCAAAAATAAACGGATGGAGTGACGAGGTTAAATTAGTATTCTGCACCAGCAAATTAACGGGCATTGCAAGAAACTGGCAGAACTTCGAAGGCGATTCAAGGGACGACTGGAATATATGGCTCAATTCATTCAGGAAACGATTCATAAAGACACCAACATTACGTGAATGGAATGACAGAGTAAATGCACGTATCCAACGGCCGAACGAATCTATAATCCAGTACTTCAGCAGTAAGTTAGATATTATTTCTAAGCCCCCAAAGAATGTAAATATTCCTACGGAAGATCAAATTGCGTATTTACTCGAGGGTGTTGCTGACAATACAGACCGCCGTATTCTACGCATTGGCACACCTTCGACCATAACCGAACTATTCGAACTGGGGCAAAAACTTGACGATGACACAAAACACACCAGCAAACAGTTCCACAACACAACAACAATGTATCGCAACACTAGAACGCCACAGTCCTTTACAGACAATAATTTCAAGAAACCAGCATACACAGAAAATACAAAAATAAATACTTATGTATGCCCACGCTGTAAAAAAGGTCAACACCCCGTTTCGCAATGTCCAATACCCTGTTACACATGCAATAGAACTGGTCATTCACTGAGCAACTGCCCAAATAAACCATCTCCAAAACAAGCAAACTGCGCATTGAAGTCAAAAGGTGGTGATCGAGGCTTACCCATCGTAGATGCCTATGCATTCGATGGAAAACCTATTTCCACTCTTATCGATAGCGGTGCTGAACAGTCAGTAATCGATCGTCGTTCTATACCACCTGATTATACAGTTCAAAAATACGAAGGCTCAGCAATAACTTCCATTGACAATGAGTGTAGACCTGTAGGACAAATTGACCTATTCGTTGCAGTAGGCGACATATGTTGCACATTTGGTCCTGTAGCGGTGGTAAACAATGCACCAATACCACTGATACTCGGCAGCGATTGGAGAAAGGCCAATAACATCACCATAACTGTCGAAACGAACGGAGATGTCCAATTAAAACAAAATACGAACTCAGGCTACACCACACACACAAATATAAATTCCTGCATATTAAAACAAAGCCAGACTATACCACCATGTATTCTAAAAGAAGTCGAACATCAAATCTCAACATTTCCGAAATCTATATCTCCAACACAAATTCAAAAATTTCGAGAAATAGTCAGCAACAATTTACAAGCCTTCTCGACAGACAACGAGATTTTAGGATACTGCACCATAGATCAACATTCCTTACGTACAGTAGATGATATACCAGTTCGCAGAAAGCCCTACCGCTATTCATGGAGCGACCGCCAGTTTATAAACGAAACAGTAGAAAATTGGAAAAAACTAAACATTGCAAGAGATTCGCAATCTGAATATGCCTCTCCAGTTGTAATAGTTAACCAGCCTCATCATCCAAGTACCCCACGCAGATTGACAATAGATTATACACAGCTTAACAAAAAATTATATAAAGATAATTTTCCACCTCCACACATCGACGACATCATAGAGAAACTGGTTCAACAGGATGCACAAATTTTCAACACAATGGACATTAAAACAGCATTTATGACGGTTGCTGTCAAACCAGAGGACATTCACAAAACAGCATTTATAACTCAAGACGGTATATACGAATTTATGAGAATGCCATTTGGACTGACCAATGCGCCAAAGACCATGGAACGTATAATGAAGCAAACATTCGATAACACCGAAAACACTATTACATACATGGACGACGTAGGTCAATCAGCTCCGAACATTGACATAGCTATTAGAAATTTCGAAAACGCACTTAAACAAATAATCAAAAGCGGACTACGTATTTCTCTACAAAAGAGTCAGCTTTTCCAAATGGAAATATTCTTCTTGGGCTATGGTATTTCAGCACACGGCATACGTCCAGATCCTTCCCGTACAAACTCCATCGACAGATACAACAAAATTTTCAAAACAAAAACAGACGCTAAATCATTCCATGCATTTGCATCTCATCACAGAAAGTTCATCAAAGACTTTTCAAAGTTATCATTACCAATACGCAACGCATATAATTCATCCCCATTCATCTGGACAGAAGAAGCAGCAGCAGCAGTCGAAATTTTAAAACAAAAATTAAAATCTCCACCAATACTGGGACATTTTAGGAATAATTGTCCAACGGAAGTTCAAATTGACGCATCATTAACCGGCTTGGGAGCAATCCTTCTACAAAAACAAAATAATCAGCAAGTAGTAATCGCATATGCTAGCCGTGCGCTTGCCGATAGTGAAAAAAATTTACATATTAACCAAATAGAAAGCCTAGCAGTACACTGGGCGGTTACTAATAAATTTCATATTTATTTATACGGATTAAAATCGTTCACAATAATTACGGACAATTGGACCACCGCTTGTTTATTACAAAACAGCAAATTTAATCGTAAATTCGCGCGATGGCTCCTAGATTTACAATCATACAATTTCACAATAAAACACAAATCAACCAAACAAAATATCTGCGCGGATGCACTTTCAAGAATTTCGGAAAATACAATAGCCCAACTAATTTTAAAATCAAACGATGAATCGCGAATTTCAATAGCCCAAATCAACGACCCGGAATGCAACGATATATTACAAATTCTAACTAGAGACTCTAATACAAAAAACGACAAAAAAATCAAAGAAAAATACTGCATCCAGAATAACATCCTGATGCACAAAGACAATAAAGGCCGCGGATGCATCCAAATACCGAAATCGCTTCAAACAACCATTCTGGAAATGTGTCACGACAACAGTGGACACATGGACAATGAAAAGACATTCTCAAAACTATCCAAACGCTATTTCTGGCCATCATACTTCAAGGACTGCAAGGATTACGTATCTAGCTGTAGCACATGTCAGCAATTTAACCACAGGACCACCAAGAGACTGGGCCTCTTGAAACCAAGAACAATCCCGGAAAGACCGTTTGACGTTATTTCAATGGATCACTGCAGCTTCCCAAAAGACAACAAAGGTAACACTAACATTCTAATTTTAATTGATCACACAACTCGATACATTGTTGCAAAATGTGTCCCCGACGTTAGTTCGCGTCATGTTACGAACCTAATAAAAAACAGAATCATTCTAATTTACGGCGCACCGAAAACCATCATCAATGATAATGCTACCAGCTTCACCTCACTCGAAGTTCAAAATTTCTTCAAAGATTACGGAATCCAAAGTCGCACGACTCCACCATATTGGCCCGAATCGAATGGACTTATCGAGCGCGAAGTTAAAACAGTTTCATCAATTCTCCGAAAATACATTTCCAAAAGGGACATCGCACACTGGTCATCTTACATTCCTGAAATAGTACAAGCAATTAACGCAAGCAAACATTCATCACTTCAAGAATCACCCTTCTATCTACTCCATGGATTCGAAGCCAGAATTCGGGACGAACTTCTTTTGGGTACGGTAGAGTGCCAAGTCAATAGACCACAACAAATTGCACAACTTAACTCAGCCCGCCAAACAGCAATAGAAAAGCTAAACAAATCACAAAGTCAAGCAAAAACCAGTATCGATCAACATAGACTAAACTTTACCATGAAAGAGGGTGATCTGGTACTAGCATTAAATCCCAATAAAAATAGCAAATTATGCCCAATATATGAACCGACACCATATGAAATAACAAATATTCTCGGCGACAACGTTATAAAAATTCGGAAGTACAACGAACTTGGACAAGAAATAATAAGAATCGTTCACACCGGACAGATAAAAAGATATAAAGAAAGAAACAACAATCAGCTGCTAACTGACACTCACAATGGATTACAAAACATCATTGAGACAAATACCGGCGATGAGGAAGAGTTGTCAACTGAACAATATTCTACGAGTGATGGGTCATCAGTATATCAAATGGAAGATAGTGACAAAGAAAAAGACATTGAGGAAATCGTCGACCGGAAGGATACAGCACCGGTTCGCTCCCGAAAACCACCAAGATGGCTCCAAGACTATGAGAGGTAAATTGCCAGGAGTCAATTTTACAAGAAGGGGTCGTGTGAGCGCAACGACATCTACCTGTCGATTATTTTCCTCCTTTTTTTCTTGCCATTAGGCACCATTGGTTTCTGTGTATTTTACTATGTCATATTACTACGTAATAAAGAATTCAATTTTAGTTTTTGGTAAAGACGCACGCCTTTGATTTTCTTTTAACACGCAATCCTCATATTGCACCACGAATTTCATAACAGAGCCACACTGTTACAGGTGATAAATTGAAAGTTGAGAGTAAACAAGAAAAAGTAATTAGTTTGGATTTGTGAATTAAGTAATTGAAAAGAGATAAAGTGATTTGAGAGGAAAGAGACCTTGTAAGAAAAGAATTGCGAAGAATAGTGTGAACCTGAATTGTTCTATAGACTCGAAAATAAAGAAATAATTTCACAGAATAATTGTTTTATCTACTCGAGCCGTAGCTTGCATATTACATTGGTGTCAGAAGCGGGATAAAACTTATTCTGTGAATAACTATTTCCGTGGTGTGAAATTGCACAATTAAAAAAAAAAAAAAAAAAAAAAAAAAAAAAAAAAAAAAAAAAAAACGATTTCTGTGTTGAGTTAATTAGTTGCGCAAAATGGGTCGCAAATTGGGAAAACTAACTATAACTCAACTAAAGGCAGAACTCAGTAAGCGGAACCTCGACACAACTGGGGGAAAAGATGCCCTACTGATTCGTTTGGAAGAAGCAGTAACGCAGGAAGGTGAAAATCCGCATGACGTAGAGTTTGACGTGGGAGAGGAACCAGCAAGTACAGTAGCCGACCCGGATATAACAAGTCTGCTCCTGCAACTTAAGTCAGTCATGGACGAACAAAGGAAAACAATGGAAGACCAAAAGAAGTCTCTGGAACTTAAGCTCGATGACCAAAAGAAAGCAATAGACGACCAAAAGAACTCTCTAGAACTTAAGCTGGACGAACAAAAGAAAGCAATGGACGAACAAAAGAAAGCAATGGACGAACAAAAGAAAGCAATGGACGACCAGAGGAATTCTCTAGAAGTTAAGCTGGACGAACAAAAGAATTCTCTTGATGCTCTGGAAAGCAAACTTGATGAGCAAAACAGGAACTTGGAATCTAAATTCGAAGCGATTGAAGAGAAAATCGAGAAGGTCGAGACGCAACTCGAAAAAGTCGAAACTAGATTCGATGAAAATTTTGAGAAACATGAAACTCAGTTCGGGAAGATAGAGACTCAGTTCGAAAAAGTAGAAAAGCAAGTCGAAAATCTTACTCAGGAACTCAGCAACGTGAAGAGACAGAAAGCACGGGAATATTCCACTGACGGTCTGAGAAGAAAGGAGATGCAGCCTCCTATCTTCGATGGTCAAACATCATGGCCAATTTATAAGAGGCAATTCGAAGCGGCCGCAATGACCAATAGCTGGGACGATGAAGAGAAGTCCATTGCACTCACACTTGCACTGAGGGGTCCAGCTGCGGAGCTCTTGCAGACCATCCCGGAAGATAAACAGCAGAACTACGACTCTCTGGTTCAGGCTATCGAGATGCGGTTTGGGGATGAACACATGCAGCAGGTGTACAGGGTTCAGCTGCGTAGTCGAGTCCAGAAAAGGGGGGAAACGCTCCAACAGTTGCAGGCGGATATAGAGCGACTAGCCCATCTTTCATACCCTAAAGCCGGTGAGGAGCTTATCAACGAAATGGCGGTGGAAGCTTTTATTCAGGCCATAGAGGACAGACAACTGCAAATGGCTGTAAGGATGGCTGAAAAGCGAACACTCCCCGAGGCATTGACATTCGCTTTGTCAATGAAGGCTGCGGACCAAGCATACCAAGGAATACACCGTGTCAGGGAAATGTCCGTCGTGGAATGCTCATGCCAGAGAACAGCCGTCATGGATGAAGACAAAGCTCGCGGAAGTCAAATCCGTTGCTGGAATTGCAACCAAACCGGACACCTACAACGGCAGTGCAGAAGTGCACCTAGACGAGGAAATTGTCCACATTGCAGAAGTAGGAGAAGCAGAGAGGAAGCATCTGGCGGTGATAACATCCATCCTGTCAGTCAGACTTCCCAAAACCAGCAGTCGGGAAATGTGTAAGGACCAACTTCGCGGGGCAGAAGTTGGTTACTGGAATCGAGGCCCCCAGGACCACCATTCAAGTTTCGCAAACCAAACGGGGTACCAAGAGCCTGACAGTGGAGGCATTAATCAACAAGAAGAAGTGCGTAGCCACCATCGACACAGGTGCCACTGCCTCCATTGTAAGAAGAGATATCGTCAGAAGCTCATGGCTGCACAACACCAACAGCTACTGCCTGAAGACTGCAACAGGGGAAATGGCGAAGGTGTTTGGAGAAGTTCGTCTTACGATTACTCTGGCAGGACTGACGTTCTCCCATGCGTTTCTGGTGGCAGATATATGCGACGAGTGCATCATCGGAATAGACTTCATGAAAGCAAATGAAGTAATCTTGGACATCGGGATGCAAGTACTGAGGTATCGAAATGTGGAGATTCCGATGGTGTACGGAAACGAGAATGCCGTAACTCTCAGGACAGTCATCAGCAAAGACGAAGTTTTGCCGCCGTCTTCAGAGACAATCATTTGGACGAAGCTGGAAGGTGATCTTGGGAGCCACCGATTCTACATAGTAGAACCAGACCCAGAGAAGAATTCTCAAGACTACATCGTGGGAAAGACGTTAGTCGAACCAAAGAACACCATGGTTCCAGTAAGAGTTTTGAACGCAAGACCACACACTGTCAAACTAAGGCGAGGGGAGGTGACTGGAAAATGCACGCCGATTACCGCCGTCGCAACAATATCTGAACGTGATGCTCCAAAACCTCTCCCATCACCTTGGACAGCGGAAACGAGAGAGACGATTCTCCAGTCCAGTGAGCTGAATCAGGAGCAGCGAACTATGGCAGAGAATCTTATCAATGAGTACGCTGATGTATTTGCCTCACAGGACGGTGAATACGGCCGAACACACCTGGTAGAACATCGAATAGACACTGGTGATACTAGACCAATTCGTCAGCCTGCTAGGCGCCTTCCATTGGCAAAGCAGACAGAAGTTGCAGAGATGGTGTCGGCAATGGAGAAAGAAGGTCTGATTGAAAGTTCCAAAAGTCCGTGGGCATCACCGGTTGTACTGGTTAAGAAGAAAGATGGCAGCACGCGGTTCTGCGTGGACTATCGGCAGCTCAATTACGTCACCAAGAAAGACAGCTACCCTCTGCCACGGATTGACGACACGCTAGACACACTATCAGGAGCCCGATGGTTTTCCACTCTCGACTTGAAGAGTGGCTACTGGCAGGTACAGATCCATCCAGAAGACCGGGAGAAAACCGCCTTCACCGCAGGAAATGGGCTATGGCAATTCACGGTAATGCCATTCGGGCTGTGCAATGCTCCGGCGACTTTCGAGCGATTGATGGAATGTGTCCTGCAAGGGTTAACATGGAAAACCTGTTTGGTATACTTGGATGATGTCATCGTCGTAGGAAAAACGTTTGCGCAACACCGAGACAATCTAAGGGATGTGTTTCAAAGGCTTCGAAGTGCCCACCTGAAGCTCAACCCCAAGAAGTGCGCCCTGTTTAGAGCGGAAGTCAAGTACCTGGGACACATAATTTCAGCGAAAGGAGTGAGAACCGATCCGGAGAAGGTCGAAGCGGTGAAAAACTGGCCAGTCCCCAAAGACAAACACCAACTAAGGAGTTTCCTGGGCCTAGCCACCTACTACAGACGGTTCGTGAAGGATTTTGCCGGGATCGCAAAGAACCTGCACCAGTTGACGGAAAAGGGAAAACAATTCAAATGGTCAATTGAGTGCGAGAAGAGCTTCAAGGCACTTAAACAAAGGCTATGCGATGCCCCGATACTAGCTTACCCCATTCCCGGGGAAACGTTCGTTGTGGATGCAGATGCTAGTAATGTCGGGGTAGGAGCCGTACTCTCCCAGGTGCATGACGGCCAAGAGAAGGTGGTTGCGTACTTCAGCAAGGTGCTCTCTAAGCCAGAAAGGAACTACTGCGTGACAAGGAGAGAACTTCTAGCTTTGATCTTGGCTACGAAGCATTTTCACAAATACCTCTACGGGAGGAAGTTCGTTCTTCGCACAGACCATGCAGCCTTAAAATGGCTATTACAGTTCAAGAGTCCTGAGGGTCAGGTCGCAAGATGGATCGAAAGGCTGCAAATCTACGACTACGAAATACAGCATCGTAAAGGAAAACTCCACTCTAATGCGGATGCACTGTCCCGGAGACCATGCAGAACGGATTGTAAACATTGTGCGCGTCAGGAAGAACGGGAGCTGGTTTCCATCCAAAGAATGAGAGTCGAACCTATCGCCGGCTGGAGCGTAGATGAGATCCGGAACGCTCAGAAGGAAGACCCGGATATCGAGCCGATTCTGGCCTGGAAGGAGAACATGGAGAAACCGGATCATCAGGACATCTCTCACAGAAGCCCGACCTTAAAGGCATATTTTGCGCAGTGGGACTCCCTCCATGTCCAAGAAGGTGTTCTGAGAAGAAAATGGGAATCCTCCGACGGAAAGTCGTTTGTAATGCAGCTTGTCGTACCGCGGACGAGGGTCAAGGAGGTGTTACAGGAAATGCATGGCGGGGCGACCGGAGGCCACTTGGGAGTGAATAAGACGCTAGAAAAGGTACGAGAACGTTTTTATTGGTTAAAAGCGAAGGAAGATATCGAAGACTGGTGCAGAAAATGCGACGTGTGTGCAGCTAGCAAGGGTCCGAGAATCAAAACTCGAGGTAAGATGCACCAATACAACGTGGGAGCACCTTTCGAACGAATCGCCATTGACATCGCAGGGCCCTTTCCGGAAACCGACAATGGTAATCGGTATATACTCGTAGTGATGGACTACTTCAGTAAGTGGCCGGAAGCGTTTCCGATCCCTAACCAGGAAGCCAGAACCGTGGCGGAGCAGATCGTCTACAATTGGGTTAGCAGATTCGGTGTGCCCTTGGAATTGCATTCTGACCAAGGGCGGAACTTCGAGTCAAGAATCTTCCAAGAGATGTGTCAACTACTCGGAATCAAAAAGACAAGGACAACCCCGCTTCATCCACAGTCGGACGGTATGGTGGAGCGTTTCAATAGGACTTTGGACGAACATCTCTCGAAGGTCGTAGGTGACTACCAACGGGATTGGGACCGGCAGATTCCCTTGTTTTTGATGGCCTATAGAAGTGCCGTGCATAGCACTACTCGACATACGCCGTTCGAAATCTTATTTGGTGGAATAGCTCGTTTACCCAGTGAGGTGAAATTTGGATCTCCTACCAATGAGCCCAGAAATGAAGAAGAGTACGTGGCGGACCTTAGGGAAAGGCTTAGGGACATACACCAAAGGACCAGAAGCCAGATTAAGATGACGAGCGACCGCATGAAGACCAGGTATGATGCCAAGGCAACAACGTCAGGATTCCAGGAAGGAGATCTGGTGTGGCTGTATAATCCCCATCGCCAAAAGGGGAAATCACCTAAATTACAGCGGAACTGGGAAGGTCCCTACAGAATAGTAACCCGCATCAACGATGTTGTCTACCGCATCCAGCGAGGACCGAGGGCCAAAATGAAAGTGGTTCATGTGGACCGACTGAGTCGATACAATGGCCGAAATGAGGATGCACTTGTTCGGGACGAACACGTCTAAGAGGGGGGCAGTGTAGCATAATAATAACTACGCTCCTATGTCTATGCAGCAAATTCCGAAGTGACTTTCCATTCTGGCAGAATTTTGGTTCAAACTGTCCTTTCATTCGAGGTTCGTGTCTGGGACGAAGTCTCCACAGCTCATGTCAACGAAAGAGACGAATAATATCAGGGATAAAAGGGAATTAAAACTGCAAGAATTATTTCTCTTGTTCCAGTGGTCGAAGAATTTGCTAGAAGTTTCTGGCTATCAGAAACTTCTGCTATATAAGGACAGATGGCGATCAAAAAAAGACACAGTTGGTTTAGAACCGTGGCGAAGAGATTGGAAAAGTGATAATGGGCGAAGTTGTAATTTGGTGATAAATTGAAAGTTGAGAGTAAACAAGAAAAAGTAATTAGTTTGGATTTGTGAATTAAGTAATTGAAAAGAGATAAAGTGATTTGAGAGGAAAGAGACCTTGTAAGAAAAGAATTGCGAAGAATAGTGTGAACCTGAATTGTTCTATAGACTCGAAAATAAAGAAATAATTTCACAGAATAATTGTTTTATCTACTCGAGCCGTAGCTTGCATATTACAATATAATAATCAGAAGTTCACTTCAATAGAGAAAGACTATGTTATCTGATTTTTTTTTTGATTACTAAGTACTAATTTATAATTCCTTAATTAGTTTCTAATAGCTGATAACTAGATGAGGAAGGTATTGCATACACCACTTTGTATGTTGTTATGTAAATTTTTATTTACATGAGATGTAAATGGATTGACAGTGGTCTTCAACCTTTATGAAGCCTTGAAACTGGTTTAAATAGAACCAACTTTAGTGAAACTCTCTATACTTTCAATACAAACTCTAAATACATAAGTAAGAGCAATGTTTGTATATTACTTGACTGAAAAGAAAGTTTCAAAGTTATCACATCTTTGCTTCAAATTTTCAAAAAATTTTGAAAAATCTCAAAGGATTTCTAAAATTTGCTGATGAACTTTTCCAAAAATTAATGAATTTCACTTGTCATCAGCATCAAAAGTTATGTCGATCCAGCCATGCTCGTCCGTCCGTCCATATGTCAGCATTTTTTGGGCCTCAAATTTTGAGCTAAGAGCATGAAATTTTGTATATAAGTTTTCCAGAATCCGAAGCAGTACAAGTTTAAAAAAAATTAAAGTCCGCCCACAGGCACGTCCATTTTTTTATTTTAAATGCTGTTTTTCTCAAAATTTTTCAGAGAAACCGAGACGTTGATTTTCTCTACAATTTCTCCATAATCACGCGCACTTTTTGGGGGCGTTTTCTTAAAAAAAAAACGTATTGTCAGTGAACTTCGGATACAAATTTTGAGGGTCACGCCCACTTTCTGCTAAGAAAAGGTTTTAACAACAGTTGTGTGATAATCTTTAAAATCGTGGAAATATCTTCGCAACCCCACGCTCACATGTTATTAGGGGTGAGTTAGAAGATGGAGGATATGGTAGCATAACGCCTTAGTTATTAATTTTACGGACAAAATTATATTGTAGCAAAACGTCGAACAGCGTAGCAAAAATTGATTTCTTTATAAAAACATATTTACTCACATGCGGGTGTTTCAAAAAGGTTAGGCTTGTCATATCCTCCTCTCACTAAGTAAAACGGAGAGCCCTAAGCCCACTACATACATTCAGGCCTACCTGAGATTTCCATCTAAACAGTCCTACCTGACATGCTGACGAAATACATATGTACAGTGTGCTCAATGTTATATGTATTTCTTTGTTTGTAACGAAAGTGAGTAGTGTTAGACTCTAACGTCACTAAAAGCACCTCCTTAATCCGAACCAATCTTTGAAAGATCGGCAAATGATTTCTCTTTATTACATTTAATCATTAAATCGCGGTAAAGAAAGTTTAAAGTTTTAAGTACTTTCCCATATCTTTTAGACTATTAGTTCATGCGGCTTGCTTCTTCTCAATCTCCGGGTATTTTCTCGTACATTTAAGACGATTTCAATCTGGAAGTTGATGTGATTTTGCAGTCGTTGATTGAGTGTCACACCGGGATTTCTAACCACTTCTATCACCATGACTATTTGCTTGGATATTTGATTTGGAATATCTGTATAGTTTTGATATTTGTTTTCTTTGAATAACTCTGTAATTGGATGCCGTATGTATGTCCAAACGGACTTCAATATTTGGTCATATAGCATGATTTTGTTCAGGGTAGACATAGAATTTCGGGGGTTGGTGGTGCTGGGAATGTTGAACAAACCTAATGCGAATTTAGAGCAGCACTCGCAAACATCGAACACGTTAGTGCGAAACCAGTGCGCTAACAGCCCAATACAGGGCCTCTCCTAGCTTCCACTCGAGCTGTGCGCCTCACGACGAATGGTTGGGACCTAAAGTTTTATTCCGTTTCCGAAGGGCAATTTTTTTCGATTGAGAGAAGCTTTTCGTGACAATTTTACTCTCGGATGTTTGTCAGACGTTCGCGTGAGGTGGGACCATGAGAATATTTTTTTTTTTTTTTTTAAATTTGTGTTTTCTTGGATTCGAATCCTGAACCTCTCGCTCAGTGATGGCGCACTTAACCACTGAGCCACGGTTCCCGCTATTACAAACAAATATTGCTTTCCATCAAATGTAACAGTCAGCTGCCTAATTCGCTGTCGGAATCAATTTCCAAGTTTGAATCAGAGGTTCTAAAAAAAAAACTAACGAACATCAAACAGATAGTTCTCATTCTGTCAACAGTTCTCTCGAGAAGCTGCACATTAACAACAAATTACTCTTCAAACTTTTGGATACAAATTGAACTTCGGAATTAAAAATATCAGGTCCTCCATCCATAATTTCGCTTTCAAACCATTTTACTAATTTTGTATCTTTGAATCACAGAATAAATGGTGAAGTGGAAAGTATTTAAGCTATCCTGCATGAATGAATTGAACTCCTTTAGCGACGAATCAGCTTCTATTAGGTTAACAATGAACGAAATCATAGAACTTAAATTCGTGTCCTGTAAAATCGACTTCATCCAGTTACATGAAGAGCTACTTAACGCTAATTCCGCCGCACCCATCGTCTCCGACTGGCCTTCCCATTGAAAGCACTTTTGTCAGATTCGAGGACGGGAGGGGAGATTTTCGGTAGGACTACGTTCTCTAATTTTCGTAGTTTGTGAGTGCGTATAACAAGTGGGTTGGGTACTGTAGTCTATTAAAAGCGCACCTAAATGCAGGCAATGAATGTTGCAACTTCTTGGTATTTCACATCAAGGTGGCGCTGGCATCACTCTTTTTAGGAAAATTGACAGAATTTGGTCTTGGAAATAAAATATGCAATAGCCACGTAAAAATTAATAAATTGTCGTCAAGCTGCAGCGCATGACAATTTCAGGAGTGTTCCCATCACGTATTTACTCTCAGTCCTTTAGTCGAGCTATTCTTTTTTTGGACTACTAAGAGCTGTCGTCTTCTCAACTCAACTTCGGGCTCCTGAACTGAAAATATTTGATTCGTCCACCATAAAGCACACATCTACATCTACGATTTAAACGCCCATTTATAATGGAAAACAAAAGATTGTATTATTCATGAAATGATAAAATTTTGTACAACGAAATTTGCAACACCAAACGCGTGTTTTCAGTCCGAATCGTTACCAAATCTAGTTTTCTTATTTAATGGCTTGGGCGGAGCGCTTTCCTCTTCCTCGTCGTCCTCCTCATCATCACGGTTTGACCTGTCGTGCAAACCGTGCCTGATAAATCTCCCGGCAGCACCCTTATCCAAGACTGGGCGAATTGTGTTCCTCTCGTGCACTTGTTTGTCCCTCAACATTGCCTGTCGTACTCGGGATAATTCATTCTTTATTCCATGCTAAATTCAAATAAATACATAAAACAACGAAATGATTTTATAAAGCCAAGTAAATTTACAGAATTTGGGTCCAATCCCTGCAGTCTCACGTACATCCAGTACAAGGAGTTTGTTGTGTACGCCAGATAATTGTCAAATTTAACCTTTTCCTCTGTTGTCAGCTCATCGTAATCTTTGTAGTTAACTGCTGCTGTTATAGATGCATCGATATCGTTCAAATTATTCGAAAAATTATTCACTGTTGTAGTGAAATTCGTATCATTTTTCAATTCACCAAAATCTATGTTCGGCATTTCCGAAATTTTTGTTTACTTTTCCACGAGGAGACAAATGTCAGTTGTGATACTGACAGAAGGTAGTAGAGGAACACAAACTGTTCTACGAAATGGAAAACACTAAGGTCATGGTTGCATCTGGAAATTCTCAATTTCCATGTGAAATCTTTCGCATGCTGCTGATTCTGTATAGTGGTTTCTGAATTGTAAGAATACTTAAAAAAAAGTTCGATAACAAATGTTTTCAGTGAAATGTGCTGGGATCCCCTTTTTTAAAATTTGAGTACTAATTTAGTACCGGATTGAGGGCTTAATGTAGATATCTGTATAGTATTAAGTGTTAACACATAACTAAAGCCATATTTTAAGCTTGTTACAAGAAAACTATTAAACTTATTACAAGAAAGCTATTGCAAATAATGGCTAAAATACGATAAAATATCATGTCTTTCTCGTGATTCAGCTATAATGTCAGAATTAAGCGCTGTGAACTGGGTATTGCTTGGCTAAAATGCCTTGCTTAATTTTCTATGTAGAGACATTTCTGCTCGAACAGCAAAAAATTAGATCTCTGAAACAGTAAAAGTACGTAGTCGGATTTTATGCATGGGCTTTTTGTGAAAATCATTGAACAAGTCAAAATTTTATACATCTCGGAGAATGTATAAAGAACGCGATTGACTTGCGAAACTCCAAATTAAATGATTTCATATTTTCATTCAAAATCACAAAGCAACCGGAACTTTAGCATTCCATCCATAGCGATATTGCCTCGGAATCTTGAAGTGCACTTTTTGATGAAACATTAGGCCTATTCTTTTTACATTATGTTTTCGCTAAAGCCAAACGATATGATTACATAAATGAAAAAAAAAATTTAGTTGTGAAAGCAAAGAAATCATGACATTTAGAGGTCGTTCCATGTTCAAACAAGCGAACAAAAACACTGTTTGCAGCACTATTTCCAGCGTATCTAAGGTAATAATTTAACAGTGCCCACGCATTGCTTGTTATTACCACACAATATTTTAGATTCTTTGATGTATTTAATTTTCTCAATCAACACATTTGTTGTTAAAATTGTCTTGTAATACATTATACACAATTTGCATTGATTCCGTGAACTGGCAAAGCTGAACGTTTTCCTACAATTTTCGATTTGATTTCACCCATTTGTTTTGTATAACTTTCCAGCAAGCCAAATAAAATGGGCTGTCCAAATTTCATCTTTTCGGAACCGATAGAATGGATTTGGGTCTTAACAACTGTACTCGTCCAAAGATAAAAAAGATAAAAAAAAGTATTAAAAAACGCTTTCAAACCACTCACATTGAAAAATTGCACTTTCCGTAAAATTCTGTATAACAGTTTGATAAAGCAAAATATACCTCAGCCAACCCTGCCTGAATTGCAAAGAAATTGTCAATAGCTGACGAGAAAAATGTCAACAAGTTGTGAGAAATATTTCTCCTCCTGAAATACGTAATTGTGCGGATGTTTAAGGAAACTTTTAAATTCTACAAAGCAAAGTGGCCGGTTCCTGATTTCAGCGATGTCTTGGATTTCGATAGTTCGTCTCTGAAAGTAAGTAGTTTGCATGGGAGTGACCCCTGTCAGTTGTCACGCACTCATCTACTTTAAATCACTCTCACAGGGTGTCACGGAAATCGGTCTCGATGTGGACAGTATTTACGAAGGAACCCTGCCTGGCCTTAAACCGGTGTACACTTGGAAATGCTACGAACTGTCCGACCGCCCTGGACTGATTTTCATTCGGAATCCATTCACGCCCCAGGGACAGCGATATTGGATGGCGAGGTGTCTGCGCGATTATCCCAAGAGCCCCAACGTCGTGAATCTAAATGCAAAGTTGTTCTCACAGTCGGTTATAGATGATTGGTGGAGTTCCTTTCAGAGCTGCGACGATAAGGATGACCGGAGACGAATGAAAGTTTCTATGAGGTGGACGACACTAGGCTACCATCACGATTGGGACAGCAAGCTGTACAGCGAGGAAATGAAGAACAAGTTTCCAAAAGATTTGGCACAATTAAGTGGATACTTTTCGACGGCATTGCGGCTGGGAAAGTACTCAGCTGAAGCTGCCATAGTCAATTACTATCCGATTGGAACGACTTTGGCTGGGCACACGGATCATTCGGAAGCAGATTTAGACGCTCCACTGTTTTCGTTTAGGTAAGGGATTGTATTGAATTCTTCAAGTAAAATTCATTGAATTGTTCTCTATTAGCTTTGGACAAACAGCAGTATTTCTTATTGGTGGGGTCACAAAAGAAGAGAAGCCATCTGCTCTGTTTCTTAAGAGCGGAGATGTCGTGGTAATGTCCAAACAGAGTCGCGTATGCTACCATGCTGTGCCGAGAGTGATGAAGGCTAGTGTGGAAAGTTGGAACGAATTCTCACCGAAGGACGGTAATGGTATAGGACATTGTTTTTGTTCCACTTACTGAGTTTGTCCATTTTAGACGTCCCTTTGGAGCCACCCAATCCAAAGAAGCTTAAATGTGAAGTTGATCCACTCTCCAGCGAATGGGAATTAGATACCCAGTTATATGAACACTGTGCAGATGAAAACTTTTGGAGTTCGTTCCGCCAATACGCAAACGATTCTAGAATAAACATGAATGTTAGACAAGTCCTCAAAGTCGGACAGGAGTCCTTGTAAATCTATATATTTTTGTAAATATATTTATTTTTGTCAGATAGAAGAGATCGATCATTTGCTTAGGAACTGTTAAAAAATCCAGGAGATTTGATTCTTCTTTCTCTCCTTCCGCTAGTGACCTGTGAAGGGTTAATCCGACCGCTCATTCAACTCTGTTACAATGACCTCGAGCCAAGAGAAGAGTGACCTTGGGACGAGCTTGGAAGAGAAGAAGAAGCTTTAATATTGAGACTGTCTTAAGTGTTCCAACTAGTATTGCGTATTGCCAGTATCTCTACCTAGAAGACAGTGGATGAGTTCGGGAGGCGGTAGGATTTTGATATTTGCAATGTTTCAGAGAAGTTTCTCGTACGAACGACCGTGCACGATACCCTTTCTTTAAACCATGGAGAAGATAGCTATTTCAAATTTCTTCATTGCTCCATCGTTTTTCCACTCTGCTCCGATTGGAAAGATTGTATATAGTAGAATCTGTTATGAAATTTAGTGTGTGGTGTAATGTAGTTAGTCGGAGTCGTTGCCAGATCCCCTGGTAACAAATCCAAGATTTTACTATAACCGTAGATCTCAGCAGATCAACACCCAGAATCTATGTCTAACTGCCTTGCACGACACTATATTTTTATTACGAAGATGGGGAAGCAAATTTAGTGCTTTGGGGGGATATGACCGTGGTGCATAGTGATGCTGTTATTTGAAATTTGTTGTTTTTTTGGATGTTCTACCTTGTAGATAGCTGTGTGCCGTGTTGAGATTTGGATAAAGAAGATCTTTCGATGATCTTTCACACGAAAATGTCTAAAAGAGGTACGTTCTAAAGCTTTAAGTAAGAATAGCTCCCGTGATTCGCCAGTAGTCTGTATAAGTCCCAACCCACTTTTTAATAAATGATAGGTTGGGTTGTTCTTTGGACAGAATTTTGGTGATCATAGCACAATGTTTGATGGTTTCAATAGATTGACAGTATTCCATGTACATCCACATCTGCCTTTTGTTGTAAATTCTCTGCTATTTGTAGCAGATATTGTCATCTTCCTGAGATTATTATACCTAGATCTTCATTTCACCACGGGTGAAGACAGGAGACCTTGTAGGCGACATCTTCAGCCTTTCCAAATGCCATGACCTGAACATTAACAGTTCTACGACAGACTTCATTTTCAGATCGGATACTTTGCGGAGTTTTGATTTAACAGAATTTCTTTCAGTCAATTCTTTCCGGATCTCCACTTGGAGACACAACGGAGACGATTAAGTGAACTGCGAAAGGCTTAAAATTGGATACTCTTCAGTTTTTAACTTTTAGGCAACTTCTTTCAACATTTTAATAAAGTTTTTTGTACTCCGAAAGACGAATGTATCACACAAAGATAAGTTCAGGTGAATTCAAAAACGTGAAAAAAAACTGCAAACTGCAGTATTGCGGGAACACAACAAGCTTTGTGTTGCTGTTGCTCTGCTACTCCATTTTTGCTATTGCCCTGCGCAATTTTTTTTATTTATGAACACTAAAAAAATAAGCAAGGAAATATTTCTATTTTTTACACAAAATATAGGGCTTAATAAATAATAGTAGCTAACGAACTGTAACAAACAAAATCTTATCTAAAACAAACGAAAGCAACAGCAAAATAACTGTTGCGCAGGTTGCTCTGTTTTGACGTTTGTTGCGCTGGTGTTGCAAAAAAAAATATTTGATTTGAGCAGTGCTGTGAAATTGTTGCTTTTTTGAACTTGCTGCTTTTATTTTGCCGCAACACTACTTTTTTGGAATTAGGCCTTCATTATTTTCTGTGCCAAGGCTCGTGTTTTGCGAGACAAGGGTATACGGGCCGTATTTTAACAAACACTCTCTCTACCGCGCAGAGTAAGCACGTCGAATCGATTATGACATCCGTTTTTTGTGGCATCTACGATATGCCTACGGACGCAGGAAAGTAAACCGGAGAAAGCATCATCGCATTAAGGTTGTTACCAGATTTAAGAGCAAAGTATAGACAAACTGATAAAATAATACGACAGGCGCTGTCTTGACTCAGATCCACTAGTTTAAGTTTCCATTTAGTAACGGCCTTTAAACATTAAAGTTAGCTGATAATATGTTCACACGTATTTACAAATAAACAGTCCTGAACAAGCAGATGGGTGTGGAGGAATTTGCAGCTTGGCTCTGTGATTTCTTAAGAAAAATAACCTGGGACAAGTATCAGGTCATGATCCTCTCTGCAGCGTCTGATCCAAAATGGGTACTGTGTATTACTGCGTCCATTTCTCTAGGTTAGGAGCGGCTGAAGTTACAAACTCGTCGACAGGCATGGCAAGCACCGCCCATTTAACCTGGCAATATCTGTCTTTTCCTCTTTAATCTTTAATTGTATTCTAAACCTTTCACTTTATCTCCATAAAGAAACTAATAAACTTTAGTAATACAAAAGTCTGTGCGGGTACTTTTCTCAAAGAAAAATTTAAAGTCAAATTTCAGAACGCGATGAGAAGAAAAGTGCCCGTACGCTTTTCGTACTAAATCTTTTGAAACGTCAATGTGGTTTTCAAATAAATGTCAATGGTCACAGATTTCAAAAATGATGTCACATCAACTTTATTCCCGTACTTGACCGGTTTGCGAAATTCGTACGGGAACAGAATTTGACCAATTTACTTCAATTTTCGTAGAAATTCGCAACTCTAATCAAGTACGGGAACAGACTTATTGATTTTAAATCCTTTTTACTGTCAAACCTATCAGCTACGAAAATCCTTTGGAATAAAATTAAATAAATTTTGTTAAGTCTCTCAATACGCCTACGGTTTGCTGAAGTTTTCAGACGTAAAATTAAGTTTGTTCGGGTAATCATATACAAATGTAATATCACACTAACAAACCACAATTTCACTGAGATAATTAACGAAATTGAGAGAGATATAATTTTGCCTACGTTATTTTTTCTGCAATTTTCTTCCAGAGGAATTTCGCCTCACGAGAAAATGAAAACTGTCAAATAAGTTCAGCTGATAGGTTTGACAGCAAAAGGGATTTACAAATTTATGCAATCTGCCATTTAATTCTTTTCCATTGACATTCATTAAAAAAACAATCTTAAACTGACGTTTCTCAAGATTTCTTGCGAAAAGCGTACTAGTACTTTTCTATAATTTGAGAGAATTCTCTCTCGATTTATGAAATTTGCCTTTTTAATTTTTCTTTCACAATAGTACCTATACAAACCTATTATATACATAGTTGTAGGCAAGAGTGAAAAGTATTGTATCCAGGGTCCGGCTAATCGCTATCTTCGTGGCAGGTCTTTCCTTTTGTTTGGTGTTAAAGTGGTTCTACATCGGCTCCTTCCACAATTTGTTTATGATGATGTTAACCAACCCACATCTTCAGGTGCCCTGAACACAACTGAGTAAATATTTAAATAAATTTTTCATTTCTGCCGTAAAAGGTTGAAAACCAAAACCTTGCCATCCTCAACTTTAAATAAAAATGCCCACATCTATTGTAATACAACTATAACTTAACTCTTCAAAACCATGTGATTATTTTAAGATATTGGTCTATATTTACCAAACACTACGAGTATCCTCACATCTACATGTAGGTAATTTCTTAGCAACCCAAGGCGCAACCACATGACGTTCCCCCAAATTCTCTCAACATGATACATGACCGAAATTTCAAATGTCCTGCAGGCCAATGCTCGTGCATCATCAAAACCATCACATAAATCCCACATACGATGCATAATTTCATCCTTCCTTCTACCACAGCCACTGTTCAGTTCGTAGAGAGAACACTTCCTCCAGTATCCCTCGAGCGGCAATCAACATCCAGCTGCACACTAGAAAAGAATACCCTTCACATACCAGGAGCACACGCATTTGCTACAAAAAAAAAAAAAAAATTATATAAATATAAATCGCAATTATTGGTCAATAAATTTGACACACAACAGTCCTCACAAATAAAATCGATTGCGGTCAAGCAAAGTGATGATGGAGATCCTACATTGAATCTTCAGATGGATTGCAATAATTGAAAGTACTGGCTAAATCATAAATAATATCTTCATCCAGCGGGTTTTCCGTTTAATGGAGATTTTAAGGATTTTTCTTCATCCATTGAACTGACGATTCCCATCATCATAAGGATATGCGTGATTACGGGGCAACCTACATTATGAATGATTCTCAAATCCTTCTTTCAATCCACTTAGGGGAACTGTAACGGCAAAGGACTTGTGCATTCGGTCTAACAAGGATGTTAAATCCTATCCCCAGCTGCAAATGTAATTTCGATAAGCGGATCTCAACAGAAGAGAGAGACATAGCTAACCATGCAACTTATATGTCATGCTGAGAAAGTTTCCACACTTTCCGACTTACAGCTCCCATTCAAGGCATTCTTAAGGCTGAAGTAGCAGTAGCTAGCAGCCACATGGGGTCAATTACGACCGCAGCCATAAAATCTGACCTCCATCGTCACCTCGCATGAATGTCATATGCATTGGAGATGCTGTGAATGGCAAACCGCCACCCAGTTTATGATTGTGCCCCATTTAATTGGCTTCCTTGGTAATGCCTGTGCACTCAGGGGTGAACAAGGATCAGAGAAAAGTAGAGGACCTCCAAGTGCAAAGTTCCTCCGTTCCGTCGTCACACTTACAATAGATAAACGATTCTCTGACCATTCCATTCCAGTCGTGCACACTGCTTTAATCCTATTAGAAGTGAAGAAAGGGACGAAACAAAAAAGCTCAATCCTTTTTCTAGTTTAAATTATTTTAATTAAATATATTTTCTGAGGGAACACCTAATGTGGAAACTTTCTTGCGTTGATTGTTTCTAAACTGAGATCCCGACATCATGTAAGGACGATGAAGATGAAGAGCGTGCACAGGCACTAAATGACACAGGCCCAAAAGGTCGTAGAGATTCACCCCAAAGATTGCAGTCCAACAGGCGAGGCGGGTAGCGAAGGATGCTCGCTGGAAGAGATTACAAATTAAATATATATAGGTGAGGTGAAGGACGCAAACCTTAGGTGTTTTTAGATGCTTCGTATCAGATCCTCTTTGAGCCATCATAGGTTATGTATAAAATAAATTATTTAATAAAAATATATCTTGAAGGAATATAATAATCGATTGCTGTGCTATAGAACTTTGAAGTAAGCTTCAAAAGAGAACTGATGATTTCTTTTTTTTTTGCTCGCAAGTATTATGCTCTGAAATTTTTTATGTGAGTGCTCAAATTGAAAAAGAAGTACTGGTAGATGTTATCAATGACGCAATGGGGTTTTTTTTGGAGGACTTTCAGTTATCCATTGATTCATAAATACCATTGAGTTGTCGAAAGGTAAAACTATCTGACTGTTAATATCGATAGCCACTTTCGATGGAACATGTTAGTATGTAAATTAATACAGTCCCTACCAGCATTTTTTTTACGAGTATAGAAGTTGCCCAAGGACACTTCCTTGTGGGACTCTGGCCGCAATATCAATAATCATTTCCGTGCTTAATACGAAAAGTCTTTCGGTGAGGTACGATTGTAAGATTAGAAAGAGTTGCCGTGGCAGTAGTCGTTGCAATTTATACTCCAAGCCTTCGTGCCAAATCTTATCGAAAGCTTGTGAGACGTCAAGAAATACACCACAACAAATCTTTTTTTCTTCGAGAGTTTTCTCAATCACGTCAGTTATTTTGTGGACTTGGTCGTTTGTAGAATGTTTGACTCTAAATCCAAACTGATAGTCAGGAATGAGACGTCTTTCGTTGATTACGGGTTGTAGTCGTTTTGAAAGTAGTTTTTCGAATATTTTAGAGATAATCGGCAATAGAGAAATAGGCCGATATGATTTCTACTCATTCAGAGGTTTGCCTGGTTTCGGGGCCATTGTAATCTCTGCGACTTTCCATTGTCTCGGAATGTAGAGCAATCTGAACGAAGCGGTAATCAAATATAGCAGTTTGATAAGAGCTTTATTCGGTAATACCTTGACCACCTGCGTTATCAAGTCGTAACCCGGTGCTTTTTTAGTCTTTAGATTTTTAATCACTTCCCTCAGTTCAATTAATGTAACTTTTTTTACTTTAAAGTTGTCAGATGTCGTGACTGGGGAGTCAGGCGTTATCAAAGAGCCGTCGAATAGCTTAAACGCTTCTTCTAAGTGCAAAGCAAAAAGTTCTGCCTTTTCTTTGTCGCTCTTGGCCCAAGTTCTATCGTTTTTCCGAATCGGTGGCGCTTGGATTTGAGGTTTCCGGATGCCTTTTAGCGCTTTCCAAAGTGAATAATTTGATTCTCTTCCAGTGGAGAGATTTTCAAGGTAGGTCGCTATCTTATTGCTTTTAAATTCCCGAATACTCTCTCTAAGGCGATTGCATAGTCGGTTAAGGATCTTTTTAAGCTGCTGTGCACGAGTGATTTGCCATTTCTTTCGTGCTTTTCTTTTCTCCCTCACCAGTTCAATGATTTCACTTGGATACTTTTCGTTGCGGTTAATCTTATAGCTTCTAGAAGGAGTGTTTCTCCATGCCGCTCTTGGGATTGCTTCCATGAAACGATCAACTTCGTCCTCCAGTTCACAAGGTATTTTAAGTTTCAAGCAGCTGTACTCAGGGTTTCCCTTGCTCTCTCAACACTCCTAGCAGAGCTTTGGTTTTGTTTGATCTTACGAATAGTTAACATTTCCGATCCTCATACCATGGTAAGGCCACCGTTACTTCATATATTTCGGCTTGGTCCCAGACAGATACCGTTCGAATAAAGCCATAGTCTGGCATAAAACCGTGGATTATGGTTTCATAATTCGTCTTCAATTCAATTGCAACTAACTGATAATAAATTACGAAAATTATTTTTGTATTAGAGCATCTACGATAACATATGTAGATATGATACAATCCACGTAGTCCATAGTATGGAAACTAATGAATGTTTTCAAATTTATTTGTTATGATGTTTATTCGTTTTTTTTTTCATACAAATCTGAATCTTCTATTAGACGGCAAATGATCAGGGGATCTTCCCTCACAAAAATGTAAGTAGATTAATGTCTTTGCTAGAGAAATACAAACAAAAGGTTCATGTCCTTGCTTGGCATATGAAAAGTCTTCGTTGGCAACGAAATAGATTTAAATTTAGGTTCGACAAATTTGACCACTAGTGAGAACAAGTGCATTTATTCGCAAGTGCCTGCATGTAGTTGCTCAAGCTTAATGGGTAATATACTTTTTGATCCGTAAGTAAACACTTTCTTGACAGTGCTGGCACTACTTCATGTGGAAGAAGGTTCCTTAATTGTTAACGTATTCAGTGATCCATTAGGCTATCGACCAATGATGTTAAGAACTGATGTAGTTCGAAGTTTTATGTACTCGTACTCGTAGGCTACCATCACTTATTCCGAATGCTGAACTACTAGAACTTCTAAATTGTCGAATACCTTTTCATCAAGGTCCCTTATTAAAATACAATCACGAAGTTGAAGTTGAAATTTATTTAGTACAGGGATCCCACTTCTAAAAAATGTTGCCTATTTGATTCAATCGAAGAAGTATAGTACTCGTAGACCAAATTTAATTGTAGCAGATTTAGAAAAAATAAACAAAAAAAATCAATGGCGATGTTTTAATTACTTCAATAATTTTTATATTTGTTTTTTATATTTACGAGTACATCGACTGCCGTAAGTATACGGAAGTGTAGTATCTACTACAATTGTTCTAAAGTGCAGTGCGTAAATGGTTGTTTGTTTTTACTCTAGCCTTGAATTTAGCGCAGTGCATATCCCATCCCCTCATGTTTTCCAGGTTTCGTATTATGCACCGTGATATGTAAAAGGGAGAAGAGAGGTATTACTTCGCATTGGTTTTAATCACTTGTGGGTTGTATCCACAATACATTGCACTCTAGTTTTGGGCGAATAAAAGCCAGGTTGTAAATTCCTCCACACCCATCCAATATACGCTGCTTGTTCGGGATTGTTTATTTTTAAATACTTGTGCACATATTCCCAGCTAATCAATTTTGTTTGAAGGCCGTTCCACCATCCATAACACTTCCGGTAGCGAAAACACCTCGGTTTTCGAAGAATTTTCTATATTCTGCGACCCGGAAAACCTTCTGTTGTAAGGAGCAAGCATTGGTTCCTTGAAACTTTTCTATCTCGAAATTTTTATTGAACTTGATATTATCTACTACTACTCGTAATTGGAAACTCAAACTAGTGGGTCTGAGTTAAGACAGCTTTTGTCGTATTATTTCATCAGTTTATCTATACTCTGGTCTCAAATCTGGTAACAATTCTAATGCAATGATGCTTTCCCCGGTTTAATGACCTGGTTAAGTAAGCATATACATATATGTACAAACATTTCACAGATATCTCGATTGAGAAGTATATAATGACAATTTTTGCTGTCGGATGTTTGTCAAACATTTTCAAAAGCTGTTTTGTGTTTTCTGGGACTTGAACCATAGTTTCATGGCTAACTTCATATTAAGGTCGAATATTCTGGATAATTTTATACAACACTAGAAGACCCGTGTGACTTCATCCGTGCTAAAAGGTCACCAAGAACACTCCCGTGGTCTTTCTGTTAAGGGACTTTAGCCTGTATTTGAAATTCATAAGAAATTATTCCATTTCCTAGGGTTAAAGTGGCAAATATTACGCATCATTTCCGTTCCACAATAAAGAGAATAACTGGAGTTTTGGTGATAGCAATATGTTCCAATGCACTGAAGAAAACCGCATCAACATTGCTGAAGTGATTATTGAGTTATAAACACAGACAAACGGATAGAGATTCGAAAATTTTGAAAATTTCCTAAATAACATAAAACTTCGGTTTTAGCCATTTTGGTAATTGTCTACCCATAATTGTCGATCGCATAGATCATGTAGAGAATTTTTAAATCTAAAATTTCGGTCACGGTCTCAACTCTTGCGAATGTCTGACTAACATCCGAAAGTAAAATTTTCATGAGAAGCTTCTCTCCATCGAAAATGGGTATCGGCTTTGGGTATGGGCTGTGTCAGGGGGAAAATATTTTTATTTTTTTTGTAGAGCATACTGCAACCCAAAGGTACGATTACGTACAGGAGTACATGCATGTACATTACTTTAACAAATTGTTTACAATTGTGACTTGACAATTTCTCACTAAGGTTCTCAAATAGGTATGTGATTGCAGTTTAGGTTTTCTTTGATCAACTTTTATATTTGGAACGCAGTTGCCTGTTGCATCGTAAGATTTTGATCTCAACAAATAAATGGTAAGCAGTTTCATTGAGTTACTTCATCATTTTCTTAAGAAGGTTTCGGTTATTTGTGATATAAAGCTGCCTCCATATTCACTTTTTTTTCCATAATGTTTCACAGATATTACAACACATGGCCATACCCTGGATAGGTCATTTCTGTCGATCCATAATATTCCCTTTTTTTGGTCCTCATTTTCACGAAATATTAATCAGCCCCTTCTACTTGCCATCAAGGTTTTATGACGCTCATAACTTTCCGTCCAATTTAAATAATTTTCGACTTCTTCCTGTTACCACCGAACGTCGCGCTGTGTAGCCGCTCGCAATGAATTAATGGAAAATAATGAGAACTTTTCAATTCACTTGCATGCTCTGCCCGGATATCATTTTGATTCATTGTGTACCATCGTCCTTCTCTGCCTCCTAGACAAACAGTCAGAAGCGAATCGTTAATTAATTCATGACCCAGAGAAAAGGAATCGTAAATCGGAGACCAAAATCCACTCGACTGTGCAAAAGGCTTCTCGGTATATTGAGCGCGAGCGCACGCAAAGTGATTTTTGGAAGTCAAAAAAAGGTCACACAAACCCACCCGAAAACCCAATCGGAATGTGTCAATTAGTGAACTTCGAGGACATTGTTAGCACTTCATTACGCCCGTCCGGGGCGTGCTTGATAGAAAACTTTTTCAAGAAAATTCTCACAAATTTTCACGCAATTCGAATAGATCAGTGAAGCTGAAAAAAAGAACATCTCTCCCGCTGCTGCTGAAGACGCCTCCACCCGGCCAATTTCGAATTCAAATTATCCCAAGGGTTGAGGATGCGAAGGTTCTAATTCCATTTGTTTCATCATCATGTTTGCCACCCGCCCCCTCTCGATGTGATGACTTTGTTTAGAGGAAATTTGCATTAACAAGGCCCGGCCTTAATGATGAGCGTCTCCACAACACAGTTACAGCAGAGAAAAATAAAACAAAGAAAATGACAAACAAAAAGGATGTATAGGACCCGGAGCCCATCATGTACGAGGACAACGATGACTACGTGGTGTGGATGGAGAAATTTTGGCACTCAACCATTTCGCAGTAATAAACTTTTATTGCCACACATTTAGACGTCTGTCCCGATTCGGAGGAGGACTGCACCAGAAACAGATTTTCCGGCGGCTCAGACTGGTTTCATATGTCCTTAATGGCGACACTTGAATGTGGTGGCACGCTATTCAAAACAAGACGATGGAGAACGCCAACAAAGTGCTCTGCCGTTTTGGCGACAACTTACAGCCTTTACCTGCGAGTGGAGTGAGTGTGTGCATCTATACGTATGTATCTGCGTCCTGGTGTCGGATTATTTTTTATTGCACCGCTTTTATGCGGCCATTTTTTATATGGAAATGGATTAACTCCCATCTTCCTGTGGTGTGACGTGCAGCAGGGATTTTATGAGCTTTTCGGGCGAGATCATCCTAGTGCCGAATTACGTTAGACGCTGATGATGTTGTTAGGCAGAGAGGAGTGGTACGTACTCGTATGCTCTGGTTACTTAATTATGTTGAAAATAAAATGTGCTGACCATCTTATAGGATTAATTGGCTAGCATAAGGTTTATTACAAAAAGTCGCAATGGAGTGCCGTAGTTTATGACGGAAACGATGTGAATAGAGTGATTAAATTTATTGCAATAGTTAAATTGAGATTAAATATCAGCTTGATACGTTAATTCTTAACATTGATGACACAGTCTTGAACTTTTTTAACTGGTAGGTAATTTACGAGCAATTTGTAGTGACAAGTAATGAATTTGTTTCCAATTGGGATTAATTGGAGGTGACTAGTTCTCGCCAGAGTTACTGACTAAATCCTTTGATGAGTCACTGAAATGCAAGCGGTAATGCAGATAGATATACGTAGATAGTAAATTCGACGGTGAGTATTTGTGTTAATCGTTGCTATTTTGTATGATATTAAATATGGAAGATAATATCCTTTAGGTGAATTAGTGCTGCTTTTAAGGTCTGCAAGAGACTGGGGATTATTCTTGTAAACCTTTTCTTTCAGATAACCCCATAGAAAGAAGTCTAGATTCTGGAGAACGAGCCGGCCAACCAATTTTTCTTAGATTATTCGGTCTGGTCATCGTATCTCTAGCTGTATGGACAATAGCGCCGTCTTGTTGAAACCACATCTGGGTACGCGAAAGGTGACCCAGCAGCAGATGTAAAAAGTTTTCAAGCATTGCTCTATACTCATCCCCATTTACCGTTAATGGATCCCCATTTGCGCCCTATGACTTTTCCAGCCACGATACCACACCAAATCGTGACTCGAAGGGGATGCATCTACCTCTCCTGAATTATTCGAAAGTCTTCCACACCCCAGAAATGCAAATTTTGTTTATTAAGGAAGCTATTGAGGTGGTCTGACATAATCAATATTTCTGAAAAATAGCGAACTTGAATCTTATTTTCAAGCTATGTGCGGGCCAATAATAACCGACTTGTGTGGTCTCTGTCAAGCAGTTGCTGACTAAATTGAATTTCATATGAAAAATGAAGCAAATCCCTTTTAAAATTCTCTGCAAGGTCGTCTGTGGGAAGTTTAACTGTGGCATCGCCGCCTGCTCTATGTCGAAGGGTGTTCAGCGACAGATGCCTGTACGCAGCTTGTATAGTCTCAGAACTGTTCAAACGCAGGTCACCCAGTTCATCTATGATTGAACACAGTTCCTCCATGCCAAAAAACGGGCAACAAAACTCCTAAAAATATTGCTTCGTTCCAAACTTATGAATATTTAAAATCCATTTAATATTTTTGGACCACCCTGTATTGCGACCAAAATAATTCTTTCGTAGGATGCACAGTTTCCGAGATATTGGAATATCTGGTGATGGAAAATATGTTTTCTGATAGGGCTCCCTTCTTTTGTAGATCAGTGCTCCATATTCCCTGAGAAATTCCTCAACATCCCTGTAAAAACAGCAGTTTCTGATTTGTTCCTTAGGTCAACAGTGATCCGTTGGGAAACCTGTGATAATGCAAACCTGGTCTTTGCTCAGTCCTTTCTTTTAAAGTTCTCGAGAAGTTGTTCAGCCTACTTCAGCTCTTTCCTATTCTGTACGGTCCCAGCCGACAGAACGGTTCTGGTCCACGCACTCCGGCCATTTTTTTGCTAGTCGATCTAGAGTCCAGCAGATGGTGACTTTATTTTTAGGTCAATCCAGGAGCGGTACCGATTCTATGAGTATTTGTCGATCTTCGCTTACAATGTACTTTTCTTTCACGACGCTCTTTATGATTATTTTTAGTACTGACGGTTATTCTTTCTAGCACTACGTGTGGGAAGGTAAATTCGAAACCACATCTAGCATCGCATGGTCTAAGGTTTTTCTTTGCCGTGACCAGTCTGTTTTTTCTGACGTGACGATGGGTCTAACTATCATAGTGTATATCCATTTTAGTGTCACCAGGTGGGCGTCGTGGCTTAGTGGTTAGTGCGTCGGATCACTACGCAAGAGGTTCCAAGTTCGAATCCCAGAAAACACCAAAAAGTTTTTCCACGATCCCACCTCTCGCGAACGTCTTACAAACATCCGAGAGTATTATTGTAACGAGAAAGCTACTCAAAAACAATTTGCTGTTCGGATACGGCACTAAACTGTAGGTCCCTTCCATTCGTGTGAAAAATATTACGCACACAACGCGAGTGGTTGCGAGAAGCTAGGCCCTGGCATTAAAGAGCTGTTGCGCCAAATATTTATTTATTTATTTATTTATTTATTAATTTAAAGACAGACTTTTCTGACGTGACGATGGGTCTAACTATCACAGTGCATATCCATTTTAGTGTCACCAGGTTACATCCCCAGATTTTATCTGAAATGTTCTTGTACAGAATGAGTGTTTAGTTTAGTATTTAGTACTATATCTATCATAGATACTATTGTGAGTCGACTCTAATCCGATTAAATTGTTGTTTTCTTCGTAAATTACCGTTAAGCACAACTTTCGAGGGTTTGGTCACTACGATGCCTCACAAAACGCCGCCAGCGCATTCAGCTGCCAATTTACCACCACATTAAAATGGTTGCAGAGTTTTAAATACTGAAAATTAAATGACAGAACCGAATATAATAAATATTTCTGCTATTTGAGTCATACGAATTTATTGTTCATTATTTCGTATTCCAAACTGAAACATGGTCCTCTACTAGTCGTAATAAATCAATTTTTTTTAGGGGTACGTCCATATTGCGGTGGGTGGCTCGCTTCGCTCCCGACAGAGGTTTTAAACTCTACGGTATTTCAGACTTTTCCCATGTTCTATATAATACATTTATAGTTAGGGGCTGTGAGCTGTGTGACTCTTAGCCCACTCTGTAGGTAGTATACCTCAAAGCGTTTTCTCAATTTTTCCTCACGCAATGACTACTATATTGTCGGCAGTCTATGCTGACTATGCCCATTGTTAGCCTTTGCCGAAGTCCGTCTACAAGTTTGCCTTTGAGAGTGAATATTTCCTCTCCTGTTTTCTTCACATCGACTTTCTTTCTAGCTACTTCATATTTGAGTTAGGAAATGCGGGTACTATTTGACATCTTCTTAGTGAGTCATTTAGTCCATCGGTTAGCTTACGAGGTGGAAACTGCTACCGATTTCCTTGATAATGCCGTCTTGGAAGCTCTATTATTTTCCTCTGGAGTTCCATTCCTTCTCTGGCTTTGGTAGCTAGGGAAATAACCTGACCCCCACATAAGAGTCCCAGTTGATGTGGTAAGACCGTGGTATCCCTAACTCCCTCATTTGTTGTGGTTTCAGATTTTTGAATACAGTATACATCCGGGACGTAACAGTTCTGATTCGTTTCTCCTCAGACAGAAACTCATACATATCGTGGAGCTGTAGATGCCGCGGTTCAGTGCAATTTAAGCCCATGCTTCGCTGTAAGGTATCTGTCGATCAAGAGAAATAAATTCGAAAGTTAATGCTTGGAAGACAGGAAGTTGATAACAGCATCGAGCAGCAAGAATAGGTAAAAAATCTGAAAAATATTATTCCTTGCACAACCAGCTCAGTTCTATTGTATGCAAACACAGACGCCAAAGTATACTCCATTCCTCTGTACCACTTTACACTGCCAACCCTTGAGGCAAACCAATCGAAAATTCTAATTTTAAATAAATTAACTTTGATTGCTGTTATCTACCATCCCCACCACAGCAGAGCACCTCGGCGGCGGGCGTCCAATGATGATTTTCCTAATTAAATATCTACTACGTCTATAGTAATTCAAAATGTAAATATTTCCAACTAATCCGCGTCAACCTCATCCACCAGCTAACAACTAAATAACCAATATTTGCTATCAGAACCGAAGGACTGGACTTCGATTGTTTATCATCGGCTCGTATCATTAAAATACGATCTCATAGCACGCACACATGTTGCTGGTATCTAGCTCATCCTGCGTTCGCTAATCCGTAAACAGAATACCATGAGCGTGGTATCTGATGTCCAGTAGTTGGACGGGCATGAGTATTTTTAGTTTTTTTTTTTTTACCCCACGTAGAACGGATAAAAGAGAGGAAAATTAGTGCATTTCCCGGTCGTTTAGTCTGATGAAGTTTAGCTCTCTCATTAATTAGCAATCATAATGATTCCAGTCGTTCGAACAGGAGCGGACTTTTAGATGTGTTTACCATTAAAACAATGAATGGCTATAGATAAACTTAATCTCCTGTGCAACGTAGTAAAATTACTCAACCGTGAAGCAGCGATAGAATCTAATCTGTGTGTGGTGCGAGGTTAGGAGAGGATTTTTAGCTAATAGAGAATACTGGGTATACGGAGCGTATACGTAATAGAAATTAAACAAAAAAAAAAACCCATGTAGGTTCGAGTGTCAGTGAATGAACCCAGCATTAACTTAGACCACAGTAGGTACACTGTAACTAACCTGGAAGGATATCCTCTACGAATAGGTAGCAATATACATTTCACTTTTACGATAGCATGTATTCGACTGATAGATTAGCCCATTAAGACCTTCTTAAGATCTATAATACCTTAGTTACAACAGGTAGCCTCAAAGAACAAATAATAACATCATGCACATCTTAATGAAGCAATTTCCCATTTACATTACGATCGTGGTTATACAATTATAATCCGAGTCTCTCGGTTACCCCTCCCCCATTCACATTTATGCAACACAAATTTCTTTCATTTAAACAAATCACCATTGTAATGGCGTAATTTAGCAAAATAGCGTTGCATATAGACAGTGAAGTAAAAAAGTTAAAAAAAAAAAGAAAAAGTTGAATCCACCACTGCACACAAATGAAATACATATCCGCCTTCTTGCAGCAGAAAAAAAAGCGAAATGTTCCTTAAATTCCCGCGGAAAGAAATTGCGGTGCGCCACACCATCAACCAATTCGCGGGCTCTTATTTCAAATCCCCACAGCCATGCCTCTCACTGCTTATTTTTTGATGGCTTGAGGTTCTTTCGAAGCAAAGCATTTCGACCGTGACCACCGTCATCGTCGTCGTCGTCGTCGTCGTGGTTCCACCCGTCCTCGTAGCTGTAAGAGCAACACCAGAGGACGACCGACGACGAAGAGTAGTGTAATGCAGAGGTGAACGAAATGGAATGGATGGTGCTGGCTGGTGTGGAGCTGGTGCGAGCTCAAAGTAAAGAAATGAAGGATAATAAAAATTTGTGTTTACTTAATTCGAAATGTTGGGGAAATAAAACATTTTTTTCATTTGGGTTATCCTTTGGACGAGCAATAAGGAAGTAAAAGGTAGTGAAACAAACACATACAGACAGAGTAAGGTTTCCATAATAATCAGGTTACACGCTATGGTCTTTGTACAGTGGGGCAAAGATAGTTAGGTAATGATCGAGATAAGATACAAAGTGATCGTGTACTGGCTACTTGTTTCATTGACGCCATATGCTAGGTTTTAGCATACGTTTATCAGTACATAGTGGGTGGTGTGATTGCTTGTGACTCAAACGTTGTAGGTACGAGTGGTAGCAGGAGACAGCAACCAATAGCCAGCCGAACATAAAGATAAACGAGTAAAATCAAAACTTTTAAGATAACTATAGGTACATCAAAGGGGACCAAATTGAATGTGAGTGTTCTGGGAACCTACTTCACCTAAAAAAAATTTCTATATTCTATACTCGAGGACACAATAAAAAGTGAGTGCTTTGACTTGAGGCATAACGCAGTACAATGTGTTTTCGAAATTGCTGCCGTGGCTCAAACGGAAGGTTTATTAAATTGCTAACATTTGTATTTCATCCATGAAATAATTGGTAGTATAAGCTGGTCGTTCCGCGGTTAAGTGAAGTAATATCATTCGATGTTGGAGGATTTTGTAGGCTAAACATTCGGGCTGGAGGTCTTAGGCATAGCATGCCCCATGACAAAAGAAAAGAAATTCATCAAAATTATGGCTTATCAAAAAGTAACGAAGGAGAGGCAAGTAAGTTGGACAGAAAGATCGTGCATACAGTTACCAATGTACTGATGGTGGCCATAGATGATAGGTGGAAATTTTGATTCATTCTGTCGTGGAGTAGGATGAAGTTTAGAAGATGCAGCGAAACTTTGTCCAGCTTGATGATGGTTATGTCATAAAGTTAGGATATACCATGCTATGCTCAAAATTCTCAGTAAGGACGAGACCATTAAAGCAAAGCAGCAGAGCTTGATGATATTTCTGAGCTCTTCGCCAATAATGTGAGTAGACCTTTTGCATATACTCAAAGAAAACACTTTGGGGGGATACCTGCAGAGCAAAAGAAAAGTTAATCAGCACTCCACAATTGCTCAATATAAAAGGGATGCTGTTCTAAAGACTAACCTGTGAGCTCACAGAGAGGTGCATGAAAACCCAAAGCGGGCCAGGAAAGCTGTATTGGTATTCAGGATCTTCAATGAATGAATTAAGGAACATTGGACGCTTCATTCTCTTTGAACAGAATCTCCTACTGCCGGGCTAATCCGGATCCACATAAATATCACCGACTTATGTGGAGGGTGGCTGAGATAGATTGAAGGCAAAACAAAAAAACGAAAAATAAATTGTGACAATCTGTCATCTCCGCCAAAGCTTCTTGAAATGAACTACTGCATTCTGCGATAATATATTCTTTGACTGAATATTGTATTATTCTTTAGGCAAAGAAAATAATAAATAAATAAACTTAAGGCATAAAGAGTCCATAGCAGGAATACCTGCACCTTCCGACCATTTGTCAGGCGAACATTTGTCAAACATTTGCGAGACTCGAAACGTTTAATGCAATCAGAGGATTGGAAGCTCTACAATACACTCTGTGTGGTAACATCAGGGACTCGAACCTTTGTTACACAAAAAAAAAGAAGACTTTTCTCTAAAAGTGTAAATCTCCAGGACCAGATGGACAGAATGACTGACGTATACATGTAGGCTTATTCATTTTATGCTTCAGGATTTTTAATTTAAATGAAATAAAAAGTATTAAGACTGCTTTAAATTTTCGACTATGCAAATATGCATGGAATACAATATCGGTTAAATGGCTGTCATGGGAGTTTTTACAAACTTCGATTTTTGTGAGGTAATTTTCGATGACTTTTTGGCAATTTTCTGGCTTTATTGCCACCATAACTTCACGGATGTTAGCCAAATTTGAATGTGTTGTGTAACACGTAGTCCCGTCCTATTGGAAGCACATATCGCTCAAATCAATTTCTTCAATGTCAGGCCAAAAAAATTGGTTATCATTTGACCATAGCGAATAGGCCTTTGTCATTTTCAAAAAATATGACCCGATCACGCCGCTGGTCTACAGCGTATACCAAACATTCACCCGTGGTGGATGCAATGGTCTCTTAATGATCACATTTGGATTTTCAGAACCCCAAACTCTGCAATTTTGTTGTGTTACGTAGCCGCGGAGCGAGAATGGATCTCATCACTGTAGCAAAATGGCAGGGCAAGAAATAACTAACTGTCACTATGTATGACAGAGGGATTTAAAAATGTCATACAGCAGGGATGTGAAATGGCAACCTCGAAATGAACAACCCATTTTTTATTATTAATAATCGGATCAACAAATCAGCTATACAAACCATTTTTTGTTTTCAATTATTTAATGTCAATGTAAAGAATGAAATATTCTTGGAAAAAGGCCTGTACAGTAAGTAAGGCGTTGACAGAAAGTTTTGTGATTTGAAATTTTTTTTTCTTTAAAATATGTACCTACCTACGAGTATGTACGAGTACTCGTGCCTTTGGATTGCAGTTAATGAAAATCGGTTTTAACTGTGAATATCTCGAAAACGGTGCGTTCTGCGAACAAAAATATATCATCCGAAATTCTAAGTATTGAAATTCTCTACAAAAGTGGTGCTAAAAATTTTAAAATTTTCGAACATTGAAGGTATCATACATACATCATTCAAAATATCCGACTTCAAATGGTAGTTAATGAAAATGGTTTTTAAGTGCGAATATCTCGACAACTGTCCGTTCTACGAACAAAAATACTGCAGTCGAAATTCTAGGTATTGAAATTCCCTACAAAACATTTGCTGAAATTTTCAATATTTTCGAAAATTTAAAGAACTCAATCAATCATTCGAAATATTCGACTTCAAATGAAAGTTAATGAAAATCGTTTTTGAGTGCGAATATTTAGCGAACGAAATTTTAGGTTCTGAAATTTTCTACAAGTCGGCTTCCAAAAGTAAAATAGTTAAAAATATTTAAAACAAAAAAAAAAAAAAAAAAAAATAGGAAGACGGACAAATAACTTTTTTCTAAACTTTCGACTTTTGGGATGCTATCCCAGAGCCTAACTCTAAAGAAGTTGATGAGAGTTACAACTCACTATTTTGTTTCGTTTTGAAGAATGTGAAACTTTAATCTGCACAATATGTTAGGAGCTGCCTCTAGTTGAGACCGTAAAAATAGACCTACATATAGGCTATACCTTTTGATCGAAGTGTTAGAAGTGTTAGCGCTATGGTCCGCATAAACCCTCCATATCAGGCAAACAAATCCAATTTACCCTACTCTGAGTGAAATAGATAAAAAAAAAAATAGAATCACCTTAAACGTATACTAAAGAAAGGATTATTGTGTTCGCTCTGTCATAAGGCGATGAGGTGCTGCTCTGTGACCATAAAAGTGGGTACACAAGTGGAAGCCTTTGTTATAGCTACTTCTCCATTTTTTTTGACTGCATCTCCTGCAGCTGAATATTTTTTGGTCATTTGTGAATGGACTAATGCAAAAAAACTGGAGAAAATTGCTTTCTCACGAATATTAGCGAAGCGGGTTAAAATAAATGAGAGAGCTTTGCCAAGCACATTAAGGTGTTGCCTGGAGTTTACAATGCATCCATTGTAGTTGAAGATCCTTTCTCCTATTTAGAATTTTTTTTGTGAGTGAGTCTGAGTTACAGGATGGTGTGATGGTGTTCTTATTAGTGATAGAGAGCATGATTGCTTTTGAGTTCCACCATGTCTGCACCACATTTGATAGAACACCACTTCTACTACACTCCACTAATGTCATTAATCCTTTCGTGCACTTTCGAACATAATCCATCCAACATTTGTCACTGTAAGCGCTAAAGTTTAGAGTGTCATCACAATTATCTAATCCTATTCCGTAAACTTTGCCATTCAAACAAAGGATCTCTGTGAATTTTTCACCAAATCATGTAGAACACCCTTAAGAACGTAAAAATCCTTGCAAAGCACTCGCATCCCATTTTCCGTAATTGAAATCATTCCGAGTACTTTTCGCGATTCTAAATCGCGTTGCATTTTGAAATCCTTTATATGCTAATGTAATTATCCAAAGTACGTTCTATTGCCACCATGAAGACGAGGATTTTCTCAGTGTCTTTCACCACCCATTTAAAGCCGAAGGACAACGGAGGATAATAGTAATAATCTAAAGACATAGATAACAACGAGAATTTCCACTGTTTTCGTTTCGTTTTTTCCTTCGATGTGATGGAAAAATCTTTCTTCTTGAGCACTCATTCAATTTCTTTAAAAGGACATCACCACCATCAGCGTGGTCTCGTCAAAAGAGAGTCCTTATGCGTTGCGAGAACCATTATGCGGTTTGCATTATTTTGTATTTTGTGGTTTTTATCTTTAATTCCCCCCCCTGGCTTTCGTCCTTGCAAACAGAAAAAAACATGTCAACTTTGTAGTTTTTTATTCCTTTTACATTCCTTGTCCTGCTGTGCTTTGTGTTTTATTTTTTGTTGCAATGTTGCACTCGACCGAAAGTCGTTTGAAATTATTTTTTAATGCACTAAAAGTCATTTGCATCCAATTTCGCATTAACTTTGACTCTAAAGGTACTTTGCACAGAAAAGTTAGTCCTGCTCGGAGAGTGTCGTCCAGTTTGCAGGCATACGGTGTGTGCGGGAACATTATCCTCTGATAGTGCGGTGTCCTGGTGACAGCAGTGGTCGTGCTGATCATAGTTGTGCGACATAAAACAAACATTAAAAGTGTCATCGTGTCCTGTTGTAATTGCACTAGACAGACAGAGAGAAAAGGACACTCTGAGGAGGAAGTTTTCCTGTCAAAAGGAAGCAAATTGAGTATTTTTTTTTGGAACGGTATGGTGCACCAAAAAGGTGTCGTGCATCATTTTGCATAATTTTTTGCATAGAAATCTGTGTGTTGTACTCTTCAGATTTTTGTGTGCACACAAAAACTAACAAAACCGAAATTACACAACAAAATGAGAATAAAATAAAGTTGATGATACACTCTGGTGGCTAGTGGCACGTAAATTGCAGTTGTAAATTGCACAACCAATTTTAGAGGTGATCGAGTTAATTGAGTTCTGAGGTGTAAATGTCAACATTGTCTGGCGAAACATGAAATCAATTTGGCTATCTGTAGATCTAAATCTCTTGGACTCAGCCAACTGGATAGAGTCAGATGGACGACAGAGCCAATTAGATTGATATCTAAATCCCTGTAGATGTTGGCGCACCTTCATTTGATTGGCTTCATATATTTTACTTAATCGAGTAAGTTGTTTGCAATCAATCCGACTCGAGACGATCAAGTGGCGCGAGTTAATCCTCTGAATGTGAATAAATCAATTGCCACATTCACTTCGTCGTCGTCACTATTTCGCATGGATTCGTTGGGAGCAATAAAAGACTGAATGCAATTTGAGATTCTCTCGATTTGCAAAGTGGTAGTAAAAGAGTATAGCATTGGTCTGCACGCGGAAGTTTGCTTAATACTTTGGGAAATCTAGGTGTGTACGAGTATGATAATGAATGTAGGAGTAAAACAGGAATGAATCATTTACGGTTTAAAGAGAAATTTGTGTAGGACTCTTAAGATAAGATATTTATTTGCACTAGCCTGCCAAATTTGGCAGTTCACGATCAGACTGACCCACTCACAAAGTTATTCCAAAGTAGACGTTTAATAATTTTAACAGTGAAGAGTTTAATGTCACTTTTTAGGTCGTTTTAGTTTTCTTCTCGATATCTTAAAATCGAAGTGCTATCAAGTTTCGTAGCTCGATGTGTTAAAAAAGTTTACCAAGTCGTAGATTTTGCGCTTACGAAATTCGAATTCGAAGTTCGATTGTACAATGTGGGACAAAATAAATTAGCCATTCCTAATAGATCTTTAGATTTAGATAACGCCAGTTTCAATGGCCAAAGTAACGAAAGACAGGAAGAGATATCGATTCCTTCAGCAACATATAGCCCAGAGAAACAGCCATCAAGCCAAGGTGATATCTGTCCTCATGTTCATCGCAACGTTGGTATCTCAAGCGTATACTTTGCTGGTGTATATTGTGAGAGGCGCAATCGGAAAGAGAAGAATTATTCGGCATCCCGAATCTAATACTTCAGTCATTTTAGTCTCTAGTCAGATGAAAATGACTCAAGACAGTTTTGGATTTGGTGTGTGCACACCGCTACATGCCAGGCCCATTGGCCGGATTTCGTTCACATCGACGCCGATGGAAAAGCTGTGAATAATTATATCGGAACAAATTTGCTAGTACAGGGTGTCCGGTGGCAGATTTATGTTTTTAAGCGTGAATAAAACAAAAACTGTGAGACATACGGTTTTATTACTTAGTTTAACATAAAGAGAAAAAATGCGGATTAAATTGTTTTAAAATTATATCATCCAAATGCCGTCCATTTAGTCGCACACACTGTTGGAAGCAGACCACCGAGTTTCATGCCACGTGCTGCAGCATGCTTGGCTGGATGTTGTGAATTTCACGGTGAATATTTTCCTTTAGTTCCATGACAAACCGCGGGTTATTAGCGTAGACTTCACTTTTGATGTACTCCCATTGAAAAAAAAAAATCCAAGGGGTTAAGTCTGGAGACGGCGGTAGCCACGGGACGTCTCAAAAGCGGCTGATCAGTTTTCGTTGAAAATGTTCACGCAGCAAATTCTTGGAGGTTCTTGCGATATATGGAGTTCGAAAGGCCGTTGGTGTTTAAGTCGTGGATTATGTTTTCGTGGAGTCTAGTAGCGAAAGTTTTGCTTATTTACGTGCCCATTCAGGTGAAGGGGGGGCCTCGTCGCTCATGCAGAAATTGCATTGTTTCTCTGGCTGTATGGTATGTGGTATAGTCTTTTTGAAACCACATGTCGTCTACATCCATATTTTGCAACTTAGACACAAAAAACTGGATTATCATGTCGCGATAGCGAACACCTGACCAGCTAAATTTTCAATGAAGAATGGTCCGATGATGCCTCTAACCCAAAATCCGCACCAAACAGTGACAGGTTATGGATGCATTTGTTTCTCAAAAACCTTAGATTTTCTCCACTCCAAATTCTACAGTTTTGACGATTATCAAAGCCATCAAGATGAAAATGAGCCTCATCGCTGAAGATGATTTGGTTTGAAAAATCAGCAACCACTTGTTATTGTTCCATAATCCATTCAACGAACTCTCTTCGCTGTGCGTTGTCAGTAGGTTTCAGTTCTTGAGTCAATTGCACTTTGTTTGCATGAAGAAGCAAATCTTTCGTGAGATTTTCTCGAAATGTCCAATTCTTGACCATGGTGCCGAAAAGATGTTCCTGGACTCTCAACAACACCCTCATGAACTGCTTCAATGTTTTATGTCTAACGACTTGGTGAAGGACGGCCAGAGTGTCTAAGATCACTAATTGATTCAGTCTCCCTGAATTTTGGAATTAATCTCTTCACAGTTGGTGAAGTTAAATCACTAGTCCGACCATATTTTGTGTGAAAATTGCGAACTGTAGCTGTCAAACCTTCATTATTTTTAATATATTGCTCAAAAATGGAAACGCGTTGTTCTTTCATGTACCACTCCATTTTTAATAACCCTGAACTGTCAGCTGTCATGCTGTCTTTTTTTTTTTTTCGTTGGCAACACTTTATCATACAAATGGCAAACGAAATTAAAAAAAAAGGTTAGACTGCATGGTATCAATTTCGTCCAAGCCGTAACCGAGATATGTACAATTTACGTAAGTCCGCTATTAAATAAAATATAAGAGCAGCATTTAATTTTGTAAGCGCAAAACTGAATTTGACATTACCAAAGGGCTTTCTAGAAAATTAATCCGAGGACAGATAGACGGGCAGGATTGCTGATTGATTGTTCTTTGAGTTTCGCTATCATAGTAATACCTTCCCAAATTGATCAAAATATCGAGATTGCAATTATTCACGAAAACAATACTTTCCCTTCCTAGGAGCAAGTAAAAATAATAATGTGATACCTTCTTCAAGAAAATAACGTCTACTGCTATTGAGATTAGTCAGTCTGGTTGATAAGAGTTGAAATCTACCAGAGACTGTAGGTCAAATGACTTAGAGTAACCACTGATAGCAAGTTCTTTAGGACCAAACATTTGAAATTTATGATCACCAATAGAACGGTTGCTCGAGATAAAATTACAATTCTGAGCGCAGTAAAGACAAGCCTTGAGAAGTAGAAAGATTGGCCCGAATTTGAATGAGATTACTTCCACAGCAGCTCTAGAAGTAATTCTCGACATCTTATGGAACTAATCCTAATATATTCACACTGCGCAATTGAGATAGCAATCATGAGAATAACAATAAGAGGATAGAAGTAGCTTAGTAGCGAGACCCAATTTCCAATGGAGCCCTTCCTCTTGAAATCCCAGATAAATAAAAATAGCTCAGCTAAGAACTTCACTACGCAAATATTAATCAGAATGAACGGTTCAGAGATGCCACTATACGTATAAATGCATTCTTCCAAAAAGTATGCCATATAAAAAGGGACACACAAAGCAGTACTATTCGGGCTAATAAATAAATACTTGGAACCAATTGGTAGCTCAGTCAAGTCATCTCAGAAAAGATAAGTTGAAAAGAACAAAAATTAAATGAGTTGATCTTTGAAAAGTACTCCCAATTCACAAAACTGAAACAATCCCAAATACCCTACAGAAATTTTAAATCAGGAATCTAGTACGAGTACTCGCATCCTAAAATAGGCTACGCAACTGAAAACTAAACAAAAAATACCGGAAAAAGTTAAACCTAGCAACGGATGGCAGCTGTAGATTTTGGAAAGAAGCGGAGGAGATTTGGATCAATTTCTAGGAAACTACGAGCCAACGATTAGTAATAGAATGAGTACGAGTAAGTTGTTTGGGCGCCACACGAAATAGACAAGGAAGCTAACCCTCTCAGAACATGCTCCTTATAGTAAAATTTTTATAAAACTAGATTGGAAGAGGTGCTCTGATCTGAGAACAAGGTCAGTTAGCAAAGGAGAGGGCACGTGAAGTATGTTTACATGTTCCAGGTAATAATCCCCAGGAAGAACTTCAATGAAAGTGTTGTTGTTTATGACATTCATTGTAGGTGCTCTTATTCTTAGACCGGTTGAAAAGAAATTGAAAAGTGTATCTACACGTATTGTATGTTGAGATGACAAAAGAAAGTAACGAGCTCCGTCTTATGATTTCAAAAACTGTTGTGTTGCGCAGGAACGCAAATCAATAATCTCTACCATCTGGGTAATGTGCGTTTGCGTATTTGGTTACCCATCAACAGCACCCATATCAATCACCGTGCAGGAGCCGCGACTGCTCCATCTTATCTTCCGCAATGTCATGGGTGCGTTCCGATGGTTTCAACGGCGGCAGAGGGAATCTCAATTAATTTCCATTTGACATCGATGACTGGCCGCGATGAGCATGTACGCCGCCGATTTAATGATCCTCCCGTATGTGTGTTTCAAGCAAAAGCCACATTGCTCTCATTTATGCGCACATCATTTGCATTTAAATTCTGTTAACAACGGTGTTGTTGTTGCAGAAACCGCGCCGGGCAGCAACGCAGCTACTAAATATAAAAACGCACGAGTTATTAGACACCGCAATGTCAACATAAATCCATCATCTCGATAGCTACAGCATGGATGTCATGTCAAGGTTCTATCGCGTTTGCTTTCAGATGTACAGCGGTGGTGGAGTGGCTTTCAGCAAAGTTGTGCTCTGAAAAACTACACTGGCGTGGTGTGGCATCTATAGAAAAGGTGGATGCCGGCGTGCGGTGGTGGTTGAATTCCTTCCTCATTCACTCAGCCAGCGCTCTGATGCTGTCAATAGACATGCAACGCAACACATACTGGTAACATAAAATTTTAATTAAAATTTTAATTAATTCTATTTAATGCGCAAATAACATCCATCATTAATTTAATTTCGCGCTCGGTTTTTTTGTGTTGCTCCATTGAAATGGAGCGCGCGATGATGCCTCACTGTACTGTATACTTCGCGGGATGGGAGGTTTTATTTTTTCCGTATTTCGCGCACTGTTTTTGTGAAGCATTTAGTTTTTTATTCATGGAAATATGTTTACAGGAATTTTTATTGGGGAGCTTTTCTGTAAGGAAAATCGAGGAAATAAAAATGGGAAATTTAGGTTAATCAGATTTTTGCACGTCATCCTGAATGCAGGATAAAAACAAATTACGCTGATGTGATTAAGTTGGAGTGTTACAACATGCTCAGTGCAATGGATTTGAAAGACTTATGTAAGTATTTTTCTGAATGGTGTTGGATTATGAAAGAGCGGGTGATACGTGGTCGTCGAACTTGGATTGAGTTGGAAACAAGATTGGTTTGCATATGCAGTGAATACGAAAATTGGTCTAGTAACCGGAATGCACAGGGTGCATTTCTGAATAATAGTACAGAAAAGTGAAATTTTATACTCTTACTATCTGATCTCCATTCTGTTGTGTACTGATAGAACATGTATATCAGCAGAGTTCCTACTTTCACTACTTTCGTATTGCTTTTCTTAACTTTCTTGGTTTTTCATTTATTTCATCAGGAAATACAAATCGTCATGGTGTAGACGTTTTACTGCAGTTCATGAATTTTTTTGAAATGAATCTAAGAGACTACATATGCTAAAATGGATAACTATTTCAACAGAAATAAGAATTTAATTTCCCTACGATTTATAAGGCAACACTACGTCTTTTCCCGGTTCATCACGTTTTTAAAAAAATATACATATAAAGTGGGAACACTGACTATAGCACATACACACATATCTACTCAAACAGGTAGAACAGAAAAAGAAAGCCAAGCAGAAGAAAACACGAACTGCACTATCCGCTTCGCTCATCCGTCAGACAATCGGCTCTACTCACTTGTCATCATCACTGAGAGATGATTAGGGATCATGTCAACGAAAAAATTCATTAAATTCTGAATTTTTCAAAGTGTACTTGGTTTGAATTTCACATCCCTGCAATATGGCATCTGTCAAATCCATCTGCCACGCATAGTGACATGTATATACAGTTAGTCACAAAAGTCTACATACACCCTTAAAAAGTGCAGCATCTAATAACCAGCGTAAAATCCAATATCAATTTTTTTATTAAATAACTTCACTGTACAAAAAAATATTTTAAACAAAAATACTAATGATAAAAACTACAAAAGAAAAAAAAAGTAAAATGAACAAATAAATTAACATCACAAAAGTCTACATACAGTAAAAGAAAACATAAAAAATATGACATTCAATATTTTGATATTTTGAAAACTCGAGGCGTTTTTGTTGGTTGACCTTGCTGATCAGGGGCTTCTTCCTGGGCACTCTTCCATGAAATCCTTCTGTATGAACTTCCCTGTCGGTGGTATTTGCGATGTCTTCAGCCAATTTTGGAGCACTAAATAGTCTTAGGGTTGGATGTCACTTTACGAAGGATGGTCCAAACATCTCTTGGATTTAACATCTTCGGACGCCCAGAACGAAATTTATTTGAGACATTTTCCCTATCATCGTAACTTTTTATTATAGACTGGACTGTTGCGTGAGTTTTATCAACAATTCTTCAAATTTTACTGTAACTTTTATTCTCTTCTCTAAATTTAATAATTAAATTTCGAATTTCCAATGGAACTTCTTTCCTACTCGCCCATTTTAAAAATCTCTAAATTACACATGAGACTAAAAGAATAATGAAAAGTCTCAGTTCACTAAAAAACCGAACGGAACTTCATTTGGTTAAGTTGGAGTTTCTATGAAAATGCAGCTGTATGCTGATTTTTGTGAGGCGAATTTTTTTGTTTATTTTGCTATTCTTTGTAATTTTAGTGTTTACGGTTGATTCTGTTTTTCTAAAAGAGTTATCTGGTAATAAGAAGACATAATGACTGCCAAGTCTCTGCTGGTGTTTAGATTTCATAGTTTTTAGGGGTGTATGTAGACTTTTGTGATTAACTGTAGTTAGTTCTTGCCTTGTCATTTTACTATATGGATCGTTTAACCACCGCTCAACGCATTTAAATTGTTGTATCTTACTACAAAAATATGAGTTCTGTAATATCTATGTATAGCAATTTGACGCCGATTTTTCGAACAAAATGTTCAGTGATGTGGCCAATTTCTCACTCAGCGGCTACGTAAGTAAACAAAATTGCAGAATTTGGGGTTCTGAGAATCCAAATGTGATCGTTGAGAGGCCATTGCATCCACCACGAGTAACAGTTTGGTGCGCGCTGTGATCGGGCCTTGTTTGTTTGAAAACGATTAAGGCTCCTCTGTTACGGTAAATTCTCTTCACTATGCTCAAAATGATTAGCATCTTTTTTTGGCCTGAGATTGAAGATATTGATGTGAACGACATGCGGTTTCAACAGGATTGAACTACGTGTCGCACAACACATGCAAATTTGGCTCTACTCATATTGCACGAAAAGTTCCCCGGTCGTTTAATTTCGAGATTTGATGACACAAATTGGCTCGTTCAATCTGGCTCCATTGGATTTCTTTTGATGGGCCGGTGCTAAAGATCGTGTCTATACAGACAATTTCCAAACTTTGAAGCACTTAAAAATCAACATCCGCGAAGTTATGGCCGGAATACAGCCAGAAATGTACCGAAAAGTCATCGAAAATTACCTCACAAGAATCGAAGTTTGTAAAAATTCCCGTGGCCGCTTTTTAACCGATGTTGTATTTCATACATAATGGCATAATCCAAAATTTAAAAAAAGTAAAGAAAATAGAATTGAAATCTTTAATATTTTTTATTTCATTTAAATGAAAAATTCTGAAGCACAAAATGAATAACTCTGTAGTAGAGATAGTACGACCAAAGCGGGAAGTCTGTACGGAACTGGATTTTCGATTTTTGAAATACAGTGTACTGTAGAGTATCCACAATATATAATTTTCTAAGAAATTGCCTACTTGTTTGTGAACTTAGAAGCTGATAATGTAAGGCATGCACCATAAGCTCTCGGATTATTTAGAATGCTTTCGGCTACGAGCAACCACCGAAAAGAGGGATGAAAACGTACCTGTTGACTGCAATATCAGCTCCATTTTGACTAACGTACTGCGGAAATATCTTCAACCGTTTCTCACCACAGAGCAGATAGTTCACATGGTTTGTGCTAACACATTTACAATTCTGTTCAAGTCAATATAGGTTCACAGCTAGCTACGAGTAAGAAGTTCGGAATAATCTTGCAGGCTGACACTTTTTTGAACAGGTGCCAAGGAATATTAAGTATCTAGGAGTAAGTATACCTAAATGCCTGACTAACTTGGAATTTTCAAGTTGAAAAGAATATCCGAAAGGTGAAAAGGGCGTTGTACCAGTGACAAGAAAGTATGATAATTCTTTCTGCTGCTTCTTCTTCTTAGAGAAGAAAAAGGCATCCACATCATTAAATTTTTATTTGCACCAAAATGCTTAATCCTGAAACTCGTGAAAAATTAAATAAGGAAGCTGAATAGGTATGCCTATGGATAGGATGAAGAGAGTGCGAGCTACCGAGAGGAATCAAACAATTTCAATTAAGGTTGGATCACTTCTGGATAAGAACACAGGAGAAATAAGTATCTTATATGAATGGCAGAGCCGGTGCAGATATCACATTTTTAAGCTTAGGTATTGCTATCCTCCCTGTCATTTTCAAAATTGATAGAGTTGCTCTGCTTGACAGCGGGCTGTTGTTTATCACCGCCGTCTAACAGACTACCTCAACTAATAAATTCCCTTATTCGTCTCTACGGGCTTCCGTTAGGGCTTCGTAGCAGTGAAGGAACATGTTCTTCGTACTTTAGTATAATTTAAATTAACAGCTCTCTATGAGGGCCACTTTGTAGTGGATAGTGCGTTTGGCTGTGACCCGAGCTGTGCACGAACCTTAACCAAGAGTCACTTGATTATAAAAGAGCAGGGAATAAAATCGAAGTTTCTTTAACCACTACACCAAAAGGAGGTTTCTACTTGGTAGCACTTAGTAGTACAATGGACCGAAAATAGAGTCTGAGTGCTCTGAGTGCTCTGGAATTTGGAAATTTCCTTAAAAAAAAACAACACCTCTCTATTGCTAATTTAATTGTCTGAGTCCTTGATTGCTGCTCGGAAATTTAGGACATTTAAAATACTGAATACGTACCTCATGTCGATTTGATAAGGGAATGTCTAGGGCCCTATGTGATAGCCTGGTAGTTTCAGATCATCTTTCCAGGTACAACAAAAAAACGCTGCGGGTACCCTTGCCTAAAAACTCCAGTGTTTTGTAAATATCTATAGTGGCTATATGCCTACTGAGTGATATCAAAAGCAGTCTTAGAGCGTAATATCTCATTCCTATTTAAGTTTCCATATTCAGCCTTGAAATCAACAGAACGGTTGCTGCGTACCCATTTAGAATTCTAGGGTCTTCAAAGGACAAAAAGTCACGTGAGAATAAGGTCCATTGTCGTTATTTTAGGATTATAACCGCGGTGATAGAGATTAAATAAATCAGATGAATTTAGTTTAAGTGTTCTTTTTTATTTCTTCCAGGTCTATCTCTAAGCCTAAGATATAAGTTTTGGCATTTCGTATGGGTAATTATCACTGGCCTTTTGCACGTGTTATTAGACTTTTCGAGAGTTCTAGGGACCTGTCAGTGCTTCTTTCGAGTCTTGACGTTCGAACTCCTAATACACTGTCAAAAAAGAGGGAAGGAAATAAAATGAAACGAAACACTAATAAGTACCTGACAATCACTTAAGTTGAAATTCAGCTACAGTCAACGAATTTCCTGGAACCGATCAGCTCAGTTTCTCTTTAGAATAGGTCACCGAAAAGTCAATCTTTCATCGTTTTAATACGGATTTTATCCTCGACTAAGTGGGTGGAGCTGAAGGGGCATAGTACTCCCGCAGTCTTTTAAATTCTCCTTGTTCCCCCGTGCGCTAGCTCTACTGACAAATTGCAGTAAACTTCATTCTTGCAAAAAAAGAGCCCACAGTCGAAATGGGAGATAAATCCAATCCATTCCTTCATCCTTTAGGGCCATGAATAGAACAGCATAAGAACACAGTGTCCTGTGCAGCTTGCGAAGCGAAAAGACTTTGCAACTACTTAAAATTCACATTCATGTGACAGTTGCTCCACTCACTCCTCTGTTTTATTCTCTTTGCTATTTATTTTGAGGACGATGGAGAAAAAATTCTTCAAAAACTCTTTAAGGTTAGACATGGAACAAAGAATGACTGGGAAAAACTTTTCCCCTATGTTACCACGTGCCGTGACTCTCTGTGTGCCTGGTAGCAATTTTCGTGAATCCCAAGTAAATTGTATCCTCTTCGTCCTTTCAGTCAGAGACTTAGTCACGATTGCAATGGCAGAACTGTAGAAATTCGACTTTGTATGCATATGCATGCATCCTCGGGTGCCAGGATAAGAATACCAAATGGCAGGTGATGGAAAGACAATAATTCACATCCTTAGGAAAATGGTAATTTCATTGGGCCAAGAAAAAAGCACAACTCTCCAGGTATGAATATGTGTGCGGGTGGGTGCTCTGAAACTTCGTTATGCTAAATGTCGATATTGTCAGGAATTAGAAATGACTTAACATACAGAACTGTCTCACATGCAATGAGAGATTGTGCTGCCAGATCCCACTGACGCGACCTTAGGGTATAAATCAATCGGATTTCGATTCGGGGAAGTCATTCTTTTACATTCGAAGGATTCATTTTTATTTTCCTATGGCGAAAAATTAAATTTCGGTCTGTCGTCGGTCGTTGGTCGGTGTTGGCTTTTGATGGGAAATTGGATTGAAGGGGAATAACTCATTGGGACTTTGTCTTCATTTGGCAGACAAGTGAGTGTTTTTAGTTCAAAATTCTTTTCCTTACATTTTTGTAGTTGTAGTCCCCATAGGGTAAACTTTTTTTTAAAAAAAAAAAGATGAATTTATGATTAATTAAAGAGTTTTGATCATCACATCATTAAGTAAAGGGTTGAGATTTCACATCCCTGTCATATGGTATCTGTCAAATCTTCTGCCCCTGTTTAAAACATCAGCTTTAAGGCCCACATGTATTTTTAAGGAAAACTCAACAGTAAACAATAATTTAAATGCAAATCATCAAACGTTAAATAAAAAGTCCTCAGCTTATCAACTTAACGACTTTTATAGTGCACGAAAAACCGTGTTGATTGTGTATGCAAGCAGCTTGTGAATTATAACCTCCTTATTAATAAAACAAATTAAGTGATGCGTAAAGCATAGAAATAACTTAACTTTCCATAAAATAAATAAATACAAACTACACAGGAACGCTACAATCCGTCCGATCGGATCGTATGATACCCTATTCTATTATATTCTCTTCTGTCCCCTAACCCACCCGAACAATGTGGGCGTGGCGTTGTGAATTTTTTAAATCAAATACAATGTATCTTTCAACTAGGAGATTTAAAAAAAAACTGTTTTCACAGCATTTTCTTAAAACAAAATGGGCGTGGCTGTCATCATTTGTAACCGAAGTTCACGGATTCTGATCAGATATTCGCAGTAAAACATAACCATCACCATAAAAAAGCTATGAAAAAGAAAAATATATTTTTTTTTTCAATAAAACGCTGCCAAAAAGTTGGCGCGACAAAGCACGATGTATGGACAGAATGTAGAAAAAGTCAACGTGACTTTGAAAATGTTTACATTTGTACTGCTTCGGATTATTGGAATCTTTTACATGCGGTTTCACATACAAGGCCCTAGCGTTATTATTTATGTAAGTTACAAACTATGTGTCAAAATTAGTATACCCTTAAATTAGTATATTTAGCAATTATTAACTCACGAACAATGGATAACCATGAGTTAAATTAACTACTCATTACACAGAGTTCATTAATACAGGGATTAGTAAGTAAATAAATTAGGTAGAATTAAGAGCTTGCTAGGCCTCAGTTGGATGGGCTACATTAAGAAAACGTACAAAGTTTTTGTCCACCTTCGCAGATATTTCGATGCTGCAAACACAAAGAAGTTCGCGTTCAGGCGAACATTGTTAGTTTTATGATCTTCATTTGTTTGGTTGTATATATTCATTATTTTCTCAATGTAATCTGAAAACGTTTAGCGGAACTTTTAATAGCGCACAGACAAACAGATAGACAGACAGGTAGATACACAGGCAGAATTGAGAGACACACTTTTTTGTTTTTCTATTACACAAGGTGGCGCAAAAGTCATCACCCTATCGGAAGATGCTGTCATTTTTGCAAATGGTGTCTTATGCCATCGTGACTATGACATTTGTGAAGCAAACAGAAGCAGATTACATGTAGATAAACCATGGATTGCTATACTCTTCAAGAACGCGGAATAATTGTGTCAATGTTTTTGACATATTAACGGTCGGTAGTTTTGGCTCAACTTGAATTTCGTCGTCGATTGCCTTTTCGTGTGGCATCAACTGGGCAAACATTCTGGCATTTAGCCTCTTGACTCGAGGAGACTGGTTTAACGTGGAATAGTAGCAGATGAGGCCGGTCCCGGAGCAGCCTGTAAATTAAAGCCAAGTCCTCCTCCCTTCTCCTGGCTGCTTAATCTCCTTTTTGGCGATTTACACTGGCCCGCATTATCACCCGATTTGATAGTTCCAGAAGTTACGGGTCTATACGACCAAGCCACAGACCTTGCCGGCCCTAAAGGAGAACATCAGACAAGAAGTGGAGAGTTTATTGCCAGAAGTTTTGAGAAAAGTCATGGAAAATGCTGTGGAACGAGCCCGAATTTACATCAAATCTGTGTGCGGCCACTTGACCGATATTATCTTCGCGACTTAGTGGACAAAAATTTAAACGTCTAAATAAATATAATCAACAAACAGAACCAATTCTTGTTATTTAAAAACAAATTTACTGCCTTAGGAAATCGAGTGAAGGCTTTTGCGCCGTTTAATAAAAATCTCGAGTTCGAAAATTTACACAAAACCAATACTTGTCCTTACAGGTGCAAGTAAAAAGATTATAAAAAACCGGAAATTCATTAATAAAATTTGTTGTGGAAACACTGTCTACAGACTCTGGCTTAGGTAGCTACAGTTTGGGTTACGCTTTCTATCCTTCGAAATTTGTTCTTTTAACAAATTCAAATTTCCTCGTTGCGTTCTTAATTTTTCCTGGAAGAGTAAGTCTTGCAGCTAAACTTGCATATTTTCAGCGTTGTACCGTTTCAATCTGCAACAAATCAGAGGTTTCGCTTTAAACCTAGAAAATCCTAGAAATTACAGGACATGCTGGTTTTCTGGTGAGCGTGTTTTGTGATATATACTCATAGATATAAGGTATTAACTGATTGGTTATAGAATATCATTTTTTTGTATAAACTTGTACCATTTGAGATGCCTGCAGTACCGGCCCATCTGCCGAAACGTAATAAAGACTACTTCATGGACAATATAGCAATATGTGGTGACATCCTATCGGGAGACAGTTGAGAGGGTCCCTGTCTAAAACCTGTGTGTGTTGCAGCAGCTACAGTGTGCGGCACCATGTGCGACAATAAAAGTACTGCCTAGGGAGGCCCGGAATGAATTGCATTTGGCGCCATTAAGGTTAATTCCTAGTTAGTTGGCCTCAATTAAAGTAGTCAGAAACCTTACATACAGTAAATTATATGTACTAAGATGACTGATCTTATTTTGAGATGCTGTCTTCGACTTCGACTTCGACTGCAATCTGAGGAAAGTGAAAATTTCCCGTCTCACCGTGGGTTCATACGGTCAATGACAATGGGCCGTATGCATAAAAGCTAGTAAATGCTTTTACTAGACGATTTTTAAGTAAATACATGATTTTCATATGTATAAAATTTAAGTAAATGCTGGAGAACAAGCTATTAAATATTTTATATCGTTGGTTAATAAGTCCCTGGAAAATGAAATAAGGAATACTCTTTTCGGTATAAAAATATTTTATTTTTCAACATAGTCTCCCTTTAGCTCTATACACTTCATCCAACGTTTCTCCAATTCTTTGATGCCCTCCAAATAATACGATTTCTCAAGCCCCTCAAAATAAGCGTTTGTTTCAGCGATGACCTCTTCATTCGACCCAAATCCGAGCCATTTCTGCATGTTTGGAAACAAGAAATAGTCGCAGGGATCTAAATCTGGGGAATAGGCTGGATAAGGGAGGAGTTCGTAGCCTAACTCATGCAATTTTGCCATTGCGACTGCGAACTTGTGCGCCGGTGCGTTGTCCTGGTGGATAATAACTTTTTTCTTCACCAAATGCAGCCGTTTTTGCTTGAAATTGGCTTGGAATCGCTCCAGCAACTCTGCGTAATATGCGCCAGTGATCATTTTACCCTTTTCAAGGTAATCGATGTGAATAACACCGCGCGCATCCCAAAAAAATGTCGCCATGTTTGCTGACAAACCCGCCTTGTCCTTCTTCAGCTTCGATTCACCAGGAGAAGTCCATTGTTTTGATTGTTCCTGTTTCCTTGTCAAACGAATGCGTTTGTTGTCGATTGTGAGCAAACGCGGCACCCATCATGCTTAAAGTTTTTCATGTCCAAATATTTATGTAAAATCGAAATTACTGAGCCATGTGATAAGCCTGTGGCCTCTTCAAGCGCACTTTCATTCGCGCACTTTCACTCGCCGATCGTCCACTGTCAAACCATGCATTTTGTCGACCATTTTCGGTGTCACTTGTGCTTGAACAACCGCACCGAAATTGAGTAAACCAGTGGTGAATGATTCCAATCGATGGTAAAGAGTCCCCATAATATTTGTCAAGCTTTTGATTGGTTTGCGTGATAGTTTTTTCTCGCAAAAAATAGTGTTTAATGAGCACACGAAATTCACTTTTTTCCATTTTAACGAAAATGCTGGTAGGCGTCTACAATTAGCCACATAAGTATTGATACACCCATTTTCTCTGTATAACACAAGCAAAAACAGATTACAGAAGCAAGAAAATAAACAAGTAAAATTTAATTCTATATATTTGAGCAATATACATAATTTTAACATAATTTCATTTTAGTTTTTTGAATAAAAGAACAAAAGAAATAAAAAGTAATAAACTCAACCTCACAAAAGTATTGATACATATTTAAAATTCTTGCTTAAAAAATAAAAGAACGTAATTCAATATTTTGTTGGGTTACCCCGAGATTTGATTACGGCTTCTAATCTTCGTGGCATCGATTCCATCAACTTCTTGCAATAGTTTGGGTCAATATTAGCCCATTCTTCTGCAAGAGCGGTTTTTAAAGTCGCCTTGCTAGAAATCCTGTGTTTTCTTATTTGTTTCTTCAAATGTGCCCATAAATGCTCAATCGGATTTAAATCCCGTGATTGCGGCGGAGTATTGAGCATTTTGGGGGTGTGGGCCACATATTTGTGTCATTTTTGTGACTTTTGGTGAATAACAACCTTTTCTTCTGATTTACCACCGAAATGTATGGCTTGCGTATTGCAGTTCTCCCGTGAAAGTTCCTTTCCCGAAGAACACGTCTCACTGTCTCGCTTCTTACCGTAATGTCCAAGCTTTCTTTCAGTTGAGTCACAAGTTTTGGTTCACTAATATCGGGTTTTTTCTCCACTTCTCGAACCAAATACCGTTTATTTTGAACACTTAGTTTTGTTAGTCTACCACTGCGACTCTTATTTTCCAGAGAAATCGTTTCTTTAAACTTCTGGACTATTTTCTGTATTGTTGTGAAACTTCTGCCAACAATTTTCCCAATATTTTCGTAGGATTGTCCTTCCGTGTTTAATTTAATTATAATTTTCCGCTCTTCTAATGTAGTTTCCTTCATTTTCCTTGATTCAATGTTTACCGAACACAAATAATGAATGCCAATAACTTGTTCTCAAAACAGGGAATGAGGCAAACAAAGTATACGTTGCTCAGACGGCATAACGCTACTATTTTTGGCGCCTAAATGAGTGTGTATCAATACTTTCGTGGCGTGGAATTCTGTCACTATTTTATTTATTATTATTTTTTGAATATATGAGATTGATTTTGATTGAAATTGTGCAATTGAATAATTTTGTTTTTTTACTATTGTTATGCTGGAATTCGTATTGAACCCACAGAAAGGGGGGTGTATCAATATTTTTGTGGCTAACTGTATATAAAATGGCTGCCACAACAAAACTATTTGACAGATCTGTCTGAAAATTTGGGTGTGTTCTTTTGAAAGATGATTCTTGACAAAAAAAAAAAAAATAAATTTAAGGTGACGACACAATTTGTGTTAATTTTCAGGGACTTATAGACCCACCCTCGTATGCATAAAAACTAGTAAGTATTTATTTTTTGTAGCATTTACTTGACTTTTTTCAAGTTGGTGAATAGCAACTTGAAAATTTGCTGGCAAATACTTTTCTGTTTTAAATAGAATCTAAATATTCGTGCGTCTCATTTTGAAGCAATCAGGTCGCCATACGAGTATTTCCCGAAATGGCTGCATTTTTACGTATTGATACCGAAAAAGTTTACAGAAGCGAAAGGTTACCGAGTCTAATTTTAAAATGCTTTACCGCTTTGAGAAGGAAATCGTAGAATGGTTAAGTGAATACTTTTACTATATATATGGTTTTATTCGAAAGAATGAATTGTTTCATAAATTCATATATTTTACGGCATTCAAACACCTCAAGAAAAGATGAGGATCTTTCTAAGATACTCGTACGTTGGCGATCCTGGATTTCAAGATGACGTTGGTATGGGTATTGGCGTACATCAGTCATAACAGATAAAACCTCTCATTGGATAAAGTTTCCTTCCAATTCTGAGGAACACTTGAAAGCAAAACATGATTGGCTTAGCAAATACAGCTTCCCATCTTGTATAGGAGCCTTGGACTGCACTCATGTAAAAATAATAAAGCCTCACTTCCATTCATTTATTTCATTTATTTATTTATTTCATTTATTTATATATGCACATCTTTTACAATAGACTTAAAGTCTTAAAACGCAAAAGTTACAAAAATTAAATATATTAAGTTAAACAATTCAGATCTAATTAAAATAAAGGATAACATTAAAGAGTGAAAGAAAAATAAAGAATGTAAATTTAACTAAGATTTATAAATAGGTTAAATTTCAAAAATAATAAATAAGTTAAAAATTCAGAAATTAAAAATTATTGTCTGCCAGATACCTGAATAAAACTGCCCCAAAATTCTGGGTTCCGCGGAGCCTTCTAATGTCGAGGGGTAAGGAGTTCCATTGCTTTATGACGTAAACAAAAAATTTACGTTCTGTAGTAGTGCATGTAAATCTCGGTTGCACAAAAGCAAAGGAGCGATTGGAAACAGGAAATTCAATTTTATCAAATAAATAACGCGGCTCCTTAGTTATCAAAATATTATTAAATGTTTTAAGGGCACAGTATTTAATATATGTAGAGAGGCTACATCCTAATACATTTTTCGATAGGGTCGATATATGATCAAAACGATTAAGATTATATATGTACCTGACAACGTTATTAAAAGCCACGGTAAGGTTTCTTTTTGTCTCGTAGTTGAGGCTACAATAAATTTCGCACCCATAGAATATTATTGGCATTATTATGCTTTTTGCAATGCTTAATCGAATGTGTTGAGGTGTAAAACTTTTGGAGAGGGACAAGCTTCGTAAGCAGCCGTAAATTTTACCGATCACCAACCGGACGTGGCAGCTCCAACTAAGTGTATCATTGAACCATATGCCTAGATTTTTGGCTTTTTCGACATATTGTAGTACAGTATTACCCAAATAAATAGGTGGAAAGTAGCTGACATCAAGTTTATTTCTATAAATAACTATACACTTAGATTTTTTTGGATTTAATTCAAGCTTATTAGCTTTGGACCAGTTCATAATGTTAATAAGATCAGAGTTTAATTTATCAGCCCCGTCTTCGATCATACCTAATTTGCAACTTAAATAAATTTGCACATCGTCAGCATACATATGCAATGATGAGAATTCAACAGTAAGTGGAAGATCATTTATAAATATTGAAAATAGTAACGGCCCTAGTATTGATCCTTGCGGTACTCCTGACTCTAATTCAATGAAGTCTGACAAATTTCCACTTATGTCAACAGCTTGACTTCTTCCGCTGAGATAGCGAAATTGGTACTTCATTTTGGAGACGAGTATTCTGTGGTTTACTGTGTCGAATGCCTTTGAAAAGTCAAGGAGTCCCAGGAACGAAACAAGATCATTATCCATGGCACGTCTAAGATCGTCCGTAACTTTTAGGACAGCCGAAATACAACTATGCTGTTGCCTAAAACCAGACTGAAGAATGCTCAAGAGTTTGTTATTTTTAATATAGCTGGATATTTGCTCATGCAATATTTTTTCCATAACCTTAGATAAAAACGGGAGTATAGATATCGGTCTAAATTCAGGTGGAGATAAACGAGTGGCTTCTTTCTTTACAATGGGTATAACTTTTGCTACCTTCCATGCAAGTGGAAAGGTCTTAGTTAGAATGATTGTGTTGAAAATATGCGTTAGAGTAGGCAGAATATGTGGAAGTAATATCTTTAAGAATAGAGGATGAATATCATCCAATCCCATAGCTGTCGATTTTATTTTGAGTACAGCTCTTACCACATCAGTTTCATCTATTGTATTAAATTGAAAATTCCTCTGGTTATTAGCATTAATAGGAGTAGCAAAATTAGAATCTGTAAGATCTAGTGAGAGGCGTTGAACTTTGGCAAACTCTGCGTTCATAATGTCTGGATTGACGTCATTAAGACATTGAGATTTTTGCCGACCTACACCTAACTCCCGTATGTTATTCCATAAAATTTTTGATGGCAAGTTTTTATCAAATCGTTTCGAATAAAATCGGCTCTTAGCTTCCCTGACAAGGATACCCACTCTATTTCTCAACCTACGAAACGAATCGTAAAGCTCGGGCAATCTGAAATGCTTCCAACGTTTGTACGCCAAGTTTCTCTGCTTCATAATTTCTTCAATTTCAGGAGAAAACCATGAACTTGCCTCATTTTGCAGATATTTTGTTTTGAGTGGTACATGTTCGTTAAACAGACTCTTGATAATTTCCTGCAGACAGTTAACCTAATCATTGGGAGAGGTCATGAAATAAATTTGCTGCCAATTCATGCACAAAGTGTGTTCCTCCAACATATTTAAGTTAAGTCCCCTAAAGTCCCTATACTCATACGAGATAGGTATTTTTAGTATATCTATTTTTAAGGTCACAAAGAGGAGATCATCCTTTGTTTTAGTGCGGAAAATAGTTTTTAGTGCAGGGGTTGGAGTGCAGTCGACAGAATGGCATAATTTGGCAAACAAATCGTGCAAGTCTTCATTCTCCTTCCTTGGTATACCACGGATGATAGCGTCTGTTGATATTTTCTCGCGTTCTAGTTCATCGATACGTTGTGCCAGTTTTGATATTTCAGGTGTGATTGCAGCAGACGGTATTGGTGTTGATTCTAGCTGTTGTACCCATTGTGACAGATCGGCTACGGTTCTTGTGACCTCCTCAAAACGATGTCTAAAATCGCTTTCAATTTTATCAAGTTTCAAGGCCAACTTGCTGTGTTCTTCTAGAATCAACTTTTTTAACTCATTATATTGTTTGCTCATATTCAATTCCAAACTTTTTAATTTTTTGTCGTCAATCGTAGAAGACATTCTGGATGCAGGTGATGAGTATTGTTGCTGTTTAGCTGCACGGGTTTCTACGCTGGGTTGTTGCTGCGACATTGATTCGAAGGGCAGAGTTTTCAATGAAGAGTTAAATGGGCGATTCAAGAAGGAATTTAATGATAACCGCGAGGATATAAAGCTAGTGAACCGATTTAGCAACACTTTTGTTTAAATTAACGATATTTACTTTAAATAAACTTGAATTAAATAGCACGATAAAAGTTTGTGTTTAACTTGTCACGTTTGACATTTGATCACCATTCAGAAGAATATATTAATCGAATGGAATACGAGTATCCCTCCATCAATATTCAAGCCACTTGTGAAGCAATAAAATGTTTTACAAGTGTGGATTGCCAATGGCCAGGCTCAGTTCACGATAAGAACCAGGAATGCAAAGAGATAGATAAGTTTTTATCAGCATTCAACAGCTCTAAAAAAAATCACTTCCCATACTTTGAGCTTTATGGGATTATTTCCCGTTTTATTTAGGTCTGCCTTTTTATTAACATCTGTCTTAATATTATTGAGCCTCTTCCTAATTTACTCTTCCGATAGTTGAACACCGATCATATTCTCCTTTTTAATGGACGGTTGTTGTGTCTCTTTTAAAATTCGCAAAAAAGCTAGTTGCATTTGATTAGTGGGAGAAGCTTCACTTGTCATGGCTGTTTCTTTTGAGTACTCTTACGAAATAAATAGCCCAACGAAATTGCTTACAAAAACGAAACATTTTTTTGTAATAACGATTGAGAAATAAAACAAAATAAGTATAAACTACCAATTTTGGATGAACTGGCATTATTTACTTGAATGAATCCAGTATTTACTAGAAGTATTCGCTAGCAAGTCAAAACTTATTTTTATGCATACCAAATCTTGTAAATACTTAAAACATTAGCTTCGACTAGTAGTGCTAGTATTTACTTGGACCTTTTACTCGTACTACTATTATGTACTTAAGTTTTATGCATACGGCCCAATGACTTGCTACATTTAAACATATTTCGTAACGCAACCGTCAACATAAAAAACTCTTTGAAATGATACGTCCATTAGGCTACTCCTTAACGATTGCAATAAAGCTGCCAAGGGAATTGTTTTCTCTAACAAAATCGGTATCCTCTGAGTCACAAAAGTCCCCCGCCATCAAATTCCCTTCAATTGAAAATTACGTTGTTAAACGTTTTTACCTCACGGCGGGACGCAGCACACCAACGCGGCACACAAACTTCAACGCTCTTAACTTTACTAAAATGTCATCCATCAAAGTTTTTGTTGCTGCTCGTGTTAGTTGCTGCGCGTAGTGTGAGTTATGTCCGCGCTTGGTTTTTATTATGCCAGAGGCCAGGTGAAAATATTTCCTACCTACACATGCATTCAATTGAAATCCCCGGTAGCCTACCTCAGAGATTTATTGGCACGCATAAAATCTTACGAGTTTCGAAGTCGAAAATTATTGCTCACTTATATTTTATTAATGACACAAAATTGAAATTTTTATTTGATGCGTTCCAGGAGGCCATTTTGTGTGGTTAATTCGCCTCTTTTTGTGCACGTGTGTGTACACATCCTGCTGCAGGAACTACAAAAAAAAAAAGGAGGAAACAGAAATTGCACTGTGAATTCTTAATTCCATTCTAATTAAAGTCCTTAATCCTTTAATCCCAGGACACAATAGGCGGCGGAAACTTTCCCATTTCATAAGCAATGGTATGGTCAGGCATAGAGGGAAGGGAATAAGACGTACATACAGTGGAATGAATAAATAATTAATTCCTTAAGACCGGGAAGGGTTGACGTTGAACTATGGTGGTTTCAATTACCTACCAGGACGAAGTCCACCCTTTGTCTTAGAATCGGTTTGTGAGCCTGCTCACAAAAAAATGCCATCCCATTCAGAGTTATGGATGCATTCCAATTGTCGTCGTTGTCTTGGTCGTCGTCGTCATCGTCATCATCCATTGAGACGAAGACAAGCTGCATGCATTAGTGTTCCGGAGAATTAATAATGAAATTGATCTCATAAAACAAAGGGGTAGGCAGAACAAGAGAGAACGGAACAAGAAAAACCATCGAAATGCACTTTTTGCTGCGCTTCGCATGGACGCGGCGAGGGATGTGCCCAGTTGGAAGAACGCCCAGACGCGACCACATTTCCCCTGGTTTCTGCGATATAGACCTTTGCTCAATCATATCATATTTCTTGACTTTTATTGCTGCTGCTGGAACTTCCTTCTTTCGTTCGTCGTTGTGGTCGTGGTGGAAGCGGCACTGCTAAAAACCAAGTGGCGAAGAGTTATTTTTATTCGCACAATGGACGGACAGGTTGTCCGCCACGCTGTGGTAAGTGATACTATTTGATGATACTGCTTCGACAAAAGGGGAGACTTGCACATAGTGATGGCTATGTCTTTATTTGACAAAAGGGTATAATACACGACACTGATGTCGTGCAAGTAGAACCAGCCTATTTATGTGAAAGTGGTTTGTGTTTGCGTGTAACTTCTGGGGAGGTCAGCCCAGGCGATTTAGACTGATGCACCTGCAAGTGCTTAATGTTAAGTGGTACCGCCTTCGAATTCATCAAAAATGGTTTCATTATGGTTTTCTAGAAAGGATGTGGTTGAATAAATAATGTTTGTTCCAAGTTATGCTTACTTCTGCTAAGGAGATTACATTGTTTTGTAAGTTCGCAATAACAAAAAGGTTCAAGTGAGGGTTTTATTGGTTAATTTGATATCATGACTTTCATTATCCGTAGAACAAATACATGCCCTAGTCATAATGACTGTCTGCATGTGGTCTGGAATGCGATTAATGAGATTTTCAGTTTATTGCTGAGGGATTTCCTCCGATGCGGTTAGCATTACAGCTTTAGTTCGCAGAGTCTCTGGAGGAGACTGCATATTGGCATTCTTTGAATGCCACAAGATAATCGAACAAGATGTTATCGAAGGTTGTTTTCAATGTAAGTATCTGAAGTCAGGGATCCACTTCAAACATATCAAGGGTCTCTGGGCACCCCATATGCGTAGTGATGTCGTTCCCATGTATTACTCCTTCATGTCCTTCCGAAGCTCGTCTGGCGACTTTGCTTATATCATTGAACAAAACCTTGCGAAAATATTGATCTGTATAATTAGCTATGGTACTCGAGCCGAATACACGAGCTCCATCTTTTCCACTAGAAGAAAGATAATATTCAACTTTTCAGAGAGTCAGGCTGTACTCAATCGTCTATGGTGAGCTCGAAGCTGGCCAGGGGCGAACTTTCCATTCTAATCAGGATTGCAGCTCACTGCGGATGCAGTGGCCTCTTCAAAATATTTATAAAAAAGCTAAGTCACAACAAATTAGATGTGGTCTGGCTAACTAAGCCTGCATTAGATACTTTTCTGAGGTTCAAGAAGTAAAAATCTTAGTCTCCGATGAATTCGGATAGAAATAATTTCAGCGTCTTGTGACTTGACCAATAAGCGACAAAAAAACATCTACGAGTGCACATTTTACTTCAAGGATGACGAAATATTTTTCCACATCCTTACGGAATAACCAGTTCTCCTTTGTCTTAGAGAAAGAGAAAACAGTAAAAGACTGCAAAATAAGCCGCAAAGATTAAGCTGATAGAAAGCTCTTCCACCTTTAATCACTTCCAGTTTTCCGATAACCTTTTTGCTTTATTTTTTTTACTTTCATGTCCTAACGAAATGTAGGCATGGTGATTGCGTTGAAAAATTCGTCCTCGTGCTGCTATTCCATACGAAAAGAGAATACTGTGATCGTATTTGTTCCCAAACGACTCCGTCAAGATTTTGATGAAATTTATTTTGTGCATGATTTTCCTGATACGCATTTAGTTTTGTCTAAAAATTGTCAAAAACGGATGATGTGTGATTAATATATGGCAGCGGGGTTTCAAAAATATTTAAGTGATCTTTGTCTGAACGGATTTTGATGAATTTTTACTTACTTCAATCTCACTTCAAAAAATTGTCGAAATGGGGAGGACTTTTAATAATCTTCGAATGATTTTTATAACACACATAACTCAAACACCACTTAACGGATTTTTATGAAATTTAAGTAAGTTTTAGGTTATGTAAGACGTGTAGATACGTTTGTTTAAAAAGTGGAACATATGATGGGAAGATTTGTAATCCCATGTCTCACTTTTTAAGATCATATTCTAAAGAAAAGGAATTGTGGTGATCATGTCAAAAAATCGTATCCGAAATAAAGTCAGGTTAGATCGGTACTTTACTCAAAATGTCTGTCTGTCCATCTGTCTGTTTGCCCGTCTGTCTGTCTGTGTTTCTGTTCGTGGCATTGCCTTTCGCTCCCCACAATAACCTGCCAAAATGCACAGATTTGAATAAATATTTTTACAAGGTATTAACAACAAAAAGTTCGCGTCCTACCTCTTACGAACATCCGAGAGTGAAATAGGAAGCCTCTCCCAATGGAAAAATTTGAACTTTGGAAACATAAAACTGTAGTGGGGTAAACGGTTTTGAAAAGAACGTTAATTTTATGCTGGTTTTGAGTGCATTCCTTTCGTTCACGATCATTTGAGCAGAAATGCACCGATTTCGACTACAGTTCTTTTGTGGTATTTACCTTAGCAAGAGCTGAAGCTTTGTTGTTTGCAATTAGACTAGGGGTATTGGAAATACAGTTAATTTTGAGCAATTTTGGCATATTTTTCAATCACTATAACTTCGGTAAAACTGTACTGAATTGACTTTTTTTTTAAGAATGCTGAGATGCAAGAGCTCAAAAATCTACTAATTATGGTATCAACCGGATTAGGGTTTCTAAACATTTTTACGACGAACGATAACTTGTGGAAAAAACACCTATTTCAACGATTATTTTTCGAAAATGCTTACCTAAACAAGGACTCAAAACTTGTCAATTTTGGCTGAAGAAATGTTTGCATTTAGTGGACTTTATTCTGTATATACATATGCACTATTTTTCTGGAAAATTCAGCCTTCCAAGTCTAACGCTTCAAAAGGTGCGAGCATGAGAAAGACACACGGATGGGCAGACTAACCTGATACGCCATTTGTTTGAAAATAGCCACCATAATACAAATAATAAATTTGAACAAAATCTTTTAGAGAAAATCGACTTTTCTTTTTATAAAATCGGCTATTAGTAAAAGAACCGTCAGTTTTGGGCTTACAGCGCAAATTCTGATTTAAAGTTGTAGTCGGCATACAGAGCGACAGCGTGCCTGCCTTTTAAGGTTCCGCTTCTATGAAAGCTAGGGTTACATATGTATGTACTCGTCAGAAGATTCTTTGGATGGAAAAGGGCTTGGTCCAATGGATTCACTACATGCAAGATGATCAAATTAAAGCTTCCTTTGTAGGTAAGGTCGACTTTCTCTCAGCGCTAAGAACCTACAGTGAATCTTCTGTGCAATACAAAAATATCTAAACTAGGCTAATGACTATGTTCTCACACCACTGATGACAGTCTCGAACGTCTATTTAGTTTTCAAGCAAATATTTCTTCTTGAAAGTCGGGCCGAATTCCGGAACTGTGAAAAAAATTCCAGACAGTGTTATTCATATTGTACTTTAGGGTTTTAAATTTAAGTAAAATGAAAAGTATTAAAGATTTCAATGATAAAGTTAAATATCGTGAATTCGATGATTTTTCGGTTCATTTCTGGCTGCATTTCAGCTATAACTTCACAGATGTTGATTTTTAAGTGCTCCGAAGTTTGGGAATTACATGCATAGATACGATCTTTAGTATAGCCCCACAAAAATAAGAATAAAGGGGTCAGGTCACAAGATCTTGGTGGCCAATTAATGTCGCCACTTTTTTTCTCAATTTCTTTTTTAAGCACTATCAGATCTGTTTCATCAAGTTTTCCAAGCAGCTTCCATGAGCACAGATTTGCCAAAGCATAAACAATCCATCCAAAGGCTCATTATTTCGTGCAATAGTGCCAAATTTGCCTGAGTTGTGCGGAAATTGCCTTTTGGAACCACATGTCGCTCACATTAATGTCTTCAATCTCATACCCAAAATAGTTTGTTATAATTTGACCATAGCGCAGAAAATCCATCGTAACAGTGGCGCCTTTGTCGTTTTCAAAAAATATGGCCCGATCACGCCGCCAGTCAGAGCGGGGTCAACATGCAACAATTTTAATGTGTTGAGCGGTGGTTAAACGATCCGCACTGTAAAATGGCAATGCAAGAACAAATTATCTGTCACTATTGATGACAGATGGATTTGACAGATACCATACGGCAGGGATGTGGAATCCCGACCTCGAAATGAATAACCTTTTACGATTTGAAAAACTAACAGTGAGCTCAATTTGAATTCTCACTTACGAGTATCAACCGACTTAGTAACTATCTGTTGTGTACGCTTGGGGGCTGAATGTAGAAAAACGGCAGCAACAGTTTCTGATCAGGGTTCCAGCACTCAAAAGATAAGAATGGAACCCTTATAGTGACAGTCAGGTCACACCCTCATTTGCACCATTTCAATTAGAGGATTGAAATTCGAATCTGAGTTGAGTTTAACTAATTCGCACATAGCTCTGAAGTGGAAAGACAACAAAGTTTTAGAGGTTAGAGTGAAATTGTAAAAAAATTGTCTGTCTGTCACACTCTCTAACTTTTGAACCGTTAGAACTAGAGGATTGAAATTCGGATCTAAAGGGGAAATACAACAAAGTTTTAGAGGTTAGAGTGAAATTGGAAACAACATTTTTATAAATATGTACAATATGTGTAACGATACGACGATTCCAAAAATATAAAATTCAGTTATATTTACTTCATCAGATTCAGAGAAAAATAAAAAAAAATGTGAAAAATTACAGAACCGACAATTTTTTAAAAATCTGTCTGTATAAACATACAAAAATTACACGATAATTATTTTGGTTTTGATGCACACATATGTACGTTGGTTTTCGAAAACACTTTTATGCCTACCCGTCTTTTTTTCTATGACTTTCATTCTACAGGGTCTTCCAATAGGGACTTCCGAACTTTGACAGTTGATAGAGGCCATATTGTTGAAGCTACATCTGTCAAATTGGCTGCCATTTATTCAGTCTGTTTTGCCAAATCACCATGGGTGGATACAGCGTTCAACAACACGTGCAGATAATAAAATTGTTTCATCAAAATGGGTGTTCTGTTCGAGCAACTTTCAGTGCGCTTTGCCCATTTTATGGTCGCAATAATTGCCCTTCCGAGAGGACTATTCGCAGTGTGGTGGATAAATTTGAGTCCACTGGTTTAATAAACGATCAACCAACACCTGTACGTCGACGAAATGCAAGGTCTGCCGAAAACATCGCCGCTGTCCGTGAGAGTGTGTGGGAGAATCCGAGACAGTCGATTTCGCGTCCCTCACAAGAACTCGGCCTTTCGCAGACCACAACTTGGCGAATTTTGTGTCGTGACTTGGGCCTGCACCCGTACAAAATTCAACTGACCCAGAAGCTGAAGGTAAACGACCATAGATAACGACGTGTGTTCGCTGAATGGGCTCTGGAGCAGTTGGAAACTGACCCTAATTTTCATCGAAAAATCATCTTCAGCGATGAGGCCCATTTCTGGATGAATGGGTACGTCAACAAACAAAATTGTCATATTTGGGACGATACCAATCCACATGAGATCCAAGAGCGTCCAATGTATCCCGAAAAAGTCACTGTTTGGTGTGGATTTTGGGGTGGCGACGTCATCGGTCCATATTTCTTTGAGAACGACGTCGGCCAGGCCGTCACCGTCATCGGCGAGCGCTATAGGTCGATGATTACCAAGTTCTTTTGGCCTGAATTGGATCATATGGACACCAACGAGATGTGATTTCAACAGGACGGCACTACGTGCCACCAATGCCACATTGGTAATTCTGCACGAGCGATTCGAGGGCATGGTGATCTCATGTGGAGGTGATGTGAACTGGCCACTAAGATCGTGCGATTTGACCCCGTTAGACTTTTTCTTGTGGGGTTTTCTGAAGTCGGAGGTCGATGCGAATAAGCCATCGGTCAAATTCAGCCTGATTTATGCGCCAGAGTCATGGAAAATTAGACATTTCTGATGCGCGCCACCCAGAGAAGCCGCGGCAGACATTTGAACAATGTTATATTCCATACATAATGGTATCGATAAATTTCGATGATATCTCACACACACTTTGTTTTATTTAAATTTAAAGATAGGAAGCACTCAATGAAAGACCCTTAATGAATCTTTAACCCGTCACCAAACTAGAAAATGTAAAATAATATGTATTTTATTCAGAAACTCACGAATAGAATTGCCCTGAATTTATTTTTGTAATCGTTAGTTATCATTGTCAGATAGAACTCATTTTCATGGTTAAGGAATCGAGATTACTCAATGCATACTTAAATTCGTGTACATTGTAAAACTCGCAGTTGCGGAATTCACCCCCCGACTACAATGATACATTCAATGCAAAAGGTCACCATACCTAACTGCATGAAATGAAGACCAATTGTTCCAAGGATAAACATAATTTAATAAATTAATGAGTACCCGTCGAAACCACTCGCTCGCCTACAATAACTTCCATTGTCCGCTCAATATTCAATAGAGTGAATCACTTTTTGTTTTTTATCCACCACCCATCTAGTCAATTGTTTCGGATGATTGTAACATCACATTATGCAATCAACGTAACAATTTAATGGCAATTCATGATCGTGTCCTTTTTTTCAAGAATCCGCAGCCACAGCGCGCTCTCCCCAAAACAATTTGTCGGAAAATCAATTTTCGATGGTCCTTGTGGGGGTGTGTGTGCTCCGCAAAAAGCTCGCTAATTACTATGATTGTCACTCGTCCGCTCGCAGTTCAACAATCGTAATTGTGAAATTATGATGCGCATCTCCCTCGGGCGTTGGCTGGAGACAACCATAATTGGTGGTGGAGCAGGATCTCCACTTTTTGGCGCTGAAAGGGTTGTGCAGGTCGCGTTTGGTAATTGCCCCCAACTACATAAAAAAAACATAAATTGAGAGCTCTAATAATAATTGTTTTGTGAAACGAATTTTCAATATTCATACTAATTTAGTTGTAATTATTAATTGTTAATGTTTTGCTATGTTGCTGACTTTAATTATCTGTCTGTAGGGCCATGGATTGTTTAGGGGGATGGTGGGGTTTTTCCAATTAAAATTTGAAAATTTCAAAAATATCCAGTTAATTTGGTGGTAATCTATGAGAGTGTCAATTAGAGTTGAATATTTTTGAGTTTCAAGGGAGTCAATTTTAAAGTTTGGAAAAAGGAGCGGTGTTTAGATTAATGAGTTAACCTTGCTTTTCTATATCCATGAAGCAGTTTTAAAAATATCTTATAGACTTGAGTTGAAGTAGCTCATAAGAGATTCACTTAGCATCTCGACCCGACATATCTGAAAATATTTTTTTTGCTGTCGTCTTGACTAAAGGAGGTCTACCAATGACTGTCCAAAGCTGTTTCCACAAAATCTGCAATCAAGGTACTAGACCACGTTAAAAGCGGAGTAGAAATACAGTGGACAATGGTTTTGAGAAAATGGACCCTCAGCATCGTTCTCTTGTGTCAATTGATAAAAACTGGTGAAGCTGGATCAAAAACCCGAAAGCGACTCATCAGCGAGCTTGAAGCGGAGTTGCTTCCGGGTGTGATACAGGCCCGTACTTTATCTGAGACAAATACTGTGCTACTGTGACGTTAAATGAGGCCCAATATTGATCTCTCATTGATGAGATTTGTAGCCAGCGGCTCAGAACTACCCACAGATGTTGTTTTAATAAGATGGGTCTACAGCTCCCACTGTCATTTCCAGAAATTCATCTCTGCCTTGGACGGATTTGATCTACGTTGACTTCTTCTTTGAGGATATTTCGAGCAGGGGTTTTTTACGTCGACAAGCCAAGGACTATCTTTTAGCTGAAGATAGGTGTACCCTAGTTTTTTTTTTTTTTTTTTTTTTTTTTTTTTTTTATAATTTGCACATGTGAAAGGGGTTATGAATACCCTTATACTATTTTTAGGACACGGGCGTTTTTGAGGAAAGGGAAAGAGACAGAGAGAAAGACAGATTGGTGTAGTTGGTATTAAGTTTCAGTGAACTCCAAGGGTGGCTGTCCAGATAACTGGGGAGCTTGTTTGCTTTTGCTTTTGTCGTTGCTCATGATTCAAAGTATTTTTTTCCGTCCTCCTGATGTCATCATCACGATCAAGTTGCATTTTAGCCATATGACTGCCCTACTGCCAGTGTTATGCCTTCGCAGTAGAGTTGACATAAGCTTTCGCAATTGATCGACTTTTTATTTATTTCATGCGAAATAAATAGATGATTATTGACATCAGGATTCGAACCGTGAACCTGTAGCGTGACAAGCGATGATGTTACCACTACACCACGGCCTCCCTCAGTCAAAGTAGTACAAGGTAGGTAGGTGGTTCAAAAGAACCCAATTAGCATTAAAAGTTCCCAGTTTTGAGTTGTGTTTTGTTAAAATATAGAGTGTATCAGCACAATTCAGATCTCTAATTTATTTTGGACATTTCGTAATTTGTCTGCAAGACTCCCCTATCATCAGATACTGGTAAAATCTGGTAGTCTGTATGATTTTGACATTTTTAGCGATTCCGAATGGACCCCCAAATCCAAAATGTTTCTGGGGCCGTATGAAAATGAAAGTGATCTTCCCATGAGGTATGCGTCTTTTAATTTTTGCCAGGTGATGTAAACGGATGCTATAGCCCAGGAAATATTTTCTTCAGAGATAATCGTTTTGACATTTATGCAAGCTGTACACACTTCTACATCCGGGAAAGTGTGTATTCACTAAAAGCTCCAGAAATTCTGGCGTAGACTCTGCCCATCCGCCATTCAACCTTCTTAGGAAGAATTTGCTGAGCCTTGTAGAGTCTTTGAGTGTTCCATTGAATTGACAATAAATCCATCTAGGTTTGGCTGTTTTATTGGGGTGTTTGTATATTTTAGACAGGCTGTTAGAAGTAGTGTTTGTAGCAGATATTAAAAACAACCTTAGCCATCTTATTGAGATTAGATAAGGGGAAGGGGCTTTTTTTATTATATTTAACCGGACATGAGATTTTTTAGGCAACGTCCATGGCCTATTCGGAAGACTTGATGTTTATGTCAAGTTTCTTGATTGTATCGGGTTTTTATGTAGCACAAATAATCAGAAGTTCAGTGGAGTTGAGTACAGATAGGTGGTAAAGAATTACAAATCATGCTTGCAACATGGTATAAAGTTCAGTCGGTCTCGATACAATCATAAAAACTGGCTATTTCGCGACACCTGGAAAAAGATTCAGAATTGGGCTTTTCAATGCTCAAATGGTAATTACTTCAGTAATAGAGAGAGTTAAGTTTGATTCTCAGTAGGTTGACCAAACTTTAAGCAACACCCTGTTAAAGGTCTATATAGTGCCTCAGAATATTGAAAAAAAATTCCGTAAAGCGCTTATAAACAACCGACTATTGTTCCTCAATTCAAATGAGCTGCCCAAAGAAACGAGTTATAGACGAAATGTAAGGGAGCCTAGATTGTGGATTGTAGATTGAAGAACGAGGCGGGAGCTAGTCCCTTATCACTGCGGCCACAGGTGGGACTATTGTGATGTCGTCTAATGAAAGCTCATCCATGATGCAGGATTTAATAATGAATCTGGCTATGTCTTTGGGTGCGCTGGCAGATATTTCATCTGTTTTGAGGTAGAAGTTACCTAGGAAACGATGACGTGTTTTGATAAGACAGTCACATTGGCAAAGTAAGTATTCTGCTGATTCTTCGTTTTCGTTGCACATTCTGCATGCGTCACCTTGTGCTATTCCCATGGCCATGAGGTGTTTTTTAACTCCGCAGTGTCCTGTTAAGAAACCTGTGACCAAGCGAATCTGACTCTTACTTAGTTGTAAGTGTTGTTTCGTTTTTAGGTGGGAAGCATTTAGCGATAATTTTTCAGCCTGTCAATAATGATGCACTTTTTCTTTGACCCAAAGGGGCGCTAACAACACTGCGGTCTTATTTGGGATTGAAGCCCATCACAAGACATAAAGCGATAGCGCTTCGTTATTATTCAGGTTGAGCTTTTTAAACAGTGACAGATGTTCCAGAATATAGAGCAAAGTGAAGGCTATCCGAAAGAGTGCTAGAGGGGGTATTCATCAAACTCCGCGGGTAATAATTTAGGTACGAAACAAAGACCATCTGGATTCAAGGTTTGCTGTATCAACCCTTCGGCTCAGCACAATAAAATAAGTCGGGTTATTATTTCGATTTCATCTGGTCTTTGTCGTCATAGAGGAGACTTTTGACAACGTAAACCAAGAGGTTATCTACTGCATGCTACTGAATGATGCTCAAAATGCTCCAGAGAAAGTTGGAAGCCTTTGATATCCTATGACCTACATCTCCATCCATTTGATGGGATCGAAAGTATCCGTATCTCTTGTAGATTACGCTAGGGAGTACACATTCGCCTAAATCTGCTCCAAATACTTTCTATCCTACGCCAATTCACAGAGACACTTTGACACGCCCGATTGGAAAACCTTTTAAGACATTTTGGGTCACGAGGCAACTCTAACAAAGACACAAAGCAAACTAAGAGATGTACGAGTATGTAGAGAATTTACATCTTCCACATGGAATTACATATTTGTTTTGCAGCAATAACGTCGGCGGGTAGCATTGAAAGGTTTTTTTTTTCTTCCCGCCCTCACACTGCAAGTACCCAAGCAAAGCACTGAGATGGATCCTTTATTGTGAAAAAAAGGATTCACCATTCGCTGCCACATGAGCAATTTTTTCGTGTCCCAGAATAAATATATTCCTTTGAGAGCGAAAGAGAAAGGATCAAATCGAATCTTTTATATTCCATTTAATGTTCCTTACAAACGAAATCGTTGGAGCGAAGGTAGGCGAGTTGCGCCACTTAGTCGCACTTGATTGCAGGTCTCCACTCCACCCTCCGATTTCAATGTGTGACCTCCAAGATTGCAGTGTTGCTTTTCAGGATTTCAGTATATCTAGTTCAAATGGAATAAAAGTCTATCGAAGGGAATAGATACACTCGTAGGTAGGTACGAGTACATCGCGCCGTTTGGGATGCCCGCAAAGGTAAAAAAAAAGTGAAAATTCTTCAGGGATTACATCAAAGGATGCGAGAAAAAGTTAAAAATGCATTCCATTTGTGCTTTCTTTTGATCTCATCTCCATCGTTGTGTACGAGTGAATGTCTGTGTGTTTTTTTAAATGTCCCCGGGGAGACACAAGCAATTTGTAAATTTTTTTTTTTTTTTTTTTGGAAGCGAAAGGATAGACATTTAATTTTCGTCTTTTCCATCGCGAATGAACTTTTGCACTGTCTTGTGAGGAACATTATTTTTTGACTAATGATGGATGACGGAGTGCTGAATTCGCAATCTTAATGACTTTATTCGAACATTTATTTTAATTTTTTGGCCACTTGATGGATGGCTTTATAATTATACATTTGAAGGGGTTAGTTGTTTGCTACGGATGGGAAACTTACATTGAGAACATTTTTAGAACTAAAATGCCCGACTCTGTCATGACTATAACAAATGGTTAAACAAATTTTATTGCAACAAAGATAGAACAGGCAAATATTCTTTATCTACAGCTAAATCCATTGGGCCATTACCAGCGCCAACGCTTTCAAGACAAACTGTAACTAGCCTATGAGACATCATCTTTGTTAGGTTTAGCTTTTCTCAATTTTCCAGATCTTCAAGTTTTGTTTTAATTTTTGAGTTTTTTTTCCAAAGGAAAGTATCTTTCAAATACTCGTATTCATCGTTGGTCCCTTTCCTCTTTTGATGCAACACAAGGGCTCGTACATTTTAGTTAAAAACAACTGAATTTGAGGCTAAATTCAGGTAAGGAAATAAAGTTATCACGTTTCGTCCTTTTTGTTTAAAAATCGTCAGAAAGGCTAGAAATGGTCATACAAATCTGCATTGTAGTCTAAAGTCGTTTCACAATTTCACAAACGAAACAGCAATCAAACGAGATACCAACAACCATTGCGGTGGTCCTGTGCGAAAATTGTGGAAGAACTTTCATCCACAATGACTCTGTGGTCGATTCTTGGTAAGAAGAGATCACTCCCTGTGGTTAGGTCAATCAGAATATAACTCTATTGGCAATAGAGAGCATTTTTGAAACGGCCATTAGTTAGGGAATAAAAGAACAAAAAACGTATCGACATGAAGGTGTATCTAAGTGATTCTATTTCTCCCGGCTGTAGCCAAGATAATAACTAGAATCATATTAGAAAGGACTAAAGAACATTTAAGATCAGCAGCTTTTCGCGCTGAATCCTCCTGCATCGCCACATAAACACATCTTGGACCATATTAGAGTGAGGCGTTGAGTACATGTCTCTGCTAAATCTACTGTTTATCGACTTCGAGAAGACTTTCGACAGCTTAAAACCGAGATGATATCTGGTTGGCCTAGCGCAGAACCAGAAAAACTAATAGCTATTATCAAGGCTACATATGTATAAAGGTAGTAAGTGTCATGTCTTACACAATGGTAAGATGTCGGAGGATTTTGAAGTCCATTCCGAAATATCGTTAGACTACTCGTATAAGAAATTGACAGCCAACCTTTATTTTTTCAAAAAATAATAAATTAACATCTATTTAGTGAACTTTTGTTAGGTCCCCAGTAGCAATTGCCTTTTAAGTAAAATCTGGTGGACTAGTTTCATTTTTGTTATTATCTTGGCAACGACAGGATTCGCGGAACACTCCAGACCTTGCACTCCGTTGCCATCCATGAGATATTTCTTCGTAGGCATCTTGGAAATTATACTCACTTATGTATATCGATGAGCTAAGTCTTTGCACTCTGGCACAATAGATCTTAGGGCATGGCCCCATTCCTATTAAAAAAAAAAAAAAATTCTTTGCACTTGTCGTTGCCGAAAAGTAGTTTTCCTGGATGCGTCCACCGTAATACCGAAAGATGCCACCAGCGCTGACATCGCCGGACAATTGTGACGCTTCTTAGAAACTTCGCCAGAGGGAGATAGATGAAAGTAAAACTTGCAAGCATTGCTGTGATTGGTCGCTTGTTGTGTCATATGACGCGCCATTGCAGTACGGAATATCAGTTGTAGAAGAACAAAGGAGCCACGAGGACGACCCTAAAGCACGGAGATTCTACAAATTTTAAAACACGCAGATATTTGAATTTTACAAATAAAAATCAGTTAAATTTAAATTACGCGATTTATTTTACAGCACTCCTTGAGCCTTTTGCCAAATAGGTCGTTGATCGCCTTAGTTATTACTAGCAATGGTGGTGGCAGTTCATGAAATCTTATCTTTGTATCCAATAATACCAATTTAGGCCATAGGATTTATTCAATAGACTGAGATGGTAACTAAATTGAAACGCCAAGCTCGTTCTACAGTTAAGAGCTGCAGATGTGACTTTACAAAATATCGAGTGGACTGCTGGCTCGTGTAGGTACCCGAATGCACTCTACCCTGGCTGAAGAAGTAAAATTAGTATTGCAGGAGCTAAGGGAACTTATGAAAGAGGCTGCGACAGTATATTCCAGATTTTAATAAGGAGTTCTTCATATAGGTCGATGCCGTAAGTAGTGAACTCTTCGTTTGTTTGATGAGTGGTTTCTTTGACTGTAAAGAAGTATGAGCCTATATAAATGCTGACCTTCCATTCCGTATTAGACGGGACAGTCCTGGAATTTAGGTGCTGTTCTGGCGTCCCTGCTGGTTTTAGATTTGTCCCGATTTTTAAGAATTTAACAGACGTAGGACGCATTCGTCAAAAATGTGCAATGGACCAAGTTGTACATAGGACATCCTGTCGGTCCAACTTTTGACCACTTTTTCGAGTAACTCGGCCTGTACATCGTAAATAGCAATCACAATATTGGCTTCTAAGCATCCAATAGTTGTTGGTTTATCCACATAAAGCAATGCCTTCAGGTGGTTCCAAAGAGAGTTGACGAGAGGTGTCAAATCTCGGAGGCCGATTGATAGGTTCGCGAAATCATCACCTTCTCGCCAAATTATAATTTCAATAATACGATGGTTTGAGTTGTTAGTGTATGGCACGTAGCGCTATCGCGTTGAAATCACATCTTGTCCGGATCAATGTCATCCATATTTCGAAAGAAATTTCTGTTGAGTATGGTCTGGTTACGATCTCCTTTGACCATAACGCGAGCTCCGGCCTCATTTAAGAAAAAAAAATAAAGACTGATGATGCCACCAGCGTGTAAAATGCACCAACCTGTGCATTTTTTGGGTGGAATGGAGTTTCAAGAACCTCTTCAGGGTTTTGCTGACTTCAAATGCGATAATTCTGTTTATGGTTTGACGAATAGCTTGTTCAGATGGACGATTATGCGCACCAAAAATGGACGAAGAGCTCTATAAGTTTGGCGAACAGAACAAGACACATAAGCGTTGTCGAGGCATAGGTTTTTCAATGATGATTGGCTAAAGTATACTGGACATAAATGTCATATACATCTGAAAGGAAATTCTCAAACAAAATGAATGTTACCACGCTGAAGGATACGAATTCTCGTGTGGATAGTGGGTTCTTAAAAAGGAGCAAACTACGGGAACAAGCATTCGAATCCTCATTGAACGCCTAAGCTAGGTTCTTCAACTGAGCCTACTTTGCGCGTAGTCTCAACTAGAACTGTTGTGCCAACAACTAGAACTGTTGTGCCATTACGTCAAAATTATTTTTAAACAAATATTTTCGCGTTAACAGCGCATACTAGGGCTTCGGCTAGTTTCTTGCAGCTGTCAATACAAGAATGGAATGTATGCCGTTTAAATAGGTAAATCGTAAAATGGATCGAGAGGAGCTTTTCTTGTTAAATTTCCTCTCGGATGGAATGGATGCATCGTGGAAAATTTGTTGGTGTTGGATGATCAGAGCAGTTGGGGGAAATAACTAAAACTCCGCGAGACCTTCAGAATATGCCAAAGAAGTATGCAAGTATGTTGAAATCTGGTTAACATAGAAAGATCTAAGCATTCCGTTTCCTTACTTTTTAGAAAGTGGTTTCCCGCATCGAGCCTATGTAAGTCTGGACACCCTACCTAGGGTTTCTCTTTTAACAAAATCGAAAAGCGGAAGTGATTGCAAATCGTAATCAAGTTGTATTGAACATTTTTGTTTAAGTTAAAAGTATTTCGGTAGAAATGTCTACAAATCAAATCAATCAACTTGCGCAAAGGTACTCACTAAAATGTTCACCAATTGGCAACTAACATAAGATGCTTATTTTTGGCCGAAGATGATGACGTGAGCCTTTGACAATGTTAAAAGGTATGAGGTCTATGACTACAACATTGCATATTGTAGACTACTATGCGTTTTTGGTGCCCTTCAGGAAAGTGAGGCCTAACAATATATATTGTCTCACAGGATTTACCACGAAACAAAAATTGTTCGTCTCACAAATCACTTAATGTACACACATCATCATCATGCAACTAGCCCATTGCGAAGCACCTAAATTAACTCCTTTTCCACCAAAATTGCTCCCAAGGAAGAAAAAAGAGCAAAACCACCACACATCCATCTGTTGACTCCCATTCTAAATAATTACAGCTCAATTTTGAAGGAACAGAAAATAAAGACAAGATGAGCATAAGTATACCTACCCACCACTAATGATGATTATGGTCATCATCGAGAGCAGAGTCACAAAACAAGACGTTACCACTGCGGATGACCATGGGGCAGCAGCAGCAGCAGCAGCAGCCTTTAATGTCATGATTACCTCAAAAGCATTTCAATGCATCGCAGTTCCCCTCCACTTATGACCGATATGGAGAAGAAAACCAAACAAATTGCCAGCCATTAGAGGAGCGCTCTCGAAGCTAACTCCAAATTTTGAGACTCTGCATCTGTTGCAAGACCTCACAGTGTGAATGCTGGCACTGCATACCAAATTAGTGGCAAGAGGGGGTCAAATGGTGTTTAGTCAACCGCAGCTGGCACGCTTTCACATTGACCTCCGAGATTCGTGTGTCAAGTCGAAACTAATTAATGGGCTGACAATTAAAGGCAACAACAAGTTTGTCATCCCGTCACGAAATCACGCCCAGCTACCGCGCAGATAACATCAGAAAGTTTTTCTCTCGCCTCGCGAAGATTTGTATCTGAGGGCGTGCTCTCCATCGAAAGGAAATGCGCAAATAATTGGATCTTTTCTCGTATTACCCCCGGTAAACCTGATGAATTGCTAATACAAACACGGCGCGATGCAATCAACGCTGGGCAAGCTGGCGCAATATTGTGGAATGGAATTCCCGCAGCATATGTGATGGCAAAAGAAAGACCTGTCCATACATCATGGCCGCAATCTCATTACAGATATTAATCGTCCTTTTCTCACATACTCTTCCAACTCGGCCTAAAAACAAATAACCGGCATGGTACCGAAAAAATGAAATTCCCAATCGAACCAAACCAATCCCGTCCCGCACAGTGGGTATCACCGTATCACACACTCATGTATTACACATAATCGATGAGTTAATATCCTTTTGCGAGGAGCAGCACCTTTTTTCGTTTCTTGGTCTTGCACAAGTTGGTTGGCTGGACTTTGATAGTCTCATTAACTTTTGTTTATGCATCGATTAATCATAGGGCCTATCTCATTGCAGTCATGGCCCGCGGGATTAGATTCCGCGCACACACACGATTAATTTACAGCGAGCTCGATTTGCCTGCGCGCGGCAGGATGCTTGACCGCGCGAAGAAAAATTGAATCATTCCAATTGCTGAGTAGGTAAAAAGAAGTCCCTCTGGTCTCTGTGGCTTAATTGAAAACATGTTTCGTCTATCGTGGAGGATTCCCTTTTTCGTTCAAACTCATTAGGAGAAGCACCTAAGCTTGGGTTCTTGTGTGCCGCCCCCCCGGGGAAATGGAATAAATTTAAGCCCACTTGGCAAAGCCATTTGAATGTGTGGCTGATATGTGGGAATCATCGCGCAATCTGTCCGACGCTATAGCTTTAGCCTGGTTGGCCGGCACTGTGGATAGGAAGCGCGCGCATGCGCTTTAAGTGATTACCTCTTGCCCGGTCCGGCATTTCTTGCGAGCAGATAACTCGACTCGGCCTCGGAATATATCAATTAAATACCTCAGGTGGTTGGCGGGTTCGACTTTATTTCTGTGGCAAACTCATTTGCAGCATCCTCCGCGCACACATGGACGAGTACTCGTAGGTAAACAGCAAAAGGAGGCAAAATTAATTGGTAATTTTGTATGATTTTGTTGGAGCGCACTGTGTGCGCGCTGTGCATCCTCAGTGATAAATCATCGTTAATCGCTTCGATTGAGACACAATTTGACAGGAAGCGATTTTCTTTTCATGTTTAGCGAAATTTATTATCCACAGACCTAATGAATGAGCCATCGATACGCGGGTTGACACATGACCGCGTCATTTTGTTCTGATCTAAGTTGATAGAGTGTACAGTTTGCGTCTGGTCGTTTAAATTAATGATTTGGCCAACGGCAAGTGAATCGCAATTTTCTAGGGTAGCGGGCTGTAAGTGAAGTTTTTTGTTGAAGGTTAGAGGAACCATCTGCTAATGAAAGTGGCATACTGATTTAAGCCCCTACGGTGCTGATACAAACATTAGAAGCGACGGTCTCTCTTTCCACAGGCGTGTTTCTTGATGTTTCGAAGGTTGATTTTGTTTGGGGTAACAAAATCAACCTTCGGTTCCAGAAATATGGTAGGCCTATATTTTCAGGAAACTGGTGTGAAGGATAAGATTTATTTCCATGTTTAAAATAGTATCACTGATTTTCAGCAGAGCTTCGTAAGTGGAAGGTGGGCCACAACTAATTTGAATTTTGTTTGCTAGATAGATTTGAATCAGGACACCAAGTAGATGTTATATGTACTCGTACTGATTTCTCAAAAGATAAATCAGAAAATGCTCTTGTATCTAACAGAAAGCAGATACTCGTAGTCAAAGTGAGAAAATCAACATCTTTAACCATAAACGTGCTAAGTGGTGTTCCTCAGCGGACCCATCTAAGTCTTTTACTTTTCGTTTTATTTACAAATGATATCTAATTGATTAGGATATGCTGATGATTGGAAAATATTCACAAAAAATAACTCAATAAGCGATTGGCTAAATCTTCAACGAGATTTCAAAAACCTTATTCGCTTCTGTGATATTAATTTGTTAACTCTAAATCTTGAAAAGTGTAAGTTTCAATGCTCCTCAGCAATATTACCTATTCCCTTTCAGGCAGTGCCGTAACTAGGCTTTTATGCGCCCGGTGCGAGGTTCTATATTTGCGCCCTCGAAAAATACACTAATTTTACGAGGTTCGGATATCTAAATTTTTGTTTAGTTACTTGTTAGAATTGAAAATATATTAACACCAAATACAAACCGTAAACGTAAACAAAATAAGACAACTATTTACTTAAAGATTTACTCTCCAGGCTTTCCTCATAGCGAAGTCCTTAATGACATCATTATACGACAGGAGTCGTGTTATGTCAGCTTCAATCGACAAAATTGCTAGAATTTCCTGACTCATCGTCGAGCGCAAGTATGTTTTTATCAGTTTGAGTTTACTGAATGAAAGCTACAGTCACTGGCATCGTAAAAAAAATTTTTAAAGCGACTAATAGGTTTGGAAACATTTCCTTTAAGTCCAGTTCTACTATCCTCTTAAGAAGACTTAGGTCTGATTGACATTCGCATTTTTCAAATAAAGAAGTCGCTTCAATTTGATTCTTCAAAGTTTCTATTTCGGCCCAAAATTCGGTGGCATTTATGTCTGTAGAATATTTAATACTTAAATCCGCTGCATGTTTCTTTAATTGTTGAACTGAATATGAAGATATACTTTTTATGAAGTTTTTCTAATCGCCATTTGAATTCAGAAGATATTCAATTACTTCATTTATCTGAATTTTAAATTTTTGCTGTTGGGAAATGTCGTAACCGGCGTCTGAACTTTCGCTTGCATTTAGTTGCTTTACTCGCTTTCGTCGCTTTTCAGGAAAATTATCCTCAATGTCACATTCTTCACAAACCTTTTTAGCTTTTTCGAAAACATTGTCCACAGTCTCCCGAACGTTTTGAATCTGCCTTGTCAATCCCTTGATTAATTCTGAGGCTTTGTCGAGAGTTATGGTTTTCGACTGTAAAGCAACATTTACTCTATCAACAGATTCTAAAACTTGAACCCAAATTTGCAGGGTACATATAAATTTAAAAAGTTTATTAGGTCCATTAAGTTTTTAGCTGTAGCAGGTGTTTCCGTATTAAAATTGTTGGTAGTTAGAATCTTAAGCATTTGCCAAATTTGTGGTATTTGCATGTTTAAAGCTTTGACGGCTCTAGCTTTAGAGGCCCATCTAGTGCCAGCGTGTTTTTTTTTACAGAAATTTGCAAGTGCTTCATTAAAGTTTCCCATCTGACCATAGAACTCGAAAAAAACACAAATATTTTCTGAATTATTCCGAAAAAAGTGATCATATCGGGTGTAACACTAGCAGCGTTTACGCCAGATAAATTCAAAGAATGCGCTGCACACGGCACGTAATCAGCATTTTAATTTATTTGTTTTATTTTGGCTTGCACTCCGCTATATTTCCCAGCCATATTACTTCCATTGTCGTAGCCTTGGCCACGGACATCTTGTATGTTCAATCCGTCCACTTCTAGTTTCTCTAAAATTTCTTTCGACAATCCCTCGCCCGTCTTTTCATGAGACTGGATGAAATCTATAACACGTACTTCGATTGTCACTTTTTGTTCAGATATTTTTAAGAATCTCAATATTTGTGACATCTGGGCTCTCATTACGTATGACGACAATCGTCTGACGATGTCGTTTGGACGACAGCAGCGCTTCATGTAATCATCAAAATCTATTGTCGCCTGAACGCTATCATTTTCATTGAGTTCAAAAAACGAACTGCGTTGTTATTTATGTACACAGGTATGTGTTATATATTTTTATTTGTAAAGTTTACATGAATTGACTTCAGTTCATTTAATTTAATTTCCATTTAGATACATCATTTACTGTCCGTTGCAATTTGTCTGCTATTTCCTTCACGGTTATACCGACAGCAAGTACAGTAGTATCGTCTGCAAATGTGGCGGTAGTAATTTCGTAATCTTGTGGCAGGTCGTTGGCATATAAAAGGAACAAGACGGGTCCTAACTCACTACCTTACGGTACGGCAGCTTCTTGAAATGTTAATGTGGAGTACTCATCTTATTGCTTTATTTTAAATAATCGCTGCATTATATACGACTCTAGAATATCTGAGTATTGCTTTGGCAGATATTTTTGCAGCTCATGGCAAGACTTTATCAAAAGACTTTGTTACATAAAGCAAGTTGGAAGAGCATATTTTTGAATACAGTTGAATACATATTTCTAAAACCCAATTGATAGTTTGATATCAATGTCTTTTCTTCTATGATCAGATGGAGATGTTTCAGTAGCATTTAATCGAATAGCTTACTCGTAGACAGTATTGGCAACTAGGTAATTTGCCTGGTTTTGGTACCATAATTACTTCCACATTTGTGGAACATACCTTAGTCTGAATACTGCATTGTTTTTTCCAGAATGTCTCCTGACACAAGACCAAATCCCGGAACTTTTTTAAGGTCGATTTTTACTTTAATTTCTTTGGCTATTTCCTCAGAGGTTACTGGTGGTATTATTGTCATATCTATGGTGATTTCTTTACCAGAATATTTGAAGCGGATTTCTTTGGATTTGCAAGACTCAGTCAGTATTTTGTTCCCTGCAAGCGTTTTCTTTTCGACAGAAATTTTGAGGATGTTATCTTTATTAGAGACATTGTTTGAGCTCGGAATAACTCCTCTGAGTTTTTAATGAATCCTAACCTTTATACAGCTGTGAAAGGGATTTGTTCATAATTAATTGACAACTTATAGTCAAAATGAAAGGTCTCTTCATGATTTGAATGAAGTGTCTAGCCTTAAATCAAAACAAATGACGGACAGGGAGAATTTGTAAGTCACAACACAAAGGGTAACTAGGATGTTACACAGGTTTGTGTCATAGTGTTCGTGAGATATATTTCTGTAAGTTATAGAGTATGCATTTTATTCCTCCCCACCAGGTAATACCATATTGTAACTTCGTATTAAAAATAGCATAATAAATATTTTTTAAAAGCATTTTTGAGCAGATATTATGCAAATAGAGAAGATGCATAAGTGTGCAACGGAAATAATTCCTCGAAGCTTCTACATAATTCGAGAAGCTCATTCTTGAGTCTACTCTTCACTAACGTTTTCGATCAGGAGACATGTACCTGGGTGCCATTAAAGGAAGGAGAAGATAAACCAGACCTACAATAGCAACTAGGAAGTTGAATAGACAATAAACTGAAGAAAACATAATCTTAGTCTTGGCGCTTAAAACCAAATTGTGTTTAGAGAACCAAATTTTTAAAAGATTAAGGTCACAATTTATATTGAAACGACTGTTTGAACCATATGAGAAACCTATGTACACCATCCGCAAAAGCGGTTGGTGCACCTTTAACATTAAGTGTAAAAAGCGAGTTGATGTAGATAAGGAAGATAATAGGACCTAAAACAGAACCTTGTGGTACCCCTAAGTTGAAGATCTCTCTTGATATCACCAACCTTCACACTTTGTGACCTATTTTTCAGAATGAAGTGATCGAGTATATCAAAGGCTGTACGAGTACACTTTTTACCAACGAGGTTTAGCATTATTTTTGAAAGTCAAAATCAAAGATAACTCACTATCCTATTTTTTAGAAGCTTTTTAAAAATTTTACTTATAGAATCCTTTTCAAATAATGGTACAATATCTGTACACTTCTGCAAAAAGTCTGGTGAATAAGTCTTTTCCTATTCATCAACCTACATACGAGTACCTAAGCTTAGATCATCCGTAATTTCATTCAAAGTTAAAGGATTCAAATTCTTACACGGTCCTCTGCAGTTGTCCAACTCACAAATCAATTAGCCTCACTCAAATATACACCTAAAGAGCTTTGATTTGATCACTAATTACTATCGAATCTGTGTACTATGACATATTTAATTGGCCAAGTAATTGATGTACACCATCATCGGTCCCGGAATATTTAAAATTCCTCACAATCGTGCTCATGAGATACAATCACAGAATGTCAGCTCAACTATGTAAAATATGATTAAGATGATGCCGCAGTCGACAGACTAAAGTGATTTCATGCAGATTAGATACTTTAAATAATGCCGATGTCCTGCTCCCGTATTTTCAGTCATCATGCTCTTTATCGGAAGTAACTTCAAAAATATGACAGTGACAGTAGCATGAGTATAGTAGATATCAAAGCCAAGTAAAATTGTTTCGGTTATTTTGCTTTAAGTGTGTGCCTGTGTGTGAGATGTAATGTAATCCTTGTTTTGCTCGCGGCGACAAAAATTTAATTTCATTTGACTGCTTATGACATTTGATTACAACCCGAAGCAGCGAGGTTATTCTTTTTCGCCGGGCTCAGTGATAAAGGAATTCAAGAGGGAGGTGGATATGATTAAATTTACATATTTTTGTGCGATTTTTTTGTTTGTTTGTTTGAGCACAACAGACAAACAAACTCACTCGATATGAATCTTCAAAAAGGAATGTGTGCCGCGCATGATGGCTGAGTAAAGTTTACGGAGGAGATGAGAAGAAATCCGCTTTTGCTGTATGTTTACATGTTATACTTAGAATGAGTAAAAGGATTAAAGTGGAAGCACGGGCAAGAAATATATATATTTTGGTCTTTAAATTTTGTAATTTAGGTGCAATCGCAAAGGTTTTAGGTCACTCCTTTGAAGAGTCCATGTGTGGATACAAAAGTGAAACTGATTTGTGATCTCTTAAGATGGTCCATACCAGTAGCAATATAAGGTGTCGCAAAAGCCGTCACTTTTATTTTAGTTTATTGAAAATGTTTATTTAGATGTTTAAATTTGTGTCCACTAAGTCGGGAAGATAATATCGGTCAAGTGGCCGCCGCCACAGTTGATGCATATTCGGGCTCATTCCCCAGCATTTTCCATGATTTTTCCCAAAAATTCTGGCAATAAATTCTTCACCACCAAGGTCTGTGGATTTTTCGTATTGACCCGTGACTTTAAAAAATCCCAAAGACAGAAGTCTGGAAATGCCAAATCGGGCGGTCTTGCGGGCTAGTGCAAATCCCCAATACGAGAGGTTAAGCGGCCGGGAAACGCTTGCTGCAAAATGTAGAATTTTAATGCAATAGGCGATCCGCAGGCAATAGCTGATGCTCTGATTGCAGTTTGTACTGGTACATCTTCAAGTGTTTCACCAAAATTCACTGTAAGGGCCATCTATTGATGGACAAATGCGTGGTCCATCATCTGGTTGATGTTTGAGGGTCCTCTTGGACATCTGCAGCAAAAGCAGCGATATTCTAGACCAAACGTCTGCTCCAGGGTCGGTCACATCTGATACAGTCCCGGGCTGAGCCAGTCTCCTCGAGGCGAGTGGCTAAACGCCGTAGTGTTTGCGCAGTTGGTGCCACACGACCAGGGAATCGTCAAAATTCACGATGAACTAAAACCAGTGACACAATTATTCCGCGTTCTTGAAAAGTATAGCAATGGTTTGTCTACGTGTATTCTGCTTCTGTTTACTTCACAAATGTCAAAACCAAAAATGACAAAAGACGCAATTTACAAAAATGACAGCATCTTCCGATAGGGTGATGACTTTTGTGGCACTATTGGTACGTCTAACAGATGATGCTGAATTATAGGTTTTCTTGCAGCCTATTCTTCATATACTCGTAAAGCTAGGCTTGGTACGCCAACCTTAAAAATATATCAATTGCCCTGCCAGACTAAAATAGTAAACTTATAAAGCTCTCAACAGACTTCCTCACTAGACACTGTTCAGTCAACTTAATTTACTTATTACTTTTGTTGGCGCTGCAGTTGGGAGTGAAACATGGCCTCAACTAACAAGCCTCTCCAGCCAGCTCCATCGTTAGCCAGCTGTTTCAAGTTGCGTACTCCAAGTTGGTTGAGGTCACTTTTCACTTGCCCAATCCATCGAAAATGATGTTGTCCTCTTCTGCGTAGTTGCTAAAGGGTGGATTCAAAGATTTTTCGGGCTAGAGCATCGGTGTTCATCCGCTCTACTATATCTAGCCACCTGAGGCGTTGAATACGTATTTTGATTTTGACTGGGATGATGTCGTTCTTTTCCATGCACCGTCATTGCAGATGGGACCTTAGGTAGAACGTATGACTTTCCTGTCGAAGACTCCTGATTTTGACAAAGTCCATGCTTCTGCGTCATACAGCAGGACGGGTATGATAAGGTTGTATTTTAAGGGCAAGGTTAGGTTATGCAGGGCAAATATGAACTCTGGATTTGACGAGTTTTTTGCAGTGTATACTAATTACCTCCTCTAGATTATTGTAAAAGTAACTGCCTAAGTGCTTGATTTCAGTACAAGTTATTCCTTGGCATTCACACAATATACAATATTCTAGCAACGCAGATACAGTCCATGCATCTAAATCTGTAAGTCCTAGCATGCATCCTTTGGCATGCTTTTACAGGAGGCAATGTTCTAACAAAAGTCCTCTTCTAAGGGCAAAGTAACAGCGATTGTTTCTTAGGCCTAGGTAGACGAATTCCTTCCCTACCTCAAGGATATAGTTATCCATCGAAACGTTTTGGACAAGACGTAGGTGTTGTATTTCGGTGTTCGTAGACAACATGTGCTTCGATTTATTCTCGTTTACAACCAAACCCAAACAGCAGCTTATGATACGATATCTTGTAGATGTTGTATTAACCTGAGAATTTCGCACTATTTTCTTTAGAACCAGATTGAAGAAGCTGCATGTTAGGACGTTGCCTCGTCTAAGACCTCTGGTCGTACTGGAGGTCTCGGGGGTACTCGTATCTTTTGTCATCCTACCGAAGTGAATGAGTTTTGTTGAAATATTAAAACTAAACATACGCGGCCTTGAAATCGATGAATAGATGGTGGGTATAATTTTTGGGTCTCCTCCAGGATTTGGCGTAAAGTGAAATGGTAATGTCTCAACATTACACCAGATAGGATCCTGTAAGCGACATTAAGCAGGCTTCTTTCAACTATCATCTAAATCAAAAGTTTCTGTGACACTTGCTGACATTATTCCGATGATCAGGAAATAGCTCGTAGTATCATAGAATTAAACAATTTGATAGGGGTTTCTATTATAAATCATGAATTAATAAATTAACTGCTAGAACGATCCTCTGGAGGTTTGAGGTTCCCCATATTCCTTATTTCATATTTGGTGAGCGAGTCATTGGTAATAAATCATAACACCGACATCATGTTTGAGCCCAATAGGTGCAGCTTGGTGTTTAAACTGATTGCACTGCTTCTCTAGATCTTAGAGAATATACAAATTTTCTTACGCGATTGAACTATTAAAGTATTTATGTCCAATTCGGTACCACAGTACCTTGATTGTTTAAGAAATTATATATTCTCCAGCCTTGTTGTCCAGCAATGCTTACCTTTGATGTTGATTTTTTGTCAGTTTTGGAGGAGCCCCTGTCATCAAACCATCAATCAAAGAATCATCGAAATCGGGTAAAGTCGGGGTAAGTTATGGTGGTGTGACTTTTCACCCCACGTATTCCAAAATTTTTCAAGAACTGTTTGTCTTATAGGACAGAGGGAGTTTTTAATTTTTCGTTCTTGAAACTTTATTCAAAAATATTTCTTATATTTGAGACCTCCTTGAAAGTTCAGCTTTAGTTCGATATGTCACGTGTTAGGGTATGGATTCGTTTTTTTCTTGGGGTATATTATGACCCCAAAAATCCCCCATAAATATGTTTTCTACAATTTTTTTTCCTGATTATCTTTGTCCACAGAGTACTATTTTTGTGCAAGCGATTCAAAAGTTACAAAAATGTGTGACAGACACACGGACGGATGGACACCGTGTTGAATGCATTAGTGTTCCGTTTATACCATTCTGCTACGGAACACTAAAAACAAAGCCTTATTGGAGATCTATACTTGACGCAGTATTTGATAAAGATCCGTTGGGTGTTTATGTGGTCAATGTGGGAGGATGTCTCTACTTCTCACCCTCTGTTTGGTTGCCTTTCTTTTGAATTATTCCAGTCCTCTCTTCGACAGGACGGCCTCGTGTAAATAATTATGACTATTTCAAGTATCGTTGCAATGAGCTAATTTTAATTGTGAATATTTGAATGCGTAGATGTCAAACGACTGCGTGGTGCACTATCTAAAATTTAGGTACCAGTTTCTTACCACCAGATGGACATGGCTTAATCGACTCGCCTGTCTGCATATGGATTAACATAACCTCTGGGAGTACACAATTTGACAAATATTATGCAACAGCTTTGCATTTATTCAGCTTAATATCAAAAATTTAGCATCAAAATTTAGCATCCATGCCATGGATAGAAAGTAACTCATAGATAATAATCTGCTTGTTCTGACAACAAATCAATTTCAGAGTACTTCAATTGATTTTTAAATTAAATTTCATCAGAATTCGGAAAATTGATTGTATCTCTCTCTCATTGAATGCACATTGCACCACAATTAAATGAAATATTCAAGCAAATTTACCAAACCATTAAGCAAACATCATTTGTGGATTAAGTTACCCCACACCTTCTCGCTCCAGCACCAACTGCACCGCAAAGCGAAAATCCAAAGTATGTAATTAATTTATTGGAAAAATAACGAATTTCAAATGGATGCCCGGCCCGGACACTATTGGCAAAACGAAAGTCAGGATAATTACAATCACCGAATTAAATTCACATCCTTTGTGCGGAGCGAGCCTGACGCATAGTTGCAGTAATTATTCTCGTAATTCGTTTGTCTTTCGTTCGAGTGTTTGTGTACCATAATTGGATCGACGCATAAATTGAGTTACATTAAAAAGCATCGAGCACAAAGGCCTCCCCAGCCCCCCATCGCCGACATGTCCTGACAAAAACCGAAAACAATAACTCACCACAGAAAAAGGGAGAAAAAAAGGATCGTTAAACATCCAGAATTAACTGCGAAACGCAAATTGCATTGAGATCCAATGTGAATGCGAATGCGAATGCGAAATCGCAAAATAATGTTGACGGTTTTATAATTACTTGAATGGATAGCTGGACCGTCTCCTCAGTAATGAGGAATTAAGCCCCGATAACAGGACAAAGCTCACTTAATTATGTTAATAATTTTTGTTATTTAAATTGATTAATTATTATTATTTCGCATTGTTGGCCCCTGGGTCCTGACGTAAGCTGATTGTGGGCGATAGTGGTGGCAATGCGAAGACTGATAACGGACAATTGCTTGCCTCGCTGCGACCAACGATTGGATTGAATGTGTAAACACGAGGCATTAAGTGGCTTTTTGTTTGCTGTCTGCAAAAAAAAAACATGGAAATAAAAATTAAACGAATAATTAAACGCACTTATCTGGGTTGCAAATTTTCCATTGGAATGCGTTTTTGTGAAATTTGCATACTGCCAGTTTTAATTACAAAAAAAAAAACCAATGTAAGTGCATGGCACAAATGTACACTAAAGACTCACAATGAGGTTGTGATAAGGTATTGATTTACGTTTGTTTGTGCTAAGTGGCGTGTAATTTTCATTTGATCCCCTTCCCTCGCTTTGAATAAAAATAAAAGTATGGCTGATTAAGCTTTAAACAGGTAAACAAAGTATGGAGTTGAGTTGAATTGACGGAAATAAAGATAGACAGAATAAGCCCATCAAATAATATACATCTAACAAGACAACAATATTACTGGACACTGTCTAATAGATAAGCATGCAACAAGGCTTGGCGTCTTCTCAAACGATTTCTGTAGAAGCTGCATGGGCGAGGAGGAGGAGGAGACTATTTTTCACCCTCTTTGCACCTGCCCAGCTCTCTATTAAAGAAGGAAACTCCACTTAGCAGCCTTCTGTTTGATCTAAATGATCTAAAAAAAATAGACGTCGCTTCATCAGAAACTCGAAATGGTTTAATAAGAAGGCTAGAGACCGCTTCCCAAACCCACGTGGTATCACAATGATCTAAGTGTGTCGGCTTTTTGCTGTCAGCCACTTCAACCCAACTTAACCTAACAAGACAACAAGCTACTTGAAAATGTAACCCAATCAGTATAAGGATTCAGCCTGCACATAACTTTAATTTAACATCATGCGGCACTACTACTGCCCACCAAAACATGTAATAAGTATGGATCAATTTCAACAATACTTCAAGACACTAGGACAAAGATTTTTAGCAGGAGGAGACTTTATTTCCAAAAACACTGACACAATACTACTAGATTCTATAAAAACCGGTAAAATTAACTTCCTAAGTACTGAAGAACCAACCTACTGGCCAAGTGATAGAAACAAGATACCCGACCTTATAGACTTCTGTATCTTCAAAAACATTAGATCGGAGGACCTGACAATAAAATCCTGCCTAGAATTATCATCTGACCACTCCCCAGTCTTAGTCTACTACAAAACCAATGCTGAATCAACAAAGAAGCCGACAAAATTGTGCAGCAAATACACAGACTGGGACGCATATAGAGAAACTATAAACCTTCATCTGCGAACCCGATATAGTTTAAAAACGCCAAACGACCTTGACGAGGCCATAATTCATCTCAATGACGTGATCCTCGAAGCTGCCGAAGTATCAACATCTATGATTATTGCAAATAAAAAGGACTATTTCACGCGCGCGGAAATTAAAAGGAAAATCAAAATGGCAAATAACAAGAACTGGCGAAGACAAACTTAGACTTAACAAATCCATAAAGGAATTAAAGGAACTACTAAAATCTAACCAGACTGACAAAATTAACAACTTCCTAAGGAACATATCATCAACTAGAGCGACAAACTACTCACTATGGAAGGCAACAAAAGATATTAAAAACTCCACAACTCACTTTCCCCCATTAAGAATCCCCAACGACAAATGGGCCAGGACTGATAAAGAAAAAGCTACAATGCTAGCTGAACATTTTAGAATGACTTTTACTAACGACAAAAATAATTCAAACATAAGCTTACCTACAACTTGTAGTAACCAAGGCACAAATATCAAAAAGGTAACAATAAAAGAAATAAAGTACTATATTCAATACAAAATTAACCCAAAAAAAGTCCTGGATATGATCTTATTACCGGACAAAGAACTACCCCAAAACGCACTTTTATACCTCCGAAATCTATTTAATGCTATTTTTACTTTAAAATACTTCCCAAAGGTTTGGAAAGTAGCCAAAGTGATAGCAGTTCCAAAACCTGGGAAAGACGCTACTCAAACCTCTAATTGCAGGCCAATAAGTTTACTGCCAATAGTATCCAAGTTGTTCGAAAAAATCCTAATAGACAGACTACAACCAATAATGGACGCAAATAATATAGTTCCCAGCCATCAGTTTGGATTTAGACGCAAGCACTGTACAACAAATACACAAAATAATCAACAATATATCGAGAGATTTGGATGAGTTGAGTTATAGCACGGCAAATTATCTTGACATTTCGAAGGCCTTTGACAAAATTTAGCATAAGGGACTATTATACAAACTACAACTACTACTTGCAAAAGACTTCTTCTTACTCATTAAAAGCTGCATTAACGACCGCTGCTTCTACGTAGAACACAGAGACGAGCACTCAAATCTTCTTAAAGCAGAAGCTGGAGTTCCTCAAGGAAGCGTCCTAGGACCTTTATTATATCTTATATATACATCCGACATTCTTACATCTCAGACAAGAAACGCAATGACTGCGACTTTCGCAGATGACACAGTAATACTTACTTCGCACAAAATTCTCGAACAGGCGATCTCCGAACTCCAAAATCATCTAGACGTATTAATCAACTGGTTCAAAAACTGGAGCATACAAATAAATGAAGACAAGACAGAACTAGTTATATACACCACAAGAAAAATAACAAATCCTCCAACTATTAAACTTAACGACAAGACAGTAATTTTAGCGAAGAAAGCTAAGTACCTGGGAATGCACATAGACTAAAAGTTAATTTGGAAACAACATATACTCACAAAACATAATCAAATCAAAGACAAATTTAGACAACTATTTTGGCTGCTGGGAAGAAATTCGGTTCCATCTATAGACAACAAACTGCTCATTTACAAGACAATTATCAAACCAATATGGACATACGGACTTCAGCTAGTAAATGAAATATAAATATCATCCAGAGGCAGCAATCAAAAATATTAAGAAAGATAATAGACGCTCCATGGTATATTTCCTACGACGACATCCATAAAGACCTCAAAGTACTGACAGTAATGGAAGAAATACACATACAAGCACAATACACCAAATCCGGTGCCAGAATAGAAAAATCTACTCGAAGGAAATATCTCAGTTGGGAGAGAATTGAATCAGTCAGAGCCATCCAAGGAAAACATTGAATACTTTCACCTCTTTCTTATGGGTCGCAAGCGAATGATCAAACCTTCTATTACCAAAACTCCTAGATTGTCTCAGTGTTTCATGTGCTTTCTGGAGATAAAGTGGTAGCAAATAACTTCAGTCACTCCTCATTGCTACAACACCAAATGAGACGATCTTTCCCTATCATTTTCTCAGGGAGTTCGACATTAGATCCAGCACAAGTGGAACCGCCAACTATCACGGAGGTTCAGTCAATGATGATCGTGTAACCCGGCACATTAAGTTGTGGTCGATGGTGTGCCTTCCGATTCATTTGCTGTAATCGCTGGAATACCTCAGGGTTCTATACTTTCAACAACTCTATTTCGACTCTATTTGAACGACATCCTAGAGCCGATTAGTTTTGTCGATGACAGAATCCTAATTTCATCTTGCTCTAACAGCATGAACGTGAATTCAATTATAGGTACATCACATCGTCAGAGATGCGACTCATTAGATGAAGACCAGCAGCAGTGAAGAAAAACTAACTTAGTCGATTTCAATGCTAAGAAAACACAATTGGCCGCCATTTCCAGAAAGATCTCGTACCACAGTTTCAAATGAATGACCAAATTATCCACCTCAAGGAAACCATGCATCTTCCTGGCATCACTGATAACGAGCATATATCCAACATTGCAAAATCGGTATCCATGAAGTTGAGCAAACAGATACTTTACAGCGCAACAGCTCTTTCTCCCGTATAAAGCACAAGTTAGACCAGGAATTTAGTATTATTCTCACGTTCAGAGTTTGGTCCTATAGTATTCGCTTCATCTGTTCGACGAGCAGTTCGCTTAATAGAGGATCCTGCACTAACTTCAAATGCCAAATAGTTAGCTCATCAACATACTAAAGATAATATCATGGCAGAGGTTCCGAAGACAAAATAAATAACAGATTTAATTTCCGTTTAATCTTGACATACCCAGGATGCCAGTAGTAATGTTCATATGCAAGACTGTTACTCGTATGTATTCCATTAGGAATAATAAAAGAGTTGTGAAATTCGGTCTTGTTTTTGATCTTCCCCGACCTAGACCAGTTTAAAGAGAGGAATTCCTTGATATTTATGAATTTCTGAACAGAGCAATGCACGTTTCTGAAGTTCCTGCAATACTTCGAGCGTATAAAAGCATTACCTCTTTGCATTCAAGTCTTAAATTTTTTTACGCAACAAAGAGGTACAATGCGCTAAAATTCACTAATGATTTGCTATTTATTACACTGGTCGAACTTTGAAATATGGTTCTCCATTGAAGCAGTGTTCTCCTAGAGCAGTCCTTCCGAAAATGTCCAGCCGTCATTCCTCCCAGATAATACTGGGAACAATTCATCAAAGCAAGATTTTATCTGGTACACATAGGGTTGCAGATAGATGCTGAGACTAAATCTGTCATTTTCAGTGAATTATACTGTAAAAATATCTCACTGAGCCTCAGCAAATACTCGTACTCTACCACTCGACACTCGACACTCGACACTCGACAGAATGTACGACCCTACCGCTATGTCAGTCCTAGAAGAAAGATCATACTTATCTTCTTAGACATGAAGGCTGCCCCCAGGGACCTTGCCTCGTCCATAATAAAATCCAGACTGGTTACCAGTATATGTATACCTAATGATCTTTGAACTGGCGAGGGATAACATTGCCATTCTCTCCCTGATTCCAGCATCTATTTCCACAATTGGTTCTGATCCTTTTTATGGTGTCAGCAGATTACAAATCATATATTTAGAAGCTAAGCTGTAAGAGTTTGAATGAAACCCGGGTCAAGCTAAATGTTCCAAGAAAAAATCGAATCTTCTGCTTGACATAAATAATCTGAGAGTCTTAAGTGGAACTTTCAGTGGACACTGCAACGTACACTGTGCAGATATTGCTTTAAGGACGATGAAAAATCTCTCCACATCTTTAAAATATGTCCAGGCGTCCTTCGCTGAATGAAAATTCTCGGGAAGGAAAGGCTCTTCATCTCAGAATATGATTTGACTTTCTGACCGCCTCTAGAGTGAAAATTATACTAAATGTACTAGGGAATCAATTTAATGGGATGGCTACAATGGTTTAGCTGCTTAGATACTCTCCCACCTCTACAATCTAATCTTATTCAATCAATCAGTTCCGAAATAGGCAAGTGGGGAACATGTGCATTCTCCTCTCCGCAGTACATAAGGTGAAGTGTTAAGGTCTAAGGTTGGCGATAGTAGCCTAGCAGCGCTCCAATAATTTTTAAGGCCACTTTATGATGGTATGCTTAAGATGCTAAAGATCGATACTACCTACAATTTTGTCTGAAAAGTTTTATGAGACCACGTAACGTAAGTTTTATGAGAAAACTCTGACAGCCGTAATAAATTTCGCAAGCCCTCCTTTTTGAGTATCATCTTCTGGATCAAATTAATGCCCGTCTAACAATGCGTAAAGACAGTTTTTTGTTTAACAGCTCCCGGAGTTTACAATGTGCTATCAACAAAATTACTCAAACGCATAACCTGGAAGGATAGATACTTAATTGATTCCTCACTGGGGTAAGGAATGCTCTACGTTTGTCGCACAAATGGTCTATATGCCATTTCGAAAGCCTCCTTGAAGTGCAAAAATGCGGAAAGAGCCCATAAAGTGTACGTCGTCTTAGCATATTTTAAGCTAGCCCCGTTCCAGTGTTCATTAAATCAAAAGGAGTCTTTTGTTTAATTTTTAGCCCCGACAATGCTTACTCTTCCACTCACTGAACAGCAAGACACACACAGAATTTGAATTCTACTGCCAATAAAAAGATTACCCAATCCCCGACTGGAAATAGTTGGCTTCTCGTCTAAGAATACACTTGCAAATCCTTGTGCTGCCACAGCCCAATGAACGTAGAACACCAGAATTGCCAATTAACAATAACTCTGCTCCGTTTATCTAAATTCCAATAATCCCACAATAAGGGCGGATAAATCAGCTGGCTTGAAGTAGGGAAGAACATAGGAGACAATGGCATAAACTCTCATTCTGTATCGCCACCCACCACATCAATAAAGCGATTTTGTTTATTCCTTACATTCATCCTTTTTGTTCCTTCTGCTCGGCATTGTGTTGTTCATTTCGGGGGAAGATAGCAACAAAAAAAAAAAAGAAATAAAAGAAAACGACACAAGAACGAGCAGTAAAAAAAAAACATATGGAAAGAGAAAATCCTTCGTAAATCTCATCTTATTATCCTTGCGGCACTATAAGTGTACACAAGGATATTTTTCTCTTCGCCGCCATCAGCAATCAGCTCGAATCCCCAGCTTCAGCCCTCATGTACTCGTATGTATAAAATCCTTTTGCAAAACTTTTATCAGTGTGTATTTACCGGAGCAAACATCCAGTGATTAGCTGAGGCTGGAAATGATTTCAATTAGGGCTCCAAATCCTTTTGATTAATTAATATGTTGGCATAGGATTTTCTCTGAATTACACATGGAAGACAATTCTGGTGGAATTACGGCCAAAGGACGAAAAGAAATAGAGCAGAGCTAATGGAAAAAGAAAGTGCTGTCATTTGGGATTCTGCTTTAGTGCGCCTGACATGATAGTGGGACTGGACGGTGGAATAGAATAAGTGTCAGTTCACCTTTTACGTGTTAAATCCAAAATCGCTTACCCGAGAGGAGTGACTATGCTAATTAGCACCAACAAAGTTTGCCGTTGCATGTAGATGCATTCATTACAGATTGCAACCTAATTTCAGTGTGCTATCCAGTTGGCGGTATTGGGTGGTCGAAAACATCACTACGTCCCACGATCCTTATCCAGTCTGGGTGACAGCCAATCATGCTGCTGTTGCTGCAGCACTGAATACAATCTCAATCGGTGATCTCTGGACGTGATTTTGTTGTTGGCGTGTCCTCTCTGCCGCTGCATCATCGACAGCGACAACCTGTTTGTGGAAAATACAAGCAGTATGATGCAACAGACTGCTCTGTGGTGAATTAGAAGCCAATCCGTGGAGATATTTAGATATCCCCCGGAGCCAGATCGATACTGCTGGAAGGAAGCACACCATATTCTTCGATGGCTTCGATATGACACAGATTGCTTTGCATCGCGATCGAGTGGTACTCTTGCGGAGATCTTGACTGTAGTGCTGCATTCGCATGGATGCACTAGTGGGTGCAGCAACTGGTTGGGAGAACATAGCATCGAAGATATGAATGAGATGGTGACATCGTGGGGCTATAGTTATTGAAAGATATGAGGATGGTCGCGCTGATAAATCTTAATTTGGTCAGGGATGCCGGTGCAGATATTTATTTGCTCTTTACCTTGCTTTGACATTTTAATTGCAAGAAAATTGATTGACAGCTAGATACTTAAACCGTATCGAGATTTCGGTTACATTGCTGAAGTATCATGAGATATGATATGCAAGTGCAAGAGGGATTGTGGCTTCAGAGAAACATTGGTAATTTTTGTTGGTCATTGACATTTTGATCTAGCACTGTGATGCTGGATGGCAAGGGGCTAACAAAGGCCTCGTAGTAAACGTTGGTTCCCAGCCACGTTGTGTAAGGTTTCGATTGTGACCCAGCACAGTATGGCGTTAAATCGTATAATATCTATGTGCAACGGTAGGATTCTTCTCGAATCTTCTCCAACTTTTATTCATGTGATATAAACCTGACGTCCTGGAACTAAGTTCATTTACTGGTAAGAACAGTTTTGCCCTACTTATGCTAAGGCCTTATGTCTTGAAAATGTTTTGCGGTAGATTGATAAGTTTTACAGTCAACTGAATTTCGTCAGAACTTAACACTTAACGTGGATATCATCATCGAAACGCAGCGATTTTAATAGAAAATCATGGCCTCGGGTGTCGTTAGACCAATCAATCGACAAGCTACCCGATAGAAACTTCTAACCTGATTGTCTACTTGACTATCATTTGTTGCTTTAAAAGTCATTTGAATATTTTTTTGCATAAAGCAATCCTTATAACATATTTTGGGTACTCGGAATAGTTTGTTCTCGTAGTTCAACAACTACTTGGTCATTGTTGAAGCTCTCTTTGCTAGATTCAAATGATTCTCGACAAGCCTTAGTACAAGCGAGCATAAGAAAGAATTATAAAACACTGGGAGGTAAAGTTTATCCGGTGCATAAGGCAGACACAAGTCAACACATCGAACGCAGTTACTGCTCGTGATCCATCGATCTCATTTCAAAAAATCCCACGTTAAGATTTAATTTCTAAATTCTAATGTTGCGGACATCGAATTCTACTAATACTCGTATTGTTGCAGAACAGATATTGCAAGGGAATGGAACAAAATCGCGAAACAACCTTCCATCCAATTGTCTGGAATGAGTGGAATGGCACGTGCTCATCTCAGCTGAGATTTACATGGCCTGTGTTTCCGCCAACAAGAATATCACATAGCTAAGCTGTTTTCATTCGAATTTGAATATTTGCGCACAAAAAATATGTGCCCAAAATATGCTTTCCATAATATAATTCAGTGTTTCTTGAGATTTCGACAAATACACGGTTTTTCGTTGTCACAGCTTATTATAATTTAAGTATGGAGTTGATTTTAAAATTGTGTGAGTTGACATACTCGTACAATATGTACTTTTGGATTGCAGCTAAATGAATTTGGTTTTATTTGCGAACATCTCCAAAAGATCAATCCTATGTCCATAATTTTTACGTTCAAGTTTTTAAATTTTCAACAAGATGGACGCCGAATTACTAAAATTTTTTGGAAATTGAAAGTACTTAGTTTCCCAATTTTTATTTTTTTTTTCCCCGAGTGTTGGTGCAAAATCTTCCATAGATACTAGCAAGCGCGTGCTCATAGTAGTGTCAGATTCTTACTGACTAAAAACACACCACCCTGCGATTTAATTTGTTATATATTGCTACTAAGAAGGAATTAAGCAATTTTTCTATCATGAAAAAAAAAAACTCGTTTGGCAGGTTACTTTCCACTGAAAGATCCTGCATGTTCCGCAATCTAGGAGCGGTTGATTCCTATCTCGCCAAGTCAAAAAGTTTCGTCCTTTGTAGTCGGCGCAATAAATTGCTTTCATCCAGAATTTGTAGGATTGTATTGTTGACATGTTCGATTAGTCGGTTTCTATGCTTTCTCGCGAAGCTTCTAATTTCAGCTCCGATTGTCGGAATTCCGAGATCCCTGTGGATATTATCGTTTCTAGTATACCACGGTGCGTGGACAATTTCTCTTAGAACTTTATTTTGAAAAGTTTGTAAAATATTGGCGTTTGTTTTCTTGGTCAGCCCCAAACTTGTATACCGTAAGTCCACACTGGCTTTAGCACTTGCTTGTATAAAAGCAGTTTGTTCTCAATACTGAGCTGGGAGTGTTTTCCGAGCAACCAGTTAATTTCTCTATATTTGATTTCGAGATCTTTACGTTTCATTTCACGTGCGAATTCCATTTCAGTTTTGCGTCGAGTGTCATTCCAAGGTATTTGGCCTCGTTTGCAAAAGGTATTCTGGCCAAGTTTAGGAAAATTGGCAAGACATTAGTTTTCTTATAACTGAAATTCATGTGAACAGATTTAGATTCGTTGAGGGTGATCCGCCAGTCCCTCGTCCATTCATTTACTTTATTCAGTGCGTTTTGCAGATTTGCAGTCGTTTCTTCGATTGTTTTACCTACGGCTAGGATAGCGGTGTCTTTCGGTATTACGGTATATCTCAAGTATATAACAGATAGAGAAGTGGCCCAAGAACGCTTCCTTGCGGTACACCGGTCGAAATTTGAGCTCCGAGTATTCATTTCCATGTCTAACAAGGAAGAGTCTATTCCCGAGGTATGATTCTAGTATGTCGTATAGGCATACAGGGTAAACTTGTCGTAATTTGCAATTCAAGCCATCATGCCTAAAAGGCTTGCGAGACGTCAAGAAATACGCTTGAGCATATCTTTTTCCCTTCAAGTGCTTTCTCGATTACGTCAGAAATTCTATGCACCTGGTCAATCGTCGAATGCTTAGTTCTGAACCCAAACTGGAGGTCACGGATAAGCTAATTTCCTTCTATGACCGGTTGGATAACAATTAGTAATATCCTCTCGAAAATTTTGGATATAACTGGAAGTAGCGAAATTAGTCTATAAGATTTTACCTCATTTGGCGGCTTTCCTGGTTTTAAGACCATTATAACTTTCGCAACTTTCCATTGGTTAGGCACGTGTTTTAATCTGAGCGCAGCATTTACAATATAAAGAAGCTTAATCAATGCTTTTCTAGGTAAGGCTTTGAGAATTTCTCCGGTGATCAAGTCATAACCAGGAGCTTTCTTAAGTTTTAGAATCCCGATCTCATGTTTGAGTTCCCTTAGCGTTGCACTTGTAAGTGCTAAATCGTCAGATGGCAAATCCGTCCTATTGATATTATCGTAAGACACTTGACCATCGTACGGTTTAAAGGTGTCTTCCAGGTGGGCCACAAAAACGTCCGCTTTTTCTTTATCTTCCCTTGCCCATTCATTGTGTATCTCCCAAAATGCCCGACTTTACTGTTACAGGTACAAAAAAAAATCATGCTTCAGAGAGAATATCTCGAAAACTGTGTGTCCGGCCAAACAAATTATTTCGGTAGAAATTTTAGGCTTTTAAATTCTTTACAAGGTTAATGAAAAGATTCTTTTTGAATGTGATTACGAGTATGTAGCAAACGGTGCATATTTCGAGAAACATTACTACTAGTGAAATTTCGAACTTTCAGTAATCTCTGCCAGATAAAAAAATGCACAATTCTTTTTGGTTTTAGAAAAGTGTACTTGATTTTACCCTGAGGTCAATAGAATTCGTTTTAGATTTCGAATACCTGAAGAACGGTGCATGACAAGTATTATTTCCATAGTACGCCGAACTTAAAAATGAAGTCAAATATTGAACGCATCTAAAATATCATACTTCACCTCGAAGTAATTGGAAATGGTTTTAGAGCCCGAATAGTTATTTCGAAAACTGTCCATAACACTAAAAAATTATTAGCATCCAAAAAATAGGTTTCCTATTTTCTACAAGGTGAGTACCGGAGTTTTAATATTTTCAAAAAAAATGGTCGAAATTGTCTGACTTTATCCCGAATTAAATGGAAATCTCTTTTCAGTGCAAATATTTGGTTGGTTGGTTGGTTTAAGAAGGTGAGCTTATGCTCTTCACTTAGGCCTCCATTGGGCCCGTTGTGTTCCCCTCATCTATGGAACTGTAAAGAATAGTGCTGTGCTTTGGGAATTATGTGTTGAGAGGATTTAGGTATTGGGATCATGGAGAGTATCAATGAGAAACTATATCGTATAGTGATCGGGGAATCGTAGAGTTCTTCTGGCGAACTCCAATATATCCCCGATTCCTTTCTTACTGAGGTGTGTAATATCCGGAATCCTTGGAGATCCCAGAATTTTCAGTCTCAACCTCGCTGTGGCAGAGGAAGTGTTCTATATCTTCCTCCTCCTCCTGACAGTTGGCACAGTTTGTTGTATCAGCTATCCCGAGTCTGAACGAATGTTTGTTGAGATTGATGTGACCTGTTAAAAGTCCCACCATTAATCTCAATTGTGTTCTGCTTGAATTAAGAGTTCTTTTTGCTGTGTTGTTACTCGGTTTTGTTATTACAGATCTAACCACTTTGCACGTTTCTAGATTCGTCCAGTAGTTATTGAACTCCTGTCGTATCTTTTCATTGATTTATGTTTTAAAAGTTGTCAGAGGGGCCCCTATTACAATATCCGGGTTCAGTTCTGTATTGCCCGCTCCTTTCCTTGCTAGTTCGGCTGCCTTTTCGTTACCCGGTACATCTTCATGCCCCAGCACCCATGTAAGACGGACTCTATTGCGTCTGGCAAGTAAGTTCAATTTAGTTTTGCACTCCCTTACTAGTCGTGATTTCGACATGGGGTTTGTAATCGCGCTAATTCCTGCTTTGCTGTCCGAGCAGATGTCGATTTGCCTCCCTTCGCTGATGTCTAATGTCTTCTTGGAGGACGACAACATCAGGCTGCATTTCCATTCGACAAATATGCGTCTGTTTTCCAAAAGGAGACTTATGGAATTCTAATCGCCATGAACTAAGGAATAGGTGGAAGAATCAGAGTACTTGCATCTATAGTGACAGTCAGGCTGCGCTTAAGACCTTGCCCAACCCTTTATCCACTTTCAAGGTCATTTTAGAATGCAAGAACTCTCTGAGTTCGATTGCAAGGCTGAACTCTGTGATTCTTGTCTGGGTCCCAGGCCACACTGGAATCATGGGGAATGAGATCTCCGGTGAGATAGCAAGGCAAGGCTCAGAGGTGTTTTTTTTTTGGACCCGAACCTGCGTTGGGTCTTCCTACGTCCTCGGTCAGGGCCTCCATTGACGATTGACACACATAATTGTGTGTGGCATAGTTCTTCAGGATGCAGGTAGACTAATCGAATGTTCCCGGACGTCTGTAAGAAATCCCCGATATTCTTGCCTTTTCAGCAGATAATACTGCAGATAACTTATAGGCGTTCTCACGGGGTACTTTGCTAAACACCTCAGTGTGGTGGGTTTAACACTGCGGAACACTTTTTTTGTGATTGTCCTGCCTTTGCCCGTATCAGGTGGTAAATTTTCGGTGCTGATGTGGTGAGTGCTGATATTGTAAGCTCCTCATCACTGAAGTGTTTACTCGACTTTTACCGGTCATTAAAATGGGTAAAACAGGGTTTGCTTCTTGGCAGTACAATGAACCAGTTGCGTCTAGGTGCTCCAGTGTTGTATTTCCTGACCCGTTACCCTTCTGCTGATATCCACATCACCTCTAGTCTCTACTCTATTTACAACTGCCTGTGAGTAAGTAAATCTGAACTCTAGTCCAAAATTCAACCTCTTTCATCTAACGGTTCAAACTTGATGAGGTTGTGATATAAGTGTTCCCTTTGTTGCTTTTCTTCTTGTAAGTATCAGAACCCTAAGAAGGAGCAAATCTGCTGTGAATTTAAAACATTTTTGTATAGCTTTAGCTCACATGTCATATAAATATTTCTGAAGGAATATGTAGAAAGGATCAATTCGTACATATGTAGATATTAAAACAGAAAATACAAGACGTACCTACTTCTAGCTTTCATTAGCCCATCAAAGCCAAATTAGTACATCGTAGGTTGCTCCAAAGAGAACACAACCCTTTACTGTGCCTATCTCAGTATCCGAATACAAACGTTAATGTCTCCAATATCTCAACATATTATATATGTACATCGACAAGTCACATCCTCAAAGTTAATTTTGCCCAAGATGTGACTGCGTTAACTTTTATCGCCTCCCGGCAAGTGCTGATTAAAACATCTGCCAAAAGATTCTGTCTTCAAATAATTGCCAATTATTTCGCCAAAAACACATTTCTCTGTGGCACAGTCACACACAGCACAGGGCGTCGCTTGTCCTAAATGTGACCCAGACCCAGAGAGAGAATCTGAAACAACACAAAGCAAAGACAAACAAAACACACGCACAATACAACATAATTTGTTCGACGAAAGCACATATGCAAGCACACATGCCATCGTCCCCAGAGTAAACCAATTCCTAAAAACTAAATCTATGGCAAGAAAACATTTTGGCCGGAAAATTGTTCTCCAACGTCGTCCTCCATCCGCCAGCAACAGATTCTACTTTCGATGACAAAGTCAGAAGGACCGACCTCTAACACACATTACCACCACCCACTAATCAATGTGCGTGCATATAGAAGATCCCGCCCGTATACACCACTCGGCCCCCAAAATATGTTTACTGCTCGTAAACACACACGCAGACTGTAGCTCTGTATGTTCCCGAGCGAAAAATCAAAACCAACAAACGACGACGAGTACAACGGGATTCCATATCTATTAGATGAGGAGCGAAGTCATCCTGTGTTCCTGCTGAACATGACAAGGGAAAATATTTGCGTTTCCTTCGAGTGTGGGATGGATTCCGACGGAAAAATTTGCTATCCACACTCATACACACACAGCCAGCTTCCTTCCTTGGATTCAACATTTTTCCAACACCAGCCAGCCAGCCCTAGCCGGGTTAGGATAGGAGCGAGCATGGCGGCTGCTTCCAGCTGCGTTATCATGTCAAACAAGAGATCGACATGGGTACAAAGAAATTCCACCGCGGCACAGCTAAACGATGTGCCGCTCTTGTTTACCCAGCGTCATCAACATCATCATAGCTGACATGGCGTCTCCTCATCATACTTGAGAGTGGGCACGAGGGCGGGAATTCACGGTATCATCGCTCATCCAGGGCTTGTCATCGTCACACATCGTTCGACAGACTGGTGATTCCACATATAATTCCTCGTCGTGGCTCCATGTACTCCACCGCATGATGGGAATTTTTGTCAATACTTACATTTAATTTCAATTATCATTATGATGGAAAGTTCGGAACGCTTTTCCTTGATTTCGCTTCGCTCCCTATGCGGTGGGTGGTTGGGAGGCTGTGCGAGCGAGATTTGAAATTTTAATTAAAATTGGATAAATATTTGAATTTAGTGGGAAAGCGAGTGTAGTGGTTCTGTAGTGCGGAGGTACTAAAAGGATGACAAGGACATCATGCTGCTGGCATGTATGCGACAGGAACTCATCGTCATGAACATCGTTATCACTGCCATCCACAGCAGCAACAGCTTCGTTCTTGTCATTGATTCCTGGTGGAAGTGGCTATGTTTAAATTTGCCACAAATGTGATGGGAATTTGTTAATCAACATCTGAAGGGGGTTTTTTTTTAAGGGTTGTCATATATTTGGAAGAAAATTTGAAATATTATTCACAGCCCTTGGGTTTGGATTTTTTGTTTTCCTTTCGGGTAGATTTAATATCGGATACACAAATAAATCTTTCATCCTTATGGATGACTATTGACTGGGGTTGGGTAAATAAGCAACGTAGTGACCGTTAAATAAATGCGTGGTCAAGTAAATGCATTTATCTCCAGCTGTGTACGAGTACTAGAAATAGCATAGCTCGTGTGTAGGTATCACTATGCAGAGTGCTTCGTAAATACTCCCAAGTAATATTAAATGAAGTGATTTGTTGCTGAGTTTTATCCGATGTAAGCGTTTAGCTCAAGAACGGCTGAATCGATTTCGTTGAGGTTTGCCTTGTTAATTCGGTAATTTATCTCAGAATATTTGTGGATATCTAAACATTACATTTCGATATGCAAAATCTGAGCAATTGTAACGCATTTAAACCGGACGCAAACATTTTAAATATATACCCTCGATTCGCTTACATTGGCTTATCCGATTGGAATGAAATTTCATTTATTGATTAGGTAATTAATTTACAAATCATCTGAGCTATAAATCAACTCCCTAGAGGTAAGATGTGAGCAAAATAAATACTGCATTCGCCATCAATTCATCGTCACCAATTTCCAACCACCGAACACTGTCAGTAGCTTTTGCTTTCCTTTTTCTAGTTTCTTTCCAATTGTGGATGGTGAAAGAAACATAAAAACTCCCCTCACTATTTAATAGAGATACCAGGGTGTAAGTCAAATAGTCCTCTGGAATGTCAGTATTTCGTTAGTCTTTATGGCCAGCAATTTTCTAGTTTGCAACTGGGTTGAAAGAATCCTTTTCATCTTGGAACTCGTTCTTTTAGCTTTTCTTTTATTTTGCTTCTTTCTCTTGTTGGTTTCGTGAACATTTCCTATTTTGAGATCAACAATCAACAACCTGGAACAATTTTTAGGATTTTGATTTTCGAAAGAAAGTAATGCTGGCAGTAATGTTCTGGCTACCGAACGTTGTATAAGGTACCACTTTCCTTGACTTAGTTACAAAACTGGGTGAATCCCTAAGGTTGAATATGTCCAGATATATCTTAGTTGTACCTGGACACGTACTATATATTTCTGAAATCTGGATTTGAAACTGTTCCCCGATATTCCAAGACACCTGTGACAAAATGGAGTATCGCAGATCGTTGATCGTTGATGATGATAATAACAAACAGACGCTCAACGGAAAGTAGAATTACGAAGCGAATATCGGATAGCTTATAGGACAGTTCATCGCTGTGTGAGATGTGACGGGAGGACGATGTTGGACGGTAAAATGCGGAAAACGCTGCAAGAAGGGAAGATATCAGAAAACTGTAGAGAGTATCCAAAGAAGTTGTCGGCCCAAAAAGCAACACCACCATCATGTACTCGATGTGGACGGCACTCTATTGGTATCAATTGAAAATTAGCTCACAGATGGAAGGAACATTTTTGTGTCCTGATTAATGACGTCTCCAGTGAGCAGAGTGCAGCTATGAGCCCACAGTTGCTCGATATGCGTAGATTTTACAGGGATATTGACACCGGACTTCCAATAGTTGCAGAAATCCAAACTGCGATCAATATCCTCAAAGCCGAGTTCCTGAAAGCAGATCATGCCACAGTTGCTAGTATTCTACTTCCGTTAATACAGGCTATTTGGGAAAGTGAAACCTATCCCAGGGACTGGAAGAACGGTGTAATTGTTAAGACACCATCAAGCGGGTTTTCGCAGTTGTCGATCATGCGTCAACCACATCAACACCTTGCGTATCATTCTCGAGCAATCAACCGAGTTCAAGTCACCGCTTTGACCGGGTAAATCACGAATGCATATGCAGATCTCTTCTTAGGGGATAAATTCTCCCAGAAATAGTTGCAATTATAAAGGAGTCCTAGAATAACGCAAGGTGTTTCGTTCTGCACAATGGACAGCTGTCCGACTCTTTCGAAGTGCAACAGGGTGTGAGACAAGAGGATATTCTGTCGCCAATCCTCTTTCTACTGGCGATAGACAATGTACTGACTGTAGGTGTATCTGAGAGACATGACATCGAAGGGAGACCGATTGAAAGCTGTTATTTAGCCGATAATATCTGTTTCCGGGCAAGTACCATCCAGATGTGTCAATCACTGCAGATGAATGGGGAGTCGGTCGGACTAAGGATCAACGGCAAAAAGACAGTGCCCACAGGCCGCTCCACACACCAACGTATTATTCTGAAGCAATCGCCAATTGAGGAGGTCAAACAGTTGAAGTACCTGGAAAAAGTTTTGTATCATCTGATGGCGGAACGGACCTAGACGTTAAGACTGGAATAAATAAAGGCTACACTGCCTTTGTTATTCTCTCTAGTCTGGAAATATAGTCAAATCTCTTTACGCACTATGTTGGGACTCTTTGAATTCAACGTTAAATCCGTGCTATTGTATCCCTGTGAAACCTGCAAAGTCTCGGCAAACATCACGAGAAAATTACATTCTTTCGGTAATCGCTGTCTGCGATACATTCAAAAGATTTACTGGTCGCAAATTCTAACAAACTAGGAACTGTAGCGTAAAACTAGTCAGAAGCTGTTGGATGTCGAGATAAGTCAGCGAAAATAGCGCTGGATTGATTACACCCTGAGGAAGCTAAATGTCACCATCGCGAATTAGTCCTTCGAATGGAAAAATCGGGGTCACGGCGAGTTGGAACAACGTGGTGATCAACAGTCTTGGCAGAAGCAGTGACCCAGAGAAAAACGTGGCCATAGCTGAAATATCGAGCTGCAGACCGAGCAAGATGGGAGAGATTTGTTGCTGCCCTATTCCCCACCCGGAGTTAAACGATATATTGATGATGATGATATCTTAGTTAGATTTACAAATAAAATCAAAAATATACTCACTCCTTTGATTGATATCACTGCTGTGATGCCAACACTCTGAACGCTATCTACAACTAACGATTAGCGATCGTTTCCACCTCCTTAGGCTCGACCCAGCTTCTGTACCTCTACAGGCGGTAAAATTAGTCCTTTTCCAGGGAGGTAAGTAGATGTTTTTAAGAGTTTTGAAAGTCAGATCAGGGTTCTGTCTCCTTCGCGTCCATTGTAGGCCGAGGGTCTTGAATTAGCACAATGTTTGTTGATGAATATTCTTGCTAAGATGGCAATTGTTGAATGTTTACCCGAGCTATCTGATTCTGGTCCTGCTGTTCGTCGCATTGTTTCTTCATATTGAGAATCGATATTCATTTTCTTACTCCTTCGATATTAGGGGATATCCTGCGCCAAGGGTACGCTCCTGTGTGCAGAGGAATGGATGGTGGTTAGAACTCTTTCCCTCAGTTTTGTCAGGTTGTTTGCTAACCCATTGACCGAGAATCTCCCAATTATACTGTGAATGGTAGTGTCTCTCTTAGAAACGGCGCCTAGCTATGTGCTCTTGCCAGCTTGGGATTTTTGAAATGTAAGGCCCCTCGCTCTGTGAATTAATTAGCATTTTTTGGGGAACAAAATTGTAGTGACATGTGCTTTTGAGATATCGAATCCTCAGTGAGACTTATTGACCGAAATTTGCAAAATGACAACTTTCATCTCAGGACCATCTACCTGAATCCAATTCCTGCGACGCGTAGTTCATAAAGCGTAAACTTTTCCCTCGCAGATTTTCAATTAGCAAACTCCCTGCAGATTTCCGCAGCCCTGAATGAGTTCTTTCACACTTCTCATACGTGTTTCAATTTCCTCTCGATTTTGAATGTGTAGACGCCATGCAAGTAAATACCGGCACACACTCAAGGCGTAACAAATTATGTAGCCTAACTCAATCCACCTGGCATTCATATTCCATTGCATGAAGTTATGGATTAGTACTATCATCCGGCGGCGCCTTGATTGCCCAGCATAACTCAGTGAGTACCTAATTACAGCAGCTCATTGCACCTCTCGGCACATCAACACTACTTCTCGTTGCAGGAAGAGATCACTTGACGACTTGAAATCCCATTATACCTCGCGCGTTGCAAAAGAGATGAAGAAGTAATCAAAGCTACAAATGCTTGCCATTAATGTAACGCATTTCCCCATTCCAGTACAACGTCGAAGTTTCCCTACAAGAACCACCGTCGCGTCGCGCAACAAGAAGTATCATCCGAAATTACCAGGACAAGCAATTAATTCGCCATAAAAACGCATTAGCCGCGCACATAGCTTGCTTCCTCCCCTGGAATACTACCTCACCTAGAATGGCATCCAACGACAAGACAAGCCTCGATGACTACGACGACGACGACGACATCTCTCATAGTGAAGTTACGATGATCGCTATGCCTGGCGTGCGCGCGAACAGTCATCGTCACTAAAGGAGTTGTGGAGGAGACAACAGCGGTCCACTCGTACGTCTCCTCTGGCCGGTAACGCTGACACCTTTTAATAAATTCCTCGGGCGGTGGACGCGATCGGTGATCATTCAGTTCGAGTTCGGTTCGATTCGGCAGATCGGCAGAGTAGACTTAGACCGCACTCTCACACATATAATACAAATGATGGCAATTACTGATATCTGGCGTCAAGTACATGGTCGTCTCGCGGTGGGATGCCGATTGTTTGGGGGAGCGATGTGTGTTTTGTCCAGCAATGGGTTAATGGGAAACCGATGTGCAGCACCAATGTACCACATTTAATGATGATCAGTCGCCACCACCACCAGGAAGGCTGTGCGACGGTCCTCCACTGTACGAGTACGAGTACATACTCCGATTGGTTTGGTTGGAATTTTTGGCTCTTTGGGAAATTTACTCGCGATCGTACGTGAACTGTTGCAGTGTGTCCGTGATTGTGTCCAGTTTTAGCTCCATGGTGGAAGGTGATTGGAATTTTTGCACAAAACTGGCAAAAATTGTTTATAACCTTTCTAGGAAGTCTAGTTACAGTTATTGGCAACGGTGTCCCACGTATAGTGTGTACTTCCAATCACGCGGCATGGAATTGTATTGAGGTCGGATAGTGCGTTGCGGGGCTATGACGTGTCTGTGGGTTTCGATTGATTGGATGAAGCTGTGAGCATCACTTTATGAGTGCGGAAGTATAATTGAGTGGAATGCTGAAAGAAGAATTTGAAGCGAGCTATGAAATTGCTGCGTAAATGTTGCTTCGACTGTAGTGTGATCTGGAAATGTTCTGGGATTCTTTCAGGGCTTTTATAGGGGGGGGAAGATTTTTTTCTTCTTACCTAACGAAGATAGAGAAATAGTTCGAGTGCCAATACGTAAAGGGGAACATTGAAGGAATGCTTGATTACGATGTATTGAATGATGGATGGATTTTGCACCTGCCCATACAAATTTCAACATATTGACAGAACCGGCTATACCACCAAGTTCAACTGTATACCCGCATGATCGACCCTACCATCATCATTGACCTGGTCATTAACCCGATAATGCCAAACTAATCGACATCATCCAGCATTATAATCATCAGATACAATTTTGCGTAGTCATTATTTGTTTCCTATTCACACTCATCATCGTCTGCCAGATTGCTGAAGTTTATCGAGTGTCATCAACCTAATCACAATAAATAACCAAACAAGCTTTACTATGAAAACACAGGGAAATGTGTCGTGCTCTACGACTTGGGTACCAGAACGAGCACACAGCATCTGCAGATGCTCAAGTCTTTGTCAGACCTCCAAGGGTATCAATTGTGCAGTTTCCATTTACTCCGAGGTAGATCAACGCCTTAATGACTTTGATCACCTCAATGTGCATGTTAAACTGTCGCCAGCGGCGTATTGCTCTAGTATAGATACAATTGGGCAAACTTCCGAAATAAAGCGTTGTTAAGTTTTAAGGGCCGATGTTGATTTTGAATAAAACACAAATTATTTAGGAAATTACTGTCATTTCTTTTTATTATGATAATATTGGTATGGTTCAATTATGTATGGAACAAAATATCGGCCAAATGGCCGCCGCGACCTCGGCGGCACACCTCCATCCGATGGTCCAAATTTTCGATGACGCTGAGGCATAATTGAGGTTCTATGCCGTTAATGTGGCCGAATTATCTCATCCTTTAGCTCTTGAATTGTTGCTGGCTTATCGACGTACACCTTTTCTTTCAAATAACCCCAAAGAAAGAAGTCCAACGGTGTCAAATCACATGATCTTGGCGGCCAATTGACATCGCCACCACGTGAGATAACACGGCCATTGAATTGGTCGCGCAAAAGAGCCATTGTTTCGTTAGCTGTGTGGCAAGTGGCACCATCCTGTTGAAACCACATATCGTCCACATCCATATCTTCCAATTCGGGCAATAAAAAGTTCGTTATCATCTCACGATAGCGAACACCATTCACAGTAACTGCCTGACCGGCCTCATTTTGGAAAAAATACGGCCCGATGATGCCGCCAGCCCATAAACCGCACCAAACAGTCACTCTTTGTGGGTGCATTGGTTTTTCGACAATCACTCTTGGATTATCATTCGGCCAAATGCGGCAATTCTGCTTATTGACGAATCCACTGAGGTGAAAATGTACCTCATCACTGAAGATGATTTTCTTCGAAAATTGATCATCCACTGTTGCCATTTCTTGCCACCATTGTGACCATTGACGACGCTTGAAATGGTCAAGAGGCTTTAGTTCTTGAGTCAATTGCACCTTGTAAGCGCGTAAATGCAAGTCTTTATGCAAAATGTTCATCAACGACGAGCGTGAGAGGTGCAATTGTTGGGCACGACGACGAGTTGAGGTGGACGGCTCTTCAGCCACACTATCGCGAACAGCAGCAATATTTTCTGCAGTACGAGCTGTACGAGCATGCACTGGTGTTTTCACATCTCCTACAGACCCGGTTTGCACAAATTTTTGCACGATTTTTCCGATTGTACGCACATTTGGACGATTAAATTGACCGAAATGCACGATATGCATTTTGATTTGAATGCCCATTTTCATAATAAGCCTGAATAACTTTAACGCGTTGCTCGATTGTGTATCTTTCCATGGTTCAAATTGAGTTAGTCTGAAATTGAGAAATGTCAAATGAAATGCAGAAAAAACTTGACGTTTAGGTGTGGTTCACATTCAACATCGGCCCTTAAAATTTAACCACCCTTTACAACGAATTTCGCCTTAAAACCTATCTGCTCCAGTACAAAGTTGAAAGCACCATATGGCAGCGTGTCTTCTTGTCGAAATTGTGTGTACTGTTGGAATATTTACTTAGCTTTACTTTTGGGTGCTAGGCCCTCTGGTCATCGAGTTTGGTTTCTAGGAACATACCCACTTCTGCCATCCGGAGTTAGAGTGTTTCAATGCATTTCGTTGCCCTTTCGAAAAGTGTGTTTTATCCAAGCTATTCCGTTGTTGGGTGTAGCCAATTAGTTCCTTAACCGTCCTCTAATAAAGGTGTTGAACTTGTTTGTATGACTCATTTGTAACTCGTTTCCGTTATTCGTAGTCTTCGTCATACCAGAGAAGGGTTCTTTCTCGGAGGTGGTGGCTAACTCAGCGATGTATCCACATATCGTCGTATAGTTGATGTTAGCATTCTGGGGAATTATTACTTTACGCGCTCGCTGTAGTCTTCAGGACATACTTCCGGGGGCTTGAAAAGTTAAGTTTCTTCTTCTGATTAGGACCGTTGGATCGTCGAGCTCTGAATGGGGCTAGAAAAGAGAAATAGTCTGATTATTCTCTAAAGGAGGAGCAGATACTGTCTTCATCTAGGAACCATAGATAGTCTACAAGTTATGGAGAGGTAGAGGGAAGAATTTAAAAAAAAGAAGCAATGTGGTCAACAACAACCTTATTGTGTTCTCTTTCCCACTGCTACGTAAGGTAGACCTTACTGAAGGAGTAGGTACCTATTTTTCATTATCTTTGACCATCGAGCGAAGTGTCAATCAAACTCACTGAAGGAGCAGTATCATCGGGAGAGTGGATGTCATCTTGGATACTACTAACAGGAACTGTAGAAAATCTAGTAGAACTCAGCTTGATTTGAATGAGGGACTTATTACTACCTTTGCGCTTGGAAAAGCTATCCAGCTTACATCGAACTTCATAGTCTATAATAAGACCTCTATGTCAAACCAAAATGGATATGTTCGACTTTGGACCGTGGCGCTTATTTATAACGAAACCCTGCGGGTTCTAACTGTTACCTGTTTGCATTAACTTGCTAACGGGAGCGAGCTACCAGTCTCTATCCAGGACCTAGCAGCGAGGCTAGCGACATCACGGATGCAGCACAGCTCACGGATACAATTTCGAGGAACTACACCTAACCTCAGTTTCTTCAGGTTAGCGGCAGGTGGTTAATTTTTACCAACTCTCCCTGTTTATCACAGAAAAGGGGTAGAGTTAGTGGAGCTGACTACGGCAGAGGCAGGCAACATTATGAAAACAGCTAAAATTGGTGGGCTATAATAGCATTCTCACTATCTATCTTTGGGAAGATCCCGTAGCTCTAGCCTCTCACTTAGGCTCACTCCACTATATCTTCTCTGCTTTATCCGATTTTGATGGTTTTCAAACAAACGTATCTACACATCTGAGTTAACTTAAAACCTAAGTTTCATCAAAATCCTGGGAGGGAGATAAATGTGATTTAAAGGTTTTGAAATCCACCCCCGCATCATATCAACACTTTATCCGATTTTGACAATTTTTAAACAAAACTACCTACGCATCATCACTTGATTAAACGATCCTCAAGAAAGGAGACCATCTGCATTGCTCCAACTTAAGACGTATAAGTCCCCTCAAGATCTCGTATAAGATCCTATCTACCGTATTATGTGAACGCCTTAAACCTTTTGTCAATAATCTGGTTTGTCCGTATCAGTGTGATTTTAGGACCGGAAACTCCACCACAGACCAGATATTCACATTGCGGTAGATCTTGGAAATAATCCAGGAACTCCAAATCGATACTCACTACCTTTTCATTGATTAAAGTCGCCTATGATAGCGTCTATAGAGACGAGCTTTATATACAGAGCCAAGTCTAGTTTTGACATCCCTGTCAAACTCGTCCATTTATACAGGATGACGATGCAGAATGCACGCTGCTCCATTAAGTTCTGTAGCAACATCACGGATGCTTTTGATGTCAGAAAAGGACTACGACGTGGTGACATGCTGACGTGCTGACGTGCAAGCGAAGGATGACTCTTGCCAACCACTGTTTCTTTGGGATAAGAAGGCAATTGAGTAGAAACTAAGGTGACTTTATACAGGACTCCCAATATCCCAGTCCTGCTATATAGCGCAGAAGCATGGACGTTATCAAAGGCGAATGAAAACACCTTTAGAAGTTTTGAAAGCAACATTTTTCGAGTGTTTTTGGTCCCATTTGTATAGACGGGGAATGGAGTAGAAGATAAAATAACGGCTGTATACCCGTAGTTCGTCGACCTAGTCAGAAGGGCTCGAATCCACGCCTAAGGTGTCTACATTAGCGCTCCGGTCCGGAAAGTCTTCGAATTTATCCCGGAGGTACGACACTATAATGGAACACCTCACACAAGTGGCAAGGGACCTCAACCCCATGTAAAACTGGAGGCACTTATATGTTGAGGCCCAGATCCACCGCTGACTGTAGCACCATCTAAAGTAAAATTAAGTAAATTTCAAGAACATATCTTGAGTGGTTCTCGAGCGTCCCAGCAGAGAGGAATTATTTCTCCATATGTACTCGTATCTCAAACATCTGAACATGTTTGGGCGAGCTCAAGCAAACTGTACTAAAGTTTAATGATAATTGGGTGGACAGACACGGGCTAGGATTAAGCTTAGTCCAGAAATAAAGCTCAGTAAAGACCCTACAAAGACCTTACTCGTAATTCGTGTCATGAAATTCATGAATATATTCTGTAAAATACTACAATGCTACCCTCTCAGACCAACAGATATAGCACAATTATTCACAAGTCTGTATGCTAGAACGAAGCTAATATGGATGAATCTGGCCATAAAGAGGATAATTTCAAGTTTACGCTGTTACGGGTAACAACCAAAAATTTCCATCAGAGATGACTCGGAAAAACAAGGGGTATATGTATAGATTCGACGCAGTCAAAGATTGTTAACCTAAGCCTTGCTTTTAACTCTGGCAGTGACATCAGAATAAAAATAAAATCCCCGTTGTCCAGTCCTTCAGTTCTGCTTCATCAAACTCTGATAAAAGCGGTCTCAGAGATCACGGCTAAACACTTCTTCTTCTTTAAGAAGGATATTTTTTCTTACCTTTATCGAAGCCTGAAAAAATATCCTCTTTACAAAACCCACTTGTAAAGACTTTCTTTCCTGTAAAGTGTCCATCTATAAGCAATAAATAGAGAGTACCAATATGATGGTTGTTTAGAAACGGATGTGTTTCCAACCATGAGGCACTAAATTTGAGTAGTGTAAAACTCTGAACCACTTTACTTTATTATTTTTGAAAACTTGTGCAAGCAACTTAAAGACGCCACTCCTCGTAATAAATGTAGGTAACTTACTCGTATCCATTATAAATGTAACCAATCTACGGCACTTTCTGTTTCCAAAACTCAACAGTCCTGACTGCCATTCAAATGCCAAAAGTACACATGTCCTATTTATTATTTCAATTAGTATCCCGGTTCACTTTCGACAGAGTGTTGCTTTCCATTAGATTCATTTCCAGTATCATCCGACAATGTGAGGATGGAATTTATTTCAACATCTTCGTCCTGCCACCGCGCCGCTCCTACACCGTATGCCACTACCGTAGAGCATTCGATTTCAATTTACGTTTTAACGTCATTGGAGGACAAGAAGTTTTCACATTAGTGCAGATAAGCAGGTATCTGTTTCCTGTTTATCTATGAATTATATATGACATTGATGTTAGCATTAAGGACTTTCAGGCTGTGAGATGCTATTGTGTAAGGAACGTGTATATGGGATGGAGTCGATGAAAATATGGGTCATGGATGGCAAATGTTCTCGTCCTCGTCGTTCAGGTGAATGACGACAATTGTGTGTGTGTTGGTGTCCTTTTTCCTATGAAAGAATATTCCTGGGATTTAGTTGCAGCCATTTGGTAAGGAGATTGCAATTATGCTGATCCTTTCGATTCTTCTTCTGCATTCGTAACTTGACAATAAGTAGGGACAATGACAATGGGTAGGTACGAGTATCCGACGTAAGCGCTTTTCGGATACTTAGTGGGCAGACACGGGGGAAGTTAGTCATTGGATGAGAATAAGTATGGATTACGAGAATGGGGATTTATTTCTATTACGAAAGCTGGAATGATAGCTGGGATTCGTGGAAACTGACCTGATTTTAAAGTTAAGCTCTTTCTTGGAATTGAGACAAGTTTTATTAGGCTGTCCACAGAATCTTCCAAAGTAAATATTTACAGCCTCTTAGGGTTACAATCAGCATTCAATTGAACCATTTCTTATTAGTTCCGATGGTAAACTTTCGCTTTCATTCACGGTTAATTGAAACTTCAACAAGTCAATAAAAGCATGCGACCCTACAGCAATAAAAAGCAAACGAAACGAAGGAGCATAAACATCCCTGACTAATTCCCAATCGAAAATAATCAAAAGCAAAACAATTACATAGTCCTTACAAAGAAATGTCTTCCCAATTGATTTGCTCACAGTATACCCACCTCAGCCCGCCGATAAACTCCTATGACTCAACTCCAATACGAGAGTCAAATTGAAAAAGTCCATTTCATAGCCAGGAACCTTCGGGGATTCCAATGAGCCGGACGAAGGATACCACCAAAATAATGAAAAAAAAAAAAGAAAATCCATTAAAAGTTTCACTCATCCGCCCTAAAAACAGCACACAACGAAAAAAAAAGGAAATTCTTTTACAAATTCATGAAACGTAGTGTTCAGTCGCCCACTCAATAATTGGAAAAACAATCGGCAGCCTTCGGGATAGGAGGAGGAGCTAACAAATGAAAAAAAAAAAAAACAAAACAAAACCAAAAAAGCAAATAAATAAATAAATCAACTGAAATCAGCCATTTCGAGGAAGTTAACTCACAGTTCCGTTTTTCTGCTGCAATCCAGCTACGAGTATCTGCAAAGACGTAGGACGTAGGAGTATGAACGAATGAACGCCACAATTGCAGGACGACATTGTTTTGACTTTTAATTTAGTTTCTCTGTTTTATTAAGCTCGGATATCCGCTTCCTGGTCTATTCTAAATGGGAGCTTTATAGTCGCGGTTGGCACTGTTGAATCTGATGATGACGATGATGACAATGGCAGCAATTTGAATCCTTGTGGTCTGAGGAATGTGCAGCAGAAGAATTGTGTGATTCAAAATGTTGTAGCATTTAGTTTAGTTTTTCAGAAGCAAGTCGTGGGTTTATGAAGTTATTTGGATGGTATTGAAATACATAAACGTGAGACCTAGAGACTCACTTAAAGTTTGACTACCCAGTTTTGGAGGCAAAACAAATGGTATTAGGGGCTGCAAAGAGAAGGACATTTTTTGTCCTGAAGAAGACTAAATTATCCCTCTTTCACTGAAGGTTTTATGTCGATTTTTGTATTGCCTTTCCCACTGTCAGTAGGACAGTGTCATCTGCAAATTTTGCTGTGATTGTGTTTTAACTCGGTGGTATGTCGTTTGTGAAAAACAAATAAAGGGTAGGTCCCAGAACACTGCCCTGCGGTACACCAGCTTTGATTTCTTTTACTTTCGAAAACTCATTCTCTTGCTTAATCCTAAAAAAATAGTGAGTTAAGTAGGATGGTGTTGGTAGGTATCTCTTCAATTTATCTATAAATTCTTTGTGCCACACCCTATCAAAGGCCTGAGCTATGTTCATTAATACTGTAGAATAGACCTTTTTTTTATGCAAAGCTTTTTCTATTTTTTCTATTCTGTGAATCCGAACTGATGTGATGGTACCAAGGATTTATCCTCTTTTACAGCTAAAAGCCTTTTAAGAAATAGTTCAATAGTTTTGAAATCATCGGTAGCAAGATACCAGTCGATACGATGTAACTTCAGGTATCGGTATAATAACTACCTCTGCAATTTTCCACGTATGTACGTGTTTCAAACAGAAAGTTGCGGTAGCGGTTTCAGAATTTCCCCGGAAAATAAATCAAATCCTGGAGCCTTTTTATTTTTTATGCATGGTTTTCTTTCCTTCGCTATTTCTTTGCAAGTAACCAGTCGAATGAGCCTTTCCTCCTCATTTATCACGACTTAAAAGTTTTTTTTTTTTCAAGTAGTCAGCAGACACGTCTGCTTTTTTTTAGCCCAACTACCTTTGTGGGACATGAGTTGTTGTTTCTTTGTTGCCCTCGATAGTGACTATTCAGTGCTTGCATCATTTGTCAGATTTCTAATAAAGTTTTCTGTTTCGATTGTTGAATCTTGATTTATCTGTTGAATCTCTAGTCTATTGCCATCGTTGTCTTGCTTGTACTATGTCACATATTATTTGAGGATAAGTATTTCACCTCCTGTCTTCACCTAATTTCAGGTCGCAAATTATCCATCAAAACTTTCACTCTTAGTTTGATCAGTGAAAGAGGGATAATTTAGTCTTCTTCAGGACAAAAAATGTCCTTCTCTTTGCAGCCCCTAATACCATTTGTTTTGCCTCCAAAACTGGGTAGTCAAACTTTAAGTGAGTCTCTAGGTCTCACGTTTATGTATTTCAATACCATCCAAATAACTTCATAAACCCACGACTTGCTTCTGAAAAACTAAACTAAATGCTACAACATTTTGAATCACACAATTCTTCTGCTGCACATTCCTCAGACCACAAGGATTCAAATTGCTGCCATTGTCATCATCGTCATCATCAGATTCAACAGTGCCAACCGCGACTATAAAGCTCCCATTTAGAATAGACCAGGAAGCGGATATCCGAGCTTAATAAAACAGAGAAACTAAATTAAAAGTCAAAACAATGTAAACACCTGGACGAGAAAATGTCAAATAAAACTGAATGAACCTAATGCTAAGGCCACCCACAGAGCGACGAGCGACGTAAAAAATGAAAACATATGAAAACATATGAGCGATGAGCGATTTTTGTAAGCGATAGAGCGACATCGCTCTGTATTCAATTTTGTTTTAATTTTTTAGTTCATCGCTGAGCGACGAAACATTTTTCGTTGCCTCAATTGTCAATCGGCTGAAAAAAACGGATAAAAAAATATAAAGTTCTGAATGCTTGATTTCAGCTGTCCAAAGTTACTCGTCGCTCAATAGCTCTTCGCTCAATCGCTCAATCGCTCAGTGCGTGGCCTTAGCCTAAGTCAGTACACATTCATTTCACAAATAAAAGTCAGACATATGTCAAAGTATTTACAAATAACAGCATTCTCCTGTATTCTAACACGGCTAAGTATTTGGGGATGACACTGGACGCTAAAGTTCGGTAGAAGGTATAGGTAAGGTACATGTCAAAACTTACTGGACTTTAAGTATCAGAAAATCCGAACGAAATGCTTTTGTATAAGCAAATCCTAAAGCCGGTTTGGACCTACAGCTTCACGCTTGGATTTTCTGAACCCCAAATTCGACAATTTTGACGATTAACAAAGCCATCAAGATGGAAATAAGCCTCATCACTGAAGATGATTTTGTTTGAAAAATCTGCATCCACTTGTTGTTTTTGCATAATACAACCAACGAACTCTCTTCGCTGTGAGTGGTCAGTAGGCTTCAGTTCTTGGGTCAATTGCACTTTGTATGCATGAAGATGCAAATCTTTCGTGAGAATAAGCTGCTGAGAGCTTCTTTGAAATGTCCAATACTTGATCACGGTGCCGAATTGATGTTCCTGGACTCTCAGCAACGCTCACACGAACTCCTTCGATGTTTTATTCTGAACGACTTATTGAAGAAGGGCCAGAGTGTTTAAGATCACTAATTGATCCAGTCTCCCTGAATTTTTGAATCAATCTCTTCACAGTTGATGAAGTTAAATCACTATTCCCACCATATTTTGTACGAAAATTGCGAACTGTAGATGTCAACCTTCATTATTTTTAAAATATTGCTCAGCAATGAAAACGCATTGTTCTTCCATGTAGCACTTCATTTTAATAACCCTGAACTGTCAGCTGTCACGCTGTAATTTTTTTGATGTTGGCAGCACTTTTTCGCATAAATGGGGCAAAATTCAAATCTTGTGTGAATTTTGGGACACCCTTTAGGAGATTCCGAAAAAAAACACATGTTTTGTAGCATATGCTGGTGGTTGACAATTAATTTGGACGGCGGTCGTTGGATAGGGCGAAGTGTAACGCTTTGTTATATGGGGAAATGGAGATGGCGGTCCGCAACTTGAATACTCTGGACTAAACCATATGCATAGCATCGATGAAAAAACAAAACTTTAACACCTAGACTTTCATAGGTTTTTCGTTTGAATACAACGGTCGGCTGAGATCAACTCAATGACAGGAAGAAAAGTAGTATTCTTACCCAAATTCGTGAAAGACTTATCGAACTGAAATAATTACAGACTTACAAGTCTAATATCCATCTTAAGACAAGTATGGATGCCAATTTAAAGTCGGTCTTCTGAGGATCAAACTTTCGCATCCCAATCTTCGAATGTTTAGACCGAATATCAAGACCGAGATCGAATTGAAGGTCATATTGCAACTTAAGAATTAAGGCACTAAACTGTTGAATGCACATACTTTTCTTGCGAGGGATTTCCATACTAAAGAGATTTGTATCCTGGATAAGCCAATTGTTACTATGTTAGCTATCCTTGTCTGTGCGTGAGTGCTTCCGAAATACGAATTCGCAGCGCTGACATTTCTCAGATTCGCAAATGTTTAAAGCTACCCTTTTTTTCTCGATGAAATTGGTTTTCGAAAAGTACTCCGAAATTGCATTTAAGATAACTAATACCCTTCAGGAGAATGGCTGCTCGTAGTAGGAGCAATTCTTACAGTGTAGGCAATGTTAGAAGAGATCCAAAAGATTTACTCGTAGTATCATATCTTCAAGTGATATCTTCGACGATTTTGTTTTAGTTTTTTCAACCAATACTCCTTCATTTCAATATTACTATGTTAAGGCTCATCGATTACTGATCGGCGGACGAAACATCATTGCACCAACCAGCTCCAGGTACAACTTATGAATGAGTGATATCGTCCACTTATCAACCTTGCTTTGCCAATTTGTATTTTTCAACATCATTCATGCAACTAATGCAATAAAATCAATAGAAATTGAATTCCAATTCAGAAAGTACTTTCAACTTGCTACCGTGTGGTCATTCAATTCTTCGGAAAGATAAAAAAAAGAAACCGCCCACCGTTGTCGTTGCGCAATTATTCCTCTCTTTGGACACCCATGACCAATGCAGTGCAGTAGGAACTTATGAGTACTAACGACAATGATGAGACACATCAGCAAACTCCCACACATAAACCAGCAGACAGTAGGACAGACAATGAAATAAGGAAACCAATCCCACCGCACACAAAGAGTCACCAGTGAAGATAAAGAAGAGGATATCGGCAATGACAGCAATAGGAAACTGCTGGATATTCGATTTGTAGCTTGTACACACTGTTACAGCGGTAGACTGTGGAAGTCACTTTTATCGCATTCGGATGTCCTCTGTACTAGCACACATGGATTTTCTGCAATAAGGATCACTTGAAGCATGGCAAAATCAATTTAAAAACCAAGCAAGTCCTGGCAACATTACAAAACGCCCGACAGAGCGAGTGGATAAAGTGTGGAACATAAGCTTAATGAATTAAAGGATACCTTCTCTGGCATAATCGATTTGGCACAAGTCACCAACTTGAAAATTGAAACCCACACTCATAGTACACACACAAAAATACAATCAGGATGCCAATCTAAAGTTTAATTCAAATGCCCCAAAGGAAACTGACGAAGACGACGACGACGACGACGACGAAAACGACGGCATGGGTCACCTTTCAACCCGAGACCAGCCAATTTAAAGTAATTGTGTTCTCATTTTATTTTTATCCTACCTCGAAGGATATTCACAAAATGTAAAACCAGCATGTTGCGTTTTCACCTGTTCGCTTGCTGCTGTATCACATCAGTAGAAACTACCAAAGTTGTGAAAGGATATTGGAAAAAGTTCGAATGGAACTAGTTGGTCGCCCGAAGCTTGTATTTTGGGCGAATGCGAAGTTTTTTTTTTCAGCTCACAATTTCAATATCGCCATCGCTACTGAGGTAAAATGATGGCTGGTGTTGTGTGTACACAATGGGGGTAAATATCCCTCGGGATAAGCAGAAACATTGAAACGAATAGAACTTGTGAATGAAAGGAAAAAAAAACGTGTACTTCTGCCTGCCCACTCTGCTCTTGATGATCTCTCTTTGTGGTTCGACAGCAGCAAATTCAAATTCAATGAGTTTTCGTTGGCAGGATGCCTCTTCCTTTCGTGGCATAGTTCGAATCCCAGAGTCAATTTCAGGAAGCAGGCGTTGGTTCAAATTGCCTGTTTCATTGGCAAAACACAGAAGCGAACACGCCGGCAGAAGAAAAAATCTCGAATACTTTTCATTTTGAAGTTTCATTCCACAAAAAAAAGGATCTCCCCAACTCGAGAAAAGTGAACTTAAATAACAAAAGGATTCTATAGGGCAAAGTTTCCTGTGCGTTTGCCTGTGTGTGTACCATTTTGTACATTGTGTCATCATTTGTGTTGGGGATGTGTGTAACAAAAGGAGAACTACTTCTAACCACCACTGTTCTTTGGGGAAATAGTTCTTGAGTTCGTTTGTTATCCTTTGAATGGGCCAAGAGTAATGTGCATGATGGTAAGGCCAGTGTATGTTTGGTTTGAATTTGATTGAGAATTGTAGGAAGGAGTCGTAGAGTTGGATGAGAAAGGAAAAACTAGGACTATTTCTAGAAATTTTGAAAGTTCCCCAGGGGGCTTTGGGCACAAGTGGAATGCATACAAATCAGGATACGTGGTGTCTTGAGGGCGACTAAATTAAAGAAACGAACAAGAAAATCACAAGGTAGGTAATATTAATAAAAATTATGAGAAGCCTTTTATATGATGGACGCCCAGAGAGAATTCAGGGTAAGCTGTTCTAAGAATTTTGACTGACTGCTATGAATGGATGGCTGTTCTCAGAGGATGTCCTGAATATAAAGTACATTTGGCCCATATTTATGGCTCATGCTATGGAAAAAAATTATGTTTTCTTTTGTTCGAAAATGTACATTTTTAACTTTGTTTGAATTAGTGTGATGGGGTTCAGTCTGTGAATGACGTGTAAGCTATGTACGAGTAGGTACCTTTGAATTCGCTTTTATTAAGGATTTGCGTTTTTTGAAATAGAAAAGCCATATTGTCGAGAATTATGGAATGAGTCTGTCTGTCTGTGGCGATTTAGTAGGGGTCAAGAGGTAAGACAAGTAAGTAGGCCAACAATATCAACATATGTCTACAATTTTGATGCCATGTCCTTACAAATGTCAAAAATTACTTAGACATCAATTTTGAATGAAGCTGGCTTAGCCATATCCGAGAAGTAGCCATGTTTTGAGATTATCCCACAGTGCAGACTCAGATATGTAAAGCGGATTCCGCCAGACGGTAGTACCCAAGACCACATTTTCACGGTTCAACAAGTGTTGGAACCAAACGCTTGCTAAAAATAAAAAAAAAAAACTTTTCTTGGTTCATTGATATGAAGAAAGCGTTGGACACGATAAATAGAGAAAAAATGTTGGACATCCTCAGGGTGAAAGGGGTAGAGGAAGGACTTATACGGGCCATCAAAGGCATTTACAAAGAAATTTTTAATGCCGTAAGGATACAAGTATGTAATGTAATGTCAAAGAAATTCAAGACGTCTGAAGCGAAGAGATAAGGAAGCATTTTAAGCCCCTCCTATTTATCTGCGCAGTGGTCGATGTCATTAGACAACGCCAAGTAAAAACGGAAAGTTTCAGAGTCGGTTATAGACAGTTGGAACCTATCTATCTCCAAGCCTATGATTTCGTAAATTAAAGAAATGTTGCAAAAGAGCAGACGAGTGTGGAAAGATACATTAGCAACGTAGAGATTAGAGCTTAATGTTGAAAATTCAAAAGTGCTGGTGATCGATAGCGCACCGGGAGTAACGAGAATAACGATGGTGAAGACGTTGTTGAGCAGGTGCAAAAATTCAAGTACCTAGGCAGTATGATCAACAGCAGAGGTAATACGGAAGTTTAATTAATGGCGACGATTGAATCGGCAAATCGACAAAGAATATAAATGTTAATATTCAAGTCGATGTTGAATGCACGGAGGTGAAAACTGGGCGCTCACAGGAAGACAAGAAAAACAAATACAAGCTATGGAGATGAAATACATCAGGTGTCGACAAGAAAAGGAACAAAGACATAAGAAAGGAACTGCATGTCAAATCGTCTATGGAGGACAAGAAACTGAGATGGTTTAGATGAAAGAAAACTTGGGAAGCACGACCGGAAGGAAAAAAACAAAAGAGGAAGACCCAAGACCACATTGATCACTACCGTCAAAAAAAATCCTAAAAGAAGCTGGGGAAAGCTGGCAAACGGCTAAGCATATAGCAAGAGACAGAACCTAGTGGAGAAATTCCATGAGGAAAAAAAGGAGGGAATTAAAGATTCCACCTCGACCCCCTAAGGATATACCTATGTATAGGTACGAGTATGTATGTAAAATTAAAAAGAAAAATCGACAATTTTTGAAAACTTGGTATCTTGCATCAAATATTGTTTAAATATTAATTTTAAACAAAATTGATTGAACCATAGCCAAGAAAGAGTAAATTTTTAACAAGCAGTTAATAAGTAAAGTACCTTTATTTGAATTTTTTCTTTAGCGAGAAACTGAGTACGGTAGTAGCAGTGACAATAGCTGCTCTTGAGACTGCCATACCATTTTCGTCGACAGCCAGGAAGCAATAAAAGCGATTGAAACGATGAAAGTGAAGTGCTGTTGAAAAGAGGTCAGGGTTCTTGAAACAGAGCACAAGGTAAAACTCTGCTGGAACCGGACAAACTGGCAACTGGCAAGAAGAGGTTCAGTATTAAACTCTGACCAATCTGACCCCTCGGTGAATGAATATCCCGCCTTGCACACTAAAGCACGAAGCAGAGAATAAAGCTCTAACAGAGGCAAACAACAGGTGGACCTCTCTAGAAACTTGTCTCACCACTAGGAAGCTATGCCCATAAATGACGTGGCGTTCATACAAGCCGATTCCTTCCGCCTTCCCTTTTCAAATATCGACAATTTTTATTTTGTCACTTTCAATTATTTGTTCATCAAACCATTTTTCATTCATAAATCATAACTTTATACACGCTCGAAGATGAAATGCTCCAACCACTTCGGTTGTTTATTCATTTTTACTCATACACAAACTCGCACACATAGCCGAGACAAGTATGAACTCCGCTAGCGAGAGACAACTTCTTTTTCAAAAGAAAAGCGTGCAATGAATTTTTTTTTTTGAAAAGCCATTCATTTTCCGGCTTATGCATTCATTTCTTCATAGTACGCAATTTTTTTTTTTATATAATTTGCACGTGTTAAAGGGAATATGAATACCCTTATACCAATTTTTAGGACACGGGCGTTTTTGTGGAAAGGGGAAGAGACAGAGAGAAAGATAGAGTGGTGTAACTTGAAACTCAGGTAGTATTAAGTTTCTGTAAACTCCAAGGGTGGCTGTCCAGATAACTGGGGAGTATTTTTGTTTTGCTGTTATTGTCGTTGCTTATGATTCACAGTATTTTTTTCCGTCCTCCTGATGTCATCATCACGATCAAGTTGCATTTTAGCCATATTACCACCCTACTGCCAGTGTTATGCCTTCACAGTAGAGTTGACTTAGCTTTCGCAAGTGATCGACTTTTTTATTTATTTCATGTGAAATAAATAGATGATTCTTGACATCAGGATTCGAACCGTGAATCAACAGCGTCACAAGCGATGATGTTAACACTACACCACGGCCACTCTATTCCTTTCTGGCATACGAGTATAGTAGAAGTTTATTTGCGATTTCTTTGTCTAACATACCTTCCCTTATGTGGAAAATAACCAGGGATTTCTCGGCTTTTGTGGATGAACATTGGTGGAGGAGAAAGGTTTTAGTTCGAGGGAGGTTTCTTATTTATTGTAGGCAATAAAATACGAGGGTGGATCAGGTGGTCCCTGAAAATTAATACAAATTGTGTCGTCACTTTAAATTTAATTTTTTTTTTGTCAAGAATCATCTTTCAAAAGAACGCAAATAATTTTGTTGTGACAGCCATTTTATATAGACGCCTACTAGCATTTTTGTTAAAATAGAAAAAAAGTGAATTTCGAGTGCTCATTAAACACTATTTTTTGCGAGAAAAAACTATCACGCAAACCAAAGAAATGCTTGACAAATATTATGGGGACTCTTCACCATCGCTTGGAACCTTTCACCACTGGTTTATTCAATTTCGGTGCAGTCGTTCAAGCACAAGTGGCGCCGAACGTTCTGGTCGCCCAATTGAGGTCACCACACCAGAAATGGTCGACAAAATCCATGGTTTGATAATGGACGATCGCCGAGTGAAGTGCGCAAGCTTGAAGAGGCCACAGGCTTATCACATGGCTCAGTGATTTCGATTTTACATAAATATTTGGACATGAAAAAGCTTTCCGCAATATGGGTGCAGCGTTTGCTCACAATCGACAACAAACGCATTCATTTGACAAGGAAACCAAGGAACAGTCAAACAATGGACTTTTCCTGGTGAATCGAAGCCGAAGAAGGCCAAGGCGGGTTTGTCAGCAAACAAGGTCATGGCGACATTTTTTTTTTGGAATGCGCACGGTGTTATTCACATCGATTACCTTGAAAAGGCAAGCCGATTTGAAGCAAAAACGGCCGCATTTGGCGAAGAAAGAAATTCCTTTTCACCAGGCCAACGCACCGGGGCACAAGTCCGCAGTCACAATGGCAAAATTGCATGAGTTAGGCTACGAACTCCTCTCTCATCCAGCATATTCCCCAGATTTTGTCCCCTGCGACTATTTCTTGTTTCCAAACATGAAGAAATGGCTCGGAGGTAAGGGATTTGGGTCGAATGAAGAGGTCATCGCTGAAACAAACGCTTATTTTGAGGGGCTCCAGAAATCGTATTATTTGGAGGGCATCAAAAAATTGGAGAAACGTTGGATGAAGTGTATAGAGCTAAAGGGAGACTATGTTGAAAAATAAAATGTTTTTATATCCTTATTTCATTTTTTCAGGGACTTATTGACCCACCCTCGTATTTTAGGTTTCTTAGCGATAACGATAACAACCACATAAACCATATTACACCAAAAGCAGATAACGTAATCTACTCCTTTAACCATAAAGTAATAGGGTGGATTGAACAAATAAATTTAAATTTAAATAAAGGGCACGACTGGGTCACAAGTAATTGCTTCATAAGTGCTGTTCATTTGTAAATTGTTCAGATTTCATATTTAGGTAAAATCAATAAAACATAATATTCTATTTATCTGCAAAAAATCAGATCGTTATCGTTTTTTTTTCTTATAAAAGAAATCCGTTAAAATTTGAAAAAAAATATTTTGATAATCATTCAAATAATCTTGTATATGTCAAATATTGCTTAAATGTCGATTTTGAATATCCCCAGTCATATTGAAAAACGAGCCAACTTTAAAAAAATAAGTAAAGTACCGTTATTCGTACGTTTTGGGAAAAATTTGGTACGCCATTTGTTGTAACTCAAATTTCAAATCTAAATAAAATCGTTGGAGCCGTTTTCGAGAAAAGTTTTTTTTTTTTTTTTTCCAAAATCGGCCATTAGTAAAGAACCGTTAATTTTGGAGCTAGAATGAAAATTCCGATTAAGCTTCGAATTGTGACCCCAGATATGAAGTTTGACGAAAATCCGTAAAATCGTTTCAGATACACTCCGGGACAAAATGAAAAGACACCACGAAAAATTCTTAAGAAAAAAAGTGTGCGTAATATTTGCCAAAACTGATTGAATCATTAGGTAACAGGGTGTACAAGTATTTAGACCGCACTGTCATAAAATAATTTCTGGAAAAAAAAACTTAAATTTCTTGTTTTTGGGGAAAAACCGAGAACTGGGTGACACAAAAAGATAGGACAGGTGGATTTCAAAATTAAATAACTACTGAAACTTTATATATTTTATTTAATTATTAATGTGTGCCAGCGCCTTTATTTTCTATAACTTCAAACATTCGCGTAGGCTTACGTTTAAACAATTTTTCTTATGCATCTTGTCCCATTCTGTAGTAATAGATATTTTTTTTTTTACTCCATTCCACCTGCAAAAATTGCTCGGGCAAGCTCTCCCCACATATGTATTCTCAATTATATTCAAGTCAAGTGATCTGAAGAAGATTTTGTTCGAAGAATCGGTGTCAACCTAGACATTACAGAACTGTTATTTCTATAGTAAGATGCAACAATTTTAATGCGTGGTTAAACGGTCAATATTGTTAGATGGGCAAGACTTAACTACCTGTCACTAGGGATGACAGATCGATTTGACAGATGCCATATGGCAGGGATGTGTTTCAAATTTAAATTGTAACCTCCAATAGAATCACCCTATATCATCTTTGTGGTGTAGTTGTGTAGTGAAACGCCCTTCGTTATATGGTAACACAATTAGAAAATTCTTTCTAGATGCTGAAAGTGCTCTTTAATACCATATTCGAGGTTAGTACCAATGACCCTCTGCTTTAGCAAATGGTTTCAAATAGACGCACCATTGCCAAGCTCCAACGCATTGGACTCTAAAATCGTAGAGTGCTGTTCAATATAGTGCAACCACTGTTCATTCACAATAAAACCAAGGTCTTGGTAGGAAGTATAAAAAGAATAGGACCTAAGTGACTACCCTGAGGGACACTAGATTGGGCTGTGAATGAACTGGAAAGTAAACCACTGAATTTTACCTAATAGGATCTCGTACTAAGGTATGAACTAACCCATGCAATAAATACAGGGGGGAAACCATATACCTTAAGTTTATATTCAGTTAAAGTGTGGGAATGTTGATCAAATTGTAGATACAAGTCTTAGAATATTTGTGCAAGAAACTTAATAAGTTAGTAACAGTAGACATAATTCTGACGAAACCATTTTGCTCTTTGCATATGATATTACGACAGACTAATGTTAACTATGTCGCAGACTGTTTGTTCACATAGTTTTGGGATACAAGACATCTTTGAAATAAGTCTATAGTTGGTGATATAACTTCTGTCACATTTTTCGAACACAGGTGTGACAACTGACTTTTTGCCTTTTGCCAGATGGGCAGAGGCTTTTAATGTAGTTCTTCCAAGTCCTGCTTCTTTTAATTCTTATCGCTTATAGTTTTTGCATATAACATGGATGGCAATTGGATGATTTGAGGAGAGTAGTTTGCTTCAAAATTAGTAGAAACATCTAAATTTGTAATAAAGGATCTATTTAACTCTTCTGAGAGTCTATGAAAGTTTGTTCTTCGAAGGTCAAAAGTATATGAACTGTCATGACAAGTCAAGGAAAATATCCAGTGGTGGATGATATTTATCTATGTTACTAATGCTGGAGTTAGATTCTTATACAGCAGTGCTAACAGCAGTCAGATGAAAGGACTAAATCGAGTATTCGATTATTTAAATTTTTTAATACAGGTAACTTGCTGTCAATGTCAAAATATAGAACCTTAAGCTCCTGTTGAACGGAAGCGATGGTTGGAATTAGATGGGACTCGTCTTCCGAGTGTACCCACTCTATGTGAGGCAGATTCAAGTCGCATAACAATAAAATATCCTTACTTTGACCTACAGTAGGGGGATATTGATGCGTTTGTGGGCATTCTTTCTGGTGCTGTCTAAGTTATCATCATAACAAAATAAACATAATTTATGCAATGGGTTACTAAAAGCTTTACATTAAATAAATTCGAAATTAACAACGGATGGATAAGGTCAAATTGACAAGGGGTTGCGTCTCCAATAATTTGCTGTGTTACAAACTATCTGTCAAAATTAATATATATGTATCTATGGGATAGCAAAACAAAAAGCTATTAGTAAGCAGAAAATGGCCATAAATTCATTAGGATTGCCACAATAGATTTGCCGTAGTGGAAAAAAAAACCTAAAAAACCGCAAACAAATGCTGAGCGTTAGCAGTGCTCTTCTATTATTAAATTCTCTCACTTTTCTATGCACTCTAAATAAATAATTTCAAAATGTCTATTATATTTATTATTTTAAATGAAAAAAAAAGTGAAATGGATTTATATTCCCTTTTCCAATTCAACATTGAAATGCAATCCGAAAAAAAATGTCCTGTACCATTTTCCCTGAAATTTAATTTGTCAAAAAATTTGCATTTAAAAGCGGTCGATCAATCGGCACAAACCCCATACACTCGCCGGACTATAGAAAATGCAAAACTCATTCGGCCACAATTCCATGCCATACACTTGCTCTCCAGTCATGCATGGACATGGGTGGGAACGATAAAATAATACGCACTCCAAACAACAAACTCCGGTGTGCGACTGTCGATAATCCCTCAGAAAAAACAAGCTGGCAAGTTCCCCCATCAGGATTTGCAATTGCTATTCCTCACCATGCATCCGAATGCATTTTTCCGCGTTATAATTATTTTTCGCCCTTTCAGCGAATAAAAAGAAAAGCAAGTGCATTTCATTTTGGGTTTTTATTTTGTTCCGGCCAAACCACTCGAGTTATCAGAAACACACACGCGGCTCGGTCATTCAATGAATGCCACCACACTGCCCAAATCGTTGCCAAAAATCCGCAAACATTTCAGTGATCGAAACCGAAAATTGAACAGTCAAAAACAAATAAAATAGTCGAAAGCCTCCCCCGGCCCGCCTTCCAATCAATCGTAGTGGATAGTGCACGTGGTCAACCCCCAAACAGGGGTACGAGTCCATGAAAGAATGTAAATAGAATTTTTAAGTGTTTTTTGAAACGCAAAACACTGTTAAATATTCATGCCGATTGGGTTCGCTTGTTTCGCAACGCGCGTAGGTATACAAGTATTGAATTGGGGGATGCAACGCATTCAGACGACGCCGAGAGGGCCCGAATTTATTTTCCCTATAAAACAACACAGGGGAGCTATGTGTGATGGGTGGTGGGTGTAAATTGAAAATTGATTCGGAGGCAGGTAGCAAAAAGAGGTCTGTCGAGCAGAGAATTTCGAATGCAAATTTGAAGTCATGTAGGTAGGTACTCACGCTGAAATGGTATTGAACTGGGTTTCGATATGCATCGCATGATAGAGCTTAATAGTGGATTGGAGGGTGGACAGCAGAATTTCAATCCAGTTACACGTCCTAGTAATGGAGTCTTGTCGAGGGTTTTTTTTTTTTATTTGTAATAGCCACTACTTCATAGATTTTTCAAATCAGAATTTGCTCTAAAAGTCTGCTGATACAAACTACGACTTTTTAGTTTAGATGGCGGTCCTTAGGTCCTCGTAGCCAGTAGTACTGGGCTCTGCTGTATCCGAAGGGCACATTTTTCAACTAAGAAGCTTTTCATGACAATTTGGAGTAGCCACTGGGTCAAGGCGCATACATTCGTTTGTGTTTTTACTCCATTCACCATATCTTGAATTTAGAATTAAAAGCAGCAGTGACATTAGCAAAAGTGGACCGCCACTTGCATATTCGAGCACGTATGTAAGGCAAAAACATGTGAGAGGAACATATTACTATATATCGCTGAATATGAGCAGGTAAGGACGAAATTCATACATACATACGTGGAATAAGGAAGCAAACAAAGTAGAGTGAGTGAATGTTTAGAAAATTGTAACGTCTTTTGTTTAAATGAAAATGTGAAGCAGATAATATGTGTAGCGCTACCGCTAACATTAATTAAAGAAGACGACAAATATGTATAAACGACAAAATATTAACTTCATTAAAAACAAGGACTCTATACTTCTGGTAAAGGGAAAACGATATTTCACACTGTGATGGAATTCACCCAAGTGTCATTTTTAAACATGGCGAGATTTTTAATCCCTCGAAGTCATCGCAGCGACATCTCTGCTTGAGATGCTGCATACTTCTCGCAATGCTGCCACACATGTAGTGGATGGTGCGCCATCTACTTTTGAATAGAAAGTAAAGGGGAGCAACCAACGTCAAGGAGGAGATCGGCGGCCATGATGATGTGATTTCTGTTTCCGACTGCCATATTGAAAAGGTGATTCCAAGTCAAGAGGGTAGAAGAAATAAATAATAATTGATATCCGTTTTTACTCACTAAATCAAAGACGTTTTTTTTTCTGGTTTTACAAGTGTAGGACTGGGTCGCACATACCTACAACTTCGAGTATGTGCCTTCAAATTTGTTAATTTTTTTAACTTTTCTATCTCGAGATCTGAAGAAAGGGGACCCTCTTAACTGCGCCAACTACAGAAGTATAAGTCTTCTCAACATCGCATATAAAATCCTGTGTGCCGTATTATGTGAATGCCTAAAACCAATCGTCAGCAACCTGATAGGTCCTTATCAGTGCGGTTTCAGGCTCGGTAAGTCCACCACTGACCAAATATTCACACTACGGCAGATCTTGGAAAAAACCCACGAATAGAACAGCGATACGCATCACCTTTTCATTGATTTTAAAGTTGCCTTTGATAGCATGTATAGAGACGAGTTATACAGTCTAGTCTTGTCATCCCTGCCAAGCTCTTCCGTTTGTGCAGAATGACAATGGGGAATTCTTGCTGCTCTATCAAAGTCGGAAACAACACCACCGATCCGTTCGATGTCAGGAAAGGTCTTAGACAATGTGACGCGCTATCATGCGATCTCTTTAACATAGTACTTGAAAGAATTGTACGAAATTCACAAATCAACACCGAAGGTACAATCTTTTACGAGTCGGTACAACAAATGGCTTGCGCCGATGACATTGACATAGTTGGAAAAACTCAGCAGGCCGTCAGTGGGGCGTTTTCGAGTATTAAGATCGAGGCAGCAAAGATGGGTTTAGCTGTCAATGAAAGCAAAACAAAATATATGCTGTTTACAAAATAGGACACCCAACATCGCCGTCTTGGACAGAACGCCACGATAGACAGATATAAGTTTGAGGTAGTAAAAGACTTTGTCTACCTAGGCTCTATAGTGAACTCCGCAAATGACACCAGTGGGGCCGTAATAATGACATCGACTTAGCCAGAAGGGTTCACATACAACGACTAAGATGGCTGGGTCATGTAGAGCGGATGGAGTCCAACGTTCCAGCCAAGAAAGTCTTTGAATCCACCCCGGACGGACGGCGCAGTAGAGGACGACCTCAACCAACTTGGCGTGCGCAACTGGAGGCAGCTGGCTAATAACTGGGCTGGCTGGAGGGGTTTGTTGGTAGAGGCACAGGTCCACCCCGGACTGTAGCGCCACCTAAATAAGTAAGTAAGTAAGATCTCGAGATATTGGTCTAACTATGATAGATAAACTCAATGAAGTGGGTCTCTCAATTCTGTTTGTCTGTGTATGCACGACTGCAGCCTAAACGGCTGGACAGATTTTCTTCACATTTCATATATGGGGTCAATGGAGTCACAGTTCGAGGCGAAATCGGAATATTCATTCTATCCGCAAAGACATGGCATATTTTTTGAATTTTAACATTCTTAAAAAAACTCTTTTTTTAAATTTTAACGGATTTAAAAAATCACCATCCGATCAACGAAAATCAACGTCTGCTGCGCTGGTTTCAACAATAAGGCGCCATTGCTTGCATAGCTAGAAAAAGTATGACAACACTGCATCACAAATGTAATAAGATCGTTGACAACACAAACAGTCATGGGTAGTTTCTTTTCAAAAGATTGGAGTTCTGCAAAAGTGAAAATGGCGGGCATTTGAAAGACATTGGCCTTAAGTAGTAGAAATACTAAAAGCAACTCCTAAAGTTGCTGTTCGTTAGGTGGTGATTGTGCTTTTAAAACTTCGTAGTAATGAAACAGATTTAGCAGAAGTCTAATTCGGAATAGTTATTGTGATTTATTTTCACATTTTCGTTACTGTGAACTTGCACAGCTGACTTCTGTCAGATTCAGATTTCAGTCGAAATACTCTGCATTAGTGTAGTATTCTCAAGCATCCAAATAATTTTTTTAAAATTGTTTAGTGCTCTTTATGATGAAATAATATCAAAATGATGTGTAATTTGTTTATCCTACATTTTCACTTCAAATGCTATTGGTCGGCACTTTAAAACCGACTTAGAGGCAGGTGTTTCATATTTTAGGAGCGACATTCATACTATTGACTTGGAGTTAGAGGAGACTTTAAAAAAAACCCGAGTTTAAATTCGCCTTTATTTTTCATTCTTAATATTGCAAAAAAAAAAAATGTTAAACAATTTCCTACAACACACTTTATTTAATTTTCTAATTTCATTCACTCAATAAAAATCTATTTGCATTTAAAATGTGATTAATGTTTGTGGATCACCCTGTACTAATTTTAGTTTGAGAGATTTGTACAAACAATTTATTGAAACTGTCATCTTTAGAGGAAAACCTCTGGCATTTCTAGAGGTTAAACTGGAAACCTGGATGAAATAAACAAATTCGTCAAGTACGACTCCGTGGGTACATACAGGGTTCGAAGATGCTTTATAACTGTGACAGTTATTTGATACGAAAATGGACAGGACATTCTGTCGGTCGTATTCTTGTACAACTTCTTTGTTTGGCAAAAAGTTTTCATCATGCTCAATGAGATTTAAAACTGCTCTTCCGTATTCTAAGCACAATGCGAGGTTTGAGTTTTTGGATAAGCTGTATTCTGTACGGGAAGAGGTGTAAACCCTCTTTCAAAATCTGCCGAAGACTGTGGTCAGAAAGCTGCAACTGGGCAGATCGTCACCTCGTTGATGTCTCCGCCCTTTCTACTATGCTTTATCTCACAGCATCAATATTTTTGCCCGACCTGCCAGTTCGAGGTCTGTCTGTACGTTTCGAATCTTCCAACAGTCTCGAATTCAGCAAAATTATCCACCAGCGAACGAATGGTCTGACCCGTTGGAGTAGTTCTTTTACCATAAAATCTCTTACACATGTTACAACTCGTATATACGTATATGCACATTGAGTATTAATTATTGAACGATCATTTTCAAGGAATAGAAAAACAATCTTTGTTCTTTGCGCAATTGCGTAGCGTTCTATTCTTTATATCTCCCAAGTTTAACCTGGGAAATAGAAAAGAAAAAATGAAATATTCGCAAACAAAGAAGTTAACATTTTTTTACATAATTAAGCTACTTTTGCCGCACCCTGTAGAACCGATTTTATTGAAATTTCAATGTTCTCCACTGTGAACGCAAATTTAAAAATCAAAAGAGTAACGAATGCTTTCATCAGTAGAATATCTTTTCGGAGACCATGCGAATAAAATAGGAACAGATTTTGTGTTTCGCTTTCTAGACGCTTTTAGCTTTGCGAGCGTATGCGAAAAGTAACTTACTTACTTACTTACTTAAGGTGGCGCTACAGTCCGGGGTGGACTTCGGCCTCAACTAACAAGCGTCTCCAACCAGTTCGATCTTTAGATAGCTACCTCCAGGTAGAGGACCCCTTCCACTTGCGTGCGTTACCTGAGTCGCAGGGAATGGAATCGATGATGTTCCGGGCCAGAGCATTGGTGTCATGCTCTATATGACCCAGCTACCTTAGTCGTTGGACCTTCACTCTTCTGGCTAAGTCTATGTCGCTGAACAGCCCATACAGTTCGTCGTTGTATCTTCTCCTCCACTCACCATCTATGCAGACGGGACCAAAAATCACCCGAAGAATTTTTCTCTCAAAACAGCCAAGAGCAACCTCATCCACTTTTTATAAAGTCCATGCCTCTGCGTCATAGACTAGCCAAAGTGATAAAATAAAACACACATAAATATCTTAATCCACATATGACCCGCCTTCATCCAGACACTTTTGCATCCGGTGGTGCAACTTCTCTAGACCTTCTTCACATAAATTCCATCGTTTCTCTTTGATATCCTTTTTTATTTTTTAGTTTTGAAAACAAAAAGCTATCACATGGAGCTAAATCTGGGTTACAGGGTGGATGGGATAAAATTTGCCTGCGAAATTCTTTCAAAACTTGTCGAGATTGCCTCAAAGAATGAGCTGGAGAGTTATTGTGATGGAACAACACACGCTGATGGAGGTGGTTTATTCTGAACTACAGCTTTCTCTTTCCGTAAAACCTCAACGTAACAAATTGCTGTCATTGTCTTCTTATGCTACTAAAAGTGTACCGGGGTAATTTTTTTTTTATAATCTGCGCGCGCCGATAGGGAAATGAATACCCTTAAACTGCTTCAGGGCACAGGCGTCCTTCGGGATCCCAGAATCCTGATTTTTTACCAGCTGTTTTTTATTGCATTTTGCACTCGGTGTTGTAAAGGGTGGTTAAATTTTAAGGGCCGATGTTGAATGTGAACCACACCTAAACGTCAAGTTTTTTTCTGCATTTCATTTGACATTTCTCAATTTCAGACTAACTCAATTTGAACCATGGAAGATACACAATCGAGCAACGCGTTAAAGTTATTCAGGCTTATTACGAAAATGGGCGTTCAAATCAAAATGCATATCGTGCATTTCGTGATTCTTTCGGTCAATTTAATCGTCCAAATGTGCGTACAATCGGAAAAATCGTGCAAAAATTTGTGTAAACCGGGTCTGTAGGAGATGTGAAAACACCAGTGCATGCTCGTACAGCTCATACTGCAGAAAATATTGCTGCTGTTCGCGATAGTGTGGACCAATATTATCATAATAAAAAGAAATGAGAGTAATTTCCTAAATAATTTGTGTTTTATTCAAAATCAACATCGGCCTTTAAAACTTAACCACCCTTTACTTGTAGATCCAAGTCACATCCTAAGTTACGAAGTTTTTTGGATTCGCCTGAATCATGTTTTAAAGCAAAGTGGCAGCGTCAGCTCTTTGAATCAAGCTTGGGAAGTCCGATGTGATCAGTTAAAATCACTTCAAATAAGAAATGTCTAGGCTACTGGCTATTCCCGTGAAAGAAATTTGTCTTGGGCGTTAATCACCTTTAAGAGGGTGGCCATGGTGCAGTGGTAACATCATCGCTTGTCACGCTGCAGGCTCACGGTTCGAATCCTGATGTCAAGAATCATCTATTCGTATGAAATAAATAAAAACGTCGATCAATTGCGAAAGCCTACATATGTCAACACTACTCCGTTATGTTATGCCTTACACTGGCAGTAGGGTGGTCATATGGCTAAAGTGCAACTCGATCGTGATGATGACCTCAAGAGGACGGAAAAAAATACTGTGAATCATAAGCAACGACAACAACAGCAAAACAAAAATACTCCTCAGTTATCTGGATGCCACACTTGTTGTTCATTGAAACTTAATACCACCTGAGTTTCAAACCAACTACACCAAACGCCCGTGTCCTAAAAATTAGTATAAAGGTATTCATATCCCCTTTGACACGTGCAGATTATAAAAAAAAAGCTCCACTCTACCTTTAAAGCGCACACACAAAACGTCTTAGTGTTACCACTAGTCTATCCCAGTTTAAGATATTTGCTCGAATTTCAAAACGAACATTTTCCATTCTGCAAAAAGTTGGCTTTTTAATAAAGTTAGTTAGAAATTAGTTTTTGCAAAAAAGCTACAAAAACGTTTTATTTTAAAAAAAAAGTATACCTATACCTACACCTCCATTGTTCGGCAGCTATAATGAGTATGGCGAACATTGTCACTTTTGATATATCCTCGAATCTATTAGTACTCTTTATGGACGGATTAAACCTTCACCAAGGACTATGACACCCTAAATTTTACTCTAAAAAATACATAACAAACTCTCAAACTGGCATCTTCCCATCCCGAGTTCAAACCCAAAACTACCGCCCTCTTGAGTATCCATCAATTCAACAAGTTCACCGGTCAAATCATTTCAGTCATCCTCTTGTATCCTCCTGTTAATCTTCGATTTATTTGACATAACCCATGACAAGTATACCTACAGTGGCAAAAAAAATATTGAGGGCACCTCAACACAGGGATGGAAAAATCAAAAGGCACACCGACCACCCTTCACTGTTTAATAATTTCTCAAATCCGTTTTGATTGGAGAGGACATTGAATGGATTCGACGACAATAACGATGTCCTCTTGTCGTCCTCCTGACGATGCTTAACAGCAGCAACATCTATCGACCGAGGTCTATGAAAACCTTGAAGACAGATCGTGCACCACCGTCAACAGGTTGGTTCACCGCCACGGCGCGGCGGTGGGTAGGTTGGCAACAACTCGACAAGCAGCCAAACTCAATCTCCATCTCATCTTGTGCGCCGATGGGTCACTGCAATAAACCGTGCGACTACAGCTTTATGGGATCGTTTTATAATTTTAATTGATTGGAAATTAATGATCTGCTGATATCGATAGCCTGCCTTCCATCCCATTGTGTATCGTTGTCGTTCAGAAAAGATGATTTCTTCCGACGACGACGACGACCGACGACTAGATGTCTCCTCCACGTAGCGTTGTACTGAGTACGAGTACCACTCCATCGGAGATTCAATTTTTTCCTTCCATTAATCTCAGCAGCCGAGCTCCTCCGGTCACCGCCGCCTCCGGTGAGATTGACATATGGCCATCGACATTTTCTGTCTGTCGAACGTCGGAATGTTGTAAATTAATTGAAAATGAGCAATCGACGATGGGTACTGACTTACAAAGCGGTCTAATAGACCCCGGCCTGCATACTCCGACTGCAGCTGGTTCTTTCGCAATCGTTACCAGAGAGTCGGAGTCGTCGACAATGTTATTGATACTAATACTGATGACTACGACCACGATGAGGATGATGATGGGAGATTGGTTGATGTCAAATCGTTGTTTTGTGTAGTGTTCGTTGGATCGGGCTTAGGATTGGGTGCTCCATGCACGGGACCGTGGCATGGATTGCATTGGATTTAAATTATGATTCATTAATTCGATTTATCTGCGATATTATTGTGGTTCGTCGCTGTGTTTGGATTCCGTACTCGGTGGGGAAATTGGTTTCGGAGTCAATCAAGCGTTCGAAGAGGTTGTCAGCTTTGCTTGGTTCACCATCAATCACATGGATGCTCGCAAATATTCTGCGATAAGACGGGATGTGGTTTGAAAATATTTTTCGGGGTTAAGAATGAGGTTATGTATGTTCCTGTCTCCTATTTTTTTTCTCCAGTTTGCAGGTTCTCTGGATGTGAGTTGACATGTTGTCAATACTTGATTTGTGTTGCTAATTAACCTGTAATCCTTTATTCAATGGATGTGGTTCCAAGGTCCAGATTGTGGAACGGAATTGTAGTGGGCAGCTGGAATTTTAGTTTTGGAATATTGTTGCAGAGGACTCTGGATATAGTTACTAACTTAATCGTTCTATACGCATTTGGAATGGGTACCTATTCTCCAAGGGCTCTCTTGGTACTCGATTAGTGAAGAATCTTGTTTGACCTACCTCCATCCGAGACCTTACCAACAATACTTGAAAGAAGCTTCTACGACTGAACACTTATAACAGCCATATATAGGAGGGTGAAATAGATGGCAAAGGAGCGGGATGATCAAGTACGACTTTACAAATTGAGCAACGCTTCTGATTTTGGAAGATTCATCCTAGTATCTACTCTGTTCGAACTAACTTCTCCTTGAATAGGTTCCGCAAATACTTGACATCAATACAAAGATTGGCTGATAACTTAGTGAAAGGTTGAAGACTCTATAAACATTGTGGCAACTTTTTCAGTAAATAGCCCAGCGCCGGTTGAACAAGCAGACAAAGCAAGCAAAACATAAACGAGCTCTAGTCTGTTGTTTAAATATTCACCCGTAGTCCTTATTCCTATATTCGAAGTGTTGACTATTTTTTTGATTATTCCTGTATGGATTTTCAATGTGGGAAAATTTTTTTTTTTTCTGCCATGGGGATGGTGGAAAACGCTAATGCTCACGAGAAACAGTCCCGCTCTCTTTCAAGTAGTGTGGGACTTACTCTTACGCCACTAAAAAAACACCTTTAACCCCTTTTCCAACTTGACACCATCCACTCCGGGACCGCTTTCGCATTACTTCAGAGTTGTGTCGTTTTCTTTCCCCTCCGGGGACCGGCTTTTTCATTTATCTCCTGTTGCGGGTTTATTCATTCTTGCCGGTGTGGCTTTCATCATTTTTACATAAATGTTATGAGGGTGCGTTTTCGTCTTCCTCTCTCTTCTTTGTTTTGAGTACCTTTTCTATGAATGAGTGTACTCGATTCCAGTTTTGGTCACTGCTTGACATTTTTGCCGCTATGTTGTCCGGGCTGATAACTCCGATTTGCGATTCCAACGCACTCCTTTCGGTTTCCCATCTGCGGCATTCAAAGAACGTATGGTTTGCGTCGTCCACCTGTGAGTCATCATAGTGGCAAGCTGAGCTCCTTGTTTTTCCTATCTTGTGGAAGTAGGCGTTGAAATACCCATGTCCGGTAAAAAACTGGGTGGGGAAGTAATTTACTTCGCCGTGTTCCCGTTCCTTCCTTTCGGCAACGTTCTTGATAATCCTCGCGGTCCATCTTCCTCTGTGTTCCATGCTCCATCTCTCCTGCCACTGCTGTTAGGTGAGCTCCTTCGCTTCCTCGGTTTCCGCTTCCATTCCAATTTCCGCCTTTTTGTCGTAGACGTACACTCCCGCGACTACGAGGACGGCTGGTTCCAACACCGTTCGATACGAACTTACAACCCGTAGTGCTGCGTGCCTCTGTACTGCGGCCATCTGCATTCTGTATTTCTCCTGTTTGAGTGCGTCGGCCCAGATCTCAAATCCATACAGGAAAATGGCATGTGTAATCGACATAAGCAGTCTCCGTTTGTTTGCCGTTGGGCCGCCTATGTTCGCCATCAGCCTACTTAACAGTGCTGTTGGGTTTGCAGCTCTATCGGCCGCCGACTTGATATGCTGCCAAAACGTCAGTTTCGTGTCGAGTATTATTCCGAGGTACTTCAATGCTTTCCTTGTTGTTACCATCTGCGACCCCATTTGAAAATCAATTATGGTGGGGATCTGTCTTCTGGTTAGCAGAACTATTTCCGTTTTGTGGGAACATACCTTTCGTAGACTCAATCTTATGCGTATTCCCATAGTCATAGGGACAAGAACAAGAAATCGATTTGAGACGTCGTTGTGATTTAACCTGGACTTTGGTGGTAGATTTCTTCACTCAACTTAGCAAGAATATTCGGGTCATAAATAATATTACTTCGTAAATGTTTCCTTGACGGCCTACCATTCAGAACAGTCTTGGGATGATAAATTTCCACGGCTAGTCAAAGCAGGGAAATATGTATATACGAGTAGTTCGAGTAGCGGATCAACATTTTATCTTATGCTGGAGACTTTTCGTTGCTGTCACCGAAATATCAAAGACCAATCAAACAATGTCAAGAAAGTGTTCTTTTCAGGCCATAGAATGCCAGGCGTTTGTATTCGAATCCGAAAGTACCAAAATCCGGCTAAAAATTCCACCTTAAATACGGAAACCGAAATGTTTCGCTGTCCCCCCCTTAAATTGATTATCAAACCTTTTTTCTTACAAATTCGAGTTTTGATATTTCCAAACCTGAACCTTCGGATTTTGAACCCATTCTGTCCGAACGCCATATCTCAACCGTTGTTGTTTGTGACATTCCTTGTAGATGGGTCGCCAACGTTTTGTGACCTGTTATGATGGCTATTAAAAGTTTTAGGTTAGGCTAGGAAGGGTGTGTGGTGGTTTGCAACTCCTGCAGATATCGTTGGGCCCAGTTTGCCATTTCCAGACCATAGCTCTAATGCCACAGTATGTGGTAATTAGTCCGGTTAGTATGCGAACGGAGGATATATCCAGATGTTGCAAAGTCTTTGCACAAAGTGTGCAAGTTGTGGTGCAGTCGCTTCTGGAGAACCAGAAAGAATTGGTAGCGTATTGCACAATTTTCTTATAGGCGACAGTAAAGATTATAAGCCTCATAGTCGACCCCACTCTCGCCAGTTCGTCTGTTATGACATGTTGTTCCCTTCTGTACTGGTTTAATGGACATAGCAACATATTGAAGCTTTTGATTGGCTGAAGTGACGAAGTGATCCGAAACCGGGAAGCCTGCCGGTACTTCCTGAGGTCAAACCGGCATACCCCACAGGCGGACCAGTGGTTTATTACCTAGCCTGGTCTCTGGATAGGTAACAATAGACCAAGTATTGTCTTCAGGCGATGTTTTGGAAGCAACGGTTGAAGTCGAGGTATAGTCTAAAATATTCTGTACTAGTTCCATTTTTGAGTTGACTCCTCTATCGAGAAGTTTGACTGCTGGATGTGTGAGACACTTATGTACTATATTTTCTCTATATTCGAGAGCTGCGGTCAGCGTGGTTCTCATGGCACTTGTTGCTCTTATGCACCTCCAGGTAACCTCTGATTATATCATATATCTATGTTGTATCCTTAAAAATGGAATTTAACCGTTCATCTCGATAGAATCGATAAAATTCCAACTAACAGTCCATCCAGTTGCAGGCAAGATTAGGCCCGCAACAGCTAACGCACTTTCTCCATCAAGGCGAATTCGATGTCCAAAGTTTCTGGTGCTAATATGCCACACTATTAATCTAAGTATGCCCATAACTACCTAACCTTAGAACATATTTGGAGACCAATTTCAAAGTACTGACTGGTTGAATGGTAGTGTAAACGAAACGGGAAACCGAATAGTCTTAAAAAGTAGTACGTCTGCTCAAAAAGATTGAAAACACTTAGCAGAAGTTCTGCAATGAAATTAAGGCCGTCAAATATGTCGATGGATTAAGGAAACTTAAGTCGAGAATTCAACCGATCCCAGGATTGTACGAGTACAAAAGACAAGGCAGAACATGTACCGAAAATATTAAAGTCTTCATTATCATCAAGTACTCCTCAGAAAGTCTCACAAGAAGTATTCACATTTTATCCACAAAATTATGAATGAGATCAAAATGGCTTGGGTCACTGAATCATAACGCTTAATGCCTTAAATATATTTTAATGGTGTGGGTTTCAAATATTCTTTGTCACACCGCAATGTCATTGTTGGCTCTTTTCATTCAATTTAAATCAGTGTAACTTTCAAGTCCCATAACATTGTTATGTCAACCCTCATGACCAGTCGCGCCCCATTAATAAGTAAACATCATTCTCTTCCATTTCTGCAATGTTCACACAGTTAATCAAAAAAAGACCCCCTCCCCCCCAAAAGTTAAATACTGACACAGAAAAACTCACTTGAACTGGACTACTTCAAACTGAAATTACTAAGTCCACTGGAATGAACATAACGACCAACACAATGTGCAAAACTATTTCATCCCCGAAGTGCAGCACTACGGCCCCGAAAAAAAAAAAAAAAAAATGCAAAAAAAAGATAAAATGTAAGTGGGCTACAAGGGAAAATAGGTTGCCTCAACAAATTCCCGAACAGGTGCACATAATTGCAGCACACATTGTAAACTAGAGCGTAAACTTTGTTGTTTAAACAGGGTCACCACTGGGGTACGGTAGCAGTCCGAAAACTATGAGCTGCATCCCTTTGCCACTCATCCATCCACCTCCAACTCTATCAACATTAGTAGTAACGAGCAAGAATTTAATTCGTTTTGATCCTGAAGGAGGAATGAACACAAGGCTAGCAGCAGCTTTAAGGGTTCGTTCTTCTGCTACTGCTACACACACAATCAAATACTCATTACAGAAAGTTTTTATTTCGTGTTTTGAAATAATCCTCCAGCAACGGGAACAAAATGGTGTGTATGTGTGTAGGTACTCGTATAAACTTAACCATCATCATCATTAACAGAGCAGTAGAAGAACTCCTCTACCCTCCCCTATTGAACCGACATACAGCTCCTCCGCACGTTCTAAATTATTCTCGAGCTTTCGCTTTGGCTAAATTTAAACTTGAGAATTCCAAAGTCATTATCCTTGAACGTGAGTGTAGGGTGAGGAGTCGTAGGAAATCCCTACGGGCTATTCGGAGCACGAGCAACTAGTGATGATGTCGGTGCTGTTGGTTGTCGTGATATGATGATAGAAACCACATAATGAGCTAAAAGTTTCGATTTCACTTATGAATATCTGTAGACTGCCACATCATCTAAACAGGATTCCTTTTAATATCCTTCTGATCGGATGGCTTTTCATGACTTAAGGTGACTTTCGAGATGATTTTGACAGTTCTGATACTCTAACATGAAACGGAGTACGCGTCATCGCCACTTCCTGCGCCAGCACCCTGTCCGGAGTCCCGATTTTTTTAATGTTTGCATTTAATGTTCATTAAGTCTGATTAAATTGAACATCATACTGACATGGTGCATACAGGCTCTGCTGAGTAGGATGACTGCTTAGCTGGATGTTTTGTTTGGAACAATCCGACACAATCCGTGTGTTAGGCATCGTCTTGCATTAAGAGATGGCATTATGCTGTGATTGCCACACAGGCGGGTTAATGACGAGACTTTGGTGTGAAATTGTACACGCATATGGTGGAACGATACCTGAAGCTTCACGTGGGAGATTTGCTTCAAATGAAACATGCTTCGGTAGTAATGGTTTGGTTGTTATGGTTGGGTGGATTTTTACCCAGATGTATCACAAGCTTGGGCTAGTTCGATCTTAGCCTAGGTAGTTGATAACCTTGTATAATCCCACGAGACATTTTTAAAGCAAATGCGGTTTAAAGTTCAGCACCGGGTGAAAGTATCAGTAAGTCATCTGTACAAGCAGTTCCAAGATACTTTTGACCTTCATTCCAACCACAAATTGGTCTATCAACTGATTTAACAGAAACAAAATTTAGTGATAAATCAACCACTGATAGTTCTCTAGAACTAATCGTCAAATAAAAGTGAATCCTCCAAAAATGTTCCTCTACTGGAATTCATTCTTAACTATTGTTCGATCTTCAAGAATTGAATCTGCACATGAAGTGATCCTGTTATTGGGAGCAAAACATATTCCGGCATGATAAGCTGCTAAACCTCTTCTAACACAACCCTTTCCAACATCTGATGAGGACATGATGTAAATTAGATGTATCATAAATAATCAGCTTTCGTAGTGGGATACCGAGTGTCATGCAATATGAATAATGAATTGCGGATCTTCAAATATAAGCTTTGTAAGTTGTACAATTTTAACTTGAGATATCGGAGATGATAAGCTCTTGGTTTCTCGCAATAAAGTGTCTCCAACGCTGAAGATATTTTCTAACACCCATTACAAAACAAGAACTGTTGAGTAAACTTTAAACTTGCATCCATTCGGCCTAGGCAAGCAAGTACTCCCATTTACGTGCATGTATCAGTTTACATGCTTTTTGCATCAATCGATCGCCATCTAGAAGGGGTAATTTCCCCCGACAAATAAAATAGATAAGTGTCTTTGCTCAACACTGACGAATCGGTTTTTGTATTTGTTAAAGCAAAAAGTAAAATCACTGAACTGTGAAATCGTCTCAATGAAAACAATAAAATTGAGATTAAGTTCTGTACACGCATATGATGGAACGACCGATGAGTAAAGTGCGTTCCATTCAATATCTACCCTCAAGCATTTGCATGTACTTGTCTAGGCCCAATGGAACACTGGCTATTATTGTCAAACTACATATATCCAATACCAAAACCAATTAGCTTCTACAATTTCTGACAGATGTCACTGATAGTGAACAGGGGTTACATTTTATGTCACTAGTTCCATTCATTATTTAATCTCTGCGCTGATCTCATTTTTACAATCTTTAGCAGAGCCTGTGCATAAAGTCCAATAATTACCTCAAAATTGTTGCTATTTTGATATTTATTTCTGTCCGAGCGTCCATTATAGAGAACAGCATACATATAGGTATTTGGTTTTACCATCGTTGAAAGCTAAGTCCATTTTCGTCGTCGAACGCACTACTGACATGACTAGATCTAGACTTATAAAAAATAGGCTTGAGAACTTAGTGCAATCCTTTTAAGTACGAAGTTTAAGAAATTACATGACTGTATGTCGCCTTGTCTTAGACATTTTAGAATTTTTCAGTGATGTTGACATCTTCCGCAGTTACCTTGCGCTGATAGACAAGCTCTGCAAAGATGCAAAAACTATATTGTAAAGCTCGTCACTCACTATCGCAGGTGAGTTTAAAATCGATGAAAGGATGGGATGTATTTGCAGCTTCTGGACTTACGGTCCTGAAAAATTGCATACTTTCGACTTACCTACTTTTCAATGAAGCTTATGCTGTCGACTTAGATTTTAGTATTTGCATGTCGCTAAATCTCGAAATTAAACGGCCGGGAAACTTTTCGTGCAATAGAGTCAAATTTGCCGTGTTGTGTGGCATGTAGCCTCGCCCTCTTGGGTCGCTCACATCAATGTCTTCAATCTTAGGCCAAAAAAAGTTGACCATGACACAGAGAAGTTCACTGTAACAGTGGCGCCTTGGTCGATTTCAAAGAAATACGGCCCGATCACGCCATCTGTCCACAGCGCTCATCAAACTGTCACTCGTGGTGGATCAGAACCTGAAATTCTGCACTTTTGTTTGTTTACGTAGTCGCCAACAGAGAAATGGGCCGCATCGCTGAAGAAGATTTTATTCGAAAAATCTGCGTCAACCTATTGATTTTCCATCACTGTATGTTCTGCGCATTCTATGGTCAGCAGGCTTTAGTTCTTGTGTAAGCTACACCTTATAGGGTTGAAGATGCAAATCCAAGTGCACAAAAGGATGCCGTGCTTTTGGCTACTAAGGCACTTTCAGCGGCTATGTTTTCAGTTGATCGAGCATTACAATGATCCACATTCCTTACGACATCACAAGCACTACCGCTTTGTTTGAATTTGCCGATTATGATGATCATAATCTGTCCTTAAATCGTGATACACAGATATTACAGAACCGTTACTTTTGTAGTAAGTTGCAACGATATTTGCTTGTCACTATAGAGACATATGGATGACAGATGGATTTGACAGATGCCATATAGCAGGGATGTGAAATCCCAACCTCGAATTAAATAACCCTTACCCTATGGTAGACCAATTTTGCTTAAACTTTTCCGTTTAATGGTTCATCCAGGGGTCTTTATAGTCTTGACATGCTTGGCTTTGATGACAGAGCTCACAATAACCATAGACCCTTTGAAGGTCTCTTTTGATGGGCTCTGGTGCTGCGGACGAACTTTGTTCGACAAAGAGTTCAGGTACTTATGAGAGTGAACGAACAGAGGTGTTAACTCTGAACATATAACTAGGGAAGGCGCAATCCACAAAGTGTCCCTGGATTCCGCTTCTAATCTGGAGTTCGCTTCTGATGGTTTCTGTTGCCTCCTCGAAGGTACCGACGACAAAGTGACAGCAACCAATACAATAATTTAAGCTAAAATAATTAAATATAAGTTTGATGCTATGTGACAGGAGACTAGCAAGTGATTAGGCGTCAAAATCTTGCATGAAATGATGAGAAAACTAAATTTTTCATTAGTTAATCGGAAATAATATAAGTTTTGGCTTCTAAGACCGTGTGACACATAACTTCTGTCTCAAGCAAGGGTTCCAGAGCATTCTGGCAAGAAGGTGGTTTTATGGAAGATACGAGTAAGTCGGTACATTTCTACCCCGACGGTTCAAAAACTAACGACGGGGTGGGTGGCGGTGTCTTCTCTGATAGGCTTAATATAAACCTCTCTTTTCATCTCCCAAACCATTGTAGCGTGTTCCAGGTGGAGATAATGGCAATAAGGGATGTCTTGTCTTGGATAAAGAAAAACGTGATATCGTCCATTGATATCCGCATCTTTTCAGACAGCCAAGCCGCAATCAAATCCTTAGAATCATTCTCAATAAATTCTTTAACAGCTCTAGACTGCCGATCGTCTCTTATAGAGATGGCGGAGCAGTTTAATATTCACCTAATTTGGGTATCGGGGCATAGGGACATTCCAGGAAATTGTAAGGCTAACGAACTTGACTTTGGAACAACAATACCCATCCTTTCAGGCAGAAGTTTACTGGGTATGTCTATCGCTATATGCAAACTTAAATTAAAGCTGGATGCTATCGTAAAGACAAATGCTAGGTGGACAAGGAGTACAACTTGTCTAGTGACAAAACAGATTTGGCCTAAGCTGAATCTGAATTTGATTTCTCTAAATAGAAAGCATATTAGCGCTGTTATAGGTGTCGCAACTGGACACTGTCTAATAGGCAAAGCATGCAACAAGGCTTGGCGTCTTCTCTAACGATTTCTGCAGAAGTTGCATGGACGAGGAGCAGGAAGAGAGTATTCTTCACTTTCTTTGCACCTGCCCAGGTCTCTCCCAACGAAGGAAACTCCACTTAGGAGCCCTCAGTTTCAATGGCCTAAATGATCTGAGTAATATTGACGTTAGGGACCTCCTACGCTTCATCAGAACCCCCAAATGGTTCAACGAGTAGGCATGTAGTATCACAATGGACCTATTATTGGTCTAAGTGTGTTGGCTTCTTTTTGCTGACAGCCATTACAACCTAACCTAACCTAAGGGCTACAGATTCACAGAACTTAGAGATTTAAATTACTTTTTTTTTCCTGGGGAGCAAGTTTCCCTTTCAGGCGATTCTCACTGTGGGAGGGGTAAGTCTTAGTGTTCAAAGTAATAGTTGATGGAGTAGTATGGAGTATACTCGTATAAAGCATCCTTTTACCAGACAACTCGTCAAATTTGTCGGATTCTTTTTGATAAATCTACCAGTCGTACTCTGGTTTGGACAGAAATCTTATAGCCTTAACCTTTAAAACTAGAAAAAATGCCATTAGAAAAACAATTCCCTCTGCAGATGTCACCTTTCCTCTCAGTTGGATTTGCAAAACTTAGACACCCAGTGCAGGTTTTGTGGTTAAATTAATCCCAGCATCTGCCATGTGATTTTCTTACTTCTCGGTTTCGGTCAGTCTTATGTTTCCTTTTTTTTTGTTTCTGGATTTTTGTTTGGGATGAGGTTCGGTAATTTAATTTCACGCCTCTTTGCGCACGCTGAAAATCATGAGGCGACAAACCGAACATGAATCGCGCGCTGTTTTTTGTTTTAAATCTTTTTTTTTCTGCTTCTTCCACCAGTCAGTGGTGAGTTCTTGGACTTGGTCGTGTTTAAGGAATTAATTTAGAGAGTGAGACCACAGAGAGTGTGAACAAATATCCGCCAACAAGAGCACGGCACAAAGAATATAAAACAAAATTAAAAAAAAAGAAGGAAACAACTGGATACAAATCCGCAACGATGACGACGACCACGACGAAAAGGGTCAAACAGCCAGCACCACCACAACAGAACCACGAAGTAGAAGAGGTGGGAAGCTGTGGACGACACAAAAAATGGTGAAGATGTCGTACGGTACGGATGAATTAACAAAATTCCTTGGTAAAATTACAATTAAAATTAAAGACGAACGAATCGCGTCCTTCTCCTGTCAGCCCCCCTGCACCCAAACCCGGAAATGAGGACATACACTCAAGGTACAAGCAAAAGCTGGACAGATAATTTCCTGATGTGTCTTTAAGGCTGACCTCGAGTCAACTCCATCCCCCTGTCCGACGCAGCTGATAATTCGAATCGAGAAGCAAACACGTTCGTGTCATACTTAATTAATTATGACCAAGTCTCGAGGTTTCCGAGGAGGTTAACCAAACACAGTGGCTGTTTCAGCTCCAGCATGTGCAAATGAAGACTCGCATGGACAATGCATTCTGCACACAGTGCTACCAGGAATATGCAGACACATTTTAACAAGAAAAATCAGAGAGAACTCCTTGTCACCGGGATACATTTGGCAATTATTTGCCACCCTGGAGGTGTCTCTTGTGTTCCAGAAGTTGTCGCAGCAACACCATCACCATAGTCTGGCTCCTGCTCTGGCCTGTCCAATACCGTAAAGTTGTTATTTATGTTGAAAGAGGAGTGCTCGTGTGGTGGTGATGGTAATTGTTGGAGGCAGAGAGAAGGGAGCTGTACGCTATCTCCTGGCAGTGATCTTTTCTTCGAGTGACTTCTCGTAATTTCAGGAAAAACTTACTAACCATGTTGTTGTTGGTTCGTTCTTCTGTCCACTTTTTTCTTTGCCTGGTAATGGTGCACAAGTGGAAATGTGGTGAAAGAGAAGGAGAAGAGCTTCCAGCCAGCAAACAACAATGAGACTGCGAATTGCCAACCATAGTGTACCCTTGGCCATTTGGCGATCCTTATCATTCACTGAACTAACCAGCAGCAGCTGAAGACAGTCATGTAGGTCGTTCAAGGAGCTGGAATACTGTTCAGCTTCATAGAGCAGAGCAACAGTGCTGTGCTGAAGCAGGCAGCAATTTTAAGGTGAAAGGAATGAGGTGCTATCATCGCATTTAAACTTTGAAACTGTTTGGAGAATTAATGGCGACCAAGATGCAGATATACTTTAGAGGTGCAGTTAAATTAAATAACTTCGATTTGGTTGTGACTGGACTTTGGTTGCGGATATTGAAAGAGACAGGGAGTTTGTGCAGCAGAGTAGCAGTCTCTTACTAGTAGATGCAGAAGACAAGTGATGGGTTTGGCAGTTAGGAAAGGTGGTAACGTCTTTTACACTTCAAATTGTGCCTGAGGGTCTTATCTATCGAGAGTGAGACTAAAGCAGCAACCTCAATAAAATGGAAAGAGCCAATTGTGAGGTGTTAAATCGAGTAACAGTTGGTTTAAAGTAGCACCTGCAGCCTTATGCAATCAGTAAGTTCTAGTACTGGGTTGTAGGAACTGGAAATAGTTCAAATTGCTTGAAAATTGGCTATGATAAAACTGCCTGTGGACTAGTGGATGATTCGTCTTCATTACACCCCAGATCACAAATGCATATGCATTAGCATCATCGTCTTCTTCGAGTAGGTAGTTACGTATCACTAATAATAAAACAGTACGAAAATGTGAACACCGATAGGCTACATTCTGTTATCGGGCCATCCAAAAGAATGCGTTTAAGTACAACCAACCTATGCATACACTATGGCGACGTAGATGCAGAAGAGAATATAGTCCACTTTCTGTGAGAAAGTTCGAGCCTCAGAAGATCTAGGAAGACGGCCCTCGGAGAATATTTTTTCAACCATCTGGATGAACTGTAATTTCTTACCGAAAGCCATTCTGAAATTCATTTTGAACTCAGGAAGATTCAGAAGGCAACCAGTCCATAAAAATCCGAGTGAGGCAGCCTAATCCACCGAATATCTGCTTTTGGTTGGGGTTATTGTAGTTCTTCTTTTCGTTTTTCATCGTTGCTTATGATTCACAGTATTTTTTTCCGTCCTACTGATATCATCATCATGATCAAGTTGGATTTTAGCCATATAACCACCCTACTGCCAGTGTTATGCCTTCGCAGTAGAGTTGACATAAGCTTTCGCAATTGATCGAAATAAATAGATGATTTTTGGCATCAGAATTCGGACCGTGAACCTGCAGCGTGACAAGCGATGGCCACCCCACTCATAGTGTTTCACTCTCTTTCTGCAACTGATTGAAGCGAAAGTAAGCCCCCAGGCTAAGAAGAAAATTAAGGAACTCCACAGCAATGAATAAGGGATATGCGGAAGTGCTTTTCACAGAGTATGAAGAATATATCTGAGTTAAGTAGACTTCACCGTGTCTGACACACTATCCAGGATAGCGGAGGTCGAAAAGGAGATGTCCCTAGATGTTTGTACCATCGCTGCAGCTAACCGTGAAGTCTTTTACAATTCCAGAGAACAAAAAAAACCACCCTATTGTGATGTTAGTTCACCCACAATTCGATCCATAGCACCAAGAAGACTCCGTAGCGTCATTGTCGATACATTGCATGGTCTCTCTCACTTTCTAGAGACAAAGATCCAGTTTAAAGAATTGGATTCGTTTACAACCCGACAGAGAAGTTATCAGAGAAAGACCACTTTCCGAGTAGTTGGAAGTTAGATCAACCCTGGGCTCCTAGGAAAAGATGAGATGACAAGACGGATGGGAGAGATACGAAAAGGATAGTAATACTTGAAGGAATGAAAATTGCCATTACCACCGTTAATGGTAACAAAACCACAGGTTCATGTTGTGCTTATTTAAATTTCCAGTTCTAGTGCAATGGGATGGAGAATACTGCACTTAAAAGGATTATGAAGGGAAACAAATGCTGTGTTACTACTAAAAGCGGGTGAGAGAGGCTTACAAAACCCTGTATCTCCGTAATAGGTAATACTCATATACACTATCACGGCATGCTTGCAGTGCTCCCTCATGTTGTACTTGTACATGTTGCGGAAGATGTGCTTGGTACAAGATGCAGCAGGATGATAGGCATTAAAGGATATAAGAGTCCGCATACTTGATGTGAACGGGTTGCTCAATATGTAGAGAAACAGAGTCATAAATATACAGTTCAAGACTTAAGGCTTGAGTAGAGTTAGCAGAAGTTATTCTTAGGATGGTATTCTATTAGCTATTCTGTGAAACATCACTTTAGTGTGGACTCTTTGCTGAACCGATTTCGAGAAACTGGCATCCACACAGGCGATATAGAAGTAATCGTCCAAATTTGTGCAAATTCATGGAAGAATGAATCCAGGTGATAGAGCTGTGATGTCAAGGCTCTAAACACTATCATCAGTTTTAAAGTCTGTGCCTCTCAAAACTGAGGTTGTTCTCTCTACGACCAGTCAGTAAACTTCTTTGAGCTGAAGAATGTCTATTTCCTGTACAACATGGAGCTTGTCACCAATAAAAGTAGATCAACACAATAATGACAATCTGTCACTGCTTCCTTTATTAAACACCCGGCTGCACGGAAGCCGTCACTTGCTCCTCGTTATACCTATTATATATGTATATCATGGATAGCTCTATCAAAGCTGTTTTTCGTCTAAAAGGAGGCGGCTTCCTTGGAAATTATCCTTCGACACCCGTCTCGTGAATATTTCATTTACCGTAACGAAAGCTAGGAAAGAATTGTAATCAATATTCCATGTATTTCTCTAAATCCAATCAAGGGTTTGGTAATGGTTGGAGGGTCACAACATTTGGGTTGACAGTTTGTTGTGCAAACATGCATCTGTCGTCCAATTGGTGCTCTTGCCATACAAATCAACAATCCTGCCAGTTCTTTGGACGGACCCGAGTGCTGAACGATAAGCAGAAAAGCTGAGCATAACTACAACCTTCGGTTGCTATGTAATGTATCTTATCACTAGAAACAGTCATACGGTTCAGCTATTTTGAAGGTACGTACTCGAATGTAGTCATACAAGCAAGTGAAAATGGCTTCTAGTTCTTTCCGAGAAGTGAAACAATATTCGAAACAAATCCTGCAAAGTGTTGCAATTGACTTTTGTTGATCTCATCCCAAGTAATCCAAACAGACAATTTCCAATGCATTAAAAACCATCACCGTAGATGAGGTGATAGCCAAATATTTGCGCTCACCTCCACAGCGCTAATTGGCAAAATTCTCCGTCGAGTGTAGTGGCAACAACACAGGCAACCGAATAAACAAATGAAATGCAACAGTTTTCGTTAAGCATTAGTTTCGAGGGAATAAAAGAGCAAAAGTTGGGAAAGGGTGTGCAAATAAATACAATTTGCCAGACGCTCCCGTCTTTAGTTGAGGAACTTAAATAAACCAAATGGAATTGGGACAAATACATCCTGTTTCCATTCGAGCTGCATATGCAAATGTCCATGACATGGAATTACTGCAGTTCTAAACACATACATACTCGTAGATACAATTTAAGCCTTCAATCCGTAGCAATTTATTTGCATTGTTACGACACACACATCTGCATTTGCATAGTTCACTGAAATATTCCGAAATAAATTGTCGGAATAAACGTCAAGTGACGTAATCCTTGCGCGACGCGTCAGGCCAACACAACCGCCATGCTAAGTACGGCCAACGAGAGCAAGGACGAAATGAGCAACATTACGGCACTGACACTGGACACTGGATACTGGATACTGGACACTGGATAGCCACCGCCGACGTTGAGACGACAAACAATCGAAGCGATTAAACAATTTCGTTATTGCGAGGCAATAAAATTGAAAACCGCTAAGCAATACAATTGGCAGATAACCAATTCGCATAGACAAATAGAGGATAGCGGATTAGAGGACTGGAGAGAGAATGAGGGCCGCCTCCAGCACCGTGTATCTGTGTCACCAGGGATAATCCTATTGAATGAGCTGCGGACTGGACAGGTCCTATGTACAAAAACAAAAAGTTCCCGAGCGGAACACAGAAAAGCCATTGCAATTGGATTTGACCTGAATTCGATTCCGGGCACAATTGAGTTAGGGATTGTGAATCGGCTGGTCGCTGCATTGCTGGTTAGAAGGACACTGGGCAACAAAGGAGGCCTCAGAGAAGTGTAATTAAATATTAACTTTGCATCGATTTTTAACAATATCAAAAAACTAATTGCAGTGTCGGTGTCGTGGTCTTCATCTGCATGAGAGATGGATATGAAGGGACGGGGATAGTGTGCATACATAATGCGCCTGGCAATTATTCCTCTAATTGGACTGGCATACAGTCCAGTTGGAATTAATAATTTCATTGAAATAGACAGACAGTAACTTTTGGTATGAGCGGAAAATTTAATCCTTGACCTGAATAATAAGCGCAGTATCTGCTGTAGTTGTGGATTACGAGTATGTAGGAAATGATTTAATTGAGCGGATAAAATGATAATTATACGCACATGAGTGACAGGGATACGTACCTTAGAAAAGAGAGAATTTGTAGAAAATATTCACATCACGTTATTGTATTGTACTTTGCCTTAACAAAAAACAAATACGAGTACATAAATTTATTTCCAATAAGACGCGAACAGATAATGTCGGTCAAGTGACAGCCGCCAGAGTCAATGCACATTCGGCATTTGCCATAACTTTTCTTAAAAATTCTGGCGATAAATTCTCCACTTCTTGTCGGATGTTCGCATTTAGGGCCAGTAAAGTCCTTGGCTTGTTCGTGACTTAAAAAAACCACAAAGAAATAAGTTTGGAATGGTCAAATGGGGGGGATCTTGCGGGCCAGTACAAATCGCCAAAACAATAGAATAACCCGCTGGGGAACGCTTTTTTTTTTGAACGCCAGTTTGTGCCACATGACCAGGGAATCGACAACGAAATTCATGTTGAGCCAAAACTACTGACCGATTATTTGTCAAGAACATTGACACAATTACTCCGCGTTCTTGAAGAGTATGGCATCTACGTGCATTCTGCTTCTCTTTACTACACAAATGTCAAAGTGGCGATGACATAAGATGCCATTTGCATCTTCCGATAGGGTGATGACTTTAGCGTCACCTTGTAAATCTTGTAGTAGTATAAAACTAAAGAAATCTTTACATGCCTAAGGTTGGAGTCTAAAAGGTAACACAATAATATCTTCGAATATTTCATTGCCTAACACAAAGTTTCGATTGACTGAACCTCGTATCTGGGTAACTACTAAGCGATCAAAATCAATTGCACTGCTGAAAGCAGGAAAACCAAGCGATAGAGTCAAGTGATACAGGGTTTGCTATACGATACTAGAAAGGAAGGTATACAAACGACTCGAACCAATTCTTAGCCAGCACATACCAATCGAGTAAGCTAACACAAAATTCTGGCTGACTGATCCTCTTATCTGGGTAACTACTAAGCGATCAAAATCAATTGCACTGCTGAAAGCAGGAAAACCAAGCGATAGAGTCAAGTGATACAGGGTTTGCTATACGATACTAGAAAGGATGGTATAGAAACGAATTGAACCAATTCTTAGCCAGCACATACCAATCGAGTAAGCTAACACAAAATTCTGGCTGACTGATCCTCGTATCTGGGTAACTACTAAGCGATCAGAATCAATTGCACTGCTGAGACCAGGAAAACCAAGCGATAGAGTCAAGAGATACAGGGTTTGCTATACAATACTAGAAAGGTTGGTATAGAAACGAATTGAACCAATTCTTAGCCAGCACATACCAATTGATCAAGATGGGCTCGAAAAATGGATGTAACTGCACAGATCAAATCCTCGCTCTAATAACATTTATGAACTTCAGGATTTGATTTGACTACTAATTACCTCTCTAAACCCGGATTTTCCAAGTGTACGAGTATCTCAACGATCCAAAGCCAGTTAGCTGAGCAATGGCCTTCCACAGAGGTTTGTCTTGGCTTCTTTTGATTAATGACTATATATCATACTTAAACTTTAAACCTTCTGTCAACAAACTGATTAATTCGTATCAGAGGGTTTTAACCAGGATAGCTCAGGATAGGTGAGATATTCACATTGCGACAAATCTTGGAATAAACCTAGAAATACCAAATCGATACTCACCACCTTTTCATAGATTTTGAAGTCTTCTATGATCACGATTATACAGACTAGCTATGCAAAACAGTGTTCAAACTCGTCCGTTTGCACAAGATGACGATGGACGCTACTCCATGATCAATAACAACATTACCGAGGTTTTTGATGTTAGAAAAGGACGCGCTGTCATGTGATTCCTTGTTCTTGAAAGGATTGTACAAAATTATCAAATTAACATCTGTCAAAAGTCTGTATAACTACTCGCGTACGCCGACGACTTTGACATATGGAAGCGAGCTGTCAGTTGTACTTTTGTGAGTAGAAGGGTAAAAGTGAGTACGATGGCAAAACAAAATAAATGCTGTTACCAAAAGAGGACAGATAACATCAGCGACTTGGACAGAACGTCCAATATACAGCTACAATATTGAAGTAGATATAGATTTTGTCTACCTGTTCTCCGCTGTATATTAAAACAATGACAGTAGTGGAGAGATCAAGCTTAGAAGGCAATTGAGTAGCAAAGCCCTCTCATGGAGAACTTAGGCGGTCTTATGTAAAGAAGACCCTCATCACCCCAGTCCTGCTATACGGCGCAAAAGCGTGGACGTTATCAAAATAAGAAATATTTTTTTTTTTTGCGCTAATACAGAGCCTGGCCCAGCTTCTCGCAGCTACTCGTGCTGTGCGTCGCACGATTGGTTTGGACCTACAGTTTTATGCCGTTTCCGAGGGGACATTTTCTTCGATTGAACAAAGTTTCTCATGACAAGGAGCATAAGAAAACTCCCAAGGACCATATGAAAACTTTCATGTTTTCTCCTGTCCGGTGATCGCGCACTTAACCACTGAGTAACGGAGCCCACATGGACGTTATCCTAGGCGGATGAATGCAACCTTCGTTATCTTGAAAGATACATTTTTGGAGTGATTTTTGGTCCCTTTTCTGTGGACAGGAAATAGAGGAAAAGATACAGCAACAAACTACTCGTATACCGGTTGCACAGTGACATCGACATCGAGTCAAAAGGGTTTGTATTCATGGCTACGACATGTAGAGCGAATAGTTCCGGTCTGGAAAGTCTTGAATAGAAAAGGGACGTCAACCAACTTCGTGTGCAAAACTGGAGGCAGCTAGCACAAAATCGAGGTAGCTGGAGATACTTGTTGGTTGAGGTCCAGTCCCACTCGGACTGTAGCGCCATCTAAAGTAAAGAGGAAAGTCTATGTTGCCCATTTTATATAAGACTCTTTCTCCAGCCATCTTGGCCGCATTTTTTTTTTAGTCGGGGCCCCATTGTACAACCAAGCAGTGAGGATGAGTTTACACGATTAGCAATCACCACATCAGCCCTAAAAATCAACCATTTAATATGACTTCACACTGTGTAGTCAGTCTCATCCTTACAGGCTTCGTAGATAGTGTCGCTTAAGCTCAGTATATTGAGGTGCTTGGCAATGGTGTATTGTTTCTGTAAGAACTCTATTATGTTTTCTGCAATCGTTTCTACTGAAAGGCAAAGTTAAAGACGCGAATTTTTTTTTTTTGACTGCGGATTTTTTTTCATAGGAAACCCAACCGATACAATGGAATCCCTAACCATCCTAAAGGAAGTCCTCGCCTGAGCCCTGTCTAGCAGGTTCATCGGACATCCACAATTCGATTGTGAGCTAAACTCAAGCAGGACTTAGGGAGGTCAAACTTGCAACCAAATTTCTGAGATGTCTTGAAATATTTTGGAAAGTGCAATCTTTCTGACGCTACATATACAAATACTGCGCACATAAATTTAAAATGTTTTAAAAACAGCACCGTATGGTAATACTGTGTCCGAATGAATTGTATTGCACTTTGTCAGAAGAATAAAGAGGTTGAAGAAGAAATGTAGAATCGCAAGAGTGGATTAGGTTTGCTTTACGAAGTAGATTTCGATTCTAAGAGAAACCTTGTAGATCTATGCACTCCAGTTGTAAAGGGTGTCCCAAAATTCACCCAAGATTTGAATTTTGCAACGAAAAAAAAAAAAAAAAAAACGTGACAGCTGACAGTTCAGAGTTATTAAAAATGCAGCACTACAAGAAAGAACAATGCGTTTCATCTTTGAGTAATATTTCAAAAATAATGAAGGTTTGGCAGCTACAGTTCGAAATTTTCGTACAAAATATGGTCGGAAAAGTGATTTAACTTCATCAACTGTGAAGAGATTAAATCAAAAATTCAGAGAGACTGGATCAATTAGTGATCTTAGACACTCTGGCCCTCCTTTAACGACTCGTTCAACACAGAACATCGAAGCAGTTCGTGGATGCCATTTACTCGATATGCTATTCCATACATAACTTCCCGAACACAATGGAGAAGCGCTGCAGCAGATTAAGTCGCTGTAGTGCAAACTGTCAAATAAGTCGCTCACTGAACTAGCAATGCACGTAGACAATGGTGAAGCGCAGCTGGATTGCTCAAGCTATCAAAACGGAAAGATAATCGCTCTGTGTTTCGTGAAAATATTTTTTGGTGGTGGATTTATTTTATATTAATGACTGAGGAGAAGAAATCGCATGCTATGAATTTCTCCGTAGACGGCTCTGCCATATTGGTTTTTTTGTTTTTGTTTTTAACTGTCAAAAAGTAGTGCAGTTCGTTCGGAAGTTGAAGTTGATTCAAATTGTGCTGCAGCTACTTTTCGTACTTCAGCTGCAGCTTTGCATTGTGTGCGTGCTATAGGGAGTACAGGTATTTCAACTTTGATAGCGCTGTGTACTGCAGCTTCAACTTCACCATTGTGTTCGGGCAGTAATCATATATTGTATACTTTATGAATCAATAAAACCTGTGTTTTCTATAAAAATGACTACTTGCGTGCATTTTGCGACACCCTTTAGTTAAGTTGCAAAGTCAGCGCTTACTACATTTGCATATCCTGTTTACGATACTCAATACTGAATTTGTAAGTCACATTTAGTAGTTTTTAATTCATTCTGAATTTAAAGTTTTTGAGTAATTTTTTCAGATACACGTCACTGTCCTTCTTTTAAGTAGGTGTCCTTCCGAAATTAACAAACAAATAATATCAATACCAACCGTGATTTCATCTCCAATTGATTCAATTAAATGTCCTGTATTCCACAAACAATCCCTATCATCATCATCACATGAGAGCAGCAGCTTTCATCCACCATCGGCTTTCTAGGTAATCTCCACCACCTAGCTGTTGCAGCAGCCAAACTCAATTCCGATACGCTGGTGTAATTGTCCCACTTTTCGGCTCTGGCACTGGTAGCAAATGTTCTAAATTTAAACGGTCCGGCCGCCACTGCTGTTGCAATAAGGATTATGCCCGATGTCATTTGCATGGCGCATTTCCAGTTCCTCTAAATTTGGCCCGGCTGTACGTACAGTGTTGGCATGGTGGGGCTCCATGCCTCAGTCCCAAGAGTAAACATTGCAAAAAGCATTTGGATAGAATACTTTGTCTAATTACTATCGCTCCATGTAGCTTACAACAATAATTAACATGGACCCACCTCCGTTACAGCGCGCGAATATAGAGGACTTGTAGTCCCGATAGGAGGAGGCATGTTCCACCACGTGTATCCCACTGGGATGCTGATCATTAGCTTCGCTCAATGTTTTTGGCACTTGCTTCGATGTTGTTTTTTCGGCTTGGCTATGTGTGTGCCATTCGATTTCCGTTGCCGAATTTAAATTGAAATTTCCATATTCGAAGGGAACTTCCGCAGTTGTTGGCGGCCGCCATAGTCGCATTGGATCCCTTAATTGTGAGCCTGCTGGTGGAGGATGTACTGGAGAAGGGGCCGCCGGGCTCTCTTGGAAATGATGATGACAGAAAGTCGTTTACGTTTTACAGGGAAATTATGGAAAGCTCTCCATAATCAAATTAGAATTATGTTCGAAGGGATGTTGTTTTCCACAAAAAAGTGATGGCATTTGGCGAGGGTGGCAAGGGTGGCGAGGGTGACGAAGCAGCGGATTACGGTCTAATTGAAACAACAATGGAATACATTTACGGATTTGCACGCTGCAATGGAGGGGTGTGCTTGTTATTTCTTTTTATCAGAGACTATACATTTGGATAATGGAAGCACATTTATTAGTGAAGGCAGAGTGGGAGATGGAACAAGAATAGCTGGCTTCTAATTTGGTTTTCGTAAATTATGCCGTCGGCCGAGAAAATTAACTAATGGACAATGGTTAGCTTGTACAGTGTTTTATTAGGGATTTTACAGTCTTTTTCCTTTGGTATTACCATAATTCCTGGTCTATTTAAAAATCAATGCCAGAGGAAAGATTTTTTTATTTTTCTCAAAAACCATGACGTCAAGGTTTATAAAATTTAATTTGAAAAAATCCTGTGGGTGGGCTGGGTATCCATAGTTGTAACGTGTTCAGTTGTTGCGTGGGATTTTGTTGGGTCAAGGTTCTACCATACAAATTCAAAAATTTCAACCTTTCGTACAGAATATAGTACCAAATTCTGTCCTATTAAGCGAATTATTAGTAGAGCAGCTGGGTACAGATTTCAATATCATTTGCTGCAAAAGCAAGAACAATAGAAGGTCAAAACTATACAAGAACAGTCTTACACTGTTTAGGAAAGAATTCAGTAAGGCCAGTGAGGCTCAAAGTAGCTGTTGCTGGGTAACTTCTATAAGAATCCGAAAAAGAAACGCTCAACCGATTCCCGTTCTGGAAAATTCTGAGTGGATATTACAGATATTCCCTGATATAATCTGTAAGGTGAAAGTTACGTGTACGATCAGTACCTACGATCGTTTTAAATCCCCAACTAGATTCTTTTTGAGAAAGCTAGAAATAAAACAAACTCTGGGGTGCTTTAGAGCAGTGTGCACGGCTTTCTGGCTGCGAATAAGCCTGGGAATTGCATTGGGCTCTAAGCTATAAAGCTTATACAGTGACAGTATGGTCACCTATAAGACTTTGCGCATTCAAGTCAAGTCTTGCTTGAATATGTTTGGAAATTTAATGTAAAACATGTTCGAAGCTACTTTGTCTCAAGATCCCGCTCTACGGGACACAAGCGAGTCATCAAAGTGGCTGAGGACAGCGTTGGTTGTTTGAAAATGATTTTTCTTCGATTAATTTTTTGTTCCTTTTTTATTGACAACATAATGGAGGTTGGGACGTTAATTTAGTCAGTAATTTCGAAAATAAACCGATTGGACATCAACGCAACGTCCAGCAGGATATTCGAACCAAGCATCTGGAAAGTTGCGAAAAATATTTGCAACATTAACGCAATAAGATGAGTAACATCATTTTTCAGGTCTTACAAAGTACCAGAGCTTCATATAGCACCCTTCCTATTCAAACTACTCAACTTAAGTCTGGTCGATGGACATATATATCAAAAGCTTGGCGAAGGGTTACAATGAAATATTTATTCCAGTTGACAAGCACATAAGTCAAAACACTCGGCCGTGTTTTCCATTGAGCTAATCACAAAAAGCTAGGCTTTTCGTATACCAGCTACCCAGCTACCCAGATCAACTGCATACTCTGCCTTTTTGTTTTCCTGTCCCCGCACCTATCTGACGAATATTCCAGACCAGTGCAGATGATGTGAAAATGTCAGTGCTCAAATTCGAGGCTGCCCTCAGAGACAGTCCTCTCACCCCTTCTTAGATTGTTGATAGCCTGTTTCAATATTTGAATAGGCAGAACATTGAAGCAACAAGTTATGCAAAAGACGTAGCAATCATAGTCAGTGGTAGCTTCGAAAGCACTATTTCAGTGCAGAGGTGTTACAACTTACGCTTATCGCAGTTCAGAGATGGTGCTTCTGTGTGAACCGCAACAAAGACAACTAGTGTCCCATTCGCGAAAAGAAGGAAATAGGGCCTGCACATCTGTTCCACCCTGTACAAGCCTGGCCTAGTATTTCTTGCAATTCGTGTTGCTCGTTTCCGAAGGGCAATTTCTTCGATTGAGAGAAGTGGAATTGTGAGAGAGGTGGAATTGTGAGAAAAGCTTTTTAATATTTTTCGGGACTCAAACTGTGAGGATATCGCTTAGTGATTGCGCACTTAACCGCTGAGTCACTGCGCTCACGAAACCAAATAGCTGGTATTAGTCCTAAATAGTAAATTGTCCTGGAATCCAACGAAAGACCGCACCGTCAATGGAACTACCAAGTCCTTCTGGGCTTGCCAAAGTATTTGCTGAACAAATTGAATTTCTAAACCCAAGATGATATATTACAGATACTGACATATGGTGCCATGATCTGGTGGACAAAGATCACCGAAGTCACCACAGTAAGGAAACTTGGACGAGTACAATTATTAGCCGGAGCTGTCATAACCGGCTACTTGCGTACCATCCCAACGAATGCTCCTAGCTAGATCCTAAATCTTATCATGCAGGTTACCTATCCCTTCTTAAAACAGTGAAGTCTGATAACGAATTCCACACATTCCTGGAAGGTATGTTGCCCGAATATTGCTTCAATAAAGAGTTCTCATAGCCTCTCAAGATTGGGAAAACTATCGAACCCAGCCATTGCAAAATGACTTTGTCTGGTATACGGACGAATCCAAAATGGAGAAAAGAACTGGCTCCGATATTTTTGGAGAATTACCTTGCACGAACCTTTTGGTCAGCCTTGGTAAATATTTGTCCATATTTCAATAGTAGGTCTCTGCTATGAGCTTATCGGAGCTCCTTTTAGCTCATAGAAGCTCCTCTTAGAAATTTTCATAAAGTACTCGCAGAATTGGCTAATAAAACTATGCTCATCTTACATTGGAATCCGGCCCATACTAGTTTCGCTGGAAACAAAAAATCGGACTCTCTAAAAGAGAGCGCCACAGAGTAACCCATTGACATTGAACCTTTTTGTGGGGTCCGCAGAAGCTACTTCAAAAGGTACGCAAGGAAACTCACGTATGACCAAAACAGTCTCAGAATTCTGACAGCAATCGTAACCGACCACTGTCATCTGAAAAAGCATTTACGCCTCTTATTGGTCTGCCGGCAGATCCAATCTGTAGACTCTGACCTTTTCTAATGAAATGTCCGGCTCTCTTTTGTTCCAGGAAGCATGCATTTGGTCCATCGAAATGGTTCTCACGGAAGATTTCGCTGCCATCTCCTGAATTTCTGACAATCTCTGGACTATGTAAAGGTTTACAGAAGATCCCCAGTATACCAATCCAAGCTAAACTAGCTTCAGAGAGACAACACGCTAAAGCAAGACTTGTTGGTGGTGCCGACCTTATCCAATTTCGTGTTTAACATTGGAGGCAGTTAACTAAGGATTGAGCTGGTGCTCAGTTAGTGTGTATACTAGGTTGGAACAAATAATAAACTTACCTATCCGTGTATAAGTGAAAGCCGACTGGAAAAGGCTGAGATAGCAATGCCTTAATTGAGACGGTGTGAAGCATAATTGATCTGCACTTTTACACTCAAAAACTCCTCCCAATCGCTGCAATATCGCAACCAGAAAATATTCTTAGCCATACGAGTACATGTGACACTTGGCTAACACTCCGGAATGCGTGTTATGAAATTACTTTATCTCTTCCACTCCAACCGCAATGCACTCTTTAAAAGTAATCAAATCCCCAAGAAGCACAATTATCCCAACCATCCCATTCGCCAGGAAAAACATATTAAAACCCTCATATTTGTCATAGGCCATGGGCGATACACCCCGGGCGGCGACAACCACAAATGCCGACCCACTTGCTCCTCCATCACATTCGAGAGTACAACACTCGAAACCAAGCCGAGTACGAGTATCTTCTTCGTTTTACCCAGCTATAATTACCCACATTAAAGTTCATCGATAAAAACGACACGTTAGCCTGGCCAAATATCTGCAATTACAGATCACTTGCGATGGGTTATTACAAGCACTTGGTCGTCGACGGGTAACACGAACGAGGTCGTAAAAATTCATTTACGAGTGTGACGGCGCGTTTGCCGTGCAATTCCTCAACTCCCGTGTGCAGCAATACGAGTATTACTACTGCCGCTGCTGCCGTTTGTCTATCGGGCAATTATAACAAACGTAAAGTCAATTATTAACTTAAACGAAGTGCAGCGCCCGATTAGCTTGGTCAATTAATTGTCCACAGATGTCTCTGGACTTTCGAAGAAATAATTACAACGCGGACCGAACTTACACTTGCTGTTGGGACGTCGGCGTCGTCAGGTGGAATCTGAGTGTGTGTACCTGGCACAGGGAACAATTAACAAACCCAACTGATTTTTCATTTTGTGGCTTTGGACATAATTAAAATTCTTCGCTAGATTACGACAGATTAACGAGTAGTAAGTGTGTTGGGCACTAATGACAGTCCATATGACATGTGTCAGATACTTTTGGAGATGGAGTTGAGCGTTGTGTACCACTCTTAACTGCAAACTGAAGTGTCACCTCGAGAAGTGAAAGTGAATGAAATATTTCATTCAGATGCACCTGTGGTTGTGAGGAAAAAAAAAAACAGCCACAGGACAAGTTTTTCTAGCGTTTGCGGATTGATCTGAAAAAAAGTCGGTTTCGCACGATATGGCAAATGACACGCAATGTGGGGAACGGCAACACGTGTTCGGATTACCTAGGGAACATGCTCAGAATTCATGTGTCGTAGCTGATTATGAAATGGAAACTTTCGATTTGTATCTAAAACTTATGCAGACTAATGAATCGGAACTGATTTCAAGGATTTTATGGGCATTATGGCATGTTTTAGTGCAACGTTCCACAAGCTGGGTTCGTACAATGGCAACCATGATTGTTGTTTATTATTTGCTGTAAACTTTGAGTAGATTTTGTATTCAACTTTTATAGATTTTTCCTTGCAGTCACAGTCTATGGTTGATCTGGGCTACAACCAAAAAGTTGTAGAATCTCCGGCCGGACCATGATTAGTCGACACGACAGCTTTGTACAGCACTTTTTCTGTAATGTAAAGAGGACGAGAAATGGCCATTGACTAAGTTCAAGACTGGTATGATCAAGTCTTTAGTTGCTATGAGCTTTGTACTTAATTTTGTTTACGCTTTCTTAACAGCTTTCTGCAGAAGCTACCAGGACAAGGAGGTTGTTCCCATGTGTTGCTCTATCAATTTTAAAGACTGAAGAGATGCGTCCAGACGCGATGTCAGCAAAATCACTGGATTTGACTCTAGGTCTAAATAGTTCCATGCATAAGGGAGGAACTATTGAGTAAAAGTGTTACTCAAGAGTCTCTTTCAAGTTGAATCCAATACTTAAGCTCCCCCTTGGTAAAAACTCGATATATTATGTGGTACCACTATAAGCCTACCCTCTAGGGCCCACCTAGCCTAAATAAAGGCAAACCGCCTTACTTAACATAATTTAGCACAAAAGAGCAGCGATTGGCAAATGAGACTCCTGCTTGATCTCTTAGCTGGTTGGTCCCATTTCTAGAATTTGTCTCGGGGTAGAAACACGATATTCAGGTCGAATAAAGTCTTGCAAATTACAAGCAAGTTACTGCACCATTTCACTGTCCACGTACGAGTTTTGTGAGTGTTCTGCGATCAGCATAGATCTCATTTGTAGGACTTGCCCATTAGAAGTGGTATCCACTCAGCATTTTTTCAAAACGACGCATATCGGATTCGAACCGCGGATTATGAAATCTTCAAGTTCAGAACTCAACCATCCATGAATCACAGATCACAAAACTAATGCCTGTTTGAGACTTAAAAGACTCCATGTCAGTCTGAGAGACAAGACCGATGCATCCAGGGTTTCACACAACAATAATGAATGTTGACAATGAAAACCCATCAATCATCAGTTTGCTAGGACATCGGGAAAAAAGTAAAAAAATAAAAGCGGCACGACTAGGTCCCACCTACTTTTTTTATAATTTGCGCTCGCCAAAGGGGATATGAATACCCTTATATTTTTTCAGGGCAAGGGGAACAGAGGAGATGCCAGTGCACATTGGCTTTAAATGCTTGAAGGATGTAATGATGCGGAAAATACAGACATCATTCCACATTCTAGTCGTTCGGTTTATAAACGAATCCCTATATTTGACAGTACGACCGAATTTGGGCTTAAGGGCGCACTGATGTGCAATCGAAGCATGATGCATATTGCGGGTAAAATTTGGAATAGGGAAAGACAGGGGACATTTCTACGATGTTCGAGTGAATTTATGGAGCTCACGATGTCTCTATAAAAGTTTACGCGCGATTCTGTACCCTTTTTAGAATGTGCAGAACGATTTTGGCTGCACCAGATGTGGGCGTTATATTCCAGCTTAGGGCGGATGAATGCTTTATAAATTAAGGCTAGATCAGATGGGGTAAAACATTTCTTGCACCGTTTAAGGAATCCTAGACATTTTGCAGCATTTTGACACCCTGGGATATGTGATCAATCCATTGAAGATGGTTTTTAATACACATACCGAAAATGTCTTTCGGTTTCAGCAATGCTTTTGGTTTTGCTTGAGAGACAGACGATAGCATTGTCTTTTAAATCCACTCTGTTGGTTGAACCCCATTTGATTATGCTGTCAAGGTCAGAATTTAATATGTTTAAAGTACGTGCCGTTCCTCTCCTGCGGCCGAGGTGCACGGACGTGAGTTAGGGAACAAATATGAAAAACTGAGGGTACTGTCATCAACGAAGGAAAAGACTGGATTATAAGTTGCAAACAAGAGATCATTTATAAAAATCAGAAAGAGAGTCGGAGACAAAACAGAGCCTTGGGGGACACCAGCATTTATATGGTGAATAGCCATATGCACTCATTTTCGACAAAAAAGCCGGATGCCAACTCTGTCAAATACTTTTGAAATATCAAGCGCAACTCCTTACTTTCACGAAGTGGTGGAGAAATTGCTCATGAGTGCTGTTTGTTCGTATATTGTTCAGTTTTAAAATTTATGTGAAATCGAAAAGATACGACCAAATTTTTTTTGTTTTTTTTTTTAGAAAAACGTTAAAAGAAAAACTTTCAATACGAGTATCCAGACATCCAGACAGAGTACAAAGCTCCTTCAATGTTTAGTAAGGTAGCTAAAGGGTATTCTCTGTAGTGTATAGGTTTTTCAGTAGTTCGCTGCGATTTGGAGAGGGATTCTTGTTCTATTTTACTCCGCAGATAGTTGTCCAGGGACGGCTCGAGAGTCTTCAGTACAAAAGAAGTTAGACTGATTGGTCTGAAGACTTTCGAGTTCTATAACTAACTACACCGGTTATAAAACGAAGTCGACATAGTCAGACGAGTTCGAATTCATCGCCTAAGATGGCTAGAACATGTAGAGCGAATGGACATCAATGGTCCGGCCCTCAGAGTTTTCGAATTCATCCCGGTAGGATGACGTGGTGAAGAAAGACCTCGCCTAAACTGGCGCACACAAGTGGAAATAGACCTCAATTAATTTTGTGTGCAAACTGCATAACCTATAATTATGTGGCCAAACTGCAAATTCCTCCACACCTCTTATTCATACATTGTGAATACTTATTCCAAGTTAATCGTTATATCTAAAAGCTGTTCCACTACCCACAATCCGTAGATTCGTCAGGTAGCCTGCATCTCGGCTTTTGTAGAATTTCCCAAATTACGCGACACCGCTCGTATATTAATGACTTTCTTCTGTTAAGCTGCATTTACACGGGTGACATATGTATAGTGACAATAAAATTAAATGTACTCGTATGATATTTAATAATGGTACTATCATTTACATGACGAAAAATTAGGACGTTCTGAAAGCTTTATCACTACGTGTCAAAATATAATGACATGAGCGGACAAATGGGCATTTGCATGAATGACAGATAGTGGTAGAATTTTAGAATGACAAATAATAACACAGAAGTAAGTATTTAGGTGTTTCTACATTACCACGTATTTAAAAAAAAATGATAGAAAACATAAAAGTAGCTATCGCTAGTTTTGATGCTTCAGGAGAAAAAAAAACCTGGGATCTGTCATTAAAGAATGAACGCGTTCATTTTGTCTTGTCATTATAGGCAAAGTTGCGTTTATACGGCATTTACACGATGGCTTTTTGTTATTTTTTAATACCTAAAATAATTTTAATGGCGAATGTGTCACTAGTGTAAATGCAGCATTACTGACTTACAACAACTGACTGGCTACTACTATTGCTTTCATTTCTGTATGCTTTTCAAGAGAAATTAAATTTAAAAAAAAGAATTTGAAATTGAGTGTGTACTCACTGAGCTTATGGAGTAGAAAGACCAGCTACTTGATTTTAATATCGAGAAACGTAAGTGATTCTGAAAAATCGAAGAAGGCGCTGACTGTTCTGATAGAAGTTGAATAATTTGTAGCTATAGCTATTGTAGGAGAATCTGTCAATGAGTAATACAGTTCTCGAGTAATACAGAGATTAAAAGACATTCGTTCTGGCGTAATTGCTTCCCCGTAGGTCGTCATTATCCAAAGTTTTATTCTGTATCCACTATCATTAATTAAAAGTGCACCACCTCATATATGTAAGTGCGGTCTTCTCAGCCAAGAAGCATTCAAACTCCCAAACTTCTCCTTAGCATTGTATATACAGGGTGACCAGATAAGAACGATAGGAAAAGAAATTTAAATGGAACAACAACGGTGTGAGATATCAAATTGATTCTGGCTTTATTTTAAATCCACATTCATGCCATTGTGTATGGAATAGCACGTCATTTGAATGGCTGCGTCTCGAATGTTGGCCTCGAGCTCATCCAAAGCGATTGGCTTGTTAGCGTAGACTAAGGACTTGATGTAGCCCCGGAGAAAATAATTGAGGGGTGTTAAGTCGCACGATCGCGGCGGCCACGCCCAGTCGCCAAATTTCTCCTTCACCACTTCTAGTGTTGCGTCGCTTGTATGGCATGTAGCGCCGTCTTGTTGGAACCACAGCTTGGATGTATCGTTGTTGTCGAACTCTGGCTACAGGATGTCGGTTAACATCGCTCTATACTGAGGACCATTGACGGTAACGGTGTCTCCTTCCTCATTTCGAAAGAAATATGGTCCGATGATGCCGCCGTGCCATAAACCGCACCAAACAGTCAATCTTTGTGGATGCATTGATGTTTGGTCGAACACTTGTGGATTGTGGTAGCTCTAATAATGGCAATTTTGCTTGCTGACATAATCCGGATCTCCGGACAACATTTTTAGCGCCCAATTAGCGAACTCACGGCATATTCTATGATCGTCCGGCTTCAATTCTTGCGTCAGCAAATTCTTATACGGATATAGGTCCAAATCCAACCGCCAAATAAGCCTGGTTGGCTCTCTGGCGATGCCCAATTCAGATCGGCGCCGAATTGATATTTCTGTGTCTTCTTCGATACTGGCCGCTACAGCGGCTTTTTTTTCTTCACTTCGCACCGATCTCTGTCTGGTTAGTGGCTTAAGGTCCAAAAGAGTGTACTCACGCTCAAACTTTTCCACGGTGCGACGAATTGCCTGCGTACTGAAGCCATGATGACGACCGACCTCAGGATGAAATTCCCGTTGCGTATTTACAATTGAGCCGGAAACATAACAATTGGAAAACCTATCATTGCTATCTGGTCACTCTTTAGTGTGAATATTTAAGCTATGGAATCGCTTTTACTGATACTCCTTTCTCTTAGATTTTTAGATACTTTTCCTGAACGAATTTGCTACGAAGGTGAGTACCAATCAAATGTATAAGTTTCAGAAAATTTACTTTATTGCTGGACATACTTCAGTTTATCGATAAGAAAACGAGCGGTGACTAAGTTTGTAAAGTCATAAAAAATTGAGCAGCTACTTAAAAAAATACGTGTAAGCACTAAATATTCAACTTCATCGATACCACTCAATATTTTGTTAATATTTGCTACAATTACTCGTATTATTTACAGCAGATCACCAAGAAAAAGTTCATATTTCATTCCAAAAGAATTATATGGCGCGAAAGAATTGTGGAGACTTTGGGTGACAACACAATTTTTTCAACCTTGAAATGTGTACTGGCGTTAAATTTGTACGGGAATTTTCATTTCGTTTGGAAACATGTTCGGATATGTAATTCCCAGTTTCAACACTTAATGCTTAATTCGTTACGAATTGCATTATGTACTTAAAGTTGATGGGATTTAATGTCCTTGATATTCTCAGCTCAAAACTAAAGCCACAAACCGGCTGGCTTTTTGGACGAATTCAAATTAATATTTCCAATGTCTTAAAGTTTACTCTAACAACATCCGTCATCACTTCTGGTGACTCAATCAGCCTTTAAAAGTCGTTAATCGTTTTGACGTTTCCAAATGTCAAAAGCATTTAATTCTTAAAAGTACAAATTATAACTGTCACCATGTTGACCATTCCACTTGATTCCATTCACAATCTCAAATCACAGCAAAATCTCGCATGTGTGTCGTTAGCAAAAATCACGACAAAGTCATTACGCTTTCACAGACCAGCAATTATTTGACACTCAGAAATGTCATTTAGCGAGTTGCCGATGTCATCAGTGAAAGTGAGATTGTCTGGCTCTCCCATGCTACGAGTATGCAGCCTGGGGGCAACTATCATCGGCTGTCGCCGGCTCATGTGTGTGAATTCACGTGAGAGGTGGCAGCAATGTCTGGCATAATTTCCCAAATTGATTGTCACCTCTTGGCCCAATAGTCATGTGCTGATGTTGCAACATCAGATGGGCTCACACATTGCTTGTCGGTCGGACGATGATTTCGAGCTATGGGTGTGCTCGTTCGCTGGCTTTTCTCCCCTTGTCACCGTGAAGTGTAAAGTATATGAGTTTTGACTTTTTTTTCGGTGCCATATTGATGGAGTGTGAAAGTATATTTCACACCTTCGACACATCCTTCCGAAAAAATACAAATATATTCGCACTCCATTCAAATGTCAAAAATTGCAAACTCTTGCACTTGATCATTGTGTTAAGTGCAAGTGTCATCACTTGACATACTCACTCGAAAGAATTGAGGGCATTTTATACATGATTGTTTCAGCAGAAATAACAAATTAATTTCGAAAACGAAGGCCGAGAAGTAGATAAAGATTTCGAGTTGCGTCTCTGTAAGGAAAGATCAGCATCAGCATGGTCTTAAGAATGTGAGGATTATGACAGAAAACGTGTTGGCGCTTTCCACTCAAGTGAATTCGCGAAAGAAGCGATTTGCTGTGATATGCACTTTCAAAGACAATCCGCGTCCGAGAGTCGGTTAAGTTGAGATATCCATTTGTAGTTATGTGCTCTTCAGATTGACTTAAGTGGATTCGGTTGTTGAGTATTTGAGAGCACTGGCAATGTGATTGCTGTAAAACGGCTCAGTGAATGGGATGTTGACAGAAGAAGTGTATATTCGTTTAAGAGAGTGCAAACAAGTGGAGGAGCAGACATTTAGAGAAAATTATATGGTCAGCCATAAGGCGATGTCATTCATGTCTCTCTACTCTACCCACGGATGTTTCCACTGAAGAAGAGTGGTGAGTTAATGAGAATGTTTTGTTTATTTAATTGGATATTGGTTCGATTGGATGAGGTAGTGCGAAATTGAAAGTCAGGTGTGAAAGCTTTTCAAGTCGAAATCGTTTAAGCCCATTGTCTGATGAAAACACCGTTTCATGCGGGAGGGGGTGGGAAAAAAATATTGAAAACACTCATGGTTCGGATTCAGATGGATTGATTTATATTAAACTGACTGATGTGTATCACTTTCTTATTTTGTTGTGACATTGATCAGTTTGGCTATATTCTCTTAAGGATTCTACACTCTTAGAAAAAAGTAAACTCCGACAGATGTAAGGTTGCTCAGTAGGAAGCACTGGAGACGAACATCTTGCAGATCTCTTAGTCAGTTCTACTCCTAACTCCATGCGGTGGCAACGGGAAATTTCTTAGCCAGTAGTCTGTGGGAGAGGACAAATGGTAAGTTTCCTGCTCCCAACTAATTAACCCATTACGCTCAGAAATATTTACATTTGACTGTCGAATAGAGGCTACTAAATGATTCTGGAATATTATAATTCTTCTCGACTCTCGGATCCATTTACATAAATATCCAGGAGTAATACTAGATAGCAAGTTAATGTGGAGCAAATACGTTGAACTGAAATCGACTCTAGCTTTCGGGAAGATATGGGGTCTGAGGCGTGCTGTAGTACACTGGTTGTGCATAGCGACAATCTTCATCTATGCGTCTGTAGTATGGTGGCCAATGACGGACGTAGAAAAACGAAGCCTGACACGGCGAACTTGGGTTTAGACATGGGACACTATTTCCCCGAGAAGGTGAAATGGGAAAATTCAAATGATTTTCTTTAGGGATTCTCTAATGTCTTCTACATACACAGACGGTGCCAGCGTAAACAGAGCATAATATTTACTTTCTGGGAAAATTCGCGACTATCTACGGAAGTTTTTGTCATACTTGGAATAGGAAACTTGATAATTGAAGAGAGATGACGAGACTTCAAAAAATTAAAGAAAGATTGTTCTAGAATGTAAAAATAGACTGAACGATATTTCCAAATGGAACCGCGTTTGTCTTATTTTGGTACGCGGGTCATAGAGGAATTGTAGGTGACGAGATATCTCACGCAGTTTAGCAAAAATTATGTACTGTATCGACTCTTATATGGCCTCTATATATAAAGGCAGATGATCTAGTTTAGTATCTTGCAAAACTTCAAGTTTTTTGCGACAGGCAACATTTATTCTCAACTTGGGTATGAAGAACTGCAGAACTATGGTTGGTCTAATTATAGGACACAACACATGGGCCTACGAGTGAGCAAGGAGACGACGGAAAAAGTGCTTTGTCAGTGCTTTGCTTTCGCGATACCGAAATGCATGCCCTTGGCCTCGATGTCATGGGAATGGGCCCAGGACCCTCATTGTGTCACTCAAATTATTAAAAAAATTGACCAAGCGTTTCTTCAGGAGTTTAAATACAATGGACCACTTTTTCGTATGCCTGCTAGGGACTACTTTTTTTTCTTTTATTCCTTGAACACCGCAAAAGTCACTGAGACTTTCATCACATGAATATCACCTTCATGCGGAGACGAAAATGCTCTTGAATAAAGAGTACAACACCATGTTCTAACAGAACATCCCAACATCTTAGGTCTGGAAACGACATAGGAATTACCGGATCAGTGTAAATGTAGCTGCTACAAAAGCAACTACTGGGTATAACCTCATCATTTTTTTAACATATTTTCAACCTGCTGGTACATTGGTACTACTGCCAACAGCGGTGCACCAGTGGATGCGTTTGTGCGGTTTTCTTGTGTGCACTTAAAATAGGTTTCTTTGTGAAACTACAATTTACCATAGGTTTTAAATATTTGAAACTTATTTTCTATATTTTAACCAATCTATTTGATCCTTTGTAGATAAAGTCAATATAATGCTAAGTAATAAAGTGTCTTACTATACAATCTTCAGGTGGGGAATAATCAACAAAAAGAAAATCACATCTTCGTACGACTCTTGCGACGCACTAAAACGTAAACAAGTTGCAACAAAGTTGCAGTCACATCGAGCTCATGGCGAGTTTTCAAATGACTCCAACCACCGTAGCCACTACCACTTAATTGAAAGGTGCAACATTCGCCACCTTCCTCACCGAGTATGCTTATCTCATCATCAGCGACAGCAAATGCAGTATTAATTATCATCTTCCTGCTTTTTGTGCCACTTCCAAACGCTGCTCAGCAGTGTCTGTCTTCCCGATCGATCCCGGAGGGACGTGCCTGCCATCGCAGCGCACATCTGCAATTCCGATGTGTGAAAACATGAACTCAAATTAATAACACAAATATTCCGAACTGATAACTCTGTGGACAATTGGCACAGCACATAAAACCAGCACCAGTACCAGTATCACTTACAACAGTCAATTACCGCGCAAAATAAATTCCAGATCATGACAAAAATCAAGGAATCACCTTTAAGTGCTTCTCGGCGGGTTTTTGCTTCGTCGTGCCTCTTAGCTGCAACTTGAAACTCAATAAACCAATGACGAGACCATAAATCAACCGCGCACTACACGGCGACACACTCTGGTAAGTTGGGCTATCGCAGATGGGGCCATTATTATTTATTAAATTTAATTAATCGCAGTATCAAAGCCGCATACCAATCAGGACTACGAGTACCAGTAGTAGTTGTAAGTTTTTTTTTTTTTGCTGCAATCCGTCTCCGCTGATGCGTGCTACTCTTCAATTTAGGCTCGGTGGGGACTGTGACACGCTGGCAGTGTAATAGCCGCATAGCTACAGCATAACTGAGTGTTGTCAGCCCACCTTAATTAGGTATTTATGAAATCAGTAAGACAATCAATAATTTATCAAATCCAATAAATAAAGATGGGGATCTGAGGAACGTCGCTAGACAGGGGCTGTGCGCGGATACGCGCATTTCCTACGCGACCGCCGGCCATACCGAAAGGTGTCGTCTGCTAGTGAGGCAGTTAGCTGCGTTGATTTGTCGTATATGGGAGTGAGTCGGCTGGTCGACTGGTTGTGGTTAACTCTGCGTCAGGAGCCTCATCATCAACTCGGTCGGTCGATGGGACGCAACAAAGTCGGATTCGGATTCCCATTACTAATGGTGCGATTCGATGTGGCATTGAGTGGCAGGTAGCGAGTCTAGTAATTCCCAATGTCAATTGCACATTGCGAGGGCATACTCGTAATTCATTGGCGGTGATTTGTGTTTTGTTGGTTTTTGCTTTTGGCTTTTGGCTTTTTGTGCTCTGACGTCTGTGATGGCTTTGAAGGAGTTGGGTTGTGTGAAACACTCATGGGACGCACTGAAATATTCACAAACAAACGAATGTTTTCACACAACATGTCGTTTGCTGGTGCGGAGGTGTATGTGAGATTTGATTTTTATTCTCGTAGAGTTGAGGGGGTGTCAAGTCAGGGTTACAAGCTTAATTGGGATATGGAAAGTGAGCATCAAAGACGGGAGACTTTTTAAATGTTATGCGATTCCCACTAGCTTGGAGCGATAAACCAAAAATCAGCTACCGGGTGTGATGTTAATTCCCGTCATCATCATCATATATCCTTTAACCCCTGATGAGGCATAGGGCGGTAAGAAATCTGTTGCTAGATATTTCAGTTGTGGTCACGTTTTCCTCTGGGTAGCTGCTTCTGCTTTTCTACACTGTTCTTGGTCTTCCAACCCGTCGTGTACCCTGAGGATTCCATTTGAAGGACTGCGAAGTAACCATTTGACTTCCTCAGTGTGTGACTAATCCCGCGCCATTTTCGCTGCCTTGTCTCGTCATCCAACAGTTTTTGATTCATTTTACGCCACAATTCCTGGTGGAGTATAATTTGCGATCAGTGAATCTGTATGTATTGCAGACAGTGATCAACGAAAGCCTGTAATTTTCTCTTGATATTTGCCGAAACAATCCAGGAATGGATTTAACATTGGATTCAAAGAGTCTCAACTTAGTGCGTAAGGAAATTTGAAAATTTGACTGGTTTTCCAAACTGGAGACAGGATACCAAAGGCAGCGTGAGCTTTATTTATTCTGCTTTTAACGTCTGAGTACGTTCCGCTATCAGATGATACAAAACTTTCCAGGTAGTGAAACCGTTCGACCTCCTCAATTGGCTTCTGCTTCAGAATAATACGCAGATGTGTGGAGAGGCCTGTGGGTATTATTTTTTGTCTTTCTTGTCGTTGATTCTTAGACAGATTGAATCTCCATTGACCTGTATTGATTGACAAATCTCGTCTAGTCCGCTGATGGTACTTGCCAAACAGTCTCCATTGGATGTCATGTCTCTCAGATACACCTACGGTGGCATTTAGTACACCTTGTAGAAAGAGAATTGGCGACAGAATATTCCTTTTAACTCCAGGGGTAGAAGATTACTAGAATTGATGATTGACGTTGCTATCAATAATGTTGATTACAAGCCGATTTTAGGATGTGCAACGACATTAGGAGGTGCAACTTGCTGAATCGAAAATGCAATATACATAGTTACAATCCGAAAGACTCTCTTCTAATATACACCACTTTGTACGGTGGACTACTTGGCGAAAGGTTGAAGGTTCAAATCTAAAAAAAATACAGTCCCATGGATGCAATGAAGTATCATTTGAGCGGAATATGTTGACTGAAACCTCTTGTTCTAGGGCCACAAGACTCAACTGGATGTTTCCTGCCAGATACGCGTATATTCAGTGATGTAAAAAGAGGTGCTTTCATCCTTATTAAAGCTCTGAAAAGGCTAAGCTTACTTAGTTCATGGATATCTACCGGCTCTTTGATGCGATGTCAAAGTCGCAAGTATTCTTCGACGAAAAGTTTTAGACCTCTCAGCCTGACAGTTTTTGCTAAAAGTCCTAGAGAACGTAGTATTGAAAAGAAAACCTGAGAACACACAAGCCCGTCTATATTGAGAATTCTTTAAATCTGCGAAAATGGGCTGGAAGAGAGGAACTGTGCTCGTACTTTTGGCCTTATTTGTCGACATAGAGGGTGGCTTTGACAATATTACCTTTGATTCCATGCGTAACATTGCACGGAGTTGATGAAACTATCGTCAGGTGAATCTACAGCTTACTTGTTTACTTTGGAATCTTCCTTCGAAACAACTGAGAGTGTTTGCATCCACTTTTGTTAACGTCCATGCTTCGGCGACGTGACCACAACTGAAATATCTAGCAACAGATTTCTTACCGCCCTATGCCTCATCAGGGGTTAAAGGATATATGATGATGATGACGGGAATTAACATCACACCCGGTAGCTGATTTTTGGTTTATCGCTCCAAGCTAGCGGGAATCGCATAACATTTAAAAAGTCTCCCGTCTTTGATGCTGGATGATGAGGGTTTTATATAGTGTCTCCTTAGCTGTTCTTAATTAGCCCGAAGAAACAGCGGTTGGCAGGAGTAATTCTTCATTTGATCCCAGCACTAATATCGTTTTCAGATTTAACCGCTGAGCCTAGGTAGACAAAATCCTTAATCGCCTCTGTGACTGTATAGTGATGTTTTGTCATATTCACCGGTATTGTGTGTCCTTTATTGTTGACGGCATATACTTCGTTTTGTCCTTGTTCATAACCAAACCCATCTTTTCAGCTTCTGTGTCAATACTAATAAACGCTTCACTTATAACCCGCTGCCCTCAGTAATATCAATTTCGTCGGCGTATGCAAGCAGTTCAACAGACTTTTTAAGAACCATGCCACTGGTGTTAGCTTGCAAGTTTCGTATAATCCTTTCAAGTAAGATGTTGAAGAAATATCAGGATAGCGTATCGCCTTGTTTTATACCGTTTCTGACATCAAACGATTCGGAGAGATTTTACCGACTTTGACGGAACATTGTCATTTTACATTCCTGGGATTCCTAGTTAGATGGAGGAAGGTTTTAGGACTTCGCACAGCACAACAGACAATATCTTGTAGGCGGTGTTTAGGAGACTAATGCCTCTAATGGATCTACTGTATGTTGTCAAATAGGCTGTTAACTGCTGAGTGATAGTAAATGTTGTGAACGAGTTTTGGCAGAGATGGAGAATGGCTGCCCGCAAGGTGGAGTTCTTTTGCCCTTACTGTGGTTCTTTGGAAGGGCAAAATTTGGCAATACATATCTAGGAGTAAAGTCTTTCAAGGTGGATTGCAATGATATGCACGTAGCTTTGGATAAGTGTTATTATGTTATTAGTAGTGTTATTTATTGTTAAGTGAAAAGGTGATGCTTATTAGTCACTGAAGTTGAAGCAAGTTGAAGAGGGAATTTTTTTTTTTTTTTAACAGGAGTGTGGCCTCGCCCAAATGGCATGTAGGCACTGCGACCAAACCACTTTTTAGGGGCAGCAATACTTCAACTTTCTTTATGAAAGCTATGATTACGGCGGCGGTGGAGTTCCTTAGGTCTAATGGAGATATTATCTCCTTAAGAAAGAAGCTTCTCCTACTTCTACACAAAGCTACACGCTCACATAGTATGTGTTCTGCATTTTATTTAGGTGGTAGAGTAATTGGCAGTGACCAGTAACGAAGCTCACAGGGCCTTTTATGTCATTTCTGCTATATTTTAGGATATCAGCTGCCTTTTTTTTGGAAAGGTTGGACAGCTGTTTTAGCTTGTCTGAGGCCTTGGGAGTTATTCTAGTGAGAAATGCATATGTCGCGTTCCCAATTGTTTAAGGTCAGTTTGAAGGCAGAATCAGATATTCTGTCTAGCAGATCTGCAGTTTCATTGCAGTCAATGCCTACATGACACGGTACCCACCACAATTTTACTTTATCGTATCGGGCCAAATTTTATAAAATGTCGAAGCAGCTTAGAACCGATTTTGATCGCTTGGCTGTCGGTGAGTAAGTGTATAGCGGCACCTTTGATTCCTGATTGCAAGTTTATATTTGCACAGGTCTCGATAGCGTAAAGCTCGGCTTGGAAAATACTAGGACTCTTTCCAAGTGATTTGAAGAGGGAACACACACGTTGAATTAAAATTGACTCGGGCTTTCGACAAGACATGGGGTCTGAGGTATGCTGTATTACATTAGCTAGTATATCATCAGACCTTTTTTCAGCTATGTGCCTGTTGTATGGTGGCCAAGCCAAGAACTCTTTTTAAATCTTGGTGTTATACACTCCCTTTATATTAAAAGGGCAAATGTCAGAGCACTCAAACTCAATTTAATTCACTGTACTACTATGAAGAAAGCCCTTTTTGATTTATTCTGTTGTATGTTCCTGTGGGCTGTTGGTTGCTCTCCATCGATGGGGCTCGAACCTGCATCATTCGATTTGCAGACGAACACACTACCTTCACTCACTTGACTCACTTAAAGGGTTCACTGAATTTGCTGCCATTGGACATTGGCTATTTCGGACGAGCAATGCTAACAGCCCAATGCAGGGCCTGACCTAGCTTCACGGAGCTACTCTTGCTGTGCGCCTCACGAATGGTTGGGACCTACAGTTTTAAGCCGTTTCCGGAGGGCTGTTTTTTTTCTATTGAGATAAACTTTTCATTACAATTTAACTCTCGGCTGTGTGTCAGACGTTCGCGAGAGGTGGGACCGTAAGAGAAATGTTTCTTATTTTTTTTGTGTTTTCTTGGATTCGAACTAATGAGCCTCGGCTCCCACTTCGTTCATGATGCCCATCGATAATTTGAGCCTTGTAGTCTTTTTAGGTAGGATATTCGCTAATGTCTTCTATACAAATGGCTCTGGCTATAGGAGTTGGTTTGTATTTGGACATTGAGACTTGTATTGCGGTAAGATGGCGACTGTCGAAAGTAGCAAACTGGATAATTGAAGAAAGGTGGCTGGTATAAGTAACAACATTTACTGTGACAGTCTATAAATCTGACTTAAGGGACTGAAAACTACCACAAATCACTGAAACAGGCTTTTGTAAATGGAATAAGGTTTGCTTTATATACGAGTAAGCACCGGTTCATAGGGGAATTGTATTGTAGGCAACGCAATCTCGGATGCACTAACAAAAGAGGCTTGGAGAACTACTCCGGAACTAAAATTTTTATCAGTTGAGCAAAAATTCTACACTAGATAGGTACTCAACTACGAGTATATGGACTCTATACATGTTCCTTGAAGAACTATCAACTTGTAAGAGCTCTGGAAAAATGCTTCGTAATTTGGGTAGGAGGGACTGGAGAACTATGTTCGGGCTAATCACAGGAAATAACAAATGTGGTGATCACATGACAAATTCAATTCATTGAAAGCTACTTGCGGGTTATGAAAAGAAAGTGAATCAACTACTTCAGCGTATGCTATTATGAGTGTTTGCACAAGCCTTCGACGTATCTCAATCGGAGTGAAACTAGCTAAAATCCACAATTTGCGCAAGCATCCATAAATACGACCGATTACGACGTTGATGTGATTATAACAAGATAGGTTTCGATTTATGACAAAGCCGTGGCTTGTTGCAGTTCCTACTAGTTTCATTTTAGTGCCCAATAGCAAGATATCTCGCACACAAGCTAGTTCGAGGTATCTGTTTGTGATAGATATGGCTTGGCATTTTTCTGGATTTAAGACTAGTTCGTTAGACATGGCCCATTGATTGATCGCGAGTAGATCCTCTGAATAACTAACTCTGAGACAAGCTCTCTCATCTTATCAACCAGCTGCGAGGAATAAAATTGAATATCATCAGCGTAGAGGTGGATTGGCACATGATTGCATGGGCCCCAAGATTGAGCCCTGAGGTACACCTTGCACAAGGGGTTTAAATTCAGAGTATGTATACCCTACAACTACTCTGTGCGACTTATCATTCAAAAAACTACCTATGAGCCTTGCAACCCTATCACTAAAAGCAAAATAATGCAGCAGCTTCCAACAGAGTATAGGGTGATTGACCTTGTCAAAATCCAGAAGGCAAAACAAGGTCATAGATCCCTTATCGAATTCATTCCTTATATCATCCAAGATATTGACCATAGCGGACGCACAGCTATGGCCTGTTCTAAAGCCGGACTGCAGGGGGCTCAGCAAAGAATTTTACGGACAGGTGATATTGAATCTGCCCCGCCAGTATTCTTTCGAAAACCTTAGACAGACATGGTAGAATGCTGACAGGCAATAGCAGCATTAGGTTTCTTAGAGACGGGTATATTTCGTGCACGTTTCCACGCCAAAGGAAAGGTTGAAGTCATTACGCATGAGTTGATTATGATTTGTGGCAAAATAATTTTCACAAAACGAAGTGGCACCCTATTCTCTCCAGAGCATTCGATCTCAATGATTTGATAACACTTACGATGTCAACCTCAGTAACAGCCTCGAAATCGGCTTGATGTTCAAGAGCTGTCGGAGGGATCGCATTATAGTCAAATCTATCAGACCAACGTGGAAATCATTGAGGACGCAAAGTGTGTGATTGCGGAGATTCGATGGAGTAATTCCTTTGCCAATGCCTTACTTTCATGAGAATGGGCTTGGCCCTCGATGCCACGGAAATGTACTATCAGTGGTTGAAATTCGGTCTTTGATTGAAAGTCTCTGAAGAAACAAGGTATTTCTTCAGAGGATTAAGTACCTCTTTTGCTTTGAATAGGTAATCCATTGTACTTTCCACATCAATTTATTCATTTACATATGTATTGGGCTTTTTATTAGAAGGAAAAATTGTTGTCCCTGGTTGACATAGCAAAAAAAAAAAAAAAATGTAACGTCCTCCTCGTTGGCATCTTCAGATATAAAATTGGCAACTAACTATCCTTTCGGCTGACCAAAGAATTTGTGCCGACCAATAGCTTTTATTTCCACACGAACAACTATCTACGCATTTATAAGGCAAAAACAAATTTGACTCAAAGAGAAAAACTGGCACTTCAGCATTCATTCGTCCACCTTCTCTCGATACACCTCTCCTTTGATGGACTTTAACTTACCCCTTCTGCTGATGACGGTGGCAATTGCTTGCATAATAGTCGGAACACAGGCAGATAGTACATCTACCACGTCCAACCGACGACACCGCTTAATCAAAGCCTAAGCCTCATCTATTTGCGCCGCACATTGTCCTAATGTCCATGATGGGAGTCAGTGTCAGTGGCAGTGGCAGTGGCAGTGGCAGTGGAAGGAAAAAAAAAACAACACAGCCGAACCACTACCAACTTCTTTTGATTAATTTTCATAAGGCGAGTGTGTAACCCATCACCGGCGAAAGAGTCTCTCAGGACGAACAACGGCAGCAAAAAAGTGGCAATATTGGTCGTTGATTACATTTGTTCCAAGTCAAGGCGACATGACAGTGACATAAGTTCTTTTGTGGCTTCCCTCATCAAATACGACGACACACACCGACACCGATACCGATACCGATACCGACTCTTTGCGCCTTTGTTGCTGTCGACCATAAAAAGATAGATCCAAATAAATTTCCACCAATTCCAGTCTGGACACAAGGAGAAGCAGGAATTCTCTGTTGGATTGGGACGACTTTTGGAAGTACGATAAGAACAACATGCCTATGGCAAGCAACTAATCAGAAACCAGTAGCGGTGCAATTACAGGATTTTTATGGTCACCGGAGCGCAATTATCTTGATGCGTCGTCGTCGTCGCACTTCAAAGAGGTGACGCGTAGCCCTCTGAGGGTTGCCAATAATAATTGTTCATTGGCCGGGGCAACTCTATGCGGAGGAGGTCAACAAACTGAAAGATGCTCTCTCACTCCAAAATACTCGTACTCGAGGAATTGTCATCCCAAGCGCGATTAGTGTCAGTCCGAGGCTACAATGTTCACGCAGCTCCAATCTGAAGAAATTCCGAATCATAATGCAGAACGAAGGGATTAAGGCACATCATGAGGAGATTTGTTTTAATTTGCCTTATCGATGGGACGAGGCGTAATTAATTTGCATCTGCGGCACTCGCCCCGTGAATGTGATGCAGCTCCGGATAAAGGGCGTCTTCTTCGTCGTCGTCGTTGTTGTCGAATGCTTTGGTCGGCGATTAAAAAGCCGCAATCGTTGAACGATGATCAGAAAGACCTTCGCGCTTGTTCTGGTCTCTAAGCCGACAGATTGATCTTTTTTCGGGCGCTGTTATTGTGGCATTATCATCTCCCTAAGTTATTGCCGTGATCGGATTAAGGCTGGACGACACCGGCCATGCGATTTTGTTTGTGGTTGCGTTACGGCCGCATTTGGGGGAATTCCACATTCGTCTTTGGGCCTCCACGGGCTTAATAAATAATAATGACAAATTAAGAGCTTGGATTGGAGCGGTTCTCTTGTGTGTGTTTCAGTGCTGTGGTCAAGGTTATGCGTGACCGACTGGAGCAGGGAGTACGGGAATAATTCGCAACAATGTTGATTAATAAGCTGTAATTTATAGGGTCGATTTTTATGGCTTTTGGTAGTGAAACGATCGTAATCAGGTGATGGAGTGGAGGCTTTTCGCCGCCACGGAGGTGGGGAAACTGATATGAGATGTTGGTTTTTTGAAAGTGTGCCGGAAACAGAGATTTCTGTTGTTTTACTGGATGGCTTTAGGCATTATTTGGCTCTAATGTGAAGTGATAGATCATTAGATTTGAGCTAAGCTTCTTTAGCAGATATGTTCACAGCTACTGTTGCGAGGTATACGGACATTACTATCGCTGCAAACTGTCATGGCAAGCATTATCTATACTTTTGTTGAAAATTGAGGGACTGTTAAGATTCCCCAATCTACGAGTAATAAAGGATGATCCAATTGGAGGTCACAATTTAAATCTGGCACTTCTGTGATTCTGTCAAAGATAGACAGCTAGTGCTTGACATCCGTTGATATTTGAGGTTCGTCAAGAGTAAAATCATCCTTGTGGTTGCTTTGTAACTAGTTTTCAGTTGCCCGGATGCACAACTACCAACCTGAAGGGTCCGATCCTTAGTTAAAACCCATAGGACAAGGGGCCAGTAACGCACTAAGGGGATATGATCCGCCACCATCTCTTCTTCAACACCCTGACTCAATATTGAAAATCCTTATTGACCCGAGCTCCGAATATGTCAAAGTAGCCCACATAAGGTGAGCACTGAATAGGTCACCCTAACTGAAACTGTTGACGCCAACATTGACTCCATCTAGAGAATTCTTCCGCTGCTGGGCCACAAAGAATTTTGAAAAATTACGCAGGTCATGTGTAGTTGTCGGGGGACCTAGGCGGCCCCTAACTCGTCTACGGTGTAATTCTCACTGGAGTGGCTTTGAAGTTAAATAGGACACCTACCTTTCAGGGAGTACAAATGACGCTATTGCTTCTGTTAAGATGCGTGGTTCTATGCTCGTAATTAGGTGAGTTGATGAGGGGAGGAAAGACCCGACTCATCCCACTTAGGTCCTTGTGGATTCATTCTAATGACCAATGAGGGTTTGATCATTACTGCTCACTGGTGATTAGGGTCTTCAATTATCGCGACGTCCTCAGAAACCTGGAAAGATTGTTAAGTGAAACGTCAGATACTTCTAGTATACGGTGTCCAGATAAGAACGATAGGAAAAGAAATTTAAATGGAACAACAACGGTGTGAGATATCTAATTGATTCTAGCTTCATTTTGAATCCACATTCATGCCATTAGGTATGAAATAGCACATCATTTGAATGGCTGCCTCGGCTTCGCTGGCAGTGCTTCAAGCGGTCGGTCCAATTTTTGATGACTCGGTCCAATATGTGCGGCGTTATTCCAGGGACTTGACGTAACCCCAGAGAAAATAATCGAGGGGTGTCAAGTTGCATGATCGCGGCGGCCACGCTCGCCGTGAAATGACCCAGTCGCCAAATTTGTCCTTCACCACTTCGAGCGTTGCGTCGCTTGTATGGCATGTAGCGCCATCTTGTTGGAACCACAACTCGGATATATCGATATTGTCGAGCTCTGGTTATAGAAAATCGGTTAACATCGCTCTATCTCAAGGACCATTGACGGTAACGGTGTCTCCTTCATCATTTCGAAAGAAATAAGGTCCGAAGATGCCGCCGTGCCATAAACCGCACCAAATAGTCAATCTTTGTGGATGCGTTGATGCTTGGTCGAACACTTGTGGATTGTGGTCGCTCCAATAATGGCAATTTAGCTTGTTGACATAGCCGCTGAGCCAAAAATGGGCCTCGTCCGAGAAGATGATTTTTTAGCCAAAATCCGGATCTCCATCCAATATTTGCAGTACCCAAATAGCGAACTCACGGCGTTGTCCATGGCCGTCCGACTTCAATTCTTGCGTCAGCACAATCTTATACGGATGTAGGTCCAAATCCAACCGCCAAATATGCCTGGTTGATGCCCAATTCAGTTGGCGATGTCCAATCCAGCTGATCGGCGCCGTATCAACATTTCTGTGCCTTCTTTGATACTGGCCGCTACGGCGGCTATGTTTTCTTCACTTCGCACCGATCTCTGTCTGGTTGGTGGCTTAAGGTCCAAAAGAGTGTACTCACGCTCAAACTTTTCCACGGTGCGACGAAGCCATGATGACGACCGACCTCATGACGAAATTCACTTTGCGTATTTACAACTGAGCCGGAGTTTCGATAATATTTTTTAATAATTTCCACTCATTCTGGAAGCATCAAGCGATGCACAATGAAATGGCAAACTTTACTGAATATTTTGACAGCTCGAAGTTATTGGTAACTTTAACAGCTGCTGAGACATAATAATTGGAAAGACTATCATTGCTATCTGGTCACAATACTTTATGTCCTGATAGTATTGTTTTCTTAAAGTTTTATTTCTCAAGTGGCATAGGTTTTGCGACTGACAGGGGTATGAGGTGTAGCCCTCTTCATCACCGCAGCCTCTACATATATTGTCATCGATGAGTTTAACTTTCACTGTGTGGTTTCTGTAGAAGCTTGTGGCCAGTGAGTGCACCTACCAACATTGACAGCGGTTTTATGTAATTTTTTACAAGTTTGTTGGTTCTGGCTTTGTTGTATTTTGGCCAAAGCTTCCTTGATATATCACAGGTGTCAAGCGAGTTCCACCACTCAACTGAGGTTACAGAGTGGAGGCTTAATCCATTGGAGTGCTCGATTGTGGTTTATTGCAGACCCTTTTTTTACGAGTTCATCAGCTATGAGTATCTCATTTCCGGTTATATATATGTGACCAGGAACCCAACAGAGAGTAATATTGTGCTGCGAGCTAAGAACATCAAGTTCTTTGCGACAGTAGCAAAAATTGCTTTAATGGCCGCTTGACTGTCAATATCTCGTGGTTTTGCCATCACTGACACCGTACTGGCTGCCTCTGTCACTAACAGGAAGACACTGCTGTAGTCAGGAAGTCTACTCGTAATTAACATCGACTATTATCCAGAGGGCACCCATTCTTCCCGCCTAATTAAGATCTCTCATTCATTATTCCAAATATTATTGCAAAAGCAAATGAAGCGCAAACTTTTCGCTAATTAGCAACTTCAAGCAAGTTCTTAGAACCGCATTCGAAAAGAATAAATTAATTTACTCCCAACAAGTAAATAATTCTACAAATGCACACAGTATCCTAAATAACATTCCAACATTCTCATCAAATATAAACGAGAGTATCCATCTCAACAGGACAAGACAACTAATGGTATCATATTTTTGTCAGAAATAAGATACCCTTATGGAATAGGAGCCTCTCATTGCCAATGACAAGGACTTAAAGTGTGTTGGCCTACCACTTGAGTTTGATAAATTCAATTTAAACATTCAGAAGGAATGCATATTCCAGGCAACCCACATTAGTCATTCATTCCGCAGAAGGCCAATTAAACACATATTCAAATGATATGTAGAATAAGTGCCACTCCAGCCCTCGTGCGGCGCTTAATCATTTTCGTTTGAGTGCAAAATTTTCTCATTTACCAGATGATTAAATGATATATGAGTGCGGAGTAGCGTTCATGTGCTGAAATTTTAATTATTTCATTCATAAAACGGATGTTTCCCCATCTGCTTACCCTCCAGAGAGGCAGCCATGAGTTAGTCTGAATGAAAAATTGAAAAAGTGCTCACCACTGATCCAGCCCCCCTTCCCCCCAACATCCATGCCTTCTCATCAACGAGTCACTTAAATTATTAACTTTAGCGTAGGTACTCCAGAAAGTACGAGTATCTCATCCACGAAGACCGGATTTTGCACCTCAAATGGATGTGGATACTCAACAATGGAAATGAGAGTGATGAGGGGGGTTCTTTTGATCAGTCCACCTCGACGAACAAAAATATTAAATTCAATTAATTTTGCATACGGTACATGTACTCGTACGAGTGCAATGACAGCAGGAGCTGAAGTGCAAACACATATCGGCCTGACATTTGAAAAATTCAAATTTGTCAAACGGCAAGGAATTCATTATTAAAGTGTCCATCCGTCGCTCTTCAGAGTTTGGCCATAAATCCTTCATCATCTCACTTCGATACAACTCCAGTGAAACGAATGAGAAAAGTCGACACTTTGACAGCTATTTCGAGGCAAATATCCATACTAGCACCACCAGTTCACACATCCTCTGCCGTTCACGTGTCGACAGTCATCAGGATACGAAACGGATTCGTTAGCTTTGGCACACGGGTTCCTGCCGAAGTGATGAATTAAACTGAGAATAGGAGGGTTGGTTGGCGAGAGTTGGCGAGAGGAGAGAGAAGAACTCATTGTCGAAGTCGAAGTCCATCCACAAACATACACATCTAGACACCCACATGCCCGCCATGACATCTGGATGAATGTTTAATATCCTTCGGCACCCGGTCTGTAATGTGTTTGGTAATATTTCATCCAAATGTATCTCTCGGTTGCCAAAGAACCGGAAACGACTACGACTCTTCATCTCTCAGCCCACCGCGCCGGCCGTCTTTCATTTCGGGGTGTAATCTTCCGAAGGATTAACTCTAATAGCTGGCAAATAGCTGATCCCAATAATAAAGAATCAAGTTTGCTGCTCATTTATTTTGCAGGGTTAGTGTTGTGAAGGATGCCAACCGAAGCCAGCTCATCTCCAGGAAGCGAGGTGGATATGATATCCCCGGATATGCCCCCCGGATATGAGAATTTACATACACGTTGGAGACGAGATGGGTCCATTTGAAGGCTAATGGCCAGCTATTAAATCACATCTAGAATTCCATTTGAGGCGGCGGTGCGCAAGAGAACGACCAACGCAACAGCAGAGTCTGAGATTTTTCTCTTTTCAGGAAAAAAAACCAACGTTGTAGAGGGTGGCGGTGGAACCTACTGTGCTCCCGATGGCTAATCAACTGGCTCTAAATAATTATGCCTCATCAATTATTCAAATTCAATTTACTTGAGGAGAACTGGTGCTCCTCTTGCAGCGCAGACGGATGTGCTGCCTCCTATGCATGGTATGTCCCGGCTGTATTGCGGTGATTTTTCTGCAGCATGATGCTTCAGGTGCGGGGAAGACGTTGAGTGATGGTGTAGTGTTTTGACAGAAGTACGAGGTACGGTATTAGTTTACGGAAATTAATTTGCATGTAACTCTGGCTTTTCAACTGTGTTTTATTGGAACCCATTTCCATGAGAATTGCTTGCTTTAGGGGCTTATCCCCGTAGGAGAGAATTTGTAACGAATTCGTCGGGTAGGACCTGTTGAAAGTATGTTGAAGAGTTTTGTAGAAACTACTCCTACCAGTTGAGCTTTGCATTTCACTACATTCATTCTGTCTCTTAATAAATGATGAAGAACCCAGATGGTATTCCATGCTCTTGTGAATTGCTTTTATTAGTATCGTAAGGAATCTGTATCTATAGCAGTCTACCTAAGAACATACATCCAAAGACTTTAAGAGTTTCAATCTAGAAAAATAGATTTGGAAAGTATTTAGTGAACAACAGCCGGAAACTCCCAAGATTTGTATCTGGTATTGGGCACTATCGAATGAATTCGACTATCGATAGTTGACCGATCATTCATTCATTCATTCAGCAAGCTGGTAATACAAGATGGCGTAAAAGTCATCACCCTATCGGAAGATGCTCTCATTTTTGCAAATGGCGTCTTATGTCATCGCGACTTTGACATTTGTGAAGTAAACAGAAGCAGAATGCACGTAGATAAACCATGGATTGCTATACTCTTCAAGAACGCGGAAGAATTGTTTTTGACAAATAATCGGTCGGTGGTTTTGGTTGGCTCAACGTGAATTTCGTAGTCAATTCCTTGGTCGTGTGGCATCAATTGGCAAATACTGCGGCGTTTAGACGCTCGCCTCAATTGAAAATCATCATGAGCGACGAGGTGCATTCCAATCTATAAGGACACGTGAATAAGCAAATTATCGCTTCTGCGACACTGAAAATCCGCGTGTAATGCACGAAGAGCTATTACATCCTCTCAAAGTCACTGTTTGGTGCAGCGTTTACGGAGGAAAAGTTATTGGTCCATATTCTTTTTTTGAGGACGGCGTAGGCAACCCTGTTACTGTGACTGGTGAGTGCTACAGAATGCAATGACTTCTTGCTGCCGTAAATAGACGATTTGAGTTTGGAGAACATATAGTTCCAGCAGGACGGTGCAACCGTGCATAAAACACGAGCGACAATGGACATTCTGCAGTAAGCACTGGCCTGCAAGATCCCCCTATCTGACCGTTCCAGTCTTTGGGGTTCTTTGAACGCTCGGGTCTATGCGAATAAGCCACAGCCTTGACGGCCCTAAAGAGAACATCCGACAAGAAGTGAAGAAATTATTGCCAGAAGTTTTGAGAAAAGTCATGGAAAATGCTGTGGAACGAGCCCGAATGTGCATCAACTCTGGCGGCGGCCAATTGACCGATATTATCTTCGCGACTTATTGGAAACAAATTAAAACAGAACCAATACTTTTTATTTACAAACAAAGTAAATCGAGTGAGGACTTTTGCGCAATCTTGTATAAAATTTATTAAAAAAAAACTATGGGGTCGTTAGTCAATTTGTAAAAATGTAAACCATTTTCGGGATATTCCAGCAAATATTTATAACAGATTTCCATTAATTACGGGGTAAAGTCGGACATAACGAATTACACGTTGTTCTGTGCAAGGGGAGTAGGTAAACCCAGGGCCTGTATTCTGGCTAAAAATAGCCTTAAAATGTTTCTTCCATCTAATTTTAGTGCTCCAGTCTTCGCGTGCTTGAGGATAGAGTGTGGAATAAAAGAATCAATATGGATCTCCTCTGCGTATATGTCTTATGAAGATATGGGGCCCCGACCGTCGGAAAATAGCGATCAGTACTGCTGAGAGAGAGAAAACCAGCTTCCCCTCATTAGTGGTGACACTAGTGGTCACCACGCTACATGAGGCAGCAGCGACACTAATGATAGAGGTGAGTATATTTGTTTACTCAATGGGAACTGTCTTAATTACATATATGCAATAGAGGATCAGATCCCACCTTTATTACCTAACAATAGGCACGAACTTCCCTGAGTAAAAGGTCAATAAGTGAATCAAGGAATTCAGTATTGACATTAAAACTCCTCCACAATCTGTTTTTAGGAATGTTAGGAAAACGATGAAGTATGGCTGATTGATTACCTCAAGAACGCTGCTTTAATTCAGGTCCACTTGCCATCTGATGTTGACCGGATGGCGGACTTTCTAACCGAGGCAATGAATAATGCCCTACGCTAAGAGCCCAGTAAATAGACATTAGAAAGGGGGTAAGCCTCCATAGTGGAATACGAGGGTTCGATAAGTCAGTGACTTTTTTTTCCATCAATTCTGCATTAAATGTATCTAATAAATTGGCATAGTACTGTCCGGTGATCGTTTTTCCCTTTTACAAATAGTCAAGGAAGATTACGCCATGGGAATCCCAGAAAACCTTTGTTGTCTTTTTTGGAGCACGTTCGCCTGTAGAAGTCCACTGTTTTGATTGTTTCGTCATTTCTGGCGCGTAGTGGTGTACCTAGGATTCATCAACTGTTAGAAAACGCCGTAAAAATTTACTTGAATTGCGCTTAAAGAGTTCCAAATTCTGTTTTGAAATCTTAACGCGAATCCGTTTTTGGTCCACCGTCAGCAAACGCTGCACCCATCTTGCCGATAATTGTTTCATAACCAAATGGTCATGCAGAATTCGAATGACGGTATCATTTGAAATTACTATAATCTTAGTTAACTCTATATAATCTTAGTCGAACACAATATCGTGGCGTGGATTTTGTTGACCATTTCTTCCGTTGCGACGTCATTTGGACGTCCTGGGCGCTCAGCGACTTTTGTGCTCGTACGATGCCAATGAAATTTAGTGAACCACTTGTGTACCACTCCATGCGAGGGAGCAGAGTCTCCGTAATATTTTTTAAGTCTGTCTTCTGTCTCTTTATAGGTTTTACCGCGCAAAAAGTAGTGCTTTATTAAAACACGAAACTCACCTTTTTTCCATTTTGTCCAAATCTCATAAAACAAAGTTCTTCCGATCACTGTAAAAAGCTATAAGTATTTGACAGATCTATTTTCTTTTTTTGTTTATGTCGAGAAAGAAACAAAGATGTCAGAAAAAAATCCTCTATGCGATCCGAGAGCCATCTTGGATCAAAGTCAAAGACTTATCGAACAGCCCTCGTATAACACTGGGCGAGCTCAGGCGCAAAGGCAGGAAACTTTTTTACAAAGCAAAAAGTTGAAGAGACCCCGGAGATTGTACAAGAATAGTTTGAAGAAATATAAGAACTTTCTGTTAAAATATAGAAAAATGAGCGACTCCTCTCGGATAAGGAAAATCTAGTCCAAATCTCCATCTTCATTAAAAAAAAACAGACAGAAACTTGACCATGTCTAGCGGAGATACTTTGAAGCTACTTTTCTGATAATAAAACGCAGATAGGCCACTCTGTAGAAAGCAATAATAGAGTCGAATTATCAGTGCCTAATGATATTGGCACTTCTCAAAAACTACATTGGGGGCCGTGCACTGTTTCATCTGTATAAATCGCCTGAACTCGATAGAATTTACCTGTGGAACTGCCCTTGATCCACTCAGTCTTTGGGAGTTGTCTAATCTTTGGCTACACACCCAGTTGCTGGAGGAGGGTTAAAGTGGTCTTCATACCGAAAGCTGGTAAGACCTCCCAAACTACCCCTAAGGACTTCCGTCCAGCGTCTTCTCTAAAAGACTACTTGACGTCTATCTTCGAAATATCTCCCAGCATGTAAAGGGTTTTTCAATAAGGATATAACAATTTTGTTTTTAAATCAAACACAGAATAATTCAGACATAGGGCTGAAATTTATTCCATATGTAGTGCAGAGATCTATCCTTTGGAGCCAATTTTCCACCACTCTTCCACACATATCGCCGGAACGTTGGCAATTTCGCGTTCGATATTATTTCCGAACTCTTCTAACACTGTTAGGCTAGTTGGACTAAACCAACGACTTAAAGTAACCCCTTAAAAAGAAATCCATAGGCGTTAAATCCGGATCGGACCATTTCTCGAGATTACTCGATTACCGGACCTCCCCTTCAATAGATTAATTGTGCTGTGTGGCATGTGGCACCATCTTGTTGGAACCACATATCACTGATATTAAGTCCATCCAATTCTGACTAAAAATAGTGTTCCAACATGGCACGATAGCGAAACATGGCTATCTTTTTCATTGACGAAAAAATACGGTCCAAACTTTTGCAGAGCCTAATCGGAGAAATTTAGGAGCTTCAAATGATCAAGAGGCTTCAGTTCTTCAATTAATTTGACTTTGTAATGACGTAGGCCAAGATCTTTACGTAAAATTCGTCACAATGTGGACTGAGAGATTCCCCATTCCTGTGAACGGCATGGGATCGACTGATTTGGCTCATTTTGAACTGAAGCACTTACAGCTGCGATATTTTCGGTACGTTGTCTCATTGGCACAGGAACATTCAATAGCGAATATGGTGACTTGAATTTATCCGCTATAGCATACACAGCCCGTCTGGTAGGAGTAAGCGCTCTTAAAATTGTGACCACCGATGGAGACTGCTCTTCATTCGCTGGCATAAACCATTGAGAGATGTTTCCAAAACAGCGATTTCACGACGCTATCCATATTTGATATTCAGGGAGTTTTCAACAGAATGATATAAAACAGAAGCTATAATTGTTGCACCTCTCAGCTTGAAGGTTGCCTTTGCCTCTAATTGTCTTAAATGCAGAATGCAAAATGTGAAAGTTCGTGGCCCCGAACTTACCACTGCTGCACGATAAACATAACAAGACACCTACCTACTTAGTGTCAACCGCTGTCATGCAATTGCACGTGCAACCAGTCCCACGGAGAAGTAAATCACTTTATCGCCAAAGTTTATCGAACAAAATTTCATTCACAGCTAACGATCCGTCCCGCCTCGTTGAATGATATCCAATTAAACACAAAAATTGCAGAATTATGACTGCGCGACATTATGACACAGGCACGGTGGTCAGTCCCCCAGGTGGTGGCCTAGCCACATATTTGCCATTGTTAGGCCGCAAAATATTACACTTTTACGAAATTATGCCAAAAAGACCGTTGTTCGTCTGTCCGTTTGTGTCCGCCCAGTGAATTCAACGATCATAAAGCCTGGTTAACATGACAATCGCCATGCCATAAACACTCACACTCTCCCCATGTGTGTGCCCCAGGTCCAGGCCAAAACGAGGCATTAACGACACTAACGACGACAACGACAACGTCGACGTCGACATTTAAGCGACACAATAAAAATAATAATTATCGCAGGTCGCGTTTACGACTGACTATTGTGTGCTGGCCGGGTCCAATACATTATCCGCTGTTTCTGTACAACAACGCTGGGTCCCAGAGAGGGTCGCGTGGGTTGATCACCGAGAGACGCTTTTGTCACCGACCTACCTCTGTACGTACCAGTACACCCAACCCAACACAGCGCATAACTCTGACGAGTGAGACTATTGACTTTTGAGCTACACTGTCGTCGCCCTTTCTTTCCCACATCCACCGGTGGAGCAGACATCTACGGACGTCATTACCACTCATGTCGGAGCATTATGTTTCCTAATTGTCTCGTTACATGTTCCCAGGAGGAGGGAGTTTGTTTATGAAGGTGACAAAGTCGATAGAATTTCGGCTGCATGGGTGTACGAATAAGTCGCACTCGTTCACCGTAGAGTCTGTGTTCGGCAAACAAAAGTGAATGCTTTGACATTTTGTGTGCCGTTTTACGAAATGATTTACGAGTTGTTGCGCGCGACGGTACTTAGTCTTAATAACGCTGCTGCTGGAGGTGGCAATGGCCAACCACCACGTTCTCCACCAGAGATAAATGCGTGAAACAATTCCTCTGGCGAAACGATGCAGGTGCTGAGGGTTATCGCAGATTTATTGCAAGTAATGAGGTGTAGCGGCAGCAGTTAAGATACATTACACCAACAATGATGGCAACATTGTGGATCGTGTCGTGGATATTAGTTTGATGATAGGCAAGATGACGTTGGTAAATTTTAGATGGAAAGTAAGTGATTACCAATAATCGTTAAGGTCCAATCAATGAAGAGATTGATCGAGAAGATGGGCCCATGAATGAGGTTTAAGGTCACATATGAAAAGAACTTTAAGAAATAATGCCATGCTAGTAAATGGAAATCCGGATTTGATGGGTTCTCATCCGCAGTGAATGTACATACTCCTACTTATAATAACTTTCCTTTCTTCTCATGAGAGCTGTATTAAAACCAAGGAACAAGAACGTGAGAATTAAAAAATCAAAGCCACAGATGTATCTATTGCGCATACCTACTGTTATATCCGCTATGGTCTCTCAAGGAATTTGGAAGTAAAGGGTCTTTCATTCAGCGCTTCCTATCTTTAAATTTAAATAAAACAAAGTGTGTGTGAGATATCATCGAAATTTTTTATTCGTTTGAAAGGCCAATCGATGCCATTATGTATGGAATATAACATCGTTCAAATGTCTGCCGCGGATTTTCTGGGAGGAGCGCATCCGAAATATCCAATTTTCCATGACTCTGGCGCATAAATCAGGCTGAATTTGACTGATGGCTTATTCGCATAGACCTGTGACTTCAGAAAACTCCACAAGAAAAAACCTAACGGGATCAAATCGCACGATCTCGGTGGCCAGTTCACATTTCCTCCACGTGAGATGACCATGCCCTCGAATCGCTCGTGAAGAATTTCCAATGGGGCGTGAGCTGTGTGGCACGTAGCGCCGTCCTGTTGAAACCACATGTCGTTGGTGTCCACATGATCCAATTCAGGCCAAACGAAGTTGGTAATCATCGACCTATAGCGCTCGCCGTTGACGGTGATGGCCTGGCCAACGTCGTTCTCAAAAAAATATGGACCGACGACGCCGCCAGCCCAAAATCCACACCAAACAGTGACTTTTTCGGGATGCATTGGACGCTCTTGGATCTCATGTGGATTGGTATCGTCCCAAATTCGACAATTTTTTTTGTTGACGTACCCATTCATCCAGAAATGGGCCTCATCGCTGAAGATGATTTTTCGATGAAAATTAGGGTCACCAACTGCTCCAGAGCCCATTCAGCGAAGACACGTCGTTGTCTATGGTCGTTTACCTTCAGCTCCTGGGTCAGTTGAATTTTGTACGGGTGCAGGACCAAATCACGACGCAAAATTCGCCAAGTTGTGGTCTGCGAAAGGCCGAGTTCTTGTGAGCGACGCGAAATCGACTGCCTAGGATTCTCCTGCATACTCTCACGGACAGCTGCGATGTTTTCGGCAGATCTTGCGTTTCGTTGACATACGGGTGTTGGTTGATCGTTTACTGAACCAGTGGACTCAAATTTATCCACCACATTGCGAATAGTCCTCTCGGAAGGACGATTATGGCGACCGTAAAATGGGCGAAGCGCGCGGAATCTTGCCCGAACAGAACACCCATTTTGATAAAACAATTTTATTATTTGCACGTGTTGTTGAACGCTATATCTGTCTATGGTGATTTGGCAAAATAGACTGAATAAATGACAGCCAATTTGACAGATGCAGCTTTAACAATATGGCCGCTATCAACTGTCAAAGTTCGGAAGTCCCTATTGGAAAACCCTGTATTATAAAAATATCGACGCGAAGGACTCAGCTTTACCCTTAAATCACCGCTTGCTGAAAATTCTTGGAGCGTTTCAGATCCAGCTTACGCCAAATCTGTTTTGTCGCTAGACAAGTTGTACCATTTGTCCTTTCGCATAGAGTTTTAATTTATGTTTGCATGTAGCGATAGGCATGCCCAGTAAACTTTTGTCTGGAAGGATGGGTATTGTTGTTCCATGTCTGGCAAATTCGTCAGGCTTACAATTTCCTGGAATATCCCTATGACCCGGCACCCAAATTAGGTACTCGTAAATATTAAACTGCTCCGCCATTTCTATAAGAGACGATCGGCAGTCTAGAGCTGTTATAGAATTTGTTGAGGATGATTCCAAGGATTTGTTTGCTGTTTGGCTGTCTGAAAAGATGCGGATATTAACGGTCGATATCAAGTTTTTCTTTAACCAAGACACAAGTTCCCTTACTGCCATTATCTCCGCCTGGAACATGCTACAGTGGTTTGGGAGACGAAAAGAGAGGTTTAAATTAAGCCCATCAGAGAAGACACCATCACCCACCCCGTCGTTAGTTTTTAAACCGTCGGTATACAAATGTAACGACTTATCTTCCACCTTCTCCCTAGAAGGGATTGTAAATTTGTCAAAATTTAACTTGGGTATGGTGTACTCGTAGTCAATGTCTTCAGAGAAGATATTAAACTTGTTTAAGATGGAGGCGTGGCCATATATCTTTTAGGACCACTGTGAAGTAGCTTTAAGGCGAATAGCTGAGTTAGTTGCCATTTGCCTACCAAGAATGTCGAGGGGTGTTAGGTGAAAGAGAGTGTCCGTAGCTGCGGAAGATGTCGTTCGCAGTGCTCCGCTAAAGCAAAGCTGACTTTGCTTAATAACTTCTGGTCCAATCCACCAGACAACTACCCCGTACATAAGGATCGGTCTGATGGTCGAGATATAGAGCCAGTGAGTTAATCTGGGTTGTAAGCCCCATTTGTTCCCAATGGCTTTTTTGCAAGAGAAGAATGCGACAGTGGCTTTCTTTATCCTTTCTTGTATATTAGGTTTCCAGCTTAGTTTCCTATCCAAAATAAGACTTTGTTGGAGAAAGTTAAGCTTGTTCCATTAAGGGATGAAGGGTCAATAGTTGGGATTTTATATTTCCTTGAGAAGACAACTAGTTCGGTTTTGTGGGGATTGACTCAGCGCTCGACGGCTAAGTAATACAAAATTGCAGATGCCATTGCATCCACCACTGGTGACAGTTTGGTGCGCGCTGTGGATCGGCGGCGTGATTGGGCCATACTGAGCCCTGGGGCAAACCGTTAAAAGCTTCCTCACTCTGCTTTACCATTGATGAAGACTTGTAGGAGGCGGTTTGAGATTAAGGACTGAACCGAATAAAATCTGTAAATTTTAATAATTGCTATACGTCCAATGTGTAAATAACGAAATACCATTTTGTTCTCAAATTGTCTTTCAGTTTATATTTGATTTCGGTTAATTGCGGCTGTAAATATTTATAAAAGACGAGTCAAGAAGAACGTCTTAAAAAGATAATCGACAAATGGCTCGAAAATCCTTCGCGACCAAACCATTTTATTGCAAAAAATTTTAATATAGCACGCAATACAGTTGATTCTGTTATAAAAATATATTTAGAGACGTTGACTGTCAAGCGTAAACAGAAAAGTGGAACAAAAAGCGGAGCACATGATAAAAATTTGGACAAACAAAACAGTTGGTGTGCTCGGAAATGTATGATAGTACCAACCAAACAATCGTACAAAGATGCAAAAAACGGGCTGGTCTAAAAACACAGAAAAAGCATAAAATACCAAAAGTTACCGAAAAGCAATAAAAAAAAAAAAACAATAAAAACACGAGCCCGAAAGTTATACGACTTGATTGGAGCAAGAAAGCCTGCTTGATTTTGGACGATGAAACTTACGTTAAAAACGATTTTAGGACTGTTCCAGGTGATCAGTTTTACAATTCTTTTGAAGGAGTGATTCTTCCACCATCAGCAACATCGATTGGAGTGGAAAAGTTTGGATCGAAATATCTCGTGTGGCAAGCTCTTTGCCAGAAGCACATCGTTTGTTACAACACTGCAGAAGTGTATATCAATGAGTGCCTAAAAAAAACGTTTAATTCCATTTATAAACAAATACGAGGTCCAACATTATTTTGGCTAGATTTGGTTTCAGCTCGTTAAATTTGCTCGTGGCTGAAAACATAGATTTTGTCCCAAAATGCATGAACCCTCCTAATGTCCCACAGTGTCGTCCCATTGAAAGGTATTGGGCTTTGGTTAAAACAAAATTAAGGAAAAGTGAGCAAGCAGTGTGCTAAGGACCCTAAAGATTTTAGTATCAAACGGAAAAGAGCATTCAAAAAGGTCACGGATGTAACTGTCATCAACCTTATGAAGGACATTCGAAAGAAGTTGAGAAAATAATGGGAACCTAAATAATTTTTTTAATTTCACCAACTGTAAACGAATTTTAAAAAAGTATAGTTTTTAAAGCAAGTAAAATTTTTTTGCTATGAAGTTTCCAAATTTTATTCGTTTCAGTCCTTAGGTAGTTGATAATTGATTTTTCTTTTTGTTTCGTGTCGCTATGTCTGTCCGTCCCTCACGCTTACGAGTATAATACAAGGACGGACAACCATATTTTTATGAAATTTGGTTCCTAGGTTCGGTTTATTATGTACATGATCTCACCTAAAAAGCAGTAGAATCAGACTAAGTGGGGGTGACATTGGTTGAGTACTAAAGGTCATGAAATATAGTGGTTGACAATTAATTCTTTGTCACAAGCCTAGCTGGAGAACCACTTGATATATTTTAATAATAATTTTATGTAAATCTTCTGTCTGATAATTGTCAATGTTTTATGAAGTATGGGGTGGCTTTTTCTGGCTCAAGAATTTGATTATTTAGTTTGGTATCGTGCAGATGAAGTGGGTGGATACGTGTTGTGCATTCACCATCTACTTACTCTCAAGTACCGATTGTATTCCAGGTCTAATGAAAAACTAACAATTAACACATACAAAAGATACAGCTCTTTGCCATTTATCTGTTCAGTATTTTATAGTAATAAAATAGCTGAAATGGGTTCCTCTTATGTACTTACGTACTTATGATGGCCCTGAACCAGGGCCTCAACCAACAAACTTCTCCAGCCAACAAAATACTTATCCAGCGTAAGCGAATTGATTGCGATCATCCTCCACTTGCGCACGCCATCGGAGATGGGGTCGTCCTCTTCTGCGTAGTCTCTCAGGGATGGAGTAGACTATTCATGGGGCTGGAGCATTGCTGTTCATTCGCTCTACATGACCTAGCCATCTAAATCGTTGTACACGGATCTTTTTGACCAAGTCGGCACAGCGCGTATAAAATAAATAAATATTTAGGAGCTAACAGACCAATGCAGGGCCTGGCCTAGCTTCTCGCAGCCACTCGTGCTGTGCGCCTCATAAATGGTTGGGACCTACCGTTTCCGGATTTTTTTTTTAATTGAGAGAAGCTTTTCATGACAATTTTATTCTTGGATGTTTGTCAGACGTTCTTTATTTTTTATTTTTTTATTTTTGTGTTTTCTTGGATTCAAAGCTTGAACCTCTGATCAGTGATCGTGTACTTAACTACTGAGCCACGACTCCCACAGCTCGTATAGTTCGTGGTTAAATCATCTGCTCTATAAACCGTCAATGCAGGTGGGACCATAAATCGAACGCAGAACTTTTCTCTCGAATATTCAAAGTGCGAAAGGGGGTTTCCCAACACACGAGTCGATCTTCGCGGCGTTAGTGTTCTCTGATCATTTTGGAAAATTTAAAGTTCTTCCAAACTATGGGGGGTTTCTCTAATCAAGTTACAGATCGGATAACGTAGTGAGCCATTGATTTGAAAATGACTTTTTGCACTACACATAAGGGAATCTGAACAAATGCTTCAGTATTCTTTCCTAGGTTAGGTTAGGTCAGGTTGGATCACGGGGGCCCTATGGTCCATTGTGATTCCCTTTTTGTTGTGTGGAACCTATATTTAAAGCCTTTGTCTTGCGGTGGGTTCTGTTGCAAACCAGCCTGCGCCCTTCATGAAGCCTATCATGTTCCTAAGTGAAACTTTTACGAGATCCCCTAGTTCGTCAAAAAGCCTATTTCCCATATGACAGAGGCGGCGGTTTTGAAGATTTGGCAAGCACTTAACAAGTGTATGATGGTTTCTGTCTCATCTATATTTTGACAGCTCCTGCAGTGGTCGGGTGTATTAGCGCGCCTATTAAGATTCGAAATTCTTTTTTATGCATCGGCAATAGGCGTTTTGTTCTGTTTTCATCCACTGTCGGCCATTAGCTGCGAGATATGACACAGTCGCTTCTGGCGGACCATGCGGAGTTAAGCAGTTCTTTTCCTTTTAGGTCTATTTTCCTTTTTAGTTCATCAATTGGAGCTTGTACTGATATTCGAGTGTGTTAAAAATCCAATGCTGATCCTTTTTTAGTTACTTCATCTGCTGCCTCGTCTCCTTTTATATTGCTATGTCTAGAAACTCAGCAGAGAGTTACGTCTTGCGTGTTGTATATTCTGTTCAACGTATTACGGCATCTGGAAACTGTTTTCGATCTGACTTCCTTGTAATCTAGTGCTTTGATTGCAGCTTGACTATCCACGAAAATTGTAATCTTTGATTTCCTAGACCTTAACTCGATAATGTGAAAGATCATAGCTTATGAGCCCTTTCACGATTTGTAAAACCGTTAACAAGCTGCACAGCTCTACAAACTCAGAAACGATGTATTTTCCTCTTAACAGTTATTTTCAAATTGAACCCATAATGGCTCCATTTAGGTACGGGACACTTGAAACAAGAATTATGTTGAAGAACTCCATGTACGGTGAAATTAAAAATTTAAGAAATCAAAGGCAAATGGTAAGCAAAACGCACTTGCTAATCTCTATATTCCCACAAAGCATTCTTCCAATCTATTAGGGCCACTACCATGTGCAAGACTGCATGCAACATTTGACACGGCTGCAGTCCACCGAAATGCACCGATTTATCTCTAAATTGACCTGGCCGCCATGACTCTTGTGAATGTTCCGTGCTTTTACGAGTACCTTACTTCAATCAGAGAATACTATAGTAAGTTCACTGTAACTTAAAACCACAATGTCGTCCCTATCATATGTAGAAACAACTTACGTGCAAATTTATGTTCAGATGCACTCCATAATTGACCCATTTTTGACAACACCAGCTGGACCGGACGACAACCCACCTAACTTCAATCAAATTTTCCCCCTTTAATTACGTCAATAAAAGTGAAACGCTAAAATGTTGGTCACCACCAAATTACCGCTGCACAAAGAACAAATTACACCACAGCACTAAATGTGTTAACAAAAAAAAAAAAAAAAATTCAGCCTGTGTCCTGCTGTGAACATAAAAAACGTCCCTGGACACAGTTCAAGCAGCCAACACTGGTGTAAATGGACCAACGCCAAGTGGACAGACTTCAAACAACCTCCATCCACATTAAGTTTGACGTTGCCAGGCATCTGTGCTGAATACTAATTTCGTCCAAACAAGGTGCTGAAAAATTCATATGTTCGCCGCCAGCCCGAAAAAAAAAAGAAAACGAGAAATGGAACACATTTCTAACGCAACCAACTGTGACGAAGGTCCACACTTCCATGGTCAACGATATGAAGCCCCCGCGCCGTCATAAACTGACTGTATGCAGGGTTGTAAAATTTTGCCTTTGATTACTTTTTTATTATCGCTCGTCCATTCAGCGGAACTGGGGGCGCAAAAGCTCGTAAAGTCTGTGATGGGTTTTTGGCAAAAATAAGACCAAAAAATCAGTTGGAGCTCTGTTGGGTGTCATACTAGTTGACGAAACTGTCAAAAGGTTTTCAATGTAGATACTCGTATTACCTGAAGATTCTCTTCTCTGGTGGTTGCGCTGTCTGTCACTGTGTCGCGTCGATGAGCTTCCCCAGTTGTTTGTCGCCAACTTGAGTCATGAATCATCGGCTAAGTAAAAAGCTGGCTACTGGTGTTTTTGCAAACAATCGTCAGCCGCCCCCTGTTGTGTACAGTGACCACAATCGACATGGCATGGACTTTTCTTCGCGTGCGATTAATGTGTGCAGGAACAGAAAAAAGTTTCGTGCAATAGAGCACACATTCAGCTGGCTGTCATATGTGTAGTGTGCTCTGTTGGAGCAAAAAAGAAAAAAAAAGTTGAAATGTTGTCTAAGAATTCTAGCAATCCACATGCCACATCTAAAGTGGGGCTGATTAGAGTCCTCTTTGGGGGAAATGGTGACAATGCTGCTGGTGTTTTTCAATTTGTTCTGTTTCCCCTGTCAACGGGAATCATAAACGATGACTCAGTGGAGTGCTTTGCAGTCCGTCAATGGTTTTATGAGATCAGCAGGCATGACTAGTACGAACATGTTGAGCACTCTAAAAATATAAATTACGAGTGGAATGTATGGCATCACCACATGGAGAGTCGAAAAGAAAGGCTTGGTATAGGCGATTGTCAAGTGCGTCATCCTGGTGACGGTTCTTTCCAGCTCCCTACAAGTAGTAGACACAAAAAGTTATGGTACATGCAGGTAGTTTTGAAGAAGCATAGGACTTTGTAATAACATTTCGAAACTTGATGTTGACACTTATAAATTACACACAACACAGCTCACACAACAATCCTTGCCGTCAAGTCTGAGCAATTTTCCATTACGTCCTCAAGTGCTTTCCAAATTGAATTGTTGTTGTGGTTAGGTTAGGTTAGGTAGATGGGTGCATTGTGACAAATAGAGTCACTGCTCACTTAGACCAACAAATTCGGGTCAATCGTTTAACTTTGGAAAAGTTAAAAGTCCGCTGTTAAAACCACCCAGATAATGATATAAATCTCAGGAGGTCCGTAAGCTCTATATTACCTAAGTCCTCCAATTCCGAGAAGAAGTAACTTCCGAGAGTCCTCATTCTTGTAACGGATAGGGCAGGACAATCACACAGCAGGTGACGAACTGATTCAATTTCTTCTTCGTCCCTGCAGCTTCTACGATAGTCGTTATGTAGCACACCGAGTCGCTCCGCGTGTACTCCAATGCCCAGTAATTATTCCAGAAACGACCCGTGTATTATAACGACTAAGTTTCACCAGAGAAGTTGATCTCTTCTTGCTAAAGGCCGGCCATAGCGCTTTGGCCGATGCGTATGTTTCCAGATGAATCCATCGTCTGTTTGCTCTATCGATGGTTTCGTCTTCTATTTTCTTTCGTAGGGAACTGATTTGGGTTACTACAAAAGGGAGGGCCCGCGATAAGTGCAGCGCCGATCCTTTCCTAGCAAGCTTGTCAGCCCTTTCGTTTCCTTCGATATCCATATGCACTGGTACCCAGCAAAGGGTCACCGCATTGGCAATGGATATCTCATTTAAAAGTAATTTGCAGGTCCCCACAAGGCTTGATCTAATTACAGCAGAGTTAATGGCTGCTTGTCTCTCAATATAGACAGTTATCGTTTTACCAACGATATTACTCTCGCGTATAATTTCCGCAGCCTGTATGATGGCTGTGATTTCGGCCTGAAAGACGCTGCAGTCATCGCTTATTCTAAAGGAGTTGTTGCTACAGTATATATCAAGCGGAATGAAAGTGAGCATGGTTTCCATTGCCTCTGTAGGTGTTGTTTTTATTGACCCCATGACTCCGATACACGCTGCCCTCTGGATTTTGGTGAGGTTTGAAAGCTGATATTGTTTCTCAAGAGCCATCCACCAAACTAGTGAACCATACATGAGAATGGGTCTTACGACCGCTATGTATATCCAGTACACCGCAGCTGGTTTGAAGCCCCACTTGTTGCTGAATGCCTTTTTGCAAGAATAGAAAGCTACGCTAGCTTTTTTGATGCGTTCGGCAGTGTTATCCTTCTAGTTAAGTTTGGAATCTAAAATTAGGCCCAGGTATCGAGCTGAACTTGAAATACTTAGTTCAGTACCACCGATGTTTAGGGGTCTGAAGGTAGGAATTGATCTCTTCTTAGTGAAAAGAACTACCTCCGTCTTTGAGGGGTTCACTCCCAGCCCTTTGCTGATGACCCAATCATTCACTAGTTGTAGTGCATGATTTAGTCTTTCGCTTAGGACTGGAGGTAATTTTCGATATTATCGATAATATGTGACACCTACTAGTTCGATCGTGCCATCGGTCACGTCAGGCAGATGGCTAACACCCAACTCGACATTAAACACAATTAGAGACCGTACGAGTACATGCAACTTTTTTTTGTTTTCAACTAACTATACGCTGTAAACCCACATAGGGCAAACTGTGGGTCCACCACACATTTTGCCCGTTTTTTAAGCGCCAGCAATTTAGCACGCTGAATTGTCCTTGACTTTTTAAATGCAAAGTCTTGACAAGTCCCCTACGGTTTTCTGGCTTGTGTGCAGCAGATGAGAGCTTGTTTTGTTTTCTTCTTATTTCCGAGAGCTTCTGTAGATATTATTATCATCAGGTGGCGCCCTCTATGAGGCTCCAATTGCCTAGCCAATGCTTTTATTTGATATTTTCCTTTTGCCTATTATTAACCGTTCTTCTCGCTTTAATTTTTATATGGAATTTTGTCAATTCCATGGGGATACTCGTATATGCTTTGTTCTTATTCTCGGGAAGCCATCGACCCTCTTTAACCATATCAACGATTCTGCAGTTGCCTGATAATTACAGGGACAGTCACTTAAACTGCTAAGAAACAACTTTACAACTTCGCTAATATTATTTGTAATCTCAAAACGACCAGCAAAATGTGTTAGCAGACAAAATAATTAACCAACAGAAACAAACCATGACCAAATTATTAAAAATAATTTTTTTCTATCAGCAGAAATATTTTTTTTTGATCTGCAGATAGTTTAAAAGGTTTTGCGGTAGTTTATGTTTCTTTTTTTGGTTTTCTTTTTCTTTAAGCATTTCTGCTTTCTTTTTTATTTTTGCTGATAACAACTTTTCACGTAATTTATTAATCTTCTACTTTTTCTGCCGATTAAAAAATTATATTCTGCTGATGAAATAAAATTAATAAATTTTTGCTCGTATTTTCTTTTCTTTTGTAGTTATTTACTTTTTCTGTTGCTTTTTACTTTCTGTAGATCAAACAACGGTTGAATTGCTCATCAAATAGTTAAATTTTGCTGATAAAAAACCCTTTACCGCTGATCGATTAAATGTTAGCCTTAATAGTTATTGAAAGTGCTTCGAAATTTTTTAAGAAATTTACTTAATTTATTACATTCTTCTTTCCTAAATATAAAAATAAATCCTGGTAGGTATGCCTAGCAAAGCTTGCAAACCATTGCGGTAGAATTTTTTTAAACGTAAACGGAAACAACCTAAAACACAACATCCGACCTGTTATTGGCGAAATTCATATCCATATGTCTGAAAACTTGATGAACAATTTCGAAAGGGTGAAGTGAACATTCGGATAGGATATTTAGCCCGCTGAGTGATTTTGTTCGAAAAATCGGCGTCAACTTGTTGATTTTCCAGCACCCAATAGGCGTATGTTCTGCGCATTCTATGGTCAGTAGGCTTTAGTTGTTGTGTAACCTGGGCGTTATAGGGACGAAGATCTAAATGTAAGCTCAAAATATGTCGAACGGAACTGTATGACATGCCCAATTACTGAGCGTGACGTGGAATTGGCAACTCCGGATTTTCGCCCACTGAGGCACTCACAGCGGCTATGTTTCCAGTTAATCGAGCATTGCGCTGATGCACAGGCCTTACAACATCACATCATAATAATATAGTCGTACATTTTTATTTTCTGTTCTCTTTTGCAAAAAATCGGTGAGCTAATTTATAGCATGTGATCAGGAGGAATATGGTGCCTATCACAGCAGTAAATGAACTTCTCGATATGCACCATTGTCTTAAGTATCAAATCGGAAACTTCACTTCGAATTTTGGCTCTGACCCCTTTTATGAGCAAGCTCAGCAACTCCGTATATCACTACGGCCAGTTAGTAGTAGCTAATGTAGTATTGGCATTATATAGGGTGGCGCTGAATGACCTTTATGGTTTAAATACATTATAACTACTCGTAGATATCATCGAATTTTATTTTGAAAACCCACGGTCAGTTGTTTTGACGTAGCGTGCATATCGCCGATATTTCAATGAGTGCATCGCATACACAGTGCCAAAAATACATCGTCTGGTTGCACGTTTTCTGCAAGTAGGGTCAGTAAAAAGCTTCTCACTTAAGGTGGACACGAAGGAAAATATTCAACGTGTATTGGAGAGTGTGTCGGATACACAAACATCAGCAAGAATACATTCGGCCCAACTCGGGTTGTCGCGGAGGTCCATTAAGAAGATTTCGGCCACATTACATTCGTTCCTATATAAAGTTCAGCTTGTGCAAGAATTGAAGCCGACAGACTACTAGCAACGGATGCCATTGCGTTGCGACAAAAAGTGCAAAATCCCAATTTCATCTATAAATTGATAATGAGCGATGAAGCCCATTTCCAAAACAAAAACCCGAACTAGGATATGGGCTACGGAGAATCCAAGAGCAGTTCATCAGTAACAATTTCACCCACTTAAGTGTACTGTTTGGTACGGTGTATCGTCCGAAAGGACCACTAGCCCATATTTATTTGAAATTGAAGCCGGTGCCGCATTTACGGACAATGTTGGAACAATTTTTGAAGTCAGTTGAGCAAAACAGCCATAGCCCATTTTTTCTGGGAAAAAAGTTTCTAAATCACGGAGCACTCAGGATATTTTTGCAAATATCCATTGAAATACGAGGTCAATTTGTTTTCATAAAATGGGTAAATCCCACATATCCCCCAGCAACTTAATATTTCTGAATCTGGAGTCCATTACACCATCAAGCGATTTCATGAAACTGGAAGCAGTGATTCCAGACGGAGCAGTGGACGTCCAAGAAAAACCACACCACTAAGCAGGAAGATAAGTTGTTTATGATTACTAGCAAGCGTAACCGAAGGCTTACAGCACCATTAGTTTGAGGAGAGATCAACAGGAATAGAAAAATCCCTGTCTCCTTTACAACAATCAAAAGGCGTTTTTGGGAGGTAAATTTGTTTGGACGTCTCACCAATGGAGAAGGGTTATTTGGACTGTTCGAACTGTGTGGCATGATCGAAAGGGTTTTTGTTCGACGTTACGAACCTTGCTACAATGTATTGTGCCCACCGTAAAGCATGGAGATGGTTCGATTTTGGGGATTCTTTTCCTTCAGAGGAACCAGTGATGATGGGGCAGAACCATTCTAGGAGAGAATGGTATTCCCAGTGGTCATTGATTGATTGGAGAAGGGTTCATTTTTCAACAAGATAACGACCCTAAGCAAATTTCAAAGTTGTGCTCAAGCTTTCTGCAGTAGAAGGAAGCAGAACGGATGTTAATCAACATGGTTTGGCTACCACAGTCGTCAGATTTGAACCCAACTGAATTTTTATGGGATCACTTGGACAGAACGGTTCGCGAGATTTTTGTTCTTCTTGACCAGCAATCTTTCAGCAGCAACCGAATGAAACCTGGAGTAACATTTCAACCGGAACAAGAGAGAGTACAGATGACCAGATTTAAAATAATATGTTGTACTCCGTAGCTTATAAATTTACCACGGTGTCTGTCTGTCTGTTTGTTTATGACACGCTTGTAACTTTTTACCTGCTGGACTTAGAGAATTGAAATTTTCATACCCTCCCCTACTTTATTCGATACGAAAAACTGCATTCAGGCCCGCGTTAAAATTGTTTTCCACAGATGGGTAAACGACCTAATGACCTTTATTTATCTCCTCATCCCAGTAGATAAAGCACTGCGAGATCCTGCTCATCGAGGCTTGGAAATATTTGACTCAATTAGATTCTGAGCGGAGGCATATATTAGTAACCCTTTTATAGGTCCTTAACATTCCTAGACAGACGGACACATGAGCGAAAGCATAGCCTTCTTAACGAAATCGTAAAAGGAATTGCCAACCAGCAAATTTGAGTTTACGCAACGTCTTTCTGGAAAATGGGATTCTTCGCCAGTAACACATGTACCAGTCTTTTTGTGAACCCTCTCTGGGGTTTGGCAATACTCAGCTAACGTTGTTCCATTTGTCACCTCAAGTAGCACAGGGTTGTCTGATTTGTTTGTCTTATAGGTCCGAGCACAGCTTTGATAAAAATTAAGGAAGTCAAGGCTAGTGTAGATTGTTACCCAACCTCATATGACAATACTGAGTTCTATTCCACTGCCAAGGATACGACCCTATTCATGAAGGTAGGGAAGTTTATTTGATCTGTCCCACCTCGTTTCGTTGTTGCCCTACGAAGCACTTCAACACGTATTCATCCCTATTTGCTTCCAAAATTGATAAACATTTCCATGGTTCACCCAGCTCATCATTTACAAATAAATCCTCATCGAGCTAACAAACTATCCAAGTTAAACAACCACCCACATCGTCTAGACATACTTAACCCGTTCGAGTGCCCATCAAAAGTATCGCTAATGCAAACAAAATATCCGAAACCCATAGAATCATCCACTTCAGACAACGCCATTCACCCACCACCCACCACCCATTCATCCAGACGACCAATCAACTTTTATCCTGTTTTTATTAAACACCAAACAACTCAAATAAACAGCGAATCCTTCACTCCCACACAGGCAGCCCGTAGACAGACGACCGACCCTCAATGACCACTTAAAGCCCGCCTGGACGCACCCATGTCATGCAAATACAAATACTACTAGGTACTCAGCGAATAAATCTCTGGTACGCACGCAGGAATCAATTGGCAACTCAACCCTTGCGCGCGTGTGCGTGATCGAAAAGTATGCAGCTAATACTCGTAAATAGAAAATTTGTTTTTCTCCCTCTGTCAATCGTAAATCACTTCAAACATCCTCAAGTGCGGGGCGGCGGGGGTAGCATATTACATATCTAACATGCGTTCCAAGGCGGATAAACTAGAGTCATGTTTCCCGGGATTGCAACAAGGGTGGACGACGACGACGACGACGACGACGCGGACACCGTTGAACAAACAAACAAGAAACATGAATAAAAATATTTTCCTTTCGGTATCCGTTCGGTGTCATATGAGGACACAAAGGCCAAGACAGACAGCCAGACATTCTACCATTCTCTGCTCAATGTGCGTTATCCTTACGGAGCCGGAAAATTATGACTTCCTTTATGAGAGCGAATGGCTTCCTTCTGCCGAGATTTCTCTTAATAGTTTTTAGTTTGGGGGCGGCAGCGGCGGCGGCGGAGACACCCAGCAGCCACCCCGAAAGCAATTGTTCCTTGCGAGCACAAGGATGCAATAAATTTCAATTTTTTTCTCGCAGTTCCGTGGTTTTGTTCCACCCTTTTCCAAGGACACAGCAAGAAAACGACGACGTAGACCCTTTCATCGGCATTTTTCGCGAAGTTAATAAATGTGCCAAACCAACGGAGCAAAAATGTGCCGATGCCGATATAGTACGAGTATATAATGCCCCGCGACACCATTATACCCCCATCCTTTCGATGGGTAATTGAATTTATGGATCGACAATTATTTGACAATGTGGCGCCAACAGTATTTTCGTGTTTTTTGACTCTGTGGAGAAGGGGATGGATGGAGTTTGATCCCACCTTGTCACCTGTCAGCAGAACAAAAAAAAAAAAAACCCGCAGCCAATTTCACGAGTACATCTTGCGCTGCGCGTTCGAAGACGAAGGACGCATGACGCAAGCGGAGCACCCTATGAATACGAAAATCAATCAATCACTCGGATCAGTTGACAAACAATACTACCTCTAGTTGGTAAGTAACTGCGGGCCTTTTGTTGGGTGAGCTGGTGCGCCTTGTGCCTTGTGCCTCCTGCTCCTTGGTACTCGATGCCACCTATAAATGGAAATAACCTGCATGTTTGCGGTTCATTAAGGCCAATCAATGTGGCTGAATCGAATAGCTCCAATGTTGTGTGATCGATCGACGGTATTTATGCGCTCGGGTGACGGATGTGGCTGTGGTGCTTGTTTGTATGTTTGGCCAAAAGACAAAGCGATCCCGCTAGGTTTTTATGGTGATTTGCCTTTTGAGATGGACTTCTTTTTGTCGTGTCGTGTCACAAGTGATGGGTGGCTATGAAGCGTGATGCTGTGGGGAGAGCTCGTCCAGCTAAGTGATTTCACTAAATCACTGTAATTGATTCCTATTGCTGGTATTTATGGCACCTTCAGTGGCCACATTTGGACTGTGACATGTAAGCCTGCAGTTGACGTCTGTTTGTGTTAATTAGATGATGGTTTTTGCGATGTTGGTTGTGGTCTTTGGAGGTACCAACCATAGGTGCTGTAGAAACGTGCTTTGGGGAATTGTAGGAGTTGAATTAGAAAGGATAGGAATGCGGACAAAGGAAATTCAATTTTGTAGTGAGTGGCGGGGAGGAATTGTCAACAGAGTAACATTTGAAAATTTGATTGATTTCAGAGCGGGTTCTCAGTTTTTAATATCAAAAGTAGAACACGGTCTCATGTTGCCAAGATTTTGTTAACCCCACTTACCACTACTTTTGGATTCATGTATCTCATGTGCGTTTTAAGATGCATGTGTTCTGCGGTTTCCCCCTAAAACTTCCTAACACATCATAAGAATGTGGCGACTACATATTCAGGTCGCAAAAGTTATTGCAAGTAGTTATTGGAGTTTACGGTAGGTTCGGACAAATCAAACAACTGGCAAAACTCTTCAGCCACGCGGGTCTTCAAAATTTGTCACAGATTATACTAATTCGTTTGAATTCCATTGTCGATAGATCAAAAACTATACACGCTATAAAAAAAATCTTACACACGCTTGTCAACAATGAAATGAATAAACAACTGTCAAATTTTCAGCGCGCTGTCATTTGTAGTTTGGCAGACACAGCAACGTAAAATTTAATTTCGTGTCAACCACCCTATAGGCATAAATAAAACAGTTGAAATTTCATTGAATTACAGCTGAGCCAAAAAGAACTGGTGATTTTAACAACGCAATAAGAATCACCCCACAGAGCCAGGTAAGCTCGAAAACAAGCCATGCTTCATAGCTACGAGTATACTGAGAGTCTAGATCAAATAAAAGTGTGTACTCTGACATTAAGCATTTTCTCCCTTCAAAAGTACAGCCAACAATAGTTTCACCATCCCGCTCATTCTTCAAAAAGGAAGCACAAAATAAAATGAATCTACATAGTCTTCGGTTTGGGCATGAATCGAGGATCCCCGAAACTGGTAAATTTTCTCAATCCACTGAGAATGATTTCAGGCCTAGTAGCCGCACTGTGCATGAACAATTTTCAAAACCAATGGAAGCAAGCTACGTTTCGGAACCATATGCTTTCAAATCAGCAAGTTCCAGAGCCGATACACTACGAGTAATCAGGGTAAACATGATATGGGAACAATTTACAATTCAGGCCCTTATCAGCATAGAAGATGCCCATCTCTCACCTTCTTCGATGGAGACTGGAAAAAATCGCTCCCTGAGATTTAAAGGCTAGTGGAATAGAGTATAAGACACCACTTCTTCAACGACAGGAGTAAGAATTTATTACTAAAAAAAACCTAGATCTTCTTAATGCAAGGTAATACTCTTACCCCAACTTTTGTAACTAGAGTGAGTTAAGAGATCCACATATTAAATGGGTGGAAAGTTTCTGCTGACCTTCAGGCCACAAGATCATTGAATTCAACACTGAAGGTCTCAGCTGTGACGTCACCTCCAGAAAAGAAACCTGGCCAACACCGATCACTATTTATGGGACCACGATAGAAAGTAACTTAAGGAGTAAGTGCTCAAACAAAACTTGGAGCTGGGTAACAGGGCTAGGTAATAACGTGGCTATATGGAACCAGCAGTCCTATTAGAAACAGCAAAGGACAAAGAACGTTCCATGGTCGAATAAAATCCAATTCGCAGGCTCTTTAATAACGACAGTGTCTTGCAAAGTTATACTGTAGAGCTAACAGAGGAAAATAAAGAAATAGGAATAAAGGGTAGGCCATCTGCTGGCTTCTTTTTAAACTACATATTATTTTGACACTGACAGCTCTTTAGCGCTCAACAAATTGACAGAAACACAGTATCATACCTCAGGGGTAAGAAGTGAATTGATTTACGCTTGGACAATGTTGGAAACTATTGAAAACTTTTTTCCAAAGTGAGTACGAGTATTGTTCTGCCGAAACAGTGCGAATTTGGAAAAGAAATTTCGGCGGAATTAATACACCAACCGTGCCTGCTGTACGCAAGTTTGTGAAGAAGTTCGTGAGATTGGCATGCTAATTCTTAATGTTCAACCTAGAATACTGCTGCTGTTGCCGAATGTGTAACTGTTTGGTGTGATTTGTAGAATGGCCCATTTCAAACAGAGCCACGAACCATTGAAAATATACTTAAAAATCGGGTTGATAGGATGGGCTACTGCAAATTATTTTCTATGAATAATCAGAAGGTGTACTCTCTTCAATAAAGTAAAAAAACTTTGAAAAAATATTAAATGGTTTTTCTTTATAGCAATTTTAAAAGGAAACCAACAGATGGCCCACCATTTATAAATATTGATTAGATATTGATTTTGAACCATTATAACTTTCTACCAGGGTCAGCATGATTAAATATCTTTCCTCAAAAAATAGCCATTGTAATGTTAACTCTCTTATTAATGTCGTGACTACGGTCTCGCTGTTTATGGCAAAACTTCAAAGTCATCGCTCCAACTGATCTCATCTCCCTACCATGCTGCAATTCGAACCACTCTCAGAGCATTCAGCCGAAACCGGTCTACCCTCAATCTCAGAACGTATTGCATACCTCACCGCACTCATTATGCACAAGGTAAATTCATCCCAAAAAACACCGATACACAACATAGCCAAACACATTATACGCTCCAAGAAGACTAGAAAATACCCATCTTCACTTTCAAAATCGCTTCTTTATGCTAGAGCATTCAACATCCCAATCACTATTCAATCAAAAAGAGGATCGCTTCATCCACCTTGGAACCTTCCTAAGGACGCCATTTGCACCGATCTCAAAAAGAAGAATACAGACAGCAACATATACAGAGCAATGTTCAGAGAAATTGCTGCGAAATACAAAGCACTTAATTGGAGCTTCTTCGTTACGGATGGCTCAAAAACTACACTTGGAACATTTTTTGCAGTAGTAAATGAAAAGGGAGTAACAATCTCGATAGGCCTCTTACCTGAATTCTCCTCCGTTTTTTCCGCTGAAGCGTTTGCCATTTTAAAATCAATCCTGCTGACGAATAACAAGAAGACTTATTTTTACAGACATCCTATCAACAGCCACAGCCCCAGAAAACGTTAACAACAGAACCGATATCATCGAAAAGATAAGAGACAAACTGATTACCCACAACAAAAGGCTGTGGTTTGGATACCAGGACACGTCGGCATTAAATGCAATGAAGTAGCAGTCACAATTGCAAAAGCAGGTTTAAACGACCCACTGCTTCATTGCTACACCTATAATAATTAAGATCTTAAAATAAAACTGATTCAAAGCTTTGAAAGGGAAAGAAAAAATAACTGGAATGATTATGTTCACCACTACTCGGCAATTAATCCTAAAAAGCACACAATCCAGTGAATATCCCATTAAATATGTTAAGGACCTTCATACGACTTCGGTTGGGACACACAAACATCACTCACAGCCATATAATTACAAAAAATCATCTTTTGTCAGAAAAACGCACATTTAACGATAAAACACCTAACATCTGAATGCGATACAATAAATTCAACTGTCATGCAATTATTTGCCAAAAACCAATTAGATGATCTTTTAAAAGTTCCCTCAGAACAAAACATATAAAATGTATTTAAACTTCTAACAACTCTTAAAATTGAAAAGAACTTGTAGTAGTATATTCATTTTATACTTATATATAACTTTTTTTTTATAATTTGCGCTCGCCAAATGGGATATGAATACCATTAAATTATTTCAGGGCACGGGCGTTTGTATAAATTGAGAGAGAGAGAAAGAAAGATTGGTTTAGTGGTTTTGAAACTTAGGTGGTATTAAGTTTCAGTAAACTCCAAGGGTGGCGTCCAGATAACTGGGGAGCTTGTTTGTTTTGCTTTTTATCGTTGCTCTTGATTCACAGTATTTTTTTCAGGATTTGAACCGTGAACCAAGAGCGTGACAAGCGTTGATGTTACCACTACACCACGGCCACCCTCAACTAGCTGAAAGCCCTGGTAGCTAGTGCTATAGTACTAAGATTAAAATTGTAATTTACTTATATATTAATAAAACTATAATAATAATAATAATAATGAACCATTATATGTATTGTCTTTCAAAAGCCTGGTACGACATGTGCACACTCGTAATTGAACTGAAATACGAAACTTGAACAAAATCGATAGAGCGCTTTGTGATAAATCGATTTTTTATATATTGAAATCGGCCTCGTTAAGTAACGTAAATTTTGAGGTTAGAATGAAAAAATTCAGATTTTTCCGCAGAATTTTGACCATACAGACTCCAGACATGAAGTTTGAAGCAAATCCGTCCTAGGGACAAGTAAACAGATGGACACACGGACGGATATTATAGTATTTATCAGGTTGTTACACGTGAAACTTTTTTTTCCCCTTCAAAACGTTACAATTTGTTGTGTTACCCACAAAGCTTATGGCTTACTTGCAGGAGGTTAAACAACTAAACATTGTTTGAAAGTCTTAAGATTGTTTACACTTTTAAGTTTTTTGAATTCCGTACAAAATACTTTTGATATTTTTTAATTTCTAATTTCGACAAAGTTTAGGTTTTAGGTTCAGAAAGTACAATTTTATTTCTTTTTTACGTTTTTTATGGTTAAAAATACATTTTAGGTTGCTTGGCAGTACATTTATTATCGTTGGCATGATGTAGATTAGCTGTCTTCCTCCGTAGTTGTTGTAGATTGCCGGAATTTCCAAAAGTTATTGAGCTCGTGTTGAAGACTCAGAATCTCATCTGTATGTATTTTTGATGCATTTTCCCATATAATATACCACATCTCACGCGGGATTTAACAAGCGAATTTGTTTCTGCACATCTACGGTAATGTATCTCTTCAGGAACACGATCGCAAAAATAGTACTCTTCAGTTGAACATAGTCGCGATCGATGTATATGATCGTACTAAATGAAGTGATCATCTATAATGATTCCCCGGTATAATACTTAATGCTTTTGACGACTTGAATAGGTTTGCTTCTTCATGCGGTTAAACAGCCTTCATTTTTGTGATGGACATTTATAGCAGCTTTTGGTATATTTGGTGTGCATATGTGGATCATCTCTCAGGATTAATTACCGAACTATGATCGTAGCACGACGATCGAAGTTATCAAACTTATCCTGCATTATTGCTATTTCAGTATCAAGACACGTATACAATAGTCTGCATAATCGAATGTCTTACTTTTTTCAAATATACATACGTACGAGTAGTAGTTTGTTGCTGAACAAGATGAACAGTATTGGACCTAATTTAGACCCTTGTGGTACACCGTAGAGTACCACTACTAATTGCATTAGATACTTTCACCCTTACTGTTCTATCTGATTGGTAGTTCTCTATCGATCTCGTTGCATTTCCTCTGACTCCTATCCTGTATAAGCTGTCTAGAAGTTTTTCGTGATCCAGTGTGTCATAGCTAGTACGTGATGACTCTTAGTTAGGCATGTAGTTACCAAGTTCGAGAGTTCTATCAACAGACTTCCAGTGCTCTTTCCCTTTTCAAAACCACATTGGTTTGGTTATGGGAAATTTGTTAAGCGTCTTTCGACAATCTCCTCCACATACCTATACTTTTCTACGACAGATAAAATTGCTAGTGGTCCATAATTTTAAAGAAAAAAAAGTTTATTCTACAACGTTGCGTTCCGACAATAAGAAAATTCCATTTTTGGAAAAAATCGTTGATTTTCAGACGAATGGAATCTTTGAAGGTCGATCAGCGGGGCATGCATTCCGTAAGGAATTGTCCAGACTCCGAAAAAAGTGTTAATCTGTAGGCGAATGCTCAGGTGAGTATGGTGGATGAGGAAGAATTTAGTGTTCAAACTCTGTAAGTTTTAATATGCACCGTTGCGACGTATGTTGTCTTTTATTGTCCTACCCCCGTCTAATGACAAGAAACAGCTGTGTTAGGTTTTGTTTTCTATGCACAACCATAACTTCTCTGCAATATGACTACTCGTATGCTGTGATGGTTTCACCAGGTTGTAAGAAAGAGTAGTGAATTACTCCTTCGCTAGTCTACCATACTTTTACGAAAACCTTTCTCGGATGAAGTGATTGTCTTGCATGCTGCATAGGGGCTTCACCACGGTCTAACCACTATCCTGATCGTCTATAGTTCTCACACAAAATTCACTAACAATAGATCAATTCTGTTTCGATTTACTAAGCTACTGCTGACCCATTTTTTTTTTTTTTGCACAACAGTCCAATGCAGGGTCTGGCCTAGCTCACGAATGGTTGGGACCTATAGTTTTATGCCGTTTCCGAAGGGCAATTTGTTCGATTGAGAGAAGCTTCTCATGATAGTTTTACTTATGTTTGTCAGACATTCGGATGGACCGTGAGAAAACTTTTATTTTTTTTATTTTTGTGTTTTCATGGATTCAAACCTTGAATCTCTCGCTGAGACGCCTGGTTCAGTGGTTAAGTGCTCAAGCGCCTCTGGTGACTCATCTGCTAGGTTTTTTGATTTTACCGATCTGCTCAAGATGAGGGGTTACTGTGGATTGTGGATACCAAAAGCAGCTGAAAATCTAGCAAGGACAATTTCGGAAGCCACTTTCGTTCGACCGGAATCATTTTGCTGGCTGGGACCGCACAAAATACGAGAAAAGCTAAGCAAGGAAGAGGAATAGTAAAGGACCAGACTTTGCAATAAACTTCCTAAACTGCGATATGTCAAAAGACTTCTTGGGAATTATAAGCCGGAGCAAGTATCTGCTTTGCATTCTAATAGCTTTTCAGATACTTTATAATTTTGCAAGAATGGTGAGAAAACCCCAGCCTACCAGAAATGTGGAACACTGATTTACAATGGAAATGACTACCTAGAGTAGTGTCAACTTTAATAAATAATTTTTTAGATCCAACGCAAGGTAGGTAGGTTTATCATCGACTAGAGCTACAGGTTGTAGTACCCACATCCTTTTTATCTGCCTGAGGATGTGATTATGCACCAAAATGTCTAAAAAGACCGACCGATCTACATCATAGACTATTAACTTCTCTTCAAGAGAGCGGAACCGCGATTCATGTAGCAAATAAAAAGCTGAAGATGCTGATTAAAAATTGATTACTTGTCCGTATCGGGAACAAAACTGATTCTAAGTATCAGCTTTGAGTTCATTTAATTGAAAAACTCCTCAAAAGGAATATTCATTAGGCGTCACTTGCATTCCTTAGCGTTGTTGCTCTAATAAAACACTAGACGCCATCACTTTATGAAGCCCAGTCATCCAATTGTTCCTTAAAATAGCCCCAAGAACAGAGAATTGGTATGCATTCTTCTATTACACTTCGCTATAATCCCACGGTTGCACCAGTAGCCTTTCCCTATAATTTCCTATCCACCTCCTTCCATTACCCATGATAGCCACCATAGCGTGCAATTAATATTTTTGTAATTATGCGTCTAGTCAAGCCTAGTATCAGATCGGGATGATCGACAGCCGGCCAGACCCATGACAGGGATCAAGCTGAGGCGGTTTACCTCCCTATGTACATACAACATGGGGATTGCCATCATCATCATCATCATCATTGTCGTGGTTGTCATGGTGCTTGTCCTCTCGTCAACGTTGTACCCTTTTCTCGACCATCATCATCCAGCATCTGTGCGGTTGTTGTTGCAGGTTAACGTATGCAAAGATCTCACTCTCAGATTCATTTGAATTGCAACATTGCCTGTGCTGTCAATTAGGGATTTGTTTTGAGGTAAACTGTCCTCTTGTGGCAGGATCGTGGTACAGCAGTACTTGGTGCTCGCTGCTCAGCTCCATTATGATTGAAGATGTCACATAACTTCACCGCGATCTGAAGGGAACAAGGATCGGTTTTCCTCCTCATCATCGTCGTGGTCGTCGTTGTTGACGTTGTTTTCATGGATATCATGTCAATCTGCTGTGGAATCCTCGTTGTAGTCGTCTCCCTGTGGTTTCTCCGTTGGACACTTAATTCAGTTTGTTTACCCTACACGTTGATCCCCCCCGCTCGGGTGAGAGGATGCCTGACTGACTGACTTTGTTTTGTCGTGATCAGCCAGCCGGTTGTGGGTAAATTACACCGAAGAAGTGGAGACCATATTACCGCCAGAGACCGCGCTTTGAAGGAAAGAAAGGGTGCATATGCAGGTCGGCCGACTAGTGGCATGCTAAACCATTTTGACGTTGCGTTGACACTCGTACATGATTGTCGTGGCTTTTTGTTCGCTTTTTCTTCTCCGTGCATCGATTTCCCAGCGTGGTGGTTTGCAAATTGAATTTTTATGCCATGTCGATGTCAGAACGGCGGGCGCGGGCACCGTCCTTACAGCGGGTTAAATTCCAATCAACATGCAAAGTAATTGCGCGCGGACATGCTGTTGGTGCTACCTCGCGCGCGTCTTCCACTTGGAGGAGATGAATCCGAAGGAATAGCATTCCAGGCGCAACTATGAGCTCCATAAAACGAGGCAATTTTGTCAAAGTGAGAGAACAATCATAAGCCCGGACCTCGGAGTCGGAATTGAGGTCTCACTTGGAGCCGCAGTTTTGCCCACCTTATGACAACAATAACCGGTGAATGAGTTACTCGTATGTGGCCCACATCGGCAAAGGAACTGGTGCAGCAGCAATTGCGCTCCTTTTGCATTCAACACACGAAGTCAATGCGACACCAAAGTGTGGGCAGCTGATGTTGATTTTAATTGATTGTGGGATGACGAAGCTGGCGGGCAATGTGAGGTGCAGGGACACATGGAGTGGATGCTGGTAATGACAGTAATAATGGAAGCGATTAAGTTTGTTTTACTCCCATTTATTTTTCTTCACTTTGCTGTCACTTATTGTGTTTGTCAAATGGCTGTAGAGTGCGGGGGGTAAGGCTAGTGAAGGTGAACAAACAATTGTTGCACAATGTGACATTAACATTAGTTGAGCCGGTTGATATTAGATTTTGTTTAAGCTGAATTCGACGAGGGTTTCTCGTGGTTAAAGGTATTTGTGTGGGAAAAACAATTTTAACATTTTACTTGTTGGACTGACTTTTCTTTCGAAAAATTGACGAATTGGCCACAGCGCGGACATCCCTTTATCAAAACTCCTTTTGCTGCAGGACAACTTTCAAATTCACTCCCAGGAGACATATTTCCAGTCAATCTCCAAAAATTCAAGAACAAAATCAACAGGCAACTACAAATATCTGGGGGCGGTAACTTCGCCTCTCCAGGATTACAACACGTAATCAAAATTTTTGATTATATTGTAATTGCAATTACTAAGCAATTGCAGTATGCATTACTTTCAATTTTGATTACAGGTAATTAGAAATAAAATACTAGAGAGTTCCTCCCATACATCCTCTAAAAAATAACCTCACAGTCTATGTGTACTCCACTTCCACCTCACCCAGCCCATATATCTTTTTGAAATTGAAATGTAATTTTACTTGTAATCGATTCTGGATTACAATTACAGATTACAGTAACTGTTATTTCTTATGATTACCAAAAAGGTAGTCATGTAGTAGGTACAATTTTGCCTAACTTAATTGTTTTGATTCATATGTTGGCCTAGATAGCAACCGACGGCAACAATTTTTAGTTAGAAAAAAAGATTAGACAAACGAATATGTTAGGGATCATACTCGTACCTACTTCGGGCTTCACGCACCTTTTTGAGACATCCATTCGAGAACTTCATTCGTAAGCAACCCGCTTTCATCCAAATGAGGAAGGTGAGTGTATGTAATTTCATTCTATACGATGAGTGAGAAATTGATGGACATTAACCTTACCTGTAGTCTATAATTTGCGTAGGGCATTGGCAGGCTTAGGGCAAACATAAGTTTTAGGATGAAGCTGGAACCGGAGTGCAATGAAATAGCGAAAAAGTAAGGAGCACATTCCAATAAGTCTATTGTCGATTATTTGAAAGACTCCTTGACCTGCACATCAGGCGGACGATCAACCCTCGAGATCATAGTAATGCTCAAGATGCATACCTGAAGGAGAAGTCAACAAAAAGTGCACTGCATGGAGTGATTAAATGATCATTGGTGTACAAAGAATAAACCCTGAGCTTTCTCGATATACGAGTAGAAGCAGCCTTCAATAATGTAAAAGCAGGACCTATGAAATGAGCTTTGGTAGATTTAAAAATAACCAATTCCCTCACAGACAGACGATATGATTAACAGCAGCAAATACTGGCTAAAGATTAAAGGCACTTCTGCTTTGGTTCTTTGTTGACAGAATCTCCAAAAGTTTTATGGAAAAATGATTAATAATCGTTGTCTATGCGAAACGACTTAGTCATTCTCTTTTATGCCAACTGTCAGTGAAATCTGTTTTAAAAGAGTAAAACAAGAATGGCCTGAGAGTAAATCCTTAGAAAACCGAGCTAGTTCTGTTCACCAGAAAGAACAAGGTCCCTATTGAAGAGGATATATTAAAGATAGATTGAAAAAAGGACTAAAAGGTTTTTACGTCTGTAAAGGAGCTTAGGGAAATGATTTGGACTGCAACCGTACATCACACATTAACCACTTACCTCCTACCTAGCAGCATTACGTACCACGGAGGTAATGAAAATTATATGGCAAGCAGGAATGGACATGATTCTCCACTATCTACCTCTGGACATATTCATCGAAGGTTTTGCAGCATAGAGAGTTCTCAGCTTTGTGTCTTAACTCTGAAAGCCTCACAGTAACATCAGACTACACAACCTCCCCAGGGAAGACTGAAATGGATTCAGGTTCAACAGCAAATACTAGCAAAACGGAAGTCCTTTAGATTACCAAACACTAGTGTCTTCCAGGTAGAAATTCTTGCAGTAGAGAAAGCGGCAACATGTATACCAGAAAGCAACATCCCTACGTCGGAGATAGGCATCTTATCAGATAGTCAAGTTGATCTGACATCTATAGGTCAAACGCAATCAAATCAAATTTAGTTAAGAAATGTTGTAATGCACTCGATGCCATCAGCCATCACAATGTCAGACTATGCTAAGTTTCTGGACATAGAAGGGAATAAAACAGCAGACGAACTGGTAAGACTAAGCTCGGCTATGACTACTCGTACCAGTGAGGCTAATAACTCTTTACTGTTACTGATAGGAAAATTGTACAATATGGTTCTCCAGGAATGACAGCGTCCCATTTCGTACACTATGGCCGAAGTTAAAATGGAACACAAAACTTTGCTATATCCGAACAGACCAAACTAGCAAACTGGGTCCAACGATATCTGCAGGAGTTGCGGAGACGATGATGAAACAAAATCGAGACAACATCTACGAGTACTATGCTACTACTCCGCTTTGCAATAACGACAGCTTCGCTCCTTAGGCTCTAGATTAGCAGAGCTAAAAAACTTAAAGATTTGAGATCTACTAACTGACTAGCTGGTAAAAAGTGAGGATAGCCACAAGGGTGGCGTCCAGATAACTGGTGAGTATTTTTTGTTTTGCTGTTATTGTCGTTGCTTTTGATTCACAATATTTTTTTCCGTCCTCTAGATGTCATCATCACGATCAAGTCGCATTTTAGCCATATAACCACCCTACTGCCAGTGGTATGCCTTCGCAATAGAGTTGACATAAGCTTTGGCAATTGATCGCAAATGATTCTTGACGTCAGGATTTGAACCGTGAACCTGCAGTGTGACAAGCGATGATGTTACCACTACACCATGGCCGTGCCGTTTTGATACCACAACTCATGTAAACCTGTGTTGATGAGAAGTCTCTTAAATCCAACCTGTGGAATTTAAGAAAGTTATTAGTCCTTTAATATTTTTCCCTGAGATCTCATCGAGTGAATTGAAAAAAGGGTTTGCCTAATGCTCGTTGTCTGGCCCTAGCTAGAGCCGGACAGGAGCATATATAGTGGGTGGAGGTTTCTTTTTCGATTGCGACCTTGCAACTGCGATAGTGTGTATTATGTGGGGTACCTAATGTGCTGCGTGGTCTCCTATCGGTCAGTGTCCCGTGGTGATCGCTGTTATTCTGGCGAGGTCTTTGCGTATTCTGTTTAGCAAGTTGTCTGTCTTTGCCTTCTTGTAGTTTGGCCATATCTTTCTAGATATGATACAGTTTGTTAGCCTAGCCCATCTGAGGTTCGCTTTTCTAAGGAAGATTGAGGAGATTTTTGCCTTGACTCTTCCCAGCGGAACGTGAACTGGTTCTTAGTTAACAGTGAAAGGATGAGCCTTGCCTAGCCAGTCCGTCGACTTGTTAGTTCCCATAAACGTTACTATGCCCTGGAACCCAAATTAGTGTTATCCTGAATTGATCATTTAGCGAGGCTAGCTAACTTCGGCATTCTTTAACTAGTTTGGATGATATACACCGAGGCAATAGCTTTGATAGTTGCTTGGCTGTCAATATATATAGCGATCATTTGTGTATAGTTTGATCTCGCTGCAGGCTTCGCGGATAGCGAGTAAATCCGCCTGGAAAACACCGGCGGTGTCCGGAATTCTATATGATTTTGAGATATTCAAGGATTCAGAAAACACACCCGCATCCACTCCACAGCCCATCTTTGATCCGTCTGTGTAGATTGTTAGATCAAAATTCTTGACCACCTGTCCATCTTGCCATTCTATTCCTGAGGGCCATGAGGGTCAACTGAATAAACCAATTCTGTGGCCGCTTTTTATCCACTGCCAGTATTTGATATTGGCCTTGCAGACTTCCGCCTTTTAGATCAAATTTTCCATTACTACGCATCGAATCTCGTCCTTTAGCTCTAGAATCGTTTAGAGGTTATTGGCGTAAACCTTCTGCTATACATTACCCCAAAGAATAAAATCCAATGGCGTGATATCGCACGATTTTGGTGGCCCCGGGAACGTAATAACTGTGTTGTGTTTCGTGGTGTGTGGCAGGCGGAATCGTCTTGTTGAAACCACATTTGCAATGCACTTCTATACTGACCCATTGTCAGTTGGATGCCGAACCAAAAGAACTTCCAATTAATTAGATTTTGAGGTGAAAATACCTGCAGGTGGTAGAAATAAACTTAACTCTCTAATGAAATGCCACCAATCTTTAGAAGACTGATATGGCTTCTGTCAGATAAATAACACACAGTAAACTTGTAGAGGAGTCATCAACCTTCCATGCTTATTCCACTAACAATTTAATGCAGAATGAAATACTCGTAGATACATCCTACCTACTCGGACCATCAATTGAAAGGAAAACATTTCAGGGCAATGCATGTTTGTTTTTATAATGATACGCTATTAGATACATTGTACAAGTAATGAATTTCTTGCAAGTTATTCGTAAAGGTGTACTAAAATAGAAATTCACATTGACTCTTAAGAATTCTTTGTAATAACCTGCATGAGTTCTTCTCCGTTACCGCAGCGGATTGAACATTCTCCACCGATCCTCCGACCTATGTTCACACCTGCTATCTACAAACCTATTTCAAACTTCACCTGGAATTATACCCCTTCGAGCCCATTTAATTCCACATTCCTCCCTGCGCGCTGGCAAACCATTTTACACGATTAATTTATTTAGCCGACTAATTCCACTCAAAGTCCAACTGTCACTTCAATAATTTTGCATCATTAATATGCACCGCAGACGAGGCCCTACAACCAGCTTCGGCTCCAAGATAACCACTCACCGCTAATTGAATGAACGAAAACAACCGAAAAGTCCATTATCTCCAAATGTCAACTGCAATAAACAATCGTACTCCCGCGACCACCCCCCGAAAACAAATTATTTTTTGTGGCTTGAACGCACGAAGGATTTGTTCGATATCAATTACGCGAACGCACACACTCACACAGCGGCTGAGGTAAGGATTGGCATGGCCAACATTGCATACGAGTATGACCACGACGACGGCCGGCTGCGCTCCAGGAACCCCCATGGACATGTGTGTCCGATTCAAACTCCATTGCACAGATCAAAAATCTGTCAGATTGGATCATTGGCTTAGAATTTTTGTATCTTGTAACCTACACAAAAACTGTCCACGTATGAATGCGGCGCGCTGGGTTGGGTTTGTGGTATGATTTATGTTGCTGCAATTGCAGAAACCTCACCCCCGACGTTCCGGTCTCGCGACACGGGGTGTCTATTTAACGAGAGAGTGAGACAGTAAACTGAGCAATAAGCGCAGATCCGATCCGAATGCCTTTCAGGCTGTTGCTGTTCTCAAAGAGTCATGAAATAATGTTCGCGAAGCAAAAATCTTTGTACGAGTAATTTCCAACTGAGCCGCTATCGCAGCCAAATAAAACGTCCGCAAGTCGCTGTCTGCCATAAATGTCATCCTTTTGGATTGGGCTAACGTAAATAGTGAAATATGTGACTTGGATTTGTGCACATGGAAGGCAGGGAAGAGGAAGTAAGATTTAAGCTTGCGGCATGAATGGTAATTATTACGACCCCGCTGTGGGAAAATAATTTATCTGCGGACGAAGCTGTTAGCTGTTTCAGCTCAGACGGTCAGGCGGCGCGACGGCGCGGAGCACGCCTTCGAGCGTAGACTACAAATTCTCAGCACTGCTGCCTGGAAAAAAAATTCAAATTTGAATATTTTATCGCAGTCGATTGAGCATACTGGCAGCATAGAGGCCGGGCCATTCAATGCAGTTGCTATCGAAGTATTGATCTGTCAGTTGAATTTTAGCGGTTAGTTGTATTTGCATTAGGATTCATTGTCAAAAACAATGAAAGAAATCACACGATTGTTCTCACGTTCCAATTCATTAGATTCCACAGCGGCATGCAGCAGGTGGTGATACTGAACCTAGATTTTAACAAGATGCAAAGGTCGATAAACAAAATTACATAAGGAGTCCTTGAATGAAACTCAAAATTATCTACATCTCTCGGATACGAATTATGATTTAGAAAGAAACTATGTACGAGCAGTGAAAGCCACTCAACTGGTGTAATAGTAGCTACAGTCAATAGCAGGGAAAAAAAGGTTGGGATCCTTAAAAACTTAAAGTTAACTAAACGAAACTAAACTAACATAATTCGAGGGGAGGAGGAGAGAAATAGAGGTCAGGTCAGGAGGAGGTAGTGAGATTTTGCTACTAATAAAATCAAAGGTGGATAGCGAATTATTTGCATTGCGCAGCATTCTAGACATAGACTCGTGGTAACCATAATTAGTGCGTAAGTGACAAGGCGAAAGAGAGGTACAGACCTTGATTGCTAGGATTTATATTGAAAGAAATCATTTGCAGCAGGGCGGGACAATCAATGCTATCTGCTATTAACGGATGCACAAAGAGTATATCGGCAATATCACGACAGATTTCCAATGACTGTAAATTAATTAATCTCGGACGATCCTCGTAGGGTGATAATCAGTCCAAGAAAGACCGCGTAAAGCGAATCGAATGAATATGCGCTGCACAGAATCAATTCTTTTGATATGGGCATCGTAAAAAGGCGACCATACTTGGCTAGCATACTCAAGAAGAGGGCCCTTACAAAGGTAATATAGAAGAACTTTGAAACATAAGGATCCGAAAATTCCTTAGACCAGCGTTTCACAAAACCGAGCCCTGAGTTGGCCCTAAAATTTGAGTTCACTATCAAGATGACACCCAAATCAGGTGTTGGAGTGACTGAGGGTACTAGCTCATCACAAACGAAGTAGACCCTAGGAGGAGGAATAAGTAAAAAAGTGACATTTGCCTACATTTAGTTCTAAGAAATTTTTTTTTACACCAAATGGAGTCAACTCTTCCTGCAATAGACGGGAGTCAGCAGGAGATGCTACATACATATGTGTTTAATGATTTTCATGGCATCAGCGTAGATGGATAGATCAGAGTCCTTGATGATGCATTCGGCATCGTTTATAGCTAGGGTAAAGATCAATGTTACAAGATGGCAGCCTTGAGGGTCCCCGAAGTATCTATACCTAATACTTAGAGATATAAAACATTTAAATTATATAATACTCATACAAATCATGGTGATGGTCGTAGTATTGACTTTTTTGGAAAGATATTTTTATGTTTGAATATAATTTCGGATTTATGGGCGCAGCGGCTGCGAATAAAGCTAATAAAGCGTAATCTGGAAGTTGTAATTTGGCCACTTTTTCGAGCAGCTGGGGCCGTATATCGGCATAGACTATCGGCTTTTAAATCACACGAATTCACAGGTCCATTATGAATATTTCTTCACGCTGTGTGCCATTTTTCTGATTGGGGAACGGAAAAGTCAGTAACCATGAACCATTGCTGACATTATGGATGTAACGGCGTCTCAATAATGGCTTGTGGATTTTCTTCACTCTAAATATAGCAATTTTGCTTGTTGACGTAGCCATTCAACCAAAAACGAACCTCATCGCTGAGCAAAATTGTTTGTTGAAAATGAGGATCAAGAGCAATCTCGTTTTCGGCCCATTCACTGAACGTATGACGCACACGATGGTTAAACGGTTTCAATTCTTGCACGAGCTGGATATTGTAAGCTCGTAAACCAAGATATTTCCGCAAAATCTTCCATAAAGTGGATGGACACAGCTCCAAATGTTGTACACGATGGCGAATCGACTCCTCAATACTACGCTCCACAGCAGGAAGAGCTTCTTCGGTGCGCACTGTACGACATCTCTGCGGATGCGTATTATTAATTAGAGTATGCGTAGTGCGAAAACAATCCATGGTTATTCGAATTACTTGCTCTGATGGACGATTATGTCTGAACTGAACCACGTTTTTCGAAATAAATGTGCACAATTTGCAAACGCTGTCCTATCGTACGTCTATTCATGGTGAAATGACAAATCAAACTAAACATAAATCAGCTGTCAGCTGTCAAATTGGCTGTCGCTGGAAAATGTATTGCCAATTCTAAAAACAAACTTCTGAACACCCTTTATAATATAATCAGATACTGATCTAAAACGGACTTTGTATGGGCGCTCATCCGAACTTAGTTTGATCCATGAAATAAACCTTGGTTGAAAGCCTAGAGTTTTTAAGAATAATTTGGTGAGGAATTTTGTCAGAAGTCTGTGGCAACAACATTAACTTCATTACCATCCTCCAATGCATAGAGTCTGTTTGATACAAATTCAGTTAAGTTCAGTATCGACCGGAATCCGTGCTGCTTAGTAGAAGAAGCTTGCAATGAAAGAATATTGCACCAAACACGATGCTTTCAAAGAGCTTGTGAACGCATGAGAGTTTAGAAATCTTACACCTTCTATAATCTAGGAAAAACTTGACTTCGTGCTCATTTACTTTAAATGCCGTTTAAGATGGTGAAGAAATTTAACATGCACCCATGCTGTATGCCAAGCCAGAGTGACATTCCGGGAAACTGCAAGGTTGAAGAGCTCGCCAGAAAAGGTACCACCCACAGTATTCTGGCAGAAAGGCAAAATCAAGGTATGCCTCTCGTAACATGTGAAGACTTAGATCATAGATGTGAGGCTCTCGCGACGTATGCTCTAATAGATTGGTTTTACTAAAATGATCGCAGATTATCACCGCCTCACGGGACACTGTTCTATAGGTCTACACACTAAAAGGCTAAGCCTCTTTTCAATTGACCTCTACAGGAGCTGCAAGGATGAAGGGGAGGAAGAAATGATTCTCCATTTCATTTGTACCTGTCTAGCCCCGTCTAAAAGAACTCCATTTCGGGGCTCCATTCACGCTTTATAAGAAGCTAAGGCTGTTTCAATTAGCTCTTTAAGTAGTTAGAATACTGATAGATCTCGTAGTATCACAAAGATCGTTTTTGCTCTAAATGTACACATCTATAGGGTTGAAGCTACTTAGCTTCCGATCCATATTAAGATTACGTCATAGGAGTTTCCTGCACGCGACTCAACTTAAACCCTCCCACCGATGAAAAGCTGGCCAACATGGAAGAGTGGTATAGACCTAAGGGGCTAATAGCGTAAGACAAAATATAACAATTCGTTAACGGTTTTCCCTTCATTGTTACATCAATCCATCGCTACCTCTACTCGTATATGTGAATACAACTAAGAAAAACAGCAATCTAGGCAGAATGATTCTCTGATGTCACATAAAAGTCGTGTCTCAAATTGCTCTTTCAAATCAGGTCCTTTCCGAAAAATGATTACAGCAACCTAACATTTAAACGGCCCCACATAGCGCACAAGAATTCAATTTTGATTTTAAAACGGCCTACGGGTATTACTCCTACGACTACATCAAAATTCCTCCCACATATGTAAGTACACCCTCACATCTTCTATTCAATCAAAAGTTAAGAAACAAAAGGAACACATCCTGCTTTCAAATTTTTGCCTTTTTTATGTCGATTTACACCTTAAAAACAATGTGGCCCGATAACGCAGGATACGGCAGGACAATTCCCATAAATAACTTCGATTGCGCACTATAAAACGCAATTACACTTGAGAGAAAAATAAAGGATTCCAGCAGCCAGCCCTTGAAAGAAGGCAAGGAACTGAGCAAATCAAGCCCGGAAAATATTCCGTTCCATCTCAGACACACGTCGCCGCTCCCTCCACCTCCACCTCCACCTACACCGCTCACAACTAAAAATGAATTTATTTTTATTGCTCCCAAGATCGTACTTTCATTTACGCTCGCGAAAAGTACTATCCTTGGCATCGCATCATTTGAAAAAAAGGGAGAAACAAAAGATAAGCTACCCAGTTACCCGGCTACCCCACCGAAAAAAAATGAGAGACACGAAATAAACATGCAATTTAATGCGAGTCCTTTTGCCTTGCGGAGGAATGAGATAGGGTTGCCTCGCGATACATGGTGGCGGCGACTTCAGTGTAGCAGAACTCCTCCGCCTTAACACAATTCAAATTCAAATATCTTCATTTCTAACAACATGAATGTCCCTCCAGAGACAAAGGCGGGGGCAAGGTACTCCGTACCTCTTTTGCCATAACCTTCAGCGGGGTTCTCGCAACCCATGATTACGAAGAAAACAGAGCGTTATCCTTTGCGTTCGCTATGCGTACGAAGGAAATTTTCGCGAACATTTTTCCATAAATTTCTAAATAATTTCCCCCCCTTATCTCAATTGCAGAGATATGGCGTTGGAAATGCGGGGCAAGTGTACCAACGTAACAGTGGGTGGTGAAAGTTTGACAACATGTTTTCAGTCCCAAAAGGATATTCACTATGTTGAAGCTAAAACGTCAGTTGGGTTGCCATGCAAAAAGCCGGTGCCATTAATTTGAATGTCAGGGATAGTCGATGAGTCGGATTGGGGCAAAATCAGGAGTGGATGACTGCATGGCCACTTGTTAGCCCGAAAGTTTGGTTCAAATACCAAAGCGAAAGAACAATATTTTTTTTCAGACGTCGCTTGTGCTTCGATATTGGAAACTAAATTACACTGACATTGTGGTAACAGGAACAGATGGTGATCCCGCCATGAACAGTTTATGTAATAACTTCAAACGCAAGTAGGTACTACCAGCAGTTATCGGCTCACGTATCCATCCCATCTGTTGCATAATATCCTGTGAATCTATAGAGACAAAAACAAGTTGCAACCACCCAAATAAATACTAAATCTTAGGCAGTCTTTTAAGTCTCAAGTTCCCCAGCTCATCAAAGAAGCTATTCCCAAGAAAGGGACCTCTTTTAACCAAAATGGCGACGGATTGCTCACGGTTGCGCAATGCACATATGTCCGGTGCATGTTTTTCCTTATTATGGTTTCATTGTGGATGTAACTTTTTTGGTGTGGTTGGGAGTCCTACAACGGAAAAGAACACAGGAGTGATGCATAGCCGTTACGTTTTTTGAAAGTTCATCTGCTCTTCGTTGCCTGGGCTATCCATGAGTGAAAAAAAAACCCAATGTAGGACTAAAACTCAATACTGGTCCACTGTACTACTAGGAAGCAACCTCCGGTTAATGAAATTGCTTCGTTTTTCGAAAACAGATGAATAGGCTCTCTTAACATCAGCTCCAACAATTTGTCGCCTAATGCAATCAAAGTAGGAAGCCTAATGGTGGACTCAGAAATATGAACGTTCAAATCATTCAAATTCATCGGAAATCTTATTCTCCAAAATCCCATCGTGACTTGGGACCCAAATAAGACTCAGTGAATCAAAGATTCCCGAACTATTTTGGAAGAGCTGAGCAAGGCCTAAATTGTAGTCTGCCAGACGGAAAAACCCCTCCTCTTTTATTTATTACTCATAATATGGGTATAGCCCTTAAAATACCACAAGTCTCCGCTTGAATCACAAATGCATGTTAGTCAAATCTTACTAGTCATCCTCCACAAAGACACTAGCATCTTGACTGGTTTTGGAGTCATCCGTAAAATGTCGACTAACATTTCTCCCTATCTCAGATGCCGGCCAAAGACAGTTCAGAAAACTCGAATTTAAATTTATCCAACAAAAGGAGTTCTGAAAGATAAGTGTCGCGCAATCGCCGAATATTATCAAAGCTCCAGTGCGAGTTGTATTAAAAGCCACCTTTTTTAAGGCGGGACATGGCACTTATAGTGCTGCTTATGATAAAAATATCGAGAAGATGGAGGTTCACCTAGTCTAGAGCAGAGCCAGACGAGATAGGGAAGCAATCAGAAACAAATCTTTCTTTCGAGTGTAGTGAAGAATGCAAGTACATATGCCACTGCGTGCTTACTTTTTTCGGTAAAATGCCACGTGTCTAGCCGAAAACACCCCTGTACTGCCAGAAAACTTACAGCATCTTGGCAGTCGTCGGCTCAGTATGTCTTGACCAAAGAAATTTACGCGGGGTGACTGCTAAATATTTAGTTTCATTAGAGATTCGGATTGTGACACCTTTAAGCCTTGGCTGTATCAGACCGATCAACTTCTTACTTCTCATAAAGACCTTAGTTTTGAGAGGATTAACAGAAAGTTCGTTGCCAGCCCACCATTTATCCATCAGTTCTAAGGATTATCTGTCAGAAAATAAGGCAACATCATCGTCTTGGCAGTCGTCGGCTCAGTATGTCTTGACCAAAGAAGTTTACTCGACGTGACTCCTAAATATTTAGCTTCATTAGAGATTCGGATTGTGACTGCTTTTAAGCCTTGGCTGTATCAGACCGATCGACTTCTTTCTTTCGGATAAAGACCTCAGTTTTGAGAATACTAACAGAAAGCTAATTTCCAGAACACATTTCATTCATCACTTCTAGGGCCACCTGTGCCTTAGAACAGACAGTCTCTCAGGATTACCCGACAGAAAGTATGGCAACATCATCAGCGTATGCCTGAAACTAGACGTTAGAGCTGTTAAGAGTGTTTAGCAGAGAATCGTGTAGTGGAGACACAACACTGCGCTGTTAACCCTTAGTAACCAAAGTTTTATTCATTAGCACCGCTTTAATGAACGACACGTTGCCTGGCTAAACCACACATCCTGTTAAAAGTTGCATTGTCGAAAGCACCCTCAATGTGGATGGAAATCCTCATCGCTTGGCTTTTCCAATCAAGCGCACTCTTAATTTGGAGTAGATTTGGATGCGCAGTCTCCCAGTGGCATCTCGGACAGAGGATGCAATCTCAAGGAACTTTGGAGCTATGAAGATCTTGACGTGTGAGTAGTCATTTCTACCAATTTTCGGTACTCTTACTGTTAGCCAGGTTGTTGAAACATATCTATGAACACCAGTGTCAGGTCTTGCAGCTTGACCGGGTATATGTATTGGGTGTACAAATTAATTCGGTCCGTTTTTTTGTGTTGAAAAAATATTTTTTTATTGAAAAAACGTAAAAAATACATCACTCAAAGTATTGTCCGTCGGAAGTGACTACTTCTTCCCATCTCTCTTGTAATTTTCGAATACCATTTCTAAAAAATGAGTCCTCTCTGGCATCGATCCAATCATTGAGCCATTTTTCGATTTCTTCAAAAGACCCGAACCGGTGACCACCCAAATCGTTTTGCATCCGTCGAAAAAGCCAGTAGTCAGAAGGAGCAAGGTCTGGAGAATACAGCTGGTGGGGTAAGACATCCCATTTCAGCGTTTCCAGTTAGTTTTTGACCGCTACAGCAACGTGGGGCCGAGCGTTATCATGTTGCAAAATCACCTTGTCATGCCTTTCGGTCGTTTCTGGTCGTTTTTCACGCAATGCACGGCTCAAACGCATTAGTTGTAGTCGATAACGTTTCCCATCAATGGTTTCGCCTGGTTTTAGCAGCTCATAGTACACCACACCGTGGATGTTTTACTTTGGCGTCGATGTAGACGATGATGGAACGGGTTCACCAGTCTTTGCATAGTATTTTTTCTTCTTGGGGTTATCGTAGTATATCCACTTTTCATCTCCAGTCACGATCCGGTGTAAAAATCCCTTCCTTTGATGTCTTTCAAGAAGCAGTTCCGAGGTGAAAAATCGCCTTTCGACATCTCTCGGTTTCAACTCGTACGGCACCCAATTTCCTTGCTTTTGAATAAATCCAAATTTCTTTAACCGAACGGAAATTGTTTGCTGAGTCACTCCCAACGATTCTGCGAGTTCACTTTGCGTTTGGCACGGATCTTGATCCAGTAAAGCCTCCAATTCCTCATCTTCAAACTTTTTGGGCTGGCCAAGACGCTCTTTGTCTTCGACGCCAAAATCACGACTTTTAAAGCGTCGAAACCACTCTCTGCATGATTTATCGGTCGGAGCAGATTCACCATAAACTTCTACAAGCATTCGATGGGCTTCAGCTGCACTTTTCTTCCAATTAAAAAAGAAAATCAAAACTTCCCGCAAATGCTGTTTATTTAAGACAAATCCGGACATTTTCAAAGAGGCAAAAAACAATGTTGTTGTCTAAAACAGACGCTGATGCACACTAATTATTGCTGACAAATGTCACACCTTTCCAATGAAGTAGGTAATCGCTTCCAAGATCAGCCACAACTTGCAGGTGGCGCCATCTGCTGAAAACGGACCGAATTAATTTGTATTTTGACAGACTTATGTAGCCCTTCCTCGAATTCATCCTCTTCTGCAAAGGCTTCACATTCGTCTTGGTGTTAATTGAAGAGTTTTACCAGTCTTTATTGAACCAATGCTAACTCCAAAGGCTTATATACATACTCGTATATATGTAGTAATTATCGTCCCGAGGGTATTTCCTTCTTTTGTTAAATTTGCGGCCTGAATGGTGGCTGTGGTCTCGGCTTAAAACGCGCTGCAATTATTATAGATTATTGAGCAAATGTTGATTTCTAGAACTCCACCCAAAAGTGAAAAACCTGTGTCGACATTCATCTTGGATTCCCCAAATTTTGAGGCCAGCTTTTCTTTATTATTGACTTACTTGTCTGTTTGTCAAGATGTTTCTACCGGGAGTAGCTACTAATCAACAGTCATGAACTTCATTCCTAGGACTAGTGCTAGGATATAAAATTTTTGTTAGCTAACGCAAAAGTACCAAAAAAAAAGAAGCAGAATAGCAACGTGACAGTACGGTGCAGTGTGGTGTTATCCGCAGTGCTAATAAAGACGGATAAGATTTAATATATTCTCTAGTGCTTCTCTAGGTTTTCGTATTAAATCTGCGTCAGGTGTAAGTGATAGCATTTCTTCTCAAAAGCTTTCCATCACACCCTATACAGGCAACCACCGTTCGAGTGCCCTGTCTCTTATTCCCGCAGGTCTCCTTCTGAAGGATACGCCAATATGCTGAGCTAAGGACGTCAATTAGTTCCACTTTTCATAATCGACAGCTTAGTGTTGCTAATTTTTTGCTCTCCACTGTTCATTTAAAGGAGGACGACCGACCCCTGAGTGATGCGCATGGAGGATGTGCAAATATAAAATATTTAATTACAGCAACTAATGAGTTCAGGACCCATCGCATTTAATTTACCTCTCCCATTGCCATCGCTACCCCTATTTACTTAAGCAGCTCTCAGCGGCATCGACAGTTGGCGGCGCGGTGGTAGCGGTGGAAAATTAGCGACAATTTGAGCAGTCTTGAGTGCGCACAGAATAAGCACATCACTGCGGCTGCTGGTGTGGGACGAGAAATGCGAAATGAAATAAATTAACAATTCCAAGAGGACTACGAGTATACAGACTGTAAAACAATGAGGGGCTCTGATGTGGGGAGGATACGCGTGGATTATTATAACGCACGCTCTTATCCTTCGCTTCGAGGGCTCTTCAACTTGCAATGGCAAACAGTCAGAGCCGGCAACGTTGGTTCTATGCGTGCGACAATGCCACTTAAGTGGGCCCTTGAAAGTCCTCTTGAAAGCCTGGTCCTTGTGTCACGCACTCGTTCCCCCCGTTGATTAGGACTATCATATCTCTGAGTATCATTAGCTGGCAGCAACAAATTAAATCTCTCTCTCTCTTTGCGACTTCATCGAGTGTCTCGCAGTGGGTGGATATGAGTGGATTGCTTATCGCGAATTCCGCCGTAAGGGTGGGAGATTTCCAATCAAACGCAAAGCAATTAGATGAATTGAAGATCCTTCGGCGCTCGATTTAATGGTTATTTGTCCGCTTCTCCTCCCGCGCGCTTGATTGACCGAAGGTTCACGCAAAATGTCAACGTCTCTAAATGTCTCTGTTAAGCGGGAGCTTCACCCATTTCAATTAAAAGCCTCGAGCAATGTCCTTTCAGGAATTCGCTCTCCTGTTTCTGTGCCACTTCGTGACTGTTATTCGCGAAGAATCCAATTCCGTGCAATACTTTGTTTTACTTTTTTTTTTTCCATTTTCTCAATTTTTCCTTTTTTTTATGTATATCCTCGGTGTACTTACAATTCAAGGATATCTATGTCCTTAATGTCCTTATTGCTAGTTGGCACGATGACAATAACATTATTTAATAGGTATCTGAGCTAAAATAGCTGCTAAGTGAGTTTTTCATGGTTCATTTGAGGAAGCGGGCGGCTGGGGCGAAGCCGATGATTCAGTTGCGTTCACTGAAGGAGGACAGGTAAACTAATTGGAATTTCATTATGCGTGCTACTGTTTCGATGTTAAGCGAAATTAATTGTTTACTTAAATCGATTTTATGTTCGGAGCAGTAAAATGAGCAAAAAGTAATTAGCACGGGGGGTCTCGTAGTACTTCAATGGAATTTAAATATAAATTTCGAGGCAAAGGCATTCCAATCTTATTGCTACAAACTGGACCACAACATTATTTGGTGATGTTATGTTCTGGTGTCTACGAGTATTGTTTTATGATATAATTTTTCATTTGAAACTTGAAATGTAGGTGATATTAGGAATTGACTGTTTAATCTTCTTTAATATGCACTTTCATCTCGTCATGTTACGAGTACCTATGGCACCCTGGTGTGGTCAAGAAAATAATCATCTTCGGGGCCATCACAAAGAAACAAAGCTTGGCATGCATTGGCGGTACCAGTGTAATGACACTGCCAATAATACCTACGCTAATGGCAGAACTCGAGGGTTTACTCAACGTGCTTCCATTAGACGTTTCCATAGAGCAGATTGCGGCTGAAAGAACTCTGAGTATCAGCCAACCGAAGGGCCTTAGGTAGTGTAATAACTACTGACTACAGAACGCCCTACCACGATACCTATTCCTATCTATATCTGGGTAAAGAGAAATGTGATAATTGGACAGCGTCAAGCATACAATCTATGGCCATCTAGATGTGATGGTGATGGGTTCAAGATGGATGTTGGCCACACTTTGGGCCTTTCCAACTCAATTAGACTTACATGCCAGAGCAGCGTTTCAAAACGGTGGTTATAAAGGGTGTCCCAAAATGCACAAAACATTTAAATTTTGCTCCATTTGTGCGGAAAAGTGCTGCCAACAAAAAAAAAAAAAAAAGACAGCGTGACAGCTGACAGTTCAGGGTTATTATTTTCATTGCTGAGCAATATTTTAAAAATAATGAAGATTTGGCAGCTACAGTTCGTAATTTTCGTACAAAATATAGTCGGAATAGTGATTTAACTTCATCAACTGCGAAGAGATTAATTTAAAAATTCAGGGAGACTGTGCAGGCCCTTCAACAACTCGTTCAACACAAAACATCGAAGCAGTTCGTGAGAGTGTTGTTGAGAGTCCAAGAACATCAATTCGGCACTGTGGTCAAGAATTGGACATTTCGAAGAAGCTCTCTACAGCATATTCTCATGAAAGATTTGCATCTTCATGCATACAAAGTGCAATTGACTCAAGAACTGAACCCTACTGACCATGCACAGCGAAGAGAGTTCGTTGAATGGATTATTGAACAAGTGGATGCTGATTTTTCAAAAAAAATCATCTTCAGCTATGAGGCTCATTTTCATCTTGATGGCTTTGTTAATCGTCAAAATTGTCGACTTTGTGGCTCAGAAAATCCACGAGTAATTGTTGAGAAATAAATGAATCCATTACGTGTCACTGTTTGGTGCGGATTTTGGGCTGGAGGCATCATTGGACCATTTTTCTTTGAAAATACGGCTGGTCAGGCAATAATACTTGTAGTTAATGGTGCTCCCTATTGGGACATGCCTATATTGCAAGATACGACATGTGATTTCAACAAGATGGTGCCACATGCCATACAACCCGAGAAACAATTCAATTACTGGATGAGTCACTTCCTGGTCGTCTAATTTCCCGTTTTGGTCGCTCAGATCATGCGATTTAACGCCGTTGGACTTTTTTCTTTGTTTTTTTTTTTTAAATTTAAGGTTTATGCCAACAGGCCTACAACCGCCCACGTTTTGAAGGAGCAAATTGAGCTCTGTATCAACGAAATTCAACCACATTTATGCAAAACGGTTATGGAAAATTTCGACAAAAGTGTCCGTATCAGCAGAGCCGTGGATGCCATTTACCCGATATGCTATTCCATACATAATTGCCCGAACATAATGAAGAAGCGCTGCAGCAGATGAAGTAGCTGTAGTACAAACTGTCAAATAAGTTGCTCACTGAAGTAGTAATGCACGTACACAATGGTGAAGCGTAGCTCGATTGCACAAGCTGTCAAAACGGAAAGATAATTGCGCTGTGTTTCGTGAAAATATTTTTTGTGGCGGATTTGTTTTATAATAATGACTGAGGAAGAAGAAATCGCATGCTATGAATATCTCCGTAAAGAAATTTTTTTTTTTTTTTTTTTTAATTTTAAAAATGTAGCGCGGCTCGTTCGGAAGTTGAAGTTGACTCAACTTGTGCTGCAGCTTCGCATTGCGATCGTGCTATATGGAGTGCGTGTATTTCAACTTTGTCAGCGTTGCGTACTGCAGCTTCAGCAACCTTAGCATGAAGTAGATAATAAGACGATGGAGTTCGCTTAATACAATAAAATTGTGGCCACTTCACAGTAAAGCCAGAACCGACAAATTCCCTTGTCTATTCTTGCAGAATTAGGTTAGAAGGGAGGACTTGCCACCAAGAAGACAAACTTACCAAAACTTATTTCTAAATGCGCATTTACATATGTGCTTACATTCTACAGAACGTTTGATGGCTCTGTTGTAGATGCCGGTACGTGCAGACGTTATAAAGTGTTTTGAGGCATATTATATACAGTGGCTCACGAAAATATTGGGACGTTGATGTTTAGAGACTTGTTCCTTGTAAATTTAAAAAAAAAAAACACTAAAACGATTTAAAATTTAAACTCATACAAACATTATTTACGTTCTTTTTATATAAAACTTCAGAAAAATGAGAATATTCTCGAACACTGTAAAAATCAAACCAAGAAAATGTTATTCAGACATTAAAATTGCGTCACGAAAGTATTGGGTCATTCGGTGATAGCTTTTGGGAGAATGTTATCTTCAGTGATGATAGCAAATTTAATCTTTTTGGCTCTGATGGCAGAAATTATGTATGGAGAAAATTAAACACCGAATTCGATTCTAGGAACACCAAACCAACTTTCAAATATGGTGGAGGTTCCGTTATGGTTTGGGGATGTATGGGAAGTGCAGGAGTTGGAAAACTAGTCTTTATAGATGGAAAAATAGGCAGTGGAAATACATAGACATTTTGAAATCCAATCTAAAAGAAAGTGCTTCAATATTGGGAATTGAGGACACCTACTTTTTCCAACAAAACCAAGACTCAAAAAACACCGATCTCAATACAAGGCTTTGGTTGCTGTACAACACCCCAAACACACTGGAAACACCTCCTCAAACCCCAGACTTGAACCCAATCGAGCATTTGTGGTCTATTTTGGGAAAAAAGGTGGCCGCAAGGTAGCCGAAAAATATATCTAGACTAAAGGAGGTGCGGCAACAGGAATGGGGTCAACTTAGTGAAATCAATGCAAAAACGCATAGAACATGTCATTAAGCAAAAAGGATTTGCAACATAGTATTAGCATCAAAATTATTATCCAAATATTATGAAAATTTTTCGGCATCTGTCTTAAAGAAAATTTCAAAGCCTAAAATTTTGACCACAATAATATTTTTTGCATTTTTTGTGGATTTTGTTAAACGGATTTCATTTAACTGAAATCCGACGGTGTTCTTATTATAAATATCAACACACCAAATTGAATGTCAAACCTATACTTGTCATACGCCAATTTCCCAAGGACAGTGAAAGAAATGTTCCTGTAGCCAAACATGAAAAAATGCTGTAATTTCTTATCGCACAAGCGAATTTGCATTATGGGAATTTTGCTCTAGGCACACATTTTTTGTGCACAATTCCAATCCATATAAAAGGAACGGCGATATACATATTGGAAGACACACGCAGTCCATGTTAACCTTAAGCTGAGATGAGCACGTGCAACTCATTCCAGAATACAAACAAGTAGTTGAAAGATATTTCTCGATTTTGTTTCATTTCTGCAACAATATTAGTAAAAGATATCGTTTTCAATAAGTGCAAGATTGTTTTAGAAATATTTGTAATAAATGTATACTTGGAATGTTTTTGAAAAGAAATTGTGTGTTCGCTTGATTACGTGCTCCTATGGACGAGCCGCCGATGCATCACATAAGTCTACTCTGTGAGGTTCCTGACAAAAACATACTTAACATGGTCCCTGATTCTCTGCCCAAACTATTCTAGGTAGTTTGGCAGAACGCTTGAGATTCTTTGCCGATCTGGAAGAAAGACAATCATGTTATTACTGAAGTTGATGTCGGCGTCGTTGGACCCAACTATAAAATTTCCAAATGACTTGAACCTGCCAGATACAGTGCGAGGTCTGGCATTAAGGGCACATTCATAGATAGCCGAGTGCTACCTCAATACTCTTCAGGCTTTTGATCATTTGGAACCGTTCTTAGCTTCAGAACCTTTCAGGTGAATCCCAGAATCCAGAATCTTCAAAATTGTTAAAGATTTGATACAATTAGACTTTAAAATGTCTGCTTCGTATGTATCTTAACCCGGCTTATCACTTGAGGCGTATCATTACATCGACTTGTTTCGGTTTAACTATCATACAATACATAGCTTAAGTCGCACGAAACATCCTGCCATGGCAAAGGAATCACTGAAAAACATTATATTACCAAATAGTGTCAGACTACCGATTAGTGGGTAAAGTTAATTGAAAATTACCATACTGTCCACGATCTATGTATTATCTTTGAAAATAAAATCCAACGGGCCAATTATACAGCACTAACGAAGCCCGTAAACTTTCTAAAACTTCTGCGAAGTCATTCCACGTAACCCCAGCACAGTACAGTCAAATTAACTGACTAATTAACAAAAGCATTACATTTTTCTCGCCTCGACGCGGAATCTACGACTTTGTCTGTCCAAAGACGGAGAACCTGCCTTCCCCCGGAACAGCATAGGTACTCATTGCATCCACTGCTGCGCTCAGCGTGGAAACCAATAAAATTCAAATAGGAATTTACCATCCTTACGTTTTAACAGCAGCAACACTGCCACCTGGTCGTATTGGTCCTTATCTACAGATAGGTACTCGTAGCTCTGTACCGCTTGATCGCGCGCCTAACAAAACGTAAAGATGTTGACGAGAAAACGTGACCAAACGGTAGCAGGCGAACAGTGGCAGTACATCGGTCCCGCTGTACTTGTCCTCCTACTCCGAACAATGTTTTGCTTGATTGCAACAGTGCCAGCCAACATGATAGTGCGCTGTACCCTCTCCCGTTCCGGCGCGGCTATCTTCCCAACAATACAACAACGGAGCCGTGAATAATTTCCCATTTTGATAAGCGATCTGATTTGCAGGCGAATGAGGAGGGACTCTAGGAGAAGCCATAACCATTTCCCAAATTATCGTAAATAAAAAATTATTACAATTAAAGTTACACTCTCTGGTGCGCTCCCCCAGTGTGGTATGCTGGTATGCAAGGCGTCCCATGAGCGGGGGGCAGCATCCACAATGGATAGCAATCAACAATGAACTGCTGCTCTACCTACCCCGGTCTTATGAATTTAAATAAGTTAAAAATCTTAAACAAAGCAGGAGCTATAGAAGCAGCAACAGCCACCGGCAGCACAGGTAATTGAAAACCAAATTCAAAGTGGGGCGCAGGAGATGGCCTGTCCCACCACATGCAGAAGGAACTCGCTCCTGGAAAAACCACCCAACAGAGTCGTAAAGAATATAATTTGAAAAGTTGACTTTGTTTCCCTCATTTCCCGCTGTTCTTTCTGCAATATCGCAGCACCAGCTACCAGGGAACAACGACGATGACGACAATGGTGACTTTTGTCACTGCAGCAGCAACACATAGCAAAGCCTGGCCTCGTCTGAGGTCTGGGCAATAAACGAATTTCGAACGTGAGCTGATCTAGATGTACGATTGCCAGCGTGGCACAGGGTGGTGGTGCTGGTTCAGCACCAAGGGCTCCCCCAAAAGGGAGGATGGTACCGTGCCGTGCCGTGTCATATCGTACCATATCCGAGTGCATATGCATTACAATGAGCAGCGGGATAAATTATTTACAGAATTTTATTGGAAACGTGCAATACGGGAATTGTTCACCTTGGTTAACCCGTTCTCCTGCAGGAGGGGCGCTGCTGCTGCCTGTGGAGTAATAAAGTTTAGAATAAGAATGCAAGAGTGTCCCCAGAGGTCGCTACAAAGCTGCTGTATGAGTGTGGGAGTGTGTATGAGTTGTGTTAGTTAAGGGTATAGACCGAAGGACAGAGTTATGATAAGGGGGAGCTAGTAAGAATTTGTACAATCTAAATGGAGCGAAGGGTTGATAGCCTGATAGACTTGAAATGTTTATGGCTTGGCTAAAAGGGCGAAGAATTCGAGGAATCTCACTCGTTGCAATAGCGTGGCAACAAAACTGGAACAGAAATGTGAAACGGAAACTTGTGGTTCGGGCTTTTATGTTTCGATTGAATGAAAGGGGATATCAGTTGCATTCGTGAATAATTATCACTGACTTGCAGTTGAATGTCTTACTTTGGATGTGGCTTCTTGGTTGCATGTTGCACGAGAATATTTCAATAGTTTGTACGTATCAAGGGGAACTGTCGTTGGGATATCAATTTGAGTTAGAACTTCGAAAGATGAATTGCATTCTGAAAAATGTCGCCGACTTGAATGCTATTCAGTGATCAATCAGCTCATCAGCTTTTTGTGGATATACTTCTCCTATGGGTGCAATTGGTGGTATCAAAGGGAACTACTTTGAGATTCAGTGTAAACAGTTTGCACAGACTGCCTTTTGCTGCCTAGAAGCGTATAAATGAGGCTACACAAATATCTAAGTAGCTCTGCACTGAAAAATTTCGCTCCCACTGATTTTGTTGCAAAATCTAAAAACTAATGGTATGATTGCACCTGTGAGTGTTAATAAAGGATTTAGCTATTCACATATAGTGTTTCTGTTGTGTAATGTGCCATTTTTAGTATTGCGCCGAGCCTTATACAAAAATGTTGGTGCTGCACAATTTTTTATAGCTAAAACAGCATAGGGAGATACAAATTAAGAACTGCAAATATTGTAATTTGCCCACCACATGAGTAATGGTTATTTTGATTGCTAATTCTACTGTTTACGTTACATCCTTGCTGTTTTAGAAAAGTTCGGCAAAAGTTATTTAAAAATAGTATTTCAGGCATCTACAAAGCAATTTTAATTGTAAATATATTTTTTTCAATTTCCCAATAAAAATAGCGAGGACAGCTATTTATGAAAATAGTTGCTATTTTCCATAGCTAATTCTCCAATTTTCATTCCACATGAATAGCAAGAACAGCTAATTGATAGCTAATTCTGCTATTTGCATTACAACTACGGTTTTAAAAAAATGTCAGTAGAAGTTATTTAAGCATAACAATAGCAACTTGTACAACATTTGTATTTCTTTGGCGTAAATACGTTGTGAAAATTAAATTTTGATCGGGCTTTTCTTTTATTGTTATTGCATAGTGTCGCCGTTACTCAGTAGTTAATGTTTTGGACTACTAACCTTCAAATCCCAGAAAACTCCAAAAAGCCTCCGAGAGTAAAATTGTCATTACGAAGCTTCTCAATCATGCCGTTCAGAAACAGTAATAAAAACTGTAGATCTATGCAGAGAATATAAAATGACGTTTGCCATAGCGAATAACAACATCGCCGTAGCTATGATGGTTGAGGAATTAAATCAACACGTCGATGGCCTTAACTTCGACTCTTCGGCCTTGCGACTCTTTTTTATATTGAGTTACTACAAAAATTAATTAAGATTGACGATAATGACTATTTTTCACAGAATATACACCTATTTGCCTATATAGCTTAAGCAGCTAAATAGGTGTTTTAATAACAGCTATGGGAGATAATCTTCTCTCAGACTTGAACCACTTGTCAACTTATTGCATTAATTGACATACAAAACTGAGATCTGTTGCTTACACCTCAATCATAGAGAGGCCCGAAGAGAATTGCAAGTGCCGAGTTTACTCCGAGATTGAACTATGACTTATAAGCCCCACCTAACCAAAGCTTCATAATAACCAAACCAAATCCTAGTTTGATCGCCACACCAACAAGATTGACTCCCAACTGAACACCACCATGAGGCTAATATCTGACACTCTAAGACCAGTCCCAGTTAAATGGGTCCCCATGCTTTGCAAGATAGCCTCTCCCGACCTCTGGAAGAATCTTGGTCATCTTTATGGGCTAATTACGGCAAACAAAGTCCAATATTCAGAAACGAAAACAGGGAACCTGAATTTGCAACCTAAACTGGATACGGACTTCTACTGGAAGATGCAACGGTACCTTAGATAGGTAGGGTCAAATTACCGACCCGGAATGTCCATGCTACTTACCAGGGCTGTCTTATATGGGTACCGTAGACGATATTAGCACCTATTAACAGAAGCCGTTTAATGGCTTGTATCCCTATTTTTATCAGCTATTTTTACAGCACATACTTGGAAGAAAAATAGCTGTTGGTGCCTCAAATTTGTTCAGTGAAGCTAGCCATGAAATAAAACCAACTAGTTTTTATTATTTTTTTTTTTTTTTTTGCAAGTGGAGGTAAAGATCTCGAAAGACACTAAGACTTCTACCTTCTTTTTTCCTATTACTTTTATGCGCTTTATTTTCTGGGTGGCTAAAGCGAAAGGTTTAACCCTTCTAAGTTTTCTTACTAAATGATTGGTATTTAGAAGATGTACCACTTCATCGTTGTCGTGGTTTTGGAGAAAAAGTTTGGGCCTCCTAGCGGACTTCTTGATTCCAAAATCAATTGCCTCTACGCCTAGGTCTCTGTGTAGGTCTATATTTCGATTGTACCACGGAGCACTAACAATATTTCTAAATACTTTATTCTGAAATCTTTAGATGCATTCCATGTTTGACTTTAATGTACATCCCCAAAGCTGTATCCCGTAGGTCCATACCGGCTTCAGGATTTGCTTATACAGAAGTACTTTTTTTGAAATACGTAAATACTGGGACATTAGACTGATTTTTGTGAAATGAATGTGTACTGACTTAAGTTCATTCAGTTTTATTTGCCTTATCCAGGTATTTATATTATTTATTGGCCGTTGAAGGTTTTCTGTAGGTTTTTGTATTTGCGTTTCCCACTGTCAGTATAGCAATATCATTTGAAAATGTTGCTGCGGTTGTGTTTTCGCTCAGTGGTACGTCGTTTGTGAATAACAAATAAAGTGTAGGTCCTAGTACACTGTTCTGTGGCACACCAGCTTTATTCATACTCATTCTCTTGCTTAATCCTAAAAAATCGGTTACTTATGTAGAATTCTAGAATGGTGCAGAATTGTTAAGGTAAACATCTTTTCAATTTAGCTATAAGTTCTTTGTGCCACATCCTATCGAAAGCCTGAGCTATGTTCAAAAATATTGCGGAACAGACTTTTTTTTCCTCCAAAGCAATTTCTCTTTTGTATGTTATTATGTGAATTGGATCCATCGTAGAATGCCTATTTCGGAGTCCGAACTAATGTGATGGCATCAGAGGTTTTTAATTTATTACAAGTAAAAGTCTTTTAAGCAGGAGTTTCTCAAACAGTTTTGAAGTCATCGGTAGCAAAGATATCGGTCGATACGATGTGACTTCAGAAGGTGGTTTGTCTGGCTTCGGTATCATAATTACGTAGGGTATCTAAGTAAAAGGGAAATTGATGACTGCACGATTAGTGGTCAATGATTTTGGATCAGAAAAACTAAATCATTTGATTAGCAATTTAATAATTTTTTCATCGCCTAATATCATTTTTTCATCAATAAAAGAATAAATTATTTTATCAGCAGAATATAATTTTTACATTAGCAGAAGCTACAGAATATTGAAGGAGTTTTTCTTTCTGTTCAACGATTACTTTATCTGCTGATCAAAAATGCGTCATGTGCGAGTCGGGCCTGGAGCGGTTAGTGTTTAGTACCGCTTTTTAACTGTATAATAATTTGGTTTCATCGTTAATCTGAAGAAAGGGTAGACGGTAGGTAGACGGTTTTACTTTCGTCAAACAATTTTCAAAATCAGACGGAGTGTGACAATAATGTGGGGGCAGGTCTTTTAAACAAAATATTTAAATCATCTCTCTTTGTCGATAAGAATATCTGAACAGATTTTGATGAAATATGCTCGCAAGTTAAGACCCACACGTTGTCCGGTATGAAAATAATCTGAATTGAATGAGGTGGTAAGACATGGGGAAGAGTTCTAAAAATCTCATAACGGACTTTGATGAAATGATTGGGCCATGAGTTAGGTCGAACATGTAGAAGTGCATCCTTTTTGCCTTGGTTTTCAAGTTCAATATGATGGGGTTGAAAAATATTTCTATTTTCGTGGGGTACATTATGCTCCCAAAAGTCTACAAAATAGTTTTTAAAACTTTTTTTTTTTTTCCGAGGGTAGGTAAAAAAATCTTCATGAAGACACTATGAGGATCGATAGCTCGTGCTCATAGTAGTGTGAGATTTTTACTCACTAAAAAAACCTCCCTTCGTGATAAATTTCTTTGATTACTACAACTAAGTTTTGACTTATCCAGCAGTTTTTCTTTCACGAATTAAGATCATTTGGCAGGTCCCTTCCATTGAAAGTCCCTGCTTGTTCCGCAAATTAGGCGCGGTTTCTTGCTATCGCGTTAAGTCGAAAGGTTTAGTCCTTTGTAGACGACGCAGTAGATTCCTCTCATCTAGAATTCGAAGGACTTCATTATTAACGTGTCTGTCTTTATGCTTACGCGCGTAGTTTTTGATTTCATGTTCGACTGTTGCAATCTAAATCTCTATGGATATCGCTATTTCTAATAAACCACGGTGCATTAACTATTGATCTTAGCACTTTATTTTCAAAAGTTTGTAAAATATTGACATTACTTATTTTGGTACAACCCCAAAGTTGTATTCCATATGTCCATATCGGCTTTAACACTTGCTTGTATAAAAGCAGTTTGTTCTCTATATTAAGCTTGGAATGTTTTTCAAGTAACTAGTACGTTTCCCTGTATTTGGTTTCTAGTTCTTCACGTGCGGTTTCCACTTCAGCTTAGCATCAAGTGTCATTCCAAGATACTTAGCCTCGTTTGCAAGTGGAATTTGAACCGAGTTTGAAAAGATCGGCAAATTATTTATTTTCTTACAAGTAAAATTGACATGAACAGATTTGTTTTCGTTTAAAGCTAGTCGCCAAATCTTTGTCCATTCATTTACTTTATTCAATGCTTCTTGCAATTTTTCAGTCGTTTCTTCGATCGTTTTACCCATTGCCAGGATGGCAGTGTCGTCGGCAAATGTAACTAATTCGGTGCCTTTTTCTTGCGGTATATCGCGAGTATATAATAGGTACAAAAGCGGTCCAAGGACACTTCCCTGCGGCACCCCAGCCCTTATTTCTTTAAATTCTGAATATTCATTTCCGTGTTTGACTCGGAAAAGACGATTCGTCAAGTATTTTTCCAGAATATTATATAAGGCAGAACTTATCGTAATTTATATTTCAATCCTTCATGCCAGACCTTATCAAAAGCTTGAGAAACATCAAGGAATACGCTCGAGAAAATCTTTTTTTCTTCGTAAGCTTTCTCATTTAAATTAGTTATTCTATGCACTTGGTCTATTGTTGAGTGCTTGGTTCTAAACCCAAACTGGTGATTGGGAATAAGAGATCTTTAAGACTGTCTTCCACCATGCACTTTATTTATGCAAAATGTCAGCACTCTAGCTCTAATGGTTCAAAAGTTACAAGCGTGTGACAAACCGCCAGACAGACAAACAGAAACCGTGTGGCATCCATTACTGTTCCGTTTTATACAATCCAGGTATTGAACACTAAAAATTATTTGTTGGAGATTGGAGAATTGTTGCGGATGATTTTTTTATTTTGCTGATCATTTAATTACTTAGCTGATCACTAATAATATTAGCGTTTTGTGCATAAAACAATGAGAAATTAAACAGTTTGCAGGTTTAAAATGCTAAAAAAACTCAAACTTGTCCGTGTACGACAAAAGTACTTTTCTTCGAATGGCATATACTTTAATTCTTTCAAAGATGTGCAACTTATGTTCCGTTTCGCCTATACTTTGACAACTACGAGTAAATGGAAAGACAATTTAGACATTAGTGGTCACTAATGTGCACTTACTAATCAATTAGAACTTCACAATCAATTCGATTTTACGACCGCATCGATGAAATACAAATACCTGATTAGTTCGGCTTTCCAGAATAATCTCCTCTCTACCACCAGTTGGATAGATGAAGGCGCCAAAGGTATTCATACTTGAACAACCTTCGGTGCTATTACTTTCTCATTAGTTTCTATTAATTAATGCACCCTACGAGGTGGGGCTGTTAAAATCTTTACGATCACGTGTGTCGTGCAGATATCGTAATTAAAATCGAACATACATAGATTTCACTTAATTAGTGCCGCAGTTAAATTGCCACCCTATTGCCTGCGATCGTTGCTCGCTCCATTCTCCTCGAGAAGGATCTGGCTAGATGCCAACGATTAGAAATTATTTTCGTTCGTCTCAGGGTATTCAAATCACCATGGGGCATGTTCATTGGCGCTGTTAACGACCGACATGACCAAAGTATACGAATTAATTGTTCACATTTGTATTGCGCCTCGCGGGACGTTTGAGTGCATTCGCCTACGGTGCACTCAACAAATCATTGCACTTATGACCAGCATGATCTAAAAATATAAAAATTATTGTCGTTCACTCATAAATAAATGGCAGAGTCCACCACGAAAGGTGGGCGGATGTGGCGCACTGTGAGCAATAAATTCAGATGCTCTCGCCCTGCCCCCACTGGTGTAATCAACATTATTCTACATTAGCGGGCGTTAATTACTTAATGAACAAATAATTTAATTTGATTTATTAGTGCACCGGGGAAAAAAGGCTCGCTACAGCAACCGGTGGTAACTTAAATCAGCCATCATCGCCATCAACGATGCCCTCGATTGGCCAATCTATTGTCACTTCATGTCCACTGCGGGGCTGCCCGTGCGCTAAAAGCCAGATAAACTTTGTTTTCGTTGGCCATGGGGGCGCAATCAACCGAAATGGATGGTGTAAGTTTCTACTTTAGCCAGAGCTCAACCCTTCAGGGAGATCAAGTGAACTTACGCACACTGGGCTGCCCGCTGCTTTACCTTACTACCTCTCGTCCTTGTCGGACAGACGACAGAAAAAGAGAAGAGGGAAAACTTTTCGAAATTATTTCCGCCGTTGGAAAAAGAATTTCTAACGAAGCGCGCGCTTTATTACTCGTACTCGTCGAGGTCAGAGGGATGCAAACGGAAAACTTGCTTTTGGTTCAAATTAAAAGGATAACCCATGCGGCGAGCATTTCCTTATGAAAAAGTTTTCCTGTAATCGACAAGGAAGATGGTTAAGCGGCGAGTTCGGTGGGGCATTTGGTCCTGGTGCATGAATAAAGTATGATTTCTTAGAAACCGGGATGAAACTTTATGCAGCGGCCAATATTAAATTCCAAAACTCGACTTAACAGAGGAAAAAGTTGTTTTAAAGTTCACCGCAGTGGTGATGCAGTGCAATGGGGTCTGGCTTTGAGCATTGGAAGAATTAAAAATTCCTTTTTAGTGGTAATTTTTCGCTTTAAGGTATTTATGATGGACATTAGGGGTTAGAGTTATCTGCAAGAGTCTGTAGCTTGAGAGGGTTTCTGAGGTGTGAACATGATTGCATGCATAACATTCGAGTAATGTATGACGGCTTCAAAAAGTGAGAGCTAGAACTCAAGTTGCAATGGAATTTTATGGTTTGGACCCATTTCTATCACAAGCATTTCCACTAACTGGCAGCTTGCTGAATAGCAGAAATACGAAATTTGTTACGAATGTCGGTCGTACATAGACATATTTGCCATCAAAAGTTAGAGACCCACTTACGACAGCTCATCGAAGCAAAGGTGCTTTGTTACCCTCAGTACAACCAAAAGGTAAGGATGGCATCTATTGGTGAGCTCAACACTCGGAATGGAGAAGCAGAAGTATGAAATATCAATGTTTGAATTCACGAGCAGTATAGAAAATAATTTTCCATCATGAACAAGAGCATGTCAGGGTGCAGTTCGTTGGAGAAAAAGTGGAGGGAATTTATATACTCCTAGTTCCGAGACTGTCCTCAAACCGCGAGGAATTGGAAAGTGTTCGATAGAACACTCAGTCTCAGATTATTGAATTCAAAGTTTCCCATCGCGCCATCTTAGATGAGGTCTTCCTTTACCGCATTGTCTCTCGGAGATGGATTCGTAGACTTTTCGAGCCGAAGCATTGATGTCCATTCGTTCTACATGTTCTAACCACCTTAGTCGATAAAATCGAACTCTTTTGAGTAGGTCCATATTGCTGTACAACCGGTATAGTTCGTTATTGAATCTTCTCCTTCATTACCCTTCGATACAAACGGGACCAAAAATCACTCGAAGAATTTTTTTTCAAAGCAACCGAAGGGTGCTTCCATTCGCCTTTGATGACGTTCACACTTGTGCGCCGGCAGCAAGAATAACCTCTGCCCTGGCAAGGGTCATGCCAAATATTGGAGGACCTAAACAGAAGAAGGGATTGCTCTTAGCAAGAGTTGAGACGTCGATGATGCTTTACGGTTGCCAAATATGGGCAAGTGCCATGAAGACGAAATCGCACAGAAGGAAGATGGAGGCGGTCTACAGAACCAAAGCCTTGAGAGTATGCAGCGCCTTTCGAACAACCTCCTACGACGTTGCTGGAAAGAAGCCGAACGGAAATATCGTGCCAACAGGACAGTGATGTCAACAGCGACGAGTCGAAGTAACACTGAAGTACCGCCAAGAACAATCCTCGAAGAATGGCAAGAGAGATGGAACTTTTCTGACAAAGGCAGATGGCAGCAATATATAGGTAGACTTTTGGAACAATAGGAAGCATGGAGAGCTGAACTTCTATCTGACGCATATGCTTACTGGTCATGGATGTTTCAAAGCCTACCTCTATAGATTTAGACTCGAAGATAACCCTTATTGCCTAACGTGTACGGAAGCAGTCGAGGATGCAGAACACATCATGTTCCATTATGCACGATACCAGGAAGAACGTACCTTGTTGGCAAACAGACTGGGTGTGGACTTAATACCAGAGAACACCACCAGACGGATGACGGGCACGAAAGAAGTTTGGGAAGCAGTAAGCGAAACTGTGGCTACCATCATGAAAGAACAACGAAGGCGGGAGCGATAGCGAAACGTCGCGCAGACTGCTGCCAAAACGAACGAGCCGAGTATGTAAGGCTGAAGCCCCCCTCGCGATGAAATGCTTGACAGCAGTGCGGCGAGGACCAGGGGTAGGAGGGGGACGAGTTTAGTGGGCGGAAATCCCAAACTACTATTACTGGGCACGGACTCAGTTTCGTTTTTGAAAGATTCCCACCTCCCAACGCAAAAAAAAAACACTTCTGCGCTATATAGGAGGATTGGGATGATGAGGGTCTTATAAATAGAATTAATCAAGTTAAGCCTTGCACGTTTAGTGTTCCGTACCGTCATTTTAACTGTACCTTAATTTGTGTTGCTCGTTACTTTCCCCTCACTTTTCTATCATTTTTGCTCAACGATAACTTAAACCCAATCTCAGAGCGCTTTAATTTTCGTAAAGTAGATTTCGCCAAACTCAATAGCTGTTACTTTGTAATATTAGTACCGTCTCTACACTTTTACCCATCGACAATGCCCTCGCGATTTTCTATGCTAACATCTTTGCTGTTTTGTCCAATAAGGCACCGGCCTTACCTGCCTAAAAAAAAATTGCGCATCTTCTTCACTCTGGTATAAGAAGGAGTTACGCTCCCTTCGTAGAAAAAAACTATGGCAATCTTATCTTAAATCCAAATCTGACTTTTGTAAGTACAATACTTTCCCGCATATACCAATTTCTCTGAGCTTTGTGAAAGCCTCTATCTAGATTACCTAGATTGAATGCAAATCAATCTAATTGCCGGCCCTAAGAGATTTTTTCAATTTGTTATAGTCAAACAAAAATCTGACGGCTATCCACCTACTCTCCTCCTAAAAAAATGTCCAACTTATTCGCCCACTTCTTAGGCCAGTCGTTTGCTGATCACATTCTTGACCTGACCTTAACTACTTCTGTTATTCGAACAACTCTGCACAAAACTCTTTTGTCTCCGTGGATATAAACCCGTCGAGCTAGCTGATACAACAATCTGTGCCAACTGTGCGGATGAGGAGGAAGATATAGAACACTTCCTCTGCTACCGCCCTGCAACATCGAGGTTAAGACTGAAGATACTGGGATCCCCAAGGATACCAGATCTAACCCACCCCAGTAAGAAAGGAATCGGTGATATATTGGACTTCGCTAGACGAGCAAGATGATTTCCTGATCACTATATGACATAGTCTCCTTTTGGTACTCCCCATGATCCCAATACCTACATCAAAGTACAATTCCTACAGTTCGATAGACAAGGGTAATATAACGGGCCCAATGGATGCCTAATTGAAGAGCATAAGCTCACCCTCTTAAACCAACCAACCAATCAACTCTGGTCCAGATGGCATCCTCGACATAGAATTAAAAAAGTTTGTGAATCATCTGAGCCTTCACTTGTTCAACTTTCAATCTCCCAAGGCAATTTTTCTCAATTTTGAAAGACGTTTACATTACCCCTATCCACAAAAGAGGGTGCAAGAGCGAAGTTTCTAATCATCGTCCAGTTGCTAAGCTCTCAAAACATCGTCACGTGCAAGCCAATCGTCTTCACAAACACGAATTCCTTAATGGTAGGCCAACAATCACCACCATTTAACCTAATTCGTGTCTAGTACACTGAACGCCAGTAAGGCTTTTGACAAAATTCCTCACCAAGTTATTCTTCTCAAGCTAAAAGCCCTTGAATTCCAACCTATTTCATCTCAGGGATCAAATCATACCTAGCGGACTAAAGTTCGTTTTAGATCTTCAGTATCGGACCATATCATAGCAACATCGGACGTCCCTCAAGGCAGCCATCTTAGACCAATTATCTTCAGACTTCGATTTCTGGTCTACGCCGATGATATGAAAATCTTTAGACGTATATCATCTCCTGCTAATTTCCACCTTCAGCAGGATGATCGAAATAGTTTCTCCATTTATTGTAATACAAATTTCTTAGAGCTTAATGTCAATAAAAGTCATTCCATTACCTGCTCCCGCAAACGTCTCACACCACCGCCTAGGATCTACTTCATTCGTAACGAGCCTATACCCTCAGTCATGTCAGCATACGAATTTGGGTGTCATCTGCGATAGTGAACATACATCGACAACGTCATAAGTAGAGCCAACTCAGTACTTGGCTTTGTGAAATGCTGGTCAAAAGAGTTCTCTTCATATACGTGTATGAAATCATAAGGTACTCTGATCCGTTTAAGCTGATGACATGAAAATTATTAAACGCATACTATTGCTGACTCTTGTCTATTGCAGGAAGATGAGGATAGGTTCTCCATTTGGTCTCAAACATAATTTCTTAGAACTGATTGTCGACAAATACCATTCTACTACTTATTCCCGTAAACGCCTTCCACCACTTCCTAGGATCTACTTCATTCGTGATGAGCTCGTACCCTCAGTCACTTCAAGATGTGATTTGAGTGTCATCTGCGATGAGTGTCATCTCAACTCAGCACTCGGTTTTGTGAAGCGATGGTCCATGGAATTTTCGCATCCTTATGATTCAAAGTCCCTCTATACTCGTGTTACCTTTTTAAGGCCCCTTCTCGAGTATGCTAGTCAAGTATGGTCAAAAGAATTGAATCTGTGCGACGCAAATTCATCCGATTCGCTTTACGCCGTTTTTCTTGGGCTGATTAATTTACAGCCATTGGAAATCCGTAGTGATATTACCGATATATTCTCTGTGCATCAGTCGACAGCAGGAAACATTGTTTGCCTCGCCCTGTTCCAAATGATTTATTTCACTACAAATCCCCGCAACATAAGGTCTTTCGTCTTGTCACTCACTGCACCAATCTACAATAGAATGTTGAGCAATGCAAATAATTTGCTACACATCTGTGATTTTAATAGTAGCAAAATCTTACCACACCTACACACCATACACCATAACTCTCCCCATCCCTTCTCGAAATATGTTCATTTAGTTAAGTTTTTAAAGCTCTCAAGCTAAATAAATAAAAAGAAAAGTAAAGCAATCGCCGAGACGTCACGATCAAATTAAAAAATTCCCTTCAAATACAAAACTGATGGAGCGTTCTTTCAGCGAATTCGAGTCCTTAGTTCCAAGAGCAATGTTTCACTTTTTACTAAATTGGAAGAATACCCAAGCCTAAGCAAGCGAAGACGACCTTTGGAGAATAATTTCCAATGAACTCGGCAAAATTTTTCGTAAATTTACCGAAGGATATTCTGTAATTAATTTCGAAAGTTTTTTCAATCCAAACAACAAGTAATTCTAATACTCGTACACTGTTTTGTACATTTTTATTTAAAGATTCCATTCATTGATTCAATTCACTGTCAAACTTTTAAAATTCCCAGAACGAAACCCCCCGACTTATGTACATGCCCATGGCAACTGATTGTAGTCATCAACTTGATATCACTGATTAAATGAACCTCCCAATTGAAAAGGGACACATAAATTGAATTTAATAAAAAATTCAATAAGATGGTCCCCTAACGAGAGCTCATTTAAGAATCAATTGTTGATTGACATACTGTGACAACGCAATGACACTTTATTGACAGATCATTACCATCAAATTGATGGGTGAAAGTCTCCACGGTGTGCCAATGCCACATGCAATTACACCATCAAACTGGTCACCACAACGCAATGACATGCTATCCCGACAATGAAACCATTGTTATTCAAGTCGGGCCAAAAAAAAAAAAAAAAACACTTTAAACGCTTCACTGGATAGTTTTTACATGAAAGTCCCCCAAGGGGGGCGGACAGTTCAACCATACGAGTATGTGTATCTAATCTATGCAAACAGTAGCGCGAGTGGATGTAATTTTTTAATAGCCACCCAATTATGGCCCCGTTGTGTTGTGTTTTGTGTACCCAAGTGACAATCACGAATGGACTCACGAAATGAAATTACGATAAAAATCTCACGCACACACAGAAAACTAAGCCAAAACATTGGGACGCCACAACGCTTTAACAGCTCTGTAATTGAATCGAAACGTTCAATTACCGGCCAACGAAACCGAGACTGAAACCCATCATCATCAGCATCATCGATGGGGTTGAACGCCGACTCGAAGCCGAACTCGGTCTTGGATTTATACCTCTCATCTGGACCACAATCGAACACAATAGGTCAAATCAATTACTTTCAATTTTCTGCATATAAAATCGGTGCGATAGCCCGGCAGCAAGGCAGGGTTAGGTAGGTACGAGTATCTATGTATCTGTCCACTCGACGAAGCCTAGTACTTGTGGTGGCTGCAATCTTAATGAATATAGTTTTCCATTTTCCTCCATCGATACACGATACACGATACACCCAGTGTATCCAGTCGGTAGAGTCAGCATCCCAGCATCGTCCACCTTTCTAAGTGAATTGATTGTGCGGACACGGGGCTTCGATTTGAAGCGGCTCCTGATCGTTGCGCCCAAGATAAGGCGCTCGTCGTTCGTTTGGCCAAGCATTAATTTTGTGCACGCCGACAACGACGAACCAGGCACAGGATTTCACCACAACATTCTTATGGAAGAATGACCACAGAGATGAAAAGAGGGCGGCAACCGCTGCTTCTGCTGACCATATGGTCGGCCAGAGTGGAGTGTACGGCAGATAGCAGCAATGTCATGAGTTCATCTATCAAGTGTCCTGCGGAATTGTTTGATTAATTTATATAACTGTCAAGAGTCAACAACGAAGTGATAGCTCTTCACCTTAAGCAGCAAACGTCTCGGACTGACTGGTTTGTTGAAGTACAGGCAACGACTGGACACTGGAAATTTGCATGCCGCAATAGTAGTGGTGGTTGCACCTCTAAGGTGCATCATGTATGTACATAGGTGCTGATTGTCGCTTGTACCTCAGAAGGAACGGAAGGGGGTGCTCAGATGACGATTAGAAGGAAGGCAGCGGTGATTTATGCGTGTTGTCTTCACACATGTAAATGATTCAAAGCTACTCGATAATAAATCCTCAACTTCAGCAGCAGCCCCAGCTCACTGTGTCTGCAGTAGCTCTGGTGATGACAATTACCAGGCTCAGTAAGTGCATCTGACATTATCTCGTCGTGTGTGGACGTGATAATACGCATTTGATTAATTCTATTTGATTATAGGGTGGGACGCTGCAGTGGGTGTGTTCATAGTTTGGAATATAATCAGTCAAAGTTGTTACCAAGATGAAAGGCTACGAGTTGAAGCATTCATTACAATTGACCACGGTTAAAAGCAATGAATCATTTTTTTATAATTTACTCGTAGCTACATATTAAGTTAATAAGCATAATAAGTTTCTAAATTGGGATTTGTAGCTGCTACTGCTTAATTTAGAGCTGCACAAAGTTATGCAATTCCTTTTGCTTTATATAATAATGCATATTTGCGTTGAAGATGACAATAAAATAAAGTTGTATCTATTTAATCTTTCCTACAGAAAAACACTGTGGGCTTCGCGGGACAAACTACATGTAATTCATAAATATTCTATTCTATTCTATTCTATTCTATTCCATTCTATTCCATTCTATTATATTCTATTCTATTCTATTCTATTCTATTCTATTCTATTCTATTTTATTCTATTCTATTCTATTCTATTCTATTCTATTCTATTCTATTCTATTCTATTTTATTCTATTCTATTCTATTCTATTCTATTCTATTCTATTCTATTCTATTCTATTCTATTCTATTCTATTCTATTCTATTCTATTCTATTCTATTCTATTCTATTCTATTCTATTCTATTCTATTCTATTCTATTCTATTCTATTCTATTCTATTCTATTCTATTCTATTCTATTCTATTCTATTCTATTCTATTCTATTCTATTCTATTCTATTCTATTCTATTCTATTCTATTCTATTCTATTCTATTCTATTCTATTCTATTCTATTCTATTCTATTCTATTCTATTCTATTCTATTCTATTCTATTCTATTCTATTCTATTCTATTCTATTCTATTCTATTCTATTCTATTCTATTCTATTCTATTCTATTCTATTCTATTCTATTCTATTCTATTCTATTCTATTCTATTCTATTCTATTCTATTCTATTCTATTCTATTCTATTCTATTCTATTCTATTCTATTCTATTCTATTCTATTCTATTCTATTCTATTCTATTCTATTCTATTCTATTCTATTCTATTCTATTCTATTCTATTCTATTCTATTCTATTCTATTCTATTCTATTCTATTCTATTCTATTCTATTCTATTCTATTCTATTCTATTCTATTCTATTCTATTCTATTCTATTCTATTCTATTCTATTCTATTCTATTCTATTCTATTCTATTCTATTCTATTCTATTCTATTCTATTCTATTCTATTCTATTCTATTCTATTCTATTCTATTCTATTCTATTCTATTCTATTCTATTCTATTCTATTCTATTCTATTCTATTCTATTCTATTCTATTCTATTCTATTCTATTCTATTCTATTCTATTCTATTCTATTCTATTCTATTCTATTCTATTCTATTCTATTCTATTCTATTCCATTCTATTCGTTCGGAGTGAGAGCTCGTATGCGTATGATCAACATTCCTGACCAAAGTCTTTTCATCCGATTGTCGACCACACTTTCGAAGAAGCGTTCTTTAAAACAAATTAAACCGGTTCATATACACAACAGACACTGAATATTTAGTCTGCATCATGCTTCATACCGCATATGTTATACCCGCATAAGACAGGACACGGGTGGTGTAAAGAAGAGAGAGAGAGAAAGAAAGATTTTAGTGTAGTGGTTTGAAACTCAGATGTTATTAAGTTTCTGTAAACTCTAAGGGTAGCGTCCAGATAACTGGGGAGCTTGTTTGTTTTGCTTTTGTCGTTGCTCAAGATTCACAGTTTTTTTTTCCGTCTGACTTCCTCAGAAAACTGCTTCAGATCTGCCGTTTGCTACAATTCCAAACTGGCAGAAGGCTGGTGTTAAAATGGAAAGTACCATTTTCCACATGTCATTTTTTTTTGTCGCTGACCCAGCCCAAAAAAATCTAGCACTTAATACAAGCAAAAGTAAGACAATCAAAGGCACTGTCGTCGCCCTCTACACATATGTACGTCGCAGATTGTGGTGTCTTTTAATCCTAACACGGTAAGGTGCCTGGCAGAAGTGTAGCGACCCGTGAGAATGTTAGCAAGTTGTCTACAATCTTTTCTTATGATAACAGCATGAATGCCAGGGATTTGTACAGACGCCAACGGGACGGGAAGAATTTGCTTAACCTTCACCTTGGATAGTCATGCTGCCTACTGTTATATTCATAGGAAACCCAACCGTCAATGCAAGCCTTAACCAAGGACGATGGAAGACCCAATGTAGGCTCAGTAAATATACAATGGAACGTTTTTCTCTAGTTAGCGCGTCTATCCGTTCGTCTATATGCACCTTTCTCACATAAGTCATGCAGAATTATGATCCAAACACAATGAAATAATAGTTTTTTTTTCTTTGGCGGTACAGGGCCTGACCCGGCTTCTCGCAGCAACTCGTGCTGTGCTCTATACAAATAATGGTGACCTACAGTTTTATGTCGTTTCCGAACGACTATTTTTTTGATTGAAAGAAGCTTCGCGAGAAGTGGAACCCTGAGAAAACATTTTTTTTTTTCTGGTATTCAAATCTTGAATTTGCACCTCAAGATACTTAACCAATGAGCTACGGCGCCCACAAGTACAAGCAAAAGGTGCAATAGAAGCTCGTTTCGTAAATATAAAGGGTGGACCATCTGTTGGTTTCTTTTTAAAATTACTTTAAATAAAAATGCATTTAATATTTTTCAAAGTTTTTTACTTTGTTGAAGGGAGTAAACTTTCCGATTATTTAAGGAAAATAATTTCAACCCTATTTTTCAGTATTTTTTCAATGGTTTGGGGCTCTATTTCACGAATAGCTCGATCAGTATTGTGCTTAAGTGCTTGAATCGTTCCAGGATTGTCAGCATAATATCGATTTTTAATGGCACCGTAACAACCAACGGCGTCAAATCGCAGCTCCGTGGAGGCCAAGAAACATCACCAAAAAGTTCGATTACACGATTATTGAATTTAGTGCGCAAAAGATCGATTGGTGGATGCATTGAATGGTACTTAGCTCTGCCTTGCTGGAACGAGAGATCGTCCCAGTTAATTTCCCCAGTTTCTGACCAATCAAAATAGGTTATCATGCCTCGGTGGCGCTCTCCGTTAACCGCAACTTTGTTGTCATCTTCATCTTCGAAAAAAAGGGTCAATAATGCCGCCATTCCACAAACCGCTCAAGGCGGACACTTTCGGCAACATGCACAATTAGCATGCTAATCCCACGAGCAGACACGGTTGGTGCATTATTTTGACCGAAATTTATTTTCAAAATTCGCACTGTTTCAGAGTTACTGTGTTTTTGTCAATTTTTTAAGTGCGAACAAGCTGTCAGTGTCATAATAACTTGAATTTAGAAAGAAACCAGCAGATGGCCCACTCGGTACATGCGAAAAGAGCTCTTTGAGCGGAGTTCGAAAAATATTTCTCGAGAATGTCTACTAACCAGCAACAGAATTTCACCAAAATCGGTTCAATAATTCGGAAGTTGTACAAGAAATCGACTGGCAGAATCCCCTGTCTGCTTTTCGTATCGAATAATAGTTAAATTTTTTAAACATCATCATTACGTGCAAACATCGGTTAAAAAGAAAGCAATTTTGAGTGCAAGTAACGCAAACTTTAATATATGTAGGCACAGGTTGGTTAAAGAAGTGTCAACCTTGTCGTACTGCTAAAATGCCTATGCCGGCTTGATTCCATTGGTTCGAGCTCCCATGCTGTCTCTAAGGCAGACCACAATGTGACCGGAAACTGCCTCGGTGTGGTGGATTTAAAGTCAACTTCTCAAGCTACTAGTAGTACTCATAACAAAATGTAAGTTTCTAAATTATCATAAAGTCAAAAGGACCACATGAGAAAATAAATTATTAATTTGAGATCGCAGCACACCTCCAAGCACAAGTTTTGGTGGCATATTGTACAAATACCAAGATTTGAACGTGTCAACAATTGACATACGAGTACCAACTCATTGCGCCTAATGTAAAATGTTAAGCTTACCTGCTAGACAACAATTGTATAATTAATTTTACGGGAGAATTTCAATAATATATGCATATCTGAAGCCAAATTAAACACCGTTTACACGAACTTCTCTACAATTTATTCCCGTTTGACAAATTATACCAAATTTCCCCCCAAACCAAGCAACTCTTGCGAGGATCCTTAAAAAGAATTAAAATTCGCTTTGCCAAGCAGATGTCACAGCGATAATCAAATGCTAATATCCTCGCTAGCGAGCGCACCGAGTGTGAAACAGCCACCAACAGCAACACCGCACGGGGACCAGCATCAGCATCAGCATCAGCATCAGCATCAGCATCAGTATCAGGAGCGTTGCTAACATGCCGCCACCGCCGCCGCTCCTCCTCATAAATTCACAAAATTCAAATTTAGCATAATAAATCATTTTCCGCTGGCGTACAGAATTTATTTCGAATTCCTGTTCCAAGAGCAAATACAATTTAAATTTCATTAACATTTAAATGTACAGCGAAGAGAACAAAAAAAAAAAAAAGAAGAAACCCCAGCTCCATCAAGGGCGTGGTCCGTCCCAACTTTGTTGGTTTTCCAATGACAGGCAAAGCAAAGTGTGCCCCTATCGCCCATCGCCCACATTGGGGAGGAATAATTATCACAAAATTATCATTGCGGTGTCACGATGAATAGAAAGTCATCATCTCAAGGATGCAGTACATCTGAACAGCATTCGCGCCCAAGAGCAAATATTCGTATCCACAACTAAATGACGTATAATTTCAGAGACTCCATGATAGCGAAAAAAATACATTTCTCTGACGGTGGTAATTTTCCATAATAAAGATGCCATTTTCCGTCCCTCGTTCGCCACAATCTACTCGTATTGCTATTATGGGTGATGTGGCACACCTGTCAATTAGACATCGATTGAGCCACGATTGACTGAAACAGAAAGGGCTAGCTAGCGGACAGGCTGTGTGGTCTTAGCCGCACCACTCAACCCAAAAATCCTCTCATAGAAACCTCAATCAATATCTGCATGCATGTTCCGTGCGCGCCGCAAATAGATGTCGCATTGGTGTGGGGACTTCACCGACTATACGAGTGGAACGTGGCCTTAAACAACCGTAAAACAAGAGATCTCCTTCAGAGTTGTATAGAATAATATATTCATGATGCACCGGGGTCTGTACATGCATATCCGACACAATGGCCATGGGACCAAATGTGGACCATCTTGATGCTGGGTATTTCCGCCACAAACAGAGTCTTGTCCTCCTTGCGGTGGCAGATACGAGTAATCGTGGAGGTGGAAATCTTCATGTTTGCAGGAGAACTCTTTTCATTTTACTCGTAAGGAAAATGTCTTCAACTTGAAAGATTGTGTCGATAGTCGATTGGGATATTAAATTATTAAATTATGCGGAGAACGGTGAACGTTTGTCCATCATACGTGTGTCGCCGAGTTGAAGCTGGAGGAGGAAAAGACGAACTCTCAGGTTAAAATTATTATTAATTTCCCCCCTGCGGCGATGGGTTATCATTTATCATTGCTGTTGTGCTGCGGATCTATCGAAAGTCGTGTGTAGGCCAGAAGCAACAACTGCAATCATGGAGCTTAATTAATTTTTTTTCTTGCATACTCTGTCCCATAGGGAAAGTTAGATATTATACATGGCTTGTAACGTAGAGAAATAATGAGAGTGGATAAGACTTGCCCATTAGACGCATCATTTCGATGCAACTTGTCTTATGGCTGAAATACATACACACTTCCTGAGTCGGAAAGACAGAATTTAGGAGCCAATATGTATATTACAGACACTGTATTTCAAAAATCAAAAGTAGGGACCTTTCCTTAGGGTCGTAGTGTAAGTGTGCAAAGTTGCAGCTCTATAGGTCATCCGAGCGACTCTACAGTGCTCATAAAGACATAATTTAGGACACAATTTCTTTTTGTACGAATAGATTTTTGAACGGCGCACAAAATTGTGTCAATTTGTCGGTCCAAATATTTGCAGTTAATGGGACTTAAATTTTAATCTCGGAACATAAAACCTTTCATAAAAGTGGCTACACTCATCTCAAAAAGGTGCATGCCTTGGGAATATTGGAACCGTTTTGGATTTGCAAAATTTCATCTTTCTATTAGGTGCACAACTAAGTTCTCTTCTTTTGATGAAAATGCAACTTTATTGTGAAAAAATGGTTACAAATGAATCATTCAAAGTATTCCCCATCGCCAGCTACAACTTTTTCCCATCTTTCTGGCAGAGCTCTTATACCGTTACAGTAAAAGTGTTCATCTTTTGAGGCTATCCACGAATCAAGCCATTTTTTGATGTCTTCATATGAGCGGAACTGCTGATCAGCCAGACCATGTGCCATCGAACGGAACAAGTAATAATTGAATGGCGCAATGTCTGGGGAATATGACGGGTGGGGTAGGACTTAGCGTTTTTAAGCGTTTCTAGGTAGGTTTTAACGGGTTTGGCAACGTGAGCCCGAGCGTTGTCATGCTGTAGAATCACTTTTTCGTGCCTCTGCTCGTATTGTGGCCGTTTTGTCTCGCAGTGTTCGGCTCAATCCCATCAATTTAAGTCGAAACCATTCCCCAGTGATGGTTTCGTTGAGTTTATAATAAATGACACCGACCTGGTCCCACCAAATACACAGCATAATCTTCGCAGCGTGAATATTCGGCCGAGCCGACGACGTAGAAGCATGACCGGGTCCCCATATCTTTCTTTTCTTTGGGTTGCTGTAATGAATCCATTTTTCATCACCCGTCACGATTCGATGAAGAAAACCCTTCTGCTGGAGCAGTTGTTCACAGGCGAAAAAACGACGCTCAACGTCCCTTGGCTTCAAATCATAAGGCTGAAGCAAGCTGTTTTTGCGTTTGGCACGGATCCTCATCGAGCAATGCCTCTAATTCAGCGTCTTCGAAGGATTTTGGCCTTCCTTCACGCTGACGGTCATCACCATCTTTGAAGCGACCGCGACGGAACCAATCACGGCACGTTGTTTCCATAAACTTTTTGGAGCTCTCGATGCGCTTTAGCCGCCGTTTTCTTCGAATGAAAGAAGAAAATCAAGACTTCCCGCAAATGACGATTATTTGGCACAAAATCAGACATTTTCACAAAACCAAAAATATATGACGCCAAAACAAAATCACTAATGTGTCAAAACAGTTTTTTTACCATATGTCTATTCTCGGTTCATGTCGTTTTGGATTTGTCAAAATCGACCAGCACTTACTGCTGGAGCCATCTATTCACAAACGTGAACTTAGTTGCGCACCTAATATATTTTTGAACTTCGAAATCTATTCGATTGGACATCAAACACGGTAAGGAGAACTGAGCATTGTTAAATAAATTAAATTTTTGTTACGTACGAGTAGTGTAATTCAAAGAATCTTGTTGTATTTACAAACATACTCGTATATCTCTCTCCACAGTTTAGGTGATTTAAGACAAGAAAGGTGATGCCTACTTCATTGTACGAGATGAAGAGGTAAGAGTATAGGGTCACATACTACTTACTCCAAATCGATTGCAACTTGCCTGTGTGTTGTTCTATTAAATCGGGTGGCGGTTTCTGATTGATAGTGTGTAGAGTGTAAATAGTTATTGCCACTGACTGGTGAAAATTGCTTAAGATTTTCAAGAAGTAAGGGACGTATCTGTTAACTAAACGCGATTATAATTTAATTAACATGCCAACGGTAAGAAAGATATGATTAAGCTTAAAAGACTTCATTTCGTACCATTCTTTGAATCGAAATCATGTGTTTTGCTATTTCTGTAGTTGTCGCTGAAGTGAGTGTTTCTCCATATAGTACTGACAGTAAATGGGAAGAGGGGGTTAGGGGGGTAATCTTCTTGCTGCTTTTGTAGCTAAAAATAATAATTTTTGCAACTTTAGAAGGAGCTTCAGTCCTGAGTAAACTTGGGTTTTAACCAACTTGCAGCATTCAGTTTTGTGCATGCAGTTGGATGAGTTTGCTTTCTTTTGGTGGTGCACCTTGGGTGAGGTTATCTTATACGCTCTTGTGTGTTAGGGATGGACATTTGTGTCCATTGTCCTATCTATCTATCTTAAGCGATGAATATGAATCTCTCGAAGTCGTTGTTACTGTACAAACCCCGTACTATGATTTGTTATATATTCTCCTCCACACCCCAATAATATTATATTCATCCTCAAGTTTGTGCCATAAAGCTGGACTAAACTGATGGCCACCTTATACAGGGTGGTCCATAATTCATGAACTTGTTTGTTTACCCTATCATTTTTAAAATATTAATGAAAACACAAAAATCACGATTGGAACTTTTTTATTTAATCGACAATTTTTTTCTGTACATCTAATGCCAAAAACAATATCACGTAGGTGACCTCCAATTTCTGCTTCGTACAAAAATTATCTTTTTACTAAATTTTCCATTACCTTGGGCTGCATTGCTTGAACTTCATGCTCAGTGTTGATTTTTAGATGTTGAATGGTCGCGACTTTTTTACCTAGTTCAAGTATCCTAAAAGAAAAAAATCTATGGCCAATCAAAGTTTATTGAAGTTCTAGCAGTGTGTGAAGTTGCACCATCTTGCTGAAACAACATCAGTGGAGTATTAGCAATAGCTGGCACAAAAAAAGTCTTCAATCATTGTCCGGTATCGGTCGCCTGTGATTAACAAAGTATGACCATGGTGATCCTCAATTCTTGTTGACATAACACCGCACCAAACTGTATAGCGAAGTAAATGCAACTGAAGCTGGCTTAGATTCTTCGAAGCCTAAATCTTGATGAAGTTTTGTTTATTAACAAACTCATCCAAATCAGAATAAGCTCCATCGCTTATGATAAATGTGCGAATAAAATTATTGTTTTATGATCCAATGGATTCAATTCTTGCACCAATTGAATTTTGTATGGAAAAAATGGTGCAGATCCTTCAAAATTCTCTGCAGTGATGAACTTCGCTGGGTGGATGTTGTTGTATTTTCAGCAACACTACCCTTCACCCATTCAATCGTATCTGCAATTTCAATTGTTCGCGGTCTTCCGCAACGGATCCTTGTGTTCGAAAACTTTGAATTATTCGCATTATAGTCGATCGGGATGGACAGTTTGAAGTATTAAAATGACGCTGAGTTGTAACAATTGACTGTTGAATTGAAAAAAAAAGAATTTGAATATTTTCGCTCGTTGCTCCGTAGTGAAATTTCCTATGATTATTTGCAATGGTTCACTTTAAGTTATTCTGAAAAGAAAAGATTAAAAAGTTACCTAATTAATAAGTTATAAATTGTTTACACTACTTCGTGACTTCTGGGCCACCCTGGATATACAGCGTCTTAACTCGTCACAGAGCCTAGGTTGACGCAGTCCATTACTACCTTCAAGTACTGATGCTATAAATCGTATTTTATGAATTTGTGAAGAGTATATTAGACAGGTATATAATGTCTCTAAACCTGATCAATTTCGGTTCTGTACACGAGTTAAGGACAATGGAACGAGAAAAATTCATTTCATTTCGACTGCGGGAATATGGGTGATTATCTCATGCGAGACAGTTCAAACAAAGCAGTATTATCCAAAAAATATTATTTGTTTATTTCTCTTAATTATTGACAAATTTATTTTAGGGTACCATCAGTGCCACATGGTAAGTAAGAATCCCTAATCCCTTATGCAGGGCCGACACATTTTTTTTTTCTCGAAATTTGATAGCCAACGCCATCAAGTCCTTGAGGCATCAATGATGGGAATGATGTTTTCCTCGTAAACAACATTGTCTTGGCCCTTCAAGAGTTAGCCCACAAACCTCGATCACTAGGACGATCACATCATCAGCGTAAGCTGTTACAATGAAGCCATCTCCTGAATCCAAGGATCCACAGGTACAAGCACGAGCTATAGATACTGATCATACTTTGTTATTTACGTTTTCTAAGGTTGAGTTGATTGCAGGCTGCATAACTAAAAACCCAATTCAGTTGGAAAAACCGATATTGTCAAGCCAATAGCTGCGCAGATTGATAGCAATAGCGCTAAAGTTGCTGAAAGCTCCGTAAAAAATTTTTTGTATAATAGTTCCCCCCCAAGTTTGCTCTCCATTGGTTTCGAAAATTCTTCTTATTCGGGAGTACTCAGTTGTAAACTGAATTGTGTCCACCAGTGGTCAGAAAAGGACGCTTTGTTGGATACCCTTCAGTTGACAAGCTGGAAGTGATTTCCAGTTGCTGTAGATTAAAGGCTTCTATATCACCCGGGAATAAATTTCAAAGTTTACTCGTCCTGTAGGAGGAGTGTTGATGAAGGGATGTCCGCGCGGTGGACAGGTTTGCCTAGTAGAACATTCAAATGTCGAATTTTTAGGTCTTCAGAACACTTGCCATGATAGTATCTATAGTATAGGCACAAGTGTGTTGCCAGTTTTCAATGAGTTAGCTTTTGGAGATTGGAAATTAGTGCAGGATCTTTTATTAAGCGAGCTGCTCGTCCCAGATGAAGAGAATGTTTTGTGCACCAATACTCAAGACCCGGTCTAACTTATGCTTTGTACTGAAGAAGGGGCTGTTGCATTGTAAAGTATCTCTTTGCTCTAAATGGCTTCATTGACGACGATTTTGCAATGTTTAATATGTGGTCGTTCCATGTAACAGCAGAGAAGATACACGGTTTCCTTGGGATGGATAATTTGTTCGTCCGTTTGAATCTGTGGTACGAGTTCCTTTTGGATGATGATTGCCACTGGTTGGTGAATAGTTTTATGCTAGAGAATTTGGTCCATGTCGGTAATACCTACGCTCTAATAGCAAGCTCACGAGCTCTATATGCTTTCTGCAAGAGATCCCTGCCTTCTATCATTTCTTAAGTTTAATTTGAATTTTCAGTTTAGGCAAAAGAATAAAAACCTGCTAACAAACAACTGAAGAACATCTTTTCTGTCAGCTGGCATCAGTTACAAGAATTTTAATATACGAGTACGTTCATTACAATATTATAAAATTCCTCCTCTCTTCAATTTACTCGTACTTTCTATTCTCTTTATGATACCCGACATCTGCAACTGTTGCAGTTCACACAAAACATGAGTTAAAGACACCCATTTGCGTTTTTGTGGCATCAATTACTACATGAAAACCGGCTATAAGATTTCACGCTACAACACTGATCTGCAATCCAGAAGCGAATTCCTTGAGATCGTCAATAAAACTGCACGCAATCTTGGCACGCTACTGTGGCTGGCTACTCGTACAGTCATCTACAAGTGCTTGTCTATACAAATAAAATCGATTTGTGAACTGACCGCACCCATTAATCTACGTCACGTGACATGAATTACTTCACCTCGATGCCGGTAGCAATGAGGTATCACAGTTCCAGACTTTTCCATTTTTAAGGTATAGCTTGCCAATCGAACGCCAATTAAGTGTGACCATTAAAACGTTCATTGCGGCTGCGCGTCACTTAACTACGATTCTGATGTCACTAGCGTGGATCTATGCAAACTCATGCGCTATCAGCAAACAATAAATCAACAGTGCGCGCCCATCTTAGAAGATGGAGCTAATAAAATTTAGTGGCTATGTCAATGCCTGAACGTTGGACGCGCGCAATTTAATTCCAACACAAATCTTCTCAGCGGAATTGAGTTGCGTGATATACAGATGTCAAGGCTGCTACTGGCACTCATCACCGAAGGACAGGTGTGTTCAACCCTTGGAGAACAGCAGGGGAATTAATTTTAGTTACATAACATATATCAGGATGTAAATATTAGTACAGGAATGGGAGCCCTCATTTAATGGATGTAAAAATCAGTACCAGAACAGGAATGGAATCAGTCCTGGAATCGGTGAATTTTCTGTTCTACATCCACCGCATGCCTGAAAGCCGAGAGATAAACTGCAATCAACTGGTATGCTAAGTACACTGGTATTGAAAAGTTTTTAGAGCAGAGTGTTTAGCACTCATTTGTCATTTTTTAATAGCAGTTTAGCAAATATGGCTCTTCCGAAAGAACTGTTCAGTTGTTCAACGACAGGACACAACTATTGAACAACCGGCAGGAAATGCCTATACAATTTGCAACGAATCTTTACAGCACGTGTTTCAAAAACACAAAAGTATAAGAGTCTAGGTTCATAGATGGTCGAGGAACGGGTCGATTAAAAAGAATCAGTCGAAAGAGCAGTCAAAATATATACAAGAATGGCAGACGATCCAAAATGAACTGAATTCGAGAGGAATAAGTTACGTGTTTGCGAGCAGATTTAAAGTATAAAAAGAAGAGTCGATACCAGGGCTCCCACTTTTGGGAGATATGTATGCAGTTGATTTTAAAAAAAGGAGTAGCTTTAAATGTTGAGGAGCAGATTTTCAATATGAGAGATATCTGTATGGAGATACGAATAAATGGCTTCTACGTTACAAATTCCTTCCCCGACGTCACTGTGTAAGTGCCATACATAAGTTTAGAGTCCTACTTATAGTAAAAATTTTGCAAAAAGAATTATTCAAATCAGTGCATTTTTGCAGAAGTTTTAGTGAACTAAAGAAGCGAAGGACAGACAAACAGACTGACAGATGCACGTCGCCACACGGAAAACCAAGCCTCTGTACATTTTGTGTTTAGTTATTTTCCACTGTTGGAGGTAGGCGTGGGGGTAAAGCAGAACGAACAAAATTGATGTTTAAAAACATTTTATTGAAAATTCATTTTTAGCTGCTGATATTAAGTACAAGTGAATAAGTTCAGTGGAGATTCTAATCCATGAAGGACATTCAAAATTACTGAAAGAAAAATTATAATTTCTAAGCTGACGGTAAGAGGGCAGTAGATTCGATTTATTGCGGAGTAGATTCTTTTTTTTTTGGAGGAGCGCAGTAAATAATAAATAAAAGTGGCAGCCCTGGTCGATGCTTTCAAAATTTAAAGATTTGCAGAAGGGTCAATGAAAAGAGTAATTTATGTAAAACAGTAGAGGTGTAGATTGCTTTATACAGAGATTATTCCCGAGTATTTGGTTTAAAAGTACTGATATGAGTTGCTATTCAAATGAGTCGAAAAATACAAACGGATCGACTTCAAATTAAAAATTTCGAATAAGAAAAGTCGTCTTGTATACCTTATGGTAAAAACACATCTTATAGACAATTCAGTGAAATGAATTGTTGAGATGCAGTGTAATCTGCTGTCAATCTGCGAATGAGTTTTGATGAAAAAAATCTGTGAACAAAAGAGTCGCGATGTAGGTCAAAGATTGCATGACAGTATTTGCAAATGAGTCGAGGTCGAGCCCAGAAAGATTCCCAAACCAGTGTCAATAAATTTCGCTTGGGACAGTGTTAAAGTTTTGCTCTAGATAAGTTTTGGTCGAAAAGAATTCTCCTGTAGAATAGTCGACGTGAACAGGAGGTAGATTATAATAAATGAAAGTTACACGTGTGGTAAAAATTTAAAAGTCTATTATTTATTTGAAAGATAAAAATGTAATGGAACACACATATAGTGGAAAAAGTTGTTTTTCATATTCATATACATATGAATACAAGGGAGTCCATGTAGGATCAAATCGAAATACACAAAAATTTTTGTTAAAAAGGGTCAATCAAAAAAATACATAGTATAGAGTCTTACACTATAATATTTCTTCGTAGGCTTGACGAAACGCAACACATTTACAATTGACACGGGATGTTGTTACTGTGAAAGCAGTTGTGATCCTTCGTGTCTGTGTCATGCTCGTATCCACAATGATTCCCATGTGTTGTATCCAGTGATTAGTTCAACCTAGTTATGCAGTCCTTCGCACACAAAGCTATGGTAACTTTATAGATAAAATCTGTATGATAGTCGATTAGTAAAGAATTGTTTACTTGACCCTTTGCACTTATACATAGTTACAGGGTGGCCCAAAATTACGTCTATGGTTATAACTTTTTCATTTCAATATTTTTTTTTACTTTTGTTTTTTCAGAATTTTCAAACAAGATTTGGGAGCATTATTTCGAGCAGTAGTTACTTTAGTTGGCCTATTTGAAAGATCGAGTGTACTTTAATATGCCAGCTATCATCCCCCAACTGAAAATAAATTTACGCAGTGTAATCCGTGTCATAACACCTGACATTTTGCGAAAGGCGATTAAAAATGTGTTAGAAAGATAACGAATGTGCGAAGCAGAAAAAATGGCCACCATTTGCAAGACGTAATCTTTCACGTTTAGGTCAATAAAATTCCCCATTCGTATACTGTACTTAAAAAAAAAAAATTATATTATAATTTACTCTAAAAAAAAAGTTATTACGAAAGCAAACCATAAAAGTCATTTTGTGCCACCCTGTACAAGAAGAAATCGTAATTTTAATTTTATACCCAAACTTAGCGGTAGATACTTACCTTACTTTTGGAAATAAATATTTCTTGGATATGTATGTACATACATACGACTATGTCTCTAGATCACATACCTAGTTTTTGAAGAAAGAAAAAAACATTTAGTGGTAGGGGAAGGTGGCACAAAATGGAAATCTTAACAAAAACCAACAATGTGTGCTTGGTTTTCTGAACGAAAAACAATGATAATAATGTTCTTCATAAAATAAAGAGAAATCATTATGAAATACATACTAATCTTTGAATTTTTAGAAAGCTGATGAAAACCTGCCAAAATCTCTTGTCCATTGACAAGCTAAGTGGCAGAATGACAAATTATTTTACAACATTCTACAGGCAACCCAATTTTCTTATGGTTGTGAAAAAATCCACAATAAATACACTTAATTGTCCAAAACTCCCCATTTCTATCACTTTTCGTCTTATGTGCAGTTTTGGGATATTGGCTTCCTTATCATTTTATTGCCATGAGAAATAGTATCCCATTTTACCCCGCCTGTTTTGCCTCCTAGGTTAGGAAATACTCGTAGGAAGCTAATAGGAAGCAAAAGTGTATAACTTAACGGGTGACCAGATAGCAATGATAGTTTTTCCAATTGTTATGTTTCAGCAGCTGTCAAAGTTAACAATAACATCCAGCTGTCAAAATATTCAGTCAGGTTTACCATTACGCTTCCCAAACGTGTGGAAATTATTAAAAAATATTATCGAAATTCCGGCTCAGTTGTACTCGTAAATACGCAACGTGAATTTCGCCGTGAAGTCGGTCGTCATCATGGCCGTGGTAACATCATCGCTTGTCACGCTGTTGATTCGCGGTTTGAATCCTGATGTCAAGTCGATCACTTGCGAAAGCTAAGCCACCAACCAGACAGAGATAGCGGCCAGTATCGAAGAAGACCCTGAAATATTGATTCGGCGCCGATCAGCTGAATTGGGCATCGCCAGCTGAATTGGGCATCAACCAGGTTTATTTTGCGGTTGGATTTGGACCTACATCCATATAAGACTGTGCTGACGCAAGAATTGAAGCCGAACGACCATAGACAACGCCGTGAGTTCGCTAATTGGGTGCTGGAAATGTTGACCAGAGATCCGGATTTTGGCCAAAAAATCATCTTCTCGTACGAGGCCCATTTTTTTTCTCAGCGGCTATATGCATACATAATGGAATGAATGTAGCTTCAAAATAGAGCCAGAATCAATTTGATATCTCATACCGTTGTTTTTTTTTTTTTTTTTATAATTTGCACGTGTTAAAGGGGATATGAATACCCTTATACTAATTTTTAGAACACGTACGTTTTATGGAAAGGGGAAGAGACAGAGAGAAAGACAGAGTGGTGTGGTTTTGAAACTCAGGTGGTATTAAGTTTCTGTAAACTCCAAGGGTGGCTGTCCAGATAACTGGGGAGTATTTTGTTTGTCTTTCGCTATCATTGTCGTTGCTTATGATTCACAGTATTTTTTTCCGTCCTCCTGAGGTCATCATCACGATCAAGTTGCATTTTAGCCATATGACCACCCTACTGCTAGTGTTATGCCTTCGCAGTAGAGTTGACTTAGCTTTCGCAAGTGATCGACTTTTTATTTATTTCGTGTGAAGTAAATAGATGATTCTTGACTTCAGGATTCGAACCGTGAATCAACAGCGTGACAAGCGATGATGTTACCACTGCACCACGGCAGTGGTTCTTATCTGGTCACCCTATATTTTAAATTAAATTGTTGGTTGTCGTTTCCAAAGAAAATGTGTTACCCCTTTCATAGAAACTTTAACAAATTCTTTATTTTGACAAAACTGATTTCCTCAGTACCAAGAAATAAAAACTACCAATTAATAATTTAACTTAATTACGGGTTATAAAAACCATCATCTTAGGGAAGAAGACTGTGTTGTTCCTCGTGGGGTAAGATCTTGTTGGAGGACGTTTCTCTGTCACCAGCTGAATCGAGGAGAAGGAATTGTAAGTCAGTCTTCCTCATCGCTTATCCCTGTTAGCAAGTACATGAGCCGCAAGCCGTAGGAACTTTGCCTATAAGACTAGTGTTGCCACTGTGTAGCAAAAATTCTTTGATAAACAAATAATAATAGAGTTAATGAATAATACTAGCTCTACAACTTTCAAATCTATACGTTGTTATATTGGGTATGATACAGTTAGGAAATAGCCAAAATATTTAATTTTACAACAAATTTTACTTACAGTAAACATTTTATTAGATCTATCCCATTTTACCCCACCTTCTCCTACTTAACTTACGAGTATCACTGAATTTTTTAAAATTGGTTATTTCTCGGATATGACTCAAACGATTTTTTGTGAAAATCGACATTTACTCGTAACCAGTATTTGAAATATGCAAGGACTTGGCATAGCAAGTTTTGGAATATTTCCAAAAAAGGACATTCAACAATTTCACTTAAATTTCAAATGAACAACACAACACAGGTACAAGAACATGCGATCCAGATGTGCACTTAATCCTTCTAGGCATTACACAAATTCTTGGTTTCGGCCTTAGATCAGTCTTCTAAGGTAAAAATAAGAACGCATTCCGTACCTAAACCTTTAGGCATACATAGGACCTTAACTGGTTATAAATCAAGTCATACCACAAAAAGTGGGCATCACCACAGCTGGGATATTTCTTTGTTGTGCGATACGTGTCGATTCGCAAGAGATTAGTTGCCAGCCCTTGACTCTATGTATATATTCGACTAGTCGTGCAACGGATTCATCGCCTTTGCTGACTGCTACAATCTTTGACGACAAAACTGCGGGAACTTCAAGTGTTAATTATTATTTCAATACCGAATCCCTTGAATTTTCTGCCATAGTCGCTACAACCAGAGCCTTTGGCGCGGTGTTACAGAGGTTAGGCATTGAAAACCCAATCCTATTTGGTCATTGCTGAGGACTTCTTATATGAATTGTTGTCTGTCACATAATGTCTTGACATCTTTCTACATCTTAGCATATACGACGGACGGTTGATAAGTTCGCGGTATTAAGTGAAAGAAGAGATCCGATTAAAAAATTGTATTTCTCAATATAATCTCTCTTGAGTGAAATGAATTTTTCACATCGGTCATACAGTGGCTTAATACCACCTTTCTACAAACTTTCTACGGCCGCCTTGATCTCGTTCTCATCTGCAAATCTCAGGCCTCGTAACTCCTTCTTCTTCAATTAAGTTTGTAAGTAACTTCAGTTTTTAGGTCAAATTTTACTCCCCCTACAAACGGAGCTCGGAATCGTCCAGCGTGTATGTATCTAGTGAAGAGGATCAAATCGTATCACATAGCCCGCAGTTTAGTTCTTTGTGAGGTGCAGTGCCAACTGCATGAGTTCTCAGAGTATGTTAATATGTTTCCCTGTGCTATACGAGTATATATTTCAATTCATTATCTTTCAAGGATTTCAAGAGTTCCTACACTACCAGTACCCATAGCAGAGGAGACAGGATTCATCATTAAGGGGTCCCGTTATGAACCTTTTCCTTCCTACTTTCAATACCGAGATCCGCTGTTACGTATGATCTGGTTGGACTGCATGTGTTCAATGAAGTTGAATCTTTCTCTTATTGTGTCTAGCGACGGCCCCACTATGCCATACATTTTAATATTGTTAGGTGTCTTCCTGGATATAGAGGGATGCCCACGAAGGCACCAAGAACCGATTCTCTATACTTAAAGACACCTTCAATGATGTGAATGACGTCACGCCTGTTTCGCTGCTATATTTGGAGACTTGATACTTCCAAGCTTTCAATCAGAAAAGTGTAGTTCCGTAGTTCAGTATGTAAAGGGTCTTTCATTAAGCGCTTCCTATCTTTAAATTTAAATAAAACAAAGTGTGTGTGAGATATAAAGACCTATCAATGCCATTATGTATGGAATATAACATCGTTCAAATGTCCGCCTCGCCCTCTCTGGGTGGTGCGCATCCGAAATGTCCAATTTTCCATGAATCTGGCGCATAAATCAGGCTGAATTTGATCGATGGCATGGGTTATGTTGTCTTTGAGGGCCGCTGTGGTTTGTGGCTTATTCGCATAGACCTATGACTTCAGAAAACCCCACAAGAAAAAGCCCCTCAATGGCCACTCAAATCGCTGGTGCAGAATTTCCAATGTGGCGTGAGCTGTGTGACACGTAGCGCCCGCCTATTGAAACCACATGTCGTTGGTGTCCTTATTATCCAATTCAGGCCAAAAGAAGTTGGTAATCATCGACTTATAGCGCTCGTCGTTCACGGCGATGGCTGGCCAAAGTCGTTCTCAAAGAAATATGGACTGATGACGCCCCCAGCCCAAAATCCACACCAAAGAGTGCCTTTTTCGGGATGCATTGGACGCTCTTGGATCTCATGTGGATTGGTATCGTCCCAAATTCGACAATTTTTTTTGTTGACGTACCCATTCATCTAGAAGTCAGTTTCCAACTGCTCCAGAGCCCATTCAGCGGACACACGTCGTTGTCTATGGTCGTTTACCTTCAGCTCCTGGGTCAGTTGAATTTTGTACGGGTGCAGGCCCAAGTCACGACGTAAAATTCGCCAAGTAGTGGTCTGCGAAAGGCCGAGTTCTTGTGAGCGGCGCGAAATCGCTTGCCTCGGATTCTCCTGCACACTCTCATTTACTGAGCCAGTGGACTTCAATTTATCCACCACACTGCGAATAGTCCTCTCGGAAGGACGATTATGGCGACCGTAAAATGGGCGACGCGCACGGGACGTTGCCCGAACAGAACACCCATTTTGATAAAACAATTTTATTATTTGCACGTGTTGTTGAACGCTATATCCATCCATGGTAATTAGGCAAAACAGACTGAATAAATGACAGCCAATTTGACAGATGTGGCTTCAACAATATGGCCACTATCAACTGTCAAAGTTCGGAAGTCCCTATTGGAAGACCTTGTATATGAAATTTTCCGCAGAATATTTTCTTTCAGAAGGTTAATTCCTTTCATCTTATTTTAAAAATTTTTTAGTGCTAACAAGGATTGGTTACTTTTCCCCCCGACTGTAAGTAATGTAAAAATTCTCAATTCGCTCATCTGAATCAAAGCAGAAAGCGCATTCGTTGTGCGTTGTTTACACAACAGCGGTCTGGATTTGCAGATTTATTCCACCTCTCTGGACCGTTGTCGTCATGCTATGGATAGCAAGCAATGCACACTGCACCCCATTGCCTTGCGTTCTTCTCGTCCAAAGGCTGAAATAATCCAAAGGCAAATATTAGCCTGAAGTGCATAAATTATGTCAGCGTAATGAGAGGGGGACCGACGCGATGAGATACAGGCACCCAGAGCATCAGGTAATCGCCGTAATTTCTACACAAACCTGGAGGGAAGAACGAGAGATCCTTCTATTTAAATGGGGGGAACGGTGGGTGGCAAAAGTGCGGCTTATCGGACCGTAATGCAATCAAAAATTCGATGATTCAGTGGAAACAACAGATGTTTTGTGTTCGTTTTTTCGAACGAGTGCTTTGCAGTATCTATCGTAGTGGGCACCTACCAAACTACGAGTACGAGTATGTCTGCCAACATAGCCTCACCAGATTACTTGCTGCATCATCAGAGAGCTCTACAAGTGAATTAATTTATTTGTGCACAAGTCTCAAGTGGTTTCTGGTGCATTGCAAAGGGCAAAATCTCGTCTTGGCCTGCAGTTGTTTGTCCTGGTGATGCTGCCGCAGCAAGTTGACTGTTTGTTTCAGTTAGCGAAGATTTATTTCCAAAGAGTGCCAGCGTCAGCGTCAGCTAATTAAATATTTTCTCTGGATGCACAAGAATCTAGTTCTGGAGAAGGAGCTGGTGTACATTGTTGTGGGTTTTATTTATACGCGGCGCAGCTCCTTATAGGTTCTAAACATGAACGGTTGATAGAAATTGCAAATAAGGATGTTTAATTTATTAAGAAGGAAGTTTAAGTGCTTTTTGCAGCAGGGCCCTTTCCGTATGGGGAAGCCATAAATATATATTTTTTTATTTCTAATTACTGAGATCCTTTAAGGTATGTACAGGCAGCATAGGGGGGAAGCTGATAGGCCTGAAAAGGGTACAGTAGCAGTTTCTAAATGAATGGTTGAAAGATAGATGCTATTATTTAAACAAAATCAGGATTTAAAGAAACGAAATACGATCGCTAGCTCAAGAGGTCCTAGCTCAAGATGCGTAGTTGCCTGTTCTGTGAGTTCTGGAATATCCTCGTTTTATTTTAAGACAAATTTACAAATTTTATTTCACTTATGCCAGTGTGCGTAGTTTGTGTTCATGTCGTCATATTTCCTTTAACCACGGGTGGGGCATAAGCCGGCAACAAATCTCTTCCATTTTTCTTTGGTCTGCAGCTAGATATTTTAGTTGTAGCCACGTTTTCCTCTGGACGATTCTATTCGCGATGTTGTCATTTGGGTTCCTCAGTGTGTGACCAATCCAGCGCCATTTCCCCTCTCTATCTCTTTTTACGCCATAATTTCTGCATATCTTTAGTAGATACCCCAATTCGCATATAATGGGTAAAACGGGGTGGAGCTCTTCCACTTCCTTCTGAAATTAGCTCACAGCAAATTATTTTCGGTCGCAGTTCGGTAATGTCTATAAAAAAGATGCAGAAAAGTTAAAGGTAGAAGAATATTGATGTTCCTCTTATTACACCAGTACTCGTAATTTCAACGCAGTGGTCCCGCAATCTTGAAGAACATCTGCCTAGGACACGGCAGTCCTCAATACTCCTCGGTTCTGGGTGCATTGCCTTCAATGATGTAGAGATTATTGCCTTGCAATAATCATAAAGTGGAGATTCATTCATCTCGAACTGGAATCGATGTGGTGAAGACAATGCAGTCGCCCAGCCTTGGTTTTTCGCTGTTGTACTGGTTTTCTACTCGAAAGAGAATATATATATGCTCCACTTTCCAGCTTATAGTTCAGCACACGGCCCCGTATAATAAGACGGGAAAGATTATTTATTTGTCCTACTAGTTAGGAGTTTTGCCAAACTGAAGCAGCAGCGGTTCTTCGGGTCAATTGTAGCCGGCTCTTAACGAAGTTTCCATTTATTCTACGTTCTACAGCAGCTGGAGGGACTCGTTGTAGATAGCGCATGACTCAGAGTAGATGTTTGTAAATTGCACATTACACCGCAAATTTGCATGCGGCATAGCGGGGTTAGTTTGCTCGGGATTACAAAGTCAAAATGTTATCATATCCAGATTTGAAATTAATGAATACATAACTGTTTCAACTCGCATACTGTATATACTGATAAATATGTATGATCAGGGTCGATAGTGAAATGGTTTGAGCAATGTCTGCATCTCTACTGGTTCGCCTATGGGGTCCACCTCAGGAAGTACCGGCAGACTTCCCGGTTTGGGATCACTTCGTCACTGAGGTCAATCAAATGCTGGTGTGCGGTACCCATTTCTCTCGAAAACATCAACCCATATTTGAACTTCACTTCTGATAGCTCCATCGTCAGCAAACAATAACTGATGCACTTTGGGGTCCGTCACTTTTCCTTCAAGCAGATAATCAAGGACTGCAATAAATAGCAAAGGACTGAGAACGCTTCCCTGCTGTACACCGACTTTAATTGGGAACTCTTCGGTGACTCCTGCGGGACATCTTACTCTTGTCCCTGCTCCTTCACACATGTACATGATCATGCACACGTAGGTTTCTGAAACTCCTCGTTGTCTTAGCGCCACCCATAAGAGATCTCTTGGTTGTCTATCAAAGGCTTTTTCAAAATCAACCAACACCATATGCAAGTCCTTTAGGGAATGTTTTTCCATTATGATCCTTATACTTTGGATTGCATCTGTTCTTGATTTACCCGAGACAAACCCGTACTGGTCATCAGATAGCCGTACGAGTTTTATTTTCCGCAGTCGGCCATCGAATATCCACTCAACGATCTTCATGGTGTGTAACATCAGCTTGACAGAAAGGTAGTTATCGCAGTCTCGCGTATCGCCCTGTGCAAAGGAAGAAAATAACTTTCCCTCCACTGATTAGACATTGGATCACCGCTCATAAGTTTGGAGATAAGAATCATGAGCCATCTGGACCCGATGTCTCCCATCATTTTCCTGAACTCAGAGGGTATCTCGTCTGACCCAACCGCTTTTTTTTTGAGTATTTGACCGCATTCCTAACTTCATTGACAGTAATGTCGGATACTTCGTCATGGTTAGGAGCGGCTATTGGAAAGTATACCTGGGGAAACCGTTCAGAAGTTTTCCACAATACTGTTGCCATCTGTGGAGAATTTTGTCGTTTTCCACAAGAAGCTGTCCTTGAGCATTGTTAATAAACTTTGGGGAACGAATCTCTTGAGCATTTCTCTTGTGAAGACAGTTGTTCCCTTATTCAATTTGTTTTGTCGAAGCTCCTGGGTAGTCTGGTTCCTATCAGTTGCCGACTCCCGATAGAAGCCTTTCATACTTTTTGCTTGAAACTGGGCGCACTTCTTCTTCGCGAGACCTTTGCAACATCTATATATCACTTCAAGGCGAGCTTTTCATCTCTATTAGTAGAAGAGCACTCTGAGCAAGCAATGGAAGCCGTTTTCTTTTCCCGTATCACTACATTAGCTTCATCTGTTCGCCACCATGTTTCTTTGACGTGTTGGCAGGGTCCTTTCGACGTTTTAAGCAGTGATTTGGCTCTCTTCAAGCAAGATCGCCGTAAGGAATCCCACATATCTTGAGCTCTGCATACCTCATTTATTTCATAATACTGTCTAGGTATGTACTCGTAAATCCCTATGGAGTTTGTACTCAAGTTAAAGGCTTGAGCAACAATAGTGCCTAACTGATTTGTTTTTCTTCCTCTGTCTATCGTGGAATGTTTACTTCTAAATCCGAACAGATTATTCGGGACTAGACGTTTTTTTCAGGAGCAATTTTTCGAAAGTTTTTACCACAACTGGTATAAACGATATTGATCTATAAGTTCCCACTTCTGTGTGTGGCTTTCCTTAGCGAGAATGGCTTGAAAACGTTCAACAGATGATCTGCGAAGAGGTCAGGCTTTAGGTTCGGGTTTCCGATCAATTTCCCATCTGGTGCTTTTAAGGGCGAATTTTGTAAGTGAAGTCTTTTTCAGTACCCGGTGGACCCGGAAAATAGCCTTATCGTCTGGGAACCTCGTGGTTTGCCATTTTCTACGAGCCCTTCTTTTTTCTAATAGCAACTCTATCATTTCGACGTGATATTTTGTTTCAGGTTGTCTCCTGCTCAAATTAGCTGTTGACCATCAGCAATGAATTGTTCAGCTTCATTGTCAAATTGCTCGTTTGTTTCCATAGGACGTCTTAGGTTTATAAAACATTCTAGTTTCAGTTCGTTCTTTTGTTTACAACTTTAGGATTACTTTTTTCCTGCATTTCCGTTTCAATTAGTGACAAGATCACTGGAGTATGGTCTGACGATAAGTCATAATTACCTTCAACTTTTGTATGTTTAATTTTTGCTACGAAAAAGTCAATAAGGTCTGGAATTTTGTTAGGATTACAAGGGCATGGTGAAAAGTTCTCGGCCTGATGCAGAGATGGCGTTCCAATCAGCAAAAATTTATGTTTCCTGCCTGGGTGCACTTCTCATTAGTTCGTATGATAAGTTTCAACTTGTTCTCTCAAGTAGTTTCTTTACACAAATATGTGCAGTAGACGTCTTGCGATGGGTTAACCCCTAAGGAAAATCATCCAAAGTTGACTAAAGTTTACGGGGACTCTGCTCCTTCCATGTCAGCTGTTAAAAAGTGGGCAGCTGAATTTAAACGTGGTCGCACGTCCCTCGAAGATGACCCACGTTAAGGACGGCCAAAAACCGCAACCACACCCGAAAGCAAGTGCATGATATCGTGTTGGACGATAGGCGAGTGAAGGTGGGTGAGATAGCTGAGTCTGTGTGTATATCGGAAGAGAGGGTGCGAAACATCTTGCACAAAAACTTAGGGATGCGAAAGTTCTGCGCAAGATGGGTGCCGCATTTGCTGAATGCCGATCAAAAGCAAATGCGCAAACAATTTTCGCGGCAATCTTTGGACCGATTCAATAGGGATCCGACCGGTTTTGTACGGCGATTTGTCACCATGGATGCGACATAGGTCCACCACTACACGTCAGAAATGCAACAGCAGTCGAAGCAGTGGGTTGAAGCCGGTGGTTCACCGCCAAAGAAATCGAAGTCGATCGCATCTGACGGAAAGGCAGTGATGCGAAAGGGATCCTGTTAATTGATTACCTTGAGAAAGACAGAACAATTACAGGCGAATCCAGCTGGATGCCAAAATTCGCGAGAAGAGGCCTGGCTTGAAGAAGAAAAAAAACATCTTTCACCAGGACAATGCACCTGTACACAAGTGTGCGTTGGCGATGGGAAAACTGCGGGATTTGGGGTACGATTTGCTCGGTCATCCCCCCTATTCACCTGATTTGGCACCCTCAGACTTTCAACTGTTCCCAAACTTGAAGAAATTTGTTTCTGGGAAGTGCTTCGCATCCAATGCAGAAGTTGAGAGGGCCGTAGATGAATATTTTCACAGCCTTCCAGACTCTCACTTCCGAGAAGGAATACTGATGTTGGAGAAACGCTGGACCAAGTGCGTTGAAGTCAAGGGAGAAAAATAAAATCATTTTTTAACTGAAAATCGCAGTTTTTCATTGTCAGGCCGAGAACTTTTCACCTGGCCCTCGTAGAAGGTCAGTATGTAGACGATCCAGAGGAAAAGAATTAGCAGTTGTAGTTACGGACTTATTTTTCTTTTCATTGTTGTTAACCTAGATTTCTTCCAGTATTCCCAACCCTATTGTATTAAGTTATGAAATGTACTGATATAGTAGATCCTACAATGATTGCCAATGTATTCATCGTCTTCTTTGCTTCTGTTGGCCAATTGTCTTCTTCAAGTGTTAGTGGTGCGAACTGTGTAGGATGCGTTAATCCTATTTTATCACATCCTGTACGAGTTGTGAAAGATTCTTTTTTGACAATTTGTGGAAATTTGTGGTCTAAAACTCTTACGCTTTATACACTTATTAGACAACTCAAATTCATATCGGGACGATGGGGTATATTTTTAATTTAAGTACCTCCACTGGAATCTTTGCGGATAAATTAAAGATTGCTCACGTGATACCTCTATTAAAAAGGCCAACAGAAAGGATAAGAATAATTATTGGCCAGTTTCCTTGCTTCTCTTCTATTTCAAAATTTAAAAAAAAAAAAAAAAAAATAACTTTTTTAGTTCTGATCAGTTTTGTTTTAGAGAGGGCCTATCTACAGAAGATGCTCTCCTGGCTTTTTGCTCTTTAATAAACAAAGGATTAGATGATAACAAGTGCTGCGCTGGCCTCTTCGTTGACATATCCAAAGCGTTTGATAATAAATTGTATTATACAGGATTCCGTAGTTTTATGTTCAGTTGGTTCGAATCCTACCTAAAGGATAGAAAACAAAAAGTGAAAATTGGGGAATACTACAGTAACTGTAAGATTATTAATTTAGGGGTACCCCAACGATCTGTTCTTGATCCTATATTGTTCCTTATTTACATTAATTCTCTCTTTACTCAATACTTGAGTATTCCAAGTAACCAGAATATTTATTTATTTATTTATTTATCTATCTACGGAGTTGATCTCTTAAAGATTTTACAAAATTTTACATATCTGGTATAAATAAGTACATAATGTATGTATTACAGATAAAACTTTATTAAATTACAGCAATTCAAATTGAAGCGAACTTCTAATTGCGGATCATCATCGAGCAATGTGTTGAATATCGATCACCACTTCACCTGTTGTTCATCGATTTTGAAAAGGCGTTTGATAGTGTCAATCGGGAATTTATTTGGCGTGCATTGCGCAGGAGAGGCATTCCGGATAAATTAATAGTAATTATCAAAGCTACATATGATGGGTCCACATGTCACGTTTTGCACAGAGGAAGGCTGTCTGAGGAATTCGAAGTCCAAAGTGGGGTTCGGCAAGGCTGCATACTTTCACCAATATTGTTTTTATTGGTGATTAGCGATGTGCTGAATGCGGCCTTATCAACAGGAAATGGAGGAATTCGATGGACTCTTACATCTGAACTCAAACACCTCGACTACGCCGACGATGTATGCCTACTGTCTCACAGAATAATGGACCTTCACCAAATGACAGCAAATGTGGAGAGGGAATCAGACGTCGTTGGGCTGAAAATTAACTCGGCAAAAACAAAAATGATCAGCCTAGGACCAAACTCATCAACTCATATATGTATTGCTGGACAAACGGTTGAGAGAGTAGAGAGTTTTACCTTGGGAGTATTGTCTCAACCGATGGCGGAACCGAACTGGATATAGCCAGCCGAATAGGTAAAGCAAAATCCGCATTTGGGATGCTATCCATAGTTTGGCGAAGTAATGCAATTAGATTAAACACCAAGCTACGACTGTTCCGTTCCAACGTTGAATCCGTGTTGCTATATGGATGTGGTACCTGGAGAGTGACCGTCACTATCACGAGGAAGCTGCAAACGTTTGTCAATAGGTGTCTACGTTACATCTTAAGGATATTCTGGCCAAACCGTATCTCTAACGAACAGCTTTATCAGAGAACGGGCCATGAACCTATAGGCACAACCATACGACGACGAAAGTGGCAGTGGATCGGTCACACTCTCCGAAAGGGTGACAGGTCCATAGCTAACCAAGCGATGCAATGGAACCCGCTTACCCAGGATGGCAGGATACGCGGCGGTCCTAGGAGTACGTGGCGCAGAACAGTTGAGAAGGAAGCACGGTAACTGGGAAAGAGTTGGGGAGAGCTGAGGCACATTTCCAGAAATCGCACACGATGGCCCTAGGATCCACAAGGGGATACAGGACATAAGTAAGTAAGTAATTAAACTTCTAATTGCGTCTTCTTTCTAATGAAGTTAGCCCTAATAGAGCACATCTGCTATTATATGAGGGCATAAAATCCCATCCAAGTTTGGATATTATGAATCTAGTGAAGCGTTTCTGTATTCTCTCAACTCTGTTTATAGAAACTCCATAGTAGGGATTCCATATTATAGAGCAATACTCAATGAGTGGTCGAACTATAGAAACAAAAAGAGTTTTTAATGTGTATGGATCACTAAATTCTTTAGTGTTACGTTTGATAAAACCCACCATTGCGTTCGATCTGGCTATGACATAATCGACATGCGCATTAAAAGTAAGTTTAGTGTCGAAAATTACACCGAGATCATTTATTTCACATACAGCTTCTAATCGGCTACCCTTGATAAAATAAGACATATTCACAGGGAAAAAACGCCGATATGCCGAAAAGACCTTACATTTAGAAGTGTTCAAAGTTAATTTGTTACGCTCACACCAGCTGACGATTTTATCCAAATCGCTTTGTAGCCTAAAACAGTCATTTACACTTTTTATTTTCAAAAACAATTTTAGGTCATCTGCATAAAGCAAGCACCTAGAATGCTTAATGACTTTAGATACATCATTTATAAAAAGAATAAAAAATATTGGCCCAAGATGGCTACCTTGTGGTACACCTGAATAAGCATTGATAGGATTGGAAGTGCAACTGTCAATTTTAACAATTTGTTTCCTATTTAATAGGTAATTGGAAACCCATTTTAAAAAACCTTGAATGAAAGCCGATCTTATTATGTTTAAACAGCAATAGCTTATGATCAACAGTATCGAAGGCTTTTGCAATGTCTGTATATATAATATCAACTTGCAAACCTTCTTCAAATGACTGAGAAATATAATTTAAAAACACTATTAAATTTGTTGATGTAGATCGTCTGCTAACAAAGCCGTGTTGAGCAGGACAAATGTATTCTAGAACATCAAAAATAATTTTATCTTTCACCAAACTTTCGAATAATTTGGGTTTGACTGAAATTTTGGATATTCCTCTGTAATTATTTACTAATTGCTTGCTTCCAGACTTATGGATAGGAATTATGTAAGATCATTTCCACATTTATATATGAGTTGGTTTGACCACATCTCAACCTTAAAACAATATCTGCGTTCTTCCGTTCGTAGTCTCTACGAGTATGGTCTTAAAAAATTCGTCAACAATATTCGTAAAATTCTGTGAATGGTGTACTTTGGAATTTTTCACTCAAGGTTAGAGTATGGAATAAGCTGTTGGGGAAGCGCTTACCAATCAAAAATGCAACCAATTGCAGTCTTGCAAAAAAGTCCTGTGAGAAAGGTGTGTAGCACTATTTTGGTATTTGAATATTCTCTCAGTAAAGCATCTGTACTGCTATAAAGTCTTGAAATTTTTCTTTATTAGAAGTGGCTACCTACAAATCCCAAGATTATAGATCATAAGAAGCTCCTATTCGATTATATCCTGCAAATTGTTTAATAAGCTTCCTGCAGATAAACTTTTCCTCAGAATTTAATTTAAAATTTCTTTAATTATATGTATTCTTTCGATTCCTCTCATTACTGGGATAAAGATTCAAAGATACCGAGACTGAGAATATCTAAATTATGATTTGCTTGTTCTTTCTGTAGAAAGCTTGGTGTCCTTAAAACCATTATTTTAATTACTAAAAGGGTAAAATTAACAACTGATAATAAAAAAAAGCTATTCTGCAGCACAAAGTTACAATTACAATTTAGCGATAGTGCCCCCTTTAGAAAGTACTCAGCAGTCTCAATTACCACTAGACAACAATGATTGAATTTCCTCAACAACATCGAACAATTTTCAAAATTAAAAGATCTCCTCAAAGTGTACGCTTCGAAAAAGAAAACTTCGTCTCAAGGATTCAGCCATTAAACAGCAATTCGAAGAGGATTACACAACCACCAGCACTGCCATAAACAACGATGAGCTCTGCCAGCAGCTGCCTATTACTTGTAAAAATTTTCATTATATTTTACGTTCCCCGATAGTCCTTTTTGGCCATAATCATGGTCTTCCATTCGTACAACATATTTCCTCGGCTATTCACTTTCCTCAAAGTGCCCGAACGAAATGAATTCGACTTTGAAGGAAGGAGGAAATGAGCGGGCAATATTCTTTGTTCAAAAATTTGAGGCAATATCCTGCGGAGTATACAAATTTTCTCAGATAAAAACTCAGATTGAGATCTTGGGGACAATACGATCTGAGTGAAAAGAAAAAAAAAAATGAATGAGAATAGTAGATGGAAGCAGAAAAAATGAAAAAAACTTCCTTCCCACTAATGAGGCTGGATGCTTCAACAAAAGACCAATTTCGCAGCGAAGCATATTTCTTCGTACCAATTCGCATGTTAATGCGGGCAATTGTCGCCGCATTGAACGCGTCGCGAGAGGATTTGAATATTTTTTCACCGTCCGCTACTTTCACAGTCCTTCCTGGCGTCTCACGATGGCGATAATAACTTGGTTTTGTCTGCAGGCATGTGGGATGAGTGTGTGATGACTGTGAGAATCATCATCAACGACATGGGTTCATAGATCGATATCCTTGCTGCATCAGAGCCCGGTGGATTATATTTGCATAAATTTTTGCGCTCGGGTCAAAGTTCTACACCACCAGGTGGATGAAGATGTAACATGCATACACAGTGTGTGTGCATCCTTTGAAGGAGCAAAACTACAACATCGTTCAACGACAACGACTCAATTGAGGTGCGAATATTTTATGCAAAGTGCAACCACGTGGGGTGCCAGCGAAGAGGCCATCAATGTTGGCGGGCTTATTGTTTCGCCAAGCGTGAGATTGGCTAAGAACTGCTGTGAGAGCATCGAGTTCATTTGGGCCTCTAATGGATATTTTGAATTCATTTTCGAGTGTGAATAGACCTACCATCGACGGTCGGGGTGGTCGATTGGAGTGGGCAATTAATTAAGTTCTGTTCATGCGGCACAGTGCTAAAAGGATTATTGTGAGGTGTTAATCGCTAGGCAAGTTGTGTTTAACACGATTAACATGAGTCGGAGATATTTCATACTTTACAGTTCACAGTGTGGTGTTATACGATGTTGGCAACATAAAATCGAGATTTTAATTGAGGTAGGTACGAGTATGTAATTATTATTTGCTTTTTTTTTTTTTAGCACAAGCAAAAGCATAGTACGAGTATTTCGTATTTTATACTTTCGGACAGAACTTGTTGAATTAGACGCAAGCCAAACTGAGCTTCGGTGTCAAGTAGGTTTCTAGTGCACAAATTTTGTTGTTGAAAACATACGAGTAAGGGCGGTAGGTTAGGAAAATGCATAACTTTCATTTGAGACGGTAATACACCAGGTTGTATCCACAATAGAAGGTGCGTCTGAAACGAAGGTATCAGGGACAGGCGTCTTTCTAGATATCGAAGGAACATTCAACAATATAAAACTCAAAAAATTGTGGACACACTCTCGATATACGAGTACAGTAAAAAAATAAATAATAAACAATTGGCTAGAACACATGCTTTTAAACCGCATTATCACGAAACAAGAAGGGGTACAGTTCGTACGGGAACACTACAGGGGGGGGAAATATCTTCTTTTCTGTGGGTGCTCACAATGGACAACCTTCTAAAAGCACTGTGCAAAATGCGTAGCGTACGCAGATGACCAAGCCGTTTTGATAAGAGGAACATTATAGGAGAGCTAATGGAAAACACCCTACGGATCATAACAAAATGGGCAGAGGAGAGTGTATTAGAAATAGATCCAAATAAAACGGAACTGGATCTCCTTACAAAGAAAACCAAAACCAGTGACAACTTGGAGGAGCATTACTGCAACTGTGTGACAGTGTCAAGTATCTGGTGGTATAATATTGGACAGGAAACTGACCTGGATAAAGAATCTCGAAGGAAGAGTTACCAAAGCGAAGAGAGCGTATTGGATATGCAGGAGGGCCATCGGGAAGTCATGGGGCCTGAAACTGAAACAGGTCCACTGGATATGCGAATGCGTAATAAAACCTATCATCTTCTACGGAGTAATTGTATGGTGGACAGTGACAAACAAAAAGTATTCAAACAAGTAACTAAACAAAAACTTAGATATCTGAACATCGTAAAATTAGTGTATTTTTCGAGGGCGCAAATATAGAAGCTCGCAACGGGCGCATAAAAGCCTAGTTACCGCACTGCTTTTGAGGCTATCCACGAATCAAGCCATTTTTTGATGTCTTCATATGAGCGGAACTGCTGATCAGCCAGACCATGTGCCATCGAACGGAACAAGTAATACGAGTAATCGGATGGCGCAATATCTGGGGAATATGGCGGGTGGGGTAGGACTTCCCATTTGAGCGTTTCCAGGTAGGTTTTAACGAGTTTGGCAATGTGAGGCCGAGCGTTGTCATGCTGTAGAATCACTTTTTCGTGCCTCTGCTCGTATTGTGACCATTTTGTCGCGCAGTGCTCAGCTGAATCCCATCAATTTAAGTCGATACCGTTTCCCAGTGATGGTTTCGTTGAGTTTCAACAGTTTATAATAAATGACACCGACCTGGTCCCACCAAATACACAGCATAATCTTCGCAGCGTGAATATTTGGCCTAGCCGACGACGTAGAAGCATGATCGGGCAGTCCTCATGACTTTTTTTTCTGAGTTGCTGTAATGAATATATTTTTCATCACCCGTCACGATGCGATGAAGAAAACGTAACAACTATTATTGCATATATTTGCTTCTACTTGAATTTATTTATTTATTTATCTGATATCTGTTAGAGTTAAGCTCGGTAGATGGAAAAACGACGCTCAACGTCCCTTGGCTTCAAATCATAAGGAATCCAAGTTCCTTGTGGGATAACTCCTAAAGCAAGCTGTTCTTGCATTTGGCACGGATCCTCATCGAGCAATGCCTCCAATTCAGCGTCTTCGAAGAATTTTGGCCTTCCTTCACGCGGACGGTCGTCAACATCGAAATCACCGTCTTTGAAGCGACGGAACCAATCACGGCACGTTGTTTCACTTAGAGCAGCATCTCCGTAAACTTTTTGGAGCTCTCGATGCGCTTTAGCCGCCGTTTTCTTCGAATGAAAGAAGAAAGTCAACACTTCCCCAAATGACGATTATTTGGCACAAAATCAGACATTTTCACAAAACCAAAAGTATATGACGCCAAAACAAAATCACTAATGTGTCAAAACAGTTTGTTTACCATAATGTCTAAGCTCGGTTCATGACGTTTTGGATATGTCAAAATCAACCAGCACTTACTGCTGGGGCCATCTATTGACAAACAGCGAGAACTTAGTTGCACACCTAATATATATAATCGGAAAGTGTACTCGTACCCTCTTCAATAAAGCAAAACACTTTGAAAAATATTAAACGGATTTATTTTTTTATAGCAACTTAAAGAAGAAACCAACAGATGGCCCATCCTTTATAATGTTCTTGGTGGCGTAATACTCGTACAAAAAAGTATAAAGTAACAAAATGCAGTATAATACTACCTACAGTAATATATGTATTTACTGTAATTGCTCTGGAGCCCTCGGCCCATGAAGCACTTTGATGCTTGACCGTCTTTTTGTGCAAAACATAAAACGGCCCAGTTCCTTGGAGTCATCTTCATACTCGTACTGTCACACTCACTCTGATTTTAATTTAGAACTCTATTTTGATGAAATTGCATTACTACAGTCCCCCACGATAGTACGTATGTAGTAACACATCCAACTTTCTGAACTATGCTCTCTCGCAAAATATTCTCCCGTGCATGTGGCATGTGGCAATTTCTTATTCCATGCATGCACTCACTCAAGGTATAGTCCCACTGCTGGGATGCACCTAATCAACATTTTGATGACAGTATATCAACGTAGGTCAATTTCCTTTGACAGTATACCTATATACCATCCAATACACGCCCACATGACTCGACTTAATGACAGTCTCAATTAAATTTGCATTCAAGTTCCTGAGGAGTTCCTCTCCTCCGGTGCACACCACACTGCTCCAATCTGCTCACCCTTCTGCAAACAAACTCCTGCCTGCCTGACAAACCTGTTATTGCTGCCTTACACCGAAAACCGGAACCACTGCAATGACGGCCAAAGACGCAAGAAGTGCACTACTACCATACCAACACCATGCAGCCTTCATGATGTCTTCATGTGATATGCCAATTTGGACATGCCAACAGGAAATTGGCATGTTCCGTCAGTCAGCCCCGGTTCGGCCTGTGTATGGATAAATGGATGGATGGATGGATGAATGGCTGGCTGGGATAGATGCAGGCCCGTAATTAAGTCACTCGACTAAATGCTACGTAATTTTCAATTTAATGCAAGCAGCACATGCTGCTAGCGGCAGCGGCTTTGAAGGCGGCCGGCGCGGAGCGGCGGTAAAACTTCCCTCCGTGTTTAGGCTTCAATTGTTTTGCTTTTAATTACCTTTTACCATCCTCTCTTCTTCAAGGACGACAAGGAAATTAATTTGCACGTACTTGGGACGTGTGTATGCACTCAGTGATGACGTATGCAGGTCGGAAGCCTGTGCCGGAGGACGCATTTTTTTGTGCAACAAAGCAAGAGAACTAATTCTGGTGGCATAATTAACGTGGGCGTACTTTAGTAACGAGAAGTCGTCGCATACGAGTAGCGCGAGTTCGCTCAGACACTTTAACAATGTTATTCGCGGCAATAATGAGTGGCGCAATTAAGGATTTTGCCGCCACTTCAAATTTGTTTAGAGAAAAATAACATTTCCCGGTGGTGGTGGCTGCGGTAGCAGGTGAAGAGGAAAGCAGTCTAGAACCGGCGACCTTGGCAGCCGTGGTACGGGAGTGTTGCCCGGTAGAGCTTATGGTTTAGCGCGCACTTGAAATTAGCGCCATTAAATTAATTACCCTTGAAATTTGAAATGAAATGGCGCAGTATTGCGTCAGGATAAGGGTATAACTAGGGAGGGGGATGTTTCGCTCATAAATTGGATGGAGGCGCCTTAGCAAAAGTTAGCTGAGCATAAATACAGATGAATTTTACGTCTGCTAATTAAAGACCGTCTCCATTGTTGTACTCTGCTAAGGAGATAATATTTTCGTTACGAAGTGGCTCGTCCTTCGAACTAAATACCTTTTGAAATGGTGGAAGAAGCGTGTAGAATGAGAAGACAGTACTCGTAGGTAGAAGGATGTTGTATATTGAGGATATAATTATATCCGCTATGTATCTCTGAAGCTATAATCTCGAGAGTGTAATCGGCATGGAAAGCACTCTACTAGTACTAATTATAATTGTTTACTTTCATGTAGTGCCTAATTGGACTAACTATTCTAATTAATATAAAAGGCAAGACCCATTGACACATTCATCACAATCCGTTTACTTAGAGACTTGAAATTTAATGAGGTCTAAAGGCCTAAACGAAAGATAAGATACTCGTAAGCTTAACTCTGCTTTGAATAAAATTGAATTAGTTTTTAGTAAATTAATCTACCATCGTAAATATGTACCTAATCTATGTATAAATCACACTTGTAAGCTATATCATCAATTTTGATTCAGCGGATCTCTTCGCCAACAGCGGTGCAACAGTGGATAGGTCTGTATGCGTTTCTGACTGGAGTGAGTATTCTTTTGGTTCAGTTAGACATTTGCCTGTTTTGAAGGTTATAATTTACTGCCATTGTACAGTTAGTAAAGATACGAGTATAAAACAAACGTTTGTTTCTTTGTTAATCTGAAGAATGAGAGGAAGAGAGGAAACTATTTTGTCATTTCATATAAACTGAGAGAAGCTCCTCACATCAATTTTACTCTCAGATGTTTGTCGTGGGTTATTTTTTGTTTTCTGGGATTTAAGCCTTGAATTTCCCGTTCACTGTATTGGCGCATATATCCACTGAACCATGGCTGATATAGTGGCTGTATGTTTCAGTCATGGACTATCGTAGTCTATTATATTCTGAAGGTTGGAATCAGTATAGCTGCAACCTGGCGGGCGATTTAACCATTGAGTACGTATTTTTTTTTTTTTTTATATAATTTGCACGTGTTAAAGGGGATATGAATACCCTTATACTAATTTTTAGAACACGTACGTTTTTTTTTTTTATGGAAAGGGGAAGAGACAGAGAGAAAGACAGAGTGGTGTGGTTTGAAACTCAGGTGGTATTAAGTTTTTGTAAACTCCAAGGGTGGCTGTCCAGATAACTGGGGAGGGAGTATTTTGTTTGTCTTTCGCTATCATTGGCGTTGTTTATGATTCACAGTATTTTTTTCTGTCCTCCTGAGGTCATCATCACGATCAAGTTGCATTTTAGCCATATGACCACCCTACTGCCAGTGTTATGCCTTCACAGTAGAATTGACTTAACTTTCGCAAGTGATCAACTTTTTATTTACAATATTTCGTGCGAAATAAATAGATGATTCTTGACTTCAGGATTCGAACCGTGAATCAACAGCGTGACAAGCGATGATGTTACCACTGCACCACGGCCACCCCATAACGTATAATCGAACGCCAAATATCCAGTGCAAATAATTTTAAAATATTTTGAAACACGTGAAGTTGGCTTGTGAGTTGAAAGCCTGGTGCGCGAGCAGTAATGTCGGAGATACATTTTCCATTCCTCATTTAGCTTCAAGTTTGATTCATACTGCTTTGTCGCTGGTCCGATTCATGGTTTTGCGGTACGAGTCTTTTTCTGTGAAGTTTTAATGGATTTGTAGGTTTCCGTTAGGTTAGGTTAGGTTTGATGGGTTGATGTAAAGGGTGAAAGACCTTTTTTTTATAATTTGCACGTATGAAAGGGGTTATGTATACCCTTATACTAATTTTAGGACACGGGCTCTTTGAGGAAAGGGAAAGAGACAGAGAGAAAGACAGATTGGTGTAGTTGGTTTGAAACTCAGCTGGTATTTAGTGTCAGTGAACTTCAAGGGTGGCTGTCCAGATAACTGGAGAGCTTGTTTGTTTTTGCTTTTTTTGTCGGTGCTCATGATTCACAGTATTTGCTTCCGTCCTCCTGATGTCATCATCACGATAAAGTTGCATTTTAGCCATATGACCTCCCTACTGCCAGTGTTATGCCTTCGCAGTAGAGTTGACATAAGCTTTCGCAATTGATCGACTTTTTATTTATTTCATGCGAAATAAATAGATGATTATTGACATCAGGATTCGAACCGTGAACCTGTAGCGTGACAAGCGATGATGTTACCACTACAGCACGGCCACCCTACTGCGCCACATTTAGATCAATGTAGATCCATTCAACCCGATGCATTGATAAATTTGGTTGTCTTGTTAACCGATTCATTCGAAGTCTTGAAAGTAATATTTCCTTAGTATTCTGAATCTAAGGTCATAGAGTCCTGGACATTGGCACAGGAAGTGAGGTGTATCTTCGTGTACATCCTCATTGCCACAGCCTCTACATATATCATCTTCGCTTATTCCCAATTTCTTTGTGTGATAACGCACAAAGTTATGTCCACTTATCATCTCCACTAGACAAGATAAAGAATATCTGTTGAAGTGTAGTTTTCTTGTAATTGCACAGCATTCTATTAATCTCTATCTGCTATTTGCCATGGCCATCATTTTATTTCCAAATTCTAGGTTTCGGTTGCAGGATGGTGTCCTAATTGATGAATCAGCTCGTTCAGGATTTAGTGCTGAGCCCTCCCTAGCCAGCTCGTCAGTCTTTTCATTTCCTGAAAGCCATTATGTCGGGTTACCCAGCAGAGCTTTACATTGTGTTGCATACCAAGAACCCGTAGCTCTTCGCGACATCAACGCACAAGCTTCGATTTCATTTTCGTGGCGGAAATCGCTCTTATCGCTGCATGGCTGTCAATGAAAAAGGTAATATCATCGGGTGGTACAGCTTTCACTGCAGCGTCTCGGGCAGCTGTTGTCACTGCCAAGACCTCCGCTTGGAAAATACTGCTATAGTCCGGAAGTCGAATTGGCTTGTTCAAATTTAGTTCCCACGTCCATCTTAGATACATCAGTATAGATGGAGATGGAGTTACTATTTTGCTCGGAAATGTACTGGAAAGCGGTTTATGAAAGTCTAATTAGGGCACTACTCGTATGTAGTCTATGCTAACATCTCCGCCCATGTATTTGCGTAAAATCTGCGCATGGGCCGTCAAGCTTGACCTCCAACCTTCAGATTGGCTGCAGATTTTTGTGCAAATTGATCTAAAGGTAATAGATTAAGTATGGTCTCTAATCCTGCAGTTGGTTTGGTTCTCATAGCTCCTGTGACACCAATGCATACCATTCTTGGTACTCTGGTTAGTATTTTGAGGTTAGCACTCTTACTTGCGGCTGTCCACCAAACTAGGCTGCCGTCTTTCAATATAGGTCTCACACCTGCTGTGTAGAGCCAGAAAATGACTTTTGGTTTGGGCCCCCAAATTTGTCCAAATATTCTGCTACAAGCATAGAGAGCTATCATAGCTTCCGTTAGTTCGTATTTTCGAAAATTCTCTGGAAATATTATTAGACGCATTGCAGTATTTAGCTGGTTATCTATCTTTTGAGTGTGGGCACTGCTTAGCCAGAAACCAAGGTCTGCAGTCCGTAGCATGCATGGAGAAGCACCCTAGGTGTTCCATGCTAATTTTTGAAAAAGGTTATTCCTTGTCCTTATTTTCTATGTGGTATTTTGGGTTATATTATAGTTGTTGAATACAACCTTAAGTGGAACGTGCGTCATTTGAAAGCATGCAGATTCTGACCCCTGTGACAGTTTGTTGTTTAGTTGCCATGATTTACTGATGCTGTCGTCAATGAAAACCTTGAAGGAGCGATTGCTGAACATATTGTTTATTAAGTTTAAAAGTTTTTTGCAGCTTACGACGTGGAGCAATTTAAAGACCATTCCAGTATGCCATACTGTACTTTACGCTGCTGTAAGGTCTACAAATATTGCACCTGTTTTCAGTCTCTTTTCGGTGATGAACGTTGTTAAGGAGAGGACCTGATCCATTCAAATGGGTCCCAATCGAAAGCCCGCTTATTCTATAGGGATGACTTCGTTCAGAGGACCCTCGATTCTTTTGTATATAAGTCGTTCAAGAATCGTAGCTTTCAGCCGTGTCATCTGACTTCCCTGGCTTTAATATTGCAACAATGTTGGATCTTTTGAATTTTTTCGGTAGAAAGGATGTCGTTAAAGAACTTAGACAGCCAGACTTTGGTATTCTTATAGACTTAGGATACCTATATTCTATCTGGTTCAGCTGTCCCTGGTTTGTAGTCAGCAATGGTTTCTTCTAGCTCAGGAATGGTGAAGTTTTTGTTGTGCTTCTTGTCCGGTTTAGCTTTAGACATTTTCACTATCCGATTTGAGACAAATTCTAGGTCTATTCTGGGTCGTTTGGATGCAATGCTGTGTGCTGAAATGAGTGAAATTCATTGTTTCCGTTGTTGTTTTCCATTTTTCCCTGCGGGTGTTATCAAGGGATTGTAAAAGCTGTTCTGAGTTCATCACTTTCTGCACTCCCACCAAAGGATTTTTTATGCCGACCTCTGGGATTACTGGGCGGTCTTGGCTACGGGAAAAATCTCTCTAGAACTAGTCTAGATATTTGTTGTTGACGTTCAGCACAGTTAGATGGTGCAAAGCATAGATCGGTATTAAAATCCTTAGGCCATCGCTTTGAGTGAAAGGTTCATCTGTCTTTGGCGTCAAATATAAGTCGTAAACTATTATTGTCAGCCCAGCCTGGCAGTCTAACATTTCATATTTCCAAATAGTATGATGGCTATCGAAATCACCAGCACCAGGAAGTGTTTCAGCAGGCCATACAGCAGAAAGAGGCTAGTTGATGTTGATGATTTTTAGATAGTGGATATTACGTAGGCAGTGTGCCAAGTAGGGAGTAGCCACTAACTTTACCGCGCATGGAGCTTGTCTATTCTTCGCAACTCAGGTAAGGTAAGTAAAATAAATGTCATATCCCAAAGCAGTGCAAGTGTTACACTGTTTGAAATTGGCCATCACTGAAAAATGTTGCCTTTGACTTTTAATACAATTTGTTCATACATTGTATATCATCACGTCCAGTTTTTATGGGCGTTTTCTTACCAAAAAAGCGTATTTTGTTTCCTCAAAGATATTTACGGTGATGATTAAGCCCGATTTTGAGGACCTCATCAGAGTCCTTGAAATTGGGTTGCAAATGGTAACTTGACACGTTCTTCTCTGAGTAGAAAGATAGCACTGCATTTGAATTAAAGCTTCCATAACGCCAATTCAACTTTATTAGGATGGGTTAAAAGATGGTTCCATATGTTTCAAGATGGATGTAGTGACCGGATCAGATACAGTGCTCTTAGAGTTAACATGTTCCACGAGCAGTCGGTAAAAAATGCGAGTTATATTATAAGTCTATAGGATTAAAAAATATGTTATATATTATATCTTACAAATTTAGGCATCTTGATTATTCATTAGGGTCCCACGTTGGGCGCCATTCTTGTGAACCATTAGGCAAATAAGTAAATACCAAACAAATTCAAATGCAAGGTACCTACATACTTACACAATAATTCAACAAAAGTTTAGCAAAGCAATTTCGCGTAACTAAGCTATACAAATGTTTTCCAAACACTAATGTGCACCTTCTGCATCTGACTCGGAACAGAATATTAAATGTAAATAACAAGAAATTATTTCTTGCACTACGGGGAATAGAAAGAACCATTGCACTCGATTATATATAAAAATTTCTTAATTATTGAAACTTCATTCAACTTTACAGTGCTTACAATAGCAGCAACAAAAACAGCACAAACTTATGCAATCAAAGTAAAAGCAAAGTGTACGAGTAACAATATTAGAACTCCAGCAACGAGTAAACTTTTCCCTGCACAAACTATGCAATGAATCTTTCATTGAACTTTGTTCATGCAATTCTTTCACCCATATGCCGTCGTTGCCGACTCTGTAAAAGCCTCCAGAATTGATCTATTGGTTCCTTTTTTTCTCCCCATTTTAACCAAAAAATCTGCTTTCCTCCAATCCATCTAGGAAATACGAAAACATGAACTAGATTCGAAGGATACTTTCACCCATCTCATCCCATTCACTTGCGAATGAGTACATCCCGAGCAACAATGTCTCTTAAAATGGATTCAAAAGAACAACGACGACAAGGAACATTTTTAGAGAGCACAGGGAGAAACACATAAAAACTACGAGTAAACTTCCCTTTCGGGTTTGTTTTCAATTTCATTTCAATTTCCTCTCTCCACTATTCCGACAATGAAGGAGACGAAAACTATTTCATTGATGCTGGATGCTGCTCCTCGTGTTGGGGAGGGGGAAAAAAAAACAAAGGCCAACATTATAACTTTCAACATCAGAGAAGAACTCAAGAAAAGAAAATCACTTTCTCAACCCTTTTTCTTCCACCCTTGTTGTTGCCGGGGCTCCACTCATCTTCATCTTCATCTTCATTATAAAAAAAAAAGTGTAACTTTGTGCTAAATTGTCAACTGAACGACACTTTGGATCCACCTTGTACGCTTGTTGTGTGTGCACAGCCCGCGGGGCTTGATTCTGTGAATAATTGTGTTGGAGGCCACCCCCGCCCTATATACGAGTACTTCGGACACAAAGCTTTCTCTTGCAGGGATAAAGAGTTTTGCAAGTGCGAATATGTGTTCTCCTCGTCCTTCAGGAGAGCCGAGTAGCGAAAGTAATAAAACTTTAAAATTACTTTTTCCTCGGGCAAACAATGCATGCGGAATTATTTCCACCCCCAGAGAGTATATACAGGCCTAGCTAAGGATAGTTGTAAGGAAAAAAAAGACAAACGAAGCAAGAGTAGCATAAAAACAATACTCTAGTGTGCCACCCAACTTAATTTACTCACTGTGTCTATCTCTGTCTCTGGGAGTTATGATTACATCGCTTCACGCCCGTTTGACTTTTGTTGTCATTTCTCGGACAAAGTGGGGCAAGACGACGACCCCCAGAAGACAAAGTAATGCCACCCCCACCCCCATCGTCAGTCAGAAGTCAACTCAAAAGAAATAAAAATTAAACGAAAGTTTAAATTGCATGTCATAAAGCCAGGAGCTGAGGGAGGAGGAGCTGCTGCACGGCGAATTACCTTCTGCTGATGGATGAACAAAAGTCGAGGAAATTAAACCGACCGAATGGCTGGTAAAACAAATTGGGAAGGACGATGAATGCAGAGAGAGAGAAAGATGGTAAAACACTGAGCCAGTCTACATACAGTTAAATTACTTCGGCTTATTAGCCACACAAGTGCCGTCAATTAGCGCACCGCAGGAACATTTCCCATTTCGCGGATTAGTTTTCCCATTTGCATCCTTTTTTTTTTGTGTGGTCCGCTTTAATTTCCTGGCTTCGTGTTGTTGTTCGAGTGGCAAGCCGAAATTTTCACGTTTACACCGAGCTGTAATGCTGCGCTGAAGTTTATCTCAAGATTTGTGGTGGTGGAGTGGAATGGGATGCAATTAGGGTTTTCATTTGAACCATCAGAGTACCAAGGACGAAGGTGTGTAGTGAGGAAAAATGTGCAAATAATCCTTGTAACTTGGTGGACGTATTAAATTATATCGAAAGTGAAAGATGAGCAAGCTCCGAATTTAAGGTGTATCCTTGCAGGTATACCACGTGTTTAGGTGAAAACCGTCGTCCTTTATCGTAAGAATATGCGGGCAAGTTGATAGCCTGAGGTTGTTTTTTCAGTGAGTCATGTCAGCGGGTGGTTCTTTGAAGTCTTATGACGCGTAATCCCCTACTGCGAAAGTCTGTGGCCCCAATCTTTGATTTTTTTTCTTACCTGGACAGATAATTCTGCTGAAAAATTACGACGTTTGTAGCCACTTCGACGTGTGTTGTGCATTAAGAAACAGTGGGTTTTTTAAACATTCGACCAATCCACTTCCAAGAGTGGTGGCGACCATCTGGAAGAGAAGTTAGCAAAAGTTTCTTTCACATTGTCATCCTATGGCAATGGTTATACGAGCAATACGAGTACATATTCAAGTTCGTTTGTCCTGGCTCTGCTAGACATAATGCACTCATTTAAATTCCTTCACCAGGTGTTGGGTCTTGAGAGATCACCTATGAAGCATGAAAGCTGCATTCTGTGCACCTCTACCAGTTTGGAGGATATTGTGACCGAATCGGTGGCTTTAATGGCGACTTGAGTCAGGTAACTGGGTCTTACAATTGCTACGTCTTGTAATTTTTGCTGGACAATGTTCAAAATGATATCGAAACAAAGCTGTTTATAGCCCAGAAAGTTTTTTCTAAGCGTTGAGTATTTAGGAGCTGTTGTTCCGGCTTCCTGGAAAGTGAGTGTCCATCAAAAGCTCCAGGAATTTATCAATAAACTCTGCCCCATCTAATCTTCTCATCGACTAAAGGTTTGCAGTACTCTTTGCCTAGAATCTTAATGAGTCTTACAGAGTCCTTGATGATTTCAATAATGACAGTTGGCTGTTGCAATGCAGGTACTACATGGTAAATTTCGTGAAAGTCCTTATAAGACTGACGGTGTGAGTAGTGTGTATGGTGGTAGAGCAGCATGTGAACTTAATAAACATTAAGGTTCCGCTGAAGACAAGGCGAAGACCAGGGCATACTCGGTTAAAAGAGCAGAAGTACCAGAAGCTGTCGAGAAGCCGTTCGAAATGTCACCGAAAAGATGTCCGAATTCAACCCCAAAACAAACACAGGCTTATCGCTGAAGATCTGAAGGAAGAATGTAAAAGACAACCTGCTTATCTTTGAGGTTCATAATAAGTTGATGCTAATGGCAGCGAAAACAAATTGTGGAGCTACGAGTACAGTGCGACTATTCCTGTATGAGCTTTTCACCGAATTGTGCCGAAATTTTTCGACCATTTATGACTACGCGGGTGACCACAACAGATCATACAGCAAGAAGGACTGGTGTAGTGAAGTGTCCGGGAAGGCCAACCTAGCTGTTGGTTAAAGAGACTACGATAGACTGCTAAATGGGAGAGAGAAGATTGACCAATTCAAGGACGAAGTACCTCAAAGGTGCTACGGTGAACGAATACCTAGTGACTGCATTTAAGTTTGGGGGCTTGGGCTGTATGACGGTCTACATGCGCAGAGCTTGGTGGACCAGGCTTTATCAGGATGGTTTCCACTGGGTCAAGACAGGTGTCAGCGTCATTGAATGGAAATTCTTAGACCAGCCGCAAGTCAGTGTGAAGAAATCCTTTAAAAATCTGCCCATCATTCATAAGACGTGTTGCACTTTAACCGATGCTGCTGGTTGAGGACAAATGTCTCAATATTGGACACACCGTCAGTAGCAGCAGGGCGAGAGCGATAGTCGAGATGTACACCAAAAAAATTGGGTGAAATTGGGTTATCGGACGTCTACCTCTCAGCTAGTCTACGAGTATGTACAATCGCACAGGCACAATGGGTAGTTATCAACAGGTCGTATGAAAATTTCCTGGAGATCGAGCTGCTTTAAGGGATGAGAAACGCTGAATTTATAAAGCCGACAAAATTGATGATGAACACATCCACTGATGAACTGTGAGAGTAGTGTGAGTAAAATAACGAAGAGCTCATTAATGCTGGGGACGCTACTTAGCTTGCTGATGGTGCCTTTGATGACAGCTGCTTTAGTCTCGTTCTTCGTTAAACATGTACCTATGCAGCTCTTCGATTGAATACATTTTTTTTTGATTTTTTAGATAGTAAATTAATTGGGATCTAATCTAGAATACAAAATTTTGAACACTAATAGCGATAAGAGCGATTCGCATTTGACGATCCTTTTTTATCAGTTACCACTTAATGCTTATCAGCAGCGAAGGCTCTCCTGTTCAATATTGTACTTTAGTAGTAGTAGTAGCAGTAGTAGTAGTAGTAGTAGTAGTAGTAGTAGTAGTAGTAGTAGTAGTAGTAGTAGTAGTAGTAGTAGTAGTAGTAATAGGATTTGTAGCATTAAAAGTAGCAGTAGAAGTATCTGCCCATGTCAGCTCGCGTGTGTTGGTCCTTGACGAAACTATTCAAATTAGAGTAGTCGTCGATTGGCTTAAAGTGACAATCTCTTTGCAGATTAAAAACATTTACATATGCAGCTCTGATTCAAATAACTGAATTCATCTTAAATACCTTCATGCAATAACAAGAAAAAAAAAATTCCTCCTAACCCAATGTGCTCCTTATTCACTACATGTATATCCCTCTACACATCCCACGTGCTTCACCTCTTATTCCCAGAATTTGGCACTGTTTCATTTTCTCCTCAAACCTACCCCTTGTTGAAACTCTACACGGCCTGTGTTCTTCAAGTTCTGTCCCTTTAAAAAAGCTTTTCCAAAAATTAAATATGCTGTACATAATGTTTGGCACCCTTACCCCACGCGCCTTGTGTTTCCACTTACACTCTGTGCATGGTGTATTTTAACACACAAGGACATGCATACGATATGAAACAACGAACATGGATCGTCGAAAAGTCCTTGGAAATACGAACCGAAAACCCGAGGAAAAGAGCTGAAATTGGTGCCGTCAACAAGATTTCCCTTTCAAGAACTTCTTCCGACCATCAACGGCGGCCGAACTAACCCCTTTGTAAGAGCGCCTGTATCTACAGCACCCAGAGCAGATTTCGTTTTGATATTTGTATAAAGTAGGCTGACACAAGACTATATACGTACCTTTCAGTGCAATCCACATTATTACTCCGACCCAAGTGAATATCTGAACATTTACTGCACTTTCATCTCCTCCGAAGCTGCATAGGTATCCCCGAACAATACTGGCAAAGGCAGAATAATTACGATGAGTGTGATGGGAGTAAAATGGGCCTCTTTATTTTATATCCACCCTAAAACGGTGTATCGCTGCTACACCCCCACTACACGTATCCTGCATGTCAACAATACGAAATGAATGCCGTTCCTTTTGTTGGTGTTGGTTTGCTTTTTTTCCCCCTTATTTCGAAATTTCAGGTCTTGCTGAATGTGCAATTAATGTAATGAGTTTGCATATGGACGAACGAGCTTTTGGTTCTCTTTAAAGCCTACATTTTGAGGACTTTACGAGGTTTTTGAGTTTTAAAAATTCAGAGCATTTTACGGTGCACAGCACACCTTTGTTGAAAATGTAATGTGCATAGTTACTATGTAGTCAAGAGAAGAACAGGAAGAGGTTAAGGAACGGTCTTCGAAACAAGCTAATTAAATTTTATATGTATCTAGTATTAGTGGCGCGCCAGTTTACATCTGTAAACCATTTCCCGACGGAAACCTTCTAACTTTTCAATGCGCCAGTAAATTGACATTCCAGTGATATTTTTTGAAGTGAAATCGCGTGAGTTACGATACTGAGAATAAAATTTTGATGCTCAAAGATGAAATTCAAAATTGAATTGTGAGCTAAATACAATTTTTGTATGTACAGGTTTACTGGCGCGAAAGTTCAGCTAACGTCATAGGCACTGGCGCCAGTAAACCTTTGTATTTGTGAACTTGCTAAATGGGTAATAGCATGAAAGACAAATTTAAAGGAAATTTTCACACAATATTAGCACAAGAGCTCTAAAGGTTCACATGGAGATGAGCTTAGGAGGTGCATCTCCCCGAAAATTGCAAGAGAAAGCAGGAAATACCTGAAAGGACAGTAGGAATGGTGGAACATTGAAGACGCGACAAATTGTTCGATGATGAATGCATAAGAGCTGCCAAAAACAATAATTTGGCAATGTTGACATTACCGATAAAAGAAGAATACAACTGTGGCGTTAAATGAAACGAGATTAGGAGGAGGCAGAGATGCAGAGAGTGGTAGAGATGTCCCAGCTGAAAGATACTCTAAATATATTTAAAAACGTAAGCGCTATAAACAAGTTATAAACAAGTTAATGAACAACAAAGCGCCGGGCATCGACAACCTGCCAGCCAAGCCGTTCAAAAGTGAAGGGAACAGTTTGTGGAAAGAAAACCACGAACTAGTATCACACATCTGGGTTCAAGAGGACATATCAGAATATATAATATATCCTCTTCACAAGAAAGGTGATAAAGGTGATACCTACTATAGAGGCATCGTACTGTTCAATGTGGCCTAGAAAATTTCCGCACATATTTTGTTCTTTCGCAACTCTCCTTATGTTGAAGAAAATATCGGAGAATGCCAATGCGAGTTCTTCAGCAAGAGATGCATATGACAGAGTCAAAAGGAAAAATCTAGGGACCAGAGAAGGCTTTTGAAAGACATATGTATGCCCCGCACTTTCTTTTTGCATATTTATGTGCTCCTTCGAATCTTTGTCCAAATCCAAAATACTTCACAGTCTTTGAATCGATGAATGCCAATTCTCGCCGGCCATTAGATCTCTTGATTTACAGATTTTTCCAGTTCGCCTCAAATGGTGCGGATTAGTACGGTTTCACATTTTGTATGGTTAATCTTGAGCTCCCATTCTTTTAAAATTGTTTTGAAGCTCACATTGGAAGTCCTCTATTTTCTAGCCACTTGCATACAGAATAACGTCGTTGGCGAATTACACAATCCCATCAGCGTTTCAGAAACATAGAAGTTAAAGAGAAGCGGTGCTATTACTGCGCCTTACAGGAGACCATTGTCATTCTCGTTCCTCCAAACTACCGAATACTACCACGCCATAGCATGAAGTTGATTGTATCCAGCCTATAAAAATGTTGAACAGAGTAAATTATGGATAAGGCGTTCAATAAAACGGTCCCTCACCATACAATCCCATTGGGATCAAATTTTCAACATCAATCCCGAAGTCCATCAAAATGCATTGCATCCTAAGTCCACAAAATATTCATGAATTTTAAATTTACATTCCAAACAAAAACCCCTTTTTTTCATAGCTCAATAAAAATTAAGCAAAGTACTCTCATCCCCTTCCACCATCATCCCGTAGAGGATAAGGAATGAAAAAAAAAAAAAAAAAAAACCGTCGAACGATTCCCAAAAATAAACACAACTTCCCAATAAACCGCGAAGCGAAGGCTGGTACCAAGGATTTTACTTTTGTTTGCCTCTGCGCAGCACCATCGGGACCAAGAAAAAAAAAATCAAATTGAATTTTAAATAAAACCCCCAATAGTACCAGCCACCCCACCAGCACCACCACCACAATCAGCATCTTTTAAGGACCACGTGAATTCCATCAAAACACTGAATGCAAATTCGGTCGCGAGGTATTTACTTAGCCTCGCAAATTCGCATAAGAAACCACACCATCGCATCGCCAGGAATTTCTACTCAAGTCTCCATAACTCCGGTAGCACACCTAAGCAGGCGAAATCCCATTCAAATTTCTTTTCCTCCCACATCCTGTGGATCGTCCTTGTTTGCCATTACAGGCCTGAGAAGAAAAAAAAAAAAATGGAAAGCAATGAATTTTTAATGCGAATTCCGACTTCAACAAATGGATCCACTTTTTGATTTTCCTGCTATTTTTTTGCTTCTTTATTAAGGACTTATGATTGAATCAAAAGATTGAGGAATCTCAATATAAAAGCAGGGTGGCACGACATCATACCCTCCTTCCATATGACACCGATGGTGGGTGACAAGGCCGATTGACAGAGAGACGACTGAATGAGTGATGAGTTTCTTTGACGCTATTTCGGTGTTGTAATGCCATCCCGACGAGGACGACTGGGGGTAGCTGATAAACACACACATTAATAATCCCGGAATATTCGCGTGCCTTCTCGCGAAAGAAGTCATTTGAATTTTATTGAAATGGATTTCAGATCGAGGAGTGGTGGTGGTGATGGAGCAACTTGAGTATCACATTCACTTAGACACGAAGGATACAGATACAAAATCTGCGTCAATCAATTCAAAGGAACTGACTCACTATCGTATATGATTGACTGGTCATCTGAATTCAATTTAGATCCTGTCGATTCCATCGGTTCCAGGTTCCAACAGTCTGAGCGACAGTCAGATAAGCGTAAATCACTTACATCCAGGAGCTGGGGTGGAATAAAAGTTTAATTTGGCATTTTTTCCTCCTTCGATTCAATAAGGATACGAATTTCAGTAGACCAGAACCAAATTGGTATCCGCAATCCGCATTAAAACAAAACACTCCACTCTACTGGCGGAGCAGTGATGCAACAGACAACAATGACATGAAGAGAGTGGATGAGGGACTATCCCTTGGAGATCCAGAAAACATAAGTCATCCAAGGACTCTATCGAGTGAAACAAATGGACAGGGGGGGTGGGCAAAAAAAGAGCACACCATCCAAATGAAAGAAACAAAGTAGGAAGCATAGAATCGACACTCAGCAATGAGTTGGTAACAATTCGTGACTGTGCTGGGGGGATATTGAAGTCGAACTTTTTGCGCTGCACACAACATAACAAAATGTCAGACGCTGTCGGAGCGGAACCAATGGACACACAAATAGAAGCTTTACGCATCATCAGCGATTTATTACAGATGTGGCGCGCGGGCGGAGCAACATGAGGTTTTTCACCAACGATACTTCATATGAATGGAATTTAGTTTTTACGATCCAATGTTTCCAGGAATGCTCCTACTCGTGGGTATTTCATTGGAACTTTTACTTGACAATTAAAGTGGCTAATGGAAATAGTTTTGATTTGTTATGGTTGGCCTCTAATATTTATTCACTGTGTGATGTTAATTTTGACATTCATAATCCAAGTCAATCAGAGATGGATGCAAATTCTACTAAGATGGCTTATAGTGTGAAAGTGTTAAGTGATATCCGTCTAAGACTATGCAAATTGGATATATGTGTATGATTCCAAACTCAACTAGCATCATATGTTCATTGCAAGACAATTCTCTCCACAAAGCAAGATAAATTCCTTAAAGGTAGGTCAACAACCACCAACTTAACAAAATTCTTGTCTAGTAAACTGGACGCTTTTGAAGATGGCCACAGAATTTAGGAAAGTTTTGGACAAAATTCTTCACCAAGTTATATTTCTCAAGCTAAAAGCCCTTGGATTCCAACCTCTTTCATCTCATGGAACAAATCATACCTAGTGGACTAAAGGCCCTATCTTAGCAACCTCGGGGGTCCCACAAGGCAGCCGTCTTAGACCATTCATCTTCATCCTTACAATAAATGATGGCGAACTTATCATCCGGAGTTCCGATCTGATGTACTTATACCATCTCCCGCTGATTCGCACCTTCTGCAGTTTCTCCATCTGGTGTAATTAAAATTTTTTAGGGCTTAATGTCAATAAATGTCATTTTATTACCTACTCCCGCAAAACGTCTCACACCACCTCCTAGGGTCTACTTCATTCGTGACAGCCTCTACCATCAGTCACGTCAGCATGCGATTTGGGTGTCATCTGCGATAGTGAACTTAACTTTCGATCGAATATCGACAATGTCATAAGTACAGCCAACTCAGCACTTGGCTTTGTGAAACGCTGGTCAAAAGAATTCTATCCCTCGTTAGACCCCTCCTCGAGTATGCCAGCCATGTATAGTCGCCCCATTATGCTGTCCATGTCATAAGAATCGAAGATGTGCAGCGCAGGTTCATTCGCTTTGCCTTACGCGGTCTATCTTGGGCTGATAACCACAACCTTCCGCCCTATGTGGATCGTCTTAGACTGATTAATCTTCAGTCATTGGAAAAACGATTCGATGTTGCCGACATACTCGTACTTATCATTCATCAGATATTATCTGCTAACATTTATTGTCCCACCTTGCTTCAAACGATTTTACTCAATACTAGTCCCCGCAACCTTAGGTCTGTTCCTCTATTCCGTATATCTCCTCACGGCACTAACTATGGTTACAATGAACCAATGTCAAGAATGCTGCGCAAATCAGATAATGCGACACACACTTTTGACTTTAATAGCAACAAGAGCTCACTCCGTAATGCCCTACTACACTGTGATCATCCTTGACTCCCAAACATTCATTTTTTTCACTACTTACCTGGAGCGTAGTAGGTTAGGAGTTACAAAGCGAGGGAAGTTTTTATCAAAGGGTGTGACACAAAGCCGGCTCACTAGCTCACAACCTAGATATTCGCCAAGCGTGTAGTGAGACTACCAGATTTGTTTAATAGAAAGTGGTTCTCGATGAGATGCACTAACATACTCGTACGTAGATCATTGTGTATCTTCTTCTTGTAGCTCTGAGCTTTAGCTTATTAAAATTTCCAAACTTCTCGATTACAAACTACGAGTTTCCAGTCCCTTATTCCAAGCGTCTTGACATCGTTATGTACGTAGTCAATCTATCGAGTTCTTGGTCGTCTGTGGTGCCTGTTGTGAAGTGGCGTGCAATTCATTACTCGTAAATTTGTTTGCGGTCATCTTGCATCCATTCTAGCTATATGGCCAGCTCATCGGAGACGTTGCGCCTTGATGTATTTTACAGTGTCATCTTCTCCGCACAGCTGAAGCATACGAGTATCTCATGCGATTCTCGCTGGTATCATCCAGTTTGGAGCCTAATATTTTTCTTTCGGAGATCCAGAGGTTCTGTTCATCCGCGGTTGTCATGGAGTGAGCACAGGTCTTACTATCGTCTTATAGATGAAAAATCAAATTCGACTTATAGAGTTTAGGGTCCATACTGCTATCGTGTATAAAGAGTTAAGGTACTTGAAGGTTATATTATGGGGGTTTCACCTACTTTCTACTCTTGATAGTCTCATGTATTTTATTCTGTTTTCATTGATGAGGAGTCCAAGGGTTTTCGCAGACCTTTCTATTGAATGGAAAGTTCCTGCATGTAGCGCCGGTTCCTGGCCACATCTATAATGATTTGCCCTGACCTACTGAAGATGTTACCTCCCCTGACTGATTCTCTACAGGGGTAGGGTAGTATCAGGTTAAAGATTATTGTCGATAATGTGTCACCTTGCTTGACACTGTTTTTTTATATTAAAGGTATCTGATAGATTTTCTTGTACGACCCTTTGCCTTTTGTTTCTATAGCCTCGCCATGACTTTCGGCATCTTTTTCCTGTCGAATAAATATCAAGTGGAGATCGATGTTGAATTCGAAACATTTTTCTAGATTTTGTCTTAAGAGGAATTGGCATGGTCAATTGTGAACCTGTTAGGTCTGAATTGGTGCTGTCGCTCTAAAGCGGTTCGCCAATATGCTTGAGAAAACCCTTATAGAGGGTAATAACTCTGTAATTTTGAATTTTATCGCTTTTTTTGGTGAATTGGAACTATGATTCCTGTAATTTTTCCATTTGAATACTTAGGGCTTCTTCTTGTGCTGTTGCAATTCTCCTTTCATTTGGAGTATGCTTCTCTATCGACCCTGGTGTGAAGTCGCGGCATATTTTCTCTCGCCTTGTCCTTCGCATTCCTGATCTATTCCTAGCATAACTTCTGGAACTATCTACTCTTTTTGATGAAGCCATCAATTTGGGCAGTGCAGGTTTTTTCAGAATGCTCAGATCGTTGAAGAAATATTATATTTTCTTCAAGAGTATCCCTTCTGATATGGATGTGAACTGTAAGCTCCTCGTCTCTGCAGCTTCTGTTTGGAGATGGTATCTCTATTTTATTTTAGCAGTACTTTTGGCTTGTTAAGTTCCAGAGTTGGTGATATTACCCTGGCAGTGTTATAGCTATTAGAATGTGTCCACCAGTGGTTGACACAAGAAACAAATTGTAATTATCAGTCGCAAGCCGCAATTAGTAGAAGAAACCTTAGAATTCACTTCATGAAACTACTACCAATTGGGATGTGTTCGTAATAAATAAAAAAAAATAAAAATACTCTAGACACTGTGTTGAATGGATTGTATTTTTGTTCATCAAAATAAAGTTGGCAGAGTGTACTAAATTAGATAGCGTCGTACTCTGTACTTTTGGGAAGCCAATTGAATCGAAAGAAGGACAATTGTATCGCAAATTTCATCTCTGAGGTCATGTAGGAAAAACATTCACTTGAAAATCAACTTGTCAACGACGACAACACGAGACATACAAAGCGTCACAGCAGAGATGGGCGAAATCTGTTCAAGAACTCTACGAGAAAATTATAGATAGATGTGAGATTTTTTAAAAATGGAAAATTCCACACCCCGGAGCACTCAGACTCGATTTTCTTTTGGTCAAGTGGCTCACGGAACTTATATTCTACTCATTTGCTCAAGTGGCTATGGTTATTGTACCCGCTTTGGCTCGTACCTGCGCAGTTCGGGTCACAAGCAAACAGACTGCACCATGGACACTTTTATGTGTCCAATAAACTTCAGAACAATTTCCAAACAATTTTAGTCTAAATAATTGGATATCCAATACAAATTGTCAACTGAACAGTTTCGTTGCAGATGAGTTCACGAGTGACATAAAAATTGGTCTAACGCTTGAGTGAAAGCGCTTGCTAGTCTGTCTCTTACGGCTGTTCACACTGTTCATCCAAAAAAGTGTGTGTCTATATCATACAAATAGAACTGTTTACTAGCTCTACCTATGTAAGTAAGTACAAGGCAGCAGGCCTTGACTTTGGATCGGTCTTCAGGCTATCAACTTGAGAATCAACACAGCAGACTCCGTATAGTACAGGCTTTCATGGTGGTATGGACGAGAACCGAACAGGCATCTGCGTCTCACTAACTACAAGAACTGAATTACGAGTACTAATTGTGCGAAAAGTATGTACAAATTAAGATTTGCGCATGCGTAACACAAGTTACTTTAAAAGTCTGTAGCCTGGCAAAGTTTGTGAGGTGATGTGGGCACCTATGTTGAAGATCGCAGGGTTCAGACTACAACCTTACTTGTGATTTGTTTATATACTCGGAAATATGTGCAATGTGACAGTTTAAGTACAAAATTATGAACAGATTTGTGGGGAAAGCTTGTACGTGTATTGTGTGAGAACCTAACAACTTCACATTTTTTCGAATCCTTTTTCTTATGCACACTTTTTCCGGTAAGATGCTGTGTATATAGTGTCGTTTACTCTAATCGTCCCCTCTATCAATAAAACTAGCTGCCAGTGTTTAAATCAACGAATTCACTCGTGGAAAAGATGATCGCCAGCCCGTAGATGAAATAGACACAAGCTGAATTAATCCCCAACGTTTGCAGTGGCACACTTTTTGACTTTGTGTACATATGCAGCTCCGAACTTCAGTGATCATCATAGACATAGGTAGGCTTTCTACGAAACTAATAATCATGTACAAAAGGGCTGTTTTTTGAAACACCTAAGCGTCCTAATGACAAAACTTTACTTCGTTATCGCACGACTTGGTCTTGACATTATCCGACTTGTACTGGAAAATGTGGCCAGCAGTCATATAATCTTCTGGGCTCTGGACTTTTATTCCTGGTTTCAAATTATATTTTACTTATAAATGACCATGTGGACTGAACAGAGGTTGGACATCTTTTGGAATATTTTTAATCTGTCGGTTCTCTCACGTTCCCGAGTTCGTTTTTCATCTACGATTTCGAGTTTAGTTTCTCCTGATTTGATGACCTATTATTGTACAATGACCTATCGATGAGTGATATGCATCAAAGCCAGCTCTAGCACATTAATGTGGTTAAGTATGTCTCCCAAGGTACACATGGTAAGCCTACCATTGCCTAGGATTGTGCTTGGTGATTTGAATACTAAAATATGGGAAAGGTGTCTTTTTGACATTACTATCGAAAAGTACAGTGTACAGGATACCAAAATTCCTGCACGTCAGCCCGATTGATTACATTGGGATCATATTAATTCGCTCGAAATCCTCTGAAATGTTCTACCGGTATTGTTGCTTTTGTACGGGTATTTCCACCACAAGTGTTTCGAAGAAATATAAAAAGGGTTTTTCAATAAGGACATAACAATTTTGTATTTAAATAAAATACAGAATGATTGAGATATCGAGCTGAAATTTATTCCAAGTATAGTACACATGTTGGATTTAAGTACAGAATTCAATCCCGTTCATATGATCACCGCGAGCACGTTTGCAGCGAACGAATTTATTTGGAGCTAATTTGCCACAACTCTTTCACACATACTCGTATCGGCCGGAACGTTGGCAATTTGGCGTTCGATATTGTTTCTGAGCTCTTCTAACGTTGTTGGCTTGTTGGCATAAACCAACGACTTAACGTAACCCTACAAAAAGAAATCCATCGGCGTTAAATCGAATGAGCGAGCTGGCCATTCGATGATTATCGAACTTAACCTTCAATAGATCAATTGTTTGACCAACTGTGTGTCACGTGGCACCATCTTGTTGGAACCACATATCGCTGATGTCAAGTCCATCCAACTCTGGCGAAAATAGTCTTCCAACATTTCACGATAGCGAACTCCATTGACCGCAATATGGCGATCATTTTCATCGACGAAAAAATACGGCCCAATTACACCTCCGAAATGAAATCCACACTACTTGGTCAAAGCAGTGGCTTTGTTGCTGTCCAGTAATGCATATTTTGCTTATGTGGGAGACAGACTGCTGGTATTGATACCATGGTATAGCAATACCACGTTCTATATCACATGTCTGTCACTGCAATACTATGTAAAAAACTAGTATACCATGAAATATTCCTGGTATTGAGATTCTCAATTTTTTGCTGGTATACCACCATCTTACTGATTGCAGCGCCAATTTATCTTTATTGGCTAGTCTTCGTAGCTTCTTTGACAGTTCTTAGGTATGCACTTTCGGTTTCAAGTATTTGAATTTTCATTATATTCATCATTTGACACAAAAGTAAATCATTTTTGTTATGACAGACAACACAAACGTCAAAGTATACTACTTAACGCCAAAGTCATCGAATACTACGAAATGCAGTCTGACAGGGGTTGTAGTATTCACTATACCATAATATTCGTACCATGGTATCAATACCAGCAGTCTGTCTCCACTATGACTGACAATGCCACTAAGCCAAAAATGAGCTTCATCGCTGAAGAGGATTTTCTTCAAACTTTTGCAGAGGCTTCGGTTCTTGAGTTAATTTGATCTTGTAAGGATGTAGGCCAAGATCTTTACCCAAAATTCACCACAATGTGGACTGAGAGATTCCCAATTCCTGTGAAAGCCATGGAATCGACTGATTTGGCTCATTTAGAAATGAAGCACTTATGGCTGTGATATTTTCGGTACTTAGACCGGTGCGTTATCTCACTGGTACAGGAACATTCAATAGTGAATATGTTGTCTCGAATTTGTCCACTATAGCACGCGCAGCCTGGTGGGACGATTATTACAACCGAATATGGGAGTAAGCGCTCTTAAAGTTGCGACCACCGACTCAGAATTTCGGTAGTAATTTTTAATAATTTCTAAACGTTGTTCGTTTGCGTACTTCACCATGATAAAAACGTAAACCTTGATTGACTAAGAGATCATAAAAAATGTTTAAGGGTGCGGTTGTATTAAAATATTATACACATTTGTTATGTCCCTATTGAAAAACCCTTTAGTTGTGCTCCATCTGTCTGTGTGTTTGATTATACTCGAGCCTGACAACATTCGAACAGAGGTCTGCATAGATAAGAAAGCAAACCTAGTAATAGATGCTAATAATCTAGAAAGAAAAGTTTGTGAATCCATTGAAGACCAACACTTGAAAAAAACTATGCCCAATCTGAAAACTAAAACGCTGAGGCTAGTGGTTGATCAGAGAAGATTATTTCCCTTTCTAAGTTATGAATCTCTACAAGCACCCAAGCACCTAAGATGCATGCCATGGCAAAGCTTCGAACTTCCTCCATGCCTCAATCGATGATGATGCTCCGCTTTGATGATAATTTGTGGCATTTATCTGCGATCTCTGCCGGAATATTATCCATGGCTTTATGTAGTAAATTAAAATTCAGTGCCGTGCCTTAATTGCGTATGAAATAAAGCTCCTCCCGCTTTCATGTGCTTTTAAGCTATACTAAAACCAAAAGAGTCAGAAATCTTCAAGGTTAATCAATCAACGCGTGCTACTGCTTTAGCTTCCCTTGTAAAAAAAAAAAAACAAACCCTAGATGCCTCTATTTACTACATCGTTACACGCTTCCCATGTAAAATACTCACAGAAAACTAATAAAGTTGAACTGACTACTTCAGCCCTACTGGCACGTCTCTAACTCTCACTCTCCACACCACTACTGGCAGCATCACCGTCCATCCAATAGCTCTGCCGCTGCTACTGCTGCTCTAAATGGACACCGCACACATAAACGAATAAAAAAGTTTATTTGTTCACGTACTCGCAACATAGCGCACAGACAAAGCTCCCCAAAGCCGACTTTTATTAAACTTATTGGAAAAGTTTCACAATAAACTCGCAACGAAGCAATCCTTTTGGATAATGCCACTTTTATGAGACCCGAAGCATCCTCCTGAATGATGATGAATAAGATACTCTCTGGCAGTCATCATCATCGTCATCCGTTCGCCTCCACTTCATTTGGTGCAAACTTGAAGGTGGAGAGTTGCCTTTAATTGAGAATTGAATTTGGACAAAAAGTGTTTGAACGTTGAGTGAAAAAAAAATTCCTACTCTTGGTTCCTAATGAAAGGAAAAAAACTCCGGCCAACTACGCAGAATAAAGTCGGAACCGCTACTCTTCTGGTCCGTTGGTCGGAAGAATGCCTCCATTGTAGGCGACCCCTTTGCGGTCAGTTCGAATATGCAGTTGAGTGCATCTGAATGGCATCCTTTTTGGGAGTGCATTGTACATATACGAGTACGCTAAGGGATGCCGAACGACGTCCGTCGCAATTTTCTTAATTTCAACCCTTATTTGTATCATTACGCACTAATGGAACTTTATGCATTTGGAGGGGTGGTTAGATGGTCTCCCTTATTCTGGCGTACATACAACAATGTGGAGCCCTAGCGCTTGGACTTGGTACTATATTTCTTTTGCCTCATCAGCGTTATTTTGAATATACTCGTACTCGTACGTTTACAGAGGCACATAGGGTGTGAGAATGCAAAGTTCCATTAAAATGCACGTTTCCTTGTTTTCGAGTAATTGACGTTAATTGAATTCTCTCGTAGATTTGGGTGGCATCATACATGGCTGGCAGTCCCCAGACTCACCCACAAGTCAAACGCAGTCACCGCTTTGGGGGGGTTGTACTGGTAACACCCTACTTGTCAATTCTACGGTTGTCAGTTGATCTTCGACAATTACGTTGGAGATAATTCCAATCGCATGGTGTTACGTTGGACATTATTAGTGCGTTGCCCGGTTGGGGAGGGGTGGTGATAGGCAGGGTGCTGAGACAGCACTTAATCCTTTGGCATTTGGGAACAGGCGACATCATGTAATTGAAGACACGTATCAGGGTGGCATATGAAGCTTTGCTGCGGTTATACTGTCCGTTTGGAGAAATCTAGATATTGATGGTTTACACGCTTGTCGGTTTATGGACTTTGCAACAGCATCGTCAATTGTCCAGTGATGTCTATCAATTGAAGTTTACACTTGCTTTCGGCTTTGATATGGAAGGCTTATTAAACAGGCAAATTATAACAGTTGTCCTTATTTATTTGTAAAGTAATTTTCTCTTGATAATTGCATTTTAAGCCCAAGCGAACATCTATTACATGGCTGGCGGATATACAAATACAGGGAGTGGTGAACCGCATATTGGATGCGAAGTCAATAAGAGGAGTGAGTACCTTCTAAAATGTACTCTTAATGCTTACCTTAGACTTGTTGGATACACCGACATTTTTGTATATTTTTGTGACATGCAGATACCTGTTGACTGTGCTGTTGGAATAGCTGAAGATTAAATATTAAAAACTTCTGAAAATCTGTCTACCTGGAGTGAATTGCAAAGTTCTGATCGAGAAGTATTCGCTTGGTTGCCGGGCGGACTTAAAGGCGACTGCAGCATGCCTAGTATAACGTCTAAATGTCGCATCTCAAGTTATCATTTCATTCAATAATTGGAGTTTAGATATTGGTTCGCGATCTTCTATTAACCGAACTGCCCATCTCTGTCCAAACATGAAAACAATAATCGAGCTCCAAGCTGGACAGAGGAAGGTTGTCCGAGGACTTCGAGATCCGCAGTGTGGTAAGACAAGGCTGCATTCTTTCAAGGCTGCATTCTAATACTATTCATAATGCTGATTAGCGATGTGCTTCATGCAGCTTAAAGAGGAATTCGATGGAATCTTACACCCAACTAAAATATCTTGACTACGCTGACGATGTATGTTTATCACAAAATTATGCACCTCCAATAATTAACAGCAGATGTGGACAGGGAGGAAGGTGTCGTCGGGTTGGAAATTAATGCGGCAAAAACTCAAATTATCAGTCTTGGAACAAACTCATCAGCTCAAATATGCATTGCTGGACAACCAGTAGAGAGAGTAGAGGATTTCCAGTATCTTAGGAGTATTGTCTCGACCGATGGTGGAACCGAATTGGATATAGCCAACAGGATCGCCAAAGCAAAGTCTGCGTTCGGGATATTATCCAAAAAATGGAAAAGCTAAGACTGTTCTGCTCCAACGTTCTATTCGTGCTGTTATATGGATGCAGCACGTGAAGAGTGACCATTATTATCACGATAAAACTGCAAACGTTTGTTAACAGGTGCCTGTGTAACATTTTAAGGATATTCTGGCCCAACAGTACTCGTATCCCTAACGGATACCTCTACCAGAGAACGGGCCAGGAACCAATAGGCACAACTATCCAACGACGGTAGCGGCACGTTCCGAAAAGGTGACAGTTCCATAGTTAACCATGCTATGCAATGGAACTCTTTAAACCAGGATGGCAGAATACTTGGTGGTCCGAGGAGGATATGATGCAGAACAGTCGAGTAGGAAGCACGGCAGTTGGGTAAACTGCTAAGACCCACAACGGGATACAGGACATAACTCCATCACCATCATCAATCAAATTTGTGCTTTATACCGAACAAGAAGCTTTTGCATTGTAAAGTATCTCTTTGCTCGAAACAGGTAGCTCAACTTCATGGATGCCGGTTTTGCGATGCAGTTTCCATACATATGTGACCGTGTCATGTTACACCAGAGTGAATTGTAGCCCCAAGAAGATGCATGGTCCCATTGGGTTTAATTTTATACTCGTAATGTTCAAGTTGAAGCGGGAAACAGCGATGAATTGCGCTTTTTTCGCATTAACTAAGTTTGCTTTTCCTCATTACAAGAAATCCTGCAGATATTCCAGAGTATTTAGAGTACTTCAAATATTTAATCACAAAATCATAGTTTTCACTTTAGGAATCGGCAGGCAAAATGTATCCGCAGAGCAGTGCCAATCAAAGAGGTTTAACGAGGCAAACTCATCAGATCCACGAACAGGACTGGTAAAACTACACATCTACGTTGGCTTCAGAAGCTAAAAAAAGGACAGCTTTAGCTATTCATGTGAAAGCATTGCATTGGGAGGATGGAGCCTCAATATTATCGAAAAAGGATACGGTATGATGAAAAGAAAGGGGCATTACATTTGTACTAAACTACGTCCAACAATAGTGAGACGTCTCATAAATAAGAAAAGAGAGAGAGAGAGATTTCTAAGAATGTATCTTCCATAACAAATAAATGAAAAAAGAAAATAAGGCATCATGCCACACATGATGAAAATAACTTGCAGACTTGCATAGACACCAGGTCCCGCGAGAACGGCTAATGTAATTTGTATTCCTAAATTTCGCAATGTATTCCCAAACACAACTCTCATCTCAAGTCTCTCAGGCTCATCAGCCCAACATCATGCATATTAAAGGCGATGAAGAAATCTGTATGCGGTTAAAGTAGAATAAGATGTGTAGATGTACGAGTACCTATATGTGTGTACATGTGGCTCACCTGGAAAGAAGGTAGGATCATTTCCATGTCAAAATTAACACCGAAAGATTTTAAGCCAATAAGTTCAGCGTGCTTATTTTTAAAGAATCGCAGGCTGAAAAGCAGTGAATCGCATAAAAGGCATTTCATACTGATATAAAAGGAAATGGGAAAGCAGATGAACTGGGAAGTTTGGGAAGGAAAGGATTAGCATTAGGGACCAAATTTCTGCTGAAAGATAAAATAAACCCCAAGCTGACGAGAGCGACAGGCTAGAAATCAATTCCAAGGACTCACTCGGGTCCTCAAATTTGTATATCTTGTATCAAGGCTGAGAACCAAAATATCTGCGAAAACTTCGATTATTTGTATATTTTCAATGGAAATATTGAAGGTTGTCTTCGCACTGATTGCCGTTTGCAAAAGGATGAGTCTGAACGCGTGTCTGTTCAGATTTGGACATCACAACCATTCATTCCCTGCTGTCAAAGTCAATTCATTTATCCTTCGCATCCCCACTCGTGACACTCTCTTGGACTCTGGATTCATATTTGATTTGTTTTTTTTTTTCTGCTTATGGTGGCGACCGGGTAATCATAAATAAATCAATAAATTTCCCACGTACTCGTAAGTGTGAGTTTCCAGGTATATGACAACTTTAGGATACAAGTATACCTTTCCCTTACATCCACTACTTTCATCATTTTTCACGTTAAGAAGTTTCTGACCATTGTATAGGTTCTAATTAATAGCAATTATCAAAGCTACATATGATGGGTCCACATGTCACGTTTTGCACAGAGGAAGGCTGTCTGAGGAATTCGAAATCCAAAATGGGGTTCGGCAAGGCTGCATACTTTCACCAATATTGTTTTTATTGGTGATTAGCGATGTGCTGAATGCGGCCTTATCAACAGGAAATGGAGGAATTCGATGGACTCTTACATCTGAACTCAAACACCTCGACTACGCCGACGATGTATGCCTACTGTCTCACAGAATAATGGACCTTCACCAAATGACAGCAAATGTGGAGAGGGAAGCAGACGTCGTTGGGCTGAAAATTAACTCGGCAAAAACAAAAATGATCAGCCTAGGACCAAACTCATCAACTCATATATGCATTGCTGGACAAACGGTTGAGAGAGTAGAGAGTTTTCAATACCTTGGGAGTATTGTCTCAACCGATGGCGGAACCGAACTGGATATAGCCAGCCGAATAGGTAAAGCAAAATCTGCGTTTGGGATGCTATCCATAGTTTGGCGAAGTAATGCAATTAGCTTAAACACCAAGCTACGACTGTTCCGTTCCAACGTTGAATCCGTGTTGCTATATGGATGTGGTACCTGGAGAGTGACCGTCACTATCACGAGGAAGCTGCAAACGTTTGTCAATAGGTGTCTACGTTACATCTTAAGGATATTCTGGCCAAACCGTATCTCTAACGAACAGCTTTATCAGAGAACGGGCCATGAACCTATAGGCACAACCATACGACGACGAAAGTGGCAGTGGATCGGTCACACTCTCCGAAAGGGTGACAGGTCCATAGCTAACCAAGCGTTGCAATGGAACCCGCTTACCCAGGATGGCAGGATACGCGGCGGTCCTAGGAGTACGTGGCGCAGAACAGTTGAGAAGGAAGCACGGCAACTGGGAAAGAGTTGGGGAGAGCTGAGGCACATTTCCAGAAATCGCACACGATGGCGCGTAGGCGTTGTAGAGGTCCTAGGACCCACAAGGGGATACAGGACATAACATAGGTTCTGTGACATAAGGCACAAAAGGAAACAAAGTCAAATGGGAATGGTGCCCAAGACTGCTGCGATATACTTATGTATGTATCATAGTTAGAATAGTAGCTCATGCTCTGGTTGGACCTATAATCACGTATGGTGGAATGGCTTTGGCTAAGGCCAGCCGCTTATAGTCAATTTTCAGTTTCGCAACTGTTTTGCTCCATTTGCTGTTACAACGAGAACTTTACAGTCTTATGTGCCTCATAAAAGTCCACGGCAATAGCAATCGCAACCAAACTGTTCTGGAACTGAAAACTGCATGTCAGCCTAAGGGAAGTATGCTGAGTACAACAAGAAAATCTCGAAAAAGCGCGAAAAGACTCTTTCGCGCATGCATGATACGAGTAGTTCGAGTTAGAAACAGACTTCAACCATTAAATCTCACCAGAATGATCCGTAACTACATATTTATATGTCTGCAAAGTACGCCAAATTAGTTGACGTCCGCTCCTACTCATGTAGACTGCTCACTGCAGTGTTCTTTACATTTCATGTCACACGTCTCAGTCTTTTTCTGCTTTTTTTCCATCCCAACGGTCTACCCTGCTAGTTAAACCTCTGCACACGGTTCTATAATAAGTTTTGACAAAGTTTATGCCCGCTTTCTTCACTTCCAGATATCTTTCAGACGAAATGGATTTTCTTTTTTTAAGCAGCTCCCACGAGCAGAGATTTGCCAAAGCATAAACAATGCATCCACAGGATCACCATTTAGTGCTGGTACTCATATTAGTGGTTAGAAAGAAACAAGACAAACATCGCTAACAGGGACACTAACACGTACACAAACTACGTAGGTAGTAAGATGTCCCACGAAAGTTAAGTCCAACTGAGGATAGCAAATCAGAGACATCAGATAAGTCCGAAATGAGTTGTTGTAAACAAATTGTATCATTACTTACCCGTCTTTGAGACAAAGGTACTCGTAGTATTTGTAAAAGTTTTATGCGATAAGTAGGTTAAATGGATAGGAGCCCTTTCAATGCAAATCGATCTTGATGAACTTCATAAAGGGAGTCCATCAAACAAAGACGGCCGAAACAGTTATACAGAGACAGAGTAACGTACGAGGGGTTTTGATACTCTTTTGACCCTCTTTTTAATAAAACCTAAAACAGAACTGGACTTGTTAATATGCTTCGTGAAGCCAACGGTTAAAATAAATCTATAGGTTCTTAAAATAATTGACACGACAAAGAGTGAACGCGGTTGGCATACGCCTTCTGTAAAATGTCATTCTTTGGCATTTGACAGGGTTCAAAAATAGGCCGTTTTTAACACACCAAGTGGGAAAACTATTCATATTGGATTAAAGAAGGTTTCTCTTGAATATTTTCACGTCATCAGCATAAATGAGAATATTGCTATGACAAATACATGATGGAACGTCATTGAAAGTGAGCATAAACAGAATAGGACATAAGTGACTACCCTGAGGGACACCAGATTAGGAAAGGAGTTGGAAAGTAAACCTCTAAATTTGACCTAATAGGACCTCATGCTAGGGTATGAACTACCCCCTGCAATGAATGTATATACGTTAAGTTTATATTCAATTATAGTCTTGGAAAAGGCTGTGTAGATACGAACGACCTCTTGTCCACTTTCTAAAGCTTTTGTGCAAGAAACTTAATAAGTTAGTAACAGTAGACCTAATTTTGACAAAACCACGTTACTATTTGCACAGGATATTACGACAGACTAATGTTAACTTGTCGCAGACTATTTATTCAAAGAGTTTTGGGATACAAGGAAGGTTTGCAATACTCGTAGGTCTATGACTTTTTCCGAAAACTGAGGAGTTTGCCAGTAATTAAAGATAACTCAAACAAATATTTTAGAGGAATAGATAGGACATCAGAGCACCTCTTCAGGACGGACAGAAGGTATTCCGTCAGATGAGAAATAAATTTAGAAATAGTTTCTAAATTCAGAGGAATGTCATTAAAACAAATTTGGGGACGATTTTGGAGATACTTAATGTATTCGAGAACAGTACTAAAAGGAGCTTCGCGAAATGCTTTACAGAAATGGTCAGCGAAAGAAGTTCTTATATCAATCGAGATTGTGTAGTCATTATTATGCAGTCACTTTTTAACCTCCAGATAATACTTTATTCGCTACTTTGGATGAAGAATAAAATATATCTTCGATGTTTCGTTTTAGAAGGTATTGGTTTATTCATTTGCATTTAAATCGGTTAAATGACCGCCACGGGAGTTTTTGAACATTTCTGGCGGTATTGCTGCCATAACCTCAAGGATGTTGGTTCTTAAGTGCTCTCAAGTTTGGAAATTTTCTGCACAGACATGATCTTTAGCGTAACCCCGGAAAAATAAAACCAACGGGGTCAGATCGCACCACCTTGTTGGCTAATTGATGTCACCAAATCTCGAAACTAAACGGCCGGAGAACTTTTCGTGCAATAGAGCCAATATTATGTGCCATGTAGCCATGTCTTTAAGCTCAGGCCAAGAAAAGTTGGTTATCATTCACCGTAACAATGGCGCCTTTGCCGTTTTCAAAAAATACGGCCCGATCACGCCGCCGCCGGTTCACAGCGCGCACCAAACTGCCACCCGTGATGGATGCAATGGCTTCTCAACGATTGGCAGAACTCCAAATTCTGCAATTTTGTTTGTTTACGTAGCGGACGAGCGAAAAATGGGCGTTATCATTGAAGAATATGTATTTTGTTCGAAAAATTAGCACATATATTACAGAACTGTTATTTTTGTAGTAAAATGCAATAATTTTAATACATCGGCCTGTGGTTAAACGATCCATATTGACAAATGGCAGCTGTCACTATGGATGACAGATGGATTTGACAGATTCCATTTGGCAGGGATGTGAAATCCCCACTTAATTCTTTATTCGTTACTTTGAGTGAAGAATGAAACTTATCTTCATTGATTTTGACGTTTCGTTTTAGGTGGTACGAGTACTTTTAATAATAAATAAATACGAGTATATTGTTTTGTTGATGGATAATGCATTTTCGCCGATGACAAGTATGCCATTAAAACAAATAAATAAAAGTTCAGAATATTATGCCAAAATGGCATAAGTACGAGTGGTAGTAGTTATCCGATATAGAAGTGCATGTATTCTCACTCCCTTACTACTCGTAATTTCAATACGATTGGCAGAATGACGATGCATTTAATGTCACATAAAAACAAGCAAGATTTTTGCTGTAATTAGTGGTTGTTCAGTTGAAAATATAAAACTATTGAATAATTGTTATTGGCTGCGATGAAAAGAAATTTCGAAAACAACTTCGTTATCAGGCAGATAATTATTTCTACTTGAAGCGAAGAAAGAAAAATTTCTTTATCTGACATATAAATTGCATCCTTTAGACACTCGTAGTTATTCCGTAGTTTATTTGAATGCGAAGGACATTCGAGCCAGTCCTGGCTGTAGATTCATATTTCAATAAAATCTAGTTGCGTTGAAAATGTCATAAGAATATTGACAACAGCACAACCAGCGCCACAAATAAATCATATTTTTGCGTCATGAAATACTTACGTAAGAGCATACGAGTATAAAAATGTCACTGTAATGTGAATAATGTGCAAATACGTACCGACACAAACTTTTGCCCGTTTTGCTACTTCAATTTATTAATCAACTTCTTTTTCATTTTCATATTTTTTTTGTTTTGTGCATGTCAGTATATTTTAATATTGAAAATAAATCATTTCCCCGATGTTTACCTCTCAAGGCAGCGTCGGTATGCTATTGCATTCCCATTATGCGATTTTTTTTTTTTAAATTAATGTATGCAAGCAATATCGTAAAATATTTTCTATACTCAAAAGCTATTTTCTTTTTTTTTAAACGTATACGGGAGAGCATGGGAATATTCGCTTAGGATCGAGTTTGTTTTTATTTTTTAATAAAATTGCAAATCATCCTTGGATCTATGACAATGTCATCAGTGTCAGAGCATAATTTTATAACGATGCGCCATAGAGAGACAACGAAAAATAATAGAAAAAAAGAAAATAACACTGGGAAGAGTGGGAGAGAAAAAATCCATCAACGATAATTATTTTTTTCGCTGAGAATCACATCAAAGCGGGGAATTTATGCAAACACAAAAATATGAAAAAGTAGAAAAAAGCCTTGAAATTCACCATCGCTTGCACTGTGGTTACTCGTTGAAGGGTTTCCCGGGAAAAAAACAAGGCCGATGGCTCTTTAGGCAAGCTTTATAAACAAACGTTCAGTGTTTTTTCTCCTATTGTTTTTGTAAGGCCGCCTAACCTTTGATAGAAACCAAAGTGTTGCGCGATAGATATAATTTTTCAGATACATACTCGTATCTATAGTGTTAGCTTAGTTCTGTTGTGGGATGCAAGTACAAGTATGCAAAAGTATAGAGAAATGCTAACTAAAAATTTATTTTTTGTTTTATGTGCATACATATGTATCTACGTGTAGGTCCTAAGTTGTTTTTTCTTCTTTTATTTACAATATCAAATGTTCTATTAAAATGATGAATACACGTACCGTAGATTGAAAGCCTTAAACATATAGGAAAGCGTTTCGAATGGATTGTATGATACCCTATCCTCCATCTTCTAACTCATTCCTAATAAAGTGAGTGGCTTTGCGAAATTTTTAAACATCTTTCTATTCAGAGGATATTTTCAGCGATTTCTAAGAAGTCTTATCTGTAAACTGATGCTAAAACTTTTTCTTAGCAAAAGTGGGCGTGGCTCTTAAAATCTGTAACCGAAGTTCGAGGATTCTGATGAGATATTCACAATAAGTCATAACAGTCACCGTAAATAGCTTTGAAAAAGCAATATACTCGTATATTTTTTTTTGTCATAAAACGCCCCCAAAAATAGGCGTAACTATGTACAATGTAGACTCCTATCTTGAAAAAAAACATGGGAGAAACGAGATTTTTTTAAAAGTGGGCACTTGTAAACTGGTTCGGATTCTAGAAAGCTTATACACCAAATTTTATGTTCCTAGCTCAAACATACGGACGGATGGATGGAAACTTTTCATTTCTATCACAAATATATATACTTCTGGCTGTCGTAATTGGGGGATTAATGTACCCTGGAGAAGGTATAAAAATGTAAATAATAATAAAATCATGTAAAAGAACCCATCACAAGCAAGATAGAGCACGATCGGCTCAGTTGGTATTGTCATGTTCAAACGAGAAATCCTTCGAACCCCGTCAAACAGGCAATATCAATCAGCGGTCATACACAATCGGTCAAAAAAGCAGACCAAAAAACAACTGGATTACACAAATGCAAAAATATCTGCATTTGATTGGCCTCAGTGACGAAGTGATCCGAAACCGGGTAGCCTGCCGGTACTTCCTGAGGTAAAACTGGCAAACCCTACAGACGGACCAGTAGGGATTGTAGTAAAGTGGGAAGGTTGTGATCCTTATACTCCGGATCATAACCTCGCCATAATTTCCTTATGAAGAAGAAGAAGAAGGTATAAAAAGGTAAATTTTGTTACGGCACGGTCGAAGTACTGTCTTTCTTTTTCTCTGAAAGTACTCGAGCTATTCAAAGATGTTATGCCACAAAGTGTAGCGAGGATAAACTCCTGCTCAGAAGAGATGAAGGTGCTAAAAGTGCTGGTCCGGTGCGCACGTTCTATGAATGTGGGAAATGTACTTCGAAGGTACGAGTATATAAACCCACAGACATCTGTTATAACAAACTGGGTTTTTGCTTACAAAGTCGTAAGAGGTACTGAGAATTGGGCAAGTGAAGGGACTACTTTTACTCCTTCTATTTTTTATAAACCACAGCGAATCTCCACCACTCTATGTACAAGCTGCTATTCTCAATAAGAGAAACTACACAAGTCACCTGGATGGGATGGGGATATTTAGGACTATAAGCACTGACGTGGTCCGCTGCTTGCACCAACTTATTTGTAAATGTGTAAACCAGTATAATTCACGATATTTTTAAAAAGGGGACCGCCTCAACAACTCTAACTACATGTTAATCAGTCTACACACAATAGCTCATACAGTAGTGTCCAGCATCATACGAGTATGTGACAGAATTAAGCCATTCTCGTACATCACAGTCTGATAAGTGACTATTAATGTCGCTGTGGAAATGATAGGTCAACAATAGACAAAGACAAATTCTTGATAAAAAACCATGGACAACAAATGTCTTCACCGATTTGGAGTCCGAAGCATCAGAATAGATAAACGCTACCGCCCTTTGTCGATGTTTGGTATACCATCCAAACTTATTCGTCTCTCCAAGATGACACTATGAATGAAGATATCTGAATCCCTTTACCACTAGCAACTAGTGAGTTGCTAGTGGTAATTAACCCGGTGGTTAGGGAGCGAGAAAAGCATGTTTCTTACAAGAAAGCTGTTATCTTCTCTTTAACTGTCCGAATTGGGAAGGCTGGCAATGACAACAGCATGACCGACGCGGAATGGATTAGCATGTCGGTGCCGAAAATCCCCCCCCCCCTTGAGACCGCTATTTTTGAGGTCTTCAGGACAACTAAACAGACGCGCGCCGTCTGCTGGAACTCGGGGAAACTTGGGAAAACGGCTGATGTGCTGGCGCGCCTGCGTACAGGGAGTGACAGAATCGTCAAAATCTACTCTGGTTGTGAGTTTGGACAAGGGTTCTGCGGAGACCATTAAGTCTAGGTACGAAATGCGACCATATTTGCATCTTGGTAGGATTCAGTTCCGCTTCGATACCAAGTAGTGCGAACAATGGTCGAAAAAAAACCCCTAGTATTTAATGATATTTACTCAGATCGACCTACAATACTGCAAGGCTGCTACCGCTCTTATAAGTAGCAGACTTGCAGCCAGTAGAACAAAACCTCACATAATATCTATCCAGGAGCCTTGGGTGCGGAACAAGCGCATTTGTGGCATTGGAGGTATGCGTGATATCACATTACTTTATGATGAGCGGTCCGAAAGACCTAGGGCTTGTCCTATTGCACCAAATTCCCTCTTAGCAACTAAGTTTGGACAGTTTTGTGGCCAGGACTTAGTCGCTATAACCTACAAGACGAATGGTAAATGGGAAACCTACGTCGTTACGTCTGCTTACTGCCCATATGACTCGATACTGCCCATGAGTTAGGCAAATCAATCAAAGATCTACCTAAACTTAGAACGATGCAAAAGGTAGAGGAAGCCGTTCAAGACCTGAACAGCACCCTTACCAGATGTTTTAGACTAACGTGTCCGCTGACAAAAAACCCCTGCAGAAGATCAGTTCCATGGTGGAACTCAGATCTTCAACGAATTCGTAAGGAAACCAGAAACAAATTCCCCCGTCGTCTGTAAGAAATCCGCGGCTTTCTTGCTATCTCTTAGCAGAAAAGACTGCAGACAACTTACTGGCGCTCTTACGGGCCACTTCGCCTTTGCCAAGCACCTCCATGTGCTAGGTTTGAGCGCTATCCCTGTCTGCGACTCCTGTGGAGAGGACGATGACACTGCGGAACACTTCCTATGTGATTATCCTGCCTTTGCTCGGATCAGGTGGCGGATCTTCGGTGCTGATGTGGTGAGTGCTGATGACCTAAGCTCTTCATCACTGAAGCGTCTACTCGTCTTTTTACAAAAGACGAAAAAAACACATTAAAATGGGGTTCTCTGCCTGGTTGTACAATGGACAAACGTCAAAAAAAACTAGTGAGTTGGAAGCGCGGCAGGTGGTCATCGTCGCATACAGAGTTACTCAAGAAAAAGATTCCATTCGCGAAGAGAAAAAGAGACATTTTGTGGGTCAAACGAATCAATCATTGAAACGTCTCGTCTAAGGAAATTCCTGGCCAAAGCACCAACGCACCAACGCCGGCGTCAATCTGCACTGGTGCAAATTAATCAGACTGTTGACTGAAGGTTTAAGGCGTTCACATAATATGACAGATAGGATCTTATATTAGTTGTTGAGGAGATTAATGCCTCTGTAGTTGGCGCAATTCACAGGGTCTAGCTTTCTTGAGGATCGGGCAAACAATGCTGAGGTTCCATTCGAATGGCATACGAGTACTGTCATCAGACTATATCTTGTAGAAGAGTTGATGTGTGCTCCGTACGAAATCATGTCCAGCTGCTTTAAATAGCTCGGCAGTTAGACCGTCGGCAGCAGCAGTCTTGTTTCTTGTTGGTGGATGAAATTGTTGATCGTTATCGTCCATGTTGAATGGAGTATTTTGCCTTTTTTTAACAGGAGTGTAGCCATGCCCAAATGAGGTATAGGAGAGACCACTTTTTAGGGCAGCAGTACTTCAAATTTCCTTATGAAAGCTATAATTACGGCTGTGGAGGAGTTCCATTGGTCTAATGGAGATATTATCTCTTTAAAAAAGAAGCTTTTCCTACTTCTACACAGAGCTACACACTCACATAGTATGTGTTCTGCAAAAGGGTTCAGGTCCAAAACTCAGAGGAACCTTTTCTGTCTAGCAGATCTGCAGTTTCATTGCCGTCAACGCCTACATGACGCGGTGCCAAATTTTGTAAAATGTCGAAGCAGCTTAGAACTAATTTTGAACTGATCAGGTGGAAGATCAGTGCTTTAAGGACCGCTTGGCTGTCGGTGAGTATGTGTATAGCGGCACCTTTGATTCCTGCCTGCAAGTTTATATTTGCACAGGTCTCAATAGCATAAAGCGCGGCCTGGAAAACGCTAGGACTCTTTCCAAGTGATTTCGTAATCTTGTGATTGGGTCCATACACACCGGCGCCAACTCCTGAATCCATTTTTGATCCATTGGTATACCAAACGATTCCTTTTGGATCAAGCAACCGTCCGCTATTATTCCATATATCACGGTTGGGGATATCAATCTCAAACCTTCTACGAAAGTAGAGTGATTTGGGGGGTAAAGTCAGAAACCGTGCTAAGCATATCTAGCTCGGGGAAGTCGGTTAAAGATCCATGAGATCCACATGATCCTATGTACTGTTAACATCCGACTTTCAAGGATTAACTGCACTGAGAATTGACACTTTTTTGATGTAAATGTTTAACGGAGTAAGTCCGATTATGGCTTCTATTGCTGTTGTAGGCGAAGGTTTGATCGCCACCGCCATTTAACAGTCTGCAAAAGTAATCTTTCCTGGAGGCAGTTTGAATGATGGCCTACTTTACAAAGATAACATCTTTATTAGGTGTAAAATTATGGGCAGCACCTAGTTACTATTTCCGTCTAAGTTTTAAAAGAATGCCCCCAAGTGTCACTTTACTTTCAATGACGCTGCAGTGCAGAATAAACCCGGGCCTTAGTACCATTATTGCAGCAAAAAAAAAAAGCAGTAAATACATTACTTTAATAGAATTTGAAATAAATTTTGATAATGCTCTTCCCCTAAACTCTTAATGGCATCCAAAGCCCGATTACTCCAATTATTCACTTTAAATCCGTTCAATATGCAAATGCACGACAAATATGAATAATGGACACGTTTTGTTTAACAAACAAATAACTTAATTGTTTTAATCATTAATGATATGGCTAAGACCGCTGCGCACAAACAATTGGGTTCAGCATCCGTAAGCTAACATTAAAAATTCATTCTCGCAACTAGGTGTTGATTACCAACACCGACTATCCCCAAACAATACTGAGGAGACCACATACCTACCTCCCACTTATTAATAACATTAACCTTTTAATTAGCGAGCACATTTTGCAAAATCTGATTAATACCGCCGCAGAGTACAAGCAAAACAATGATCTCGATTTTATTGTTATTATTACCATTATTGTTGGGCGCCCATTTGAAGTTCATTAAAACCCTGGAATATGCATCGAAAATATTTAGAGCATATTTATCACATAATTTAATGTGTTGTTACTTTTTTTCAGATTTTTTATTATTATTATTGGCTGCACTCACCAATTAAATCAAAAAAATACAAAATAAAGAAAAATTCAATGACATTACCAAACTCCGCGGTTCAAATTGAATTCATTAAACTCGGTTAACAATTTTCATTCCATTTAACATTCCAGGCGATGCACACACGTACTGCAACCACCTCCCGGTGCACCACATACGAGCGTAATTAAATTATTTTCGCTTTCGCATATGAAAATTAAATAATTATTTAAATATTAAATTAAGAGGGCGGAGCGGTGGCAACGGTCTCGTGCCCCATTGTGCACAATCAACATGCCACGACAGAGGAAATTCACCGGCCACCAAATCACCATCCTCTTCAGCGGTCAGGGGTAGTTCGGTGGTGTACTACGTACACATACGCACAATCCTTTAATGTAGGTATATCCCAGAATAATAACCAATTAAATGAAAAAAATGATAACCGTTCTTAAAATAACGCGACCGAATGATTAGGGGGTGTATTCAGGATACGCAAAGGTTGGTTCAGAACAAAACATGGTTTTATATGATTTTATTCGTTTCACAGGAGAGTGAAGTCTTTAATGGAAATTTTTTAACAAAATCAATTTGTTGAACTGACCCATTTCGAGGATTTAATGGGCTTACTTCTGTATAAAAAGTAAGTTTTTCAGAACTTTAAAAAGAAAAATGGTGGTTGAAATATTCACGAACAAAAGCTCAAATAAAGGGTTAATCATTCCAAGGTGAAATCCCACATCCCTGCCGTATGGCATCTGTCAAATCCATATGTCATCCATAGTGACAGGTAGTTAGTTCTTGCCCTGTCATATGGCATCTGTCAAATTCATCTGTCATCCATAGTGACAGGTAGTTAGTTCTTGCTCTGTCATATGGCATCTGTCAAATCCATCTGTCATCCAAAGTGATACTTGCCATTTTACAATATGGATTATCAAACCACCGATCAACGTATTAAATTTGTTGCATTCTTCCATAGAATGACCATAAAAGGCACAGAACGTATGCCGATCGCGAGTTGAAAAATCAACAAGTTAACGCCGAATTTCCGAACAAAATCTTCTTCAACGCTTAGGCCCATTTCTCGCTCGGCGGCTACGTAATCAAACTAAATTGCAGAATTTGGGTTTCTGTGAATACAAATGTGACCATTGAGAGGTCACCACGGGGGATCTAAACGTATTAAAGAACAGCTGGCTTAGCAAACAAGAAAAGAACATATTTGCAAATAGATGGCGCTCTTGGTTGCTGAGATATGGTTCGTGTCCGGAATATTAGTTGCCACACTGTGCATATGTAGGCCATAATATAATCGAAACTGAAGTGCCTGCGGTTTGGTCATATCTTACGAAGGCGCGATATCTGCATAGACAGACCGAATCACTAGCCCCAGACCCTACAAACCCGACGCTCAGGAACAAAGGACAAAAAAAAAAAACACCTTCAACGACATCAAGGCTAAATAGTCTCAGATACCCAGAAGTTTTGCACAGAGAGGAATCATTCCAATTCCAGTCGCAGAACAAGCCCTGTTTTTTGATTTCAACTTATGACAGCAAGGCTTAATGCCCACGATGCGCACTCTAATACCCATATTTGCGCTATGACGTTGAACGTCAAAATAATCAAATTATCATAAAGCAAACACAAAAGCTTTCACCACAGAAAATAATTAAATAAATTGCAGCCCACCATGATTCACAACACTTTCAGTATTAAAACTCCTCTCTGCCGTATCCTTCCTCCCATCCCACTCATGACTTAACATGAACACAAATTGACAGAATCGTTTGCAATCACAAATCCCCCATCCCTAGGATGAGTGCGCAGTTGTCTCCATTTAATATGCAAATTTTTATAGTCACTATATCCACCACTAAAGAACAACTCCTGCATGAGTCACTGTGTACACAGGACACACCTAAACAAAGCACCATGTATTTTTATATCCCCGTACACAGGAGAAAAACTGAAAAACTCTTTACAATTAATTCAACCGTACAGCAGCAGCAACCAATCTTCCTGCAACTACCAACAACAATAACAACAACATCTCGCGTCAATCGCTCTGATTAGTGAACACACATCACGTAGGTGCTAAAGGACAACATCGTTGCGCCCAAACGACTTAATGCGCTTACAAGGGTCTCCCTTGAGATACTCTCTTCTAATGCATCTTGTCCTCCCCACATATGCCTGAGTGTATGCTCTATACGCGTGGGCATCACCACTAGAGAGCAACCAATTGATTGCGATTTTGTTTGCATAACAAATGTTCGCCATCGAAACGAAGGTGCGGAACATAACACCATCATTGATCGTCGTCGTCGTCGTCGTCGTCGTCCTATCCCCAGCAAGCACCGCATAGACTCCAACTTCAAGCTGTATGCGTTAATCTGGCGATTGAGACGTCTTGCGCTCCGCTGCGACTCATTCGGTTCCACACTTAGGAGATGGATTGTTGGCAATTGTTGAAGTTGGATAAATGACACAGAGCAAGTCCATGTGTGGAGGACGACTAAAAATGCGGCTAACCGCATTCGAATTCGTCTTATCTAAATAATTGTTTGGGCTTGGATGCGATAGGGACAGAAACACCGCAGTGATAGTGTCATTTCTTTTCCTGCCTGCAGCTCTCGTTGTTTCTTCCGGTAGTACACTCGTAGTTTGTTTTTTTGGCCAAAGGCCATGCTTCTCAACCCTCCAAGGGTGATGGGGTTCATTTTTGTTGTCGGTATTAAGGGACAAGTATTGGTTTCGTAAATATTTTCTTTCTAACTAGTGGTACCTACAAAGAAACTATGATAAATAAAGCCCGGATGTATCTATCGCCATTTGCAGCCCAAATAAATCGAAAAATTTCATTGGAACTTCATAATAGGGTCTATGGGATCACACTGCACCTTCGAGCCAATTTATACAACCCAGTCGTCCACTTTACTCGTATTCTCCTTTCAAAAAAACGATCTGTTTGTCTTTCTCAATTTGAGGCTACAGAACTCTCTGCGGGTTTCTGGGTCAGTGGTCCAATGCAGTCGTCTCTTCGCTGCTACCATTTTGCGAAGGATACTAATGACATCATTAGCCAGACGTCACGGTAGTTGAGGTCAAAGTGATTCTTAAACGCTATCATTATTTGATTGCAATCTTTTGGATAACTTTTCTAATACCACACCGATAATGTTGACATACCCTGCCACTTAAGGATCATCAATCAGTAAAATGTGCTTGCACATGAAAAAACGGAACAGACAAGGAGAAGAAGAGGAAAATCTGAAGAAAAACTCATAACCCTTAACAAGTTTTCTTGGAGAAACTTGCCTCATCTGTTTCGAGGTTGAATGGAGGTTGCAAACTTTTCAACTTTGCCGTTGTGCAGCATCAATACAGGGAGGCGGATAGCATAGGAAGAGGCGAGAATGGGAAAAAAAAAAAAAAAATATCACTCAGGATGTAGCTGATAAGATAATGCACTCCTACTACTGGCACATCCTTGGTGTTTTTAGCGCACCAAAGTACAAAGTAACAATATGAACTAGGTTATAGGAAACTTGAATACTTCAGTTGTTTGCCACCATCATACTCGTACTCGTACTTCCACCACCACCACCACCACCAGCAGCAATCTCAGTGCTGCAGTTCCTGCTGTAGAAAGTCTTATCCTGGAGAAAACTTTTTGGCGTTCTATCGTCGCCAGTAAGGCCATCGACCTTGCTGGGTTACTATAGATAGATACTCTTCTGTGAGCCGAAAGCCAATACAAGGATGTGCGCTTGTAAATCAAATGATTCTCGCTTTTTATCTCCAAGTATTGGTTTATTTAGTTTTTATTCGGCGTGCAATGTTGCAAGGACTTTTTCACGATTTTATTATATCCTTTCCTCCTCGATGGTGTTTGAGCAAAGGTATACGTTCTCGTATGTATATGCGCAGTTTTGTTGACTTTTGTGAATTTGTTTTTTAGTCATTCCTTTTAAGGAGTAAGGAAAGGAATGCCATTTGCATTTTGAACGAAATTCAATATTTTTTTGGTAATAGGTTGTTGTCGAACTTTGAATTCGATTTGCAGAAAAATATATCGGGACAAATGTAAATGTAGGAGGAGTAGGAAATGGTGGAAGCTAATGGGCATGTCGGTACTAGATAGTGTTGGGACTACTCGTACGAGTATTTCATTCAAATCTACAAAATCAATCAGGTTAATCGAAAATTAAGTAGATACCAACACAATTTTATAAATATGAAAAGTGACTCTGAAACCCGATTAGGGTAGAGCTATACGAGGGTGGGTCAATGAGTCCCTGAAAAATGAAATAAGGAACACTCTTTTCGGTATAAAAACATTTTATTTTTCAACATAGTCTCCTTTAGCTCTATGCACTTCATTCAACGTTTCTCCAATTTTTTCCTCCGAGCCATTTCTTCATGTTTTGAAACAAGAAATAGTTGCAGGGGACTAAATCTGGGGAATATGCTGGTTGAGGGAGGAGTTCGTAGCCTAATTCATGCAATTTTGCCATTGCGACTGCGGACTTGTGCGACGGTGCGTTGTCCTGGTGAAAAATAACTTTTTTCTTCGCCAAATGCGGCCGTTTTTGCTTCAAATCGGCTTGGAATCGATCCAGCAGCTCTGCGTAATATGCGCTGGTGATCGTTTTATCCTTTTTAAGGTAATCGATGTGAATAACACCGCGCACATTACAAAAAACTGTCGCTATGACCTTGTTTGCTGACAAACCCGCCTTGGCCTTCTTCGGCTTCGATTCACCAGGAGAAGTCCATTGTTTTGGCTGTTCATTGGTTTCTGGTGTGTTGCATCCGCGGTTACAAAACGGCGCAAAAACTCAGCCTAATTTTTCTGGAACATCGTCAAACACACCTTTGAAGTTGTCAAACGAATGCGTTTGTTGTCGATTGTGAGCAAACGCGGCACCCATCTTGCGGAAAGTTTTTTCATGTCCAAATATTTATGTAAAATCGAAATCACTGAGCCATGTGATAAGCCTGTGGCCTCTTGAAGCTCGCGCACTTTCACTCGCCGATCGTCCACTGTCAAACCATGCATTTTGTCGACCATTTCTGGTGTGGTGACCTCAATTGGACGACCAGAACGTTCGGCGTCACTTGTGCTTGAACGACCGCACCGAAATTGAGTAAACCAGTGGTGAATGGTTCCAATCCATGGTGAAGAGTCCTCATAATATTTGTCAAGCTTTTGTTTGGTTTGCGTGATAATTTTTTCTCGCAAAAAATAGTGTTTAATGAGCACTCGAAATTCACTTTTTTCCATTTTAATGAAAATGCTAGTAGGCGTCTATATAAAATGGCTGCCACAAGAAAACTATTTGACAGATCTGTCTGAAAATGGGTGCGTTCTTTTGAAAGATGATTCTTGCCAAAAAGAAATTAAATTTAAGGTGACGACACAATTTGTCTTAATATTCAGGGACTTATTGACCCACCCTCGTATAACTATCGTGCTCTGACTAACTTCGATTTTGTCGGTTTTTAAGTTGGCTTAGGGCGAACTTAGAAAACGAATTTTAGTAAAATGTGTTTAGTATCAGTGGGTTTTAAGCCAATCACTATTGTAGATTGAAGATTGGTTATAGGAGGGTACGTGCTCCCCCGACTTGAAGCTTAAGTCAGTGATTCTGTATATACTCGACTTAGAGCACCTCCTCCAGTCCAATTGTATTGATGAACCGGAGTATATTGAGTGGATCCAACGATAGTTGGTTCCTTCATTTGTAGATCAATGCTCCACATTTTTTAAGTAGATGACTTGGTTTTTCCTTAACGTCCCCGCAGAATCTGCAGTTTGCGTTTTGCTCGATGCCCAAGTTACCTTAGATGTTCCTTAATATTGCAGTGTCAGGAAACCTATTAGAATGTGGAGTCGGTTTTTATTGATTTTAATACGGTTGTAGTTCCTGAGGCCTATCTAAGCTTCGGGAGTTCTTCCCAAAGTTTGGTTTTGTTCTCTTCTTAGTTCTTTCCGTATTTTATGTGGTCCCATCCCGCAGAATGGTTCTGGTCCGATGAAGGTGGTCTCAGATCCCTCTCTTGCTAGTTTGTCAGCTGACCTGGTACCCAGTAGAGGGTAATTTTGTTGTTCGGGCCAAGTCTATTTAGCTAGGTACGACACTCCCGTACCAGTTTCGACCTGATTTCATGCGATATCAGTGCTTTTATGGCAGCCTGGCTGCCCAACAGCTATACTGCCTGTCGATGTAAAATTGGGCGCATCTTTCAATTGCATGTACCTCAGCTTAGAAAATAAATACTGGGGGGTTCCCATGGCTTCCAAGTACTTGGTTCTAGGTCCGTATATACCTACCATTCTATGGTGTTTTGTTAGATTTGGTACTTCTCTGATTCATTAGTCCGTTCTCTTTTACTACTTAGCCTTGAGTTGAATTACCTTTCGAGGCAGTATCATCTCTGGGCAAGTCCATAGGTGGGATTGTTTTGGAAAATGTTCCTCGTTCTATTTGTGTGATGAATTTATCTGTCTCTACTCTCTTCAATTATTTTAGTATGGTTTCTTTGGCGATACTTTCTAGCACTTAGTGTATAGGAGTGAGTTCCAATATTACTTCTAGTGCCTCTGTGGGACAGATTCTCATAGCCCCTGTAATGCATACCCAATTCAGCCTTTGCATTCTACCAAGAACTTTCCTTGTCGTGCTCAGTCTGGTTCTTCTGTAACATAGTCCTCCATAGATCAGATATTCACATTGCGGCGGATCTTGGAAAGAACCTAGGAACTCCAAATCTATACTCACCAGCTTTTCATTGATTTTAAAGTTGCCTAGAGACGAGCTTTATAGAACCATATCTAATGTTTGCATCTCTGTCTTCGTCCGTCTCTGCAGGATGACGATGGAGACTGCAAGCTGCTCCATTAAGATTGGTAACAACATCACTGAGGCTTTGGATGTAATGTCGAGGATGAGGTGACGCGCTGGCATGTGGTTTCTTTAACATTATACTTTTAAAAGGATTGTACAAAATTCTCAAGTTAATATCAAGGCTCTGATCTATCAAAAGTCTATACAACTACTCGCGTACGTGGACGATATTGACATAACTGGAAGAACGCAGCTGGCGTCAGTGGTGCTTTCACAGAAACTGAAAAAATCCTTTCAGTGCTTAACGAGAACAAGATTACCTAGGCTCCGCTGTAATTTAAAAAAAAGACACCAGCGCAGAGATCAAGCGAAGAATCACTCTTGCCAATCTCAGTTTCAATTTCATAGGAAAGTCCTCTCACAAGCAACTAAGTTAACTTTGTATAAGAACCTCAACCGCCCAGTCCTGCTATACGGTTGGTTGTTTTGAAAGAAAAATTCTTCGACTGATTTTTAGTCCCTTTTGTATGGACTGGGAATGAAGAAGAAAATATAACAACGAACTATACCTGTGGTTAAGGGTGGCCATGGTGTAGTGGGTAGTGTGTTCGTTTGTGACCGGAGCTGTACAGGTTCAAGCCCGGACGGGGAACAGCAACCACAGTTGCACAATGGTAAAATGGACTTCGTATGGGTCTGAGTGCTCCGGGATTTGTAAATATTCTTTTCTAAAAAAAAAAAAAAATACCTGCAATTCAGTGACCTGACGATGCGGTAAAGGAAGACCTCAACTATAGAAGGTGGAGCACTCAAGTGGAGAGGGACCTCAACCAACTTCGTGTACAAAATTGGAGGCGTCTAGCACAAGATCAAACTGGCTGATTGCGACCCAGGTTCACTCCAATTGTACCGTCATCTCATGTAAGTAAGTAATGAAGAAATGGTATACATCGGCAGGTTCGCATTTGTGTACACATTCTTCAGAACTTGATCCTAATCCTCCCATTATACCAACCTATCAAGAAATATTTGGAAAAGTTGGAACTCTAGATTTTGAAATAAGGCTCCAACCAAATACCTAAAATATTTAAAAGCCTGAATATATAGTGATATCGTCATATGACGAGTTCTGTCGTAATGTTGATCTGCTTTGACCTTACCTTGTAGACCGATCTATGTAGGTAAATGAAAAACAATTCCACCAAACTTTCTATTTATGTGTGTTGTATCCCCAACAAGTTTGAAATTTCTTTGACGATTTTTGAAAAAGAATGACGATTTTTACTTGCACCTATAAGGGCAGGTATTGGTTTCTTGAAAATTTCCGACATAGAGGTTTTGATCAAATTTGATATTACTACAAGGTGAGGCAAAAGTGATGTCATAAGTCATAATGTGAATTTGTTAGAAATGAAAAAAATTTGGGCTCTGTTTTGACAAAAAGTAAGTTTATTTAAAGGTGGCTCCAAATTGGTGATTTCTTCTTCAATGCTGGCTTTCAAGACTTGCAGGGTTTGTGATTTGTTGTGGTAAACGCGAGATTTCAAAAAGCCCCAAAGGAAGAAGTCTGGCACCATCAAATCTAGCGATATGGCCGGCGAGTTCAAATCGGCCCGGAAATTGGTGATTCAAAATCTACATCGTCGCCCGAGCTGTGTGAGCGGTTGATCCATCCTGCTGGAACCAACAATGCTCGAGACCCAATTCAGCAAAAAAAACTCCTCGTTTAACATCTGTCTGTAGCGCTCACCAGTTACTGTAACGGTGTTTGTGGGCTCTCTCGGATGTCCTCGGCCACAGCAGTGATATTCTCGGCCAAATGAGCAATACGGGGCCGGCCACTTCTGGCGACATCTCTGGCGGACCCAGTTTGCACGAGACGATCAGTCAAACGCTTAATTGTTCACGCACATGGTGCAGGACGACGAGGAAAATGACTACGAAATTCACGCTGCGTTAAAACAACAGACGGGAAATTGGTCAAATAAGCAGTAACAATAATTCCGCGTTTTGCAGGTGTGTATCGCTCCATTGCTTGTTGTCAACTAATTCTCTATCTGTCAACAACATAAATGTCAAAGCACAATGACATTTGACGCCATTTGCAAAAATTATGGCACATTCACATTATGACATTACTTTTGCCCCACCTTACGAGAATCTCAAAAATGTGGAAAAGTAGAAACTCTATCAATCTGTCTGTCTGTATGTCTGTACCTATATATATGGCCTACTGCAGGATAAACGGTTGGACGTATTTTTTTCAAACTATATATTAGAATTTTCAATCGAAGCCCTGGTACTTTACTAAAGGCCGGTTTTGAAAACGATTTTCTCGAAAAAAGCTCCAACAATTTCGATAAAATTCCATTTTTGAGTTCGAGTGGGCATATGCTATAGAACAGCGTACCAGGTTTTTGCCGGAAAATGCGCATAACGGTACTATTTTCAATGACCGGTTCTTGAAAAATTACTCATTCTCCGACATGACGCGGGCTATATATCTATATCTAGACAATGTTCGACATATATAAAATTATGGCGTACCAAGTATCTCAAAATTGTCAAAATATTTTTTTTTTCGATTTTTAAGGAATTTTTTGAAGAAAAAAATATGTTTAAATTTCAAAATTGATTAATTTGCAATTAATCAATGCAAAGGTGCGACCCAGCCGTGCACTTTATTTGTTTTAAGAAAATGACGATTTTACATAGGTTGATCTGGCAGCACTGGTCATGGTATTTACTTGGAAAATGCTTCATTGTTAGGGGCGCCAATTTAACAAAACTTTCACCAAACTAGAACCTAAGAAAATGCAGCAGATAATTTGATTTGAGGATTGTTTTTGGCATCCTGACGTTATCGCCTTTAGAGCAATACATGCGCAACTTTTCATACTATATTATACTAGGTGGGGTAAAAAGTAACCTCCTTGACGGCCTGAATGCGCTGCTACTGCAAAAAAGGTTATGGTGCCTTGAAGTCCATTCATATTTAGGCTTTAGTTTTGTTTTGACAGCTGATTGTTGTTGACGTGTTTGGCTTCATGTTGAGTATGGACAAAAATGGTTTTCGTTCTCTCATAAAACATTATTTTTTGAGAGGCAAAACGGCGAAGGTAACAAAAGAAAAGTTGGATAAATATTATGGGGCTAATGCTCCGTCAGATTACACCGTCAAATATTGGTTTCGAGAGTTTCGTGGTGGCCGCAACTCCACTACCTATCAAGTCCGCAGTGGCAGGCCCTCCGATGCGGTTACAGAGGACAATGTCAAAAAAATACATGAAATGGTGTTGGCTGACCAGAAAGTGAAGGTGCGTGAGCTAGCAGATACCACAAGGATTAGTACTGAGCGCACACGCCACGACGAAAGTGGCAGTGGATCGGTCACACTCTCCGAAAGGGTGACAGGTCCATAGCTAACCAAGCGATGCAATGGAACCCGCTTACCCAGGATGGCAGGATACGCGGCGGTCCTAGGAGTACGTGGCGCAGAACAGTTGAGAAGGAAGCACGGCAACTGGGAAAGAGTTGGGGAGAGCTGAGGCACATTTCCAGAAATCGCACACGATGGCGCGTAGGCGTTGTAGAGGCCCTAGGACCACAAGGGGATACAGGACATAAGTAAGTAAGCACACTCCATATTTTGGGCAATATTCTGCATATGAAAAAGTTATCCTGCCGCTGGGTGCCGCGCATGCTCACTCCTGACCAAAAACACGAACGCGAGAGCACTTCGAAAGAGTGTTTGGACTTGCTGATGCGGAATCGGGCGGACTTTTGGCGTCGATTTTCGGACGGGATCAAGAAGTTGGAAAACCGCTGGAATAAGTGTATCAAGCTTAAGCAACATTTAAACAAATTTTTTTTTCATTCCCAAGGAGTTTACTTTTCACCCCACCGTAATTACGTATAAAGTTTAGCTCTGCACAAAATTCCATATCATATAGGTTCCATTGAGCTCTAACTAAACTGTCTAATTGCAAATAACTTTCTGCGAATCGGATCTGCTTACGAGTAACTTCATTCCCCAAGCTATTTCCCGACAAAAAAAAAAAAAACATTCCCAAAGAATGTGTTTATTTGCTCCATACTCGTAAAAGTGCCGAAATTCCCAACCATTAAACCTTCAAGAGGAAATGAATCATTTCATGCCACTTTCTTATGATTTAATCGTCCACTAGTGTTACCCTGTCCTGAGTGTACCCAGAGAAAATCCCCTTTCAACAAAGTCACGTAAGCAGATTAACATATTCTAATTTGCGTGCTTTGTCAAAAAACCAGAGAAAATATTTACTCAGAGTTTAATTAATTGAATTTTTACGATCAATAAAAATGCAGTAATCCCTGTGTGACCATGGGAAAGGTCATAAACGAAGGAAATTTCATCCACAAAAGGATAAAATCAATAAACACAACATCCGAAGACACAAAAAGAGTCATGAAGAGAAATCTAAGCCGATCCTGATTCATACTCGTAAAAATAAACAAAACTGATCCCCAGAAAAATTTGATTTAATTTGATTCACGAATTAACGATGATTACCCGCTGGGAGAATTAGATTTCAATTCGGTTTCCACTGCATCTTCAGTAAATTTGATATTTTTTTTTTTTCTTTTCCAGCTCCCCTCTGAGTTTTGATATGTATCAGGGGAAAAGTTGTTGATGGTCAAGACCCCCTTTTGACAGTTATACATGCATCTTGTGTGCAGATAATATACATGAAACCCAATACAGGCGCCAGAGCCCCATCATCGTCAGTATCAAGAGATCACTTTTGATGACCCTTTCGCTGGAAAATCGGGTACCCAAACGATTAATCGACAAACTTTCAAATAAAATTAACTTGATACGATTTTAATTTGACAACAGAGCGGCAGCTGATGACAAAGTTAGCTTCTACTGCTTAAATCCGGGGAGGGAGGGGGAAACAGCGTGGTTTTTAATGAGGCAACCCTCGACAGGAAATCGACACTTTTGAGGGACCATAAAAACCAATTAATTCCCTAAATTTGATCCTCTTCTTGAGTTTTAATTGGTTAAACCACGTCGCAGATTAGACCGTTTATTCGTTTCTTTATCGACTTCCATCCATATTCATAGAAATTGAATAAAATTTGGCCCGTCGTCGTCGTCGTCGTCGACGTAGTCGTAGTCGTCATCTTTATAAAATCATCTCTGAAATGTATCTCTTTCTCTAGTTTCACCCGGAATTAGATCAATTTTATTCGAAAAGTTTGTTTTAAGTAAGAACCCACTTAACCTCCACTCTCTCACAGAAACTGCATAAAAAAAATGTTTTTTGAGCGGGGGGAAAGCCTGCTCTCGGGCAACTTCATAAATACCACAAAGCTAGCTAGTAGATAAGCAGAAACAGGAGGCGGAGGGGGAGCAAAAAAAAAAAATCCTAGTGATGGTGAAAAAGTTGCATCCTGCTGTTGGTGCTGGTGCGCTCCATCTGGAGTCCATCTATCACTTGAGAGACTACCAGAGAGATATAGTGGAACAAATTCAGTTTTGTTAACAGAACTATGCGCGATTTTCAGAAAATTTATGAGAGTATCTCAATATGAATTATATTCAAAGTTTGTTTCTAGAGTAAAGTTTGCAATGTGCGGGTTGAGAGATGAATAAAAGAAAAAAAGGAAATGAAGGATGCGTTGGCAGAAGGAAGGCGTTAAAAAGACAGATTTTGCATCGGATATACGAGTAAAGGTGAGAATGCATACAGCTTTGCAGGTGTATTGACAAATGGTGAATTATTTATTTACCTCTGAGTGAACTGTTAGATATAAAATGTTCCTTGGAATCCAAGGTACGAGTAATTTGCATACTTAAGAAGTTTTTCAAAAAAAATTACCATACAACTGGTAGATAAGTACTCCTGAAAAGCTCTATAATTCAATTAGAATCCTGCGTTTGATGAGGTCACACGTTGATGAATATTGGCTGTCGTATACATTGTGGGCCCTCCCTAAGTCTGTCGAAAAGGACCAGTTCAGACAATGTTCATGCTATAGGTGCAATCTTCCAAAGAATCCAAAGAAGCACCTAAACTTTGAAAGAGGGTTATTCAGATTGATTGAACTTTATTGTAGTAGAAATTTGTCAGGGGTTTAACAATATTGTACTCGTAGGTTGTATGTACATACAATATTTTGTTTGCCATCCTCGGTTGGACTGACGCTGGCTGAACACAAAACGGAGGCGGTCCTCATAATCAGCAGAAAGAAAACTGAAACAGCCATATTCTCCGCCGGTGGTCATCTGACGACAGCTAAAGCACATAAAGAATCCCTAGGAGCACCTAGCGTGCGTAAGCAAATGCAAGCGGCACTATATCGCGGATCATGCTAATAACTGGAGGACCAAAACATAGTCGCAGATTTTTTTTTGTATTTTTTATTTTTATAGAAGGAAATTTTCAAATCTCGGAGTACTCAGACTGGTTGGATGAACTTAGTGGCTGCGGTTGTTGTTCCCCGTCCGGGCGCTCGAATCTACACAGTTTGGGTCACAAGCAAACACACTATCCGCTACCGGTGGCCACCGGTAGTCGCAGATTACTATCAGCCCCAGTAACCAGATCCATAATCCTATAGGCCTTACCGGTCTGGGCTTAGGCTACCGCGACCAAGTCTTACGATAAAAAAAACCATGCGACCGCACCGAATATGCGTACTGTACATACTATACAACATCAAATGAAACGGCACACGTTGTGGCAGGAATTGTCCCGGTCGAATTACAAGGAAAGCAGCACTAATAGAGAAAACATACGTAGCTCTGAAAGAACCCGAAGTATAGGGCTGTTATAACAACGCTGGAATACCTCTAACAAAGGCAGGTGGATACTTCTTTCGCGTATCCAGCCATAAATCGAAAGAGAGTATGATTTCTACATAACACAGTTCCTGACGGGACACGGGTGTTACAGCTCGTACCTAGGTACTCGTATATAAGAACAAACGCGACGATAGCCCTTACTGCCTCTGGTGTGTTGACTGCATTGAAGATGTGGAACATGTGATGTTCCAATGTCAACTATTTCTCTGTTAATGAACAACGCTGAGATGCAACCTCGGAATAGAACCAACGCTGGAAAGCATACTCGTAGTTGGAGAAATGTTGAAGATGGAATGCGGTAGCAGAACTTTGTACATTGGAAAGGCAGAGAACAGAAGAAAATCAGGCAAACGACAACAATGCAACATTTTAGTCTGAACCCACAGTGCGAAGAAATACTAAGACGGCAATACCGCAAGGTAGAGGGGAGTGGGAGGGAACTGGTGGGTGCTTTTTTTAGTGAGCAACTACTACTGGCTATGGATAGAATAGAACAAAAAAAAGGCCTACGGAGGAACACTGCGTGATCCGCTTGGGCAAATTTTATGAGAATCTAAAGTACACAAGTCAGGTCAAGAAAGGCAAGCAGCAAAAAGGCGACACTCTAACTGCTGAAGGATGCTAAACAGTTAAAAATTCTTGGATAGTTTGGAAAGTGCAAACATCGGCAGCGGGGGTCATGATTCAGTGGTTAAGAGCATCATCACTGAGTTGAAGTCTCAGAAAATGCAAAAAAAAAAAAAAATGTAAGTTCCCAGCTCTAGCGAAAATCTGACAAACATCGAGCGGCTGTGCTTATTTGTCCAGTTTTTTCGACTAATGGGTCCATAAATCATCAATTACAGCATGTTTGGCGTTTCTACAAGAATGACAGTACCGTCTGAAAAAATAAAAATTTCGATGGCAGTTTTTTTTTTTATAATCTGCGCGCGTCAAAGGGATTATGAATACCCTTATATTTTTACAGGGCACGGGCATTTAAGAAAATGGGGAGAAGGAACAGAGGAGAAGCCTGTGCACGTTGGCTTTAAATGTTTGAAGGTTGTAGTGACGGGGAAATACATACGCGTTTGGCTTATAAACGAATCCCTACATTTGACAGTATGACTGAAGTTGGGCTTTAGGGTGAACTGATGTGCATTCGAAGCATGTCACGTATTGCGGGTGACATTTCAGTATGGAGTTGACAATGTCTCTGTCACCTACAAGTTTTAACGCGCGATTTTGTACTTTGTCTAGTATGTGCAGAACGGTCTTTGGTGCACCAGACCAGATATGGACTTTATATTCCAGCTTAGGGCAGATGAATACCTTATAAACCGTTTAAGGAATTCTAGACATTTTTCAGCATTATGGCGATCTCGAACATGCGATCATTCCATCGAAGATGCTTTTTAATATGTTTGGATGGTTCAGGGATGCAATGGTTGAGGGTTTGGTTTTCGCTTGAGAGACAGAAGACAACATTGTGTTTTATGCTGTCCAGGTCGGAATTTAATGTGTTTAACATAAGTTGCCGTTCGCCTTCTACGGCGGAAGAGCAAGGTCGTGAGTTATGGAACGAATATGAAAAACTGAGGGTACTGTCATCAGCGAAGGAATGGATTGGATTAGAAGTTGCAGACAAGAGATCGTTTAAAAAAATAAGAAAGAGAGTCGGAGACAAAACTGACAAAACTGTATTTATTTGGCGAATTGCAGACTTTAAGCCATCCAAAACAACTTGTATTGAACGCCCCGAAAGGTAATTTCTAATCCATTGAAGAAGAGACTCATCGATGCCATAAGCAAACATTTTCGACAAAAGAGCCTAATGCTAAACTCTGTCAAATGTCTTTGAAATATCAAGCGCAACCATCTTAGTTTCGCCGAAGTGATGGAGAGATTGGTTGCACTTCTCGGTGAGATATGCAATTAAATCATCAGTGGACCTGTTGCTACGAAAACCGTACTGCCGGTCGTTAAGGAGCTTTATTACACGTGATTCCGCGTAGTAGGTGTGAAACGAGGTTATCCAAATAAAGACAACATGCAGCCTTGTTGACTCCTGTGGACGTACTGAACCAATTCCATAAAGCTATTCCAACCCTCACTACCATTTGGTTTTCGCTGTACAAGATGTGTACTCGTAGTATTCTGAGCATATTCGACGGAATCCCATACTTGCTGAGTTTATAAAAAGTTGTAAACTATGTACTGAGTTGAACGCTGTACAGAAATTAACTGTAAGAATCGTTAGAGCTTCCTGCTATTATGTAGATAAAACTTTGCAATGTTGGACAATACAAAAACGTTGTCTACGAGTACAGTTGAGTGATTTATTTGAAAACCAGTCTGAATTTAACTTGAAAGTCCTGTCGATTCCACTCACATGAACAGACGGTCAAGCAACATGCTTGTGAATAATTTTAGTGAGGTGTTAAGGAATGAAATAAATAACGGAAATATAATATTCTTCTTTCCATCTAAGAATAGTACTTGCTTTGAACATTTTGTTGAATCCTTCCGGTATGAATAAAATTCGTTAATATTTCTCAGAAGAAATCAAGTCCTCTCTAGGCCATGGCGACAGTCTTTTGAAGTGATTCTTCCGATATCCACGACAGGTATTGATGTATCGTTGCATTGTCATTCATTGCCAGAATATTCGTGTCAACATTTTATCCTTTAATGCATTGGCCACAGTTAAAAATCCTTGAATGTTCCTGAATACAACGTACGCGTTTCTGTTTGCATAGCTTTCTGTCTTTTGGTATATTCTTTCCGTAAAATCTGAGTTCATCTTCCTCACCATCTTAAGGCAACCGAATTATTTCTTTCTTGGTTTCGCACAGTCCGCATCAAGCATTTTTTACTAAAAGGCGACCTGATTTGGTGAAATTTTAAAGCCTTCTGAATAATGGATGCACACACATCTGCAACGTTTGCTGGCCCACATCTGGGATCGTTATTTTGCTTACTTCTCTGTGTCATCTACTGACACTGATAGTCAACCAAATTACAATTTCAATTACAATGTACAATCCACACCCATCTTTCCATCATTAGAGGAAAAATATACAAAGTTGGAACTTTTCAGGTCATCGTCGGTGTGGTACCTCAACTTTTTGTTGGTGAAGTAGTTCATGATTATATTCAGCATTTATTCTGGTCAGGGATCTCCTAATGCATGACCAGCTCGGAGAGTTGAAAGCATTTTTAACGTTGAGCGTTACTACTTTCTTTGTGCCCCCTCGCCATCTTGTCTACTACCGCTATTATGGCATCGATGGTAGAACGCGATTTCCAGAAGCCGTACTGGTCATCTGACAGAGCTCCTCTATCCTCTGCTACCACGATCAGTCCGCCGTATATGATACATTCTGGGATCTTTCCCATAGTATCTAGCACACATATTGGCTGATATGAGGAAGGTTCTCCGGGTGGCTTGTTTGTTGTTCATGGAAAACCCTCTCCTCAAGGCACCTTTGCATCGTTGCTATAAAAAGGTACGGTCTCTTTTGGGCGACGTCTTTGACCGCCATATTTGTGATGCCGTCGGGTCCAGGCGCTTTGTTGTCGCCTATCTCCTTCCATGCTTCGTGCAGTTCGTCTGGCGTGATTGCCAGGATGTATTCAGTGCTGGTCTCCTCGTGATGGATTGTCACTTCATTCGTCGAATTGTGGTGTCTAGTCGTATATGTATGTTTCTGACCCGTACTAGATAAATCTACATTAGAACGAAACAGTGAACAGTGCTTTCGGCAGCCTTAGCCTTACGGATTCTGCTGACTACATCCTCTTCAGTGTCCCGCTCTTCCGAGATAAAGTTAGGGAAATTTGATAACTCTCTCGACTTGCTGCCCGGCAAAGCTTATTTGAATTATGGAATTTGAAAGGCTGAGTGCTTTTGTCTGGCTGTATTTGGATGTCAACTTTTAGGACTATAGGTCCATGATAACTGTGTGGCAAATGTTGAAGCATTTTCAATCTTTGGCCTCAAAGTAGGGGCACCAACTCATCTCCGGAGGTATGAAGCATTCATTTTGAGGCTTCCTATACACCTTCATTTCTTTGATTATGTATAGGCTTTCAAGAGCCTCTTTACCAGAGAGTTCATATGGCAGGACATACAGAGCACAAATTACATAGGTAAGCAAAGTATCTCATAAAAAAGATCTTAAGAAATACGGAAAATTCAACTCAAGTGCTATGAATTATAGTTCCCTCTATAATTTAGACTCATTACATTACAAATGTGAAGGCGGTGCCAGTTACTGCCTTCTCCGGTGACAAAGCCAACAAATTCCGCAATACTCGTAACATTTCGCTATAAAACAGCACTAAATGTTGTATCGCTTCAGGGTGGACACGATCACATACTCGCGGTACATGTGTTCAAGTTCCAGAATAACTCACTTCTAGCACCACTTCAAGTCTTGTCCTGTCTCGTGTACCGCCACAAACTACAAATTGCTAATAAATTCAGAAAGAGAGAGCCCACCACCAATCCGGCGAGCAGCTAGCAGCTAGCAGCCTACAAAGAAAGAACAACAACAGACCGAGTCTAGCAGGTTGCAACCACCAATCCTACCATTATTGTTATTAATTTGCAATTTTCCAATCCATTTGTGGTGCCCCACCATTCATCTGGTATGGTGTGGTGTGGTGTGGGGGATACCCGTCCTGTATAAAATCGAATATCGCGCGCGCGAACGAATCCATAACCTAAAACTGAAAAATCGAGCGCAGAACTCTTAAGCTCCATAAATTACGGTCTGGTGCGGACCATGATGCTGATGCACATCCAAATCCAGAGCTGCATGGCGTTGCAAAGACAAAACAGTCGGAGATAAAAAAAATAAAACCAAAACACAGACGAACGCAAATAAATAATAATATTAATAAATTTTCGCGCCAAAACGTGACTCGAATATGGAGATTGGTGTGTGCGAATCGTAAGGGTATGAGTGAGGCGCGTACAGACCCCCACAATTATAATTTATTATTGAGGGCATTAATGCTCATGGTCTGAATTTATTATATGGAAAATAGTTGTGCAACGCTATCGCCCCCCGAGAGGATAAGCGACGACAAAACGCATTCCAATTTGGTCCCATCCCGGTACACCATGTACTACATCTACGAGTACAGTACCTTGTGTTAGAACTACTACAGAGGATTAGAGAGTTTGTGCTTTGTCCAGGACACGCATACAATTGGATGATTGGAGACACAAAATGCGGTCTGGGATTGAAGGCCTTTGGTCACTTTGGTCTGTCGATTAGAGGCTTCCTCCTTCCCGTAGTAGGTAGTCGTTGGGACCACGGGCGCATTTAATTGACTTATGAATATGCATTGATGTGTGTGCACAGTGTGCACGCATTCTTAATTATCGAAATTAATCAATTCCAAGGATAATTTATGTAATAATTTGCAGATAGGCTGACAGTAGTTGCGGCGCAGTGTATAGATACATCATATCCTATTTAATGGCTTTCATGGGACCGGGAGAGTTCCAATTGCGGATTTTTGGGGGAGGTTCCCGTATGATGTCTTTTTATCGCCCCATGGCAAAATGTCATAAATTCCAAGGAGAATGTCACAACGATGCATAGATACGAGTATAGGTATATCCTGGTATCTGTGCAATTAGATTGTGCTAAAAGGCTTTTAGGGGCTGCATTAGTAATTGTGTATCGGAAGAAGGCCATATAATTATGAATTATTTCATGTTGTTGTTGAAGGTTCTATGGGATGAGGGATAAATTGGATCTACTTTATGGGCGGCCAGAGAAAAAAAAAAATTGCGAGTAATTAATGGAGAACTGCAAACACCTTTATGGTGCTGGTTTGAAAAATGGGTTGCACACTTCCAACAGTCAGTGGGAGTGGATATATTCTATTTCTGGCGATTCGATCTTGTGGCCATCCCAGCTGTAACGCCTCTTCAGGTGTGTTACGCATTGAGATTGTACTAGGATGATGCAACTGTGTATGGATCTGCAGTCAGCTTTCAGTGAGTGTCTAATTGCACAGGGACAGAGTAAACTTGTACGTTTAAGTTATGTGGCTTCTACCTAAAGCTCTGCTGAAGCTACGAAGTTTTAGAAAAGTCTTCATCATGCAAAGCCATCACTGCGTATCAAGTTCTAAATTTTATGCTAAACTACCACGAAGTACCAGCCTGAGGCACGCATCTATGATTCGAAACCTGGTGCGGGCAATGACCCTTCATGCTGTTTGCTCGCCAAGTTGGAGAGTAGTGAAGCTTAATGTCGTCGGTTTATTGGGTAACTTAACTCTTAAGTGGGCTTCGAAATTTGAAATTGGTTGACAAACTCTTCAAACGTAGCGAGAACTGATCCCGTGATCATCACACATCAGTCTGAGTTCTGAGGCCTGTGGAGGTGTTTGAAGTGCCATAAGTGTATGTAATATCTTCTCTAAACGACACAATAAAATCAGTCGTCTATAAGATATGGTTATGTAAAAGCTTGTTGATGGTATAGGGGACACCTAAATCGCTCCATGTCTACATTCGGCACTCTTGCTAAACTGATTTGCCAATGTAGGGCGCCGAATAACAATATTAGCTATTCCATTAAAGCCAGGAAAGAGCTCTCAACTAAGAATATGGATTTAGCGGTTAACGAGATGCCCAACATCTGCGACTTAAACAGAATGCCAAAATAAACAGCTAACATTTTGAGGTAGTTAAACACTTTGTTTACCTAGGCTCCGCTGTAAATTCGAATAGTGACACCGAATCACTCTTGCCAATCGCTGTTTCTTTGGGCTAAGAAGACAATTGATAAGCAAACCCTTCTCACGAACAACTAAGGTGTATTTATAAAAGACCCTCATCATCCCAGTCCTGCTATATGGCGCAGGAGCATGGGCGTTATCAAAGGCCGATGAAAACACTCTTGGTCCTTTTAGTTCCCGTTTGTATCGACGGGGAACGACAACAACATCCCCTGAGATGCCTAGGACATGTAGAGTCATCAACGCTCCACCCCGGAAAGTCTTCGAATTCTACCTCGTAAGGTGGTGCACACAAGTGAAAAAAAGGGTGCGGCTAGCACCCACCTACATAGCTCGGTGAATAGGATGCCATGTAATATTAGTCATCATCTTACATAGACTAATCTAAGGGTCAATTCTACCCAGATAGATATCTGAATCTCAAAAGATCTCGCAGCTCTATGTTTCCAGGTATCCAGCGCAAGAAATTCACAAAGGAATGGCGAACAGATTCAAGGCCTCCCTCGTCCCTTCAATCTTTATCACTTTTTATAGAATCCTGCCCATCTCTGGTGCTCGTAAGTGTTCAACTGGATCCAACTAATTTTGGCTTTTCTGTGCGCAAATAGACTTAGATATGCGGTAAATTTGGCACACTTTTCGATTTCACTCCTTTTAGTGGCCGAATCGTGGAATAGTTTAACAATTTTTGTTGTTAAATGAGCTCTAAGGTATTTTGTGTAAAAAGGGTAGTAGTGCACAGATTTCTGGAGTAGTTGGGAGTGCACTAAAGTGCACCTTGATATATATATTTCTTTTTGGGTCTCTCGCTGAATAAAGAATTTTACATTTACAATGAAGGAGAAGAGGTCTCTTCTTATATGGCTTCTTAGTGTGGTTATGTTTCACGTTTTAAGCAAGATCGGCTTTCATAAATTTTCTAAAAGGCTTCCGCAAATACTGCTGTAAGCGAATATTGTATGGAAGAGGCCGACCATTTGCTGAAAGTACGAGTATATGTAAATGCAAACTTTTCTTTTGGACATCTTCCTGTAGTGAGTAATATATCCAGCTAGGGGTGGGCATGGTGTAGTGGGTAGTGTGTTCGCTTGTGACCCGAATTGTACAGGTTCAAGCCCGGGTGGGGAATAGCAACCACAACCACCCGATCATAAAAGAGAAATGAATAAAATCCAAGTTTCTCCAACCACCAAAAGGAGTTTCTGCTTGGTAGTACAATGAATTTCGTGTAAGTCGGAGTGCTCCGGAATTTGGTAATTTCCTTTGGTTCAGTGACCTAGTCACAAAGGTTCGAATTCATCGCCTGAGATAGCTAGAATATGTAGACCGAATGGACATCAACGCTCCCGTTCAAAAAGTCTTCAAATCAAGCCCAAAGGGACGACGTGGTAAAGGAAGACCTGAACTACAGAAGGTGGAGCACTCAAGTGGAAAGGAACCTTAAACAACTTCGTGTGCAAAACTGAAGGCGACTAGCATAAGATCAAACTGACTGGTTGCGATCATTCAGCTCAAGATTGTGCAGCTCCTGGAAGTCTCCTTTGCGGTCACTAGGTACTCCTAATCTGTCAGCAATATACAGAGTCAATTTACTACTAAAACTGTTAAATTTTTAGCTTTAAAATTGCAATTGAAATAGAGCTGATGCGAGTACTCAGTGTCTGTATAGCTATAGTGTGACTAGAGCCAGAAAATTAATGAAATACCACCTGATCACCATTAAATGGCAGATGTAACCTCGCCATAGGCAAATATACCCAAACATATTTTGCACGAAAAAGGTTCTCTGGTTGTTTGGTGCAAGGGACGTTTGCGTAACTGCCTTTTGCACTGAACTCTATAGAACGCCTGGCTGTGCTTCTCTAGATACTTATATCATAGGCAGTACTCTCAAAGCAATCTATCGTCTTAGGTGAGGTGGCTTTTGGTACAACCCATGCTGGAGTTTTGATGACCTATCCTAGGACCCCTGTCTTATGGACATGCCGTCTGATGCAATGACAGTAGAACTTCGGTTGTTTCCCAAATTTAACGCTGTCTTCCCTTGTGTTCAGAACTGGCTTCGGTCGGAATCTGAACCAGGAATGAATTGTAGCCGAATCTTCACGGATGGCTCCAAAACCATTCAGGGGTTTGGTGCTGTTGTCTTCATTTTCCGTCAGACAAATATGCGTCTGTTTTCCAAACGCAGACTTATGCAATCCTAATGGCCATTAACTATGTCATAAGGAATAGGTGGAAGGGTCGTAGTATTTTCGTTTGTAGTGACAGCCAGGCTTCAACTCTTTGACCATTTCCAAGGTAGTTCTAGATTGCAAGAACTCTCTGAATTCGGTCATAAGGCTGAACACTGTGATTCTTGTCTTGGTCCCAGACCACACTGGAATCATGGGGAATTAGTTATTCTCAGGACCTGAATCTGCATTGGGTCTTTAAATGTCCTCTATCAGGGTGGCATGGTTCTCCAGAATGCGGGCTCCCGGACATCTGTAAGAAATCCGCGGCATTCTTACTGTTCCTCAGCAGAAAAGACTGCACACAACTTTTGGAGTTCTCACGGGGCACTTTGCTTTTGCTAAACATATCAATGTGGTAGGCTTAAGTGATACAATAGTCTGCGACACCTGCGGAGAGAGCGACGACACTGCGGAACACTTCCTTTGTAATTGTCCTGCTTTTGCTCTTGCAAATTTTTGGCGCTGATGTTGTGAGGCCTGATAACATAAGCTCTTCATCACTGAAGTTTTTACTTAACTTTCGCCGGAAAATGAAGAAATTCCATTAAAATGGGTTTGTTTCTTGGTAGTACAATGGACCAGTTGCGTCTGAATGAACCAGTGCAGCGATTCCTGACCCGACAAAAAAAAACAACAAGCGCATTTCTGACAAAGAAATATGTCGATAATGAAGGATTGCTGTAAACGACATGCCACCTTAAACACCAATGGGCCCTCTAGTACAAAAATCGAAAAAGTATTTAACCCCAAAAAGGAGTGGAAACTAAAAGTGCGCCAAGTTCAATGTCTTTCCAAACAAATTGTCACATCTCTACCTAAAAATAAAAAAATCTCCTAGTGTCAGCTATACATTTGTATTTCCTTACAATTAAGAGGATGACACTCATATGGGGATAATGCCAACACTATAAGCGGTTGCTATCAACATGACCGCAGATATGAAAAATTTGTAGCCATTCCCAACAGAACCACTCATTACTGCAGCCACTATCTTCACAGCGACCAATCCATCTGCCTAAAAGCCTTTATCTAAAAGGCTTTCCCAAGAAAAATTACCCCCCGTAGTTCGTTGGAAAAGACAATGCAACTGCACTTTCCCGCACTCAATTGTAATCATATCTTATTGAGTTGATAACGAGCACCGCCAAAGTGCCGACGCTACTGTACCAATCCCAAGACAAAGTAATAAAAATTAGCCACCCTGCCTGCCTGGGAAGTCCATTGAGGTACAGCGGAGCGTAAACTTTTTTATTATTTTATGCCTGCCCTCAAAATGAAAAATTACACCTGAGACAGATACGGAACAGTTGTCAATTGAGAATGACCTCAACAACCCGGTGGGAGAAGTGGAAGAAGTGGAAGAAGTGTAAGAAGTGGAAGAAGAACTCTCATTCTTACCGGAAGCACCACCAGTGCTTGGAACAAATTGAATTATCTTGGAACACAGCAAAAATTGAGACAATGCTCCAGAGAATCCCGTTCCCCCGGTCGAACTTCAATTAAGATAACAAAAGACAAATTTTATATCTCTTCCACTACCACTTTCAATGTTTTTGGTTTTCCATCGAAATTGGGTTCATCTTCTTCGGAGTTCAGAAGAAAAGATACGAGTATTAAATTACCCGAACATGTCCAGTGCTGCTGCCGCCGAAATGGAAGAGGGTTCCTCCGATAGAACCCGAATGAGACTCCTTTCAAGTCCACCGATCCACGGTGAGCTTGGTGTCTCTTGATGATAATTCAATCGCAAACACACCTGCGCCGCAGGGCAATGAAAATGGATGGATGTCTGGATAGCGGGTTCGAGTTCCACCATCCAAATGCACAGGCAGAGACAAATTAATTAATTACCTGTATGATTTTAATAGGGTCAGTGCTTAGGTACATGCTCTGGTTCTTCGCCCTCGTCTTCTTTGGTTTCGGCCATGTGTTTCACAACGAAAGCATAAATAATCTTTGAGAGAACCAACAAACGGCTCTCGATGGGGGAGCTCTCGCTGCGAAAAGCCATTAGACTCTGCACACAAACTGTTGCACTAAATCAGAGTCGAGATTCTAATTTCGGAACATTTTTCTGGCCGATAATAGGGGGTATGGTGGGTAATTTTTCTTTTCCCCATGGAGGAGGCATGGATAATGGATTTCAGATTGTTGATTAAGATGCCTGGCCAGAACTACTTATGTACGGGCAAATGGATATTTTCTTAGAAAATTAAGCCTGAAACAGTTTTCCTTTCATAAGAAGGTGGTTGCTTAAATGAGGGCTATTTCGAGTCGACTGACTTGACCACAGTCAAGAAGTACTCGTACATATGTGTCTGGAAAGAACCAGCATTGCATGACCTTATACTCGTATATGAGAGTTCGATAGTCGTTGATAGCTGGGTTAATTGTATTTGTATTGTGTAAGAGTAAACAGTTTATATAAGCCACATCTCGAAGTCAGCGGAAGCAGTAGTCAAATCCGATCTCATATCGGTAAACGGGACACATTTTACCTTGCAACATTGTTGTTGAAGATCACGGCTTTTTGACTATTACATATATAAGGTGGCGCAAAAGTGATCACCCTATCGGAAGATACTCTAATTTTTGCAAATAGCATCTTATTTCATCGCGACTTTGTCATTTGTGAAGCAAACAGAAATAGAATATTTCTCAAGAACGCGGAATAATTGTGTCAATGTTTTTGACAAATAATCGGTGCTCGAATCCCTGGCCGTGTGACACCAACTGGGCAAATACTGCGGCGTTCAGCAGCTCGCTTCGAGGAGACTGGCTCAACACAGGACAGTATCAGATGTGGCCGGACCCGAAGCAGCCGGTCGGTCGAGAAAATCGCTGTTATTGAAGCAGGTGTCCACGAGGACCCGCAAACATCAATTAGACGAAGGGTCACGCAATTGGGTATCACTAGACAGTCTCTACAGCGAATTTGGGTAAAAGATTTGAAGATGTACTCATACTCGTTCAAAGTGCAAACAGTGCATCAGCTATTGTTTACAGACCGCCAATCATGTGTAAATTACAGTCAAGTCCTCCTAAACCTCGACCGCGATGAGGATGGTTTTCCATTGTACGAGTAAATCATCACGAACGATACGTCTGCAATCCATCTGAACAAAAAAATTACTGTTTGGTGCGGCGTTTACGGAGAAAATGTGGTTGGTCACTGTTACTGTGACTGGTGAGTGCCACAGAACTATGATTAAGAACTTCTTGCTGCCGTAAATTGACGAATTGGGTTTGGAGAACATGTGGTTCTAGCAGGACGGTGCAACCGCACACTCAGCACGAGCGACAATGGACATTTTGCAGCAAGTGTTTCTCGGTCGCTTAATCTCTCGTTTTGGCAATGTGTACTGGCCCGCAAGATCGTCCGATTTGACCGTTCCAGATTTATTTCTTTGGGGTTTTTTGAATGCATGAGTCTATAGGAACAAGCCACGGACCTTGACTGTCCTAAAGAGAACATTCGACAAGAATTGGAGAATTTATCGCCAGAAGTATTGAAAAATGCTGTGGAACGAGTCCGAATGTGCATCGACTCTGGCGGCGACCACTTGACTGATATTATCCTCGCGACTGAACGGAAAAAATTGAAACGTCTAAGTAAACATAATCAACAAACAGAACGAATTCTTTTTATTTACAAATAAAGGTACTGACTTAGGAAATCGAGTGAGGACTTTTGCGTCACCTTATAACCTTATGGGTCATTCATATCAACAGGGAATTTATTTCGCATTCCTTCTGTAGAAGAGGAATTCCTGAAAAAATAGTTTGTGCCTTCAGATATGGGGAGATTCTATCTTAAGTTATGAAATTTAAAGTAGGGGTCCATCAAGGATGTATCCTTTCATCATTATTGTTGTTACTGGTGATTGAATGAACCTTTACATCATTTTTCTAAATCTGGGCTAAACAGAGGATTAAAGTATCATGGATCTCCACATTAATTGTATAGAGCAAGGCGAACTTTGTGGGACTAAAGAGACACATAAAACAAAATCTCAGCCTCCCAAGTAAGCATTGCTGTATAGCAGGTCTGGAGAAGAGGTAAAGCTGTCCAAGAAAGGCGAAACTTTGTGACTAGCTTAAACAATAAATTTACACTGCTCCGATGCTGTTTGTGCTGTTATCTTCCATGCAGGATACGGAAAGTGACCGCCACTATTAGAATGAAGCTGCAGACGTTTGTAAATCGGTGTCTACGAAATATTTTAAAAGTATTCCCCTCAAAATCAGTCAGAAAACAATTGGTACCACATTTCAAAGACGGACATGGCAGTGTATTGATCCCAATTTTCGAAAAATCAGCAGCTTCGCAGATTAACCAGCTACCCTAGGATGGTAGGCGATCTGATCTACCATGACGTACAACAGTTAAAGAGGAATCAAGGAGGAGGGCTAGAAATCCCACTTTATGGCGCGCTGTGGAGGACCTACGAGCCACAACCATCATGCTTTAGCCTTAATCTTACCTCTCACTGGATTTTTCGTAATCCATGCAAGTCAATACCAGGACTATAGCAATCTGATGAAGCGTCTTTAAAATCTGCGAGAATTTTTATATTTTAATGTGTGTGCTGAGTGCTACTCTAAAGATTTATTAGAAGGTCAAGGCTACAAAGCCAATACAGAAGGCTGCAGGGATTAAGAAGTAAATCTTGTAATACAGTCACAATCGGTGCTGAGAATTTAAAAAGACCAGATTGACTGCGAAGGCGATCAGAACTTCAATTCAAAAACTGCTCCATTCAACCCGGATGATGACGATCAAAAATTCCGTCCGTCTGACCAAAGAGAGGTGATAGATAAGCTTAAATCGCAAACTACTTCGTCAACAGCCTGATTAATCCATGCTAGTATTGTTTATTCACAAAATGACAACAGAGCTTGAGCGAACTGCTGTTTATTTGGACTAAGAAAGCAACTGAGAAGCAAAGCTGTGTATAAGCCCCTCGTCATCCCATACATTACAAAAGGCAGACACCCTTTGTTGTTTAGAAAGAAAAATTGTTCGAGTAATTGTTCGTCCCATTTATATATATCGACGGGGTACACAACAACAAACCCTATTGGTTGCATGTCAGAAGGGTTCATATTCATCCCTCAAGATGGACTATAGAGCAAATGAACATCAAAGCTCCGTGCCAGAAAGTCTTATAATCGACGCGATAAAGTAAACCTCACCTAAGTTGGAAAGGGACCTCAACAAACTTTGAGTTTAGGCAGCGCAAGAAATCAAAATGTCCATAATACCATCAGACAAACTGCACATCATTAGAGTTAAACGGGATTCTTAGACTTTGAAACACGAATGCCTAGAGACATCAGCGTATTCAAGGGTCGTTACATCAGAAGAAATAGCAACTGCCTTGTCCAACGTGAAGACAGGCAAAGTTGACAAATAATAGACATCGCGCAAAACCCGGAAAACCAGCTAATAAATCCGAGAGTTATCGCCCAATCGCTCTCCGGCTACAAACTTTTGAAGCGGATTATCGCAAACAGAATTAGTCCAACGCATTCCCATTGACCAAGCCGACTTTCGGACTGAACGTAGCTGTACAGACCAGGTTATGGCCCTGACGACGCACATCGAAGCAGGATGAGAATAAATGCAAAAGACGTCTGTAGCATTCATAAACTTGACAGCTGCCTATGATACGGAATGGAGGCAAGGTCTAGTCTGAAAATTAACAATATGCTGTCTAACCGGACATACCAAGTCTACCTCAACGCTGCTAAAAGTGACACAAAAAAGTTTAGCAATGGTCTACCGCAAGGGTCAGTACTAGCGCCAACTCTATTCAACATGTACTTACATCTACGATATACCTCGGTCCGCATCGAGAAAGTTCTCATACGCCGAAGTTTACCAAACTGCAATTGTGGAACTGAGAGACAAAAAATAAGGCACATCGTTGCAGAATGCCCAATGAGATGTTCGTAGCCGGTGTTTGACCGGCTTAAAACTCTTGACCTTAATTTGCAAAAAAAAAAAAAAAAACGAATACATGCACCTATATATCTTCGTTACTGTTAATCACATACGCTAAATAAATAAATAACAAACTTTGAACACAAAACGGTTCAAATTGAGCTGGCTGAAGAGGATTGTTGGTTGCGGGCCAGGTCCACCCTGGACTGTATAGACATCTGAAGTAAAGTAATAAGGTTCTCCAAAAACTCACCCTTCCCCACTAGGTCCATACAAGAAACCAATAAAACTTTTTTCAAACTCTATCTCAATTTGCAAACTATCTCAGGCACTACCTTCCATTTGGGTTGGAAATCTCGGAACGTCCATTTCTCACAGCATGACCACAAATCACAAAATGAATTGCAGTGATTTTCCAATTTGCAGCCTGCAATTCCAACTTATCGCCTCGACACTCGCACACAAAACCCTCATAATTCACGTAATTCAATTCAACTGGATTACATGCAACCTCATATTATCCTTCCCCCTGCTGCAACTTATCCCCATGGCCAAAGTTCAAAATCTTTAATCGATATACCCTCCTCCTTGTAAGAGGATATCACAATCTTACCCCGAAAATATCAAATGCAAAAGTCATTTCAATGATTTTATCGAGTACACACATCGACAATGACAAATGCAAACAGCCATGAGGGTTCGATTGTAACGACGAGGACGACGACGATGTCCTTGCAAACGAGGAAATCTACCCCATAGCCAATACATAATTCGAGCAAACGAAAGAAACAACTTTGAAGATGCAAAAAGAAAATCAAATCCATTCTAACTTGCTGCTTGCTGCTGTTACCAAGAGTCCCAAATGACTATTAAGTGGCCTGGTTTCTTGGAACCCCGCTCTTTGGCATTCACCCCACGCGCAGGGGGATGAACACTCGAATCGAAACCTAATCATTTCGAGCACGTGTCGATAATATGGAATGAGGACATCGACCAAAGGTGGTCGAAAGAATCCACATCAGGTATGTGACCGAGTGGTGTGCATATGACTTGCACGTAGCTGCAACCTAATTCCAGTGTGGGCGACAAGGACTGACATTCCTTTCGACGCCTACACACGATGTCCATCAGAATTCCCAAATTGGATTTTGGGTGTGAAAAATGTTGTCCCCCTCCTCCACCGCGTGAAAGGACGACCTTCGACGTACACAATACAACAAATCACCCTTAGCAGAGGAACGAACATAGAGCAGTTATCACCCCGTGTCCCACTACACCCACACGTCAAGCCATTTTTGCAAAACTCAACATTTTTCCACGAACGCGCGTATTTTATCGTCCTAATCAACCACCCCCGACTCTGAACTGGTGTGCAAAGATGAGATGAGATGCGATTTATCTCTTCGGGGGATGAACGATGTCCGTTGTTGCCATTGTCCAGTGTAAGGACTCGACTTGCTCATGCTGGTAATAGGATTTCTGCCTTTTGTTGCAGTGCGCATTTTTATGGGATGGCTATCTCTCTACTCTATACGTATGTGGGAATGATAATATCGATCACTGGACAACAACACAGTGGAAACGTCATCAATCGTGCGAACGGGTCATTGCTGACAAACAAAAGGACATTCCTGGGTAATAAACAACATCGTTCACGAAACGAACTCACAAAGCAAAACGTCAATGCGTCTCGTTGTTCTGTCGTTTGAATTCACTGAATTCCCACCCGTGCCGTGTGTACTCGTAGATGCGAGGCGAGCCGAGGTATGTAGTCTCACAGGACAGCGACATGATCTGTGTTAATTGTCACCCTCCCCTAACAGGGTGCAGTGGTGTTATTCTTCTCTTTTTTGTGTTGTTTTGCCAGCGAGCATTATGAACATTTTTACTACTGACTGCACCATTGTCTCCCTTTATCTGCAGACATATACTCGTATCCAGCGGATAGTGGCGGAGGAGGACAGATGGTAAGGTAATTTTATCACAATCCCTTGGGTCATTGATGATGATGATGCTACTGCTAGTCCTGCTCCAATACAACAGCGACTCACGGTACTACTTCGTTATTTTTCACAATTTTTCAGTTCGGCTTTTGTTTTGTGTGTTGTTATGGTGTACAGTGGCGCAACCCTCCAAGGGTTGGTTGCATTTGTCGCCAGCTATTGCCGAGTGCGTCTGCTGTACTAGATGATGCACAACACATTCGGTGGTGGTGGGTTATTTCAGGTTTCACAGGATGATTTATGGTGTCCTTTGATGGCTATAAACTCGATTAAAGTCAGTTTTCTGCTCGATCATATTATCTGGAGGATTTATTGTCATTTCTAGACCCCTCCTGGGAGAATGCAGAGATACCAGGCGATACGAGATAGATTCCGCCGTGAATGCGATGAATGGATGAGCTAAGGGAGATTTCTAGTTTTCGTTATTAATGAAGTGCAAAGCTGCTGTTCTACGTATGATTGAGTGTGCAAATGTAGTGGAGGAATATGCGAGACAATATGGCAACATTTATAGATATGAGTGTCATTTAAGACAGGATAAGAGGCCGATCGAAAAGGGATTAATCGTTGCAAATGAATGAATGAGGTTGTGTCTCTCGTTGGAAATATTTTATTCATTAGACCTTGTTGAAGGGCTTTTCTTTTTTCACTGCAGCATATTGTATCTACGAGTATGATTTAAAGGAAACCGGGATCTGTCAACTAAAATTTATTTTCGATGGTCTAATCCATTTCATTGTGACGTCGGCAAATTTTTCTTTAAGTCTACGAGTACATCTACCTACTGTCAAAGTCCCTCCTCCGAAGGCAATGAATTTATTTTATTGATGAGGGAGGGTTGTTTCTTACATAGAACACGACAGTGGAGGTTATTTGATTAACATTTGTGCAGAGGGCCATTCGAAATCAGTGGAAAGCTAATATTTTTTGGGGAACTAATAAGCTCCGTTGTGCAATGTGTTGTAGGAGCAGCCTTTTCCCGATGCAGTCAAGATAATGACCAATCAATCCCTTCACTTACTTTTCCTAGAGATCCTACGAATTGAACACATAGATTGCCAGCTTACTAATAGTTCGCCGTTAAGTTGAAGTTTTGACAAGGATAGACCTCTCCGAATGGACAAAGAGATGACAGATCCACCCAGAAGCTGTTGAACAGGGATCAGGAAATTTTACCAATTTTGCTGGATGTTAGCACTTCCTTCTTAAAGTGGCGCCCATTATTTACACAAACATCCCAGCTATAAGGAAAATTTTCTTTCTGACACAAATTGTTTCATACTACTAATGTTTCGCAACAGGTACAACAGAAAATTTTATGGCCGAAGGACTCCAGTAACCATAGGCGGTGACTTCAATGCTTGGGCAACGGATTGGGGGAGCAGTCTCACCAACGCTAGAGGACACATTCTGCTCGAGACATTTGCGCCACTAGAAATAGGGATTACAAACAATGGCCGGGAAACACATATCGCAAAGCAAAAACGGACTCAATCATCGACATAACCTTCGTGAGCAACTCTCTCCTGCGCAACACAAAATGGCGTTCAGCGAGGTATAACGCACAGCCACCATTAGGACAGCGTTGCAACGAACTGTATTAACGGGTCCAAAAAGGAAAGATGATCACTAATAACATAACTCGCAGTCGAACAGCGGAGACCCCCTCGTACCAAGTCACCTGCACTATCGCTACAGCATGTTATGCAGCAATGCCCTGGAGGACAGCCAGTACAAAGATTCTGGTGGAACGAGGAAATAAAAACACTTAGGGCAAAGTGCTTACAAGCCCAACGCAGGGTCCAACGATCCAGGGGAAGAATAGACTTTTAGGACCATCTAGACACATTCAAACTGACAAGACGCAAATGGAGTAAAACAAGATGTTTCAAACAGTTCTGTAACGAACATACCTTGGGGTATGGCATACAGGATGGTGATGGCAAAGCTGAAAGGTCATAGGTCCCCACAAATAACCTGCCCGACAATGCTAACATCCATAGTAGAGCACCTATTCTTCCATTGACCCATCTACTAGGTGTAGCATAGTCACAGCAACCAGCACGGAGCACATCGCTGTAATTACGCCGGAGGAACTATTTGAAGCATGCAAGAAGGTAGGCAACAACAAAGTGCTGACACCCGATGGTATCCCAAATAAGGCAGTGACAGTGGCTGTTCAAAAGAGGCCGGACATCTTTATAGCAACAATGAAAAAGTGTCTAGAGAAAAGTGTCTTCTCTGAACAATGGAAGCTTCAACATTTGATATTGTTACCAAGAGGAAACAAGCCACCTGGAGAGCTATCGTCATATCACCCAATATGTCTACTGGACCCTTTGAGAAAGGTCATTGAACGAACCATATGTAACAGACTGCTCGTGATAGCAGAGGAGAAAAGAGCATGAATGCACAGCAGCTGAAGCGATACAAAGGGAAAGATGGGGAGGGGGACAGAGAAATATTGTGTGGTAGTGACGCTGGACATTAAAAAGGCATTTAACCCGGCAAATTGGTCGTTTATAAGGAAATCGCTGGCTAGGATGGATACACAATACTTCTTGTTGAGGATAGTTACAGATTACTTTACCAACATGATGTTGTGGTACCAAAACGACGAGGGAATTAAGTACTACAACATCATTGTGGGAGTCCCACAAGGATCGGTACTGGGCCCGCTTATATGGAGTATCATGTATGATGGAGTACTGCGATGGTTGCCATCGCCGTTGTTACCGTGGCTAAAAACATCCACAAAATAGAATCACCCACAACGAAGTAGTCACAAAATTAAAAAAAGGGGCTAGGATCCGCGGGTTTAGAATTAGCTCACCACAAAACAGACGCTGTAACAAGTCAAAAAACTGTTGAATATGCGAACATATGGGTCTACAGGCAGACCATCAGATCCAAGGAAGCAATTAGGTTCGACAACAGACTAAAGTTTAAAATTCACGTGGACTACTCCAGCAAAAAGGAGTCATTACTGCAGGAGGTTTTTACGACGAAAGATACACCGAGAAAACTATCTGCAACATACAGGCTCTGCGCGATACGTACAATCAGCGGCTTCCGAGCAATATCGGACAAAGCAGCCTGTGTCATAACTAGAATGAGCGCTAAGGAACGAGATGCTAAGGATCCCCGAAAGAAGATTCCTAAGCCAGATGACAATATCACTGGCTGTGTGGCAAACGAGGTGGGACAACATCACAAAAGGCAGATGGACCTACAAATTGATCCCCACTATCGAAATCTGGACAAAGCGAGTGTATGGTGACTGCAACTATCACCTTACGCAGTTCTTATCCGGCTACGGTGGCTATAGCAAACATTTACATGAATCCTATAGCTTACATATTTGCCTGATTGCTTCCGAGTAGATCAAGAGGAAGACACAGAGCATGCAATATTTCATTGCAGCCGTTTCAGAGATTTCAACTTGCCGAGTCCATCAATCGTTATAGACTTTATGGTGCGATCAGAGGAGAATTAGGTGGAAATTTGCATACTCGTAACGAATGTGTAGTAAGAGCTTCGAAGAATTGAGAGTATTGCATAAATTGCTAACCAACCCCGCGAAGTTATACCTAAAGGCGGTCCCGTGGGGAGAGTAGTTGAAGTGTGTAGGGGTGTATGTAGGCGTATTTCTGGCTTCGATTATTCAGGTTTGCGAATGGTGTATGCCAGTACCTCGAAGTACATAAAAAAAAGGTACAACATGTTAAAAATGTCAGCAGCATTATAAAAAGCTACCACCGACCAAGGACTAAAAAAGTTCGTCGAAATTCCTTGACCACTGTCAGCCTTTCCATATCATGAACAGCGTTAGAACCAGTTGACTCTTAAGCCTGGTCAGAATTTTCTTTATGGATATATGCTTTCCTATATTGTATTCATCGATAGTGAAACTTTTAGAATAGCATTCCTTTCAGCTTCAAAAAAATACTGCACAAATGACTGGCAAGAGAAAGAAGACACCCGTAGACACCAAAAATTCAGAAATGTCCGGTTCTTCGCGCAATTAAACACTTTGCAAGGCAAGGCTGTTGTCATAACCTTTAGTAATTATTCTCATTGTCAAATATTTTTACTACTCGTACGTAGAAGACAATTGGCCCCAATACTGCAAGTCTTGGTCTAATGATAGACACACCAATGCCAATGGGTTTACCCTCTGCTGGGTACCAGGGCATATGGATATCGAAGGAAATGAAAGAGCTGACGAGCTTGCTAGGAAAGGATCGCCGCTGCACTTATCGCGGGCCCTCTCTTTTGTAGTAACCCCAATCAGTTCCCCACGGAAGAAAATAGCAGATGAAACCACCTCTCGAGCAAACAGACAGTGGATTCATCTGGAAACATGCGCCGGCCTTCAGCAAGAAGAGATCAACTTCTCTGGTGAAACTTAGTCGTTATAATGCACGGGTCGTTTCTGGAATAATTACCGGTCATTGTGCCATTGGTGTTCATGTGAAGCGACTAGGTATACTGCATAACGACTATTGTAGAAGTTGCAGGGACGAAGAAGAAATTGAATCAGTTCGTCACCTGCTGTGTGATTGTCCTGCCCTATCCGTTATAAGACTGAGGACTCTTGGAAGTTACTTCTTCTCGGAATTGGAGGACTTAGGTAATGTAGAGCTTACGGACCTCCTGTGAATTATATCACTATCTGGGTGGTTCTAGCAGCGGACTTTACAGCGTTTCAAGCGTTAAATCATTGGGCTCAATGGACCCGAATTGTTGGTCTAAGTGAGCAGTGACGCTTTTTGTCACAAGGCAGCCATCTACCTTACCTAACCTAATGATAGACACAAAGGTCAATTTTAAACTGCATATGGAATAGATGGGTAACAAGACGACATATGCACCCAAAACCCCCGGCAGAATTATGTCAAATATTGATTAGCCGGTCCATAATTTTCTACGAGTCTCAAATCTGAGCGAAGGTAAAACCCAATGGAATATAAATTGAAGCAGTTTACCGATTAAGTCGCCTTCGGACGACCTCCCACGAGTCAGCATGTGCTATTGCTGGAATGATACAAATTCTTATAGTTGAGGTAGAAAGGAAGTACCGAGGCAGTAGAAATACAGTGCAGTGTACATCGGACAATATTCCTTTAGGGAGTTATTGAAGACACGTCAATTGAATATAGCAGACCTCTACTTTAACCAACTGGCTCGTTTGGAAGAACAACTGCAACAGGGAGGGGAGTTGTTTTATATCACGACAATGCCATACCACATGTCACATTGAGGACGATGCAGCAAATGTTTGCTTATGAAGTTCCGTAAGCAAGCGACTACTACCTAAAATTCTCCTACCTTTGCAGAACTTCCTGCAGTGAAAAAATTCCAAAAACAAGTTTAAATTTTCCCAGCTTTTAATGGAAATAAAATAATTATACATAAATCGAATGGGAAGTTCGAAATAGAGACGTTTAACGGAAATAGACCCTTCAAACCAGCAAACTGTCACAGTTCAGAAGAAACACCCACCAATATCGAAAAATGCTTCCCAATATTGTCTGCTAATGTAGCCTAATAAATATTTTGACGAAAGAATAAAATTTGACCCAGTTACGAGTAGTCATTCTATTCTGAGCCAATTTCCAGCGCCTAGGGCGTATGACCAACAATGAAACAGTTAAACCATCCGCCAACCCGTCTTCATCTTTATCGCCGTTGGTATCTCCAATTTCTATGACGTCCTTTTCATCAGTGAATACATTTCAACTCGATTGATAAACTCGTAATCGATTTGCAGGATAATAACAATGTCAATCTTCCATTCACCAAGGCGTACATCAACCTCAGGGTATTTTCAAGAACTTTACCACCCCGCGCCCGCGGTCTTTCGCCTTCAATGACGACAAAAATCTCAATTATCTAATAGCATACGAAAGTAAACATCATCAGAGCAGGAAGAGCCAACTCTCTGGGAAGGAAATTATGCTGCTTTCAGATGAGAAGTGGTGCCGCAGGGCAAAACCCCATCTCCCCCGTTCCACCCAAATTATTACAAATGGCTGCCAACAATTTGTGTCTCTTCGTCCTTCCCAATCACTCTCTGCCATCTCATTTTGAAAATCAGGATTTACGCAATTCCGTGCATGATCCAAAAGTAAAAAGACAATACACGGAGAGTGGGTGCTTTATGTGTCTCCCCCACAAATCCCATAAACTGCCTCCTCCGAGCATGCCAGGGATGTATTACGGACTCGTCCTCAAAATCGTAAAAATTATTATTAAAAAGGGAAAATATGTGTATTCGAACGTTCAGCGACGGGTACATCTCAATCCATCTCCAATCGCATGACTTGACAAACCTCCCCTCCAGTTAGTGATGCGCCCTCAGCAGCACCATCCATGGAAGGCAAGGGAGGGAAAAAAAATTCTGCTAAATAAATTCATTTTGTGTTTATGGGCCGTAAAAACAAAGAAACATTCTACCCTACACATCTCTCCACGCAGAGAGCTCTTCCCGATTTCTCCATCAAATGCACAAGGGTAACATGGTAATTTCCCTTAAATAGGGGGTGGAACTGAGGAAACAAAAAATGCCAAACACCATAAAAAATTTGCATTTACATTGATCCGTTATTATGTTGGTCATATTGAGACAAAGACTTCAGCACGGATGAATGCTCCCCCTGCCCGCTCGCCAGCCACCCCTTGAATCCCGCATCCAAATCCAAAATATGTACTCGTACATATGCGGAACGACATGCCCTACAAAATTTACGTTTAAATGGCCCAAAACGCATTGGCTTAGTCGAGGAAAAAAGGTCCTTGATTAGCATATTTAGTGGTAGACAAAAAAAAAAAAAAAAGAAAAATATAAAAAGGAGAGCGTTGTTGATGGGATAAAAGTCAAAGTCGTCCGATGGACAGTTTTTTTTTTGCTTTTTTTTGGGAACCATTTCGATGCAGTTCGATTGGGGTTAGGGGAGCGGAATGGGACTTACGACGACGATGCCCAACCAGGAAGGATATTTTGTATTCAAAAAATTTGCGGACCCAGAATGGATTATGAGAGATCCATTTTGTTTATTACTGCACTCGGGGGAGGACAACAACTGAATATTTGTTTGCTAGATAGATCTTCAGATTGGACAAGGTGGACCTTTTTATGCAAAATGCGAACTTTTATCTTAATGGCGGCAAAAAGAAGGACACTTTCGAGAGTTCTTTGTGGCAAGATTAAGCCAAAGTTATTGCTTGAGAATATTTCCTGGGTCTTATCTGAGTTGTAGGACGCATTTTTTTTCTTTTTTTTTTCACCTACACAGGAATAGGCTTACGAGTACACGGGATAAGGGCAAATAAATTCAATTGGAATGGAAGGTACGGGACAATCGTTCTGCCAGAAATGACGTATTAATTGTGAGTGGTGAGTGAGAATGTTATTTACAGACAATAAGATACGTTGAGCGGTAATTGTAGAGGAGGTAGTAGCCCTTCACGCCAACTGGGCATGCAATTTCAACCCCGGTGATGTTCAATTACTTATGTTGGGCTATGCGAGGAGAAATATTGTGAGTCTATAGAATGTTGCTACTAAGAAAAGCTATTCCCTAAGTTGTGGCTCGAAACCTTCCAACACAGATATTTGGCGTTTGTGTTCAGGTAAGCTATACTTTTCTTTGTAAGTAGATCCAGAGACCGAAGGAGCCGCTTGTCGAATTTTCTGTCAAGCTTTGACGGATGGAGGTTGCTGTCTGCCCAGAAGGTGATAGAAAATATATTCTTATGTCTGTTTGTCATCGAAGGCTTCAAGGAGTAGATTCAAAATAGTTTTGTTGTGGAATACCCCCGAAACCCTCAAGTAGCCTTATGCAGTTGATTACTTGCTTCGAATACAGAAGCTGTTTCACCGTTTATAGGTATATACCTCAACTTCTATCACCCGTGGTAGTAATGGAACAACACGTTGACACGATTACCAAGGAGCGGGTACCAGTGGTCAGCAATATAGTAACCCTACCTCTATCTTTAGCTCTACGAGTTGTATGGCTCCTTTGGGGAAGAAATCAAATTTCACAGCGATCGGATACCGATGAATCAATGCATTGCAAGGAGAACCGACGAGTTCCTAGAGGAACGTCCTATGTTGTGGCGATCCCTCAGATATCATCTAGCCTTGATATGGACTTCATCTTCGAGCACAAGAGTCGTCTAGATATTTTCGAGCTATCACCACAGATAACAATACTCCATTTGCGAGCCAACAATTTCAAATTTTTTTTCGAAGTAACAACAAAAGTTACCATTGTAAGTGCACCCATTAGAAGATTGCCAAAGCTGGTTTACACCTCACATAGTAGCGGAGTGTGATGCGTATTTCTCTCACTAGATGAATCTTTGGCAAACACAGGTCCAGGTGTCAATAAAAGGATGGTCCCTAGATCTAACACTCATATTACTCGAAATAAAAAAAAGCATGGTATCTGGTGAAGCAATAAGTACGTTTAGTCTCAATCATTTGCCACAAGGACCGGCTAACTTTAATCCAGGACGGACAGAAATAATTATAGTATCACAAAAGGTTAGAACCCACACCTAAAAAATCTCTTAAGGCGCACTCGTATGGTAAAGTAGTAGACTGGTATCCTTGAACTGATTGGGAGGCAAAGCACTAACGTCGAGACTGGCTGGAAGGTGTGCAACACCGAATATCAGGACGGCAAAGGGCAACTGCTGTTCATTGGGGATAGACAGTGGCGGTGCTGAATGAACGCGATGGGCAAGTCCAGTGTGGCTGCTATCATGTTAAGTTCGCCGTACCGTCTGACAAGAAAAAGAAGGATGAAACTACAACAAACAAAAATCAATGATAGGCTGGCAAAGGCCAACCTCTGTAGCTCCCTTTCCAAAGGATAATCAACGACATGGTGAAGGCATGGGGTGGAACTTCAAGGTATTCACTAGTACTAATGGTAAATGTCGAAAGTGCATTGTTGCTAACAAAAATCGTAATCTTTTCCCTGTTCTACAGCTTTGCATGGAAGACCTAATGGTAACAAAATTGTAATATACTCGTAGGGAAGGGAGCAGAAAAGTATCCTGCTGTCGTCCTATTACATTCCCTATGACTCACCGACACCACCACCGAGCGTAGAGCTGATCGAGTTGATAAAATGGGCAAAAACTAAAGGGGCGACCTCATCGTGGGAGCGGATACCAATGCAAATCACAGTGCCTGGGGTAGTACCAGCATTAACCCAAGAAGTTTCTTCTTGACTTCTTAAATGTTGAAAATCTTGTAACACAACTCTTATTAACAGGATCCGTAGGGAAGTGCTAGGCATTATCTTCGCGACATCAAACGTGATCAATCTTACCTCGAACTGAAGGGTTTCAAATGAGGCCTCTATGTCGGGCTACAGACGGATGATTTTAGACCCTGTCATGGGCACAAAAGTAAAACTGTAGTTAATAACCCCAGAAGCATGAACTAGGACCGTAGTAGTAAACTTTCTCACAAGATAGGCAACCGGCGGCTGGACCCAATAGAATACTGAAAGAAATGCAAGTAGATGGTGGAACAGGTACAGCGCGGCTCAAGAAAATTCTCTCGAGGGAGCACACCGAACCAAAACTTCTCTAAGCCATTGGAGGGAGAGCAACCTCAGGGGAAACTCTCAAACTGCTAATGGAGACCCACTTCTCGGGATTTCTAGGTGACTCTCCCAGTTTATCACTCATAGGGATCCAGCCGGATGGATAGGTTTGGGAAGAGGCTGACAACATCATCAGTACCTCAAAGATGCCATGGGCGATAAACTCGTTCGCGCGTTACAAAGAATCAGGGAGGGATAGCAACCTCCCTATCTTCCTTCAGGAAGCGATAATAATTCTAACCTCTTGGTGAAAATTTTTAGGGTATGTCCAGCTTTAGGCTACACATCCGTACTCTAGCAAGGAGTTAGGGTGGGTTTTATACCTAAACTTTGTAAAGACAAGGATATCAGTCTTACGTTCTTCTTGCTAAAAACATGGGAAAGGATTTTCGATGAGCATATCAGGACAAATCTACTCCCTTCCATCTTAAGCTGCAACTAACACGCCCTTACCAAAGGGAAGTCTGTGTAAACAGCCCTCCACGACGTCGATCACACCATCGAAGATGTATAGAAAGTCGTTTTTTTGCATCTTCCTGGACATAGAGGGAGCCTTCAGCAATATTAAAATCCATTTAGTGGAGGCCGTCGCCAAACACAATAAGAGGAATACAATAAATAATTTCATTGAACACATGTTGTTCCCTTTCATAAGGGAAACGTTCATAACGTATCCTATTTCCCCAGCTGTGGGTACCGGTAGTGGATGAACATCTGAAATATTTGGAGAGCTGATGATCTCGCAATACTAATCACGGGTAAACATCTCTATGCACTGGGAGAACTCATTTAGTCTGCACTGCACCTCACAAAGGATAGGGGTGACAGTTGCGGGCTAGACCGATTTGGTCCTATCCACTAGGAGATACAAGCTGGATGATTTCCGAGTTTGTAGGGGGAGTCAAACAGGACCTAAAAAATGAGGTTGCTTGGAGAATCAACTAAGTGAACAGAATTGCGAAAGCTAGAAGGGCATACTGGATATATCGCAAAGCTTTCAGGAAGTCGTTGGGCCTGAAGCCGAAACAAGTCCTTTGGATCTGTTCGTGCATCCTACTCTACGGAATGTTTGTCTGGTGGTCCATAGCACTATTGTCGAACATTCAGCTATACCTGGCTATCATCGGGAACAATCTTGAATATACCCGTATTTCCCATTGAAAAGAGTAGCTGGACTGGTTGCTCTTAGACTCAGAACTCTGGCTCATTTCGATGACCGGACTCTAACGGAGTACAGAGCCATCTGGAAAGAAGTTTAGGAGACATATGGACTCGTAAAACATTCGAGTGACCTTATAAATACAAAATTTAACTTCAATATAGGGTATACAATTCGATTTTCCAAACTCGAAGATTGGCAGAAGGGCACTGCTATCCTGGACGGAGGGGAAATAGAAGTTTATACGGATGGATCGCACATTAATGGGGAATCGGGGACGGGTGTGTTTTGTGTCAATCGCCGGCGCTCGATCTAGCTATCCATCTGGAACAGTTCGTGACTGTTCCAGGCGTATTGGTATACTCAAGGGCGTGGAACCCAGGACAATAGCATGTACGTCTACTCGGACTGTCGAGCTGTCTTAATGGCACTTGCAGACCCAAGAAAAAACTATAAGTTGGTGAAGGAATGCAACTTCCTCTTCAAAGCCAAATACTAATACAGTCATGACCATAGGTACAGCTATTAAGGTCCTCAAGACGAAGTATCGCAGCTCGTTTGCAAAACAGTGAAGAAGTTGCAAATTTGCAAAGCTGCCAAAGCCATTATAGAGGGCCCTAGCTTAATCTAAGCAGAAGGCAATTGAAACTAATGATAGGCCTATATACCGGGCACATAAACTTGAACAAGCATGCCTGCAGACTGGGACTGGTGACATCTGCACCTGCCTGAGTTTCGAGGAGGAGGAGACCCTGAGCACTGTCCTGCTACAATGGGGCTGAGGAAAACATGACCTAGGAAAACATGTCCTGTCCGGGCTGAGTTCTCTTAGACATTTTAGTTTAGGGGAAATCTTGGAGTTCACTCAACATACAGGACGTTTCTCGGATCCCTAGATATCACTACACTTTCCATCCCCTCACCATTTACTTTTCGCCACAAATTCTCATTTTACAAAGCAGTTTTTCTTACAGAGGGGAATACAATGGGCCTACGTGAGGAAGATTCTATCCTCACCCTCCATAATCAACCAAGGGATTTTGAGACTAGTATTTGCCTTATAAAAGAAGAAAGGGACAGCAGACCAAAATGGACTAGTGGGAAAAGATGGCCTATTAGTTACGCATGTAGGTGGAGCAAAAATGTAAAGAACGGGCAACAATTATCAACAAATTAAGGAACCGAACATTCAGCAATGGACGTTTCAACTTCTACCTTTGGCAACAAATTCATTAAACCTTCCACGTTAAGATCAATATTCCAGATGTCAAATCCATCGCGTTTTTAACATCTTTATCACATCTAACCGAGTGCGACATGTGTACGAGTATTCGTATTCTGCCTCCCCAAATGATTTATTCTTTGCTGAGTATTTTTGTGACATATGACATGATAAACATCATAATTATCATCATCATCTATCGGCTAATTTACTCGTACTCAAAAGAACAAAAGTCGTTCTCCGTTTGTTCGTCTCCCGATGACAAATGTCATCTGCTCCATTGCTGCCGTCGTCGAAAGTCGTGTTCTGCACGAAAATCTCATATTTCAGTCGTCTGCTGCGTGACTCCCTTTTAGCCGGGAAAATTTAATTCAAGCGGAAAAAAACTTTCCGCAAACAACCTAACCTACCCCATCCCGGAAACAATGATCATCCCCCATCCAACAAAAACAAAAAAATCCATCCACCACCATCAGCGAATGAAAAAGTTCAAATTATTATTAACTGCGAACATAATGAGAGAGTTGGCCGGGAGAAGAGCAGCAAGCACCGACTGTTCAAATGTTCAAATGTTTTAACTTCGGTTATTTACTGTCATCCACAAGAGGCGTAGGGGTTGAGAAACGGTTCTCTTCCGCCACCCGCCTAACACAATATGTCATAATTTTCAAATATGCTTTCTGTACAACAAAACGTCGTCGTTGAGTGGAGAGTCGACGGGACGGGACGGGACGGGACTGTTGTGAATGAAAAGTTCCGCCACCGCGCCTGCCGCACAACAAAAAAAGGGGAAACTTTGGGAAACCCAGTTTTGCCGGAGTTTTTCCGAGGCTATTTATCAACTTCTCTGCTAATTGGATGATCTGAATTTATGGAAGACGTTCCATTCTATGTTCGGCCATTATTCATTTGAAAATAATTGCGCTCGGTATACTGGCAGTTGGATGATGGGGGCTGCTCTGTCTTTCTTTGCTGGATCCGGGGTGGCATCGAACAAATCGGCCAAACATCGGACAGTTCGCTGGAAACTGTCAAGTGGAACTAATCCGCGATTCTGGGATATCTCTACTTCCTCCAGCGTGATGCCGCAGATGCGTCATTCCAGTTTCAATCGAATAACATGGTCAGTGAGCAATTCCTATTGATTGTTTCGAGCGGCAACATCAGAGATGTCCACCTCCGCGTCCGCCGCCTAGACGAATTAGATGAGACATGCATTCTAGTAAGCTGATATTTTGCGAAGATATTCCCAGAACTGGCCCTCATTCAGATTGCTTGTCGTTGCAGAGATTTTTCTTTGTTTAGAAAACACTTTGCAAGTGAATCCTGGCCATTGATGGGGTATTGTGTTACGCAGTATCACTGAAGACGAAAAGAAAAAGAAAAAGAAGAAGAAACTTTGTTGGATTTTAATAAGATTTTCAAGTTCCACCCACCATCAGGGGGCCTCGGGGGAAGTTGTCTCAAGGACTATCCATCCGTGAATTCAATGTGACAGACACACAATGCAAGAAGCCCCAAATTCCCCCAACTAATCACAATGTTGTCCTTGTCATTGCCGTCGTCGTCGTCGTCGCCTTAGTCGTCGGCCAAGAAAAGTGAAGAGGAAAATCAAAATTCATCCTGGCAAAAGGGATGTGTACTCGTACGAATATATGCCAAACGACGTCATTCCGATTGGTGAGCGATGCGATGTGAAAAGGTGGTGAAGAGTACGAACGAGTATCCTTCCAATGTTATGTCGAAGAAATGACGAAGGAGCGCCACAACCAACCGCCACATCACAAAGGAACAACGCCGAGGCACATAATCGGCTTATCAGAGAGATAGAGTGAGGGAGTAAGGGTACTTCGCCCACAGGAATCAACAAATGGAAGGAGCAAATGTGTTTTCTTCACATCACTCAACATGATACCAGGGATTCCAGTGAATCCTGTGCGAATCCTGTTTGTCAACATGGGAGAGCGAAATCAAAAAATTGACTCGGAATAAAAATTCGAAAAATCTCATTGTGTTCCTTGAGCTGGAGCTGTGGATCTGATGAGATGTGTAATCGAGGAGGAGGACGAGGAAGAGGACGAGGGCGAGGACATTCCATGCCTGGTAAATATTTAAATTCGATTTGCCAAACAGATGGTGGTTGGTGATTGAAAATATAACGTTTCCAGGTTATCGAACGCTGGCATGGCAGCATATGCAGGTAACATTCGAGAGTTAGGACTTCAGGGAGTCATGTTGATTGTGAATTCTTCATCAGTTTGACTATAACTGAATGGTCGATGGAATAAGATACTCAACAAGTTTGCTACTCGAAATTGAATCGGGGAAAGGTACTCGTATATGGACAAATGAGAAATGGGAAACTTTTCCAGCCCAAAGTGTGTTTGTGGTCCACAACTGGTTGTGATTGCTTTCAGTTTTTATTTTCAGAATAATTTTGGAGTACATACTCGTTTGGTATCTTATTTTTCTCAAGTAAGTAGGTAATTCCGTGGAATATTTTACTATAGCGATGGAAATCTTTTTTTATTGTGAAAGAGTACCTGCCTACACGTGTACATAAAGCTTTGGTTACTATTCAAAAATTCATTAGCCAACACCGGCAATCCAGCCGGGTTGTTAATCGGATGATAGTTCAGTCTCGTTTCGGCGCTCCGGCTTATGTATATGTCAAGCCATTTGAATCTTCAATATAGCAAGGAAGCATCACCAATAATATAGCTTTAGTCAAGAAATTAGGGGACTTACTCTGGTTACGTTGCAATACATGCGATCTGAAATTAAAGTTAAGGCTTGTATTTTTGTAAGGTACGCAGCTCAGGCTTTTATGCTGCCGCATCTGTTGGCACTAGACTGAAGTACCTAACCCCACCCTCACATTTGTGGTATCTGCTGAGTACATTACGTATAACTGTGCAGGATCTCCTCTTACTCTGATGAAAGTTCACTTCTACTAGCTTATTTCGGACAGAGACAAAGCTTATAAACCGAAAGCAGTGCCATTTCGCGAGAATGTTGGACATTTTGTATGATAACTTAGGGAATGGCCTAGGTGCCTTCTCATAAGGTTATACGATCCCGATTAAACGTGTATAAATGAACTCATGGTCAGATCACCGTACTCTGTAGCAGCAACACGAGTAAACAACAATAATATATAAACTATAGAATGCCCCTATGCAACTTCCATGCTTTGTAGTCTCAGTTACTTTACTTTAAATGGCTCTACTGTTCGGGGTGGACGAGGACCTCAGTCATCAAACTTCTCAGCTCGATCTGTTGCTAGCTGCTAACTTACTGCAGTTTCCCACGCCAAGTTGGCTGAGTCCCTTTCCAAGTATGTGCTCCACCAAAGATGGGTCTTCCTCCTCAGCGCTGTCCCACTGGGTGGACTGATAGACCCCCCGGGTCTATACTCTTGTCTCCATATGCAGAGAAGCAGCTGGAAACAACGATAGCATACTCCAGGATTTAGACACCCAAGCTGCCATAATGTTGGGCAACTACGAAATCATCTCCGAGGGAGTGCTTAGGCATACTCAACGACCTAGGGATCAACAATGTTACCATATACTCGTACTGGGCGTCAGGACACATTGGACTGGGTGGTAACAATGAGTCTGATAGACTGCCGAAAGACCAAGCATTTTCTATTAGATGGGGAGAAACATCACCGGAGAAAGCCAGGAGAAATCTACAGAGAGCTCCCAAAACTTATGCAGGTATTAGGACTCCTACGAAAAATTTATCACCTGCACTAAATTATGCGAGTAGGGACAATCAATGAATAAATAAGCCCCGAGAACATGCCAGGAAGCTACAACTAAAAACAAAAAGGAAATGCAGATTCTGCGACGAAGCTACGCAGGCTTTAGAGCGGGTTCATATTCAAATGAATTGTATAGCACTGACTCGTAGCACAATAAGAGCCTACTAAATATAAGACGGAGACCTCCCATCTCTGGGCCTAGAGTGGTGCACTAGGAATGGGCTTTCGGTTAAACCTCTCAAAACTGAGGTTGTTCTCTTTACGAGAAGGAGGAAGTTGAGCAGTCTTAATCATCCAGTGTAAAGGCTTCAATATCCGAATCCTAAATGAAGGATGGATTGTAAACTTCATTGGTCAAAACATGTGGAGTCGAAGACAGCCAAGGCCCTTTTATCTTGCTGAAAGTGTAAGGGTACTTTCAGCAAGATATGGGGCTAGCATATGCGTCGGTTGTTTAGTCAGAGCTGATTTTCTCACTAAACTGGAAAGACATGGTATGGGTGGCCATGGCGTAGTGGGTAGTGTATTCGCTTGTTACCCGAACTCTGCAGGTTCAAGCCCGGACGAGGAACAGCAATTACAGAGAAACGAATAAAATCCAAGTTTCTCTAACCACTACACCAAAAGGAGTTCTACCTGGTAGTACAATGGAACTCGAAAGAACAGTTTGTCTCTGCTTTATGTGGGCCTTCTCTACCACGCCTGGATCTGTTCTAGATGCATTGTTGAACCACTATCCTCTTGGTATTTATATAATGGGCACGATACACAATAAAAGCTATCTTCCGTCTTAAACGAGATGGCTTTTGGTATAACCAGCACTGGAGCTTCGATGACATTATGCGACACTTACCTTTCGACTCTTATCTTACGGATGTCTCAACCAACGTAATAATACCAGAACTCCAACTGCTTCGTAAATTTAAGGTCGACTTTCCTCACGCTTATTGTAGTCGAATTTTCATGGATGGATCTAAAACCTACTAATGGAAGTCTTCGTACAGAATGACGATATTAGGCTTCATTTCTCGTTAGGTAAACATGAGCCTGTCTTTCAAGAGGATACTAACGCGATCCTAATGGCTATGAACTATATTTTAAGGAAGGGTAGAGAGGATGGAGTATCTGTATTTGTAGCGATAGCTAGGCTGCGCTTAAAGCCGAGAATTAGTTCGAGAATGCAAGAGCTCTCTAAATTCTATCAACTAAGCTCAGTGTATCTTGTTTGGTTTCCATGTTATCATGGGATTACTGGAAATGAGATCTCCGATGAGCTTACTAGATTAGGTTCGGAAGAGGACTTCTCAGGACCCCAACCTGTGCTGGGTCTTCCTGCGTCCCCGATTATGGCTTCCATTAATAGTTGGGTTTTCTATCAACATGATTGTGGGTGGCATGACATTCCGCGATATGGACAGACTAGACGACTGTATGAAATCTGCGGTATTCTTGTTGTCCCTCAGTAGAAGAAACTACAGATAATTTGTTGTGTTGTTCTTACGGACCATTTCTTTTTTATAGTATGCTAGGCTTCAACGACGACGATGACAATACTGCGGAACACCTCCTCTGCGATTGTCCTGCCTTTGCTCGTATCAGGTGGTAAATCTTTTGGATCCGATGTGGTTCGTACTGATACCATAAGCTGCTCATCATTGAACATCTTACTCAGCTTTCTACGAAAGACGAAGAAATTTCATTAACATGGGGTTGCTTTCTGGTAGTACGAGTATGTAACGAGTATGAGTGGAGGAGAAGTGAAATTTTTCCCACCCCCGACACATACTCGTATGTTTCTCGAAATATTTGCGAAAAATTGAAGAACTTTTCAAATTTTAACCACATGAAGGGGCATTGCTTTGTTTCTACGTAATACCATTATAAAAACCAGAATCAGACTGAACTTGTGGTATTACATTCCACAATACTCGTAGACCAACTCTGTTGGCGTTTGGTGACTTTCAGTGGTGATAATTAAAAAAAAAGTAAAACAAACCAACGCAACTTTTCAAACTGTTTAGCATCCGCTTGCCTTCTTTGGGAATTCATCAAAATCAATTAGCGGCTCACATGAGCACTCTCTGAATCAAGTCCCATTTCCGGGAATCAGTAGATCAGTAAAAGGTAATTAAAAGCAACAGAGCAGTAAAATAAATCTCATTCATCAGCTGAAGTAACCACAAATTAAATTCTGGCGATAGTAGCAGTCCCCCGAACGCCGGCCGCCGGTCGGTTGCCGCCCTGCCAGTGAATCATCGCATCTCCATCACACATCAATAAAACTCAAAACCTTCAACGAATGACAAATTTTATCTCCGATTTTTGCATTCGACTCGTACGTCCCGTCGTCGGTTGTCCAGTGAAACTGAACCACCAGCTCCCCCACTGCCTGTCGCGCTGATGATAATTTATGCAAATGTCAAAACGAAAACAATAATTAACGATACATAATGGAGAGACAAAAAGACCTTAAATTCCCGGTATCTCATGGAAGAAAAATTGGATTAGCATTCCCGGTGATTTTGTTTCTCTGGGGCCTGGGGCCTGGGGCCCACGATTTACGACCCAAGCCGCCTTTATCTCACGTACAACGATCGGACAAGCGTTTGACAGAATTCATATGCAAATCGAACAACGAGTAGTTCTCTGGTCTGGTCTCTCTGTGTGTCTTTCTCTTTGCGGGTGAAACTCCAAACACTGGTCTCCAGCGAAGGGTTCCTGGGTGCAGCGTCCCACAATGATTTAGGACTAATTAAGTTGTTTTATCGTTTATTAAATTTGACAATGCCATGGCCACATGGACACAAATAAATTATGCCGCGTAATTAGATAGAAAGATCGGTCGGGCTGTGTTGTGGTATCCTCCCTCCTGTTTGTTTGTCCTACCACTTCATTATGCGGTGACAGCAATTTATCTTCGACGGCAACGACGACTGCAACACGATCGAGGGCCAAGTTGATTCTGGAAACGAGAACAGACGCCCAAACTCTCTCGAGAAGTTGGACTACGAATAATTGGGCGTGTACGCTCTGAAGATTTCGTAATTCTCAATTAGGGGTGCGCGTACAGTGAAAACTGATCCTCTGTATATTAGGCGGTGGCGCGGCGTAGGCGGAATGTTTTTTTAAACGCATAAATTAGGTGCGATCTTGAGGGACGTGGTGGGCGTGTTGAGTTATCTTCGGGGGAGAAGTAACTCTCGTCTGGAGAGCATATGTGCGTTGAAATAATATCTCGTTGTATGGGAATGTTTACCAAGCACCTTGAATGGAAAAGTTGATCTTGGTGACGTGACTGAGGAACTTTGTCTGACTACGGCCCTTCGCAGACTGTTTCGTGTGCCTTAAAAGGTCATATGCACTGACTGGTGTGCTGCTGCGGCCAAGAACATCTAGTACTGGGGTGAATGATTAATAGACTTTATAAGTGCACTGAACATGACCGAAGGTAATCTTAAAACCGCCGCTGATTTAACAGAGACAGTGGCGCAAAGAAGTTTTTTATGTAAACTTCATGCAGAGTCTGCAAGACGATTAAATGCCTGATCGTTGATTTTATTTGTAGGTGGACTAGAGCTTGAGCTGTGACGATGGATTACTTCTAAGACTCTTTTTAAATAATTTTGCTATGGCCCCATTTGATTTAAATATCAACCCAGGCAAAACATCGGTGATGCCTTTTCCACAAAACAATTTATGCCATACTTCAACCCTACTCATATGCAGTTGGAGGGAATTTAAATCGAACAAAAGCGGTAGGTTAAGTACGAACAAAGGTATTGTTCTAGATAGCACTCGGACCATTTCTTGAGATTACACGATTACCGAAGTTCAACTTCAATAGATCAATTGTTTGATCAGCTGTGTGGCATGTGGCATGTGGCATCATGGGACCACATATCAATGATGTCAAGTCCATCCAATTCTGGCCAAAAATAGTCTTCTAACATGGCATGATAGCGAACTACATTGAACCTAACATGGCGATCATTTTCATCGACACCACACGGTCCCATTTTATGGATGCAATGGAGTCTCTTGAAGCACATGTGGGTTTGTTGCTTATTGACAAAGCCATTAAGCCAAAAATGAGCTTCATCGCTGAAGAACAGCCCAATCGGAGAAGTTTTGGCTCTTCAAATGATCAAAAGGCTTCAGTTCTTGAGTTCATTTGATCTTGTAAGGGTGTAGGCTAAAATCTTTACGCAAAATTTGTCACAATGTGGACTGAGAGATTCCTAGTTCCTGTGAACGGCGTGGAATCGACTGATTTGGCTCATTTTGAACAGAAGTACTTACAGCTGCGATATTTTCGGTACTTCGACCGGTGCGTTATCTCGCTGACACGGGAGTATTCAATAGATTGACTCGAATTTATCCACTATAGTACACTCACAGCCTGTCTGGTGGGACGATTATTGTGGCCGAAAATTAAAGCTAGCGCTCTTAAGCGGCCCTTACACGGTCAATCGTGTTTATGAAAATGTATCTGTATGCGTCGCACACATTAGGTGAAGTCTAATTGACGAAAATCAAAACATTTTGGATTTTGTATGCTAATTGATGTGCGTAAGGGTTGGATTGACATGATTACTCCATTATGAATTGTGTCACGGAAGAGAAGGCATTTGTATGTGATTTAATTGAAACTTGTCGATCATTACCGATTTTATGGGATGTGCAAAGGAAAGATGACAGCAACAGTTTTACTACAAAATATAGAGAAAAGTATCCTGATGCACAAAAAGCGGATGTCACTTTATGTAAAGTGCATATACTCGTATGCAATACAATCATCCGTTTCACTCCTCGCACATGCGAACACCACGAAACTAACAAAAAATAAAAATCTGACGTCAATCGATTGAACTGTGTAAGGGGTAGCGTCAATCCATACATACACCATGCTTGTTGTCAATCAATTGACCGTGTAGGAGCCGCTTTAAAGTTGCGACCACCGACTCAGAAATTTCCAAACGTTGCTAGTTCGTGAACTTCACTATGACAAAAAAAAATATAAACCTTGACATTCTGACATTGGCAGAACATAAAAATAGTTTAAGGGTGCGTGTTTGTATTAAAATACAAAACTATTATGTCCCTATTGAAAAACCCTTTAGCTTCACTATTACGAGTACTATTGTGCTTCAAGATATCTATGTGCATGAGAGCTGCTATTTATATAATTAGCAAACTTTCATCTCTACACGTCGTACATAGTAGAGTAAAGGAACAAACTAGAGTGCCCGCATGAGACCAGTAAGTTAAAGTACTCGTAACATAGGTAAGTTAGTTTTAAGCGTTTTTCTTTTTCTGTCTAGCATGTAGGTTAAATAACTGAGTGCCTCTTAGACCACTAAGAGTAGATTGTGCCCAATATTTGGAACCCTGGGGATCTAAAAATTTCAGTCTTCGACAGCTAGGCTAAACCACCCAGCAGATAAATGTATGAATCTCAGGAGTTTTCTTAGCTTAATGCTATCTAGCTCATTCACCTCTGAAAAAAAAAAGTATCTGCCAAAAGCCCAGTGCTGGAGAATCACACAGAAGATGACGAACGGATTCTATTTCCCCTTCGTCCCTGCAGCTTCTACAGTAGTCGTTATGAGCTGACCCTAGCCGTGCTGCGTGATTATCTATCATACAGTGTTCTGTGATGACACCAACACTGCAGCTATACGGATATCCCTTCGACTTAGTTCTATAAGATTGATAAATCTCTTTTTGTCGTAGACTGGCCATAATGATTTGGCTGTCTAGCATGTAAATAAGCTAAAGGAACAATCGAGAGAGTCGCAAAAGAGAAAATAGGGAAAGAGACTTCTTTTCCAAAGCACGAGTATTAGTAGTAGTCCTTTCCAAAGTAGGAGGAGTTCCTCAAAGGATTGGTCTGCATGATATGAACTTCGGCGACTTTACATTGTCTTGAAACATATGGTCTGGTTTAATTTGGATTTTCTTTGGCATTTCCTTGACTATCTGTCTGGTTATTAAATCATGTGAAGGTGTCTTGTTATTTTTCACTTATTATGTTACCTAATAAACTATTTAAGCTGCTTTGGTAAGAGGCAACTAGCTCATCTGAAAGATATGGTCAGGTCAAAGTATAACCGATAATTGGTAGCTCAACACCATTTGCTTGATAACACAAATCCTAAGTGGCCAACTTTTTTTTTCGATGAGTTGGTTGATCTCTAGAGCTGAAAAATTGAGGATAACCAAATCTTTACATTATTCCGGGTACTGTCGACAACACAAGAATACAAAGTTAGTATCCAACTCCTGTTTGTTGATTTCTCCAATTCACGTGTCTTCTTCAATCCCCACTCGCTGTTAAGCATCGGGGTAGCCCCCTCAACTTCCTATGTCCTGGATGTGATTTTCCCAAGTTGTTCGGCGTCTGTCTCTCGGTGCAGTACCCTCCGTTCTCATCTCCATTACCTGTTTGGCTTTTCTTGTAGAATCGACTTCTTCTGCCCTACTTTTGAGCTTATTCTTTCATTTCTTGAAACTATCTCTTCTGGTTTTCCCCGCGACCGGTCGTAAGTATTTTATTTCTGTTGCCTTGAATTTACTCAGGATTTTTTCTGTTTGACTCTTACACGATTTTGCTATTTCATCCACGAATAGGATGAACAGTAGAGGGCTAAGACTGTCCCCTTGCTTTAGTTCTTTCTTGAGTACTTCTGACTTCTCCCCCTCTAGTCTTACTTTTCTCATCAGATTGTCATAAACACTTTTAATAGCGTTTATCAGTCTCTCCGGGACATTTTTAGTTTTTAGTGCCTCCCATACAGGCTGTCACACTATCAAAAGCCTCTTTTAAATCTACGAATGCCAGGAAAAGGCCTCTCCCCTTAGCAATCCATTTTTCTATAATATCTCTTAATGTGAAGATGTGGTCTTGTGTTTGTCGACCCGGTCTGAACGCCGCCTGTTCCTCCTCTAGGTCTTCTTCCACTACTCGCCTAAGTCGCTTTTCCAGTAATTTGGTATATAACTTATACCTGGTCGAACACTGTCATGGTAGACAGATGTGATTGGTGTTATCGACTGAAGTATTTACACCAAAATCATCATGGTTTCCCAAAAGCCATAATCTGAGCTGAAGAAAGTCCTGTGTTAGTCGCATCCCTTTAGCTGAATCTTCACTCACAACACAGACTGTAAATGTTTGCACCACTCACCCCAAACCAACAGCAAAATCGCGATAATCTCAGAGACTTCTTCGCTTGACTTGGACTGGCGTTGGTGGCATGCCAGTCAGTAGTGGAAGTGGTAGCAGTGGCAAATAAGAATTATTATGCCCCCTTTCGGTGAAGATATCGCGCAGTGCTGCAGCAGCAACCATGATTAATGGTCAAATGCCAGGATGACAAATGGAATCACAAGATTCACTATATTTATCAACGGTTCTCAAGTCAAGCCTACGACCAAATGAATATATGAGTGAGTTGCTGCTGGGGAGAAGAAGACCAAATAACCGGCTGAATGTAAGATTCCTTATGCAAAAGTAAAAGGGACATCTCCCACTCACAGTGTGTATCTGCTATTAACCCCCAAATCCTTGACATAGACAAATGCACTCGACGCGCGACTTGACAAAGTAAGTCAACTGATGCCACGTGAAACAGTACTTCCTTCTTCGTCTTCGATGTTGATCCGATTAGAAAAGCTTCGTGCATCAAGGGTACTACTGTGATACCGCGCTACCTTGTAGTAGTGGTCGGAAATTTCTAATTAAACTGGAACAGGAACCGGTGCCAAGGAATGGTAATCTTGATTTATCTCATTGTTCTGCGAGGACGAACAATGAAGGGGGGTGGTGTACTGAAAGGGTACATTAATATCCCCTTCAAGGAAGGGTGGTAAGTTGTTGATAGCGGACTCTAGTTATTTGTCATCGCCTCGCATGTAATGAGCACTGCGGAGTAAGGGATACAAGTAATTTATGAATTCGGTTAATTTCCTGCAAAAGGATACGAAATTCGTTTTTCACTTTTAATTAAATTTTACACAGCTTTTGATGGAGCAGTTCATTGTCGTTAGTATAGGTAGTCATGGAATTTGAAGGTACTCCGTTTTATGATTTATTCCGCATCAGAGCTGACCACCCGCTGATTGTATTAATCATGTGAATTCGGAGAAGCAACATCTTCTTGTGTCAGTAGGGTGCATTCGAATTCCTTTGTCCTTCTGTCACATAAGTCCAATCGATTTGACTAAAAAATAAAATAAAAGTCAGCAATAAACGATGAACAGCAAGCAACCACACGCCAATTGGAGAACAAATCGCATTTATCAACCGCCACAAGCAAATCGAATCTCACACCGACTTGGCTGACAAATTGACGATCGTTAATTAAGTTGAAGAGATTGTATGCGATGCATGTCAAAATTAGTATCTCGAATAATTTGTCATTCTGTCTCTTTATTTCTAGAGACTGGTGGAGTCTGTTGGTGGGTCACCGTCATCGTTGGTTTAGAGATTTTGCATATAAAATGCTGCGTTTGCTTGTTAAGGCGATGTGAACAAAGGAATCGAGGTCAACAGTTTAAATCTGCGGGTATACAATGTGGCTTTGATTGTGGAATGACTGATCTATATTCGCAGTTGACCGCTACAATGACTAAATATAAATATTTATTCATTTGAAATACATTTACCTAAATTGTAAATCAAGTGACAAGTGTTCTGCTTAACATACATAAGTGATTGTGACAGATTGGATTTATGGATCTCTGCTTCGAAAGTTTGTTTATACGAGTAATAATTTTACAATGACAACTTCTGTTTGTGGTAAAATTTAAAATTTTAAACAAATGTGTGACAGGTGATGAGAAAATTTATAAATTCAGCGCTGACATGGAAGAATTTTGCAATAAATTTGGACTTTCATCAGTTTTTAATTTTCTGCATAGATGCCAACACAATCGGAGTCTGAAATATGTAGATTTAGCTGCAGCCTGGTTGTACAGAAGTTGGTGAAAAAAATTGGTTTGCATAGGGAAGGTGCTGCTACTTTGGAGACATGTGGGGGTTATGTGACAATTCGCCGTTGGAATATGTAGCGCTTAAACTGTTAGATATTAAACTTTGCTGCTGTAATTTGATGGACCTTATTGCAACTTTACTATTTTTGACAGCTCAAACTCAAGCCACAATTCGGCTGGCGATTTCACTAGCGAGAATTTCGTTTTGGCCGCTGTAGATACACTTCTCAATAATACTCGTCTAATACTGTCGGGAATGTCATTATCTTTCTACTTTGCCAACCATTTAGCGACAATTAGATCAGGGTTGGTTATATTCTGTAAGTGGTACCTTAATGACATACTTAAATCCAATGCGGCGACACTATGCTAGGTGCCGAGGTATCTGCATATCCCGGGCAGCGAAAATGCGGATATACGAGTATTTGCAAGGAAAGAGTCAGAAATGCATCCGGCTCATGATTTAATAAAAAAAATCCGAAGTTAAAGTCATAAGAACAGCAAATACCCGCTGGATCCTATAAGATGAATGCGCAACAACGAGAACACTATGAACAGATTTTGGTTAAAATCAGAGTCGTCTCTCTGTGCACTGCACTATTGCTATTGGTATTCTTGCAGAGCATCTCGGTGTAATCGATGACTATTGCAGGAGTTAGAGTGCCAAAGAAGACGTTGCATCTGAAGGTTGAGGACACTTTGAAAGAGTTCGTTTGATGAGCTGAAGTACCTACCTAGATTAGGTTCGAGGGTTTCTGGAGCAAATTCAGCCATCAGCTCGCATAGGGCTACACGGGTCTTATGCGTTACCCTTAGTTACAAATGAAAAGAGAGACGAATCATAGTTATGTTATGGAAGTGTTTGCTATTGTGACGTCTGCCTCAAATAGGAACTTTTCGCCTTAGGATTGCTTTTAGAGGTATGTTGCAAAAATAATTCTGCCAGAAATAATAAGTCACTTAACACACATCATTATAATGACTTTAACGTTTCCTCTGACATGGAAAACTGCAAAAAGTGATACCCAAGGCTAAATAACTGAATGCTTATACTGCCAATGATTTCAGGTCCATCAGTATCTTGCCTTGTCTGTCGAAGGGTTTTGAGAAGGAATTAGCAAAGCAAATTCAAAATCACCTGTCTGCGAATTTCCTGCTGAATCCGTATCAATCGGGCTTCAGACCGGGCCATAGTTGTTCAACTGCAATGGTTAATATTTGTATGCTTTGCTTTGCCTACTCAAAGGCTTTCGACAAGGTAAATCATGATATTCTGTCCTGGAAACTCACTTTGGTTTTAGCAACAAGGCCATTAAACTTACAGGTAGTTTCTTGAGAGAGAGATTTCAGAGGTTCGTGGTAAGTGACAAATACTCTGCTCTTAAGTCCCTTACGCAAGGTGTTCCTCAAGGATCAATTTTAGGACCCATTTTGTTCTGCTTGTACATCAACTACTTGCCTTCAATGGGCAAACATGTGTCTATTCACCTCTACGCCGATGATGTTCAGCTCTATTTATGGCAGGCATTTAGAAAGGTTAGTGAGCTGGCCTTGCGCTTAAACGAGGATCTATGTGCAATCGGCTGGGAACAATGGATTAGTTCTGAACAGTAAAAAATACCTATCTCAAACAGGTCATTTGAACTTAATCTTGTGTCCGATATATGGCTGTCTGGAAATAAACTCAAACTAGTAGAATCCGCTACTAGCCACGGCTTTATCATAAATCCACATCTGTCTTGTTATAATCACATCAACGTTGTGTAGGCCGTGCATATGGATGCTTGCTCAAACTATGGATCTCTGCTAGCTATACATCATTAGAAACACGTCGGATTCAATCAACACTTATTATGCCTATAATAGCATACTCTGAAGGGGTATATAATTGTTTCGATTGGACATCTTTTGGCAAGCTGCGAGTAGCAATGTTTTCCCACCTACTTTATGTTATAGGTAGGTAGTACTAATAATTAGATGCTATTAATGATTCGATGTGGCAGATTGGTGCATGGACTCTTATAGCGGCTAGTGATACACATCGGTTGGACCCCATGATCTGGCCTGGTATCTAAATAATTTCGACATTGTTCTGGCTGCACAGAGCCCTAAGTTCTGCATGACAGAGCCCGACTATTTTTGATTTGATTCTTACCGCAGATTTAGCATGGTTTCTAGTCTTGCAATGGGACTCGTCTTTAGGGCACTTGATATATTAAGGCTGACGGCCTTTTGTATTTTAGTTAGTATCCTACAGTTTTTTTTGTTTTGCTCATTGCATTCCACCAAACTATATACCCACAGGCCAGTATGTTTCTATTTTTTTCACTTATTCTGTTGCAGGTGTAGAGTGCCGTTGAGGCTTTCTTCACTCTATCTTCAATGTTTGTTCAGTTTAATGTCTAGGATAAAACCCAAATAGTTTGCATTTTTTGACAGATTTACTCCTAAAACACATTTTCGGGCCCACTTGTTAAACTCGTTTAAAGCTACTTGTAGAATTTCGCCAAACTTTAAACATTGCATTCACCTACTGTCTTATGAGAGTATTCAATTATCAGCAAGACAAACATCGATGGGATCTCGTCATCTAAAATGGCACTGATTTTTAAAAAATATTCTAAGTTTAAGGGCATTAGGTTAGGTTAGGTAATTGGGTGCCCTTGTTGACAGGGTGGTTAACAGCTCACTTAGACCACTAAGAGTCCATTTTACTCAAATTTTAGAGCCCTGAGAACCTAAAATTTCAATCTTCGAGAGCTAGGCTAAACCACCCAGATAAATTTATAAATCTTAGGAATTTTCTTAGCTTAATGCTACCTAGCTCATCCAGCTCTGAAAAGTAGTATCTGCCAAAAGCAGGGCTTCTTTTGATGCCCCGGGCTGGACAATCACACAGTAGATGACGAACGGATTCTATTTCGTTTACGTGCCTGCAGCTTTTACAGTAGTCGTTATGAGATAGCCCTAGCCATGCTGCATGATTACTTATACTGTCACGACGCCAACAGCTATGCGGATATCCCTTCGACTTATTTCTATAAGATTGATAGATCTCTTTTTGTTGTAAACTGGCCATAATGATTTGGCAGTAGCGCTTATAGGTGAACCTTCTCTGGCTAGTTCGTCCGCTTTTTCGTTACAGGAGCACAGGGTCACCGTGTTGGACGCTGAGATAACATCCAGTTTTTACAAATTTTTACGAACTTGGATTTTAGTAATGTTGACTCTAACGCCTTTATGGCCGCTTTGCTATCAACATAGATGCTGACTATTTGCCCTGAAATACCTTCTATTATTTAATAATAATAAAAATAATAAGTGGACATTACGCATGCATTAAGCCATGTCAGGCACTAACTTAACATCTGATCGTTAAAAATTTGAAAACCCTGAGCCATGTAGGGGTTGGAAAGATCGTCATCGAACTTCTGCAAAGGTTTTTTTTTATTAATTTTAAATGGGGTCGTAAATAAATTATTTAAGAATTGTTTAAAAAACTCTGCACTAGCTATCACCTGTGGGAGCCGTGGCTGAGTGGTTAAGGGCGCGATCACTGAGCGAGAAGTTCAAGGTTCGAATCCAAGAAAACATAAAAATAAAAAAATAAAAAAGTTTGTCTCAATCGAAGAAAATTGCCCTTCGGAAACGGCATAAAACTCTAGGTCCCAACCATTCGTGAGGCGCATAGCACGAGTGTCTGCGAGAAGCTAGATCAGGCTTTCTAGCAATCACCGCCAGAAGAGTGCCCGACAACAGAAGATTATGAAGGACTATTTAAGAAATAGGACACTGCTGTACGACACCGACGATGGAACGAGGCAGTAAAACGTAGTGGGCGGCGTTCCCCAGGGCTCTGTACTAGGTCCGCTACTGTGAAATCTGATGTATGATGACATCCTTAGATTGAGAATCCCGAAGTCATCAAATACACATAATTGCCTTCGCTGACAGCATAGCGACCATTTTGAAACGAGGATCAAACATCGGCCTGCCAAAATATAGGAGAATTTTGCCCTTAACAAGAGTGCACGATTACAACCCACATTGTACAACCTGCATGAAAGCAGTCGAATATACGGACTACGTCATGTTTTATTGCCCGCGGTACGATGAAGAAACTGGGTGAGGATTTAACCCCAGACAACAGATGATAAGTACAAACAATGGCTGGGACGGGGCAGCGTCGAGATGAGCGATAACGAAACTCAGTGCAAGGGGCTCCAAATACGAGTGACCCGAACGTCTAAGGCTGGATTCCTCCTCGTGATGAAATGCTTGACGGCAGTTTCGCAGGAACAAAGTGTCGGTAGTGGGAGGTGGGATTAGTTGGTGGAAATCCTACACTGCAACTGAGTACGGGCTTAGTAACGATACTCAAAGAATTCCACATTCCAACAAAAAAAAAAAAACACTTATAGCAAATATCTTGCAATAATCTGTGTCCTTTGCATCATTAAAATCAAGATTTTTAAATCCCCCCTTCGGTCACTTTGCAGTAGCTACGAGTACTACTGGAGCTGTCGAACGGTCATGGTAAGTCAAAATAGGGCTCTCGAATTGTGCGGCCAGTCGGCGCCGATCGGTGTTGAAATCTTCGACGAAACTCACGTTGTGTTCTTATTATTTGTGAATAATTCCGCATACAATTATTCCACGTTCTTGAGGGGTATAGCGCTCCATTGCTCATCGTCATGTTATCCGCTGTTTACTACACAACTGTAATAATATCGCGATGACAGGAGACGTCATTTGCAAAAAGCATAAACAATTCATACGTGGTCATTCTTTTGTGTCACCTTGTTTTCATTTAGGTCCTACTAAGTATCTACCTATCACTTAATAGCACTTTAACTTGGTATAATCCACCTGCTCGATGGAGTTACTGGGACTCCAAATGTCCATACCAATCCAAATGTCCATTTCGCAGAGATGTTTAAAAATACTCTAAACACCTGACACATTCTACCGAAATGCTGGTAGACTTTACAAGATTATTTCTTTGTGGTCGGATCAAGTGACCAAAAATTCTTAAAAACTGACAAAAATTCACAACTACTCCCCGAACAAACACTACTTCCGATTCCCTAAAGAGTTGTAATTCTAGCCATCAATAGACCCTCAGGATCAAACAGCCCAACACAACAGTACGAGTAACACCACCAACTATCCTCATCCAACCCCATTTGGGCAAAGTTTTAATATTCCAAAGCTGGAAATCGGATAAATGCATTTCGAGATAAAGCTCCTTAGGTGTACTCACAAAGTGGTTAACAACAACCAGCACGAACCACCCACCCCTAAAAATTCCCAAACGGTAGTGACATGTTGGCTGTATAAACCACTTAACGTTTCACCCCTAGCGAAGCCATTAAAGATCAAACGATTCCACTTCTTCTGCTATTCCTGCCTGCCTACATACAAACGAGTTTCTGATTATTGAAAGGAGCGCACAGCACACACAAAGCAATGAAAGAAAAGAAAATAATCTAATTTACCGCAAATGAGGAGACCCAGCTGCCAGGTTTTTTTTTTTTTGTTGTTTCGTTTTCAGGAACTAAGAGTGCTGTGCTTTTGATACCATCTCCTCGGTAATATCATCATGTAGCGCCCAACCAAGGACGACGACCACCACCATATGCCACAGACCGCGCGCATACACAAAACTCGAAATAGAATTAAGCCTAAACAAAGTACTACAGGACATTAGAGTCCTTTTCGCTTGACATGCTACACCGCAGCAATAGCACAGAGACATAGATACAGACATTCCCCAGCACATCAGTACGAGTATAGAAGGGCAACTTTCGGAAACATATAATCTCATTTGCGAGACCACATCAAACATCAAAGTGGAATTCAAGGATCATCCATCCATCCGACGTCGTCGCAGTCGTCGTAGTCATACTCGTAGTCATCTCTCGTGTAGCGATAGCATAATGTGGCCGAGCGGTGGTGGTACTGCTGCTGTTGGTGGCTGATTTAGCCAAATGAGCAGAATATGAAATGTGGAATCTTGACTCATGTCCCTTGTGCATGGCGGAATGGGTGGCAGAGGGACATCATTGTGGTGATGTAAATCACAGGATTTCGTTTCATTTGTCAAGGAACAAGTTTTATTCCTGCATTATGTCATTACAGTGGGATTGGTGGTGGCACGAGCACGCATAGCAGGGATATCTATACCACATTCATAGCGGTTAAGCATGATGATCATATGCAAACTTGGACCGATTGTACTCGTAATTCGTATGTATGTTCAAATCTGGCAGAGGACAAATTTATTGCTAGAAGTCGTACATTCATTTCGGTAGAAAGCTCATCTGACATACTGGCTTATCCGTTCCAAATGTTTCACTTTCTGACAATCAAAGTTGTGGCCCTATTGTGTAAAGTAGTCCTGGGCTTAACGGAGAAGCCCGTTTATAACATCAGTATGATTGTGATCCCATTTTCACTTGTATATGCCACAAGCCAAGTGCCTCTTGACTGAGTTCAAAGACTCTCAGGCTTGTTATGGGCTTTTTTCAACTATCTACAGGACCTGATTCACTTTGTACTGTAAGCTCAAATAGGACCAAAGACTATACTGCCAAAGTTGGCGTTATCCACCTGCAATTACAAACGTCGACAGTTTAGATTCAGACCCCCTGAACCTGCAAGTTTTTTTGGCTTGGGAATAGCAGTCAGGTGGAGAAATCTAAACTCTTGGTCATTGGTTAGGTTCAAAAGATCTTTTGTTTTGAATAATCTTGTCTCAGGAGAGTCGAATCTGTAATGCAGAGCCAGCTGATGTTTGTAGATGCCTGTTGATTCTTCTCTTGAATTGTTGGAGATTGAGGGCTACTGGAAACATGTCTACTTGGAGTGAATTCCAAAGTTTAGTTTGAAGAAGGAGTTTCAATAAAGGGATGCCCGCGCGGTTACCAGGTGGAGACCGAGGTGATGGTCTTCGAAAGATCTGCCATAATAGCACTTGGGGATGATGCTCTAAGAGTGATCCTGCATCTGATCCCCCTTGAACTCCATATTAAGTTTTCAGCTATATGCAGCGCCGTTCGGCTCAGGGAATCTGGGTGCTGGACAGTAAATCCATATGGCCACTGTAAGCTGTAAGATCCTGGAGACCGATTACAGGACTCCCACGCTTGACTTCAGCAAACCTTTTTCAGTAAAGTTCCCTACCAGAGCAGAGTAGAAGAACGGAATGGTAATCAATGACTTTATAAGGATGGTTCAAAGACGGACTGCGGAGTTGGTGCAGGCATTTTCTCGGACCAACTGAATATATCGAAATCCTTCCGTCTCCCAGACTCTGCTAGTGTCGGGAGGCTTACCGCATGCTCAAAAATCTCCCGACGTCCAACCTAAATATATTTTCTGATAGCCAAGCCGCAATCAAGGCCTTGATTCGGTTACCACATCCTCAAAACTGGTAGCCGGTTTGAAATAAATGAACAAATTGTCCATTCTGGAATTACCCTCATTTGGGTCCCAGGACACAGTAATTATGAGGGTAACGAGATAGCAGACGTGCTGGCCAGTCGAGTGTCGGAAAGAGTCAATATTCCGATAAGAGTCGTTAAGTTCAATTTACATCTTCACTTCCTCCAGCTAGCCTATCTCGGGAGGAACAACCTTACCAGTTGTGCCATATCAAGAAAGACATGGCCTACCTTCAACAGTCCTAAGTCAAACGAGCTACTAGGCAGATCAAGGCTTGATATTGCCAGAATTGTAGCCATTATTACAGGCCACTGGCCTATAGGGGACCACGCGGCCAAGCTTGGCATTCCTCACAACACTTTCTGTCGCAGCTGGAAAGACAGCAACTAGAGGGAAACTCTTTTCCACTTTCTTTGCAGTTGTCCTGCCCTAACAAGGAAGCTTGGCACTCCTCACAATACTTTCTGTCGCAGCTGGAAAGACAGCAACTAGAGGGAAACTCTTTTCCACTTTCTTTGCAGTTGTCCTGCCCTAGCAAGGACCAGACAACGCACCTTAGGCAAACCTTTCTTTGACGACTTCAGAGAGATAGCCTCTATACGGATTGGAGAACTTATCTTGTTTCTGAACTCCACGGGCTGGGTTTAATTACATCCAACGTTAACCTAATGAGCAAAGTGAAATGAACGGCCGCCATACTACCATGGGGTATGTGCGATGGAAGCTCTGAATGTGCCATACCCAAACTAAGTTTTCAACACAACTTCACAGTCGATTTTCTGTTTGGAGCAGACTGAGAAAGATGTGAAGTCATAAAGAATTTCAAAACAGCAATTTATACCGACGCGACGGTTCAAAGATGGTCTGTGGGGTAGGTGCGGTAAGTTTGACAGTCCACTAAGGGGTATCTCCGCTAAGAGGAAATCGTTTTCTTGCTGCTTTCCCTGTTAGAAGGATTTCTGTTTGAAAGACTCCCGTTTTGCAAGCATTTCTGAGTAGAAACCTGCTGCAGTACTTGAATTTATTTTTGAGTCATCAGTAAAGTACATGATTTTGCTATCACTTATCAGTTTATTTGAGAGTCTGTCTTCTGTTCTGGGAAATAAAATCAGTAAATCATAACGGTTGTAAGGCTCTCAGTATTGAATTTCCTCCCTATATTTTGTATTGTTCATAAAACGGAGTATCTAAGTCTAAGAGCTCTCTTTGCTGCAGAACCTTTCATGAACATGGTCCAGAGCTAGATAGTGAAGAATTCTGCTCATTCCTGCTTATGGTGTACTTCTCATTGTTCCTGCGGTAAAAAGTATTACCTTTTCCATTTTGTTGAGTTTATGCATGTAGCATTTACTTGTTTTGCAGTCCACCAGACTAGGTTGGCTACATTGAGGTGGCTGTCAGCAAAAAGCCAACACACTTAAACCAGTAATAGGTCCATTGTGATACCACATGGGTTTGGGAAGCGGCCTCTAGCCTACTCGTTGAACCATTTGGAACTTCGAATGAAGCGTAGAAGGTCCTTAATGTCGATTCTATTCAGATCATTTAGGTCGTTGAAACAGAAGGCTCCTAAGTGGAGTTTCCTTCGTTGGGAGAGAGCTGGGCAGGTGCAAAGATAGTGAAAAATAGTCTCTTCCTACTCCTCGTCCATGCAGCTTCTGCAGAAATCATTTGAGAAGACGACAAGCCTTGTTGCATTCTTGCCTATTAGACAGTGTCCAGTAATGACACCTATTACAGCGCTGATATGGAGAAATCAAATTCTTAGAGCGTTTCAGATCCAGATGGTGGAAGGATGGGTATTTTTGTTCCATGTCTGGCAAGTTCGTCAGCCTTACAATTTCCTGGAATATTCCTATGCCAAATTAGGTAAATATTAAACTGCTGCGCCATCTCTATAAGATAGGATCGGCAGTCTAGAGCTGCTAAAGAATTTATTGAGGAAGATTCCAAGAATTTGATTGCTGCTTGGCTGTCTGAAAAGATGCGGATAGCCAAGACAAGACAACCCTTATTGCCATTATCTCCGCCTGGATCACGCTACAATGATCTTGGAGACGAAAAGAGAGGTTTAAATTAAGCCTATCTAAGAAGACACCACCACCCACTCCATCGTTAGTTTTTGAACCGTCGGTATACAAATGTAACGACTTACCTTCCGTGAAACCACCTTCTTCACAGAATGCTCTGGAAGGGATGGTAACTTGGAAGTTTTTGTCAAAATTTAACTTTGGTATGGTGTAGTCAATGTCTTCAGAGAAGATATTAAACTTGTTTAAGATGGGGGCGTGGCCATATACTTTTTTGGACCACTGTGAAGTAGATTTAAGGCGAATAGCTGAGTTACCTGCCACTTGCCTGCCATAAATGTCAAGGGGTGTTAAATGAAAAAGAATGTCCATAGCTGCGGAAGGTGTCGTTCGCAGTGCTCCTCTAATGCTTAATAACTTCGGGTTTATCGCCCAACTACCCCGTACATAAGGATCGGTCTGATGATCGAGATATATAGCCAGTGCGTTAACACCGAGCTGTCCAGGAGCTCTTTGTGGTGTTTACCAGAGACTGCTATAGCAACGTCGTCCGCATAGGCAATAACATCACAACCCTCAGCCTCCAGGATTATTAATATTTCATTGACCACCACATTCCAAAGAAGTGGGGATAGGTCGGCCCCTTGAGAGGTACCCTTACTGATATATCTTCTAACAGATGTCCACCCAGTTTTGACTGCTACTAAGCAGTAAATTAATCAGCTCGCCAAGTGAGCTATCTATCTTCAGATTTGACAGATGAGTTAAAAGCGCCTTCAATATCTAGGAAAGCTACTATAGTGTACTCCTTATGATACATGGGGTATTCTATCTTGTTGACTAACGAATGCAATGCTTTTCCCTTACAGACATCCATAGAAAAAGATTGCTCTAATGATTGCTGTATGAATCCGTTGTATGATGTGCGGTTTCAGTCCGTAAAAGCGTTTAGTCCTTTTCCATTTTTCAGTAATTTCGTAGATTTGAGAAACGCTAACCTAGCACCTAAAGACACTCAACCGACCTACAAAGCAATGGCGCCAAAAACGATGCATTCAGCTGAGTTTCCCGGGATAGATTGGGAAGAGACTCCTGCAACTAAGAAGTAATCACTGGTAGAAAAGAAACGAATACAAAGAGAAGTGTAGGTGAAAATAATGAAAAGTAAAAATAATAAAACAAAATTTAAGCTAAAAAACTAATTTTTAGGGAACATTTTTAATTACATTTTGCACTCCTTCAGTACTCATTGAAGGATACTCGTATTTTCATCCAGCTGGGTGAGATACGAAACTAACTACCGCTCGTAACTAGAAATAAGAAAAAAAATCCCAAAATCACTATTCCTTTTAATCTCCTCCTTTCAAAAAAAGAAAACACCAACCAAATGAATATCCCTTCTGCAACATTATGTCCTGAATCTCTCGATCATAAAAAACTAAAATAACATGAATTCCTTCCCCACCTAGCACCCTCCGGTAAGGGCGAACAATATGCAACAAGGAAAAATGCTGCCACTATAAATAAACCAGAGTGAGTCCTTAAGGAGAATACATACAGGCGAATGGAAGAACGAAAAAAAAAACAAAAAAAAAAAAGCATCAAAAGTGTGTTTTTATTAAAATTTATGAAACCAAAATAAAGTCCTACCTCGGCATCTCTTCCCCGTCTTGTCTCCAATATTTCTTTTCCTGGAAAGGAGTCGTATAATTTCAGGACATGTGTTCCATTGCCTTGAGCTGGTGGATTCTGCCCGCGGGGTTAGGGAATCGAGGAGCTTATATCTTTTCGAAAGAACACCGAGTAGAAGGAAAAAATTCAATTTGTTCACTTTTTATAGCCGAAAAGAATTTACGGGATTCCAGTGTAAAAATGACTCCGGAAGAAAAACTGTGGTAGTCTGGTTTGCACTGTCAAGTATGAGACTTGAAGAGAAGAGCTCATAAGCGGAACTTTGTGTGCAAAGGATTGTGCTTATTTGAAGCTCTGAACGTTAGTTCTGCGAAGAGGTGGATAATGAAAGTTTTTTGATTTTCATTCGTTTACGATGTTTTCATCTGTTTGTAACATTTGAAGTGAAATTTATGAGAAAATTGCATTCGCAAATTGTTCGAAACTATAGTGAAAGGTATGCAGGCAATGCTTGCACAGTACCTTCCGGGCGGCATCCGATGATTGGACCAACGACTATATCCAGTCACTTAACAACATGATTGTATCCTCAACTATTCGAAGACTATGTATGAAAAAGAATCTTCGGTAAGCGGTGGGGCCTTCATCCATCCATAATCCTCACTAGCTAATGTAAAATTAGTGTACTGGTGTACTGAAAAGAAAGATAGACCTTAACGTAAGTGAATTAACCAACACGGTCTGTGGTGAACCAAGAGCCTATAGATACACTCATACTCGTATCCAAAGAGGTGTACTGACAGGATATGTGCAATGGCCTCTAGGCTAATCACTAACTCACCTAACTACTGCAGGAGCTGTCAGGATACATAAACAATAAAGGATTTGCTTTGTGAATGCGCAACTTTTTAAACCATTCGCCTCCGATATATGGGGATTCGGCTATTTGAAAAACTTTCGGACCTTGTCCCAGTTTCATAAGGTAGTTCGAAATGGCACTGCAAAATAAAAGGGTAACACTATTTGTAAATGGCCCCGAGCAAGCACTCATAGTGTGCACTTTCGCCAAACCTATGGATCTGCCATCGAATCTGCGGAGAGAAAATTGGAGTGTTCGACCTAAGACAATGTGTTGGGAGTACGAGTATAAACGTTCACTGGGATTTGGTGGGCACAGACTAGCCAAAACTTTCATGGAATTCAGATAGTTTTTTGGAAACTCAACTTTATTCTAAATAAATATGCTGCCCAAAATACTGATCATCCAGGGAGGGCAGGGAGAATTACAAACCCGATTCATCTAAAACCGACCTCGTCGACGGGTATACGAGTATTTGGTGAACTATCTTCTGAGAATTTTTCAGTCAGTCTTGCTAAAGATTCGTGTATATTCCAGGCAGAGTTACGAGTATTCGCATCCAACACGTTATGAAAAACTATATTTATTTTCTGAGACAAGAAACCGGCTATTAAAGTTCTTGGCTCACTTTTTGTAAAATCTAGGCCCATTGTGGAAACATTTATAGTTCTCTTTGAACTAAGAAAGAAAGACGTGGCCATTCTAGTCTACAACAGGATGGCCTACAAAAAAGCCGGTAAAATAGATACCGCCCCGTATTGACAGCAGAATTAATTAGATGTCTTTGCTGATCATGCTAGACACTCTATCATTACTGTATTCGAGTACAACTGCCTTCCTGAACTGGAAAAATTTATAAAGCAAAACTTGGCTGGACTACGAGTACTTCTTTGGGATCACTCACGAAAGAGCATAGAAGTCAAACCCAAACTAAGAGAAAAGACTTGAAATTCACTTCCCAGGGTCAACCATCATCTCAAACAGACCATGAGTACAATGAGAGCATTCTGCTGACCAGAAGAGATTGGAAAACTGCGAGAGAAATTTGTAATGCCGATGCCATCAACTGGGCCATTTCCTCCATGAAACTTTGAAGGCCACTCGGTATTATTCCAGTAGGGAGCTGATACTATAGCTCCCAAACCCTAAAAAAGTTTCAGATTCAGCTAAGCACTTAGACACTTTTTTTTTTATATAATTTGCACGTGTCAAAGGGGATATGAATACCCTTATACTAATTTTTAGGACACGGCCGTTTTTTTTTTGTGGAAAGGGGAAGAGACAGAGAGAATGAGAGATTGGTGTGTAGTTGGTTTGAGACTCAGGTGGTGGTTAAGTTTCAGTGAACTCCAAGGGTGGCTGTCCAGATAACTGGGGAGTATTTTGTTTGTTTTCGCTATTATTGTCGTTGCTTATGATTCACAGTATTTGTTTCCATCCTCCTGATGTCATCATTACAATCAAGTTGCATTTTAGCCATTAAGGGCTGAATTGCGCAAGGTAATTGTCAAATATCTTTTCAAGACTGACAAGGCTTCAGATTCAAATTCAAAATCTCTCCGTCCCAACAGCTTCATGTCATTCATTTTGAAATGCATGGACAAAAATAATTGGCTCATACGAGTAGGTATGATGCCTTCCCCCTGTGTGACTCTCAACACCCATACTAGCCGCATAAGTCTGCTGAGTCAGCACTCAATAACTTGGTAACCAGGTAACCTTTCTTGACATTAAAGGAGCAGTCAATAACACAACACATGAATCCACTAAACGTGTATTACTATTAATCTCTCACCGGCCATGAAATGCTAATATTTCAGCACTTTCAATTGAAGGGTGTCCCAAAGGCGGAGTTTTTTCGCCCCTCATTTGGTTCTTCCATATGTTGAAGCCATTGGCTACGTCGACAACATGGCAATTATCGTCAGTGGTAAATATAAAAGGTTCATTTCTGAAGTGCTACAATATGCACCGTCAGAGGTACATAGATGGTGCACCAAGGAAAGACTCTCTGTTTTGCCTTTTACCAGAAGAAAAAAACTGTAAACCATCTTTTTCGCCCTTCTATCTATAGAGAAGCAAAGAATCTGCCTCACATTAACCGAACCATCAAAGAAGCCAATCGAGAACTATGGATCAAACTAAGTCCAAAAAAGATGCTTCAAAGATACACCTTGGTCGTCAGACCTCTTTTAACATACGCGGCAGTAATCTATTGGACAAAGATTAACAAAGTTACTACTGTTAGAAAGCTGGAACGAATCCAACACCTGTTACTCGCAAAACATCTGGCTCCAGATTGGTGATATCATCTTCAATGTTGGCTTTCAAGACTTGCAAGGTTTGTGGTTTGTTGTGGTAAACGCGAGATTTCAAAAAGCCCCAAAGGAAGAAGTCTAGCGCCTTCAGTTCTGGCGATCTGGCCGGCCAGTTCAAATCGCCAAAACGAGAGATCACACGGCCCGGAAATTGGTGATTCAAAACCGAGATGTGTGAGCGGTTGCTCCGTCCTGTTGGAACCAACAATGCTCGAGAGCCAATTTAGCAACTTGCTGCAAAAAAAACTCGTTTAACATCTGTCTGTAACGATCACCAGTTACGGTGGTGCTGTCGGCGTCCTCAAAAAAATAAGGGCCAATCAGTTTTTCACTGCAAATGCCGCACCAAACAGTCACTTTGAAGGGATGCAATGGTTCTTCGTGCATTTCAAGTGGATTCCTCGTGCCCCAGAAACGCAAATTTTGTTTATTCGTCGCTTATTATGATTTTGGATACGAAATCATCTTCTTCTTGCACCAGGTTTAACAGAGCATGGGCCAGCAGGCAGCAATTGGTGAACGGTTTGCACTTTATTCGTATAAGGGAACATCTTCAGATCTTTCACCAAAATTCGACGCAACGAACGTTTGCTGGTGCCAAATTGTGTTGTTTTCGTTGTCTCGTCGATGTTCGTGGACTCTCTCGGACGTCCTCACTTACAGCAGTGATATTCTCGGACAACTTTTGGCGACATCTCTAGTGGACGAGGCGCTCAGCCAAACGCTTAATTGTTCGCGCACATTGTGCAGGATGACTATGAAACCGACGACGGAATTCACGCTGCGTTAAAACAACAGACCGGAAATTGGTTAAATAATGAGTAATCGCGTTCTTCATGTGTGTATCGCTCCATTGCTTGTTGTCAACTAATTCTCTATCTGTTTACAAAATAAATGTCAAAGCACAATGGCATTTGACGCCATTTGCACAAATTATGGCACATTCACATCATGACGTTACTTTTGCACCATCTTGTATCTTAGAACCCTAACCAGTGCAATTAGTTGCCACTGACTATGGAAAAGGCACCTCCATAGACTCAACTTACCCTACCTGTAGACTATGCCTATTAAGTGAAGAAATCTTACAGAATGCCCCGCCCTCATAAATGTGAGAAAGCGGACTTTAGGCAGCAAACTTGTTTCATCATCTTCACTCACTCGTTACACCCTAAGAAGTTGGTGAACTTCCTAACAACCTTTGGATAACTCTATTAATTGTCACAATAGCTCTTTCCGAAAGCCCACACTGCCAGATAGGATGAACTGGTCCCCAATAATAGTGATAATAATTGAATAGTGCATCAACATTGGCGCTAAAGACTTCTACGGTATCAGTAAAAGTCAGTCTTGTGAAGACTCTTCAAAGTCTGGTAGAACACACAAAGTTAATCTTCTATTTGTTTACTTCTCACACAGAAGATTGGAATAGTCTCAGAGTCTTAATTGTGAAATAATAGCTAATTGCGGCCTACGCTCCCTTGAGGGTGATCAAGCTTTTGTTAACATTCTAATGGAATACCCAGGTTCCCAGGATATAACACCACCAATTAGTCTAATGCAGACTCGCTATCAATAGAGAGAAGATCCTAACAACTTCTGGCGTGAAAAAGAAACAGCTCGAGATTTTGGACGACGGCAGTGCCTACAAAGCCCATGAGAATGTCAACGTATTACCTCCTCCGCCGCTGATATAAGTAAAAGCTTGTACCGCTTTAATTGAGGAGATATGCTAATTAGATGATGGGTTCGATACAGGGCTCATAAATAGTCTCCCGCGGCCATGCTTCCCACTTCGATAAACTGGGAGCTGGACTTAAAATTATAATCAGGTAGAGTGCAATGTTGTAGTGTCCTGAACAAGGACTGCAACTGCACGGCTCAGTATATTAATTACCTAAAATGCAGCAATCTCACTCCTTTACGGTTTTCCAAAATCATTTCAATACAAATCCACTAATTCTATCGAACCTAATCCCCATTGAAACCCATTCATCTCCCAAGTGCCCTCAACTCTCTGTGCTAGTACCCAATTAAGTCATGATGTTCGCCAGGCAGAGTATACAATTTCATGACCACATGCATGGACGCAACACACTGCAATTAATGTTACAACCAGAATATCCTGAAAAAAAAATATGTTGCAGCCTCTAAAAAAGAAAAAAAAAAAACTCAACAAATCCTGCAACAAAAAGAGGATTGATGTATGCTTAACAATCTGGTGGCTTAGGTTGGGGGTATGTCCACTCTAATTGGATGCTACACATACATTTAATTAGGGTCCACTTTGCGTCCACAATTAATAACAATTACGCTCAATTTGGTCAATTAAAACGCAGAAGATCCAACCCAAACGTACACAAGTGCTTACAGTAGTCCTGGAGAGTCCTCGACGTTATTTATTGTGCCCGGATTATTCGAGCGCGCTGATACTTGTTCGCAACATGTACCCGTACTATACTTACATTACAACTAAAATAAAACTGAAACTTTATTCAAATTGGCTACATCAAGTGGCCATTAAAAGCCACTCTTTGATCCTTGCAGAGGAGCCCACAGCCGTTCCGCCCCGGGCGGTGTTATGTGTCTTAAATTTCCCTAAATATTTGCATAGCAATTTGAACCATCAATGAACCTGAAATCCGCAGTTTGACAGGAATCGGAATCAATTTCCAACCGTAGATAGCGAGATAAAGAAAAATTACCGCTAATTACAGGGCATTAATTTAATTTCGAACGTTTTCGAGGGTTCGCCCGTGGAGGTGTAATTATTGCGTAGCTGGAGGACGTGCATTGCGGAGTGAATGGTCAATAATTCGTTTCCACCCATCGCATACACAATTGATCCGGCATCAATCAAGATCAATTAGACGTTGGGCTTAGGCGGGACACTTGAAGCGGCGCGTATTTGTCTGAAGCCCTCTTCCCATCAATCACCCGCCAAGTGGTTAATCTCACCGCGATAAGCATCTGTAGTTTGGATTTGGATTAATTCGTACGAAACTTATGGACACAACACGCATTCTATATTTGTTTTTGTTGTTGGTGTCTTCGCCGCGCGATCAGTGATCGGTGAGTGTCATTTGTTACCTAAACGACCATACATCAATTTTGAAGATAACTTGAGTAGAAGGTTTTTTCTTTGAAATGGAGTAGACAGTCACTCGGCGGACCCTGCTCGGGGATGGATGATGACAGGTGAAGGAGCTTTTCACCTTTTGGCCAATGATCGATCGGACAGAAGCTTCGTGGATGTGGAAGATTTATCGAACGCCCTTGGAACTGTCACCGTCAAACGGGCACTGGCCGCGAGGGACACACCGAATACTCGTAGAGGGTCACGATCACGATCACAATCACGATGATGTAAAATTCAAATTTTAAATTTCAGAGTAAAAAAAAAATAGAATAAGATATGCGTTGTTGACGACTGTAGATCTGTCATGATCCAATTGCGGTTGGATTAAGTTGTTCCCGAAGCGCACTGGCGGTGCCTGGAGGAAGCGATACATAAATCTCGCTGTTGTTTGTTGTGCGCGAGACACTTTAATTAAGTGCCGCTGCGACATGGGAGACAGAGGATTGAGGGTCCATCCCAAATTAGGTTAGCTAGTTAGCGCTAGTGGATGGCAGTTTGGTAGGTTACACCATCTTTTGTTGTTTTGAAGAGTCCGCTGGATATGGTGATTTGTATTTTGTTGAGATTAAGAAGCAATTTTTCTTCGAGTGGCAGGAAGCCTGCAGGGGATTTTCATTAGTGGTATCAGACATTATTCAAATTGGTCGAAGTAAGCAAGATGAATAGACAGACGCTTTAAAGATTGAAACGGAAACCGGAAATGATGGCTTACATTTCAATGATCGAAGACAAGAGCGGATGAATGTTCTGAAATCAATAATTTAAGTGCTAAAATAACTTTTAGGACTAGTAAATGGAGTCAGAAATAATGCAAATTGTTTTCTTTTACTTGTACTTCAGTACTCCCCTGAGGAATATTTGTTTGGCAAGTTGTTGTCCTTTAAGTGTTCCAAAGTTCGGGGATTATCCGCATAGATACGATCTTTAGCATAGCACCACAAATAGAAGTCCAACGGGGTCAGATCATACGATCTTGGCCAATTGATGTTGCCAAATCTCGAAATTAAATGACCGGGGAAACTTTCGTGACAAATTTGACATATCGCTCACATCAATGTCTTCAATCTCAGGCCAAAAAAAGTTGGTTATCATTTGACTATAGTGCTGAGAATTCATCCTAACTGTGGCGCCTTTCAAAAAACTCGGTCCGATCACGTAATGGATGCAATGGCCTCACAATGATCATAATTGGATTCTCAGAACCCCAAATTCTGAAACTTTGTTTGTTTACGTAGCCGTCGAGCGAGATATGGGCCTCATCGCTGAAGAATATTTAGTTGGAAAAATCGGCGTCAACTTGTTGATTTTCTGCGCATACCAGGCTTTAGTTGGAAGCTGGTATGAAGATGGAAATCCAAGACCAAAATATACCAACCGGAGCTGTAAGAAATGCCCAATTGCTGAGCGTGGCGTCGAATTGACAATTCCGGGTTTCCGGCCACTGAAGTACTCACAGTGGCTATGCTTTCAGTTGATCGAGCATTACGATGATGCACAGGCCTTCCGATATCACAAACACTACCGTTTAGTTTGGATTTGGCGATTACGACTATCATAATCTGTCCTTAAATCGCGATGCACAGATATCGCGAACTGTTGTTTTTGAAGTAGATTGTAGATTGGTTATAGAGGTGTACGTGCACTGCGTTCTTTATAGATCTATTGTGCTCCCCCAGCTTGGACGTCAGGTCGTTGATATACTTGACTTAGAGCAAGTCCTTCAGTCCAATTGCATTGAAGAACTAGAGTATCTTGATGGTAGATCTTCCTCTTATAGTTGGTAGGCATCCAGGTGGTTCGTTCTTTTGTGGATCAATGCTGGAGTTTCCTCAAAGTACCCGCAGAAACTGCAGTTTCTGTTTTGCTCTATGCCTAGTTTCCTGAGATGTTCCTAAAGCCTACAGTGACTCGTCAAGGAACCTGTTAGAATCCGGAGCAGGATTTTATTGATGTTGATACGTTTGTAGTTCTCAAGAAGTTTTTTGGCCTATTTTTGCTTTGTGAGATCTTTCCAAAGTTTGGCTCTCTTGTGGATTTCTTCTCTTATTAGTTCTTCCCATATTTTATGCGGCCCTCAGAATGGTTCTGGTCCGACGAAGACGATCTTAGATCCCTCTTTTGCTAGTTCATCAGCTACTTCATTGCCCTCTATTCCCACGTGATTTGCTACCCATTAGAGGGTGAGTCTGTTGTTTTGGCCAAGTCTATTAAGACACTCCTAGTCTTTGTTAGATACTCCCATACCAGTTTTGACCTGATTTCAAGCAGTATTTCGATACCTTATTCGCGGTACTTCCTGTCGATAGGCACATCTTTCAATTGGATGTACCTCTATACTGGGAGATAGTTCCCATGGCTTCCAAGTACTTGGTTCTGGGTTCGTATATACATACCTGCCCCAGTTCTCGTGGATGTTTTACATCCATCCATGTACCATTTTATTGTGTTTTCTTTGATTTGGTGGTTCTCTGATTCATTGGTCCAATCTCTTTCACTACTTAGCCTTGAGTTGAATTTCCTCTCGAAGCAGTATCTTTTTACCATCTCTGGGTTAGTCCAGAAGCGGGATTGTTTTGGAAAGTGTTTCTCGCTATATATGTGCTATGGATTTACCTTCCCCGACTCCCTCTTCAATTATTCTTAATATGGTTCCTTTGGCGATTCTTTCTAGCACTAAATATATTGGAGTGAGTCCCAATATTACTCCTAGTGCCTCTGTGGGACAGGTACTCATAGCTCCTGTAATACTTGTACTTTACAAAGGATTTTCCATGTAGTGTTCAGTTTGGTTCTTCTGGCCCATGCTACTGCTCCTTACGTTCTAATAGGCATGACCATCATAGTGTACACCCATCTTAGTGCTTCTGGGTTTCATCCTCAGGTTTTACCTAAGATCTTTCTGTATACCATGAATGTTCGAGTTGCTTTGGCTATCACAGCTTCTTCGTGTTTTTTCCTGAAAAGTTTGCTATCTAGTGTTATACTTGACCTGTTGTTGTGGGTCGACTCTGATTCCAACCAGTGTTATTGGTTGCATGCCTTTTCCTGGTGAGAGGTGCTACTGTGGTTTTGGTCGGGTTTATGTTTAGACCTACCGTTAAGCACCACTTCCGTGTGACTCTTAGTCCCCTCTATATTATTTCACAGAGTGTTTCCTCAAAATTTACTTCTCGCAATGATAACTATGTCTTCGGCATGTAGTAGTAGGTCAATTACCAGTATTTTTGTAGTAAGATGTAACAATTTGAATGCGTTGAGCGATAGTTGAACGATTCATACTGTAAAATGGCAACGCCATTAACTGACTACCTGTCACTGTGGATGACAGATGGATTTGACAGATTCCACATGGCTAGGCAAGAACTAACTACCTGTCACTATGGATGTCAGATGGATTTGACAGATGCCATATGGTCGAGGGATTTCACATCCCTGCCTTTTAGGATTATGAGGTCGTAATATGTTATACGCATTGGAATCTACCCTGTCTTCCTTGACCACGAGTCATGCCGTAGTAATAGCGGAGGTATTTCGCAAGTGTTGAGCTTCGGATACACCCGCATCCGTAGTATGTATGTAATTAGTAAACATGGACCGTTTTGCTGGCTGAATGATATAGAACAAATGACAAGAGTGACATGAGTTTTGACCAAAATGGAACAGCCCTGTGAGCTATGAGATAATGATGCTTAATTTGTAAAGATCCAAAATCTCATAACTTTTGTTCATCTCCTATGGAAGACATTTTATTCTACCTACACTAACATTGAAATCTAATAACTATTTCCAAGGATGTTAAGCATCCATTACAACAGTTCCTCCGCATATGTTTCGCCCATAATTTAGAGACTTCCTTCTGCACCATTTGAACTCCTTGCCGGCATCTTAATCACGTACTTCTATGAGTACAGCTTCTCTCGTTAGTTTTACCTTCCAAACGCTCCCCCTCCATCGTCTTCGACATTCAAAATTACGAGGAAATTGAAAACAAACAATTATTGCATTTTGGAGTTATCCTCCAGAATGAGCATTACTACCGACTTGGGCTTCACATACGCAGGGCGAAGTAAAGTCAAGCAACACGTTTCGCTGTGCGACACGTTCCACTCTACTTTGCTGTACTACATACACAAGAGATGCTGCTCCTCCTCCTTAAAGTTGGGTATCGAAATCCTAGCAATCTGGAATCCAGTGAACGTGCGAGTCAACTTGAAAACTTCTTAACAAAGTCACGTCGCAGAAGTGTCGACAACTTGGAGGATTTTTATTTTACTTTCTCGTGGTATATCTAGAGAGAGAGAGAGAGAGAGAGAGAGAGAAATAGGAGAAAGCAACGCAAAAAAAGTTTCCTCTTCGGCGGCTCATCGATCCACATGATGTATTGCCACTAAGGTGACCTATACAGTGCAAAAGATAAGGTCCTTAAGGGACGAACTGATAGAACTCCTTTCTTTCTCGCTAACCTCGTACGCCACCCGCTCGTTTAATTGTATCTCTTTGTTTCGACTTGAACGTGAGGGTTTGGGGGTGGAAAAAAAGATGGAAACGATGCGCAACTATAAAAGTTTCCTTAATGAGAAATTCACCTCCTTCCTTCCGCTTCTTGGTTACTTTATTGCTTCAACTCAATAGATTATCCTGACACCCACTTGGTAGGGTGCTGCCATTGTTTCTTCGTTTTGTCTAGGAGAGAATGGGTGAGTTAGGAATTTACAACAGTTTAGTAATCAAAAGTTAGTCAAGTTGTTATAAATTCTTTTTTTTGTTTGTTTTTTTGTTCTATACAACTCCATACGCAGCAGTGGGGGCAGACTTACAAAGTTTGGCCTAAAGATGATTGCGAGAGGTGAAGGACGCTGGCCAAAGTCTGTAGGAAGAATGTTTGGAAAATTCATTATCAAGATTTTTTTTTTCTCTCAGAACGAACTTGAAGTACCGCGATATGGACAGAGGTATGGGTGTTACTCCATGGTCTGGGAGTTAAAAGGCCTAAAACGGTATTTAATTAGTTTCGAACTTTTTTTTTTTTGTCTGAGAAGTAATAAAATGAAAATATTTGCTAAGCAATTATCTGGTGGAAAGAAATTCTGCGTTTATTGCTTTGCATGGTATTTCAAAGTGAAAATTGTTTTTAGCGGTTTAATTTATGTAAAAAGAATGCAATTTTGAACATAAATAACGGGCTCGTCGGTGAAGAATACTGAACTCACAGTCAACTTTGGCAAAATCACAATCCAGGTGGGACACCATTGTGAAGCCGAGAGATAAGCTTAACCTACATAACTGTGGTACCTTTACCACTGAGGAAATGAAAGAAAAAACAAAGTCTTCGGAAAAAATTAAAATTTTATTGTTTGCGTCTCTTGGCCACGGCAACCTCAGTAAGAAAGAGCTGTCATGTCATACGATGCCCTGGAAGAGTCCGCCTTTTTCTACACTCTTGCATCCGTGCGAGTGAGGGAGAGGACGTGTTACGTCGTACGATTGATGACGTTTCGTCGACTAGTCAGAGAATCTGGCCGAATTCGAAAACGTCATTTGCTTGACAATAGTCAATGTTCAAAAATTCGGAAACTCTTTGACGCATACGTCAAGAATTCGAAAACGTGGTGACTAGCAGATGATCGCATAGATCCGTGCAACAACGCATTCGAATTCCATTGAATGCATTTTGACATTTCATACAAATTGTGTAAAGATGGACTGCGAAAACGAGTTAATGGAAGAAAAGTAAATATATATTAATTTTACATAAATTATTTGTTCATTTTATACCAATTTTTGATTTTAAGTGAAACACAAGTGTGGACCAAGAGCGAAGTAAAATGCCTTATCTCAATAAGAATCAAGCATGAACATCATTTCAAAGATGGAAAAAAGAAGAAAAATGCGATATGGAAAATGATATTTCCAGAAATTAAAAGCACAAATCCAAATTTTGTTTTTGCAATGGAGGCATGCAAAACAAAATACACAAATCTTTTTACTACTTACAAACGAATAAAAAAAAGAAATAATTTGAGCGGTAGAAGTGCTACTTCATGGGAATACTTCGAGGAGTTTGATTCTGTGTATGGATCTTCGCACTTTATAACACCTCCACATAGGTTATTGGCTTCGAGCTTGGATGCTACTTTTATGTCATCAGATACGCAAGATTATGTGGAACAACAAATAACACCAAAGAAAAGAAAAGTTGATGAAATTTTGGATTTCTTTAAAGAAGAGGCCCAGGATGCTGAAAGGAGATACCAGGAGAGTATGGAGATAGAAAAGCAGAGAATTGATGTTCTTAAGGATATAAGAATCTACTGGAAAAGTAAAATCTTGCATTAAATTATTTTTTATTCATATAAAGTGTATTCATAAATAAGTAAGGCTGTTTTGTATTTCGTTATTTTTTTTCTAAGAAAATTAATTAATTTATGTATTTTTTAACATTCGAATAAATGAGCGATAATATTTCGTTTTCGTTTGGCTTCTTCGCGTATGTTTTCATTATAATTTATGCCATTTACTTCGGTCCCAGCACTTTCATCCAATAAACTTTCTAAATGCAGGCCTTGTTGTTCGATAATAAAGTTGTGAAGAACAACACACGATACAACAATATTCTTTGCTTCCGATATATCATATATGGGCAAATGTTGTAAGATTCTAAATTTGCCTTTTAGAATACCAAAAGCCTGTTCGATGCATACTCTAGTCGAACTATGGTAGAAATTAAATTTCTTTTCTGTCGTTGATAAATATCCATTATCTCGGAATGGTACCATAAGATATGTGGTCAATGGGTAAGCGGAATCTCCCAACAAATGACTTCCATCCGGTAATATAATAGCACCAGACTCCAAGTTGCACTTTAAAGGACAGCTTTCCCAAACAGAAGCGTCATGAGATCGACCAGGCCATCCAAAAAATATATCGATGAAGCGTAAGCTGCTATCACAAACGGCCTCGCGTTAAAAACCAAAGTAAAGCAAATTAATAAATGCTGAGTTCATAGATAATATTGAATCTACCTGTAAAATTATTGAATGAGTTCCTTTTCGGTTGTAATAACTAGCGCAGTCATCTTTGGGTGTTGAAATCTGAATATGAGTTGAATCTAGACATCCTTGGCCTTTCTCGTCGCATGTTTTGAAAATCCAACATTATTTTCTGTAATTCATGTTGAGATCCCGGCCATTTTACAAATTTGTTGACAAAGCTGGCTATAATTTGCGTCATATTTTGAAATGTTGAATGGGCTGTTCCTTGTTCAATTTGAAAATTATCAGAAAGAACACGATATGACGCTCGGTTCGCCAATCTCCAAAGAGTAATATATAAGGCTTTCTCAACATAAACTTTTGGTCTTCCCGTCTCTTGCCGTTTCCATTCCTTTGTAACTTGTTGTAAAAGTAAGATTTGCATCCATATAACACATGCTTACCTCAAAAGTTGTTCGTTTCATACGAAAGTGCGAATAAAATACATCGTCAGGATATTCCTTTATTTTATCCAAATAATTTTCAATTTTCGGAATGATTCTTGATTTTAAGCCAAGGCCCAATTTAATGTGTTTGAATATCAGAAGGTTTCGATAAATTACTTTCTTTCTCTTTTCAATTTGTTCTATAAGCTGATTTTTCCCACTTTCTTCCACAAGTGCAGTTAACAAGAAATTTGTTAAAACATTTTTCATTTTTATTGTTATTTCACACAAAATTTCACAAACAGATTTCACAGACCAAATTTCAGATTTTCATTCTAAAACATCAACATATGCGATGGCAATTTAATGCATATGACAGTCGCAGGATTGCAAATGATCATCGTGTCCTTGAAGGGATCGTCACGTCAATGACGTTTTCGAATTCGGCTTCTGTTAACGTAGTGGTGTGCGGAGTTGCCATTTAGAATTTGCTAACTTAGTGGAGTCTACGAGAAATTGCCACATAACCTATTGGTCTGGCAAAAAAGTAATTTCCGTAATTTTTTTTTTTTTTTACAAAGAATAAACTTTAGTCAATTATATATTTTCCATTTTGTTCGATGGCCTTCTGCCATCTTTCTGGTAAATTTATGATTCCGTCCTCATAAAACTTCTGGCCCTTATTAGCACAAAACTTTACGAAATGCGATTTCAGGTTATCATCATTGGTGAAAGTTTTACAATTCAAACAGTTTTGCAATCTTCGAAACAAAAGAAAATCTTATGGTGGATGTGACATCACTTCCCAACTAAAGTTGATTCTAGCGTTGTCAAGGTGGAACACGATTCCCTTACGATTTGCCAATTCTGGACGTTTTCCTTTGATTGCTTCCTCCAGTTTCATTAGTTGTTGGCAGTAAACATCTGAATTAATCGTGTAGTTCTTTGGAAGCAGCACAACACCTTTACAATTCCACCAAATTGACAACATAACCTTCTTTTGATGCAGTTCAGTTTTCGATGTAGCTTGTGATGGTTCATCACGCTTAGACCATGATCGATCCATTTTTCAATCAAATGCCAAAAGAAAAGAAATCATCTACTTGCCAACGGAATAAATTCTTCGAGAATATAAGACTATGCAAAAAAAAGTAGCCGCAACGAACCACCGGAGGTCAAATGAAAGAGAGCATTTCTCAGGTTCAAATTTAGCCAGTTAAAGAACTACATCTGACCTTAAATAGATAGACCTTAATGTTAAGAATTCTTGCAAACGTTACAATCTCACTACTGATTTAAGTAACCTCTCAGTAAGTTTTTACTGTAAAGATATTGGATGTTGAATAATGTGGCTGGCAGCTTCCGTTAAAAGACTGCAATCGCGAAGTTTTACCAATCGGATCCTTTCGGAGCTCGTCAGTCGTGTTATGGCAGCAGCTTGTGTTCCTAAGTTTGCTTCCTCGTTAATTCTCGGAAAAAGAGAAGGGTCAGCTCAAATGAACACTCTTTGTTCCATGTCCGCCCATACCACTGAAGACATTTTGATGAAATTCAATTACACACGTTTTTCAGCAAATCAAATTTTTCGCATTAGTACTTAATTTTTATTATTTTTGGACTCCTTGTATTTCCTTTTCTTGGGCTACTTATACCCCCAACAAAAATATTTTGTTACCAATTTACTTTTTCTGATTATTTTTGGCTCACCACGTACTAATTTAGTACAAAAATTCAGCTCTCTAGCCTAAACGGTTCAACAGCTACAAGCATGTTGAAGACACACGGACAGACGAACAGACTGACACCGTGTTGAATCTATTAGTACTACGTTTACGAGTATACCGTTCTGGTACGGAACGCGAAACAGTGCGGGAAACTACTGGCTATAGACATGCTAATCCGGCTTCAAAGCCGCATGAGTTCTTTCAATAGAAAACCTAGATCAGAAGGATAGAAGACGAGTCGAATACTGACAATAAATAAATCTAGAGGCTTTGACGAAAGCATGAATTTGGTTCAGTTCGAATCCTAATAATGTCCATGATTAAACGCTAATATTATTAGCAATCAGATAAATCATTAAACGAATACAGAAAAGATACAATCCGTGTGGAACGGATCGTATGATACTTTATTCTTATAACCCATCCCTAACAAAGTGGGAGTGGCGTTGTGAACCTTTTGGTTCAAATGCTATGAAATCGTTCGACTCCAAGGATATTCTCTCGAGTTTTAAGAGACTTTACCATATAATTTGTGGCTAAGACTTTTTCTTAGAAAAAAAATGGACATTTGTAGCCAAAGGTCAAGAATGCTGATGAAATATTCGCAACAAGACTTAATGATTAAAGTAAATAGGTTTGAGAAAGTAGAATAGGTTTTTTTCTTTTTTTTAAAGAAAACGCCCCCTTAAAGTGGGCGTGGCATTATGTAATGTGCGGAACGAGTTGTAGAGAATATGAACGTCTATTTTGTTAACGCCATATTTTTTAGTATCCAGTAAAATGAACATTTTTTTTTAAAGTGGGTGTGTCTATGAGCGAAGGCTTCGGGTACTAAGAATTGGTATATGAATTTCTTTCATCTTCCTAGCTCAAAATTTAAGGTCTAAAAAGTGGTGACATAAGAATAAACCAGCGGACATACTAGATCGACATAAGTGTTGATGCTAATCACAAGTATGTATACTTTTGGGAGTCTACCGTTATTATTTCTTCATATTGCAAACTATGTATCAAAAATAATATACCCTATGGGATAGGGTATGAAGTTTACCAGCTGAAAAAAAGAAGATAGAAAATCAATTTCCAATCAGCAAAGTGTAATTCTTTAACCAGCAGAAAATAATTTGTTGGTCAAAAGAAAAGAAAATACGAAAACAGCAGATAAAATAAATGATTAGCAAGGAAAATTGGAGATTAGCTGATAAAATGTTTGCCCAGCAAAAATGAAAGAAAGCTATTTTTCGATTATCAAAAAACTCTTTTCCGGTAATCAATTAAATGGTAACCATTATTTAATACTATCCAAGCCCGACCTGTATAACCTAATTAAAACCAACACAAGGTACTGGCGTCGAAGGTGCAAATCGACTGTCGATCAATTCTACAGAATACGCCACATCATCGAACTGTAGCGGTTGTACAGCGACATCGACCTAATCAGAAGGCTTCATCGCCTGAGACGGCTGGGATATGTAGACCGAATGGACATCGACGTTCCAGCCCGAAAAGTCTTCGAATCCACGATCGCTGTAGTTTTGAGGTCCCAAATGATTCGTTAGATAGATTAGCGATGTAAGGTAAGGTTTTATTATCAATGAGTGATCAGATAACAACGTATACAACTGAATCAATTTAAAAAAAAAGTAACCCGTAACAGATGAGAGAAGAATATCTATCAGTGCAAATGAAGCCAATGTATACTAGTATAACAAAGATAAACTCAGGCATCCTTGTGGTTGAAAGACTGTGCCACGTAAGTTTGATCAGTGGCTGGAGATGGATGGCTTACTGTAGGCATTTATCCAGAATTGCTAGAAGTTCATTCAAGTGTTCCTAGTCATGTAAGGATGAACGAAATAGAACAAATATTGACCTAAATTCAAACCGATTGTCACTGCAAGTATATTGCGACTTCGACGGCCCACCAGCTGAGAGGACCGCTCTAAATTTCCTCCATATACTACGAAAAGAAAACAATTTCAATTTCACAAACATTACACTCGAAGCCATGTGCACACCGGCAGGAGCTATAGAATTTCAAAATTTATTTTCAACATTTCCACTACCATTCACCGAAATCGTCAAACAATGACCGCCCATACACATTCTGACCTGTAAGGTGCTGCATGGTGGTCATCATTAGCTGTACTCAGTATTATAACACGGTCCCTCATTCTACCAGCGCAATGGTGCACCGTACCGCATTACAAGCTGGCAGCTAATAAAATTGTAATTATTATAGAATAACTCGCCGGATAAAGATATGCTATTAGCATTATCTTCTCTCTCCCTCGGACTGAGAAGGGGGAAGCCAGAGAGACAAAGGAAGTTAGTTCCAGCGCCACTAATTAATGATCACAGGTGCAAATGAAACTTTCCGAGCAATTAATTAATTCAACTGCCCCTCCATCGCCGCCCGTTAAATGGGAAATGTGAACTCTATCCACCAACCTGAGTTCAGGTACTCGTGGTGGGTGTACTCGTACCCTTTACCCGTACCAGCGGTCACAACAAGAGTTCATAATTTTCTATTGCGTAGCTCAAAGGGTTTAAAGGTCCTTGACGCATTGCGTACGGGAAACCAACGAACCGAAACAACATCTAAAAAAAAGCATACAAACCCCGAGGAAAAGTCGAAATTAATTGAGCGGCACAAACAAATTCGTTAATTGGATCGACTCTAGTGGAGTGGTGGAGGAGCGTAGAACGACGAGAAAGACGTCGTGTACGAGTACGCAACACGCATCTATTAATCAGACATCGTTTTGTAGCGACGGTATTGGCTTCTCTCTTTTGAATATTCATCAGTTTTACCGCTTCAATGCATTGTCCAGTAGCAATGGTAAGTCTCATGGGACAGGTGCACTCCGATCGATAGACTCCGCCGATCAGCAGTCGATCTAATCCGCTCCTGTCGACCACACAGGACAGTTTCCTTTCGCTAATTGACACTTAAATCAAAGATACAATCAAACTTCTCTGACTGTCTGTGTCTCATCGGCATCCGTTTTTTGGGAGGACATATTTTTGGTTGGGAATCGTTTAGTTTGGTCGGTGGCGATTATGTCGCGGTGGATGCAATTAATCAATCCGCCAAAGGGTTTTATCTTTGATTTGAGTCGCTCCGTGACGATAAATTTCCCTTCGAATGTTGCGGTACCAATGGGAGTTGGAAGAGGTAGCTTCACCACACCGCAGGTGGTCGCAGCTACCGACTCAAATGCATCCTTTTGTAGGTAGAAAAATATTTTCCTAAGATGCTTTCTCACACGCAGAAGGATTCTTTTGAAATGTCATTGGAAGTAGAATCGTATTTCAATATTTTTGTATAATCCTAAGTTATTATCCTTTTTATGATGCGGTCTATCGGGTTAATTGTGTAATGCGAAGCGGTTGGTTTTGTCGATGAAATGGGTACTCAATGTGGGTCCTTTGATAGTGTTACATGGTTTGGAAAGATTTCATTGAGAAAAAGGTTAGAAACAGGTGCGTTGTTTTTTTTTTATCGTCTTTGTTGTAAGAAAATGCTCTGCTCATAGGGCTTTCATCTTCAAAATAGAAATGAATCTATTCGACGTTGAAAATGTATGTGAAAGAGTTAAGAGCTATAGCTCTGACCATATTCAAAGAATAAGAGTAGGTTAGTAAAATTCCGATTAAATTTAATTAAAATTTATATTGCAGTCTGTTTCTACATTTGAAAGAATGAAAGACTAGTAAAATAGCTGTTGTTTGTCATCCATTTGCCGTGCAAGTCCTTGGTGGACTTTCCTGGCCTAAAACCGCACTGATACGGACTAATCAGATTGTTGACAAAACGTTTACATAATGGCAGATAGGATCTTAGCTTATACGCGATGTTGAGGACACTAATACCTCTGTATTTGGCCCAATTCAGAGGGTTGCCTTTCTGGAAGATCAGGCAAACGATACTGAGGTTCCATTCATCGGGCATACTTTCATCCGACCATATCTTAAGGTCCATTCACATCTCAGCGACGTGCGAATACGAAGCAAGGGAATATTCCCAAATTTTCACATTTCATTCACAGCAACTTTTCTTTCTAGTCGCAGCAATCTGCGAATTTCACTTGTCATTCGTTGTGTTTCTAAAAAAGATACAAAGTGTACAACGGGAGTCAGGCAACACGAAGAGATTTAAAAATCATAAAGTCGTATAATTTCTCAGCAAATATTTTTTTATTTGAAATACTTTGAGCTCTGACCGACCACTAAGAACAAAGCAAAAGAATTGTGAGGTTAAACTCTAGAGAATGTGGATTGCATTCCACATTTGTGGAATGTGAGTAAAATTTGACAGTTCGCAAGAAGTATTCGCCCATTCGCGGAAAAATCAGTGAATTGTTAATTTCTTCGCAGAAACTAATTAAAATTTAACTTTTTTCCTATTAATCGATAGATAAATTAAGCTCTGTTCTTTTGGAATAGTAAAGTTGTCAATTATGTGCCTTTAAATGTACTAACAATGATTTGTTCGCAATTAGCCCATTCGCCGGTCGCTGAGCTGTGAATGGACCTTTTTATGTATTCCCCGTACCAAATTATCTCCAGCTGTTTTAAATAGCTCGGCGGTTAGACTCTCAGCTCCGGTAGCCTTGTTGGATTTAAGCTTAGATATTGTTACCTTCACTTCACCTTGGTCAGGTGAACGGAATTGTTTATTGTCATTAAGCATTCTGCCTGACAGTGGAATATTGATTGCCACCACAGTTTAACAATCTGCAGTTGTTACCCTATGCAGCGTCGCTTTATAAGCCTCTTGCTTTGCTCTGTGTGCTTGGTGGCACTCCTCATTAAATCAGGGGTTTCTCTGTGGTGGATGCGAGAAACTGACCACATCAGAGGCGAAGTTCTTGATGGCTTGCTGACAATGATGCCATTGCTCATCTGCACTTAACGTTGGCAGCATTGCACTTCTTGAGAAGTGTCTTACATTGTAGCCATTGGATGTTAAATTTGTTCACAGTACTTCTTTTGTATTGTGGAATATTCGCGTACACACCTTGGCAGTAACAAAGTAGTGATCCAAGTCGATGTTAGCTGCTCGGAAGGTGCGAACATCCAAAATACTGGAGGAGTGCCTTGCATCAATCGCGATGTGACCAATCTGGTTGATACTTGATTCGGAGAGCGCCAGGTCCCCTTATGTATTCGGTATTTGGCGACCCAATTTTTGAGTTAAAATCGCCCATCATGATTTTGACGTCATAACGTGGACATTGGTCTTAAGTCCTATCGAGGACCTCAAAAAAGTTATCTTTAGTCATGTCGTCAGTATCCTCTCTAGGGGCGTGAAGCCTGAAGATCAAAACTTCATGTCTAAGTCTGCCTCTGACGACATTTATCATCCGCTTTTTGCTCGGCCCATTCCTTCGCACTTCCTGTGTGGTGGTGATATCCGCTTTATAGCAGTCTATGGCCTCCGCTAATCGTTGAGCTTCACGTGGCCTGTTAAGGGTCTGAACATTCCACGTGCATATCTGAAGGTCGTTCTTTTTCGAGGTTCGTCAACAGTAAACTCATACTTATCCGAGGCTTGTGATTGCTTCGTAACCAGCTTTTTTCAGGATAGTTACCACGATTCACGACCCCCAACCTTTAGGGCTAGATACTTATTTAAAATGCCTAGGACAGGGGACCTGATATTCTGATGCTGGTAACGCACTACGGGAATATGAGCGCTGCCACAACGGGTTTATCAGGAGGCGTTAAGGCTTCACCAGGAGGTATAAATTCAGCTTGTTTCGTAGATAGGATAGTTGTCTCTTCTACCTGTCCTGACGTATGACGTTCCTACAAGAAATCTAGATCTAGGCAACATTTTTTGAAAACATAGATTAGTGCAGAATAGAACAAATTTTATGGGGACAACGAGCTGTTTCTATGGTAATGTACTTAGAACCAGCTTTTCAAAGCACTTTCACCAATCAATAGAACTAAAATCCGTTTCTATTTGAAGTCTATAACGAACTATTTCCACATTTCTTTCGACCTTATCCAGATATCCAACCGAAAAAACCCCTGAACCCCACCACAGACTAAAGATCCACCCCATGCCCCACAGGCACATGAAACAAAAGTAATAAATTGCCTCAACGTCCGTTTCTACTGGAGATTTAAACTATTTCAAGGATATGCCTCTCCATCTTCGTGTAGTGCTGCACTTCTATCTATCTTCATAAGTCCTATCTGTCCTAAACACCGCATTTCCGGAATGAGATATGATCCCCGTTCTCTTTACATTCATTGCAGAGAAATTATACATCTTTTACTTTTTTTTTTTCCTTTATCCACCATCCACGTATTTGTACTATACACTCCTTCATCCATGCAGCCTTAAGTTCCTGCCGTCGTCCCATCATCGTCAGCCTCCCCTTGACATTCTAAAGCCACATGAAAATTACATGGCTTTTTGGAGGAGCTTTGCAAACACAAAATGCTCCTTCGGATTTTTTGACATGATACACCATCTCACATTTTTTTTTCCCGTCGGATCTCCCTCTCCTGTATTTCCTTTTCGCATGAATAATAAAGGGATGTCCACGAGATAGAAAGGACGAAGGCATATTTAAAGAGAAAATTGATCTCACTGAAGCATGCCTCACGTGGTTGATTCCACCATTCTTGCAAAGCCCACACCTCGACTAGAAGGAAACAAGCTCTGCAGGACTACAACGACGAAGACGACCGACAATGGCGAAGACGTGCACACAGTGGAGGGCAAAAAAAAAAATAATAATAATAATTGGCTCCTTGAAGGATTTCTCTCGTTCACTGCTGCTGCTGCGGTAGAAAAAGGTTGTTTTTCTCTAGCCAGCGGAAATAAGCGACAACCGCCATAAATCAAAATGTCAAAAAATAACGGTTCATTTTCATTTATATCCTTACATTACCTACTCTCAACGTCCTTCGTTCGTTCGCTCATCAAATTAAGTACGCCAAAGGAAATATTCGTTTTTGAGTAATTTTTATCCCCTCCCGGAGGGCTCTGCCTGTCGTCCCAGAGGAGAAATAAAATATTCGTAAATTACTTAAGGGGTGGGCAATACGAACCGAAATCCTTTCAAATCCGCACCATCCGATGGAGGTGTGCAGCAATTTGAGAAGCCTCATTCCAACACCGGAAGTGCCATCCCAGACGAAACGTCTTCAGAAGGAGCAGCATTGTGTCGAAGAAAATCAAAATTAATGAAACGACGACGTAGGACACTGCAAGGATTGCAAGAATGGCACTGGTAGTTGGCGATAGTGACAATTGAAGCACTTATGTTCGCCATTCGAATTCAATTACTGGCTGCCATTTCCGGGCGTAGAAGGATGCAATTTGATAGATAGAGATCTTTTCAGTTCAACAGTTCAATGACTTCCAGTGTCGATATCGCCAATTAAAGTGCAAATTTGAATCTAAACCTTCCAGCATGTAGTCCGCTCATTATACCCGCGTTACACCGACGGTATTAGAGAATAAATTAAGTCAAATGTCGGACCGGACATCATCCTGTGCGATAGATGTTCCTCGATAGCACTGGTATTCGTTGTTGTAGGGCATATCAGTGCCAATGGACGTGCGGCATCCACTACGAATCTGAAGCCCGGTATAAATCATTACGAAGATTTCTTGTGCTCTTTTTTTGAGAACCACTCAATGACAGTTAACATGTAACCGCTAGATATTTAATGGCATAAATGCTGGTCATATAGAGAACGGCAGTAGTTATCGTTGAGGCTTCTTGGTATTACCCCCTATCCAGGCGGACATGATCCATCGAATGGGCTAGTTGTCAGTCTTCAGCAACAGACAACGATGCAGAGAATCGCGAAGCAGGGTGTTGCGAGCAAAACTATTTCTATTTCTTCATCTCAAAATCTAAATCACCCGGACAAAATGAAGCGAACATGCTTGTGGTAGGAGTAACAACTGCTGAGGCAGCTCCGAGTACATTGCAGCATCATCGGGAGCAACCTATTCGACTTGGCTTTCAATTGTAGTATAGTTGCAGTCGGTTAAATGACCGAAGAAGCGATCTACATAATTTTCTTGTCTAATTTCAAGATTTATATTTTTCTGGACAACAGCAGCCGCGCATTTCTACTGGCATTGGGACGCGCAAGTACCACCACCACCACCACCACCAGCAGCAGCAGTTTAATGGCAATTGACTAACTGACAGTGCTTCCAGTGAACTGGTACATTTTGGTTCCTTGTTGTCCCCCCGATGTGGAATTGAGTTACACAATTTGCCGTCTTCAAGGAGAGTTGTCAACCTTTCAGAGTGCGTTGAGGATACAGATGGGGATGGGGATATCGAATGTGTTGGGTGTTAATGAGGCATTGCGGCGAGATTGTTGTGATATTTAGTTGGCGATATGAAGACTGACACATGAGGGATGCAGGAAGTGTTTGCTTGCTGTCTCAATTATGTGCTGGAGGTTAACAATTCTCGGAAAGAATTATGAAAAATAGAAGAATGGGTTTTATTGATACTACTGAGGAAAGGACACAGTTAGAAGACTAAAATTGACTTCAGACTTCTCTTTGAAAAAGCTATTTGACTTATGTTTGGTGAATGTTTTAAAGTCAATACCTTTGTGTGTTTATTTTTTATTTTCTACGTAGAAAGGTGGGAATCTTTTAAAGATGAAACTGAATTTCCACACACTAAACCCACCTTCCCTTCTACCTCTGGTCCTTGCGGCACTGCCGTCAAGCATTTCATAGCGAGGTGGGACTTCAACCTTAGGTACTCCGCTCATTTGTGTCGGCAGACCTTCGTGCTGTTCGACTAACAAATAGTCAGAACCTTCAGTGCTATTCAGCTTCCAAAGGGCAGTCTATTGAGAGAAGTTTCTCATGACAATTTCAATCTTGGATGCTTGGCAGACGTTCGCGATAGGTGGGGTGTGAAAAAAACTTGCTGGTATTTTCTGGGACTCGAAACTTGAGTTCCCTGATCAGTGGCCATATACTAAATGATTGAGACTACGTTTCCCAAGAGATAAGTACGCTCCATCAAATAGTGATAACAAATCTGTGCCACCAAAATTTTGTTCAGCAAAATACGTCAACTAGCTGGGATTATGATAAGTTCGATGTCAATAAATAGGTGAAAGCCGAAGTAGCGTACCTCAAAGTTCTATCCTGCATTATGGCACTACTATGCGTGCATTATTAAGGTCTAGAACCATGTTAAGAATAGCTACTACACTTGCTCTTGGACTTGCGAGTATATATTTCTCTTTATATGTTAGAGGATGAAATTAGCGGTTCATCTTAAAGTGCATTAACATAAGATAAGAACGACATCCGCAACAATCGTACGATTTCAATCAGCACCTGGCTGAGGGAAATCCTGTATTAAAGGAACTCCTCTCTCTAGTATAGTTTCTAATAAAAATGTATCTGGAGTGTGTTTAGAGAAACTTAGTTTAAATATTTTGGTTCAAGACAGTTGAAAGTCTTGAAAAATTACGACTAAGACCAATCTTAGTCTAACTAACAAAAAAATGGATGGTTTTCTGAATTAGTTTTGTTAATTTTATAGAGGATTGCTTCTTAAACAGCAAAAGTTACTTGGATCAAAATTATACTCATATGCGACCATCAATCAAGTCTCTCTTATTCTTTAGTGAACCAATGCTCCGCAGTTTTTAGAAGACGCTCAGGGGTCTCCTCTTCCGTTACAAGCAGCATTAGTTACAAGTAACATTAGTTACAAGTGACATAACTTAAAAGTAGCATAAGTTACAAGTAACATCAGTTACAAGTAACATCAGTTACAAGTAACATCAGTTACAAGTAACATCAGTTACAAGTAACATCAGTTACAAGTAACATCAGTTAAAAGTAACATCAGTTACAAGTAACATCAGTTACAAGTAACATCAGTTACAAGTAACATTAGTTACAAGTAACATCAGTCACAAGTAACATAAGTTACAAGTAATATCAGTTACAAGTAACATCAGTTAAAAGTAATCTTCTAGGTCTAGCTAAGTTTAAGTTTACAATGGTAAGGTAGCATCCTGTTTTACCAGTTCTATTAACATAAACTTCAACGTGCTCTAATAACCAATGCAGGGTGATGATGTTAATCTTGACTATGTTGTTGATTTTGCCTTAGAAATTGAAAATACTTTCTGATTACGCATATGTCTGCTTCGAAAATGTTCGATAACCTATCCCAGTGTTCGGTTATTACTCGACTTCCATTCCATGGTATACTAGTGTACAATTTATTTCTCTTATAACTCAATTTGTGATCATTGTAGATGTTTCAGTAGGAGCTGCCACCTGAAGGAGAGGCGTTTTTGTAGACATAAATGTAAGTAAGTCCGTTGCATTCCACTCTCCCTGCGAACCCCATGACAAACAGCTCTATGGCTAGTGGTATAACATTTTATACTTTGCCGGTTCTGTGTAAATTAGTGTCTGCTACAAGTGTACAGTGAGTCATGCCTTCCCATTATCCGCTTCGCTTATAGCCATACACGGTGGATCTAATACTTGCCAACTTTTTACTCCACCTAGCTCGTGGTGGTTTAAAGACGAGAGAGGAAAGAATAGATTTGTCAGATTAAAAACTCGATGCTAGCCCTGCACGTTGGCGAGTTCGTAATCTTAGGCCTCCTAAACTGGAGAAACAGACACACGCTCCCACACCTATAATACAAGCAGTTAACTTAAACAGTCTGAACTTTAGAACCAATACTAACACTAAAAGTAGTCAGGCAGTTTTTGCCGATCTTCATAGGGAGACAAATTGTGCTTGAACAATCCAAGGAAGACCGCGTAATGCGAAGCGAATGAACTGACGCTGAACAGCTTTAATTCTCAGGGAATGGATTTCGACTCAGGGTGACCAAACTTAACAGCATACTCTAGGAGGAGCTTTACAAAAGGTTATGTAAAGGGATTTGGTGACATATGGGTTGGAGAATTCCTTTGACCAACGTTTGATAAAACCAAGAGTGGAGTTGGCTTTGTTTATAATGTGATCGACGTGAGAACGGAAATTGAGTTCCCTGTCGCAGATGACACCGAGATCACATAATTAAGGAACTAGAGTGTTTGGTTCATTGTGAAAGTAGTAAGCTTTGTAATGGCTTTACATTTACATTTACTAAAGTTCAGATCAAGGCAGTTAATATTGCACCAAATGTAAAACCTGTCTAGATCGTTCTGCAATAAACATGAGTCGATTGGGGATGAGTTTTGTTTGATAATTTTCATATCATCTGCGTAGATGAGAAAGATTATTGGTCCTAAGTGACTACCTTGAGGAACCCCAGAGGCTCTACCATTCTCTACTACAAGCTGTGTACTAGATATGAATTTAGTTAAGTTTGTTATTGTGGATGTCCCCTTTAGAAAACCATGTTGCTTTACCGAAAACATAGGTTTGTAGTGAAAGTACACAATGCTTTCAAACAGTTAAGGGATGCACGACAGTTTTGCTATAGGTCAGTATTTAGATATTTCGTTCTTACAGCCTTTTTTTTTAATGGGGATAATAAACGAGTCCTTCTACAATCTAGGAAAGGTTTGAAAGGTATGAAAGGTTGTGACAGTACGTTAGCACACTTTTTCAGAACAAAAGGAGGTAAACCGTCGGGGCCAGGGGAAAAGTCATCCTTGAGTGCCTTAATCTTTTAGTCTACCATTTCTCTAGTTAAATCAGCAGAAATCAGAGAGGTCTGTGATTAGTTATTCATATGCCAGTAACGGTACAAATTTCTCGCTTAAAAAATTGGCGTAGAGATTAGCGATTATTTTTGGTTTGACGGGGATGAAGTAATATATTTTACTAGAAATAGAACCGTCTGAGATCTGTGTTGAGGCTGAATTGCATTCGGTTCAGATAATTCCGACAGAGAAATTGATAGATTGAGGTAAATCGAGAGTATAACTGCTGATAATTGAAGTAATCAGAGGTATATCTAGATTTTAGAAATATTTGCGATAATTTCTTTAAGTTGTTCCGAAGTGTACGTACCTAACTCTTTATTGTAGCGGGACGTGGAAGAGGAACATTTTGAGTGGCATATACATACGAGTATGGCAGCGATTGGACGATACAAAGTGGTTTGTAATTAAATTAAAGTATAAAAGAACTCAAGACCATTATCAACCGATGAAATGAGGCTGAGATCAACATTGCTAAGAGGGTCATTGAGTTCGATAAAATTGTTATTTTTCTTCTGTCTTCTGCCTTCTGCATTATAGACGGGGTAGTGCTATAAGGTTAAAGAAAGTAAGTAAGGAGTGATAACAACCTAGTGTGGAAAGTAGATGGTCGCTGATAATGACGACAGGGTTCAGAATATGAAGTCCAGTCTGGCCAAGTTATATGTGATGATAAAGATGCCGGAGTCAGAAAGGCGGTCTGTCAAAAGGGTTTCTTTCTTAGAGGTCACGTAGGAACTTCAACGCCTGGCGTTACAATTTAATATAACAAATTGACAATCTAATCAATCGGATCATCACACGTGTGCTGGATTGTATCTGATAATTCGCCTCCAGTGTTACCTTTGTATGTTAACGCAAATCTAAGTATTGTGGACTTATGAATATGAAACCCGAGTGGAACCAACAAATCAAAAAACTATAACTTGATTCGTGGGAAACTTTTGTTTCCTCGTCGGAATTGCACCTCTGCATAACAATATACTTATCCACAGCTAACCTTTATATCTAAAGGGCATTCATCCATCCACAACCCGTGGACTCGTCCGGTAGCCTGCAGCTTAGCTTTTCCCCATACTACGTGGTTCGGAAAAGGAGGGTGTATCTTTCAGGTTCTAGGAGTATGAATTTCATTTAGCTGTAAGAAATAAATCCTAAATGCCCTAAATACCCCTTTCATTTGAATCTTTTCTTTTCTAGATAGTGCTGCAGGCAATGACATTGCTCCATCCAAAGAGCAGCTGCAGACTGTGTATCTCTACCATCATTATATTATAGTTGGCTTATCCCTGTCAAAATAAATTTAGAGGATCTTGGATTGTTACCGATCAGAACAGTATATTTCATTTCTAATGATGCTTCGGGATACGAACATATTCGTAAAATGTTTGGTCTCACTGGTCAGTAACTTCTCCATTAATTCTAAAGAATGAGTCTTTAAAAAAAAATATTTCTAGTGCATCTTAAGGCAAGCGGTAATGTATAGGTGCTACAGAAGTAAAAAAAAATTATGTTGTGCGGTGGAATAGCGGCCAGATGACGATCGTTGCTACGAAGTCCATGGTAAGTTGAATTCCTATTAAGAGAGTATCAATTTCTTTGAAAAAAAGATTTTTAGAACTTTGTAAGAGGAAGAATCTTTGGCTTAAAGAAGAGCAAAAAGCTGTGTTCCATGCGTCTCCTTTTCCAAATAATTCTAATAATATGCTTCTGGGCAACAATCAAAGATTGAATTTTAGTGCCATAAGTACCTCCCCAACAAATCAAACCATATTGCAACTTAGACTGTACTAAATCATAATATAATGTTTCTAACAGTTTACGAGAAGAAAACAATCTTAGATGATACATTTTCTTTAATAAATATTTCCTTAGTGAGGCAGTATGAGCACTCAAATTCAGACCGCTATCGATTTCCAGACCCAAGTACTTAAAAACTGTAGATCTATGTGGAACCTTTACCACTGCGCGAATGAAACAAGTATCAAAGTATTCGGAAAAAATTAATATTTTATTTTTTGTCAGAACAACTCAGAAATCGCGTCTTTCGGCCACGGAAACCTGAGTAAGAATGAGCTGTCATACGATGCCGTGGAAGAGTCCGCCTTATTCTACACTCTTGCATCCGTGCGAGTGAGGAAGAGGGCGTAACAGCGCATCGTACGATTGATGGCGTTTCAACTAGTCAGAGAATCTGTTAGTGTAGTGGTGTTAGCGGAGACCGCGCGGAGTTGCCACTTAGACATTTAGAATTTACTAACTTAGTGGAGTCTGTGAGGAGTTGCCACATCTATTTATTTATTTATTTATCTAAATAATTTACAAATTAATTTATAAACTATTTACATTGAAGACTTCAGGACAACAAGGCAGAGTTAAACACTATAAAACAAAAAGAAAATCATTATAGAAATAGTACAAAGGAGAATAAGGAAAAACAGAGCTTAAGGATATAATGGAAAAAGAAATAAATTAGGTTTTCAAAAATCAACAATATTTTGTAATTAACAGATTTGTTATCACTAAATTTATGGTGAAGTGTTGTGGCTTGTTTGATGTTCTGGATTGACTCAGGGTTGTTTGGGTTTAGTAATTCAGCAAGTTGTTGTTCATTGTTTGGATCATTGCCGTCGTCTTTAATTATTTTCGATACAGGACAGGTAAGTAGAGTATGCCGGACTGATATTTCCACATTACAAAAGTTACATTTTTCTGGAGCCTCTTTGGTGTAGTAGTGCCTGCTTATGAAAAGCGTTTTCCCTAGCCTCATGCGAAGTAGTTTAATGCAATTTTCCCTGGTTAGATTTGTATTGTATGGAGTACGTATATGATGGGTGTGGTATGTACTCAAAAATGTTTGGCTATTTTACCACGAGGTAGCTATCTCCTTATCTAATAGTGCTGTAAAAGTTTTTTGAATTGTCCAAAGAGAATTTGGTATTTCTACTGATTGCCCTTGATGCCTACGTGCCCAGGTACCCCAGCCAAAAAGGTATCTTTGGACACTTCTAATGTTTCCCAAAGACGGACATTTATTTAACTCACTTTTAAGGCCATTTAGTATACTGAGATTGTCTGTGAATATTAGTTTCTTTCCAGGTAACTCTTTGGTGAAAAATAGACATTTCTGGATTGCTGTTAGTTCCGATATAGCAGTCAGTTCGGGTAGCAGTCCTTGATTATTTTTGTTTCTTTGTTGGATATTAGTTCAACTATTGCGTATGATGAGTTGAAATCTTTGAATGACCTATCAGTATAGAAGATTCAGTCTGCTTTAATTTCAGCTATCATCTCATAATGAAGCGCTTTAAATTGTCGATCCGATGTATCTTTTTTCTTGTGATTTACCAAGCTGGTATTGATTAGCAAAGTACTTCTTTTCCAAGGTGGTGGAGGATTAAATATTGACGAGTCATTGAATGAGCTTGGAAGACAAACTCCAGTGGCTGATAGTAAAGACGTCATGTTCCTTATTGCAGAAGTAGTGCCCTTCCGAAGTTTTCCCATCCCAAGTGATTCTTTAGTTACCTTATGAAGTGGATGCAATGGATTTGCCAGAGCCTTGGTTGTAAGTGCTACAAATTTTTTCTTTCCAAGGTGTTCAAAGGACAAATAACCAGCTTCTCTTCGAAGTGCTATTATTGGCGATGTTTTCAGGGCACCTGTTGCCGTGCGAAAGCATTGGTTAATTGCAGCGTTGATATTTTCAATGTTTTTCTTGGTAGTCCACATAAAGGTTGTCAAGCCATGTTGGAGAGAGCCCTCTACCAAAGTTTTAGCTTGGTGCGTTTCCGTTTGGAGCAAACCATTTTAAGCTCATTGTTGCGTAATTTAAGTTGATTAATTGCTTTTTTTATTTGTGAATTCCATTTCAGGTTTCAAAAAAATATATACCAAGTATCCTTAGTTCTCTTTTGAGTGGAATTGTAATGTTACGGAGGGTCAGTTGGAAGAACACATACATTTTCTTTTTCTGCAAATGTGGATGGCTTCGATTTTATTTGGTGGAACAGAAGCCCCTCTTTCTTGCGCCCATTGACGGATTGCAGAGTCAGTTGTTTCCAACAGTTGTTTAGCATGGTTTGGATCTCCAGAAGCTAGTGTAAAGATGTTGTCTGCATAGACGCCGAAAAAATCTAAGTCATATCGATAGTGGTGAACCTTGTGGAACGTAAAGCATTTGGATGAGCAGTTCACATCGATGTTAAATGTGTTAGAACCAATATTTTTACCACAAGTATCAGGACTAAGTAATATACGTTGGCAATTGGTACTATGGTACATTAATTTTGGGAAATAACTAATTTATGCCTACTAAACCAATGCCTGAGCTGTTATAAATCGTGCAATTAGATCTAAAGCGGAATAATTAGAATACGAACAAGCAATATCATCTGCAAACCCTGTCTGGAGTCCTTTGAAGTTTAGGCTAAAAACTAAAAATAGAACTGATGTATATCAAGAAAAGAATGGGGCCAAGCACTGAACCTTGATGTACGCCAACCCAAATATTCAAGCTTCGACTGAAATTATCTCCAATTTTTATCACTTGTATCCGATCGTTGAGATATGATGAGAACCACTTTAGCATAAATCCTCTAAAGTCAGCTTTTTCTAATTTCACTAGTAAAAGTTCATGGTTTACGGTGTCAAACGCTTTTGTGATATCAATATAATATATATACGGATATGGACAAAACAATAGGACCACCGAATATCGTTTTAAATTTCATTGAAAAACTCAAATATTTTGTAACTTTAAAACAATTGTTTTTCATTTTATTTTTATTTGAATAAAGGAAAATAAAATTAATTCATAAAAAATTAAATAATATACAGATTTTTATAAAATAATAGTCTTTTTTTCAAAAAACATTTATACAAAAGGGGACAAAACAATAAGACCACTACACAAAGTGTTAGAAATTCATAATTAATTTGTGATTTTCTTCAATTAATCTTAGTATTTCGTGAAATACCCTTTATTTTGAATTACTGCACGGATTCTTTTCGGCATGGACTCGACCAGTGTGCGGCAAGTGCTCGTCGGCATGGCGTAGCAAGCTGTTTGGATTTTGTTCTACAATTCTTCATTATTTCTGGACTTTTCGGTACCAAGAGATTTTTTTACGATTGCCCACAAATTTTCCAGGGGATTGAGGTCTGGAGATTGGGAGGGCCAGATCATAGGATCGACATTATGCACTTCCAGCCACCTTTTTACTTTGCCCGCCGTATGCTTCGGGTCGTTGTCGTGCATAAACTGCTACTTTTGCGGCATCTCCCACTCAGCATACGGGAGTATGACCTCCTCTAATATTTTGGCGTGTAAATGCTGGTCCATGGTGTCTTTTATCCAAAATATTGGACCCACACCATACCATGAAAAACATCCCCAAACCATAATACTGCCCCCTCCACGCTTGACGCTTTTGCTGGTGTACCGGGGCTGGTATGCTGTATTCTTTGGATGCCTGACCCATCTCTTACCATCCGATCCCACCAAATTTATTTTGGATTCATCGGACCAAAGAATATTTCGCCATTTTTTTTCGTTTTCTGGTCCTATCCATTCCAGATGTTCTTTTGCGAATTGGATACGATTCTTCTGGTGCCTTTTGCTAAGAAGTGGTACCTCCCTGGGACTTCTGCCGAAGAGATATTGTTCTAGTCTCCGTCGCACTGTCCTAGAACAGACTGGCAGGTCCAGTTCGCGTTTAATATCTGCAGCTGACTTAAATGGGTCTTTTTTGGATAGGCGTTTGATTTGGGCGTCATCTTTTGGGGATGTTTTTCGTGGTCGACCTGTTGGTGTGTTGGATTTTGGGGGCTGTAAGGCATTATGAACAAAGGTTTTTGATCTCCCAATAAGTTTGGCCACCTCCCGTTGTGACTTTCCTTCCTGTTTGAGCTTTCGAATCAAATCTCTTTCTGTTGTAGAGCAATGCTGTCCGAGACCCATATTGCCTGTTTCCGTCAATAATTTTATACATCTAATCCATTTTTTTTTTTTATTTTTATACTTACAGTAGTATAATTGAAAAAGAAAATCAAATTGAATTCCTCGCAACAAAAAAAAATAGGCAAAAGTAACCTGGTCTTATTGTTTTGTCCGCACGTCGAGGCAGTTCCTTCACATTTGACTACATTTTGGGTTCATATGATCATTTTTATGCATGATCTTTTTTGCTTGAAAGAGAGTACCGTTACCAACGACGAAAAATATCATGACAGACTTTTACAGTTAATTTCATTTTAATGAGAAAAGGATACTTGTTTGGGGTTTTTCCTACTGGTCTTATTGTTTTGTCCATAACTGTATAAGCTATCGTAATTATAGCTGCAAAACTTTAATAGCGCTTCCTCAGTTCATTTACTTGCTCTGAATCCATACTGATTTGGGCTAAAAAAAATATTTTTTTTCCAGAAAAGTGACATCTCTAGTTTTTATTAAATTTTCAAAAAGTTTCGAAAACGAAGGAAGAAGGGATATTGGCCTATAATTATTTAAATTTTTACTATCACCTTTCTTCAAAATGGGTATGATCTCAGCAATCGGGAAATAAACCGCAATAAATACTATTGTTGAAAATGTATTTCACATAGTCGTGAAAGGTTTGGTCTCACTTAAACAGCAGTGACTGCCAAATTCTTCTCCATTACTTCCAAAGAATGAGTCTTTAACAAACTGTTCTTCATGTACAACAACTCTTTTTTTTTAGGCCAATACCACAGTTTTTAACTCAAGGTGCTGGGACTATTACCCTGCATTAACTTTGTATATTCATTTCCCATTTGAATATGAAATTCATTACTTTTAAAGAATTTCATTTATTATTCTCAAAGTCAACCATATTTTAGTAAACTTTTCTTTTTTATCTTTCAATCTTCTTGCTACCAGCCTTCTTCTAAATATAACCCTGTGTCGCTGCTGGTCGTAACTAGCAGAACATACATCTAAATTAATCCAAAAAAATATTTAACGTTCTGCTCGTTGGTGGCCACTGAATGGCATAATTAGTGTGCCATTCATAGAACCAACGTTTACATAATTTTAATTTGGCCGCAATTTACATATTCCGCCCTGCAGTGCGGCAGGCACTATAAACGGTAGCCATTAGGCATTCAGCCCTTTATTTCACTTCACATGTGAAATGTAAAAAATTAATAAAAAAACATTTAAAATTATAATTTTTCATCAGATAACCGCCACCATCACTCCATTCCCAAAGGCAGCAAATTGCTGCATTTCTGGGAATAGTCCGTGAAATGACCCAATTAGCAATTAGGAAGTAAATCCATGGTACACATATGTAAGCAGCCTATGTGTGTAAATGTGCTTTTTATACGGGTCCTTTCCTAATTGCCAAAACAAAAGGGGAGAAGAAGTTTTTTTTTTCGGGTGCTTGGGGTGAGAATGGTACGCACCCATGCCGAGGCGGGCTGCTCCATTGTGCCAATTAATCAAACAGGTGGCTTCGGATTCTTTTTCCGAGAGACAATGACCAGTCAGTCGGTCGGCGTGCCACCGGAGACACCTTTATTTCTTTTTTGGGAGGGTGGGCATTTGGAATTTTGGTGATTCCTGATTGATGTAGCAACGTAAATGAATCGTGGATCGCATCATTAGTAGCATAATGGCTGAGGTCGAGTAATTAAGTCAGTGGGATATTTATCATGCCACAGTGTCCTAGGGCAGATACATAATTCTCGGATTGTTAATGAAGCAACATCGTAATCACACCCTGGCAGGGTGCATGCATGCGGGAACTTTTTTTCTTTTTGGGAGATAAAGATGAAAAATTGGACTGGCTTTTGGATAGGAAGTGGGATTAGGTGCTTCTTTAAGTCGATTTGAGAATCAATTTGTTTGGGGAACGATGTATCAGGCACAGTCAAGGTGCATTTACCTTGAAGGCATCGCCATTGGTAACTTAAGTTGGTAAATTATTCCACCTGAAGAATTATAAAGAGAATATTGTCCGTAGTCGGTAAAAACAGACTTTTGAAGTCAGAAAATGTCTAAGACAAGGGTATGCACTGCCATGTGATTTAACAACATTCTTGGAAGGATTATGTTTTTAAATCACAATCGGAGGTACAATGTTTCAAAAAACCGTGCAACTACTCGCGTATACCAACTACATCGATACTTGGAAGAATGCAGGGGGATGTCAGTTCAGGAAGTCGAAATAGACATTTGCAATTCTGAGGTAGCTAAGGTTTCTGTTTTACTGCAGAATCAAAAAATCAACAAGAATATCAACGAGGATTCACACTATACAATGGCGGGCCGTTTATCCTAGTGCTTAGGCTAAGAAGGCAGTTAAGTAGGAGAATTTTGTATAAGATATTATGAAGAGCGAATGCAAATAAACCAAAGTTAAGTCCATTCTGATACCAGGCATAGTGAATGACACCACCTTCTACTGAAACTCACCTACAATCGGATGTCCCAGTGACCTTATATCCAGGAAAAGACCCAGGCACTTACTCCATCCTTACTATCTACATAGCACTTTGCGCACATTAGAGGATGGCAAAGAAGTTGATGTAATTGCCACCGATTTTAGTAAGACCTTCGATAAAATCTCCCAAGGAATCATTCTTTTTAAACTCAAATCTCTTGGCTTTCAACTGGGTTTCATACCGTGGATAAAACCCCACTTTGAGAAAAGTCAATACAAAATCCTCTTTAGATCGTCTGCATCCGACCCCTTTCAAGCCACTTCTGGGGTCCCCCAAGGTAGCCATCTTCGTCCTCTGATTTTAATTTTGTCTATTAATGACGTTGACGGTATCATCAATGATTCCCATTGATCCATCCATCCTCGTTGACTCTCGCCCATTTTTCAACCTGGAGCAAACAAAATTTTCTTGAGCTCAAAGTAAATAAATGTCAAGCTATTGTGTATTCCCGAAAGCGGCTTCCAGCAGCCCCTAGATCCTATTCCATCTTTGACGAGCACGTCCCTTCCGTAACTTTTTTGCGCGATTTGGGTGTTTTATGCGACAAAGAACTAAATATCCGTTGCCTTATATAACATTGTTAACAGAGCCAACTATGTACTCAATTTCGAGAAACGAACTTGCGACTCACTTCTTAGGTTTGTATTCCGGGAAGGAGACATCTGGAATTGTAAGAAGGCATATCCATGTTCCAACGCAACAGCCAAATTGCACGCTTTGTACCTCTGAACCGTTTCAATTTTCAACGAGTAAACGGATCAATAAAGCTCATAAAATTCGTTGTTATGAAGAGAAGAAGAATAAAACTGCTTGCGACAACGTAGTCAATGTGGCTAGAGTAATCTAATTTAGTATCACAGACGACGCTGAGGTATTTTCTCAGCTATTGGCGAAAGGGGAATTCCATTTAAGAACTGACAAAACCATCCACTTCAAGCATTTAGTTGTAAATTATTTTCACAGACAGATAAGTGTAATAACTCCTTCTTCAGCATACATTAGTCTTTGGGAATAATTTAGAATATTGGGAATATCATTTACAAATAAGAAAAAGAGAAGAGGTCCCAAATGACTTCCTTGTGGAACCCCTGATGTAACCTTGACTGGGTAAGAAAGGTTGCCATTTATATGGAAGTATTGTGTTCGCCTGATAGGATATAACTGTAAAATACTGGAATAGAAATAAAACCAACTAGATTTTCTGATGATTTCTGTCGGAATCTTTAGAAAAGTTAGTGTAAATTACATCACACTGAAGACCTTTATCTAAAATACCTGACACACAAATTGTAAATATGGAGAAAAACTAACTGCAGACATTTGCATAATGGCCGATACTTACTTAATTCATTCGATGTTCCTGACTTATGATTGGGAATTAAGAAAGGGTTTTCCAACCAACCAACAAAAAAAACTCCTCGTAATGGGAACAATCAAAGTTCATTCGTAGAGCCGAAGCAAAAGCATGAGCGCAGTTCTTTAACACGATGAGTGGAAAATTGTCAGGACTAACTGCATTAGCACATTTTCAACTTGACTAGTAGTCACTTTCAGATGACCAATATTTATTGAGTTTGGTGAACAATTTGCATACAGAATGGGTTGTCCACAATACCAATATCGGTCTGACCACCCGAGCCTATCGGCTTTTCGCACGAGTATACAACAACATTCTTTCTCTAGGTCGGCGTCCTGTCTTGTTTGAGTCCCATATAGTTGCAGCTATGTGATGTTATGTGAGAGTTCAATGGTAGGACATTTAAGCTCGGGTATGTTATGTTTTCTGGGACACAAAAGTAGCTAAATTTGATCGCATGAAATATGATCCAGGTGTTGAGAGCGAAGTACAGCATATTGACAATTCTCTGTCGGTACCTACTTCAAGGTATACTGACATAGCTGTATCCTCTTTCCAAAAAGGGTGGAACAATTACCTAGGATGGAAGAACAAGCGATTGGGAAGTTTTGCTAGTTGATGCCCATGTCGAGTACGAATGGTAGAGCCATCCAAGCTCTAAAGTAAAACAAAGCTAAAGACTACAAACTATACTAGGGACAAAAGTTACAATTCAGTGACCAAATTTAAACTTCGGATTGAAGTGTCTCTTCCTATCTGAATTTGTATTCTCTTCTATCTAATATTTTGGAGCTAACAGCCCGTTGTTCATGAATGGTTGTAACCTACAGGTTTATGCCGTTTCCGAAGGGAACATTTTTCGAATAAAGGAAGCTTCTTATGACAATTTTTACTCTCGGATGTTTGTCAGACGAAAAATTGTCTCTTTTTGTTTTCTGGAATTCGAACCTTGAACTATGCGCTCAGTGATGGCGCATTTAATCACTGGGCCACCCTCCTACTTCCGCTAATAAAATCAACCGTCACTTGGAACAGGAAATTCCTTGTGAACCAGTTTACTATCCACCTCCTTCCAAGAAAAAAAAAAAAAAAAAACACATCTTAGAGCATATTTGCAACCCCTTCGTGCGAATCATCCCGCTCTCTGTTTTATTTTAACAAAATTCCATCAACTGAACCAGAAAAATTCGCAGAGAATCCTTCAACGCACTCTCGTAAAACAAAAGTCAGTAAATTCAACATTTATCATCCGGAATCAAATCAACTTCTTAAACTTATCACGTTCCCCATTAATCCTTGACATCCATTAGCTCCGCCGAGTAATGTGACAACTTATCACAGGGATTCACAACCGCACTCCTCCTGTGCGTTGTTTCGGGTGTCCTTCGTCACCATCAGGGTCGAAAACTTCGAACTCGAGGTGAAAAATCTGGTAAGCACATCCTTTTGCTACTGCTGCTTCTTCTTCTTCTTCTTCGCACATCAGCCAGCCAGTACCACCACCAGTAACATCGCGTACACCACAATCCATTGAAGCTTGCAATGAAAAATGCTGGTAATTTTGATCGAGTGAAGAGAAAAGGACATCACACACACATTCCAACGGACCGACCCTATTCATCCCGTCAGTGAGCCATTCATCGTTCATTGTCGTCCTCGTCGTGTCGTAAGGATGAAAAATCGAAATAAACATTTCGGTTCGTAACATCCTGTCACACTATCAACACACAAAGAAACAAAAGGAATTTCATTTAAGATGTTTCGGTGTTGATGAAACGATGCGGCATCAGTCACTCGGCTAAGTTGGAGTACTCGCTCGCTCGTTCGCTCGGCAGTTGTGAGAATGCAAGTGACAATTGGTAATCTGTCACTTACGCAGGAGAGTTTAGTTTGCTGGAAAATTGCCTTACCAGCTCCCGAAGTACATCACACACTGTGCTGCTCTCAACGGTGTGTCAGAGATTAATGATGGCTAGCGAGGCGCGAGATCGTCTCATTTTCCAAGTCACTAGCGATAAAACAGAGAAAAATATTTGTTTATTAATTATTTTGACAGGTCTGACATCTCGGCGCGGCCCGGCAGCATTAATCTTGGTGACAATCAACTGACAAATCGCTGTTGGAATCTGACAGTGATTCGTAGGAGGAGATGGGAACGTAGGTGCCTGTACACACGACGATAAGGATCGCCAGGTCATTTCTTTTCTTTGAAAAGATCAAGGAAATTAATTTGGTCCCTTTATCGCTGAATCCATCTTTTCAATAGTGACATCGGTCCCCGCTGGGAGATGGGCTCTTTGAATTGAAAGACATTCCTGGAATCCATAAATGGTTATGGGTTTCGTAAGATCCAATTGCAGGTGAGATATGATAAAGGCTAAGGCACATAAAACTTCCTAGGACAACACCATTCACTATTCTCCTGGATTACTCCCAAACTTATCGTACAACTTCCTGCTGCACAACATTAATACACCATTCAGGCTTATAAATTCATTTCCGCAACCCGACAATAAGTCACTTTCTAGCAGCTTGCAACTAGCCTCACTCCGTGGTGTAAAAGTTTCGACCCAAAGTTACGACTTTGGCAAATGTTCATCTGCCGTTGTTTGCTTAGTTCCAGCGTCGCCGTTGCCGTCGGTCAAAACGCCATCGCCACAAACTCCACACGGTTGCTGCATCTAGCCTAAGACTGCATGTCGGTTCCATAAATTCACACCCCACTGCCCAGAAATGGGCAGATGTCCATCCCACAGAGAGTGCTTGCGGTTTGGCTAATCCTGACCGTAAGTCCTAATATTTCAGCATCACTTTACAACTTTCGTGGTGGCGGTGGTGGTGGTGAGAGATGAAAGTGAATCCTTGAGACACCCCTCACGCGAAGCTACCGATGTAAAAATGAAACTTCCACCATCATCACCGAACCGAGGCATGTCATAGCGAGGATAAATTAATCCAGCATCACAGGACGAAGAAAAGTGATGAATTAATTTCTACCCTCGTGGTTACTACATGCAAGCCAAGCGTCGTCGTCCTCCATATCATCCGAGTGTACACACAGGACCATCATCCGGGGATCTTGGAGCGATTTGATGTAATTTTCAGATGAACATGTTGTCACGAGGTTTCATATTTCAACGCCTGCCATGCAATGGATTCTATGTTTGTGTGTGTGTGTCTGTTTATGTGTGGCAAAGGATGAAGCATGTTTGCGTCAAGGATTTGCGTTCATCAAACATTTTGATTTAGATGTTGTTGTCCATCCGGACCAGCATACAGTAACAACACAATAACTGGGTCATGTATGCATACAGGCGCGCACCTAAAGCGTCCTAACTACAGATTATGTAAATATTTAGCCCAAGTGTTATGATTCTCCGAAGGATTTACAGAGAGAGACAGAGAGAGAGATCCTTGTTTGAATCATTAGCATCCGAAATACAGTTTACGAAGGTACAAACAATAAGCAGATGGAGCAAGTCCTTCTATAAGCTGGGAACTGAATAGATGCAGGATGTTGCGGCAAGCAATTTCATCCTCTTCAATGTGGCAAAGTGCGCTCTAAATGTTGAAATATTGAAATCACCTGAAGACGTATACTTTGTTGCCTTAGATTGCATGTACGAGTAGCTGGCAGACAGAGTTTATTACCTTCTAGGGCACTAAAATTGTGCTCCTTCAGTTGCTGTACCTCGGAAGGAAAAGTGATTTAGGTCTGATGTTTGTCAGTGCTTAGATCCTTTGTGTGAATGGAAGCAAACTGTAACTGTGCAATTAATTATTTCCTGCACTTAAAATATTAATCTGAATAGGTGCTTCGACTGGCTTTCAACAAATGCCTACAATCAATCAAATCTTTCCCTCTGGTCAGTGTTACACAACGATTTGGGGAAATTAGTGTGCTTGTCGAAGGATACATTTTCTCCGAAGCCAATTACTATAAACAGTTTGTAAGTGAGTAGTAGTTTTCATGGCAGATTGTTTTTTTAGGAATTGTCCCGTCAAGATATCAACTCAAGATAGGCGACTTTGCTCATAAGGTTTTTCTTTTATAATCTATTATTCCGAGATGTTTGTAGATGTCTGTTGATTCTGCTCTTGAATTGTTAAAGATTAAAGGATTCTACAAATACGTCTCCTTGGAGTAAATTCCGAACTTTACTTGTCCTGTAGTAGAAGGAGTTTTGATAAAGGGATGTCCGCACCGTTGCTAGGTGGACATGGAGGTGATGGGCTCTGGTGGGACAAATATCGCATTTCTAGCGATCATTCTTTGAGGTGCCATGATAGTATCTGTAGTATAGGCATAGAAGTCTTCGATAAGGTTGGAGATTGGAAGTTATTGCGGATCTTCAATTGAGCTGTCAGTATCCTAACGTGCCGTCACGAACAAATTTTCCAGCATTCCGACTGAGTTATTCTTAAAGCACTCTTAGGTGCTTACAATTGGTTTTCTTCTCATTTATTGGTTTTCCAATTTATGTTAGCCTTTATACCTTTGTCATGAAGTTAATGATTGATATCACTTGAGACTAGATACAAGCCTCTCTATGTAAGCAAGCATTGGTCGAACGTTCGTTGCATTTTTTTCGTTCAGATTTGAATAGAGATAAAATTGGATGAAGCAATGAGCCCATACCCAATAGCCGTGTGGGATTTTCACCCACTAAACCCACCTCCCCTTCTTTGCTTTTTTGTCCCAATGGTACTGGCTCCTCTTTTAATATAATTTTTGAAACTCTTCTTTCAATATGTCAGTTGGGAGTAATGCTTCTTATATTGTGTGCAATGCACTGCATACTTTTCCTCGCTGTACACCAGGGAAGCGTCCTCAATCCTTTGCTATTTATTGCACTTTTCCTTGATTATCTGCTTGAAGGAAAAGTGACATCAGTTATTCTTTGCTGACGATCGACCTATCATAAGAGAAGATCAAACGTCCCTGCAACTAGCACTTGATGTATGGATGGATGTTTTGAAGGGAAATGGGTACCGTATTAGTTCACTTGAATGGAAAAGTGCTTCACAAGTACGAAAAGTTCAAATATCTGGTATCTATAATCAATAGCGAAGTGACATCAATCATCGCGTAAGCGTAGGGTGGATGAAGTGGCGGAAAAACTCCATAATCTTCTGTGATCAAAAAATGCTCCTAAGCTGAAAGTAAGGCTCTACACCTCAGTTGTACGTCCGGCGCTCACATATGGTTCACAATGCTTAACAATGTACAAAAAGTTTGAGGGCAAATTAACGGCAGCTGAGATGAAGAGTAACAAAGCTTGATAGAATAAGTTCGAAGATTAGAGGAAGCCTTCATTTAAAAGAACCCATCACAAGCAAAATAGAGCACAACTGGCTCAGTTGGTATTGTAATGTTCAAAGGAGAGATTCTTCGAACCCCGTCAAAAAGGCAATATCAATCAACGTTCCTACGCAATCGCGGAAAAAAGGCAGACCAAAAAAACAAGTAGATCACACAAATGCAAAAAACACCAGCATTTGATTGGCCTCAATGACGAAGTGATCCGAAACCGGGAAGACTGCCGGTACCGACATACCCCACAGCCGGACCAGAAGGGATGCAGTAAAGTGGGAGGATTGTGATCCTTCTACTCCGGATCATAACCTCGCCGTAAGGAAAAGAAGAAGAATGGACCGCATACTTTGATTGCGCAGAGTAGGTATGTCTATTCAATTTTACGTCTACCCCATATTGGTGACGAGTAGAGCGCTACAAATACAATGACTATGTATCTCGATCACTCATTAGGCTTTGGCACTAACATACTCCAGATGTTCATTAAATGAGAGCCTTGTTTCAATCATGACACCTAGGTATTTCATGGCTTGCCTCGATGCAATCTTGTGCCCCCTATCGAAAGTGCGATTGTTTCCATCGTCTTTCTGTTACTGATTACACCGGTTCCATTTTATGCTATGTTAGCTTTAAATTCAAAAATTCAAGCAGCGTTGAACGATCTTGCTTATTTGGATCACTTCTTTCAGTAGCTTGGCAACCACAACTATTGTAATATCATCCACAAAGCCTACGATCTTAGTATCCCATCATACATAACATTCCACAGAAGTGGACCCAACACTTAACCCTGTGGCACCCCTCCTGTAGCACTCCTTGATGCCATCACCTGTGGAGATTTTGCCTCAATTAATCCATCACTATCTTCGCTATGTATCTTGGTACCCTAATATTTCGAAGGGCTTCCGAGATGTGCTTCAAGTTCGCTAAGTTGAATACGTTTCGGACGTTCAACCTCATCACAGCATAATACCGTTTAGCAACTCCCCTCTATCTCCTCTATGACCTTTTTCGCTGTGTCAACTATCACTCGGATTATATCTATCGTTGACCGTGATCTTCGGAAACCATACTCGTATTGGTGTTCTTCCAGGATTTTTCCAGCCGTATCCAACATACAGAAGGGGCGAACCCCACAGATTTGCTTCCTTTGCGGATAAATACTAGTCTTTGTTTCTATCATCGTTTTTGCAGTTTTAAGGTGTATAGCATACCCAACATACGGGCCCAGGTGCTTTTTTATTTCCGAATCTGTTAGTGGCTGCGACAACTTCTTCAACTATACTCGTAACTACAGGAATTGAGAGTACCTACTGTGCTAGCTAGCTCATTACATTTGCATGTGTCTGGCAAGTTGGAAAGGGTTCAAAGTTGAATTTTGTTATATGTTCATAAAGGTGGTTTCATTAAGCGCTTCCTATCTTTAAATTCAAATAAAACCAAGTGTGTCTGAGATATCATACACATTTTTTGTTCGTTTGAAAGGGCTATCGATGCCATTATGTATGGAATATAACGTCGTTCAAATGTCCACCGCGGCTTCTCTGAGTGGCGCGCATCCGAACTGTCCAATTTTGCATGACTCTGGCGCATAAATCAGGCTGAATTTGACCGATGGCATGGGTTATGTTGGCTTTGATGGCCGCTGTGGTTTGTGGCTTATTCGCATAGACCTGCGACTTCAGAAAACCCCACAAGAAAAAATCTAACGGGGTCAAATCGCACGATCTCGGTGGCCAGTTCACATCACATCCACGTGAGATGACCATGCCCTCGAATCGCTCGTGCAGAATTTCCAATGTGGCGTAAGCTGTGTGCACGTAGCGCCGTCCTGTTGAAACCACATGTCGTTGGTGTCCATATGATCTAATTCAGTTGGTAATCATAAACCTATAGCGCTCGCCGTTGACGGTGATGGCCTGGCCAACGTCGTTCTCCAAGAAATATGGACCGATGACGCCGCCAGCCCAAAATCCACACCAAACAGTGACTTTTTCGGGATGCATTGGTCGCTCTTGGTATCGTCCCAAATTCGACAATTTTGTCTGTTGACGTACCCATTCATCCAGAAATAAATAGGCATCATCGCTGAAAATGATTTTTCGATGAAAATTTGGTCAGTTTCCAACTGCTCCAGAGCCCATTGAGCGAACACATGTCGTTGTCTATGGTCGTTTATCTTGAGCTCCTGGGTCAGTTGAATTTTGTACGGGTGCAGGCACAAGTCAAGACGCAAAATTCGCCAAGTTGTGTTCTGCGAAAGGCAGAGTTCTTATGGGCGACGCGAAATCTACTGCCTCGGATTCTCCTGCACACTCTCACGAACAGCGGCGATGTTTTCGGCAGATCTTGCGTTTCATCGACATACGGGAGTTAGTTGATCGTTTACTGAACCAGTGGACTCAAATTTATCTATCACACTGCGAATAGTCCTCTCGGAAGGACGATTATGGCGACCGTAAAATGGGCGAAGCGCGCGCAACCTTGCCCGAACAGAACACCATCCATGGTGATTTGGCAAAACAGACTGAATAAATGACAGCCAATTTGACAGATGTAGCTTCAACAATATGGCCGCTATCAACTGTCAAAGTTCGGAAGTCCCTATTGGAACACCCTGTACTTGCTTCTGTAAAAGGGCGAATATTGTTTTCGTCAAAACGTCGTCAAACTTTATGAAGTTTTTTTTTGAGCGATAGTTCCCATGTAAGTTGCCGTTAGGATCATTTTGACGTCTTCAAATCATTGGTCAGCATTAAAAAGTGATGCTGTAATGACATCGCTGTTCAAGCGGGCGCTTGTAAATCTTGTCCGTACTTAGTACAACCTTTGATTAATCGAGCCCTTCAACAGTCAGATGGTAACTCATAAAATCTTCTGCAGATCGTGAGATTAAAATTAAATTCAACGCAGCACATTTATATATTTGAATCACATTTCTTGTTCAACTGCATTCCAGATCTTAATAGTCCCAGAGATAGATCAAATGTGTAGGTATCTGTCTGCTAAGAACGCTTGAATTTGAGTTTCCTTTGTTTCCAACGCATCGCCACAATGTCCTTCCCGGCCGTATCCTCATTTGTAATGAAATTACACCAGCAGTTAATTTAATGCGATTATTGCGGGGCGTGATTAATCGCAGACAAAAGGAAACCCTAAGCCCGACTCTTCCAGATATGAAGACGATGACGATGATGATGACCTGTGCTGCCAGCAAGGTGGTCTTTATACGTCCATTCGTGTCACTCGGGCGCATACACGGACCGTAATTATTGTCAAATCGTGTTTGACTTGCAGCTATGAGGAGGATGTGTTTTTGTTTTGCCATAAGGACCTCGTCGCGCACTCTTCCACTTCATTACTGGCACAAAGGTATTAGTACACTTCCAAAGGCGAACGAGTGCGGCTGATGTTGTGATTAGTCATCAACGCGCTGTGATACGACATTCAACACGACTTACTCGTACACAGAGGACCAAAACAAAAACAGAACCGTCCCCCCGTTGATGGCTGGACATTTGTCACTTTTATGAAACCGATCTGGGGACCGCAATGCCATGCGATATGAATGCTGTCGCGCGATTTCAGCAAATATTCCCATAAGGAGCCACCGAGACCGACCGGGGGTAATTAGAAAGATTTACGGCATCTGGGTTGATTAAATCTGTTAACTGATCTTGTTTGGCGCAGCTAACTAATGGCGACATTAGGCGAAGATTAATGGCCGGCATCTTTGGCTTGGTGAAAGTGCACCGGCCTCACCGGGGGAGGGTGTGCTTATGTGCGTGCTCCACATACGAGTATTTTGTGTTCCATCATCAAACCCAAAAAAAATATCTGAAAAATCATTCGGGAACTAACCACAGTTCAGGGAGTGCCACTGCTGGGATGAAATACGAGCTATTACCGTTGGATTAATTTTAAACGGTCCATCAATTCGAATTATTTGCTTAGGAGTGGAGAACACCATTGATTCCTGATACGGGCTGTATTTAATGTTCAAGTCCCGAATGCATCTTCTTTGGGGCCAGATTGAGACGCACGGGACGCACGGGACCGGGCTCTTAATTAATTGTGGATGTAAATCAGCGATTATAACGTCCGGACAAAGGCAAACGAGTGATTGTTGTTCACGGATTATGAGCGAAGATGATGCAGAGGAACATGGAAAAATGAACGCAAAATGCGAAGATGTCTTCGCCAACGACGACGACGACGATGATGATGATAATGATGATTGGGATTGGGGATGTAGCGGAAGTCGACGCTGTCCTTGTTCAGTAATGCAATGGAGCCGCGTTGTGGTTTGGTGATTCGCACGGGAATATTGTAGCATTTTTGTCTGTTTATTTGTTGGGATTCCAATAAAACAGGAAAAGAAGGATTTCCACTCAAAACACTGGAGTGGGGTCTACAAGCGGTGGTATCCTGCTTGATAATGAACTTCTCATTGTGGAGCCTTCTGTCAAGCGAAATGAATGGAAATCGTTTCCTTAATTCAATTTAATGTGCGCATCTGGGAAGATGTTGTGATGGTCTTTGGTAAATAAGTGGACAATTTTTTGGATTAATGGGGAACCGGATTATTGTACAGATATAGGTAGTGAAGGATGTTGTTTTTTTTTCAATCATGTACGAGTAAAACTGATATTATAGCGTTCGCTTCATTGTTTGTTATGAGATTCGGTAAAATTGATTGACGTGGTCAAAGGAATTTGATAAAAACTGGACGCTGGAAAAAAATATAAGCCTTCATAGAATAAAATAGTGGAAACAGCGGCTCTCAAACTTTTTAATTCTAAGCCGTTAATCCATTCTATTTTATCACTGCATTTTAAGAACCAGCTTTTTTAAGACTCGAGTTGTTGTTCGAAGTCAAGTTGTTGGAATTCTCACAAAAGCACTTTGAGAAATGAGCCTTTTCAAGTTGATAAAGGCCTAATAAATCAGCATGAAGCTTCTTTTTCTTTAGTGTATAAATCTGCCAGAATATGACTTTAGTTTCTTTCAAAAAACATCCCGAATAAACCTGCCTCGGCGCACAAACGAGTTTTGAATGAACTATGGGGTGGCTGTATTTTTTTTTAATTGAAAAAAAAAAACTTCAATTCCCAGCGAAGCGCTAACTTGAGCGCATACGTTATTTGGTATTTTTTTTAGTGCCAACCTTGGCCTTCAAAATGCCCAAAACAGAAAAGTCTAATGGATTCGCGTCGGGAGAATTCGATAGCCATTGTGTCGAGGAAATGAAGTAAGGAACGTTTTGTAGCAGCCATTCTGAGATTTGCTAGGGCTTTGTGGGAAGGTGCAGAGTCATGTTGTAAGGTCCAGGGTCTTTGGCCGAAATGTTTGCATGCCCATGGCTTCAACGCAGCTTCCAAGACAGTTTCACGATAAACGATAGCATTTATCTTAACGCCAAGGTCCAAAAATACGAGCGGAGACCGACCATCGGTTGCTTCTTGGTGTCCATTCTTTGGTCGAAATTATCGTATGACCTCTCTGGCAGGTAAACTCGATCATTTTCCTTTTTGACGAGTTGTTCAATTGGAAATGGTGCTTCATCAGAGAAGACGATGTTTGGCAATTGGCCACTTGCGTGCAAGCGGATCAACTCCCTTGCTCTTTCCACTCTAAATTTTTTGGTCAGGTGTGAGATCGTACTATTTTTTGGAACTTTAAGGCCTTGAGTCCGAGCTCATTTTTCAAAATGTGTTGCATTCGTTTTCTGGAGATAATTTACACACGCTTGTTCAACAACGTGCTGTCATTCGTAGTTTGGCAGACACAGCGACGTGAAGTTGGTAACAGTTCATGTCAGCCACCCTCATATGTGAACTTAAGATAACTATGTAAACGCGTCAAAAACAGTAGGCGAACTCGCCAACTACCAAAAAAAAGCTACTCAGGCAAGCTAAAATAACCAATGAGATGACCGCCTAGAAATCCTTCAAAGTCAGCCCTGAAGAAGAAAAACGAAGAGTTGGAAGTGGCAATAAAGAAACAGAACAATGTAAACGGTACGGTAAAATGTGTAAAAGTGTTCAAAAACAAAAATAGAGATGTGCATAGTGCAATCATAGAGCTAGAGATGTGCACTTATGAACAAATAATCGAAAATCGAAAAATTAATATCGGATAGGAGAAATGTCGTGTGTTTGAGTATTTTAATTTAAATAGATGTTATAATTGCTGTGGATACCACCATATTGCGAAAAACTGTAAAAATAATATCAAATGTGCAAAATGCGGCAACGAACACGATACTAGAGGATGTAATTCAGAAGCGTTAAAATGTACAAACTGTGTACGTTACAAAGAGAAATTTATATTAAACCTAGATATTGACCACAATAGTAGAGACGTGAATTGTACGGTATACCAGAAGCTTCTGGAATCCGAAAAAAAAACAAAACGGTGCACTAGAAATTGTATAAAATTCGCGGTATTTATTGCAACATACAAGGACTGACGGGAAACCTTGCAGAGCTTCAATATAACTGCGCGAATAAAAATTATGATTTTTTAATATTATCAGAAACTCATACTACCGAAAATATAGAAGATAGCGAAATCCTCATAGAAGGTTACCATAATCCTTTACGCTGCTATAGTGACTCGAGACATACGGGTGGTATATGCATATATGTATAGAATTATTTTCAAGTCAGTGATATTAAAAAAACCATGGATGCTAGAATCTGGTGGCTGAAATGTAAAATAACAAATAACAATCAGTCTGTATATATCGTAATGTAATGAATGTAAATGAATCGTTAAGGCTGAGGAAAATCTAGTCAAAAGAATCACTTTGTATGCAGCTAGAACTTCTGTCCCACTATCTGTTTAATGTATTGTGAAATGTACCTATAGTAGATGTGATATAGAACCGTTAGCAACTTTAGACGATAACTACTGAGTTACTGAATCGCTGCATATAACGTAAGCTATACAGGATAGCCAAACTAAGAAAATGTATACCTTCAGGATGAGGAGTGCTCAGATTTACACTAACAGCGATCGACGCTAAAATAGTTAGGAGGTCACCGATTGACTTCATAAAACAAAAATAGGTAGCCACAACTCTTAAGGAAGTATGGGCTATTTATCAGACATACAGGCATAATTAATTTTTGGATGTCGATGCAGGAAACTGGATGTCAGTCATCTGCGAACTTTTCATATGACGGCACGTATTTATTAACTGCCAAACGCAATTCATCGGTGACACGATTACGATTTTTATTTCTGAAAACGTAGACTCACACACATAAGTTGAACCAAAAAAGCCCTAAGCAATTTTTCTATCATGAAAAAAACTCGTATGGCAGGTTACTTCCACTGAAAGATCCTTTATGTTCCGCAATCTAGGCCCGGTTGATTCCTATCTCGCCAAGTCGAAAGGTTTCGTCCTTTGTAGTTGGAGCAATAAATTGCTTTCATCCAGAATTTGTAGGATTGTATTGTTGACATGTCCGATTAGTCGGTTTCCATACTTTCTCGCGAAGATTCTAATTTCAGCTTCGATTGTCGGAAGTCCGAGATCCCTGTGGATATCATCGTTTCTAGTATACCACGGTGCATGGACAATTTCTCTTAGCACTTTATTTTGAAAAGTTTGCAAAATATTGGCGTTTGTTTTCTTGGTACAACCACAAAGTTGTATACCGTAAGTCCACACCGGCTTTAGCACTTGCTTGTATAAAAGCAGTTTGCTCTCAGTACTGAGCTGGGAGTGTTTTCTGAGCAACCAGTTCATTTCTCTACATTTGATTTCGAGTTCTTTACGTTTCATTTTCACGTGAGAATTCCATTTCAGTTTTGCGTCGAGTGTCATTCCAAGGTATTTGGCCTCGTTTGCAAAAGGTATTCTGGCCAAGTTTAGGAAAATTGGCAAGACATTAGTTTTCTTATAAGTGAAATTCACGTGAACAGATTTAGATTCGTTGAGGGCGATCCGCCAGTCCCTCGTCCATTCATTTACTTTATTCAGTGCGTTTTGCAGTTTTGCAGTCGTTTCTTCGATTGTTTTACCTACGGCTAGAATAGCGGTGTCATCGGCAAACGTAGCCAGGATAGTGCCATCTTCTTTCGGTATAGATAGAGAAGTGACCCAAGAACGCTTCCTTGCGGTACACCAGCCGAAATTTCTTTGAGCTCCGAGTATTCATTTCCATGTCTAACACGGAAGAGTCTATTCCAGAGATATGATTCTAGCATGTCGTATAGGCATACGGGGAGAACTTGTTGTAATTTGCAATTCAAGCCATCATGCCAAACCTTATCAAAGGCTTGCGAGACGTCAAGAAATACGCTTGAGCATATCTTTTACTCTTCAAGTGCTTTCTCGATTACGTCAGTAATTCTATGCAACTGGTCAATCGTCGAATGCTTACTTCTGAACCCAAACTGGTGGTCAGGAATAAGATTATTTCCTTCTATAACCAGTTGGAGACACCTTAGTAATATCCTCTCGAAAATTTTGGATATAACTGGAAGTAGCGAAATTGGTCTATAAGATTTTACCATTAAAACTTCCGCAACTTTCCATTGGTTAGGCACGTGTTTTAATCTGAGCGCAGCATTTACAATATGAAGAAGCTTAATCAATGCTTTTCTAGGTAAAGCTTTGAGAATTTCTCCGGTGATCAAGTCATAACCGCGATCTTAATGGCTACGTCCATAACAACATTCATATTTAGAAATTTTGAGCTAAGGACTTGCTGATGAATAATACAGTGGAACGAGAAAAATGATGGAAAATTGTCATTTGACCGACACAGCTCAACACATCCATTTGTGTGGCCAGTCAGATGGTGCTCCATCAGTTGTTATGCACACGAGTTTAAACAGAGGCAGATCATATTTTTTTTAGCAAACTCGTCTCCATTCGTGTAAGAACGCACAACTGGGCAGTATCTGTTATATCGATGGACTCATCAAATTCACATAAACACATTCCTTGATATCATTTATTAGTTTTTGTTCCACGTCCTTGCTCATAATTTTCGACACACGTCTAGTAACGGATGGACGCGACAACTGATTTATGTTTACAAACAACGTCCCTGCAGCTTCAAGAAATGCTACTTTTACCACCGTGCCATCTCCGAAATGGAGTGCTCGTAGTTAATAATCCTTCGCTTGAGTGGAACATTGTTGATGGATTTATTAGTTTAAATGAAATTATATTTTTGTCAGCGCGGCAATTCTCGAGGGGATGTAAACTTACAGCCGCGATCGACTTCAAAAAGCTCTAGCGATCGACCTTTTGAGCATCCCTGTTCTAGATCTTCTACTTCAATGTGAAAGACAATTTACAGAACGGTTTCAGCTTCAACCTACTGTGATAAGTATGTTAGATAGCTAAAAGTCACCGCACAGTCTAATCCACACAGCTCCATAGCTCTTTCCACCAGTCAAACTGCCAAACTTATTAGGTTAAAGCTTATGAGTACGCAGTGTACTAAGCAGTGTGGAAACAGTTTTTTTTTGAAGTATTTCAAAGGTGCACAGGATTTTGGAAAAACACATGAAGTGTCGTGTTAACTCTTCAACCTTGTACTAAGGGAAGTGGTACGTAGCGTAGGTGTTACGACGAAAGGTACTCCCTCCTAAAATTATGTTACACCGATAGGTCCACATTATCGCACTTTTTCTGCAAGTCGTCACAGAGAGACCTTTTCTTCAATTTAATTTCAGGCGAAAGGAACAGGTCTTCAGGTAAAAGACGACGAACAAAAGCAAATATGTGCTACTAATAAACAAAGATGCATCTATCACTGTCCATCGCCTGACTACAATTCAGAAAACTTTATGAGTAAGCATTTGCGTCAGATAGAAGTTCAGCTCTCCATGCTTCCTATTGATCCAAGAGTCTACCTATATTGGGGATGAATTTCTGCGTCCATCTGCCTTTGTCAGAAAAGTTCCATCTCTCTTGCCATTCTTCGAGGCTTGTTCTTGGCGGTACTTCGGTGTCACTTCGACTCGTCGCTGTTGACTCCATTGTCCTGTTGGCACGATATTTCCGTTCAGCTTTTTTAACGAACACACGCCGCGTTGTAGGAGGTTGTTCGAAAGGCGCTGCATATTCTCAAGACATCGGTCCGGTAGACCGCCTCCATCTTCCTTCTGTACGATTTCGTTTTTATGGCACTTGCCCATATTTGGGAGCCGTAATCGACGTTGCAACTCTTGCTAAGAGCAGTCTCTTATTCTGTTTAGGTCCTCCAATATTTGGCATGATCCTTGCCAGGGCAGCTGTTATTCTTACTGCCTTCTCAGCTGCATGTTGCAGGTGTTGCTTAAAAGTCAACATTGCATCTATAGTAACGCCAAGGTACTTCAGTTCTGATTTGGAAACTACAACGTGATCGCCCGTGCTGCAATACTTCGGTCTTTTCCTCTGCTAGTTTTAGATCCATGCTTACTAGCCAGTCCTGTACCATCCCGATAGCTCCCACTCCTCATGAAATTTGGTCACTACGAGTACAACGATCGCTATGTCGTCTGCGAAGCCAATTATTTTCGATGACCTCAGGATTCGAAGTCTGAGGACGTCATCGTACATTAGATTCCACAATTGTGGACCTAGTACGGCGCCTTGGGGGACACCGCCTGCGACGTTTCTCGTATACTGCCTCATTCCGTCGTCGATGCAATAGTACAGTATTCTATTTCTAAAATAGGCCGCCATTATTTTCTGCATGTAGTCCGGTACTCTTTTGGCGGTAAATGCTCGCAGAATATTACTCCAGTTTGCGGTGTTGAAGGCGTTTTTATCATCCAGCGTTATGATTGCGCCCTTCCATCGACTTCCTTCGATGGCTTTGTTCGCTGTATTTACGTCGATGGTATCAATTGTAGAAAGTGCCTTACGGAAGCCATATGCGCTTATTATGCGCTCCAGTATGTTGGCCATGGTGTTCAGCATGCATAGATCCTGCGATGGTTTATTAGCTTTTGCTAAGAGGACAAGTCTTTGCTACTTCCTCTGAGCGGATAATACTCGTACTTCTTCCTTGAGGCAGGCGTTGTACTAGTATACGTCTGTAAAGATGAAATCCGTGACTGTTAAGTCCAATCCGGGACGGATGGTCCATTTCCATTTCCATTTTAGGATACACCTAACCTTCCTCAAATCAAATCACTTTGTCCCCTCTCTAGCTCACTTACGTCATTGTTCTCTCCTCAAGGTTACAATTCTTCTATTGAAACTTCCGACTTGTCCCAAATATGTTCCACAAAATATCTGTGACCCCATAAACCTACTTTGACTTGAAAATTGAATTAGCTGAGAAATACCAGAGCGCACATTCCCACTGTGAGAATTCCAGTTTCAATGGAAAAGCCTTGTCATGTCGCAACGTAGCTTCGCTACCGGTACCAGTGGCAACGGCGGCACCTGTGTGAGTGTGAAGGTGCCATAACCAACGCTTCCCTTCAATTAGTCAGACTGCGTGTGCGGTAGTTGACTCATCGTGAATCTAATTAAGCCGTTTATATTTTTATGATCGGCTATCACAAGTGGAACTGGTCAAGAGCGATGCACAGCGCTACCGACACCATAAATGGTGCACAACAATGGTCCCGCGCACAACTGCCATGCAATAGCGGCCGCCACCGTCGGTCGGTTGTACACAAAAGACGGGCAGGCAAGTGGAGTTTTATGATGGCCATTATGATGCAGACGGGTGACATCGCACTTCGCCGCGCCTTTGTTCGTCGCCGACAGTTTTCCCAGTACGGGGGCTATCACACACACAATGACCATTGTGTGTACGTCTGTCACCTACATCGAAGGTCGCTGGGTGGTCATCCAATTAACAGTTCCTGGGAATGGATGGGATTTCAATGCAGATTCCCATCCCGACCGTACTGTGTAGCATATCTACTTCGTTTTGAGTGCTAACAGGACATAATGGTTTCTTCTTGCAGTTATACAAATAACCGAGATCTTAAGTCACCCCAAGGCGCACCCAGTTCCGACATCCACCCCAACATCCGCAGCGAACAAGGCAACGACGCAGCACCAACAGCTGGAGGAGCTACAAACTTTTGTCCTGCAAAATCGAAAACACGATAAGCTACACAGCATCTTCTTGTGTGTACTTTTTTGTGGGCGGCAAGGAGCATCGCATGGACGAACGAACAAACGAACGTTTGCAAACAACACACAACACAGAGCCGGATGTGCTTTCCGCCTGTCTGTGGCGGCAATGATAATGTTGAGGCCGTGTTTTGTTGGGGGCACTACAGCAGAAGAATAATGCAGACTACTTATTCTTTCCTAATCTTATCTCGTGTGCGAGGGAAGAGCAGGTCCTTGGCGAACAACCACGACACAACACCTTATCCTCTTGCGCTCTTGGGGTGTTGGAGACATCATTAAGTCCGCCAGCGTTCCGGTAGAAAATGAGAGTTCTTTGGCTTCCATTTAGTGGTTCTTTAGTTGGTTGGTTGTCTGGTGGTTGGTGGCTGTTGGCTGCCCGGGTCCTAGATAAAAATGATGAACGTCTTGAGTAATGAGGTCGCCTTAAAGTGGCGAGACATATTTCGTCCTTCAGATACCATTTAGAGGTATTGCGTATACATGGTGTCTCTGTGTGCAGTGGAACCACCAGACAAGGAGCTTTGAATTATTTCGCAAGCTTACAATGAATAATTTACTCATATCCTTTAAAATGAGTCGATGAGTGGATATGCAAAGTGGATGTCGTAAATGTGACAGGGGTGACAGTAAGTAAGGAAAGATATGCAGACTAAAGTTGGTTTGTATACAGATATTTGTGTTTCCCAAAAATTCTTAGAATAATTTAGTGACCGGATATTTGTACTGACTGTGGGGAAGAGGAGTTAAAATATCCTTTATCGCATGGTGTCGTTAGGTCGGCAAAAAAGCATCTAAGTGAAGTTCGGCTTTTAACTTGATGCCTAAAAAATGTACATGAGTAAGAAATGAATGCTCAAAACACTAACTTGGAATGCAAACGGACTCTTACACAAACTTGAGGAGTTAAAGGTATCCTTACGAGAAAACGATATTGATGTATGCTTGTTGTCGGAAACCCATATGAAGAAGGAATGGCTATAGTCCGGTCACGTTTGTCACCCATCTGAAAAGGCGAGAGGCGGATAACCTTTGTACATAGAAGCCGACCATTTGGAAGACCTAAGAATAAAGCTTGAAGTATGCAAGTAAGCACGGTATGCGTACAAAATAGACCTAACTTCTTTACCATCTCATCTATCTATTGTCCACTGCGATGCTCGATTGAAAAAAGTATTTTTACAAATATGTTCAACACTCTCAGACCGAATTTCATTATTGGCGGCGATTTTAATGCGAAAGGTGTGTTTCGCATTAAAAGGTTAAAGATGCATCTCGTATAAGGTAGATAGAAGTAAAACGGGTATGGAGTACTGTTCGACGGATAAATCGATATACTGGCCGGATTATATCGCGAAAATACCTGATCTAATCGATTTTTTTATTGTAAAAGGAATATTTACACATTTCATCAAAGTTGAAGTTAGCTTTGAACTTAATTATTGTATTAGTCAATTGCTACCAACTCTGAAGAGAATTTTCACCTCCAGATTGGCACTGGCATATATACTACTCTCTCGCCGAGAGCTTCAGGCCTATTAGTCTGACGTCCTTCCTACTGAAATGGAAAGACTAGTTGAGCTACATGTCCGCAAAGTTGCTTTGAGGGTACATCTTCTGTCAGAGATGTATCATGCCTATCAACGCGGAAAATCCTGCGAGACTGCGCTTCAAAACCTGGTCAGCACAATAAAATGTGCGCTTGACAGGAAAGAATGCGCGATAGGCGTTTTGATAGACATTGAAGGTGTCTTTGACAATGCGACTTTTGACAGCATGAGAATCACTAGTGTTGTGGATCAAAGCAATGCTGGTGAACAGAACATTGACTGTAGATGCATTGTGGCCGGTGTGTTATGGCAGGTGTAAATAGGGGCTGCCCACAAGGCGGTGTTCTGTCTCCGCTGCTTTGGTGCATGCTGGTTGACTCCCTGTTGAACACACTCAGTAGTTCTAACGTCTACGCTCAAGCATATACAAATGTCGGATCGTGCCTAGCTCTAAGGTGCAGATGGCCCTAGACGCAATCGACGATTGGTGCGCTAGGAATGGGCTTTCAGTTAATCCTCTCAAAACCGAGGTGGTTCTCTTTACGAGAAGGAGTAAATTGACTGGTCTGACTCAGCCAGTGCTAAAAGTCGTCACTATCCAACTCTCCAAGGAAGTCAAATATTTAGGAGTAATCTTAGATAGAAGTCGAGCTGAAAACTTCCAAAGCTCTGTCAGTCTTTCGGCAATGCAAAGGTGTTTTCGGCAAGACATGGGGCTTGTTGCCAAGGAAAGTCCTTTGGTTATCCATTGCAATGATAAGACCCTTCCTATCATATTGTTGTTCCACAGTTGTTTGGTGGAATAAGCTCTCACGTAAATACGTTACAGCTGCTTTCGCCAAACTCCAAAGAAGGGTCTGTCTTGGCTGCTGAAGTTTTCCCCAGTATGCCTGGCTCTGCTCTAGACAATGAGCGCTGCGCTTTAACTGGAATACGTGTCGAGTCAATGAGAAGTAGGGTTTTTGAGGAATAAAATCGTATCCCTGATCACCGTTCAGAAGCAAGCATTCAACCAATTACTGACGTCTTGATGCCTCGCAAGTCTTTGTTAAGTAACGATGATAATCTTGCAGAGAATTTCGAAAAACAAAGTTCTGAATGTATATTTTTGTTCGCACGACTAAGAGTTTTTGAGTTATTGGCACTCAAAACGATATTACTCTGCAATACTTCAGTTCTGCACGGGCTTCACTTCAGAAGCTCAAACAGCAAGAAATAGAGGCACGACTGGGTCGCATGTACTTGCTCCATTACGTGCTGTTCGTTCGTAAATTGTTCAGAATTCAAATTTATGGAACGTCGAAAACAGGAGACAAAATATGAATTTTTTTGAAAAACGCACTAAAAAGGCTAAACATGTTCCCGCGTATGTCTAAAGTGACTAAGATATCAATTTTGAACAAAATTGTCTGAGGCGTAACCGAGATATGGTCAATTAGTTACTTGATTTTCATTTTCATTAATTTTGTGTTTTATGGATGGAATATAGCATCGGTTAAATGGCCGCCACGGGAGTTTTTGCGTACTTCGATTTTTATGAGATAATTTTCGATAACTTTTCGGCACATTTCTGTCTGTATTGCGGCCATAACTTCACCGATGTTGGTTTGTTGCTCTAAATTTTGGAGATTGTCTGCATAGACAGGCTCTTTCACAAAAATAGCACAATCGATGTCGTCAAAAAAGTTGGTTATTATTTGACCATAGCGCAGTGAATTCACCGTAACAGTAACGACTTCATCTTTTTCAAAAAAAAATACGGCCCTATCACGTAGCCGGTCCACAGCGTGCACCAAACTGTCACCCGTTGTAGATGCAATGCCATCTCAACGATCACATTTGGATCCTCAGAATCCCAAATTCTGCAATTCTGTTTGTTTACGTAGCCGCCGAGCGAGAAATTGGCCTCATAGCTGAAGAAGATTGTCAACTTAAAGACACACATACGAGTAATATATTATTTTTGTAGTAAGATGCAACAATTTTAATGCATTGAGCGATGGTTAAACGATCCATATTGTAAAATGGCAAGAAAAGAAGTAACTATCTTTCACTGTGAGTGACAGATGGATTTGACAGATGACATATGGCAGGGATTAGAAATCTCAGCATTGAAATGAATAACCCTTTATCTTTGAAATCCTTGGAAATTCAGCTTTAATTTAATATGTCGCACGATGGAGTATTCTCCGTGCAGGGACGGATTAAGAATATCACTGCAGCGCCCTCCACAAATACATAGCGCTTGTCGTAGAAGGCGACTAAGGGGAAAATCACATCTAGCAAATTTTTTTTAAAATATCTAGGTGAACCTAGCGACACATATACCATCTTAAAACTATCCCGTAAGTGTGCATGCGAATCCGTGGGTTGACACGACTGGAGATCACCAGTGTTGTAATAGTAAGATCAAACATAAATCAAAAATCAGGAGCATGCACGTGCCAAAATCAAAAAAAATGCTTAAACCCTAGCATTATAGAAAAGTACGCTAAAAAGAAAGCAGTACCCCACCAGGCACTACCAATGCTACGCATGGTTGTGATCCTGGGACGAGCAGACATGCTCGGGTCAGAGCTATTCGGTTTCCAGGGGATAGTAAATTAATGCAACGGCTTAAGCAAGTTGGAACCTTGGCAGTATGAGCGGTCGCAGCTACGAGCTTGAAGAAATTATGATTAGAAGGCGAGTGGAGCTCTTGTGTGTACAAGAAACGAAATGGCGAAACACCGGGAATCGGGCGCGTTTCTTGGACATTAAGACAAAAGCTTACAAGATGTTCTACTATGGATCAGAGCAAATTAAAATCGGAATTGCTAACATCCTCGCGGCAAAGGTTTGTTTGGCAACATCTTGACCATTTCAAAGACCAGTGACGGTTTGATGTCTCTCAAATTGGTGATACAGGGTGAGGTGTGGGATATTGTAAGCGTATATGCTCCCCAAGTCGGATGCGAACAGAGAGAAAAAGGTGCATTCTGGCTGGATTTTCATAACCTCATCAAAAACATCCCAAAGGAAGAGCTTTTGTTTGTTGGAGATTTGAACGTACATGTCGGGGAAACAAATGAAGACTATGAAGACTGCCATGAAGGACTGGGGTACGGCACCAGGAATCCTGCAGGTGAAGACATCCTAAGCATGTGCAAGTCATACGGACTTAAGGTGCTAAATACCATGTTCGTCAAACAAAGCCAGCACCTGACGGAAATGAAACCCAGATTGACTACCATTTGGTAGCCAGTTTTATGAAGCCCCGGATTAAAGATTGCAAACTGATCCTGGGAGCGGCAATCGCCCAGCAACACTGTCTACCCTTACAGAAATTTTTATGGAAACGGGGAAGAAAAGAAATAAGCAAACAAAGGTGGCTAAGAAAATCAATTGGTACAAGCTGGGCAAAGGAAAATGTGAAGCTATTACAAGCATGACAAATTACCTCTTTACCATCATCGATGAGGTAGAATCAAAAGAAGAGAGCCAAATCACTGCTTGGAACGTCCAAAGGCCCCTGCCAACACGCGAAAGAAACAAGGTGGTGAACAGATGACTACCTTGGGATGCAGGAAGGGTTGTGATCCTTCTACTCCGGATCATAACCTCGCCGTAGGGAAAGAAGAAGAAGTCGCATGCTGAGGTGTAAAAATATTTATTTCTTTTTCTTGTGGCGCATTATGTCCCCAAAAGTCCCAAACTAAATATATTTTATTGCCCTAATTATTGTTGGTCCACCACGTACACCATTCTGGTATGGAACACTAAAAAAAAAGATTAGAGGATGTTCTTTTGGTCTTGTTCTTCGATCTCCTTAAGGTGGGAGACTTTCCTCTTTCTATGCAATTATTTCCCCTAAAAGCATATTGTATGCCTCCATTGTGTGCACTTGTTCTACTTATCATGCTTTTGTGTGATAAGTTTTTAAAACCATTGTCTGTTGTCTATTTTCGTGTCCTGAAAGTTATGCCGAGAAATAATGTCCCAAAGTTTTATTTCTTATTAAGCACACCTACATGAAATGAATGCGGGTGCATGCAGGATTTTTCTTAAATAGAGGTCGCTACTTCGAGATATAGTACAGTATGTTCCAACTTTCACCATTATGGAGTTATACTGGTTTTTATGTCTTTTCTTATCAACGTCTTCTTAAATTTTGATGTGAATTTTAATGGTACCATCCCTTTCAGGTCGTTCTGGGAGGAAGATTTATTTGCAGAAGATAAGTCTGCGTGGACAGTTTAAAAACCAACTACGGGGTAGGTGGAGGTGTTTTCTGTGAAAGGCTTAATCTTAGCCTCTCCTTCCTTCTTTTAAATCAGTGTAGCGTGCTCCAGATGGATATAGTGGCGATTAAGGAAGTCTTATCCTGGGTAAAGAAAAATGTCATATCAACGACCGATATACGCATCTTTTCGGATAGCCAGGCAGCAATGAAGTTCTTGGAATCGTGTTCCCTAAACTCATTTAGGGCCTTAAATTACCAATCGTCTCTCGTAGAGAGTTTAATATTTACCTTTGCTGGATGCCAGAGCATAGGTATATCGCAGAGTACTGTAAGGCTGATGAACTTGCCAGATATGGATCTACCATACCCATCCTTCTGGATAATGGTACCGATCTCTACATGAAAACTCAAATTAAAGTTGGATGCAATCGAATAAAGGAATCTTAGGTGGACGCATGTTGCAAGGTATCTAGCAACAAAGCAAATTTAGCCTAAGCTGTATCGGAAACGCTCTAAAATTATGTTTTCTCTCAACAGAATACATATTAGCACCACGAAAGATGTCATTACTAGGCACTGTCTAATAAGCAAGCATACTACAAGGCTTTGCTTTTACTTAAATGTTTTCTGTAGAAGCTGCATGGACGAGGAGAGGGAGGAAACTATTTTCCACTTCCTTTGTTCATGTCCAGCACTCTCCCACAAAAGAAAACTTTACTTAATAGCTTTCTATTTCAATGACTTAAGCGATCTTCCAAAAGAAATCTCTCATCATCCATGTGGTATCACAACGGACCTATCACTGGTCTATGTGTGTTGGCGTCTTTAGGTTGCAGCCACTTTAACCTAACCTAACCTACTACCGTCTTCGTAATGTGGCTCTATTTATCTATAAAGCTGTTACTCTACGCTGGCGATATTGTTATACTTGCGAAAAGTCCAGACATGATGCAAATCATGATTAACAAGCTTCAACAATACTGTCACATGTGGAATCTTCAACTCAATACCAGCAAATCTAAAATTATGATTTTTCGGAACGGATTGAGTTGATACATGAGGACTAGAGAAAGTCAAAGAAGTATGGAGTTCTGGTTACCCCCCACTTTTATTTTTTTTTATTTTTTTATAATTTGCACGTGTGAAAGGGGATATGAAGACCCTTATACTATTTTTTTTAGGACACGGGCGTTTTGTGGAAAGGGGAAGAGACAGAGAGAAAGACAAATTGGTGTAGTTGGTTTGAAACTTAGGTAACGTCCAGATAATTGGGAAGAATTTTTGTTTTCCTTTTATTGTCGTTGCTTATGATTCACAGTATTTTTTTCCGTCCTCCTGATGTCATCATCACGATCAAGTTGCATTTTAGCCATATGACCACCCTACTGTCAGTGTTATGTCTTTGCAGTAGAGTTGACTTAAGCTTTTCGCAATTGATCTTACAAAATAAATAGATGATGAGTAGATGGTTTCGAAACGTTAACCTTCGGCGTGACAAGTGATGATGTTACTACTACACCATGGCCACCCTCAAATAGTTTAAAAAGCACCTCCAGGAGAAGCTAAGGGTATCGAAACGCACAATCAATTGTAGCTGGAAAGGTGTCTTAAGCAAAAAGAATATTGCGCCGAGTACAAAGTGAATAATTTTCGAAGCAGTCATGAGATCAATAATGTGTTACGCGGGCACAAGTGTGGGGAATTTGGGAATTTGAAGAGGTTGAAAAACTTCTAAAATACTTCCTTAAGAAAATGTTCGGACTACCAGAAAATACACCGACATACAGGCTGCACTTAAAAACTGGACTACCACTTAGATTACATTTTCAGTACATTTCGAAAATAATATCACAACCAAGTCATCGTCTTCCCCATAAAATAAAAAAGCTATGCATCTTAAAACTATGAATCTTCATTTCTTTGGTGAATGGGCAAGGCTGAGTCGTGAGCATAATATCCCCCTGAAGGAAAATCTTGTCAATGGAGCTTCCTCGGGAAATGCGCTACAAGAGCTACTTATTAAGATCGAGGGATCTACACGGGAGATATTTAGGATACAAGCCCAACAAAGTCGAGCAAGAAACACATAGAAAGTCCTTCATGACATGGATTTGATGTAATTTCAACAATATTCACAACGAGGGGTGAAATGTTACACTTGAACTGCCTGCAGCATAGATCTGATAGGAGTGATAATTGTACGCATGGAACTAGAGAAGTCATCCTGCATTTTATTGGAACCTGCCCTATACTGAGATCAATTAGTAGTTACAATACTCTCTCTTCGGATGAAGTCATTCGCTTTTTAAATGGAGGAAACTGGGCCAATCTGTACAATTTAAACTTTTTAACACAATTTGCCAATCACTTTAAATGAAATAATAACTATTGAAACTTTCTCTTTCGGCTGACGGCAGAATCCAATGCTTATTGTAAATTTTGTAATAATTGAATTTTTCTTTCGCATTAATAAAAAACTACTACTACTACTCGTACTAATGTGGCTCTATCTTCACCACATCGGAACAAAATTCTAAAACATTTTGAAATACGAGGGCAAGGTGAAAGTTCTCGGCCTGACGCAGAGATGGCGTTCGAATCAGCAAAAGTTTATGTTTCCTGCCTGGGTGCACTTCTCTTTAGTTCTTATGATAAGTTTCAACTTGTTCTCTCAAGTAGTTTCTTTACACTAATTTTTGAAGTAGACGTCTTGTGTGTTTTTTGTTAAAATGGATAAACTTGAATATCGTGCGGTGATAAAATTCTTCATTTTGGATGGGAAATTCATCCAAAGTTGACAAAAGTTTACGGGGACTCTGCTCCTTCCATGTCAACCGTAAAAAGTGGGCAGCTGAATTTAAAAGTGGTCGAACGTCCCTCGAAGTTGACCCACGCGAAGGACGGCCAAAGACCGCAATCACATCCGAAACCATCGAAAAGTGCATGACATCGTGTTGGACGATAGGCGAGTGAAAGTGAGTGAGATAGCTGAGGCTGTGTGTATATCGGAAGAGAAGGTGCGAAACAACTTGCACAAAAACTTAGGGATGCGAAAGCTCTAAGCAAGATGAGTGCCGCATTTGCTGAATGCCGATCAAAAGCAAATGCGCAAACAATTTTCGCGGCAATCTTTGGACCGATTCAATAGGGTTCCGACCTATTTTGTGCGGCGATTTCTCACCATGGATAAGACATGGGTCCACCACTACACGCCAGAAACGAACCAGCAGTCGAAGCAGTGGGTGGAAGCAGGTTGGTTCAGCGCCAAAGAAGCGGAAAGGTCATGGCCAGTGTGTTTTGGGATGGGAAACGGTTCCTGTTAATTGATTACCTTGAGAAAGGCAGAACAATTACAGGCGAATATTACTCCAACCTTCTTGACCAGCTGGTTGCAAAAATTCGCGAGATGAGGTGCGTTGGCGATGGGAAAACTGCGGGATTTGAGGTACGATTTGCTCAGCCATCCCCCCTACTCATGTCAGACTTCCATCTGTTCCCAAACTTGAAGAAATTTGTTTCTAGGAAGCACTTTGCATCCAATGCAGAAGTTGAGAGGGCCGTAGATGAATATTTTCACAGCCTTCCAGACTCTCACTTCCGAGAAGGAATATTGATGTTGGAGAAACGCTGGACCGAAGTGTGTTGAAGTCAAGGGAGATTATGTAGAAAAATAAAATAATTTTTTAACTGAAAATCGCAGTCTTTCATTGTCAGGCCGAGAACTTTTCACCTTGCCCTCGTACACTTCTCTAATCTCTAATTTAAAAGTTCATTTTGTGTGCTGTCTTTTGCTGTCCACCGCTAGCACTGGAACACGCAACGTACGGGGCACAAGAAAACATTACTCTACTCGTACACCATGGACAACCTTTTCCCATTTTATACGCGCATATACTCGCTACAAAAAAGCGGAAAAATTAATTACTCACCACTTACACACCCATGGGATTTTTTAAAGACCAATCATTTAAGTTTGATGGCAAGAGATTATCTAACAAAGTGCCTTTCTAATGCTTTCCCCGAAGAGGATTGCATCAATTCGGTAGTTCCCAAAAGTTTTCCATTATCGAATGCATCTCGTTCTGCTTTTCATTTGCTACCATCACTCGATCAACGCCGCAAGACTCCAAGTTACCCGATATTTCATTCAAATCTGAAGCTGCCTCAAGATTAGAAACAATTTATTAATGAACACTACGGCAATTAATTTGTTTTCCATTCTCCCGATCCAAAATCAATTAATAAACTAATGATGGCAACAATGACTATTAGGTCTCCACTTCAACCTCATTAAAGGAATCATTCACAAATGACTTAAAAAAATTGATGTGCTACCCAAATTAATCAGCAATCATTCCTCAATCTTGCATAATTAACTCCCTGCTGCGTTGACTATTTTCTTAGCGCGCCATCAATTTTCGTATTTAAATTCCACTCCGAGTATACCACGTGGTACACAAGAAATTCGAAAAAAATTCCGCCCTCACTCCAAAGCCGATTCGCGTGAAACCATTTGCCTATAGATTGCCAAAGGAAGTACCCCATCGCAGCACTTGAAAGTGAGCCCAAGAATTGAGTTTAGAATTCCAAAGGCACACAGATGAGGTTACAAAGTGCACAGAAGCACAAAAGGAGTTCACATCCTTTACATTATTTTGCATGCCACCCACTAAACACTAAACACACCCCATAGCACAGCGCACCCAAGGAGTATCGAATTAATTCATTGACATTGTGTTACACAAAGTTGCTTGCGAGGAGGGTGGCACGCACACTCTTGTATCTAGGCGGGTTCAGATAATTTGGCTCGTTGTTGTCATCGTCGTCGTCGTCGTCGTCGTCGTTGTTGTCGGTCGTTGAGAATCCCTGGCACGCTAACCCTTTGAAATTTATATCCTTGATCCGAGTTTTCTGGTGAAATATACATGCAAAACCCATCGCCACCACGCCAAAGTCTGAGGCGAGAAAGACTCAACTTGTGGAAGCGATGCATGCTAATGTGCTAATGACAAGGAGCAGAGACTCCTGCCATTGCCACTGCCACCTAACCTCTGGCTTTGATTAACCGGAGATGATGTTCAGAGTTTTCAATGAGATGCCAAGGAGTTTCATTTCGTTGTCAAGCAGATGAGTGTATCACTTAGGAGGAGTTCGTCTTCACCTCATCCACCACGGAGTGCAGCAGTTGCGTCACATTGAAGTCATCTCTGGGAATTTGATTGATTTCATTCGACGAATAAACGGACAGATAAAGACTCATTGAACTGTGAATGAGGGGATGGGGTCATGCGTGAGAGATGGATTTCCATTTAATTCGCTGTGACATATTCCCAGCGACCTCCTCTGGCTGGGAAAATGAGGAAAATTCCCGATAACTGATGAGAGGTCCAATTATTAATCAACCGAAGGGTCTTTGGGATCTGAGACAGAGGTCTCGAAGATTAGGTGGTGGTTTAGAGTGGTGACGATGGCTTCTTAAGTGGTTTAATGTGTTTGGAGTTTTTTTTTTTTTGTCTTGTCTTTCAGTGGAATGGACAGATGGAGATTGACTGAGTGACAGTTGATGTTATGTAGAATGTGTCATCAAGTAGGGACAGGGTTTCAACGCGGAGACGATGGGCACATAAATCTTTATGAATCTTCAAGTAGCTCACTGACGCCTATTCAGATGGTCGTACGTGACTGTGAATTCTTTAAGTCGCACATACTCGTAGTACTGGTTAAATGACGGAAGATAAACAACAATTTCGCTATGCGATGGTAGCGATAAATTGTGGTTAGCTATTGTAATGTGGATCTATGAGTTTGACATTTGGCATTTGATGTTTGGGCTGCAAATTGGATCGACGATGAGTTGTATGGAAAGACAAACTAAACTAAATTAGAACTGAGAGTTATTAGATATGAAATATAATAGATGTCGTCCAGCATCAGTAAAACTCACATTACAGAGAAAAGCAACTCGATGTCGACTTATGTACATAAATTTGCAATTACAGATTGCTTTTTTTTTTTAGAAATTTGAGATAAAATGAGGAGGGAGGGATAGCTCGATACTCCTGTTGCGAGCAAATCACTTCTCATCGGATGCATCTCATCCACAACGTAAAAATTCGGAGTCTTCCACACGGCTCTGAATGGTAACATTCCACCTCTATAGCCAATCTTATGTCCGCGCAACAATGCTGAAAGGGTGTCCAGGCTACTGCAGCGTAGGCATGCTAGACTAAGCTCGTTCTTAAATTACAAATTACATGCCTGTAGTGAGTTGTCGTTCCTACTTAGAGGTAAGAATTGACACCTGAAATGTCTTCTTTCAGCGCTGTTGCCATCTTTGGTGTTAAAATGTAGTTCAGCACCCCTGGGTATACCCACGTCTACGTTTGTAATAAGACTTAAGGCTCAACCATAATCAACATTGGGAAACACAAGCTAATGTCATAACTGAACGAAATGCTTCCCTATGTTCCGTCAATTCCAACCGATGATCATAATACTTTTGCCTGCATACCTACCTGTCAAATCTATCTTTGCCAGTTTCTTTTGAAAGATAGCTCATGCCCTTTCTGTTTTAATTTTATTAAAATAAAAGGCATCTCTTTTATCGAAAAGGCACTTATTTTTGCAAACTTCGTAGTCTGACATTTTGTTTGGAAAATTTTCATAACAAACGTGACAACTGTCAGGTTGACATATGCAATGAGCGACTGAGACCGCTCTCTCTTATGTTCGCACATGTTTGCAAAAGTGAAAGAACATTTAACGAATCGACGCTGGGCTTGTTATGTGTTGGATGATAAGATTGTGAGTATTCGTGGGTTTACGAGTACACATTAGGGTATATGCAGGCGAATGTTGATTATGTTTCTCACTTTAGTAACTGCATTTTTGAAACTCAAGCTTATAATTAATGCTTGCTTTAAACAAAGTTATGTCCAACATCACTGGAAGATAGCAGAAATTATTGTTATACCCAAACAAGGTAAGCCTATACCAGAAGTTACCTCATATAGGACAATCTCGCTTTTACCGATATTATCGAAACTTTACATAAGTTCGGGTTTAGAAATAGACACTCGACGATAGACCAAGTGCATCGTATAACTAATGTTATAGAAAAGGCACAGGGAGGAAAACAAATTTGTTCTGGCTTTTGATAAAGTTTGGCATAAGGGTTTAGAGTACAAACTTCATAGGGACCTACTATGAGATACTTAAATCTTATATATCAGATAGATTCTTTAGAGTTCGCTATGGTTCAGCGTACTCTGAACTTAAAGGAATACAAGCAGGTGTTCCACAGGGAAGTGTTCTAGGACCCACCCTATACTTATTATACACTACTTTGGGTTGGAAACCCTACTGTGTCTTTCGAGGTTTTCACCTTCATTAACAAACAAAAAAAAAAAAAACTTTAGTAACGGGCTATTCATTTCAAAGTTGGAATTTTACATCCCTGCCATATGGCATCTGTCAAATCAATCTGTCATCTAGGTAGTAAGGTCTTTCTTTGCCATATGGATCGTTTAAATACCGCTCAACGCATTAAAATTGTTGTATCTTACTACAAAAATAATAGTTCTGTAATATCTGTGTATTTGCAAGGTGACACCGATTTTTCGAACAAAATTTCTTCAGCTATGAGGCTAATTTTACGCTCGGCGGCTGCGTTAATAAACAAAAATGCAGAATTTGGGTTTCTGAGAATCCAAATCTGCTCGTTGATAGGCCATTGGATCCGCCAAGGGTGAAAGTTTGGTGAGCACTATTGACCGGCGGCATGATCGGGCCGAATTTTTTCGAAAACGAACTGTTACGGTAAATTATCTGCAATGTGGTCAAATGATAAGCAACTTTTTTCGGCCTGCGATTGTAACTACACGTGGTTTCAACACGATGGGGCTACTTGCCACACAATACAGGTAAATTTGGCTCTATTGAACGTAGAGTTATCCGGTAGTTTAATTTCGAGAATTGGCAATATCAATTGGACATCAACGTCATATGATCTGACCTCGATGAATTTCTTTTTTTGGGCCTGTGCTAAAGATCGTATCTTTGCACACAGTCCCCAGACATTGGGGTACTTAAAAACCAACATCCGTGAAATTAAGGCCGCAATACCGCCAGAAATGTGCCGAATTGTCATCGAAAATTACTTCACCTGAATCGAAGTTTGCAAAAACTCCTGTGGAGGCCATTTAACCGATATTATTATAAAGAGTGGTTAAATTTTAAGGGCCGATGTTGAATGTGAACCACACCTAAACGTCAAGTTTTTTTCTGCATTTTATTTGACATTTCTCAATTTCAGACTAACTCAATTTGAACCATGGAAAGATACACAATCGAGCAATGCGTTAAAGTTATTCAGACTTATTATGAAAATGGGCGTTCAAATCAAAATGCATATCGTGCATTTCGTGATTCTTTCGGTCAATTTAATCGTCCAAAAGTGCGTACAATCGGAAAAATCGTGCAAAAGTTTGTGCAAACCGGGTCTGTAGGAGATGTGAAAACACCAGTGCATGCTCGTACAGCTCGTACTGCAGAAAATATTGCTGCTGTTCGCGATAGTGTGGCTGAAGAGCCGTCCACCTCAACTCGTCGTCGTGCCCAACAATTGCACCTCTCATGCTCGTCGTTGATGAACATTATGCATAAAGACTTGCATTTACGCGCTTACAAAGTGCAATTGACTCAAGAACTAAAGCCTCTTGACCATTTCAAGCGTCGTCAATGGTCACAATGGTGGCAAGAAATGGCAACAGTGGGTGATCAATTTTCGAAGAAAATCATCTTCAGTGATGAGGCACATTTTCACCTCAGTGGATTCGTCAATAAGCAGAATTGCCGCATTTGGGCGAATGATAATCCAAGAGTGATTGTCGAAAAACCAATGCACCTACAAAGAGTGACTGTTTGGTGCGGTTTATGGGCTGGCGGCATCATCGGGCCGTATTTTTTCCAAAATGAGGCCGGTCAGGCAGTTACTGTGAATGGTGTTCGCTATCGTGAGATGATAACGAACTTTTTATGGCCCGAATTGGAAGATATGGATGTGGACGATATGTGGTTTCAACAGGATGGTGCCACTTGCCACACAGCTAACGAAACAATGGCTCTTTTGCGCGACAAATTCAATGGCCGTGTTATCTCACGTGGTGGCGATGTCAATTGGCCGCCAAGATCATGTGATTTGACACCGTTGGACTTCTTTCTTTGGGGTTATTTGAAAGAAAATGTGTACGTCGATAAGCCAGCAACAATTCAAGAGCTAAAGGATGAGATAATTCGGCACATTAACGGCATAGAACCTCAATTATGCCTCAGCGTCATCGAAAATTTGGACCATCGGATGGAGGTGTGCCGCCGAGGTCGCGGGGGACATTTGGCCGATATTTTGTTCCATACATAATTGAACCATACCAATATTATCATAATAAAAAGAAATGACAGTAATTTCCTAAATAAATTGTGTTTTATTCAAAATCAACATCGGCCCTTAAAACTTAACCACCCTTTATATTCCATACGTAGAGTCCAAAATATCTTCAATACTTTTTATTTTCCTTAAAATTAAAATCCTAAAGCACAAAATGAATAACCTCGTACAATGTGACTCACAATCGCGATCGTGCTCACACTTTATGACTGCTCCCCCAACGACTTGAAAATTAATAGTGATAAGGAAACGTTTTCGGAGTAGTCTTTGCCTACTAAAATTTTCACGCGAAGTAGTTCGCATTACTTTTAAAATTGGTATCGATCTTGTATCTTACGAATTCAATCTATATCTTGTTTGATTTTTTCCCGTGACTATAAGTTCTGCATTTCAGTGCGGGGTCCCGGTTTCCGTAAGTATGCTACATACGAATGTACATAATGTCCACAAAAGCATTAATTATGTCTTCTTCATTCTTCGTGATCATCATAGAAACTATCAGATCCTCAATATAACGAATTAATGCATTAACTCCTCAATTTTGGAAATTAAATATTAATTACCTTCGACAAGGACAACATATGCATGTGGAACCTCCCCCTACTTTTAAAAATAGTCAACAACAACTAATTATCCTCAACACACCTGGTCCCAAAAAACTAACCGAAAACAACATCAGAAATGAAAAAATATCTCTAAAACACAAGAACTTGCTTAGCGTTTCAAGAATAAGAGCTCGTAAATCGTCATCCGCCATCATAAATCAACTGTCAACTGTCAAATCGAAAACCCATTTAATATGCATCGCTAACCTATCGACAATAGTGTGACTGCTCTAATGCATCAGCTGGTGCAATAAATGAATCGAATGCACACCTCATTATCAAAATGTTAAAAAAAGACCGAAAAAAAAAACCGTCAGACCAACATCGTTTGACAATCGCGTGCAACGACACGAAAACAGTCGAGAAATGAAAATTCTATAAAGAACATAAAATCGTTCCGACCGCAACCAATTTGGTATCTGACGCGGGAAAAAGAGTGGAAAGAATGCCCCAGGAACCCTAATAATCATCCATTGTAATTCAATTCGATGCACCAAACACCGTGGCTGAGTTTTTTTTTTCCCCGATGTAATTAGTTGAATTTCTTCTTTACGTGCTATCAATTTATGACCCTCCTCAGGGATGCCCTACTCATTTTACAATTGTGTCAGTTTTCACAGAAACCGCGTTAGTTTTAGGATTTTTCGAAGGACATCTTAATTGTCCTAGGTGCTAAAACTATCAGCATTCCGTTAAAATGATCCTAGGCTAGGTGCTTATAGTGCAACATGATACTCGTACAGATACAGGGACTACCTGTGATTTTCGATTATATTCTGCGTGCGTGACCTTCCATCACAGCTGACACCTGTTTCACTGCTTTACGAGTATATCCTAGAATCATACGAGATCAAAGGAATTAAAAATTTAATTTTTCAATCTGTTGCAATCCCGCTCTACTCGTACGTATCCGTCACTCACAACAACAACTGGCAGCAACATCATGCGCTTTTATTAAAAAAAAAAAAAAAATATTCCTCTCTAGCGATGTGAAATATAAAGAAAAATTCAAAAAAAAAGAAGAAAACAAATTCAATCTCTGCCTTTCGATTAATCACAAACACAACCACGCCTCCTTTGTTGGCAGCTCGAGTTTGAGATATGCAGACCGGCAGCAACTACAACAGCACCAGCAATCTCAATTCATCTCTGATGAAAATTTCTCCCAAAAAAAGAAAAAAAAAACCCCCGAATCCCGAAAAGAAATGATGAAAGGAAGGAGCATATATGATACGTATACGCGGAGCACATATGGTGTATGACATCCCGGTACAGTGTGTTTACAAAGAGATATTACAGAATAGGAGGAATGTTTTAGCTCTCATAACAAGTTGTTAGCAAAAGTACGAGCACTTCAGAGTTTCAAAATCTAAGAAGAATCTGATGGCTTGGACTGTTTTGCTTTGTTTGTTTTCTTCTATTTGTACGATTAAATCTGTTCCTCTTCTTTCTAAAAACATTCTACATCTCGGGATTTCGCTAATATCTGCGTATATACCTGCTGCAATAATTGTTGTTGTGCTAGGGACAAGTTTCACATCACAAACCTTACAGATACTCTCATCTATAGAGGACTCTGCAAATTGCCAGGGACGGGGACGCAAAGAAAAAGTTTCAAAACCGAAACGAAACCGGTTTAGTGAAGTCATTTATTTTATGGCTTTTTAAAGGCTCAGCCATTACAAATGCATACGAAGGAGCTCTTCAACTAACCAACCACCTCTCTAATACGTAGTGTTGGGAACTGTCGAATGAATTCCAATATCTGTAGTTGGTAACTGAATGATTTTATTCTTTCATTTCATCATTCACTCAGAAAGAGGGAAATAAATTTAAAAAAAAAACTTCGAAAGCATATCAGTTTTTAGGATATTCGCAATCAAGACAAATTTTTATTAACTTCGGAAACCTAAGATCTCCTATGGAAACAATTGACCAATTTGACCATGAAGCGGGACAATTCATTGCTACAACGATGAGCGGTTTGTGGACTTCTGCAATACCAACCGCCTAGTCATTAGAGGTACGCTGTTTAAGCATAACACCTGCCATAAGATCAGTTGGGTCTCTACTGATAGGCAAAGAACATCCAACCAGATCGATCACATTGCGATCAGTCGCCGCTTTAGAAATTGTCTCCTGGACGTCCGTAACAGACGTGAAGCTGATATCGGACAAGAACGAGATCACCATCTTATGCTAGCTCATATACGCTTTCGTACTGCATCCGTCAACAACAACCGATCAAACTTGTTGAACATCACCAGGTTCAATACCTATAGGCTTAAGGTCCCCCAAGTGCGCAAACGATTTAGGGATCACCTTGCCTTAGAAGTGGAAGCAATCAGCAGCTCAATGCGGGAGAGCATGGATGATCACTGGAATGTTGTGAAAAATGCTTTTGTGAGCGGGGCAGGCACACCATCGCACATGGCTTTCGGCAGACACCTGGAGACGGATAGATGCGCATACAACAATAAAGGCTCGGCATGCAGCGGCCTCAGCAGTAGAGACAATCGAGTTAGAAACCCAGTATCGTACGAAGAAGAAAGAAGTGCAGCGTAGTGTGAGACGTGACAAACGTCAATATATCGACAAACTGGCTGAAGAAACAGCGAGCAGGTGCGATAGCAAGACTGTTTACAGCATCACCAAGGAGCTCATTGGTGGTCGAAACTCCAAACAACACCCAGTGAAGAGTCTGGACGGTAACCTCCTGATTTCGGATGAGGATCAGCTCAATAGATGGAGAGAACATTTTGCTTCAGTGCTAAATCACTTAGACGATGGCGATATGATCTCAAATTCGAATGAGTATTTCGAAGCAACAAATTCTCGAATACGCACGGCAACTCCCAGCAAAACAGAAATTAGGTCAGTAATCAAGTCCCTCAAGAAAAACAAAGCTGTGGGTATTGACGGCATCCCTGTCGAATTGTTTCAAGCGGCGCCAAACACATCAGCAGATCTGCTGCATCCGCTAATACAGAGAGCTTGGGATAGCGAACAATTTCCACAGGAGTGGAAAAGGGGATGACCATTAAGCTTCCGAAAAAGGGAAACTTGATGGAATGCGGAAACTGGAGAGGTAAATGTATTCTTCCATCTGTAGCCAAAATAATAGCAAAATAATTCTGGACCGAATTAAAGAGCATTTAGATTCTACTCTCGACGTCGAACAGGCAGGCTTTCGCGCTGGATCCTCCTGCATCGACCACTTTAACACCTTACGGATCATAATCGTATAATGCGTTGAGTACAGGTCTCCCCTACATCTGTTGTTTATCGACTTCGAGAAGGCTTTCGACAGCTTGAATCGAGATGCTATTTGGCTGGGAGGCACCCCGGAAAAACTTATTGCTATTATCAAGGCTACATGCAAGTTATGTATCAACACAGGCCCCTCCAACCGAGCCTACTATGTAAATAATACCACAATTTTTTGGATGTGGCGAATCCGATCGGTAAGTTGTGAGATATTGGACCGCCTCGGGCGGTAAGTGTTACGTCTTACACAACGGTAAGGTGTCAGAGGAATTTGGTGTCCAAAGTGGAGTACGTCAAGGATGCATTCTGTCACTACTATCGTTCTTGGTGGTTATCAGCGATGTACTCCGTGCAGTATTGACGGAAGGAAACAATGGAATTCGTTGGACTACGGCATCTTACCAAAAACGCCTAGACTACGCTGACGATGTTTGTCTACTTTCATATCGGGTAATGGACCTTCATCTAATGGCCCATAATCTAGAAACAGAGGCAAACAAAGTGGGGCTCAAAATAAACCCGGCCAAAACAAAAGCCCTCAGCACTTCCAACACTAACGCTCAACTCAACATTGCCGGACAGAAGTTGACAACTTTTTATATTTAGGAAGTGTGGTCTCGGCTAACCGCGGTGGCACCCAACTGGAAGTATGCAGTAGAATCGGGAAGGCTAAAGCTGCGTTCGGTATGCTATCCATAATCTGGAAAAGTAATATTATTAGCTTAAGAACGAAGCTGCGACGGTTCCGCTCTAACGTAGAATCGGTACTGCTGTATGGGTGCAGTACCTAGAAGGTGGGCACCATTAACACACGCAGGCTGCAAGTCTTCATAAATAAATGTTTAAGAATCATCGTGAGGATTTTTTGGCCGAACCGGATCTCCAACGAACAGCTTTATATGAGAACGGGCCAAGAACCTATAAACATTACAACACGAAGGGCAAGTGGCAGTGGATTGGACACACCCTACGGCGCGATGACAACTCCATTGCGAAATACGCCATGTAGTGGGAATCCGCTCACCCAAGCAGGCAGAATAGCGGGACGCCCTAGGTAAACATGGCGCAGAACAGTTGAGGAGGAATCGAGCTCTATAGGAATGAGTTGGAGGCAGCTCAAACGCGTTGCAGAAGTACGAACAAGATGGCGCCAAAAAAAACTTAGAGGTTAAGTCTGGCATATTGGAGGACTGCGTATCTACTCAGCTCATTCAGCGAACAATCGAAAATAGTCCCCATTACTACAATTAATCGTTCTACCACTTCAGCAACACATCGAAAGGTAAGGTAGGTACTCGTAAATCGGTGTCCCTTGAAATTAGTCGTGTACTCGTATAGCCACCATCAAAATAAGTCCATTCGCATACAAATTGGAATTTCATAAGGTTTTCCAGGTTAATTTTAGGCGAATCATCCTGCCCAAAACATCAAAAATGCCACTTCTAAGAGTTGACCTTCATGTTAGCAAAGCATGCGAAGAGAAATTGATCTCTTTTCACCACATCTCGTTTAAGGATCTCATGCACAGTCCTACTAGGTTTGATTTATTGTAGTTGCTGCTAACTCGGGTTATGAGTGTACCTACTCCACAGCCTCGATGATAGCTGGCATCTGGGATTGAAATATTTAGCCATTAGACGATTCTTAGGTATTCATAGAGTAGACCTGCGTGTCGATGTCAGTCTTTGCATCTCTTTATTTGTGACTGCGTTGCCTAGACGTACGATTATAGGACAAATCTCGTATTGAACATCTGAGTTCAGTCTTCGACAAGTGCTTTGAGCTTATAGTAGATATATAGGGTGTTTTTTTTAGAGGCATAGAACTTTTTTTTAAAAATAAAACACAACAAATTCAATGGAATGACCAAAATTTTGGCTTTATTAGGTCACAAATTTCATAGCTTTTGAACGCCATCCTGGCGGTCCAATTTTGCACCACTTTTTCGAATATACCCGGTCTTATTTCGTCAATAGTGCGTCAAATATTGGCTTCTAAGTGATCAATCGTTGCTGGTTTATCAGCATAGATCAGATATTTGCATTACCCCCACAAAAAGTAGTCCAAGGGTGTCAAATCAGACGAACGAGGTGGCCAATTCACAGGTCCATTTCTTGAGATGATTCGGTCACCAAACGTTTGGCTCAACAAAGTCATGGTTGCACGCGCTGTATGGCATGTTGCGCCGTCTTGTTGGAACCATTTCTCCTCCAAATGATTTCCAATGACATGGGGAATAAAAAAATCACGAATCATTTGCCTGTAGCGATTCACGGTAATGTTGGCACCGGTTTCGGATTTAAAGACAAATGGGCCGATGACGCCTTCGGCATGTAAACCTCACCAAACAGTGATTTTCTCGGGATGTAATGGAGTCTCAAGAGTCTCATGAGGATTGTGCTCACTCCAAAAATGACAATTCTGCTTGTTTACAAACCCGTGTACAAGCCAGAAATGGGCCTCATCGCTGAAGATGATCTGACGATAAAAATCTGGTTCAACTTCCAGTTGATTCTCAGCCCATTCTCCGACCACACGACGAATTGATGGTCCGCTTGCTTTAATTCTTGCACCAGTTGGATCTTATATGAATGTAGGCCAAGATCTTTCCTCAAAATTTTCCAAGTAGTGGACGGGCACAGACCGAGTTGCTGAGAACGGCGTCGGATCGATAAATTCGGGCCCTCTGTCACACTCACGTCTACAGCGGCGATGGCTTCTTCTGTACGCACGGTACGGGCTCGATTTGGATGAATATTATCACAGAGAGTAAATGTGGTCATGAATCGATCCATAGTATTGCGTATTAGCTGCTCAGATGGACGATTAGGCGCACCGTAAACTTGACGAAGTGCTCTATAAGTTTGGCGTACAGAGCGCGAATTTTGGAAATAAATTTCCACGATTTGTAAACGTTGTTCTGGTGTAAGTCTTCCATGGTGATTTGCCAAAGTATACTGAAAAAAAAAGTCAAACGCACTTCATTAGTATGACAGCTAGTTTGACAGTTATCCCTATCAGAAGTTCTATATCTCTAAAAAAACCCCATACAAAACTGTGATGCGAAACATTTTGAAAATATTTTTTGAAACGCAGCGTGCCGCTTTTTCTCTTCACTATGTTTTGAGCTTAAGAGTTTATAAAATTATAGTCGATCGCGAAATTAGCCATGCAAGAGATTCTCCATGTACATACGAGTACTTTTATGCGCTTCACTTAAAAAATATATATACCGCTTCTCAGTATCCGCGATACGTGGAATAACTTACAGTAGTGTGCCAATTAATGTGAACATATGAGACCATTTTCGTTACGATCTCTATTTTATGAATAGCTCGATGCTTATGTGCCTGAATCGTTTCAGGACTCAGAGGATAGAAAGAAGAAATGTGAGATACTTCGAAGAAAAGTTTTCCCTTTTTTAAATTTCTTCAGAACTCTAAATACTCCCTATTTCAGACAGCAATATGCTAAGGCGGACAAGCATTTCAAAGCTCTGTGTTTAGCAAAGACAAATGTGTTCTATTAAACGATACAAATTACTACGGCCAGTAGAAATACCAAAGAAAAGCAGTGCGACATGTAAAGCAGTGCGACATGTAAAGGGCTCAAAGCACATTTCAATGAATGCACTGAAAGATCATTTGCAAACGCCTCTAAATATCGAAAGGATATCGCTCCTTTCCAAAACTGTGAGCCACAAATTGAAGATCACCACTTAGATATCCCGTTTACACTTCTAGAACTGCAAACACTATTAAGTAACATGAAAGATAATAAAGCTCCTGGAAAGGATCAAATACCACATGAATTCTAAAGACAGTTCAATAATGAGTTGTCCGAGTGTCTACTCCAACTTTTAAATAGCCTATATTGACAGTTTTGCCGATTTACCAGGAGAAATAGTCCCGGAAACTACAGGGACAAATCCTTTCTTAATACTATCAGAAAAATCTTTGGAGCATATTGTTTAACCTCCTTACGGACTGGATCACATCACACAATTTTCTCAGCGTGTGTCGAGTGGGGTTCAGAAAAGTATAATCAACGGTTTCCATGCTAAATACTATTATTGACGTCGACCTCAGATGTGGAATGGAGTCAAAATGTTGGAGGTCTTTTTGGTTATGACAGGAGAGTTCAGCAGGCATGTATTCTCAGCACATTAATTTTTATTTTATTCCTGGAAGATATTCTGAAGCAGGAGGAGTAACTATTGACGGTGTTGCAAATAAGATCCTGATGTTTGCAGATGATGTTGTCCTTTTATCGGATACACCTGAGTAGCTACAAGGAATGATGACAAAACTGGGCGAGTACTGTAAAATGTGGAATTTAAATGTGAACCAGAGAAAGTCTCAAATCATGGCGACCTCAGAGAGAAAGATGGAGGTTCGAAGGTAATCCGGTTGAAGTTGTCAAACAACACAACTACCTCGGTGTAATCATGACTCTCAGTACGCACCTAAAAGAAAAACTTAAGGAAGCTAAGAAAGCCGTCAATTTAACATGATCCGAATGCCTCATGATTCCTTTAAGCAGCTTCTGCGATTCTTTCTCAAACGAATGCCTCTCTTGCCAATGACCACACCAACTTATATGTTACATGCAGAGACGAGACATTTTTAATTCATCTTAAAGGTCTTAACATGGAACACTCCGACTACCAAGAATCGTGGTTACACATAGGATAGGTTAGATTGAGGTGCCTGTCAGCAAAAAGCCAACACAATTAGACCAGTAATAGGTCCAATGTGATACCACATGGGTTTGGAAAGCAGCCTCTAGTCTACTCGTTGAACCATTTGGAGCTTCTAATGAAGTGTAGAACGTCTATTTTATTAAGATCATTCAGGTCGTTGAACAGAAGTGGAGTTTCCTTCTTTGTGAGAGAGCTGGGCAGGTGCAAAGAAGGTGAAGAATAGTCTCCTCCTCCTCCTCGTCCATGCAGCTTCTGCAGAAATTATTTGAGAAGACGGCAAGTCTTGTTGCATGCTTGCCTATTAGACAGTGTCCAGTTATAACACCTATAACAGCGCTAATACTCGTATGCTTACTATTTAGAGAAATCAAATTCCTAGATCGTTTCAGATCCAGCATAGGCCAAATCTGTTTTGTCGCTACACAAGTTGTACCACTTGTCCACCTAGAATTGTCTTTTCAGCTTTAATTTAAGTTTGCATGTAGCGATAGGCATACCCAGTGAAATTTTGCCTGGAAGGATGGGTATTGTTGTTCCATTTCTGCCAAGTTCGTCAGCCTTACAATTCCCTGGAATATCCCTGGCAACCAAATTAGGTGAATATTAAACTGCTGCGCCATCTCTATAAGAGAGGATAGGCGCAGTCTAGAGCTGTTAAAGAATTTATTGAGGATAATTATAAGGATTTGATTGCTGCTTGGCTCACGTTTTTCTTTAGCCAAGACAAGACTTCCCTTATTGCCATTATGTCAGGCTGGAACACGGTACAGTGGTTTGGGAGACGATAAGAGAGGTTTAAATTAAGCCTATCAGATAAGACACCACCACCCAACGGGGTGTTTTTGAACCGTCTTTATAAAAATGTACCGACTTATCTTCCGTAACACTGCCTTCTTCCCAAAATGATCTAGAAGGGATAGATAGAGCTACACATGCGTTCAACACAGATGTACTCGGCTTCGAAAAGTGGAAAGAATTAGCTGAGCTTGGTGTGCAGTACGCCCGAATTTAGACAACCGACCTCTACGACATTTTAAGAGAGCTGATGGGACACAATTCGCCGAGAACTCTATCCACCTCTGTGGAATGAGCTATTTGGATAAAAAATATGGGCTCGATGAAAGGTGAGGTGAAATTGAATTTTATACCTCACCAAACGGTTTTGACAATTCAATTCAATCTGTGTAACCTATGAGCAAGAGAAAACATTTTCCATTTCATAGGAGTTTTCTCAATACTAAGTGAGCTAAGGAGACTACACTCAGGGCAAAGCCCGATCTCAGCGGAAGAAGAACAGCATCCACTGAATGGTAGGGATTTCTGATCCTGGTACGACACACGCGCGCCCTTTCGTTAAAAAAAAATAGATTAACCTTCCACATATCCTTAGAACTCGACTCTAGAACTTAAAAAGCAGTTCTTGGCTGCACAAAACACAGCACAGACCTCTCTGCCTCCTGAAGAATCCATATTCTGATTGCAAAAAAAAAACCAAATCCTTACTACAGTTTGTGTAGGTACTCTCTTTTTTGAACCACACTGTGTGTGGCTTGCCCGCAAAAGACATCCCACCCACCATCGACATTCACATCGACATCGACTCGTCCTTTGGATCGTCTTCACATCAGCCATCCATGGACGATTACAACACGACGAGTATGAAATAATAATTTTTCGCTACGGCACTTCTCGTACGCCACGTTATAAGAGAGCAGATATCAATAGCATATGGCGCGCATATTTTTTCCATTGTGTTTGGCGGGTAGTAGGAGTTCGACGAGTATATCCTTCGAGTCGGTGGGTGAAGGCTGGTGGCTGGATGACATAGAGCAACAGCAGCTAGAGAACATTTTTGATGGCCAGCGCTTCTCAATCAATCGTTTTCTGATTTTGTTTCAAGCAGAGGGAGAATTTTTCGTGGAACCAACAAAGAGGCTCTCCCCGGCGCCACACCACCCCAACAACGGCTGCTGGAACAAAAGGCTCTGCCAAAAATTATTTTACGATATTGAATCCGGCTAGAGAGGGACTCTGCTTGGTGTAGGTACATTTGTTGCGATATGGTGTTCTTGTTACATCGCCTTATATACTAAATAAAATCCTGTGTGTACGCCAGATGATACTCTAGTGATACTCTTACACACCCACAGCCGCACACATACAAATTGTTATTGGATGACTATAAAATGTTTATTGGCAGCTTGAGCAACAGCAGAATGACTAATTAAATGGTGTTATCCTGGGCGAACGTCGGTGGGAAAAGAGGGCGAGCACAAGGACTCGCATTGTAATCGAAACTTTGATTTTTATGGATACGGGCTTAGGGGACGACGACACAAAGTACGAGTACAACAAGAAGGACGATGACGACGACGTTTTTCGTTTACGATGCTCTCTGCGAGATGATAATATTTGCGAGTTTATTGATGATTGTTATTCTGTGATTAAGCTGTGGGCAATATTGAAATTTTGCTAACGCGCCCCCCGGGGGTGGGCTGTTCTGTGCTGTGCTGTGCTGTGTGAACGGACGCTTAAGGGAAGGCGCGAAAGTTCCTTTATTTGAGTCCGTAATAAATCGAGGATTATGTGCTGTTATATGGCGGGCTGTTATTAAATAAGATTGGGCATATCCGGAGCGAGAACAATGGGCGGTTTAATTAAGCAAAGTGGTTCAGGAAACGTATACGTAACGTTCGTACAGAGGTCAATGGAGGAGGGCTTCCCTTTTATTAACAGATGATGATTTAAGACAGCGCCTAGGTAGTGTCTTGGGAAGGTAATAAAATAAAGCTTAAAAACAACGAAGGATTTATTTTAGTTGGTACAAGAATCATAAAGCCAACTATGTACGAGTTGAGGGTCGTTAAGTGGATTTAACAATTTTCTAAATTGGATGAGGGACGCCAGGGGTTGGTGGATGGTGCGTAGCCTGCAATTATTCTGCTAATTTGGAAATTCTCATAAAGAGTGGATGAGCTCTGGTAGAGCACTTAAAGTGGGTGGGAGTTTACTACCTTCCTGTATGCCACGGAACAGTTTCCAAAACATTAAATAGTTTGTACTTGCTTTCAAAATACTAAAAAGAAGTATTAAATATCGTTTTCTTTGGCTTTTATTGTAGGGTTGGTAGTTTAGAAGGTACCAAGGGGTTAGGAGGTAACCGTAACAAAGCCCACGTGTCAACGTGTTCCTCAGTATGTGTGTACGCTTTTCTAACTGCCAAGATTCCTCTACCGATACCGATTTGCGCTAAGTTTTCAAGGACTACTCACTGCCCTTTCATCTTGGGGTAGTGCGTTTCATTACAAGGCCGGGTATAATAATTACTAAAGCAATTTTTCTCGTTCACAGAGATGTAACCCATCTCCTTGTGTAGATTACCAATTAGAGAAGTCATGATTGACTAATTTTTGTGTCTAGTTTTACACTTGAGAGGTGCGAACCCGACTGCAGAAATTCTACGGAAGGGCAAAAGGAGGAAATTTACTGTCTCTTTTATGAGGTGTTCCGACTGTAGAGGGTAAGTTGTATGCAAGCTCAATGGGTAGACAAAGAGTTGACATAATTGGAACGTCTAACACGGCTGCCGATGGTTTAACTGTCGAGCTATTTAAAGCAGCTAGGTATGATTTGATACAGACCATACATCAACTTATCTTTAAATCGAATGAAAGTATGCCCAAGAATGGAGGCTAAGCACAGTTCGCCCGATCTTCAAGAAAGGAGACTCTTTGAACTGCGTTAACTGGTAGTAGTCTTCCCAACATCGCGTATAAGATCCTATTCGCCATATTATGTGAATGCTTTAAACCTTTTGCCAGCAATCTGATTAGTCCGTATCAGTGAGGTTTTAGATCAGGAAACTAGGAACTCCAAATCGATTTTATGGTCGACTATACTAGCGTCTATAGAGACGAGCTTTACAGAGTCATGTCTAGTGTTGTCATCTCTATCAAAATAGTCCATCTCTGCGGGATGACAATGGAAACCGTACGCCGCTCCATCAAGAATGGACAACATCACCCAGGTTTTGGATATCAGATAAGGACTACAATGAGGTGAAACATCATACTTTTGAAAGGATTGTACAAAATTCTCAAGCTAACATTAAACTGGATGTTTGCGCTGGGCAGGATATGTCACCAGTATGGATGATGATCGAATTGTGAAACGTCTGATGATTAGAAACCTTGAAGGACGCGCGGACTCTAGGAATAACAACTGGAGAGCAACAGCTCTAGATTTAGATCAACACCGACAGCGGTTCTGGAAACAATTCTGAATCTTCTTCCACTTGACATATACTGCGGCGGGAACACCGCAGCTAAAACTGCACTAAGACTAAAGGAAGCCGGTCTATGGAAAGCTAAACCCTAGGGCCATGCCTCAATTCTAAATCGATGGAATACATTGAGACTCCGGACGGAAACGGACTACATCATCCCCATTCCAAACTGCAACCGAAAGTTCTCTATTAGAATTCCGAGAAGGGAAGATTGGAATGAGGGAAGAGTTTATTTCGAGAATGAACTTGCTATCTTTACCGATGGATCCAAAATGATTGCCGGTACTGGTGCCGGCATTTACTGTAAGTCTCGAAATATACATCATATCATATTCCAAGCCGAAATTGCAGCAATAAATCAAGCTGTGGATATGATTGAGGAAGACAATCAGTATCTATGTTGATAGCCAAGCGGCCATTAAGGCACTACAGTCAACATCACTAAGATCCAAGCTAGTAAAAATTTGTAAAAACGATTGGATGTTATCTCAGCGGTCAACACGGTGACCCTGTACTGGGTACCGGGCAAAATGGCTATCTCCGGTAACGAAAAAGCGGACAAACTAGCCAGAGAAGCACTTCGCTGGCCATTTCCGAGGCTACAGCCAAATCATTATGGCGACAAAAAGAGATCTATCAATCTTATAGAACTAAGTCGAAGGGATATCCGCATAGCTGTTGGTATCGTAACTCTGCAATTCTCAATTGTTTCAGGCAGGTCGCTAATAAATAGGGTAAATAACAAGGGACCAAAAACTGACGCCTGTGGCATTCCAGAATTAACGAAAGATGTGTACCGTTTTCAGATTCGACCAACAGCACTCTATTTGTGAGATACTCACACAGTCTTTGAAGAAATAAATTAATTAAAAAGTTTTGATAGCAAAACCGAGTGGCCAATGTTGCCAAATGCACCATAAGCCCAAACTCTCCAGAATCTAAAGCAAAATCGAAATCTGAGGTTACTTTCAATACCACTGATTCACAGCTATAATATTGGTTCTAAATCCCGATTGCCATTTACTCGTATAAATCAAATTGTATTAATTTATTCTTTAAATTAAGTTTGAAATATATTTTGTTGAAGTAGTGACGTAAGTATTTGTGATGTGACTCAGCCAACTGGGAAACAATAACTTAATTCATTCTTAGCGGAATAATATATACTCGTAGGTACTTAACCCCAGCTCCGGTATTGTGTAGAGAATGACTCATGAGATAAAAATATACGAATACTATCATACATTAGCTTTGCAGGTGGCATGGTTAGTTGTTAACTATCTCCAATCGTACAATATTATGTAGTACTTGTACAAATGTTGCTGGTTGTTACTCGTACCTCTGCATCAGCATTTATGAATGAAGGTTTAACAGTTTATGAATTATTTTATCGTCACGATTAAAGCAGGTAATAATATAATAATCATCTATCAATAATGCATTTGCTCGAAGCAATACAGAAAGAGAGAATACAATTTAATTGTCAGAAGAAATATAAATTCCAGCAATCACGTTGCAAATAGTGGACTGCGCAAGTGGAAGCAATTTGTATACGCTATCCACAGATAGTGGTTTACTGATTTTGATGCATAGTTTGTAACATAAAAAATAATATATGTACATATGATCAGGGTCAATAGCGGATATCTTTGTCCGTATGTTGCAGGTTTTGAGGCCCTAAATTTTGAGCTAGACAAATAAAACTTGGTTCCTTGTTATTTATTTATATATTATATAATCGCTGTACATGTAAGAGAATACACTTACAATGAGTACAGGTAGGAAAAGGTAAACTTATTTTATATACAAAATGAATTAGTGTGTTAAAAATACAATTATGAAAGAGATACATTTTAAAAGAGAAATACAAATTAAAGGCAAGGAAAAGTAAAACAAAGAGTAAATAGTTGCAACCATGTAGACTAAGAAGATTAAGATAATAAATGAGAGCAACTTCAGTTTAAACTAGAGAAATATGAAAAACACGCCGATTGAAACTGTCTGTATTCGACTTTAGACCTCACCTGATATGGCAGGTGATTCCAAAGATTCACAGCATGAATGAAGAATTGTCTTCGTGAAGTCAAGCATGTATACATAGACGGTCTTATAGTTAAATATATAGCGACTAGATCTTGATAGGACAAGCTTACTGTATAGGTATACAGGTTATTTCTTGTGAATAACTTTGAAGAGTTCCAAATCGCAACCAAGAAGTTTGCGGCGTTCCGCTTAAACATGATCGTACCTACACAGCCATAAGTAATACACATACCTAGCAGCTGAATTTAGCGCCTTTTTTAATTTTAGTAAAGAGGTGCTGTCACAGTCAGCAAAAAGCTCACATCCATAAGTAATAATTGGTATAATAAGTGCTTTTACAAGTTTTAACTTAGTGTCAATAAGTAATATTGACTTACTAATAGAAAGACCTCTGAGGGATGCATATATTTTAGACACTATACTGTTTATATGGTCGTTCCAAGTAAGCTCACAAATTATTATCCCAAGATTCTTTACATGGGTGACGTATTCAATACACGTTCTACTTTGCGAAAATCAAGAAGATTAGGTTTGTTTTTTTGAGAAAGGCATAACTTTGGTTTTATCGGGATTAATCGTAAGTCGACCACCTAATCACAGAGCGGAGATCCTCATTCAATCTTGCGACTGAATCTTCCACCATTCCAATTGGAAACTTAAATAGAGTTGAACATCGTCCGCTGATATATGAAAACTACAACGGCATAATATAGTTGGGAGATCATTAATGAACATAGAAAAGAGCAATGGGCCAAGTATAGACCCTTGCGGGACACCACTATTAACAGAACGAAATGTAGGCAGATTGGAATTATGCGAAACAGCTTAGATACGATTAGTGAGATACGAGAATATAAGCTTGTTAGTGGGACTAGAGAAATTAAATTGGGTTAACAGCTTATTACAAAGAATTGACGGATTTACGCAGTCGAATGCCTTAGAGAAGTCAAGTAATGCCAACAATGTCGTTTTATTTTCATCAAATGCTTGACGAATATCATCATTATAGTGTTTGATTTTTTGAAAAACACCCACCGCCACGCCCACAGAAGTGTTAAATTTCATACAACCTCTGATATATGCTAGTTCTCGAAATATCCATGTGCACATATCCATGTGGATATCGGAACTGGCTCCTTAAATCAACCACTCGTACAAACTCCCAGATGATTGTAGCATCTGAGGTCTTCGCCATTGATAGGGATGCACAGACTATAGCTACATAGCAAAAAACTAAATCCTTCAAAGATTACAATTTTCGTTGATAGTCAAGCAGCAATCAAAGCACTAGACTGCGAGGAAGTCAGATTGAAAACAGTTTCCAGATGCCGTAATACGTTGAACAGAATATGCAACACCCATGACGTAACTCTCTGCTGGGTTCCTGGACATAGCAATATAAAAGGAAACGAGACAGCAGATGAACTAGCTAAAAAGCGATCAGCATTCGATTTTCAACATACGAGTACTTGGATATCAGTAGGAACTCCAATAGGTGAACTAAAAAGGAAAATTGACCTAAAAGTAAGAGAATGGTCCGCCAGAAGTGACTGTGTCATATCTAGCAGCTTATGGCCGACAGTGGATGAAAATAGAACAAAAAGCCTGTTGGCAATAAGAAAGATAAAAAAGAAATTCGAATCTTGATAGGCGTGCTAACAGGAAATGGCTGCCAGACTAGGCATCAACACACCCGACCACTGCAGGAGCTGTCATGATATAGAGGAGACAGAAACCATCAAACACTTGTTATGTGATTGCCCAAATCTTCAAAACCGCCGCATCCGTCATATGGGAAACAGGCTTTCTGATGAACTAAGGGATCTCGTACAGGTTCCACTTGGGAATATGATAGGCTTCATAAAGAGCGCAGGCTGGTTTGCAAAAGAAACTACCACAAGACAAATGTTTTAAATATAGGTTCCACACAACATAAAAGGGAAACACAATGGACCGTATGACCCCCGCGATATGCACTTCCCTCCAACCTAACCCGCGAAATAAAATCGCGTAAAATGATAAAAGTTTGTAGCTAGATGTAAGCAAAAAAAAGAAAACGTTTAAACAAATAAAGGGCACGATTAAGTCGCACGTACTTCTCGCTCCATAAGTACTGTTCGTTTGTAAATTGTTTAGATTTCAAATTAAGGCGAAATCTATAAGAAGCGAAATGCGTTCCGTTAAAGGCGTTAAAAGACTCAAAAACTTGTTTACCATGTACTTACATATGTACATCAAAAATTACTGGGATATAAATTTTGAAAAAAATTGTTCGAGTTATGCCCAAGAAATGGCTGATTTTCGAAAGTCCGCTATTAAGTAAAGTATCGTTATTCAAATTTTTAGGGAACAAATTAGTACACAGTCTTATTGCAAATACCCACATCAACTGAGATATGAAGTTTTATCGAAATCGTTGGAGCCGATTTCGAGAAAATTGTAATTTTTAAAATTTGGACAGTTAATTTGCAGGCTAGAATGAAAATTAAAGTGCTTTCCTCTGGAGCCTTCCTTTCAGCTTAGGGGGCATTTTTCGATCACAGAAGATTACGGAGTTTTCCCGCCACTTCATCCAGCCTACGCTATTGATCATAGATCCCAGATATTTGAACTTTTCGCACTTGGGAAGCACTTTTCCATTCAAGTAAATGTCTGAAATAGGCCGGTGTGCATCAGAGAATGGGCGGCACAGATACTCTGTCTTTTTTTAACTAATACAGTACCCATTTCCCTCCAAAACATCCAACCCTTTTATCATGTGCTCGTTGCAGGGCCATTTGATCTTCGCTTATGATAGCTTCATCGTCAGCAAAGAATAACTGATGCACTTTGGGGTCTGTCACTTTTCCTTCAAGCAGATAATCATGGACTGCAATAAATAGCAAAGGACTGTGAACGCTTCCCTGGTGTACACCGACTTTGATTGGGAACTCTTCGGTGACTCCTGCGGGTACATCTTACTCTTGTCCTTGCTCCCTCATACATGTCCATGATCATACGCACGTAGGTTTCTCGAACTCTTTTTTGTCTTAGAGCCACCCATAAGAGATATCTTGGTTGTCTATCAAAGGCTTTTTCAAAATCAACTAACACCATATGCAAGTCCTTTAGGGAATCACGATGTTTTCCATTATGATCCTTATACTCTGGATTGTATCTGTTTGTTGATTTGCCCGAGACAAACCCGTACTGGTCATCAGATAGCCGTCGGCCGTCTAATACCCGCTCAACGATATTCATGGTGTGTGACATTAGCTTGACAGAACGGTAGTTATCGGAGTTTCGCGTATCGCCCTTCCCTTTGTGCAAAGGAAGAAGATAACTTTCCCTCCACTGATTAGGCATTCTTCACCGATCACCGCTCATAAGTTTGGAGATCTGGACCCAATATCTCCCATCTTTTTCCAGAACTCAGAGGGTATCTCGGCTGGCCCAGCCGCTTTTTTTTTTGAGTATTTGACCGCATTCCTAACTTCTTTGACAGTAATGTCGGATACTTCGTCATGGTTAGGAGCGGCTCTTGGAAAGTATAGTCTTTCACAATACTGTCGCCATCTGTGGAGAATTTTGTCATCTTCCACAAGAAGCTGGCCTTGAGCATGGTTAATGAACTTTGGAAGACGAATCTCCTGAACATTTCTTCTTCTCTGTTTTGTCGAAGCTCCTGGATAGCCTGGTTCCTATCAGACGCCGAAGACGATATTTCCTCCAACTCCCGATAAAGGCCTTCAATACTTCTTCTTCGCGAGACCTTTGCAACATCTATATATCACTGCAAGGCGAGCTTTTTCATCTCTATTAGTAGAAGAGCACTTTGACCAAGCCTTGGAAGCCGTTTTCTTTTCCCGTATCAATACTTTAGTTTCATCTGTCTACCACCTTTCGACGTTCCAAGCAGTGATTTGGCTCTCTCCAAGCAAGATAGCTGTAGGGAATCTCACATATCTTGTGCTCTGCACTCCTCATCACCGACCCCATCGTTGATGGTAAAGAGGCAATTTGTTATGCTTGTAATAGCTTCGCATTTTCCTTTGTCCAGCTTGTACCAATTGATTTTCTCAGCCACCTTTGTTTTCTTCCCCGTCTCCATAAAAATTTCTATCAGGAGGAGACGGTGGTGCTGGGGATAGCCTCTCCCAGGATTTCTTTGCAATCTTTAACCCGGGGCTTCATGAAACTGGCTACCAAATGGTAGTCAATCTGGGTTTCATTTCCACCACTGCTGTGGCTTTGTTTGATGCACATGGTAATTAGCACGATAAGACCGTATGACTTGCACATGCTTAGGATGTCTTCACCTGGAGAATTCCTGGTGTCGTACCCAAGTCCTCCATGGCAGTCTTCATTTGTTTTCCCGACATGTACGTTCAAATCTCCGCCAACAAAAAAAAGCTCTTCCTTTGGGATGTTTTTTGATGTTTAAGAAGGTTGCATATGTTATGTACGATCGAAAGCTCTTAAATTAAATTGAAGTTTAAATAGGAGCATATTTTTGGTTAAAGAATTGTCTCTTCAAGCAACAGGATGCACAAACATGTTTAATTTTTTAAATTAATGGAATTCATTTCAAAAACTTCACTTTTGGCTAAAAATATATATGTATGCGGGTAGAAAGAAACCCAGAAAGTATTTCTTGAATATCTAATTAGAAACTAGGTCAGGAAGAAGTCCTTTTGCAATATCTGCAAAAGAAAGAATTTCTCCCAATTAAGGCCAATTCTCCTTCAATTGTGTGACATTCAATCGAGAACCCAACTCAATGAACCGAAATTAGTAATTTCCTTAATTTAATTTCTTAAACTAAATTTCCAGGCCAAAGGATTCTTCTTTACAGTGAAAAATTAATTTCCCTAAATAGAGGACCTCAATCCAATTGACACTTAGCTATCTATCCGCTGTTCGGCCTTCGCCGTTTGCCTGTCGCCGTTCGCCGTTCGCCTATCAATTTCACAGGATTACCACGCGGCAAACGCCCGTACACCAGCAGAAAAAGAGGACCAAAGCGCGCGCACATCCCAAATAAATTAGAGCAGAGAAGAAAAAAAAATTGAATTTAATTGCATTTTCTTCTACAATTTAATTAATTTCATGGGCAAATCCTAATCATACCTACGCGCAGAGTGGAAGGAACAAGAAGGAACAGCGAAAGATACGAGTATGCTCGGCAAATTAAATTACGTTTCTGTCCAAGGCTATCCTGTGGGATGTGGTGGGTTGTCCTACTGGCCTTCTCTCACGCAACAATAAGAGGTAGAAAAAAATAAAAATGAAACGGAACTACCAAGAAATTCTAGAAAATTAACTGGAAATGAAAGTAATACATTTTGTGGTACGTGACGCAATTTAATGATGTCACATGAAGAAGGCACATCGCGTACTACTGTCGTTGTCCTCCTGCCTGCTGCCTGCTGCCTGCTGCCTGCTGCCTGCTGCCTGGTGAGTTATTGTGCATCTGGGGAAATTCGGGCCTCGTACATCATATTTTTCTTTGTTGGTCCCATTCCTAGACTCACACACGAATCCCTGTCTGTCATAGTTTCTCCATGAAGGATTTGTAATTTCCTGTGGTGCTTTGCTTGATCGTCCTCGCGAAATTGGATTTTCTCCTCATGCCATAGGGCCGCATTGGCTCCCCCCCCCCTCCTCTCTCTCTCTCTCTTTTTGTTCTTTTGAATCTATCCACGTGCCCAGCATCAAGCTATTCGCATTACCTATTCAAGTCGAAGCCCATTAGGTCACTTAAAAAGTCGTAAAAAAAATGTCCAACAAAATAAAAAAAAAAAGAGAAGAGAAAAGGTTCTTTTTTTTCGAAAAAATTTAATCCAATATAATTTTTTGACATCCACATGGAAATCGACTGAATTTGAATCTGAATAAATAACTGAATAACGCGAAGAAGAAAAGGAATCAAATGCAAACTCGCCGAACAACCGGGTGGACATCAATGAAAATGTTAATTTTATTGCTGCCATTAAATTTTTGATGAACACGTTTTTATTTTTTCTGAGTTTTTCAATCTCGCGAGAGAGGTAATCGCGATTATTATTGATGCTGTTAGGTCGGTGTGTCGGTGTGTCGGTGTGTCGGTGTGTATGATTAAATTACGACGATTTGATGCGAGTGTTATGATTTTTTAAATAAAATCAAGATAAACCTAGCGGGAGGCCAATTATCTGATTCAAACAAACCGAGTTGTTTATTAAGTCATTAAAATTAATCTCCGATGGGTAGATAGTGTGCACGCAACATAGCCTAGCCATAGACGAAAGCGAGAGTGACAGCGAAAATTGTAATCTTATTCATGTGTCCATCTCTAGAAGTTCCGTCAAACAACAGGGCTGGAGAAAACAAGGCTGTTTAATGATCGAAGAAATTAGATCGTAATTATGTGAATGGTAATCTTTTTGTCATTGTAACAATTTATGGAAGCTATTGCAGTTTCGATATCGTCACGACCACGACTACTCTGCGCTAGACATCCAGCTGTATCGATCCAGTCTTCTTCGATGTTATATTAGAAACTTTCTCTAGTAAGATAGTTAATACTCCAAGAGTGTTGCTACTTCTCAGGGATTATCTCCTACAACGTCGATTCTCAATGTCACGCTACTTATCTTACCCCACTTCTCCACCTAGCTTTTAAAATGGCGGGTGGTATCAGGGCTTAGTTAAGCTGATTGTATACGACAGTCAGAGCTCAGTAGATTTCATCACGACTACTGTCGATGGGATGAGTGAAATCAGACTAGGAGCTCAAGGCGCTATCTGAGAATTATGGATTACCTAAACTCGTACCAATAAAAGGCAACTATTTTCAAAAATCCTCCCACCAACGGACAAATGGGGAGCTTCTTCTCCGCCTAATCTGTTTCCATGCTTAGAACTAAGATTGGTTTTTGACAAGTAAGGCTCTAAGGATGACTAGGATATCCATATAAAAATACAGCTTATATTCTTACTACTTCAACACAACAGACGCCACTTCGTTTTGACCACATGCTGAAAAAATCGCCACACTCATATGTAAGCCTTAGGGCAACGGTTGCAGAGGTCAACCATGATGAAATGCAATACTAATCCACACCATGAGCAAGTAGAACCAAAACTAGTTACTTTCACATTAAAACTTGGAGGAGCATCACTGCAACTCCGTGCCAGCGTCAAGTACCTGGGCATTATATTGGACAGGAAACTGACCTGGAGGAAGAACCTGGAAGAAAGAGTCACCAAAGCCAAGAGAGCATATTGGATATGCAGGAGGGCAACGGGAAGTCATGGGGCCTGAAACTGCAACAGATCCACTGGATATACGAATGCGTAATAAAACCTATCATCTTCTACGGAGTAGTTGGATGGTGGCCAGTGATAAATAAATAGGACGCAACAGACTTGTGAACAAAGGCGTGGCGTATGGCCTGTTTGGGCATTACAGGAGTACAATCCTTACCAACTTTAGGAGTACAATCCTTACCAAAAGCGGCCATAGAAGCGATCTTAAGTATCCTACCAGTGCACCTCGAAGCGAAGAAGATTGCCGACCTTTCAGCCGCAAGGCTTAGAACTATCGGCCTTTTCAACGAAGTCGCTAACACGGGACATCGACAAATCACCAGAATGAGAGAAATGACACCACTCATTGATTGTCCTAGTGATGTTATTGAAAAATCTTATACATTCACCAACAACTTCGAAACAATTTTCCCCACAAGAGAATATTGGATATATGAAAGAACGACAAGAAACTTCAATCGGTATACACAGACGATTATAACATATTAGGGAATCAGGGGCTGGCATCTTTTGTGCTAACCCACCAATTGAACTTGCTATTCACCTGGAACCATTTGTAACGATGTTCCAAGCAGAAGCCTTTCCAATTATGAAAGCAACTCGCAGAAGACACCAGCGAAGAGAAGCAAATAGACATCCGCTCGGACAGCAAAGTAGCAATTCGCGCGATCACAAACCCTGTGTCAAAATCACGACTAATAAAGGAGTGCCAGGCGCAATAGATTCAGCCTTATATGGGTTCCGGGGCATGAAGGTGTACCGGGTAACGTGAAGACTATAGGGGTCCCTCTGACAACTATTAAAATGACAATCAATGAGAAGATACGGCAGGAGTTCAATAACTACTGGACGAATCTAGACACGTGTAAAGTGGCCAAATCCGTGGTAGCATAACCGAGTAGCAACACAGCAAAAATAGCTTTCAACTCAAGCAGAACACAATTAAGAGCGATGGTGGTACTTTTAACAGGGCACATCAATCTCAATAAACACTCGTTCAGACTGGGGCTAGCTGATACAACAATCTGTGCCAACTATGAGGAGGAGGAGGAGGAAGATATAGAACACTTCGGCAGATCTTGCGTTTCGTTGACGTACGGGTGTTGGTTGATCGTTTACTGAACCAGTGGACTCAAATTTATCAACCACACTGCGAATAGTCCTTTCGGAAGGACGATTATGGCGACCGTAAAATGGGCGCAGCGCGCGGAACGTTGCCCGAACAGAACACCCATTTTTGATATGACAGCCAATTTGACAGATGTAGCTTCAACAATATTGCCGCTAAAAGTTGTCAAAGTTCGAAAGTCCCTATTGGAAGACCCTGTACTTGCCAGGAAACATTTATCATCAGTATAGTCCAAATGACTAAGCCTTTCAAACTGTCTCCATTGGATGAAATGTCTCTCAGATATACACCTACGGTGGCAGCAGTCAGTAAATAGTCTATTGATAGTAGAAAGAGGGTGGGCAAGAGAATTTCCCATTGTCTCATTCCTAGATGCACTTCAAAAGATTCGGAGAGCTGTCCATTTTGTAGAACAAAACACCTCGCGTTATTGTAGGGGGTTTCCTCCCCTAAGAAGAGATCTCCATAGATATCGCATAATAATATAGATTCACTACTTAGCTAGTCAAATGCATTCTCGACATCCACGAAGATGAGATAAAGCTGTGACTTGAACTCGGCTGATTACTCAAGTGTACGTTGAGAATGACTAATGCCAAAGCCCGCTTAATGTCTTTTGAATGTTGTCTCGCTTCCAGCCTTTATCCGCTAGAGAATAATAGTTGCCAATTTCGGCAAAATGGACAAAACGGTAATACCACGCCAGTTTTCAAGATCGCCTGTTTTATTAGTTAATAATAACGCCGTCCTTCCAGTCCCAGGGATGGGCACAAAAAATGTTCCTTCTATCTGCATAGCTGATCTTCAATTGATACCAATAGCGTGCCGTCACATCCAGTACAGGATGGTTGGAACTTCTTGGAATATTCTGTACAGTTCTCTGATATAACTCCTTCTTGCAGCGTTTTCCCCATTTCCACAGGTCCTTCCAACCACGTCCTCCTGTCATCTGATACTCGCTTCTTAATTCCACCTTTAGTTGAGTGCCTGTTTCGGCGTTTATTATCTTCAACGATCTACGATGTGCGATTTATTCCAGGTATCTAGGGATATTCAGGAGTCTCTAGCTCTGGAATGTCTGGGCACCGTTTCGAATCAATGGATCTCCAATTTCGTTTAGGGACGATGCTCTGCCATTGACTATTGTTGTAAAATTACGACATACTCGTACATATGTTGGAGTCATTAACAGCTTTCATGTTGAATTTGGTTATCCTCGCTGCATCCGCTGAGCTCCGCTGCACAGCTGCCGTTCGTAGCTTATTACGAACAGCATATAGCAACTTCGCTGTTGCACCATGAAGTGGTCAATTTGCTTTTCGGTTTGACCATCAGGAGATAACATGTCTTATGAGGAAATAAGGTCCCCACCCAACACAAGCCGATGTGCGTTGCAACAGTCGACAAGCAAATCACAGCAAATCTGTGCGTTCCAGGGAAAACATGGTCCGATCCGACTTGGGCATTGAGGTTACCAATGACGATTATGATATCGGCTCTCGGAGCGCTGCTGTACACCGTATAGAAAGCGGTTTTCTCTTCGTCGGCCGCACGGGCATAGCACGTTTCGAACGTAACCTCGTCTGGCAGAAATTGGGACCTAGGAAATGAGACTGCGCCTTGCTTCCTCGTTTAATATAATGTCCACACCATTTAGCCACCCTTCCTTCCATCCTCACCAGGGCTGAATAATCTATATAAGTTATTGATAACTCGGAGCGTTGTTAAATATAAAAAATTTAGCAATTACAACTATGTACTACCTATTTGTACTCTAAAGCTATCCTACGATTCTTTTTTACGAATTCTGCTAACTCTTTCATAAAAATTTATAGTTATTTTTAATTTCTAAATGAAGGTGCTTTTCGATAGATAAAAGTGCCAGGTCTGAGAGTCTTTCTTCTTTTTGGGAATTTCTTAAGTAAGTGTGGACTCTTTTTAAAGTTGAAAACGATCTTTCGACAGAAGCCACAGTCAAAGGCAGGGTTAAAAAGATTTCACACAATGTTAGAGTTTGAGAAAAAGTATCTCTAAGCATTTCCGTATTAAAATGCTTATAAAGTTGAAAAACCTCAAGCTTTTTAAGTGAAGGGGTAGTGCATAAAACTTTGAGTTCATTTTTTTGAAGTAGTAAAATTAAAAATTGACATTGAATTAAAAAAATATTCATATTTTAATTTGTTTAATAAATCAAAGAAAATATATGAACTAAATGAACTATACCTATTCTTAATCTGACTTGTGACATTATCTATAATTGCTACAAAAATTCGGCTATAATTTGTTTTTGAATCAATATTAAGTAGTCGGCGTTTGCGTAGAGGTTCTGAGCAGTCACTTACGCTCTCATAGATTGAGTCAAATGAGTTTAAAAATTCAGAATGAATCCATGACACAAAACACTCGATCTCCTGCTTTGCAAGCTCTATGTCTTCTCTGCAATTGAATAAAACGTTCACCTTACGCGAATGATATTGCCATCGAGTCTCTGATACCCCGGAATGCCAGCTCTTGTTTTCCTAGAAGAACTACAGTGTCTACGAAACGCTTCATTAAATAGCGATTGCTATCAACTTTTCTATTATGAGCCTCGTAAGAATTCCCTAAAGAAGTCTCTATGCGATATTCGCCAAATTCATGCAAATAATCAATTTTCATTGATGGTGTCGAGCTACCTAGTTCTATAACTTTTTTTTTGCAAAAAAGAAAGCTTACTGAACTCGTGGGGTCGTCTTTTAGAAGAAAATCAATTAAACAACACTCAAAATTAACTAGAGACTAGGGATGTAACGATTCCGATTCCGATAACGATATATCGGCCGACATATCGGTATCGCCGATTATTTACCAGCCGATATGAGACAGTTTAAAAAGCGGACGAAGCGATGGCAACACGAGTGGTGTAAAATGACAGATTTCGTTATTTGGAGAGTGAGGAGTCATTTATTTTAGCAACAACATTAGATCCACGCAACAAATTGCATACATTCGCTCTACAATCTACACGCATTCTGGCGTTTCTGAACAAAAATTTGCCAAAAATGGACTTTCATTATTAACTTTATCTACCGGTTTATTACTTTGTGTATGTAATGACAATTACCTGCTTAATAATGTATCGGTATCGGTATCGCCAATTTTTTACTACAGTAATCAGTATCGGTATCGTATCGGCCAAACCATGTATCGTTACATCCCTACTAGAGACATCTTGTCTAAGAATAATAAGAATGTTCAATGGGGCACCTCTTGAGTAGATTTATAATTACTTACTTGGTAGTTACAATAGCTAATAACTATTCACTTAGCTCACTCACTATTTTATAACAATTTAATAATTTAAAACACTAACTTAACTACCAATATGTGTTTTCTAATAATTAGCAGTCACAAAAATCACAAAAATTTGCATCCGAATTTTCAATAAATCACGCACAATTACACAACCGATTTGCAACTGTCATTTCAAATTAGCAAAAAAATGATACCCAACAAGTTTAAGAAAAACCTCAAACGCCGTTCGAACCACTACATAACCCAATAACCCGATTTTCGTCGGCTTATTTTGTTGCCTATAATAAAAAAAAAAAACTCCCTCAAACTAAAACCTTTCTCCTCCACCAATGTTCATCAACAAAAGCCGGGAAATCCCGGGTTATTTTCCTCTTAAGCGAATGTATGTTAGACAGAGAAATCGCAAATAAACTTCTACTATACTCGTATGCCAGAAAGGAATAGAGTGGCCGTGGTGTAGTGTTAACATCATCGCTTGTTACGCTGTTGATTCACGGTTCGAATTCTGATGTCAAGAATCATCTATTTATTTCGCATGAAATAAATAAAAAAAGTCGATCACTTGCGAAAGCTAAGTAAACTCTACTGTGAAGGCATAACACTGGCAGTAGGGTGGTCATATGGCTAAAATGCAACTTGATCGTGATGATGACATCAGGAGAACGGAAAAAAATACTGTGAATCATAAGCAACGAAAATAGCAGCAAAACAAAAATTCTCCCCAGTTTTCTGGACATCCACCCTTGGAGTTTACAGAAACTTAATACCACCTGAGTTTCAAACTACACCACTCTGTCTTTCTCTCTGTCTCTTCCCCTTTGCACAAAAACGCCCGTGTCCTAAAAATTGATATAAGGGTATTCATATTCCCTTTAATACGTGCAAATTATAAAAAAAAAAAGTTGAAAGTTCGTACTGTACTGAATGCATAAGCCGGAAAATGAACGGCTTTTCAAAAAAAAATTCATTGCACGCTTTTCTTTTGAAAAAGAAGTTGTCTCTCGCTAGCGGAGTTCATACTTGTCTCGGCTATATGTGCGAGTTTGTGTATGAGAAAAAATGAATACACAACCGAAGTGGTCGCAGCATTTCATCCTCGAGCGTGTATAATGTTATGATTTATGAATGAAATATAGTTTGATGAACAAATAATTGAATGTGATGGTTGGCAAGTGGCAAAAAATAAAAATTTTTGATATTTGAAAAGGGAAGCCGGAAGGAATTGGCTTGTATGGACGCCACGCCACTGGTATGTACTCATCTCTTCCTCTCCACTTGGTTTCGCTTACGAGAATGCCCAGAATGTTGATTTTAGGCGGAGTAACTATCTACGAGTAACTATTCTTAGATGTGTGTTTTCGGCTTTTTGAAAATATCTCATAAGTCTTAAGTATATCAACAGGATCTTTTGAACATACGCTAGTTCATAGCCTACGAGTATTCCCAATGACTCTGTGGAGAAATATCGTACGGATACCTATATCTTTAGAAACTGAATCACAAAAATATCTATAAACTCGTTTGGCAAACCCTTGTAGTTTTGTAGTCAACAGCATGTGTGTGCTGGGTGCCTATACTCTTTTGAGTTTATTTGTTTTGCATTTATGAAATATGCAAACGATTTTGACGCAATCCGCCATGTTTGTTCAAAGAGTTCATTTTTATTCAACAGTGCGTATGGAGTGTCATTACTTTGCGACCAACCCTTTCCCTCTTTTTGCCATCAACTTGAATAATCCCGCCCATTTGTACAAAAGTCCGAAATGCATTCCAGCATAAAATTTTGAAAAATACAAAAAAAAAAAAAAAAAATCGTATCACTTTGCAAAATGACAACCCATCGTGCAGTGCTGGCACATCTGCTGCGAAAGCAACAAAACTGCATCAGCTATTCGTACTCGTATGTCCATTGCGCTGGGCTACGTACACATTTTGTTTTGTTTGTTCCTGTGCTCGGGAGGGAACACTCTCGGCCCCCCTGCAGGGTTGTACTTACATGTGTTCCACATTTATGGCCGCGGACATGACCAACATATGGAATGCACTCTTGCACACCGGCACTCCCATCCCAAAGGGGTGTAAGTGTAATGCAACACGTGTATGTAGCTGCATCATTGTTTTTACTGCACCAGAAGTTCTTTTTTTTTTTGTTGTTTGTTGCGTTTTGTTTACGAATAAGCAACATGCGGCAGCACAGCGCGTAAAAGAGTTCCCAAGGAATGGCGGCTGTTGCACATTTTTTCTTTTCAAATTGTTTCCTTTTCTTTTACACTTTTCCATAACAAGGACTTTTGTGTGCAAAGAAAGAACAGCGGCACCCTCTTAACGGCTACCAAGGGTGGAGACTGATGCAGTGTGATGCGGTGTAACAATGCATTCGCAAATGTGCATCAAAGGATTATGTGGAGGGTTGTAAGACAGCCACGCCTTCTTCCGTTTTCGAATGCACTTGGAAGGATTCCATTCACGTTAAAGGTAAAAATGTTCGTTAGTGAACCGTTAAATTGAAATCGATACCCACTCGATTTTTTTCTTCACCGGGTGTCACTGATTTCTAGCTGCTGGTGTGTAATTTGTGAAGACATTTGCATGAGATCTGTGGAAGGGTAGTTGAGTATAGAAACTCTACCCCTGAAGTGTTAGTCAATTGGAACGCACTCAAGGTATACCAATTCTAGCGGAAGGAATACAAGATTACATCTTGACATTGAGAAAATGCTGATTGAAATAAAGCCATAAGGGTACTTAAATTGGCTGGTAGAAGTTAGATAATTCATTAGGCAATTAACATCCGCTAATTTGGCTTTGATGTATATACAAGCGTTGAGTTTTATTGTGAAACTAGTAACTTGACAAGATCCACAAAAGGGTTAACAAAGCTAAACACACCAAAATTTGGAGCGGGTACAGGTACGCATGGACAGAATACAATTCGTCTTGTCATGCAGGAAGAATTCCCAAGGAAACACTAGAGAATCTGCACAAAGTTGTCATCAGTGTTATATACAACTGATGCAACGACAGTGAAATGATATTAATTCAGGCAAGCATTAATTAGGAAGTAAAATTTAAACCATTAAGGACACCATAAGGACCGGCATCTCCCCCGGTGGTCTGCGGTGCGAAAGCCTAGTGAGCTGCCATGATCCCATCATCCAATCAGATATATATCGTTTTCCTAAAATCCATGGAAAGACTGCTTTGTGCACATATGCAACCAAGCTATACAGAGGGTGTTTTACACTGTTTAACCACTGAAGAAGAAGAAGCTTCCCGCACAGCGCAAATAATTCATTAATTTTAAAAACACTGAACCGATTTTAATGAAACTTTTGCCATAGTCTTTGTAATTTCTTTACACTTTTGCCAGCGTTTAGTCAAAGGCGTGCCAATCTCAAAATGATGACACTTTGGAGCTATTCCAATTTTTTGCACGAAAGTCGATTTGAAAGTCGTCGGGAGACTCTTGCATATTTAGACTGAAGTGCATCAAATTGGTTTTAGTACTGACAACTAGCTTGTGTTCCGCAAACGAAAATCTCAGAAGGTGAACATCATGATTTATATCAGCACTTCAGTTCAAATGATTATCTGAGCAGTATGCAATGCCAAGATCATCAGCGAAGGCTCAAATATAATCTTTGCTGTTATTTTGGCAAGTGCAGGTAGCACACAAATCCTTTTTCAGTTCTCGGACTCCATGAGACTTATTTTTTTAGGAAGCTTAGCGATTATACCTTCTTTCCACTCTTCGTAAAAAGACTCAGTTTCCCAGGCCTTGTTGTTGTTGGTGCTGCTTTCAATAGTTCCGCGGGAATGCCCACCGCTTTATTGTTCTTAATGGCGGTAGTGATCTCATCTATGCTGGGGGTTGAGGTGCAGATATGGCAAGTGTTTCTTAGGATGGCTCATTCGGACTTGGTTGCTGGTAAATACTCGATTTGGAACCGAAGCGGAATTCTCCTCCAATATCCTGAGTTGGTCATCAGCCGAAGTGAGCAGAGAGCCGTCTAAGGCTTTCACCGGGTGTTGTCTAGAATTCCGAACACTTATCAGCTCTTTGGTGATTATGTAGACGTTTTTGCTATTAGCAATGAGTTAAGGCAAAATTACTCTTGTCACGTAGCACGCTACGCTGAACTTCCCTCATTTTTATTCGAAATTCAGACACTCGCTCGTTCCTCTCTACTGCTGGGTTTGCTGCAATGCGAGCTCTTAGGGCTTTTCGCTCCTCAATCAGTCTCCAGATATTTTCTGAAAGCCACGTTCTCTGTCCTCCTTGCAATCTTCCGACAATATCTTTCAGTCCGTAAATGAAGACACATCAGATTTTTCAAAGCAAATATTCTTGTATGGTTGGCGGCGCTAGACTGCAGATTGGTTCCACTCCTTGCAACAGATATTCCCCTAATTGTTAGCACACTGAGGGGTTTTTTAGTTAGTCGATGTTGTACCTGTCCATCCTTGTGATGTTACGAAGTCTTCTAACTAATGCAATACCTAATTTGAGAATGGCTAACATAAAGTAGTTGTCAAGCGCCCACGTCTCTCCCCATATGTTTCGGAAGTCCATGCGACAGCTTCTAAAACGGTGACTTATCATAAAATTATCAATCACATATTCCATGCTCCCGTCAGGTGAAACCCAGCTGACTTTGTGACAGGCTTTGTGTTCAAATAATGTGCCTCCTATGACAAGGCGATTGGCATTGCGGAAGACAACAAATCGTTCGCCATTGTCATTCCGCTCTTCGAGGCCTTGTTTACCAAGCACATGTCTGAGCTCTTTTTTTTTTTTTTTTTTTTGTCGGGGCGGGTACACCCTACTGGAGCACTCAGACTCAAAAACAGGTCCATTGTATAACCAGGCAGAGAACCCCATTTTAATGTGTTTTTTTCGTCTTTTGTAAAAAGACGAGTAGACGCTTCAGTGATGAAGAGCTTAGGTCATCAGCACTCACCACATCAGAACCGAAAATCTGCCACCTGATCCGAGCAAAGGCAGGACAATCACATGGGAAGTGTTCCGCAGTGTCATCGCCCTCTCCACAGGAGTTGCAGACGGGGGTAGCGCTCAAACCTAGCACATGGAGGTGCTTGGCAAAGGCGAAGTGGCCCGTAAGAGCGCCAGTAAGTTGTCTGCAGTCTTTTCTGCTAAGGGATAGCAAGAAAGCCGCGGATTTCTTACAGACGACGGGGACCATTCGTTTAGTCTGCCTGCATCCTGGAGAGTCATGCCACCTTCGATTGTGTTCAATGAAAACCCAGTCGTCAATGGAAGCCCTAACCGAGGACGCTGGCAAACCCAACGTGGGTTCAGGTCCTGAGAAATTCTCTTCTGAGCCTTGTCTAGCAAGCTCGTCAAAGATCTCATTTCCTGTTATCCCTTTGTGCCCTGGGACCCAAACAAGATTCAGTGAGTTCAGCCTTCCGACCGAATTCAAGGATGTTTTGCATTCTCGAACTATTTTGGAAGTGGTTAAAGGATTGAGCAAGGCCTTAAGCGCAGCCTGACTGTCACTAAAGAAGCAGATACTTCGCCCCTTCCACCTGGTCTTACCAATATAGTCCGCTGCCATTAGGATAGCATATATTTCTGCCTGGAAGACAGATGTGTATTTTCCCAATGAGAAGTGAAGCCTAATGTTGTCGCATTCCACGAAAACACCAGCACCAGACCCCTGTCCAGTTTTAGAGCCGTCCGTGAAAATGCGACTACATTCCTTTCCCGGCTCAGACTCCTGCCAAAGCCAATCCTGAACATGAGGAAAGTTGACTTCAAATTTGCACCGCAGCCGTAATTCAGGTGTCATTGCATCAGATGGCATATCCATGAGACAGGGGTCGTAGGATAATCGTCGCGCAACGTCATCAAAACTCCAGTGCGAATCGTGCCAGAAACCACTTCTTTTTAAACGGAAGATGAGCTCTTGGTTGTCGATGCGTACCTGGACATTTAGGTCTTCCATGACTAGCTATTTATAGAAGTTGTCTTTTTCGACCTCAGTCACAAGATTCTTTAAGCACAAAGCACTGTATTATCGTGATGTTCCTTGCTCTAGTCCGAAATCTGGCTGAAAAAATCAAAAACGGTAGCCTCGCAAAAGCCGTATTAGTGCGCGTAGTTTCCTTTAGGGGCTTTCCGGAGTAGAGTAGGACAGTGCTACTACCTGGGTTGCGAATTTGTTGGTACCTAACCACCTCATCTCACTCACTCCTAAAAAGTCGAATAAACTCTCGTTCCAGTTGATGGCATCTGAAATTGTCGCGCTAATCATCTTCAGACTTCTGTCGAGAAGGGTGCAGACATTCCAGAAACCAATCTTTTTCCGGAAACAGTAGCCAAAAGTCGTCTTCGTTGAATCAGTTCTTCGGTTTTGTTACCAATAGAATCTCGATAACACAGAATGCTAACCCAAATTACCTAAACTGGAGAAAGCTAGCCCGTTCACTCTTGCAATTTTGGCTTACTTTGCACATGTCATTTCTAGGGACCACCACGGGGAGGTAAAGCAAGCACTTCATCATAAACATGATTTACTCATTCAATCCAAATTTTGAACGATCTGTACCTACGATCTGCAGATCCCCAAAATAACATGCAGCGTGGTAAGGTGTCAGGGACGGCTCTTTGACCTTTCTTATGGCAGGTTGTCCTTGACGACTTTCTATTAAAACTAGCTTTCTGTGCTAAGCATGTTAAATATGGTCCAGAACCTTGGCGGAAAGTTTGAGATTGAGATACTAAACCGAGAAACTTGGGCTACGGAAAGACCGAGCTTGATTCTTATTGAGTCATGTGGCATACTGATGGATAGAAGATGGATTCTGGAGTTGTTGCCGGTGTCTTTGGGTCCCACTATGGAAACTCGAAACCACTTGAGAAGTTTACTAGTGTAGGTGGAGCTCTATGCCATTGCGATATGCGTACAACCTGTATATGTAGCTCACCTACGCAAGGTGTAGTGGTGAAATCGAAGCTTGTGAAGTGTTGTCGTGAAGAGCTTAGACTTCTTGGCACAGTATGACGTTAAACTATGCTGGGTCCCTGGACATGAGGGTATACCAGGGAATGAAAAAGCTGGTAAACTGGCAAGGAAAAGATCTACACTAGACCTAGAGCAAGCTGATCACTTACTGAAAGCTCCATCGTGTAAGCTTAAGAGCAGATGGAGCTCCTGTAAAACAATGTACAACAAGGCCAGAACTAACACACTGATGTAGAAGGGCAGGAAAATCCTTTCCACACTTGTAGGGCGATATCTGCGATATTATATGAAAGGTGAGGACAACCCACTTTCTATACCAGGTATCTACCATATCAAATATAAATTCTTTGGAATATACTTCTTATAGGATATTGAACAACTACTCGACATTCCTATCTGTGTAGTGTAGTAGTTCGAAATCCGAAGGCGGAGAGTGCCTTTGGGATTATTTCGTGGACAAGCGATACTTTCCTCCAAAATGCGCATCGCAAAGGTTCTATAATGACCTAAGTATGCCTAACATACGCAAGATCATATTCTTCCTTTTATAAAGACGGAAGTTTCTTTAACAAAAAGAAGAAAACCTTCACTCCAAAGTGGAGATCTGGAAATAAGTTCACATCTGGCGCAGAAGTGATTACAATCTAAAAGCCAGTGCACAGGCGAAACTTCAAATAAAGCACTTCTACGCAATTTTACAAACAAAATTCTTTCGGAATCTGATAAAAGACTAAAGTTAATGCAAATTTATTCGCCTGAAATCCATCACATTTGTACGGCAAGAGGAAAAGTTACTAAGCCCAATGTTATCGTATATATCACCCTACTCATTTATTTATGTCACTTCAGTTCTTACCACTCAATAAATTCGGCGAAGAATGTTCCGTAAAAAGCCATGCAACATACGTAGCATCCCTTCAATACTACAAGGATCCACTCCACCACACTCAACCTGCGCCTGGGATAATGCAAAATTAAAGCAAATGTATCTTTTTGACGAACAAAAAAAAAGAAAAGGACCCTTCCGCATCTACAACTGCTTTATCCCCATTCGGATAAAGGGAATACCATATGCAGAGAGACATGAGAGAGGGACAACCCAGAAAGACAGACAGGCTTAAAGAGAAATTTATATCCTTAAAACACCCCCTTGACTGATTTATTACGCGCACATTTACAAAGCCATTATCATTGCTATTCATGGGCAACGGCAGCAGAAATGCAAAGCAGAGCAAAGCGCGCCAGTAATCCTTTCACACATCACTTGGGATGATATACATTCGTCCCGTACCGCGTTCGGCCCAAGTTCAACAGGGAATTCTAGGGGATGAACTTGAAAATTCCATCCTGCCTGACTGAATCCATGATGGAATCGAATGAATATTTTATCAACGGGCGCTTTCCGAAGACCGAGCGACCAAGCGACCAGTAGAGAAATCGCCTCGTGCAATGACACCGGATCAGGCAATAAAACCAGCAAAGTACCGTGGGGTGCAGCTACTCACTCCACCGGGTACACCGCAACGACCGACCAGATGCTGGGGCACAAAAATATCATACGAAGCCATAACTCATCTCGCCACATTTCAGAATGAACTTTTCATTTCGATGGGACTGTGGCTATTTGTGGGTGCAATAGAAGCACTCGAGCACATTCATAATGCAGGAGCTACACAACACACACTCTATGGTTTCTGCTACTGTTTGGTAGTGTGTATGTGTGTTGAGGCAATCACCTCGATTACATTTGCATTGAAAGTCGTATGTTTTTGCTCCTCGGCCTGGTTAACCCATGAGACGACAGTGCCAAGATGCTGTACGATGATGACTCGCAACAGATGCGAAAGGTCATTGCAGCAGGGGGACACAACAACAACGACAGGAATCCCTCTTTTACACCCAATAAATCCCCAGCAAGGCAATGTGGAAGTGGAAGTGAATAAATCTTTGCAGTGGAAGCACCATGCAGTGTCTGGACGCATCCAGTGTTTGAGTAACACCTTGCAATTTGGTTGACTGGTAGGTTGGTTAGTTAGCCTGCTGTGAGGAACAAGAATGTTGCATGAAACTCGCATCCATCACTGCTCCTTGTGACACAAAGTCTTTGGTTGCAGCAGAACAGCAGAAGCAGTGGTAAAGCAGCTCTGTAGCAGTAGTGTAGCTGAGGTGTTAAAAAATGATTGCTGTAAAATGTCCATGTAGTCCGCGATGAACACGGGAAATTTTGAAGGTCAAGTGGCCTGGTCTGTTTGATAGTTAAACAATGAATAGGACTTTGAATCACTAGTGCTGCGAAATAGAGGGAACACATACATAATTGGACTTTACTCTTCACTTGTCGAAAAGGATAAAAGATAGAAATCTATTGTATGACCAAATGAGGTCCATTTATTCAAAGACTTGGTTGTCCCAATAAAATACAAAATTGAACAAGTTTTCCGTTACACTTTGTATCTAAGGATGCACGCCCCCTTTCTGTACGAATATTTTTGCTTTGATACCAAATAAGTACCGGAGAAGTGATTCGATACCGAGATTGCTGATCGGTAGCATTATAATCTATGATAGGTTAGCAACCTACGACTGGTAATTAAGGTCCTCTTAACACCATATTCCTGCATATTAAGACAGAATTCATCCAGGAATAAGCTGGACAAAGTTAGTTACAAACAGCAATGTATAACAGTGCCTTGTTCTATTAGTCTAACCTATAACCTATAAAGCTCTGAGATTCCTGCCAAAACCCGAAAAGTATTCACGACTACTTCACGGAGCCTGTAGCAAGATGTGGTGGCATTCCATCTGTCGACAAATGGGTTGGTACCTGTCTACGACATATTCCAGTGTAAAGGCTGGAAGAACTTAGATTTGATTCAATTCTCTTTTACGCTCGGGTGACTGTAGATTGCTGTTCACAGATGATACTTGAACCCACTACACCACTCATATGCCTTACATTATCTACCAGATTTAGCACCATCAAGCTACGAAACTAATGACGGAGCAAGAGAGCACGGAATTCTGTAATTAGGTGTCGTTATCGCAAACAATTCAACCCAGAGGAGATTTCATCAATTCAATGTTACGGTGAGAAATACAAATTTGTGGGACACATGCCATCGAGAAGCATTGTCTCGGCGAACGCAATGACAATTTTGTATCCAAGATAAAAGCTATGATTGGGTGACACCCTGTATATGAGGTGTGCTGCCATGTCAATTGGGTACCTAGATAGTCGCAAATACCTAGATTTAGATCGAAAAGCGAAAAAAAAAATTGAATTTGCATTACAGCTACCCACACAGAAGCGTCCTTCAGCCGTAGTACCGTGTCAAGTCAAGGAAAGTTCAAACTGATTTCACAGCAGAACCGTGTTCAGAGGCACGAAAGAGCTAATTGTAATTGTCCCGTCGAAACCCGGTGAAGTGTTCAGATGTTTGTCTAATGGTTTCGAGAGAGAATCAGCTTTTAGACGGTGCGAACATTTGTCCTGTAATGGACCAAAGCGGTAGGGCTTGACGGGAATCCCGTGAACTCTAAAAAGCTCCAGAAAAGATATTACACAGACCGTCCATACCCATTAGGGCACCGTGACCTTCCCTGACTATTGCAGGAAGAGAGTTGTTGAAAGATCACCGCTACTCTTGTTACTTAGTTCTTTCAGATACCTGAAAGTTATTAAGACTCACGACTAAAACCGAAGGTATAAGGCCACTTTCAGTCATTTTAATGCAAATGGAAGGGGCCTTCACTTTATTGCTGGATCTGAACGACGTACGAGTATATAGGGGTCATTCCACTAAGGTTTTTGTAACATTTGCCAAGGTTGTATCTATAGTGTAGGCATTGGTCTATTATAGGTCATCTGTTAAACGAACTTCTCGTCTCTGTAACCTGCCGAATAGATGAAGGGAATGTTTTGGGGCTGGGTTTGAAGCGTGAGTGCAATACTCAAGCCGCGGTCTACTCGTAACTTATACTTTATACAGAAGAAAGAACTTTTTCGGTGAAAAGTATCTCTTTCCTCTAAACAGGTAAATCAGTTTAACTGACGCCGATTTTGCGGTGTTGGGTATGTTGAGTATGTCGTGCCATATTACACCAGGGTTGACTGTGACGCCAAGAAGATGCGTGGTTTCCTTTTGTCCTCATCCACGTGAAGCTGTGGTGCATTCGAGTAAGTAGTGTTCTGATGAAACGGATCGCATTGCAACCAGAAAGTTATATTTGACGTCTCCGAACGTACCGAGTAGACAGCATGGACTCTGACTACTGTCTAGATGTAGGAAATGTACGTAAGTGGGTATTCCGAAAGCCACAAAATCAAAGGACTACTGTGTCACAGCATTTGCTGACTTAATGGCACTTAATATCTCGATAAGTCCATTGCACCCAACATTAAATGCCGAATACCAGTGGCAATGTTGCCTGAAGCTAATACTTTCTCTGGTGTGCTGGGTTTCTTTCGACCACCCCAAAGTCCAAGCAAAGTGACGTTGCATTGAATAGAGGCCTGCTAAGTGGCAAAAAGAACGTCCTTGGAGTTTGAAAAATGCCTAAGTTCGTCTAAGTGTTGTGGTATCGAAGACCAGTTGTTTTCATTTTGTTTATTTAGCTTGTAAGTAGTCGATTTGTACTGTTCCAAAGGGTGCTGAATTAATGCAGCCTCTAGTGCTGTTGCAGGTGTCGATCTACTCAATCGTGTCATATCGACGTAGGCCTCCTTCCAGTCTTTCATTTTCCTCAACCGCCATACTGCCAATGCGTTCATAGAAAACCACTCATGACTTATGACATGAAATCTAAAATATCAACTCGGTGTCCTCCAAATTTCCAGGACAACCAATTTTTAAAAGTTTGAATAGGAGAAGTGATATTTTTTACTGCGAGTAGCCCTCCCAATAATTAAGACTTTCAGTTATAACTGGGAAAAATCTTCTTGATACTTGAACAAGAACATCGCGAACGTAGAAGCCATCTCAGAACAAAAACACAAACAGCCTAAGGTTTTGAACTGAGAGGCTAGCTTTCCGTCATCCGTATTAAACAGATTCTTTCAAAGCGAACTCACTGGATTTTAGCAGCGCAATATCTTGCCCATTTTGCTTCCAAACATATGTATGAATGTACCTTGCACCATGCAGTGCAAATATTCATGTTCCACAAGCACTTCTTGCTTCCAACAACCCCCCGTTGTTGTCAACGGTACGAGTACCACTACCATCAATAAATCCTTTTGACACAATTTTTCTTTTTGCCAAATTCGGCTTAACACACATCCCCCCAAGTTGGAAGTCCTTCAGAACTGAGAGGCAAGAAATCCTTTACCCGATGCCAAAGATTAAATCCATTTACCTTTACATCACCTTTCACATACGATGCTGGCGGTACCTACTAACCCGCCATGCTCCTCATCTCAAAGCAAAACTCATTACATAACTTTCCTCATTAAGTGTTTTTCTAATTCTCCCTTTTTTCATCCTTTTTCCTTCATTGCTCCTTCCCTACCACTCAGCACTTTGCTCCCTAGGAAGCCATATTCCTTCCTTAAAGTCTGTCATGCCTCACTCTGACGAATGCATTTTGATGGGAATTACTCAGCACTCTGGGAGAATAATTTTCGGGTTCGACGTCTTCTCGAGGATTTTTTTTCGGCACAGTACAAGACGGGCGCAAAAACGAATCCAAAAAGACTTCTCCCCCCCCCCCACCCAAAAAAAAAAAAATGTGTTCCGTAAGCGAAAAACGATTTTTTGCGACTTTTCTACGTTCATTTCGTTTTGTTTCTATGTGAAAGGATTTGCTGTTGGAATCCTTGTCAAAGCAGTTGTATAATAATTCTGAGTCATTCATTGAGGCAGCAGGAAGAAAACAAGAAAAAAAAAAAACGCACACAGAGGAAACAAGGAAAGGAAAAGTTTCGTAATTATTTATCCTTGTTTCACCATCATCATCATCATCATCATCTCCCCACAGAAGCAAGATGAAAACCGAAAACAAAAAAAAAAAATGCCCGTTCTTGGGGGAGAAATTAGAACGTACGAGTATAGTGCACTAAGGGATTCAGAATTGGGATCGGATTAAAAGTGCTGAATGTCCGTCCGTACAAAACAATGCGAAAATGGATTTTCATGTTTTGAAAAGTGCACCCAATCTCTGTTATACCATCGCCGAAAAAGGGAATTCGCACCCTTTTTCCGGTCTCAAAAGACAATCAACCGAGTCAATGGATTGAAAAATATCTAAAGTACTCTGAAGTGCAGCAACATTGAACATTCACTTGTAATGTCCGATTTCAATCAAAATTTTCAATTGAAATTCAAGAGGGGATAACTAGCTCTACATACTCGTACTCGTGTATTCAAGGCCAAAAGAAGACTGTTTTTTTGACAGAAAGGGACCGAAACCGAACCACTTTTGTTATTTCACCGAATAGCAAACCCTTGCTGCAATTTTAAAAGTAATTTCGCAGTCAAAAGTGAAGGCAGGGTTTTTTTTTGCTAGTAGCGCAACCTCAAGATTTAATTTTTTTGAAGAAAGGAGTCTCCCTGCTTTGCCTGAAGTTCGTTGTAAATGTGACAAGTAACGATGAAATCTGACATCGACATGTTCAAGATGTCAACATCGAAAATGCAGCAATCTGTCAAAAGTCGATGAAGGTAGTAAACTACTCAATGATAGACCTGACTTGTCCGCAAATTTCTTCCAGAATTTTATGATTTGTTTTGTATACAGGGCCTTAGCAATGCCATTTTTGCGAGGGGCAAACAAACTAAATACTAAATCCTACGAGTATAAGTCAATAGCACCTATTCCTGGAGGCTGGAATAAGGTGAGTGTACATACTCGTGTATAAGTGCGCAAAAAATGTTTCCTTCTTGCTGGGAAACTGCCCGCATTCAACCGATTCCCAAAAAAAGGAAAGAAATGCTTGCCGCAAATCTACCGGCGTTGTCTATGCAGTCGCCGTTCAACTGCAGACCTGGTGAACTATGTAACCCACCTATGGACATCAGTAATCAAAAGCCATTGCCTTGCACATCTCAAAAGCGTTCGATAAGGCTTAGCATAGCGCCCTATTAATCAAGCTATCCTCCTATGAACAACCACATCAGCTCTGCTTTTGGATTTGCTGTAAACGATGGAGTTCCACAGGGTTAACCGACTGTACTTCTACTTGATATCAGCGACATTTTATAGTCAACAAACAACAAGATCTCCAGTTTTGCAGATGTTAGCTCTTTAATTTAATTTTGCTCTAACAGCATGCCCGTAAATACAAATCAGAGATGCGACCAGATCAACTCAATAAACGAGGACCTGCAGAAAATCTTGCAGCGGGAAACTTAGTCGACTTCAATACGAAGAAAATCCGAATTACCGACTAAAACTCTTCTACTGTACCATGGCTTCAAATTAATTACTCAACTCTGGTGTAACATGGCGCGGCCACAAATCCGCACCCATTGCAAATTCAGCTACCTATGTATTTAGAGTAAAAAGATACTTTACAGCGCAACAGCTACTTCTGCTGTACAAAGCACAAGTTAGACCAGGACTTTAGTGTTGTTCTCACGTTAGGATTTCGGTCCCAAATCGATCTCTTTAGCTGCTCGGCAGCATACAGAGACGAGCATAGAGAATAGAATAACCCACACTAGCTTCCAATCTCCAACCTTTGCCTCATCGAAGACTAGTGGCAGACCTATGCCTATACTATAGATACTATCATGGCAGATGTTCCGAAGACCTCTATGAAATGATCATCTGTCTCCAATAATTCAAGAGCAGAAACAACAGGTTTCTACAAACATCTCGGGGCGCTGGTTCAGCGCCATTCGTAGGCCGAATTCCTTTTGCTCCTTTCTACAATCATATCCTAAGACCGTCTTTCGAACATTTCAGCTTTCAACAGAGAAGACTATAGAATAGTCGGTATATAGATGCTAAAGGTAATGTGATTAACTTTTCAAGTTTTGGGAACGAAAATGACACTTGCTTCCTGCAAATCTTTAGGAACGGTCCTCAACTTGGTATATAAAGCAGTTTGAACCTCGGAATGACAAGTTCTCTATTTTACGACCCTTTCAGCATCAATGTTGTACATTTAAAGTGAAGCATGTAGAGCAAATGATTTTATTAGGCACAATATGTAGTGGTCGTCGATTTTATCCACACTTATTCTCATCATAAGACCTTCGATAGGTGAACCGGCTACCTCTTTGCGCCAATGTAAATGCGCATTTCCATTCGCGAAAATGGCTCCGCCACAATCGGTCCGCCACTCCTTAGAGAAGGTTACGAATGCGGGAGTAGGGACACTGGTCTGAGCCTTGACTGTGATGCCAACTGCTGCTGTCGAGCTGAGATTCCTTCAGTTTCTTATTTCCCCGCGGTGGGTCTCGAAAAGTCTGAAAAGCCCTGATCAGTTGCAAACTGAATAGAACTCTGAAAAGAGGTGGAAAGTGGACGACTTATCGGATAACTTCCAGTTAACAGCCTCAACGGAACTAATATCTGGTATAATAGTGACCTCCCTACAAAGTTTCCATTTTGACTGTTTATCAATCAAATCTGGCTGGATTGAGATCGATTTAGCTGGACGATTTCCTCAAATCCAAACGACTGTTTTTTTAACAATCAGTGGCAGTGGTACTCGTTGATTGAAAATTTGTGATGATAATTTGATGACGAAAGCAATATTATTTTGCTGATTGCTCAACTTCAGGATAACGTAGGAAGGTGATTTATAGCTAAAGTAATGGACAAAGATATTACATTCAAATCAGATAAATGTCTTTACAGTGCGGGGTATAATGTTTAGTTATCCATAAATAGTCTCAGAAACTTTTCCTAATCAGCAAAGGAAACGGCATCGAAATAGGTTCAGACATTTTTGAGTTATACGCATACATCGCACAAAGCTATTACAATTTGGGTGCAGTAAATGATTTCCAGGGTTCTGTAAATACAATAGAACACGGAACCCTACTGCTCTAACTAGGCCGTCCGTCCGCCCACTTGCTTTTCACCATCTTCTAGCTTCTAAACTATATAAGTATACAAAGACACGATTTTTACAGTAGTCATGTAAAGCAATGACAGAAACACAATATCTGTGTAAGTCTTTTTGAAGGTTGCTCCAGTACAGGCAAAACTCATGTGACATGTCGTTGAAATGAGCACTTTTTTCGAATAAAACATTCTAAATTTGCGCTCGTAATGGAATGCTACACACCCTGATAGAGCCGCCAATAAAAAATTCCATTTCCAAGATTTCCAAGAAAATCCTCTAAAAAACTTCACCCAAATCGGCTAAATACTTCAGAAATTATGTAAGAAAACGACCGACAGAACGTGCTGTCTGATCTCAGTATGGAGGAGTTCAAATTTGTAAGCATCTTCGTTCTACCGCAACCCTATGAGTGCGAACTACGCTTGGTGATTTTTTTGTTACTTGGATCTATGATTTCGAGTGGCAACTCTACCCCTCTCCTATCTTTTTTCTACCTTCTTCTGTTAAACATAGAGAAAAGCTGCAAACTGTCCGAAACGGATCGGACGATACCCCACCACTTAAGTTCTAATCGAAACCTCATACAAGTATAGTGGGCTTGACGTTATGAACTTTTTAATTCAAATGCAATCACAATTTTCTACTCAGATGTTATTTCCTCAATTTTTGAGAAATTTTGTCAGAAAAACTGACTGACTGACCACATCGAACGTGACCGTCACCATTTGCAACTGCAGTTCACGGATTCTGACGAAATATTCACGATAAGAGTTGATTTTGTTTTTGGAAAAAACCCCCCCAGAGAGTGAGCGTGGCTATATATTTTGCAAAGGCGATATTTTTCAAACGAAATTTTTCAAAAGTTTGCGTTTTTATAGGCGATTATCGAAAGCTATTATACTTGTACTGCTACGTATTTCTAAAATTTAAGACAGAAAAGTGTCGATATACGTGCAACCAGATCATCACATACTTTTGGGGGTCCAACTGTGTACCAAAATGAATATACCCTATGTGATAGGGTATAAAAAGTGTGAGCCCCCTTTCAGCCATATTTGTTTAAAAATGGGATTTGTACTTAAGAGCGTTAATTCAATCACAGAAAGCAGAAAGGGTGGTCCAAGCTAAATATTGTAAATCAAACAGAAGCTTCATGCTGAGCCCTAGACAAATTTAGCCTGAATTTGATCAGATACGCTCTAGCAGCTTAGTTCCGCAAAAAAAGATTGCATATCAGATCGACCGGGCACTGCATCATCAGAAGCCACGCCAAAAGGCTTGGTCTCTTGTCATCTTTTTCGTACTTGCCCAGCTCTCTCCATTAAATTGATCCTTTATTTGGATGCATACTTCTTCTATCATACAACTTTGATGATCTGGCAAATGTGGATGTCAGGTGCCTCCAATGCTTTCTATTTGGAGATCCTTATGGTGTGTTTGTGCTTAATTGCAGGCAGCAACTCGAACATAGCCTATACTGATCTGTGAGGTTTGGATCTGTGAGGTTTGGATACCCACCTCCCAGCTAATTTCGATAGTACGGTGGCTTCTTTTTTGGTTGTCGTCTTATTTATTGGCATCTTTTCGTAATTTCGGTGTGGTGAACCGGAATTTTGGTTGTCATTCTTTGGGTGGCATGTAACGGAATGTTTTTTTTTTCATGAATACCAATTTGTGCTTCTAAAGGGTGCTCGTAGTTTGAATCACAATAGCGCAGTACGTTTGTTATAATTTGGATTGCTACAGGCAAAAGGATTGTTAAGTTAGGCTAACTCATAAAGATATCCTCGTGTAAACGACAATTGAATAGATAGCCAATGGTGGTATTTCCTAACAAGATAGACACGTTGGACACGACATAATAGACATTATGCAACAGGCACACATTCAGCCATCGTTGACCAAAAGCACAATTCGTCTTTGAAAGTGAGCCACCAACTAAGCTACCTCACAAAAATTGAATTCAAACTGAGCACGTGCACATCTCTACGTCATTGAGCATCTTCTCCGGCATTTTATAGCAAATAGAGAACCTGCCCTAAAGAGTGGACACAGTGTCTTCTTAATGCTGACTGGGACTCTACTAGTAGGTACGAGTAGATATCATTCTTTGTTCCGTCCCTAGAAACTAACTATAATTATTGCAGAGCTACGAGTACTCGTACTTTAGTACTAAAAAATTTAAATTTCTTTATATATCACCCTGTCGTTTTTTTTTAAAATTTCAATTTAAATGATTGACTCTTATATCCGCGTCCATCTATCACTAACAAAACCTTCTTTTCCGACGAATTCTTTCTTAATCAACGCACCCTTTGACAATGTCACAACCCTTATTTCTAACTCTCCACCAACGTTTTAGTAACAATAAATTTAAATAAAATAAATTTCCATTAGTGGCCAACATCACCACTGCCGCCGCGAAGATTACATTCCCGCGTCCATTAGTCCCAAATCAATTATTCGAAATTATTCCAAGACAAGTCCCCGGACAGGCGTTGTACACAACAATGGTCCTCATTAGTGTGACAAAAGGCGACACGGGGCGGAATCGACCGATTCGAATGGTGGCGCACATTGGTCGCTCTGTGGTGGAACCCTCATTTCATGCGATTAGTGAAGCAATTTGCACCCCAAACAATGTTGCAAAGAGACTGTCTGGCAGCGGCTGCCACACAGACTTGGGGATTCCCAAAAAGAAAAACACTCATTTCCATGACTTCCTTCAGAGAAAAAAAAAAAAAAAAAAAAAACCCGAAAAGGACATTGTGTTTGTTCAGCTATGTAATTGCTACCACATGGGGTACTAAGTCAGCCGACACAAGGCAAATTGCGTGAAGACGAAATCGGAACACCAATTGCTGCTGAGCGAAAAGCAATTGTCAAGGATGCTACACTAGAACAGGGTCATGTCCTTTTTCTCTCTGTCAGTTGGTCCTCTCCCTTGTTTACTTAGATTCTGTTGCGTAAAATGAGGAATGAAAATAATAACATTTGAATTTTTTGTTTTGTTTGCTGCCTCAAGGAGCAATGGATATCCTAAAATAACAGGACGTGTAAGTCCTGCGGTGCAAACTAATATTATGGGTCCATCCGTTTGTACAACATACGAGTACTCGTACGTAATATAAGATAATGAAATTCCGAATATGTTTTGTGTGACATATTTTTGTTATTACTGTATGTTTTGGTTTTGTGTGGAAACGGATGTTATTTAAATTTGGAATATCCTTTGTGGAAGGAAGTACCTGCCCGCAGTTGTCTTTCTGTAGGCAGGTATTGGATTTCTTCCAGATGTATTTTCTCACCCACACTAAAATGAAAAAAATATATTTTCATTGCTTGAGGCGTAAATTTGCTATTGTTCTCGTAGATGTTAAGGGAAACAATCTATGATAGCAACCTGTTCCTAACAAGAACAGCCCGATGTTAGATACATCATTGTATTGTGCAGTCATAATTACGGAACTAAAATTTGTGCCTTGAATATCAATTACTACTGAGACTAAAAATGCTTGAAAAACGCTTCATCATAGGCGGCTATTTTAACGGATGTTGGAAGCTGACCAATAATTTACTCGTAACTAGGAATTTCATTCCAGCAAAAAACCAGTGTACACTGGCCAACGCAAAAGGATTACCAAGTAACTAGTTGTGAACGAAACTCAAACGTCCTACTATTGTACTCGGCAAACCCCACAGGCGGACCGGTATGGATGCAGTGAAGTGGGAGGGTTGTGATCCTTCTACTCCGGATCATAACTTCGCCGTAAGAAGAAGAAGAAGAAACGTCCTACTATTGTAATGACCCTCAGCGCAACACAAAACATGAAAACCACGCCAAAACTTACCAGAGGGACATATTGGCACTTTTTCCGATACCTCCTTGAAGGAAAAGTAGATTCAAGCAAACCTCTCAAAAATGGGACACAAATTGAAGAGGCACATGGGAAAGCACCCCAGCCAATAAAACAAAAATCAGCAAGGCTAACTCCTATCCAGAGGAAGTACAAATAATATTGAACACTAAGTGCAAAGCGCGACAAAAATGCAGAATCATTAACAAACTCTCCAGGTACATGAAGGACTTATCATCAACCAAAAACACAGACTACTCACCCCAAGTACAAGATAACAACACCTGGACATAAAGCGCCATAAAAAGCCAACATTTTCACTTCGCAGAGAACGGTTAGAAGAAGGCTAACAGAAGCTGGCCTTAGAGGTTGCAAGGCCAGACAAAAACCCTGACTTTCTGAGGAGAACAACAAAATGATGTCTTCAGTGGGCCAAATTGCATAAGGATTGGAGCAATGTGGTGCATACTTATAAAATTAAAATCAAAAACGGATTTACGAAAATATTGGAATTTTTTTTTTTAATAAAAGTGGGTCCGAACTGAACACTAAATCAAAATGTATCCTTACAGATTTTCGGAACTTCTGGGACAGTCTACTGTCCCCATTGTGTGGTCCCCACAGTCAAGTTTGGTAGTGGTTGTTGCAAAACTAAGCTGGAAACCTAATATACAGGAAAGAGATAAGAAAGCCACTATAGCACTCTTCTCTTGCAAAAAAAGCCATTGGGTACAAATGGGGTTTACAACTCAACCCATTTGGTGGATTGCCTTGGATAAGACGATAAACCCGAAGTTATTAAGCAAATTTCAACGTTTAGCTTGTCTGTGCATTAGCGGAGTACTGCGAACGACACCTTCCACAGCTATGGACATTCTTTTTCACAGCTAACTCAGCTATTCGCCTTAAACCTACTTCGCAGTGGCCCAAAAAAGTGTATGGCCACGCCTCCATCTTAAACAAGTTTAGTATCTTCTCTGAAGACATTGACTACGAGTGCACCATACCCAAATTAAATTTTGACAAAAACTTCCAAGTTGCCATCCCTTCCAGAGCATTCTGGGAAGAAGGTGGTTTTACGGAAGACCAGTCGGTACATTTCTATACCGACGGTTAACTACTAACTAATGACGGGGTGGGTGGTGGTATCTTCTCTGGTAGGCTTAATTTAAACCTCTCCTTTCGTCTCCCAGATCATTGTAGCGTGATCCAGGCGGAGATAATCGCAATAAGGGAAGTCTTGTCTTAGCTAAAGAAAAACGTGATATCGTCCATTAATACCATATCTTTTCAGAGAACCAAGCAGCAATCAAATCCTTGGAATCTTCCTCAATAAATTCTTTAACAGCACTAGACTGCCGATCGTCCCTTATAGAGATGGCGGAGCAGTTTAATATTCACCTACTTTGGGTTTCGGAGATATTCCAGGGAATTGTAAGGCTGACGAACTTGGCAGACATGGAACAAAAATACCCATCCTTCCCGGCAAAAGTTCACTGGGTATGCCTACGAGTATTGCTACATGCAAACTTAAATTAAAGCTGGATGCTATTGAAAAGACTTCGATTCCAACCCGGAGGGACATCGCAGTAGAGGAAGACCTCGCCTTAGGTGGCGCGCACAAGTGGAAGGGGACCTCAACCAACTTGGAGTGCACAACTGGAGGCAGTTAGCCAAAGATCGCGCTAACTGGAGAGGCGTATTGGTTGAGGCCCAGGACCACCCCGGACTGTAGCGCCACGTAAAGTAAAGTAAGCTATTGTAAAGACAAATTCTAGGTGGACAAGTGGTACAACTTGTGTAGCGACAAAACAGATATGGCCTATGCTGGAACTGAAACGATCTAGGAATTCGATTTCTCTAAATAGAAAGCATATTAGCGCTATTATAGGTGTTATAACTGGACACTGTGAAATAGGCAAGCATGCAACAAGGCTTGGCGTCTTCTCTAACGATTTCTGCAGAAGCTGCATGGGCAAGGGGAGAAAGAGACTATTCTTCACATAGTTTGCATCTGTCCAGCTCTCTCCCAAAGAATGAAACAGTTAGGGGCCTTCTGTTTCAATGACCTAAATGATCTGGATAATAATGACGTAGAATGTCCTTTTCTACGCATCATCAGAATCTCCAAATGGTTCAACGAGTAGGCTAGAGGCCGCGTCTCAAACCCATGTGGTAACACAATTGACCTATTATTGGTCTAAGTGTGTTAGCTTCTTTTTTTGCTGACAGTCACTTCAACCTAACCTAACCTAAGCTTCGTAGGGTTCCTGTATTTTTAATTTATACGCTTTGAATTTTTCAACATTTTTCGGCATTTTTTAGATCTGCGCAGAGTGCTTTTTATTAATGACAAAGGTTGTAATTAATGCTTGTCTGCGATTAAGATACGTTCCAGGGCAATGGAAAGTTGCTTAAATAATCATAATACACAAACCAGGAAAACCACCTAACGATACAAATTTTTATAGGCCTATAAGGTGGGTCAATAAGTTCCTGAAAAATGAAATAAGGAACACTCTTTTCGGTATAAAAACATTTTATTTTTCAACATAGTCTCCTTTTAGCTCTATACGCTCCTCATCCAACGATTCTCCAATTCGTTGATGCCCTCCAAATAATACGATTTCTCGAGCCCCTCAAAATAAGCGTGTGTTTCAGCGATGACCTCTTCATTCCACCCAAATCTCTTAGCTCCGAGTCATTTCTTCATGTTTTGAAACAAGAAATAGTGGCAGGGGGCTAAATCTGGGGAATATGCTGGATGAGGGATGAGTTCGTAGCCTAACTCATTCAATTTTGCCATTGCGACTGCGGACTTGTGCGCCGGTGCGTTGTCCTGGTGAAAAAGAACTTTTTTCTTCGCCAAATGCGGCCGTTTTTGTTTCAAATCAACTTGTAATCGATCCAGCAGCTCTACTTAATATGCGCCAGTGATCGTTTTACCCTTTTCAAGGTAATCGATGTGAATAACACCGCGCGCATCCCAAAAAACTGTCGCCTGACAAACCCGCCTTGGCCTTCTTCGGCTTCGATTCACCAGGAGAAGTCCATTGTTTTGACTGTTCCTTGGTTTCTGGTGTGTTGTGGTGAATCCAGGTTTCATCCACGGTTACGAAACGGCGCAAAAACTCAGCCGAATTTTTCTGGAACATCGCCAAGCGCACCTTTGAAGTTGTCAAACGAATACGTTTGTTGTCGATTGTGAGCAAACGCAGCACCCATCTTGCGGAAAGCTTTTCATGTCCAAATATTTATGTAAAATCGAAATCACTGAGCCATGTGATAAGCCTGTGGCCTGTGTCCATTATCAAACCATGGATTTTGTCGACCATTCTGGTGTGGTGACCTCAATTGGGCAACCAGAACGTTCGGCGTCACTTGTGCTTGAACGACCGCACCGAAATTGAGTAAACCAGTGGTGAATGGTTCCAATCGATGGTGAAGAGTCCCCATAATATTTGTCAATCTTTTGTTTGGTTTGCGTGATAGTTTTTTCTCGCAAAAAATAGTGTTTAATGAGCACTCTAAATTCACTTTTTTTCCATTTTAACGAAAATGCTAGTAGGCGTCTACTCGTATATAAAATGGCTGCCACAGCAAAACTATTTGACAGATCTGTCTGAAAATTTGGGTGCATTCTTTTGAAAGATGATTCTTGACAAAAAAAAAAAAATTAAATTTAAGGTGACGACACAATTTGTGTTAATTTTCAAGGACTCATTGACCCACCCTCGTATCTACTCTTGAAAAGGCAAGTGCCGCGCTGGGTGAGGTGACCAACGTCTCGATGCGGAAACAATCTTCAAACCCTTTTCTGAGACGGTCAAGGATAACCTAGTGGTCGTGATATTGGGCTTTTCCGATTACGAGGAGAGGATTTCCTATTGCAAGTGTAGGCTCATCAAAGGAAAAACTGTGAATTGTATTTAGCAGCGCTGTACTTTTCGCACTTCACCTCAACAGCGTTATCATATCACCTTAAGAACCCAGATGGAATCATAAAACCGTTTTATTGATAAAACAACGTTAAATCTGACTCCCTTTCCCCACCACGATCTTGCAGTAACGTTGTTTAAACCTAAAAAGAAGAACATCTGGCTGCGATCAGGATACTCGTATCTCCCTTATGATGACCCGTTCCACCGATTTATTTTAGGAGAAAGGAAGCCATCTTACTGGGGTGCCAAAATAATTCACACCTTCAACACAACTTTACCTACGGCATCCGTGTAGTTTGTAATAAAAAAAAATCAAGTCCTTCTTTCGTTACGTTATCCACCTAGGATTGGATTGTATCCTATCAAGGAGAAGTCCTCGTCTAATAGAAAAAGCTCTAAGAAATCATCAACTCTCTGTTCCAAAACTCCTGCACATTGAACGATAGCTGTCAAATGGATTTCTTCCTGGAAAAGTTTTTGAAAATGTCCACTGCTAAATGCTCTCATTTGGAATATTCCGCTTTATAATGTGAAACACAAAATCTTCCATCTGCTCTCCTCCATTTGTGATAGTTATCTTGTGTTAGTTCTGTCGGACATGGAAGGACAAAAAGAAAAACATTAATTAGTCACGTTCTGTTGGAAGAAATGTTTCTTAGTTCTTGGTTTTGCTTTATTTTACTTGTCTCGTCCTTCCAATCTTTTAATAGCATCATTGCGGCAGTTTGTTCCGAAAAATCTGTGCCAGAATAAAAGGATAATAATCCTGGTCCTCGATATACAGAAGAGGAGCAACTTTCTTCTGAATCATCCTACTTCTTCGCTCCTCTCCTTCTGACTTTCTTTCATTGTGTGACTTTTGTTTCTGAATCGGAACTAATGATGCAGCTAATTGTTATGCCAGTTTGTGCTGATAGAGACCAGAAGGACGATGAGAAACAAGATAGAGGGTAGTGTATGGACGAGTTGCATATTAGTGTTTCTGCTGCTGTTGCGATGTTGATGATGATGATGTCCTTAATGGCGACGCAAAGCGTGTAATTAGCCATTTTCGGACAACAGCGGCAGTAGCAAAAGTAGGAATTCATTATCGCAGTAAGGTCCTTTGTCTCGTAAGGCGGCACCGTCAGCCACAGCAAATAGAGAGCGCGTTAGTGACGGCGGCGAAGGCGTTAGACTCTGCAATAGAGAGTCGGCGAATGTCTTGGAAGTGCCGTAATGAATGGATATCTTTTAATTGGCATGTTGTGTAATTACGGGGCGTTCAAAGGATACACGAAATTGGCTTTTCTCAGTAGAGCGAAACAATGTACCTACATCTCTTCTTCTCCATCGAAGTTATTGTCCTTAGATAAGTGTATGTGTGTGTATTGTTTTGCTTTCCATAAAGGATAATTGGATCTGTTATAGAACAAAAGCGCCATAACGCTCAGTGTGTCCAATTTACTTAAAATAATAAAACACCAACTCAGAGTTACAAGGGGCAGTAAGCAAAAACGACCTCTAATCCTTGCCACGTATTCATGTGCGTACTCGTATCCATCCTGAGCTCCGTACAGGCAGACTGATAGAGAGAACGAGAGTAAAATTTATCACACAATAAAACTCCTTTACCACACATTACAGTAAATGGATTGTCCTTTTGCTCTAGTTGTTGGTCTGTGACGCTTTGATGCTCAGACACACACACACACATTCACACACGCTACGACGGAGCTCCTGCTCTACGAAGGACATGTAAATTATTATTGAGAATGTTTCCGTTTCTTTTTGTCTAGCGAGTGGGGGGGAATGTCCGTTTATTCGATTTGATCCTTTTTTTGGGGGTGGTGGAGAAATCGCAAAGGGAGCACCACTTGACATCTCTTTGACCCCGAGGGTCGGCAGGGTCCTTGATTCCCCGTTGTAGTGTCAGAGAGAACGGCATCTAGGTATTTGTGGGGGCTAGTTGGGCCCAATTAAAATTGATGTAGCTGTCTTCTGGATGATTTGACAATAGGACACGTTGTCCTTTCCATTTTGTTTCTCTTTTTTTTTGCGTTTATTTCTTTGTTGGCCATGCAATTACTTTTGGGGATTGAATGAGTTGGACGAGGGTTAAAATGCTTAGGGAGATGAAATGCACTGGTTAAATGGCATGGAAATATATTTTGGTTTGGGACTGATGTAGGTTTGTTGTGTGGTGAAGGTTTATTGAGAAAGTTTCATGATTAATTGGAAGGGATATCCCCACATATGTATTTAGATCTAACAAATCATTGCGGAGAGTGACAGCAAAGGTTGTGAAATTAAAAACTTTGACCTTTTGGACATTCTTCTTCTCTTTCGTCTTGGGACTTGGGACGTCCGGAACTCGTTGGGTGCGTTTGATTCAACTAGGTTGCGTCCATATCTTTCACAAAATAATCCCCCCCTACTTTAGGACGACAGGCATGCATAGAGTAGTCCGCTGTTTTAAGAAGGTAAGTTTGGCAGTTTGGCCAATCAAGAAATTTATTGTTTAGAGATATTTTATCGATAGCATATTTTTTTACTACCGATACTATCGATAGTTGTAATAGAATTAAGTATTCTCAAAAACATTCTCAGTTTTGGACAAGTATGGACGCTGGACGGATTTCCTTCAAACTGCATATCTGAGGTCACAATTCGAGGTGAATTCAGAATTTTCATTCTAACCTCAAAATATTTGTGTTGAGTTAGACATACATATGTATATGTCACTAGATGGCGTACTACTTTTTTTTTAAAAAAAAAAAAAGAATGTAGTATAGGGTGACGTAAAATTATCTTTAAGGTTTAAATTCGTTATAACTTTTTTTATTTTTTTTAAAAAAATTTTGCAAAGAAGACTTGGGAAATTTAATGTGGAATGAACACCAGAACCACGAACAAAAATCATTGAATTTTATTTTGAAAATAAACGGTCAATTGTTTTGCGCAGCGTACATATCGTCGATATTTTAATGAACGGATCGCACTCACAGTGCCCACAATAAATTGTCTGGTTGCACGTTTTCGGCAAGAAGAGTCAGTAAGAAACTTCCCTGATGATGAAAATATTCAATGTGTACTGGAGAGTGTACAAGATATTCCAGAAACATCAACAAGAAGACGTTCGGCTCAATTCGGGCTATCGCTGTGGTCCGTTCATAGGATTTTGACCACATTGCACATGTTCCCATATAAAGTCCAGTTTGTGTAAGAATTGAAGCCGACAGACTACCAGCAACGGATTGATTATGCGATTTCGTTGCGCGGCAAAAAACAGGTCAAAATCCTACCAAATTGGTAATGAGCGATGAAGAAAATTTTGAATTAAATGGCTTCGTTAAAAATGTGAACTGTAGGATACGGGGTACGGAGAATCCAAGAACAGTTCATCAGTAACAATTACTTAAGTGTACTGTTTATGCGGTGTATCCCATATTTCTTTGAAAGGGAAGCCGGGGACGCAGTCAGCTCAATATCGGACGATGTTGGGAAATTGTTTGAAGCCAGATGTGCAAAACCATCCACAATTATGGTTTCAATAGGATGAAGCAACAGCGCATACTGCGGGACATCTTCGACGAGCGCAATACCGACTTCAATTGGCCGCTGCGTTCACCGGATTTAGCCGCTTTCGACTGTTTCTTTTGGGCCTATTTGAAAGAACGAGTGCACGTCAATGAGCAAGCGACCATCCCCCATCTGAAAACCAATATTTGCAATGAAATCCGTGTTATAACACAAAAGGTGATGGAAAATGTGTTGGAAAGAGCACGAATATGCGAAACAGAAAATGGCCACCATTTGCAGGAGATAATCTTTCACGTTTAGATAAATAAAACTCCCCATTTGTATACTGTCCGAGTACTTAGAAAAATAAATTATAATTTACTCTGAAAAAAAAAAGTTATAGCAAATTCAAACCATAAAGGTAATTTCGCACCACCCTGTATAACGGTATTTTACCTAGAAAAAGTAGGTCATTTCTCGGATATGACTCAAACGATTTTGTTGAAAATCGACATCTAAGCAATATTTGACATATGCAAGAACATGGCATATCAAGTTTTGGAAAATTATCAACGGACTTATTAACAGATTAAATTAAATTAAATTTTAAGAATTTCGTAGAATATCAAATCTGATTGATTGGAAACTGAATACCACACTAGGTACAAGTACGTACGACCCAGTCATAGGTGGTTTGGTTAGGTAGATGGGAGCCTTGTGACAAATAGAGTCACTGCTCACTTAGACCAACAAATTCGGGCCCATTGTGCCCAATCGTTTAGCTCTGGAAACGTTAAAAGTCTGCTGTTAGAACCACCCAGATAATGATATAAATCTCAGGAGGTCCGTAAGCTCTACATTACCAAAGTCCTCCAATTCCGAGAAGTAGTAACTTCCAAGAGTCCTCATTCTTATAACGGATAGGGCAGGACAATCACACAGCAGGTGACGAACTGATTCAATTTCTTCTTCGTCCCTGCAACTTCTACAGTAGTCGTTATGTAGCACACCGAGTCGCTCCGATTGAATTCCAATGACACAATGACCAGTAATTATTCCAGAAGCGACCCGTGTATTATAGCGACTAAGTTTCACCAGAGAAGTTGATCTCTTCTTGCTAAAGGCCGGCCATAGCGCCCTGGCCGTTGCGCATGTTTCCAGATGAATCCATCGGCTGTTGGCTCTATCGATGGTTTCGTCTTCTATTTTCTTTCGTAGGGAATTGATTGGGGTTACTACAAAAGGGAGGGCCCGCGATAAGTGCAGCGCCGACCCTTTCCTAGCAAGCTCATAAGCCCTTTCATTTCCTTCGATATGCATATGCCCTGGAACCCAGCAGAAGGTCACCGCATTGGCTCTGGGTATTCCATATAGGACCGATTTGCAGGTTCTCACAAGCCTTGATCTAATTACAGCAGAGTCCAGAGCCTTAATGGCTGCCTGGCTGTTTATATAGACAGTTATCGTTTTACCAACGATATTACTCTCGCGTATAATTTCCGCAGCCTGTATGATGGCTGTGATTTCGGCCTGAAAGACGCTGCAGTCGTCGCTTATTCTAAAGGAGTTATTTATTCCTAGGTCCTCACAATAAACTCCGACTCCCGTACCAACGTCCATCTTAGAACCATCGGTATAGAACGCCAGTTCCTTTTTCTTCAAACCTCGCTACAGAAACTGAGGAAATGCAAGATGGCGCTAGGTGCCATAGAAGCCGTCCAGCAATCGATCTTTTGCGTTCTAAGTTCAATAATCGTTTAGTCAGCCATTTTGGCCGTCGCGGAGCTGCGATTTGAAGCTGTTGGAATTTTTTGTTGTGGAGTGCCATTAAAGATCGATGTTATGCTGGCAATTCAGAAACAATTCAGGCTCTTAAGTATAATATTGACCAAGCTATTCGTGAAATAAAGCCCCGAACCATCGAAAGTGGGCTACTACCAAGCTATCCGCGAGCCTTAGTCTTCCGAACGTTCTCAGAAGAGGTTTTCGATTGATTTGAATCAAAAATTCGCTCAAGAAGCACTAATGTATACAAAACTAATATCTGCTCTAAACTAGTTGTGAATTGTTCTCAGTTTACAGAAAACTCAGGACTTGAGCGATCTACGATGGCAACTCGCAGACGAAGGATTTCTTGGTACAAACGTAGCATTCGCTAATAAAAGTTTGGGCACCGCAGAACCAGAGCGTCTGTTTGTGGTTTTGCTACTGACGATTTTGGCTTGAGTAACCTTGCAGTGGCACTCAGCAGTTCACTAATGCATCAAGTATCCGTGCCGTCATAACACATTCAAACGTATATCTAACTCCGTCGTATAATAATGTTGTTTTGGCGAGACAGATGAGTCTTTCCGAATGTTAGAAGTGTCTCGTAAAATAATTCGGGAGATAAAAGTCTTTCAAAGCTGTCATCGATCGCTGAGTAGACGTGTCGCCCGCTATCCTCTACATCCATATTTGTTATCGCAACCAGTCAGCAGGTCTCCGCGATTACTGCGGTAGTGTTAAGCGAAGTTTCAGTGATATCCTTGGACTTGAAGATGTCGCCAACCATATCGTTCGCCAGTTTTGAAAACCTACAGTTTTTGATCCCATAACGCTTGCAAACGGACAGTATAACGATAAACCAAAAGTCCATATTTGTGATCAACATTGAACTTTTTGTCAATCTAGCCATGTTCGTTCGTCTGGAAAATATTTACTTTACGAAATGTACAGAGGTTGCGATTCTCTATGATTATTGTACATTGCAAAGAGACACGCCCATATTTTGGGGGCGTTTTCTTAAAAAAAAGAAGAAAGTATTTTGCATATTTCACCAACCTGCGGTTACAAAGGTTCCAAGTTCGAATCCCAGAAAACACCAAAACGTTTTTTCACGATCCCACCTCTCGCGAACGTCTGACAAATATCCGAGAGTAATGTTGTCACGAGAAAGCTTCTCAAAACAAATTGCAAACACGAGTGGTTGCGAGAAGCTTGGCCCTGGCACTTAAAGAGCTGTTGCGCCAAATATTTATTTATTTTTGTGGTTACAAATGGCAACAGCCACGCCCACTTTCTTCTAAGGAAAAGTCTTAGGAACAAATTATCTGGTAAAATGTCTTAAAAATCACGAAAACACTCTGTAAGTAGAAAATGTCTTTGCATTTGAACCAAAAAGTCCACTTGGATGGGTTAGAAGATGAGGGTAGAATACGATGCGTTTTAGACTGATTGCAACTTTTCTGTATGTTTTCAAAAATTATTTGTTTGCTTTGTTCATTGAAATCAAGTTCCTCACCATTAGGTATGCAGGCGACATTCAATTCAGAGCCTTTGTCCCAGTTGGATACACATTGGGTTGCTATAACCATATCTTTAAAGAGGAAGTCGTTGAACCAGGAAAGAAATCAATCAAATCATCTAGTATTGTAAACTATACCCAATGCACACGTCACTAAAACTCTGAAGGACGTACGGACTTGCACTTGCACCCATAGACGTCCAGCCAGGTCTAAGACTGGTCATTCGCGAAGAGCTCTTTTCTCGACCGATGATCTCATAAAGACTGGTGAAGATTACTCTGCACATAGGTGTGGCTCAAGTGGTGAGAAATATGACTGAACTGAAGCCAGAGATGACAAACTCTGCGGAGGAGTATTGGTTCTCACCCACAAAAAGGTCCACTTTAATGGGAAAAATCAGTAGAAGTGTTCTAATAGATTCAAAGTTGTTAAAGAGAACGTATTTATGTGTAAAAAAAAAAAACATCTCACAAAATTATTATGCGTCAAGATACTACCTCATACCTATAGAACTACATTCGTCAAACGTCCATCATAAATCTAATTTGGACGTCTGGCAGCAAGAGGACATTTCCTTCCGCATGCGGGACTGGCATTACCTTTCTCTCACTGAGACACTATCTCACAGACGTAGAATAGATTCATCAATTCATTTAATTAGTACAATAAATGAGTTGAATTAACCAAAACACATTTCGACTGATTAACAAGTCTGTCTGCTGGTAGCACGGACTGTTAGACACACCATAATAGCCAGTTCCCAGTGCGGACTCTGGCGGACACAGTGGCATTGGAATAATAAAAACATTTGGACAACTTTTACGGCCGCGAACATAAAACATTTTTTAGTAAACAAACCATTTAGGGAGCAACTGGCATTGACGACTTCGACTCGACCGACTATAGCTATACTCGTAACTCCTCGAAAGGTGTTCGAGTCAGCTGAATGCCTGTGTGTGCGCTGTAATAGGTACCAACTATAAAAATTGTTCGCTCTGTCTGTGCTGCTTTTGTTTTGCTTTTAAAAGTCGTAAAAATCCTTGTTGTTAGCGAAGGAGATCAAACGAGGGTATGTAGTGCCCTCGAATTAGTGTGATTGGGGGTGTGGGCGTGTAACGTTAGGGGCTCTCTATACTGTAGATAGAGTTTGATTCGCGTTTTTTTTTTTTTTTTTATTATTTTACGAGCGTTGTCGTTAAACAATCAACGGTTATTGTAGTGGCGTCTTGAACGGTTTATTTTCTTTGTTTGTCCATAGATACAATTTAGGATCGATATAACTTGCACCATCTGCTGCTGGCCGTCCTGGGCTGTGTGTTGTGTTGTTTTTGTCGCCCCTTATAGTCGCCCAAAAGACATTACAATTACAATTACAAACACATTGCTTGGTGGCAATTAAATTAAATTTCATTTGTTCTAAAAGGGATTTTTTTATTGGGCCATTGGGGCAGTGTTTGTTTGAATTGTCGCAGCGGGAAAAGTTCGGGGAAAAGATAATGAACATGCAACAGTGGAATGTCCTTTTAATGCGCGCTATACTATCGACAAATGTTGAGTAATTGAAAATGTTTTAATAGCCACTCGGAAAATTTATGTTTGTCATTTGAGGGTTTTTTTCTTTTGGCAACAAAGAGAGAAGAATTTAATTACTAAAGTCGATGTGATCCCTAAGGAATGAAAATGAATGCGCACTTAGCATTTTTGACAGCGTCTTGCTAAAGCTGCATTTCACAAAACCAACATCTTTGCCATGTTTAAAGCTCTAGTATTGGATTTCTCCATATCTAACCTTTACCATCATTTGGTGGTCTGCATCGAATTTAAGTTCCTTGCTGTGGTTTAGTGTACTTCGCTTTGCCAATTCACCTACCTAGCAGATGACATAACCAAATATTTCTTAAGTAAAGACCAACGCTCTCAATTGTAAAGGGATAGCTCCTGATTTCTTGGGATACGCATATCTGGGTAATATTTATTTTCCTGATCAGGAAATTCCGATTTCGCTTCGAATTGTGACCCCACAGACGCCAGATAGGAAGTTTGAAGAACATCCGTCCAGACGTTTAGGCGGCAGTCCAGCGCACAGTCAGATGAAAAGGAAAACGAGCTTCTGGCCTCAGGCAGCATATAAGATGCTGTTAATGTCTTCTTAAGAGGAATGGAACAAAGAAAAATCATAAGAGGACCGGTTGTTAACTTTGCGAAATGGAGATGAAACAAATCGTGATTTCTGAATCACTGTTGCTTCACGTGACTGTTACTTTGAAATCACTGTGAAAAATACTAGTTACTTAATCACGCCGGTTCTTCTTTTTCTTTTCTTTTATTAACACTTGAAATACATAATGCGTACGTACTCGTACATCTTAAGTTATGTATTTTTCCCAGGTATCTGCCTTGCTGCTGCGCCGCTTGTAGTATTCTATAGGCTGCTCTATTTTGAACCACATCATCTGCTGTTTTTGCATTTGAGTGATCCAATTATTTCTTCTGGAATCGCTTTTCAGACATTATTTTCCGACGGTCTACTTTGTATATGACAGTACCAGCTGATACGCTCAGTCTGAAGTGTTTCCTTACATGCATTCTGCCGTGGATATAGGGTGCTTAATCACGGCTGTTATTTTTAAAATTTGTCTAATAATATGCAAAGTGTGCCTAAATTGGTGATTTTATAGCTAAAGGGTGGTTCAATTGGAGGTTATAAATTGAATTCGAAGTAAAAACTTTGTTTTAGATAACCTGCTAACAATTTAACGCTAAGACATTGGCATTAAACATGTAAAATAATATCGGCCAAATGTGCGCCTCGGATGGTCTTGCGGATTATCACCTTTTTGATGAAATTGTACATTATTTTCGGTCATGGGCATATACCGAAGAAAAAAATTCAGCGGCGTGATATCTTGGTGGTCAATTTTGTTCGCTGAAACGAGAGATGACGCGGCCGGGACATTTTGTGTGCAATAACTGCATTGTTTCTGGTGCTGGTAAAACCGCATATCTTCCACATATGGTGCCAAAAATGATTTGCTTTCATGTCCCGATAACGTCACAGCAGCACCAGGAGAATTTTCGAAGAATAAGGTCCAATCCAAAACCAGCATCAAACAGTGACTTTTTGTGGATGCATTGGTTTTTCGTAAATGGCCCGTGGATTTCCATGAGCCTCATCGCTAAAGATGATCTCGTTCGCCATCAACTTGGGGGTTCCCTAACACCGAATCAACGTCTTCACGACGCTATTCATGGTCCTGCTGGCTTCAATTCCTGAGTCAATTCCATCTTGTAGGCATGCAGATGCAGATCTTTTGTTAAAACGTTCAACACTGGGAACGATGGCGAATAGATTTTGACGGATTGCCACAAACACTGTCACTCACTACGGCAATATTATCACTTCGAGGACGAACTGGTCTTTGCATATCCAACACTGCCTAGGTTCGATCGAATTTTTCCATTAATTTGGATGGAAGGTTATGCATACCACTGCGGAGATGGGTTTAAAAACAATATTCTCTAGTATGTCGCTTTACAGTTGCAAATGTCAATGCTTAGTATTCACAGATGTCAATGATTAGCTGTATATCTTTGAGAGAACCACAGTAGTCTCAGATTTAAATTATGACCTCCAATTGAATCACCCTTTATATACATATATTGTCGATGATCTCAAGATGTGTAATAGAGCTCTAATTTTCGACCACTTTTTCGAGCATTTGAGGCCTTATCAAGGAATCGTTTTTGACTTGGAATACTTCCTTCAATAACTCGATGGTTTCGACGGCAGTATAGCATGTGGCACCAATCTGTTAATACCAAGTGTCCTGCAGATCATGTTCCTGCACTTTTGGAAACAGAAAATCGTTGATCATGGGTCTGTACCGGGTGACATTTTGATTTTCTTCATTTTTGAAGAAGTATTGCCCACATGCATCAGGATTTTCTTCGCTCCAAATGCTACAATTTTGCTTATTAACAAAACCACTGAGACAGAAGTAAGCCTCATCACTGAACAAAATTTGACGGTAAAAATGTGGATCGACTTCTAACTGTTCAAGCGCCCAATCACTGAACTCACGACGCAAACGATGATCGTTCGGCTTCAGTTCTAGTACCAATTGAATCTTGTAGGCATGTAAACCAAGAATCCTTGCGCAAAATCTTCCACAAATTCGATAGACACAGGCCAAGTTGATGAATTTGGATCTTCCTCAACACTGGTCACAACGGAGTCGATATTTACTTCTGTGCCCACTCTGTGCATTCTAGTCGGTGGCTTGGAGTCCAAAAGAGTAAATGTAGTGCCAAATTGTTCAATTGTTTTGCGAATAGCCGACTCAGTTGATCGATTATGTTGATCGTAAAATTGACGTAGCGCTCTATAAACATTTTTTACTGAGCACTGACTTTGAAATAAATCTCCACAATTTGGAAATTCTGCTCGGGCACTCATATAACTCCAATCGTCCGAATCGCTTACCTTATTCTAATTACACCGAAATTCTCCACAGTCCTTCTGATACTACATCCACCATCTCCAGTTCCTTACTATAGTCACAACTTGTTACCTTCTACCTGTTTCGGTTACAGAATAACAAAAGTCACCGTGATTGTGGTTGTCAAAGATTTCACTCCAAGTATCAAAATCACTCTATGCGAAGTGGGATCACAGAGAACGTTAGATACTGCTATTACCTGTGACTTTGAGTATCCTAGTATCAAAAGATAAAAGGAACTAGTGAAAGTGACCGAGAGCTTATTTATGTATATATAAATGGAACTTGAACTTTTGGGAGCACTATCTTGTTTGAATCTCATGAATTTTTTTAGCCGATGCATATTTTGACGCTCATTACGAATATGTATGTTCTTCTACGCTGGCAAAACCTCTGCTTAAGCTTTTCTGTCTATCCTACTTTTCAGGACTCTTTCCGAGTAGATGGAAAACAGCATTTGTCCAGCCCATTCCTAAAAAAAGGCGAATCTCCTCCCCGTCTAATTACCGACCCATTGCACTTACGTCTCTTCTTTCCAAGGTCATGGAAACGCTGATAAATCGTCAGCTTATGAAATATCTCGATTCACGAAAACTGCTTAATGACCGGCAGTATGGTTTTCGTAGCAAACAGGTCCACTGGTGATTTGATGGCATATCTCACCGAGAAGTGGAACCAATCTCTCCATCACTTCGGCGAAACCAAGATGGTTGCGCTTGATATTTCAAAAGCATTTGACAGAGTTTGGCATCAGGCTCTTTTGTCGTAAATGCGTGCATATGGTGTCGATGAGTCTCTTCTTCAATGGATTAGAAATTACCTTTCGGGGCGTTCAATACAAGTTGTTTTGGACGGCTGGTGTTCCCCAAGGCTCTGTTTTGTCTCCGACTCTCTTTCTTATTTTTATAAATGACCTCTTGTCTGCAACTTCTAATCCAATCCATTCCTTCGCTGATGACAGTACCCTCAGTTTTTCATATTCGTTCCCTAACTCACGTCCTTGCTCTTCGGCCGTAGAAGGGGAACGGCAACGTATGTTAAACACATTAAATTCCGACCTGGACAGCATAATTAAATGGGGTTCAACCAACAGAGTGGAACTTAATGCTTCCAAAACACAATGCTGTCTTCTGTCTTTCAAGCGAAACCAAAACCCTCAACCATTGTCCATGGATGGTACTTGCATAATTGAAACCGAAAGACTTGCCATTCTCGGTATGTGTATTAAAAACCATCTTCGATGGAACGATCACATATTCGAGGTCGCCAAAAATGCTGCCAAATGTCTAGGATTCCTTAAACGGTGCAAGAAATATTTTACCCCGTCTGATCTGGCCTCAATTTATAAGGCATTCATCCGCCCTAAGCTGGAATATAACGCCCATATCTGGTCCGGTGCACCCAAGACCGTTTTGCACATTCTTGATAGGGTACAAAATCGCGCGTTAAAACTTATAGGTGATAGAGACATTGTGAATTCCATTCATTTACTAGAACATCGGAGAAATGTCTCCTGTCTCTCCCTGTTTTATTGTTTTTTCCACAAAAAATGCTCCAGCGAAATAGCCAGTTGCATTCCTCCCCTTCAAAATTTCACCCGCAATACGCGACATGCTTCGAATGCACATCAGTTTACCCTAAAGCCAAACTTCGGTCGTACTGTCAAATATAGGTATTCATTTATAAGCCGAACAACACGAATGTGGAACGATCTACCAGGCTCTGTATTTCCCCATCACTACAACCTTCAAACATTCAAAGCCAACGTTCATAGGTACTTCCTCTGTTCCTCTACCGACTTTTCCCTGACGCCCGTGCCCTGAAACAATTAAAGGGTATTAATACTCCCTTTGGCGGGCGCAGATTATAAAAAAAAAATGATGACATGAGAGGCGTAAATTAAATCTTTTTATGGCCACCATTTAATTAATCAGCAGAAAAGTATTTTTTGACCAGCAAAATAAAACTATTCGATCAGCAATGAAATAGTTTTTTAGAAGCAGAATAAGTAAATGATTAGCAAAAAACAAATTATTTAATCAGCAGAATATAATTCTTTGATTTTGTATAGCAGCAATCAAATTTCAACAAAAATGGAAAACAATTATTTTACGAATTCTCTGAGTATTGTATTCAAAAAGAAAACAAAAAAGATAGAAACAGCTTCTATTTTTTTAAGAATCTTTTGTGTGTCCACCAGTCAGTATGTAGAGCGAAGCACGGCTTTATCTCAGCTCTTATAAAAGTCACAGATGACCTTCGAAAATCTATGGATGGCGACTTAGTGTCGTTCCTTTATTTCCTAGATTTTCCAAAGGCTTTTGACACGGTCGATCACAAAATCCTTATTTACAAACTAAAGAAATATTTTAATTTTTCCGATACCGCCGCAAAGTTGATATTTTCGTAGTTATTTTGGGAAAAGATGTATCGTGCTTTCTAGAACTTAAATCGGGCGTTCCACAAGGATCCATATTTGGCCCTCTACTATTTATTATGTTTATAAGTGTTCTTTCAAACGTTGTACAAAACTCATCAAGGCATCTTTATGCTGATGATTTTCAAATCCATCTGGGCTGCAGGCTTGGAATAATCGAGGATGGGGTGTGTAGACTAAATAAGGATCTTGAAAATATAAGAAAGTAATAACCTTTTTCTAAAAACTAAATTAATTGTGATCTACAGGAAGCAGTCATTGCCAAAATATATGTTTCCCTTCATAGTTTATCTTTATCCCAAAATTTTACACCTCAACTTGCATCTAGCCAAAGCCTTAATAATGCCTTATATCTTACGGATGCGAATTTAGTTGTGTATTAAGTGCAGATACAAAACTGAGACTAAATGTAGCTTTCGATATGTGTATAACCTAAAACGCTTTGACCATGTTTCGAGACACAATAAAAGAATATTAGGATGCAGTTTGATGTATTATTTAAAGTTATGCGTGCTCAAAATGTTAAATAAAATAATTACGAGTATAAATACAAGTCCATCATATCTTTATGAAAAAATCAGTTTTTCCTCTTCATCCCGTTCACATGTTTTAATTCCACCCAGATTCCCTTGTCTTAATACTGAACGTCAGTTTCTTGTTTATACTATCAGGTGGTATAACTCCCTTTCCTTAAACATACAAAGACCCCGAGATACAAAACAATTTGATGAGGTCGCTTTCAGGTATATATTGAACTTGCATGTGAGAGAAGGAAATATCTACTGGGTGTCGTTTATCGACCAAGAAATTACATTGACCTTTCACAGCTTTATTGCTTTCTTGAAAATAATACAACATCGTTTTGGAAAATTATTGTTTGTGGTGATTTCAACTGCAATATTTTAAATCTTGCTATTTCGTTTGCCCTAATTGAAAATATGAAAGCACCAAATCTTGATCTTCTTAATTCGACCATTCCGACTCATTTCACTGACTCAAGTAGTACCCTCCTGGACTTATTTCTTGCATGTGACACTCAGAATGCTTTTTACAGCCAAGCTTCTGCGCCAGTATTTTCGAAACACGATCTCCTCTTTACCTGTTTTGATATCGCCACTTGTATAGAACAATTGAAATACTCATATAGGGATTTCAAAAATGTGCGAGCGGATCTTCTTGAGCGAGACTTACAACGTGTAAACTAGCTACCAATATTTTCGGAACCTTTAACCGACATGCAAGTTGAATATCTGCAAAGCGTGATTACACAGTTGTTTGACTGCCATGTTCCTCTTAGAACTAAGCTTACAAAATGCAACATCAATCCGCGGTTTACCCCAGAGATTATTAGACTAAAAATGAACGAGATAATGTATACATGAAGTGGAAATATTTTAGGCTCCCTCTTATAAATCACTAAGAAATCTTGTATGTTCAAAAATAAGGCAAGCCAAGCATATTTTTTACAGTGAACATCTTAACTATAAACTTCCCAGCAAGATATTATGGAAGAACTTACGTCAGCAAGGCATTTGTGGTAAAATTGATTCAGGAGTTGATAATGTTGATCCAAAGCAGCTAAACCGTTATTTCATCAAAATTCAATCACAAACAATGGTATATCTCCGGTAATCGCACCAAGCAGATCCTTTGAATTTTTCAGGCTTGAGCAAACGGATATTGTTAGAGCTGTCCTCAAAATAAAGTCGAAAGCCATTGGTGTTGACGGGATCCACCCCTATTTTATAAAAATGATTCTACCATACATCCTTCCAGCAATAACTCATCTTTTCAACACAATCATAACAACATCCAATTTCCCAAAGTCCTGGAAAGGTGCAAAGATTATCCCAATCCTTAAAAAGAAAGCAACACAAAGAGCCGCAGGAGAATACCGATCTATCGCAATACTTCCATATTTATCCAAAGTCTTAAAAAAACTGTCCACTATCAAATGTCTGCTTATCATTGACAAAACAACCTTCTTTGTATGTACCAGTCTGGTTTTCGGAAGTATCACAGTTGTACTTCAGCATTGCTTAAAATAACGGGCGATATAAGGGCAGCAACTGATAAAAACTACGTTACTTTTCTAACTTTGCTAGACTTTTCAAAGGCTTTTGACACCGTTGATCATAGGCTTCTTGTCGCAAAACTTCAAAATTTGTTTACTTTCCCCTCATCCGCTGGAAAATTAATTTTTTCCTACCTCACAGATCGCGTACAAGCAGTTTTCGTAAACGGTGTCCAATCCGAGTTCTTAACGAGTTTCACAGGTGTCCCCCAAGGATCCATATTGGGCCCATTGCTTTTCACAATCTTTATTAATGACCTCCCGAACGTTGTTCACAACTCTGCAGTGCATATGTATGCCGACGATGTGCAGCTGTACATAAGTAGTGCGCGCGGTCTTATCGATAATACTGTTTATAAACACAATTAGGATCTGAAGAATATCCTTACTTGGTCCAAGGACAATTTTTTAAGTATAAATCCAGATAAATCCAAAATGCCTTGTAATCAGCAGAAATGTTCATGATTCAAATATTTTACCCCCTATTTATCTTGGAAATGCTCAAATTGAATTTGTCCACAAAGCCAAAAATCTAGGAGTTTGGTTCAGTGAAACGCTGTGCTTGGATAACCATATCTTGACGTTAATTGGCAAAATCTATGGAAATCTATCTTTATCGCAAGACTTCACACCGACAAATACAAGACTCTACTCGTGCCCCTAATTACATACAGCTGTCAAATTTTCTGTTGAAATAACGCTATTATAACACGCAAATTACAAGTTGCATTTAATAATATAACGCGTTATGTTTTTGGGTTAAGAAGATACGACCATGTTTCCGCCTATGCTAAGAAAATACTTGGTTGTACACTAGAAAAGTATCTTGAGTTTTGCACAATCAAGTACTTACACAAAGTCATAACCACCAAACAGCCTCAATACTTATATGAAAAACTAAAATTCGCACAATCACAACGTTCTTTGACGTTGGTTCCACCTCGCGTTACTTAACAGGTCGCGGAACGCCAATTCTTTATCCATGCCATTCGCCTTTGGAATGCACTTCCTCTCAGCGTAAGAAAACTCCACGATGCGAATAATTTTTGTGATACTCTCTTTCGGCATATTACGTCCACATAAATTGCAGATACAAATAATAATATTGTAGCATAATAATAACTACGCTCCCTAAAAGTATGATGCAACAAATTCCAAAGTGACTTTTCATTCTGGCAGAATTTTGGTTCGAACTGTCCTTTCATTCGAGGTTCGTGTCTGCGGTTTCCACAGTTCATGTCTACGAAAGAGACGGATAATATCACGGATGAGAGGGAATTATAACTGCAAGAATGATTGTCATCTTGGAATTTCTCTTGTTCCAGTGGTCGAAGAATTTGCTAGAAGTTTCTGGCTATCAGAAACTTCTGCTATATAAGGACAGATGGCGATCAAAAAGGGAGCAGTAGTTTCTAAACTGTGGCGAAGAGATTAGAAAAGTGATAGTGGGCGAAGTTGTAATTTTGTGATAAATTGAAAGTTGAGATTTAACAAGAAGAAGTAATTAGTTTGGATTTGTGAATTAAGTAATTGAAAGGAGATAAAGTGATTTGAGAGGACAGAGACCTTGTAAGAAAAGAATTGCGAAGAATAGTATAGTGTGAACCTGAATTGTTCTAGAGACTAGAAAATAAAGAAATAATTTCACAGAATATTGTTTTATCTACTCGAGTCGTAGCTCGCATATTACAATATCTAATATTATAAATTGTCTCATTTCTCTATTGAAATTATTTTAACCGCAGAATTTAACATGAAGTTCTAAACTAAATAATTCTAATTTAGTCATGTCATCTCAATTCTAATTTTAAATAATGTAATGAAAATGTCAACATTTATGCCTTAAAGATTGTTAAAGTTTATTGTAAGTGTTGTTGAAAAGTTGAATAAATAAATATATGGTCGATAGTTTTTAATTTTAATACCTTTTGAGTAAAAAATGTTATTGAAATAAATAAATAAATAAATTCGCAATCGTTCAAGTTTTTGTTTATCGTAAAGCATTGTTTTTTTTTTCTGCTGATCAAATAATTCTTACTCGCCAATCACAATTTATTTTGTTTGCTTATTGTTTTTTTTTTTACGGGTCAACAAATTATTTTCTGCTGATCGTAGTAGACTTTGCTGGTATTTTAATAATTTAGCTGATCATTAATAATATTTGTTTTTTCTTACTGCTGCATAATTGTTGACGTACGTCGATTAAAAAAAGAAAAATTCATAGGGTTCATCTAGACTAGATTTATTCCAATAATTTGACTTCTTTGTTATCTGCAGAGGTCCAAATTTAGAGTATCACTAGAGGGTCTCATAGGTGTATGCGAGCTGGCAGCATAGATTGCCTCAACAAACGTCGTAGATTTTTTTTATTTTATTTCAAACAAAATAAACTACAGGAATTACAAATGTTTGTTTACACTGCGACTAGTTATGAAACTAACGAGCAGTTTGCTTTTCAGTATTATTAGCGGGAGAAAAGTAAATGGCTAACAGTTTACTATTTTTAAGGTACATTATAATTGTAATTTGTTGTATGTTAACTTTTAATGACAGTAACAAGAGCATAGATGGGATTTAATCCATCCAAAGCGTTGGAGGTTAAGTTCACTCCGAGCGCCTCTTTTCGCTCGTTGTTGTCGCTCTGTTACTATCTAGTAGAGTACGTGGTAAGTCCTGTCACGGTTGCCTTGCAAGATCTGACGGTCTTATACGTTGCAGTCGTCTCACGTTTAGAAGAATTGTTGCTTCCTCGTTAATATGCTCCTCAAGTCTCTTCTCGTGTGCTTTGGCCCTAGAGTTGATCTCTTCAAGAACATTAGGAATGCCTAGGTCCCGATGGAGGTCGCTGTTTCTGATGTACCATGGAGCGTTCACAATACTTCGAAGGACCTTATTCTGGAATCGTTGGATGACTGCAATATTGCAGTGGCTGGCACATCCCCAGAGTTGAGCGCCATAGTTCCACACTGGTTTTAGGATCTGGTTATATAAAAGAATTTTATTAGTAATTGATAGTCCAATCTTCCTGCCTATAAGCCATTCTAATTTTCGCCATTTAATGTCTAATTCTAGTCTTTTGATTTTAATATGCTCTTTCCAACGAAGCTTGGCATCTAGAGATGACCTAGATACTTCGCTGTATTTGCATATGGTATTGTCGTGCCTGATATTGCTATAGGGGAGTACGAGATAGACTTATGTGTGAAGTCAATATGTACAGATTTACTCGAATTCAGTCTTATACGCCATCTTTGAGTCCACCTGATAATTTGGTCTGCAGCAGCTTGCAGCTTTTGCGTCGATTCTAGCGTTGTATCTCCCACTGCTAAGACTGCCGTGTCGTCGGCAAAAGTTGCAGTCTTGGTGTAGGACATTGTAGGTAGGTCTTTAGTGTAAAGAAGGTATAACAGAGGTCTGAGGACGCTTCCTTGAGGAACTCCGGCTTCGATCTTCACTAGATTAGAGTAGTAGTTTTCTTGTTTTATACGGAAGTATCGCGATGTTAAATAAGACTCCATTAGGTGGAAGAACTGTTCTGGTAGGTACACTTTAAGTTTATTGAGTAGACCTTCATGCCATACTCTATCGAAAGCCTGTGCTACGTCTAAGAAAATTGCAGAACATACTTTTTTTTCTTCTAGTGCTCTTTCGATTTCAGTTGTTATTCTGTGAAACGTCGTAGATAGCCTAAAAGATGCACATCAAGTTAAAGCAAACTTGTTACTCTATCATCACACAGGCTACATTCTGCCATTAAAAGAAGAAATTTAAGCTCTAACAATTCGTAAGTTCATTCATTGGAAGACTAAGTAGTATTTAGAGCACCTAAATCGCTATATTGACAGATTTATCTCCATGAAGCTTCCTAAATATCTACGATGACTTAACTTTTACTCAATCAACATTAAATTACTTAAATCCCCAAACAAGATTTCCAGGATCCCACAATCTACCTATGTACCTGTAATAGCTTTCCTTACCCTCGTAGACCGAACTTTAATGAAAATAATTTCTTGAGAATTTATGCCACGCTTCCGAACGACACAATTCTGCTATCGACGACTTTTAGGCGAAACCAAATTACTTCCAATGAAATAAACCGAATCAAATTGAATATCCTTTTACCCAGATAACCTGAATTCCGCCCGCGCTCATCGGTGTTGTTCACCTTCTTTCCTTCAAGCTGATTATGATGACAAAGATACCAAAGGAGACAACCAACGATGTCATTCCAGAACAGAACAGAAGAAAACCTATAAATTCCCTTCCACTTGACTTAAGATCCTTCATAAAGTTCAAACCTCATGTGGTGTTGGTGGGTGGTGATACTGCTGCTGTTTTTGTGTGCCAGACTGGATCCTCGAGCCTCGCGTAATAGAAAACAAATTCCCAAAAATACGAGTACGTTACATAAATTTCAAATGTATCCTTATGTCCTTACGATTAGATTAACCATGGAAATACGATAATTTGTGGCATCGTACGTAACTGACAATTGCTCTGTCAGTGTGCGTATGCATTGTGTGTTTGTGTGTAGGTACATCTATCAGATAGGTGCGTGGCAGCTTGACTCCCACAACTTACGATGTGAAAAGTGAAAAAGGAGGCAGCAGCAGCAGTAGCAGCAGCGCCATCAAAAAGAATATATTCCACCTCTGGGAGTAAAGGACCTCTTTGTAAGCAATAACACACACTCACATCCACCGTGGAATGGAATGGGGGTGAAAATTTGTGTCTCCTTTGGAGTCATTATTCATTCTCTCGTTTTTATTAAGCCACATTGTTTTGCGTGTTTATTAAATGGAATGCTCTCGAGTGAACGGGCGGGCTGAAACGGGTGATGAAATGATTTTTATTTCCCCTGAAAGGATGTTAAGCACCATATGCCAGAGACACTTGATAGAAACGAATAAAAATGAGAAAACTCCTTATGGGGATTTTACACACACGAACAGAAAAGCGCTGGGTGGGGAATCGCATAAACACTCACGCAATGGGATAACAAAACAGCACAGTAGCAGAAAGACACTTAACAGCTCAAAGTCAAAAAGACTTGCAAAGTGGATAAATAAAAACGACCTCTGCCTCCTCGTCCTCTGTGGCATAGCATTTAACGTAAATCCTCGTTTCCAATTGAAGAGCGAAACAAAACAAAGAGTTCATGTGCGATGCGTGGTATGCGTAAATCACGCAAATCGAGAGGCAGGTGCTGCAGGATATGACAAGTAGGATACAAGAGCCAATTTTATGTACACCCTCACCCAGCGAAGCCATCAAATGTCGCTCTTGTTATGAGTCCTTGAAAGCCTCACGCGTTTGTTCTTCATGTACTAGAAATAAACACTCGAAGTAAACTTTCTCGAGTGATATCCTTTTGCTTCGATGGTGTGTTCTTGTTGGAATCGTGGAATGGTGTATAAATCTAAGAATGTCGAAGGATTCGATGGAAAACGTAGGAAGAGATGAAGAAAAATGACTTTTTATGTCCTTCTCGTGTTTACAGAGTATTAGGGTGAAAGAGGATTACACCCCGCGAAGTGGAAGCCAATAAAAGTAGTGGTGGATCGATATATACTCGTAGGTAGTTACTTTTTTTGGTTTAAATGCTTGTTAAACAAACAGTGGTCGAGAGGTATTATAGTTCAAAGAACTTGTAACTAAAATATGCTAGATTTCATGGAATTGCGCAAATACAAACGGGGTGTGGCTTACTGGTTTTCAACGACAGGAACTCTTTAGAAAAATTCCCACATAGGGTCAGTGTACAGTGGAATGACACAATCTGAATAATAAATAGTTTTCAAATTGCTGGCGGTATTTCAGGTATTTTCAGGAAAAAATAGGCTGCTGGAGCGTAAACAGATATGGAGGAGTTTATCTTTGATGATTGCGCATCAAGGGTATGTGACGGAAAGCTTTCTGGTGAAATACATATGGCAGGACATGCCATAAAGCATTCTCAGCTGTAAGACTCGTGCCAGGGTAGGTCGAAGATATTTTGAAGAGAATCCGATGGATCGTGACAGTATACAGAGAAGGTGACCATTGCTGCGAAGATCCCAGGAAGACCAACTCAGAAGAGGGGACATGCTTGCGAGTCCAACTCAGATGCCGGTGAAGGAATTCAGAATAGACTACGTTAGATGCAGAGACTGGAAATATAAGCCATGCCTCCTTTGGTATGCATTTTCTGTAGAAGATTCTATGTGACTTTAGTTGATCTTTGGGGATCAACTTACATCTTGGTGTGAGGTCCTAGTTGTGCCAGACATGAGTCATTCGTATTTCATGATCTTTTAGCAGAAAAGTCTAAACCAGTTGCACCATCATCGACAATATGTAGTAAAGGAAGATTCACTGGGGGCGATGACTAAAACTCTGGTGGTAGCCAATTGCGACGTTCGAATCGGTAGAAACTGCAGGACCAAATCCATAACGACCGAGACTGTTTCGCGATGTATACCGTAGAAATAGGCGAGTCGCGCTATTGAAAAGTGTACTTCATAAGCCGTCTGAACATAGAGCAATGGTCAACGAGAAGGTTGTGGTTTGGAGCTAGGGAAAGCTTAATCTGTTGCACCAGACAAGATGGTGATGAGCGCTCACAAATTAAAATCGTAGCGTGATATGAGATATCGATAAAGGAGTATGTTAATGCTGGGGGTAAGATACTCGTACCATAGCTGATAGTGAGGCAATGAGAAACGCAGTTCTTAACAATAACACCTTAGGTACCGAAACTTTCTGATCTTCAATACTAAGTGAGTTTTCCGACACAAAAGATCATGATCCACGTAATAAAGTTAAGGTTGGCGATTCTACCTGGACGATGACGATCCACAATTCTATCCACCCAACCAAAGTGAAGTGAAGATAGCAATATCTGAACTTAAATTCAGCTGCAGCCGACGGTCAAACTGCCGAGCTATTTAAAGTACCTGGGAATGATTTGGCATGGAGCATAAATCAACTCTATAAGATATGGTCGGATGAAAGTATGCCCGACGATTGGAATCTGAGTATCGTTTGCCCGGCCATCAAGAAAAGAGACCCTCTGAACTGCCTCGTCTGTCTATGCAGGATGAGGATGTAGAACGCACGCTGCTCCATAAAGGTCGAAAACAATAACACCGAGGCTTTTGATTGTACAAAATTCTCTATCTAACATGGGGATACGATATCTCAAAATTGCTATAATGTAGGGACTTTGTCTACATGAGCTTCCCTTTAAATCCAAACAATGACACCAGCACAGAAATCAAGAGAAGAAACACTCTTGCCAACCACTGTTTTTTTTGGTTTAACATGACAATTGGATAGCAAAGTCCTCTAACGGACAACTAAGTTAGCTTTATATAAGAACCTCATCATCCCAGTCCTGCTATATGGTGCCGAAGCATATCTATATATCATAGTCGTTAATCTTTGGTAGTTAATCATGGTAGTCCTTCAAAGACGAAACTGAGCCCTTACTCAGTAATAGTGTAGGATTTCCACCCACTAAACCCACCCCCTTCCTACCCTTGGTCCTCGCGGCACTGCCGTCAAGCATTTCATCGCGAGGGGGGCTTCAGCCTTACATACTCGCCTCGTTCATTTTGGCAGCCATCTGCGCGACATTTCGCTGCCGCTCCTGTTTTCGTTGATGATGGTAGCCACAGTTTCGCTAACTGCTTCCCAAGCTTCTTGCCTGCTCGTCATCTGTCAGGTGGTATTCTTTGGTGTTAAGTCCACACCCAGTCTGTTCGTCAGCAAGTTACGTTCTTCGTGATATCGTGCACAGTGGAACATGATGTGTTCTGCATCCTCGACTGCTTCCATGCACGTTAGGCAATATGGGTTGTCTTCATCATGACCAGTAAGCATTTGCGTCAGATAGATGTTCAGCTCTCCATGCTTCCAATTGATCCAAGGGTATATATTGGGGATCAATCTCCGCGTCCATCTGCCTTTGTCAGAATAGTTCCATCTCTCTTACCATTCTTCGAGTCTTGTTCTTGGCAGTACTTCGGTGTCACTTCGACTCGTCGCTGTTGACACCATAGTCCTGTTTTCACGATATTTCCGTCCGGCTTTTTTAACAAGGAGGTTCTGTAGACCGCTTCCTTCTTCCTTTTGTACGCTCTTAGCAACTCTTGCTAAGAGCGGTCTCTTCTTCTGTTTAGGTCCTCTAATATTTGTCATGATCCTTGCCAGCGCAGCCGCTGTTCTTGCTGCCTTCTCACCTGCGTGTTGCAGGTGTTGCTTAGAAGTCAATCCTGCATCTATAGTAACGCCAAGGTACTTCAGCTCTGGTTTGGAAACTACAACATGATCGCCCAGTCTCCATAACTCGTCTGCCACTTCGCACTACTTCGGTCTTTTCCTCTGCTAGTTTTAGGTCCATGCTTACTAGCCAGTCCTGTACCAGCTTCATTACAGTCGTGTGCCAACTCCTCTAGAAATTTGGTAACTACAACGTCGCTATATCATAGGCGAAGCCAATTATTTTCAAGAACCTCGTTATAAAAGGCAGATGGAAGCATTTTTGGGGAGAAGATACAACAACGAACAATACCGGTTGTACGGTGACATCGACCTAGTCAAAATGATTCGAATCCCTGAGACGACCAGACATACATGTCTGTGAACTCTCCGGGCTGCAAAATCATTGAATACATCCCGAAGAGACGACGCGGTTAGGGAAGACTTCATCTAAGGCGGTGCACCAAATGGGAAGGGACCTCAACAAACTTTGTGTGCAAAACTGGAGGTGGCTAGCAGAAGACCGAGTGGAAATGCTTATTAGTTGAATCCCAGGTGCACCCCCACACTACAGCGCCATCTAAAGTAAGCAAAGTAAAGGCGATCTAACTGCTTTATCAGTCAAAGTGAACCGTTCTAATGTCTAGAAACATTTCTGGAGCTGATGATATATGTATGTACATGTGTTCATAGTTATCATAATATTCAGTAGCTGGGGGAGGATATCTATGCCCCTGTCTCGTTCAAGCAATCGCAAAGCGGGTGTACTTCTTGTGGGAAGACCTTCAGGGAAGAAGGAAGAAGTAGTGGTGTTTATGCGTGATGCTAGCTGAGAAGTTATACATGGTTCCGTACATATGCTTTGCTCTTATAAATGCTTTTCAATCAGCCCTTGAGATATCGTTGATTATTGAGTGGATGAAGGCAGTATCTGTGAGGTTTTCTTTCCATAACACCTCACATTTCTACATAAATATTCCAAAGAAATTTGACAAACACATTGCTTGCATTACTCTTAACACTTTATAGACGGAATATGCAATATAACTTTCAATTCTTTGTAGAATCTATCTCAGATTCCCACTCTCAAGCCAAGCACATCTGATCACTCACGTCTCATATCGACTTCCTTTTACATCAAGCGACACTACTCAACTCATAGCTCTACGAAGGAATATGTCCAAAAAATTATTATGTTCAACGAACTAAATCACATCACTTATGCACATCTCGTTTTCGCATCAAACATTCACTTAACCTTCCCGGAAAGGAATGGAATTTCTTATACAGGGCGACAAGAGAAAAAAAATGCTCCAAACTAATCTCAAATTCCTTTTGCCAGTTCCAGCAAACGACACACACATACAGCGACCATTAGAAAGAGCAAAGCAGAAAAAAATAGAACATTCTTCAGAAGTTCTCGTAAATTTCAAATTCGCAAAGTGTCCTAAAAAAGGATTCCCTTCGATAATAAGTTCCATGCCTCTATCTATCTCGTCCTCCTCCTACAGTCAATGAAATTCAAAGTGAATACATCGCATCAACTATCAAACTCCCCCATACTCACACATTCGGTTGTCGACGTCCATCTACCATCATGCACACGCCTTCAGGAACAAATTGAATTAGTGTAATCAAAAAGTCGGAAGTTTTCTACAAAACTCTCATTAGTTCCGATTCCCGGATGAACGAATGGATGGATGCATGGATGAAGCAGCATTCATTGCTGCTGCTGCTGCATTTGGAGATGGTCCAGTCAAGTTAGACAAACTAACGGACGATGGAACGTGTTCCAGTCCATTCTCATAAAAGTTTTTCTTCCTCCAATTGGGAATCGTAAGTTTCCTTGATCAACTCCTGCCCTCCGTGCCGTTTGCCTTTGTCCTCACATGCAGATGGACCATGGTCCGTAGACCCTGATACTAGAAGTTACATGCAGCAGTCTCAAGGATTATCTCCAGGACTTTAGGACTTAACTTCTCTCGGATGTATTATCAATTTTTTGCACAAACTTTTTCTGACAATCTCGCATATGGAAAGAAGGCAGCGACCAGTAACTAGCTCTGCCCCCAGTAGGGCTTTACGTGTGTAATGAAGGATAATGCAAAAGTTGAGTACACAGGTTTGAAACCTCAATTTCGTTCAAAATTGATGATAATCACTATCACATACTATCACTATCGTATACTGTCGAAGTACGAGTAATATATCTGTTCAATGGTGAGTTACGGAGATGAAAAATCGCCTGTATCCTTTGTGGAGGAATTTATGATCCTTTGAAGCCAACTATATTGCTGCAAGAGTAAGCATTTTCTTTGTTTGACAAGTAACAATAGCTGAGCTTTATTGTGCGTCTTAAATAACCATCCATAGAGCCAAAGATAGCAGTTAGGAGAATAATTGCTCTCAAGGACGACCATCTGCTGAGGCTGTGAACGATAAATGAATCTCAATTCATTATATGTTCATTTATTCGCTTCAATTTTTCTTTGTTACAAAAACAGTGGGGCCAATTGTTGAAGTTGAGTAAAGTTTCTCTTGCGAGTGGAAAAATTGGTTTTAAGTTTTAAGGACAACAAGTTCAACATGTTTGATGTCTACTCTAATATGTTCCGTTTCCAACCAGAACTGGCCTGTTATACCTCTTCTCCTGTTTATTAGTAGCGGGGATTGACATAATATGTACGCCTTCGTATCTCAAGGTATAGTCGTCTTTTTAGTATAAAATCCGAAGTTACCATGGCCTGTGGATACTTATCGCTACTGTCCACTTGAGCATTAATCGCTTCATATTTAGAACTTGTCTCTTGGTAGACATTACCAAAACTATAATAAATAGTTCTGGACTTCTTCACGTCCAAACACATAGTGGTCCATTTCTCTAACATGTCCCTCACCGTTCCAATTTTTAAAGTAGCAATCGATTTAAGACCAACAAATTTCAACCCTCACTATTCTAGGGCACCCGCCTTTTCGTTTCCTTCCATCCATACGTAACTTTTCACCCAAGCTGCTGCATGTTGGAGTCGCACACGTTCGTAAAGTTTCTGGACATATTCCATCGCTCTATGCACCTGAACATTCCTTGGTCGACCTGTCCTCAAAATAAGATGACATGTTACATTCATTTCCTCAAAGCTGTCACCTTGGTAGTAGCTGTACCTTATCCAAGTGAATTCCTCGGCTTTCACGATATTTATTGCATACCACAGAAGCACATATACTAGTATATCGTAGCATATATTCGGTGTGTTGACCTTGGTGATATATCTTTGTTGACATACTCCTTAACACTGATATAACGCCCATTCCGACTTCAAGATATCCTCTTCAGGGTGATAATTCAAAGTTCGCCCGGCCTCTAGGTGTGCATCTTAAGACTTAAATTTCCTGGGTACCTTGATTTTTATTTTCTATAGTGTTCTCCTTTTTCTAGTAAAGATAAACGGATATGTCTTCTCCGCATTAATGGAAAGACACTGTTCATTACATTTGCGGTCTATCACTTGGATGCATGACCATAAAGCGTAGATGCCTGCCTCTTTAAGTCTATCTAGGATAGGATTCTGTGAGTGTGTAGTATAGGGGATAACACACCCACCTTGTGAACATCCTATGTTAACTAGCCTTAAGACTGAATAATTATAGTCCTATGCCTCAACATTTTGTTGACTCAGGCTGTGACAAGATGAATGCACTTAATTTCAAAGCAAATTTCAAATTTTCGAAATTTGACTGTGCACAACAACGATGACAATCATTGTTATACCTCCGGTACTAAGCTCCTCCTCTGCAACTCTTATTACTTGATGTACGAGTAGTGCTGTTTACGTGGACACATCCTCTCCATAAGGATTTTTCAGCATGGTGCTCCCATGGTTCACCACAATCAATCCTACTGTCTTTAATAGAACTGATGTAAGGCTGAGCGGTCTAAAAGAAACAAAATATTGGTTTCCCTCCATGTTGCCAGCTAGACATGTCAAATATATCCCCTAAAGTCTAGGTGCGATAATTTCTGCACTTCATTGCATTAGGGCTGAAAATATACCATCGGAATCGGCCGTTTTTGACATTAAGATAACATCTCTTGGTGAGAACTTCACACTCTGTTAAATATAATAATGAGATTAAATTATGAATCTACCATCACCAACCTCAAAGATAGAAAAAGTGTATGACTGTTGCCAGATCGAAGGGCTTATACTCGTATATTGTAGGCTTGAATAAATAGATTATCGTTCCCTTTACTAGAAAGAGAACAACAAACCTTTCAAAACAGGTGCTAAACACTACATAAATCCTATTTTCCAAGGAAGTCAAACCTTGAAAAAATGTTAAAAACAAAACCAAATTTGGAAATCTTGCACCTAAAAGACATAAACAAGTTCCCGATTCTCTTGGCCAGCGATGTCTGCTATAAATAATTCCCGACCTTGCAATATCCTGATGAGGATGAGGACGTAGTGAATGACTCTCACTTAACATATCTAAAGTAGAGAGCAGAGTTGATGTGTGCTATGAAATAGCAGTTTAACTGGGATATTCTACATTCATTTTTTAAGCTGAAGTGTACGCCATAGTATTATGCGCCAGATAATGCTTCAGACGTAACCTCCGTAAAGCAAATTAGTATTCTGTTCATAAAAGCCCTTCGTTCTTTCTACTTTAGATCTAAGCTTGCTTGGGCATCACAATGGATCTACATTGATCTAAGTTTGGCGTAGTAGGTCTTTCAACCTCTACGTCAGCCCATCAAACCTAACCTAACCTAAGCTAGCTTGGAATTACCTACACATGATCCAGATTACCTAAGCTGGGTTCATGATCACAACTTCACCGAAGAAGATCACGGATGATCTCTCTAGACGCGGGTTTCTATCACCTTTTTTTGTGGTTTGCTCTAAGCTTATTCTAGAGCTGAACTCGTGGGGAACAACAAAAACTACTTTCTTAATGAAACTCAGTACAAGTCCTTGGTCAAGCCATATATATAAAGGAGATGCAAAGCTTCTAACGGAGTTTGTAAGTGTTCGCCCACGGCGCAACTACTATCTGAGCATATTTCGTGCCATAGCTCGCAGTAGACACATATTCTTGAGAAGGGGATTTGTTTCTCGTATTGAGATCCGAAACTTATCGGAAAAAGCATTCTCAGGTTCCTTCGGAACTGAACTTTGCATAATGACAAATCTTGCAGGAGAAGGCAACAACACAAAAGATCTCGTTTGGTCACAGTGTTAATCGCCAGAGGTGGCTATTGCACTTTCTACCCACACTACGAGTAGCTTTGCTATCTTTTCCACCTCTGCCTTGGCTTCGCATTTCCTAAGAGCTCCTTGCAGTTTTCATGGAAATTTATTTTTACTTATGTTCCTCCCCCTATAATCGCGAATATATTCTGCAAAATAACCCACAAAAAAAAAAGATTTTCCCCTGAAAGAATCACATGGCCTCACTGTGCACAAGCCCATCTTCATTAGTTTCTTTCCTCCCCTATTTTAGGTCTTTAAGTGAGAAGAAGGGAAATTTTATTTACTACATTCATTTGCTTGAGAATGTCCTTCCATTAAAATTACTCTTCACTGCTCCCTTCACTGCATTAGTTTCTTATTCGATCCGGTTCAGTACGGATGAGTTCACGGAACTGCACTTTATTGTTGCACCAGTACGACAAGGAGGACCTGGCTGCAGATTCATAAATCCAATCAGAGTGTGATTTGCTTACTGTTCAGGAATTATCTTCAGAAAATACTTCAAGGATACCTACCACCAACGGCAACAGTACGGAGCACATAGTATAACATACGAGGCAGCTTCACGTCTACTTCTTGTTCTTTTTGTCCTTTTTCTCATCTGCTTGACCTGGTTTGCCTCCACTTGGCCCCCTCTAGGCTGTTTATGAGCCGAGCAAAATTAATGCTTACTTCGGCACAAAAATTCCTTCTGCTAGTACGAGTATGGTGCCTGCCAATGGCTGTTGGGTGTTGTATGTGGATCCTGTTCATTTGAATTCCATTTTCGGACGAAGGATAATGAGCGCACAATAAACTCTGAGCAGCTGCAATGGGCTTTTATGTGTGGTGCGGTTCACTCGCACGCTCTCTCTCAAGCTCCATTTTATTTTACGTTGGTGCAAAACGTTTTCGCAGGACATTAAATGGGACGCAGCGCAATAGAAGGTTAGTATAGTGTACGAGTACGAGTATGTACGAGCAGCAGCAACAGGAGTAGTAACAAAAAGCTGCCAGCAGAGCAATTATCATTAACAACAGCAGTTACAATATTTTCGCCTTGAACACACATATCCCTGCCACTTGCCACTTGCTCCCTGTTTATGTCTAAAGGATACTGGGTGGGGAGGGGGTTAAAACAAACGGCTCCCTGACATCACAACGAAGAACTGTTGTGATTTTGTGCACATTAGGACTGGCCATTAGCTCCCAAGGATATAAACGAGGCTGTGTGGAGAAGGAGGAGGAGCGGGAGGTCTAGAAGGGATGGAACTACTCGTACACATGTTTATTGACGACGAGGCAATTTCGCTGAATGTTTGCACACTTAAGAATGGATGTACGTGAACTTTTCGTTGAAAGCCTATTACTTGTCTTGTCTCTTCAAGGGCAGTTCAGGCTCAAGTTATTTTAATTCCTTTTCCGCAAAAAAAAGCCTGAAACAAGTTCAAAGGATAACAAAACGAAATTCCTTCGCGTTGCAGAGTGTGAGTCGGATACAAGAATTCCCAAAACCTTAATTAAATTAGAAAATTATCCTTTTTTCGCCACTTTGATCCTACTCTCTCGTCCCTATTCACTCTTCGGTTTAACACTTTGCCTTTGTTGGATAACTTCAAAAGGATCCCCAAAGGCAATTGCTTAGTATTTTTTTTTCGTTTGCTTTTCTAGTGCGGGCCGGTACTTTTAAAAGAATTGTTATCATATCCTGAGTGGTAATTGACGAAAGGCGTTCTTTAACCTTTTTGTCGCTCCAATGCGTTTAGAGAGAGTTGATGGGTGTATGAGGGGGATGGGAAGACGGTCAGTGATGATAACAAGCAGGGTAAGAGAGAAATCATATTAGTCCCGAAAAATTAGACGAAAACCTTTTTCCCTTCTTAGATCCTATCTGGTGTCAAATGAGTGGGAGAATATTTTTTCTTCTATGCCCTCAAGGACATGTGGTAAATTTTCGGGCAATAAATCTGGTGGTGGAACAACTGACCGAAAGAGGAATCAAAGGGGCAAATTGGATTTCAAAATAAGAGGGTGGTGTACACGAATCCTTTTTGATTTTTGCTTACCCAGACATTTAAACGACGACAATTTTACTCAATCTGCTGGATTGGGGGGAGATTTAAAAAGGAGAGCCAGCAAGCAGCAGTAACAGCAGCAGCAGCGGTAGAAATTGGATATATGCTTCGTAAATTTTCATCCTCGTTGATTGGTGAAAGTGAGTTCATCCAATTGGATAGAAGCAACGAACCGAAAGTCGTCATGGCTGTGCGATTTTAACTAGAATGTGTCAATTGAATGATGCTGTGAAAAAGCAAAAGGAATTCCATTGTACTCGTATAGTTTGTGAAGTCCTTTGGTTGGGACAGAACTGCGACACGGGCACCAATTTGTTGGTGGGATGTGGTAAGGGTACTAATTATGAACTAAGACTATACATGCTTTTCTTTTCTGGAATTAGTACGCAATAATGTTCAATGATCGTGGGATATGAAATTGGTTCCGTTATGCTGGAGACAGATATTAATTCTAATTGTTTGAAGTATAATTTAGCCTTTGTCAGCCAGTAGTCTCAAGGCCAGTAATACAGAGCATATCAATAATCGTTGTAAGACAACGCAAAGAGATATTCATTTTAACGACGAAGCTCAAGGGGGTTGAGAGTAATTCCACCTGGTTATACAAATTCGAAAATGTTGGATATAATGTCGACTATTTTTACAACCCCAATAGTTTCGGGGTCAATAATAGGCTATAGTACGAGGCGACTATGACCCAGCCAAAGTCTCCGTAGGCAGTAATGCCGTAGCTGCTTGTCATAAATAAAACCTCTTCATAGCCACAGAAAGATTACTGGGGACAGGATGACAGGCAGCCTTACACCTAAGGACAGATGGATGGCAAATGATTGACAAAAGCCTTGTAGAAGTAGCATACTCGTATATCTCCCGTTAAATGCTTGTTCGAAAAATGACAGGAAAGATTCATTGAACATTTTGTAGCTCTATTAGCAATTTCTACTCCCACCCCCTTGTAGCGTCATCTGAGAATTGCTACGCAAGCAAATGGAGCACCTGTAAAAACGTTAGGCTATCGAACAAGGACTACGATAGTATTCTGGAATGATAGCACTCTTCTTGACTCTGGGACCACAGAACGCCAGTCCAACTAGAGAGTAAGTTTATGCGTTACTAGGTACGACGTGGGGGAGTACAATATGAAAACACTGTCTTGCTCTACTCTTTAGGGTGGACTCCTAGATACCAAAAATATCAATCATTCAGTGTTCACAGTGTACTAACTCAACACTAAACAGCGACATCATCATTTAAGGCGGATTTAAGCCGCAACACCGCGCTCAAATATGTGATGGGAAACCACAGCCTCGGAGACCGAAATGACAATGACGAACGTTTTGCACACATCTGAAATGTGAACCGGCTATTTTAATCACTCTGTGCGAGTCAGTTTAAAAGTTTCGTCATAGGAATCGGATCTGAAATAAGCATGGAACCGACATTGGAATGACTCGCGATCACTGTCTTATAAAAGCTCTTATTTGCGTTCGTGCTGCATCTGTTCGTCCGTACCAATACGATTCACATCTCTAGGTGCGCCAAAGGATTTTGGACCATTTCGCCGAAGGAACCGAATCAATCAGAGCATAGGTTGTCATCTGCAAACACCTTGAAATGGATCGAAGAGCTTATTTCACACAAATCTCGATTTGCAGTTGCCCCAGCAATAGAGAGAGTCGAGCTCGAATCCCAGTATCGCATAAAGAGGAAAGATGTGCAGCGTGTTGAGTAAGACGTAACAAACGAAACCGCATCAAATCCCTTTGCTTCGAATCCCAGTAAGGAAGCAGAAAATAGGTGCGGCAGTAGCACAGTGTAAAGGATCACGAAGGAGATAACAAGTGGTCAGCACTCCAACACACCGTAGAGAGTTTTGACAGTTCTTTGCTAGTATCGAAGATCAATTCAGAATTTGAAAGGAACATCAAGTAAGACAGACATTTCAACCGCGATCAGAGCATTTAAGATGAATAAAGGGGTGTGACTTGACGGTATGTCTAAATCCTGAGCTTTTCCTAGCCGTGCCAAATATTTCGAAGAAGGCATTCTCATATTAAAAAAAGACCGGAAAAACAAGAGCTTTCTGGAGGAATGGAAAAGAATAAAGAGTAACAGGAGACTTATTTCCGTTCTTCATGTGGTTGTCAAAATTATAGCCAAGTAATCCTGGAGCGGATTAAAAAATACATGGATTCAGTTCCTAACGTCAAACAAGCTGAGGATGCCATCCACTCCGTCCGCATTAACACCTTGCGGATCATCATATTTAGATCACCGCGTTAATTAGATGTCTCCGCGAACCGAATCTTATCTGGTATGCCTTACATATGAGGGGTAGGTATTCCCAAAAAACCAAAGGCTATTAAATGTCAAGTATTGCACAACGGCAAAGTGTTGGAAAACTTTGAGGTCTCGCTCGTTATCAGTGATGTTTTGCTTCCAGCCCTGACCAGCGCAAACAATGGAATGTAATGCACAATGTCATCCTACCTAAAACATCTAGACTACGCTGACGGATATGGAGATATGGACCTCTAAATGACCCATAGTTTAGAAGCCGAGTCAAATAAAGTGGAGCTGAAAATTAATACAGCCAAGACATGGTCTTTCAAATTCCACCGCTCAAATAAGCATTGTCGGACAGCAGGACGAGAAAGTTGAGAACTTCCTTCATCGAGAAAATGAAGCATAGAACTGGATATGGGTAACAAAATTGGCAGCAAAAACTGGGTACAGTATGTTGTCAAAAATAGAATCAGTACGGCTTCATAAATAGATGCCTTCGTATCATCTTAAGGATTTTTTGGTCGAATCGTATATCGATCGGACAGCTTTATGAAAAAACGGGCCAGGAAGTGGCAATGGATTGCTCATACCTTATGGTAAGAAGAAAATTCCATTAAAAAACGAGTGGAATGCTCCTAGCCAAGCTGGCCGAATAAGACTTACGAAGGCTGTTCGATAAGTCAGTGACTTTGATGCAAGATGGCGCTCGGATCGCATTGAGGATATTTTTCTGAAATCTTTGTTTCTTTCTCGGAATAAAAAAATAGATCTGTCAAACAGTGATCGAAAGGACTTTGTAAGGTTTGTCCAAAATGGAAAAAAGTGATTTTCTTGTTTTAATAAAGCACAACTTTTTACGCGGTAAAACCATTAAAGAGACTGAAGACAGACTTAAAAAATAATATTATGGAGACTCTGCTCTCTCGCATGGAATAGTACACTAGTGGTTCACTAAATTAAGGGTGGCCATGATGTAGTAGTAACCGTTCAAATCCTAATGTCAAGAATCATTTATTCATTTCGCATGAAATAAATAAAAAAGTCGATCACTTGCGAAAGCTAAGTCAACTCTACTGTGAAGGCATAACACTGGCAGTAGAGTGGTCATATGACTAAAATGCAACTTGATCGTGATGATAACATCAGGAGGACGGAAAAAAATACTGTGAATCATAAGCAACGACAATAATAGCGAAAACAAACAAAATACTCCCCAGTTATCTGGACAGCCACCCTTGGAGTTCACTGAAACTTGACTACCACCTGAGTTTCAAACCAACTACAACAATCTGTCTTTCTCTCTGTCTCTTCCCTTTTCCATAAAAAACGCCCGTGTCCTAAAAATTAGTATAAGGGTATTCATATCCCCTTTAACTAGTGCAAATTATAAAAAAAAAAATGTGTGGACGTCCAAATGACGAAAGAAATGGTCAACAAAATCCACGATATTGTATTGGACGATCGCGGGGTCAAGGTTCGTGACATAGCTGAGATTGTAGTAATTTCAAATGATACCGTCATTCGAATCCTGCATGACCATTTGGACATGAACAAATTATCGGGAAGATGGGTTCCGCGTTTGCTGACGGCGAACCAAAAATGGATTCAAAAAGAAAAACATTGGAAAATAAATTCAATTTTGCGAAAAAAAAAAACAAGTATTTCATTTCAAAGTCACTGACTTCTGGAACAGTCCTCGTAAGTAGAGTACGTAGTTTACTATCAGCGCTAATACCGTTTCAATCGAGTCTACCTGAATCACCATTTCTACTTTTAATGTGTCGCCACAGTCGATTCCTATTGGACTTCGTCATCGTTTTGACTGAATAAAATTCTGATCCATGAAAGCCCACCTAATCCCTTCATCGAAATATTCAGTAGAATTCCCTGTGTAGTTGCAAATCTTCCCAATTGCCCACGACTGACAAACTTAAAAAAAAAAAAAACCTTTCCACTTCTATGTGCACTTTTTTGCATCCTTGCTCTGGCCCAGAAGATTACGTTTTATGTTTCCGGATAGCTAGTTGTATTCTGGATTTCTGTTCGTTTTCCACCCTCAGTTGTGCACGTTTTTCTATCTCTCACACTGTGAAGTCCTTAAAGCTTCCGCGTGAATTTTGTTTGGCCCGATAGAAATGGTCTTGTTGTTGTATCGCACCGGATGCAACTCGAAAAAAGGAGCACAAAACCCCATAGTTTACAAATGTGCAGCGCATTTATTTTTTTTTTCGCTTTTGGTCTTCCACTGTGTTGGTTTATTTGCAACGTAAACTGGCAACAATCCGACCGCCATTAATGTTTAGGAGGACTCGGCGCGAACGGGATACGGGATTTTCTGAGCTTTATCGCGCGTAGATAATTTCCATGTTTTCGTTTCATCCATGGCGGGCGCGCACATACCACTCGGATAGTAGGAGCGAGGGGCGAATAAAAACAGGACATGTTCCGGTGTTTTACAATTTTGTTTTTTCTCGCGCCGCCCACACTTTTGTGGCCTTGTAGAGTTTCCAAACACACACACACACATATAAAAGAAAAAAAAAAACAACGCGACTTGGCGGCAAAAGGATTTGCTTCCAATTTTCCATTTTAGCGGAGGTGCAGCGTTCAAAAAAGTGCATTGACGACGATGAAGCTGGCTGGTATGTGAGGACTGAGGATGCCATCCAATAGAGAGATCCATGTTTCGCGGTTGACTCTGTGCCAGGCTTAGGTTGCTGGATGCAGCTACAACTGGCAACGTCGGCCTAGCGGAGGCCAATTGTTATTTTTCCATTTCGGATTGCGGAATCGAGGAAAAACATCCTGAATGTGTACGAGTATATCTCCCCAGTTGCTGTGTGTGTGTGAGTAGCACAGGAGTTTTTTAAATTAAAGAAAAATACAATCTCTGGCAAGCGGTGGAGGGCTGAAGGGCGCCGCTCGCTTTATGGTCAGGAGCGCACCCAATGAATTTCAAATAATGAAAGTTGAAAAGTATATGTACTACGTGAGTGTGCATTTTGTTATTTCCCCGATTTTGTTTTTTTTTTTTTGGTTTTTTTGTCTTTGTAATTATCCTTTTGATGAGGTAACGAAACGGGAAATGAGGATTTGAAAATTGGAATTGTTTTCTATTGTTTTTGTTGGGGTAATGTGGATGCGCGCTGTAATTATTTGACTGGGCACAAGGAGGGAGGCAACGACGGAGGCTAAATATTAATGCGGATGCTCTCGGATGAGTACTCGTATTTTGTGTGTAATTTAAATTGTGATGCCTTCGGCGGTTTTGTAATTAATAATGTAGTGGAAAGCCCTTGCAGGATTCAGGTTTGTCGTTGTTTATTTAAGGAAACCGGAAGTACGGGAAATGGAGCTTATGACTGCGGGAAGCTGAATTAGACTTTTATTTTTAAGTTATTCAAAAGCTGCGATGAATAATGAGAATTAAAAGTATACAGGCACATAGGTGGGATAGGCAAGGAAGCTATTATTCTGGGTTGCAATATTTGTTTCAACTGCCTCTCAATTGCTCGCTCGAAAAAGGCGATTACTTTCGTGTCTTCAATGCCCTTGGTTCAAATTTTCTTATTGGTGGAGATTTTAACGCGAAGCACACCTTCTGGGGTTCTAGATGTACATCATCTAAAGGAAAAATTTTCTACGAAGTGGCAAATGAATTCTGCTGTTGTTTTTATTCAACAGGAAAACCCACCTATTGGCCAACTGACTCAGAAAAAATTCCCGATCTCATCGATTTTTTCATTTCAAAAGGCATTAACGAGAAGTTTATTACAGTCGAAGACAGTTTTGATCTCTCTTCTGACCACTCTCCGGTAATTTTATTACTTGGTGAAGCGTTGATCAAGAAAGAAGGACCTCCAAGACTTACTAGCAATAGAAGAAACTGGGAGAGATTTAGAAATGATTGCGTAAGAAATATCGCCCTGAATGTATCACTCAAAACGCGTTCTGAACTGGAGGCCGAAGTTGATCTTTTCGTGGAAGCAATCAAAGAGCGTCATAGAGAAACACTCCTTCTAGAAGCCATAAGATTAAACGCAACGAAAAGTATCCCAGAGAAATCATTGAACTGGTAAGAGAGAAATGGCAAATCACTCGTGCACCGCAGCATAAAAAGGTCCTTACCGACTAGGAGATAGTATTCGGGAATTTAAAAGCAATAATATAGCGACCTACCTTGAAAATCTCTCCGCTGAAAGAGAATCCAATTATTCACTTTGGAAAGCGCTAAAAAGCATCCTGAAACCTCAAATGTAAGCTCTACCAATTCGGAAAAACGATATAACTTGGGCCAAAAGTGACAAAGAAAAGGCAGAACTTTTTGCTTTGCACTTAGAAGATACGTTTAAGCCATTCGACGGCCCTTTGATAACGCCCGACTGGGGTGACTGGGGTCACGACATCTGACAACTTTAAAGTAAAAAAAGGTTGCATTGATTGAACTGAGGGAAGTGATTAAAAATCTAAAGACAAAAAAGCTCCGATTTACGATTTGATAACGGCGCAGGTGGTCAAGGAATTACCGAATAGAGCTCTTATCAAACTGCTACATTTAATCAACGCTTCGTTCAGATTGCTCTACGTTCCGAGACAATGGAGAGTCGCCGAGATTATAATGGTCCCGAAACCAGGCAAACCTCTGAATGAGGAGAAATCATATCGGCCTTTTTTTTTTTTTTTTTTTTTTTTTATAATTCGCGCGCGCCAAAAGGATTATGAATACCTTTAAACTGTTACAGGGCACGGGCTTTTAAGGACAAGGAGAAGAGGAACAGAGGAGAAGCCTATGCACGTTGGCTTTAAATGTTTGAAGGTTGTAGTGATGGGGAAATACAGAGCTTGGTAGATCATTCCACATTCGTGTCGTTCGGCTTATAAACGAATCCCTATATTTAACAGTACGACCGAAGTTAGGCTTTAGGGAAAACTGATGTGCATTCGAAGCATGTCGCGTATTGCGGGTGAAATTTTGAAGGGGAGGAATGCAACTGGCTATTTCGCTGGAGCATTTTTTTAGAAAAAACGATAAAACAGGGAGAGACAGGAGACATTTCTCCGATGTTCTAATGAATGAATGGAATTCACAATGTCTCTATCACCTATGAGTTTTAACGCGCGATTTTGTACCCTATCAAGAATGTGCAGAACGGTCTTGGGTGCACCAGACCAGATATGGGCGTTATATTCCAGCTTAGGGCGGATGAATGCCTTATAAATTGAGGCCAGATCAGACGGGGTAAAATATTTCTTGCACCGTTTAAGGAATCCGAGACATTTTGCAGCATTTTTGGCGACCTCGAATATGTGATCATTCCATCGAAGATGGTTATTAATACACATACCGAGAATGGCAAGTCTTTCGGTTTCAATGATGCAAGTACCATCCATGGATAATGGTTGAGGGTTTTGGTTTCGCTTGAGAGACAGAAGACAGCATTGTGTTTTGGAAGCATTAAATTCCACGCGGTTGGTTGAACCCCATTTAATTATGCTGTCCAGGTCGGAATTTAATGTGTTTAACATACGTTGCCGTTCCCCTTCTACGGCCGAAGAGCAAGGACGTGAGTTAGGGAACGAATATGAAAAACTGAGGGTACTGTCATCAGCGAAGGAATGGATTGGATTAGAAGTTGCAGACAAGAGATCATTTATAAAAATAAGAAAGAGAGTCGGAGACAAAACAGAGCCTTGGGGAACACCAGCATTTATTTGGTGAATTACAGACTTGAAGCCGTCCAAAACAACTTGTATTGAACGCCCCGAAAGGTAATTTCTAATCCATTGAAGAAGAGACTCATCGATGCCATATGCACGCATTTTCGACAAAAGAGCCTGATGCCAAACTCTGTCAAATGCCTTTGAAATATCAAGCGCAACCATCTTGGTTTCGCCGAAGTGATGGAGAGATTGGTTCCACTTCTCGGTGAGATATGCCATCAAATCACCAGTGGACCTGTTGCTACGAAAACCATACTGCCGGTCATTAAGGAGTTTTCGTGAATCGAGATATTTCATAAGCTGACGATTTATCAGCGTTTCCATGACCTTGGAAAGAAGGGACGTAAGTGCAATGGGTCGGTAATTGGACGGGGAAGAAGATTCGCCTTTTTTGGGGACGGGCTGGACAAATGCTGTTTTCCATCTACTCGGAAAGAGCCCTGAAAAGTAGGATAGACAGAAAAGCTTACGCAGAGGTTTTGCCAGCGTAGAAGAACACCTCTTCAGAACTATGGGGGAGATACCATCTGGACCAGCGGATTTGTGTATGTTAAGACCTTTGAGTACTCCTGCAACTGTACGAGTGCGAAAGTGGACTTGTCCCATGGATAATTGGACGCTCTCAAATACAGGTGGAGACGAAGCATTATCTGGCAGTGTTGAGTTCGCTGCAAAGTGAGCAGCAAGCAGATTAGCTTTGTCTAAGGAGCTGACAGCTGGAATGTCATTGTAAATGAGCGTGGGGATGGCAGACGAGGCAGCATTTTTAATATTTTTGACGAATGACCAACAATTTTTACTACCTTTGGGACATTGTAGGATTTTTTGCCTCAATTTTTGGTCATGTAAGAATTTTACACGTCGAATGTGGGCATTGCAGTCTTTTCTGGCTTGTTTAAACTTCATTCGGTTTTCCTCAGATTTGTTGGCTTTATAAGGCCTATTTCCCTATTGCCGGTTATCTCTAAAATATTCGAAAAACTACCTAAACGACTACAACCCATAAACGACGAAAGACGTCTCATACGTGACCATCAGTTTGGATTTAGAGTCAAACATTCTACAATCGACCAAGTCCACAAAATAACTGACGTGATTGAGAGAACTCTCCAAGACAAAATATTTGTTGTGGTGTATTTCTTGACGTCTTACAAGCTTTCATTTCAGTTTGACACGAATGCTTAGAGTATAAATTGGAACTACTACTGCTACGCCAACACTTTCTAATCTTACGATCGTACCTTACCGAAAAACTTTTTCGTGTTAAGCACGGAAATAATTACTCTGACTTCAAGAGGATTGCGGCAGGAGTCCCACAAGAAAGTATCCTTGGCGTGATATCCCGCGGGAAAGAAACTGCGTCGTAGCGCTTTTGCGGACGATACGGCGATATTGACAACGGGCGATACAGTTGAAGCAGCAACTGAAAAGCTGCAACATGCTAGTAATGAAGCCCACGCTTGGACGAATTCTTGTCGTATTGTGCTGAACGAAAGCAAATCCACTCACGTCAACTTTACCTACAAAAAAGGGAAAATATCTGGGGATGCTTCTAGATATTAAGCTTAAATGGAAATCGCACGTAAAAAAGAAACGCGACGAGCTCGAAAACAAATAGCGACAAATGTACTGGCTACTCGGAAAACATTCGAAGCTGAGCCTACTCGTACATAACAAACTGCTTATCTATAAGCAAGTGCTAAAGCCGGTGTGGAGGTATGGTCTACACTATGGGGTAGTACTAGGAAAAGCAATAGAAACATTCTACAAACTTTTGAAAACAAAGTTCTTAGAACGATCGTTAGCGCACCGTGGTACGTACGTAACGAAGATATTCATCGGGATCTGGGAATTTGCAGCGTCGTCGAAGAGACGTACCACAAAGATCGTGTTCATGGCCACTATAACCGTACCATCATTCAACTACTTGACGCCAACAATTCAATTCGTCATCTGCAAAGGACAAAACCTTTTGTCCTCGCGTCATAGTATACGTATGTGCCGGTCGTGAAAACCGCAGGAACTTTCATTGAAATTTAACCTGCCTAAAGTGCTACATTCTTTTTAATTATATACGAACATCTTTTTTCCAAAAATCACGAGTCTCGTAATCGGAAATAAAACTGCTGGATAAGTGTCGGCTTAGTTGTAGTATTAATCTTGGAGAGAGGTGTTTTTAGTAAGTAAAATCTCACCATAAGCACGCGCTTATCTCACCATAACTGCCTCTCAATTGGGAAGCAATGAGCTCTAAATTTGAGCAGATTTATGCAGAACACTATCAGTTAACATTTTCTTCTCGATAATCCGAACACCTTGCAGTCCGAAAGTCCAGTAATCCGAACGACCTCTTACAATCTAAATTTTCGATAATTCAAATAACTTCCTATAATCCGAACAATCAAAAATGTCACAAAGTGTCTTTGTTGTTCTTATTATGGGATTCCCCGAATCATGCGGCTTTAGGTTTTAAGTGTGTATTCTGTTAGGATACATTTAATGTATCAAGCTATGTTCAGACGATTGCCAGATCTGACAATATTGTCAGATCTGTCAGTGTAAAAATTGTCCCAAATACCTTACAACCGTCTGAACTTACAATTTTGTCTGACAATATTTGCAGAAAACACATTGTCAGGTCATTGTCAGATCCTCATCTGGCAATGAAATTGTCAGATATCTGGCAATCGTCTGAACACACAATTATACCATTGTTAGACCTTTAGGACATTTGTAGACTCATTTGCTATTGTCAGATGTGCTATGTTTATGACGTCTGACAATGTTTTTATTGTCAGATAATTTGTTTTTCATATTTGAAAGAGCAAAATGAAATTTTGGTGCTATTTTTTTACGTTTTCGGTTTGGATTTAATTGTTACGATGAGTGAAATGAATTGCGAATACGTCGATGTCGAAAATGATCCAACATTTCGGCCGATTGAGGTTCCACCACTTTCGTAGTCGATGTACAGCAGTTTATATTCCGCATCAGCAATGCCCATCAAAACAATGCTATGTGTGCCTTTATAATTGTAGAATATGCTGTCAGCATTGGGTGGTGCTATCATTACTACATGCTTTCCATCCACTGCTCCAATGCAGTTTGGAAATTGCCACAGTTCGCTGAATTTGCTGGCAACAGCATCCCAGCCTCGGGTGTTCTCGGCGTCTAGAATTAAACACCATTTTCTGCGCATTTGTGTATAAGGTAATGAAATTAATTTACCTGGAGATATCTATCCACGAGCACTTTGTAGATTGCATCCAGAACTTCTGGAATGATAGATGAGATCGTTGACACGGGAATACGGAACAGATATTGCATAGACCGAAAATGTTCGCCGGTAGCTAGGTATCGTAGAGTCAACACAAGCCGCTTAGCCTCTGAAATGCTCGCGCACATATTCGTTTCTTGCTTTTGGATATGTGGAGTCACCAAAGCTAGAAGATCATTGAATTGTTTAGAATCCATACGCAAAAAATTGCGATACAATTCTGGCTCCTCAGCTCTCAATTCGACAAGAAATTTTGCCTAAAGTCCCTCCTGCTGATGGCGGGCCATGGCAATTCATCCTTCTCGCAAGTGCATCTTTTTTTTCATTTTGATTATTATTTTACTATAAAATTCTTGAAAAAAAAAAAAAAACACTTCACTCAGTCCAGAATGAAAAAAAAAACATTTTTGATTTTTCTGACAATGGCTGTCAACGAATCTGCAAATTTTTTGTAAACAAACATCTGCCAACCGTGCGAACTGACAATTTTCAACCTAATAACGTTGCCAGGCAAAGAATTGTCAGGCCAACCATCTGACAATGAAATTGCCAGGGTTTAGGACAAAATATGGCAACCGTGTGAACTGGCAATTTAGCATTGTAAGGCAGTTCGCTATTGTCAGCTCATTTGCAGCTCATTGTCAGAACATTTGTAGACCTAACAATATTGTCAGATTGAACTTGTGAACAATTTTTTTTTTGTTTAGATCCTAAACGTAGTTATAAATATGAACGAAAACACATTACTTTAGAAGAGCATAAGTGTAACAAATATTGGGCCGGAGTCTGGCATAGATACAGCAACCTTGACATAAAGAAAAATCGAGGCAAATTCTGCAGCTTTATGATTACTTTCGACAGTTTCAATGGAAAGCGAAAAACATTAAAAGCAGGTGAATATCCTAATTTGGAAAATGCTCTGTTCACTTGGTTTCTTCAAGAAGGCATTCCCCAATTTCAGAAGGAATTTTGTGTGAAAGGTACGAGTACACGTTATTTCTACAAAAAGATAACAAACAGGCCAGTGACGGCTGGTTTCAAAAACTTAAGGCAAGATCTGGGATTCGGTTACTTGCTATTTCTAAAAATCGGGCAAAAATTCTCTTCTTTAGTCCTCCCCGTGGGCGTCTACTGGAAATGGCTAATCGCAGTAGTGTGGTAAGTGTCAGTTAAGACTAATACGCATGTACTCAATCGTGCGCTATGATCATTAAGAATGAAGTAACAACAGATATCTACGAGTAATTGGAATCCCAACATCCAGGAACGCGTTAAGATATACTTAGCTTTATACTCGTGCATGAAGGCCATTGGTAAGAAGTGGAAAATGCAACCAAACATGACATACCGGCTCTATGTATCCGTTAACAGGCCCATACTTATGTACGGAGTGATCATTTGGTGATCAGCTCTCTCCAAAGATATACACCACAACAAGCTCATGAAAATACAGAGATCAGCTTGTCTGTGCATTAATGGTGTACTTAGACCTACTCCTACGGATGCACTAGACATTCTGTTCCATTTGGTACCACTAGACCTCTTCGGCAAGCAAATGGCAGCCAGTGCAGTGTTCAATGCCACCTCGCAGTTGTCTAGCATATCAACAGGCCACTCCAGAATTCTTCAGAATCTAGAATTCATTCCAGAAAAGACCGACTACACTCTCCCTAGGTTCTCTTCCAATAAAAACTTCCGGGCCACTATCCCATCTAGAGTAGACTGGGAGGGAGGCGTAACCCCGAGTGACAAAGAATCTTTACTTTTCTGCACGGATACTCGTAGTTCGGAGACAATCGATGGGTCGGGTGGCAGGGTTTTCCTCCTACAGGCTAAACGTTAGCATCCCTTTCCGCCTCCCAGATCATTCAAGCTCTATCTTGACTGAAATGGAATGTAATTACCAGGCAGGGCATACATTTGCAGATTTTACAGGAAAAGGAGAATCTCGGCATGACTCTCTCTACATGTAAGCAATTGCTCAAGCTAAATGCTATCAAGGAGACCAACTTTAGGTGGAAAACTGGCATTAAGTGTCACTAGACAGATTTGGCCACAGCTGGATTAGAAACGCTCGAAGAAGTTAGTCTCCCTTAGCAAGAAGTATATCAGAACAACAATTGGTGTCTTTACGAGACACTGTCTCATTGGAAGGCCTCTCTCTAACGACTTTTGTAGAAGTTATAAGGACGAGGTGGAGGGCAAGACAACTCTGCATCTCCTTTGCACTTGTCCGACTCTCTCTGTCAGAAGAAGGCGTCACTTGAGAGCTTACTTTTACGATAGCCTCTGTGAACTGGCTAAAACGAATGTTAGGAACCTCCACCATTTCATTAGAAGCTCCAATTGATTCTAAGCTAGGATCGGAGAAATCCCCTGAACCTAACCTAACTTACTTGCTATTTCTGGAGAAAAGTGTTCGTTGATTTCTCTGCCGTTTCCTCTTGAATGGTTACAAGCGAACACTGGAACGAACAATTTCAGAAATAAATCTTCAACGAGAGCAGATATACATATAACGCTGATGAAACAGCATTCGTGTCAAGAGAAGAAAGCCCTTCTCTAGGGAACAAAATTAGTAAAGAACACAAAAAATCAGGCTCTTTGTAATTGGGAGGGCTCAAAATCCAAGATTCTTCAAAAATATTGCGTTTCCTGTTTACTACAAGGTACAAACCAAAGCATGGATGACAGGAGAACTTCTGCTGAGTTAGTTTTAAACATAATTGGTTCCTTCAGTAATAAGAACACTGGAAAGATTGGTTTACCAGAAAAGGCTTTACAGCTACTTAATAACGCTCAGGGACACCCCAAAGCTGATGACATGGTGTAGGGGTTAACTTGCACTGCAATCTAATGGTCTATTGTGCCCCCTGCTAATACCTAGGAGAGGTTTATTCCCTCATTAGAGTTTCCCTCAGAATATAATTCCTTCAGAATTGTTATCGAGAGTCAAACGCTCTTTCTTTGCCTTGGCATGGATAGTTTACCCCAGAGCACCCTTTCTAATCCGTTGTCTAATCTTTTAGGTGAGTCTATGGTTGGGATATCCTCATCTTGGCCAAACATCTCAATCTTTTGTAGGTCAGTGACCCATAAGACTCCAGAAAATGTTCTGGAGTCTCATTGGACTCATTGCAGAATCTGCAAAGGCCTTCGTTTGTTATAGCTAGTTTTCTTAGATGCTCGATGAGTTTGCAGTGCCTCATTAGAAAGCCTGTTATAATATGTAGGTAATTCTTCTGTAAGCTTCGAATCTCTTCCAGTTGTAGTGTCTCAGAAGTTTCTTAGCTCACCTCAGACCTGGTGTATTGATCCAGGTTCTCGCCCTGTTTTCTTTCTCCATCTTCCTGAATTCTTCGCGTATAGTGTGGTTTCCTATTCCACAGAATGGTTCACGTCCAATAAAGAATTCTACTTGCCTAGGAGTCTGCTTCTTCGTTGCCCTCTACTCCAGCGTGGCCAGGGATCCAATAGAGGGTTACCATGTTACTGCTACCCAATTCATTACGTTTGTGTAGGCATTCGCACACAAATTTTGATCTAATGACATGGGAGTCAAGTGCCCTGATAGCTACTTGACTGTCTGACAATAATGTCGCATTTTTTGTATCAGCGTATATTTCAGCTTGAAAGATGCTGGTACTTTTGCCTATAGGTTCAGAGTATTTTGTTCTTGGCCAAAATACACCCTCCCCTGTCCCGTTTTTAGTTTTTTTGTTACTTAACTTCGCACGGAAAATTAAATTGCCTGATACTATCGTCCCTAGGAATTGCTAGAAGGGGGAATTTCTTGAGAAGTACATCATATTCTTTTGAATTGATGCATTTCTCCCTCCCGATGCCCTCTTTTGTCATCCTTAGGATCGTCCGCTTTGCGTATTGCTCAACTACAATATGAAGCGGAATTAGTTCTAGGAATACTTTCATGACAGCAGTTGGACATGTTCTCTTGGCCCCAGTAATACTGAGGCAAGGCAGTCTTTGCACTTTAGTGAGCGTATTCCTGAGTTGCACTTCATGGGTATAATCATGGCATAGCATTGATCTAAGTATGGCTTCTTGATCTAAGCGCAACCCTTCGGTCTGCGTGGACTTGTTAAGGGCAAGAAAATTTTCATCAAAATTTAAAGTCATAAACACCATTTGGCCTGACCAATGATGTCAGTATCGTAACGAATCTCGTTCCTTCATGGACTCACTCATGCCGTAACTTTCAAAACTTTTATAAGCCCGGTACCCAATTTGGTCTGTTGATGGTGCGACTGCTCCACATATGTATATATCCATGAATCCTTGTACTCAATTCCTTTAAACGTCTCATTTTCCCGAGGCTTGTTGTTGCTTCTCCAATCCTCGCTCGATAGTTTCCCTTTTACAGACGGCGATTGGGTCTACGCGTAACGTTTATTCGAATGCTTTTTTGCTATAAATACCCATCACTTACTTCTCTCTACCATAATAACTTTGAAGTATCCGCAAGGCTTTCTTTAGGGTGCTTAGATCACCTAAGTATGCAGTTATGTACCTAATGTCTAAGCTTGTAAAGATAAAATAAACGCGTCCAGAGAGATTCTATGATTTCTTCTTTCTTTCTTCTCTTTCATCTTTTCCGTCACAGGGGAAAGATCCTTTCATTAACACTTAGCAAATAGAAGAAAATACCTATTTCTTCATACCTCTTAGGCTCAACACAACGTCACCATTCATTCACGTAGCCTCATTTTCGCGGAAGTCAACAAAAAAGTCGCGCGGTCATTGTCGCTTCTTAAATGACAAAGTGTACAAGTCACGCTAACAAGTGAGTCCTGCAGGCATTCGTCTTCCTCCGTGCAGTGGTTGCTCGCTAACATTCATATCCTTTTAGGAGGACTAATAAAAACAAAAAGAGCGAATAAATCCTCGCTCTAAAAAGAAAATCTCAACTATACGAGTACACTTGCAAAATGAGGGAAACGAATGAAAATTTGTTCCGAGGAGGGTTTCTAGAAAAAGTACGAGTACGAGTATCTGCACATCTTTCCCTTCGTCTCTAACATGGAAAATGCATTTCTCGCTTATAGCCCAGTCAGCACCCTGTTTCATGATGTCGGTTCAGTGCACCCTCACTCGAAATAAATACACAGAAAAAAGCGTATAAATAAAAACCAAGCGTCGTCGTCGTCATCATCGTCGTCGACGAAAAAAGCACGAAGAAAAAATATATAAACTTGTGTGCCCTACGCTGGCTGGCTGTGTGGCATGTGGATTTTTCTAATGTGCAAAATGTCCTTCACTCTGCTACTGCCGTCGTTATGCCTAATTCAGCCAAATGAAGCGGAACGACAAGGAAGGGGGATGGAATGCCATACATCCAAGATATGCTCGTAGTCCTAGCAAAAATTCGATTTTTATTTTTATATTTGGCTTCATCATGGCTGATTCGCGTAAGGATCTTCAGCATCGTATGCAGAATTGAATGGAGAAAAAAAAGGATGTTGTTCTGAATTTTCCATGATGATGATCGAGTGCACTTAAATGATGGATTTTTCTTGAGAAGAGCACGGAACAGCCCTTGCTCTGTTTTCTCGGGTGTTATGCAATATGCAGGACGACAACGACGGAGGGAGGAAGCGCACAAGTCAATTCGGCAATAATTTATTGAATTTTAAGAGGGGTTCATTTTCTTGCATTGAACTTTGATTGCGGCGTCCTTCTTCATTTGAAATTAATGCACAGAGCTCCCTTTTTGTACGGAATAATCCTGATTCGGATCACTGATTTCGTGCTCCCTTCTCGCATCTGCAGCAGCGGCAAGTATGGATGGAAGGAAGGAGCGTCCTGATTCGCTGCATAATACATGTTGTGAAGGAAAATTAATGGCATATCCCTTTGCGGCAGGAAATGATGCGAATTGAAAGAATGATGACACAATCATGCGTTGCAGCGCCTCTGAATCGAATCGCAGGATAATGGGCCAAGGACGAGATTTTTCGCATTCTGCTGGAGTAGAACTGGTTGGTTAGGTCGACAATTAGCGCGTCTCTAGGGAGTAATTGTATATGAATTATGGGCGTGTGACCTTTCCTCGTGTGGCATTCATAGATACAAATATAGACAGCGAAGTCATTTAAGCAGAGATACGAGTAATGATGTGAAAGATAGGATTTATGTTTGACTATCTTTGCATGGTGTCAATGGTTTATTACGGCATATTTGCATATTTCTGTCGAAAAAAATATCACTGAAAACAGCTTGAGAGATCTGCTCACTGTTTTCACCACTTGCAAATTAACCACACCTTAATCGTGGGCCGAACAATCGACGGCGGCTTATTGATTTATGTCTCCGAGGGAGCCATAAAGGTGCTTCGCGCATATGCTTTGCATTTGTTTAGTCAAGCTGTAGTTTATTGTGCATTAAGTCAGATTACATTGAAATACCGGGAGATAGCGCGAATGGACAGTTTTATTTCTTAATTGTGAGATTAAATGCCAGAACATTGATAGACACTAAGCTGGAGGTCGACTGAGGTACCTGAATAAAGAATTTTCGTGAATAAATTTAGATAAAACTTGCGCTTTGATACCGATACCGACTAGATTTTTTCAATATCCATGAATACGTCGCCAGACCAGTGGTTTTCAAACTTTTTGCAATCCATCAATAAATGGAAGTTTTAACTGCACGAATTCAGCACACAGCTGCTGCAAAGTTTGATTTAACCTAGTTCGTGGAAGACATAGGCCCTCATTAGATAAATAATTATTTTTGGCCCATACAGGACTTGGCCTACCTTCTTGCAGCCATTAGTGCTGCGCGTCAAGCTAATGATAGTTACCCAGTTGTTTCAGAGTGCTGTTTATGATAATTTCACTATCGGATGTTTGTCAAACTTGAGAGATGTGGTTTTTGTGATTCGAACCTTGAGTCTTCCGCTCCCTCCCTTAATTAAATTTCTCATTTCTACCACCAAGTGCTAGTGCAATGTGTCCCCTAATTGGTTTTCTGGTCTACATGTACTATTGGTGGTGATGTGTATGGTATGTTGTGAATATATCTTCAGCTCCACCCGGTTTGCTTCTGTAACCAATCACGTTTCGGATTGCTCTTCAGTTTTGTCGTGCGCCCAATACTTGTAATCTAAAGATCGGATTCCTGGTTCTAATATACCGAGGACAGAATCCACTGGGCGGTCACTGATTTTGATGTCATAATTCCCGCCGAAATTCAACGAGTCTTGCCAAAACTGATGCTTGATGATGATTAAGATTATTTTTAAAGAATGTTTGAAGCTGCGATATGTTTCTGAATCTTAAAGAGAGCAAGAGAAAGCCAATGGGTTTCGGACCTATCAAACTATCCTCCTTTCCTATACAAAGAGGCTTGTTGCCCTAAGCTCAGGGCGGAGTGCTATCACTTTTTCTCTTGTTACTGGCATTAAGAAATATTCTACTTTCACTCGCTTTCATAGTCTCAGGAAAACACCTTAGCCCAGCTCCATTATTCCGCTGGGCTAAGAACTGCGGTTTGAGGAACAAAGCTTCAAAAACCCGTACTTTTTATTAGGAGGGAAAAGACTCCGAATCTCGACTCTCGCAGTTCGAATTCCTCTAAAATTCTCAAGTCGAGCTAAATAGGAGTAATTGTAGATTCCAACTCTCTTGACAAACTAATTTAGACGAAAAGCCTTAAGACCTCTAGCGCTTTACATGAATAAAATGTTTGGCCTTCGGTACTAAATGTGGACTAAAAATGAAGATATGAACACACACCGCCTATACAAACTGTCTTAGGAAATTGCGGAGACTTTCGGGTGTGAGTACCGCTGGTGCCTTATGAACCACTCCAACATCAGCAATAGATAAACTTCTACACTTGCTAGCATTAGTCATCTGCAGTAAATTCATGGCTTCACTAAGTGCTCTTGGAAAGTTGAGTTATCAGGGCATACAAAAATAATAATTCAACAAGGATCCTTAGCAACACGTTATCTGCTGAATGAACAGAAGCAATTGACACAGGTGGTTCCAAATCTCATGTGGGTACCGAACCGTTCTCACTTTCTTCTGAGATTGAGCTCTCGATTCGGCTACCCGTTCACTTCAGTGTAGATGTCGTCGCCATTCAGAACGCTGTCAGATGGTTACTGATGTCAGATTGTTCCGCCGTGTAACATTGTAATTTACTTCCTATTTATGCAATGAAAGCGTGAACTAAAATATGTAAGTCGATATAAAGATAACGTGAATCGCTTAATCCTATGTCTGGATACCCGGCCACAAAAGGTTACAAGACAACACACAGTCCTATAAATTAGCCAGGCAAGGCCGTTTCAGATGAACCCTTTGAGTCAATTGAGGAGGTCCCGAAGCAAAAAATCCATCTAAGCGCTAATACACATGCAAATAGTAGATGGTATAGCAGATGGTAGCCTAACAAAAGAAATTTGGCCAGAGACCGTAGAAAATATCCATAAGCTCCCAATCATGATGAATATAGTGCACCTTAGTTAGAATTCCAGCTAGGCAGGCTAGCATAATTGCCTCAAACTACTTCTGTCGTAGCTGTGGCGATCTTAAGGAGGAAGATACTATTTCACATTTCCTTCGGCCCTGTTCGACGGTACCCACGACAAGACATACAACTATGGGATTGCATTTCTTTGCATAGATAAATAAAAGATTGAAAGACTTGCGAATATCTCTTCCACAAATTGGTTCTAATACCCGCAATCCTTAACAAATGTTGGAGGCTCAAGTAAGTCTTATCAGTTTAGAGAGCGTCCACATTACCTAACCTTATCTAACCTGACGAATGGAGTGTGCATTAGGCGCAAGTCCATGACTCTATGCGATAGAAGCAACCATCATCGGTCTAGTCAGGTTATTTATATTGGATGTACTTTGATAGGTTACAAGTTAACGTTAGCTCTTCGGGAAAACTTAAAAAAAAACCTGAACTACTCGGACCTTCAATAAAACGCACGATCTACTTTATGAAATTGGCTTTATTCCGACTGTCTCTGACAACGTCTAACTTAAGACTCTAACTTCAACTTAACTGTATCCAAGCTACAGACCGCTGAATCGGCGAAAAGGGTCACGGCGCGTGTAGAAAGTCCTGTGCAGGATGAACGTCACTTGATCCCTTTGCAACATGTTCGCACTTGAATAAACTGAGTCACCGAATCCGCAGTGATTCCCTATCACGTTTACACGACGTGACCCACATGTGCCGTATTAACTTAAACGTCACATGAACTCTGTTTACGTTGTCAACTCAACATTAGATGATGAACGGTATTCGATTCGATTGATGTGGTAAATGCAAGAGGACCCAGAACGGAAACTTGCTTGCTGATTGTCGACAGTGTTTTCCAAATGCCCCTACAAGAGTTATTTTAGTTATAGACGGGAAGCATGCAGATACCTCTCTCCAGATCTCACAAACTTTGCCGTTCTTTGGGAGCTTGACAGCCACTCCCTTTCTTCATTCGTAGGAAATATCTAAGTCTATCAGGAATTTTCTATGAGTGGATGCAGAAAACCTGCCGATATTTTTGACCATTTGATCGTAAGAATGATCTCATCCTTGCTGATATCAGCAGTGCGATTTTTTTGAGTATCGAATTGTTTATCACACAGCTCTATCCACAAAATGGTTTAAAGTAATGGAAAATGCTGCCCACATCTTCTTAGCTAATCCTCATCTGAAACAAGCGGAGAACTGTCCAAATAACTCGCAGTGGCTGCTCATCCATAGGAACACAGGAGCATATGAAGCCCCAATCTCGTTCCCATGTAAACCTTTTATTTCTAAACCTCGACTATTTTTAAAGCACTCTTCCACAATGTATTTATTTTAATTAATATATTGTTGACAAGGACTCCTTTTTTACTAAAATTGTTGCAAAACAAGTATTTCAAGGGAATGAACAAAAAACGCGAAACATTCTACCACCAATTAATTGGAATGCCTAGAATAACATGTGCTCATCTAAGCTTAATGTTAACATGCAGTGCGGAAAATTGGAGGAAAATTGCAACAAGTTTCGCTACATGCACGATTATTATTTATTTTGCTGTTGGGGCGAGATTCGCGAACGTTACGAGTAACTACGCGACAGAAATGTTTGTGACTTGTGCCTTTGGATATCAGTCACTGAAAATCGTTTTTAAGTGGGAATCTATTGAAAATGGTACATGATACGAAAAAAAATAATAACTGTTGAAATTTGGGTTTTGAAATTGGCTACAAAAAAGATGCAGAATTTTTAAATATTTTTGAAAATTGGGAGGCAAGCATCCAAGATGTGCGATTTTACCCCGAAGTTAATGGAAATAGTTTTTCTTATTATACGCACATCTTGGATATGTACCTTAAATTTATGAAAGTCTTAAAAAATTCGACATCCTCTTTATGAAGAATTTCAAAACCTACATTTTCGACCGTTATTATTTTTCTTGCAGGATGTACCGTTTTCGTGATTTTTAAGTGTAAAATGAACAAATGAAATGTATGTCCCTTCATTTTCCATTTTTCGAATGACTTATGTTTTCCCTGCCAGAGTCGTACTGAAAAGAATTTGAATTGTTTGTTTGTGTTGGTTGTGACTGTCATAAACCACCACTGCTCGGTAAGTATTGATGAGAGTTGTGATTTCCTATCAGCCTTTAGGGGATGAAACTCCATGTATCACGCCGCACGGTACGCTGAAATTTCTTAATTTTCATACCATACTTGGACTTAGGCTCGTTTCTACGATCTAAATGGATGGCTTCAATGTAAACTTTAAAGTACTTTCTGCACCGATTACATGTATCTACCTACATTCCGTATAACCCTTCAGTGCTCCTCTACTGATTGTCACTGCTCCTTGAACAAGATAGTCCCTAAGCTGTTGACGCATTACAAGATCTTTTCTTGTCAGTGTCATACCTGACTCCCGGAAACAGTACATTTTCGCTTGTTTGGGTGACCGTACTACCAAGGCGGTTATAGGATACCATGAAGTGGAAGTGAGTGGACTCGTCCCCTTGCGATGTCATTTCCACGTCGATTTCGAATATCTAAAAGACAATTCCCAAACCAATCAATTTAACTGATTTCTAATAGGACCATCTGCTGGTTTCTTTTTAAATTACATGTTATTTTGACACTGACAGATCTTTCACGCTCAAAGAATTGACGAAAACACAGTATCATATCTCCGCGGTCCGAATTGAATCGATTTACGCTTGAAAAACGTTGGGAAATATTGAAAACTTATTTCCAAAATGAGTGCTGTGTTGCCGAAATAGTACGAATTTTGAAAAGAAATTTCGGTCGAAATAATGCAGCAACCGTGCTTGCTGTACGCAAATTTGAGAAGAAAGTTCGTGAGACTGGCATGCGAGAACCGCAACTCGTTACAGATCTCAGCAACTGAACATTAGCCGCACTAGTCTGAGGAGAATTATGCCTTACAAGGTCCAACTGACGCAAGAATTGAAGCAAAATGACCACCCGCTTCGTGTCGCTTCTCTGTTTGGGCTCTCATATTGACGTCGATTTTACTAAAAAAAAAAGATGCTATGTAAACAAGTAAAACTGCCATATTTCGGGCTCGGAAAACCCACACACAGTCATCGAGAAGTGAGACTGTTTGGTGTGGTTTGTGGAATGAAGATAGCAACAATGTTACGGTCAACGGAGAGTGCTACAGAGGCATGATAACCAATTTTTTTTGGACGGTCCCTCATTCCAGCAAGATGGCCTTACGTACTATACAAGCCATCTGACAATCGATCTTTTCCACACCAAGTTCAATAATGGTGTAATCAGCCGTTTTGGTGATGTTGCTTGGCCTCCGCGGAGCTGCGATTTGAAGGCGTTAGACTTTTTTCTGTGGGGTGCAGTTAAAGATCGGTCTTGTGCTGACAATCTAGTGACGATTCAGGTACTTAAGCACAATATTGTTCGAGCTTTTCGTGAAATAGATCCCCGAAGTATCGAAAAGATACTGCAAAATTGGGTTGGCAGGATGGGCTACTTCCCAGCTAGCCGCGGCAGCCATTTAAATAAAATTATTTTCCATAAATTATCGGAGTGTACTCTCTTCAATAAAGCAAAAAAACTTTGAAGAATAGTGAATGGAATGCCACCTATGACAGTGCTGTTGGTGTAGTTGAAAACCTCAAACCTTTTACCTGTATCATTTTGTGGTTATTGCAGAGCTTGAAATGGAGGATTCCATCTCCATTACGATGTTAAATTGTGAGCACCTTTTAGAAGTGACAGATTTCAGATGTTGAATTCATTATATGTAGGGACTAACAAAAGTTCGTTTAGTTTGTGTCAATTTAGTAGTTTTTGAAAACAAAAAAGATGCATTTCTGAAGATTAACAATTTTCATTTGCAAAATTCAGAACAATAGGTAGAAATGGAGATGAGAAAGAGAAAAATTAGTGACGTACGCTCGATTGAAGTTCCACCACCAACACAGGGGGAAAGTCGTTTTGCTATTCTCTTCGGATTTCGACGTCAACTTGCGCCAGTCAAAATTCTGCACAAATGCCAAAATGCATATAGAATAAATACACCATCTCTTGTTACTATTTTTAAGTGGTTTCGAAGATTCCAGACTGGCCATTTTTTTGTGGAGGACGAATCTCGTGAAGGTAGGCCCAAATCCTCGACCGACGATACAAATGTGACCCTGTTGAAGGCTAAAATTGACTAAGATGCCAGGATGACACAAGAGATGATAGCGAATGAACTGGGCTTGAATGCTATGGCTATGTCACGAATTTTAAATTATCGGCTGAAATATTCGAAGAAGTCAGCTCGATGGGTTCCAAAAATTTTGAATGGAGAGCAAAAAGTGCCTCGTGTTCGTTTTGATCAATATTTCCTGGAGAAGTTTGAAAATTCGATCGTATGGAGCCCAGAATGTGCAAATCCTCCAGTAAAGGCCAAACCACTAAAGTCAGCGTCAAAAGTTATGATGTCGATGTACTTCACCAGGACGAAAGTGGTCGCCGTCATCCCGCCTAAAACTGGTCAGACAGTCACTGCTAATTGGTACTTGCTTACTAGTTTTCCAAAATTTACTTACTTACTTAGGTGGCGCTACAGTTTGGGGTGGACCTGGGCCTCAACCAATAAACCCCTCCAGCCAGTCCGGTTATGAGCCAGCTGCCTCCAGTTGCGCACGCCAAGTTGGTTGAGGTCCCCCTCCACTTGTTTGCGCCAGCTACCACGGGGTCGTCCTCTACTGCGCCGTCCGTCCGGGGTGGATTCGAAGACTTTCTTGGCTGGAACGTTGGACTCCATCCGCTCTACATGACCCAGCCATCTTAGTCGTTGTATGTGAACTCTTCTAGCTAAGTCGATGCCATTACATATGCCGTATAATTCGGCGTTGTATCTTCTCCTCCACTCACCGTCTATGCAGACGGGACCAAAGATCACTCGAAGAACTTTTCTCTCGAAGTAACCAAGGCCATCCTCATCCGATTTTGACAAGGTTCATGCCTCTGCGCCATACAGCAGGACTGGGATGACTAATGTCTTATAAAGACTTACCTTAGTAGTTCGAGATAGGGCTTTGCTACTCAATTGCCTTCTTAGCCCGTAGAAACACCGATTGGCAAGAGTAATTCTTCGTTTGATCTCCCCACTGGTGTCATTTGCGGAGTTCACCATAGAGCCTAGGTAGACAAAGTCTTTTACTACCTCAAACTTATATCTGTCTATCGTGGCGTGCAGGGATGCCAAGACTAGACATGGCTCTGTATAACTCGTCTCTATACACGCTATCATAGGCAACTTTAAAATCGATGAAAAGGTGATGCGTATCGATGTTATATTCATGGGTTTTTTCCAAGATCTACCGTAGTGTGAATATTTGGTCAATGGTGGACTCACCGGGCCTGAAACCGCACTGATAAGGACCTATCAGGTTGTTGACGATTGGTTTTAGGCGTTCACATAATACAGGATCTTATATACGATGTTGAGAAGGCTTATACCTCTATAGTTGGCGCAGTTCAGAGGGTCTCCTTTCTTCAGGATCGGGCAAACGATACTGAGGTTCCATTCATTGGGCATATTTTCGTCTGACCAGATTTTACAGATGAGTTGTTGCATGCTCCTTACCAACTCATCTCCTCCTGCCTTGAAAAGTTCGGTGGCAAGGCCGTCGGCTCCAGCAGCTTTGTTGGATTTAAGTTTAGATATCGCTATCCTCACTTCATTTTGATCGGGTTGACGGGAATTTTGACTATCATCGTCACTATTGAATGGATCGTTCTGCCTGACAGCGGTATGTTGGTCATCGCCGCCGTTTAACAGTCTGCAGAAATGTTCCTTCCATATCCTCAGCACCGACTGCGATTCTACTACCAAATTCCAAAATTTACTACCACACCGACAAAAAGAGGAGCTTCGCTGCTACTGTTTGCACCACGACAATGCGCCTGCGCACACACTGCTGAAAAAAACTAACAACTTTCTTGGGCTCTCTGACATCAATGAAATTCGCCCAGCACCTTACTCGCATTCTCCGGATCTAGCGCCGTGTGACTTTTGGCTGTTTCCGAAAATAAAAAAAGATTTGAGGAGACAATGCAGTCAATGTCGAAATCGAAAAGCTCCAAAGAGAGGATTTTGAAAACTGTTTTGAAAGATGGATCTATCGGCTGAATGGGAATTATGTGGAGAAATTAAATTAAAGTTAAAATTATTTTGGTATTTAATTACTCAATCAACTAAGCGAACTTTTGTTAGTCCCTACGTACGAGGGTGGGTCAATAAGTCCCTGAAAAATGAATAATTGAAATTTACTTTTCAACATAGTCTCCTTTTAGCTCTATGCACTTCATCCAACGTTTCTCCAATTTGTTGATGCCCTCCAAATAATACGATTTCTCGAGCCCCTTAAAATAAGCGTTTGTTTCAGCGATGACCTCTTCATTCGACCCAAATCTCTTACCTCCGAGCCACTTCTTCATATTTGGAAACAAGAAATAGTCGCAGGGGGCTAAATCTGGGGAATGTGCTGGATGAGAGAGGAGTTCGTAGCCTAACTCATGCAATTTTGCTATTGCGACTGCGGACTTGTGCGCCGGTGCGTGGTCCTGGAGAAAAATAACTTTTTTCTTCGCCAAATGCGGCTGTTTTTGTTTCAAATCGACTCGGAATGGAATCGATCCAGCAGCTCTACTTAATATGCGCTAGTGATCGTTTTACCCTTTTCAAGGTAATCGATGTAAATAACACCGCGTGCATCCCAAAAAACTGTCGCCTGACAAACCCGCCTTGGCCTTCTTCGGCTTCGATTCACCAGGAGAAGTCCATTGTTTTGACTGTTCCTTGGTTTTTGGTCTGTTGTGGTGAATCCAGGTTTCATCCACGGTTACGAAACGGCGTAAAAACTCAGCCGAATTTTTCTCGAACATCGCCAAACACACCTTTGAAGTTGTCAAACGAATGCGTTTGTTGTCGATTGTGAGCAAATGCGGCACCCATCTTGCGGAAAGCTTTTTCATGTCCAAATATTTATGTAAAATCGAAGTCACTTAGACATGTGATAAGCCTGTGGCCTCTTCAAGCTCGCGCACTTTCACTCGCCGATCGTCCATTATCAAATCATGGATTTTGTCGACCATTTCTGGTGTAGTGACCTCAATTGGGTGAGCAGAACGTTCGGCATCACTTGTGCTTGAACGACCGCACCGAAATTGAGTAAACCAGTGGTGAATGGTTCCAATCGATGGTGAAGAGTCCCCATAATATTTGTCAATCTTTTGTTTGGTTTGCGTGATAGTTTTTTCTCGCAAAAAATAGTGTTTAATGAGCACTCGAAATTCACTTTTTTCCATTTTAACGAAAATGCTAGTAGGCGTCTGAATAAAATGGCTGCCACAACAAAACTATTTGACAGATCTGTCTGAAAATGTGGGTGCGTTCTTTTGAAAGATGATTGTTGACAAAAAAATAAATAAATTTAAGGTTACGACACAATTTGTGTTAATTTTCAGCATACAAGTACACTTCCTAATTATCGTGTAACCTAGTGGTGCAAATATCTTTTCACCATACAAAGTCTTACTTACTTTTCCACTCATGGTGCTAGGACTAAAATAAAAGTCCTGCTGCTAAAGAAGTGCACCAAAACCAATCAACGGACCACATTTTCCTCTGTAAAAATAAAACTCTTTCAAGTTGTTTGTTATTTTTTTTTATTTTTTTCAATTTGTTTTCATTTGTTTTTATGTTTTTTTTTATACTAATTACAATTTTCTTCGAATTTTGACTCGAATCCTTCTTCAACCGAACATAATAATTCCTATCTTAGAATTTTTACTAGAATTCAAAATATTTTTTAAATAGTTTTTCTATTTCTAGTTTTTCTGTTTTCTTATTGAAGTTTTTGACATTTTACAAAGACGAAAAGAAAATAAACAAATATCTTTTATTTTACTTATGGTTTCTCATTAAATTACATTTTTAAGAATTAATTTTTTATCAGTCTTTGCATGTGTGCTTTCGTCGCCGTTTCTTGTTCTCTTATTTATGAAAAATGCAAATAAAAAACAAACAATCGTTTAACAGGAAATTGTTATAATTATCGCATTGCTTATTACTAATTTTATTTTTATTTTTAATAAATATTTTTTTTTTTATTTTTTTCAACTTTATAATAAATTAAATCTGACATTTAACTCGCAAATAAGGTTGAACTCTTTTATTTTTCTTTTAAATTGGATTGCTTATTTGATGAAAACACACGCAGAGAGTAAGCAGTTTTTTTTTTGTTTTATATTTTTTTTATTTTACTTATATTTAGATATTTACAAAAAGTTTTTCTTTTTTTATTTGTTTCAATGTTTATTTACAAGTTAATGAGGATTTAAAAATCTGTTTATTTATATTTTTCTGATCTCATGGAAGATTTAATTGATTTTATTTCATTTGTATACACAAATGAAATGTTCAAAAGAAAATAAAAAAAAAAGAAATTAAAGGAATATAGGGAATAAAATGGGCAGGGATTTGCTTATACATTTTTTTCTTTTGTTTAATTTTTAAATTTAATTTTAGAATTTTTTATGTCAGCTCCATTCATTTTTTATTGAGATTCTTTTGCGAACGAAGTGGTGGTACGTACGACGATTATTATTTTTTGTTTTCTCGCGGACTAGAAAAATCCTTAAAATTAGAATTTTTGTATGTTCTTAATTTTTTGTGTGGGACGCACTCAATGAAAACGGACGGCATTCACCATACAGAGAGTGTTAAATGTGTCAGTTTTATGCGCCAGCCTTTACCCACTTGCTTTTCGTTTCGCTTTATACTTAGAGATACGTTTTTAAGCTATGTACACTACTATATACAATTCATTCCATTTTGTTACTATATACACCTAAGGACATCACTTCCAATGTGGATGTTTCGTTGCTATCGCTTAATAGGACCGCTCGTTTATAGCCAGTTTTTACACATGCAGCGTTCGGTTGGCAGTCGTCGCTGTTGACACTTGTTCGGGTGTGACTTCGTGGCGGATGAGGGTTTCTTTGTCGACGGGCACGTCCTTCCGCACGGGCCGTGTTAGGACGTAGAGCAGGAACAGACCGAGGAAGAGAACAGAAGCGCCAACTACAGCGAAAACTATACTTTGTGTGAAAAAGTCAGCTGCGATAGCTCCAGGTACTGTAGAGGAGGTGAGTTTGGTGCGAAGCACTGAGGATACGTGTACGGGGGTAGAAGATTCACTTTCACTACTGCTACTCCTTTCGCTTGAACTTGGGGTCTTTTCGACTGAGTTGGCGCTGGGGTTATAGGTGCTGATGAAATCTTTGGAACTGTCCTTAAGGATGCGCATGCGAGAGTCGGTCTCTCCAGAAGAGGTCTCTTGAGCGAAGATGTTGGGCAGGGATTTCATGCCGGCGTTATCCATGGCGATTGCTTGTAGGCTTGAGGCAGACTCATCGGTAAGCTTATGCGTGTCGACGATAAGCTTGAATGATCGCCGCATGCCACCAGTTTCCTAAAAGGATAAAAAAATAAAATAAAAATGTTAGATTGTGTCATGATTTTGTCGTAAAGTGAATTTTAAATTCGGCAAGGGTGTGAAGTTATTTCATGATGTGGACATGGACTACCTTCCATAGACTATCTTATAAAGGCAAGCCATGGATGCATTTCAAACATAGGGCTTACGAAAAGGGTAGGATCAATTTTTTTTTAAATACGATTTTAGTACACGCAATATTTTCTACAGTATTTTGATTTAATTTTTATTTAATGCTTTGGAGAGTTGAAACACATTTGTATTTAAAGATTTTTGAAAAATAAATGCTGCTGAAAACGACATGTATCAGAATAAAGCTTGTCTTGTACTAAATTAAAAAAAAAAAAAAAAATTATTGCGAGGCATTCAAATTGTTAGTGCTAGAGAATGCTTTATTTCTTCAGAAATTATGTATCTATCGTATAATGTTTTTTAGTACATCGTATATTAGCAGGTGTGTACTAAAAATAAAATAAAAACTGAATTGGTCCGGACGTTTGTGTAGCACAATCCTCGTACGAAAAGTTTGCAAATATCGTGTTAACACAAATAATTTTTTTAGTACATTGAATATTTTGTATAAAATCTGTTCAAATATTTGTTTTATGTCTAAGTTTAGTTATAGAATACCGTAAACATATATGAGGACGGTGATTCGATGACTTATAGGGCGTGATGCGCTTGTTTTGGCTTTAAGACAGGCTCAGCAGATGCGAAGTTAGTTATATTCGTATGAGCTGAGTGACCATATGAAAGTTCATTGGATATCTGTCCATATTACTGTAAACCTGTTCGAATAAAACTGGTATAACAATTTAGTACAAATGGGTAAAAGTTTTCCATTTCCATAAAACGTGTTCCTCGCATGTGTACACATTTAGATTTGATTTCGTCAACAAAATTGAAACACCTGCTGCCAAAGTGACCAAGTTAATGAATCCCGAGTTCAAGCCATAGCTCTCGAATCTGCTAATGAACTTATTTAAAACTCATGTAGCTTGTCAATCAAATGATCTTCCTCAATTTCAAGAGAGGCACAACACATTTATCTCCACCCTCCTGAAGTGCATGCGTGCAGATAGTCATCACGGCGACACTAATCACTTTGCATGCAAATTCAACATGCATTACTACTACATCTAGCATCTGGTTTTCTCATTGAATGGGCACCCATTCAAGAACCTGTTGACTTGGTAGATGCGGCAGCCACTAATGCATCCTCTCACACATCACACATGCAATGTTAAGTCCTTGGAATGTGCACCAATGCAACACATCTCAATTGCAATGTAATTAGCCAATTAGTGATGCTTTCACACTATACGAACAAACAATTAACAAGCAAAGGTGCCTGCAACTTGCAGCATATATCTATAGGCATAGGCACATCGTGGAACTGTGAAAAGGGGAAAAAGCTAACAACAAATCGTGCGAAGATCTTTGGAATGCAATTGCACTAAGAGATGCTATCTCTAGCAGGAGAAATTCGTGATTTTCTGAAAACATGTCCTCTGCCTCACATGATGTTTACACAGACACACACATACACGTCTATCTAAACTACTCAAACTGCAAAAAAGCCCCCGACTTACCTTATGCTTACAGGTAACCTGTACGTGATATACTGTGTCCGGCCACAGGGACAGCTCAACGGTGGAGCTATCAGTCAGTAGATTACCCATCAGACCGCCTCCAGAGACCTCCCACGTGACCAAACACTGTTTGGATGCATTGGTTACAGCCTGATCCCATGCAATATCGGTGAGTACCAGCGATCCTTGCCGCACCGCTGAGTTAACATTGAGGGGAAACGGTCCCAGTTGCTGATCACAATTATTCCAGCACTGTAAAAGAAAAGATATAAAACAGAAAAAAATTAACAAAACTGAAAGGATGAACAAAAAAATTCCTAGATACACAGAAAGAAAGAAAGAGAGATAGGTAGAGTATAGTTAGGAGGAGGAGACTCAAAGTTATACAACTCTGAACAAATGTTCGACAACGATCACGCAACAAAAGATTATCATTTTTGTTAACAGACTACACAAAAAGTAGATGTCTATGTATCTGCACTGCAAATGCTATAATAGATAGATTGTTGGTTTTTTTCTTAATTTTTTTTTTTTTTTTTTGTTTAGTATTCCCCCCATCGTGGTGGTGAATCGATCACGATTTAGTTCAACGTTCGTTCGATTGTGTCATAGGTCGGTTATGCTGTGCGACGACGACGACGACGACGAGCACTACGGGAGATTCGCAGAGATCTTTCGGGGGTAAATTGCTTAGTCTAGAGATGCAGAATTCTACAAAATAATTACCAATGGGACACACGGGTTACATTCAACTCCTCCCAATGGTGTGCTTAATATGGTCGGAAATATCGTAACATTTTGATCTTTATTACTGAGTATGGCGCACAGCTTGAATTTTAAATTCGGAAGCTATAATGTATTGTGTCTCTGGTCAGGAAGAGACAAGAAAACGGGCATTGTTCCCAATCAAGAGGATCAAGATGGTCGATTAGATAATTTAACTGGTTGTAGTATGAAACAAAAAAAAAAAAGTCAACTTGCAGGAGCAGAGGTTGTATGTAAAGCGGTTGCAACTTCGACGGGTTAAGTTATCGAAGATCGAAGAAGATCATCTATTTGGCGGTGTATAATTAATGAAAATTTAACATGGGAACTAGAGTTCTGGGCTTCGAATTGATTGAACAATTGATTTGATTTTGGTTTTAGACGGTTAACGAACTAAGCTGTCAAGACTTCTAAGCGGTTCAACTCGCTTCCCATGTGTTCTCAGATTATCTCAGTCACTAATATATGCATTTCAAAGCGTCTAAAATAATCTTCGGTCAAACAATGAGATGGAGAATATCAATTGAGTTCTCCTCAACTATTTGTGACGAAGCACTTCACCAAATCTTCAGTTTTGTTACGGATTTTGTAATACCAGATCAAACTTCAATGAGAACAATTTGCATTTGTAGTTGAAAACACACATTTTCTGAAATTTTAGTACATTTTTAGTACACACAACTTTTTAGTATCTAAACATTTTCAGACTACATGGAATAGATGAACACATTTTAATGAGTTTAAACAGATCAGGCATAATTTTAGACTAAATTTAGAATACTTTTAGCACATTCGCATAGTTGCGCCACTAACTATCAAGAGACTGAAATACAATTTGTACACCTATACACCTTTGCAATGTTTGGATGGACTAAATACACTTTTCAATAGTTCTACAAATGTTTAATACAACTTTAAAACGTTTTTAGTGTAGTTCAAAGTTTAGTCATACGGAGAACGATTTATGTGGTACATACATGCGTATATAATGAATTTGTGTAGGTGTATATTAAGTACATTTTCTTATCCGTTTCGGAATACATCTACATCTTTAGGGCCATACTTTAGCTTCTTTTAGAACTTAATCACGATTTTGTAAGAGTAGACAAGTTATTCGAACTATTTATGAATTTACAAGGAGGATGGGGTGATATTTGTATGGGTGAGATACATTTTGAAGCATCCTCACATTCTTAGAACTTATTAAATAAAATGTTGGACCACATTTAATGTCATTTCACACGAAATAAGATTTTAGAACGAATAAAAGTAGCTTTTAACAACTTTTAGTACAAAATTAGTCGATTTTGACTAATTGCTCGAGGTGCAATACAGTATTTGCTTTTGATTCAAACCATATATATTTCTAATAATTTGCATAAAACTGTAAAAGATGATGTTCGAAATTTTAGTACAGCTATATACTCGTAGTTTAATGTATCAAATAAAGTTTTGTTCGTAAATTTTTACAAAAGAACACTTGAATAGATATAACATCGAATGTGCATATTATGTAAGAATTCATTTTTAGTACTAATTATGTACTAAATCACATAAGTGCGACTAATTAATCAACAATTTAAGAGTTCCCTTGTTGAATAGTACGTTTACATGCTCTCATCTAAATAAAGCTTATCAAAGCGTTATCCCCTAAAACTGAAAAAAAAAAAAAAACATTCCCCCGGTTTTATGACCAAAGTTTCTAGCAAAATATGCATTATTTATCAAACCATATTGTTCCTACTATCTTTTGATACTCATTTCAGTTCGCATATTTTTCTGTCACTATTTACGAAACTGATGAGCTGATTTCGTTGCCAAGAAATGCTTTTGAACTAAATTTACATCCCTTTAGTACATCATACATATGTACATCGTCATGCACACACGAACGTTAACTAAACGACTTTGAAACTGCAGTTATTCCAACAATCTTCCATAATACCGTCTTCTCCCTGTCTCTGAGTACACCCAAAGTGTACATGTTGAGTGGGATTTTTGGAATAATGCAAAACTTCACCCCACCACCATCATCAACTAGCTACTTGTGTGAAAGTTGCAACATCATTTTTGCATATGCGATGAGTTTTGCTGCATTTAACTCATATAACTTTTAATATTTAAACAGTTTTACCTCGCGCGCTCGCATAAAATATTCCCTCAGGATGAAACCCTTTTTCCCTACACCATCTATCTGCGCAACTTTGTGTGTATACGTCCTTGTGAACCTTTCACCGAGAAGCACACGAACGACATAACACCCAGCAGCATAACCACAAATGAATGTTGAGAACATTTTACATACGAGTACGAAAGGAAAATGATAACTATTATATTTTCGGGGTTATCTCTTTCATGGGAACATACATGCATACAAATAGGAAACAGAAAAATAAAGGAAAAAATAATCCAAAAAAATAGCGACACACAAAATCATACAAAATGAAACAAGCGAATGGATTATGAATTTTTTTTTGGCAGAATTTTTGGAAAGTAAAGCATAATAGATTATTTTTTTGTATTGGTAGACTTTTTTTTTTCTTTTCTTGTATATCACTCACCAGAAAACTGAACGCTTCTGGGATATAACTATTGATATTTGGTGGTGTGATGCACATCTGTAACATAAAAGAGAATTGTTTTCTAAGTTTTAGTACTTCTGAATAGTTGATTTTTTTTTTTTGTACTAAAGAAAAATTATATTATAATGAAGAAACAAGCAAAGAATACAATTGTTTTTTTTTTCTTTTAGTACTTTTGGTACTAAAATAAACATAAGAAGTGATGTATATAATTTTTAGTACTAATTATTAGGATTGCATCGCATTTATAAGGGCGGGTAATGGTTGGTAACTTGCATGAAAACAGTTTTATTATTGTGAATAAGTGGTTTTGTGAAATATACTTTGTGTCTGTGTGCATGTGGGATGAAATGGTGATGAATATAATAAAAAAAAAATAAAGGAATGATTTGACTAAGTTTAAACAATATTTTATATATTTAGTACAAGGTTTAGATATTGCTACATATTTACAAAATTAAAAAACTGCATATTCCAGTCATATCAGCTTACTACCGATGGAAAAATTTGCCAAATTGTAAACTAGTAAAATATGATGACAAATAAAGAGCACTTGCATGGGGCACTAAAGACTAATACCGCTTATAAAACCAAGCCTTCCACACAATAGGTATTTTTCCCATTTGTTTTTTATAATATCGTATTTTGCGACCCAAGAGATTTCGATCATCTTCACAGAGAGCAAACAGAAGGAAAATTGTGTAGAACAAGGAAGAGTTTCTGGTTTTCATTGGTCTTCAACTGACAATAATTGTCAAGTTGATAGATTGGTCAGAAAGTACATATAGTATCATATTTTCGATTTTGGGCAGGTAAGATACCATCCCGACTGCCCTTGCTATGAAACATAAAGCAAACAGAAGGAAAATTGTGTAGAACAAGGAAGAGTTTCTGGTTTTCATTGGTCTTCAACTGACAATAATTGTCAAGTTGATAGATTTGTCACAAAGCATATTGTCATATTTTTGACTTTGAGCAGGAAAGATACCATCTTGACTGCCCTTGCTATGCAACAGAGATCGAACAGAAGGAAAGTCGTGTAGAACAAGCGAGAGGTTCTGGTGCACATTGGTCTTCAACTGACAACAATTGCCAAGTTGATAGATTTGTCACAAGGAATAGTGTCATATTTTCGACTTTCAGCAGGAAAGATATCATCTCGACTGCCCTTGCGATACAACAGAGAGCAAACAGAAGGAAAATGGTGTAGGACAAGCGAGAGGTTCTGGTGCACATTGGTCTTCAACTAACAACAATTGTCAAGTTGATAGATTTGTCACAAGGCATAGTGTCATATTTTCGACTTTCAGCAGGAAAGATATCATCTCGACTGCCCTTGCGATGCAACAGAGAGCAAACAGAAGGAAAGTTGTATAGAACAAGGAAAAGGTTCTGGTGCGTATTCGTCTTCAACTGACAATAATTGTTAAGTTGATAGATTGGTCAGAAGGTATAGTGTCATATTTTCGATTTTGCGCAGCAAAGATACCATACTCGACCTCAAGGAGATTCAAGTGTTGATCAATAGAAATGCCTCGTATAAGGCTACTGATCATTACAGTGAATTTTTGCCTTCCAAGTCACTACTATTCACGTAAACTAGTGATACCAGCCTGAGAAGATACTTGTCACCTTTGCATTTGCCAGTTGACTTACACTACTTGCCTGCATATTTTGAAGATGCTGCTTACACACTCGATTCATTCAAGGGGTGAATAAAAAAAAATCTTGTTTCGCATCACATCATCTTTGTTATTTAATCCTTAAAACCTTCAGTTATACTATACTATACAAGCAGCTGTAGATACTCATATCTATCGTTCTCCCTTCATTCGATCTCCATTAATCATTCCTCCATTCGTTTTCATTTCGATCTTATTTTTGTATCTCGAACGTATTATGTAAATTCGCTAGACCCGTACTCCAATAAATTCTCAACTGATCTGTTTCGATTATGAACGACATTAAGAACATGAAAATATTAGAGAGCCGCTCATTAACAAAACGCACAAACAAATGCGATGACCTTTTTTTTTCTCTCAATAAGAATAGATATTCAGACTTGAGCAGAGCAAAAAGACATATTTACGAGTACGTATGTGTCCCTCTGCAGATATGTATCTGATTAAAAATACATCTTCCATGGTGGAAAACAAGTTACTTCTTGTTCTTTTATTTCTACCTTTTCTATTCCCTTTTCATTTCAAAATAATTAAAGAAGAAAAGAAAATCCGTAAAAATGCGTTTATCGATGTTTTCCCTTCAGTGTCGATTTGATTGAATAAACAGATTAAAGCGATTTTTTTTTCTCAAGTTAGAATATTGAATCCAAGAATGTTAGAGATACTCGTACACTTGTGTTTTGAGTATTTTTAGTATTTGTATATGTAAAACAATTCGAAATAAGGAGGAGGGATTACGAGTATAGTAAGTTGCCCCATTGCCACCCGAAAGTAACTCAATAATCGTAAAAAGATCAAATTTACGACTCCATTTGATTTTCAATCCGTGTGTGTAGTTTAGAAGTATCTACACTATCTCTATATTCGGTTACCAAATCGATGATGAAATAAATTATAGATACAGATACTCAATTCTTTTCTTAGACACACATATTTGTGTTTTCTTTGTTTGTTTTCTTTTTGGATGACTTGTCTTTTGTCTTTCGGGATGACATATTTTGTTTGTGCTTGGTTCCGTGTGTAGACCGAGAGGGGGCACATCTCCAATCACAAACATTGGGACAGGTAAACAATAGAAAATTAAATCGGACTGAATGGCAATTGCCAATTGGCTCTAGAGAGATACGAGTATACATTCTTCGATATGTATCCTATTACACATACGTCATCGCTGGCACAAAACGTTTAGGTCCATTAATCTGTTGAAAAAAAAAAAACAAAAATTCTTCCCAATCGGAATAGAAAATCAATTTTTATCGTCGAAATATTGAATTTCTCTCAAAAAATCTGTTTTTGTTCATCTTCTTTACTTTGTTGATGATATAGTATCTATCATTCAATCGAAAAGAATTTCATATATAATTGTCTCTTGAATTTGATTTGTTTCTCTCAGTATTTAGATATCTTTTGGAAAAAAAAGAGTGGGAATTCGATTGGATTAAATTCGCATTAGAATTTTAAATTTAAATTTTCATTTGGGTATTTTTTATTTTTTTTTTTTAATTTATTATTCGCTTAATATGGGGACAAGAATAAATATTCAATTCCCCATCGATCAGATATGTATCTTTTGTATGTTGTCCTAAATGAAACGTGAGACTAATTTGGGTGCTAACTAAAGTGAATTTAGTGAATACATTTAGCCAGAAGAAGAACTAATAATGAAATAATTTATTACTGAAATTTTTACTAAAAAAATGGCGCCCGGCCATTGTGAATGAGTAGACAAAAGATCTGTTGAATGATAGCGCGGGTCCAACCAATAGAAATTTGCTAAACATCACTTTGTCTTTATTAGAATATATGAATGTTATCTATGTTGTGTATCTATTGGTGAAAGATATTCGCATTTAACACTAGTCAGATTGGGTGAAGAGAATGTCTTCGTGCGTGAACGGGAGTAGGTACAGTAGTGGATTCAGCCAATGGTAAATATTTTCAATTTGCATTTTAAAAGCTTTTTCAAGAGTTGATCGAACCAAGATTTTGTCGTCTGTATTAGATACTGTGATATTCCGATGTCGCAAATGTATGGCTGAATTTAATTTCAACTAAAAATTATGGGATTGGTAAGCATCTTCTCTCCCTTCAGAATTATGTTTGTCGAAAACCTGTCGAATATGTACTTAGCACCCAACACAGTTAAGATCTCACACACACTCCATAAGTATTCGAGAGAATTTTGGATCTCTTACGATGCAACAGAGAGCAAACAGAAATAAAGTTGTGTACAACAAGGAAGAGGTTCTGGTGCACATTGGTCTTCAAATGACTACAATTGTCAACTTGATAGTATTCGAGAGAATTTTGGATCTCTATTTACATCAACCGCTTCGTGTGTGGTTCCTTGCTAGCCAAGTCGCAACAATCCTACCAAAAGGACAAATCCGTTGATATTGCCGTACAACTATCAAAAATCCCTCTCAGTCAATAAATTTTTATGCTGAAACATCTTGACATAAAGGGAGCTTCTAAGAACGTTGAGAGACAGTCAGTATGTGCCATATGAACGCTAAATACCAAAATATGGAAGTTTATTCGATGCATAATCCGGCACATATCACACATCAATGCCAGTTTTATCAGGACATTAGCGCACCGAGGTTATTCGCATGTGGAATGGGTTCAAAATCAATAACAAAAACCGCGAAATCTTTTCTGAAGACTTGGGTATTCACCTCTCCCTTAATGTTCCAAAGGTTGAAGGTCAATACTATCTGTCATCAGTGAAAAATTTCTTCTTTGCTTAGCGAAATAGTTGGCTAGCTCCAGCTTAATCCTCTGTAGTTCAATAGTATAAGAGTGATCATCATCAAGCCACCTATGTTATTAAGCAAGTACTTGACCCATGCCAACGCAAACTACAGATGGAAGCATGTGGAATATTACGGCAACAAAATCCTACTCGTACTGTGGTCACAGTATCTAATGAATTAATAAATGCTCAACAAACTGCTGAAACAGAAGAGAACAATGTAGATATCACTGAGTCTCCACGAGACATGTTTATGTCAGACTTTATGTCAGCAAAATGTAAATGTCGGACTTCAAGTGTCAAAATTATGTCACTGTTTATGTTCAAAGAGAAGACAAGACATAGGTGAATGCATGACATACTTCAGTCTGGGAATCGCCCTTTGATAACACCATAGTTTGCAAGTATCTCAATGTAGTCACACCTATAAGGCGCAAATAGTTTCAATAGAAGCCGGGGAAAGACACAGCGCAAACTTAGAATTTTTACTTCAACCTGTTACTACATAACAAACTACCCAAGCACACGAGGTATTACCTCAATCTCATCACATTTCTTTAATAAAAATGTAAATCTATTTCAAACTTATGATCCTTCGAGCCGGAAGCAGAATATTTCAAAAGTCATTCATCCATCTAATATGAAAAAGCTGCTAGCTCTTAACACCACATTTACGAGTAGATACAAAGATCCATCTAAAAACAATCTCGTCTATTTTTAAATCATTTCAATCGATGACCCAAAAATTTCATCAAAACCGCATAGAAAATTTTAATTATTTTCTAAATATTTTTCTCCCCTTGTGGATCATCTCAGTTAGGCATGCACCCCCCTGCTGCTGGGCAGATTTTCGAAATTTTCATTCTGAAAACGAATGTGGCCAAGATATTCTAAATTCCAAAATCGACAATTAAAAATCTCTGAACCGTACAAGAGGCGATATCTCAATCACTTTATGCCCCATTCAATGTGCTGACAGATGAAACAAGTTACACATGCAATCCACCACCAGTGTTTTGAGGCTGCTTGTTGCTTCATATCAACGCACAGCGGAATCTAATTAGTGCGGGATAATAGCATAACAACAGCATCGTGTGTTTAGCACCACTTGAAACTTAAAAATAAACAAATCCTATCGTGCTCCCCCTTTTTTGGGTTTGTTCTTCACCAGCGCGTAACTGATAAATCGGCCGACATATTTATTGATCCTGTTCGAAGGGTACGTGGTGGGGTAAAACAGAATAAATGAGAATCGAGTGGGATTTTGATTTGGGGATGAGAAGAAAAGAAGACTTTGATGGCCTGCCAATCATTTAGAAAGTGAGATAAGCCTTTGGCATATGCTTCCACATCTTCATTTTAGCTGGATACTTTTTTTTTTCTTTCCCCGTTCTTTGAATAATTGACACGCACAGAAGTGCCACAGAGAAGTATACCACAAAGACTCCATTAGATGCTATTCTCCCGCATCTGGAAGATATTAAAAGAAATCTTTTTCTCGAACGAATATTGTCTATCCTAATCGAGTACAACGACAACGGCTACGGATGGTGTCGATGCCTACCAAGGGAAAAGTCCGTTCAAAACTAAATGAAATGAAACTGAACTCCTTCTCTCTTTAAATTCCCTCCACTCGGGTGACACATGTGTCAAGGAAGAGTTTCCCAAAAAAAAATATGAATGAAAAATTCTCCAACTTTTGTGCTACATCATCCTTTTTATCGTTCGTCTCAGATTGTTGTTGGCCTCCCTCGCTTTTATCCTCGAATGTGTGTGACCACTTAAAGTGACAAATTGAAAGATATGACACAAATTGCAGATGATATTTGACACCCAAATGTTGTCGTACTCGTACTCGTACTCGTACTCGTCCTCATCGTTCTCGGTTGCTATGGGCTGGGCATGGATGAGAGCCGTTTTTTTTTTTTGTCAAGTCCTGGATCTGAGATTTTTCTATATGTGGTTTCGATTTTGGTTTCTGTGGTCGTTGAAAATGGGAATTGAATTGGAATGAATGGCTGAAGGTAGCGAATGAGATGTGAATTGTCCACACATTCAGCTGGGATATTAAAAGATAAGGATTTTGTCTACTTTTGTGTTGATGCTAAGTGTTACAGGAGAGCTGTGCGCTCGTGTTTGGCAGGATAATTGAAATTTTATGTTCATCGAGAGGAGTTGGAGAAAAATTTGTCTTCTTTTTCTTTTTCCTGGAACAGATGTCGTGTTTGTTGATTCTAGCGTCTGAGGTATCTCTCTCTCTGTGTGGAGTAAATAATTTTTGACGTCCAATTAGGATTGTGTTTTTTTTTTTTTTTTTTGAGTGGAGTGTTCTAAGTGAATCCAAATGGCATTACAGAGGAGAGGAGCCTAATTGAAAGGATCTGCTTTAAGAGAGAGTAATTTTCAAGTGTGATTAATGTTTAAGGTCAGCTATGAGTTTGTGACACGTGTTTTTGAGCACCAATTAGAATGATGAAGTCCCACAAGAGTGCGCTCTAGGACCAGTATGCTTTTTCGTTAATTTGTTGTCCAATCGTTGGAGCGAAGACCAGTCTTTGAGGGCATTTCCTTTTTTTTAAGTTCTATAAAGATTCATTAAAATATTGGAAGCACAATGTAACTAAATGAGTAGACTCGGCCATAAGCTGTAGTGCAAGTAAATTTGGCAGAAGGCGGCTCCTTCTACAACATGTCCAAGGGAACTTCGATTGGTTATATGGACTTTTAGATAGATTCCCTTTTTATTCCTTAGAGTCTCACTGAGTATACCTAGATGTCTGACATAAGATGGCACTTTCCCATTTTGCCATCCGAAGTATTAACATCGGCGAATATTCCACCACTGCTAACAGATCAGGAAGTCTGGAAAAATTTAACAAAAATTTAAATTCAGCTTCGAAATGTTAAAGTTCATCTGGCATAAAACTTAAACAAAGTCTATACTTAATATAAAAGTTTGTTACATCGAAAAAAAAAGCCCTCAAGCATGTGAAGACTGAAAATGCCATCACATTCGCTTCTCCATTATTCAAAAAGTCATTGGGTCAAGGCTGTCGGATGTAATCTGCCAGGCATCAGCTTACGATTTTCTACGAAAGCTTTTACACATCTCTTCTCAAGTACATCCTTTCTGATAAGATTACCTACTTAATTCTTCCCTGCAAACAAACACACATACATCAGGACACCCCTAACTATACTCGCATAGTGAGAGAAACAGTATCTAATTCCCATTTTCACTTGTTCGTAAACGCACACAATCAGATAGAAGAAAAGTAATCGATACCCTTGCCGACCCATTCACAGTCAGTCATCATCATCATCATTATCATTACTACGTATCTAGCACCCTTAATTGTTAGCCAACTGTTACCGTATATACGAGCATCCTTTGGAAAATATTTTTTCCACTTTCTCTCCCACCATCCATAAACATAGTAGCATCTACTGCGATTAAAACTACAAACACATGGACTGTACGAGTATCTCAGAATAAAAAAAAGAAACTAAGAGAAAGAATAGAAAAAAGAAAAAAAAACATTATACTCCCTTTCGATTATTTTCACGTCCAATAAAATTCCTACGAAATAAAAACGAGATATACGAGTAGAACAACATAAACTAGATACATGAACCGAGATAGATACAGAGATGTAGATAGACCGATGTGGTCGGATAGATTGTGTGTAGGTATCCTTTCTTGTTTTTTTTTTTCTTCTTTAAATCCTCGTACGGCATTTGTAAGTAACTTGATATACTTCTTCGGTGGGGGAGGTTTGTTTTTAGGGGAGGCATTTTCCAATTGGAGAATGTGTGAGATTTATAACGGATTTCCTATAAAGGATACGCAATAATACAAACTCCCTGTAATTGGTCAACAATAACATAAAATTCCTATGGGTTAAAGAACCAATATGCCCCAGAGATACTTTTGTTTTGTACATGTACTCGTATCTCCTTTCTGATTCTGTTTTATTTGTCGCATGTTCATGTACTCGTACATACTCGTATTAGTATCTTTTGTAGAGAATGTCTATATTTGTAGGATCCTTGTTACTTTGATTTTGTCAAGACAGATTTTTCGAAATAAATTGGTAAATGTCCTGTGCCTTGATGGGGAACAAGAACATGCCAAAATCAATATGGATTTCTTTGGACATTTTACAATGAACTCCTAAGGGCAGAATGGGGCGGGGGCTTAGCTGATCCAAATTAGTGAAGAGAAAGGAATTCTCTCGATGTGGATTTGTTTTTCCGGATTAATTGAAGGTAATCTCCTTGGGGTTTGATCTATACATTTGTTTCTTTTCAATTGATTTACTATCTTGAGATACTTTCTTCTTTTTATTATTTTTTTTTTTAATTCTTAAGAAATTTCGTATTCGGATTGATTTATGATGCTCGAAAGGAGAAATCAATTCACACGTAAAATCCTTAATCCTGTAAATCATAATCACGAAAGTAGATTGACGTGAGGACTGAGAGTAGATTTAAAGATTTTCATCGCCTTTTTTTCTTTGTTGTAGGGAAACGTTTTGAGTTTATTCTTTTTCGAATTCTTGATCCCAACGCGATGTTGACAGAGATATATGTCATGTGGATGCAGGGAGCATTAGAAATCCCCTCAATAAATTAAAGAAGATACAAAAAATATGTGCATTGTACATGTATCTATTCACTGAAATCGAGGGCAGAGGCGTGATGTGGTGGTTGTGCCTTCTATTTCGGGTTTTCATTTCAGTTCAGTGTCCACCAATCAAATTTAAAAAAAAGGCGTCGGGTACCTGGTATGTTTTGTCTGTCACTGTATAAGTCGGAGGACTCAAAATAGCTACTAGAAGGGGTCACCTTTTGATTTCCTTTTTATTTCTAACCAGTTGAGAACTGCAGCGAAAAAAAATAAGAGTATCGGATTGCCTGCGCCGTAAGAAGCTTTGGAGGAAATACCAGAGAATACTCGGACAAACCATTAACGACCTATAGGTTTATATAAGCAGTATTGCGGCTCTAAAGGAACGACTTTCTCTCTTTAAAGATAGTCGCCTTGAACTCGTATCTGCCTCATTTCGTGAGTTAAGCTTTTTGGTCACCGAAGACAGTTCCCAATTTCCAAGCCCTAAGACAGGGGATCTCATAAGGTTCTTGGAGGTCAGCCTATGTTGAAGCAAAGAGCGAAACACGGTGGAAAGGCCAAAAAGCTTTTGGCTTGATATTTTGCAAGACGAATTATTGTAGATGTTTGGCTTCATCGTGATGTCTTGGTCAGCTTTCTGTCGGATCATGTATGTATGTAGTTGCGATATGGAAAAAAGTATTTGTTCCAGCACTTGTTGTATCCCAGATACTCCGATCACAGCCTGATGAGACTTGGTTTACCTGCTCAGGGATGAATCTAGCCTTATTCATAGCAAGCAGTAACGTATGGCTATGAAACAAAAATAATGAAACGTTATGGTTTAAGACTCTAGGCAAAACGGTCTCTAAAGAGATGGATTCCTTTAATTAGGACGATAACTCGGGTATGATTCTGGTGTCTCATAGTCTTAACATCAATCATACCCATCGTGGAGGATTTTAGGTGGTCATTATTAACAACGGACTAGAGTTAGGGAGTTCACTGTGATAACTGGGATAACTTTATGAGAATACTGCCACATTAAGGCTACAGAACCACATAACCAACCGACTACTAGCCAATGTTTTAGACGCTACTTTCTTGGAAGTTGGAATCTGATCGGGAACCGAAGACTTCAAATAATCAACAACGCACTGCAACAGAGAGTAGATTGACATTGAAATGGTATGACAAGTTACATCGGCTTGAAGCAGGAATATTATAGATTATCTGCTGATATGAGGCAAGGTCCCGAAAGTACTGAAATAAATTTGGCGTATCGTGAGGTGGCGCAAGGAGAAGAAATAGCAAACAGGAGCGACTAATGAGCGTCTGTTGGAATGCCAAGAAGATATCCAACGATAGATTGTCAAAGCTACTGGAAACGATCAAATGGAGGACATGATGACATTCATGCTAAGCTTTTTATGATGGCGCTGGATATATCGTGCTTCTTGTCAAACCTTGCCCAACGGTAACATTAGACGTGGTTTACCACAAGGCTGCATACTAGCATCGCTACTATTTCATGTGGGGCAATCGTATTTTACCTCAGACAACTGGGTTACGCTGAAGATGTTTGTTTCCTGTTGCACATGATCTTGGATCTATAGCAAATAGTTCAAAATTTATGTTCACAATTAAATAGAGCTGGGAATAAATATTTCAAACTCCGCTGGTCAACTAAGCACTGCTTACGACAGGACAAGGATGATTTAATGCAGAGTTCAAATGGAGCTGAGCTGAGAATAAATATTTCAAGGAAAAGGATGATCTAATGCAAAGTTCAAATGCTTACGACTGTCACTCATCAGTTGAAGTCAATGCACAGGGAGATGAGACGACATACATAGTTACAACAAAAACGATAAAGAAAATGACAGCAGTCAGACGTACCTAATGAAGCATTTCTTAGTAGTGGAACTCATATCCAAACTGGAATAAGGGTCGGGTTTTCCGGAAAAAAACATGGCGGAGAACAGCTCTAGTATGAACTGGAGACAGATAAAGCGTTTTTGAAAATTCTAAACTAAATCAGGCGCTGGCTATTCATAGAAGTCGATTTTTAGGTGGTCTGATTATGCTCCTCTGCTCGCATATTGGCCTTCCTCGTTCGGCATTTACACTAAATCCTTGACAGAATATTTGCCAGATATAGTAACGGAAAAAATATTTTACACACAAGTAGGTAAAATTCTATAATTCAACCCACAGATACAGCCTATCCATCCTTGTACATTTAAAAATAGAGAAGAACTCTACCGACGAAACTGGTTGAATGAGAACAAAGGATTCAAGGAATTTAACCGATATTTTCAGTTTGTAGGTCCTTGTAGGTCAAATGAATGCCAAACACAAAAGGGTTGTTTGGCGATGAGAGAGCGCGGTAGCCGTTTATATTCCTCATTACAATGACGAGGGTTCAAAAGCGAACACAGCACACAGCACACAGCACACACATGTGGCACACACTACTCGGAAACAAAATGAAATTATCCAAATGAATGATCAAAGTAACGTCATTTACAATGAGCCTTGTCATATACGTTCTTATTTTTATTTTATTTTTTGTGTAAGGAGGAACAAAAAAAAGAATCTCAAGTGGGCTGGACACTAAAACTGAGTACGGCCATGTTTCCATGAAACAGCAGCTCCCCACTTTGTGTGACTACTTCAGTCCACCAGTGCGTTGTCGTTTGTCCATACAATTGTGTAATGGATACTCACTCTTGTAGCTTCGTGGTGTAGTCCGCGAGAGGCCTGATGACAACGATGACGTTCTCGCATTCGATTTGAGGTGTGTTCTTGTGTGTCAACCCCTTTTGGTTGTGTTTTCTTTGTCAACATATCACATAATTTTTTGCTTTTTTTTTTGTTGTATTTTATTTGCTGTTTGCCTTTATTACCTGAAGGAATAAACCCTTTAAAGATCTCCTCGAATGGATGGATAGATGGATGGACACGTTGAAGAGCGTCGTCCCCTTTTGAATGGCATGAAGGTATTATGTCAAACTAAAATGGATCTTAAGCATGCTTCTTTGCGGAAGAATTAATTAAGTGCATGAGTATACGAGGGGAAATGAACGAACGGACGACCGACCGAGCAAATAAAATGCACACCCTTTGGTTGTTTGGTTCGGGCTTTGCGGCTATTTGCAACTAACCAATACGTGCGAAAGATATTTTCTTTTTCTTTTTCTTTTTTTTCATTTAGTATTATTATCTGCGTTTTTGTTGCACATTCATCATTCATCATACAATAAAAGGGGGTAAAAAAAAAAGGGTTTGTTGTTAAATATGTATAAAAGGAGAGGAAGAAGAAACAATACAAATGAAAAGGGGCGTTTTATGGTTGGCTATTAAAGAGATAGCACAAGTATCTAACATGCAGTAATAAATGCAGTTTCATGATAAAAGTTGAGCAACTTACATTTTTACAATCTTCGAAGTCCATGCAATGGTGCCAATCTTGAACGAACTGAAATGGAAAAAGGGAAATTGAATTAAAAATACGTTCACGGTTGGAAATTTAAATAAATAAATAGGTTTGGTATAAATTTACACGAACGTTATTGCATTAAATGTGCCCAGGAGGCCAAGAAATAGTAGTTTTCTATTCTTCGAACTAAAACTAAATTTGCCGACGGTAAAGCGTAAATGTTGTAAGTTAGTTATTTTTAGCTATTTTCTGCATCAGCTGCAGATGATATTGGTGTTTAGGTCCTAACTCCGTTGGCGAAAGTCAGCTTCCTCGATTTCTGTAAGCAATGAGAGGACAAAACTGCTACACAAAAATGACAGCGACAAGCGAGTTCAATTTTAGGGGCTCCCTAAGAATTTAAACTTAAAGCTAGATTTAGTTAGGTGGAGGTTTGTAGTGATAGAGATAAGCGTTTTCCAGTGTAAGATACAGTATTTGTCTTACTTAGAATTCTGGTCAGAGGTTAGTACGATGTTGGTCAAGGCAGAATATTGGTACTGACCTTCCGTGACTCCAAGTTTAACAATTTCGGTCGATGCCTCACAGAGGGGAAGTGTATATTATAAGAATTATCCCAGCCCAAACTCCGAAGGGCAAAACGTATGAATCTGCATTGATTTTCTGAATGTAGTGCCTGCGGAATCTGACCAAAGCTTAATGCAGAGTTAGTCCAAAATCGGTATGCGAAAAAAACCAAGTCACGAATTGAGGTACAGGCTCATTCCTAATAAAGCAGATCTCGGTGGTTGCGGGAGATATTTCCAAGTGTAAGTAACAGCTTGAGATTTATCCACACTAAGCTGTGAAGGAATTATTTCACAACAAATTTAGAAATTATTTAAGTCATTCTACAGTGAGAGAGAGAGAGAGAGAGAGTCGGCAAAAGATAAAATGTGTCCAGATAGTCTCATGTCATCTGCCCATAGGTATAATTCCGTAGTGACTAATTGAAAACCATTCAAATTAAATCGTGGGTCCCAGATGGCTGCCCTGTGGTACGCCCGACGTCGCACTGGTTGGGTTTGATACAAATGATTTGAAAAGAACTCGATACTAACGAGCTGAAAAGCGTTTGAGGAGAATAATTTTTTGAGATTTTATGAAAAGGTTTTCTGCAATCGTTAGCCACAGCATCAACCTCCTTTCTGTTACCCGTAATCTGAATCAAACTAACTGGTATCAAACTACTAACTTTCTGAAATTTAAGAGTCAAGTTTAGGTATACGCGTAATTGATATATTTCTTTAAAATATACGTAGGCTCCCAGCTGTCGGGGGGCGTATGCGGGCGACTAATTCGCCTACGGTATAATACGCAACTGGACCGTAGTATCCAGTACCTATCTCAGTATTCAGCACCGACCTGAAGCTTGAGTAGACCATAGATTCGGTGTCTATTCGACATTATGTCAGCAGTGATTGAAGTAGGTATGTATACCGAAAGTATGTAGTAGATGGATTCATAGAGGAGCTTCATGTCTACGAAAAGAGAAGGACAGTCGAGTTTGTAAAAGCATGATTTTTTATTCATGGTCCTCCAGGTGGACTTTTCATCTAGTGTACTGAACAAAACCAAAATCCTCAGATTGCTTGACAATATATCGGACTAGGATCTTGTTGGATCCTTTTCACCTCCCTTCCACGAATCACATTTGCCAAAGTTATATACTCATAAATTCTCCAAGGTTCCTTCATGACCTTTGTGCCTGTAAACGTTAAAAAAGGTTTCTCATGTTTCCAACTAAAAAATTCAAAATTCCGTTTGCAACTTCGTCTCCCAGATGTCCCATAGTTTCTTAGGTAATAAATAACGCCATGTTCTGTGGATACTGATCTCTTGGTAGAGCCTACCGAAATTTTAAAAACAATTTTGGTTTGTCTGTACTTTTCCTCATTTGAAGAGCGTTTGCTGTGTTGATTTGGTAGTGACCCATTTCTGTGTGTCTCTCCATACAAGCTAGTGTCTGGATAAATTTCATCGTCAGCGGTATGTTAACTTCCTTCCTCAGAGAATATTTTTCCCCACCACCTGACCTTCCCATATGTGATCCAGCGAGTGCAGCAGAGCCACAATTTAGACTTTATGGACTGAGGATTTGGTTTTTTTTTTTTTTATAATTTGCACGTGTTAAAGGGGATATGAATACCCTTATACTAATTTTTAGGACACGGGAGTTTTTGTGGAAAGGGGAAGAGACAGAGAGAAAGACAGAGTGGTGTAGTTTGAAACTCAGGTGGTATTAAGTTTCTGTAAACTCCAAGGGTGGATGTCCAGAAAACTGGGGAGAATTTTTGTTTTGCTGCTATTTTCGTTGCTTATGATTCACAGTATTTTTTTTTCCGTCCTCCTGATGTCATCATCACGATCAAGTTGCATTTTGGCCATATGACCACTCTACTGCCAGTGTTATGCCTTCACAGTAGAGTTGTCTTAGCTTTCGCAAGTGATCGACTTTTTATTTATTTCATGTGAAATAAATAGATGATTCTTGACATCAGGATTTGAACCGTGAATCAACAGCGTGTCAAGCGATGGTGTTACCACTACACCACGGCCACCCAAACTAAGATGACATTGTGGATTAAGTTCCTTCGAGAAGTTCTGTCATTAAATTATTAATGATTCTCCATTCCCGGAGATAGTTATGCCATTTTCTTATCGTTTCGTGATATCTCTCGGTAACTCGCATTCTTTTTATCCCATCCGCAGGCATTTTCAGCTTCTGTATTTAATTTTTGACGAGTTTCCATGACAGGACACCAGTGCCGTGAATGCCGATATTTATTTGCATGGATAAAACGCCGACGCCTTAGTAGTATCTTTACCATGAAGCTTGTGGAAATAACAAGGTCGTAGTCATCACTGGCGATGTGGATGTTATTCTAATCATGCTTGCTCGGGCATTATGCATCCATTGAAGAGTTTGGGTACTAGAAGGCTGAATAATTAACCAGAGATTACTGTTGTGTTCAATCTCTGCGGGTTGCTTGAAAAGATTTGCTTTTTAGAGAGTTGTACAGAGACAATGTTATATTTATATGACGTACAAGTGATAGAAATCGATGAAATTGGCGTCGGGGCCTTTACCATGAAGCTTCATAACAAAGGATAGCTGACTCGTGAGAATCCGTTCCGTTTATCTGTCACACATTTCACACTCGCCAAGACCTAATGACTAACCATCTATCTATGTAATAACCATCCTCTTTTTTCTTCTCGGTCTCTTTATTCTCTAAGCGATCCACAAATAATCCGCCCAATATCTTTGCACAATTCCCATAGAACTATACATTTTCCTTTCGGATTATCACACGCTTTTGTTTACTTTACACAGATCTTCTCAAACGAAACATAAATTTTCACTTAATCTCCAAAGACACTTAATTCCCAGTGTCCTTGGCATCGCACACTAACACACATACACACACATCCAATGGCACACATAAATCAGCTGAATACTGTTCGTTATGCTCCCGTTTTGTCGTTGATTTAAGAATCTTTCGTGTGGCAGGCAATTTATCGAATTAGAAAAGTAATAATATAACAGGAATGTGCTAGCTATGTGCTAAAAGTTATTTTTTTTTTTTTTCTACCCAACCTACGCACCTTTTCGTCGCCACCCCATCCCATCCCAACCCGCGTGCCGCACCATCGTGGAACTGATTAGAGAGAAGCACAGCAGTAGGAAAGAAAAATAAAATACACACCCGGGGGCTCAAGGAAATGGAACACATCTTAATTTTCCTTCATGGTCCCTCTCGTGTGTTGATTTATACGAAGCACTTTGTATCGCGATACATTCTAATTTGTTGTTGCACTAATAAAAACTAATTAGTTAAATAAATAGTGGCTGAGCCATGGCCATCATCATCATTATCATCATCCAACGGGAGTTCAATGGAATTTCAAAAGGAAAAACAAAAAAAAATCTACGAAATATCCAAACACACAAAAAATTGGAAAAATATCATAGAACTGAGAGTAGAGCAGAACGACCGACGCACGGAGACGATGAAGATGACGGTGAGTCGATTGGCGATGCTGATGCCGATGCCGATGAATTTCAAAGATAAATTACGTATTAAAATTTTATGACACGGAAAATTTGATTAGAGACGAACTGAAGAATTCAGGTTGTGTGCGCGGTGGTGTCAGGGACCCCGGGACGGGAGTTCATCAGGAATTACGATGGAAATCGATGGAACTAAGACGTTTAGGCGATGATATATGGATTAAATTGGCATGATTGTGGAGGCTTTTAGGTCTGTTTTTTTGTTGGCAGAGCAGAAAGCATTCCACTTCGATGGAGATGTGAAATTGGTCGGCATATGTCAATGTGAATCAGAGAGCTTGAAATACGAGAGGAAATTAAATTGAAATCCAAGTCATTTGTTATGACTTTAAAAAAATAAACAAAATTTTGTTACATTCCCGCCACCCAGCGTAAAATTTAGTTCCCATAGAAACATGAGACCCAGATAATTTGATTGAGTTCACACAATCTCATAGTCCCACACTTAATTTGGTTGTTTACGTGTACGAAATAGGGACTTTTAATTCCCACAAAAATTACTTAATTAATGTAAAATATAAATAAGAAGCTTAATGATTTAATTATCGTTACGATTTATGGCAAGTTTGTAGCCTAAAACGGAAGTAGGAACTTAGCAGGGCAGATGACAGGAAAGGACGTGGAAATATATTTTCACACGTGGTGGCTTAGGAGGTTGATTTGCATCTTGGTTATTATTCAAAGACGTTACAGTAATCAGTGAATGATATTATTTGTTCTTGAATCTTTGTAACGTTTACCCGATTCAATAACAAATGCTGACGGCGTTATCGTTAGTCGTTTCAGAACAGAAACGTTCGACATTAACCACGTATTCCGAAATGCCTTAGCCAAGGGTTTTTGTATAGTTATCACAATAAAGATAGATGTTGTTACATGGTGTTACATGACAGGTAACACCAACTGTTAATTTTTACGTGAGCAGAACATTAGAGTTGATGAATGAAACTGCAACCCTATCCGATCCGGGAGGATACACAGTGGTGAATTTATAGGGACCTCCACGTCAACACTGTGTGTCCCATCTCCAGACACAATAAAAAATGTTCGATTCAATGTTTAGGAAAACATGTTTGTGTAACGGCTCGAGAAAAGTGAATTATAATCATTTTTGGTCGAAACAAAGAAGCTTTTATTAAAATGAAAAATGGATGTCCCATTTGTACATTGATATCAACATGAAAACATGGTTTAGTGCTCATACAAGTAGTATCTTGGTGTTCCATAGTGTTACAATTTGAAGTGAAATCAAAATTTTCACTGTAACGCCACTACTTAGCCATAGTTTAAATCAGATAACAAAATGGAGCTCGATCACAGACCCCTGACATTGAGATCATCCAGAACTTCAACCAGTAACACTAGTGTACGATTCATATTGTAACCCTTTACGGACAGTGAGCTTATGTAATTCTTAAATATCGGGTAGATTTACTTGCTTAGAAAGATTCAGGTGATTGAAGCTATAAGCGCAAATGACCTAGGCACGATGGGTAATTTATAACTACTCGGACAGGGAATGAGTACCTATTTGCGTCAAAAAAGCTCGATTACAGGAGCCGTAGCATATTGATTATTTTATACTTGAAAGCAGGATGTTCTGAATTGCAATTAAATATCTTATAAAGGGTGACCAGATAGCAATGATATTTTTTCCAATTGTTATGGTTCAGCAGCTCTCAAAGTAATCAATGACATCCACTTGTGAAAATATTCAGTAAAGTTTGCCAAACGTATGGAAATTATTCCGGCTCAGTTGTAAATACGCAACGTGAATTTCGTCGTGAGATCGGTTGTCATCATGGCTTCAGTGCGCAGGCAATTCGTTGCAGTTTGAACGTGAGTACACTCTTTGGGATCTTAAGCCACCAACCAGACAGAGATCGGTGCGAAGTGAAGAAAACAGCCGCCGTAGCGGCCAGTATCGAAAAAGACCCGGAAATGTCGATTCGGCGCCAATCAGATGAATTGGGCATCGCCAGAGAGTCAACCAGGCTTATTTTGCGGTTGGATTTGGGCCTACATCCGTATAAGATTGTGCTGACGCAAGAATTGAAGCCGAATGACCATAGACAACGCCGTGAGTTCGCTAATTGGGCGCTGGAAATGTTGGCTGTAGATCCGGATTTTGGCCAAAAATCATCTTCTCGGACGAGGCCAATTTTTGGCTTAGCGGCTGTATCAACAAGCAAAATGGCCGTTAGTGTTCGACCAAGCATCAATGCATCCACAAAGATTGACTGTTTGGAGCGGTTTATGGCACGGCGGCATCATCGGACATTATTTCTTTCGATATGAGGAAGGAAGACACCGTTACCATCAATAGTCCTCGATATAATCGACTTTATGTGGCCAGAACTCAACAACATCGATATATTCGAGCTGTGGTTCCAACAAGACGGCGCTACATGCCATACAAGCGACGGAACGCTCGAAGTGGTGAAGGAGAAATTTGGCGACTGGGTCATCTCACGGCGAGCGTTCATCAATTGGTCGCCGCGATCATGCGACTTGACACGCCTCGATTATTTTCTCTGGGACTGCGTCAAGACCTTAGTCTATGCTAACAAACCTTCCACTTTGGGCGAGCTCGAGGCCAACATTCGAGACGCTATTGCCGGAATAACGCCGCACATATTGGACCGACCGCTTGAAGCACTGCCAGTGAAGCCGAGGCTGCCATTTAAATGATGTGCTATTCCATACATAATGGCATGAATGTAGCTTCAAATTTATTTTCCTACCGTTATTATCTTGACATCCAATATTTATATGGAAGGTTCGATTTGATTTTCCCGAAAGGAAGCAGTTCTCAACCAACTTTGTGAACAAAACTGGAAGCGTCTGGCTAGGGATCGAGACTTGCTAGTTGAGGTCTAGTTCCACATCGGACTGTAGCTCCATATAAAGTAAAAGTAAAGACATAAACCGTAGAGTTGTTCCAAAGACACCACACGTACATCGCAATGTCAACCAGCCATAGCAATCCATCAGTCACCGATCCGCCGAGGATACTACCAATCAGCGCATTATATCAAAACAGGGTCTTGAAATGTTATGCCTTTGGTAAAGGCATAACATCAGGATCAGTGATCAGGAAACTTATCTGATCACAGGTCGAAGCTAACCGAGCCCACATCTCTAAACAGGTACATCTAGATTTCCAAAATGCAGCCCTAAATGGTTAAGATTTAATCAATAAAGCTTCCAGTGTAACGAAGATTAGACAAGGATCTAGAAAAAAAGCCAAAGATTTTAAGACACCTTCACAATGCTTCATCCAGCATGAATGAGCATGCCTGAGAACGTCGCGAGGATATATATGACAGCTTAAGATTTGAATACCGAACATAGTATGTGACACAGAAATTTCGAGTCAGTGAAAGAGCACACAGCCAACTGCCAACAAAGTTGACCCCGGGTTTAGCTGTATTGGTGATATTTCTTTTGTTTTGGGGAAAAAGCGCTACCGGTGTCACGAAAATCGATCGCCAATGCACCGATCATGTAAAGTCATGAATGCAACGAATGACGACTACGAGACGTATTCCACTTTCCTATGTGAGTCTGTAGATAAATTTTTTTTATAATTTGCGCGCCAAATGGGATATGAATACCATTAAATTATTTCAAGGCACGGGCGTTTGTAGAAAGTGGGGGAGAAAGAAAGATTGTTGTGATGGGTTTGAAACTTAGGTGGTATTAAGTTTCAGTAAACTCCAAAGGTGGCGTCCAGATAACTGGGGAGCTTGTTTGTTTTGGTTTTTTGTCGTTGCTTATGATTCACAGTATTTTTTTCCTTCCACCCGATGTCATCATCACGATCAAGTTGCATTTAAGTCATATGCCTACCCTACTGCCAGTGTTATGCCTTCGCAGTAGAGTTGACTTAGTTTTCGCAAGTCATCGACATTTTATTTATTTCATGCGAAATAAATACATGATTCTTGACATCAGGATTCGAAACGTGAACCTGCAGCGTGACAAACGATGATGTTACCACTACACCACGGCCACCCCTAATGGCTGTGAAATATGTTTATACAACTAACCCGGAACAGATTCAGCAACAAGGGACCAAAAGTGGATCCTAAGTGATGTTGATTGTGTTCTCAGATAGCGAGTGGAGACACTACTGTGACTGAAAGTTAGCAGAAGTAAGAACCCGACACGACAACAGGAAGCAATCGTATCAAACTCCCGAGTATCACTCTAGAAGAGCAGCCAGAAGTCGATGGAAAAATGCCCCAACAGACTTGAGACGATATCGTGAGAAAGTGATACCAAGGATTAAGAACATTACGTGGTATGATCTGTTCCTAATATATCTCAGATTTTCAGCACCCGAATGTTGAAAAATTATACAGAATCAAAATCTAGATACAGTTACAAAATTATTAGGTCAGGGCTACCAACCATTCCCATTCATTTCCCTGAATTCCTCGGACACAATATAACCCCATGAAACAAAAGTGACACAAAAGATGTCCACACAATGTTCATTCTTGGTCACCTCTGAACCTACCGCACCAAAATGAAATTATGTATCTCGCATCTCATTCAAAAAACAAAAAAAAAAAAAAAAAACGAGAAAAAATTCTGAATAATTTACACACCATAATGCTGAGTTTCCGTTGTGTGTGTCATGCATTGATTAAGAGGATAATTTTTCACTTTCCTTCCTTTTGGCTACCTATTGTGCTTCTGTTCTCAATTCAACGTGTTTCTCACAATCAGGGAGCGCTAACAAAAACTTCATAGTTGCGCACCCTGATTCGGCTTTTTTATTTCCCCCAGAGAGTGTCAGGGAAAAGAAAATCCCATTCAGGTGGGCATAATCACAACGCTGCAACGCGCATTCATTCAAAGGATTTCTTTTCTTTTTTTTTTTTTTCTGTTCACTGTTCATCTTTGGACCTCCTCAGAGTAAGTTCAGCTACCCACAGGAAGCCTTCGAACTGACTACCTACATCATGATGAAAAAAAAAAAAGAAAAACTAAAATTACCATGACTCTTACTGAAGAGGGATAAAATGAATGTCTGTCCTTTCATTCCATTTATGAATTGCCATTATGTTAGTGTGTCCCTTTTTGCTATCGCCAGGACAATTAAATGCATTAATGTGACTCTTACTTGAATGGCTACTATAATAGATGTCTCTACCCATAGTTTATTGCTTTCTTCCTTTCTATGCGGAAGGTTTTTTTTTTTCTCCTTCTCCTTCTCCTTTGTCCATTTTTCATTTCTCACTTTTCCAGTCCAATGTGCATCTTTCAAAAATTCAATTGAGCAGAAAATAATTCCATTTCTCCAGAGAAAGGATGTTGCAATTACATGGAGATACTTTGTGTTGCGCCGGCACATTTCCCAACTCAAAGAAGGTGCGAATTTAACGCATTAAGTTCCATGAAATTTGTCCCCGCAAAAATGAAATCGAACAAATTTATCTCGAAACAAAAAGATACACAATCACAAAACATGACATGCGAAAGTACGAGTATATGCATTCACAGGTGCAGTAGATTTAACCAAAAAAAAAAAAATCGAATCTCTTCTCTTTTACATCTTCAATACGAAAAATAAATAAATTAATCAAAGAACTGGTTTGGATATAAGTTTCTTTTCTGCCTTCGATCGAAGTTGATCGTTTTCTTTTGGGGAACCTATCCGAGAGATAAATGGATGTATGTTTGGTTGCATTGATGTGTATTAACATCCCAACATCAATATGTAGATACATGGAATCAATTCGAGTATAAAACAACGATCGGTGAAGTGGGGACGTGGGGGAGTAGCTATGAATTGGAATTGGACGATCACATTTTTTTTTCTCCTTCTCTTTCTGTCTACGGAGAGAACAAAAGAAAGAGGAGGTAATGAAATAATAATAATAAAATAATTTTTATGTGGTAGCCCCCACATCGTTGTTCGTTTGTGTTTTTTCAATTTTCGAATTTTGTTGCTCTTTTCGGTTGGGTTGCGTGTTATTTTGTTGTTGTTGGGGTTTCGATTGGTGATTTAATTTTATGAGAAGTTTATTTTATCCCCCCCTGTAAAGGAAGACCGATCCGCGCGGACGGAGTAAGTGAAGATGAGAAACAGGCAATTCCAATCAATAATATGATGGGGATTTATTTATGTACGTAATTGACCACTTTAATTGATTGGAATTGAAGGAATTAAAGTCTTGCTAACTAGTTCTGACTGATGCATGAATTGAGTGTAGAAATCTGTGGGTTTGGACTCTAACCTTATCGTTGAGTAGATTTAACATTGTAACTTAAGACGAAGAAATTAGAGCAGACCAAAAAACAGTCAGCCTGGTACTTGTCTTCTTACGTATGTAGATATGTTGTGTCCAGATAAACTGATTCAAATATTGTCATAACTTCTAACTAGCAGTATTCTGTGGGGACGAAGATTCGCCAAAATCCCCTTAGATTCTACCGATATAAGGGGATGTACCAAAGCCCAATTCTGCTGGATGATGCAGAGGCAAGAAATGGAACAAAAATTGGTTGAGATGATGTTTTTAAGTAGAATATTGATTATTTTTCGTGTCGAATGTGGAAACAAAATCAGTCTCCAAGGCCATCCTTCATGAAAACTGGGACTATTCTTACCTTCATTTCGCCGCCTAGTTCCACAGCCAATATATCGAAAATATTGTGAGCTGGCAAAAGAAATTCAATCAAATGCGCCACTCAATCTGCACAAGCAGATATTGTCTATGTAACCACTAACTCCAGCTTATAAAAGGGTCTTTCATTAAGCGCTTCCTATCTTTAAATTTAAATGAAACCAAGTGTGTGTGAGATATCATCGACATTTTTTATTTGTTTGAAAGGCCTATCGATGCCATTATGTATGGAATATAACATCGTTCAAATGTCCCCCGCGGCTTCTCTGGGTGGAGCGCATCCGAAATGTCCAATTTCCATGACTCTGGCGCATAAATCAGGCTAAATTTGACCGATGGCATGGGTTACGTTGGCTTTGAGGGCCGCTGTGGTTTGTGGCTTATTCGCATAGACCTGCGACTTCAGAAAACCCCACAAGAAAAAGTCTAACGGGGTCAAATCGCACGATCTCGGTGGCCAGTTTACATCACCTCCACGTGAGATGACCCTGCCCTCGAATAGTTCGTGCACAATTTCCACTGTGGCGTGAGCTATGTGGCACGTAGCGCCGTCCTGTTGAAACCACATGTCGTTGGTGTCCATATGATCCAATTCAGGCCAAAAGAAGTTGGTAATCATCGACCTATAGCTCTTGCCGTTGACGGTGATGGAATGGACAAATTCGTTCTCAAAGAAATATGGACCGATCATGCCGCCAGCCCAAAATCCACACCAAACAGTGACTTTTTCGGGATGCATTGGTCGCTCTTGGATCTCACGTGGATTGGTATCGTCCCAAATTCGACAATTTTGTTTGTAGAAAATGATTTTTCGATGAAAATTAGGGTCAGTTTTCAACTGCTCCAGAGCCCATTCAGCGAACACACGTCGTTGTCTATGGTCGTTTACCTTCAGGTCCTGGGTCAGTGGAATTTTGTACGGGTGCAGGCCCAAGCCACGATGCAAAATTCGCCAAGTTGGTGTCTGCGAAAGGCCGAGTTCTTGTGAGCGACGCGAATTCGACTGCCTCGGATTCTCCTGCACTCTCTCACGGACAGCGGCTATGTTTTCGGCAGATCTTGCGTTTCGTTGACATACGGGTGTTGGTTGATCATTTACTGAACCAGTGGACTTAAATTTATCCACCACACTGCGAATAGTCCTCTCGGAAGGACGATTATGGCGACCGTAAAATGGGCGAAGCGCGCGGAACGTTGCCCGAACAGAACACCCATTTTGATAAAACAATTTTATTATTTGCGCGTGTTGTTGAACGCTATATCCATCCACGGTGATTTGGCAAAACAGACTGAATAAATGACAGCCAATTTGACAGATGTAGCTTTAACAATATGGCCGCTATCAACTGTCAAAGTTCGGAAGTTCCTATTGGAAGACCCTGTATATTGATCACTCACAGAAACCAGAGTAGCCGTGCGGTAGCCATTGCTACCGTATTCGACTGTGAATTGGAAGGTTGCTGATTCAGTTTCTGTCAAAACAATGGAACAGTGAGTTTTCAATCACCACACGAACAATTTTTCTCTTCTGTCATTCTAAGTGTACTGTACTTACTGATAAACCCTCGCAAGCTAATACAAAAAATAGCGCTATCCTTATTTATGTGGCCCTCGATCGAACTGTGGCGATCATCGGTGCAATACACAGGTACATTTGTCGCTAACATTGTGAGGAAGAACCAAGAAGTCATGCTTCTATGTGCTGTTGCCGCAAAAATCCGCTGACTACGTATCAAAGGGCGTTACTGCACTGGTTGAGTCATCAACAGGCGACTTGTTAGTAACCAAATGTCCAAACCAGACAACATCAACAAGGCTACCAATCGGTAACTATCCCAAATCTGCGATCGGTATTCTTCCGTCTTGCATCAGCCTTCAGAGATTTGAAGCTGGCAATGACTACTTCTAGGTCAGGTATGATGACAGTTCTACAGTGTTCTGAGGAATCTGGAGCCACATTTGTAAGTTCTTTCATTGATCTCCAAATGATTTTAGTTTTGGAAGCTCCTACACTCTGGTTTGCCACGAGATTTGGGTCCATCTTACGAGTAGATGAGTAGTATGAGTTTCCTGTGTAGCTAGTCCAAGATTTTCTTCTTCGCTGATCTCTTTCGGGTACTTGCTGTTGCTCAGCGCTATTGGATGTAACCGAACTCAAATCAGTGCTGAAATTCTTATGTTGCTGCTTTCAATGAAGAATTGTTTATCATGGGTTTGGTGTTGAAATACTCAGAATAGATTACGGGCTGCTGAAGACGTTTGAGTCAACTGTTCAGACTGCCATTAGGAACAATTTTCTGCTATCTTTGGTTTGAGTTTTTCACGAGGAGGAAACGAGTATCCAGTGACTTTTCAAGATGAACAACCTGACACAAGGTACTACAAGGCATAAACCTCCTAAGCCTAACGGAAAGTAATTTTATGTCAACCAAATGAGTAACATGGCTTTAGCTGCAAGAGTCTTTCACTTTACACACGAAGGTAAGTTACTTGCTAAGCTTGTGTATATTTTTTTAACATCAATTTTACTTCAAAGACGAAGCAGATACATTCTGAAAATTTAACTAAATATTCGATGAAAAGTAGCATTTAACGTTGTAAACATATTTTCCGCTTCCTCCTTAAAAATCATGTCACAGCCAAAATATTAGTTTCAATTTTTTTTACCTCATTTTCTTACTAAGTTCGAAGTGTTCATGAAAACCCGTTAAAAACTGACCCTTACTCATTAAGATACAGAAAAGAAAACGCTCATTGCTGTCTTACAAAAGAAAACGACTCTGCCGACTGAATTTTAAATCGACTGTAGAGCATAAAGCATATCTCGTCGACCTTTTGGCGTTATCATCATCCCACCAAAAAAGGAGTGCACCCAAAAGGAAAAAAAAAAAGATACTCGTCGTACACTCCTCTATTAGGCGACCGAAACGTGTGTCTCGTCGAACGGAAGCCGTTCATTCGTTAGTTCAATCGGTTTTTGAATATTTTCACTCGATTCTCTTGTTATTTTCTTCTCTATTTTTTTATCGATGGATTTTTCCATAATTTTCTTTTGTCATATTCGGTCATAAATGCTTAAAAGCCAGATTCATTCACATGGCGCATCCCCGAGTCGTGGTACATGTATTATTATGGCACGAACGTGTATGGCTTTTTAACGCGCGCTTATACGATAAAATCGAGTAATTATTATTTATAATGTGTTTTCTTTTCTCTATTCATGCTGAACGTGTGTGCATTCTTCGGATATGCAATCAAATGAAACCCAAAATAGGAGAGATGATATCCGTTGACTCGCAAACAGTTGACTTTGGTGACTGATATTGAACTGAAATTACCTCTGCATGAGGTCGATATGATGAGGAGGATTTATTTCTTTCTCAGGGGTGTTTATCGGAGGTTGTACCGTGTAACAAAAAAAATGGGACACAATCCAGATATCTCAATAAAAAATCAAAAAACAGGGGACCGGCTTGGACCTTTGTTTGCTGTTTGCCGGCACATTGAGCGTTAGTTCTTTGTTATTGTTTGCAAACATGCTTGCGTTGGGCGCCATTTTTTCAGAATTTTCTCTCCTTCTTGCTCTATAATCGGCTTAAAGCAGGGATTCAATTTTAATTTGTTGGAAATTAATGTAAATTCCTTTCCTTTCAAGGAAGGACATCAAAATACAGCTGAAGGAACCGGTTTTTTGTTTTATTTTATTTACGCGTTATTTTCTTTCAATTTCGAAACCTCTCCTTGATAAACGCTTGAAGAATACGCATCCGGAGGGGTGAAATTCCATTTCATGTGCAGCATCCAATGATACTTTTGTCACGGAAGCATGGTTAATCGGGACTTGCGAGCGTACAAAATTGCGTATCCTTGCGTGTTTCAACCGGGTTCCTTGCCGGATGTTTTTTCCGCTTTATCACACACTTTTATCAGTGTGTATGTGAGTGAAATTCCGCAATGTGCGCAATTTGCCATCGAAAAACAATATGCAGAAGGGTGTCAGACAGAGGATGAGCTTTTGACAGGATGACAATGAAAAATCTCCCCATACACTTCCACAGATCCAAAAAAAAAAAAAAACAGCCGTCTGAATCGCAATATGTCAACGATTTAAACACACTGGCATGCATTCATTTTAACGCAATTGGAAAGCGGATTCGAATGGGGGATTAAAATCGCATTTGTAACGCATTTGGTCGGGGATTTGCCTATTGTCTATTGATAAGGATATCCCGCTTGACAGTAAATTTTCATACATAATCCTCTCAACAGCACCAGACGGGTTTAACAATTTTTGTGTTTGTAAGCTTTAGATACACCTGTATTATGTATTATGTACACTGCGACTGGACAAAATGTAAATAAACCTTCCCCTTTCTGGGAAAGGACAGTGCCGTCGGCAATAAAGTGGAGAAAACTTTCCTCTGTGAACCAAATTATAAATTACACAAAAAAAAAAGAAGAAGAAGAAGCAGGAATGCCGGGATATTACCTGGGATTCTAGGTCACAAACACAAACATACATTCTCACAGAGAAAAAGGAACAAACAGAGCAGGAGCTTAATTAACTTAAACTTCAAAGGGCTGTGTGTTTTCCACCTTTTAGTGAAGGCAATAGGGCAATATACGTACTCGTATATTCCAACAAGCAACCCGCTCTTCTTGCGAATAAATCGAAAGGATTTCCTTTTGAATTTTTCACTATTAAAAGGATTCCAAAGATAAATACCCTCGCATTAACAAAAGGTGTCAGCTGTTGGCTTTAGTTTACGTCCTTCTCGAAGGCGAATTAAATTTGTTTACATCACGTGAACCAATCCCCTAAATTGGGGGCACTTAGTGGTGATAGAATGTAGGGGCGGTTTAGATTGAAAATTAAGTTTTCGAGCACACAAAAATGGCCTCTTAATCAGGGTTTCGACTTGGATTATTATTTTTTGAGAGGAATTCTTAAGACAAAAAATTCATTTCCTTGGGGTACAGTTTTGCTAAGAACCAGCACATGCACTGATGCATGTATCAAATGAGGAGAAAACAAATCGGATGGAAAAGACAGATGTACTTCTCGGGTACGACAAATGTTCAAAGGGGTTCAGTAGTATCCGTACTAGTACTACGACTTAGAAAGCAACTCATACAATTGTTCATTCATTCGAACTATCTATCATCTATTCTTTAAGTTTCTCAGTCTTTGCGTTAATCGTCGTGGCTGTACAGAATGTTAATTGAAGCTTGACTCTCAAAATGGCACCATCGCACATATCACATAATAATAGCTAAGCAGCAAATCACTCTCCCATTAAATTAAGGAGACTTTGCATAGTATCTCTCATCATTCAAATCCTACTGGACGTCAGCAAAGGTGGATACAAATACTCGTACTATTGGTTGTTTCGCAAGCAAAATTCTTCAAGTTATTTTCGGCTTCGTTTAAACGAAGTACGGAGAAGAAGATACAGTACATCGCTAAATTGAACGTCGTAAACAGCTATTTCGATCTAGGCGCTAGTTAAAAAGTTATGAACTCATAGTTAAAGATGGCTAGGATATGTAAGGGGGATGAACATCAGTGTTTCGTTTCGAAACTGGAGTGACAGTCGGATGTAGAAACGTATGAACGTTGATATACATTATGACGCGCTATACATTATGAAAAACGCCGGTATGTTGATTCTTGAGTCTTTTTTGCATTTGCACGAGATAACTACCGATTCTTTTTACCATTTATGGACTGATCGGGTTGTTGACGAGCTATTTTTATTTTCCCGCTATTTTTATTTTCATTATTTTTGTATCTTTTCCAAATCTATTTTCAGAAACTGTTTAAAATAAAATTTCATCTCTGTGTAATATCATAAAAATAATTTCTGTGTAGCAAGTGCTTCGCGGTAAACATTCAGTAATTGACACCTCACACGTAGGCGGCGCTATATCTTTATGATGGACATATCTGTCACTGAAAATCGATGCCAAGATTATTCTCTAACCAGTGCTACCACTAAGAAAATTTTAAACGGAGCTTTCTGTCGTCACATTTTTTTTTTTTTTTTTTCAAAAAATTATAAAAATGTGAAAAATTAAAAAAAGGGAAAGACAAAGATTGCTATGAATAGAAACTTGAGTAGCTACTAATAAATTTGTTAAGAACTGTCTAGCAGCTATTATAGCACGGATGAAATACCTACATACTAGTAGCTACGCAACTTAATTTGTATTCTTTCCTGTACCAGTTATAGATAGAAGGTATTATGTAGTATCTGAGTAGCAAAATGGCAGAGCGGGTTCTAGAACATTGAAGTTAGTATATTGTTCAGTGTAAGAACAAACTTTTCTAATAACTTATTCTAAAAAAGAACAGAGTCTGTGGTAAAATGTAAACTGGACCGTAAAGATTTTGACTGACAAAACGACGATGACACGAACAAAGAAATTCAATTTCCGTTTCGTGTGCCCCATCTAACTGTATCTCACCGGGTAGTCATTTATATGTTAAATGCAAATTCTGTAACCAGTCGAGACCTGGCAAAAACAAATTATGACGGACACTTCCGTCGCTATTTGTGACTGGAATATATAAAGTTGCTTTCTTAATGCCAAACGAGACCAAGAATAACAACGACAAGAAGAAACAGTATCTAAATACATTTGCGCTCGATAATAAATGCTCGATTAAACGCTGTCAATTGGTCAGTGAAAGAGTTGACAGCGTATGTAAATTGAATACTTAATGCGGTGGCACGTGCAACCGAAAAGATTCAGCAAAAGGTAGATATTCGCGCGCGCGTTCGCCTCACCTTCCTCCCACTCCCTCTGGAGTTCATTTGATATCTTTTGAGGAAACATTCTCAGCTGAATATACCTAGTACCCAGCAGGCTGTCCAGCATTTGATTAGATTCTGCCCATGTCAACATATCATATTCACACTTTATGAGATATTCACATGGTGCTGGCTTGCCTGAAGCGCCTTATATCTCTCATGTTATGTCCTTGATGTGTTGCTGTTTGCCTAGGCACGCTAAATTGCCTTTTCGTTAATTGATTTGTCAGTTCAGTTCAGGCTATGAGCAATTTTCTTCATTCACATGGAAAATGCACGCACTTTTTTCTCATTCTCTTTTATACTGTGCGATCCAATGAAGATGAGCTATCCTACGAGGCAGATATGCAGATCGCAATTAAAACCATGTGGCCATGACTTGAAGAACGACCGTATCGGTGTGTGTGTTTGTGTTCCATCATCGAGATAATTACATGCCTTTCGAATTATACATTTTCTTGGCATTGCGTTGTGTGTTGTTGATCTGTTTCAGAGATTCTACAAGTTTATAGATATAACACGCTACACGCTACGTACTGTGGAAGAGATGAAGAGATGTGTCTCATTTGGAATTTTTTTTTTTTTGAAAAAAAAAACTCTAATGTATTTTTTTATTTTATAATTTTGTTGATCGCATTTTAATTGGACGATGATTTGTGGTCAAGCTAAAATATTTTTGAATGATGATATTTTTGCGTTTTTTTTTTTTTTTTGTATCTGAATTACTTTAATGGGAGCTAAGACATTTAAATATAATGCGCGGAAAATCATTCTGCGGGGGTGTTCTTTTTTTGGTCGGGAGAAGGGGGATTCTGTAATTTACTTTTGAAAATTGAGTTGAAATCACAGGCCAGCGGAAATGGTGAGAGGGAAGAATACCTACTTTGGTTTATTTTTTTTTTTTTACGATTTAAGTGTGCCTCGGAGCACTTTTGCTTTGTTTTGTTAGAGTTTTTTTTCGGAACAGTGATTGGGAGGCGTTTTTGGACTGGAAGTGTGGGAAAGCAAATAGCTTAATTGTTATTTGAAAGTTTTGTAGATTTAAGAGTTGGTTGACTTGGTTTTTTTGGAGACAGTAGGATGATGAGGAATGAAAGATTATCATTTCTTGGACATAATTGCGAAAATTATTATATGTAGGTATATGTAGTCTGTGTTAAGAAACTACTTCATCAGCAAATTTAAATATCGTTTCGTTTCGCCAACTTAATACGAGCTTTTGAAGTGACTTTTTTTAAGTTGCTGCATGGAGAAGAAAATCCAGATTTCACCCAGCAAAGGTATATGTAGCTAGCACCTTCGATCATTGTAGGCCTCCTCATTCGTGAAAAATTACCTAATTGTTTTAGTTTCTCAACAAGCAAATACCTAATTTAGCTGAAATCTAGCGATTTTACCATAGAAAGGAATTCATGTTCTACTCTTTGCAAAGCAAGGAATATCGTCGTAATTCTTGAGTCTCCAAAAATTCCTAAAGGGCGCAATTACCTACTTAAGGACATCCGATATAGGTGAAAGACGTGTGCAGTGCTCTATTATTTCATCTTCTGCGAGGCACATCTAATAAAGGAACATGCTCCAGAGTATCATAGTCCACAAATGTAAATTTAAAAGATTAATTATTACCATGACGGGTCAGTAAAAGCTAACAACACAAAATTTGTCATAAATTTATTTGCCAATGCATTTAGTTTTCTTCTAAAACTTTGTTCAGGAGAATGTCAGGAAATTCGGCTCTAATAACTCTACTTTCCTCGTATGATTTGATGGTCACGTTATTTAGTGTCAGGAAAAACTGTTTTGACTGACTCTCTTAGGACACTAATCGCTTTCTGTCTGGATGACCACCATGGATCTCTGCGAGTTTTTAGGTAAAATCTGGATTTGTCTACTAACACTTGTCATATTCCGTCGAACCATTGACCAGTTGAGTTACATTGTTCCAAATGATGATACAACATTTTCAGAATGGGAGCTAACAATGCGATATTTTAAGGTTCTACTAGTCCCAGGAGACATATTTCCAGAAAGCTTTAATCACCAACAATTCAAGAGCAGAATCAACAGACTTTAAAAGTTCGCTTCGCCTGAGAGAAGATTATACAAGGTGACGCAAAAGTAATGTCATAATGTGAATGTGCCATCATTTTTGAAAATGGCGTCAAATGTCATTGTGCTTTGACATTTATGTTGTAGGCAGATAGAGAATTAGTTGACAACAAGCAGTGGAGCGATACACACCTTAAGAACTTGGAATTATTCTTACTGCTTATTCACCTATTTCCGGTCTGTTGTTTTACTAAACTTTTCGTGAAAACAGAGCCTAATTTTTTTTCATTTCTAACAAAATGCCAGCCAATTCACATTATGACATTGCTTTTGCTCTACCCTGTATAAAGAAAAGATTTCAGCTGTGGGCAGAATAGAAACGTACAAGCTGCACAGATTTTTACAGTGATTTATGCGGCGGTGAATTTAGAAAATTAAATTAAGTGGAGACAACGGATAAGCTATCTGGTGGAATTTGTACGCAGAATATTCTCAAGTGGTATAGATGTAAACAGATTCAAAGGGAAATTTAGTGTATGTTACAATTATTATATCACAATCGGTGCATTTAAGGTCCATTCACAGCTCAGCGACTTGCGAATACGAATGAGCGAATATAGTATTCGCAAAATTTGACATTTCATTCACAGCAATTTTTTTTTCTAGTCGCAGAAATCTGCGAATATCACTTGTCGTTCGTTACCACCAAGAACAAAACAAAAGAATTGTGAAGTTAAACTCTAGTGAATGTGGATTGCATTCCACATCTGTGGAATGTGAATAAAATTTGACATTTCGCAAGAAGTACTCACGCGAATTGTTAATTTCTTCGCAGAAACTAATTAAAATTTAACTTTTTTTCTATTAATCGATAGATAAATTAAGCTCTGTTCTTTTGGAATAGTAAAATTGTCAATTGTGTGCCTTTAAATGTACAAAAAATGGTTTGTTCGCAGTTCGCCCATTTGCAATGGACCTTTAGAGGCGTCCGTGGAATTAACCAAGTGACTGAAGGACAATATCACGTACATATAACTAGTTTTATTCGTTCAATAAAAACACAAAGTCTGTGAATTCAGGACTCCACTGACTCTAAAGGATCACTGAAATAAATCAAAAGTTTGATGTTAAACGTACAAAAACAAATTCTGTGATATGTAAAAACCTTAAATACTTTTATTTAATGAAGTGTGGCATAGTATGTACGAGTACCTACCAACACTGAAGTATACTTATCTTTGGTATTTTACAAGTTTTAAATCTCCGTCTCGAAAGTCTCAAGTTTTTGTTATAAACTGCAAACGAGTAACGATTTTTCAATAGACAAACAAATATAACTAATTATGTGTTTTTTTTCTTTTTTTTTCTTTTAATTTATGCAGATTAGATCTTCACCTCAATTGGCAACAGAAAAAAGATTATAACTAATCGAAGATCAGCGGGTTAAACAAGCAAACGGGTAGGTATACAGATGTGTATATTTTTTTAAATAAAATTTTTTTTTTTGCTATTCAAATACACACACATACCTATATAGTTACATAGATATTTTTACATTACAATGCATTACTGAAATGACAATTTTGTGGTTTCTCTTTTTATCCACATACATACATACGAGGATAAATGAATGAAATTCTTTAGTTGAGGCCCATAGGATTACGATTTCTAATTTTTCTTCATTAAATGTTTATTTATTTATGTTTTTGTAAAGAAAATGTGCGTTGAAATTCTCCCAAATACTCGTAATTAAAGGAATTAGGTAGATACTAAGAAAAGATAGTCTGCCGGAGAAAATGATAGAAAATCCGCAGAATATTTATGGAATTGTTGTTCATAATATCTCGAATCTGTCAAAATATGAGGTTGGGTTGTAAGGCAGTTAAATATAGGAACATTTTTCTCAATATCAAAGCAATACTCTAAATAGGTAAGTATATTATTAATTTTGTCCGGTACGTATGCAGAATCCAGTTTACGAGTTACCTATAGAAAAGAATTGGCGATGATGGTCATTAATAGATACATACATCCATACAGGGACACCAATCTTTCAATTGATTCAAAAAATGACGACTTGCAGGCAAATCATACAAATTTCCATTGGAAGGGTTACTATATCTACAGTTATACACTACACAATTAATGTTCCAATTCTCTAAAGGGATTATTATCGTTTTCAATCTTCCTATTCTCTGATGCCTAGCCACTTGCAAAGTAGAAACAAAAACTTTCGCACAATACACAACTATTCTTGTTTTGCAATTGCAATTTTCAAGTGCATATCTACTCAAAAACTAGGTCAAAGTTTGGAAACCTACAAGTACAAGTCATGTCAGGGACAGCATGTTTTTTTTTACCAACGAAAATGCAATTTCAAACAACAAAGGATACACACTCATAAATCAACTGTTTTCCACCCGAAAAAATAGCATTCTACCTGCAATGCAAAACAATGCAACCAACAATATTTAACCTACGTCTGTTTTATTTTCATTTTTCTAGTTTTTTAGTGAACAATCCTCTTGTCATTGCTCTGAATTCTCGTACCCTACCTGAACGACAAAAAAAAAGTATCTTTTTCCTAAGAATATTTTTGCACAAATCCGGTTTTTATTTCTTTTATTTTGATTTATTTTCCTCTCTTCTCGAGAGTGCACAAGTACAGAGATAAAAATTAAACATTTTTGACAACAATGCAAACACTCCAACAGCGAAATTCTTCTTCTTCTACTACTTCGTTCAAGAAGACAAACGAGTGTTCTTAGAGATGGATATCAGAGAGATAAAAAAACCGAACAAAAAAAAAAAATGTTCGAAACATGTCAGCAAATAAAATGCTACATTGAAGTGTATCTATCATGGGCTATTCGGTCAATAAAAAAAGAAATAGAAAAAAAACGCGCGTGAGTAAACAGAACGCCTGTCAAAAAAAAATGATTCCTCCTCCAAAATCGTACCTACTCAGTATCGACAATGATGTGTAAAAAGCCCCCAAAGTAAACACATTTTTCTATTCCCCATTCTCCCACTCTCTCCAGATCGTGATCTGTCGAGGTGCACGATTGATAACAAAGTGGGTTTGTTGATTCCCGACATACCTACTATCAAAAAAAAAAAAAAAAAAACGATTGTATACTCTCTCTCTGTGCTGGTACATTTAGTAATCTAATTTACGTTGGTTATTTCCCAAAATGCGCGCAACCTTTTTTGCTCTCGACATCGAACCGGTGGAAGAATACAGTTGCAACCCAGAAATCATATTTCAACGTATCGACAAATGAGCTGGGACACCATCATTCTAAATGAGAAATTGTAATAAAATATCATAAAAAAATATATATTTCCTTTGTTATCAGTTAATTAACTCAAAGTTCACTGAGGAACACAGTACACTTGCATATATGTATATTCTAACTTTGTGAGATGTTGAAATACGATTTGTAATAAATGTCAAATAGTCCCTTTTATTACATACAGTACTGGATGTGTGCACAAAGACATTAATTGATGATACGCGATACTGTTTTATGAGATTCTATAAAAAAAAAATTGATGATTAGACACAACATGCATTGAGTAGTCGGGGTACAACACTCGGAACTTGTGCAATTTTATTATACTCGTAAGCATAAAATTTGATGTAAGTGTCGAAATGTGAATGATGTCCAAAGTGGTGGGTGTTTTGTTAATTAGTTGGGAGAGTATTAGGTACAGAAACTTAATATCTTGTCTGTCTGTTGGAAAGATTCATTCAAGAGACATGCAAATTGTCATAGATACAGATATACGAGTATGAGATAAATTCTAACATGAGTAGGTGGCTTCAGTATCTTGCACATTTTTGATATCGCTAATGATAGGTTTGACACCATAGACACACGAATACCTAAGTTGATAGCCATATACGAGTACTCATACTTATGGGAATGCATCATTCTACACCGTCTGCCTTTGAAATGATACTATTGTTTGACTACGGTTCTTGAAAGAAATATAAGTTGTACACTGAGAATATACCCAGATACTCGTACCTACCTATCACCTACATATGACACCTACTGGGGAAATTAGAAGTCCTCCATGAAATAGTTGCTAACTAATGTCATTACATCCGTAGACCAATCTTCACTCTCAAATTTCTGGTTGGACATCACATTTGGAAATCATCGCAGATACTTGCGAATGTATGGTACTCGTATCTCTTTGAGTTGAGTGTTTGCACGTCGTAGATACGCGAATATCTCAGAGAATATTTCATTAGCTATTCGCAGGATGGAGTGCAGATACAAATTTCACTCCAAGGCTTCTTGATAAATGAATAATCCCTCGCTGAAAAATAGCATTTACGAGTATGAGTCCAGTTCTCGGTTGAGTTCGGTATGTGTCAGTGGGGGATCATCATAGACATATGGAGGTCGTCTAAGGCACTAAGAGAATTACAGAGGAAATTGTTCTTCTACAAAATATATCGATTGAAGAAGTGTCACCTTATGAATGTGAATATCATTGCTATTCTTCGTACCTTTGCATCTATTTCTCACAACATATAATCAAATTATAGATACATGCATCAAAATGAATTGCAAATTAAGAATTTCTCATGACAACCTAAAATATTTGTTTCTACGAAATGCCGGTTGATTACTCGTACATCTGTCGACTATGGTAGGTACAAGTATTTCTGGGTATCTAACTATTTTCTATCAGTAAGTTCTTAGATTATTTTATGTAGATATCTAGCACAAAATCTGGCTCCCTGTAACTAATCAATTTGTAATAAAAAAAAATATACACCGTGACCAGTCGTCCTTCATTTTAATGAACAGTCGTATGTTTCAGTCTACCGCAACTCTTATGATTTATTTCTTAAAAAAGGAATACTTTTTGATTTTTAATATTTTTTTTTTAATAAAAGTTTGTGGGATTTACGAGTACGCTTTCTTATAAATTTTGATTATCCTATTCATCTGTTAATTGTTTTACAAAAAAATAATTTACAGGCAATATTTTCAAGTGCGCGCAACAAGTTTTTTTTTCAGGAATCCTTAGCTTACCTTTTGATAGCAGCTCTGTCGACACCGGAACAAATCCTTCGACCCAACTCCTTGGGCGTTTGTAAATCCTAAAATTGTGGCGGCAAACACTAATAGTAGTGCGGAGATCTGTGAGCTCAGCATTGTTGGGTTTTTAGATATTTTTTTAGCAATGGAAATCCGGTTCACAAAAGAAAAACTAAAAAAGAACACTTTTGAAAGCACTTTTATTTTTTACACTTCTTACACCTCTTGGATTCACTTTTAGGATATAAGGAACAAAAATCTTGATATTCCTTTTTCACTTGGAATTTTTTTTTCTATCTCATCGATTCGTAAGAAATCCCCAAAAATAATTCGAAACTCGGCGTTCACTACGTATTTTTCAAATGAAACGATTGTTTTCTAATCCCGAATTAATTCGACGACCAATTCACTCGAAGGTAAATTCTAAACTGAAGCAACTGGCTGTATCGAGATACTTTTAAAAACTTCTTTAGCCGACAACAGACAAACAGCGACATATGGACGAACAACAGCGGATACACACTGTACTTTTTTTCGAATCGTAGTGTAGTGTTGCTATTGCATGTTGCTGCATCAGTAGCTTCTGCAAAGTATCTACAAAGAGTTTTCCCACTGGGATTTTTGTCTGTAGATACTTCGAACATGGTATGGGACCAGAAGCACTGTATTCGTTCGAACATTTTGTTGTGGCCGTTGAGCAAGCACGTCTTCAGTGGGAAACCAGCATATGACAGACAGAGAGGGGACATTTTGGTAGACACTTTGTGCAGACACGAACTTCGAAATGTATAACCAGTTTTCGAAGGAGGGGAACTGTTGGATATGCTCTTAAATTTTTGAGGCACTTTGCAGCGCCGAAGAACAGATTATGCCCACACTCCACAGGGAATTTCTGGCATTGATTTTGTCTGTCTGTCGTCGTAGAAGTTGGTTTTGTGGAATAAATTTTCTTGGGGAAGTAATAACAATAAAATGTATCTATGAGAACGTACACAAACGCACAGAAGAAAGAGTGTATCTGCAATTCAAGTGGATGATGATGATGATGATGCTGTGCTGTTGTGTATCTTCTGTTCGTTCTTTGCTGAAGGTCGTTCAGGCATTATCGTTGATGTTTTTGCAACATAAATGAGTTTCCTGCGAGTTGATTCCTCTGTTCAGAGATGTGAGATGCGTTTTCTTTTTTGTCATGTGGATGGCGGTCTGCACTTTGTGTGCAATATGTACTAGTATAGCGTACGTATTCGATTCTGAGAAGCAACCACCACTTTTACCTACTGCTTTAGGTAAACCTCATAAAAACAAAAGAGTTTCTAGGAATATATATTTTTTTTCCTATTTGAGAGTTGGAATTTTGCAATGTTTTAGCGAGCTCACTTGAACAGTGAGAACTGGGGACATGAGGGTCTTTTTGTGGGTTTGTACGATTTGTGGACGAATATGATCCGACAGGGTGACAGATATTGTTTTAGTCCTAGAAATGTAGCGTGTTTATGGTGGGAATTTTGGATGTTGCTTATATGGCATTTCCCTAGAATTTGTTATGAAGATGCATTACCTAAGTACTCGTAGTGTTGTCCAGGAAGACAAATTGCATTGCATTTCTTTTTTACTTGCACCTTTTAGGTGGCGTAAAAGTCATCACCCTATCGGAAGATGCTCTCATTTTTGCAAATGGCGTCTTATGTCATCGCCACTTTGACATTTGTGAAGTAAACAGAAGCAAAATGCACGCGGAATAATTGTGTCAAATAATCGGTCGTTGGTTTTGGCTCAACGTGAATATCGTCGTCGATTCTCTGGTCCTGTGGCATCAACTGGGCAAACACTGCGGTGTGTAACTGCTCGCATTGAGAAGGCTGGCTCAACACGAGACAGAATCAGACGTAGTCGGCCCCGGAGCAGGCCGGTCGAGAATATCGCTGCTGTGGCTGCAGAAGTCCAAGAGGACAGGATACGCAATTGGTCGTCAATAGAGGGTTTTTGTAGTGAATTTTGGTGAAAGACTTGAAGTGCATCAGCTATTGCCTGCAGACCACCAATCGCGTGTAAATTGCAGATCTCGACCGGGATGAGGATGATTTTCCATTAAAAATCATCATGAACGATGAGGCGCATTTCCACCTATGCGGATAAGTGAATAAGCAAAATTGTTGCTTCTGAGCCATTACATCATCTCAAAGTCACTGTTTGGTACGGTGTTTACTGAAAAAAGCTGATTGGCTCAAATTTTTGTTTGGGGCCGGCGTGAGCAACACTGTTATTATGAACGGTGTGCGCTACAGAACCATGGGTTTCGAGACGAATTGGGTTTGGAGAACATGTGGTTCCAGCAGGACGACGCAACCGCACACACAGCACGAGCGACAGTGGACATTCTGTATCAAACGTTTCCCAACCGCTTAATCTCTCGTTTTGGCAATTTGCACTGGACGGCCAGTGCCCCCGATTTGACCGTTCCACAAGAAGTGGAGAATTTATCGTCAGAAGTTTTCAAGTTTTGCATGATATCATGCAAACAGGAAAAGATACCGTATCGGATCGGATACGTAGGTTGCTAATTAAGTTTTGAGATATGGCAACACCAGTGTGGTGTGGTATGAAAAATATCACATCTGCATCGTGAAGTTTGACGTTTTTAATAGTATACTCGTACGTACTCAGAACGTTTTGTCATACGAGTGTTATTTGTGTTGTTTATCTCGGCCAAAAAAATGGAATTAAATCGTGAACATTTTCGTGCGATGATTTTCTACGACTTTTGACGTGGATTAACGCAAAAACAGTGTACCGATCAACTTGCTTCAACTTTGGTGATGAAGCACCATCCCGGGTCGTAGTTCGCATCGATGTTGTACGCGAACTGATAATGCTAGATCGTCATGTGAATTATCGTGAGATTGAGTCATCCTTGGGCATTAGTATGACAAGTATACATAAGATTGGATTCCGCATAATTTAACAGCCGCTCAAAAAAAGGCTCGTGTCGCTTGGTCGAAAGAAATGCTCAAAAAATACTATAGCAGTGCATCAAACGCGGTATATAACATCGTCACAGGTGATGAAGCTTGGATTTATGCCTGTAAGCCCGAAACTAAACAGCAGTCAACTGTTTGGGTTTTTCAAGATGAGCCAAACCCAATTTCTTCGGGAAAACTAGATATGTCGCAACCGTACCATTGGAGCAACGTAGAACGGTCAATTCTGAATGGTATACCAAAATTTGTTTGCCAGAAGTCTTCGGTGAATTAAGTAAAATGAACCGCCGACGAAGGATCATTCTTCACCATGACAATGCGAGCTCTCAACTGTCGGCTCAAACAACTATCTTTTTGACCATCCAAAACTTCAAATTGATGCCCTGATTTGGCACCCAATAATTTCTTCTTATTCCCGTACATGGAAAATAAATTGCGTGGTCGATGTTTTTCAACAGCCGAGAAAGCGGTTGATGCTTTCAAAATGCACGTTTTGGTTGTACCTCAATCGGAGTGGAAAAAGTGCTACGAGAATTGGTTCAAACGCATGCCAAAGTGTATTAATCTTCATGTAAATTATTTTGAAAAACAATAAAGCTATTATCAATGATAAATATTTCATTTTGTTTGTCTGTCTCACAACTTACGAGTAAGTAGCAACCCTAGTAGTTTTAATGTTTGGTAGTGCATACTCAGTATGAGTATAAGCTAATAATAAAATTAATATTGAAATTGAATAGTTTCTGAGTTACGGCAAAATACACAGATACGAGTAGATAGACAGGTTGTAGGAGTATTGTGCAGTAGTAATGCTGGGCGTTAAAAACGCATTTAACTCTGCGAACTGGTCGATTATTAGAAGGTCACTTGCCAGGATGGATACGCCATATTACCTGCTACGGATAGTGACGAACTACAACAGGAAGCTGAGGTACAATACCGATGAAGGGGTAAAATACTACAACGTAACTGCGGGAGTTCCACAGGGATCGGTTTTAGGGCCACTACATCATGAACGACGGAGTCCTACGATTAGCGCAACCTGGAGGAGTAACGATAATTGGATTCGCCGATGACATTGCAGTCATGACAGTAGCTAAACAGATCCGTGTAGTAGAATCAGCTACAAATGAAGCAATTGCCCGGATAAAAGATTGGCTAATATCCGCCGGACTAGAACTAGCTGACCATGAAACAGTAGCTGTTCTTATAACCAGCCGGAAAACCGTCGAATTTGCCAACTAATAGATTGGTAACCAAACCATCAGGTCGAAAGAGGCAGTTAAATTCTTTGGGGTAATGCTGGACAACAGGCTACGGTTTAAAACGCATGTTGATTTTGTTACCAAAAAAGCATCGCAAATGCGTATCTTGCCTAACATCGGTGGGCCTGAATACACTAGAAGGATTCTACTCTCTAGAGTTATCACCTCAGTTCTGTTATATGCCGCCCCAGTCTGGGCGGAGGCACTGAGGACGAAGGAGACCAAAAAGAGACTATCGTCATCATACAGACTCTGTGCGCTACGGACAATCAGCGGCTTTCGAACCACCTCTGACGAAGCAGCATTTGTTATAGCTGGAATGGTCCCCATCGATATTCTCGCAGATGAAATGCTGAGGATATATAACAGAAGAGCATCGAATCATCACAACGCCACTGGTATCAAGGTGATAAAAATTGAAGAAAGGGCAGAGTCAGCAGCTATGTGACAAGCTCGTTGGGCTAATACAACAAAAGGCAGATGGACATACAAACTTATACCGACAATCCAAGACTGGATAAGTCGAAAGCATGGAGACTACAACTACCATCTAACGCAGTTCCTGTCTGGACACGGTGGCTACGACAAATATCTAAACCGATTTGGACACGACAACTCACCATCCTGCCCGGAATGCCCAGGAGAACATGAAGATACGGAGCACGTAGTGTTTTACTGCACACGTTTCACGGCATGGAGAATTACTCTGCCAGGTCCGTCATTACTCCTCGACCATATATTACGATCGGAAGAGAATCCTGGCGCAATCCTAAAAAAAGACAGGTTGTAGGAAGTGCAGTTTCATTTTTAACTTTGTGATTTTATTATGCTTCCCCTATCTTTTATTTACACGTGTCTATGTTCGGCGTTTACCTGAATTTTATGAACAATTGGTTAGTAAATTTGTTTTTCTGATATAAAACACACATCAATCTTTTCTATTGATGCATTAGTCTATTGGCGTTCCAAATTGATATTCCAAGATCTCTGCTCATTTTTTTGGTTTGGGGGTGTTACTCTTTTATTGCTCTTTTGTACTCTAATATGAAACTGCGCTGGTCTAACTCTTCCCCAACCTGACGTTGAAGTATAGATGAGTTAACCAAGCTACGAGTAGAACACCTCCTCCACTCGAACTACCCTGATGAATCTAGAATTGTTCTAGCGTTGTTAACCTTCCTTCTGTACTTACTTTACTTTTCTTTAGATGGCAGTCTAGAGTGGGCAGTCTCAACCAACAAGCGTCTCTAGCCAGCTTAATCTTGTGATAACCGGGTCCGTGCTACTCCATTGCATTCTAACCCAAAGAAACAGCGGTTGATAAGAGTGATTCTCTGATTGATGCGCTGGTGCCATTGTTTGAATTTACAGCAGAGCCTAAGTAGACAAAGTCCTTAACTACCTCAGTATTGTAGCTGTTTATTGCGACGTTCTGTTCAAGTGGCCGATGTTGACTGCCCATTTTTAATAACAGAATATATTTCGTTTTACCCTCGTTAACAGCTAGAGTCATTTTCGCCGCTTCTGTTTCAATACTCACGAAAGCGCACCACTTTATTTATTAAAAATTGTCATTTCTCGGCTATGGATCTATCGATTTTGTACAAAATTAATATCTGGACAATATTTGATATACGAGTATGCAAGATCAATATCAAGTTTTAGACGATTTTCATTCTTATTCACCAAAAAATACCTTCTTTCAGGTGTTTTTCCAATGAAAGTTTATGCTTGTTCCGCTAAGCTAAGTCGAAATATTTAGTCCTTTGTAGACGGGCGCAATACATTTTTCTCGGCCAGAATTTATAGAACTGTATTATCAAAATGTCCGTTCAGTCGAATATTGTGCTTCGCGCGAAATTTTGCTTTCATCTTCCACTGTAGCAATTCTGAAATCTCTGTGGATATCATAGTTCCTTATGTACCAATTTCTTTTAGCACTTTATTTTCGAAAATTTGTAAAATATTAGCACTAGTTTTCTTGGTACAACCCCAGAGTTGTATTCCATAGGTCCACACCGGCTTAAGCACTTCCTTGTATAAGAGCAGCTTATTCTCAATGTTAAGCTTGGAATATTTTCCAAGTAACCAGTACATTTCTCTTTTTTTTAATATAATTTGCACATGTTAAAGCGGATATAAATACCCTTATACTAATTTTTAGAACACGTGTGTTTTTTTTTGTGGAAAGGAAGAGACAGAGTGAAAGGCAGAGTGGTATGATTTGATACTCAGCTGGTATTAAGTTTCTGTAAACTCCAAGGGTGGCTGTCCAGATAACTGGGGAGTATTATGATTCACATATATTCGTTGCTTATGATTCACAGTATTTTTTTTACGTCCTCCTGAGGTCATCATCACGATCAAGTTGCGTTTTGGCCATATGACTACCCTACTGCCAGTGTTATGCCTTCACAGTAGAGTTGTCTTATCTTTCGCAAGTGATCGACTTCATTTATTTGCGAGTTCTTTCTTTTTTGCATGCGACTTCCATTTCAGACTTTGCGTCGAGTATCATTCCGAGGTATATAGCCTCGTTTGCGAACAGAATACGGGTCGAGTTTATTGTAGTCAAGCTATCCATTTTGTTATAAGTGAAATTCACTTGAACAGATTTGGTTTCATTGAGGGCGATCCGCTAGGTATTTGTCCATTCATTTACATTATTCAGAGCGCTTTGCAGTTTTACAGTTGTTTCTTCGATCGTTTTACATATTGATAGGTCTTCGGCAAACTTAGCTAAGACTTCTTCTTGCTATATATCACTGGTATATAGAAAATACAGAAGTGGGCCAAGAACGCTTCCTTGCGGTACGCCAGATGAAATTTCTTTGAATTGCGAGTATGAGTACTCGATTCTGTGTGTGTCACGGAAGTTATATAGGCATACAGGCAGAATATGTCATAATTTCAATCCTTCATGCCACATCTTATCAAAGGCTTGCAAGACATCAAGAAATACTTTTAAGCAAATCTCTTTTCTCCAAGATTCGTCAGTGATTCTATGTACCAAACCCAAACTGGTGATCAGGGATAACATTTTGTCTTGTCATCTCGAAAATTTTGGACATAATTGGGAAGCGAAATGGATTCTTGTTCCTGGTTTCGTATCATTATGACATCTGCAACTATCCATTCAGATTAATTAATGCTTTTCTAGGCAACATTTTTAGAACTTCTCCGGTTATTAAACCGTAACCAGGAGCTTCCTCAGGTTTTAATTTGTTTATTTCCTTTTTGAGTTCCTTTAGCGTTACGCTTGTTATTTTATGATTCTCTTGTGCTATTTCTGCCGCATTAATATTATGAATAAGCTCTTGAACACCGAATGGTTTAGAAGCCTCTTCTAAATGGGCGGCAAAAATGTCCTCTTTTTCTTTGTCTGCCTTCGCCCATTCATTATGATTTTTCTTGATTGGCGGCGCAGATACTCGTACTTTAGGTCTTTTCATGCCTTTTACAGATTTCCAAAGCGAATAATTCGATTCTTTTTCCGCTGTCAAAGTTTCGAGGTAAGAACCTATTGCACGGTTTTTAAATTTCATAATACGAGTAGTCTGTTTCAGCTGGTTACACAAGTGGTTCAGGTGTGCTCTATGCTGTTTATGGATATGTTAGGCCGCAATATATAGGCTTTTTTCCTTGATAGGGCTAGTAAATGGGTTTGCCCGTTGAATGGAAGTCACAACTATGCACTATACCCGCTTCATACAGCACGTTACCCTTATGTGAGATACAGCTTGAACCCCAGAAGGTGTGTTTCCCATACAGGTACTCGTATGTGCGAGTTAAATATATTTGTAAAAACACTTTTTTCAAGCGCGCATCACACGGTGGATAGTAGACAGATAAGATGGTAAAGAAATTGTGTCTATTTTTACAAGTACCGTGCTTACTTGCATGGATTCAAGCTCTATTTTCAGGTCACTGCCGTAGGTATCCCTAATTTAAAGTCCATCCACATTGTAAGTGTAAAGCATTACTTGTTCTCATTAAAGGACAATCTTCACTCTGCGACATCTACCAATGATTCAATAGAACATTTCTAATAGTTTACTCGTACTATTTTTAAACTGGGATGCTGCTGACCTCATCGCTACTCGTATCTACTTCAAACTAAAATATTTCCTCTCGATTTGACTTGATATATTTTTTATCACATTTCGTAGATTGTCACATTTCAAATAGCCGTAGACCACAGAGGAAAGGTCTTCAAAATTAGATTGTCTCGATTCGAAAATTCCTCAGGCGAAATCATTTCTATGTTTGGTGTCAACTTGATTTGCGATTATCTAGATTAACAGACCCCAACGAAATAGCGTCGTCGAGTCATTTTTCATTAACGTGCAACATATGTCCGCGTCCATCCGCTTGTCAAGCTGACCGTTTCGAATGCGAAAAAATTCCCTTCCAGGACCAGAAACAAAGGCCGATGAATCCCAGAGTCATCCGGGCACACACAACTCGATAAATCATTGTAGTTGGACTCTCACTGTTGTGCCGAATCTTCTATTTCGATCTTAATGATGTCAGGTAGGGAATGATCCGCCCAGCTTCTGTGTCTTTTATGTGTGTATCTGCGAGGCGATCTTTACATCACAGGGAACCCGAAAGAAGGGGATATAATTCCACTTGATAGTCGACGTCGCCGACGATATACGGCTACACTCGACCGCCTCTCAAAACTACCAACTGACGCCACTTAAAGTGTTTGTTGTGATAAACCCAGGAAAGGATCATCAAAGAGCAGTCAGCTCCTGTGTTTGGGAAGATTCACCATATGTGACCTCAGACTGGGAGTTGAGTGCATCCTGGCTGACAATCTGTCAGTGTGAGAGAAATTTAATGTCGCGCTCGATCGGCATTAGAAGAACCAACTGAAGGAGCGTTAATTGCCCGCACAACCACTTTGAGGTCGTTCCACATCGGGGAGTTGCGATGTCTAGGTCCGGAAATGACGTAGCCAAAAAGTGGATCTACTTAACTTTTTTTTTTCTTTCCATGGATTTTGTGTTCCATTGTCTCGGTGCACACACATCGGGGTAATAATTGCCGCACTCCTTATGAATGAGGCTCGGAAATTGGTTCACATGGTTGCAACAATTATAATCGCATTAGGTGATGGTTTGGTGGGTGAATCGCCGACTGGTGATCAAGATCAAGATCCATGTGATGACATCGTCAGTTGTTGGTGTTGTTGGATCCGTCCGGTTTGTGAGAATAGGCTGATTCGCGCACATTAACACCTTTCACATACGAGTACCCAACGAATCATTTAATGGTGCTGCATGAGTTGATTGCATTTGATAATCATCGGCGATGTCAGTGATGATCGTTCAGTTTTTTCCATTTCCTTGAAGTTGGCTAATGTTTCGGGCTCTTATTGCCATCAACCGAGCAAGTTTGTTATGTTTGTTTTGCCTTTCACTTTAAGAGATGGTCATTTAATTATAATCATTCAAGAGTGCTAGCTAGATGCTTTTATGAGAGATAGTGCAGTAGGTATCTGTTGGAACTACCTATATTATGTGCACTTGTTGCACTAAATTATATTGTTGTGTTGTTTGCTTTCAAGAATGACCATTTAAGTTGAACAATCTACGGACAGAATTTCTTCCTGGATATGCGGAATTAAATCGTTTGTTTGTCAGGTCATTGCATTTATTGGTTCACTAATCATATACAGTGACTTGTTCTTTTAAGTGTTGGACGGTCAATTAAACAGGTATGTAGGTACGAGTATCTATTGCCATAGATTCGTGTTACAATTGTATCTATGATTAGGGGTGTTGAATTTAATTGGTCCGAATTGTTGAATTTTATCTACAGAGCGATTAAGTTTTACTCATTTAATGTTGCAAGCCATTCTTCCTTTACAATTTAGTCCCAGATATGCTTCCGTATCTGCAGGTTTATCAACCAGTTCGTGATGAAGTACTTGCTTTATCTCCTATTGGTGTTCACCAGGCAACTATGCCTATAAGTGTAGGCTTAAATTGCAAGTGCAGGTTGTCTACGGCCTCAATTCTAGAGTAGGTAACGTGGACCAGCAACCGGCGTTACCGAAAGTTGCCCGCTATAGAGACAGACATTACTCCTCGGATAAGGAATGATCACATGTTGATGACCGGGATGAAGATAGGAATCTGGAATGTGAAGGAAGGACCTCCCAATGGAAAAAAATGCATGCGGTATAGACTGGACATTTTGCGGGTAAGTGTTATAAGATGATTAGAAGCGGGAGAGTCCCCAACGCGTAACACTGTACTACTCTATTCCGAAAGAGCATCCGAAAGTCCGCGGAAATATGGATTAGGACCGCTGCTAACACCAGTAACACACAAGGGCCTAATTTCGTTGCAGCCTTATGGTGATAGAATTATGAAGCCAATCAGCAGCTCACATCCAATGAAAGAATTGTCGGTCGATCGCAGGGGAGACATATGGTGTGACTTTCCGAGAATACTTGGAGACGGATCGTCGAACGAAAACAGTTGAAAGCTCACATTGCAGCTGCTCTAGCAGCAAGGAAGAGTTCAAGAGATGGAAGGGCATTTTGCTACGATTATGCTCCCAAATCAGACTAAGGTGTCCGAGGTAAGAAGTGCGCGAATACTTAGCACGACACCCAGTAAGAATGAGATCACTACTGCGATCAAATCACTGAAAAGCAACAAGGCCCTAGGACTTGACGGTATTCCCGCAGTGCTCTTACGAGCTCATCGTCTGAGCTCCCACTTATAGGGACTGATCGTCAAGCTTGCTAAGATAGGACATTTTTTGCAGTACGAAAATTGGAGGGGTAAGCAGGTTTCTGATCCGGATTCTCCTATGTCCACCACCCTGCGGATCATTATCGAGCAGTGCGTTAAACATAGATCGCAACTTTACCTGCTGTTCATCGATTTTGAGAAGACGTTCGATAGTGTCAACAGGGAGTTTATTTGGAGTGCCTATTATCAAAGTATGATGGGTCCAAATGCCACGATCTGCGCAGAGGAAGGTTGTCTGAGCAATTCAAGATCCAAAGTGGGGTAAGAAAGGCTGTATTCTTTCATTAATGGCAGAATACCTAGTGGTCCGAGGAGAACATGGCGCAGAACAGTCTAAAAGGAGGCACTGCAGTTGGAGAAAAGCTGGGGAGAGTTCAGACGCATTGCCAGCAACTGTACACGATGGTAAGTATGCATAGTGGAGGCCTTAGGAGCCGCAAGGCGATACAGGACATAAATAAAAAATAAAAATAATAAAACCAAACCCTCGAAGTAAGTTGCTGACATTTATTGGTGAAGTTTTTTGTGTAATAAATGCAAGTACTCGTATCCAGCGCTATGGATGGTTAAATGGCGCAACGCAGGTAAGTATCAGCTACGAATAGGATTTGAAATACTTCCTCTTTCACTGCACAGTAAAAATGAGGTCTGGGGATCAGAACGTGATCAATCAAATCCTTGGAATCATCCTCAACAAATTCTATAACAGCTCTAGACTGCCGTTCGTCTCTTATAGAGGTGGCGGAGCAGTTTAATATTCACTTTATTTGGGTCATAGGGATATTCCAAGGAATTATAAGACTGACGAACTTGCCAGACATGGAACCCAAATACCCATCCTTCCAGGCAAAAGTTCACTGGGTATGCCGATAGCTACATGCAAACTTAAATTAAAGTTGGATGCTATTGAAAAGACAAATTCCAGGTGGACAAGGTGTACAACTTGTCAGATTTGGCTGGATCTGAAACGGTCTAAGAATTTGATTCCTCTCAATTGAATGCATATCAGCGCTGTTATAAGTGTCATTACTTGACACTGACTAATAGGCAAGCATGCAACAAGGCTTCTTCTCAAACTATTTCTGCAGAAGCTGCATGGACGAGGTGGAGGAGGAGGCTATTCTTCACCTTCTTTGTAACTGCCCAGCTCTCTCCCAAAGAAGGTAACTCCACTTAGGAGCTTTCTGTTTCAACGACTTCAATGATCTGAATAAAATAGACGTTAAGGACCTTCTACGCTTCATCAGAAGTTCCAAATGGTTCAACGAATAGGCTAGAGGCCGCTACTCAAACCCATGTGGTAACAATGGACCTATTACTGGTCTAAGTGTGTTGGCTTTCTTAGCTGACAGCCACCTAAACCTAACCTAACCTACCTTACAGTCTTATTCTATTTCTAATCCCAGGACTGATATTTTAGACATGAAGCTGACATTAGAATGGGACAAGGCCAGGTCCTTATCGTATCTTAGTCTTCGCATTGCAGATAAACACCCCAGTTTAAGCACTCTGGTATGACAGTAAACATTGCACATAAAGAAGCACTGAAGTGATGTAAAGAGTTTACTTGTAACCGGAGCAGGTTTGCGTTGCATTCGCCCATGGAATGGGTAGGAGTGAGCTGAGTTTTAGTACAAATTAGGGCAGTCAGCGTAGTATGCGTCGGGATAAAACAAATTTTATAAATGTACTTTCGGAAGAAGCTAGCAACAGAATCGTGGAAGCGTTAGCAACAGAATCGTAGACAGCATCACAAAATAGCTGGCGGGAGGTCACAGCCGGTATTTCGATAATTCGCTGCTAATTTTGGAATACAATCGGCTAATGAGATGGAAGAAGCATTATTCTACTGCGGATACAGATAGTCGAGCTATCCGATGCCCAAAAATTCTTGAATTCCCATCGCACCTTTCAGCTTGACATTGTATCCCCGCAGTTCTACAAAGGTTCGTCAACAATATCAGCTGGCTCATAGAAAAGGAGACTACGTCAGTAAAGCTAAATGCTTATCAATATCCGACGAGCACCAAAAATATATATTATCCCTCTGAATCTCTGTCGCAATATCTAGGTGGCCAACAAGTGGGACTATAATTATCATAAGCACTCTAAGTTCAGACATCCATTCCATCTTGATCGGAAATTTAGGAGAAAGTTGACAAAATCCGACTACGGTTCGTATTTTGCGAACCGATTTCAGCGTATTCAGTCTTCAAAAACTATCAATATCGTCGAGCTTGACATTATTGTGTCCGCTGTCAAAAAGGCAGCCGTTAAGCACTAAGAAGTTGATATCTCGAGCTATGAGTACCTCAGTCTTTTAAAAATACTAAAATTATCATTAAAATTGATTGGTTGTAGGGAAGTACCCACTTATTAGAATTGCAATATTTAATTACATAGAAATCAGATAGGCACTGTGTCAGAGTTAATTTGCCATCAAATAGGTCCTTAATTACACACTTGTGTTAAATATATACGTACTCCTCTTGCTCTTAGCACCAGTATGTATTTTTTTGTAATTGGTACGCGCCAAAGGGGATATGAATACCCTTACGAGTAAACTATTTCAGGGCACGGACGTTTGGTAGAAAGTGGGAGAGAAAGAAAGATTACTTACTTGCTTATGTCATGTACCCCCTTGTGGGTCCTAGGGCCTCTACAATGCCTACGCGCTATCGTGTGCGATTTCTGGAAATGTGCCTCAGCTCTCCCTAACTCTTTCCCAGTTGCCGTGCTTCCTTCTCAACTGTTCTGCCCCACGTACTCCAAGGACCGCCGCGTATCCTGCCATCCTGGGTAAGCGGGTTCCATTACATCGCTTGGTTAGCTATGGACCTGTCACCCTTTCGGAGAGAGAGTTACCACTTTCGACGTCGTATGGTTGTGCCTATAGGTTCATGGCCCGTTTTCTGATAAAGCTGTTCGTTAGAGATACGATTTGGCCAGAATATCCTTAAGATATAGCGTAGACACCTATTGACAAATGTTTGCAGCTTCCTCGTGATAGTGACGGTCACTCTCCAGGTACCACATCCATATAGCAGCACGGATTCAACGTTGGAACTTAACAGTCGTAGCTTGGTGTTTAAGCTAATTGCATTACTTTGCCAAACTATGGATAGCATCCCAAACGCAGATTTTGCTTTACCTATTCGGCTGGCTATATCCAGTTCGGTTCCGCCAAAGAAAGATTGGTGTCGTGGGTTTGAAACTGAGGTGGTATTAAGTTTCAGTATACTCCAAGGGTGGTGTCCAGATAACTGGCGTTTTGTTGATATTTTCTTTGCTTATGATTCACAGTATTTTTTTTTTTCAGTCGTCCTGATGTCATCATCACGGTCACGTTGCATTTTCAGCCATATGACCACTCCACTGCCAGTGTTATGCCTTCGCAGTGGAGTTGACATGAAGTACTTCGCAATTGATTGACTGTTTTATTTATTTCATTTGAAATAAATAGATGATTCTTGACATCAGGATTTGAACCGTGAACCTGCAGCGTGACAAGCGATGATGTTACTACTACACCACGGCCACCCTTTTCAAAATCCTTCGAGCCCAGAGGCGACGTAATTGAAGATGTTTTATCGTTACACTTGAATTGAATTTTATGGAGTAATTCAATTTTTATGATATACGATTGCCAATGAGAACAACAAGGTTTTCGCCTTCCAACAGCCACAACTTAACAAAATAATTAGTTTCTTTTAGTATCTCAAAAGTCATTAGCCGCGCCTACCAAATGCACCTAGGCTATGAAATTGTTTCACTCGAATCCAAACGTGCGAAGGCACACTCATCCTTGTCGTCCTCTGTTTAAGTTTCAATTTTTCTCAGAAAACACTTGAAACTGAATCACATCTGACAATCATTCCGCCTGCGATAAAGAAGCAATAAAATTGATAGATGGGGAGAGATGTTCGATTTCAGTCGGCAGATACTCTAGTGCAGCGCGCAGTAGGAACAACTTTTTTAATTCATTTCACAGCAAACGTCTTAAACTGAATCGTAAACGTCAAACTATTAAGTAAGAAACTTTAAAAAAGGAAACCGATATACATTTAGCGGTATAAAAATAAAAACTGACAACACCAACCAATAATGGGGTAGAAAGAGAGACAGTGAAGGATAAAAATGTTCAGCTGGTGAAAGAAATTAATGCCCCCAAAGGGGTGCGAACCAATTTACTGGCAGCGCACCGATTTTAATGTCGCGACCTACGTTCACATGCCACATCTTACTATGAGTTGGGAAATTTTACGAGTTCAGACCGTACGTACGAATGGGGAAATTTTATTGACTCCTTTAGAATCGAATTAAAAACTGAAATGGCTTCATTAAGCAGCCATCATGCATTGTCAAGCTGTAGATACTTCCATGGGTAATTGAAAAAGTGCCCCAGAACTGAAGGTAATAGCCGAAGGAAGTAGAGAAGAAAAGTTACGCCCCTTGAACTTTGCAAATAAGGCCATACTTTGGAATGTAACGTATCGCGTTGAATCGTGTGCGCCAGGAGCGCCTGGAACAATGGTCTTCCAGATTTTGACCCTAAAACTTATGAAATTATAGATTTTATTGACTTGCAATGCCCAGAGAATTGGGAAAGAATGTCTACTCTAAAATTGCAATGCTCGTCGAATTCGTTTGTAGAAAGCTCTAGGCTAGTTGTAGGACATATGAGTTTGCAGATAGTTTCAAGCATAATTGACGTCAAAGTTGTGTTAAAGGCATTGGAGGCCAAATCTCGCAAACATTGCTGTCGGGATATGGTAGGAAGGTAATCAGATAAATAATGTTTGACGAAACTGCTAGCAAAAGTAATGTCCTGAGGGTGTTCATAAAATTCTGTGAGACTGTGGTGAGTCCTTTCCAAAACTTAGGTTAGGTTAGGTTTGATGGGTTGACGTAGAGTGTGAAACAAATTACGCCACACTTAGATCAGTATAGATCCATTGTGATGCCCAAGGAGTGAAGCTTCCCCACTCGTGAACTCTATGGGTTCTTAAACCAATCCGATGCATTTATAAATTTGGTAATCTTATTTACCGATACATTTGAAAGTTCTTCTAAGTCTTGGGAGAAATATTTCCCTAGTATTCTGAATCTAAGGTGGTAGAGTCCTGGACAATGACACAGTAAGTGAGGTGTATCCTCGTGTACGTCCTCATTGCCACAGCCTCTACATATATCTTCTTCGCTAATTCCCAATTTTTTTGTGTGATAACGTAAAAAGTTGTGTCCAGTTATCATCCCCACTAAACCAGATAAGATATATCTGTTGAAGTCTAGGATTTGCTCTGTACGATTTTTATCGTAGAGCGGCCAGAGTTTTCTTGTAATTATACAGGATTCTAATGATCTCCATCTACTATTTGCTATGGCAATCATTTTATTTCTAACTTCTAGGTTCAGGTTGCAGGGTGGTGTCTTAACTGACGGGTCAGCTCGTTCAGGATTTAGAGCTGAACCCTCCCTTGCCAGCTCGTCAGCCTTCTTATTTCCTGAAACGCCATTATGTCCAGGTACCCAGCAGAGCTTTACATTGTGTTGTGTACCAAGAACCCGCAGCTCTTCGCGACAGCAGCGCACAAGCTTCGATTTTATTTGCGTGGCGGAAATCGCTTTTATCGCTGCCTGGCTGTCAATGAAAAATGTAATATCATCTGGTGGTATAGCTTTCATTGCAGCGTCCCGGGCAGCAGTTGCCACCGCCAAGACCTCCGCTTGAAAAGCACTGCTATAGTCTGGAAGCCGAATTGACTTGTTCAAATTGAGTTTTTCAGAAAAAATCCCTGCACCTAATCCCACGTCCATGTTGGATCCATCTGTGTAGATGGAGATGGAGTTGTCATTTAGCGGGATATTAGTTTCCCATTCCTTTCGACTCGGAAATGAACTAGAAAACGGTTTATGAAAGTCTAAATAGGGCACCATCCATGTATTTGCGTAAAATCTGCGCATACCCTGTCAGGCTTGACCTCCAACCTTCAGATTGGCTTAATCTTAGAGCACTTCTAGCTGCAGATTCCTGCACAAATAGGTCTAAAGGTAATAGATTGAGTATGGTCTCTAATCCTGCATTTGGTGTGGTTCTCATAGCTCCTGTGACACCAATGTACGCCATTCTTTGTACTCTGGTTAGTATCTTGAGGTTTGTGCCCTTACTTGCGGCTGGCCAGCATACTAGGCTGCCATATGTCAGTATAGGTCTCACAACTGCTGTGTAGAGCTAGAAAATGACTTTTGGTTTGGGCCCCCAAGTTTTTCCAGATATTCTGCTACAAGTATAGAGAGCTATCATAACTTTCCTTGCTCTCTCCCTTGTGTTTAGTCCCCAGTTTAGTTTCTGGACTAGTATTAACCCTAGATATTTAGGTCTATCAGAAATTTTAAGAGGAGTGCCTTCAATGGATGGAATTTTAAATTCCGGTATTTTCCTCTTGTTAGTAAATATTATCAGCTCCGTTTTTAGTGGATTTATTGCGAGTCCACTTCTTTTAGTCCAGTTGCTGACTATCGTAAGGGCGCCTTCCTTTTGGTCGCTTAGGGTTGGAAGGAATTTACCCATGGCCAGTAACGCCATATCGTCTGCGTACGCTACGGTCTTAACCCAACTGAATCTAAGTTTTATTAGTACTTCATTTAGCACAATAAACCAGAGTAGAGGAGAGAGAACAGCTGATACTCTTAGTCTCGCATTACCTAGTTCTGAGTTTATGTACCTATTTCTTAGCATGGAAACTATCCATCTGATTAGAGTGTCGTCAATATTCAGGTTTTTTAAGGCACCTTCGACTGAATCTGCCGTGACATTATTAAAGGCACCTTCAATGTCTAAGAACGCAGCCAGGGTGTACTCTTTATCATTCAATGATTTTTCAATCGTACTGACAACACTATGAAGTGCAGTTTCAACACTTTTACCTTTCGTATAAGCATGCTGTGCCAGAGATATGATACTGGGGTTCAGCCTGCTGCGAATGTGTATGTCAATAAGTCTTTCAAAGGTTTTCAGAATAAAGGATGTCAAGCTTATTGGTCTAAAGTCACCAGCGCAGGTATGACTAGCTTTACCTGCTTTGGGGATGAAAACAACCTTAACTTCCCGCCACTCCTTTGGTACATGACCCCATTCAATGCTACCAAGGAACAGTCTCTTTAGAAACGGCGTTATGTCTTTTTTGGCTGTTTGTAGCATCATCGGGAAAATTCCGTCCGTGCCTGGGGATTTGTACAGTAAGAAGGAGCATATTGCCCACTCAATTTTTTCTTCCGTAACTAATTCAGACGGCGCTAATTCGTGTCTACTACTGCTGCTGCCAGGGATGTCATCTCTAACTACTATACATCCTGGAGTTGGCTAATGCTAAGTGTGTTAGTGAGTCCGAACGAATTTTAATCCTAACTTGGAAAGATTTACATGGCAACACATGTGTATTTCCTGACATTATCTGTGAGGAGTAGTCGTTTCAAGTTCTTTAAATCCAGCTGGCATCTTTCCTCTGATTATAGTAACCTTCATTCTTCCAAAAACTCTAGGAATCTTTCATGAATCTTTCTATCAAAACACTATCTTCCACTCTAACCAATGAAAATATTATAAAAGTGTAAGGACTTCTTGACATCTCTGGAGTTTTTAACAAAATTAATATAGATTAGCAGAGCATCCCAATCCATATCCTGTCTACTATGCACTAGTTTCGAACGTACTTCTCTTAGTAATAGAATATCCGGGGTGAAAAGCTTTAACAACCAGACGAAATGTTTATTACAGTATTAAGCAAGTATCTGCATACCTTTGCAGACTTATTACCATTTGGCTCTAACAATATAGTCTCGTCGACCGAAAACTGTATTCCGAATTTCAACCCGACCAAGATGGAACCACACAATCTAAAAGCTTCAAGAAAAAATCTAATACAATTGTCTTGAGAACCTCTTTCTAAAACAAACGATGCAATAAATAGTGCCGCAAACTTTCCCCATGATCTGACCTCTCCTTCAATCCTCCGAAACTTTTTAGTGTGTTCTGGGCTGAAATTCCCAATATTTGACAAGCTGCCATCAATGCTTGAATTCCTAGTCGAATTTTCTACAGGACAAAGGATGGTAGTGTGAAGTACGCGTATCTAACATTTCAACATCCTTAAGTTCGTCGCACAATTATATCTGGTCGAAAGCACATATGTTTATGAACATCTAATGATATCCGCTGAAGCATGAACTTTATCAAAGTCTCACTCATTGAACTAGCTTTAAGGAATACGCTATGCAAGCGGCATCGACCTGGTACAGAAGGTATGCAGATGAAGAGCGACGCTTCGGCTAAAAGTCTTCGAATCTATAACAAAGAGACAGCGCTGAGGAGTTAATTTTTTTTTTGTCGGGGTAGGAAACATTTCACAGGAGCACTCAGACTCGACCCATTTTACTACCAGAAAGCAACCCCGTGTTAACGAAACATTCTTGTCTTTAGCACTCACCACATCGGCTCTAAGGATTTGCCACCTGATACGAGAATAGGCAGAACAATCGCAGAGGAAGTGTTCCACAGTATCGTCGTTCACTTCACAGGCCTCTCAGATGGTGGTGTTGCTAAGATGCTTGGCAAAAGCGAAATTGCCCGAAAGAACGCTAGTAAGTTGTCTGGAGTCTTTTCTACTGAGGAACAGTAGGAATGCCGCGGATTTCCTACAGAAGAGCATTTATTTAGTCTGTTTACATCCTGCAGAGTCATGCCATCCACAATTATGCATTAACCGATTATGCATTAACCTTGTCTAGCAAGTTCATCGCATATCTCATTTTCAGTGAGCCCATTGTAACAGCGAGGTCTTTTATTCTCAAACTATTTTGGAAGGGCTGAACAAGGCTTTAAGCGTAGGCTGGCTATTGCTACAGATGCAGATACTCTGTTCTCTCCACCCATTCCTTAAAATACAATTCAAAGCCATTAGGATTCCGTAAGTCTTCGCTTGAAGGACAGGTGCATGTTTACCTAACGAAAAGTAAAGCCTAATGTTGTCGTCGCCCTCGAAGATTATTGTTTTTAGTGCCAATTATAAAAATTCGACTATAATTCCTTCCTGGCTCAGATTCCGGCCAAATCTAGTCCTGAGTGCGAGGAAAGTCGACTTTAAATTTGGCGTTCTGATATCATTGCATCAGGAAAGATAAATGTAGCGCAAGGTCATCAAAATTTCAGTTTACGGCATCAAAACTCCAGTTTACATCGTTTAAGGCGGAAGATTGCTTGTATTGTGCTGCCCGTGATATAAATATCAAGAGTATGGGGAGGTTCAACGATGCATCTGGACAAGGCGTGCTAAAGAAAACCCCCGTGCAGCCGAGACGAACTATTCTTTTTGGTTTAGTGAGAGAACCAATGGTAAGAAAGGTCCTATCATTGCCGTGTAGATGCAGAAGACCATTTTTTGGTGATAAGCCCTATGTTTTTCCGAAAGCATCCTTACACTTTCACAAAATTGAAAGCGTCTTTGCTGTCTTCGACTTAACATGTTTTGACCAAAGAATTTTACAATCCACGATGACTCCTAAATACTTAGCTTCAGACCAATCAACTTGCTATTTCTTGTAAAGAAAACAACCTCAGTTTTGAGAGGATTAACTGAAAGCCCATTCCAAGTGCACCATGCATCAATCACATATAGGGCCATTTGCAACTTACGGCAGAAAGTCTCTAGGGATTTTTTAAATTCCCAAATCTCGGAGCAGTCTGACTCAATTTTCGGTCCATTGAACTTGGATTTTACTCGTTTCTCTTTTACGCTCGGGTGGCTCGAACGTGCACAGTTCGGGTCACAAGCGAATACACTAGGGCCACCTCTAAGTCTCTAAGTATCATCCGACAGAACAACATCATCCGCGTATGCCTGAGCGTAGACGCTAGAGCTGTTGAGAGTGTTTAGCAGAGAGTTGACCACCATGCACCATAACAGTGGAAAAAGAAAGCAACCTTGAGGGCAGCCCCTGCTAACCCCTGCCATGAGATATCGGCGACAATCCGCATCCACAACCAAAGTTCTATTGATTAGCGTTGCTTTAATCCACGACATCTACGTCGTGTTGTCTGGCATAATCGCACGTAAATACTGTCAAAAGTCGTATTTTCAAAAGCACCTTCAAAACCCATCGCGTACTCATTCCTATCAAGAGCGCATTCAATTCTGCCAACGTTGATGCGCATTTTGCATCTCAAAGCAACTTTGAGTACGTGCAGTTCGAGTCAGGCTTATTGGTTTCCGATTTTAGGTATAAAAGCCCCTTTACCTGTTCACCAGGCACTGGAAAGTCTCTTCATAGTTAGCGGCAACTGGCTTATATATATGTACCTTGTTGTAGCTTGGAGGGGTATATTTAATCAGCACCAGGTGACTTGAAGCCATCAAAAGACGCTACAGCGTATCTTATAGCCTCGTCCGTCTCCACCAACGATGCAACATACCAACTGTACCGAGTTGTTCAGCTTTGATTATTCTCAGCCTCGGTGATCGGGTCGGGTTGACCCAGTTGTAATCTGGTTACCTGAGAAATAAGTCTAAAAGTTTCCGGTTGGGCTGATTAGACCTTCTTGAGAACTTTAACCAACGTACTGGTTCCACTCAGTGTATCGATCTTTTCGCAAAATTTCTATAGGAAGCACTTTTCGAGACTCGAATTAGCCTCTTACATTTCATTTGCTTTGATTTAGTCTTTAAAGACTTATTTAAGAATTTTCAGCGCTCCACCAGGAAACTGTCGATCAGCAGGAGTTTTCTCCTACTAGTCACGTCAGTTGAAAACATCTTTTAAGGGCGCCATTCAGATTTTGAACAGCATCCTCTACCTTTTGCCTTGTTCTGTTTTTTGGGTGAAGTTTTGATAGATTCATCTAGGTCCTCCCTAAAACATGTCCAGGTTGTTTTCCTTGGCTTCACAGTTGATTTGGACTTTTAGACTCGATGTATCTATGGTCACATCAATCTCAACAAACATTCGTTCAGACCCGGGCTAGCTGTTACAAGAATCTGTGCCAACTGTGAGGAGGAGGAGGAAGATATAGAAGGCTTCCTCTGCCACTGTCCTGCAACAGCTAGGTTAAGACTGAAGATTTTTGAGTACCGGATATAACACACCACAGTAGGAAAGGAATCGGTGACATATTGGAGTTCGCTAGATGAACTGGATCACTATACGACATAGTTTCCCGTTGATACTCCCCGTGATCTCAATACGATATGATACATGGTGTTCCTCAATGCATAATTCCCAAAGCACAGTACTATTCCTTACAGTTCGATAGACGAGGGGAACACAACGGGCCCAATGGAGGCATAAGCACACCCTCTTAAACCAACCAACCAACCATCTATGGTTTCAGACAGACACTTCCGACGGAACCCTTCAGTTAGTAATTTACTTGAAGTACCTTTAAGACAGGGTCAAATCTCCCTGCCGTAACAAAAGTTGCCTGGGAGCCAATATTGTTTATTGTTATGCCAGCAAATGGGTCCTTGTGTTTCATCTTCCTGACGTCACAATACTCGTACTCTATGAGTTCAGTCACAGGCCTTTGGTGGTGGAGGCGTTACTGAATCATATGCGAAGTAAGCCGACCCAACGATGAAGGTTTTCCACTCTCCATTCGATTCGTAGTTTATAGCTGCAGCAATCAAATTTTGGCTACAGAATTGTCCAACCTTAGTTACTGAGCGGAAATTTGGCACAAAAAGACAAGGAAGACCACACATTATCACGAGAAAAAGAACCTCGACTAACTTTGCTTACACAATTTGATGCAGCTAGTTTTTTTTTTGTTAGATTTACGCTGGGAGGTGGTAATCTTCAAAAGACGAAACTGAGCGTCTTCTTCCCTTATCCCTACGGTACTGCCTTCTTGGCATTTCATCGTAGGGAGGGGTATCTTACATAGTTGTCATCTGGATTCGTATTAATCCCTTTGACTCTTTTCTCTCACGTTCCAGCATTCTAATTGGCTCAGAATGATGATTACGCGTTCGTGTGCCATTGTGGCCGCTCTAGTCTCCTTAGCTCTTGGCATACATTCTTGGCATAAGAGCTCACTGCGTTCCACTTGTTTTCAGATTCTAGCATGTGATTAACTAAATTCTCTGGAGTTGGTGTTTCTCCCAGTGCTGCTTGTAGTGCTTCTCTGTGTAGAAGGAAACGTGGGCAGTAAAAGAATACATGCTCCACGTTTTCGGGAGTATCACTGCACCATGGACAAGCGGGGGAGTCATCGTTCCTATACTGATATAGATATGACCGGATACAACCATGTCCCGTCAGCAGTTGTGTTAAATAGAAGTTAACTTCACCATGTCTGCGGTTTATCCAAGTTTCTAAGGTCGGGATAAGGCGGTAAGTCTGCCACTCTATCAAACTTGTGCTTCTTCCTATAGTGTCCGGTTCCCCGTGAGTTAGTCGCCCCTCATGTCTACACTCTGCAGTTCTTCCGCCAATATATCAATTGGGAACATTCGTGCAATAACGCAGGCTGCGTGGTCCGAGGTTGTGTGAGAAGCGCTACTCACTCTTAGTGCACATAGTCGGTTTACTGCTATGATTCTTCTTTTGTATGAAGTCACATTCATAGCTACGGCCCAAACTGGTGATCCGTATGAGTCTACGGATATGACTACTTTAACTAGGAGTAGCCTTCGGCTGTATCTTGGCCCTCCTATATTCGGCATAATCCGCGCAATGGCGGCACCCACATGTGAGGATTTGTTGCTTACGTACTCCAGATGGTTTTTAAAAGTAAGTTTTGAGTCAATCATAACGCCAAGATACTTGATAGCTGGTTTCGAAACTATCTCATACCCACCTACTGTGAGCGTGATAGTTTCCAGTTGCTTTCTACTGGTAATAAGTACCGCCTCTGTTTTGTGTTCTGCTAGCATGAGGCCGACGGATGTTTACCACCGTCGGATAGTTGATATAGTTTCGTTGCTAATTTGAACAACTTCTTCCAGTTGTTTTGCAGTTACAACTATAGCGATGTCGTCCGCAAATCCCACGATTTTTGCTTCGGCATGTATTTCAAGACGAAGGACTCCATCGTGCATGAGGTTCTATAATGTTGGTCCCAGGACCGACCTCTGAGGGACTCCTCCAGTGACTGCGTTTCACACTATCCTCTGTTTTATAGAGCAGCACTCTTTGCTGGAAATAGTTTTTTAAAATATCCCTGATGCTTGTTGGTATGCGCATACTTCGAAGAGCTTGAAAGATTTGTTTCCAGCTAGCTGTGTTGAACGCGTTCTTAACGTCAAGTGTTATGACGCAACAGTACTGTTTTGCGCCTCTTCTCCATCGTCTTCCTTCTATGGCCCTTTTCGCTGTGTACCTTAATAGCATCAACAGAAAACCGTACTGATGTGCTGATAGTCCACCTCCTTCTTCAATCGCAGCTTCCAACCTGTTACCCATGATTCGCTCCAACACTTTCCCTGCCGTGTCCAACATACAGAGCGGGCGGTAGGCTGATGGATCTCCTGCGGGTTTGCCTCCCTCGGGCAGTAGCACGAGTCTCTGCTTCTTCCATTGATCAGGAAAGACTCCCTCACTCAGACAGGATGCAGCTAATAAAGCGTCGTGCTGGGTAGAGAGGTAAGTCTCTGTTGCTGGAGTTCATCTCTTAAATAGACTACAATTCCTGATTGTGGCGTTCACAGTCTGGCTTTGTTTCTAATCCACAAGACACCACAATATGAGTAGTTCTGCCAAAACTAAGAAAACTACTCGTATACAAACAACTTTACTAATCGAAAAAAAAACCCGTGATTATTGCCTTCAAAGGATTTTCCTTTACCACACCCACTTTACCTTTTGCAACAATTTAATCAATACACCCTTCCCTTACAGCCGACATGTGTGGCACATACTAATCACCCGTATTGACATCATGTTAAGGGTTAGTATCACGTCGTTGTAAAGTTCGCCGTGGAACTCAGATTTTAATCCGCTACCAACACACACTTCTCCTAATCCCATATTAGACGTGGCTGTCCTCCTCTTCTTTTCATCTTTCGTATTCGTACTACCTGGGGGCATGACCGCCGACTTAACCATGAAATTGGATTTCATTTCCAACTCTTTGCAGTGTTTCTGCGAATTGATGTAATTCCCGAAACGTCTGCTGTCAGAAGACATCAGGAACCATGCATGTCAGACAGGCAGGTAGGCTAGACGACCTTTACCTTGATCTCTTAAATTGGCAGCAATGCAGGATGCATGGATTAGAAGAGGGATTCTACCTGCGAAAATTCCTAGTCAGCACTCTGACTACAATGACAAATCGAGGGGCTGGCGAATTTTGGCAGTGCCATCAAGGTTCAACGATAATAATCGTCGTCGGTCGTCGGAATGAATGTGCTCCCTTCTATCCGATGCTGCCGCGTGTCCTGTCAACCGAATCGACCCAATAAATTTGTATTTCCTTTGCGAATGTGTTTTGTGTACATTTGACAAGAGTTTCTGTGTTTATTTATGATCTTCCAGGGTAAAACATTATCCTGTCTTTGGTGGTCGATTGCTCGCTCGTGATAAAGTTGATTTGTTAGGGCGCAAGGGTTTCAATTTCAACGACGCTGTTTATTTTGAAGAATTCATCCATTCGTCTTGGCTGCTTATAGAGCCGCAAGCTTTTAAGTAACACCAGGAGCTTTGACCGCGTGAAAATCATTAGCGCGGCCAGAGATTCTCGTCGGGGGAGAACAATCATCGTTACTCCCTTGAGTGCGCACGTTAATTTTTTGGGAACTTCTTGAGAATTTGGCTTCCAGACGTTTAAAAATTACTTGTACCTCATGCGTCATGGACAATTAACGTCCGGACACTCCCACTCGTTTTCCCGAATCTATGTGACAGAAGCCGTCCGCAATTAATTAGATTGTTATATTGCCTAGGGTACGTCAAAGTTTTACGACACAATTCATTGAGTTTATTGAGCGTGATCTATCGCGCGGTTTCGGGTCACCACCTGGAACATACCACAACAACCAGTGGTACCTGGTTGGTTTCATTTCCGGTTGTTCTGATGTATCTTAATCGACTTCCTTCCTTACTCACGAATTCTTACAACATCAATCCATCGTAATCCGCATCATTATAGCATAAAGATATCCTAGTGTCTATTGTGTGCATCTTCTACTATCAGTGTGAAGGACAATCAAGTTGCACAAACTGAAGGTTTACCTTCGTGCTTCTTTGCTTCCCACACTCCTTCGAAGTCATATCTTAGGATCAATCTGTCTGCAGTGTTGCACTTAGGAAGATGAATTTGGCAGCAGCGATTTTTCTCTATCTCACTTCAACTCTCCGGTAATCCGTTCAAGGACTTTTACGTAAACTGTTACATGGTTTCTGTGATGAGAGTGCATTTTATTTTTCTAAGATAGATACGGAGATACGAAGAATGAATCTTAGAGCCACCTGTGTGAGTTTTGTGTTGAGGGTAGATTGTAATTTCAAAAAAAAAATTGATGGAATCAGATGTTTGACGAGTTCGAGTTGGCATTAGGCAAAGTAAACACAATTGAATGTGATGATGTCTTGCAAGATAAACGAAATTAGAGGAAATTATGTTTTTTTTTTTTCGAAAATGGATAGAACAGCTGTTAGACGTTATGAACTTGTCTTGCAGTTGAAAGTATCATTCATATCATAGATAACAGATATTGGCAATGTTTTTAGTCCGCTTTAAAATCATCCATTAGGTACATATGTCCCGCGGTGAGATAATCCATTTTCTCGCATCTGTAGGTTAGGTTTGGGTGGAAAATATACTTCGACGGGTGCTTACACGGGGGCATATTGGTCCATTGTGATTCCCCTTGAGTAGTGGGACCATCTAACACAGTTCTTGCTTGAACTAACGCATTAAGTCCATCAGCGAACCTTGTTCAAGCTCACCCAGTTCTCCAAAGAGTCTTTTTCTCATATGGAGGAGGCGACGGTTTTGAAGATTTCTGCAGTCGCAGAGCAATTGTTGGATGGTTTCTATTTCTTCCTCATCTTGCAGTAGTCTGGGAAGTTTATGCCTGGTCTATGGGCTATAGCGCCGATCACGCAATGCCCTGTCAGTCCTCCTATCAAAATGCGGATTTCCTGTTTCCCCATAGAGAATAAGCTTTTGGTTCTTCCTTCATTCAATTGTGCCCATAGCCTGAGGGATATAACACAATAACCTCTTGATATCCAAGCGGTGTTTGTTGGTTCCTTGCTCCTAAGAACCAGTAGAGATATCTATTTGTATGTGAATATGTTCTGTGCCCAGTTCTGATCCTTTCCTGGCCAGTTAATCCGGTATCTAGTTCAATTCTATAACACTATGTCCGGGAACCAGCAGATATTGACCACGTGGATATTGTTTAGTTTGTTCAGGTTTCGACAACATTTAAATGCTGTCCTAGATTTTATGGTCTTGCTGTCCAGTGACTTGATAGCTGTCTGAATGTCCACAAAGATTGTTATACGAGATGGATTTCTCTTGTGAAGTATTTTCAGCGCTTCCCTTTCAATGGCGAAGATGATTCGTCAATACTCCTTCTCCGGTTCCTATTTCCATTTTAGACACGTCAGTGAAGAACTGGATGCCTTGCTCATTTATTAATGTATTGGATTTCCATTCTTGTCTTTTGGGAATAAGGATGAAGTTTTTCTTATTGAAGTCTTGATATGGAATAACGTGCTCTGAGTACTTGTTGGGGTCAACAATATCATACTTTTAGAGTTTGGATGCGTGGCCGTAAGAATCTTGTTTCCAAAGGCCGGATTCTTTAAGCCGTGCAGCGCTTTTCGCATCTGTAAGAGCAGCGGTTAAAATATTAGTCACCAGGTCCAGCAGAAATGCTCGAAATACACAATCTGCCCACGTGGGGAAATTTCGGGCTCATCAAATGGTAACAGCAAAGTTGAACTCTGACTCCATTGGACTCCTGACACTAGGTGGTTGGCAATTAATTTTATCGCTTGATTTTCGATAATGAGCTCCTCAACAAGATCTACGTCACAGCCGAACAATGCCCGAGATATGACGTTAACAAATACAGAAACAAACACAATTTACAATCCGCCGCCCTAAGGAAACAGACTCAAACTACGAGATGCCCTCAGTACTAGGTTGGCACATTCGAACATTATTAAGCGAAACTGGCAGCCACAGAAGAGATTCCTCCAGAGTACTGAATAAACCAACTTTTAAAAGTGAAAACCTCAAGAGATATCGAGAGAATGGAGGATTGTCATAGCTGGGTATGAGTCTGGTATTTGTGTAGAAGATTGAAGATGGCAACCCAAGATTTCGTTACTGAAACCAAAGCCCGTACAACCAGAGAAACGTACACGGGTTTGGTTTCGTTTCTGTGGACTTTTAAACATCGAAGGAAGCATAGGTAAACATCCCTGTCACCAATATTTGTCGCCAGCCGACAACATTGGAATTAAAGCAACTATTAGAAAGCTGAAAGAAAATATGCTTCCCAGTTATCTGGATGCTACTCTTGGAGTTTACAGAAACTTAATACCACCTGAGTTTCAAACCACTACACATCTCTCTCTGTCTATCTACATAACGCCCGTTCCCTATAATAGTATAAGGGAATTCATATCCCTTTTGGCGAGCGCAGATTATATTTAAATAAAAAAAACACAAATTGCAAGCCACTGTGCATGTCAGACAAAACTTAGAAGGACGCGTGATCCCACCCAGTCAAACCATACTCTTTAGCATGAACGGAGCTAAAACCGATGACGGACTACTAGGAGGGGTATTCTGAAATACCTGGGCTAAATAATAGCATTTCTTGTCGCCTCCCAGATAATGATAATCAACATAGCCCCATATTGGTTAAAGATAAATGCAAGGGTGGCCGTGGTGTAGTGGTAACATCATCGCTTGTTATGCTGTTGGTTCACGGTTCGAATCCTGAAGTCAAGAACCATCTATTTATTTCGCACGAAATAAATAAAAAAAGTCGATCATTTGCGAAAGCTAAGCCAGCTCTACTGTGAAGGCATAACACTGGCAGTGGGTGGTCATATGGCTAAAATGCAACTTGATCGTGATGATGACATCAGGAGGAAGGAAAAAAAATACTGTGAATCATAAGCAACGACAATAATAGCGAAAACAAACAAAATACTCCCCAGTTATCTGGACAGCCACCCTTGGAGTTTACAGAAACTTAATACCACCTGAGTTTCAAACCACACCACTCTGTCTTTCTCTGTCTCTTCCCCTTTCTACAAAAACGTACGTATTCTAAAAAAACATTAGTATAAGGGTATTCATATCCCCTTTAATACGTGCAAATTATAAAAAAAAAAAAAAAAATTATATTCACTGATAACGAAGCTACAATAAAGCCTTGAATTCAATCTAGTCCCCTGACACTGATCTAGTGGCTAAATAGCTAAGCAAATTAAGATTCACCTATGCTGAGAGGTTGGGCATAGGAGTACTATAAGTCTGATAATTGAACTCTCCAGCTACGACACAACATTATGGATTTTGACGGAGCAATGCGATACAGTCATGTCTCTCGCAATATTTAAATTGTAACTCAGGCTAAATACAATAGGCAAAACTAACCGCAAATGATCAAATGACATGTTATGAAACTTCACTAGACCCAAAGTTGGATCAGAAATCCTCCATGAGTTTGATCTCACACCAAGTGTCTTCACGTCTCTTTGTCGGTTACATAAACAGGCTTGATGTCTGCTCATCCAGCATCTCATCACTAGAGAAAGCTGGCCCTAATTGGTTATATATTTACTATATCTAAACAACCCTTTGGTGTCTAAGTATGTAGTCTACACTCATTGCATAGGCAGCAGAAAAACCATGCCGTAGGTATTTGTGTCGACATCAAAACAACATGTAACTCTGGATAGTAGTCAAAGCCACCGCATGCGGTTTTCCATATTCTGTTTTTTATTTATCTTAGGGAAGTCAATTAAATTAAACAGAGTACATACATTCCTCTTACAAGCCCAATTTACCAAATTAATCCCAACTGAGTTTCTTTTCCGAAATTGTAATGCAAATTTCCACAAATTGTTGAAAACAGAACGTCCAGTCCAACACACAACTCAACTCTTTAACGTGGCTCCTTACATCCTCGAATATCAATCATAACTCAAATTCTAATAATCTTCGGCCACAACATATACAAATGTCAACAACCTCCCTACCCAACATGGGGGTGTCCCATCAAAAAGTCAAAGGGTCATGGGCAAATCACTACACAAAGCGCCACAATTACAACCAAACACTACTCCTACTGAATATTACATGAACCATGTCCTCGGTAGGGAATCTTCTTGGAATGTTGTTATTTTTGGGGGTGCACAATCCTAGAAACACACAAGGACCACCCGGCAATGAAACATAAAATATTAACTCAAAACAGAAAACAAACAAACGAAGGCGACGAAGACGAGGATGGTTGACGATGGAAACCTGAAGGAAAAATTAATTTCATGCACAACAGGATCTTGAGTAATTGCCTGCTTTTCATTTGGTCTCGTGAAATATTTACAAAGTAGCGCAAGGACAATTGCTCTCGCTTTTGTCTTCGTACGAGTATCTTTGTGTGTACGACAGCAATGATTCCTGGATGACATTTGGGTGTCCGATTGATTGTTGTAAATCTCTCATTTGAAACAGAAAAAATTTTTGAAAAAGGAAGCGACCCTCACCCAAATACTCGTATACCTACCGCAAAGTGACAGTTGATATTTAAAGATAGTTCCAACAACTGTACACAAATTGAGTGTAAAAAGAGTCCTAAGTACATTTGCAAATTGGAATTTGAAAACTAGTTGATTAGGGAAACAATTGACCCTTATCCCCTAGTGGAGTTCTATGCAACTACGAGTAAGTCTGCCCTTTCAATCGATTTTCAGGGTGGAAATTTAAATTCAATTATTCTGATTAGTGGTTTCCAATGGACCCGCATCCTGCGGCTGACCGATCACGTGTGATACATGTCGTCGACATTAGTCAGGCATTCAAATTTTGCTCTGTGGTGGTGGGGTCCTCTGCACTTTATCACATTCCAGTCATTTCTCATTCCAGCGAATTAGGGCTGCATAGCATTTGGGGAATTAATGAGTCGCAATTTAGTGCGGTTTAGGTTTTCAAAAAAAAAATATACTAAGTTGCATTTTGTCACACCCACATGTGGCATGAATTAAAGCTGGTCCCTTCGTTAAATTCCATACAGATGTAGGTTGGTAATGAGAAGGATGCTTGTCGATAGGGTAATGGTCACCACACCAGACCATGCCATTCCCCAATATCAATTCATAACATTTAAAGATATAGGGTGACCAGATAAGAATGATAGAACGATGCGTGATGAAATGGCAAACCTTACTGAATACTTTGACAGCTGGATGTCATTGGTAACTTTGACAGCTGCTGAAACATAACAATTGGGAAACTATCATTGCTATTTGGTCACCCTTTACTTATAGGGTGCGACAAAAGCAACTAACAACTCTTTTGTCTGCGAATATTTTTATTTTTTTTTCATTTTGATTTCACAGATTATACTTTCGAGATATAAAAAATGGAACGCTACACAACTGCGCAAAAAACTAAGATTGTTTTTCAATTCCTTGCAAATACTTCGTTCAATAATTAATACTGGAGATTTTATGGTGACAGAATTGCTACAACGGGTCCAACTCTGGTGGATAATTTTGATGAATTCGAGACTGTTGGAGATTCAAGACGTACGATACCTCGAACTGGCAGATCGGTCGAAAATACTAATGTTGTGAGACAGAGCATTGCAGCAAACGTGAAGGCATCAACAAGAAGACGATCTACTCAGTTGTAGCTTTCTGACCGCACTCTTCGGCAGATTTTGAAAGAGAATTTGCATCTCTTCTCGTATAAAATCCACCTAAATCCTGGGGACCTCGCATTGCGCTTGGAATACGGAAAAGCTGTTTTAAATCTCGTTGAGTAAAAACTTGTTGGCAAACTAAATGTTGACCGATGAAGCACATTTCCACTTGTGCTTGGTAAATAAACAAAACCGCAGATTTTGGAGATCCCAAAATCCCCAAAATCTTCATCAAAGATCATTACACCCAATTCGTGTTACTGTTTGGTGTGGCATTACCACTGAAAAGATTTACGGCCAATTTTTTCGAAAATGATCGAGGTGAAAGCTTCAAAATTTTTTATATCCACAATTGCCACCAAACACGGTTTCAGCAAGATGGTGCAACAGCCGATACATCACGGATAGTTATTGAGGCAACAATTTCCAAATACGGCGATTTGAGGTGGCCAACACGATGACCTGATTTGACTGCTCTAAATTTTTTCATGTGCCTCTATCTCAAGGAAAAGTGCATGTGAATAAGCCCTAAACCTTGCAGCAACTAAAGCAAAACATTCACGAAGAAATTGGTCTTAAACCGCAAAAAAAAACTCCACAAAGTTGTGGAAAATATCATAAAAAGAGGTACATTTGCCTTGTGACAGCCATAAGCTACTTTTCAAGTGCATCGGTGTTGTCAGACTAACTCATTATCCGATCAAGCTAAACACCAAGATATTTAAATGATTCAACACTCTCAATATATAAATATTTATCACTGTGCAAAGCACATGCCATATCGTCAGCGAATGCATTCACTTTACCACGATAAATTTATTATAAAACAAGTATTGGGCCAAGCGCAGAACCTTGAGGAACTCCTATAGACATAATACTAATAGAACAAAGTTGTCAATTAGTTTTAACCCTCTGCGCTCTATCAGATATGAATGAACGGAACCAATTATGCATTATAGCCCTAAAACCACATTTGTACAGTTTGTCACGTCGATGAACAGCGAACTATCGAATGTTGAAGTCAGAAGCATTCTCCTCTCTGGCTGATTCAACTAGCCCTAACCCTAGTTGGAATATCAATGGATTCCGTGGTATCACAATGGATCTCCTGTGTATTTGTACACAGGTACAGACAGCCACCCTAACCTAACCTAACCTTACGAGTATGTGCAGTTTTCAAAAGATAGCTCGTCGCACCATTTAAAGATTCATTTATAAAAATTTTAATATCAGGAGGCCCAACCCATCTCCTTTTAGATCGAAATATTCCATCTGCTGTCTCAATCAATTCGCTTAACTCGAGGAATTTACCTCCGATTACTCACATTTGTCAGGATTTACAAATTGGTTCGATGAAAAATGATTTCTGGGCTACGAAAATGAAAAGTGAACCCTACTCGTACTTCGCCCATTCATCGTAAATTATTAATTTAAAGAGACGAAGAAAAAAAAAAAAGTATGAAAATGTTATTAAAAATCCTCAACTCCGGAGGTAGGAACGAATTTATCAGCTCACCCCTAACACCATCCGTATGAAGGCATATTCTCCACGCTTCACACAGATTTATTGGGAATCTGATGGAATGGGATTTGTGTGCGTTCAAGTTTATTGATAAATTAACTGTGCAGCAATATTCTAACCAAATGTGTTTAATAATTTCCCTCATTGCTTTTGGACTCTCTGTTTTTTTTTTTTTTGTGATTTTGTTAATCAGATGAATTGTGTAGTGCGTGTGTGTGGATGGCATCAACCAGTCCCGTAGCCGCGAATTAGTTACGCAAATGGATTTTCTGGAATGGAAATACGGATTTACCATAGGCAGATACCCGAATTTTGATTTTAGAACCCCACGCATTGCATTCCGAATGATTGTAATCATGCATGAAAAAAAGTGTGGCATCTCTAATGGGATTAGTCACAAGAGTGCAAGAGGGCAGAGTCTTAAGCCGCCTCACAGCCCGTAGGTGTTGACTACTGAAGGGAATGTCATGGTGGGTAATTATGTCCAGCATGATCTTAAGAAGTGACAAGCAATGGGTACGTCATGAATAACAAAATGCGGTCTTAGTCTTGGAAAAGCTGAACGTAGAAGAATACGGCCGGTAGAATACAAGCGATCACAAACTTTAATGAGAAACTAAACGTATTCCACCTGCTTAGATGCAACGGCTGATTGTCTCCAAGAAAATCTTAGGGTTTCTTTGCGAACAGATTTAATTTATGTTCATATTTATGTATTTATTACATTCAGAATACAGTTTTTAATACTGGTACTGAACCAGAAAGCATCAGAGGAGAACCGTTCATACTCGTAGATGCAAATACTAAATCCAGAATAATAAGGGTATTCTCACTTAAAAGAGTAAATTTGCTGAACCGTGCTTGCGTAAATTTAAGCTCCGATTTCGTATGAACTCACCATTGAAACGCTCTGTGTAACTCGAAAACTATAAACCGAACATACTTTTGCGCATACGAGGTCAATAAGTCCCTGAAAATCAACACAAATTCACGTTAAATTTTTTTTTTTTTTTTTTGTCAAGAATCATCTTTCAAAAGAACGCACCCAAATTTTCAGACAGATCTGTCAAATAGTTTTGTTGTGGCAGCCATTTTATATACGAGTAGACATAGGCACAACCATCTAACAACGGAAATGGTAGTGGATTGGTTACACGTTCCGAAAATGTGACAGTGCCATAACTTATTGTACAATGCTATGCAATGGAACCCTTTAACCCAGAATAGCAGAATATCTGGCGGTCCGAGGAGAACATCGTGCAGAACAGTCGAGAAGGAGGAACGGCAGTTGGGCAAAAATTGGGGAAAGCTAAGACACATTGTCAGAAACCATAGTAGAGGCAGGCCCTAGAACTCATAAGGGGATACAGGACTTTGTTTAGTTGGGCGTCAGAAAATTCACACAGTTAAATACATAGTCAAACCAATACGGTATTCCGTTTGAATTGGACGAGTTTGTTCAAACGTACCCCTACAATTACAGTAGGATGCGTTGGACACGCTTCTCCAGAGCACTCTCCTTGAATTCGCTCCACCCACCGTCCAATAGGAACCTGTCAAACGAGGAGATCGACAGGTACCTAAGACAAATGGACGAGACAATCAAACGAACGATGGACAGTACGATACCTCGTTATCAACACACTGACAACGCAGACATATTCCGCAATGCAACAATTGACGCACTACACCAACACAAAAGTAGACTGCTGTCGAGACTAAAAACCTTGTACAGACAGTTTACTGACAGACAGAACTCGGAGGTTAGGACGCTGAAGTCTTTGATTAAAAACCTCCAAAAATTAATTAGAGAAAATTACAGACTTTGTGTAAATTTGCATTGGAAATAAATAAAATATTTCGGAGGAATAATCAAAACGACCTTCCGTGTCTTAAGATCCCCCGAACGACGAACAATGGACGAATACTTATAACAGCAGGTATAGATCCAGATAACGCAGTAGAGGATGACAACTTCTTTGTGATCGAAGATCCGCAGGAGAAGGTAGAGGCTATAGGAGCGACTTTCCAGGAAGTGTACAAGGTGAATGATACCATTTGCCCGAACCACGACCTGGAAAATCGCGTCCTTGTGCACAACTTCTACATTCGAAATGATATAGAGCACTGGCGATCCGAGAACATAGGTTTTACCGAGTTCAATGACGATAACATGGCAAATAATGTCATCGCCGATGAAAGGGTACATCCCCCGTACATATCGAAGGTGGAGCTCCAAGCGATCTTCGACTCATTGAGGAGGAAGAAATCTGAAGGAATCGATGGAGTGTCGAACATTGTGCTTCGACATCTCCCTCTAGAAGCGGTGGACATTTACAACAATGCGCTGAATAATGCACATTATCCAGCGCATTGGAAAACAGCAGTGATACAACCCATCCCCAAAAGGGGTAAGGACACTTCCAATCCGGCAAATCTCCGGTCGATAAGTCTCCTTCCGAACATCAGCAAGATATTCGAGAAAGTGATCAATAGGGCCCTGCTTAAGTGGACTGAGAACAGTAATATAATTCCAGATAACCAATTCGGTTTTAAGGCGGGGCATGATACAATACATGCCGCGTCTAAACTGGTATCTGACATCCAAGGAACAAAAGTAAGAAACAATGCACGGGTGCCTGTCTGGTTGACTTGGAGAAGGCGTTCGATACCGTATGGCTAGAAGGACTCTTCTACAAGTTGAGCAGGCTGGGTATAAGTAAACCACTGCTGTACATGCTCTGTAATATGCTCACTAGTAGACAGTTCATTGTGAAAAATGGCAATGTGACTTCTGCTGGGACGTTCGAAATTAAAAACGGTCTACAAAAAGGTGCGGTTAATTCGCCGATCCTCTTTAACATTTACACGAGTGATCTCATAGGATCTCTTCCCCATGCTATTGCGTATGCAGACGACTTGATAGCGTACAGGTCAGGACCAAAGATCGAGGTCATTGCAATACTCTTGCAATACTCAGCGTGATTTCGATAAGATCAGGATATACTGCGACGACTGGAAGCTGAAGATCAACTTTCAGAAGACAGAGACTATTCTGTTTAGAACGTCATTATCTGGGGCCTCCAGGGATACCAGAAAGAATTGGCGAAAGTTCTCAATCGTGGGACAGCACGGGCAGCCACTAGCGAGTCGAAGTGTGGTTAGATACCTTGGGATCTGGCTAGATCAATATCTATATTTTAACAAAAATGTAGATGCGGCTCTGGTCAGAGCCAGAGGTGCTTTTGCCCTTACAAAGAGACTGTTTTATAGCAGCCAACTCGATGCAAGGGTGAAGGTAATCTGCTACATGGCCCTTATTCGGCCCATGCTCGTATATGGATGTCCCGTGTGGTTCAACGTGGGAGCAAGCTGGATGGAAAGAATTCGGGTGTTTGAGAGGGCTTGCCTTAGGGCTTGTCTTCAGTTGTACAGAACACCAGAGTCCCAGTACATAAAATTCTATTCTAATGAGGTCCTGTATAATAGGTCGAACATAAACAGAGTGGATAATTTCCTGATCAATATGATTCGAAGGCACACTGTAAGAGCAATGTCCTCGGTGAATAACCTGATCTCCGGGGCATACTACCCCAATGATTTGTATCACGAGAGTGTGCGTCTTAATGGCTTCATCCCCCCAGAGGCGTTCCTATATTTAGATAGGGAAGGTCTGATATAGGATAGGGTAGCGGTGCCGCTAATCTACCATGTTGCCCGAAATGCTGCGGACAGGTGACTTAACTACGACCGACAAGTCGCGCACAGCACCACGGAGCGTCTCCGGTTTAGTAGAGCGGTATCAAGCCGTGATATGGCAGATGTAGTGAGACAGCACCAGAAATTCTGCTGGCTCGGGGACGAAGAGGGAACTCCCTCGTCGTTTCCTTTTGATTCGGGGTAACCTCACAAGGGGCAAAGTCGGTGTAGCTTTTTCTAGCCTGGCCGGCTTACATAGTTCTAAGATCGGTTTAAGTTTTAAGCATTAAAAAAAAAAAAAAAAACCTTATACATGTGTATATATGTATGTATACTATATGTATTATGAAGGTATACAATATATCTATATATATGTATATATATATGTATATCAAAAAAAAAAAATTCGCGTGTTTAATCACGTACCTTAGAATAAGTAGCTTTTAGGTAGTTTGTAAGTTTTATATATAGATAAAAAAATTCAGTTCATATACTAAGTTTTTGCTTAAAAATTTTTTCTTAGTTTCTCAATATTTGTAAGTATAGATTTAATAAATATTTTAAGTTATGTTACGTCGAAAGACATAGTTTAAGCATTAGGTTTAGCTTAGAGCGCCCGCATAGGGCCATTAAGTTAGTATATAACATAGTTAAGTTAGTTAAGCTAGATTTAAGCGTTTTTTGTGTCTAGCTGTTAAGAGTTCATAAATTCCGAAAATAAAAATGCACTAAAAACGAAACGAAAACGAAACGAAAACGGTATTCCGTTTCTTGATGTTTCTTTACCTGCACTTGAGAATAAGGATGTACTTAAAACAACAGGTTCATGTTAATACTTACGTAGAACATAGGCTGCCAGCATAGGATAGCTACACATCGAAACAAGAAGATGAAGGCGTCCGTTCAGATACGTCGGACGTTTAGACCGAGTATTGATGCTGTAATTAAGCTTCAACAAAATTACAAATCCACCATCTAACATGTAAGGTCGAGGAAAACATCCTGCTAGTTTGAAAGTTCAAAATCTAGAATAAGAGAAGAAGGTAAAACCAGAAAGTAGCCAATTGCCTACTCCGTTGTACAAATTTGTCAGAAGCAACCTTAATACACACCCGACTCTAATCTCGAAATTGCTTGTAAACATAACTTTTTGTGATTCCCTTCCCATTTTGACATCTGGCAAACACAACCGCACACTTCTTTGGTCCTCTTTCATGTTGGTCTGCTTGCCGTCTATTCTAATTTTACGCTTCGTTATGGTTTCTCCCTCAATTGTCCTGCTTTGTCCTTCTTCCCGATGAGCAGTAAAAAATTCCACTTATTGCATAAGTATGTCGGTCGCCAAGGCTGTCTGTGCCAAAACGTCGTCGTGCCACTGCTGGATCAATAGAGCCGCTGAACGAAGCCTAGCAAAATTATAGACACTCGTCCAAAGCACTTGCCGCCTTTTGCCAAAAAATCAACATCAACATCAACTAAATGCCGCAGAGTGTCCGATTACATCGGGGATGTGTTTGTCCTGTCCTCCATCAAGGAGTCTAATTTCAGAAATTTATTTGTGTTGCGACAAATTGCTGCATTGGACCGATGACGCCACGACGACCGGAAGAGAGGATGTGGCATGAATCACTTAAAGGAGTTTGGTCACGGATTTGCATTTTTCTACCGAAAAACCGCATCCTTCAATGAAGATGAGTTAATGGATCAGCGTTATCTGCAGCTCCACCAACAAAGAATGCCTGCATAAGTGGCGATGTCCTGTTGACGGCTAAAAGTAGTTGCTTCAGCCGCGCCGATAAGGACTTAATTGACTCGGTGGGGAGGCTTATCTCACGTATTCGCGCTAATTAACACCCGGCAACGTGGTGCTGCGCATAATTTAAGTGGTCCGTCGTCGTAAGATACGGTAAGTGATGTTAAAACGATGTTGGAGCGCTAATGTGACATGCCTATTAAAATTGGGTTTTGACAGGCGATTTGAGCTCCTGAGATGTGTGAAGTGTGTGTGGTGGCTAATGGACTTGGTATATAAATTTAAATTTCGACACTTGGCCGGTTTTAGATTGCTGCGCGCCGACGAGAAAGGTGGGGGCACACAAAGATACATCCATATGTACGGTGACACAGAGGAATGCATCGAGTCGTGCGTCGTCGTGAACAGAAAGCGGTAACAAAATATTTACAGAAGCAATAAGCACGGATTACCGGATAAATTGCCACTCGATTTGTTCCAATTCCATCACCTAGTAGTCTTCGCTGGACCGTTGTCCGGTATTTGGTACTGTTGCGACGATGATGATGACGGCGATGATGATGAAGAATGTCTCGGTGATTCGTCATCTAGAGTGCAGGTGAGAGGTGATGGACCTCCAGAACCAGTGCACGGAGCACTAAGCGTTGTGTGTTTATTTGACTTCCAATCAACGAAGAATCAGTTCGTTTATTTTTCATTCGTAGAGCGACAGAGGGACGGACGATGGTCCGATGGAATGGTGATGATTGAATTAACAAAAGGTGGTAGAATGTTGCAAGGCGTTGTTGGGTTGCTATACCAGATACTTTGGAGTAGTTGGACGACTGCAGATATCTAGATCCCCGTTAATTGAATAAGAGGGAAGGGAAACATTCGAAAAATGTAGCACGTCTTATTGCGATATGTCGTTTGTAGTTTGTTCTCTGTCAATAGTAGGTAGTGCGTGAAGAGATGGACACCGGATGTGAACTTGTGGGAATCGCCAACAAGTTCTGTGATGAGGGTTACGAATATGTATCCTATATTCTTCAATTATTTTGAACTCAAATTTATAATTTATTTTTCATATTAGTGTGTACGTTACTTAAACTCGGATTTATGGTTGCGTTTAGGTTTTAAGGGTGAACGGATTGGTGGGTATCATAGGTGCGAACCGCTAGGTGAAGAATTCATGAGAAAGCCAAGCAACTATCGATTGGTAGCTGGTCTTAAAAATGGGGTACAGAGATAGTAATGGAAACCTAGTAACTGATACGCAATAGCAAGGGTTTTGATGCAAGAAGCGGACCTCGTATGCTTCATAAAAGGAGTTTAAAGAACCCAAAACAACAAAGCCGACTCGATAAAAGATCCGATAAAGGCTGACTCGAAAAAGTAGTCTATTTCTCATGACAAAACGACTTTGAATCTCTATAGTCTTAAATTTTTGGCAGACATTTTGTTTTGACTTGTCTGCATATGGAGGCTGATTTACAAAAAATTAATATTTTTTACTAGCATCATTATGATCACTATATTTCCTTTAATCCCGGGTGGGGTATAAGGCGGCAACAAATCTCTTTCATCTTTCAGCTATGGCCACGTTTTCCTCTGGGTCGCTACTTCTGCCATGACTGTTGATCTCCACGCTGTTCTTCTCTTCCAACCCTCCGTACACCCTAAGGATTCGGTTCAAAATGTGACCAATCCAGCGCCATTTTCGTTACCTTATCTCGACATTCAAAAGCTTCTAACTCGTTTTACGTCACAATTCCTGGTTACATATAATTTGTCGTCAGTGAATCTTTAGGATGTATCGCAGACAGCGATTAACGAAAGTCTGTAACTTTCTCGTGATGTTTTCCGAGACTTATCAAGTTTCAAAGGCATACATAGAACAGATTTAACGTTGGATTCGAAGAGTCTCAACTTAGTGCTTAAGGAGATTTGACTGGACACAGAATACCAAAGGCAGTGAGAACTTTATTTATTCTGCTTTTAATGTCTAGGTCCGTTCCGCCGTCAGACAATACAAAACTTCCCAGGTAGTTAAACTGTTTGACCTCCTCAATTGGCGTCTGTTTTAGAATAATACGTTGATGTGTGGTGTGCAGCGGACTGATGGGATTATTTTCGTCTTTTTTGCCGTTGGTCCCTAGACCGACCGGCTACAGTAATTGACACATCTCGTCTAGCCCGCTGATGGTACTTGCTAGGAAACAGATATCGACGGCATAGTTCAAATGACATTTGAAACGGTCTCCATTGGATACTATGTCTCTCAGATATACCTACGGTGGCAGTCTTTACATCGTCTATTGCAAGTAGAAAAAAGATTGGCAAATATCCTCTTGTCTCATTTCCTGCTGCATTTCGAAAGAGCCGGAGAGCTTTGTGCAGAACGAAACACCTTGCGTTCTTTATAAAAGCAACTATGTTTGGGGAGATTCCTCTCCTAAGAAGAGATCTGCATATGCATTCGCGATTTACCTGGTCAAAAACTTTCTCGAAATCCACGAATATGGGATAAACAGGTGACTTGAACTCGGCTAATTGCTCGAGAATGATACACAAGGTGTTGATGTGGTCGGCGCACGATCGAGCACTGTGAAAGCCTGTTTGATACCTTTTGAGTGTATTTTCGATTCTAGCTTTTATCCGCTCGATAATGATAGTCGCCATTAGTTTTGGAAAAATGGACAAAACGGTAATACCACGCCAGTTACTGCAGTTTTTAAGATCCCCTTTTTTGGTATCTTAACAATAACACCATCCTTTCAGTCCCTGGGATTGGTTTCAGTGTCCTAAATCGCCTTTATTAATGGGAGAAGAATACTAGCTATTGTGGCGGGAACTACTTTCACGAATTCAGCTGGTATGCCATCAAGTCCAGCTGCTTGGTTGGCCTTGAGGAGATTGATCGCAGTTTGGATTTCTGCATCTGTTGGAGGTCCTGTGTCAGTACTTCAGTAAGATCTGCGTTCATTGCTGCATTCCCTTTTGGCGAAAATGTCATTAAGCAGACCACAAAAATGATCCTTCCATCTGCGTAGCTGATCTTGAAAACAATAGATCGCCGTCCACATCAAGTACAGGGTAATTGCTGTTGCTTCTTTGGTCAACAACTTCTTTGGATATTCTCTACTGTTCTCTGATATGATTATGATTTCAATTAACTTAAAGTGAAGGTTAACATTAACATTATAAAAATCGCTATAAATTCCAAAACTGCTCGAAACTGCTCCGGAACAAACAAGTGCCCCTTAGAGGGCGACCCTTTGAACATTGGATCTACATACTTTCACTTTACATTATTACACAACATAATTGTCACAACTTACTCGTATTGCGAGTACAATAAAAACGTCATAACTCAATGATATCAGAGATTAGAAGGCTTAATATATTGACTGCCATGGTCAAGTAGGTATATCTTTCAGGTCATGGCAATCAAAAATGTTTTTTCAGTTTTTAGACGTTGGTGAAAGATTACAAATTTTAGAATTAAAAAAGCGAGAGACATCCAAAGGACTGAATGACGTAAACTCTCTCTCCAATCTCCCGGAAACTCTGCCAGTCAAGATGGTGACAGTGCCATTTTCTCTTCTTGAAGTTGGCTGCATTTCTTACTCTCTGAAGTGTGTCACGGTTGCCTAAGGTGTAAGCCCAATGTTATACTGTGGTGGAAACACATGACTTTTAAATTTTCTTTTATATTGCATTTTCTATGGTTAAAAATACGAACAATTGGGATAACAATAAAGAATGCTTTTCATCTTGCGGTTAGCTAAGTGTATTCCGTTTCTGAAAATTGCTGAAAATTTACGTTTTTTTTATCGCGGTACGTTAATGTGTGCTTAGCTTCTTTTCGGGCTGCTTCATGTCTTTTTTCATTAGTTATCCTAGTGTAGCATATGCTGAGTTTTCTTCGAAGTGCCTTCACTACTAGTTCTATCCAAGAGGTGGTGGTTATACGCGCCCGGGCCTCGGGAGCTAGCAACCAAAATTTCCCTGAATTTACAATTCCCAATAAGAGCTCCATGCCAAGTTTTCTATACCACTTGATTCCTTTTCTAAGGGTAGTGGCATATGAACCCATCTGATCCAATAGATCATGTCAGATTTTCCTTTATTATAGGCGAGTATCGCATCGGGTTTATAGAAAGGTATTCGATGTTGCCGTCTTTTTTTTAATTGCTTGGTGATATATTGTACCAATACAGGCGCATGTTTCGTTGATAACATTCGCACGTCATGGGTGTCCTTTTATTTCAAAATGACAATACCGTCCTTATCTTCTGACCGAGACACAATTTCTCCTTTGTTCAATTTAGCATGTAGGACATCTTTTGGTTTAATTTTGTTTGTCTGCTCTTAGAGTGCCAACAACATGCGTCTTTTAAACTATTCATGACTTATATAGAAGTTGTCTACGTATAAACAACTTCTCTCATTGAGAAGCTCTGCAGACACTTGCATGTACACATTTTTGGCAAGTCCGATTTCACGTTCACCTGTTGCAGCATATATCTTGAAAATTTAACTCCATAGCGGTGGGTCTTATTAGGGATGTGTTTTCTGGAAATAAAGCGACCTCTCCATGGTACGAGAGTTTCGTCGATCACAGACGAGATCCAGTAAAAAAAGAATTCCGAATTTTGTTTGTAAAACCTAAATCAGTTAACTTATTAGTTGGTTTCGTCACTTATCTTATTGTTACTAAAGTCTAGCATGGATAGCAAAGCCTGAAATTGATTTCGGGGCATCACTGTACGTGGAATTTTTAAATTATGGACTCCTTGAATTTCTAAGGGGCCAAGTGACACAAGTCTCATCCACATCATCAATTCAAAAAACTTTTTCCATCCATCAATTCATTCTGTCATATTTTGATCTTGGTTTGGTGGCCAAATTCTATTGAGCATATCGATCGGTTCCAGTTGAAATAATGTTTACAACCTCTTGGTTAACAATTTGAGAAAAAATCTCAAGGGATGTGCTCTGAACAATTTCCTAAGGTGTCATCGAGCAAATTCGTCCTTTAACATCCAGACGTATTGAAATTACAAGTAAGTAATACGGCTACCATTTATTTCTTTGTGTGTACGAGTACAACCAGTGTAACGAACAATTTTATGGTGGCCTCCGGTGAGTTTTTCCCAAAATTGGTTTGGCAGTCAATATGTCCCATTCTCCCCTACACTACTGATTCTTAATAAATACTCTGAATACATTTAGTGCTTTGCTATACAGTTCGCTAATTGAGGGGCAAAACTTATCCATAGCTCCACCGTTTTAAGACCGCCATCTCTCTCCCATTCTCAATACGAGTGTCAGACAGACTTTCCTGCCCTCAAAAACCATCACAAAGTGCAACTCTCAGATGTAACTCTTCTAAATTAAACGATGATACACTGTTCGTGCACAAACGCAAGGTATCGTAATTACAAAAAAGTGTTTACCCACTGCTGTTTGTTCACCTTATAATTGTAAATGATCCGTCGCAGACCGGACAGCGTAAGAAGTCCATTGGCACCCAACAGGACAGTGTTCAGTCCCAGAAGTTTGTCCACCGAATTAGTCAGAGCATTTGTTATTTCCATCGTTGATTCCGTAACAAAACACAAACCGGCGCACAAACATACTCGTACAGCCGCGAGTACAGTAGCGCTCCACCGTCTGTCCAGTGTTAATTTCTTAAAGCCATGCTACCACCATGCGCGTAACGAAAATCTAATTTTGTTCGGTTGCCATTGTCATTGTTGTTGTTATTGTTCGACGAGCAACCTGGAGCCAGATCCATCGAATCGTACAAAGAAAACTCTTTCACGCTGCCTGACTCAAGCAATTATGGTGGCATTACACTTTTCTCTGCGTGATGGCCAAACAAAGCCAGAGATCTTCTGAGGGCCGAAATTACAGTTTGAGGCGATCTTCGAGATGTAATTGCGCTCGATCTACGCGCGTAATCGACACACGGTGACTTAATTTGCCCACAACAATGATGAGCGAATGAGTGAGTTTGCGCGTTTTTGGGGGCATGTGGCAGCCATCCGAATCCGAATTTGGGAGATAATTGAAGGAAGTGGTATCTGGCGTTCTCCCGCATCCGCAATTTCAATAAATTTCTTTGTATGCGCCATAGTGGGAGATGATGGGTCATTTTGCAAATGACTGCGAAATCGCAGTTGGCCCCGAAACATCCGTCCGACCGACTGTAATTGGAACAATTCATTTAGCTGCATTTTGTTGATCGAAAATTATATGAATCCTGATTTTGGGGCTGTCAGCGCCTGTAGTTGCGAGGGAAATGAAGCAATTACCAATTGGGGCATCGCAAATGCGAAATTCGCATGTAAGCGCATCATTAGGCATCGTAACTTAGGAGTAGAGTGGGTTTTGCTAAACGTACACCGATTTTGTGCTGATCATCGTTCGGAGGTAATCACTCTGTGCTTAGTCATAATTTGGCTTGTCCATGTGATTTTAATGGAATGCATCGTTGTTGGGAAAGAAACCAAGAAAACATCTGCCCTGGTTTGGTTTATAAGGCTTACAAAGACGGCGATAATCACGTTAGTCTGGGACAGAAAATGGATTATAAATTTGCAGTAAATTGAATGGATAAGTTGAGACAAAAGGGGCATCCTTGGAGGGTATTTAAATTTAATGCACGAGACTATATACATACACGCTCGTAGTCATTACGAAATGTCTTGCAGTTTTTCTTTATTCAGCGAAAGGCACATTTTTTCCCATCAAATGGAGGCTGAATATGACTTTGCAGAAATCCATAATTGTCTAAAGACGTTCTCCGTAAGCAGACAATACCTATTACTTTTCGTCGGAATCCTCAGAGATCATCACTTTTTGGGAACGCACCCCAAAAGAGTGCGATTAAGAGCGGAAATTCATAGGGTTCACTTCATCTGCGAATGTCTAGAGCTAGAAACCAGAAAAGCCCAATTGTTGCGTACAATACCTCGCAAGAGGTTTACAGATATATATTTCTTCTTCCGACTTTATCTCTCCCCCCGCGTTGGAAAATTATTTCTAGAACATCTGCGTGTACATCTGCGTGTATCTTTGGATTTGAAAGGTCAAAGTGATGGATTGCACTTTGACTGTTGTGAGCTGCCCCATTTGCCGTCTGGTCTAGTACCTTACTCCAGAGCTGAAGATCATTTTAAATTTAATTCTGAAGAGTCCTAGACTGATCTTTACTTCCCTAAATTTAACAGAAATCTAGTTCAGCTTTGCAAAGTTATGTCGTCAATGACGTTGCAGGTCCTGAGGTTTTCCTCAGTAAAATGCAGGTCAGTTTTTCAATTAGAGGCACGGTCTGTATCATATAAAGGAGAGCACCTACTTTTAGGACCAGTGCAGTACAGCCGCTGTTGCTCCATTCAAAGCGATGCGGATTGAGAGATTGGAACTAAGACTTAGTCTCAATGTTTCGCTTAGAATTCTACGAGTGTTGATGGTGCCTTGTAGAAATCTGCATCAACTGACTTTGGATCCATGAGGATACCAAAGCATTCAGCTGTGCTAGCCTTGATAAGGCGGAAGTACTATACCATCTAGTTGGCCCAAGTATACTGACTTAGTATATCTTCTTCTTGTTCTGAATATTTCATCATAGTCTTAGAGGGACTGACGAACAACGTCTTGTTACGACACCAAGTCTGCTCCATCCAAGAAACGATATGAGATGACCACAAGGCTTCATCTCATCTGACTAGTGCGCAGTGTATGGTCAAGAGGACTGTCTGCTCTCAGAAGTTTCCTGTTTGTCGTAGATCGGTGTGGAAACAAGCACTCCCTTTTCAGCCGCAAGCAACAATTGTCCTAAATCTCTAACAAAAATTATAGTACTTTGGTAATCCTTCACTCTTGAGAGTCTAGGACAACTTCAGCTCTGCGGATAATAGGTAACAACATGAATGTTACATCGACTTGAAGGAGCATTAGATGAATACCGTGCTCCCAAAGAGATTTGTAGAATATGAAATTGCAAAAGATAGGAAGAATGCCGCAAATGATTCCAGACGTCCGGGATCATTCGCTTAGTACGGCCTCTTGTAGAGTCATGCCAGAGTTATGATTATAGGAAACCGATGATTGAATGGCAGAGCAGAAAGAACTACCGAATCCTGCGTTAGGTCAATTTGCTTTATGAAACGTCATCCTTTTGCAAGTTCATCGGGATATCATTTAGCGTAATACCATTGTAACCTTATACCAAAAAAGACTATTTTTAAAGTGGTTAAGTGGTTATAATTTTAGATGCAGGTGCTTCACTCTTTTCACCCTTTCCTCACAATATAGTTCATAGCGATTAGAATAGCACAAGTCTATGTTTGAAGAACGGATGCATGTTTCCCTAACTAGAAGTGCAGCTTAATGTTGTCACCTTCCACTAAGACACAAGCACCAGACCTTTCACTGGTTTTGGAGCCATCCAGATTCTGACCAAAGTCAATCCTGTGCGTAAATAAATTCGACTTTAATTTGGCGCAGCAGATAGATTTCTGGTGTCATTTTAAACGGAAGGTAGCTTTGATAGTACTGCCTATTCAGCAACAATGCATCTAGAGTAGAGTCAGGTTTTCGATCAAACAGCCGTAGAACTTTAAGGACTCAGTGATAAGCCAATATCTTGTTGAAAGCACCCCTGCACTGCCAGAAAACTGTCAGCACCCAGGCAGTCTTCGAACTTCGACTTATCTATCTCGTCTAGGTTCTTCAATGCCTTAAAACTGGAGGTCTCTATTCATTATCTGACAGAAAGTATGGCAATATCATCCGCGTAAGCCTGAGCGTAGACGTTAGAACTGTTGAAAGTATTTGGCAGACTCTCTGCCACCAAACACTAAACCCTGCCACTAAACAATGGCTATGTTCTGTTTTAACATTTCTGGCAGAATAACACATGTTGTCCAATATCGCTTTACTGAAAGAACCCTCAATGTCGATGAAGAAGTTCAACGCGTACCGTTTTCTATCAAGTGCGCGTTCGGGTCTACGAATTGAATAAGATTTTCCACGTTCCATTAGACATGCTGCATCTCAGTCAAGAATTGAGTCAGATTTATTCAAGCTTCTTCGAATGCACCTGTAAAACTGTAATCGTTTCCGAACCGTACCTAGCTGATTCTCCATCCCCTACAACTTTCCCACGACCCACATAGTCCCCAATGTTTCTTTTGCTATACAGTGTCTGTATGGCAATATTCTTCAACCCCACAGGCTTCCTTAACACCCAGCACACTTTGGTGAAGCTGAAGCGATCTTTGAAGCTGAAGTTGACTCAACTTCTACTTTATCTTTAACAGTGAGTGTTTCTGTATATTTCAACTTTTGGTTGCTCGTACTTAACCATTATGTTCTGGCAGTCAAAGTGACGAAGAAAGCCTTACCAAAGCTCGAATACTGGTAACTGTGGGCAGCTATTGATTAAAACAACGCAACACACAAACCTAGTGTCAGTTTCCACCATCACCTGTAATCTCCCATCAAATTCCATATCGACACGAGGCTGAAGTACAATTTCACTGGTCTTACAAAAGCTTAAATCAATCTCATCGGATCCAATTCCGTTAGCATTCAAACAATTTCCCACATCAAGTAGTCAACATGCCATCATCAGTGGCATTAAACATCTAAACCCACCCACAACAATGCTACTGCACACTTAAGCCCCAAACAAATATAAAAGCAAACAAACACTCCGTGTTGTGTGTGCCCTTCGTTCAATGCACGCCCCAGTTCCTGACGCAATTCGTTGCACATAATCTCATTATCAGAATAAGTCCATTTTACTCTAGCTGCTGTCCAAAAGTAACCGGCCCGGTTACATGTATACTCGTACGTACAACGTTGTGGCGTACAAAAAAAAAAAAAAACAAAACATTTCCATTCCACTGACCAAAGCTCTAATCCCTCCAGGAAAAAAGCGGTAGCTTCATGCAGCAGAGGTGGTAGATCCGTCAGTGGTTTGCAGCAGTGGCAGCTATCTGGCGTCAACACACATGTTACATACAGGCGATCGAGTCCTAAGCCGGGACCATTGTAACCGGTGCTAATGTATTTGTCCCAGAATTGTTGTGTTAAAGTTTGTTCCTTGCCAGTGTTGTTGCCCACCCCTCCTCAGTGTGGGTGTCAACCTTTAATCCGCATACTGTCAGTTGGGGAATTATCTATAGCTGCCACCCATCCCTCCGCTCTCCATCAATATTAAGACATTAATCCGCTTTCCGAGGGACAACTCTTCGCCACAGAGAAAGAAAAACTTTTCTCCAAACACTAATTGGATGCGGTACTCTCGTTTTGAGCTCTGCCAGGGATGATGTAGCTTTGAACTATTAGTGGTGTGTCTTGACATTTGAGAACATCTTCAACCCAATTGGGTTTCGTTTTGGAACAATTGCATTAATGCTGGAAGGAACTTCATGATCCACTGAACCACCCACCACTACTGGCGACGACGACGCGAGAAAACCACAAACAACTTGAAATCGAAATAAGGACACTAATGACATTGTAACAGGAAAAAATATGAAATCTTCTTACAAATTTGCATCTCTTTGTCTTGACAAAATTCGTCCTGTTTTCTATTAGCATGAGTACGAGTAGATGACGACTCCTCCGATGATGAATGTGCGGGCAAAATACCTGAGGTTTACAATAATGCGGTCTCGGTTTGTGGTAAGATAGATGTCCTGTTTCCCCTCCAATTAGCAATGAAACAAGAATCCTTTTGTTTGTTAATGATGCGGGGGTCTGCCAGAAGAGTGGTTTTCTAGCAGTGCCTTCGTAATTAAGTCGAACTTATGGAGCAACTTTTGTGGCCAAGTGGTTTGGTTTTGTTTGCTTTTTGTGCGGGCCTGTGTCCCTATTTGTGCAAGTTCCTTGTGATCAAAGTTGGCCGGATTAAGTGAAGAAAGTTTGACTAATTAGACCCCATTAAAAGAGATCGTGAAAATTTTAGACCGTAAAAAGCATTTTTTTTACTGTGAAAGTTAGAAATTCCATGGTCAGGCGATTAAAGTTAAAAGGTCGGGAATTAAAGCAGTTTTAGAATAAATTTTGTCAAATCCACAGAGCACATGATAAAAGCATCTTCCAAGTGCGTCAATAGAACCGCAAGCTGGTCAGATTCAGATGATAAATGAAGGAGTTGTTGTTCTTTGGTGCCACGGAAATTCTGTTAATTCGGTAGAATATTTTAGCTATCATCGCTTATGTGGCTTCTCTAAGATGAGATACCTATTGTAGCTTTCATAGCGTGTACTCGTATGAGATTTGCCCTTGGTTGAGTGTCCCCAGCGCGATCAGATGGGACTCCTAAAACAAAAAGGTAATGGGAAAAGGAAATGGCGATAGAATAGCAGATGAGGATTTGCACCCAAAAGTCGATAGTGGCCAGTGGTTTTATCAATATATGCACTGAACTGAATTACAATTTAAAAAATCGGTGAGATTTGACTTCGAGCTAACTTTACTTGTTGTGGCTAGGTTCGGTTTGAAGTACCCCGACGATGTATGGTCACGGAATGAATCGTTTCAGTCATAGTCATGGCTTGGTGGTGTTATTTTTAACTAAAAAAGTTGGCGCAGTATTCATCCACTTACTTGAAGGGTTCCGATTTTTATCCACTAAGGTCACATCTTCTATAACATTAGATGGGAAACGGCTTCACTGGTAAAGGAACTTACTACTCTGCTGAGATTACGGCTGGCGGTTGTACATGCTGATAAATATTCTTGAAACTTAGAGCGAATCATATCAGCAACCTGGACAAGGTCGTGCCTGTGAAAATGAAGCTGATTGCCCCACTTTCAAGGATTTAATCGAATGGCACGGGGATATTTTTGTTGTGGATATCGCCTTCTAGGATCCATCTGAAATCTTCCATGAGACACTGTGAGGATCGGCACTACTATAAGGTAGTGTCAGATTCTTACTCACTAAAAACACCTTCCTTCAACCGTAATTAGTACTGAAACTAAGTGAAACTCATCTAGTAGTTTACATTTCACTTTTGCCACGTTTTGCAGGTGACTTTCCAACATAAGTGCCTGCAGTACTACCGCTAGTTACGCTCAGTTGATCTTTACCGAACTAAATCGGATGGTTTTGTCCTTTGCAGTGGACGAACTTTATTTCTATTTCCGCAGAGAGACGACATTGGTGTTTCGACAGAGGCTATTGTTAAATCTCTGTGGATATCGTCAATCTGAATATACCACGTGCGTTCACTAGCTTTTAGGAGGCCCCTATTATCTTTCTTGCTACAACCCCATAGTCGTTTACCCTACGTCCACATGGTTTCTAATACTTGTTTCTGTAGAAACAGCTTGTTCTGGATACCGAGCTTGGAATATCACCCGAGCAACCAATACACTTCTCTGTACTTGTGTGCCTTCCATTCTAATTTCACGTCGAGTGTCATTCCCAGATATTTCGCGTACGGGATTTTTATAGAGTTACGAGTAATTAGGATTGGTACCTCGTTCACTTTTCTTTTTTGAGAACAATACAGTTTTTTGCTGCTACTTTCTGGTAGCTTCTTCGATCGAGTTGCCCATTACCAATATGGATAAGCCTAGGCAATGGTGTCTTCTATTTGCTGTATATCTCCCGTATATAACAAGTATAACATCGGACCAAGTACACTCCCTTGCGGCTGCTCAGCAGCGACTCGTTACCGTGTTTAATACAGAAGAGTCCATCTTTAAGACACGATTTTAGAATATCACTTAGCAAAGCCGGCGAAGACTTGCCGTATCTTGAGTTCCAATCCTTCGTGCCAAACTTTTGCGGGGGCTTAAGGGACATCAAGAAAAACACTCATGCAGAACTTTTTTTCATTCAGGGCCGTGGTGTAGTGGTAACATCATCGCTTGTCACGCTGTTCATTTACGGTTCGAATCCTGATGTCAAGAATCATCTATTTATTTCGCATGAAATAAATAAAAAAGTCGATCACTTGCGAAAGCTAAGCCAACTCTACTGTGCAGGCATAACACTGGCAGTAGGGTGGGTCATATGGCTAAATTGCAACTTGATCGTGATGATGACATCAGGAGGATGGAAAAAAATACTGTGAATCATAAGCAACGACAGTAATAGCGAAAAACAAACAAAATACTCCCCAGTTATCTGGACAGCCACCCTTGGAGTTTACAGAAACTTAATACCACCTGAGTTTCAAACTACACCACACTGTCTTTCTCTCTGTCTCTTCCCCTTTCCACAAAACGCACGTGTTCTAAAAATTAGTATAAGGGTATCCCTTTTAACACGTGCAAATTATAAAAAAAAATAAAAAATATCTGTTATAGAAAGTGTGCTTCCAAGACCGAAGTGGTGATCCGGAATTAGGAGTTTTTGTTCTATTACGAGTATAGGCTGCAAGACATTTTATCGTTCTTCGCTTTCCGGGTTTTAATACCACAATATCCTCTGAGACTTTCCATTGCCTTGGTACGTATTGTATTCAAAAAGCAGCGTTCATAATGTAGAGAGCTTAACTAATACTTTCACGGGCAATTCTTTAAGAAACTGTCCTCTTATTAAGTCGTAGCTAGGAGCTTTCTTGGTTTTTAGATTCCCAATTCCAAGTTTAAGTTTCGCCAGCATTGCAAATTTGAGTCTACAAAAATATTCGCATTAGGATGCCCGTCAAATGGTTTCAAATACGCGACAATTATTTCAACCATTAATCTGTCGCATTTAGTCCATTCTACGTTGGCCTTTTTCATGACTTTCCGGAGCTAATAATTTGTATCTTTTTCCGCGATTAACCCTTTGTTTATTTTATTTTTAGAATCTCTTATCATTTTTTTTTTTTTGAGTTTATTGCACAGATGGCTTAAGTATCTCTTGAGCTGCGGAGTATACCTCTTAATGGCTCCTCTCTTTTCCTTTACTAATTCTGGAATCTATGCCGGGTACTTAATGTCGCAATTAGTTATGGTTTTCTTTTGACAGGGTTACTCCACGCGGCTCTCTATATAATTTCGATGAAGCGATCGATTTCGTTTTATAATTGAAGGTGTCGTCAACAAGTGCCAAGTAAATTACAAAGTTTCGAGTTGGAATATTACATATTTGTTTCAAAAATTGTCTTAAAAATGTAATGATGCATTTGTAGTAGGATACACAAATTGCAAAAAAAAGAGGCCAACTGTTTGTTAAGCGACTCTTGTCACACATGATGCAAATTATATGCGTCATGTAGGACTTAAAAGATTAAGTATGAACCTTCCAATTCAATTTATTATGAATCCCTAAATATTTATTCAATTTTACAGCACTTGCTCGAGCAAACGTTATTCCTTTTAAAATTATTCTTACCACATATATGATAAATTTTTTACAATCGTGTTAGCGATACATGATTGAATGAAATATATTTTAAAACGGATAAACGTTATTACGCCAATGATTAATTTGTGGAGTGCAAACTAAAGGTTAGGTAATTGCAAGTCCTCATTTATTTTAACTAAGCAATCAAAAGATCTTAGCCCAGTGTATGTAAAAGCGTTTACAACTGAAATTCTGGTAGAATAGAGAGTTAACATACTCGTATATAAAAAAGAAAAGTGGACCCAGTCCAGATCCTTGTGGAACTCCATTTTTTAACTTAAATGAAGTACTGAGACATTCATTTATTAACACTTTTTGTTCCTATCTATTTAATGCAACTGGAACCAGCTATAAAACTTGCTTAAGAGCAATTCATGGTTAACAATATCGAATGCTTTGCTCATATCGATAAAAAGGGTCACACTCCATCATATAGATCACAGCACACTTTGAGGTTAGCATCTTCTGTGGATTTACCTGCTCTGAATCCAAATTGATCAGCAGAGAAATAATTATGTTTCTCTAAGAAGGACAACATTCGCCATTAAACTAATTTTTTAGAATTTTTTGAAAAGGTGGGAAGCAGCGAGATAGGTCTGTAATCACTTATATTTTTTCTGTTACCCTGTTTTGAAAAGAGGAATAACTTCTGCACATTTTAATTGTTTTGAAAACTTGACTCGAAAACGGAAACTCAAAACATCTACGCTTTCCTAGGCAATTTTTTTCAAAAGATTTCAAAACCGTTGAAAGCAAAAACTATTGACTTGCAATTTTTCTTCTCTTAAACTAAATGATTGGTTAGGTTGGAGGGAAGTGCTCTTAAGTGCTTATCACGGGGCCCATACCGTCCATTGTGTTTCCCTTTTATGTTGTGTGGAAAATATATTTAAAATCTTTGCCTTGCGGTGGGTTCTATTGTAAACCAGCCTGCGCTCTTTATGAAGCCTATAATGTTCCCAAGTGGAATCCTTACGAGATCCCCTAGTTCATCAAAACGCCTATTTCCCATATGACAGAGGCGGCGGTTTTGAAGATTTGGGCAATCAAGTGTTTACTGGTTTCTCTCTCCTCTATATCTTGACAGCTCCTGCAGTGGTCGGGTGTGTTGATGCCTACTCTGGCAGCCATTTCCTATCAAGATTCGAATTTCTTTTTTATTCATCGCCAATAGGCTTTTTGTTCTGTTTTGATCTACTGTCGGCCATAAGCTGCGAGATATAACACAGTCGCTTCTGGCGGACCATGCGGAGTTAATCAGTTCTCTTGCTTTTATGTCTATTTTCTTTTTTAGTTCACCTATTGGACTTTCTACTGATATCCGAGTATGTTGAAGATCCAATGTTGATACTTTTTTAGCTAGTTCATCTGCTGTCTCGATCCTTTTATATTGCTATGTCCAACAGAGAGTTACGTCATGGGTGTTGCATATTCTGTTCAACGTATTAAGGCATCTGGAAACTGTTTTCGATCTGACTTCCACACATAGTCTAAGAGCCCACAGCAAATTTTGTGCGTGAAGATATAACCAAAAGTGGTTTATATGAGTATGAAGCCCTCAAATAACTAACGACAAACATGGAAGTCTGGCAGCATTTTTTTGCAGCAGTGGATCATAAGTATAACCGCTTGAAACCGCCACTAAATCAAAGAACAGAATGCACTGAATACAAACAGATGGGTGCCATCTAAAATGGGGTACTAAAAATTAAATTATTTTATAGATATAACAAATTGATTTTTATTTTATAATAGGTACGAGTAGGTAATAAGAACAAAAGTATGTACAAATACTTAAAGAATATTATATTATTCACTATCAGACTCATCGGATGATTCCCTAGTATGCCCATAATCTTCATTATCGGATGCATCCACTTCATTCTTCAAAATATCTTCCAGTTTATCAGGGGCTGTATTACCGTCGAACCATTTCACTTTATACATATTATCTTTTAATACCCATCCACAGTCCGATGGTGATAGTTGAAGTGGTTCATTCTTTACGGCATTCTTCCATACATGGCATATATAGTTGCATCTATTTAATTGCTGCAACAAAACCGATTTGTTTGGAGGCAAAAGACTTCCTTCAAAACCTAGCATAAGCAAATTAATATTATTTTATGTGGGTATCTATTATTATTAGGAATGTAACTTACTTCTGATATTTTTAAAAAAATTTTTGGTTGTGGGTTTGCAGGATTTAAAAAATATTTCATACCTGGCTTCGTCTACGTTTAATACGTTGATACATATTACAGACAAAATTTTCAATCCTGTTAAAGTGTTCGTCAGTAGTATTTAATCCGTTTCCAAATTCAGAAAAAGTGGACTGAAAATCTAGACAACTTTCTAAAATTCGAAACGGCTTGATTTTCCCTTTCTTAAATTCATTTCATACCTGGCTTCGTCTACTTTTAAAGCCCTTGTTTGATACATATTACAGACAAAATTTTCAATCCTGTTAAAGTGTTCGTCAGTAGTATTTAATCCGTTCCCAAATTCAGGAAAAGTGGATTGAAAATCTAGACAACTTTCTAAAATTCGAAACGGCTTGATTTTCCCTTTCTTAAATTCATTTCATACCTGGCTTCGTCTACTTTTAAAGCCCTTGTTTGATACATATTACAGACAAAATTTTCAATCCTGTTAAAGTGTTCGTCAGTAGTATTTAATCCGTTTCCAAATTCAGAAAAAGTGGACTGAAAATCTAGACAACTTTCTAAAATTCGAAACGGCTTGATTTTCCCTTTCTTAAATTCATTTCATACCTGGCTTCGTCTACTTTTAAAGCCCTTGTTTGATACATATTACAGACAAAATTTTCAATCCTGTTAAAGTGTTCGTCAGTAGTATTTAATCCGTTTCCAAATTCAGAAAAAGTGGACTGAAAATCTAGACAACTTTCTAAAATTCGAAACGGCTTGATTTTCCCTTTCTTAAATTCATTTCATACCTGGCTTCGTCTACTTTTAAAGCCCTTGTTTGATACATATTACAGACAAAATGTTCAATCCTGTTAAAGTGTTCGTCAGTAGTATTTAATCCGTTTCCAAATTCAGAAAAAGTGGACTGAAAATCTAGACAACTTTCTAAAATTCGAAACGGCTTGATTTTCCCTTTCTTAAATTCATTTCATACCTGGCTTCGTCTACTTTTAAAGCCCTTGTTTGATACATATTACAGACAAAATTTTCAATCCTGTTAAAGTGTTCGTCAGTAGTATTTAATCCGTTCCCAAATTCAGGAAAAGTGGATTGAAAATCTAGACAACTTTCTAAAATTCGAAACGGCTTGATTTTCCCTTTCTTAAATTCATTTCATACCTGGCTTCGTCTACTTTTAAAGCCCTTGTTTGATACATATTACAGACAAAATTTTCAATCCTGTTAAAGTGTTCGTCAGTAGTATTTAATCCGTTTCCAAATTCAGAAAAAGTGGACTGAAAATCTAGACAACTTTCTAAAATTCGAAACGGCTTGATTTTCCCTTTCTTAAATTCATTTCATACCTGGCTTCGTCTACTTTTAAAGCCCTTGTTTGATACATATTACAGACAAAATTTTCAATCCTGTTAAAGTGTTCGTCAGTAGTATTTAATCCGTTCCCAAATTCAGGAAAAGTGGATTGAAAATCTAGACAACTTTCTAAAATTCGAAACGGCTTGATTTTCCCTTTCTTAAATTCATTTCATACCTGGCTTCGTCTACTTTTAAAGCCCTTGTTTGATACATATTACAGACAAAATTTTCAATCCTGTTAAAGTGTTCGTCAGTAGTATTTAATCCGTTTCCAAATTCAGAAAAAGTGGACTGAAAATCTAGACAACTTTCTAAAATTCGAAACGGCTTGATTTTCCCTTTCTTAAATTCATTTCATACCTGGCTTCGTCTACTTTTAAAGCCCTTGTTTGATACATATTACAGACAAAATTTTCAATCCTGTTAAAGTGTTCGTCAGTAGTATTTAATCCGTTCCCAAATTCAGGAAAAGTGGATTGAAAATCTAGACAACTTTCTAAAATTCGAAACGGCTTGATTTTCCCTTTCTTAAATTCATTTCATACCTGGCTTCGTCTACTTTTAAAGCCCTTGTTTGATACATATTACAGACAAAATTTTCAATCCTGTTAAAGTGTTCGTCAGTAGTATTTAATCCGTTCCCAAATTCAGGAAAAGTGGATTGAAAATCTAGACAACTTTCTAAAATTCGAAACGGCTTGATTTTCCCTTTCTTAAATTCATTTCATACCTGGCTTCGTCTACTTTTAAAGCCTTTGTTTGATACATATTACAGACAAAATTTTCAATCCTGTTAAAGTGTTCGTCAGTAGTATTTAATCCGTTTCCAAATTCAGAAAAAGTGGACTGAAAATCTAGACAACTTTCTAAAATTCGAAACGGCTTGATTTTCCCTTTCTTAAATTCATTTCATACCTGGCTTCGTCTACTTTTAAAGCCCTTGTTTGATACATATTACAGACAAAATTTTCAATCCTGTTAAAGTGTTCGTCAGTAGTATTTAATCCGTTTCCAAATTCAGAAAAAGTGGACTGAAAATCTAGACAACTTTCTAAAATTCGAAACGGCTTGATTTTCCCTTTCTTAAATTCATTTCATACCTGGCTTCGTCTACTTTTAAAGCCCTTGTTTGATACATATTACAGACAAAATGTTCAATCCTGTTAAAGTGTTCGTCAGTAGTATTTAATCCGTTTCCAAATTCAGAAAAAGTGGACTGAAAATCTAGACAACTTTCTAAAATTCGAAACGGCTTGATTTTCCCTTTCTTAAATTCATTTCATACCTGGCTTCGTCTACTTTTAAAGCCCTTGTTTGATACATATTACAGACAAAATTTTCAATCCTGTTAAAGTGTTCGTCAGTAGTATTTAATCCGTTCCCAAATTCAGGAAAAGTGGATTGAAAATCTAGACAACTTTCTAAAATTCGAAACGGCTTGATTTTCCCTTTCTTAAATTCATTTCATACCTGGCTTCGTCTACTTTTAAAGCCCTTGTTTGATACATATTACAGACAAAATTTTCAATCCTGTTAAAGTGTTCGTCAGTAGTATTTAATCCGTTTCCAAATTCAGAAAAAGTGGACTGAAAATCTAGACAACTTTCTAAAATTCGAAACGGCTTGATTTTCCCTTTCTTAAATTCATTTCATACCTGGCTTCGTCTACTTTTAAAGCCCTTGTTTGATACATATTACAGACAAAATTTTCAATCCTGTTAAAGTGTTCGTCAGTAGTATTTAATCCGTTCCCAAATTCAGGAAAAGTGGATTGAAAATCTAGACAACTTTCTAAAATTCGAAACGGCTTGATTTTCCCTTTCTTAAATTCATTTCATACCTGGCTTCGTCTACTTTTAAAGCCCTTGTTTGATACATATTACAGACAAAATTTTCAATCCTGTTAAAGTGTTCGTCAGTAGTATTTAATCCGTTTCCAAATTCAGAAAAAGTGGACTGAAAATCTAGACAACTTTCTAAAATTCGAAACGGCTTGATTTTCCCTTTCTTAAATTCATTTCATACCTGGCTTCGTCTACTTTTAAAGCCCTTGTTTGATACATATTACAGACAAAATTTTCAATCCTGTTAAAGTGTTCGTCAGTAGTATTTAATCCGTTTCCAAATTCAGAAAAAGTGGACTGAAAATCTAGACAACTTTCTAAAATTCGAAACGGCTTGATTTTCCCTTTCTTAAAGAAGGATGGGGTATAATCACATCCAGTGAAGCAGTGAAAAACAGGTAGCGCAGCACAAAGCGTGGATCCCAATCCATGATAAATTGAATTCGCGTCAATGTATCTGAGCCGTATTTTTTGATAAATTTCCAACTTCAAGCCAGACTTTTATGCCGTTTTTTAAGTTATGTAAATTGTAAAGCGCAATTGTGAGCACATCCTTATCTGAGGACTTTATTACCACAGAAATGTCTTTTGGTAAAAATGTAATATTTGCCATTCTATCTGTATGTGTAATAACGACTTTTGATTATACCAATTGTTTTAAAAAAAATGATTTTTAGCATACTTTTAGTACGTCTGGCAAGGGGAAAGCTGCATCTAAAACGTCTGGCACCTATTTATTTGTATTCAGTGCATTCTGTTCTTTGATTTAATGGCAGTTTCAAGCGGTTATACTTATGATCCACATTTTGGGAAAATATGTACCTTTGGCATACTATTATTAATCTTAGCTGCAAAAAAATGCTGCCAGACTTCCCTATTTGTCGTTAGTTATTTGAGGGCTTCATACTCATATAAATCACTTTTGGTTATATCTTTACGCACAAAATTTGCTATGGGCTCTTGGTCTAGCAGTCTAGTGCTTTGATTGCCGCTTGACTATCCACAAAAATTGTAATCTTTGAGGGAACTAAATGATCGGTTGCAGTTGCAACAACTGTGAGTTGGAGTTGAAGGCTTTAAAGTATCCAAAATGTTCACGAAAGATCATTGACACTTTCTTTCAAGGATTTTACTATTTATTTGTATTAATAAGCAAGGTGTCATCCAAGGTTTCATAAATTGTTTTCTAAGCCTGTCATTAGACAATACATTCCAAGAGTTTTTGATGTGGCTATTCAAATCTGAAATGAATAATTGGAAGAATCGCTTTCAAAATAGACATGTATTTCACTTCTAAACCTATTTTTATTGTTTTCATGAAAACGCAAGAAAATATGGTCAATGCAACTAGCACTTGTATCTGTTATACGGATTGGTTCTTTTATTACACTTTTGAGTCCATATGAAGCCATAAGAAGCGTATAACTCTCAGTATCTTTCTGAGATTCATTTAAAATGTTTACTTTTGTTACATTTAATAAATTTTGAAACTCATTGATGAAAACATTTTTGCTTACATGATGCAACCGATAAATACATAAAAAAGTGTACCAATCATTCAAAAAAAGTTTAAACGCAAAATATCAGCACTGGTTAAATCAAGAATGTAGCAATCACTTATAACATCACTCTTTGCACAAACTGCTACTTCACCGGCAGAATATGTTTCATTACAAAGAACAACAACAAAGAAATCTACGAGATCGAGTATTTTATTTGGATCCGAGGGCCAATAGATTGAGTGAATGCTCTATCCTCCTATCTAGAACTATACCTAAATGCTCATCAGAAAGGTAAGTCAACGAAGGCGATAACAATTGAGCTAGCGGGTAATGTGTAACGAGGCGCCTGTGGCTGTGATGTGTGCCTTTTGTATGTAGTTTCGAGTCAGCAGTTGTGCAGAGTGGGGCGAAAGCTACTGTCACGCTTCATCTTATTTACACCGCTTGAACCCCCGATCAAACGGGTCTCATGTCGAACCTAACTTACTCATACTTAGGTCATATCTTCCTTAACAGCGAACCATTCTTCCCTTAACACAGAACCAAATAATTATCCCCTTTAACTATTCAACACTTGAGACTACAAGAATTGAACTCTGACCAGAATAATAATCGAAATTAATGAAATGCTCTGCTCCCGAAGCAATCACGCCCATACTTCTAAACGTACCCTTGCACCACCACCCATCCACCTACACTCGAAACCACACATAATCTGTGGAGAAACCCCAACCACATCTGACACACATTTGTCGGCTATACGTGCTGTCAATCAAGCCAGCAAGACAGCGTTTTTCTTCCTACGAGCGAACGGACGAACTGCTATCGGTTGATGGTAATGTGCCGCCTAATGAGGTCCACATTTTCAATTCATCCGTCCGTTGCTGCAATATGCGCTGATTTCAATCGCACATGTGGCGTCATCTCAGTGGTCTGCTACGAGACTGCGCAAACATTTGCATAAGCGAAGGACGCACAACCGCAAGCGTTTCGATTTCACTTGGAGTCTGAACCATAAGGTATGACGGAGATTTACATAAGAGAACCGAGATATCCCGGTCCGCCAAACAAAGTGCTCAAAAGGCAACTCATTGCCTGGCGTGAATGTAGCATTTCTACGAAGAAACTCCCTTCTTCGAGCGGCGTTACCAGGTCAAAGGTGCCATCTATTGCGAAAGATTTCTAAATCACCACTGTACGATCAACCCACGCACTGCAGGGGGCACCTTCGCACCATGTTCAGCCGCGCATTCGATGTCTCGGCCTCGCCGACAAAATGTCTATTTTCTATTCAAATTCACATTCACAGGCACGACTACAAGATCACTGCGTCTTCACAATTCGGATGAGAAATTTAAATGTATAGCCAAAGGGCAGCAACGCGCTCGCAATTCACCCAGAAGGGCTGTCGTGGTGGTAATTCGCAGCCTCTTTTGTACAAATACTTTTGTGTCTACTTAGCGGCTATTTAGCTGCGCGATCCCCCTCTTTCGGTCTTGACAGCTCAACCATTCAAGCATCAAATTGGCCAATCAATCGGTTGATCTGATAAGTCTCCCAAGATGCCGCAACGCGGAGGACGCGGTGGTGGTGCGCGAATTCACCCAAACGATCAAAGTACTCGTATCTGTGCGGTTGTTTACGAAAATCGTGAGTCAGGTGCGGGTGCGGTTTGGGAGAAATCATTTAAAGACCTCAATACCGAGCCATGTAATCACCTGTCAAAGTGTTTTGATAAATGATTGTGCGACTTGTTATAATGTGGGATGTGGCTGGGGAGCAACACGAATGTGATCATACTCGTACGTTGTGGGGTGGGTAGCACAAATTTAATTAAGTTCACTTAAAAGAAGACTGGGCTTGGAGTTTGTTTATTTTATGGGTTCGGCATAGAATTGTAAAGATTGGTTATTGCCTAAGAATCGGGCAATACGTATGGTTTTCTCGAGATCAGTGATCGAGAGAGCAAATAATCTGCTGACTTCAGTGGCAACTTTGTGCCGAAAAAAAAGTCGAAAAATTATTTCAAGGTTAGTGACGATCTACCGCAGAAGAGAATTCCAGAATATTGGATGAATTGAAGCTCGAGTGGGAACTTCAAGCTTATAAGTCATAGAGTTTAATATGCTGTGCATAGCTTAGGATGGGTGAAAAATTTGATGCGCCTTCTCCTCCACCGATGGTAGATCAATTCCAAAAATTGATTTGTGAGGCTGTTGACATACATTTTTCACTATAGCGAGTTATTAAAATTGCTCGCTTATACCAGTCCTGGATAAAACCGAAAAAATTTCAGTCAAAATCGTCCTACTTCCTAAAATTTATCCAGTTGTGCCGCATAATACTGGAAAATTTGTGGTGTTCCACTGAACTGTTCCTAATTTCCGCAATTAAATGCAATTGTCAAATGACTTTTTTAACCTCTTGTTGGGCAAGGTATAGGGTAGATCAGGTGTCTTCCATAATATCTTCCACAAGCCTGTCAAGCTGCTGGGATACGCAAAAGATATTAACATCAATGCCCGTTCCCAGCCAGCCGTTTTGAATATGGTACACTCGTTGAGATTAGACAAAGAGAGATCCTTGGCAGCAACTAGTTGATGATCGTGCTATTTACATATGTTATAGAGTGCCGAGTAGTGATGGGCTCTATCGAATGAATTCGGCTATTGCAAGTTAGTAACTGGCCCCCGTATTAATAAAAGCTGTGTAAGGAGCATTCAACTTAACTCATGGTTATCCAGCTCATGGGTGTTAATAATTGCTAAATTACTAATAAATAGAAACGTTTTATTGTACTTTGTTGAAAAAATTAATAATATCAGTCATTCATTCATTCATTCATTCATATTTTCAATCATTCATTCATTCATTCATTCATTCATTCATTCATTCATTCATTCATTCATTCATTCATTCATTCATTCATTCATTCATTCACTCACTCATTCATTCATTCATTCACTCATTCATTCATTCAATCATTCATTCACTTGTTCATTCATTCATTCACTCATGTATTCATTCATTCATTCATTCATTCATTCATTCATTCATTCATTCATCCATTCATTCATTCATTCATTTATTCGTGCATTCATTCAGTCATATGCACGATTTCCATTAACTTCGTTGTAAAGTTGGACATTTTGCAAGATTGCGTGCCTACAATTTTTAATTTGTTTTAAAATATTTTGCACCTATCTTGTAGAGAATACAAAATGTTAGCACTCAAAACAGATTTTCTTTAACTTCTGTTTAAAGTCGGACATCCTGGCTTAAGGTTAGTTTCATAAGCTGTCAGCTGGAGAGAGGTGAAAGTGGTATTCATTCGCAAGGCAGAAAGACTTACACATCCAACCGTGTTTCTCTAATTAGTCTCTCTTCTTATCTGTGAGAAGGCGACGCAATGAACAGAACATAGGTAACAACCAACACGCCTACCTAAAAGATAAATCCGCCTTCACTACAAAAAATACACTCTGGTGGCACTCCTAGACATAGAAGGGGCTTTAAAGCGGTACAAAAGGGGATCCAAGCTAGAGCAATCAAAGCGGAATGGATTGAGGCAATGCTTGGCAGCAGAGTTATTAATTCACAGATAGATGGGGTGTACACTTAGTGCTGCTTTTTATTGATTCGGATAAAGCAACCAGCCAATTGGGCCTGTTGATCCCAGCTCTAGATTCGATACAAGGAAGAGCAAACCACTGGTTTAGATACCGAGCGAGAAGGGCAAGAATGGAAGGTTGCAGTATCACAGGCAAATACTCCTCACAGGCAGGAAGTTCGATAGATATATATGACTACCATACTTTTGTCTACTTAAAGGTCATCTACCACGCCCGCGCGCCTTAACTCCAATTAGCTCTGCCACAATTGCCGAGATTTCCAGTGCTAAGTTTTTCGTGGGCAACCGATTCTTATTCCTTCTTGCATAAGTGGGTTCCATTGCAAGCCCTGGCGGTTTACGCAGTTATCAGCCTTTCATAGGGTGTGAGGTCAGCTGTGAATCAAGGTCAATCCGATTTTCGAAGCGCAGCAGTGTTTTTCAGGCAGAGGTCTTAGCAGTGACAATAGCTGCCCGTGAAACTGCGATGAGGGCAACACCACAAGAGGATATCACCTTTTCATCGGTAGCCAGGCAGCAAAGAATGCGATTACTGCTAAAGAAATAAAATCGAAGCTTGTGAAGTGCTGTCGAGAAGAGCGCAACGTTCTTGGACACAGCACGAAGGAATACTAGGGAATGAGAAAGCGGACGAGCTGACAAGAAGAGGTTCAGCATTAAACACTGACCAATCTGACCCTTCGGTGAACGAGGGGAATAAAGCAGGGAATAAAACTCAAGCAGAGGCAAACAGCAGGTGGACTTCTCTAGACACCTTTGTCACCACTAGGAAGCTATGGCCTATTTACGACAAAGCCAGGACCGACAGACAATTGAGAATCCAAAAGAATACATAACTACCCGTAATTATAGCATAGTACTCTGCGGTATCACATGAAAAAGCTACGTATAACGAAAGAAGACCTATGTATGGGTTGATCTTACGAGGAAGTTTACGAGCCATTGCTCAGGCCTCTATCATCAAAGAAATAAATTCCTCGGGCGACGCCACTTTCAGGATCTAGAAGAACTATCTGGCAAATCGGTGAATGACATCTTGAACGTTATCAAATCCACAGGATGGTTATATACTCTTTTATAGGAACCTCACGGGCAAGGTACAACCCACTTACCTAACCTTGAGATACGGTTTGGCTAGAAAACTTGCAATTTTGAGACAAGAATCAACAAAAGTGGTGGCCATCGAGATAACAACATCGACTTGTTTGAGCGGAAAAGTTGCGGCTTCGTGTTTAAACTGATTGTACTGCTCCTGCAGATCTTAGACTGATTTTGCTTTGATGATTCGACTGCCAATTTGGTACCATCGTGAACACAGCTACTCCAAGGTAACAGCAATTTTGTACTTTTCCGACCAACAATGCCTACTTATAAGGTTGTCAATCAGACGGAGAGTTTTATTTAATTTTCAGCTCCACCATGTTTGCTTCTTTTACCAAACCAGAGGGTATTTCATATAAGTCCACAATTCTATGCAGCAAGAGGAGTTTGAAATGAGTTTGTAGGTTCTAAGATCCCATTGAATTCAACCACAAAAAAGTGACGACACAGTGAATTACGAAACTGAAATCTTCCAGTTTCTTACCACTTTCAACATATCGATGTCACAATCGAAAATATTCCACTTTTCCACTACAACATTCCACAAAAACCAATCGTTTTATCTAAATTGAATACTTTCAGTGTTGCACAAGAAAATGTGTTCCCAAGCCCACTCTCTAAAACGAGGAACCACCTATTTCCATGTGAAACACCGCCGCCGCGCAACAAGTGAGAACACAAAACAAAAATCTCAAGTCATGCCGACGCATTGCTGCATGATGACGCCTACAGGGCCAACGAGGATCCTCCATGTGTAAACATCGAACATGAATTGTCTCAATTAATCATAGGGCTCCGGCTGAAAGCGAGAGCTATCGCACCGGCATTGGGTCACCCGCTGACATAACACAGACGTGCGTCTACAACCAGTACAGAGCACAAATCTCCCAAGTATGTAGGCTTGGTTCGGCTAATAACTGTGATTAGGCGGAACTCTTGCCTATCAAACTGTCAGGAGTTTAGCTTGACGTAGGATTACCCCCTTATTAGTGATTCCTTGAAAACAACGAATGAACGCATCCCATCGACATGTGGAGTGGGTATGGGTTCCGAAGGTTTCATACCGATGAGCATTAAACGCAAACGAGTTTCTCAAATTGTTGTGTGTTTTGTGGTTGCCGTGCCGCCACCTCCGCATGAGGCCACTTGAGATTTTTGAGGATCCGATAAGGGAAGGATCTTCCACACTTTGTCGACTAATAAAAGTGTCAACTGTTCTATGGATACCACGAGTGCACACAAGAGGGGTAATAAAATTGGTCAGCGTGATCCTTTTGTAAACAAAAATTAATTTCCTTCATTGTGTGGCGAGAATTTATTGTTCCACGAACAATAAACAAAAAAAAAAATAAGAACAATTCGAACCATATCAACTGTAAGAGTATTGTGATGGTGTCGCCATGTCGAGGTGTCTCTTTAAGTAACAAGGCACCTTTAAAAAAAGGGGTATCACTGCCTGCTGTCCACCCAAATTGAAACACAGATCTCCTTTGACATTGACTCCGTAAATAAATCCCCCAAAAAAAAGAGGATTCTTCTCAAAAAGCCAACCCTCGTCCTTATGCAAATACTAGGTTGTCCTTTATACACCTCCGCCCCCTTCGTAGATCCATCAAAATAACCGAAACGGAAATTGGATCATTTTTATATGGCAAGCAAACAAGGTCGCATTTTTATTTCGGTCGCCGCACTCGTGTCACCTGGGAATCGGAGGCGGTGGAGGTGGAAAAAAGCAGCCCTGTCTCTCGGTGTATGTGTGATTAAATTCTTACAGCTCAACGAAGAATGAAATGAACTGTCAAATCTTGAAAGAGATTGGAATCTTCTGCCAGTTGCCTGTCTCTCTGTGGCGCTGCTTCTAGGAATATCACACCACGGGTACAAACAAACCCAACCAAATAAAATACAAAGTGGAAATGAAAGAGGAATCCCTAACAAGATATCCTGTAACTCGGAGGAGTGAAATCACAGGACCCATTCACAGAGACAGGAAAAATAGACAAATATGCTATAAAATAAGAAGGTGGGTGTACTCGTAGGTACGTATACATCAAATCGCCCGGAAGCGGTAATCACCACCACCACCTCTCTTGACGAGGATAAAAAGGACGTTTTGAATTTCACAGTTTTTCCGTGGTGTGCTTTGCAGTTCTTTTTGTCTGTTGGTTTTGGTGTTGTCCTTGCGCACAATTACATCCTTCAGTCATACGTTGTTGGTGTGTTGCAAGCAAAAACATATAATCCCTGTATTATCCGCTTTACATCTTCCGATAAATTGCATTCTCAGTTAGGTTTCCATGGACAGAGAAGAACAACATGAATGACGAACAAATCCTTAAAGATACAAATTTGGATTTGAATTTTCTTTTAATGCGACATCCCAGGTACATATCTTTTTTTTTTGCACAAAGAACCAACGAAAAATCGTACAAAGGACATCCTTCCTTTGCTGGAGGTGAAAATGTTTTTCTAGGTGTCGCCCCAAGACAATGCGCAACCAAACAATCATTTGACACCTCCGTGCTCAGAGGATGATGATTGGATATCCTTTCGATTTGTTTGTTGCATAGTATAGGTAGAGTGAGCACCAGCAGCAGCATTACCAGCAGGATGAAAGGTGATGCAAGGGACGCACTCTAACAATGCCCGGATTAGGATTATGCCAACGCCCTGTAGAATACTTTATACTATAGGTGACGCGTCTGGCGTTCCTTCGACGTGCTGTAATCAGGACGCGGATTTTCGCAATTTTTAAGGATTTGCGACTTTCTCACGTTTGTGAGCTGTGAAAATTGCTAGATTAACTTTGGACTTGGCTGAGAACGTTGACTGTCGGATGATTGAGGGAAAAATTGCACTAAATGAGTGGTTACATGGAATGCTGCTTTTAAGGGTGGACGGTTGAAATATGATATTGAATGGAAAGATATTAATGCTTAGATTGCTTTTAAAAGAAAACAGATTGAGAGCAGTAAACTTAAGCAAACTCTTATGGAACACTGCCGCTTGTATCATTACTAACTACAGAAGGTATTCTTAAGAGATAAACTTCTGAAGAGTCCATACCAACGAAATCATCTGAAAGCTCATTTAGCCATTTATCTGTATGTGATGACAATTAGAATAAACCCTCATTCAGTAGTGTTTCATGATTCTAAAAGTTCTTCAGGAATTCAATCAAAATATCAAGTGGGCTTCGAATGAATTTCTTCGATATGTACGTAGACGCTCATTCCCATAACCCAGCTGTTTTGGCACTAAGCGAAACACAGGTAGTGGATCTGAAACTGCCTGGATATAACTTAGTGTCATTATTTTTTCCCCACGGTGGCCTTGCCAGTTATGTCCGTAGCGATATTGCTTACCAAGTTCCGCCACAGTATGGCCACTGTGGAACCTGGAATTTAATTTCAAACAGCTAAAATTCAGCATCCGTAAGCAAATAATTCACTACTGCTTTAAGAAGCTCTAGCGCGAACAGCAACTCAACTTTTGACGATGATGCGCTGTCCGATTCCATCAATTCGCTGTCCGATTCCATCAATCGAATTGTATCCTTGTGTCCTCATACTGAAATCGTCATTGCGGGCGATTTCAATATACACAATTCGGATTGGCTCCAAGATTCTGCCCAGACAACACCCGAAAGAAGGTATGTTGAACTTGTCGCTGAGGTAAACAATTTGACTCAGCTTGTAAATGAGCCTACACGTATACCGGACATTGAAAGTCATTCCGCCAACACTTTGGACTTGCTTCTTACCCCGCACTCTGATAAATACACTACTGATGTTTTAGCGCCTCTAGGTCGGTCTGACCATAATATCGTATCAGCTAAATTCTTGTACTCCGACCACTCAGTTAAAGAAAAAACTCCTAAAAGAAAAGTATGGCAATACGAGAAAGCCAACTGGAGCGGCCTTAAAAGCTTTTGTAGGAATTTTAACTGGTCGCTATGCTTCCTCGATAGCGACGTGGATGCCGCAGCTGATATGAAAACCGAAAAAAGTTTAAACAAGCCAGAAAAGACTGCAGTGCCATATTCGACGAGTAAAATGCTTACATGACCAAAAACTGAGGCAAAAAATCCTACAATGTCCCAAAGGTAGTAAACATTTTTGGTTATTCGTCAAAAATATTAAAAATTCTGCCTCGTCTACAATCCTCACGTTCATTTACAATGACATTCCAGCTGTCAGCTCGTTAGACAAAGCCAATCTGCTTGCTGCTCATTTTGCAACGAACTCCACGCTGCCAGATAATGCTTTGTCTGTACCTGTATTTGAGAGCGTCCAATTTTCCATGGGACAAGTCCACTTTCGCACTCGTACTCAAAGGTAACTTACACAAATCCGCTGGTCCAGATGGTATCCCCCCCCCATAGTTTTGAAGAGGTGTTCTTCTACGCTGGCAAAATCTCTTCGTAAGCTTTTCTGTCTATCCTACTTTTCAGGGCACTTTCCGAGTAGATGGAAAACAGCATTTGTCCAGCCCGTCCCCAAAAAAAGGCGAATCGTCAGCTTATGAAATATTTAGATTCACGAAAACTCCTTAATGACCGGCAGTATGGTTTCCGTAGCAACAGGTCCACTGGTGATTTGATGGCATATCTCACCGAGAAGTGGAACCAATCACTTCGGCGAAACCAAGATGGTTGCGCTTGATATTTCAAAGGCATTTGACAGAGTTTGGCATCAGGCTCATTTGTCGAAAATGCGTGCATATGGCATCGATGAGTCTCTTCTTCAATGGATTAGAAATTACCTTTCGGGGCTGGAGTTCCCCAAGGCTCTGCTTTGTCTCCGACTCTCTTATTTTTATAAATGATCTCTTGTCTGCAACTTCTCATCCAATCCATTCCTTCGCTGATGACAGTACCCTCAGTTTTTCATGTTCGTTCCCTAACTCACGTCCTTGCTCTTCGACCGTAGAAGTGGAACGGTAACGTATGTTCATTAAATTCCGACCTGGACAGCATAATTAAATGGGGTACAACCAACCGCGTGGAATTTAATGCTTCCAAAACACAATGCTGTCTTCTGTCTCTTAAGCGAAACCAAAACCCTCAACCATTATCCACGGATGATACTTGCAAAATTGAAACCGAAAGACTTGCCATTCTCGGTATGTGTATTAATAACCATCTTCGATGGAACGATCACATATTCGAGGTCGCCAAAAATGCTGCAAAATGTCCAGGATTCCTTAAACGGTGAAAGAAATATTTTACCCCGTCTGATCTGGCCTCTATTTATAATTCCATCCGCTCTAAGCTGGAATATAACGCCCATATCTGGGTGTTGGTTGGTGCACCCAAGACCGTTCTGCACATTCTTGATAGGGTGTAAAATCGCGCATTAAAACGTGATAGAGACATTGTGAATGCTATACATCTCCCCTTCAAAATTTCACCCGCAATACGCGACATGCTTCGAACGCACATCAGTTCACCCTAAAGCCTAACTTCGGTCGTACTGTCAAATATAGGGATTCATTTATAAGCCGATCGACACGAATGTGGAATGATCTACCACTACAACCTTCAAACATTTAAAGCCAACGTGCACCAGGCTCCTCCTCTGTTTCTCTTCCTCTTTTTCCTAAAAGCCCGTGCCCTGAAACAGTTTAAGGGTATTCATATCACCTTCGGCGCGCAGATTATAACAAAAAAAAAAAAAAAACTTTAAACAAGCTACTTTCGATTTTATGGTTACCGCTGCCAGTGCCTTGGCTGTCCACGTTAATCGAGCTATCCTCTCAGAATATGTCCAGTACCCTCGCATTATGGACGGCTTCTAGAATGACAAAAACTTCCGCTGGAAAGACGCATAATGCATCCGGAAGACGTATGAAGGAAAGATACCTGCACCTGTTCCTTCCTTCATCTTTAATACGTCTGGCGATTTATGTGTTAGATATGACGGTTTTCGTTGGCCATTCCTCTCTGTTGGGTATCCAAAGGAGTACTTCCGGTCTAGGTAAGGAATCAGGTAGTCTGTTTGTAAGCTATCATCTAATGTTGCTTTAAGGATTGAGCTGTGTCTATATACTGTTGTTGTCCAGTTGTTGGTCTTTTTGCGACGGTTAAATAGCCGCCATGGGAGTTTTGAAAATTTTGATTCTTGCGAGGTAATTTTCGATGACTTTTCTTCACATTTCTGGCTGTATTGCGGCCATAAATCCAAGGATGTTGACTTTTAAGTGCTTCAAAGTTTAGGAACTGTCTGCATAGACACGATATTTAGCATAACTTCACAAAAATAAGTCCAATGGGTCAGATCACTCCATCTTGGTGGCCAATTGGTGTCGCCAAATCTCCAAATTAAACGGCCGGGGAACTTTTCGTGCAATAGAGCCAAATTTGCATTTGTTGTGTGGCACGTGGCCCCGCCCTGTTGGAATCACATATCGCTCAAATCAATGTCTTCAATCTTAGGCCAATAAATGTTGGTTATCATTTGACTATAGCGCAGAGAATTCGCCGTAACAGCGGCGCCTTCGTCGATTTAAAAAACTACGGTCCGTTCACGCCACCGGTCCACAGCGCGCACCAAACTGTCACCTATGATGGCCTCTCATCGGCGTCAACTTGTTGATTTTCCAGCACCCAATTAGCGTATGTTCTTTGCATTCTATGGCCAGCAGGCAACAATTTTAATGCATTGAGCGGTGGTTAAACGATCCACATTGTAAAATGCCAAGGCAAGAACTAACTACGTGTTACTATGGATGACAGATGCCATATGGCAAGTATGTGAAATTCCAACCTCGAAATTAATAACCCTTAACTAGTAATGTCGGAACTTTTGTCTGTCTGTTTGTACCTCGGCCTGCGGGCTAAATGGCTCCCCGGATTAATTTCAAACTTTATATCTGGAGTCTGTGGGCCTATAGCCTGAGGAGGAATTGGAATTTTCATTCAACTTGAAACCTGACGGTACTTTAATGCCGTTTTTGAAAAAGCGCAATTTTTTCTAAAACTGCGGACACAGTCTTTCCCTAAAAATAATGGTACCTTACTGTTTAGTGTACTTGCGAAAATTGCATATATCTCGGATGTGACTGAGACGAATTTATTAAAAATTGATATCTACGTTATTTCGATAGGAACCAAATTTTTGACAAATGCTTCAAACAGTATTTTGATTTTTAACGCACTGTAATGTAATTTTTTCACTTTTCATTGAAATTTTAAATCTGAATAATTTACAAACGAACACATATGGAGTAAGCACGTGCAACCCAGTCGTGCCCTTCATTTTTAAAAGTGCTGCACCTATCTTATAGATAATTTCAAAACGTAAAACTTTGATCGTAAAAATTTGTTTCGTATGATGCATCGTTTTCGAGATATTTGCACTCAAAAACAATTTCCATTAATTTCGCTGTAAATTTAAAAAAAAATCCGGTATCCGCTTTCTGGAGTTCGCTTATTTTGTTGTTGTTGTTAGAACCCATAGTTTTTGAGTTAAGAATGACGTTTTCAACGTCTTAATTTCGGGCCCCGACCTAGTCACAATTTTGCTGCTACTTATTCAGCAAGTGACGATGCCAAAAGCACGCCCATCCATTTGTTTTCGTCGTGTGGTATACTCATATCGTATGGTATACTCACATCGTGTGGTATACTCGAATTTCTTGAAAACTGCCAATAGGGCCCTAGATGTGTTGCAAGACGTATGAAACAGTAGATAGATACCAAAACCTTATTGCAAGACTCAAATTCTTCACGAATCTTGGCCGAAGAAGTGATTGTTTTGCGTATACGCTGTATAATAATTCTAAGATACCTTGGGTGAAAGATATTTGACAGAGCTTATCGTTCGTTCTCTTTCGTTGACAGAGCAAACTGTGCTAATAGGTATCCAGCAGTAGCGACCCTTTCTCCTATTTTGCCAACCAACGTGTATGGATAGACTCTTCATTTATTTGAGTTGATTTTCAAAGTTGCGGCAGTTGCTGGCCATCACAATTCTTCGTATTTCGAAATTAACCCTGAAAAACATTTAATTTATTTTGTACTTTTGCTAATAACACTGATTCCTGACCTAGACATAGAACTCCATGTGCACACCCCCTAAAATGACTTTTGAGTTTCACAGAACATCTACAACGATTTTCTTTCAAATTTATTTCCTTCAACTCAGCTGATTACTCTCATTTGGCTTCCAAAGCTCCATACAGAGCCAAATGTACTCCATCTTTGTGACTTCGTAGTTGCAATTCCATGTCCAAGAGTAAGTCCCTCCAGTTGAGCGATTATAATAATCACTGCTCTAGGATAACATTTCATTTAAATACTAGGTTGTGTGTTCTCTCGATGCGGACACATACATCACTCTCCAGCATGTAAAGATTTGCCCATTTGTAACCTCCGGTCTCAGAGCACATGTGGATCATTTAGGGGAGCCATCAACTTGAGCTCCAAAAGACTGAGGCAAACTAATGGTTTCTTCGCAACCATACGAGTATATACAATTGTTGGGCCTGGGTGCGGTCATCACAACACACATATCGCTAGCCCCGGCCTGGCTTCATTGACAAGCTCTCGCTCCAAGGGATGCAGGCAAACGAACGTTTACCCGGCCACTTAATTGTATTTTAATTGGTTCACATGTCGACTGCGAATATTTATGCCCCGTAATTAGCTCATTATAAATAATGTCATACTGTCTACGCGGATATGAGGAACTGCGCGAAGGAAGTGTACCTACGTGCTCTGAGATTTACCAAAGGTTGAGGGGGAGGTTCTCCGGTTTATTTGTTTTCTTCCCTAAAGTCAATTTGTTAAAGCGGGTTCCCATCGTACCGCCAGTACGAGTAGTAGCTGAAACGTACAACAAGTGACAGGTATTTAAAAAAAAAAAAAACGGACTCTGACACGGGCCTCTTACACTCGCGTTGTTCAACAGAGGCACAGGCACAGTATTATGGCTAATACCAGTGAAGATAAATTATACGTCTAGGAGCACACCACACACGTGTACGAGTGTTTGGCCTATACACAGAGGCTGCTTCTAGAGAGTGGATCAGCGCACGTATGCGAAAGAGATTTATTGCCTCGCGCGATAGTATGCATGAATGGACTTATACGAGTAGCCCTAGCCAGCCCTAGAACACCGCATACTACCACCATCAGCCGCTATCTGTAATGAATCTAGTGGTATCGCGCGATTAGTTGGATGATGATGACGGTGTCGACCTCCCGGAAACTTGTCGGTCCTTCCCTTCGTACAGTGTTCCTATGTCGTGGTCGTGGATCTAACCATCGATTTTTCGCAGCGATAGTGTTTTGATTGAGTTGAAAATTTCCATTTCTTCTTCTCGCTGCTCGCTGATAAGGGAGGAAACGCTGGAGTGGATTTTACTACTACCTGAGTGCGATGAGTGACACCTGAAGATATGTGGTGTGGTGATTTGTCGTCGTCTTCGATGATACCCAGAAAGTGGAGTCAATTATTCAACGCACGGCGAATGGAGTCCCGATTGCGGTGAATAATAAGTTCAGCGTTCGGTTGGCAATGACAGATGACACATTAAACGATTGGAATAATAAATTAGATGCATTGGTTTGGCCTATAAGGAACGCTGGGATAGTACTTGAAAACCAAGACACACATTCAGTTTTTATTAGGATTTAATTGCGAGGGGTGTTTGTCATAAATCATTCGAAACGATGAAACATTTATTTAGTCAATTGGGTAAGGCAGGGGGTGGGGGGGTGTCTATTGATACCGTGGGCATAGCAATTGCTTGAACTTTGGAATGCATCTATATAATGTTAAGAAATAAGTGTGAGCTAGGCAAAGCGGTGAAAAAACGCCTATTGTACGTATATGTCATCAAGATTGACTGCCCTATCAATTCTTTACCCCAATGAATACTATATGCCATAAAAGTACAGCTAAGGATGAAGTTTTAATTCAATTCGAAGGTGTTATGGTGCTCAATCTGAAAAGTTTAACTATCGGAGCAATTTAAGAAACGTACGTATTTCGGCGGGATAGATATTAAACTTAGTTATCCTGGTTCCTTATGAAGTTCCTAAGATATCTAATCTCCAACAAATTATCTGCCACTAAGGGGCTTTCTTCATCCTCTTCGATTACTTACCTTGCCGTGGTGGGGATGCTCAGTAGGATCTAGTCACCCAAGCTGTAAGGTCTCCAGATGAAGGTCAAAAGCGAAAGAGTAATCAACCTGATTCCAGTGGCAGTGTGAGTAAAACAGTACCACGGCCTATCGTAAAATATCAGTCGCTAACGAGCTCTTTCAGGTGCCCTGGTAAGGGCCTGTCGTAATTTACCTTATCATAGTAGAACCGGCTATGCTGTGATAGACATATTCCATACCGCCTTACTTGTGGGACTTAATATGAATAATACCAATTTAATTAAAACAAAAAGAATAAATGTAGTTGAGATCGGTTCTCCTTTAAAACCGGACGGTAGCACGGCGATTAAGCTGTCTACCGGTAATATTCCAAAAGTATTGGCTGGCAAAAGGATTGTGGATTTGCATGGCCAAAACAGTACGGAGCCTAGTAGGGGAACTTTACAGTCCAATAAGGACTCTTCGGGATCGGGTTGTAGCTCCGCCAGGAGCGACATGTCGCTCGCTCCAAACAGACGAACAAAGATCGTCGCTCAGCTGGCCGTATTCTCCAGATAGTTGGCAATATTTTATAGAATACGGCTAAGAAGTTTCTCAGTAAGACTATCAGAGACTTCACGTCTAAGAGACAAAGATCGTTGGAAGAATCCGGGCCTGATTCTAAGAGACCTAAGATGCAAAACACCAGCACCTCCTCCAGGCCCTCCAACGTTACTTCCAATCGTACAGCGATGTCCGCAAAGACAGGTTTGTACTGGCAGTCATCGATAAAAGTGACATCGATGGAACAATCATAAACAATAAATTTTGACAAAAACTTGCACGTTACCGTACCTTTCAGAGCATTCTGCGAAGAAGGTGGTTTCACGGAAGATAAGTAGCTACATTTTTATACTCGTACCGACGGTTCAAAAACTAATGACGGAGTGGGTGGTGGTGTCTTCTCTGATAGGCTTAATTTAAACCTCTCTTTTCGTCTCCCAAACCACTGTAGCATGTTCCAGGCGGAGATAATGGCAATAAGGGAAGTCTTGTCTTGGCTAAAGAAAAACGTGATATCGACCGTTGATATCCGCATTTTTTCAGACAGCCAAGCAGCAATCAAATCCTTGGAATCATCCTCAATAAATTCTTTAACAGCTCTAGACTGCCGATCGTCTCTTATAGAGATGGCGGAGCAGTTTAATATTCACCTAATTTGGGTGCCGCGGCATAGGCACATTCCAGGAAATTGTAAGTCTGATGGACTTGCCAGACATGGAACAAAAATACCCATCCTTCCAGGCAAAAGTTCACTAGGCATGCCTATCGCTACATGAAAATATAAATTAAAGCTGAATGCTATTGAAAAGACAAATTCTAGGTGGACAAGTGGTATAACTTGTCTAGTGACAATGCAGTTTTTGCCTAAGATGCATAGAATGCATATCAGCACTGTAAAATGTGTCATTACTGGACACTGTCTAATAGGCAAGCATGCAACAAGGCTTGGAGTCTTCTCAAACGACTTCTGCAGAAGCTGCATGGACGAGGAGGAAGAGGAGGAGGAGGAGGAGGAGGAGGAGGAGGAGGAGGAGGAGAATATTCTTCACCTTCTTTGCACCTGCCCAGCTCTCTCCCAAAGAAGAACAAGTGGCACAACACCACTTAGGAGCATAAATGAAATGAATAAAATAGATATCAGGGACTTTCTATGCTTCATCAGAAGTCCCAAACTTCCCAGCCCCATGTGGTATCACAATGGACTTATTACTGGTCTCAGTGTGTTGGCTTTTAACCGACAGCCACCTAACCTAACCTAACCTAAGCGGCTTTCTTCCACCTATTTATGTTGAGCTAAGTTCCTCGATATAGGCAAGTGTATAGGGGTGGCCGTGGTGTATTTGTAACATCATCGCTTGTCACGCTGTTGATTCACGGTTCGAATCCTGATGTCAAGAATCATCTATTTATTTCGCATGAAATAAATAAAAAAGTCGATCACTTGCAAAAGCTAAGACAACTCTACTGTTAAGGTATAACACTGGCAGTAGGGTAGTCATGTGACTAAAATGCAACTTGATCGTGATGATGACATAAGGAGGACGGAAAAAAAATACTGTGAATCATAAGCAATGACAATAATAGCGAAAACAAAACAAAATACTCCCCACTTATCTGGACAGCCACCCTTGGAGTTTACAGAAACTGAGTATACCACCTGAGTTTCAAACTACACCACTCTGTCTTTCTTTCTGTCTCTTCCCCTTTCCACAAAAACGCCCGTGTTCTAAAATTAGTATAAGGGTATTCATATCCCCCTTAACACGTGCAAATTATAAAAAAAAAAAAGTGTAGCAGCAGGCGATAGGATTTTTTTTTTCTTCGGTAGGTGAAAATCTTCATAGACACTATGAGATACCGTGCACTCCGATGTGTCAGATGTCCATTGGCTAAAAGCACCTATCCCTACCTTTTGTTTACTGCAACAAAGTTATGTACTTTAAGCTTCAAACAAAAAATATTTGCGTGAGGCTGGGAGATTTCCAGCAAAAGTACCTGCTGATATCGTCATTACATGCGGCTACTTCTTACTGCTCTAAATCTTTGTAGTCGACGCACAAGGTCAAAGTTTGGAGTATGACATGGTTGCATGAAGACGAATTGTACAAAATGTCTATTGCTTGGTTTAGTACAACCCCAGAGTTGTATACCGTACGTCCACTTGCTTTGGAATATCTTGCAATTAGCCAATATTTGCAGTATGTCCCGAGTGTATAGCAAGAATAAGATAGGACTAAGGACACTTCCTTGTGGAACTCCAGGGGCGATTTCTTAAACTCGGAATATTCAGTGTTTAACACGAAAAAGTCTGTCTAAGATCTTATGTAGGTGCACCGGAAGAACCCGCCTTAGCTTATACTTCAAGCCATCATGCCAAACCTTGTCGAAGGCTTGAGAGACGTAAATTTTTTTCAATTTCAAGTTCATCGGTTATTCCATAAACCTGGTCATTTGTGGAATGCTTGATTCTGAACCCGAATTGCTGGTCAGGTATAAGGCGTCTGTCTTCAATGACCGGTTGAAGGTATTTCAATAAGAATTTTTCAAATAGCGATATCGGTCTTTACGATTTTTTGTCGTTCGGAAATTTTCCCGGTTTCGGAACCATTCTAACCTCTGCAACTTTTCATTGACTTTGATACGTTCGTATAATAATATACTCGTAAGCGAAGCATTTATTGAATAAAGGAGTCTCTGATTATTTTAGCAATTCCTTGAGGATTTGTCGGGTTATTAAATCAAAGCCAGGGGCGTTATTATTTTTCAGGTTTTTTATTGTCTGACAAAGTTCGGCAAATGACAGAGTTTTTCTTATAAAGTTGTCAGATGACGTTATCCTACCACTAAGATCGTCTATCAACGTTTGTCCATCAAATGAACGTTTCTTCAAAGTGCTCGGCAAATAGGTCCGCCTTTTTTCTGTCACCTTTTACCCATCGGTGACGATTGTATTTGGGGTTATTTGATAATTTTCATGGCTTGCCAAAAATGATAGAAATGATGATGGTGTCAAGCATAAAAGTAACTCAGGGTGAATCAAATGGAATGCAATTACAAAGATCCCATACGATCGGAAGATGCCAGTAAAGCTAAAGGGGTTGGTTGTTAGGCGAACAATAATATATGAGACAGAAAGTTAGCTAGGGCATATAGCAGAGACCCCTATGCTGAGATTAGCCTGAACCTAATGTCAACCGAGAAGGCGAAACAAATTTTGGAAAAAAAATCTACGATCGTAAGGGTATGTATCCTGTATAAACCAAGACCAAGTTGTGGAAAAAAAATTGGATATACCAGAGCCAGCAAGAAGAAGGCTGCGGCCAATGAGATCATGAAAACCGGGATGTGGAGAGGAATGCGAATGCAGAAGATTCTAGAGAGCTAATCACATTCTTAATATACAACTCCAGCGAATCTTTTTTTTTTTTTGTTAATCATATCTGATAAGAGCTCCTTTTGATGTCATCGCGGCTTAACCTTAGTTTTCCCATTGAAAGGTCAGATTGCCTTTTCCGACAAAGTATGCAGCTTTAACTGGAATAATTGTTAAACGTAATTCAAAAAGCGGCCTCTGGGTTTAACTAGAATGGCTCTGGTCTTGTGAGCCTAGACATAGATCAGTTTTGTTTGCCAATTCATCTCCATACCAAACAAGGAGTGTTCATATATTTTAGAGTATAACGTGTACTAGGCTATCGCTTTAAGCTGCCCTTGATTGTAGGTATGAATGCATCCCTCATACCAGGGTTTAGGTTGATAGTAATTTATATTACAATGGAATAGGGTCTGAAATACTCTCAGGTATATATACTCGTAATTATAATGATTTTGCGTTCCTTTGGTTGCATCAATCTTTGGACTACAAATGTACCACGGGCGACATGAGGTTAAAGACAATTCTGAGCATATCCAAATCATGTTACCCTATAAGTACGAGTGTAAGACTATATCTTCTGCTCATTTTCATGAAGTTCGAGCCCCAGTTGGAAGTACTTCGAAACGTAGTAATCCATTTTATACAGAGCAGTTTCGAAGATCTATTTACTCGCTGGTATCGTTAAAAGTGCAATAAACCTTCATTCATTCGACGAATTTCAGCTGGTCAACCAAAAGGTTAGATGTTTAGAACATTTTAGATCCATAGACAGCGACATGCGAATGGTAATAACATTAAATTGGACTTCATGGATCCATAGATCAAAAGGCAATTCTTACACCTACCGCATATGGTAGATGGAACTATCAATCTTCCGAAGGCATGTGTACATGATCAAACTGCAACCACTCGAGGATCAGCACTCTATGATGGCTTGAACGGTCATCAACATTAACAAAGGCACCATTCCAGATTCACCTTGTTGCCTGATATCTGTCTTATTGCATTTGGATTGTTTGCGGAACCACCCGAGGACAATCAGACTGAAAAAAACAAGTAAACCCCGAGATTATCTAACCCGCTGCTTCTAATTTCATTCCAAGTCTTAAGTGAACTAACACTTAGACGACTTTAGTTCAAATTGATGGGAATACGCCCAAGGGGTAATAGGACATAAGTAAGTAAGTTCATCATGAGCACATAATTTTCAAATTGCACTTCCACCAAAACCTAACCTAACTCAAACCTAATTGCATGCTCCTTACGTCATTTGACGGAACAATACATTCATCGGACAATTCGTCCGTACCATACCACTACAATTCCCTAAACCTACGCTGTTAAAGATTGGGCAGTTGGCAAGAAGTTACCGCGCAACTCAAAAAGAAACAAGAGAGTGTTAGATACCTGCGTTTCTTTCACATGAAACCTGGCCTAAGCGTGTATCCAGGGCATTAGTTGTGCTGTTTATTACTTTGAGGAAGCTTTGTAATCATTTCTGAAAGTTGAAACATATTTGATCTCGAACTCAAAATTTTAAATTGGTTCCTCCTTGTCTGTCCACATTTATGTCCCACGATTAACCCAATAACTTTCCATAATCATCTAGACCAAGTTGACTAGCTTCTGCAATAAGTTTTTCTTTAGAATTAAGGCTCTCGATCTTCCAGGTCATTTTTATGATATCCATCTGGGATTCAAATCGGATGAAGTATGGGTATGTGTTAAGTACTTTATCCATTGCTTCTCCTTCACCATTATCCAGCTAGCAAGCACCATTGCAGTCGGTAAATAACTACCCTCAACCAACGTACCCACTCGCAGTATCCTAAAAATTTTAAACTGTAAGGCCTTACTAGGTTGACACCTTTATAACGTCTTACGTAACCACAATTTTGTCAAAGTTGAATCATACAGCACCAAAGTCTTAGTCACCAAAGTGCATGTTAAGCAAACACTTTGAAAGTAGGTACATAGTATTAAACAGTACACTGGCTACCAAATTAACCCACTTAGCAGCCTGGAATTTCCTTGTTATTTACATGCCATACTGTGGCTTGTCAAATGGATTTTAATAGTTCCACATGACAATATGACATCCTGCTTGCAGACAACAGCACCCGATCACGCACCTAATTGTGTCTCTCAAACACTCTGGTTCGGTTCGGTAAGTGACAGAATTTCAGGAGTTCAACTGCTCCGCACTGCAAAAGCTAAACACACTCGAGGGTTGTCGAAGGTGTTGGCATATTCGCCAGAGTTCCATGTGCGTGTGCACGGACTCCAATTAAAATTCCAAAATGCAACTAACGTCCACTCAGTTTCGCAACGAAAATTCGCGTGCGAATTACCCACAGATGTGTGTTAGCCGTGTGCGCTCGCGCCTTATGATTTATGCCATTTTCCTGGAGGTGACCTTTGGACAATTCGAGCTGGCCAGAAGGCGTAGAGTGTTGAGGGGTTTTCCATTGGAGATTTATGAATCTACGAGTATACCGCATGTTGTGCGAGCATGCAAAAATCGAAAGTTCTGTTCTATGTGAATGGCCCAGCGAGAGACTGACCCAGAGGCGCCTCTGATTGGGAAAGAAATTAAATGCATGAGCAGAGATTAATTATGGAATCTGCAAGTGGTCGGTTAGTCACAGAGATTTCAGCTGGGATTAGGTGCCAAAAGTGTGGTGTGAACGTATTAACATTTAGGTGTTGCTTGTCGGTCGCTCTAGGGTATAAGTCTTTTAAGCTGGAACTGTTTGAGAGGTGAGACTGATTCAGTTAGTACATTGTAACTGAAAGATACTCTTTCACTTTTAACTTTACAAAACTAGCTAGCAGGTCTTCAGAATTTTCGATCCTCAAGTATATATTCCCTCACCTGTTTGTGATGGGGGCTAACTGAGTGCAAAACTTCATCACTATAAATTTTCTGGTATGATCCATTTTGAAATGGAAATTGTACAGAAATTGTTGGATAATAGAAAAGCTTAAGAGTATCTTTTATGGACGAATGTTGTCTCCAGGTTGTTGGAAACCCATCTTCTTAACGGCGGCTTTAAACAATTCCCGCTGTTGTGCTTTAGACGAGATTTCACCTGCTAATAGCGAATAAAATGCTCAAAGTCAGAGCTAGCTAACGCTATAGAGTGGACCAAACTATCCCACACATAAGCTCCGAGATAAAATACAAAACTAGAACCCCTAGTTGAAATGGTTGGGAATCCGAACGAATCTGCGGCGGTGATATACACGGACGGATCGAAGACATCCGATATAAACATTGCAAGCCGAATAATGGGTCACTGCACCACATTCCAGGTGGAGATCCCGTCATTCCGTGAAGCTGCGCTTGCCTTTTCGGGAAATACAGTTGAGACAACATTTTGTACTATTAGTAGTAAAGTTACAGTGACAACATTAGAATCGCAACAGCACAGTTGGTAAGGCAATGCCTCTGGCTCTCTCATGCAGATGCGACGAAACACTAGGTCCTATGTGGCACTTACAACATTTTAGGTGACTTAGTTACTTAAAGACGCTACAGGTCGAAACGTCCCTGAAAATTCAAACGGAATGTCTGGTATCCTGGAATCTATGGAATTCAAAATTAAACTCAAATTATAAGATTGAACAGTAACACCACTTGTCTTCGGCGAGGCAGACTTAGAGGAAATGAAAACCCTAACCTCAATCAGCAAGAAAAGCTTAAGTTTTACAATTGAAGGACTGCCTGATAGACAGACACAGTAGAGGAATAGATATTGTCTCCAACAATTTCTGCAAAAGCTTTCGAATATGCAGACGAAACGGTCTCTCTATTCTGTTCACATGTCCCTATATCAACATAGAAAACAGAAAACCTCGGAAATCTAAAAGACTTGCCCCAACTTTAAGTTGCAACACAGGATTTGGGAGCAACTCTACAAATTGTTTAAACTTTTGGACAGCATTTCCAGGAGCAACTTAATGGTTATGCGGAAGAGAAAGTGATTGAGCACAAAGAAGATCCACACACAGTAAATGAAGAAGTAGTATCTGACTATCCACCTAAGGGGGTGGCCGTGGTGTAGTGGTAACATCATCGCTTGTCACGCTGTTGATTCACGGTTCGAATCCTGATGTCAAGAATCATCTATTTATTTCGCATGAAATAAATAAAAAAGTCGATCACTTGCGAAAGCTAGACAACTCTTCTGTGAAGGCATAACACTGGCAGTAGGGTGGTCATATGGCTAAAATGCAACTTGACCGTGATGATGACATAAGGAGGATGGAAAAAAAATACTGTGAATCATAAGCAACGATAATAATAGCGAAAACAAAACAGAATACTCCCCAGTTATCTGGACAGCCACCCTTGGAATTTACAGAAACTTAATACCACCTGAGTTTCAAACCACACCACTCTGTCTTTCTCTCTGTCTCTTCCCCTTTCCACAAAAACGCACGTTTCCTAAAAACTAGTATAAGGGTATTCATATCCCCTTTAACACGGACAGTACATCTATAAGCAAGCTAAAAAAAAAAAGACTCAGATTCTGATGACTTGCCTGCGGAACTTTTAAGCATGGCGGGAATGTTCCTCTTCGCCCTTTTTCTAACGCCCGTGCCCTGAAACAGTTTAAGGGTATTCATATCCCCTTCGACGCGCAGATTATATAAAAAAAAGAGTAAGTAGATGAAAGCATGCTCTATGATTGTAATATCAGTACTTTAAGCCCCATGTACAAAAAAAGGGAATCCAATGTCTTGCAGAAATTACCGAGGCATATCCCTGCTAAATAACGTATGCAAGATCTTATCTAGAGTACTATACGAACGACTGAAAGCTTTCTGTGGCTTTCGACCTGTCAGATCGGCAAAGACCAACGAATTCCAAGTCGAAAGGTCTTCTTATCAACTTTAAGGCGGTGTAGGACAGCATTCATCGACTGGACCTATACAAAATAATGGCAGATCAGGGGATTCCGAAAAAAACGAATCCAACTTTGTCGCGTAACATTGAAAAACCCGCAGTGCACTGTTCAGCATGGAAACAGTTCATCGGAATTATTTCAAACCTACACCGGATTCCAACAAGGAGATGCGCTGTCATGCGATTTCTTCAACCTCATGTTGATGCGGATAGTGCACAGGACAAGTGTTGACACGACAGAAAGCCTATCTTTTACAAATCTGTCCGGCTACTGAGATACACAGAAGGCATCAACATCATCGCGCCTTGGAAGTTTTTATGGCACTTGAAGAGCAAGCAAGGAGAGTTGGTCTTGAAGTAATTAAGGATAAGACCAAATGCAAACATGTGTCTACCTTCTAGGGCAAAACATCAATGTCGACTACTATAACATCGACGTAGTTAAGCAGTTCACCTACCTTGGAGTAAACATGAATTTCAACACCGACGCCCTTGTGGAAGTCCGACGTTTTGCTACTTTGGCTTAGCAAAACTGTTAAGTTCAAAACTCCTAACTCGAAGAACGAATCTGAGTGCAGAGTGCTGGACTATAAGTAAGAAAATGGAGCAGATATTGATTGCCTTCGAAAGAAAAGTGGTCAATCGGATATTTAGTCATGTAACCCGGAATTTTAAGAGCTATCACAAGATGTGGATTTAGTCCAGAATGCCAAGAAACGTCGACTACCTACATATCGAGGGATATGGACAATAGTGTTCCAGCGAAGAGCATCTTTGAATCAATGCCCATGGGCTTGAGATGTCAATTAACACCGAACCTCTGTTAAAAATATTGGATTGCGGACGCCGGAGTGCTTGGAATGGCGAATTAGAGATGGTGAAAGAGAGAAGAGTTCTGTGTCTCAGGCAGAAACCCTTCGTGGGTCAGAAATCAACTAAAATCAGTTACCAGCTTATATTGTCAAGATATTCCTCTTCTTATTGGGTTCCCGGCCCATTAAGCGTCATTATCTGTGTCTCTTCGCTGATCTCGGGCTTGTTGCGTTAACCTTCTGGGTCATGCTATTAAAAAATGTAGTCCAATAGTTTTAAGGTTTTGGTTCATCTGTCACTTGTTATTATTATTTGTGTAGGGTTAACTTGCACTGCAACCTAATGGTCTATTGTGCCCCCTGCTAATACCTAGGAGAGGTTTATTCCCTCATTAGAGTTTCCCTCAAAACATAATTCCTTTAGAATTGTTATCGACAGTCAAACACTATTTCTTTGCCTTGGCATGGATAGTTCACAATAGAGTACCCTCTCTAATCCAGTTTCTCTTAGGAATCTGAGAATGAGAAGTGGATCTATGGTTGGTATATCCTCATCTGATAGTTGGTACTTGCCCAAGCATTTCAATCTTTTGTGGGTCAGAGCCCACATGACTCCAGAAGATGTTCTGGAGTCTCACTGGACTGATTGCAGAATCTGCAAAGGCCTTCGTTTATTATACCTAGTTTCCTTAAATGCTCCCTTAGTTTACAGTGCCCCATTTAGAAAGCCTGTTAGGACACGTAGGTAATTTTTGTTAAAGTAGATGCACGCTTCGAATCTCTTCCAGTTGTAGTGTCCCAGAAGTTTCTTAGCTCACTTCAGACCTAGAGTATTGATCCAGGTTCTCGCCCTGATTTCTTTCTCCATCTTCCTGAATTCTTCGCGTATAATGAATGTTTCAGATCCAATAAAGGATTCTACTTGCCTAGGAGTCTGCTTCTTCGTTGCCCTCTACTCCAGCTTGGCCAGGGATCCAATAGAGGGTTACCCTGTTACTGCTACCCAATTCATTACGTTTGTATAGGCATTCCCACACAAATTTTGATCTAATGACATGGGATTCAAGTGCCTTAATAGCTACTTGACTGACTGACAATAATGTCGCATTTTTTGTATCTTCTGTCGGGATTGAATTGAACACATCTATCTATAGCGTATATTTCTGCTTGAAAGATGCCTTTACTTTTGCCCATATGTTCAGAGTACTTGGTTCTTGACCCGAATACACCCACCCCTGTTCCTTCTTCAGTTCTCGACCTACCTGTATACCACTTTGTTGTGTAGTTACTCAATGCGTATATTATGGATTCATTGCTCCTAGCTTGTTTGTTACTTATGTAACTTTGTACGGAATTTTGTATCAAAGTTAAATTTCCTGATACTATCGTCCCTAGGAATTGCTAGAAGGGGGAGTTTCTTGAGAAGTACATCATATTCTTTTGAATTGATGCATTTCTCCCTCCCGATGCCCTCTTTTGTCATCCTTAGGATCATCCGCTTTGCGTATTGCTCAACTACAATATGAAGCGGAGTTAGTTCCAGGAATACTTCCATGGCAGCAGTTGGACATGTTCTCATGGCCCTTTAGTGAGTGTATTCCTCTTTGTGACTAGACTAGTTCGTTTGTCCCACGCTATCGCTCCATATGTGATCATTTGTCACGCAGTGGTGATATACATCCATCTTAGAATGCTCGGATTAAGTGCCCAAGACTTACTCGCTAGGCTCCTACATATGTTTTTTTCTACTTGAGTTTACTATTCAGGTGTAATCCTAGACATTTCACATCTTTTACTGCTGTCAGTTCCGTGCCCGACAGCCAAATTGGTTTTTCCCGGGTTTATGTTGAGCCCAGCCGTGCAGCACCATTCTTCAAACTTTCATCAGCATAAGCTTGACAGTTGATTCCGAGGTTGGTTAAGTTTTCAAGAAGTTCACAACTAGACTCCACATTAGAGAGAGTAGTACTCCTTAAAACACGTCATCGTTTCCTAGGTAACTTCTACCTCAAAGCAGAAGAAATATCTGCCAGCGCACCCAAAAACAGAGCCAGATTCGTCATAAAATCCGGCGTCTTGGATGAACTCTAATTAGAGGAAATCACAATAGGCTAACCTGTGGCCGCAGTGATAAGGGCATCCTCTTGTTGTGTTGACCTTAATAATTCTACGCGACGTCTGAGTTTCTGCTGATCTTGTTCTCAGCAACTCGTAAATCCATTTAGATACTGCTCTACTGACTCCTCTTTTCTGTCTAGGGCTCGTTTGATAGCTTCGTGCGAAGTATTATCAAATGCGGTTTGTCACTTACTCGTAGTTTATTTTTTTTGTAAGGCAACATAAAACCCTCAATGTTGAGGGCTCGATCCGTAGTAATCCCATTTCAAGATGCCAGTGCTGCCATATAGACTGGTTATACATGGGTAAGCACATCACCCTAGGTCAGTCTTGAAAATGTCTTATAGACCTGAGTGATAGATACTGCTCTCTGATTATACATGGGTAAACACCTCACCCTAAGTCAGTCTTGAAAATGTCTTATAGACCTGTGTGTATGTAGCCTAAGTAGGTCAACCTGGTTAGACTGAAGGACAAATCTAAGGAATTGCCAAACTTTACCAGCCGTATGAGATGTGTGGTTTCAAAATATCGCACCTGAACTACAACTTATAAAATTCTTTAACAATTTATACCTCTATTTTATCTATCGAGCTTGAATCGAACTGGTGATGAGTCTCTAGAAGGTAGGTTATACCAATTTCCATATAACCCTCTCAGAATAAATAATTTTATCCTCATCCACTCCCATATCCATCTTTGGGCGATACTTCAAGTCGATGGTTATGTCTTTCAAGCACTCCCTGAACCAAAATGCCAACCACTGTGCCGTGACCCTTGTGCACCCATAAAAAAATTAAAAACCATAAATTTATTAACATCGACGGCCCCACCATCACCACATTGCCTAGAAGTCTGGCTAATACTGTGGTAATCATATTGAATCACTGAACAGTGAGCATGGTTTTGACGCAATACCCGATTTGTCATCTGACAGCGGCAAATAGTTGTCCACAACACGAAGCTCTACACATATGGCTAGCAACCGCAAAACTATCTTTGATTGCACTGCCCGATTAGTTGCGGCTTATGCAACTTGCTGGCTCACGATTTCGCACGACAACATCAGTGCGCGCATGCGGCTTGTATTGAGAATTCAAATTTGCGAACATTTCTTAATGAATTGTCATTGTGCGAGCTTTTGAACGATTGAGCTGAGATTACCTTTAGCAGAACAGGCAATTATTTTCCAGACAGGCAGTCGCGTTATCTGATGGTGGGTGTTTGCTGCTGTGATTCGAAAGTATCTATCGGTAATTAACTGTGCGTCTCCTGCTGTGGCAGACGTGTCTCACATGCAAACATGGCTCCAGAGTTTCACTGCACCTGTTTTGTGGCAAAAGGACATATTTTGGCACCATGTACCTGCATCAGTTGCAAAGGACTCCATATAGTGCAACCCCTAATAAGATAAGATACGACATGACAAGGATACAACCAGAGCACTTACTGGCAATTTTATTGCCCGGGTTTCGTGTTATTCACTTTTAAATTATTTAACTGCACTGTTGTGGTGTATCCTTTGTGTACGAGGACTCCTGCTCTGACCCGCATAAGATTTTGACTGCTTATGTGCCCTGCTGATATCCTAAGGATTTCACGTTTCTTTCACATAAATAACTTTTTATGATTTTCACTTCGTGTCAAGTGGCGGGGATGTGTAATTGCGTGCGATTGCGGACACGCGCGAGTTGATCCTTTTCCCCTCAGCGATTGCAAGCGCTTAAGTGATATTTATTGTGTAATTATGCTCCTTTTTGTTATTGCTGCGCAAAATTTTTATTTATTTGTTATGTCTTCTCTTTTTTAAAAAATTTTTGTTTGTCATAATTTTAACAGCGACGTGACTTTTGTCGAAATGTTGAGGAAACGTTCGCGAGCGCGGTCCTTTGAGTGGATCCTAAGAAAATACACTCGGGAGGTTGATTGAAGGTGAAGAGATCGAAACATGTCCATGCGATTTGACGCAATGGACACAGGTAGGTACTTTGGGCTTAATTACCGAGGAACATATAGAAATGAGAAACGAACATAGGTTCGTTTGAGACGTGTGATGTTTGGTTGTTTGCAGTTGGTAATTAAATGTAAATAAACGGCGAAGATAGTTCGGGAATCGACTGTGTGTTCACTTTGACACTTCCGTACGTGCTTACTTGGAATTTAATTGTCGGTATGTAGATTCTTGTGGAATCCTTTATTTCAATTTGTTTTGGAGACTTAGAACTCACTGTGAGTTAACGATTGTGTACTGTGGATAGAGCTAAGGCACATTTTATTTTGTGCACACGTTGGTGCAGTAGAGTAAGTAATACAATGTTTTTGCGACAAAGACAACATTTTGCGGGACACCTTACTCTTATCCTTGCTCCCTCATACATGTCCATGATCATGCGCAAGTAGGTTTCTGGAACTCCTCGTAGTCTTAGCGCCACCCATAATAGATATCTTGGTTGTCTATTAAAGGCTTTTTCAAAATCAACCAACACCATATGCAAGTCCTTTGAGGAATCACGATGTTTTCCATTCTGATCCTTATACTTTGGATTGCTTCTGTTGTTGATTTACCCGAGACAAACCCGCCTGGTCATCAGATGTCGTATTATTTTCCGCAGTAGGCCATCTAATACTCGCTCAACGATCTTATCGCAGTTTCGCGTATCGCCCTTTCCTTTGTGCAAAGGAAGAAGATAACTTTCCCTCCACTGATAAGAATCGTGAGCCATCTGGACCCGATATCTCCCATCTTTTTCCAGAACTCAGAGGGTATCTCGTCTGGCCCAACCGCTTTTCTTTTTTTTTTGAGAATTTTACCGAACTCCTAACTTTATCGACAGTAATGTCGGATACTTTGTTATGGTTAGGAGCGGCTCTTGGAAAGTATACCAGGTGAAACTGTTCATTCAGAAGCCTTTCACAAGAAGCTGGCCTTGAGCATTGTTAATGAACTTTGGGGAACGAATCTCCTGAGCATTTCTTCTTCTCTGGGCTGCTATTTTGAAAATTGTTGTTCCCTTATTCAAGTTGTTTTGTCGAAGCTCCTGGATAGCTTGGTTCCTATCAGACGCCGAAGATGATATTTCCTCCAACTCCCGATAGAGGAATTCCATTCTTTTTGCTTGAAATGGGGCGCACTTATTCTTCGCGAGACCTTTGCAATGTCAGTTTTTTCATATCTATTAGTAGGAGAGCACTTTGACCAAGCTTTGAAAGCTGTTTTCTTTTCCGGTATCACGACTTTAGCTTCCTTTGTCCATCACCACGTTTCTTTGGCGTGTTGGCAAGGGCCTTTCGAAGTTCCAAGGAGTGATTTGACTCTCTCCAAGGAATCCCACATATCTTGTGCTCTGCACTCCTCATCACCGACCTCATCGATCATGGTAAAGAGGTAATTTGTTATGCTGGTAATAGCTTCGCATTTTTCTTTGCCCAGCTTGTACCAATTGATTTTCTCAGCCACCTTTGATTTCTTCCCCGTCTCCATAAAAATTTCTGTCAGGAGGAGACGGCGTTGCTGGGCGATCGCCTCTCCAAAGATCACTTTGCAATTTTTAACCCGGGGATTCATGAAACTGGCTACCAAATGGTAGTCAATCTGGGTTTCATTTCCATCACTGCTGTAAGTGATCAGGTGCCGGCTTTGTTTGACGAACATGGTATTTAGCGCGATAAGACCGTATGACTTGCACATGCTTAGGATGTCTTCACCTGGAGAATTCCTGGTGCCGTACCCCAGTCCTCCATGACAGTCTTCATAGACTTCGTTTGTCTTCCCGACATGTCTGTTCAAATCTCCGCCAACAAACAAAAGCTGTTGCTTTGGGATGTCTTTGATGAGGTTATGAAAATCTAGCCAGAATGCATCTTTTTCTCTGTGTTCGCATCCGACTTGGGGAGCATACAAGTCGGACGCTTACAATATTCCACCCTGTATCACCAATTTGAGAGACATCAAACCGTCACTGGACTTTGAAATGGTCAAAATGGTGCCAAGTAGCTCGCCGCGAGGATGATAGCAATTCCGTTTTTATTTTGTTTGCCTTCTACGACAAACGCTATAAATTTGTTAGGGGAGCTGCATTTAATATTCTTAACCCGTCCCTGTACGGGGAAATCATTGAAATCTTTAAAACTTTTTATTTTATTTAAATTTAAAATCCTAAAGCACTAAAGCACCCTGTATCTAGGAAGATACTATGAAGAACCGTTCTCATTCTTAGGAATTTAAGAACCCAGTGGCAAGCAGGGCTTCGTACGCAGTTGATGTTTTGCTATAAAGACTTGCGACTTTCTTTAGAAGTTGAAATACCTTGTCATACCAATGCCTATAAGATATTCAATTTTAGCGACTTTGCTTTTGTCAAACCGATTTCACAATTATCCACAATTCATGGTTCGTCTTGTCCTATAAGATACTAACAAAGAAAGTAAGTCATGTCTTGTGCCCGCCATACAAACTTATACTAACAAAGTATAACTAAATCTCTTAAAGATACATCTGCGATCCGACACTGCATTTGTCATACTTAATTCTCGCAATGATTGCTCAATGGTGTTGACTGTTCAACGCGCGTTCATTGCCTGTTGGCTATGTTAATTTAACAAGTCACCCCGAGGCCTTAGCACGTCTCTTTAGCTTCACCAGTGAAACGTGTTGGCTCCATGCAATTGATTTACGATAAAACTCATTACGTCTCGCCGGCACAACACCTGCTTGGCTACTCAACTCCGACCTAATCAGATTATGCACCTCAAATCACAAAGTTCACGGCCCATTGCGAACATTCGTTCTATCACTCTGTTGTTCGGCTCGTACGAACATCCAAATGACTAATGTGGCACCTGCTGGCAGTGGGTACCGCGAACAGACTCACTAACTCTCTTCGAAATGCAAATTATCCACTCCGTGACGTTTGTCAACCATTCACTAGACGACGACGACGACGACGATGCTCAGAAGTGTCAGTCAATGGAACTTTATTGGGTTTGTTGGTCTTCTTTTCTTTTTTTTCGTGGAATCCACACTGCTGCTGGCTGAAGACCAGACCTCAGACCATCGTCTGTCTGACCCGTCTGCCCGTCGAATGAAGACATCGAAATTTATTCGCGAAAACTCAAAACGACGACGAGTCACAATATTTTTGCAAAAATAACGCAATAACTTCTCGAAGCCGAGTAAAAAACCGTCAAAAACCCACTCGTGTGAGTGTGTGTCATGGTTGAGACCTCTTTTGCTGCACTGGAGTTACCACAAAACGAAGCCATTTGAGAGCCGAGATAAGGAACAAAATAAATAAAAGAAACGACATCTTGTACACCTTAAACGGTGACAATAACTCACCGCAGACACCGAAAGTCTGCAAGCGGTCCACTGCGTCGACCGTATGCAAATCACTTGGGCGAGCTCTGCCAGGAACACCTTTTGACCGCGTTTAAGTGTCATCGTCATCGCATCGACCAGCCAGCGGCGGCGGAAACAGAGAGACTCGATGGGGATCATAATTTCGCCGCCCAAACGATTGTCTTGTGGGATGGCTAATGTTGGCCATGCTTCATGGGCAGTGCGTTTTGTGGTTTTGTATCTTATTTTGCCAGTCTGGCTTGAATCATACATACGAGTATGTGTGCATTGTTTTGGAACAGATTTCTGAGAAATTGCCAAAGAACAATGGAAGGCAACAATGTGACGCTAAGTTGGTAGGGACTTAGAAAACGCACTCATCTATCACCGCATAAACTGACAACCAAATTTGGAGTTTTACTCTTGGTCTTCGCAGTGTCAGACGAAAATTGACACCATCACTTATCACCGCAGCCTCGCAGAGCACGTCCCACACACGAGCGCTCCGCATGGGCATCATGCAAAGCAACATTAATGCCCTCCCACTGCCATGTTGCATTATGCAGAAACCACGACAACGACGACGATAGTGCACCACAGCTCCAGAATTCAAATCAGAGGAACAGGAAAAAAAAAGTGAATGACTTTTGATGTGACCATTGGGTGCGAGCGTGGGCGTCACAATACGGGCGAGAGCGCGCGCGCGAATTGGTCAGAAATGTGGTATAACGTGCGCGCTCGGGAAAGTTTATTGTCCGCGCAACGTGACTTTTGCATGTGGAGAGCGAAAGACCCTAAAAGTAAATAATGTCCTGCAGCGCCAAAGTCTTAAATCTGCGCGCTGGAGGAAAGACAAAACTCTTAAACTCTGTCCGAAAGGTGGGAAACCTGAGCTCTGGAGCGTCAATTTAGCACGCTTTCGTGGTAGAAGTCGCACTTGGTGTCATTTGAGGTGGTGATTCCGAGAGGATCTCGGTGGTCCGTCGTTGATGAAGGCGACTTGCATGCGGTTCTGGAATTTAGAAACGACTTCAATTTGAGTTTAATTTTAGTTATAGCTGATGTGCTCGTAAGTCACTGAAGAGAAGAGAATCAGGAACAAGGGACAAATGCAAGGGAATGCACTTTATCTCGTGAATTGTGGTAAATTGAAACATTTTTCGTAAACTCTCTCGTAAAAGGTTTTTTTTGTAAATTTGTATCATTTTGTCGAAGAGATGAATTGGAAGAAGTAAAACAGTAAATAGAAAAGTTTGAAATTTCAATGGCCAGCTGTGGGTTGACGTTCCGTCACGCATTGTTTTGTGCAATTTTTTTAGGTAATTCTTCACGTGTTTCCTTAAAATGTTCCTTTACAGTTCCTATTTTATTGAATCATTCGGAACCTTCCAAGCACTCTGAAAGAATGTAACAAAACAACTTTTTGTATCAGAGTGACAGAAAACTTTCCGCTACTAGCGCTAGAGGCGATGTAGCAAATAAACCACTTACCTAGATAAGAACAAGAGAAAAACATCATCTTTCAATACAATTCATTAGCGAGGGGGTCTTCGAATGAAAGTGGAAAACAATCGAAATCGTTTACTATCGATAATTATGAATACATGCAGTAAATGGTCGAAATTATTTGGTTTTTCTTACTTACTAAGCTTTCTACTACAGATCGTTAGAATTTGATTAAAATCAATTTTAGTCTGCTCTTTGTCAATGTCTTCGATAAATGAGAAATTGGAAATCGATGGTCGGAAAGTGTTATCGATAGAATCATTCCATAAGTGCAAATAGGTAGCTGTTCTGAATCTTTTGTAACTATAGTCGAATGACATTGAACACGAATATTATTTTAGATACTTACTATTTAGTCGTCGATGATTCATAGAGAAACCTCGAATAGACTAAGAAACTAGATAATTTTTTCCATTAGGTGGCAGGATTTTAATAAAAAAAAAAAGTTAATCAAATTCTGCCTGAAATTTAAGTGTGAACAAATTGTTATTTTACGGAACGACTTCAGTGCAAAAGGAATATCAGGATAAAATGAATAATATTAGAAACACAAAATTTCAGGCAAAATCTTTGCTTTGTTTTGAAATTCGCAGAACACAATAAACACTGACTTGTTCACAAAGCTGTCTCGCACAAAATTCTGACAAATGGCTCTCAAACAGATATTTGAGGGCCAGATGACAGATGTACCAACCTAAAACAAAAAAAGAAATTTGACAATATCTCAAGCGCGGTTTATTTGAATGGGAAATTCCGGGTACTTTTTGATCGGAAGGTAAATTATTCAGTAAAAAACGGGAGAAAACCAAATAATTTCTTAGCAAAAATTGACATCATCTTAACATAGTCGCTATAATATCCCAATCCATTTTGTTTTCAAGAGCCCTGTCCAACAAGGCATTTAAACACTGAATTGCACGACAGTGAGACGTTTTTGTTCTTCAATCGAAGAAGTTTCTATATCTTGCGAGTGTTTTCTTCAGCTGGCCTTTCGTTTAACTCACCATCAGCGTCGACGATCCAAAATCGTACAACTTCCATAGATATGTTGGAATTGTGCTGGAATTGCCTTTCAAAAATGGTAGAATTTTGTTGAAACATTTTGCTATGGATGCCACTGAAATTTGTTTCCAAGACTGGAATGCTTTTTAAAACTAAGCTTAAGTTATTGTCATAGTCTTGTGTTGAAATAATCTCAGACAGCATTTCCTATTTGTATTAATTGCATTCTGATCCATGGGTTGGATTAGTTCAGTAACATTTGGTCTAAAAGCCATCACTGTAATGTTTCTATCGATGCTTATTAGCTTGTCTTGTTTGCCTTGACAAGACGCATTATCCAACGCATTTTTTGGTAAATTATTGTCCCGGCAAAAACTTGTAACCTTCAATTAATCATTATGAACCCAGTGCAAGAAAATCTCCTTTGTCATTCAGGCATTTTTGCTTGACTTGTACAACACAGGCACATTAAATTCAGAAAACTTCCTGGGATTTTTAGACTTACCGATGATGAGAGGCTTTAATTTGTGTACTCAAGAGTTTTCCCGGAAGAAGTTTCCAATAGAGAGCAGTCTCGTCAGCATTGTAAATATGTTCTGGAGCAAGACAATTTTCGTAGGTATGAAATTTTTCCAAACACTGTTTTACAGCAGACAATTTCTCCTCGCATATTTTTAAAATTCAGACCCCATGACGCTCTCGAAGCTTTTGGTGGCACCCACAAAATTAAGGAAATTTCTTGAACTGAGAGTTAGTCGGTCGAAATTGGCAAACATTTTTTTCCGCTGTTTCATAATCCATCCATAGAGGGCACTTTTCGTTTGAGGTATCTCTAAGGTACTTAAAGTTGTCCTCTTTTCAATTCCATACTTCGTATTTCCGATGAACTTAAATGATTGATTTTTTTTTTATCGCTTTTAATGTGAATCTTGAAACCCCGTACTTCCCCATTTTCGTAAAATGTTAATCTATTCCTTGATTGTAAGGAATTTATATTGCTTTTGCTTCGTAGCATCATTAGTTTTAGATTTTTCGAAGGCGATACTTGAACTCAAACACCACGAGCCTTTCAATCAGAAAATACTATCATAGCAAGTGCTATGCGAATTCCCTGAAAAAGGGACAGTACGAGTACAATGAAATTCAAGGACAAGAAGAAACAGAAATGAACATGAGTGAAGGCATGCAGGTCTGTGTACTACGGGTATCTACCAAAAAGTTCACATTTTCGATTTTCGAATAACAAAAAATGGTCACGTGTTCACATTTTAGAATAGGTAGTGCATCATTCATATTACTGAGATTCTACTGTACCCTAGTTAACATTTTATTATAATTTTATACGGCCTGAGATTGTTTTTTGTTAGTTTAACTAGATTTTATTTAAATGTTCAATGAAAGCAATCGAATGCTATCGATGATTATCGAAAGTGACGACTACCGATAGTTGCCCACCTCTAGTAAATCTAGCGAGTTTCTAACTGTCAGCCGTTGTAAGACCAAAGGGCCGTTCCATGATTTTGCTGTCTAGTGGCTAGCGAAAAGTGTGCGCTTTTAGTGTTCCGTTCCAGAATGGTAAACCGAAACACTAATGGATTCAATGCGGTGCCTGTACATCTGTATATCTTGTCGGTCACATGCTTGTATCTTTTGAAGCGTTTGACATAGCGAACTGAAATGTTTGCCCAAAAATAATTAGTAAACAAAATATATATAAAATAATGATACGACAATAGATTTAGTCCACTTAGGCGATTGAGCAGCCGTCTCATACCAGGTCATCAGTTTGGATTCAGAATCAGGTAGGTACTCGTACGTATGTAGGTAGAAGTTGCGGTTTCAAGCTAACATGCCTGACACCCAAATACTCGTAAAGCTGTAGCGCGCCGTTTCCATACAACAACTCTTGTGAGTATAAACGGGTGTTTGACGTTCAGGGGGGAGCACCCTATTTCAGGTCCTAGATCCATCCTCGATGCATTTACGAGTAGTATTAGGTTAGCCGGAGAGTTCATTAATGTTAGAGAGTTTAGGTTTACCCAGTGCCAGATGCCTTACTCTAGTTAGAGCAGGACATTTGCAAAGAAAGTGGTCAATGGTTTCTTCCTCGTTCACGTCCTTACCATTTCGGCAGTGAGTGCTAAATGCGATATCCAATCTAGCTGCATGGTTTCCTACAGCCCAGTGACCCATACATATCGCCACAATACTGGGAATATCTGTGCGGGTTCTGTGAAAGAGTTCATTAATTCTGCGGGAGATGTATATAGGCCATATCCTTCTCGATATGACGCAGCTGTCTAGCCCTTCTTAAGTAGGGCTCGTGTGAGATAGTGTGCGAAAACTTTACCCTTAACTGCTCCAACTCTTTCCGCTAGGGACACGTTAAGGGCAGAACTACGCCTTGTCAATTCATCGGCCTCTTCGTTGCTTTATATTCTCCTGTGACCCATGACCCACACTGCTAAGATCGGTAGTTGATTTCCCAGGCAAGCGAATTTATTCTTATACTATTCTACTAGTTTGGAGGATGTACTCGTAGTAACTGAGGCAAGGCCTTAATGACCGTCTAATTGTCCGAATAGATTGCTACGTTGCGTTTCGTTATTTGGTCATTACTAAGAGCACGACAAGCTTCAAAGATTGCTAATCAAATGGCTTTACATATCTTTAAAGTTTGCGAAAATATACCTTAGCCCACGCCACAATCCAATTGTGAGCCGTCGGTAAATATTGAGATACCATAATGTTTCAACACATTCCCGTGGGCAGAGAGGACTTTCCTGAAATCCAGTTTGGGGCGGAGGTAGTCTGTTGGAAATGTTATCACTTCTTGCGGAATAGAGTTGAGGATGTTACTATGGCCATTCGCTAGTCCAGCACCCAGATTCTTTGAGTCAGACAGCACTACACGTCGCTAAACTCATGGCGTGTGGAAGGAGATGCAGGAGGACTGTAAGCACGTCCGTGAGGCATGACCGCAGTACGCCTGTGGTACCTGTATCCACCGTTGTCTATATTCTGTGTAATTTATCGATATTGTAACATTTGATTAGTGCGGGCCACCAGACTAGTGGCCCATATGTTAGTATCAGTCGTACCATGGCTGTGTACAGCCCACAAGGTAATTTTGATCGAAGCCCGCACTTCTTACCAAAGGTTCTATTGGAGGCATAGTTTGTAATGCATGCTTTCTTAATCTGCACTTCTACATATCTTTGTCATAGTTGAAGAGTACGTTATCGAAATCTTTCATGTATCACTTTTTTTTCCATTTCACTGTAATAGGGAGCCTCATAGTTATATTTGACTTGAACTTCAGTTTAGTGGTGATCTTGTCATTTCGAGCATTTTGAACGTCTGTCTGGACATGACAGTAGGGCGTCTTGATGTTAATTCTTCCACTTTCTTGAACCCTCTGACGTTTCTTACTGCTGCAACCCTCATTCAACTCCTGGCAGTAATGACCAGCAAGTAAAAGATGAATGTTCTACGGACGTATGTCGAACTCTAAAGGTCGTAGACTATGGTCATAAGGATTCTTATTGTCATTTTGATTCCCAAAGTTGGGAAAGCTAACCACGCTGCCTTTGTCCTTTTCTAAAGTGGATCAAATCTTAGGGGCGTTCTTTTAAACATCTTTGGGTACAGAACTGATTTGGGGTTAAATCGAATCTGTGATGCAAACGAACCAACTTGGTGACAAATGTACTGCCAAAGCCTACAGATATATAAGTGGTTTGAGACAACATATCCTGCGTGTGTACTGCAGGAGTGGTATCCATTGTATTATGCTTATTTCGCGTACGATCAATACAGAGGCATGCATAGCACAAGAAATATCAGCAGAGAAACACACCAGGACGGTGTTATGTCGCCAATGGATCCTTGTTAATAACGAGAACCATAAAATGCTGACAAGAGATACATATATAGATACATAGCTTCAGAGTAATCTCTCCCAGTACACATCTTTATTAGTAAATAATTGGGTCAGCGACTGAGGATTCAAATAACAAGATCATTCACTAGGAAAGGATCAATCCACAAGCTTTCCATTGGGTTTAAATTACCATTGCTACGGCCTTGCAAGCAATGTCTGCTATTTTTGCATTGCTTGTCTAAAATTCTTCGGATTTATTACTCTACGCCTCGAATTTCAGACCACCAATATTATGCAACTCGTCTTGTATTCATCCTCTCATACATCCTCTGTCATGTAACAGCCATTCTGCCAAAGGCACCGTGAATCAAACGACCGCTTGATCCCACTTCCACAAAACAAACACTGCAATGGCTTTTAATTTCGTTCCGAATTCCCTTCGGCAGTCTTGATGGGCCAAAATCATTTAGCTGCAGTCGTCAGCCTCGTTAGCCATATTGCTGGCTCAATTCCCGATTTTTCAGCTCCCAATCAAATAAATCACGAGATAAGCAACTCAAATGGCCGATCAACACTGAATGCCCATGAAATTGCGGCGGTAGCTGCAGATACTGCTGCCCCCCAACACAATGGAACTCAGTTCGTCGTCGTGATTGACATGAAGCCTTACTACATAACGATCAGTTCCAAACTGAGGGCTTATTCCATCGCGCAGCGCCAGTTGATTGCAATGTTACCTGGGATGAGCTCCACCAACCAACCGAACTAACGATCTACGTGGCCAGATTTATCTCGGCAGTCATTGTGATTGATGTGATGGATTCCCAACTTTATTTCATTATTCCTGCCTTCAATTATAGTTAATTATTATTTAAAGTTAATTATTGGTTCGGCATTGTTTAATCAGGCTGCGCGGATCGGAGGGGGGGCCCGCGAGAAAGATGAGCACTGATTTCCCATAAATTTCGCCTCGAACTCTAGATTGTCCTCCCATCTATCGGCGGATGAGAGTGCTACGACGAGTACCGGCTATGATGTTGCGGCCGCTACTGATGCGGTGGTTAATAGTGGGTTCTATTACAGGGCGGATGTGGCAGTGACGGTGCACCGGTGCACCGGTGTGGAGCAACCACATTCAAGATGAATTAAATGCTGGATTTATTGGCACAGTTGACTTGGGATAGTACGAGTATGTATGATATTTTTGCGCAATGATAGCTGTCATTAATCCCCAGTGTCCCTTCGGTATGGAAGGAAGGACGACGCGACGAATGGAATTAAATTAGACAAAATGGCCAGGCTAGGGCTGTGCGGTGTTAATTTTAATGGAAGTCATTCCATAACAACTTGTGTGTGGTTTTCTTTCTGTCCGCTTTGAAGCTGGACCACGATGAACCCCATTTGATATGGTCACATATCCGCTGGTGGTCGTGACAGAGCAAAAGGTGTTAGAGGGGGCAAAAGGTGCGCACAAATAAACAACTGGACTTGCGGTTGTGCGCGAGGCTTTAATTGATTTTTCCTCGTGTTCACAACGGCGATGATGATGATGGTACTTGATGATGATAGCAACAGGGATTCTTCTCAATGTATGGGCAGGGACATTATTTGCACTCTTTGTGGCGAGCGGCGAGCACATACGCCGCTTTATTCGATGATAACTTCGTGTCGGGAAGATCTAAAGGAAGCCATAAACCAGGTGCCTTAATTGAACTCAAAAGCAACTTGCTATGGGTCCCGCATTGAGCCATTTAGATTAAGCATGTAATCGGGCAACACATTGCCATGGGACGTCTTCACTTTTTTAACAAAGAAAATATAGGAAAGAGTTTTTGCTTGTTTTATTTATTTTTATTGATTACCAATGTGTAGTCTGGTAATAATCACTAGAAGTTTGCAAACCGAGTACCTCCGACAGTCAAACACGCTACACGTTATAAACTTAAGTTTAACATAGCAAACGGATACTTGCTTTGATTACCTAAGCCATGCATTTTCTCCACTATTCAACCAAGATTCTTCTAAGAAAGGCTTTCAAGTCGTTAACCTGGGCTGTAGTGCAAGTTGTTCCTCCTAAGGGTAGTGTGAAGCAAGTCACTAAGCAACTATCGAAGCTCGTTTGTACCATAGATACCGACATAATGAAGTCAGACTCCAGTCCATGCCTTGCCAATTCCTAATGATCTGCAGTGAGTGAGTCCATCTAAAGGAAAACCGTGCCTACATTACTGCAATCTGAGTAGCATTTTTGAATTGCGACCTGGGCCTTGGGCCTTTAGTATTCCGTACCGGCATTTGTACTTTTTTGCAGTACTTGGTTTCCTCATTAATCCGGATAATCTGAGAATGATTCGATAGTTTTTGAAAAGAACAGGCCTTTGTACACCTGTGGAACATTTCCACTTTCCAGGTGGTACGGTTCAAAAGTTACTCGTAAATACCTGTTACTGGCAGATGGAATGGTATATGTGCCTACAGAGAGACAGACACCATTTTGAGTTCATATTTGTTCCGTTTTACCATTCATGTATGGAATACTACGAGTAGAAGAGCAGACTGTTAGCAGATCACTATTAGAAATCCCGACTGTAATACTACAAGACTCGGATAGCCTTTTGAAAGTTGTTGATCAACATTGTTGCAGTATTGTTCCTACGAGTATATGAAGAGATCACCCTTGGGAATGAAGAAACTGCAGAAACACAAAACTTTCCCATAGTCACCATTTGTAGCAAAATAGGGGACAAGATGGTGCCTGGACCGTATTTTATTCCCAACATTGCAATCAAAGCGCGCCCAGGTATGTTTGCCGACGTCTATAACTCGTGTTTGAAGGAGGGAGGCTTTCCAGATCAATAGAACCGGCAGACCTTAGTACTCCTCCCTAAGAGAAACAAACCACCTGACGAACCCTCGTCTTATCGCCCATTAGTATGCTATATACGGCTGGGAAAATACTCATCTCATCAGACTGGAAACTGCAGGAGGGTTATCTGAGCAATAGTATGGCTTTCGGAAAGCACGCTCAACGAGTAACGTGGTGGTTGAAACTGCACACAAAGCCGTACAGATGGAAAGGTGGCTCTTAAAAGTACTGCTTAGTAATAACTCTTGACATCACGCATTTAATACAGCAAACTGGATATTCATATTCTTAAAGCACTCAAGGATATGCGAGTACCAATGTATCTCAATAAAATTATGACTATTTCAGGCGCAGAATCCTGGTATTTAATACTAACAGTGCCGCAAGGAATACAAGGTCACTGGCGACGTACCACAGTGCTGTGGGCTGGGTCCACTACTTTAAAATATTATGTATGACGGAATCCTATGTCTCCCAATCTCTAAATAGGCAGAGGTTGTAGGGTTTGCTGACGACATCGCTATCGTTGTTACTGCTAAACTGCTGGAAGAAGTGAAACAGATTATCAACTCGACAATAAGTGGCTTGCTTAGGCTGGCCTGACTCCAACACAAACCCGAGGCAGTACTCAAGTGTCATGATAAATAAAATTTTTTTATTCAAATAGCACATAAGACACATCAGCGGTAAAGCAGCAAACGTGAGGGATTTTAGGGCATGAGTAACTATAGTAGAATCGCCGTTCTGTTCGTCGGATCGTACCTAGCGACTATCTGCTCTAAGGTGCAGATGGCCCTAGGCGCAATCGACGATTGGTGCGATAGGAATGGGCTTTCAGTTAACCTTCTCAAAACCGAGGTGGTTCTCTTTACGAGAAGGAGAATATTGATTGGACTGACTCAGCCAGTGCTAAAAGGCTTCACTATCCAACTCTCCAAGGAAGTCAAATATTTAGGAGTTAGGCAAACTTCTTTGGACGAAACATGTCCAGCTGAAGATTTCCAAAGTTTAAGGCAAGACATGGGGCTTGTCGCTAAGGAAAGTCTTTTTGATCTACACGGCTATGATAAGACCATTCCCCTCATATGAGTCAGTTGTTTGGTGGAATAAGCTCTCAAGTAAATACGTTACTGCTGCTTTCGCCAAACTCCAAAGAACGGTCTGTCTCGGCTGCTTGGGAGCTTTCCCCAGTACTCCTGGCTCTGCTCTGGACTTTGATTATTACGGCTGCGGTGCAAATTTGAAGTCAACTTCAATCACAAGACTGGCTTTGGCCAGAGTCTGAGCCAGGAAAGGAATGTAGTCGCATTTTCACTGACATCTCTAAAACTGGATAAGGGTCGTGGAATTCAACGACATAACGCTTCACTTCTCATTGGGAAAACATACATCTGTCTTCCAGTCAGAAACATATGATCCTAATGGCAGCGGACTATTCATATTGGTGGGAACAGGTGGAAGGGGCGAAGTATCTGCGTCTGTAGTGACAGTCAGGCTGCGCTTAAGGCCTTGCTCAATCCTGTAACCACTTCCAAAGTAGTTTGAGAATGCAAAACATCCTTGAATTCGGTCAGAAGGCTGAAATCACTGAATTTTGTTTGGGTCCCATTACACAAAGGGATAACATGAAATGAGATCTTTGACGGGCTTGCTAGACAAGACTCAGAAGAGAATTTCTCTGGATGTAAACCCACGTTGGGTTTGCTAGCGTCCTCGGATAGGGATTCCATTAACGATTGGGTTTTGAATGAACACAATCTAAGGTGACACGACTCTCCAGGATCCAGACAGACTTAACGAATGGTCCCCGTCATTTGTAAGAAATCCGCGGCTTTCTTGCTATCTCTTAGTAGAAAAGATTGGAGACAACTTACGAGTAGTGGCGTTCTTACGGGCCACTCTGCCTTTGCCAAGTAGAGACGGCGATGACACTGCGGGATACTTCCTATGTGATTGTCCTGCCTTTGCTCGGATCAGGTGTCGGATCTTCGGTGCTGATGTGGTGAGTGCTGATGACCTAAGCTCTTCATCACAAAAAACGAAAAAAACACATTAAAATGGGGTTCTCTGCCTGATTGTATAATGGACCTGTTTTTGAGTCTGAGTGCTCCAGTAGGGTGTGCCCGCCGTGACCATGCGCAGCCCATGGCTCTATATAACGATCAAGTCAAAGTCTGTAAAATAAACTTCAGATGACAATGCAATCTGTTTTGCGGAATCATTAGCTAATTGTCTCTAGTCTCGCATACCAAGCTACCTATTTGAGTACCTTTTCCACATGTCCATGTCTCTTAAGCAGAGGTCGTGCTTTACCAAGTTGGTCCCCCAGGACGTATTCCAGAACTCTCTCAGTTGGAGCGTTAATCATTCAATCATTTGAATCTTTTGCGAACTTTGATGATACATGTGTCGGATACCGGGATTGCAACATCTTCAACCCAGGCCGTCTCTAGTTAATATATTTAGAATCATTTCAACTGCAAAACATGGTTATCTGTACGAGCTGACACTATGATGAAGCTGAAGCGCAGGCTAATGTAGAACCTGAGTCAACTTCAGCTTCTTAGACCACTTCACGCTTCAGCTTCAGCTTCATCATTGTGTTCTGGCAATTATGCTAATCACGACTCTTAATGTACGTAGCACAATCAAGTCACAAAGACCAGTGTCAGCAGATCTGATGAAAGACTAAAAGATCTGTAGTCCCTAGGTGCAGTTTGATTAGCTTTGGAAAACGCTGCTCTGTTTAAGACAACACAGTAGAGTCGTATTAGAAAGCGTTCTGTTAGGATTTTCACAGCTCCAAAACAAGGTTTCAATGGAGGTCTCTTTTCACTTGTGGCCTTTGACTGAGGTAAAGCCATTTTAAACGTAATCGCGCTGTCTTTTTCTGTGAATTCGAATACATTGCGGATTGGAGTTGGAATGTTCATGTGCGTTAACTCTTTATGCATTTTCAGATGTGATTCCCATCACAGCACAGATAACAGGTTTGACTTCTATAGTAACCAAAAGAGTCGAATGTCCTTCGTATTTTTGTTAGTAAATCCTAAACATACCAGGAAGTGCGTTATTAAATAATTCTTGTCTATTTAGCACCCCGAAGTGTAACAGCTGCCTCTTTCCGGTCTTGTACATACCTCTACCTTCCTTGCATTGTCAAATTAAAAACCCACAAAGGTACAAAACAAATTTAATGGTAATTTGAACGTTAATCAAGGTAAATGCTAACGAATCCTTTTCCAAATACCTTCTCATCCTTTTGTTCCGATTTTTAAGAGATACTATTTCTGGTTTTTCAGAGCACAGCTCACAATGAAGGTGCTACCTGCCCAAATGTCCGGTTGGAAAATTCAATTTCCTGCTTCACACAATAGCACCGCGCGATAAAAGTCACACCTTCTCCTCCCATGCCGTGGCTTTGTTGCAACGCACACCCACTGCTCCTTTCACATAAAAGTTACATATGTGTGTCCTGCATCCGGTCATACCCTAGTCCACCGATGCAGTACGGAAAGAAAAAATTTGACATTATTCCGAGCGATTTGTCACCAACTTCGTGCACGTCGGAGTTTTACGAGCCTGACAGATGCGCCAATTGTCCGAACTGAATGTTCCGCTGCATGAATGAGCAAAACTGTCAAGTTCCTGGACAATAATAAGCGATCGTAAAAAATGCGGAATGCCCACGAAGATGCGTTTATCTCTTCAGTGAACAATCCTGTCTCTAATGCCAGGCAATTAGACCGATGTGGGTAGAAATGGGAAAAAGGACTTCACCTAGTAGGTACTATCCTTGCGAAATATGTTACATCATGGGAAAAATTCTACATTCTGTGTGTGCAGTGGGAAAATCCCACTGACAAAGGACACACTCATCAGAGAAGAAGTGCAAATAAGTGCAGGCAATCCTGTGAATATGCATACATTCTCGAAGCATTTTTTTCGCTTCGTCCTTTCCGTTCTACTTCGGCAATGTTAGAGTACGGATAGTATGCTATGCAATGCGATGTGTGAAAGTTAAACAATTGTGATTGTCCTGTCGGATTCGTGTCTTTCTAATTTGTATTTGCGGTCCTGTTTAAACTTTAAATTGATATCAATCTGTTTGTTGGAAGGATTTCTACCTTTTATTTGGTGGACAGAGAAAAGGATGCTGGGATTACTGGGATCGAAGATAAATTGACAGACTGTGCTGTGTGTTTATTGTTTGCTTTCGCAGCAATTATAATAAAATTTTACAAGCGGTGTCAATGCATTCATTTGAACATCAAACAGACATGCGAACATCTGCTTGAGCGTGGATGGTTATGCTGTTTGATTGATTTTTGTTTGTCCAACGACTCCGGAGTGTCCTTTTGTCACACTGAAAAAGCAAACAAATAGATTCTGAAACGGGTGGGCTTATACGATTGGTAATTGCAATGGCAAATTGTGATTAGGATCTCTTTTTGTTTGCAATGATTGATCCGTTTTCGGATTGATATACACAGAGCTTACCTTCGTCCTTAGGCCAGGTGTGTCGGCCTACGGGAGGATTAAAGGAAGAAAGGAAGGGCAAATGCATTTAAAAATGTTAAATGATAATATTGTTGATAATTATCGTTGTAATTAGAGGAATATGATCGAGAAAAGGGATGTGATTTGTAGCATTAGACAGGTATGTATTTGAATTAAAGATTGAGAACCAACGATGAAGGCGATTAGCAGCAGGTATAACCTTCATATTGCTTAGAGCCTTCGAAGTGGTTTCCAGTGAATGCAGATCAACAGCAGATCAGATAGATATGTCATCTGTAATCATAGACTTTAAGCTGTCGATGTTAAAACGTCGAGAAGGAAGTTTATTCGCAAATCATTTGGGTCTGTTCATTGGTTGGTTTGGAGTGACCTTCAATGAGGAACACTTAGACCATAAGAACACGCAGGACACAGCCTACTTTCCTTAATAATTTTTTTAATTTTAGCCGTGCAGGCGTTGTTTCGATCGTTAAGATCATTGAAAGGGTATTAACCGAGAGTAGCATCTCTAATGGTGGCGAATGCGGGGCATGTACTCGTCCAAAGAAGTGTGTTACTGTTTCTTCTTCCTCCGCATCTCTGCAGCTCCTGCAGTAATCTTTTTTTTTTTTTTTTTTCATATATGTACATGTTTATAAACAGTAGAGAATAAATAGTGACATTTTTATTCTGCTAATAAAAGCGATAAATAGTGTTAAATGCCACTTTAAAAATAAAATTCATTAGTTGTGGAATGACAATATTACAATTCCTTATTTCAAAAGTTAACAATAAAAAAGGAAGAAATGAAAATAATGGAACTCAAGTGCCTGTGCGATTGTGCTGAATGTTTAAATAAACAATTATACAAGGAAGGCGAGCAATACTTCTATCTCATTATGATCGAAATCAAGAAGCCATGATTTAATTTTTTTAAGAAATTTCTGATGAGTGCTTAAGGATCTTATATTGAAAGGAAGACGATTAAAAAGCTTACAAGATACAACTGGGTAGGAGTTTCTGTAGTGAGTAGTACGAAATGTTGGAATTTCAACAACTTATTCCATATTGTATTTTCGACTGAAAAATTCCATGATAGACGGTTTTAAGGGTTCTACTTGAACAACATTTTTTGAGGCGATAAAAACACCGAACGGAACAACGTAAGTATTGTTTAAGGAGCGAAATATGTTCTGTCCAACTTATGTTTTTGTCGAAAGTTATACCGAGATACTTAAATTTCGTAGCTACTTCAATCTGAAAGCAAAACGAGTTGCATGTGGCATTATCATTAAAAATTGGTCCAGGCACCTCTGTAGTACAACCACATTTAATTAAATTGAGACGCGGGCAATCAAAGGAGTGGAATTTGATATCAACGTTTGGTAGGTCAAGCGAGCTCAAGCTGAAAAACATTAGTTTGGTTTTTTCACTTACAACTAGCCTGTATGCAGCAAACCACATTCTCAAGAAATTAATGTCATGATTTACATCTCCTATCAAATTTAGAGGGCTCGTTGAGCCATATGCAATGCTGAGATCATCTGCAAAAGCTGCGACTTTACCTGCAAAAGGCAGGGAAAACAAGGAGTTAATAAATATAAGGAACAAAATTATGCCCAGCACAGACCCTTGGGGTACACCTAAGTTAAGCACCTGAGGATTACTTAAAAAATCTCATATTTTCACTCTTTGTTTGCGGTCCTTTAAATACGACGCAAACCAATTGTAGTTAAAGCCGCGAAAACCTGCACCATGCAACTTCTCCAAAAGAATATCATGACTAACCATGTCAAACGCTTTCGTAATATCAATGAAGAGGCCTGCGCACATTTTTTTATCGTCTAAAGCTTTGTTAATAAAAGAGCAGAAAAACAAAAGAGCATCTTTAGTAGAGTGCCCTTCCCTAAACCCAAACTGATTTGGACTGAAAAATTTTATTTTTTGTAGATGCGCACACACTCGTTTTTTTACCGCTTTTTCAAAGACTTTCGAAATTGAGGATAACAAGGAAATTGGCCTGTAATTGTTTTTTTCTTTTCGACTTCCCTTTTTAAAAAGTGGTAACACGTTAGCACATTTCAGGAGATCAGGAAAAACTGCACTAAAGATACTTAAATTGAACAGATGTGCTAAGATGTCAACTAAATTAGGTGCAATATTTTTGAGGGTTACATTACAAACGTCATCATAACCACAGGATCTCGAGATATTGAGAGAGTAGATGATACTTAAAATCTCTAACCCATTATTGTCTTCAAAGAAAAATCTGCTACTCGACGTACCTTCCACCACTTGAGACCTTACACATCGATTACAAATCGACCTAAAGTTTGGTTGGAAGGACATATGCCCAACTGAAGCAAACAAATTATTAAATTCGTTGGCTACTGCGGCTGGCTCCACAATTTCAGTACCTGCTCAGCACAATGGAGTTGGAATGAAAAGAAGGGTTGCTATTAACTATACTATTAATAACTCCCCATTCTTTTTTAGGGTTTCCTTGTGCATCCCGGAATTTAGAGTAGTAGTAGTTGTCAAGACAATTTAAGATTTTTTTTATATTAATATTCTTGCTCATTTTCTTATACCGTTTTTTTTAAGTTAGAGTATAATAGATATCGGCGACACAATTTTCGCAGTTTGTTTTTGAGTTTGATTTTTTTCATAATTCAAGAGTTTATCCAGTGCTTTAATCTTGTTTGAGACTTCTTTTTGACACCATTGAAGCTAGAGGTCCTGATATAATTTTGGTTGAAGTCACCTAAAATGACAATATTAGACCCTTTCTCATTACGGAGAAAATTTGAAAAATCATTCAGGGAAGATTGGGGAGTATGGGCGTGTAATCTATATACACAAACAAAGTCAAAAAATACATTGCGTATGCTAAAAGAAATTTTAATTAAATCTGCACTGACCATGCTGTAACATTCCACCTTACATTGTAGGGGATATCAAACTTTTGAGCATGAGTAGATCTGTTGAGCTGTTTGCCCAATCGACCAATTTGCTGGCAAATTGCAAGATTGGTAAGTGTCTGCAGGTACTTGCTTTGGACCCAGTCTTCTCTATTTCCAGGTTCCAGAGCAGAGGTGAAAGTACACCCCCTTGAGGAGTTCCCCGGTGTACTAGTCTCTTCACAGAGCTGTTTCCAAACGAAGTATTGACGACTCTGCTTCTGATTATGTGGTCGCAGATGGGTTCGCAAATGTTTAGACTACATAAGGCATTGATAATAGTTAAACCTCATTTAACTCATCTATGCCGATGGGGTATATGATTGCACGTAGAGCTGTCTCAAAGGATTTACTATTTTGATGCGCGTGTTGCGATTTAAACAGCAATGCACTATCTACTAAGACCTTCTCGAGTGCTTTTAGTACGAAGAACGTCAGGATAATCGGTTTCAGGTCCTTGGGAAGTGTGTGTGAGATTTTGCTTGCCTTCACCACCTTCACATCGGCTCAGGTGCCTGGTATAGTCCCAAGTGTCAGGCAGCCCTTCAAAATGCAGGACAGGCTTCGCCTAATAATTCCAAGGTCTACCTGAAGTTGAGCTAGAAATATGTTATCTGGTCCTGGATACTTGAATGGTTTGGAACTGTTCAGCACCCACTTAAATTTTTCTTCACTTTTGAGGTCGGAAGCAGGATTATCTTCAGCGATAAGCTTACAGCCTGGTAAGTGAGTGTGTATTAGCAGATTCAGCGATTCTCTTCAGATTCTGCACAGGATCTGTTGGGATTCATTAGAATACTTGGTGTGGTAAGTGCTTTAGGGAAGACTTTTCGTAGTTTGGAGTATTATGATGTATTATCAATACTCTGACTGAAACTGCGCCAAGATCTACGTCGAGTCTTTCTGAACTCCTTCATAAATATTACTAGACTCTCCTTGTAGATCTAACAGTTCAGAGGTAGTTCTGTTAAAGTTCTTTCTACTCTTACAGCGAAGACTGTTGAGTTCGGCACTCCACCACGGTAGCCGTTTTACAAAGGTAACCTCTGATCTTGTGTAGTTCCAGCTGTATACTCGGTGGGGTATTGACGCAGCTGGATAACTTAGCGGAGAGAATAGCAAAAGTGTTAACTGGGTGCTAAATCTGAATCTGGAGTCAGAATTGTTCAAAATGATTCATATGAATGCCGGATTCTGCCAGTGCTTTCCAGCCGGAACTACTAGGAATCTGAGGTGCTTGTGGGACATTCAGATGCAATCTAATGACGTAACGAAAACTTGCTTCATTCAATGGTAGGCAGGTCAGTATAAAAGGCATAAGTGATCAGCTTAAGGTCATTTTATTCTGGTTCGCAGGTTATTGTAGGGAGAAGAGCAAGCTGTCGAATTAGCCAGGATCAGAGTAGTTAGGAGTGGTTGCTGCTGTGCACTGTCCTGCTGCCCAATTAGTACTTAATTGCTATTTGGGGTACCACAACTCACCGGACCTTGCTTGTTGGATGGAGTTGATAGGTTCTTGAAAGGAAACAGTTTCAAATCCATCCTGTAGCATTCAGGAAACTGATCACCTTTGTGATATTCTTTTCTCTGAGATTTCCATAAGGTTGTCTAAGAAGAGTTTGCCTAGAGTTCGACGTCGGACTCTAATTAAAACCAGACACCCGCAGAAGAAGTGGGAGAGAGTTTCCTCCTCATTTACATTTTTACAACTGCGGCAGTGTGTGTTCTAGACGTATGCGTCCCTACTGGCCAGTGCTTATCGCAGCGTCTGTCTGAGACATTGTTCTTGTGTTCTGGCCCAGTTATAGTTCGGCTAGATCTGCCTAGAAATGACACAACTCTTCAAACTGTTCCACTTTTTGTTTGCCACTGATAGAAAGTCTGAAAAGATTTCGCTTTTTGCACTCCTCATCGGAACGAGTACAATCTCTGCAAGGCAGACCCCTTCCATGCAAATTCGTCAGCCCATTCATTCTCTTCTACGTTGGACCAACGCCTGACAGTACTACTAAGGGGCCAACGAACTACTTAACAAAGGTCAACTTTGAGAAGCTGGTTATATGCTGCGGCATAACTAGGAAGATCATATGATCCACCTACCAGCACACAACAAACTCCTTACTAAGATTGGTATGGATAAAGCCTGAACTGTGATGAAAAGCACGAATCAGTTGGGAATCACGCGACTTAGCTTAGAGCTTAGTACAATACACATTGTCCCTTTTGCAAGGATGGACGTGGAAAGAGAACTCTTCCTTATTTCATTTGCAGATTTCCAGAGCTAGATCAAACAAGATACTGCGAACTAGCACTGCACAATATTCTTAAAGATAAAACGTCAAGCTAGAGCATTTCTGACCCTTTCGACATCCCTCTATCCCGTCTATCAGAGACATGAATCCCAGATGAAGAACTGATATCGACGAGGATTACGCCTACAATCTGGAGTCTAGGCCAAACTCCATTAAATTATTTACTTATTGTACAATGCCTGCATTAAACTGTCGACCTTCTGCCATTCCCTTAGAGTTTCATTAGAGATTCTATTTCTAGGAACCACTTTTATGATTTGAACTTGTTGTTGAGTATCTAACAGACTTAAAATTTCCTCACTTCGTGCTAATATTTAGAAGTAGGTATGCAAAAAGCCTTTGAGACTTTGCCTGCATTTGATTCATCTGAATTCTACTCGTATTCGAGTGCCTTTGAAAAAAAAAGTTAGAAAGTACATTATCTCTCCAGTAACTTCCGACCTTACATCCTTGCACCCAATTTAGATTACAGGAGGAGTAAAAAAAATTCAAATCAGGTCTTAAATTCCGGCAAAACGAGGACGCGAGGACACGGAAAGCGAAAATAAAACACTGAACGACTAAACTAAAGATTCATCATGTAGCCTGGCAAGTTCCACTTAAAATTCATACGGCGGAATGGGGAACAAATTTTAATTATACGAGTATTCCCCTTAATGAATCAACAGAAAACCCTTTTTTTCCTGAGCGTTGAGCGTTTTTTTATTCGTCCTCATTTCCACCTCCTGCGGAAGTTTCAGTCTTCTTCGCATGCATTTCATTATCTCTCTGTTCGCTCCCCATATACCGCCACCGATTGTTGTGTTGTTCTGGTGGCTTGTCACAGTTATGTGGAGCATAAAACTCATTTAGGATAAAAATGCACAACAAGTCCTTTTATAGCCACAGATACAGCCGGATACAAAAAAAAAAAAACTGAAGCGCAGTCCATTAGCGTTATGGAGAGGAAGAAACGTTGGTATACGGCAATCCTAGAATTTCTCAACAACACGTACACGGGTTCATGGAGGAATGGTAGCTGGCAGCAGTAAAGTGGAATGACATTCCGATTTGGCCAACACTTCATTTCGCACCTTCTGGACCGCAAATGTCACCAGAACGAATAAGGTATTGTCGAACATAATGCCCTTTTTGTGTCACCAAAAGGCAACCATGTTTTCCTTTAATTACGCAACAGGGGTGTCCTTCGATCGAGGTGCCCTGTCAATAGCTGCCGCGCATACGTCGTATCCAATTGTCGTTCTAATTGAAAGCTGCTGTTGATGAAGCCACCTCGTCTCAGAAGGAATCCAATCGGATTCCGCCATAAGCAAATCGCCGGGACCGAATTCGCATTCCCCAAATGCTATTTTCGTACCGAAAAGAGGCGGATTCTTGGGTTGTTCTGAGGAAAACTATTTATCTCTCGATTGGCTGACGAATTCGTGGAATAGATTCACATCAAAGCGCGAGAACGCCCATTTACGCTCGATGCCATCCAACATTGCTGGCAGGAACTCAAAAATTTCCTCGCAAAAGCGAATTTCTCGATGGCAGCGATGGAAAATAGAAATCTTTGCTCTTGGAGAGTAGATGTGTGTAGTGATGATGATGATGATGACTCTGGTGATCTGTGGGCATAAGCAGCGCAGACGAAATTGCGAGAAATCCTTCAACGCTGCGGAGTGTGTTTGTGATGGCACCACAATCTCGACAAAGTGCCTATTCAGGGTTTTTATGTTCTCTGTTCGAAGAGATTTAGTGGCAAGTGCATAAGCAAATACATTTCCGTCCGTCCACTCGAGAAATCAAATCAAACAGTGTTGCGCTCCTCAGGTATACCTACCTCTGGTACTTCGCGAGCGCGGGGGGATTAAAAACCTCTCCAGTTTCGTGGATTACAGAGAATCCCATCGACACACTCCTTGGCAACTGGCTTAGCAGCCACTTCAGCCACCCGGAGAGGACCATTGAAGCGCACTTGGTTCATGTGATTTCATCTCTTTGCTACGCGTTCCACAGAACCCGCGTATGGATTTGTTGTACTTTATTCCACGATCTCGCTTTTAGTGGGTCAAACTGAAGAACGGGTCAGCGCCACAGTCCCAATGAACACTTGAGCTGGACAGCTGATGAGACAAGTGGTAGTTCTGCAAAAAATCAGAACTTACATATATCCGAGAGAGTGTAAGCAATGGGAATTGGAGTGACCACTTGAGTTGTCCGGATTTGGGGAATTCAATTGAAATCGCTATGGAGTATGGATTTAGCGCCAGTGGTTCCTTGCAAGGGATGATGGAAAGCAAACAAGTACTCGATGAGCATGTGCTTCATAATCACAATTAACAACTGGCTTAGCCATGAGACTATTCAGAAGATTCAGTTTCGAAGGATTTAAGTACATAGAACTGTTGTACGAAATTTAGAGATACATTCATAGTTTAACCGTAATATATTCGCAACCTCAGTAGAACTTCAAATCCTTTGGTTTGGCAAAAACGAAGAGAAACTTGACTAGTTGAGGAAGACCTAATGATGATTATTGAGTTCAAGACTCCTGCAATGATGAAATGATACTCGTAGTTAATTCGCTGCTAGTTGTGACGCACTTTTGCTCCTTGTCTCCAAAAACATCTGAGTCATTGTACGAGTGCGTTTAAATTTAAATTTCATTAAAATTCACTCACCAACCGATATTATTTATCTATTGCCGTCGAAATACCCTACTTTCTGTATCTTAAATCCAATTGCGTTTGTTTACACTCGAATTGTGTGTTATCCTGGCAATAATCACCTCTCAAAGCTTCATTCTTTTCATCATTATTGTTTTCTTATACTCCCTAAGCCGTAATTCCACACAGTAGCAGGCGGTCTAATCCGCTTAAAACACTTTACGATGACAACAAGTCAATCAGAATTATGGGAAGTGGTGAAATCGTCTTAGGATGGGCCGATTTTCCTGGAAGACTTAGAGGTACGAGTAACTCCCACCAACCATGCGTCTCGGATTAGATTTTTGTTTTGTTTGGCGCTGGTGCTGATTAAATGCTTCCAACAATTCTATGAGAGGCAAAATCCATTTACAAGCGAAAGTCTGATTACAGTGCACCCATGGATAACATCCTCTGTGCACTTAACGTGCATCTGTAATCGCAATATGAAAGCAGTTGAAAGTATCTCAGGCGTACGAGTATTCCACTCACAGAGTTGCTCTTAATTTCAATTGCATTTCGCGGAACAGGTGGCAGCGGCACACCACCATTGCAGAGGCTTTTGGCAAGTGGAAATGGATGCTTCTCCAAAGAAGCTTACGATTCCCATTGAACACGGAATGCCATTAACAATGCGTACCGAAAACTCAGTTCGTATCTAATTGAATGTGCCAGCAAGAGACGGGCCCGAATTGTTTGCCTAACATATTTAGCACCTGATCAGTGTGAGAGTGACGAATGGATGGTCTTAGACCGTCGCGAATTTCAGCTTGTTTGCAAATCATTAAAATTGCTCTGACAGCACGTCCACTTCACACGCCACTGCCACTGACGGATATATGGTATGGCAATGGCAGTTTTACTTATCAACTTGCCGGGCAAATCTCTGCAAACAGCCCGGCCAAGAATTGAATCCCAATATGCGCATCTCATTAGTGTTAATTAGATGCCCCCGATTTACACCTCTTGCAACAAAATCACACTCTTCTGGCCACTGCACCTGACCTGACCAGACCCTGGAGCAGTGCGAAATGCTTGTTGTGGACACTGCTGCGTACTCGTATGTACTTTGGGTGCATCTATGTGGTATTGGCATTTCCAAATCTTATTTAATGACGAATGCGGATCGTGACAACTCGTAGATGCGTTCCATTAGTGATGCTGGAGATTCATCGTCGGATTCGGACAGAGGCAGAGATTGTGTTCTGCTGAGTTTGCACACTGGGGACGGTCAACAATGTCGGTTCGTCTGGTAATCGCTCGCATAAGTGCGCAATGGAATGCTAATTTGAATGCATGTCTAATTTATTCGAACCAGTTCGTGGTGCTGCTGCAATACCCGGCTATATGTCATGTGAGAGCGGTCTTCAAGTTCTCAGAGTGCCATCGGTAATTACCGATTTTCGATTTTCGGGGCTAATTACCATAAACAAAAATTGTGTCCTCCACGCAGATACAGGAGAATACTGGAAGCACGTTTGTCCATCTCACGTCTTCCTGCCTGTCAAGGAGTATACTCGTACGTACGGGCGAAGGTGCCCTTCGGCCAGAATCGTGTCGAACAATAAATGCGTACCTGGAATTCGTGAATGGGGCAATAATTATACTGCTTCAGGATCGGGAACATAATTTTTCTTTTCCTCCGATTTTTTTCTTTTTATTTAATTAATATAATTTTTGTGAGGGGAAGTTTTATTCGACAGGATTGTGACGACCTGGTCCTGGCGAAGAAAGGAAAATCGGTTGTTTTATAGCCAAAGGGAATAAAATTAGGTTTGCAGTTCAAGGAGACAAAGACATGCTTGGATCATGTTTGACAGAGAAAATTCTGAGAGGTCTTCATGTTAATGTTCTCGACGAACATGTGGTCCAAGTTTAATTGGATATGGTAGCTCGAGGAAATTACCCCTGAAATCTGAGACTTATTCACGGTGCATTTTGGTAAATTGAGAATACATTGAAGTGTAACTATGAGGCAATGCCATTTGTCCCTATACGCGCTTCATTGACTTTGTGTGAGAAAAACTGCTTGAGTAAGACTTTACATCCTGAAATGGACTTAGAGTTGTCTATTGCAGTAATGGATTGTTTTGATGAAGCTTTTTTGATCCACGCGTGATGGTGTTTTCGTCGTAGGCTGAGCTTGTCAGTTCTAGGGTACCAAAGACAAACCCCTAAAGCTTTGGGGGGTTATTCACGTCTTTATTTTCCTTTTTTTTTCAAATTTGAATGGATTACAATATTTGTGTGGTGTTCCTAAATACCTAACACTGTTTCGATACTGAACCATCTTTGAATAACTTAGGTTAACGCTTGCATGCACGATCTCATGAGATTAAACTACTGGAGGAAAATCGGAAGTATGCCTCACTACTGTGGTCAATTCTCCAAATCGATCGGAGTGCCTCCACATCCGTTTCTATTTTCTTCAACTTAAAAAAAAATAGAAAAGCTAAATCAAAACAAGTACGGGGTCGCGCTTTTTATTTTTTTAAGAAAAGTGGAAGCCATCGAAAGCCGACCGTGTGAGACTTTAAACCACTAAAACCACCTTTGCCTCCAATCCAATTGGGTTTTCAACCTTAGCTACTTTTCTCTTTGTCTGTGTGTATTTGGGTTGGTTGATAATTGCCGGAGGACTCTTCACTGCTTTATGCCGCAGTCTCCCAGGCTTCACTTGTTGTTGAAAGTTATCAACCCTCTTGGTGTCACCTTTTCACCTATTTTTCTTTCTAGAGTGTTTCTGGCTATAGTGTATCTTCTACATTCCATCAGAACATGTTCCTCGTTCTGGGTAGTGCGGGCAGTATGGGTCATTTAGTTATATCTGCTTTTATTTGCAGAGGTATTCCGGAATGGAATTGTGTCAGGTAATACTCTTAGTTCATGTTTCCATTTCCTCTGCTAGTTCACTCCTCAATGTTGGGTATTAGTGTGTACTCGTATGTCCATCTTCCTTTGGTATGTTGGTGTTCCATTTGCGTTACCACTTCCCCTATATGGCCTCGCTGGTGGCTCTCCTCTCTTCTGTCTCAGTCCCTCGTTGTGCCGCTTCTTGGTCGATATACATTCTGTCTATGGCTTCCGCTGACACGGTTCTAACAGCGCAGCATACTCCTAGCGAGCGATTCTGTTACTGTTGCCCATACATAAGTATTGACTTGCCGGTTGGCTGTGTTCTCCAATATTTGGCATTAGTGTGGATAATGGCGCTACTGCCCGGGAGGCTTTATCTTGTAAAAAAAAGACCTTCTGGATTATGACCAATCAAAGAAAGATCGACAAATGATTTCTATTTCATTTTGAAAAATAGCTTTGGAGATGGTACTCGTACATCATGTTTTTTGGAACTGCGGCCGATTTGAAATTGCCGCCATTTCTTATAGAGACGGTTTTATTATATGAAAGTTGGCAGTAGTGTTCAGCTGTCAATGCCATTTTACAAGCTAAAAAATGTACTGCAGGACTTAAGAAATCGCGAGACTTCTACTTACCTCGAGAGCTTGACCGCTGATAAGTGTTCAAACTACTCTCTATGGAAAGCCTTGAAGTCCATAAGGAAACCCGTAATGCACTCGCCACCAATAAGAAAAGCTAACGGCGAAAGGGCAAAAGGAGACAAAGAGAAAGCGGAATTATTTGCCGAACATTTAGAGGAAACGTTCAAGCCATTCGATGGACAGCCATTGATCGAAGATCCGAATGCAAATACGGCACCCGACAACTTTAAATTAAAAACTGTATCCCTGTCCGAACTTCGAATGACAATAAGAAAACTGAAAAATAACAAGGCTCCAGGATATGCTTTAATCACTGGCGAAGTTTTGAAGGAGCTACCGAAAAAAGCGTTAGTTAAGTTACTCTACATTATAAATGCTTCCAAGGCAATGAAAAGTCGCCGAAGTAATAATGGTTCCGAAACCGGGGAAATGTGCAAACGACAAGAAATCATATAGACCTATTTCGCTTCTGCCGATAATATCAAAAGTCTTTGAGAAACTTCTGCTAAAAATATTGCACCCAGTAATTGAAGAAAGGCGATTGATCCCGGATCATCAATTCGGGTTTCGGGTTAAACATTCCACAATCGATCAGGTGTATCGAATAACAAATGAAATTGAAAAAAGATCTAGAAGGGAAAAAGATATGCTCTACCGCTTTTCTCGACGTATCGCAAGCGTTCGACAAGGTATGGCACGAATGCCTGAGATAGGAGGGTAATCTTACCAGATAAATTCTACAGAATATTGGAATCTTACCTTAATAACAGACTCTTTCGTGTTAAACATGGGGCAAGATATTCGGAATTCAAAGAAATCCATGCCGGTGTTCCGCAAGGAAGCGTTCTCGGCCCAATTCTGTTCCTGCTCTACACAAGAGATGTACCACAAGATGAAGGGACTGTCGTAGCAACGTTCGAGTCAGTCGAATCATCAACTGGAAAATTCCAACGATCTTTAAACAAAGTATGCGAGTGGACAAAGACTTGGAGAATCGTCCTTAACGAGACCAAGTCAACGCATGTCAATTTTACGTACAAAAAGATAAACAACTTACCTATTTCCATTAACTCGGTACAAATACCGTACGCGAACGAGGCAAAATATCTAGGAATGACACTAGACGCAAAACTTAAGTGGAAGCCACATGTTAAAAAGAAGCGCGACGAGCTCGTAATCAGACTTAGAGAAATGTACTGGCTACTCGGGAGATACTCAAAGTTAAGCGTATACAACAAACTGCTTCTGTATAAGCAAGTGTTAAACCATCTTGGACATACGGTATACAACTTTGGGGTTGTACCAAGCCAAGCAATATGACTGTTCTGCAAACTTTTCAAAACAAAACCCTAAGAACAATTGTGAATGCTCCATGGTATATAAGGAATAGTGACATTCACAGAGATCTAGAAATTGCTACCGTAAGGGATGAAGTAACAAACTTTGCTCACAAACTTCGTACTCGCCTTCATGATCATTGCAATAATGAAATAATCCGTACTCTGGACGTGACAAACCTCGAGCGCCAACTACAAACAACAAGACCGTTCGATCTGGCGCAATAAGGGAAAACCGCATGTAATGACGGTATTAGTAGGTGCCTTCTCTGGAAAGCTACCTACTTAACGCGATTAACACTACAGAAGCGTAAACTACTTGTTAAGGCAACTTAGTCGTAGTCACCACAAAACGAAAAAAATGAGAGGAACGAATTTCCTACTACTATGAGCACGAGCGGCCGGTTCTCATAGTGCCTCTCTGGGGGGTGAGGTTTAGCCCGTAGGCATATACTGGTTCATCACATTATTGCAAAACAGCGTAAATTACGTGATTTTTTTGGTCGACGTGAAGTGCTTGTGAAGAACGCTATTCAACAAAGTGTCCACAGTTTCGAAAACCTTTACACAGTAAAAGATTTACCGAAGCCTGGACCACGTCATACAGTGAGTGCACAACAAAACATTGATTAAAATAGATGATCTTCAAGATGAGATGTTTTTTCAAAATCTACAGAACCGCAAACAGACGACAATTGATAATTTTGTTCCTGAAATCGTTTTAATGTTTATTTGATCCTCAGACTAAGTGAAATTGATTTTATTTTGACGGAACTTCACTTATATGAAACGAATTTCAGTTATCCAAAGTTCGCTGAAATGGGAACTCAACTAAAACAAATTGTCTGCAACTATGATGTTTCAGTTAAGTGGAGTCTGTACAGTGTCAGCCCTAGAACACTCCCTTGTGGGACACCTACTTGTCCCCAATACGCTTTTCCATAACGCACTCTAAAGAAACTCTAAGGATTTAAGAATCTCATAATATTGTCTAGGTAGATCCCTATTTAGTTTATAGTCTAAACTCTTATGCCAGACTATGTCGAAAGCCTGCGCAACGACTAAAAAGAACAAATTTCATTTTTCTCTAATTATTTTGCTATAACATTAGTTATGCGATGTACTTGGTGTACTGTCGATAATTTTGTCTTGTTGAGCGTGGTCGTGGTGTAGTGGTAACATCATCGCTTGTCACGCTGTTGATTCACGGTTCAAATCTTGATGTCAAGAATCATCTATTTATTTCGCATGAAATAAATAAAACGTCGATCAATTGCGGAAGCTTATGTCAACTCTACTGCGAAGGCATAACACTGGCAGTAGAGTGGTCATATGGCTAAAAATGCAACTTGATCGTGGTGATGACATCAGGAGGACAGAAAAAAATACTGTGAATCATGAGCAACGACAAAAGCAAAACAAACAAGCTCCCCAGTTATCTGGACGCTACGAAACTTAATACTATCTGAGTTTCAAACCACTACACTAAAATCTTTCTTTCTCTTCTTCACAACGCTCGTGTCCTGTAATAGTATAAGAGTATTCATATCCTCTTTGGCGTGGGCAAATTATAAAAAAAAAAAAAAAAATGAAGTCACGTCTGATAGTGGCTTACCTTGTTTAGGTATAACAATTACTTCTGCTATCCTCAAGTCATGTGGAACATATCTTAGTCTAAAACAGGCATCAGTTATGTATTTGAGGTTTACCAGGGCAGGATCATATCCTGGTGATTTTCTATTAGACAGTTTGTTTACGCAGGTAATGATCTTTCTTAGAGAAACGTAAGCTTGGTATAACTTCCTCATCTATTTTGTCAAAAAATTCCATGATTTTATTCTCCATTGTAGTTGAAAAGGGTTTAAAAGCATTCGTCAGGTATTCAGCAAAGTGTCTAACCTTCCCTTTTAGGTCTCTGATCCATTTCCTATCAGATGTTTTCAGTGGGGGATCTTGTAATAGAGGATTCTTTAAACATTTAGCAGCTTGCCAAAGGGAGTAGTCAGTGACTTTCTCAGCCGAAGGTATTTATTTAGAGAATTATTTTTAAATTCACTGACACTTTTTCGAGCCTGTTATTTAGTATATTAAATATATCTTTATCCCCAGGATATCTAGTCATTTCCCATTTTCTACGAGCGGAATATTTTACCGAAGCTTGTTTTTTCTGCTTATAGGTCGGTGTACTATCTTCGGCTGCCTGTTGTATGTCAGCAATGAATTGTTCTATCTCAGTGTCAACGTCCCAGCCCATAGAATCCGTTGACGTCTTTCCATTGAAGGGTTGACACTGACGTTCACATATTGCTGGAAGGAACAGTCTCATAAAATACGTCGCATACCTTAATTGACAGATGAAAGCCACACATTTTTGACATTTTGTTTTTGCTGAAAGTCTTTTCTCTCAAGCTGTCCGATTGTAAGTTGCTCTACATTCTCTCCATTCTTCCACCAATGAATGTTCTTACTCTCAATTTCTGAATGCGTGAACTTCAATATGTGAATGTGTGAACTTCAATGCGTGAATGTGTGAACTGCCAACGGATCAAATGACTAAAAAAGTATAAAGTAAATCTACTTTATCCGTCGAAGTTCATATATCCGTTGGTATGCGTGTTAGATAGAATTAACTGTCAGTTAAATACGATGGAGCAACGGATCGACGGAGAACAGTGGAGATCAAGGTTAATAAATCCTTCGATGTCTATTGATATGTCATTGACTGTTAAGATCTGAGAACAGGTTTTCACTGCTTTTGACTTCGAATTCTTTTCTATTAATTCCTTTCGTTTTGAAGAAGTAAATAACATCAGGTGTTTTATTTGGGTCAGATGGTCCATAAGTTGGGGATCCAGCCAAAGAAAAGTGACGTAAAAAAAAAAAATATGTCCAACCTAAAAGTCTAAAACGTAGCAAAACCTATGAATTTTATGAAAGTGGATAGCAAAGTGGCAAATTCGTTTATTTCTTTGAAAATGTAACAAATTTTCTGTGATTTTCTGTGTAGCAAAGTGGAAGCGCTGTCCTTGATACCCGAAACTAAACTCCTTTCTGTACTATACGTAGTTACCAGTTAGCCTGCAATCCATCAATAATTCATTCACAATCATCCAACCGTGGGTCTCGACCAACGTTTTAAAAGTCACTATTCAAAGCAAAGGAACAATAGTGCAACATTTCTCAACGAATTATCATATCTGTTGATAGCTAGATTTAAGACTCTTCTCCGTTAAATTTGTTCAACTTCAATTAAATTATTTTCGGGCAAAAAAAAAAAAAAAAATATGAAATTGAGAGAAATTAAGGACGAAAGTCCAATTAGCATAAATCATTGGATTTCCACTGCAATTTCACTTTAATTCGATTAAAGTTGCCCCTTCACCGCCGAATATCTTGCACTTTGAAACCTCCCCAGGGGTAGGCGGGTTGTATTTACCTGTGGAAATCGAGGGAATGCAAATAAAACAATTAATCGAGTTGCATGCATTGTGGCACTCGATGGTGGTGCCGTTGCCGTTGCACGCGGGGGGAAGTAACTATAATTGATCTGTCTGAACCGCGAACAAGTTCTGTAGATAGGTGCGGGACTCCTTGTGTGCCGTTGCGAGTGCGCCTGCAAGGGGCAACAATTAAATTCGCATTTCACTTGAAACTTTTCGCTGTATGCGCCTGATGGGACGGTGGAAACGAAAGAGCTTAACTTCGACGAATCGGGATCAATCATGAACGCATTGCAAGGCAAATACATACACTCGGCATGTAGTATGCACCCCGCAAGCCATAGGAATAGTCAAGTCACGACATAGACTCCCACTTTGATGTTGAAACAATTCACGATGATGTGTAGAGTACTTTAGTGGATGCAGGAGGTAGAGGGCGGAGAAAAACGCTATTAGCTGAGTTGTGCCTGTAAGTGAATACTCGTAGTTCCTATTGTTGCAAGGTCAATGGCGTGGTGGAGCGCGGTGGCATCGGTGCCGTGCAGATTTAATGTGAATTTTACTAGGAAATTAGTTTAATCGATGAAAGTGTTCACCTGTGCTACAATGATGATGATAAATGCTTTTTAACGAGGTCACGAAGAAAATGTGCGTAAATGACATCGTTTACACCAACCTGATGAGGAAGTACACAACTTTGCCATGACATGAATGGGGAACTAGCACGCAAGAAGTACATCAAATTTTTTCCAAGTCATTTCCAAGGCAACATCATACAAACACACGTTTAGTCAGTCTGACATTTGATATTACTCGTAGAAGTGATGAAACATGAAGAGTAGGCATTTCAATTGATCCTTTGTCCCAGTCGGCTTTTATTTGGTATTAGTTCACAGCATTCCGTATTGGTTTCCAAAACTTCCGTCGATTCCCTTTCGAATGATGTTCATATCCATGAACTCTCAGGCGTGATGCTATCACCTGAATTAAACCACAATAAGTTCTTTACCCTTGTTTGGACAAAGTTGTGTTTTGCACATTGAAGACACATTTTATATGAACATTAGCTCCTGACTTCGTCTAAAAATTCCTCACATATGGTTGGGTCGACGCAGTAATATTTGGAGTCACTAAATACATGAGTACAGTACCTAAGTAATATTGGCCAGTGTCTTCCAGTCATACAGATCCGGAAGGATTCAGCTACTACAGCTTAAGGGTTTGAGTGGATGGAACAAAGTCATAGCCACATATGGTGAAACTGATGAAGTAGTCACGCGAGGATCAACCCTCCATGGCCCACTTGCAGGAAAAAAATATATTTTTGCATTATCGATCAAAAGTTAGATGGAATAATCTTACCAGCGGCATTATGTCTAGAAAGATGGGCAATAACAAGTGAATTCCTAAACAAATTTCGCTCAGATTCCAGCTACTACTACGGGATCTGAAAACTGGCACTGCAAGAGCCTTCGCCAATAAAGTGGCCCTGAACCTTTCAAGAAGACCAATGTAGTCAATGTCCAAGATGGAGAGTACCTCCAAGCGTGCGCTGCTTATAAAGCGAAGCTACAAGAGGAGCTTACGACATCTATAACAGAATAAAATGGGAAGAACACCAGCCTCAAAGAAATAAGAAGGCAGAATATGAAAGGCTCGAGAAAGAGTCAATGGAGAGGTGTTAAGCAGGAGTGATGTTCGAAAGTTTTACCAGAAGATACAAATAGCATGCCAAGGTTACAAAGCCCGAGCAGAAGCTTGTAGGGATAAAGATGGTAATCTATAAGTGGAGTCACAGCTAGTACTGAGAATTTGAAAAGATCACTTTTGTAAAGTCTTAAACGGCGGTGACGACAACTCGGACGATGACGATCAACAATTCCGTCCACCCGACCAAAGTGAGGTGTAGACAGCAATATCTTAGCTTAAATCCAACAAGGCTGCTTCAGCATGTAGTCTACCGAACATTTAAAGCAGCTGGAGATGGTACCGAGCATACATCAACTCATCTGTAAGATATGGTCGGATGTGCCCGACGAATAAAACCTCAGCCTCGTCTGCCCGATCCTCCAGAAAGGAAATCGACTGAATTGTGCCTATTAGTCTCCTGGTCCTATCTGCTATATTATGTGATCGCCTTAAACTTTTTGACAACAAACTGATTAGTCCGTGTCAGTGAGGTTTTAAGCTAGGAAAGTCCAGTATATATCAGATGTTCATATTGCGGTAGAGCTTGGAAAAAATCCAGGAACTCCAAATCGATACTCACCAACTTTTCATCGATTTGAAAGCGTCTGCGGGTATAGAGACGATGATTCTTTTTTTTTTTTTATGTCAGAAAAGGACTTTTGTCATGTGATCCTTTTAACATCATAGTTGAGCAGATTGTACAAAATTTTCAAGATAACATCAGGGGTACGATCTTTCAATAGTCTGTATGACTAGTGGCGTACGCCGAAGATATTGAAATAATAGGAAGAAGGCAGCAGTACTGGAGGCGGCTAGCACAAGGTCGATTTGGATGCAAGTTTTTGTAAAGTTCTCATATCAGAGGCAGACTTAGGATAGAAATCTTTGATTCCAGATACAATATCGATAACAATTCATGATGAGAAACCCTAATACGGAGAGACTGCATCAGCATAGATTACTTTTATGAGTTTAAAGTAATCTAGAGCAATGTCCTGAACTTGATACTAATTCAATGCAAGTCGTGAATTGCACAATTTTAAAGTGAAATCCATATGCGAAACTAATTTCAGTTAGTATATCACGAGGCGGGGATTAATGGAGGAAGGTTAGATTCGCTAATGACATAGTAAAATAGCCAGGGCAACTTCGAGGGGATACTGCAATTCTGGACAGCAAATTGGCTTAACCTGGGAATGTTGTTTCAGTATCTTTGGCCTAGAGAAATGCAATTAACACAACAAAGAAAATCCTGGAGAAAGTACAAATACTGGCATATTTGAGAGAAAAATGATTCGGGCTCAGAAACCAGGGAAATGTAGCTTCACAGAACTGAGCACAAAAAAAGAATGAAACAGCGAATCCGCGATGTATATCCTCGAATACCACAGAATAAAAAAAGTATATGAATGGACACCTGACAGTTGAGGGGACTGCGGCATGAGTGTAGAGTCAATGGACAAACTCTCCAACATTTTTCAGATGTAAATTCAAGAGATTGGAAGTTGTGCTCAATTTTAATATTTCAAGCAATGCATTGCGATACGAAATCGGCTCTACAACTTAGGCAAAATCAACAACGTTACCCTATATTGTATACCAGACCATGTTGGTGTGAATGGTAATGAGGAGGCCGTACTAGCAAACAATGAGGCAGCAACCCTGTTCATATGGCGGAAGCTAGGTTAGAAACAACAAAATATGCAGAAGCAGCGATAAAGGGGAGAATACTGCTGACTACATTTTGAGGAACTTTGGGGCGTTGTTGAGTCACAACAGTGAAAGCTGCCCCTCTCTAGGTCCTCAAATATCTCACACTCACGGAGGTGCACTAGCTCGAGAGCAATATCGGGTTACAACAGAGGGAATAGTAAATCTTTTAAGTCGCAGTGCATCTACCTAAACTATTTCAGGCTAATCGGCTTTGTTGCGGAATGACCAGTCACGATTCTCATGTTTCAATAGGACTTGGTGATCTCCTGATGATCGAACCACCAACCAGATTGTTCACATAGTGGTCGTTTGTACCTAAACTTACATACCTATTACAAGACTTACACACATCTTGCTATTGGCTACGTGAATCAGTCGTGGCGCTGTCACAGCATCGCCTGTCCTAAGAGAATGTATTAAAAACCGAATGAATGTTCTTCAAGAGTTTTACTTAAGTGAAAACGCAAAGGACATCCATTCGTGTCCCACGAACATGAGTTAACAGCGACGAAGTAGGCACCTTCTTAGGAGGACGACCGAAACTCTCCTGTCAGCAGGAATGAATAATTCGACCTGTAAGATGTTAGCCAACATTTCCGTCTAACCAACCTAAATGAACTGAAGTTAGTATAGGTAGATACTCGAGCTTCCAAACTAAGTCCAGCGTCGGCAAATGATTAAATACTATTCGATCCTCAAAAAAGGAGACTCACTGAAGTGGACCAATTGCAGAAGTAGGAACATCGATCTTCTAAACATTGCTTAGAAGATCGTGTGTATGTGCTGTATTATTTGGACGCCTAAAGCCGACTTTTGTTGTCCGTATTAGAAGAGCGTACCATCGATCAAATATTCACGTTGTACTAGACTTTAAACACCACCTTTACGTATCTATGGACTCTTAAGTCGCCCATTATGGCCTTTTGAAAACCATACCAAATTTGTGAAGATTTTGTTCCATCATCCCAGTCGAAGTCCTGCTTAATGGCTCAGAAGTATAAATGCTATCAAAGCCGGATAGGAATACCCTCATATGGTTGTATCGAAAGAAAAATTCATGTGATCCCTTAACTCAAGGATAAGGAAAATCAGTTGAGACGGCACTACACCAGGTTGTATCCACAATAGAAGATGCTTTTGAAACCAAGGAATCAGTCGCAGGCGTTTTTCTAGATATCGAAGGGGCATTTAATAATATGAAAACTCAAAAAATTGTGGAGGCACTCTCGATATACTGTAATAACTAAATAATAAACAATTGGCTAGAACACATGCTTACAAACCGCATTATCACAGCTTCACTGGGAGACGAAACAAGAAGGGGAACAGTCATAATATTTCCTTTTCTGCGGGCGCTCACAATGGACAACCTTTTAAAAGCATTGGATGGAACCTGTGCGAAATGTGTAGCGTACGCAGATGACCTAGCCGTTCTGATATGAGGTAAGCACCTGAACATCATAGGAGAGCTTATGCAAAACACCCTTCGAATCATAAAGGAATGGGCGGAGGAGAGTGGATTAGAAATAAATCCAAATAAAACGGAAATGGTTCTCTTTGCAAAGAAAACCAAAACTGGTGACTTTCACATTCCACAACTCGGAGGAGTATCACTACAACTCCGCGACAGCGTCAAGTATCTGGGCATTGGACACAAAACTGATCTGGAGAAAGAACCTGGAAAAAAGAGTCACCAAAGCCAAGAGAGCATATTGGATATGCAGGAGGGCCAACGGGAAGTCATGGGGCTTGAAACCGAAACAGGTCCACTGGATATACGAGTGCGTAATAAAACCTATCATCTTCTACGGTGTAGTTGTATGGTGGCCAGTGATGAGCAAAAAGTATGCAAGAGACTTGCTAACTAAGGTGCAACGTATGATCTGCCTGGGTATTACAGGAGCACAATCCTCAACACCAACCGCGGCCATGGAAGCGATACTAAACATTCTACCAGTGCACCTCGAAGCGAAGAAGATTGCCGGCATTTCAGCCTCACGCCTTAGAACTATCGGCCTTTTCATCGGTGGTGCAAATACGGGACATCGAGAAATCACCGAAATGATAAGAGTAATGACACCACTCATCGATTGTCCCAGTGATGTTGTTGAAAAATCGTATACGTTCCCCAACAACTTCGAAACAATTTTTCCCGCAAGAGAATATTGGACGTATGAAAGAACGACAAGAAACTCCAATGGGTCATCGGTATATACAGACGGCTCTAAAATATCAGGGGAATCAGGGTATCTTCTGTGCTAACCCACCGATTGAACTTGCTGTTCACCTAGAACCATTTGTATCGGTGTTCCAAGCAGAAGTCTATGCAATTATGAAGGCAACTGAAATACTCGCAGAAGACACCATCGAAGGGAGGCAAATCGACATCTACTCGGACAGCAAAGCAGCAATTAGCGCGATCCCAAACCCTGTGTCAAAATCACGACTAATAAAGGAGTACAAAATTAAATTGAACCTACTTGTCAGGCGCAATAGAGTCCGCCTTATATGGGTACCGGGGCATGAAAGTGTACCGGGTAACGAAAAGGCAGACGAACTAGCAAAGAAAGGAGCAGGCAATACAGAACTGAACCCGGATAATACAATAGGGGTCCCTTTGACAACTATTAAAACAATAATCAATGAGAAGATACGACAGGAGTTCAATAGATCTGTAATAACAAAACCGAGTAACAACACAGCAAACAGAGCTCTTAACTTAAGCAGAACACAATTGAGATTGATGGTGGGACGTTTAACAGGGCACATCAATCTTAACAAACATTCGTTCAGACTCGGGATAGCTGATACAACAATCTGTGCCAACTGTGAGGAGGAGGAGGAAGATATAGAACACTTCCTCTGCCACTGCCCTGCTACAGCGAGGCTAAGACTGAAAATTCTGGGATCTCCAAGCATTCCGAATATTACACACCTCAGTAAGAAAGGAATCGGGGATATATTGGAGTTCTCCAGACGAACACTACCATTCCCCGATCACTATACGATATAGTTTCCCGTTGATACTACCCATGATCCCTAGACCTAAATCCTCTCAGCACATAATTCCCAAAGCACAGCACTTTTCCCTACAGTTACATAGATGGGGGGAACACAACGGGCCCAATGGAGGCCTAAGTGAAGAGCATAAGCTCACCCTCTTAAACCAACCAACTCAAGGATAGATCTTGTAGATGCTTAGAACATACTATACATTATACCCACATATTGTTAGTATAGCCAACAATATTCTAAAACAGGAAAGTGTTAAAGTTAAGGCCTTCGTTGGTACAGCATCTCTCCTTCCATTTTCAAAACTGTAGTAGAAAGCTTAGTCTTGTACCTGTGTGACAGAAATCGTCAACTACCTTCCAGCTATTTTGCCTAGTTCTTAGCGATTTAAACTGTAAACTAATAATTTTATGTAAAGTTTAGAACACCCCCTTCATTGGAACATTACAAGACCTCCAATTCCGCCGGCTGTACGTTCTATTAAATTTGGGTGGAGAAAAACTCTTTGTCCTGCGGCGTAATACATCCCAGAAAAAACTAATATCCCCCAGGGCATTGTGTTCAGACAGAAGGCAATAATATTCACTTGTCATCATCACAGGCGAAAGAAAAAAAAAAAAAAAAAAAAAACCCAACGAAACGTGAACCCTTATTTATCCTGTAGCAACGGTTTTCTACACCCGTCTATCAAGGGATGATGAAAACATTTTTGCCTACCTTCATGAAATGAAATCATCTAGCGGTCGGCAGAGAACTATTTCTAATTAAATTTGTATTAAGCGCACAGATGTCGCTCACACATCCCTCAGGCAAGGTGGAAGGGAAAAAAAAAATGCCTAGCCGTCGTATTCAAACAAAACATCGGAGGCTCGGGTTCAGTAACGACGACGCGAAACAACACAAAACACCCCCACGGCAGAATCCTTCGCGAGCCCTCTAACTCAACCACTAATTTCCATCTAACTGATGTTCACTGTACATGTGCAGTTTTTTTTTAATTCACCCTGTTCGATAGCACGCCTCCTTCCGCCCACTAAACAGTTGAGATGAATGTAAAAATGGATAGAAAAACATCGGCGGTAACAAAAGGACCAAAGGAACTCGCTCGGTAGGACTACGGGTACATAGCATATTTCCTTTCTGTTCATTTTTTATTGGTGAATAATTAATGTCAATTACCGAGAGCAGTTCCACTCCAGGACACATATTCACACGGAATACTAACAGTGGCCGCTACCGGCTCCGAACGTGTGGGTAAGGATGGATTTTAATTACTCTCACAGAGTCCACATAGCAAGAGCACCCACTTCAAAAAGCATGGACATGGGATTTTAATTTACAAACATTTCCAAGACAATACTCGTAAATCGCCACCACTCTCTTCAGTATCCAACATTCAACATTCAGCATTCAGGGTCCAGGATCTCCGTTACTCTGTAGCTGCAGTACACAGCAGTTCGTCTGTCCATCCGCCCATCCGCCTGTCACACGTTCTGACATCTGAAATTGGGAATCGGACAAAATTAAAAACTTTTCGCCTTTTGTAAATTCCACAACTTGGACTTGCATGCGAACGTTGGTGGAGTGTGTACATTTCGGAGAGAGTGCTCTTCGTCCTTCGTCCTTCGTCGTTCGTCGTTCGTCGTTCGTCCTTGGTCGAAATTTTTGAAACATTGTTTAGCTGTCAACTAGGAATGTTTTGCTATTCTCCTACTCCAGCAACATACCCCCCTTGGCAGTTGTATCAACACCGGATGCTGATGAAAAATAATCTCCTGTGCCATTCACACAAGTTGAATGATTTGTTCCTTCCGCGCCTTCGTTGTCGTCCTGGATTGTCGGATTCTGAAGCAGCAGCCCTCTATACATAGTTCGCTTCAGAGAACAACTACGAGTATCAGGGAAACAGGATGATCATGATGATTGGTATGCACATTTCCAGCGTTCGCTGACGGATTGATTGAATTCTTTTAGTGAAAGGACCCTTTGTGTCCTTTTTAACCAGATTGACAGGTACCAGTAAATGAAATCCCAACAATTTCATTGATGGGTGCCACGACGATGCATGCGGTTAAATATTGAGAATGTCGCCCGAGTGGACGCTACTCATGGCAGTGATGGAATGACGCTGTTAATTATTTCTAGTTGACACAGGGGTAGTAGTATTGGAAATTACAATTTCGAGAACAAGATTGGTAGAAATACAAAATTGCATTTGTGAAGTGCAGCAGGACTTTATGCATGGCTAAGATGGTGTGGGTCTGGGTAGGCTGTTGCGAAATTAAATTAGCAAAAAAAAATCAATGAAAAGCGAGTTCAATGGAGAAGCAATAGTCCTAGAGATGTGGAATGAGAAGTTTTGCAAATACAGACGACCTCAATAGAACTTGATTAAAAAAATAACCCTTCGCTTTATTTTGATGGACGCTGATTTGATTGAAATTATTTGTTTAGGACTCAGGATAACACTGCTATTCGAATAGGTTCAGAAGTCACTCCAATCGGGGTATGTTTTGTTCATTACGAGTCTTCTACGAAAATATTTAAAGAGACCTCTGCTCATGCTCCTTTTGCTGAAGGGAATTACCTAAGAATGAACTTTGAGCAATGTTCTTCCCGATAGTCCTTGGGTTGTAGGACTGATGGAGTGGCAGGTTTTAGTTATTTTTTGCAGCGCAGTACAGTGCCAAAATGTTACAAAGTGGACGGTTTTGCACAGCTGGCCTTAAAAAAATGTTCCAACATCATCCGATATTGAGCTGTATTGATGATAATTGCGACACTGGTTTAATTTTCAAAGAAATATGGCCCAATGCTCTTTTGGACGATATACCGCAAGTGGGTGTAATTGTCGCTGATGAGCTGCTCTTGGATTCTCTGTAACTCATATTCTGTAGCTAGATAGAGATGGCGGAGCAGTTTAATATTTACCTAATTTGGGTGCCGAGGTAGGGAATTGTAAGGCTGACGAACTTGCCAGACATGGAATAACAATACCCATCCTTCCAGGCAAAAGTTCACTGGGTATGCCTATCGCTACATGCATAGCTGGATGCCATTGAAAAGACAGATTTTAGGTGGACAAAGGGTACAACTTGTCTACCGACAAAACAGATTTGGCTTAAGCTGGATCTGAAACGCTCTAAGAATTTGATTTCTCTCAATTGAATGCATATCAGTGCTGTTATAGGTGTCATAACTGGACACTGTTTAATAGGCAACCATGCAACAAGGCTTGACGTTTTCTCAAACGATTTTTGCAGAAGCTGCATGGACGAGGAGGAGGAGGAGACAATACCTTCTTTGCACCATTTTCGTCTTTGAGGCTCCACTTAGGAGCCTTCTGTTTCAACGACCTAAATGATCTGAATAATATAGACGTTACGAACCTTCTACGTTTCATCAGAAGATTCAAATGGTTCAATGAGTAGGCTAGAGGACGCTTCCCAAACACATGTGGTATCACAATGGACCTATTACTGGTCTAAGTTTGTTGGCTTTTTTTTTGCTGACTGGCACCTCAACCTAACCTACCTATATCACGCAGTTTTGGTTGCTAACGAAGCTAGAAAATGGGCTTCATCGCTCATTATTATTCGTAAATTGAGGATGAAATCCGGATTTTGCTCTGATTTTTGTCACAATAAAATGACAGAATCACTCCGTTGCTATGTTTTTAGTAATTCAAGCATTGCGACGATGCACAGGCCTTAAGCGGCTCTTACACAGTCAATCGATTGACATCAAGCATGGTGTATGTGTGGATTGACGTCAATTTTTTAGTTTTTGTGATGGATGTGCGATGAGTGAAACGCATTGTATATATTGCTCTTGCACTTTGCATAAAGTGATATCCGCTTTTCGTGAATCAGGATACTTTTCTTTATATTTTGAAGTAAAACTTCATGTTGTTGCAGTTTCGGTCGCTGTCATCTTTTCTTTGCACATCCCATAAACTCGGCAATGACCGATAAGTTTCTATTAATGCTCGGGCTTCATCGTCCCTCAATTATCCGCTAGGGACAGACATGTTTTCTCTTCCGTGACACAACACATAATGAAGTAATTGTGTAAATCCAACCCTTACACATATCAGTCAGCATGACGCTGGTCATGCAAAATCAAAAATATTTTGATTTTCGTCAATCAGACTTCACCTAATGTACTCGTATGTGACGCATACAGATACATTTTCACAAACACGTGTAAGTGATTGATGTCAATCGATTGACCGTGTAAGGGCCGCTTTAAGACGTCACGAACACTGACTGCCGATTTGTTTGAATTTGGTGATTGTGTTCCGAATTGTTTGCTCAGTTGGGCGGTTCCATAGTCTGTCAGAGATACACAGATATTATGCGATACACAGATATTACAGAACTGTTAATTTTGAAGTAAGATGCAACAATTTGAATGTGTTGAGCGGTGGTTAAACGATCGATATTGTAAAATGTCAAGACAAGAACTAACTACCTGTCACTATGGATGGCAGTTGGATTTGACAGATGTCATATGGCAGGGATGTGAAAAATGAAAAACCCTTTCTTTCGTCACCAATCTCATCCTACCTTACTATTGCTTTTCGAGCGGGACACCTGATCGTCTCTGGTAGGGTGACCAGATTTCGAGAGGGAAAACCGGGATACTTTAAACCCCCACCCCTTCATTGCAAGTTTATTTGTCAGTAATACAATCAGTTTAACTTCATATAGTAATAGAACAAATTCTTTATTTTACTTTCATATTTTACATCGGTGATTACTGATTTTGAGTAGAAGTGGTACATTTTCAGGCTTAGATAAATATTTTTTAAAGGAGCTGCAATCAATTTCGGGAAATTGTATTGTATAGTCAATACATGGCGCATATTTTCCGAAGTAAATCTATTTCTGTCTTTCGTCCATTGAGTTGTCATAAGAGAAAACACTCTTTCACAATTTGCATTGTGAGCTGGTATTGAGTAAAAATACTGGGCTATTTTCAACAATTCGGAATAGGATTCTAAATTAGCGGACTTTTGAAAAAAATTTCATCTCCACTGCTCCTTTTTCCAGCCAAAAATTTACGACTTGATCGAAAAGTTTCGAATCGTCAACGACAATTTCTTTAGCCAAAAGAAACTCAACGCATTTTTGGACGTCATCGTGATTAAGCTGAACATTAGTTTTAAAATCCATCCATTGGAAAACTTTTAATTCAAAATAGTGCTCGGACCACTCTCCCAAATACTCAATTGTACACGAGTAAATTATCTTGACTCTTGCTAAAAAATCATCGCAAACTCTATCTTTTCCGTCATCTCGAACCTTTTTTAGAATGCTCCTCACGCTATCTGGAACAAAATTTTCTTCACTGCGTGATCGTAGAATTTGAAGAATATTTTCTAAAATCCCGTACATTTCTGCGATATTGATGTCTTTTTTCCAGCTGAAGCATGCGATTATGAAATATTGTCATGAAAGAGTGAACGAAATAGAAAAAAACATTCTCCAACATCATGTTGCAAAAAATCCAAAAAAAGTACGATTTCAAACCTTCGAATATATTCAAAATTCGTTCCGCAGCTGGGAATAAGCTCAGCCATCGAGTCTTTGAATGATTTAGAAGCTCTTGATAGCCCGCCTTGGTAAAATTACAAAAGTCTTATAATGTTTCAGTCCTTACGGTGTAAATAGAGAAGTAAATGAAAATTTTCATAACCAGTGAATCTACATCAAAAATTCCGAATTGATCCATTCCGTGATGAACTATATATGTGAAGAACAACCGATTCCAATCAGATTAGGATTCAACATATGCTTTAAAAAATGAAACACATTGTTTTTTCCCCCGCGGTTTAGTCCTCCGAAATTAGTATTCGTATTATCAGCTACAAATGAAGTTATTTTTTTGACAAGTCATGCTTGTTCCACTATGTAAGGTTATATGGTCTCTGCGTTTTCATTGTTCAAATTATGGAAGTCCAGTAAACGCACTTGAATACCTTTATTGACGTCAAAATACTGCACAACAATGGGAAATAATTTAAAATTTTTGTAAATTCCCAATTCCACGAATGGTGTATTCTGAATTTCTTGCTGAATCATGTCAATTCAATGTGGAGATAAAATTCGCTGTTGATGATTGCCTCGGTTTTTGTGCGAGCGCATGTGATTTTCATCGCAGTTTCGGAATCATCAAAAATACTACGAAGAAGTTGCTGCGTGCAATCCATTGAACGATAGGACATATGATGTTTAACCGTATGGAATGCCAAAACAGCCTCGGCCAACGAAACTCTGATATCAAGAGCTGAGTCTTTCTTTACAAAAAAACCATCCAGTGACTTTGAAGTAAAAGCAACATGTAATTTGTCTTTGTGTATTTTACTGTCCAACAGTGGCGTGGGGTGAAATTTCAAGAGAGGGAAGCCGAACAAATTTTTAAATTTTAAAGAAAAACCTCAAACACCGTTCGAACCACTATATCACCAAATAACTCGATTTTCGTCTGTTTATTTTGTTGCCTACAATATTGGGTCAATAACTTAATTCGTGCGGTTTGCTAAGAGATGGCGTAACTTGTATTATTCCATTGTTATTATTCCATTGGAACATGCGTTGGAAAGCTACTGTCATTGTACGTCATTTCAGTATATGTCATTCATTTGAAGGGTAAACAACAATAATTTTTTTTCACTCAAATATGTCCAACTTTGTTCCTGAAAAAGTGTTTTTGCGGGGAGTTCTTCTTCATTACTTTAATATGAAGAAAACTGCTGCCGAAAATCATCATATTTTGGTGGAAGTTTATGGTGAACATGCGCTAGCTGAGCGAACGTGCCAAAAGTGGTTTACACTATTTAAAAGTGGTGATTTTGGCTTGGAAGACGATGAACGTCCTGGGCAGCCAAAAAAGTTTGAAGATGAAGAACTGGAAGCATTACTCTACGAAGATTGTTGCCAAACACAAGAAGAGCTCGCAGAATCTTTGGGTGTCACTCAAGCAGCCATTTCAAAACGTTTAAAAGCAGCTGGATATATTCAAAAGCAAGGAAATTGGGTTCCACATGAACTCAAGTCGAGAGACGTTTTGCATGTCCGAAATGTTGCTGGAACGCCACAAAAGGAAGTCATTTTTGCATCGGATTGTTACTGGTGATGAAAAATGGATCCATTACGACAACCCCAAGTGCAAAAAATCATATGTGAAACCCGGCCAACCAGCCAAATCAACGCCAAATCCATGGCGCGAAGGTAATGCTCTGTATTTGGTGGGATCAGAAGGGTGTGCTGTATTATGAGCTGCTAGAACCGGGTGAAACCGAACACAATTAATCCGTTTGAAGAGAGCAGTAGCCGAAAAACGCCCGGAATACGCGACCAGACACGAGGCAATAATTTTCCATCATGACAACGCTCGGCCCCACGTTGCTATTCCGGTTAAGAACTATTTGGAAGATAGTGGATGGGAAGTTTTACTCCACCCACCTTATAGCCCAGACCTTGCCCCTTCTGACTACCATTTGTTCCGGTCGATGCAGAACGCCCTCACTGAAATACGGTTCACATCAGAGCAGAATATCAAAAATTGGCTTGATTCATTCTTAGCTGCCAAGCCGGCGCAGTTCTTTTGGGATGGGATCCACAAATTGCCAGAAAGATGGGAAAAAGTCATAGCTTCAGATGGGCAATACTTTGAATAATACTATTGTTTTTCTAAAAAAAGCGTTCAAATTTTGACAAAAAAAAAACTCCCTCGAACTAAAACCTTTCTCCTCCACCAATGTTCATCAACAAAAGCCGAGAAATTCCGGGTTATTTTCCTCATAGGCGAATGTATGTTAGACAGAGAAATCGCAAATAAACTTCTACTATACTCGTATGCCAGAAAGGAATAGAGTGGCCGTGGTGTAGTGTTAACATCATCGCTTGTCACGCTGTTGATTCACGGTTCGAATCCTGATGTCAAGAATCATCTATTTATTTCGCATGAAATAAATAAAAAAGTCGATCACTTGCGAAAGCTAAGTCAACTACTCTACTGTGAAGACATAACACTGGCAGTAGGGTGGTTATATGGCTAAAATGCAACTTGATCGTGATGATGACATCAGGAGGACGGAAAAAAATTCTGTGAATCATAAGCAACAAAAATACTCCCCAGTTTTCTGGACAGCCACCCTTGGAGTTTACAGAAACTTAATACCACCTGAGTTTCAAACTACACCACTCTGTCTTTCTCTCTGTCAAAAAAAAAGTTCAAAGTTCGTACTGCGAAGAAATGAATGCATAAGCCGGAAAATGAACGGCTTTTCAAAAAAAAAAATTCATTGCACGCTTTTCTTTTGAAAAAGAAGTTGTCTCTCGCTAGCGGAGTTCATACTTGTCTCGGCTATGTGTGCGAGTTTGTGTATGAGTAAAAATGAATAAACAACCGAAGTGGTCGCAGCATTTCATCTTCGAACGTGTAAAAAGTTATGATTTATGAATGAAAAATGGTTTGATAAACAAATAATTGAATGTGATTGTTGGCAAGTGGAAAAATAAAATTTTTTGATTTTATTGATATTAAATGCAAGCTCTGCAAGTAAATGCGAAAACTTACGAGCTTCCAATAAACTTCCGACTATTCCAACACGACACAGATACTAATACTGAATTACACGTACAGTATGCAGCAGCATGCGAAATGGGGAAGTGACAGTAGGTACTACTAGTGACAATAGCATTTACAAAAATTCTGGAAGAAAGTGAAACGATTTTCAGCAGAGTATTTCTATACTTTGAAACGAGGCATTAATTGATTGAGTGTAAAAAGTCTACGTCGTATTTGTGGGAAATTTTTGCTGGTTTAACTGTTCCAAATTTTTTTTAAACCGGGACATTTTCAGTACTTACCGGGACACAGAGACGCACAGTCAAAAACCGGGACATGTCCCGGAAAACCGGAACGAATGGTCACCCTAGTCTCTGGTACTGTCTTGGAATTGCTCCTGGAATTGAACTTGTTTCCGGTGATGCACGCAACTTCGCTGCAACCAGGCCGTTGATGGCACACCGGTATTTCATTTGTTTCTTTTTTATGTGAATTTACTTCGCAGCTTGTGCAAACAAGATCCTTTTCTACATCCACGTCTCGTGAATACTGGAAGTTAAACCTGTACACTGCAGAGTTTTTATAGTAGTCGGGACAGCATATTTTGGGACGATTTGTAATTGTGTTTATATACTGGAATTTTAGTTTATCCAAATCATAGAGGTTAAGGAAATTTGTATGAAAATTTGTACTACTATTCACCCATAAGCGTGACTGATATCAAACAACATTGTTCTGGACGACGCAGCTGGGCTTTTTACTACTCGTATCTCACAACTTGTCTCGGAACTTGACGATCTTTGATTTCGGCATTTACTCTAAGCGAATGGACAGTGATAATCCACCTTATAACGATCCATTAACCAAAGTTTTGTCTCTATAAAACCATTGACCAAATCATCGTTAGACGTTTATCTTTACACTCATCACTGGAGGCATATAAAAACCAGAAAATATGGGTCAATACCTGCCTTGGGCGCATCGTACTTTAAGAAAACACTTTAACGGCTATATGCCCCCATTCTATCAGAATCCAAAAACTATTATCGTAATGGTAACATTTTTTCCTAAAATTCACATTTAAATGCACACAAACTTCCGGTCGCGATCAGCATGGGGGCTCTAAAACGCGCGTGCTCGCGCTTAAAGATAACAAAACTGAAAGTGGACTTGTGCGATAATTTAATTTACATTTTGTGCTCTCTGCCATTGTCTTTCGGGTTCGAAATGATTTCCCAAATCGTAACCATAACCGTTTAAGTGAATTTTTAACGATTTTTTTTGGAAAAACCAAGAAAATGCTGGTCGTCGCCACTGCACCCACGACAAAACAAGATTTTGAGATACTTTGTACGAGTAGTGTGGCTGCTGTGAGAAGTATCTCGAAAGAGAGTGTTCTTCAATTTTCCAATTTTTTGTTTACATTTTTAAGAGTTAAACGGGGAATCTTGTTAAAAACAAAACCGTATGCGGGTAGATAAAACTGTGCGCTGTGAAATTGTTTTTGATTAACTTTGATTAATCTCTTCTCTGATTTTTTTTTTCTTCAGTTTTTGGCTGACTGGTTGGGAGGGGTGTGTGTGCGCTATGTGGGCATGGACATAACATGGTGTTAACCCTTTTTGTTTGACGTTTTTACATATGAACTGTGGCATTGAACATCGGTTGGGAGATGATTGATGTTGCGAGTTTATTTTGGGAGTACATGCGTTTTAAATTATCCTCTTGTGGAGGTCATATACTCGTACATATTGGACACATGTCAGTTAAACTGTTGCCACAATTTGTTGTAGGTACTTGAGTATACTGCGCGGATATTGTAGGATGTAACAATGATTGAAGATGAGTCCGGAATTGTGTACATGCGTGAGTTGTAGTACCAGCGAATGAATGATTGAAGTTTGGCAGAGTCAATACTTCTTTGTGAGGGTATGGCATAGTCTCGGTAGGGGTTACATTTTTTTGGGAACAGAAAGTTATTGGATGATGAAAAATGACACGGGAAACTCTAGTAAGTATGAATGAATTGCTTGGACAGCCATTCTAAAAAGAGTTTGCATGTGCATTCATTAGGAGTTAGTAGTCGGGCCCTGGTGAGGACGATACTCAATAACAAAGACAGTTTTTTTTTTTTCTACAAATAATCAAGATGAAGTCATGCGATTTATCACTGCAGATGATATGGCATCTTATCAAATTTGCTCCCAGTCTCAGCAACACGTCCTCGTCAACGTTACCAGATAATGTTTTGTCTCCGCCTGTAGTTGAGAGCGTCGATTTGTCCATGGGACAAGTCCACTTTGGCACTCGTACAGTTGCAGGAGTACTCAAATGTTTTACCATACATAAATGTGCTCGTCCAGATGGTATCTCCCCCATTGTTCTAAAGAGGTGTCCTACCACACTGGCAAAACCTCTGCGTAAGCTGTGCTGCCTATTATACTCTTCTAGACTCTTTCCGAGTACGAGTAGATGCATAGTAAGGAGAGGTGTTTTTTAGTGAGTGGAAATCCAACACTGTTACTGAGTATGAGTCTTGTCATGGTCTTGATTTGACGAAAACTCCTCAATAACCGGCATTATGGTTTTCGTAGCAACAGGTCCACTTAATTTTATGGCATCTCACCGAGATGTGGAACCAATCATCACTTTGGCGAAACTAAGATGGTTGCCATTGATATTTCAAAGGCATTTGACAGAGTTTAGCGTCAGGCTCTTTTGTCGAAAATGCATGCATATGGCGTCGATGAGTCTCTCCTTCAATTGATTAGAAATTACCTTTTGGGGTGTTCAACACAAGTTGTCTTGGATGGCTTCAAGCCTGCAATTTACCATATAAACGCTGGTGTTCCCCAAGGCTGTGTTTTGTCTCCGACTCTCTTTCTTATAAATGATCTCTTGTCTGCAACTTTTAATCCAATACATTCCTTCGTTAATGACAGTACCCTCAGTTTTCCCTAACTCACGTCCTTGCTTTTCGGCCGTAGAGGATTAACGGCAACGTATGTTAAACACACTAAATTCCGACCTGGATAGCATAATCTCAATTTATAAGCCCACATCTAGTCTGGTGCACCCAAGACCGTTTTGCACATTCTAGACAAGGCACATCGCGTGTTAAAACTTATAGGTGATAGAGATTTACTCGAACATCATAGAAATGTTTCGTGTCTTTCCCTATCTTATCGGTTTTTTATGAAAAAAAAAATTATCCAGGCTATTTCCAATACGCATCATGCTTCGAATGCAGTCCACCTTCGGTCATACTGTCAGGGATTCGTTTATAAGCCGAACGACACGATTGTGAAATGATCTACCAGGGTCTGTGTTTCCCCATCACTACAACCTTCAAACATTTAAAGCCAACATGCACAGGCATATCCTCCTTTTCCCAAATAAGCGTTCTCTGAAATAATATAAAGATATTCATGTCCCCTGTGGCGAGCGCAAATCAGAAAGAAAAAAAAAAATTAATGGCAATAGTCAGCGTTTACCTGCAGACCCTGCGAAGTACGAGTAAGGTGTAGAAAATGGGTTCGCTTTGATAAACAAATGTCCAAACATTTTTATAATCATGCGGACTAGTCCGCCATCCAAAAACGAAGGTTAGCCCTGTTTATTCCTCGCGACAGCAGCAAAGTAACATAGGAAGCCAAGTTTTGAAATGACACCGTCTGCATAGGCTACAACATACAGTAGTATAATACTTTCGACAACAAGTGGATGATGACTCAAGACAACAGTAGAAAAGATGGCGAAACTGTGAACTAGAGGGGACCTATTCCTGCTGTAATACAATAAGTTCCCCATCAATACCCAGAGCGAGACTCCTTATTTCGGGATCCACAAATTCAAAGGAATGGATATTCAACAAGCTTAAAAGATAAAATCGTGGGATAAAGATAAAGACGCGGTGATTGGAAATACGAGTATGTCTTGCCAAGGCAAGTCTAATGAGACTTGAGATCTAACTCTAGCATCGCTAAAAACACAAAGTACTCGTATGAAGTTAGCACAGCAGCCATACCAGCAAATGAATGCATAAGGATAACAGAAATGCAGGAAAACGGCATTATAAGCCAATGCAACAATCATGTGAGTCGGCCATCGAGCTGTTAGTGTTTCGTGTTGAATCCATTAGAGTACCGCCTACACATCAAGTACGAAACACTAAAAAATGAAGGGTAAATACCATCAACACTGCTTTGGCTGCTATGCTAGCTTTCTAGATGAAATTTTAACAAAACGAACAATACTATATTTCGGCCCTAATCCTAGAATACGAACATGCAATCCGATGCCTTTATTGTGCTATCACTTTTCAGTTTACGTTCTGCGTTTGGCATTTTAAGGTAACATGAAATAAATAAAAAAAGTCAACTCTGCTGCGAATTCATAATACTGGCAGATGGTCATATGGCTGAAAATGCAACTTGGCCATGATGATGATATCAGTACGATCAAAAGAAAAAAAAATACTGTGAATCATAAGCAACGACAATAACACCCTTGGAGTTTACAGAAACTTAATACCACCTGAGTTTCAAACCTCTACACAATACCCGTGCCCTGTAATAGTATAAGGGTATTCATATTCCTTTTGGCACGTGCAAATTATAAAAAAAAAATAAAAAATGTTCTGCTGATCAAAAAGTTATTTTTTGCTGATCGAAGTATGAAATGTTTGCCGTTCTGTTGTTCTGTTAACTTTTTTCTTTTATGCTAGCATATTTTGCTGGTCTTTTAATTATCTTGCTGATGACTAATGACATCAGCGTTGTTTAAATTATCACCTACCAACTTTTCTGTCGAAATAGCTCTCCTTACTGATGTACTTTCCCCAATAATGACTTTACGAATTTACCCCCATTGGTATTCATTCCCACCTCCATCAGTATCAAGACCTATGCAAAACATTCTGATTATTATCGCTATGAATCTCATTGCGCATTAAAAGTGTTGTTGACCCATTACGCAAAACTTGAAACAGCAAAACTTGGCCAAACACCGGTAGGAACATAAACATTCCGCAACCGTTATATGCTTACTATCGCCCAAAGCACACCGTTCTGTTCTGTTAAATACTACATTCCGCCATATGGCTCCATAATGTTCCCAGACTCGTGCGGCTATAACCCTTCATTTTATCTATCGACCTCGTTAAGTCCCTAAGGACTCCTAATACACCTCAAACTAGCAAAAAAAAAAAAAAAAAGAACACAGTTACCAAAAAGTTCTCAACGAGCTGTTTGCTAAGAAAACACTTAACTCACCTAAATCACGTGTGGTGATTTCCATAAATTTCTCGCAACGTTCTGGTCTCTCTCTCGCTGGCGAGTGTTATTGCCAAAAATTTTCCCTTCCCACATTTCGCACCACCACCGCCGCACATCCTTGGAATAGAATTTCATGCAAATTTAATTGAAATTGTGCTCCTCATAGAATCCTACTAGAATATCTTCTAGTAGGATCCACATGTGCAACCCCATTTCACCCCATCGAAGGCGAAATGCCTTTCACCTACTCCATAGCAGTTTTGAAGAAACGAGAAGAAAACGTAGAAATTTATGCGCCAAAGCTTTTAAGGGTATTTCGCTTACGGCCACGACCCACGACGGGGGAGGAGAGTCGTCGTCCTACTACCCCACTACAACTGGAGCTATTAATTTAGAAGCCATTCCCAGGCCCTCTCCGGGTGTTGGTACTCGTATATAGGTGAAGGCATTTCCATTATGTCAAATATGCTTTTACAGAACATTAAAATCGAGATTAAAACTAGGATAAGAGCGAGCATTCGAGTGATGCTGATGATGGGGGGTGGCTGGTTACTTAGAGTGGGAGAGACACTGGGGAGATGGCTCAAGAGATTACAATTCAAAGATACAACCGGGTGGTGGCGGCAGGTGGGAAAGTGGGTGGCTTAAGGCAGACCTTTTTTTACATTTCCTCTCCTGGAAGCCGGTCGTTTGATTTGAAAGCAGCCCACCCATTGTATGCCATGGAGGCGCATACCTACTCTGCCAGGTGTTTTTAGGCTGACTGCTTTAAGAGTTTAAGGCACATAAAGATGTTTCACTAGTCCCTGGCTTTATGGCAACATCCTTGTCGCAAGAGATCTCATTATAGATACCACGAAATGACAAACTTTTCTTAAATATCTCTTCTGTGCGAGTGTGTGCTGCCTGCCTCTATACAGCTGGTGGCTTAGTTCGATCAGATGGGAGAACTTATTCTTCTTACATCAGCTACACATCAACGTTTGACAAAGGCAAAGAAAGAGAGTACAGAAGAAAGCAAAGAAGAAGGTGGCTTTTCAGGTCACGACGACATTGCAGCAGCATACTCGTACGAGTAAGAGTACACTGTGCATACGACGACTTGGCTGTCAACATCTAGGCCATGCAGGCCTATGATTTATGAATAAATAAAGCGCCAATGAGTGGCATAGTGAGTGCATCGAGTATAGGTGGGATTGGGGACACTTTGGGCCTGTCATTGTTTTTGTTATCTCTGTGTTATGATTTTCACTTCGATGGGGGGCACTCGTCGTGGTTATGTGACGATCCACCACACCCACACGAATGGAATCACATTGTTCTTTCTGCTTTTGGTTTCTTCATATTTTGTAGTTATTACCAAATTTGGATCCAGGTCAAGTAGTGAGAAGCCACTGACCGCAGGCGGAGTGAATGGGTATAAGAATTCATTACTACTCGTAGTGGCTTGGATTGGAGTTTAATCCTCTATTAAGCCTCTTGAGTCGGTAATTCTTCTCAAGTTGCTTGACCACTGGAGTTTTCTTTTATAAAACGAGTATCGAAGACAAATCGGTGTCGTCAGTATAAGTCGTTATCAGATCTTTTTGTTTTCAGCTTCCAGTTGAAAGGATTATCAATCACTCTTTGGGTGTTATTTGGGCTCCTTCATCTTCTAGATACTCGTAACTAAGTGGAATTAGAAGTGAGATTTTTAAAGAAAATATGTAGACTTTGAATGGACAGATGGATCTATAAGTCCACTTTAAATAACCACCAACTCAAATGTGTACAACTGAATCCAATGGCTCGGTAAAGCAATTTTTAAGTGACATGAGGTAGAAAAAGGATTTAGAACCTATCCTCGTTATATGTTTCTGATTCTACATGCTTGTCGCTGAACACGATCGAGTAAACACAAGCACTTTGTGGAATTCCGCTTAATATAATAATTAATAATAGTTTTACAGGTGTTTTGGAAATGCTTTGAGAAATTCCAGACATCCAGCAGTAACTTTTGCAGTATCTGCAATTTGCTAATAACGGCGAAGTATGCCTTCACATGTGTAGATACACGCCAAAAATTGGCAAACTATCATATTGTTCAATAGCAACACTATTTATATTTGTTGTGGCTACATTACGTCCCGCTTCAGGACAGGAGCTAGCACTGCGTATTTGATGGATTTCAATTGTATTGTTCGCATCACACTCCAAATGGGGAACGCATTTCAAGTTAATTCAGCCCGTTATTATGTACATCAAATGCGACATGTCCTCTTTGATAAACCATAGAGATTTACTAGTTCAAATCCCATCGCCAAATTATTCTTCTTGTTGTTAACCGAATGGAGATGAGAGCAGTGGCAGCTCATATCATAGACATACAGAAAAGTTACACTAGATACGATCTAGAACGAATCACATGCTATTTCCCATCTCCCACTTAATAAAGTGAGCGTGGCGTTGCAAATTTGTAAAACAGATGCAATATTTCTATTCAGAGGATATTTTCGCGATTTTTAAGAAATTTTATTACGAAAGTGTTGCTACAACTGTTTTTTAGCAGAAAGTGGGCGTGGCTCTCAAAACTTGCAACCGAAGTTCACGGATTTTGATAAGTTATTCACAATAACAGTTAACCATCATAGAAAATAGCTTTGAACAAGCTAACATGCATCTTTTTAAGAAAAAGCACATAAAAAGTGGGCGTGGCCCAAGTCAACATCTATATAGCTGACGTAGACAATATTGTTTTCAGTTTGTAGCAAAAATTATGTCAAAAACATTTTTTTGAAAGTGAACGTGGGCCGAAAACTGCTGACATACGGAAGGCCGGACGGACATGGCTAGATTGATCATCACAAATATACATAATATACTTTTGGTGGTCTTTTGTTATTATTTCTCAAACTTAATATACTCTGAAAAGGGTATACAAGATAAAGAAAAGATATTGCATTAACTTCGGGGAAAAGTCAATCATTTTGAAAGATTTTTTTAGAATTTTCGAAATCTTGAACGTGTTCCTACTATTTTGGAGAATTTGTAAAAAAAAAATGGTACCCACCTTGTAAAAAATTTCAAAACCCAAAATAATTTCACTGGTTCACTATACTGAAAAAATTTTTATTAAATTTAATTTTTTTTAAGTTTTTGAAAATTTTTGAAAATTTAATACCGTTCACTGGTTCACTATACTGAAAAAATTTTTATTAAATTTAATTTTTTTTAAGTTTTTGAAAATTTTTGAAAATTTAATACCGTATCGTACAGACAATTACAAACAATTTCGAACAACGCACTACTTTTGAGATATTTGCATTGAAAACGGTTGCCATTAGCTTCGGGATAAAGTCAAATATTCCGGATGTACGCCTACAATTTTCAAAACTCTTAAAATGCTGCATTCACGTTGTAGAGAATTTCAAAAACCCAAAATGTTGTTGAATAGAATTCACCGTTTTCAAGACATTTACACTCAAAAACGATTTCCGTTAACTTCGGCTTAAAGACGGATATTTTGAAAAATTTCTTACAATTTTCAAATTTTGTATGCGTTTCTACAATTTTTTGGAAGTTTTGAGAAATTTGGTATCTGCCTTGTATTTAGAAATTTTTAAAACCCAAAATTATTCCCTTAATATCGTTAAGCTCCCTTTTTTGAGGTATTCTCACTGGAAGACGTTTCTTATTAACTTCCGTGAAAAATCAGACACTTTTGACAATTTTTTGAATATTTTGAAAATGTTGATACATATCGTGCAGACAATTTTAAAATACAAATTGTTGACCGTAATAGTTTTATTTCGTAGAAAACGCACCATTTTCGAGACATGTCCACTCAAAACGATTGTCATTAACTTCAGGGTAAACTCAGACATTCTGGATTCACCTTGCAGAGAATTTCAAAAATCCAACATTTTGACCAATAATTTTTTGCCTAGCATGGACCATTTTCGAGATATTCGCACTCAAAAACGACTTAAAGACGGTTATAAATTTGCCACGGTTATGAATTTCAAAACTCAAATTGTCCACTGGAAAAGTTTTTTTCGTAGGATGCAACTTTTTCGAGTTATTCGCACTTAAAAACAATTTATAATTATTGCACGGTTAAGTCGGACATTTTGGATGTGCTCATAGAATTTACGAAAACTTTAAGAAACTCGGTATAGAGAATTTCAAAATCAGTATTTTCTACTTAATTAATAGTTATGGTAGGCGACACGGTTTTCAAAATACTCGTACTTATAACCAATTTGCATTAACTACCGGGTAAATTTAGATATCTTTCATGCTTTGTCACAATTTTTTTTTAAATTTAAAAAAAAATCGGCATCCCAGATAATTTCATTGAAAAACTATTTCCATTAACTTACTGGAAATGTCGGGCCCTTTGTATGTGCTCCTAGAATTTTCGAAAATTCTGAAAAATATGGCAGAGAATAATTCTTTAGTCATTCAGCTTTAAAATAGCTATCCTTCGTCTATATTTCCGGAGAGTTGGAACTTGCAGATATTTAAAATTAATGCTCATCATCACCTCATTTTTTTCCTGTTCTACCCTATTCATAATTCTTCCCTATACAAGTTCCTTTCTCTCTATCACTGGGTTTCAGGGTACTTAAAAAGACATGGTCGTAAATGAGTTTAAACTAAAATTAAAATAATTTTTTTTTTTAATGCAAAACTACATACATAGGTATCCCATGATCTTGCATATGTAGATTATATTTAGAAATGATTTCGAAAAAAATCGATAGAGTCATAGAAATAGCTAATTTTCAAAAACCAGCTAACAACCAAGTAGAGCACCTTTACATGACTTACCCCAGATATGAAGTTTAAAGGAAATCCGAGCAGTTTTTTAGTCTGCAGTCAATGGTACATACAGATGGATAGTTAGACAGACGAACGACAAAATTGAGAGTATCAAGGTGTACGGCAATGCACCGCCAAGTTATTCAACAACTTATGCACTACCTCTTTATATACACGAAACATATTTTGAGAATTTTTACCCCCCTCGAAATCGGCTGCCAATAATGATAGGAACACATACATATATTGTACACTAATTTGAAATGAGCCATATTAGTAACCCAATCAACGCGATTGCTGAGATAAAAACCTCAAAAACGCTTATTTTCGAACTGACTGATACACTGATCTTCGAAACCTATAGGGTATTTCCCGTGAAAATAGAATGTTGAAATTTGGTACAGAGGTAGTACTTGGTGTGTAGACATAGAACAAATGTTGAAAGTTGGATTTTGTTTAACATGGCTTCCAAAAAATGTGCGAGGTATAACTATGACAATATAATAGAAGGTATCACAACCTGTAGGGTACTTCTAGTCAACATAGAACAATGAAAATTGGTGCGGGGCTAGTGCTTGGTCCTAAAAATTGGTACAATGGCAGTACTTGGGATATAGACAAAGAACAAAGGCTAAAAATTGTACTTTTCCTAAAAGTGGGCATGGGACGGGGCCAAATGTTTATAGGCTGATCCCAGAACCGCCTTTGTAATGCTGATAGGTTTGCAGCAAAAATGGCTTAAGAACGTAAATATATGTAAATAGAGACATGTGGCAAATTTTATTTAGAAAATCATTGGAACAAGTTGAACCTGGCACAATTTTATATCTCACTCCTTTTCGTGGCTCCCCAAACTTGGCCCCTTTAATTACTTTAAGGTCTTTCATTAGAAATCCTTGTCCTCTGTAAGTTCAATTTCCTCTTGTTGTCTGTAGGTACTTAAATCAGACAAATTTGGCTGCAGACAAAATCTAATCGCCCAATCATGAAGAATATATCAAGATGGCGCAAAATTCCTCACTCGATTTTCTAAGGCAGCAACTTTATTTTGTAAATAAAACGAATTGGTTCTGGTTGATGTTTTGATGGTCCTCTTGGGCATCTGCACCCACAGAAGCGATATTCTCGACCGAACTGCTGCTCCGGGGCTGCAGACGTCTGATCATGTCCCGTATAGAGCCAGTCTCCTCGAGGCGAGCGGCTACATGACCAGAAATTCACGTTGAGCCAAAACCACCGACCGATTATTTGTCAAAAACATTGATACAATTATTCCGCGTTCTTGAAGAGTATAACAATCCATGGTTTGTCTATGTATATTTTGCTTCTGTTTACTTTACAAATGTCAAAGTCGCGATGACATAAGACGATGACATCTGCGTTACCTTGTACATACTAAGTGGGGTGAAAAGTAACCTCCTTAACCGCCAGAATGCGCTGCTACTGCAAAAAAGGTTATTATGCCTTGAAGTCCATTCATATTTAGGCAGACATGCCAAATTTCAGACAGTAGTCTTTAGTTTTGTTTTGACAGCTGATTGTTGTTGACGTGTTTGGCATCATGTTGAGGACAAAAACGATTTTCTTTCTCTCATAAAACATTATTTTTTGAGAGGCAAAACGGAGAAGGAAACAAAAGAAAAGTTGGATAAATATTATGGGGCTAATGCTCCGTCAGATTACACCATCAAATATTGGTTTCGAGAGTTTCGTGGTGGCCGCAACTCCACTACCGATCAAGTCCGCAGTGGCAGGCCCTCCGATACGGTTACAGAGGACAATGTCAAAAAAATACATGAAATGGTGTTGGCTGACCAGAAAGTGAAGGTGCGTGAGCTAGCAGATACCACAAGGATTAGTACTGAGCGCACACACCATATTTTGGGCAATATTCTGCATATGAAAAAGTTATCCTGCCGCTGGGTGCCGCGCATGCTCACTCCTGACCAAAAACACGAACGCGAGAGCACTTCGAACGAGTGTTTGGACTTGCTGATGAGGAATCGGGGGGACTTTTGGAGTCGATTGGTAACTGTTGATGAAACCTGGATCCACTATTACACACCAGAGAACAGAATGAGTGCCCGGCAATGGACTGAAGCCGGCACGAGTGCTCCGAAGGCTCAATGGGTCGGAAAGGTTATGGCGTCGGTTTTCTGGGATTGTCATGGCGTACTCTTTGTGAACTACCTCGAAGAAGGAAAAACCATCAACAGCGAGTATTACTGTGCATTATTGGAGCGATTGAAGACCGAAATCGCTGCAAAACGCCCTCACATGAAGCGAAAAAAAATTTTGTTTTTGCAAGACAATGCGCCGGCGCACAAGAGCATCGCAACCACGGCTAAAATCAATGACTTACGGCTCCAATTGATGTCGCATCCACCATATTCGCCCGATTTGCCTCCCTCGGACTATTATCTCTTCCCAAACCTCAAAAGATGGCTCATCAATAAAAAAAAATCAGCTCACGCGAGGAAATCATCGACGCCACGGAGGAGTATTTTGCAGACCTTCCGGAAAATTACTTTTAGGACGGGATCAAGAAGTTGGAAAATCGCTGGAATAAGTGTATCAAGCTAAAAGGGGACTATATTGAATAAAATAAAAAAACTTTTTTTCATTCCCAAGGAGGTTACTTTTCACCCCACCTAGATGAAAAATAGTTCACTACACTGACTGCTCTCTCACTATGCATATGATACTGATAGATTCCTTTACCTTCTTTAAAATTTAAATGCGATTATGTATCCATACAATTCTCTTATTCTAAAAATTACATTCATTTAAGCTGCTGTCGGAAGAGTTTCGAATCATTTACCATCGAGGTTGAGTTAGCTGTTACTTTCAGTCTCATTTTCCTTCACCTCTCATGTTTCTACCATTAATTTACTTTTAGAACTACTCGTACAGATGTTAACCCGTTTCGAAGGTACGAAATAAAATTAAATGTTTAAATCACCCAAACCACCTGAATCTCCCCAAAGAACGGTTGAGGAACATGAATGCCTGTCGTAACTTCGTTATGTAGTCATAAACTTCTCTGTCAACACTTCCAGTCCTAATCAGGTTTGTGTCACTTATAAGTGCTACAACATGTTCTGATACTGCAACCGGTGTACGTCTAAAATATTTACGCTTACCGTGAAACCACTTCCACTGAATACATATGCCCAGTCCCTGACGACGACGTGACGCCTTCCCACGTGCAAAAATACCATTTCCCAAACCCTAACTGGAATTTGTGTGTTAGTTATGACATGAAACTGGCAACTACCAGCGACCAGCAGCATCAGTACAAGAACACTTCATCACCCAGTAACTGACTGAGCCACTTCCACTTCTGGTATTGCGCTCAACCTAAACCTTCGTACACACCTGGTAGCTGCATCTGATTCTAGATTCCCGCCTGCCTGGGTGCAGAATTACTGCACGCAGATCAAACACATGTATTGCGTGTACAAGACATGCATTTGTTGTGTTATTAGAGCTGCCACTGTTGTGCTACTGCCAATAGTACTCGTAGTTGTGTAGAGAAAACCATCATCATTTTGATCAGCATAATCTTACTGACAAGTACCGTTAGAAAGTAATGCCTTCCGCTGCAATTTACAAACACCGACGATGATGAGGAGAAGGAAATCGATCATCGATAGTGCCAATGTTGGTGGAATTAAGTTTGGCTGCCGCGCCCAACTTTCATGTGATCTTCATCATAAAATTTGTTTCGTACATCCATTGTTTGGCTTCACGCAGTGGTATCTGCGGCCCGGAATCTGAGACACTTTGGCTAAACACTGCACCTCTAATCGGCGGCATAGAATCTATGTATCACAGTCAATCTAGGATCAGCTATTCTCCTAAACCGACTGATCTGCCGCAGCTAGATGGCCTACATCTGCGTCGTCATTCTGGAGAGCGATGATACCCACACTTGGGTTGAATGAGGGGCTTGTGTACAAACTAACGGTGGGGGAAATTTACCTAATGACTGTCATTAGTGGACGTCATCGTCATTATCGTCGTCAGAGTAATAGTCGTACTGCAGGGCCATGGCCTGGCAAAAGCATCTCTATCTGTGTTCCGCCGAGTGATGGTTGGGATTTGCGCACGCTGTAACGGCATAACCCAAATAGATCAGAGATTATGATGATTGGTGTTTACTTTGAGTAGTAATTTGTAATTCATTTTATGGGGGCTAGAATTTACTGGATGTACATACATATATTCCACCAAAAGGTGAATTTTACAATGTTCTCTTCCTGTTTTCATAATTTTACGACTTTTTTCGTGAATAAAATGATTATCTTCCTGAGAGAGTTCTTGGGAAGTCATTTTTGAAAAAAAAAAAATGCACTGAGTGCATATATTCTCCTGTGATAGAGGATTAAAATAAAGAAGTCATCACAAACGACTTGTAGTATCGGTTGTCACTGCTTCAACCAACAGCACGGATTCAATATTAGGAGTGGAACCTGCTGTTCAAGCTAAGTCGCGTCGTCATATCTTGGACAACTTTTTCAACGCAGACTTGATTTTGCCTATCTATCTGATAAAATGATGTTCGGTACCACCGTCAGCCGCGACAATGCGTATCCGTATATACGAACCTAATCACTTCTTCAAAGCAAGTTTTACTGTTAAACTTAACGAGTTTTGTGTAGTCTATGGTAGCTACCTCCTCTAAATTGTTGTAAAAATAGAAGAAGTTGGGTAGAGCTCAATTTCAGGCTAGCTATTCCTTGATATTCACACACTTATGAGAGTAATGTCTTCATCAAAGCCGATATTTCACAGTATCTGCACGCGTCTAAATATTTAATCCTTGACCTTTTTGGTATGCTCCTGAAGGAACCAATGCGTTGACAGAAAACCTATTAAAATAAATAGCTATTCCCTCCTTAATCTTAGGATGGTCCTGGTCCTCTTAATTTCTGAAAGCAGGCCATATGATACTTGTGCAGAGTCCTGTTGGAATGTCCAGGGTCTTTGGCTGAAATGTTTGTGTACCCATGGCTTCAACACAGCTTCCAAGACAGTTTCACGATAAACAATCGCGTTTAACTTAACCCCACGGTCCAAAAATACGAGCGGAGATCGACCATCGGCAGTTACTGCGGGACAAACCATCAAAAACGGTGACCATTCTTTGGTCGAAATCATCGTATGACCTCTCTGGCAGGTAAACTCTATCATTTTGCTTGTTGACAAGTTGCTCAATTGGAAATGGTGCTTCATCAGAGAAGACGATGTTTGGTAATTGGTCACTTGCGTGCAAGCTGATCAACTCCTTTGCTCTTTCTATTTTTTTTTGGTCAGGTGTGAGATCGTGCACTTTTTGGAACTTTAAGGCCTTGAGTCCAAACTCATTTTTCAAATAGTGTTCCATCCATTCTCTGGATATGTTTAGCCCAGGAGCTATTTTTCTTCCGCTACGCCGAGGATTTCGTTCGGCCTTCACACTCCGAATCACTGTTGACGATGTTGCTGTCTTTTTCAGACCACCTCCATAGCGTTTGCAATGCTGCCGGTTTCGTTGTAATGCAATATAGTGCGATACACAAACATTTTGATCACTTTCAAATTCGTTCTCATAAAACAGAGTAGCGTATGTCCATTTTTAACTTATTTCAGTAGAGACTACCTACTATGTCTATAGTAGCTGGAGATTATAAGCTAATGGAAACATGGTTTTCCTCCTCTGTTCATAAATCGCCAACCGTTACAGATATTGACCTTAAATATCGATACTTTTATGAAACGTTAGGAACGCTGTAGTACCATTAACTCCATTTTGACTTGAGTCGACTGAAGCTACTCTATCTACTTACTTACTAATATCCTTCCACCTCTCGAAGGGCATAGAGCGGTCAACAACGCCTGCGCATCATCTTGTTCAGTGTTCTGCAGCACGTTTGAGCTGCCTTGAACTCACCCCACTCTTCTGTGCCGGATTCTACTATCCAATCCACTGCCAATTTCTTCTTGGCACATTCTCAAGAAGGTCTGCAGCTTGCATGTGTAAGTGTACTGCACCCATACAGTAGTACCGATTCTGATTCAGCTTTTGTCTTCCCGATTCTGCTCCATTTCGGTGCCACCGCGGTTAGCCGATATCACACTTCTCAACATATAGACAGTTCTCTACTTTCTCGACTTCCTGTCCGGTAATGTTGAGTTGAGCGCGGGTGTAAGAAGAGTTCAGTGCTTTTGTTTTGGCTGCGTTTATTGTAAGCCCCACTTTGTTTGATGAAAGTCCATTATCCGATTGAAAGAAAGCACACATCGTCAGCATAGTCGAGGTGTTTAAGGTAAGATGTTATAGTCTATCGAAATCAATGGTTACCTTCCGTCGAAGTACATCACTGATGACCACCAAAACCAACAACGGTGACAGTATGCAACCCTGACGTACTCCACTTTGTACCTATATACAGTGCTGGAAAAAAGTATAAAAATTTCAAATTTTTATAAATAATTAAAAAACAAAAGGTGGAACAAATTAAAAACTATTTATTTTCGTAAATACATTTTTCGTTCTATTTTTTATTGTTTTTAATATAATACATAAAAATTAAAAATTGCATTTAAAAAAAGTATAAAAATTTTGCATTTCTTCATGATCTGCCGGTATGAAAGTTATTTTGAATTAAATAAAAAGCTGCAATTGTTTTTCCAAATTAATAATTGATTTTAATAGTTAATTTTTCCGCCATTTAACTTTATTACATCAAGAAGACGACGAGGCATACTCTCAACATGACTCTTAAGTGTGTCGGTTGTTATATCATTCCAACATGCTATGATTTTCTGCTTCAATTCAGCAACTGTTCTTATTTCTGGCTTTTCCTTATCATAGACATTTCGAGCAAGAATCGCCCAAAGGTTCTCTATGGGGTTTAAGTCCGGGATCAGTGCAGGCCAGTCGAGTAATTGAATGCCAAAGTCATTAAACCAATCGATAGTAGATCCTGTAGTATGGATCGGGGCATTAACTTGCTGGAAGATGATGCCTTGATCTTCAGAAAGTGTTATGAATGGTAAAAGGTAATTTTCAAGCATATTCTGGTAGTCAACGGACTTTAGTCTTCCACTTAGAAATGTGATTTCCGACTTCATGTTGTCTTTAAATGCTGCCCAAACCATTAGAGATCTGCCATCCCCCGCTCTCCTTGAAAGAATTTTCTTATCGCGCCGCAGATCATGCCAGTAATAATTAAACCCATCAGGGCCATCCAAATTGAATTTTTTCTCATCACTAAATATTATATGATTCCATATATCTGGCTATTGGACGAATTTTTCAGCAAATGAGAGACGAGCAACTTTGTGTACTGCTTTAAGGGGTGGCTGTACTTTAATATTTTCATATTTCAAATGATCTGCACTTTCTAACCACTTTCTAACCAGTCTGGAACTGCAATTTAAGTTGAAGCGCTCAACTGCTTTTGCGAAAGAAATTCCGGTGTTAGAAATTTCTCTTAGAACCAATCTTTTAGTTCCCTCTTTGATCTTTTTAGGCCGGTCGGATCTTTTCTTGCTCCCATAATTTTCGATTCTAGATTTCAAAAATGTACAAATAACACTCGAAGATCTTCCTAATTACTTCCCGATATCTTTTTGTAAGAATCCCGCATCTTTAAGGTCCAAAATGCGTTGCTGTTCAATTTCACTAAGATGAAGTCCTCGTGGCATAATGATCTGTTGTTTTTATCAGTTCCCTGTATTTGTTTTCAATGAATTATTTATTATTATTATGTCTTGATAATCCTGAAAAGTCTTACACAATTATGATCTCGATCTAACTTTCGTCACGTCTTACACACTCAACTAAACTCAACTCAATGCGAAAATTTTTATATTTTTTACCAGCCACATTTATGGTTTTGCGATATTATCTGTAGTATCGTTACTTGGAATCAGCCAGTGCTTTTCCATGAAATAACATTACAGTCAATACGCAAAATAGTGAACAGTTTTTTATTATTTGAGTTTACATTTTTCTTAGAAAAACAAAAAACATGAATTTGTATACTTTCTTCCAGCACTGTATACATAAAAATCCTGCGACACCTCACCATTGTGTGAAGTGACACTTACTACCCTCGTATGTAGCCTTGATAATAGGTATGAGGTTTTCTGTAGCGGAGACCTATACTCGACGCATTGCTATATTATCACCCGTAAGGTTGGTTGGTCCAGGAGGATCCAATGCGACAGCCTGCCTGTTCAACGTTGAGAGTCGAATCTACTCTATCTAGAGATATCCCTATAACATGATCACATGGTGACTTTGTTTTATTCTACTGAACTTTATGCTAGCGTGGAGTTGATGTTCATTGTACTAAACATAATATATAGCCAGCTAGTTATGCCCTGTTCCACTTCTGGATCCTCGGGGGTGCTTCTAATAGAGCTGCTCTCTACATTCTTGTTATGAGATAGGCTTTCCTTACTACTTACAACCATCTCATGTAGAACTATATCTACTGACTTTCGGGAAACAAAATTATTCTGGCTCTAAGATCTTCCTGTGTCATATGTGTCTGTTTTGGGTATGGACACAAGTTATACTTTCCTCCACTCTGATGGTATAGTTTCGCCCAGCTCGAGACAATGTTTGAAGATTTTCTTTAAACAACTCCTGGCATTGTCCCGATATCGAACACTATCAACTCACTCATTTTATCGTCTTTCCAGTAATGCTTATCTAAGTGGATGAGCTACTTGCAGACAGTTTTTTTTTTGAGTATTTACTCACAACGTTCGCCTAAGTCTCTACACTTAAAAGGTTAAGGTGGTGGTGATTCATGATCCTCTTAAAGCAATCAAACGTTATCGACTGCGGTTGAGACTGTCGAAAGCTTTTTCAAAATCAATGCACAGCAGGTGAAGTGACGACCGATATTCAACGCATTGGTCAATGATGATCCACTGCAGCTTACCTTTTTAGGGAACTTGACAATCATTGCCGTTTTTCACTATTGGGGTACCAAGCTCTCCCGACGAGTGAATGTAGGTTCATCGTTTGAGAAATATCAGAAGGATTGCCCTTAAGTCGGTACTCCCTTGCGGCTCTAAGTGCTCGATTGCGTTCATGTTTTCTTCTTTACTTTGATTTGCGTCGGGGAACTAAGTGTGATTTGTGGCACATCAAAGGCAATCACGTGTTTAAAAACGTATCAAAATGTTTCCTTACACCGTTAAAGCCTTACACCGTAAGACTGTGAGGAACTATGACACAGATACATATTATGAAGTGAACCAATTGATGACGGATGGCAACAAGTCAAAGTCACAATTCTGAATTATCATTATCCTCTTTAAATCGGCAAAAAGTGCAGCAATATGCAACAAACTTTCAAGCCGCACACTAGCTCGAAACATAAGATTTTCGTTAAAATTCCAACTCGATGCATTCCTATTAGATCCATGCACTACTTTCTTAATCTTAAATCAGTAGGCTCATCAATTTGATTTATAACACGATGATTGCCTCATACTGACCAATATCTGGAAGCTGACCTCGAACTTTCCGCCTAACCCCCCCACAAATTGTACCGCACACAGATGAAAACCATCATTCGTGTTGTCACAATATTTCAACCGCATAAATACCATCCACAACCCCGCCCTCCATTCAACTACAGCGAGTACGAACCAAACCAACATATCATCACCAGATACAGGTTAACCGAAAATTAATATCCCTCTCATATAACACAGCGTGCTTATCCTGTCACATAAAAGCCAGCACACAGTACAGAGCGCACAATGCGGACAGTGCTGCACAGCAGCAGCAGTTGGGGCAGATGATCTCCTCCACACATCGCTTGACCCTGTGAAAAGCGATTTTTCATTCGCAAACAATGTACACCATTAAGGATCATAAACCGCTCCGGTCTCCTCGTTCGACCAAGGTCGAGATGTGCGATCCCCCAAATTAAAGCCATTAAAGCGAAAAATTCCGCGGAGGGCATCTGCGCGAGGGAAGTCGTGCCCATATAGCGCGGGAAACGCTCAGCGATCAATCAACTGAAGGTTGCTCCATGAAAATGGACAGTTCGCGCCAAGTCGGGGGATCATTGAGGAGGAGGAGGAAATTCAACGTGGGTGCTGGTCGCTGGCCATAAAATTAGTTGAGACCTCAGATCGTCTGCATTGTAGACGCTCTGTGTCGTGCAAGTAAACGATGCTGCGTCACAAATGACTCTGTCTTCCATGGTCTCCCGTGTGTGTGTGTGTGTGTGTATTTGACGATGGAAAATTGCTCAATTTATAGACTCAAATGGATCGATTACAGTCTCACAAAGGAGATTCCTTGAACAGCCTCACACAGCATTCACAGCGAGAATGCCCAACGATCTGTGATGCATTACACCAGAGCGAATGAATGCCAAACACAACCGCCCACAATAAATCATTTATGAGCTGCGCGCTCGCGTGTCCCTTCTGCTTCTTCTGGTCCTGCTCGCATAGGTATGGGTACGTCGTCATTATTTGTTCGTTTAGAGATCATTCAGCGGGATGCCCCGCTAGCAAAATTTGTACTCTATATGCATGAATTGCAATCGAGGCTTTATGGTAATGCATTCCAGGCGAGGGCGATCTGTTTGACTTTCAACAGTGGACGGGCACAAAAAGTGAACACTTGTGCTAAAAGTGGAAACTAATTTAGGTGGTGAATGCCAGGTACTTTGTAAGTTGACTAGAGATACTTTTAGAAGATCGTTGATGGCTGCTATTGAGTCGATATTCTTTTGATCTAGGTGACATGGAATTTCCAACCTAGCGTCAAAAATTCAAACAAATGGCTTAACATGGGTCCTCGACATATTCGGAACCAAACAATGGTGAAATTTGGAGGCTGGACCTGGTAATGGTTTGTGGGGCAGCAGTGACACGGTTAGTTTTATGTTTCGAATTTTGAATTGCATTGCAGATACCCCAACAGCAGAGAGGAGTGAGCTAGAGTCCCTCTATCGCATGAAGCTGAGAGAAGTTCAGCGTAGAGTGTGACGTGACAAGTGCAACTACATCAACGCACTGAGTAAGCAAACAGGTGCGACATCAGGACCGTCTACAGAATCGCCAAAAAGCTGACAGGTGGTCGCAGCTCCAACCAATACCCAGCGAAAAGCTTAGACGGTTCTTCGCTCATTTAGAATGAGGACCAGCTCAATTCAATATTCGCTAGCGATGTGCTCCTAAATCAGACTGAGGGTAAGGAAGAGATCACTACTGCAATCAAAGCACTGAAAAACAACGAGGTGGTAGGACTTGACGGTATTTCCACTGAGCTCATACAAGCAGCACCAACAACATCGGCTGAGCTACTGCCCCTACTTATAGAGAGAGCTTGGGAAGCTGAGAACTTTCCTCACGTTTGGAAGAAGGGAATGATCGTCAAGTTTAGAAAGGGTTAATGCAATGCACCTCGAAGATACACCAGATGTCGAACAAGCTGGTTTCCGATCTGGATCCTCTTGTGTCGACCACATTAACACCCTGCGGATCATCATCGAGCAGTGTACTGAATGTATGTGGATCGCCACTACACCTGCCGTTCATCAATTTTGAGAAGGCGTTCGATAATGTCAACATGGAGTTTATTTGGAGTGCCTTACGCAGGAGAAGTATCATCGATAAATTAATTGCTATTATCAAAGCTACATACGATGGGTCTAAATGCCACATTCTGTGCAGAGTAAGATTGTCTGAAGAATTCAAGATCCGAAGTGGGGTAAGACAAGGCTGCATTCTTTCACCAATACTATTCCTATTAGTGATTAGCGATGTGCTTCGTGTAGCTTTATCGACGGGAAAAGGAGGAATTCGATGGGCTCTTGCATCCCAACTGAAACGTATTAACTACGCTGATGACGTATGCTTACTCACAGAATTATGGACCTTCACCAAATGACAGCAGATGTGGAGAGGGAGGCAGGTGTCGTCGGGCTGGAAATTAATGCGGCAAAAAGTCTTGGAACAAACTCATCAGCTCAAGTATGCATTGCTGGACAACCTGTAGAGTATCTTAGGAGTATTGTTTCGACCGATGGTGGAGCCAAATCGAAATCTGCGTTCAGGATTTTGTCCAAAATATGGCAAAGCAATGTAAACTGAACACCATGCTATTATGTTCATGCTGTTATATGGATGCAGAACGTGGAGAGTAACTATCACGGGAAAACAGCAAACGTTTGTTAAGAGGTGCCTGCGCAAAGGATTTTCTGGCCCAAACGTATCTCTAACGAAAACCTTTACCAGAGAACGGACCATGAACTAATAGGCACAGCCATCCAATGACGTAAGTGGCAGTGGATTGGTCACATGTTCGGAAAAGGTGATAGTTACATAACTAACCACTCTGTGCAATGGAACCCTTAAACTTTGGATGGGAGAATACATAACAGTCGACAAGGAGAAAATTTGGGGAGAGCTGAGACAGACTGCCAGAATCCGTACTCGATGGCACGTAGGCGTAGTAGAAGCCCTAAGACCCACAAGGAGATACGGTGTTGCACCGATCTTCCCAAGTCAGGAGGTTATCGACAGACATACGAATGCAATTATAGTAATAGATGAGTTGGAAACCTTGTCGGGAAATCACTCTTATGACCACAACTTTATGGAATTTCTTATAAATACAAACCACCAATGGTCCAACAGAACCATACGAGTATCTCGGGACATGCAACTGCATCATTTTTAGAATGGTGGTAGGAAGGAAAGATGAACTCCATTGCTCCCGCCTGAAGAGCCTTCGAATCCATCCCAGAAGGAGGAAGAGGCAAACCATATCTTTAATGGAGTATGCAAGTAGAGGTTGCCTTAACAATCTTGGAGTATGAAATTAGAAACAACTGGCAAGGAGTCTGAGGCTCAATCTGTAACGCCAGCCAGAGTCAAGAAAATTAAAGAAAAGTAGGAAGGATGAGCAAAATTCAACAGAAGTGTTATTTGCAAGGATCTATAAATGTAGACATGAACAAGAATACTGGGGAAAGGAGGGACATTTTCGGCAAAGCTTGTTCCTTACCAAACAAATTAAATCTCTGAGGTGAACTACGTAAATATTCAGGATTAGTAAGAAAACTTCTAATGTTGCCAGCAGAATAAGACTCGACTACTTGTAGAAACGCTAAATCACAGAAAACTGCTCTCTATCGAACCAGTAGCTCTATTCTTTCACAAAGCCCCTGATGGCAACTAGACAGAGAGTCGTGCCGAAAAACGCTAGAATTACTTCAATTAAGGCAGCTTTAAAAATAGTATATACGGCTCTAACAGCGCAAAATATCCGGGACTTTTACTTGACCGAAGTTAAACGCAAGATGCAACACAAAAAACAAATTTGTTAAGAAAGCTGTGATAGGCATATCTACCTTTAGGCGTACTCTCTTAGGCCACTGAGCCTACCAAGATGTTAGTTAGGCTCAGCGGCTCAGTGGTAAAATGCCAGCGAGTCAGCAAATTTTTTCTCGGTCCCCAGCTCGAGCGAGTTCGTGACAAAATATCTGAGAGTAAAATTGTCATTCAATTTAAAAATGTGCTTCCACAATGGCACAAAGTTGTAGATCCCTTCAACAGTATGAATGGCCATATACTTGCTATTTGGATAGGTTAGGTAGATGTCACCCATCTGCGGCAGATTATTGCTTTTAACGCTTCCTTTCCATATGAAACAGTGTCTCATTTCATTATCCACTACTGTACCAGCGACTATCTATGGAAAGGTTATTACGGCGCCCTCATGCATCATAGTTATGATTTGTATGTTTGTTTTGAAGATCGATGACTATGCCCCAAGGCTTTCCGTATAGCGATTCTTTTCTCGCGCGTAGGCCGTAGAAAGGGAGAGCGTTCCAGGGTAATGTCCTCGCACTATATGTTTGCGATTTATGCGCTGATTGCCACACAAAGCGCTCGCACAGGCAATGCCCCAACTCCGACTCAGTGAATTATTGCACGCGGAAGATAGATGACGGATTATTTCCTGAGCTAAAGTCGAACCGTGCAAGAATAAGGAAGACCTGCGTGCACTAGTGGTGGGTGCATTTAATAGGCGACGACGTCGATAAGCAGCTCTATACGATCGTCCCACACAGCCCTAACGAGACTCAACGTCGCCGACGGCCATTCGCCCTAGACACTATTTGTTCGCAATTAAACAAAAGCGTAATGATGCGTCCTCGCATGTTTTAGCCCGCCGCAGGCTACCTACCACTCTGCTGCTGGTGTGTTGCCAACAACATTGGCCAATTAGAAATTCCGAACAAATTTATTCCTGCCACCGTCACCATCGAACAATGTGTGTGGGGGGGGGGCACTCTTAGAATGGCTATCGGCTATTGTGGTGGTACTCACAGTGACCATAGGGGCCAAGTAACGCACGTCGGAGTATCGTAAGCAGCACCACCAACCAGATCGGTAGTTGCAGCAGCAGAAACCAAGTTAATGAGATTCGGATTAAGATTTGCACCAACAGCATAGAATGAAGGAGAATTTAAGCAGACCCCGAGGACTTGTACATAGGGAAGGCGCTATTTTTACATTAATCCCTAATCGATGTAGTTGGCTTATAAGGTGTTTGCGGTATTCGAGCACGCATACCGCACATGGTGCAATCTAAGAAGTGCCAGTATGCAGCAATAGAATCCTAAATTGGCGGTGTATCGCGTATGCAATGCGAGAAATCTGTGAAAAATAATTCAAAGTTGCAGTACTTAGTTGGTTTTGGTCTTTCAAAATTGAGAAGGAACTTAGGGGGAAGGGATGGGGGTTGATTTCATCTTGCTATTTGATAGAACGGAATTGTTTAGACGATTCTCAGGACTCAGTAGTGAATATTCGCTTCAGATACATTGGTCTTCTTACTTTGTGAACCGAAAACATAACCTTTCAGCTTCTATTGTCCAAATTTCACATCTTGCGGAAGGTCTTTCTCGCTTTCATAACTTTATATCTAAGATAAATCCAACCTGATATCTGGGTGCTGGAGTTGGGCACATCATTTTCATGTTATAGAGCGATAGTTAAGGTCCCCACGAATTTGCATCAAGCAATTGTCTATCTAAGTGTGGTCAATGTATCAAATTACTCTGGGGGTTCAATATTTGTCGTAGAGCTTTCCAATTCTAGGCGATGTGACCGGAAAGCTTCAGTGGCAGTTTGGGATACACATCACACTGCTTGGCGTCTAATGTGTCAAAATTCCTCAGCCAATACTGACTAACGTGTTCACAGTTGTTCCAGACTTACATGAGTGTCCTCCGTATTCTTCTGCGAGATCAGTTCATAAATGTTTCTGACGATTACTTGTCCATGCTTAAGCTTCCAATCTCATGGTTTGTGACTATATTTGCCTTACTATCTCTGAAGCTGGAAGAGAAACCCGCAACTAACCTTATTTAGCTTAATGGAGACTCGCAACCGATTTTTAAAGGCCCGTCTGTATTCACTAAGCTTCAAAATTACTATGAGTATGCTAGCCAGTAACTGTGCCCGCAGTCCGCTTAGCCCAAATTTCAGGTCCAGGACTGACCATATCCCCATCTTCCACGAAAAAGTAGTGAAATAGTTCTCTATCCGATGATGATGCCCTATGAAAAATTAGATCGTCTGGCATCTGGAGTACAACGTTCGTGACTGTCGTCCGTGAACCTCTCATCTAGGTAGGAGGATCGAAGGGTGAGAGAAGTATTTGCATTCCGATAGCACGTGGAAAACAGGGAGGAAATTCTAAGCTAATGGCTTCTTTGGCTTATTTTGGCAATGCTTGGTGAAAGCCAGACTTTCATGAACTTTCTCACTTTGATTTTTCTGAATGCTATTGCTATAGAAAATCGCATTCGTGGAGACGAAGAAGTCGATATGGATGCACTACTCTGAAAGAACGTCTTCGTCTTGCAACTTCCCTAATAATGTATAAAAATACCAACGTATATCCTGCCTACATTTAGACACTTTTGCATCCGATGTTGCCAATTCTCTAGACTTTCGCTATGAAAGGCAACATTTTTCAATGAAAACTATATTAACGGAATGCTCAGCGTCCTTTATCGATTCCCATCTGTTCCCTAAGCCCTAGATCGCATGAAGCCAAATCTGAGCTGTAGGGTAGATGAGACAAAGTTTCCTTTCGAAATACTCCTAAAACATCTCGAAATTGCCTCGGAAAGTGGCCTGGAGCATTAGTTGCTATCACTGCCTTTTATGCTCCAAGAGGTATGCCAAGATAACTCCTTTTGCATTCCAGGACACTGTGGCCATACATTTTTTAACTCGCTTTTCTGCTTTGAATTATTAAGGTCACTTTGGCGACCACTGTTTTGATTGCATTTTTAAGCCCAGATCATAATATCAGGTTTAAATCTCATCCCCAGTTACGCGATGGGAGCAAACAAGTTTTCTGGATCCGCCCGCAACTTGTTTAAAAGCAAAAAGGCAGCTATTTGGACCATATGTTTGGGACGCAACGGTTTAGGCACCCATAATGGTGAAAGTATGGGAAACCCAAACTGTCAGTCCGACTGATCCAAAATGAATAGGGTCTATTCGCTAACGGCACCACAGCAAGGGATCGAAATTGTTGAGTTTCAGCGGCATCGAATGCCTGCCGAACTCAAAAAACTCAAAAACCCAGAACTGTTTCCTGTCTAGGAAGTACAATGCGATCGTGGTCAAACCCAGAATGAGTAGAGCTGATCATGGTGAATCTAATGGCCTTACAATGCATAGCATGTATGTTAGCTTGGACCTTTGATCGTTGTAAAGTTCCATCTGCGTTGCAACTCCACGTGTATGACCTCGCTGGTGACTCTCCTCTCTTCTGGCTCGATCCCGCGTTGTGCCGGTGTCTTTTTGGCTACTAGATCGTTGGGTATTCCACCTGAGATTACGATTTATGGCTACGCTGACACTGTTCTATAAGCGTAGCATACTCTTAGCGATGCGATTCTGTGCGCCGAGTTCATGTGTCTCATGTAAGATTTTACATCCGTAGCTGGTGCCCATATAGGAGACGCATACATAAGTATCGTGAGGTATTCTACTCTTCTCCTGCTGCTGTTATTTGGTCCGCCAATTCCAGGTCTGATGTCTGTAGCCATGATCTGACATCTCTGATCACATGATTACATTTTTCAGACACTTGTTCCAGTGTTTTTGCCACAACGACTATTGCAATATCGTGAGCGTAGCCGATGATGTCTACTCCACTCGACTTGGATATTCTCAGGATCCAATCATGCATTATGTTCCATAGAACTGGGCCAAGCACTGACCCTTGAGGAACACCTCCCATAATTTTTTTTTTAGCTGGCTATTATTCGGTAACTGCAGGTTGCTTAACGCTCTTACTATGCAGTTCCAGCTGACTGTGTTGAACGCGTACTTGACGTCGAGTGTTACTATGGTACAGTACTGCTTTGTCCCTCCTAGCCATCTTTGCCTCGCTGTTGCTTCTCATGCAATGTTGCACACTGTCTCTATTGCCTGCATGATCCTTCGGTTCTTTCTGAAACCGAACTGTTGGTTGGAGAGAATCGCTCTAGTCTTGTTCGTATGACTTTCTCAAGTACTTTACCCAATATGTCGAGCATGCACAGCAGGCTGTACGACGACGTTTGGTCAGGTGGTTGGTAAGGTCATTTGGTTTGTAGAGAATTTGCCGTGTACAAACGAGTGAAGATTTCTGGCTTAGCTTTGATCGCTTTCTTTACTGCGAAGATTGGGATCCCATCAATTCATGACGTCTCGTTGGTCTATATTGCTGTATGCTATATCGCTTCCTCTGATGTTTCTCGGTAGAGCATGGAAAGTTCATCTTTTTCGGATAACGTTTGGATATGTCGGTGCAGCAGTCATCCCATTTTCTAGTTTTTTCATGACTATTTGGTACACACTTCTCTATAGATTGTATTGTAGTTCATCCCTGAAAGCCTGGAAAGATTCCTGCAGTTTTTTCTCATTCGAAACTGTTCTCACAGAATGTCATAATCTTCTGTATTTCTATCTCTGGCTCTCTGTCTGAGGCAGTTTGCGCGTAGATTAGAAATGTCGTCCTTCCACCAATACATAGGCATTCTGGCGTTGCCTTTCACTGGCACCGAAGCATCACATTCTCGGGAAAGGAACCCCGTCACATGCTTGAGATTACTTCAAAGTATTCAGCGACAAGCTTATAGATTGATCCGTGATCAGTTCGTATGAAATGTATAGATGTGTCTCGCCTATCCATCTGTTTAATCTAATACAAGTGTAGCCCTTTGCGCATGCATTTACTGAACTTTAGAGCTTAGTTTGTTCTATTTCCAGAAACCAATTTGCAAAGATTTAAAATTAACGCACATCATTAAATCACCCTCTCTCAATATCTATCCACTCGTCAACTCTTCCCTACATCTTTTCCTTTCACTCCAGCACTGGGTCTTGCAAATTTCAAAGAACGCAGTTCTAAGTGCTGGAGATCATTTAAGTACTGGCTATTTCCGTGATAGAAATTCATCGACCCTCTCTAACTTAAGAATGCATGTTCACATTGGTTGACGTTTATGGGCTTCCTGAACGTTGATCGTATTTGAGCTCTTCCCTGCCTTCTTTAAAAGGCTTAATCTACTGAGTACGACTTGAAGATTTATCCTCTTAAACTGTTCTTAAAACCTCAACAATGTCGGAACGAAAATCGTCCATTCTGCAAAAAATGCTCGTTTTAAACAAACAAACTAATGTCGGTCACTGAATCTTCTCCTAAAATTTGGAGAATAACCCTCGAATTACACCGACTTGCCCATTACCCCGCTAGTCGCAGCAAACTCCATCCATAGCTCATCTCTCATCGCTTCATCTAACTAATTTAACTGAAATATGTTTTCCTTCCTTTCCAATGAGATTTATGGATACAAAAACAAGCTAACAAGCTGGCAGCCCCCCATGGCAAGATACTTCCATTCTAAATTCTTCACGTTCTCATAAAAATTATGACACTGGTGTCAACCGCAATGAATTGCCTAACAAAGGCCAACAAAGCTTCAAGTCCCTACCACATAGCGCCACTCTTTTCTTGGCACACATTTTAATTAAGACCTCATGTCAAAACCCAACACGATCTCCTGGAGCGTCGCTGCCGCCGCCGCCGCAGCTGAGAAAAGAATCCCAATTCTCAGATCTCTCGCCAACAGACAGCTCTACAGCGGATAAATAATTCATCGTTCAGTTTTAATTATGTGATCATCAAGCCAGGACAGACACTTCAGGGTCTACCCTGTTCGCTTTAAATTAGAACTCTCATCTAGCAGCAGGTGTATCTGAGATACACAAGGAATGTGACAGTGACAGTGACGGTGAACTATTTCATATTTTTATTCACACTCTGCCAGTGTCACCCCCAGGGGGTGCCCGAGCTAAGATTGATAGTTTTCCACACCGATCGGTATCGATCGCCTGAACTCCAGTGGTGCCGAGGCATTTCCGCTTTGTCTTCTATTGGATATCAACAAAAAAAAACTAAAAGACAGCTTTTATGGGATCTTTAATTGAAAGTCCAGAGTTTATCTCGTTCACCAAGTCACTTAACGATCCGCCAGAGTCGACCGGAGTCATTCCAGCTAAATGATCACTTGGCCATTTAATTACTCGGTTTTACGAGTATTTGTGTTCCCAGTGGTGATGGTGGTGTTGCAAGATCTTCTTGGTTGTTGGGGTCTGTGCTGTTTTTTTGATGGATTTCAGCAGAATTTTGTGACCAGTTTATGGGTCCACTAAACTGATAGGTGAGGTTTTTGAATAAGTCGGCTTTGTTGGATTCTTAATTAAGTTCTTCAACTCTTGACTTTGAGTGCTTCCGATGAGAGAGGGAGGTCAGTACAGAATTGTTTCCTCATTGCAAAGTCTCGTTAGTCTGGCAGCAATTCGAAGTGTTTATGTTGTAATGATTGCGAACAAATGAGACGTTAGTTTGAGCTGGTGCGTCTTGCGAAGTTAAGTTGTCAGATGGGTTGTTACATACACGTTAGGGTGATAAACTGGCAGAGGTCTGATTATGCGAGAAGAAAGTTTATTCACTAATGAGGATTACATAACTCTTCAGATTCGTTATAATAGTCATGTGTATGGGAATCCCTGACTGAAATGATCGAAATCAGCTGTGGAAATCTACGAAAGGCTGTTTTTCTGAAGTTCCCTAATCTAATGTGAATTATTTTTTCCTGTACTTGATCACAGATCCGGCTTTTATGAGCAATGATCTGCCAGATTATGGTAACTATCCAAACACTGGAGAAATGATTCAAACGAAATACATTCGTAAGCAAAATTATTCAAGGCTGGGTGTATGGAAGCCGTTGGGAAGTTGTAGACGATATTTTTACAGACTTCTCTCAGGAAGGGCAATCGTATATAATGCTATCACCATGTACTGTTCACTACTTTTATTACATTTCTGGGCCATTGCTGGTTATATAATGCCAATTAGACGATGGGACAGAAGACCTATTATAGTTGGAGCTTGCAGGGTAGGTAGGTAGAAAGTATACAACTATCCATTCATTCAGAGGCCAGAAAAACCACAAATTCTCAGGAAAATGTAAAGCTGTTGGTCGTTTAGGTCCTCCGTAACCATTTTCATTTATGACTCTCCTTCAAGAATCCGTAGGATGTAGACTGCACAAGGTAACCAATAGCAGCAGATAAAACCTGCATGCTCAACTGAATGTCACACAAGCTAGACGATCAGCCAGAGTATGCATATCCCAGATGATGACATTTTTAATACTTTTCCTAATGCCGATCGTCTTTTATAGAGATGGCGGAGCAGTTTAATATTCACCTACATAATTTGGGTGCCGGGGCATAGGGATATTCCAAGAAATTTTAAGGCTGATGAACTTGCCAGACATGGAACAACAATACCCATCCTTCCAGGCAAAAGTTCACTGGGTATGCCTATAGCTATATGCAAACTTAAATTAAAGCTAGATGCTATTGAAAAGACAAATTCTAGGGGTACAACTTGTCTACCGACAAAACAGATTTGGCTTAAGCTGGATCTAAAACGCTCTAAGAATTTGATTTCTCTCAATAGAATGCATATCATTACTGGACACTGTCTAATAGGCAAGTATGCAACAAGGCTTGGCGTCTTCGCAAATGATTTCTGCAGAAGCCGCATGGACGAGGAGGAGGAGGAGGAGAAGACTATTCTTCGCCTTCTTTGCACCTATCCAGCTCTCTCCCAAAGAAGGAAACTCCACTTAGAAGCCCTCTGTTTCAACGACCTAAAAGATCTGAATAAAATAGACGTTACAGCCTTTCTACGCTTCATTAGGAGCTCAATGAGTAGGCTCCCCAAACCCATGTGGTATCAAAATGGACCTATTACTGGCCTAAGTGTGTTGGCTTTCTTAGCTGACAGACACCTCAACCTAACCTAACGTAATACTTTTCCTCGATTTTTTTCTATTGAATGTTCTTTGAAGTCTCCTTTTAAGGGACGGTTTATACAGCTCAAGAGCTTTGACAGAATCAATATTAGGAGCACTGAAACGTTACGTCATGTAACACCCATGTGTTCCAGCAAAATTCACGAAGTCCTGTTTAACTTGTACCTATATGCTGTTCGATTGACATGTGTATGTACATGGGTTGTGTTCCTTTCAAAATGACCAGTTGATCCACTACGTTGCTCTTTTCTGGTTCAAATCTGACTTTTAAGTATCTCAAACGTAAACAATTGATTTAAGTCAATTTGATACAGTATGAATGAATTGCAGGCGGGGTTTAGTCTAGGCTTAGCTTATGCTAGTTATGGTAACAGGGATGCCAATTTAGCCCTTTTTGGGGCTAGATTTGCGGAGCTATTTCTCTTTTTAATTCTTTTAACTCTTCTAATTCTTTGAGTTACAAAGTACATTTTTTTCTCCTTCGTTGTCTGTCAGAAAATGTGGATAGTACTCGTATGACTAGGGACCACTTGAAGATGTAAAAATAAGTCACATCCATTTCTTTTGGGTCATTTAATGTCATCATCATCACAATTCGTTTAACCTCGGGTGGGGCATAAGGCGGCAACAAATCTATTCCATCTTTCTCGGTCTGCAGCTAAATATTTCAGCTTTGGTAAGATTGTTGATCTTCACATTGTTCTTGATCTTGCAACCCACCGTGCACCCTGAGGATTCCATTCGGAGGACTACTTTGCGATGTTGGTATTTGTCTTCCTCAGTATATGACCTACTCAGCTCCAATTTTGCTACCTTATCTCCACATCCAACAGCTTCTGACTTATTTTACGCCACAATTACGCTTTAACTTTCTTATGATGTATGGCGAGACTTTCCAGGTTTCACAGGCATATGCAATAGCACGGACTTTACGTTGGATTCGAAAAGTCTCAACTTAGTGCGTAAGGAAAGGCAAAGCGAGCTTTATTTATTCTGCTTTTAACGTCTAGGTCCGTTCCGTGATCGGATGATACTTTCCAGGTAGTTAAACGGTTTTACCTCCTCAATTGTCGTCTGCTTCAGAATAATATGCTGTGTGTTGAGCGGCCTGTAGGTATTAATTTTGTCTTTTTGCCGTTGATCCTTAGACTGTCCGACTCTCCATTCACCTGCAGTGATTGACATATTCCAGGAAACAGATATCATTGACATAGTCCAACTGACTTAGCCTTCCAAACTGTGTCTATTGGACGCCATGTCTCTCAGATACACCTACGGTGGCAATCAATGCATCGTCTATCCCCAGATTTGCGACAGAATAACCCCATGTATCACTCCCTGTTGCACTTCGAAAGAGTCGGAGAGTTGCCATTTAATTGCAGGTGCAGCAAGTTCTAATTCGAGTAAATAAGTTAAAGCAATTGGAGTTCACCTCATTTTTTTTCAAAGCTTGTTTAGTTTTGTCTGTACCTACATATATATGTTATACGTTTCGGCTATGATCATATGAGACTCTCGAGAACAGATAATATTCACAATTTCGCTAATAAAAGTAAAGTACCATTAAAAGACTTTATTTTACCAAAATCTTGATCATTTGAGCTACGAAAACATTGAATTTGAACACAAATACGAGTATTCAAGCAGTTTTCGAGAAAATCAAAATTCTGATTTCGCCTAGAATTGTAATCCCACAGACCTACACGAAGAATCTGAATCTGTCCAGCCATTTAGATTGTGATTTCACACAGATCGACATACATAATTGAAAGGCATGCGTAAATAAGTTTCTCTATACAAGATTGATCAAAAGCTCGAGATCAAACATTTTCACGAACCATTAAGCAAAAATTACAAAATATGAACCCATTTCTACAAGGCCCAACAAGAATCCACTGAAGTAGAAACAGATCTGCGCCTAGGTTCAAGTTTCCAAAATCTAGTACTTTTGAGTCAAATCTATTCCGCCCCGACGATAAAAATATTATTGGCATCACTGTATGGTAAGCTTCCCGTGTTCCTTCCCGGTCTCTATCCCTGCCATGAACATGGGTCCGTCAGCAGTCTAGTAAAAGCAAATTTTTCTTTTTTTTTTTTCTAATACTGCCACGAGATTGTCTGTTAAGAGAAGGTGGTGTATGGTGGGATGGACAAAATACGACGAACTTTGTGACAACAAACTTTCCACTGTCCCCCTCATCTACAACGAAGCTGCCTTCATGGCCTGACCCACAACACTATTAAACTAAATTTCAATAAAAATTTATGCAATTTTTTATGAGAAGTTTCTCTTAATCGAAAAAAATTTTCCTTCGGGAAAGGCAAACAACTGTAAGTCCCAACCATTCGTGCGGCGCACAGCACGAGAAGCTAGGCCAGGCCCTGTGTTCGCTATTAGCCCCGAAATTTAACCAATTTTCAGCCAATTTTTCTGAAAATTTATTAAGCAGCTCTTGACTTTAAGCATTCAAGTGCGCACCAAACTGTCACCCATGGTGGATGCAATGGCCTCTCACATTTGGATTCTCAGAAACCCAAATTTTGCAATTTTGTTTGTTTATGTAGCCGCCGAGTGAGAAATGGGCCTCATCGCTGAAGAATATTTTGTTTTAAAAATCGGCGTCAACTGATTTTTCAGCATCTATTCGGCGTATGTTCTTCGCATTCTATGGTCAATTTTCATCCTTTAAGCGATGGTTAAGCGATTCATATTCCAAAATTGCAAGTTAAGAACTATCCAGCTGTCACTGCAGATGACACATACATTAGACAGATGCTATATGACAGGGATGTGAAATCCCAACCTTGAAATGAATAACCTTTTACATGATTTATGTTACGAGTAGTAATGGTCGAGTTAGATCCTAAAAAAACAGTCATAACAAAGTCGGATGAAATGACTAAATCAAGTATTCGATAATTTAAATTTTTTATAAAGGGTGTCCCAAAATTTACGCAAGATTTGAATTTTGCGCCATTTGTGCGGTAAAGTGTTGCCAACGAAAAAAAAAAAAAAAAAAAAAAAAAATACAGCGTGACAGCTGACAGTTCAGGGTTATTAAAAATGGAGTGCTACTTGAAGGGACCAACGCGTTTTCATTGCTGAGCAATATTTTAAAAATAATGAAGGTTTGGCAGCTACAGTTCGCTATTTTCGTACAAAATATGGTCGGATTTAACTTCACCAACTGTGAAGACATTAATTCAAAAATTCAGAGAGACTGGATCAATTAGTGATCTTAGATACTCTGGTCGTCCTTCAACAAGTCGTTCAACACAAAACATCGAAGAAGTTCGTGAGAGTGTTGTTAAGAGTCCAGGAATATCAATTCGTCACCGTGGTCAAGAATTGGACATTTCGAGAAGATGAAAGTGCTATTGACTCAAGAACTGAAGCCACCACGCACAGGGAAGGCAGTTCGTTGGATGGATTATGGAACAACAACAAGTGGACGCTGATTTTTCAAACAAAATCATCTTCAGCGACGATACTTTGTTAATCGTCAAATTTGTAGAATTTGGGGTTCAGAAAATCAACGAGTGATTGTTGAGAAACAAATGCATCCACAACGTGTCTATGTTTTGTGCGGATTTTGTCCTGGAAGCATCATCAGACCATTCTTCTTTGAAAATGCGGCTGGTCAGGCAATAACAGTTAATGGTGCTCGCTATCGCGACATGATAATCCAGTTTTGTGTGACTAAATATGGATGTGGACGACATGTGATTTCATCAAGTGGCTCATGCCATACAGCCCAAGAAACAATTCAATTACTCAATGATTTATTTTCTGGTCGTGTAAATTCCCGTTTTCGTGATCAGAATTGGCCGCCCAGACCATGCGATTTAACGCCGTTAACTCCTTTCTTTGGGGTTTTTTAAAGTCTAAAGTTTATGCCAACAGGCCCACGACTACGCACGTCTTGAAGGAGTAAATTGAGAACTGTATCAATGAAATTCAGCCACATTTATGCAAAAGGGTCATCGCAAAATTTCGACAAAAGAGTGCGTATGTGCCAGCAAAGCCATGGGGCCATTTACCCGATATGCGATTCCATACATAACATACAACGTTTACAATTTTTTATTAAAAAACTGTGTTTTCTAACAAAATTACTTCTTGTGTGAATTTTGGGAAACCCTTTACATCAATTTGCTGTACGTCAAAGGAGAGAACATTGTCCATACCTACATATAAGTCTGTGAAGATCACATCAATTTGTCCCCATCCTGAGAGGTGTGCGTTCAATGCCGTCTTTAAAAAAAAAACGCGTCAAAATAACCCTTTCGTAGATATATCGGTAAAAGTTCACGAACAAAAGTGTTAAGGCCGTTTCTTGGTTAGGATACAATGTTCCCATGGACCGTTTTCAATCTAGATCTGAAAAGATGCATTCTTATGCACGTTACTACATTTCAGGTAATCAAACTTTGGCTTTTATGTGCCACAAGAGATGTATCCCATGGAATAAATAATGCATCACCATTGAATCGTGTCATTTCAGATTTGAATGGCTTCTAAGAAGGTGCACAAAACGTCCCCTGATTAGTCACTTGAGGCTCCTCAAGTTTCCGAACATCCGCATTCGAGAAGTTACATCCGCAGGGTGGACATAAACTGTTCAAGTTTATGTTCCTGACAACAGATTTAAGTGACAAATTCTCTCTTGGATTCAACAACACGGACAGAATGCAATTGATATGCTTACGAGTATGTGAATATAATTCGCCCAAAACGGGCCTGCGGATTATTAATTTCCCGCTCATAAACTTCCCAGTCGAAAACGAGAAGAAGACAAAACACCAACAGATGGATACCGATACGGATCATAAATTTCCCGAGAAAATAAAAGAAACCCCAGAACGAGATGCGCAACATCGTGCGTCGTAAATCAGAGCATCAGTATCACGAACTCGAAGTGGAGATACGAAGAAGATTCTCTAAAACAGATAATCAAGCGGTTTTTATCAATTTCACCTTTCCTACCCGAGGAGCATTGTTTAATTTATGAAATAGATACACCAGTACGTGGCCATCAATTGGAAATTCGAAACTGTCAAAAATCCCTGTCGACTGTCGAATGGTTCACTCTGACACTATCTATGCGAGTGCATCTGTCGCAGTTCGATCAGCGGGCATTGTATGCGCGACGCGCATTAGTATGCAAACGCGTTCTGCCTCCAGGGGTGTTGTGGAGTGTCACCCCCGTGGGCCATAAATAAACTAAATGGTGTTAATTTTGGGCCTTTCAATAGGGCACAATAAATTTGTCACAATACTCGTAAGGCGAGAAACGAGAAGAGGCCCTGGAATGTCTTGATTTTTTGAGGTTCTCTGTCTTGTAGCGTGGTCCAATGTGCATAATCGATCAGAAATCTGATACGATCGCCCGGGGGCCGGGATGAGTAGATTCGTGTTGTTTATTTCCTCGTTTTGGTGATCTCGACACATGCAGATACAAAGTGGAACAAGTGTCATCATAAATTTCCGCGGGAACCACGATGCACCGCAGTTTTGGGCAATGCACCGGAGAGTCGTCTGTGATGCGCACTTGGCTATTAATGGATCACGAAGCGTATACTTGGTCTAGAGTGGGCAGTGCATTGGCAGCTGCGAGCGACTAAATAAATTCTGACATTTGTTTGTGCGTTTTGGTTCAATAACAATGCCATGACAACCATGTCACAAAAGTCAAGTCAGTCGCCGGTTGAAGCCTTTTCAAAACAGCAAAAGGGGCAAAGTACCAAACATAACCATTAAAGCTGTCATCGCATATTCAACTGTCTCTGTCTCCATCCACCGTCCGGAGAAGAAGAGAGTCTATGAAGTTCCCCCGATACGGTTGACGATGATGGCAGGTAGCACAAACGCAGCAAAGTTTGCTAAAAAGAAACCGAATCTGGAAACCGGTCGACTGGTAACATCGGATAGGTTGGTTGGGCCGGTCGACAACAATCTGTTCTGTACGCGACTCTTCGCAGAGAGAGATAAATCGACGCAAGTTGACAGGTTACACACAAATGAAACTGAGATGGCAGTGATCCTTGTAATTTTTTTTTTCTGTTTGCTCATATATTGGGTTTTCGGTTTCACCGCACAGTGCGAGTGAATGAGAGTAGTTCCTTTGGGGGCAATGGGAGTATTTGTACAAAAATAGATGACAGAAAGGACATTGTAGATGCACTTGCATAGTTTGTGGTACATTTGAGACTGACTGTGTCCAGCGGTTTCTTTTGGTCAGAGTTGTTATTGTGGTATTTCATGAGTCTTTGAAGGATTTTCATTAAGGCCTTGGCATGTAAAATGGCACAGGAGATTGTTTTTGCTGTCCAGGTGAGACGGTTCGCTGACTTATTTATGATATTTGCCTTTTCTACAATGGAGTTGTGTATTGCAGTATGATTTCCTTTTAGCAGCTGTGTTAAACTACCTTTTCTGAATATAGCTTCTAAACTCTGTAACTCAGGACTATGTCGAAAGTGAAACTGGATCGCTCACTTTGTAGGGGTGAAGCATGAAAGTAACAGTAAATCATGATGTAACAGATGCTGGGTCAAGCTTTATGGAACTCGCATGAATTTCCTTGAACCATTGGTTCGGACTGATTTGAAAACCCGTTCTCACTAGAAAATGACTGCTTAGGTATACACATTCCACGGCTATGGATCAATATCCTTCCAACTACTATCACCGAAATCTGAACGTGAAAGCGTGAAAATCCACGTTCAGACACAAGCTATCACACAAAAGCAGAAAGAGTCAGTGACTTTGGCCCTCAAAGATGGAGAGAACGGTTAAGAGGTAACTTTTAATACAATTCTGCACAGATTGCTTCATTTCGGTCACAAAAATGACATCAGTATAGGCTAAACAAGCCGAAATGATGCTATTTGCCACTGAAACCAAAATATAGAACTTCACCCAAGTGTGTGGTCGGTCACTTTCTTTATATACGAATGCAAAATCGATCCTTGACCCAACACTTAGTTGGAAGCTAAATATTGAACAGCGAGTGAGAAATCAAGCATAGCTTTTACGTATACAGCCGTTGCGCTCCAGATTCTCACCTACGGAGCTATCGTTTTGGTGGGCTGCCTTAAGTAGAAAATACAATGTCAATAGGCTAAAAAAGGTCCAAAGAGAAGCATGTGTAGGCATCACGGATGCTTTGAGATCCTGTCCAACGGATGCTCTAACTGTGATCCTTCACTTAATCTGTCTGGAACTACACATCAGAGATACAGCTTTATGCTGCGCAGTGCAGTTCAGAGAATAAAGTAAAGTCCTGGAGACGGTACCAAACAACGTGGTTGCAACTCTAAACTTCAGAAAACTTTTTTCAGTACCTTTCCCAACCAGAGCAGAATAGAAGCGAAGCGGTAAAGTAATAGAAGATTTTGATAAAGCCATCCAGACGGATTGAAAATGGACTACGAGTACGGAGTCGGCGCATAATTTTCTCGGACATATTGAAAGTCTGGATATCTGTCCGATTACCAAATTTTGTCAGTGTCTTTCAAGTGGAACTTCTCGCGATTCAGGAGACTTGACGTATACTGAACGCCTTCCCAACATTGCTATCGTGCTATCTTCAGTGATAGCTAAGTTGCAATGAAAGCTATTAAATTCGCTCCACATCTTCAAAACTGGTAGAGCCTTGCCAGAAAGAACTAAACAAACTACGCGTTCAATTAAAAATCACCCTCATCTGGGTCCTAGGATACAGTAACTTTGAGGGAAATGAGTGAGCGGACGATCTGGCAGGCAAGGGTCAGCTTTTAGTGGCTCTGAAAGAAAGAGTCAATGTTCCGCTAGGAGTTATTAAGGGTAACATTCATAATCACTTCTCAAATAGGGCCAACCACGGGTGGAACACGCTTTCTAGCTGCGCAATATCAAGAAAGACACGACCCAACTATAGCAAACCTAAACCAATTAAGTTACTAGGCAGGACAATGCCAGACATTGCTAGAATTGTAGCCAAAAGTACAGACCATTGGCCAATAGGAGACAATGCAACAAAGCTTGCCATTCTCAACATTCCAGAGATACCTTCTCTTCTCTCTCTTTCTTTGCAGATGTCCGGCTCATACTCTATGAGCTCCTCCTCCTCCTTCTTCCACGACCTAAAAGAGATATCTGACAAAAGGATTGGAGCCCTCAACCCTTGCCTGAACTCGATAGGCTGGGATTCGAATATCTCAAGTCTCAACCAGGTTATATGAGTTTATGGTGCCAAAATGGAGCAAAATATTGGGTTCTCTTTTGAGCCGCCACCTCTATCTACCTACCATAGGCTAGGAAAACTGAGACTTCAGTTCAAATGCTATTCTTCTTCTTAACTCATAATTTAATTCTGCACCACTGTGCCACATAGAAGTAATAGGATACCGGTGTTCTTAACCCTTCTTAACTTTCATCCCGAACAAGTCCAAGCCTTTCGTAGTCATAGAGATGTATAAGACGATGAACAATTTTTTCTTGCCAATAAATTGTCAGGGAATCAGGAAGTTAGTTACTTCTTTTGTAATTTAGGTGACTTGCTTTTCTTCTGACAGAAATTTTACAATAAAATATTGCGGCCTTTCGTACTCGTAAATACCAACGACGACGCGCGGCTGCTTGTGTTCTCATCAGATTCACTTATCAGTTGTTCCTCTGGGATGCATTGCTAATGAGAGTCGGATTCATCGCAATCGCCAATACTTAAAAGGTCCAAAGTTATGGCTTCTCTCGGAAATATGTCCTCAATCTGGGTTGTTCGTGCAGACCAAACAAGCAGTGCTCCAATTTTTGATCGTCCGCGTGAGAATGTCGTTTTCCGCTGGTAGACTTTCTATCCGTGACACAACCGTAGAATCCTATCCTCTGTTGGAGTCACTGTTGGCAATGATATCCGCTGGTTGAATATATTGATGATTTTGATGATACTAACTTCTATTGCTCAGCTTCAGGACAACGTGCGAGGTTAATTTATAGATCATAATTAATTTGCTAAAAATTGTTTAAATAGGAAAGGTATGACTTTGAGGCACTTTTTACATCCTCTAGAGTCGTAAGACCTCATCGTATCAATCGTTACTAGTACTCGTGAATGTGAAAGAAACAACCATGTAAAATTATAAAGGTTTATAGGTGCACGGTTTTTTAGAGATAGGTGAGCTCGTGGGAGAGGTGAATCTTTTGATTTTAATTTAGAATTTTTTCTGACAAAGCTTCTCTCACGAGATATCATTAAAGCGTTGTTTTTTTGGTTTATCAGAAGTCAAAATTAATATTCCACGCAGAAGGCCGGAAATAAACCATGTGGAACTCTCCATATTATCAAAAAAATAGCCTCTTTCGGAAATGCGCATACTCAAGAACGATGTCCATTAACTTAGAGGTAAAGTAAGAGATTTGAAACAACATTTTATGTAGAGAATGCGCTTTCGAGATATTTACACTCCAAAATTAGATATTTTTGAGGATTACCTATCTACAAATGTTGACGTTTGCCTTATACAGTATTTCAAAACTCATAATCTCGATGCTAATGAATTTTCTTGTATGACAAACTGATTTAGAGATATTCGCACTCAAACGCAGTTTCCATTAACTTCGTTGTAAAGTCAGATATTTTGAAAAATCACGTATTTACAGTTTTCAAAATTCGGCATCCATCTTGAAGAGAATTTCGAAAGCTAAAATTTCGGAAATCAAAATATTCGCACCATTAACTACATAGAAGTCGGACATTTTTGAACAAATTTTGTCATCTAATATCAAAACCATTTATGTATAGTTCTCGCTGTTGGTCAGTAGATGGCTCCAGCAGTAAGTGCTGGTCGATTTTGACATATCCAAAACATCATGAACCGAGCTTAGACATATGGAAAACAAACTGTTTTGACACATTAGTGATTTTGTTTTGGCGTCATATACTTTTGGTCGTGTGAAAATGTCATTTGCGGAAAGCGTTGATTTTCTTCTTTCATTCGAAGAAAACGGCGGCTGAAGGGCATCAAGAGCTCCAAAAAGTTTACGGAGATACTGCTCTAAGTGAAACAAAGACGGTGATTTCTATGTTGACGACCGTCCGTGTGAAGGAAGGCCAAAATCATTCGAAGACGCTGAATTGGAGGCATTGCTCGATGAGGATCCGTGCCAAACGCAAGAACAGCTTTCTTCAGCATTAGGAGTTACCCGTCACGCCATTTCCAAGCGATTGCATGCGTTTGGAATTTTTTTTTTATAATTTGCACGTGTTAAAGGGGATATGAATATGAAGGGGAAGACACACAGAGAAAGACAGATTGTTGTAGCTGGTTTGAAACTCAGGTGGTAGTTAGGTTTCAGTGAACTCCAAGGGTGGCTGTCCAGATAACTGGGGAGTATTTTGTTTGTTTTTCGCTATTATTGTCATTGCTTATGATTCACAGTATTTTTTTTCCGTCCAATGATTTAAAACAAGGAACTTGGGTTCCTTATGATTTGAAGCCAAGGGACGTTGAGCATCTTTTTTTCGCATGTGAACAACTGGTCCAGCGGCAAAAAAGGAAGGGTTTTCTTAATCGCATCGTGACGGGTGATGAAAAAATGGTTTCATTACAGCAACCCAAAGAAAAGAAAGTCATGGGGACTGCCCGGTCATGCTTCTACGTCGTCGGCTCGGCCAAATATTCACGCTGCGAAGATTATGCTGTGTAGTTGGTGGGACCAGGTCGGTGTCATTTATTATGAACTATTGAAACCCAAAGAAACCATCACTGGGGAACGGTATCGACTTCAATTGATACGATAGAGCTGAGCACTGCGCGAAAAATGGCCACAATACGAGCAGAGGCACGAAAAAGTGATTCTACAGCATGACAACTCGGCCTCACGTTGCCAAACCCTATAAAACCTACCTGGAAACGCTCAAATAGGAGGTCCTACCCCACCCGCCATATTCCCCAGATATTGCGCCATCCGATTACTACTTTTTCCCTTCGATGGCACTTGGTCTGGCTGATCAGCAGTTCCACTCAAATGAAGACATCAAAAAATGGCTTGATTCGTGGATATCCTCAAAAGATGAACACTTTTACCGTAACGGTATTCGAGCTCTGGCAGAAAGATGGGGAAAAGTTGTAGCTAGCGACGGGCAATACTTTGAATGATTCATTTGTAACCATTTTTTCACAATAAAGAAGAAAACTTAGTTGCGCACCTAATAGATGGTTAGCCCATCTTTCTGATAGATGTCACTATCGCCGTTGGGTGTCATTTGCAATATGGATATCACACTATTTTAAGTACGATGGCTGCTTTCCTACCATTTTGTGTAGTCTGCTTTCGTCATAGATATCGGTTGTGTTACATTCAAATCAATTGCCTTAAGACAGCTTAAATTTTGAATTTATATACCAGAAACAAGTCTTAACATAAATTAGCAGATACCTTTTGATCGAATTAAATGAGAGACAGCCAAGATAAAAGCCTCAAGCATTTGGTTCCTAGTCTTACATTATCCAGTTGTGAGACCCAAATTGCCCCTTATTCAGAGACTGCTTTACCTTTTTATAACCCTAACTAAAATGAACGATAGATACTCGTAAGCTTGGCAACGAACAACAAGTTTAACGGCATAATCAAGGCTTAATGATGCCGTGGGCTTATAGCTTCCTTAATAGTACGATGAAAACACCGTGTTAATAGATGCATTAACTTTTCGTAGGGTAATTCGTTTCCAAAACTAAAACATTTGGGTTTTTCTTACCTCGAAAAATACTCCATCGCACTGAAAGAAACAACGAAATACCAGTAACTTCAAGTAATTCCAATAGCACCTCAAGCTATTCCACATTTTGAATTACAACAGCACCAAAAGAGTCTCCCCACATAGCATTCGAGCAATAATTGCAACCATTACAAATTGGGATGGGAAATGGAATCTCCTGCGAAGAATAACGTCTAGCTATACACGGAGCCCGATGTGCACCAGATCACCGGGATCATCTTCATGAGATGCGAGAAAAGAATTTGGTTTTTATGTTCGGATTCTAATTACAGCGCAAAAATGTTTTCCCTCTCCGTTTGCTGTTGTTTTCCATTTCGTTTCGTTGGGTGACTACGTGCACCAAGCAGTGCAGCACTGCTGCAACACGACATGACACTGGAGAGGAGAGATAGGTCCTCCTAGACCATGAAATTAAAGTTCTTCTTCTTATTGGTTCTTGTTCTTGTGCAACCCAACACTCTTTAGAGCAGGCGATTGCATCTGAATTGTGTATTCGCCTGGGTCGGGATGGCCATGAAGATAGACACGCAGCTGAATGTTAAATCCGAATGGGCTTCGGGAAGAAAAATGAAACCAATTCCCAGCGGAATGGTACTGCGGATTGGGAATCAATATACAATGGTCGGCTTTGCCGGCCAGACTGGGCGGATTAGTGATGACTTGTTGGCTTTGGCTGCTTTGAATTCTGTTAGAAAGGAATGAGCTGCATCTCTACACAGTGGTCACTTGTGTAGAGATGCAGTGAGTGGCATACAAGATAACCACGTTGCGTAGTCATTGCTGAAGTTAAACGATATTTACGGAACTAATTAAGATATCAAAATGTTTAAGGAGTGGTGATTTGCCTTTCGTTTCGCACATCGTACGAGTATTGCAGGAGAGATGGTCTTTAGGTCTTTAAGCTGTCTGGTCTGAGGAGGGGGTGGGGACTTTTCAACGAGAATCGGTTTGCCTTCGGAGCTGAATGTGGCAGTTGGTGTTACTTAGTGGACACAGTTTTGAGTAGGTGTAGTAGTGGCTGGCCAGCCCAAAGTGCCTTCGTAGGTACCTGATGTATGTATTTGGATTTATTGAGAATATTGTCCATGAAAAGGATGTTTGCATTTAAGAAACTAATACTAACTAATGTATGAGTATCGCATATCAATTATTTTCAACGATTTAAATTGTCAAAGCAGTAGTGAGTAACGCGAAGGCCTATGTTGTAGTAGGCCCTATCTGCATTTTAAACTTATTTATACTTTTATTTACCATAATTTGTAGTATTAAATAAAGAACAAACAACACTTTATTGAGTGGATTTACATTTGGTGACTTACCACAAGTATGTGCTCTGGTGCCTCTTTTATATGCACTTTCGGTGCGTGTGCACTATTGACTTAACATAAGGATTCGAGGAAATATTTATATTTAAAATTTAAAGCTTTGTTCATACTCCTAAAAGTTTCTGAAATGTACTCGTAGAGCTCGAAGCGAAGGCACGCAAACAAACATTTTGATTTCTGCAGAATAGATTCTTGCTATGCCTTATTTTCAAAAAGAAGCGTACTTCAAGTTGAATGTTTAGTTTTCAATTCAAAGGCGGGGAACAACTAACCACATTACAGATACTAAATCGCATACCGATATATGTGTCCCCATTATAACCAAATTAATCAACCTAAGCTTTGTGCGACCTATTTACAAGGGAGGGATTCAAAACCACACCTTGAACTATAGGCCAATTGCAATCTTACCGGCCCTCGAAAAATACATGGAACAAATCGTTTCGGATCGTATATGGGACTTCGTTAAAACACATATCCTGATCTGCAAAAGTCAGTACGGCTTTCAAAAGGGAAAGAGCACCAATTCAGTTTTTGGCGACTTACATGCGATCAATACAGCTCTCAGCAAGAGACAACATATCCTCGTCCTGTTTTTGGATTTCAGTAAGGCATTCGATACCCTCGACCACAATGAACTCATCAGTGCCTTACATAAAGTAGGAATTAGAGGCAGGATGCCGGATTGGTTAACTAATCACCTTGCAGATATGTAGAACATTTCGCGAGAAAATCAAGAATTTCTGTAGTGATGAACATAAAGTTCAATATGGAGTACCTCAAGGTTCGAAGCTTGGCATTCTACTTTCTTATTTGGTGTACCAATGAAATGCTAAAAAAAAGTATATCATTTGCATATGGTGATGACACAGCAGTTGTTGTATGTTGTCAGTCCCTGGAAGACGTAACGAATCTGATGCAGTAGGAGATTGATGAAGTAGCTAAATGGTGCCAAAATAACGTGCTTCTAATAAACGAGTCAAAAACAAAAACTTATGCACATTCGAAGCCCGATGTACCCAGCGTCAGAAATTGTTCCGAAGACCTTCAGATGTGCCAGAGCAAATTTAAGTCGTGGCTACTTACAAGTATCTAGGCATAATCATCATTTCTTTGGGAGCCACACATAACTCATCTACGAAACAAACTGAGAGGGTCTTTGTTTGCGCTCTGCAGTACAAAGCCATGATGTGTGTACAAAAACAAGTATAGAGGGAGGGGCAGCGCAAACACACATAGAAAAGCTTCAAAATGTACAAAACAGTGCAGTTAAATTGCTGTCGAGAAGTAACGTCTCTAACGTAAAGGTGCTGAAAGTAAGGCAGATATTCAAGATGTGTGTGGCACTGGAGTACTATGAAGATCCGAGTTTCCGTACGCCAATTAGTCATTAGTTTGGCACAAGAAGACAAGCCGATAGAATGTATCAACTGCCATCATTTATCAACGATGTATGGTAGGAGAAGACTGATGTATACCGTGCCGAATGTATTGAACAATTTTCCTCGACAATTAAAATCAGTGTTAGTGGATCCTTTTGGTTACTCTTCCCACGAGCTCTGGCGATTTTTACCTTTGCTCGCATTTCATGTATCCAAAAGGTAATGCTTTAGCGGGCAGAAGAGATCAACTTCTCTGGTGAAACTTAGCCGTTATAACGCACGGGTCGTTTCTGGAATAATTATTAGTCATTGTGCCATTCGCATTCACGCCGAGCGACTCGGTGTGCTACATAACGACTATTGTAGAAGTTGCAGGGACGAAGAAGAAATTGAATCAGATCGTCACCTGCTGTGTGATTGTCCTACCCTATCCGTTCGGAATTGAAGGACGTAGGTAATGTGGAGCTTACGGACCTCCTAAGTTTTATATCACTATCTGGGTGGTTCTAACAGCGAACTTTACAGCGTTTCCAGGGTTAAATGATTGGGCAAAATTGAGCCGAACTGTTGGTCTAAGTAAGCAGTGACTCTTTTTGTCACAAGGCACCCATCTACCTAACCTAACCTAAAAGGTAACGTTTGGAAAAGCAGCTACACTTTTGAATTTGCTTTATATACAGAGTGCGGTATTTCAATTAATTATCTCGAAATGGTTGCAAGGTATGAGAACATTACAGGGTGGTCCAGAAGTTACGAACTGTTTTTTTTTACCCTATAATTTCTAAAATATTGATGAACACAAAAATGAAGATTGGACTTTTTTTTATTTAAATCAATAAATTTGTTTTCCAAATCAATTACCGAAAACAATATCACTTAGGTGATCTCCAAAATTAGTCTTTTTACTATATTTTCAGACATGCGGTGCCATTAAATGCCGGAAACTTGGTTCTCCAAAAACTGTGCGCAACAGGTCTATTTAAGCTCGAGCAGTGTGTGAAGTTGCACCATCTTGCTGAAACCACGTCAGTGGAGTGGCACCAAACAGTTTTCAATTATTGTCCGGTATCGGTCTAAGATGGACACAGTATGACCATGGTGATTCTCAACTCTTGTGGACGTAACACCGCACCAAACTATTCAACGTTAGTTGGCTGGTGAAGTGCTCTTGGATTTTCCGAAGCCCAAATACTGCAGTTTTGTTTACTAACGAACCCATTCGAATGAATAAAATTATTGTTTTGTCTGACAAAATCTTGGAGTCTATGGGAATATTCAAGGCGCCTTTGTGGATCCTACGGATACAATTTTTGCACCAATTGAATTTTTTATGTAAAAAGGTGCACATCCTTCAAAATTCATTGCAGTGATGGTCTGTACTCCCCAAGCTATGATGAAAGTCGCCTGGTGAAAGTTGTTGCATTTTAAGCAACACTATCCTTCAATAGTGGCTGCAATTTGAATTGTTCGTGTTCTTCCACTTCGGGGCAAGTCTGTAACTGATCCTTATGCTTGAAAACGTTGAATTATTAGCCTTGTAGCCGATTGTGATGGACAGCTTGCAGTTGATATGCACGCTGAGTTCAAACAATTGACTGTTGATTTGTAAAAAAAAAAATTCCACCAATTTCGCTCGTTGCTCCATGGTGAAGTTTTCCATGATTAATTGTAAGGGTTCACGTTGAGTTACTCTGAAAAGAAAAGATTAAAAGGTTATAAATTATTTACACTAGATCGTGACTTCTGGGCCACCCTGCACTTATATTTGCGTTTTGCTCAACTACTATGTGAAGTGGAGTTAGTTCCAGGAATACTTCCATGGCTGCAGTTGGACATGTTCTCATGGTCTTTGCACTTTAGTGAGTGTCTCCCTCGTTGTGGCTCACTCACTCCGCTTAACCGCCATTAACTTTTTCAGAACCCTAACTCAGTCTCTAAAATGTATGTACGTCGATGTAAGTACCCCATGTGAGGTATTCACTAAGTAGATTGACCTGACTGGAACTGCTGACGCTTTGATTAAAGGAAGAGTGCCTCACCCTGTGTCGTTTCTGACGGAGTTGAGCCCAAATCTTGACTCGAAGTATACCCAGGGAGGTGAGAATAGAAGATGTTAGTACTCAGAGAATGGTTAGGTTACCTTCGAGTGGCTGCCAGCACAGACAAACTTAGACCGGAAGTAGGTTCATAGTGATACCAAAGGATATAGGCATTCCCCAGAATCTACGCGTATTTACCAGATCGCCAAGATTATCGAAGAAGACCAAGAGTTATCTTCTACAGAGACAACTCGTAGAAGACACCACGCACAGTGTTATGACGCCTATTGTGGTGTTGATATTTGATCCTGTTAGCGAAACCAATCTGGTAAAGCATTTCTGATCCAGCTCAGGTCAAATCAGCAAAGTAACTATCTGCTTCATCGCGGTTGGAGTAGCTGATTGCATTTAGCGTTGCGAGTAGCAAAATGTATGCAAATAGAGGGGGACATGCCGAACTTCTTCTTCTTTGGTAGAATTCGTACATTAGTGCCATGCCTGGTTACCTGGAATCTCTCTGTGCTCATGCACTCAGTTACCTGGAATCTCTCTGTGCTCAAGCACTCAGAGAAGGTGAATGTTGAACTGCACAGCCATCTCGTTCTCAGATAGTCGGCATTAAAGGGCGGTCTTAGAGTTGAAAGAAAAGGACTTAATCGTAGCTTGACTGTCGGTGAAAATACGGATATTCCGTTCAGATATTACATTCCACTTCAACCACGCAGGGCTTCCTTGATCGCCATAATATCCACCTGGTAAATGTTACAATGATCTGGGAGGCGGAAATGGATATTGACGTTTAAATCTTCGGAGAAGACAATGCCTTCCATAAAATTTGGAGCCTTCCGTGTAAAAGTGTGCGGATTCTCAGAGCATAGTTTGCAAAAATACTTATTAGCGTTTGTGTCTTCTCAATACCATTGTTTGCTCAGATGGCAGCTTGTTCTAGGTCTAGGTCTTCGCTGTCCAACTTTTCAAATTCCGATTACTTTTTAGCTTTTATTGCTGCAGTCAATGACAAAGGATATTTCACTACGTCCTATGGATAGGCATTTAAATGGATAGCGGCAACGTTTAGGACATTTTTCATTCCCTTTTAAAAAGTCTGCTGTCTTTCGCCCCACCCCCGAAAACAGCTGCTTGGAAATCTGAATATTTGGAAGCTCAGTTCCAGGACGTCTACGTGGGACATTGTAAAACCTTTTAAAAATCATTCAAATGTGTACCGGCGACTTTCTACAATTGTAAGCCAACTTCCACTCCATGACACATTCTAGTCCAAGCACCAGAACACAAGTAATAATCCCGCAACTACCAACTGCCATTAATTCCCGATTTGAGAGGGAACGTCAAAACGTATAAAACAACCGCATGTGTAGACCAAGTGCCCGGAGCGAATCTATCGTTATCGCGTTCGGCGCGCACTCAATGCGCAACATTTAAGCGCAATAAAGCAATAAAGTGGCAATAAATCAACTTAATTAACTGAAAATCAATTCATAAATTATTCTCACCAGACTCTGTGTTCTGGCGCGCAGTGTGTAGCTGCGCACATTAAAATGATTACTTGCTGCACATGGTAGCTGCAGCACAGCAGAAGCTTCTTCTACTGCGCTGAAATCCAATCCCGATGCGAGTCCATTTGCAAATTTAATCTCCGCAAAGTGATCTTCTTCCTCTCACTTAGGCCATTCCTGCCAGCCTCTGCCAAAGTCGAAATTGCTGCCTGGGGTTCTAAGCCTTTTTTTTTTTTTTTTTTGTTGTTAAGACACCGCATTTGGTGTCCCTTGCACCAACCACGGTTAGTGGAATGGAATGAAGGTCATAGCGTGTGAGTACGTAGCACAGGTGACTTGTGTGACACCACGACGAATGCAACGACGACGCTCCACCAAATGACTCCAGTTGGCCAGTGTTGAGATAATAAATATTCGCTGCGGGTCAAATATATCAGAGGTGGTACCAGAGATTCGTGAGTGCTCGCAATGCTCATGCTTTGCTGTCTGTGATTAGGCATTCACCAGCGGTGAATGTGCGGGAGTCGTGCTTGGCGTTGTAGAGTGCTAGTGTGCTGGTGTTTTGGTGGTGGTGTTTTGAAATCCAATATGGTACTGTGTCGTCGGTAATAAATTTTGGCCAAGAACAACGCGGATGTAACATGGTGCAGCTATAAAAATGTTTCCAATGCACCATGGCCCATAGTAGAGAAGCTTGTAGGAGGTGTTGTACATGGCACCCATATAGTGACACATCGCGGCAGTATTTAACGGGGTTACGTAGGTGACAGAGTCATTATTGAAGGGACAGTTATTTAGTGTTGAACCCCACTGAAATTCATGTTAACGTTGTAAGTGGGAATGGTGTTTAGTAAAGTGATGAGTAGTTGACAAGAAAAATTTACACGGCAATGAGTAGTTGACTTTAAAACACGGATAGATACATAATCAACTAAAAAAAACTGCAGCAATTGCTTAGGTACATTCCAGTGTTGAAGAAGTGTTATTTGCAACTACACGACTACAACTTCATTCATCGAAATTTAATCATAACTACAACTTAAAAGTAATTGAAATGCAACTAATTCTTATGACTAAATTAGTTTCAGACAATGAATTTTGTAGCTCAGAATAAATTTTGTAGGGCTGGCCAATGATATCATTGATTTAATCATAGTTGATGACTGACAAATAATCTTCAGCGATGATACTATGTAAATCGTCAAATTTGTAGAATTTGGAGTTCAGAAAATCAAAGAGTGATTGTTGAGAAACAAATGCATCCACCACGTGTAACTGTTTTGTGCAGATTTTGGGCTGGAGGCATCATCGGACCATTCTTCTTTGAAAATGCGGCTGGTCATGTCTAAATTGCAAGATATGGATGTGGACGACATATGGTTTCGACAAAACGGTTCTACAGCGCGAGAAACAATTCAATTATTGCATGAGTCATTTCCTGGTCATGTAGATTTTCGTTTTGGTGATCAGAATTGGCCGCCTAGATCATGCGATTTAACGCCGTTGGACTCATTTCTTTGGGATTTTTTGAAGTCCAAGGTTTATGCCAACAAGCCCACGACCACCCACGCCTTGAAGGAGTAAATTGAGAGCTGTATCAACGAAATTCAGCCACATTTTCGACAAAACAGTGCGTATGTGCCATCAAGGCCGTGTAAATCGGGTAAATGACCTACCCGATATGCTATTTCATACATTAAAACATTTACAATTTTTAATTAAAAACCTGTCTAAAAAATTACTTCTTGTGGGAATTTTGGGACACCCTTTACATCTAATTTCCAGTAAGTCAAAAGTGAGAACATTGTCTATACCCTTATTCTTGGTCTATGCCTATACATAAGTCTGTGAAGAACACATCAATTTGTTCCCCTCCTGAGAGGGAACGCCGTCTTGAAGTATACTGTATACTTTATGAATCAATGAAAATTTTGGGACACCCTTTAGTTCTCCTTCAATGACTAACAAGTAAATTTATAAAGTTAGTCACAACTAATAATCACTGCGAAATTATTGAGGTGCAGTTTCAGTTAATCAATAACTTAGAACTTTGTACAATCAAAAAATATAGCAAACATCTTCATTTAACTTCAATAAATCCTCAAACTCTTCATTCTCATCGTCCTTGTTCCCGGCAAAATATTGTGTGATAAACGACACCTCCCCTAAAATTTCATGAATCCATCCGAATTTCCCACTCTCGACTCGAACGCCTACTTACTCCAACGCAAATGATCCTTTCTATGACTCATTTAAATGTTTCACAAACTTTTTACGAACAATTTGGCTCGATTTTAAAAATATTAAAAACCATCAAATGTTGCATCAATGCCGCCACAAAAAGTTAACGATACTACATCTCATTCATTCGGCTTTTATTTCACATTTTATTCGCTTACAAATTTTTGCCTTCAAATCCCTCATAAAAAAAACCTTGAAACAATGGAAAAACCCAGTTGCCGAAGAAAATTACTGTCGCAAAGCAGATGCAAATTTACAAAGCCCATAAAGAACCAAAGACAATAACAATACACGGTATACTTGTATATACTCGTAGGTAGGTATATAGTATAATTTTATTTTTTTGTTATTTTTGGGTGGTCGCACATTTTCAGAGGACATAAATCCTAAATGGATTCCTGTACATTATTAAGTATCCCACAAAGCATGCTCCGTACAAATTACAGAATGTCAATAAAAAAAAAAAAGAAGAAAACCATCATCGTACCAACTTCAAGGATCATTAAAAGCAGGAGCAGGAGCTTTTAAAAGAATTTTAAATTTCAAATTTCGACAAGATGATTCCATTACGGAAAAATGAAACATCTTCAGCGCCTTATCGACACTAAAGGAAGGAAGACACCTCAAACGTCTTAAGAAAGAAGAATAAATCCGCAATATCCTTGAATAAATACAGATTTCCAGCCTGAGAATTCCAAGTGTATTCAAGGAGAGAACAACTCATTAGCAGTAGAGGTGCTACTCGTATATTGATTCGTCACCACTTCCTTCTAGAAAGCTTTTAAGCAGAATGTGGCATGGGTAGGAATTTGGATGGATATCAAAACCGGATATGGTATCATGGGTGCTGTCTAGAAGTGGCGATATTTTTGTCATTAATAACATTTTTTCACCTGCATACTAAAGATTGACTCCAGTTGAGTCTTTCTAACGGAAATAGTAAAAGAATTTGAATGTCCTTGGTTTGAAGTAAATGGACCAATGTGCAGAACAGAAAAGGAATAGTAATTTGTATCCATGCACTTTTTCGAAAACATACCAAACCGTTTACGGGTTGTCGAAGAAAGAAATACTTCGACCATATTCCAAGAGAGTATAAAAGAATTTAACCCCAGAGATGATAAAGTTTAAAATAAGCCCCAGCCATTCATAAGACTAACAGTCTTTCTTTCTTACTAAGAGTCTTACTATCGTGGAGGTCTTGAAAACGGTTAGGTGTTTGAAAAAAAAAATAACAGTGTTGACAAATTCCTACATTTGATTGTTCTACACGTTGGGTCTTGTAGAAGTGTCCTTTTCATATACAAAGAGATAAGTTTTATTCATATTCTTAAAAGCAAGGACATTTAAGGCCAATTGCTGTCAAAACTTTGGACGTAAGTATTTGTGTCATATTTGCAACCGTTTAAGACAAAAATATGGTCAACTTTTTAGAAATCTCAAATTTTCCCTCTTGGATATCTCCAGAAATGTTAAGTTTGCGAGAAAGTACCTGCTCACAGAAGTTAATTACTTCCTAACGAATACTCATTTCCATTTATAAAAATGTAAATTTCAGTCAAATCCTTGAACTCAATGACATTCGGGTTGCGTTCTCTTCAACTTCACTCAGAATTGTTTTTGTCCCACTCGTATCTCTAACCGCTTTCGAATCAAATGAGATAAACTATTTAAAAAACTCACCCTGTGGTTCTACAATCAATGCTATACAGGGTGTTTCGGTAAGGTTGACCTGGCTATATGCAGTAACGTTCTCTTAAAAACAAACAAAATATGGTAAGCAAATGTTCTCTAGCAATTTAGTTCAAATATCTCGAAAACGCTTCGTTTTACAAAAAAAAACATTTCAGCTAAAGTTTTAGATTTCGAAATACTCTATACAACGAATGCCGACCTTTTTTTTAAAATTTTCGAAAATTTTAAGCACGCAATCTTCAAAAATACGACTTTACTCCGATTTTAATGGTAAAAATAGTATTTGAGTACGAATATATCGAAAACGGTTTGTCTCACGAACAAAATTATTTGAACAAAAATTGTAGGCTTTGAAATTCTCTACCAAATAAATGCCGAGCTTTTCGAAATTTTCAAAAATTGCCTGCACACAATCCTCAAAAATATCCGCCATTAGCCACAAGTTAATGGAAATCGTTTTTGGGTTCGCACTTAAAATCTGATCTGCGTACGGAAGTGTTCTGAATCTATATATGAGGGCCTATTGATGGTAATGTTTATCCTACCACAGATGATAACAAAATGTGATTGATTGAAACGAGGCCACCAAGTTATCAGCCGCCCCTGGTATATGCTATACTGAACTTACAATCAGTTAAAAAAAGACTTTAAAATTCTTTGTAGTTCTACTCTGGTGCGGAAAACAAAACTCATTCAAAAAATCGGAAAGGAGCACACACACACACAGTACATTTCATTTGCTTTTTTTGGAATTTAAAAATCTCGAAAACGGTGTGCCCTGCAATAAAAAATAATAATAGTTGGAAATGCAGGTTTTGAAATTATCTCCAAGGATATTGAAATTTTCAAAATTTTCATAAACTATTTGCATTCATTTCCAGGTAAACTCGGACATCTTGAATGCATACCTAAAATTTTGAAAGTTTTTTCGTAATGCTTCTCAAAACCTGCATTGCCTATTGTTTTTAGATCTTTTTACCGTTTTAGAGTTGCTTTCACTTAAAAACCATTTTCATTAGCTTCGGGGTACATTCGGAGATCTTGGAGCGTATCTCCAATTTTGGAAAGTTTTGAAATATAAAATAATTAATGGAAAAAGCTACAATTCCAATTATATTTATATAATTGAGCAGGATGTATTGTTTTCGAGATACTCGCACTCAAAAATGATTTTCAGTAACTGCTATCCAATAAATATCAACTCACAAACATTTCTGTCAACGACAGTGAAATAGTCGTGCATTTTCCATTGTTCAAGCGAGTTACGAGTACTCGAACATTATGGGAATTTTATTTTGGGCACACTTTTGTTGTGCACAATTCCTCTCTCTCTATATACGTGCCGTAGCTATCCAATATATGCACATGTTGGCATATACACACGCACCCCATGTAAACCTTAAGCTTAGTGCTATTTTACACAGTCATTCCAGTCAATTTGAATCCTAAAATTTAAACTTGCGCTCACAGTGGAGGAATGTCTGCGAAAAATGTGTCAAATATGTCGGTAGTCGAATTCGTTTGATAGTGTCCAATACTAGTTCCGATTGAATGGTAGATACAGCGAAGTTATCAAGACATGCACCAAGACCAGGCTTTATTTATTCAAGGGAAAGGCTGTTATTTTTGGTTCTGTTATTTTGACCCATGTTGGCCAATAGCTAGTAGAGTTTTCCGAAAGGGCATTTCCTGGCAATGTCAGCCTTAATCGTCGAGTTTCTTGTTTTTCGATCTAACCTGTCTTCACCGGCCAGATTCATAGCTACTAACATTTCCTTCAAAAGTTATGCGTATCTTTGGTTAAAAATAGGCAATCTGGTAAGCTACACTCCAGTCTTTGACAAGAAGCACATCACAAGCTTAAAACAAGACATCGCAGTCTATGTTAGCCATTAATCGAACTCTATATAGCTAATTAAGGATTTTTAGTTGTAAGGGCAATGAATCTGTTGATCGAAATTACACGACGAAGAAAATATTCAAGAGTAAAATATTGTGAATAGGTTACGCCTTCGTACAGAAAAGATGAAAGTGTAAAAAGAAATAATTAGGAAAGATTCAGTACAACCACTCTTAACGAGAAGAACCCACTTACAAAGGAGTATCTACCTACCAAGTAATTGGCCCAGTGGTAGAAGTATCTCTGATTAAATTCATGCGAAAAACAAATAATATCCAAGTGACCTCAGATCCCAGCAAAAGAACCTCAAAAGACTACTATAAACCCTCGCAAACTCATGTACGAGCCTTTCATAATGAATACATTTTTCACAAAAAAGAAACTCATTACTCTATGATTTGGATTCATTATGTCCTCCGCATTTTTACAAAGTCAAAGCAATTTAATGAATGACAATTTCCACCCGTCCGGGTGTAACTTTATTATTTAGGCAAATCCAAGGAAACCATCCGAAGGACATCCAACAGTTAACCCAAATTCATGAGCGTGTCCGTCATTAATTACACATAGCATCCACATTACATCACTTCATTTTTGCATCAAATTTCTCTAGTGGTCGAAATGAGATCCCATCGTCGTCGTCGTCGTCCTTGCAGCCAGAGAAACAGTGGTAGTGGAGATCTACCACTGTTTCTCTGCTTCATCATTTACATTCCGAAATTAAGAGACCTAACCTACCATACAATTAGAACATTTCGCACAAAAAAAAAAAAAAAAAAACTCTCTATCCAGCAGGATGTTTCTTTTCGCCCTTTGTAATAATGAGAAGTTATTTTGGTCTTGGTCTTCGTTGTTCTCTTCGGTGTCCTTTTCCCCGTTTTTCCCTATGCTCTTGTGTCCTTTTTTGTGTAATTTTGTTTTTTTGTTTTAATTAAAAACGAAACTATGTCAAGCACAGGGAGTTCATCACCTCTTTTCACTTGTGCACCCCGCCAATGGTACCTATGCATACATTCGGAAAGTTGAGGACGAAAAGGAGACAAGGACTCAAAATGTGAATGAAATTTCCTCATTATTCGGAAGTGTTCATATCTACTTGACACAGATTTCAATATTTCGTTGGGATGACGAACTGTGACACCAATGTACTTATATTGCACATGCACATACTCGTATGTATTCATGTGGCAAAAAGGTTTAACGATACCGTTGAGTTTCCTGTATAACAATCTCGTAATGGAACCAGATTATGGTTGGAAAGTTTAAAGCACACTTCTGATGCAGTTTTTCCCAATTTTTTAAACAACAATATCACAGAGAACTCATCCAGACCATACATACTCGTATGAAATGTAAACTTTATGCTCTTTAGTTGCAAAGTTAAATGGGGCACAGTCTGTGTGACAAGAAAGGTGACAAGGAACCAAGGAACCAGGAAGGTAATCTGATTCGTAAAAATCGATTGAAACCGGAAGGATAAAGGACATTTTTAATGAAAAGTCCAAAAAGTTTATTAAAATATAATACGAGTATATGGAAGCCATTGTGGATACTGATACTATACGAGTATATTGACTAATTGGATGCGTATCAAGTGCAGTATATATCGCACATATTTGCCTCTTAGGCATATGTATTCCCGAGCACAGGGTGGAGGTTGAGTAGATCTGTTTTTTGTCATTCAACCAGTGGTGTTTCTTGGAATATGGTATTGGAGGGGTTCATAACGTCTTTAGATTTAGAGTCTAACAGCATATCTTCCGAAAACCCGAAAATACTGAAAATAATACTTTTATTTGTTTAATTTAAAGTTGAATACAGAAAAACAAATAAGTTCAAAAAAAGTAGGATTTACAAGCTTTCCAATTTACATTTATTTTTTTGTAAACGATTTCATTTTTGTTAGCCACCTTGCAGAGGAATTTCGAAACCTTAAATATCGAGCTCAAATTTTTTTTTTTTTCGTTTGACACACCATTTTCGATATATTGGCACTCAAAAGGATTTCCCTTCGCTTTCGGGTGAAGTAATAGATTTTGGAAGATTGCATGTCTACAATTTTTAAATTTTTTAAAAAACTCTGAGTCCCATTTTCTAGAAAATTTCAAGGAACAATACTTCAACCGTATTATGTCATTTAGACCGTAAAACGAAGAATTCGGATATTCGCACTCGAAATTGATTTTCATAAACATATTGATAAAGCCGAATATTTTGGATCTTGTACCTTCAACTTTAGACATTTTTGCCTAAAATTGCGATATTCGCACACAGAAATGATTTTCGTTGTTGAGTAACAAAGAAGAATAAGAAGTTCGTAGATTCGAGGAAGCCTTCATGTAAAAGAACCCAACACAAGATAGAGCACGACCGGCTCAGTTGGTCGTATCATGTTCAAAGGAGAGATCCTTCAAACCCCGTCAAAAAGGCAATATCAATCAACGTTCTTACATAATCGCGCAAAAAAGGCAGACCAAAAAACAACTGGATCGCACAAATGCAAAAATACCAGTCTCTGTGACGAAGTGATCCGAAATCGGGAAGCCTGCTGGTACTTCCTGAGGTCAAACCGGCAAACCCCACAGGCGGACCAGTAGGGATGCAGTAAAGTGGGATGGTTGTGATCATTCTACCCCGGATCATAACCTCGCTGTAAGGAAAAGAAGAAGAAAAAGAAATGGCTTTCGTTAACTTCAGGGTTAAGTTGGACATTTTGGAATATTGTGTGAATTAAATTTTCGAAAATTTTGAAAAGACCGGCATCCTTCTTACAGAGAATTTCAAAACCTAAAACTTTCACCGTAAAAAAATTGCAATTTGGCATTACTCAATCGAAATTAGGCTTTAGGCACAAATATTTTGTGCACCACCCCCTTTTTTTTAGATGTATAAAACTTTAAAATGGAATAAAACACATATAAATCGTGGTAAAGATAATTTGATGCCGTTAATGTTTACATTATGATTTCGGGTAAATTTTCGACCACTTTTTAGAGCACCGGGGCCGTATATCAGCAATACCGCGGCGGATATTGGCTTCTAAGTCGTCTATCGTCTCTGGTTTATCGGCGTAGACTAGCAACTTAACATATTCCCACGAAAAATAACAAAAAGGTTTTAACATGATCTTGGAGGCCAATTCATCGAAAGTTCTTTCAATAAATTATTTGTGGGGCGTGCTTTGTACCATGGTGCGCCATCTTGTTGAAACCACAGCTCTTCCATATTAACGCCATTCAATTTGAATGAGAAAGTCAGTAATCATGGATCTATAGCGCTCTAATTTTGACTATAACGTTCTGGCCGGCATAAATTTTGAAGAATGATTCCACCAGCCTATAAAGCACACAAAACAGTGACTTTTTGTAGACGCAATGGCGTCTTAATAATGGCTTGTTCTTCACTCCAAATGCGGCAACTTTGCTTCCTAGCAATTCAACCAAAAATCAGCCTCATCGCTGAACAAAATTTTGTGATGAAAAAAAAATAAATATTCACGGTAAGTTTCGCGAACAGAACCAAGATTTTCGAAATAAATTTCCACAATTTTGAAGCGTTATTCTGACGTAAGTCTATTTATCGTGAAATGCCAAACCAAACTGAGCACAAATCAGCTGTCAGCTGTCAAATTGGCTGTTGCTGGAAAAAGTATTGCCAATTCGAAACAAAAAAAACATCTCTACATAGAAGCAACATAGCTATGAAGAGTGGACCATCTGTTGGTTTCTTTTTAAAATTGCTATAAAAAAAAATCGATTTAATATGGCTTGGCAGCCAATTTGTGCCTAAATCGTTCCTGGATTGACCGCGGAGGTCAAGCAACTTCACACAAAATTGCTGATTACACGATTATTGAACTTAAAGCTAAAAGGATTTACTGCTTGACGACTTGTATGGCACTTAGCGTCGTCTTGCTGGAACCTGAGATCATCGAACTTATCATGCCTCTGTAGCGCTATCAATTGACCGTAAAGTTGTTGCCATCTTCATCTTCGAAGAAGAATGGGCCAATAATGCCGCCATTCCAGGAACCACAGCAAACAGTCACAGAGGTCTGTGACGAGTTGAGGTTTTCGGGTTTAAGTGCATACTTTCGTCAATAGCAGCCAATTTCACAAACTTTCTTCCGAAACTTTCGTTCAGCAGGCACGGTTGGTACATTATTTCGACCGAAATTTCTTTTCAATGGTTTCGGCAACACAACACTCACTTTAAAAATAAGCTCACAATATATCCCAATTTTATTCAAACCTGAATCGATTCATTTCGTACCGTGGAGATATGATGCTGTATTTCTGTCAATTTGTTGAGCGCAAAAAAGTTGTAAGTGTCAAAGTATCATATACCACCCGTTACATAGAAGCAACATCGTTATGCCGAGTCTGATCTCAATGCTTTAGTGTTTAGCTAGATAAATCTCAAAAATTAGATGAATCTTAAGATTTAATTTTTATGAATACCATGGTGTTTTGCGATTTTGTTGTAGCAGCCGCTGCCTCATACTATCTGCCTCAACATGGCATTGAACAAAATTACATGACGGCGCATCTCCTTGTCAACATCGGATGCACCTTTGGAATAGTTGGACGGAACTGTTTACAAATATGTTCAGTTCTCCGTCTATTTTCCAGACTAAAAATGCACAGATGGAGAAATCAGTTATAGTCTTTTGTGGTTCTAAGTCTTATCTAGCAGGTCTAACACTTTCTTATATGGCTATGAAGTCAGTGAAAAATTCGATGCTTTTTCCAGGACTTGTCTCAGTGCAAAAATTTGGTATATTCTCGATTTGTCGCCTCCAAAGTCGTACCAATTAAGGTTGGCATATAGTTCTACTGAAGAACTGTGGTAGATAGACCTCCTTGAAGAAGGACCAGTTGTCCGTGCGCATAATTTCATCTAGTCTTCCTTGAGTGATGTCCATCACAAAACACCATGTATACAACGAGTATACAATTTCCCGCACATCGGTGTTTTGTTTCCCTCACTTTTAGCATTTTTGTTAAATCTCTAGATAATGTTTCCATTTATGACTAACTATCTCGATCGTTTCTGCGTTCTGGGCTTGTTCGTATTCATTATAATTTTTTTTAGATCTTGGTCCGTACCCCAATTTGAGTTCATTAACGATGAACTGAATCCACTGAGCGTTGACTGTCGCTGGTAGTGGCACACATTTGAAAACTTCCCTCTCTGTAGTCTGTAGCTATCCCAGTAAACATACAATCAATGCTTTTGTCCCCTTAATGTTTCCATGTTCAATATGTGCAATGCTATACATAATTTGTTTGGTTGGCGGTTCGACCGTGTGTTCCATGTAGATTCAATTGTGTAAATATCCTGTCCTACATATCGCAAGTTGCTTCGGATTCGGTTAGTCATAAGCCTTTATCTGTTACTTAAAGTCTGTTACTTACCATTGAGTTAAGCCCGATGACTGCAGTTTTTATTACAACTACAAATAATATCATGTGGCGAAGTGTTTGCTTAAGCATTCCTAACTCCTGAGTAGCTATTTAGAAGAAAAATATAACCGACAGCAGCTGTGGAAACAATACTGAATCTTCTTCCACTTGACAAATACTGCGGGAACACGGCAGCTAAAACTGCACTAAGCCTAAGAGAAGCCAGACTATGGAAAGCTAAACCCTACTCGTATGGTCATGCCTCAATTCTAAACCGATGGGATACATTGAGACTCCGGCCGGAAACGGACTACATCATCCACATTCCAAACTGCAACAGAAAGTTCTCTATTAGAATTCCTAGCAGGGGGGGAATGAGATGAGGGAAGAGTCTGTTTCGAGAATGAACTGGCAATCTTTACCGACGGACGGTACTGGTGCCGGCGTTTACTGTGAGTCTCGAAATATTCATCGCTCGTTTAGACCAAAGGATAGTTGCAGTGTCTTCCAAGCCGAAATCGCCGCAATAAAACAAGCTGTGGATATTACAGGGCAAATAATCAATATCTATGTTGATAGCCAAGCGGCCATGAAGGCGTTAGAGTCAACATCACTAAGATCCAAGCTCGTAATAATGTAATGAAGTTATCTCAGTGGCCAACACGGTGACCCTGTGCTGGGTACCAGGCCACACAGATATCTCCGGTAACGAAAAAGCGGACGAACTAGCCAGAATAGGTTCACTTATAAGCCTTTCGCGGGCCCTTTCCGAGGCTAGTGTACCGCTCAGCACCTTATACAGATAGACATGGAGACTAATGAGGAAGCTAATGAAAGCTGGTGTCGATTAGATACATGCGCTTCAGTTAAATAATTATGCCCAGTCTACGACAAGAAGTGATCTATCAATCTAAGTCGAAGGGATATCCGCATATCTGTTGGTGTCGTGATAGGACACTGTGTCATAGGCAATCACGCAGTACTGCTAGGGTTACCTCATAATGAGTACTGTAGAGGAAATAGAATCCGTTCATCATCTCCTGTCTGACTGTCCAGCTCTGGCCAGCAAAAGAAGCCGTGCTTTTGGCAGATACTTCTTTTCAGAGCTGGATGAGCTAGGTAGCATTGAGCTAAAAAAAAACTCCTGAGATTCATACATTTATCTGGGTGGTTTAGCCTAGCGGTCGAAGATTGACATTTTTTTTCAGGTTCCCAGGGTTCTAAATATTGGGCACAATGGACTCATAGTAGTCTAAGTGAGCTATTGACAACTCTGTCAACAAGGGCACCCAGTTACCTAACCTAACCTAGAAGAAAAACATCATATTAGCAGAGAACTAAATATCTTTCGACATCACGAATGATATTGCACCTAGTCTTTCGACCAATCAGCAATTCATTTTTGAATTTTTTGAAAAATAGAAAAGAAAAATCCGCCGTTTGTCGACTTTTTTGTTTGAAAATATTACCCAATTTTTTGGCCTTAGCTAACTCTTACAGATCAAGAGGTTTAACCCGTCTTAGTCTCCTGATTATATTGTCAGTATTTAATAGTCTACATTTGTGCCTTTTTTTGTAAATTTATTAGTTATGTGCGTGCCCACAACTGGAGCCCTTAGGTCCATACCAGTTTCAGAACCTACAATAACTTAGGGATGAGTATCTCCCAACAAGCCAACACATTTTACTGTATTGCATCTTCAATTCATCTCTCTTTTTAGCGTCTAGGATCATGCTTAGATATTTGGCTACTACCACTACATTGTTGTTTATGTATACTGGAATGTGTGGTAGGTTTTTATATGTAGAATTAATATGGACTGACTTTAGGTCATTTAATCTAATCTGTAATTTTTTAGTCCATTCTGAAATACAGTTTACTGCCATTTGAAGCATTTTTGTTGCTATTTCGACAGTTGCTCGCATAGCAAGTGCAGCAGTGCACTTTCAGGCAGATCGCTAGTGAAGAAGAATAAGTAAAGCACAGGACCCAATACACTGCCTTGTGGTACGCCCGCTTTAATTTCTCTTAATGATGAGTACTCTGTTTCTTGTTTAATTCTGAACAATCGATCTGGTTTGTGTATGTATATGACTCCAGAATTCCAAAAGTTAATAAAACTTAGCAAGATGAACAACTTAAATGTACATAGATACACCAAGTTGGGGATTTGCTAAGTGCATTGAAAAGTTATTCGCAAAAACTCTGAGGAAGCTTTGACAGTATTTTGGGATTAGTTTACATATATTTTGGCTTTGCTCGACAAGAATTTATGTGTAAAGTATGCTAATTGCTTACTGTAGCAACTACCCTGCTTCCTGACAGCGAGTATCTCGAGTTTCTATGTCATTATCCCTAGAGCTAGTCCATAAGACGCTCAGCCATAAAAAAGAATAAAAATTTTAAAAGTCAAAGACAGATTCATATAAATCTCAGGATGTCCTGACTCCTTTTTATTTATTACTCGTAACTTCTACCTTCATTCTCGCCACACTGTATAGGTACGAGTATCTAGTCTATTCGAAGACTTTTCAAAATCTTGGTGAGAACTGTTGAAAAATAAAAACTTTTGCCTAAGCTCACCCCGGGATATCACTGACTAAATGCTTCTGCTTCTGTCAAACTCGTCATTTGTGTCATCTGCTGATTGTGCCTGTGCTACTGAGCAAACCAACAACAACAACTCATCACCCTTCACAACGCAACATCACGTCATATGCATCGTCATCGTCATCGTCATCGTCATCTTCATCTTCATCCATTTCTTTCTCCTCTACATCATCATCAGCGTCAACTGAAGTTGTCGACAATTGAGCGACATCATCGTGTGAGGTCTCATCAGCACCATCAGAAGCAGCAGTAATAGCGTTTAGCAGCAGACATGATTTTCCACAGAACGCAAAGAGTTTTTCTCAAGAATTTGTCCTATTCTTGGCCTCGAATTTCTTTCAGCCAGATAGGTAGCAGGAGAACAAACATTACACAATCAGCTCTTGGGATTAGTCATGTACGTAAGAGTATTTAGCCTCTTCATTCCCGATCCTCATTTGGTAAATGAGTGAATCATTTGATAGGGGGGTTGGCTCCAAAACTCTACGAGCCACATATGCACATCCCACTTGATGGTGAAATAATTTCAGGAAATTCGGCATGTCCTGTGCGCATCGTTTGTTTAATGGACTCCGCAATGAACCGAACCCCAAACTGACAAATGTATAAATACTCGTACACTGAATGTCAGGGTCGGCAGACAGGACATAAACAGGAACATGACTGTGATGTGCGTACGCTCATTTTAATTTTGAATTGTTGTCATGTCCCAGACGATTTTATGACTCTGTGTACGAGAATGTACGGCATATGGGCAACTGTATGCTTGTAGCAAGTTGTAATCCCAAATAAATTGGACGATCTAACATGACAAGTTAATTCCAATTTATGATATTTCTACAAAACAACGAAAAGAATTGTTCACCATTTCCCTACTGTCCCGATTGAGGTTGGGTGGTGAAATGTATTTGTTTCGGTGGCATCGGGACGAGAACTTTACAGGAAGGGGTTTGAATAAAAGCAACGTCAGCTACAACTTCTTTTCTGGATGGTAGTACATACATAATTGTATCGAAAAGGAAATAGTCGGAATAATACTCTTGCCTGCGTAATGAAGACAGCGCACTTGTACGAATAAGTCGTAAGTACAGCATTTTGTACAACAAATTCATTTACAAAATTTACAAACGGATTTAAAAGATGGAGAAGAGTTTTTAGGATACTGGGCTAGATCTCAGGAATGACAGTGTAAATAGTGGAATGCAAACATCTCAGCTTGCAAGAGATTATCGAGGCATATCCCTGCTTAATATCGCATACAAGATCCTATCCAACGTAAGGTGTGAACGTCTCAAACCATTCTGCAACACACTAATCGGCACGTACCAGTGTGGCTTCCGGCCCGGCAGATCGACTATAGACCAAATTTTCACACTGAGGCAAATCCTGGAAAAGACCAATGAATTTCAAGTCGAGACTCACCACCTATTCATCGACTTCAAGGCCGCATATGATAGCATTCATCGTCAGGAGCTTTATGTGGCGATTGCCGAATTCGGGATCCCGGCAAAACTGATCCAGCTTTGTAGCGTGTCGCTGGAAAACACGCGCTGCAACGTGCAATTTGGAAGTAGATCCTCCGAACTATTCCAAACATGCACCGGATTTTGGCAAGGAGACGCACTACCATGTCACTTCTTTAATTTCGTGTTAGAGCAGATAGTGCGCAGGGCAGGTGTCAACACGGAAGGCACTATCTTCAACAAATCCGTCCAGCTACTGGGGTATGCAGATGATATTGACATCATCGGTCGCTCCCAGCGTGCCGTGGTAAAGGCTTTTACGGCGATTGAAGAACAGGCGAAATTTGTTGGCCTTGTAGTAAATGAGGATAAGAGTACATGCTATCAACAAACAAACTAGCATCTGTCCACCACCTAGGACAGAACGTCACTATTGATAGCAACAATTTCGAGGTAGTTAAGGAGTTTATCTACCTCGGAGTAAACATGATCTCCACAAATGACATCCGGCGAAGAATTACCTAGGAAACCGCCGCTCTTCGGTTTGGCAAAACAATTGGGTTCAAAACTCCTAACTCGAAGGACAAAATGTATGCTCTACAGAACCCTTATCCTGCCAGTTTTGCTTTATGGCGCCGAGTGCTGGACGATAAGCAGGAAGGGAGAGCTGATACTGGGCTCCTTCGAAAGAAAAATTCTTCGGCGGATTTTTGGTCCTGTGTGCGAGGAGGGCGAATGGAGAAGAAGATACAACCGCGAACTCTATGACCTGTACCAACTCTATGAGCAGTCCAAAAGGCCAAAATACGTCGACTACATTGGCTCGGCCATATCGAGCGAATGGACAATAATGCTCCAGCTAAGAGGATCTTCGAATCCCAGCCGCCAGGTTCGAGACGACAAGGAAGACCGAACCTCCGTTTCAAAGACCAAGCCATCGCGGATGACAGAGCGCTTGGTCTGGATAAATGGAAGCAACGTGCCCGAGATCGCAGAGGATGGAAGGCTACAGTGTCTCAGGTAGAGACTCTTCACGGGTCGGGAGCCCGTTAAGTAAGTAAACATCTCAGCTAAGCCTTATCGTGCAAAAGATATGCAACTTTGCTCTGCGAATTTTGTCGATACGTCAGCTACTACAAGTTGATATGGGCTGAACTCTTCGGAATCACACTTAGCCTTATGAGCAACGAACTTGTGTGCAACTGATCCTATTCAAGACCAAACATATCGCACCTTACCCATTGTCAAAAAAAGACGGTAGAGAATTCCGTGTCATATCACGAATCCGCTTCCAAAATAATATGCGATCATTGTTCCCTTCAAAGTATGTACTCTCCATTGACTGAAACACACTTATGCCGAGCTTGATCCAATCCTCGAAACATTTTTTATAATCGGATTTTGGTATAGCCATCAGAGCCGTCTTAGATTTTTATATTATATCCTCTCGTTCCCCGGAGCGGTTTCTTGAGTCAATCGAACAGTAAGAGATCGCAGGGAACTGAATCAGACGAATTCGGTGATTGTTGGATGGTACTCGTATTCGTACTGTTTCTTGGTGAAAAACTCACGAATAAGGATGGTACTCGTATTGTGGATAGTGCGCTATCGTGATGCAAAACCCACGAGTTGTTTGCCCACAAATCCGGTCTTTTTGTTAAATAGCTTCACGCAAACGTCTCATAAAGCCCAAATAATAAACTTTGTTGGCTGTCTGATTGGCAAGAATTCATGATACACAACACCGTTGTGAGCATCGCCTTCTTTTTCGACTGAAAACGACGTGGTTTTTTCAGTATTGGCTTATTCGGTGTACGCCATTCACTCGCCTGATGCCTGGATTGTGTTTTGTTCTCATAAACCTACGTCTAGTCTCCAGTATGAATGTTGGGTCAGATTGGGCTCCAGGAAATAACCCCCCAAGAAATAAGCCCCCAAAAATGAATATGAAATAACCCCCTAAAATTTGTATGGAGGTTGGGATTTTTTTCATATGAAATAAACCCCCAACATTGGGGATTTATTTCATGGGTTTTTGGGGATTTATTTCATACTTCAAATTGGGGAGTTATTTCATGATGAAACAAGTCCCCAAATTAAGCTATGAAAGAAGTTCCCAAATTTAGGGATTGTGAAAATATTTATGACTAGTTAAAAATTCTCAATAATATGAAAAAAGATTGTTTGAATAGTGTACCGTGCTAAGTGATGTCAACGCTATGAGTGGCATTCGCTCAAGTTTTAGGAACGTCTGTGAAAAGTATGTATCTATCTCTAATACCAAATGGATGTATGTAAGTATTGATGACATAGGCGCCTGCCTGACGAAAAGCGCCTACCCCGAGCGGAGCAACGAAGTTGCGTGAGCGGGACCTGCCGCATGCGAAAAGAGAGCTTAAATCCCTTAATCCCGCGAAGCGGTCCACCCGGGTACTGTTAATTAAGAAAACTGTGGACATAGGCGCCTGCCTGACGAAAAGCACCTACCCGAGCGGAGCAACGAAGTTGCGTGAGCGAGACCTGCCGCATGCGAAAAGAGTGTTTAAATCCCTTAATCTCCCCATTTTGGGGGGTTGTTTCATTTTCATTTTGGGGTCTTATTTCATACCTTTTTGGGGACTTATTTCATTCTCCATTTCGGGACTAATTTCGCAGTGAAATAAGTCCCCAATTTTGGGGGGTTATTTCATTTTAATTTTGGGGGCTTATTTCTTGGGGGGTTATTTCCTGGAGCTGTCAGATTGGCGATGTCAATGCGGTCCCTTTTTTGCATGAAATTAAGGTCTTTCGACACCAGCTTTGCAGCTACACGTCCGAAGCCCAAATCTTTAACCAAAATGTCTTGAACGGATCCATAAGCAATGTTCAAGTCCACTGGCCGTTCTTTGATGGTCAATTTGCGGTTTTCTTTGATTTTATTGATGTTTTCGCCGGTTTTCGATGTCGACGGACTACCATTGTGTTCGTCATCCACAGCGGGGTCACGACCACTTTTGAAGCGTTTGTGCCACGCATAAACGTTTGTTGTCGATAGAGTATCGTTGCCGAAACACTTCTCCAACATTTTCAAAGTCTTCGCACCGTTGAATCCGTTTTTAACACTAAATTTGATGCAAACTCGTTGTTGCAAAGTTCATCCCATTTTTAAAATCGTGAAAAATAGAAAACACGCACGGAGGCAGATGTACTCTCGACAGCGTAGCCTTTGCAATGTCAAGCTACGACGCTAAAATTTGGAGGGAATGTTAATGACAGATGAACCTTTACGGCCATGCCTCCATTTTATCCCGATGGGGGACTAACAGTAGATCGATGGAAACTGATAACATGACCCCTAGGCTAGCATTTTAAAGGAGATTTACTATAAGAATTCCTAACAGAACATACTGGAGGAACCGAAGAACCATGAAGAAAAAGGACCTTGCGTTCTATACCGACGGTTCTAAGATGGACGTTGGCACGGGAGCCGGAGTTTATTGTGAGGCCCTGGGAATAAACAACTCCTTTAGAATCAGCTACGACTGCAGCCTCTTTCAGGCCAAAATCACAGCCATTATACAATAATATCGTTGATAAAACGACAGCCAAGCAGCCGTTAAGGCTCTGGACTCTGCTGTAATTAGATCAAGGCTTGTGGGGACCTGCAAATTACCAATGCGGTGACCCTCTGCTGGGTACCAGTGCATAAGGATATCGAAGGGAACGAAAGGAAACATGCGCAACGGTCAGGTCGCTATGGCCGGCCTTCAGCAAGAAGACATCAACTTCTCTGGTGGAACTTAGTCGTTATAACGCACGGGTCGTTTCTGGAATAATTACTGGTCATTGTGCCATTGGCGTGGAGCGACTCGGTGTGCTACATAACGACTATTGTAGAAGTTGCAGGGACGAAAAAGAAATTGAATCAGTTCGTCACCTGCTGTGTGATTGCCCTGCCCTATCCGTTACAAGAATAAGGACTCTCGGAAGTTACTTTTTCTCGGAATTGGAGGGCTTAGGTAATATAAAGCTCACTGAGATTTATATCACTATTTGGGTAGTTTTATCAGCGGACTTTTACAGCGTTTCCAGGGTTAAATGATTGGGCAAAATGGACCCCAACTGTTGGTCTAAGTGAGCAGTGACTCTATTTGTTACAAGGCACCCATCTACCTAACCTAACCTACCCTAATGACATATGTGTCAATCTTTAAGAAACTCGAATCAGATGACTGAAAGCGCCACACGATAGTCATTCCTGAAACTTTTTGATCAAGGTACTTAGTATAAAGGGTGTTGCCAGATTTGGCAGATGTATAATATATGACATTTTTGTTCAGCATACCTTGTCATTGTGGAAAAACTCAAGACTCAACAACGCTTAGGTGTCGTGGAATTTTATTTACAAAATCCGTGTTCTATTAGAGTGCTTCGCACATTTTTTGGTGCGCATAACCGTCCATCTGAGGAAGCTATTCGTCAGACCTTAATCTGGCTTAATGGGTATGTTAACAAACAGAATTGCCGCATTTAGAGTGGGCAGAATTATGCATTGTATAGCGGCATTGAAAGGTTTACAATTTTAAGACTTAACTCGTGTCTTATTATAATTAAAAACCAAATAATTAAAAAGCTAATCACAATACCTGTAAGGACTACGGACCGATCACTATACTATCATTTCTGTTGAAAGCTGTGGAACTTTTGACATAGTAAGTGCGTATTTTTATGGCTCCTTAGGCTTGATGAGATTTTAATCAAACTGATCGCAGATAGTTTCAATGTAGCGGCTTATGCTATAAATGTTGGCATCCTTGTAGACTGGGCTGTATACGAGTTAGCAAATAAATTTTATTAGTTCCCGAGGTCTGGGACTCATCCCATCAAACACAAGATACCTGAGCACAATTTTTCGTAGTTTTTGTAATAAGGCGTTTGGCAACATCTGGGATATTCAAATGGAGGGTTGTACGAGTACATAAGGGTGGGTCAATAAGTCCCTGAAAAATGAAATAAGGAACACTCTTTTCGGTATAAAAACATTTTATTTTTCAACACAGTCTCCTTTTAGCTCTATACACTTCATCCAACGTTTCTCCAATTTGTTGATGCCCTCCAAATAATACGATTTCTCGAGCCCCTCAAAATAAGCGTTTGCTTCAGCGATGACCTCTTCATTCGACCCAAATCCCTTACCTCCGAGCCATTTCTTCATGTTTGGAAACAAGAAATAGTCGCAGGGGACTAAATCTGGGGAATATGCTGGATGAGAGAGGAGTTCGTAGCCTAACTCATACAATTTTGCCATTGCGACCGCGGACTTGTGCGCCGGTGCGTTGTCCTGGTGAAAAAGAACTTTTTTCTTCGCCAAATGCGGCCGCTTTTGCTTCAAATCGGCTTGGAATCGATCCAGCAGCTCTGTGTAATATACGCCAGTGATTGTTTTACCCTTTTCAAGGCGCATCCCAAAAAACTGTCACCATGACCTTGTTTACTGACAAACCCACCTTGGCCTTCTTCGGCTTCGATTCACCAGGAGAAGTCCATTGTTTTGACTGTTCCTTGGTTTCTGGTGTGTTGTGGTAAATCTAGGTTTCATCCACGGTTACGAAACGGGGCAAAAACTCAGCCGAATTTTTCTGGAACATCGCCAAACACACCTTTGAAGTTGTCAAACGATTAGGTTTGTTGTCGATTGTGAGCAAACGCGGCACCCATCTTGCGGAAAGCTTTTTTATGTCCAAATATTTATGTAAAATCGAAATCACTGAGCCATGTGATAAGCCTGTGGCCTCTTCAAGCTCGCGCACTTTCACTCGCCGATCGTCCTTTATCAAACCATTAATTTTGTCGACCATTTCTGGTGTGGTGACCTCAATTGGGCGACCAGAACGTTCGGCGTCACTTGTGCTTGAACGACCGCACCGAAATTGAGTAAACCAGTGGTGAATGGTTCCAATCGTTGGTGAAGAGTCCCTATAATATTTGTCAAGCTTTTGTTTGGTTTACGTGATAGTTTTTTCTCGCAAAAAATAGTGTTTAATGAGCACTCGAAATTCACTTTTTTCCATTTTAACGAAAATGCTAGTAGGCGTCTATATAAAATGGCTGCCACAACAAAACTATTTGACAGATCTGTCTGAAAATGTGGGTGCGTTCTTTTGAAAGATGATTCTTGACAAAAAAAATTAAACTTAAGGTGACGACACAAAATGTGTTCATTTTCTGGGACTTATTGACCCACCCTCGTACATTAGATGTATACGGCTGGTCATCGAGAGACCCATTTTTACATATGGCACCATGATAGTTTACCAGAAAAGCTTTTGAAAAGAATTGCTATCTTTCAAGCTTGGCACACATCGCAAAGGCAGCTTTAACAGGAAACGAAAAAATTCATCATTTTCTTTCGACTGAAATCAGTTTTGGCATTTCTCATATAGATTCGTGTTCATAGGTTCTTCGAGCTTCAGGTAAAATTTTGCAATGCAATCGCCTGCGTAAACTCTTCGTCTAACCATCAGCTTTGAGTTGGAAGACTCCTGTGGGTGCGATTTGAAGTAATTGGGTTCAGCAGTGCCACTATTCCTCTTTATTTGTGTGGGTTACAGGAAGTTGGGAATCTTCAAAGATACTCAGGAACTTCCATGGTCCCTGCTTATTCGTCTTATACCCCTCACCTCACGAGACCGTCAGGCATTACTGTCAATATTAATTGTCATTCTTCTAGTAGGTGACTGCCTAAGCTTTTGGTTAACGTCCGCTTTCTTTCTCTTTCCTGATGGCGAAGCTCACAAGTAATGCGTTTTCTTATGTCGATTATTGTGTTCCATTTTCTTTTGGATGTCAGCATGATTTTAGCTCTCTCGAAGTATTTCTCTTTCATCTGTGAAACGGGGACAATGGAAGAAGAAGTTCTGCTTTTCTGACACCTCTATGCATATTGGATAGCAGACATCCTCGTGTTTAAATCGATGTAAATAGTCCCGAAAACAATCATGACCAGTCAGGAACTGAGTCAGGTAGAAGTTTAATTCTCCGTGTTTGCGGTTTATCCAACGTATGAGACAATACGTCCAATGTCCCCTTTCTGAGGTATACCAACACTGTTGCTACAACATCAGGCTTACAGCTTTTGCTAGTCTTTTCGTTTTTGCTGTGTTTGTTGAAGCATCTTGCCTTTTTCTGCCATGAATGCGTTTCATTTCGTATGCCAATGGGCAGTATCCCGGTTGTTGCACAGATCGCGTCATATGACACGAGAAGCACTACACAACGTTAATGTACTTCGTTGATAAATGTAGATCGTCGGTTGCGCATAAGTTTTTACTGTCAGGACATGGACCCAAAATTGGTATTTCGTAAGGGATTACCGAACTTATCTATGTCTCTGCACTGTTGTCAATGTTGGATATCTTAGGAGCTCGAAGGAAAAACTAACAGTTTGACAGTGTCCTGCGATTATTTCGACGTTGATCAGCAGCCAGTTATCTGATCTTTTACCTTTGGATGACTGAAAGCAGGTAATAGCACATCAGTTAGGACTTTTGGGTGACGTTGGAGTAGCAGAAGAGAATTTCATTGCAGTATAGGTTTTCACCTGGTGAGTGATATTTTATGAAACGAAGTACAAAATGCTTCTGGCACCAAAATGTCTCTTATATTACTCTTTTAAAACCATTAGAACTAAAACGATAGCCTTACATGTAGCACTCTGTATGCAGCTGTGTGAAACCTCTAGACTTTTCACGAATATGACTCCGAAATGCTTTATAGGTATTAAGTTCAAGATATTTGAACGAACCCCTCTATACAGAAACATCACGTAAATGCCGACTATTTCCCTAAAATGATGCCACAGGCATACCCTACATGTCGAAATATTCCTCGCAGATTTATAATAAAGCGGATGGTTCTGAAAATGATTTCCGAATTCGAAATCAAGACTCCTATCGTACATCTCTACTTCAGAAATTTACCCAGACCTGACCTGTACTATCACAATGATTAATCGAACGGACTCCCTCCTCACAGCATTATCCTCTACAAATTCAAGCTAATTGTATACCTTATCACCATCGAGCTTGTTGTTTCCATGAACCATAACTTACACTGTTCACTGTTTTGACGACATAATGCCACAACGTCGCAGTCGTTCCTATTTCCGGCGCTTTTCACGTACTGTCAAACGGGCGACAACCAAAAGAGACACGCCACAGCAAACAACCTCTCAGACGGTAATAAATCATCAGCAATCAGTCCAACCACCAACTGTCGCACAATCTCTTATCTCGGCCAGAAATCTTAAACCTTTTTGCATTCGAGTTGCCACCTTATCGCCTTTAACACGCACCCGCCATTGCATCACCCCACCAATGCAAACTGACACCGAAAAAAGCTGCCGCCGCCGGCTGACATCGGGAGTCGTGCCCAGCGCGATTTAAATGGGTTCGCGGGGGCGGCACTGCCATAACACCTATCCACCAGCACTGCCAGCCACCGCCGCCGCCGCCGCCACCACCACCCTTGGAAGTATGCAAATTCAATTAAGACTTGCATGTCTCTCTGACTCCCTGCATTTGACAGGATAATTTTCTCCGCCAAAGGACAGTAGAACTTCATTCCATTAACGCCGAGCGCTGCACCACCGAAACGGGCCCGGGGTGAGGCTGCCGAAAGGCGAAAATGTTTTATTCATGCAATCTTTTGAAGCTGTAGTCGCGGAATCGAAAACGAAAGCAATCGTGGCTGTTGTGTTCCGGTGGAGGATGCCGACGACGATGACGTCTCTGGATGCCACTTCGAATGCGAATCTGCACGCATTTGACTAAGTGCTCAGTGTTTAATCAACATCCTTGTCGCACGCAACTAAATAATTAAGTTATCCGTGCTGGTTGGTAAGGCTTTATCCATCCGGTTTCTGGTGAGTCTCGCATGGTCACCAAAAAGAAAATAGAAAAGACAAGTCGGAGTGTTTACATAGCGTTGAGCTCCAATTAAGTCGCAGGCAAACAAACACTGCTTTCCCAGACTCAGGTCAGGTGGTTTTGTTTTTTTTAGCCGCATTACCATCCGGAACACACGGAGAGAGAAAGAGAGTAAGTGTGTGAGAAAGGGTTCCGAATCCGAAGCACTTACTGCTACACATCCGCTGTCCACCACTGTGTTTCCATTACATGACGAGAAGAAGAAAAAAAAACTGTCCAGTCATTGTTTTCATTTCGATTTCCATTCCCAGCTTTGTCAAAGGGTTGTCTGGACGCAATTAGTCACCATTATCCGCCGTCACACAGAGAAATGTCTCTCCCTCCGCTCCTGGTGTAAGCCACCTCCTGACCTTATTAGAGCGATGACTTGCACAATCGTAAGCGGACCGAATTCAGTTTCTTTGTTTGTCGAAGCCGTGAAAATTTGGACACGCCAGCCGATCGGATGGTGTAGCAGCTCAGAATTGACACTTTTACAAGCCCATCAAGTGGGATTAGAATGGAAGAAGTGGAATAGGTTCTTTGAGTGCGCGCACGATAATGATCGATTTGGAACGCGCGACCGGTGGCTCTGTAATGGTCATGTTGTCCATTATATTTCGTGTGTAGCTTTTCTACTGTGGCTGACCAATTTGTTCCATTAACTGCGGTCTAGCGGTCTACGCGAAGATGATGGCGATGCGGCATAGATAAGCCAAGCGAATTGGGCCGTAAAGTGGGTACATAGCACTTAAGTGCTCTAAATCATATACAGCTGTGAGCAAAAAACCGAACAAGATGAAGAAGAGGAAGATGAGATCAAATGAGATGAGATGAGAATCCGATAGTACAATGTAAACGTCTAATGTAGCTGTCAAAATGTTATGCTGTACGTTTGTCGTAATAGAAAGTTACACGAGCAGCGTGCGGTGCTTGTTCTTTGGTTTCGGATGGAGCACGCCGCAATTGCTTGACCGCAAGAGGTAGATATATTGTTCTGAGAGTGGTCCGATTGGAGCGGTTTTCTTGCTTCGTATTGGGTTACAAATTTCACTTGCTGGCGGAAGAATGCCTCAGAGGAATGTCAGGTCATCTAGAAGAACAGAATTTATTTAAAATAAAACAAAAATTTTGTTGGTAACACCGAAGATAATATTTTTACATAACACAGCTAGTAACCCTACCCAAGAAGCACTCTATTTTAGAAATTTATAGATCACAATAATGTTCCAAAAAAAAACGTTTCTGTTAAAATTAGATGAACATAAACATGCACACACTCATCCACTGGTGCGCTACTGATTGCAACGACACGTAATCGATTTTTTTTTTTTTACAAAAACTTACTTTTTGTGCTTACTACTCCGGCAAGTACCAGTGTGACATCCCGCCCGGCAGATCGACTGTAGCCCAAATTTTCACACTAAGGCGAGACTCAACACATTTCTATCGAGGTCAAAGCCGCATATCGAGTTCGGGATTTTGACTAAACTAATCCAGCTTTGTCACAACACGCGATGCAGTATGTACCTATAGTTTGGAAGCAACTCATCTGCACTTTTCCAAATATATACCGGATAAGGAGATGCACTATCATGTGACTTCTTCAATCTTGCGCTAAAGCATATACTGCGTAGAACAGGTGTTAACACGGAAGGCACTATCTTCAACAAATCCCTCCAACTGGGGTTGCAGGCAATAACGATATCATTAGCACGCTGTAAGAGGCTTTCGCGGCAATTGAAAACAGGTTAAATGATTTGGTCTTGAAGTGAACTAGGGCAAGACGAAATACACGCAATCAGCAAACAAAGTACTGTCGGTCCACCGTCTTGGACAAGATCTCACTGTTGATAGCTGCAACTTCGAGATAGTTAAGGAGTTCATCTATCTCGGAGTCAACATCAACTCCACGAATGACACTTTATTGGACATTCGACGAAGTGTCACCCTTGGAAACCATTGCTACTTCTGTTTGGCGAAACAAATGGGACATTTAGACAAAATGCATGCTTTACAGGACTCTAATTCTGCCAGTTCTGCTATATGGAGTCGAATGCTGAACAGATTTGGGGACTTTCGAGTGAAAAATTCTTCTTAGAAAATGGCCCTGTACTCGTATATTGGACGAATGGAGGATAAGATACAACACTTAGTCTTCAAAGTTGAAAACAGCATGCCCGAGACCGAAGAAAGCTATCCTATCTCAACCGGAGACTCTTCATGAGTAGGGAGCCCTCAATAAGTAAGTAAGTTACTATAACTACTCCGTTTGTACACAGGAACCACAGATTAATGATTAGTATCTCAAATTCATCTACTACCTACTTAGTATCTATAGCGGACAACCGTAAAATATGTGTTAGTTAAATAGTCGAACAGTTCATACCGATACGGAGCTCAGATATAATGGGTTGCTCTCTGTGTTGGACAGATCATGGGGAGTTTTCGTGGCAAAAGTGTGCAGCTAACCATTCAAAACCGCTATAAGGAGGATAAAACTATTTCGATGAAAGGTCTACTGTCAGAGACAAGCTTCAAGGTGAACAAGGGTTTGACTGATCGTACATGACGAATCTATAAACAATTTTTTTTCTACAGAAGCCTTAAGAGAAGAATTTTAATACGTTTTTCATTGTAATTGCGAGAACTAACCTTTTCACTTAAGATGCTGGGTAATCCTCTTGTTTGCGTACGAGTACACTTTAAGGCTATGAGGTTTGGTATCAGAAGTGATGCATAGTTATTAGAGGGATGGTGGCAGACTATCGTAGAGGCAGACATTTAGAAGTATCTTCTTTGTCTTCAGTCCATTGTACTTCGATCAAGCTCAAACACAGCTCAGCATTTGTTAATATCCTAATTGATGTCAAAATTTCGCAGTAGCTACTCTTCTCTATTTCAGGTCATTTAGAAAAGACTTTGTTGGTACTACAGGGTCTTCCAATAGGGACTTCCGAACTTTGACAGTTGATAGCGGCCATATTGTTGAAGCTATATCTGTCAAATTGGCTGTGGTTTATGCAGTCTATTTTGCCAAATCGCCATGGACGGATATAGCATTCAACAACACGCGCAAATAATAAAATCGTTTTATCAAAATGGGTGTTCTGTTTGGGCAACGTTCCGCGCGTTTCGCCTATCTTATGGCCATAATCGTCCTTCCGGGAGGACTATTCGCAGTGTGGTGGATAAATTTGAGTCCACTGGTTCAGTAAACTATCAACCAACATCCGTACATTGACGAAACGCAAGATCTACCGAAAACATCGCCGCTGTCCGTGAGAGTGTGCAGGTGAATCCGAACTCGGCCTTTCGCAGACCACAACTTGGCGAATTTTGCGTCGTGACTTGGGCCTGCACCCGTATAAAATTCAACTGACCCAGGAGCTGAAGGTAAACGACCATAGACAACGACGTGTGTTCGCTGAATGGGCTCTGGAGCATTTGGAAACTGACCCTAATTTTCATCGAAAAATCATCTTCAGCGATGAGGCCCATTTCTGGATGAATGGGTACGTCAACAAAAAAAATTGTCGAATTTAGGACGATACCAATCCACATGAGATCCAAGAGCGTCCAATGCATTCCGAAAAAGTCACTGTTTGGTGTGGATTTTGGGCTGACGGCGTCTTCGGTCCATATTTCTTTAAGAACGACGTTGGCCAGGCCATCGCCGTCAACGGCGAGCGCTATAGGTCGATGATTACCAACTTCTTTTGGCCTGAATTGAATCATATGGACACCAACGAGATGTGGTTTCAACAGGACGGCGCTACGTGCTCACGCCACATTAGAAATTCTGCACGAGCGATTCGAGGGCATGGTCATCTCACATGGAGGTGATGTGAACTAGCCACCGAGATCGTGCGATTTGACCCCATTAGACTTTTTCTTGTGGGGTTTTCTGAAGTCGCAGGTCTATGCGAATAAGCCACAAACCACAGCGGCCCTCAAAGCCAACATAACCCATGCCATCGGTCAAATTCAGCCTGATTTATACGACAGAGCCATGGAAAATTTGACATTTCGGATGCGCGCCACCCAGGGAAGCCGCGGTGGACATTTGAACGACGTTATATTCCATACATAATGGCATCGATAAGCCTTTCAAACGAATAAAAATTGTCGATACTACTCGCACATACTTTGTTTTATTTAAATTTTAAGATAGGAAGCGCTTAATTAAAGACAATTTACAAGAACTATTCATAGAGCAGATCTCTGAAATCAACTCGTGAGGATAAAAACTGCCTTTTTTGCCGGTGGCGTTAGAAAAATCATGCAGACAAGTGTACCTTGTGTGGAGCTTTTCACAGGGGAAGAACGATACTGAATCGTTGATGGCAGCAAGCATAGAGTGACCAGATAGAACGATAGGGAAAGAAATTTAAATAAATCAACAACAGTGAGATATCAAATTGATTCTGGCTTTATTTTGAAGTTACATTCATGCTATTATGTATGGAATAGGACATCATTTAAATGGCTGCCTCGACTTCGCTGGCAGTGCTTTAAGCGGTCGGTCCAATTTTTGATGACTCGGTCCAATATGTGCAGCGTTATTCCGGCTATAGCGTCTCGAATTATTGGCCTCGAGCTCGTCCAAAGTGGTTGACTTGTTAGCGTAGACTAAGGACTTGACGTAGCCCCAGAGAAAATAATCAAGGGGTGTCAAGTCGCATGATCGCGGTGGGTAATTGATAAACGCTCGCCGTGAGATAAATTAAATTTCTCCTTCACCACTTCGAGCGTTGCGTCACTTGTATCGCATTTAGCGGCCACAGAAAGTCGGTTAACATCGGTCAATACCGAGGACCATTGACGGTAAGGGTGTCTAATTCTTCATTTCGAAAGAAATAAGGTCCGATGATGCCGCCGTGCCATAAACCGAACCAAACAGTCAATCTTTGTAGATGCATTGATGCTTGGTCGAACACTTATGGATTGTGGTCGCTCCAATAACGGCAATTTTGCTTGTTGGCATAGCCGCTGAGCAAAAAATGGGCCTCGTCCGAGAAGTTGATTTTTTGGCCAAAATCCGGATCTCCGGCCAACATTTTCAGCGCCCAATTAGCGAACTCACGGCGTTGTCTATGGTCGTCCGTAGGATGTAGGCTCAAATTCAAATGCAGAATAAGCCTGGTTGACACTTTAGCGATGCCCAATTCAGCTGATCGGCGCCGAATCGACCGGAACTTCGATAATATTTTTTAATAATTTCCACACGTTCGGGAAGCGTCATACGATGCATGATGAAATCGCAAACCTTACTGAATATTTTGACAGCTGGATATCATTGGTAACTTTGACAGCTGCTAAAACATAACAATTGGAAAAACTATCATTTCTATCTGGTTACCCTTTAGTTTGTTGAATTTTTATGACGAGCAGTCGTGCTACGAAAGAATGAAAGACTATGACCACCATCGTCTACATTCCCTTTCACATAGTTTTGCTTGATTCGGTAATCTTGCTTAAAATTAAAATAGAAATGAATATGCTTATATAACTCAGATTCGGATACTTCTCTCAGAGTGTCTTCTTTGATGCGAAATGGCCTGTAAAACTAGGAAACATTAGCGAAACAATTCGTGTAGTATCGTAATCAACAAATCAGTGGTACAGCAGAGGTATCCTAGGAAAGTCACTTCGATTTGGTCAACTTGAGGTTTCTGTTGAATTGTTATATCATACCGGAAGTATGTACTTCAACGTACCGTCACTTAAAGGTCTCTCGAACTGCGGTGCAAGAAAGAATTGTGGAGAGATCTTCAGTAGAATGCACATCCACTGATTTAGTATATAAGAGGGAGTTACCACTTGGAAGTCTGTTGGCCACCAGTTGTAAGAACACAAGCCAAAACAGGACTCTCTCTTGAGTAACAAACCAAAAAAAAGTGAGTTATATGCTAGTATAGCGTCCCCCGTGAATGACGAACCGAACAAAAAGTTACGAGTATATGAAACGGACTAAAGCCAAGTTATGGGGCGGGATTGAATTAATCAAACTAACGTCTAGTGCAAGAAAGCTAAGTATGAACGGATGTCTCGAAGACAGCTGAGGAGACTGGGCAGGAATATTTGAACGAAGAAGAAATCACTTGAAACTGTTAAATGATTTCTCTAGCATCTATCTGGCGAAAATCTACTCGATCGAAAGATGTGCTCACCTTAACCTCGACAGGAACATTGCGATTATTTCAAATTGTTATCAAAACGTTGAGCTCATACAAAATCAATTCTGTGGAGGCATGTAGTCCCTACACAAACCCATCAATCAAAGCGAGACCAACAACCCTATTCTGGAAGTTTTGGTTTAAACTTGGAAGAATTAAAAAAAGGGCTCATAGCTTTGAGTAGCTCGGGATAGAGGGCTAGAAATGAGATTATTCAATTTGTCCGTTCTAGATTTGACGATGGGCATTACAATCTTTTGAGAACAACTACTAAGAGAAGCGGAGTTCAAGGAATTCTGCAATGAAGCGAATGAAATTCAGTAGGATAGTGTAAGAAGCTATGTGCCACTGACCACAGAAGAACAACCTAGCAAATATGGTCGATGAGAGAGACCTTCCATCATCAATCCCGATCTAAGGAAAACTAAGCTGGACGAGATTAATACCACGAGATGGTACTTCTTCTTCTTCTTACGGCGGAGTTATGATCCGGAGTAGAAGGATCACAACCCTCCCACTTTACCGCCTGTGGGATTTGCCGGTTTGACCTCAGGAAGTGCCGGCAGACTTTCCGGTTTCGGATCACTTCATCACAGAGACTGGTGTTTTTGCATTTGTGTGATCCAGTTGTTTTTTGGTCTGCCTTTTTGAGCGATTGTGTAGGAACGTTGATTGATATTGCCTTTTTGACGGGGTTCGAAGGATCTCTCCTTTGAACATGACAATACCAACTGATGGGTTCTTTTACATGAAGGCTTCCTCGAATCTTTGAACTTCTTATTCTATCAATCTTCGTTACTCCTGCTGTCATGCGAAGCATCTTCATCTCAGCTGCCGTTAATTTGCTCTCATACTTTTTGTACATTGTCCAGCATTGTGAACCGTATGTGAGCGCCGGACGTACAACTGCGGTGTATAGCCTTCCTTTAAGCTTAGGGGGCATTTTTCGATCATAGAAGATTACGGAGTTTTCCCACCACTTCATCCACCCTACGCTTACGCGATGATTGATGTCATCATCACAAGTTGCTTCGCTATTGATCATAGATCCCAGATATTTGAACTTTTCGCACTTGGGAAGCACTTTTCCATTCAAGTAAATGTCTGGAATAGGCCGGTGTGGATCAGAGAACGGGCAGCACAAATACTCTGTCTTTTTGAACTAATACGGTACCCATTTCCCTCCAAAACATCCACCCGTACATCAAGTGCTCGTTGCAGGGCCATTTGATCTTCGATTATGATAGCTCCATCGTCAGAACTTTGGGGTCCGTCACTTTTGCTTCAAGCAGATAATCAATGACTGCAATAAATAGCAAAGGACTAAGAACGCTTCCCTGGTGTACACCGACTTTGATTGAGATCTCTTCGTTGACTTCTGCGCGACATATTACTCTCGTCCTTGCACCCTCATACGTGTCCATGATCATGCGCACGTAGGTTTCTGGAACTTATCGTTGTCTTAGCGCCACCCATAAGAGATCTCTCGGTTGTCTATCAAAGGTTTTTTCAAAATCAACCAACACCATATGCAAGTCCTTTAAGGAATCACGATGTTTTTCCATTATGATCCTTATACTTTGGATTGCATCTGTTGTTGATTTACCCGAGAAAAACCCGCACTGGTCGTCAGATAGTCGTATTATTTTCCGCAGTGAGCCATCTAATACCCGCTCAACGATCTTCATGGTGTTGACATCAGCTTGACAGAGCGGTAGTTATCGCAGTTTCACGTATCGCCCTTTGTGCAAACGAAGAAGACAACTTTCCCTCCACCGATTAGGCATTGGATCACCGCTCATAAGTTTGGAGATAAGAATCATGAGCCATCTGGACCCGATGTCTCCCATCTTTTTCCAGAATTTAGAGGGTATCTCGTCTGGCCCAACTGCTTTTCTTTTTTTTTTTTTGAGTATTTGACTTCAACTTCTTCGATTGTTATGTCGGATACTTTGTTATGGTTAGGAGCGGCTCTTGGAAAGTATACCCGGGGAAACTGTTCGTTCAGAAGTCTTTCACAATACCACGAGATGGTACACTATCGATTTTATTTCATAGGACGTCTTATGCTATTTGTCGGTAGTTCTGAAAAATCAATTTATTTCGGTTACTTACTCGTTTAACTTGAGAAACTCTCTTCAGACTTATTGCTTCAGATAAATCCGCCAAGAAAAAATCAATTCAACTCTCTAATCTCGACGGTTGCTACTTGTTTACACCCACTCCACAGAAAGCAAAACATAAACAAAAACTTGATACATAAAGCTTTTTGGGCCATTACTGACCTAAAAATACCTGTCTACGAGTACCTTAGCAAAATTGCTTCCAATTTTTACCTTTTTGTATTGGAAACACGCCTGCTATCAGCTCTCTGTCACATCAATTAAGGTGAACAAAAGACAAACACGGAAAATAATTGCGCAATGCTAATGAAAAGACCGGAATCCGCCACCCGCAACCACATCGGGTTATCCACTCCAAAAGTCGCTCGAGTTATGATTATGTATTTCAAGATGAGATACGAGTATGGGGGGAGACCATCAGGAAAAGCAATCTCTGCAGAAAACTTACGATACGCCAGAGAAATAATATTATTTTGCTGATTATTTTTTTGCGGTTCAAGGATTACAAGGACCCTACGCGAGCAATATGTGTGTTTATCTGTCTGTGTGCAAAGAAAATAGCAAAATTTCTCGAGATGTATTCTATAAAGACGACGAGATTTCATCAGAGGAGATTCGCCTGTGTTGTGTTCATAAGTGATTCCGAGTGAGAGAGTTTGAATGACACAAGTCGGATTTTTGGGGTTCTGCATGTATGCTCCTCTCGTATGAGATATCCTTTTCGGGTCTGGATATGGAATGCTATGTGTACTTTTCTCTCGCCAAGCAAATTGCTTTCGTAGGATAATTTATTCAAAAGTTGGCATTGGACTGACTCCACGAGACGAGAGATGAATGAAAGGATGTTTTCCTTCATTTGTTGTTTTCTTTTTATTTGTTAAGAAAATTTTCAACTTGATCCTTAAAATGTTGCAAGCAGAGCCGGAACTCACTTCTCAGCTGTGCTGGAAATGTGACATGTAATGTGAGACAAGGCCGCTTAATAATTTAAAAGGAACTCACAGCAGGATGTTTAAAAGGGAAGTGATACTCGTACGATTTGCTTTGACTGACGTTATCTGCAAGTGGTTTGCTTGAAAAGTGTTTTTGAATGAGCGGCTCTTTTTAAGATGAATTGTAATAAGATTGGTTTGGTGTGCATTGTAAAGCATTCTGTCATATATTCTTTGGTCAGATTACGTCAGACTATGACAATGTAGTTTTTAGTTTTACGTTTCCAACATTTAAAACAAAATGTCCGCTGTTTTCGAGTCGTGTGTAGTCCAGATCCTTGTCTGACCCTAGTCCTCATTATTATTATTTGAAAGAAGGGTATCTTGCTCTGCGACTGATTCCTCGCCAAAACCGCATCATCCAACTGTTCGGTACGATTGTGACATTCTGGTTCACACAATACGAGTAGAAACTGAAGCTTTTGTGTGATGAGTCAATAGCCACCGACAGTTGTCCGTTCCAGAGCAATCTTGAAGGCGTTCGCATCGTTCGAGGTTACGTTCACGAAACCAGACATCTTGGAGACCAGAGAAACGTTGTCAATGTGGCACAAACCATCCTGACCCAAATTGGGATATCTCCGACCTTCATCATCCATTGGTAAGCGCAGAAATCTTCACCGCCATCACAGCCATTGTTGCCAAATTCCCAAGAGCAGTCTATGTGTGCCTGTTGGGACAAACGAACCAAATTGCCACCGTTGCTGTTGAAGTAGGCACCTTCCACAAACCGATTGATCTTTAACAAGGAGTAACAGCGCCAAATAGTCTCCAATCGAATTGTTCTGGAAGACTGTCCTTCAATTTCTGGGTATTGTAGGGGAATGGTTAGTTAGTATTATGCACTCCAGACGATTTGAATTCACGTCATGCCTTCAGTTCATTGTCGGTCTTATCAATTAAATGGTTGATTGCAAGTACGCACGGTTCTTTGAATGGATATAACGACAATTCTGACTGAAGATGTCTTTGCGGAACTCATGTTCGGTTTCCATGCTTTCCGTTGAATCTATCGAATACCATATTGACATGATGATTTGGATGGATGAATTCTTTCATTTGGTTAAAAGTGGCATAGTGACCCTCACCAAGACCAGGAAAACCAACGCAAACCATATCTGGATCAAGTTCAAAGACTTCATTTGGAACGTCGTCATGAGAGTAGTTGTCATAGTCCAGATAGTAATGATCATAATGGGAACCCAACAGAGCGTTGTATCCCCTCATCTCATTACGAAATGGTATTGACATGCGGGAAAATGGGTATTTTCGTGATTTCTTGTAGCATACCCACAGAGTGTAGACGTTCCTTTTAATGCCAATGACCTCTTCCAAACGGAACTTATCACAAACCATACCAAGAAGAGTTTCGGTTTTTTTTTTTTTTTTATAATCTGCGCCCGCCAAAGGGAGTATTAATACCCTTTAATTGTTTCAGGGCATGGGAGTCAGGGAAAAGGGGGAAGAGGAACAGAGTGAAGCTCTTCACCTCGGGTAAGATTGATTGGATCTCAACCTTGTTCTCCGAGGTGCCATTAACTTGTAGGTAAGTTTCCTTATTCAGTTCCTTTGATGTGGTAACTGGTGCTAGTTTCAACGATGTACATCTGCCTTGTGCCAGTTGATAGGTTTTCACCAGGTCACCATAATAATCGAACTGGGAACGACTGGTTCGCTTATCATACCAAGCACAGAAAGGTTCGGCAATTTCCGCATACGGAATGTTTAAGGTACCGCGAACCGAGTAGGTTGGATCCCATATCGGAGGTTGGGTGGCGACACATATCGCACATAGAGCAACCAAAGACAAGCAGAAAGACCTCATTGTGTGAGGAAGAGAACAAGTAAAACACAGACTCACAGAAAATTGTTTAATTAATATTCTATGTAAAATTTTTAAAGTACGAAAACAATCGATCGAGTGATCCAATTCAAACGAGAGCTCTAGTTCCTAGTCCTAGTTTTCCTTCTCGGTTCTCCTGAATTCTTCTTTTAGAGTGTGATCTCCTATTCTGCAGAATGGTTCCGGTAATATGAAGAGTTTTGCTGCTGCTGGTTAAAATTGATTTAAATGCTTTTATTTATGGCATATGTATTTCGGCCTGAAGCACTTGACCATGGAGTCAAAGTGCTTCGTTTTTGGCCCAAACATTCCTTTCTCAGTTCTAGACCCGTCTGTTGACTAGTCTGTAGACAATGGATTCATTGCTTCGTAAGGAAACTCTTGCCAAAGTTAAATTTCCTGATATTGTCATCCATAGGGATTGTCAGACGGGGGAGTCAAAAAAAATAAGTGCATCGAATTGTTTCGATCCAATGCACCTCTCTTTCCAATTCGTTCTTTTGTCATTCTTAGGATTGTTTTCCTTGTGAAATCCTCAACCACGAGGTGAAGAGGATTTAGTTCCAGTAGTACCTCCATGGCAGTGATTGGATATGATCTTATAGCCCCAGTGATGCAGTGGCATCCCAGTGTTTATGTTTCCTTGTCTTGTCTCTCTAGTTGTGATCAGACTGCCTCGTTTTGCACACGCTATTGCTCCATAATGTCAATATATGTGTACCTGCACCCATCTTAGTATGTTTGGGCTGGCGCCTGCATACGAGTATCATAAGAGCAAGGGTAGCATCTCCTATATGTTTTTTTCCAAATCAGTTTACTGTCTACATATGAGGTCCTCATGACTAATTCATTTTGACTTGATGCGGTTCTCGAACATTCGGATCTAGTTTTTATTTTCTCCTATAGGCACGAATTGGTTGAATGGATTTCAAAAGTATGTACTAGATATAGAGAAACTCGAAAAATTGTGTCTTTCTGTCTGCCAGTTCGTCTGTCTGTCGTATGTACGCACGACTGCAGCCAAATAGGCTGAACGGATTTACTTCACACTTCATATCTGGAGTCGCAGGATCACAATTCGACTACAAATTTGAGTTTTCTTTCAAGGATAAGAGTACCTTCCTACTTAAACAAAGACAACGTCAATGACATTTTCAAAATATTTTAGATATGACTGTAGTATGCACAAACAAAAGCCGATGATGTATTTTGTTTTCAATGTAAAACTTTAAATAGCTTTGCGCGCATAGTGGCTAAAGTCTACCGCTGCTTCAGGACTTTTTGAGAATATCTTCTACGCAACAACGCAAATTTCATTGAAATCGGTTGAAACAAACCCGTTTCCTTCATAACCCCATACATAGTGCAAACAACGGAACTCTCTGTGCAAACAGATTAGCGCTTAACTTATTTATTTGAGGCCCTGATTCTTGTTGCTGATAATTGTGGAACGAAGATAGCTTAGTACTGACTGCTTCTCAATAACAGCAGAATTTTAGGGCGACACATTCTGTGAATGCATCAGATGGTTCAGATAAAACTTTGACCGTATTAGTAAGCACAAAAGCTTTCCTTATATTTTTCTCCGGTTACACATTTATGTTATTGTATTCTCTGCAAGTAGATGTAAGACTAGAGGTGTTACCACAATGGATCCTGGGATTATCCAGTGCTAACCGTAGAAGCTTGCATCTCCTGCAAAAACATTTGAGAAGAGATCAAACATATTAACGTGGTTGTCAATAAAGGATTTCCCCTAAAAACACTTTCTATTGTGATGATGGAACTTTTTAGCGTAACCACAATGCATTCTGATCTATCTAAGACGAAATATGTCTTAGATAGATCATATAACGTGACACTTAGTGTCATCTACTAATCTGCGGTAGTTTTCATTGATTTCGCCCAGCTTGACATATGTAAATGGCAATATTTCCTTTCTCCGGTACAAACGGTAATATTGTGCCATGCATAACGAGCTAATCAGTTCCCAGCATAGAGGAATGTTCAATTGCTTCACCATCTCTCATAGCTGAAAAGCAATCTAGACCAATCTTTGATGTGAACAAGACCGACTGTCTAGCAGTGAAACCTTTTATCCTGGGTTGATATTACATTCCGCTTCAGCTAAGATGTAACCTACTTTATCACCATTATTCCTGCAAGGAGATGTTAATATTTAGCCTGCCATCCCGCCGCATAGTAGTTTAGCTATCATGGGCGCTGAAATAAGCCTATTTATAACTACTGAACCGATTTTAATGAAACATTTTTTTTTTAACATTTCCATGCAGCTTTGAGTATGGACGGACTCCAGATGCCTCTAATAATTTCAGATAGAGGCAGTTCATTAAAGGTGCTGCCTAGATTTCTGTTGAAAATCGTGTTTGTGAGCAGCAGAATGACCAATTCGCCAAGTCAGCTACCCACAACAAAGCTCGAGAGTGCATATGCAATCGCCCCCGGTTTATCGTTCTTCAAATATCTCCCAATTTTGGAGAAGGTTTACTGATAGTTTGCACTTTAATGATTTTTCAATTTTGGATATCAGGAATTGCACAATTGTTTGTCCTTACGCCTGTTGGGACGCAGACATTACATTCGGTTGGTGTATAGTAGCAAAGGTGGATGTCAGTAACTCTCCGGTTTTAAGAAGAAATATGATACTTTTAGCATGAAGACTATATTAAGCTACCTACTTTCAAATGGTGGAAATCTGAATGAACGCAGACAGACTATTAAGAAGGCGCCTGGCCAAGGTCTGCTGAATTTCGGCCTGCTGACTTAAATGGTTTAGGGCGCCTTTTATTCAGAGAAGTTTGGTCGAAGATGGTGTGATTATACACATTGGATGCGCTATATCACTGTATGCGATCTCGTCGAATAACTGAGGATTGTCAGTGAACGTTTTCCAAAGTTCAGATGCCACAAAATAGTCCCTAAGGTTTCTGTTGGGCTTTCTTTACATGAGTTTCAGTCTTTAGCAGGTGCTTGACTTTCCCCTAAGCTTCTCTACTTAACAAAATTCTTATTTCATTTTCCCAACTGAAAAAAGAGTCAGTGGAATGAGAAATTTCTGTCTCGATTTTCGCGTTGAATTCTTGGTCACAGTTTGTTTGTCTGTGTCGCATGCGTTGACATCTCTTGCCTCCAATACTTGCAAACTTATTCTTCTCATAGCATGCATCTCAAAAGTAAAGTTCCAACGTAAATGTTCTGTGTGTTACCACAGTCGCATACCATCAGTCCAATAACTTCAGTGTTCTGTATCTAAAAAAAGAAACAAAATTATTTCTTAACTCAGCCTTTTCACCCTCATCACTCCGTCACTCTTTCAAAAAAATCATGACGCAGAATGAAATAGAGACACGGAGATTCCATTTTAGTCTGAAATTGCGGAAACATACGAGTATTCCACTATCTTAGCGAATTGCAGTGAGATGAGAAAAATAATGAAACGAATCAAGATTAAGGTAAATCATGCAATTTTCCAGATGAAATTAAGACTCCACGTACGAGTACAGAAATTAATATCTTTTCGTGAATCATATTTTGTTGTGGCACAACAAGGACTACGAGTATTCAGATTTTTAGAAATAGTAATCCTGGCACGAATCGCGTAAGGAATCATATTAATGCATCATATCTCTGCCTGTTTGAAAAGACGACAACTTGCAGCAGAACCATGCATCCCCAGTCCACCCCCGCCCATACCCTTGAGGCGTGTCCTGAATTTGAAACGACTGTAATATGTTGTTTGAGTGAACCGAAGGAACAAAATTTGAATGCAAATGCCAAGTAAAAGGGCGATGGCATATAACGTAACGAGGTAAAACGATATATAGCATAATGTCATGTCCTTATGTGATTGGAACATCATCGTCAGAGAGGCATCTTTGTCATCATCCCCTGTACACACAAACGGGTCTACCCCTTTTGTAAACGTAATTATGCAACAGAAAGAACAAATGTCAGGACATTCAAAGTGCCATTAATTCCATTTGTCAATTCGATTGTAATTGACAATGTGTGGGCTCTTGAATTGCCCCAAGGATTAAGCGTGTGTGTCGGGGAGAGGATAGAAACTTTTCTTCAAGTTGCATATCCCCGAGGGAGCGGTAATTGTCCTTAAATTCAACTAAACAATGTGATCAAGTCGCAAAGAAATGAGAAAAGACAATTCATTATGAGTGGGAGTTTTAAACGCATATTGTGCGTGACGGGGCGTTGGCTTTGTTTCAAACTAAGTGGTGGATAAAGGACGAAGCCATAATGAATAATAAAATGATGCTGGGTATTCGGTATGGGTATGGCACGTTCGGGTTTGTTTGCGAAAAACTTTTCTGATACGAAATGAGCTGGTTATTTACTAAGGTTCTGTCATTACTCGTGGAATATAGCGCGTCAACTTCGTCTACGGCCTATAGTGTGGTTGTAGTTCTATGACGTCTCATGCCGGCAACTGATAGATAGCGTTGATGAGCATTTCAGTTCACAATAATGTTGCAACGTCGCAGATTTTAGCAACGAACAGTAATAACTATGTACAGTAGGCGGGCAGCAAAGTATCATAATCATTGAAAGCTGAACCGATTTGGGTGATGTAACTTTATGATGCTAGTCTGGGTTCCTTTAAGCCCAAAATCTCCACTCTAACCAGGGCAAGATCAAAGACCTTATTTCTAAGTCCTTAGCGACCCATAGGCTGCAAATTTTAAACTTTGGGACCTAACGTGGAACCCAGGAGACTTAGCAGAGTCAAAGCTTGGAGTCTGATTTACCATAGGCGGTGTTAGCGATAGCTTACTAATAAGAGTTCCTGATCATATAGAGACTACATTCCTCCCAATATGGTGAATTAAATTTTTTAGGAAGCCATGTATATATTTTTGCGCTAATAACCCATACAGGGCCTGGCCTGGTTGGGACCTACATACAGTTTTATGTTGTTTCCGAACGGCAATTTTTTTCCATTGAGAGAAGTTTCTCATGGTAATTTTACTCTCGGATATTCGCGAGATGTGGGACTTTAAAACTCCCGCTCAGTGACCGCGTACCTAACCACTGAGACACGGCGCCCACGAAAGCAATATTCCTAGAAAAAATCGGAGATTTAAGAGAAGCTACTGCTACTTGAGGTGGATTGTTGGAAAGGTAATCTCAAAACTCAAAAATATCACAAACAAGGACTGAATTCAAGGATGTTGCAAGGCACATCTGCAATGACACTCGTAAGAGCAGTAGAGAAGGAAGAGGCACATACCTGCCCTAGTCACAGTTAAGAAGGCTACCATGGGTTAATATCATTTCAATAATCTCAACGATCCTAGTAGCATCTGTAAAGCTAAAAGCAAATGTTAAGTACGGTGAAGTATTTGCATGGAAGGATCGTACCGATGAAACGCGCCAAAATCAGTGAGTACTGCTCATAGAGGCAATGAGCAGTACTTATCATCGATCTACGTCCCTTTCGTGTGGTCGCTGCTTGCTTAAGGAAATGAATAACTATTCGAAGGCGTATAAGGAAAATACGAGTAATGGTGGAGTGATCCCCAGCCTGGATCGATAAGCCAAGAATTCTTTGTTGTGTGAACTCTCTAGACCTCGTTTGAGGTAGATTTTGGAAACTACATTTCCAACAGTTTGGATGCCCAATCTCAAGGTGACGTGCGTTCACCACTGTTATGGTGCATGGTGGTCGACTCTCTGCTAAACACTCGCAACAGCTCTAACGTCTACACTGAGGCTTAGGCGGATGATGTTGCCATATTTTCTGTCACATCATGCCTGAAGACTGTCCGCAGCAAGGTGCAAATGGTCCTAGACGTGATTGGAATGGTCTTTCAGTTAATCCTGTCAAAACTGAGGTTGTTCTCTCTGGTCTGACTCAGTCAAATGAAGCTAAGTATTTAGGAGTAATCCTGGATAGTAAACTTCTTTGGTCAAAACATGTTGAGTCCCAGGTGCTCTCAGTTGTCTAGCAGTATAAGGGTGCTTTCAGCAAGTCATGGGGAAAAAAAGGTTCTACAAGGCCTTCCTTAGCATATTCATATGCGTTCGTTCTAGATGCATTGTTGAACTATTGATATTTATATCATGATCAGCACAATAAAAGCTTTATTCTGCCTTAGAAGAGGTGGTTTTTGGTATAACTCGCACTGGAGCTTCGATGATCTTGCGTGACCCTTATCTTTCTACACTTGTCTTATCGATATGGTGTCTAATGCAATGACACCAGAATTCCAACTGCTTTGTAAGTTTAAAGTCGACTTTCCTCAGGCTCAGGGCTGCATTTTTTCAGAATTTGAGCCAGGGAGGAATTGTAGTCAAATTTTCACGGATTTTTTCAATACCAATCAAGGATCTGGTGCTAGAATCTTCGTGGAGGATGACGACATTAGGCTTCACTTCTCTTTATTTAATCATGCGTCTATCTCTCAAGCGGAGTCTTATGCAATCCTAATGCCTATGAACTATATTTCAAAGAATAGGTGGAGAGAACGTAGTACCTGCGTCTGTAGTGACAACCAGGCTGCGCTTTGTTCAAGAATGCAAGAGCCCTATGAATTCACTGAACTCACTGAGTCTTGTTTGGGTCCCAGGTCACCATGGGATTACTGGAAATGAGATCCTCAACTTGCTCGACGAGGTTCCAAGTAGAGCTTCTTAGGACTTGAACCTGTGATGAGTCTTAATGCGTCCTCGGTCAGGGTTTCCATTGACGGTTGGGTTTCCTACAAACATGTAGATAGACTAAACGACCGAACGTCTGTACGAAATTCTTGGCATTTTCGCTGTCCTTCAATAGAAAAGACTGCAGACAACTTACTGGCGTTCCTACAGGCCATTTCACTTTGCCAAGCATGCCAGTGTGCAAGGCTTAAAAGACACCACCATCTGAGGGCAGCGATACTGTGAAACACTTCCTCTGCGATTGCCTGCCTTTGCTCGTGTCAGATGGCAGATATTTGCAGCCGATGTGGTTAGTGCTGATGTCATAACCTCCTTACATTGAAGCTCTTACTCTTTCCTTTTTAAGAAAGATGAAGAAATTTCATTATCAGTAGATTGCTTCCTGGTAGCACAATGGACCAGTATTGAGTCAGAGTGCTCAAATTTCGTTCATAGAACTATAGTTGCGGGTACTTAACGAACATAATAAAGGACATCTTCTTGGGTAGTACTACCGTAGGCAAGGGGGATAGCACTTCAACTAAGTCGATTAGTTTTTTGGAACAAATTGCTTGCAGCATTTATGTGACACAATTGGCTCAGTTCTGTATGAAGCCCGAACTAAGTCACTGGCACTATAGAGCACTGGGCGAGCATATCGATCATTAGGTATGAAGATACGAGTATCTATCGTCTTTAAAAATTAAACTAAGTGTGAAGATCTGATCTCGTGCCGATCTGCTCAAACTCAAATCACTCTTGTGCACAGCGATTCTGAAACCCTAAAGATCATCGTCGAACCATTTAATGGGGATAAGCTTGTTCTCACAGAGCACATGCTCGTTAATAAGGTTAGTAAGTTGCTGCAGTTTGCTTTAACGCTGCAGGTTTCTCTAACAAAAGGCTATTGCTTTAAATGTGAGGAAAATGTGTATCCAGAGATACTTTAGGCAACAATTATCTTGGTGTGCGGTAACAGATACTGCCCGGTACTTTCCCCTAGAATCATATTTTAAGGATTTTACCTCCAAATGGTTATTGTTAAACCAAGTTTGGTTGCATCCCCGACCATATTCAAGTGATGGCACTAAAAGCCAGCAAGGTGTTATTAATGGAGAGCATATGCTACTTGCATCAAGTCCGAAAACTTTTTCCACTCAGCAGGGTAATTAAAAGAATACATTAACCGTTAAACAAATTTTACAACTTGAATAAAGTGCTCTTAACTACCTCACGAGTAAACAATGATTGTTTTCCTTTCCGATCATCCTTTGCCCTTTGCAGTAACGTATCCTGTGATGAGGCCAGGCAAAACCTGGCGTTTTCATTGCACTAAAGCTGCTCGTCCTTCGCATATGTGAATATAATTCGAATATGTAGCCGTGTCACAATTTTACGCTTACTCACAGATACTCTTCGTATCATCCTTTGTGCCAGTCGCTATGGTGTTCTGCATATGTTATTACTACTGCATAAAAGTGTGACTATTTTCTTTTTTTTTAATTAATTTCGAAGGACATTCGTTGCCCTCCGAAGGACATTCGATGCCATATCAGTGTAGGCCACTCTACGCATCCTGTTACCAAACCTCTGCGGAAGCCATTACTACTGATGGAGCGGTGGTGATGGTGTCCTCCGGACAAACTTCCTGGTGCAGTTTCACTTATTTATACTTTTGTGTGCATTTTTATCAATTGTTAGCAGCACATCCTGGAGATCGTGGATATTCTTGCCATCGTGCTTAATTATTGTTCAACAAGCTGACACATGAAAACCCTGCTGGTATTTTTTATTTTTTTTTTCGTTTTTCAGTGTGTGTCCTTGCGAAAGAAGGATAATTTTTCCCGCCAATAATTGGTGCTCCTTCGGGGGAGGCCAGATAATTTTAATGTGCGGGAACGTTCGATGACAATTTCATTGTGTGGCAGCGAATGTGGGAAAATAACGATCCCGTGGAATGGGATGCGAGATGCATCGACCGCTCACTATTTCTCATCATCCACACACCCGCCTTTGGGGTGAGATGATATTTTTAATTAAATACGCTACGATGGACATTTTATGGATAAATTTATGGTAATTTCATTAAGTTCACGTTTTTTTTTTTGTTTTTTTACTGCTCGGGAGTTGCATAAGAATATAAATTTAATTTAATGGCGGCCAGGGCGCTACTCCAGTGGGGTGGGGGTTACTTAAAAAACAATAATGTGCACTCTGTGCGTTCGCCGGCTGCTGGCAGATAGATAAATGAGGTCGAATTTGAATTTTGGAAGGCGAGTTTTTTTGGTCCATGAAATTCCATTGGTTTCGCAGCGATTTATATTGAATCGTTCTGGTTGGGGCAAATACAGCCTCACTCGCCGCATATTTTTGTGAGCGCGCTCACCAGAAGTTATTAAAATTTTGCTTTCTATTCATGCGATTTGTACGAATAGACTGCAAATGAATATTTGATAGAAAAGCGATTTTCTTTTTTGTTAAATGGAAATGAAAAACTCCCATGATTTTATTGCTTTCCGCTTGAGATAATTCGGATCGGATTTTAATACGGATTAACAGTTTTTAATAATACACATATTCAAAGAGGAACTTGTGAGCGGTGAACGGTGTGCAGTGAGTAGGGTCACAGAGGGATGAATCGTTTGAACTTTTTAATATTACTCGATTTGCGGATACATCTTTTTTTTTTTCATTTATTTTTATCGCAGTCAAGCAATTATTATCAAAATGAAACTGCTGACTTGGAAATAATCATAGGAGGTAAGTGCTGCTGATGATGATTAAGCCATTTTCCAGTGATTTAACCAACCAAAGGGAAATAATGTTTGGCATATTAGCGTGGTGCATTTGATAGACATTTTTTTTAAATCAATTTTGTCACGAATGACCTTAGCACTATCAGAATTAAATTGGGTGTGATGCCGAGTGTTGGCGCTGCACTGAATTTTAGCCAATCGTGAAAAAATTATGGTGATCCCGTATATTTAAACTCGGTTCAAATACCATACGCGAACGAAGCAAAATATCTAGGAATGACTGTTGTTGATGTTAAGCTTAAATAGGAATCGCACGTAAAAAAGAAACGCGACGAGCTCGGAAACAAATATCGTCAAATGTAATGGCTACTCGGAAAACATTCAAAGTTGAGCCTAAATAACAAACTGCTTATCTACAAGCAAGTGCTAAAGCCAGTGTGGTCTGCAACTATGGGGTTGTACTAGGAAAAACAATAATACAAAGTTTCCTTATTTATACAACTTTGAAATCTACGTTGGAGCACAGCCTGAAGGTCAGTTTAAAAAATCAAACAGGGTGAATGATGTTGTCCATAGAGTTCTAGAGCCACTTTACGGTTTAGACTGTAATGTGACAATGGATAATTATTTTACGAACCTACCTCTCGCTAAAGAAGAAAATCACTGTTGTGAGTACAATGAAAGCTAATAGACTTGAAATACCTAAGGACTTCAAAGCTTCAAGAGTTAAATTTTCGGCTTTCAGAAGGACCCGACACTTGTGTCCTATGTCCCAAAAAGAAACAAGTCGGTCACATTACTTTCAACAATGCATAACGATGCAACCATTGATCCCGATACATATGAAGAATGCAAGCCTGAAATAATTACATTTTATAATCGTACGAAGTGTAGTGTTGACGTCCTTAATAAAATGTGTAAACAGTACAGTGTTCTAAGGAACTGTCGTCGATGGCCACTCACAATATTTTTCGACCTGATGAATATTCCTACAATCAACGCTCTTGTCATCAACCAGACAAACGCCAGCTGTGAAAAAATTGTGAGGCGTAACTTTTTGCAGGACTTATCCTTCAATCTGATAAAACTCTTATTAAATCGCCGTCTATCGATTAAAACAATTCCTAGGCCATTGAGGATTAGGATTGGGATGCTTTTAGGTACATCTGAAGAGATACAGCACGATCTGACACCGAAGATGGAGCGAGTTGGCAGATGCTCTTATTGTACCAGAGCCCGAAATAAATCCACAAAAAAAATGGTGCAAGACTTGCAACAAATCAATGGTACGAAAACGATGGAAATGGAAATCTTCAAAAGACACTCGGTAAGAATCGGTACAGTAGTGTTGGACTCTTACCGCACTAAAACCACCGGTGAATCAGGACCAATCTATGAAAGATTGACAAATGATTTTTCTTTCTTAATTTATAAATCGCATTGGGGGAAGTTTAAAGTTATAACACTTTCCCATAGCTTTTAGACCATCAGCTCATGAGGCTTGGTTCTTCTTAATCTCCGAACATTGTTTCTTACATTTAAGACGGTCTCCATTTCGTGGTTTTTAACCACTTCTGTAACCATTTCAATTTGAAGGTGACGATGTAGACCGCTATTTCTTATATACCAAGGGGCATTAATTATTCCAAGAAGGACTTTGCTTTGGAATTTTTGGATGGGTTCAGCATTTGTTTTCTTTGTACAGCCCCATAGTTGGATACCATATGTCCAAACGGGTTTCAGTACTTGCTTATATAACATTAGTTTGTTCTGGATAGATAGGTCAGAGTTCTTTCCTGGCAACCAGTACATTTTTCTGTACTTCAAGTTAAGTTCTTCTCTTTTCTTTTTGATGTGCTCTTTCCATTTAAGCTTTGCATCCAAGGTCATTCCAAGGTATTTGGCGGTATTGGAGTAAGGTTCTGCTGTACTGTTTATACAAATTGGAACATTGTTTATGTTTTTGTTTGTAAAGTTTATATGCGTCGATTTTGTTTCGTTTAATTTGATACGCCATTTGTGCGTCCAATCACTAACTTTAACGACTGCATTTTGCAATTTTTGAGTAGCCTTCGTAACGGATTTATCTGGCACCAATATTGCAGTATCATCAGCAAAGGTGGTCATGATAGCGTTGATGTCCACTGGAATATAACAAATATAGGGTTGGTCCTAAGACACTTCCCTGTGGAACACCTGCTTCAATTTTCTTTAGTTCCGAATATTCTTGTTCGTATCGGACTCGGAAGAGTCGATCTGAAATATAGGATTTCAGTATTTCGTAATACTGTCTAGTTAAATCCCTATGCAGTTTATACTCAAGGCCCTCATGCCAAACCTTGTAAGAATATAGCCGAGCAAACTTGTTTTTCTTCAACTGCCTTTTCCACAACATCCGTAATTCGATGCACTTTGTCTGTCGTAGAATGTTTATTGCTAAATCCAAACTGATGGCTCGGAATTAGTCTTCTTTCTTCTATTATTTTGCTAAGCCTTTTCAGTAGCAGTTTTTAGAAAACTTTTGCCATTTTTGGTATAAGCGATATTGGTCTGTAAGATGTTACTTCTGTTGGTGGCTTACCTTGTTTAGGTACAACAATGACTTCTGCAATTTTCCAATGATGTGGCACATATCTTTGTTTAAGGCATGCGTTTATTATAAATTGGAGTTTCTTGAAGGCAGTTATTAGATCATACCCTGGTGATTTTTTGTTAGACTACTTATGTTGACACATGCTTCTTACTTCTTTGAGCGTGACAATAGGTATTTCACATTCGTCGTTTCTATCTGTAGCTGTGTTTGCTGGGAATGGCTTAAAAACATTCGCGAAATGTTTAGCGAAGAGATCAGCCTTTTGTTTCGGATTTCCGATCCATTTACCATCTTGAGATTTTATTGGCGGGTTTTGTGTCTGAGGCGCTTAGCTGCTTTCCATAAGGAGTATTCGGTAGAAGCATCCGTCGTCAGACTTTTCATGAATCTACTAAGTGAATCATTTTTGAACTCACAGATTCCTTTTTTTAGTTCGTTGTTAAGATGGTTAAAAACTGGCTTATCATCTGGGAATCTCGTAGTTTGCCATTTTCTTCGAGCTCTTCTTTTTTCCAATATCAGCTCCTTTATTTCGACAGGATATTTTATTTCTGTTTCTCTCGAGTTCGAAATAGTTGGAGTACTTTCTTCTGCAGCCTGTTGCACATCAGCAATAAATTGTTCTACTTCATGATCAATTTGTTCAATTGTTTGCATAGGGGATCTTAGGTTTATAAAACTGTCAAGTTTGTCTCTGAATTCGTTCCTGTTTGTTCTCTTATTCACGAGCTTAGGATTACTTTTTCCTATTATTTCTGCTTCGACACTTATATGATTTCGTTTAATACCTTTTGCTACAAAAAAGTCAACTAGGTCTGGTATTTTGTTGGAATGGGTATGTAGGCGATCCAGATGAAAAGAATTCGCCTTGCTTGATAAAGCCTTTTACCATTTGTTGTTGTTAACCTAGATCCCCAGTGGGTATGTTTAGCATTGAAGTCACCACCAATAAGAAAGTGATGTTCTAGCAAATTTAGAAGTTCTGTATAGTCTTCTTGGGTGGGCAGTAAATTGCTACTACCTTGAACTCTTTCCTTTTTAAACAAATATTGTACTTATTGTTGTAACTTGCATATTCTCATTTGGCTTCTTCATAATGTTTCAGGTTCTTCCTTATAAGTATAGCCAATTCTCCTCTTCCTTTTTTAGCTGGATGTGGTGCGTGGTAACAGGTTTTTTTTTTTTTGGTGTTTTAATATCAAGTCTTTTAACCATGGGGAAATGTGTTTCCGACACCACGACATCGTTTACATTGTGGGACAGTTTTGGACTTTCGAAGTGGCTCAATTTTTACAACTATTCCCATAATTGATTCTCGACACTTTCTTTATTGTCAAAAATGAGCGTGAATAAAGACAGGTGCCTTTTATTTATCACTGATTTCCCATTGGAAATTGGGCTTCCAGAGCTTGAAATCCTTTTTGAGTTAGGTCTTCTATGATTTCTTTTGCATCACACGATGAATGAAGACCTCCAGCTACTACTTTTATGGACCTTGTAGCCTTATTTTCATACGAGTGCCACTGTATTTTATTTTTACTCAATTCCTTAGTGATAGATCTATATGCATCAGCGTCGTCGACATTGACTTTCCAATTGTCCTTATTCTACGATGTATATTTGCATATTTTTTCCTGCTTTTCTCAATAATGGTGTTAAGCTCGCCAAACATCTTTAATCCTGAGATCATGATTGGGGGTGGTGCAATTTAGTCTTAGCATTCTTATGAGGAATAGCTTGGACTGTTACGTCTTTTATTCCTCGATTTTGTGTGCTCAGTGTTGTCACTTTCTCTACTCTTACTACCTTTTGTTGTGTTTTTGTAGAAGTTTCAGGGCTACTCTTAGCTCTTCGCTTTTTTGATGGGGGTTTATTTTTCTTTCTTTTAGTTTCGAGCACAAGTTCGTCCTCAGCTGTTTGAAACTCAGGTTCAGTATTTTGTTGGTTTGGCTGAACGGACACTGTGCCTTTTCTGTCGAGCAAGCTGACTTTCTCTTCGAGTTCTTTCACGAGTTGTTGAAGACTCATAAGCAATTTTTCAAGTTGTTTCCTGGCTTGAATTTCATTTTGCCATTCTTTAATTACCTGCATCAAGATACTTTGTTTAAACTCGGTTCATCGGACATTATGCTGGCTGGAGATTTTAATGGAAGAATTGGACTCTCACAAAATAACCTTGTAAGCGGTTTACCAGCTCCACTATTAAATGCAACAGGTTTGGATCAAGGATACTATATGCGATGTAATAAGATTCTTGATCTAGCGGACGCGTTGAATTGTTGAATTTTAAACGGAAGTTGTGAAGGCGACTCTAGAGGAGAATACACGTTTATTCGAGGAACAGCTTGTTCCGTAATAGATTATTGTATTGTTTCTGGTGATTGGAATCATCTAATATCTGACTTCAGGGTCGCAATGAAGACATTTTTAGATCACATGCCTCTTCAAATTGCGTGCAAAGTACAGTTATCAGGTGCAGCATCTCTTGAAGAAAATGCAAAATCACTTACTCTTTTGCCAAAACTGATTTGGAAAGACAGCCTAATTACACTGTTTCAGAGAAATCTAAACGAAGCACTTACGAGTCTGAAAATATCAAATACGAAAATAAACATTGACAACCGTACAGAAATAATCAAGCATTCTACTCCGAATTAGTCAACAAGGAGGAACGTTCTAACCAAACAAAAGTGGTTTGATTTTGAATGTCTGAAAGCAAGAGAGAGGTCTTTTGCAGCTCTTGGACTTCTGCGAAAACACAACACAATTGTATTTAAAGCCATCTATGCTGAAGCGATTAAGGACTTCTATGCTGAAGCGATTAAGGCATCTGTTACAGAAAAAAATTGTCCTTCGAAGAACAAACCATTGAGGTAATCAACAGATCGAAATTCTCAGCAGAATTTTGGAAGGCTGTAAAGTATATCAACGGCAAAGCCAATATCATTGCATCCAAATTGAAGGCACCACAGTTGAGGGAACATTTCAGCAGACTTCTAAATCCCGTCCAAATTTCTCCAGCCTTTCATTATGTTGCCCCGCTGGTTGACGATGACGATTCAGGATTCGAAAGTTCGAAAAGCTCCAGGAGACGACCGCAACCCATTCGAATTCTACAAAAACTGCACGAATGAATTCTTTTTAGCACTTACTGCAGAATTCAACAAAATCTTCGAAACATTTCACAAAAAAGGTGACAATGATGATCCAAAGAATTATAGTGGCATATCTTTCTTAAATACATCGGCTAAGCTGTTCGGAACTATTTTGTTTAAAAGACTCATTCAGTGGGTCTCTGACAACAAAATTCTTCGAGAATCTCAAGCGGGTTTTAGAAAAAAAATACTCAACCATTGATCAAATTTGTTGGCTTATTAATATATCTGAAGTTTACAAAAGCCAACACAAGAAGTTGTATGCCTTTTTTGTCGATTTCTGTGCAGCCTTCGACTCAATACCACGCGAGGCTCTATTTTACAAACTCCACTTAATAAGAATCTCTAACAAAGTCAACAACAATTTAAGAGCAATGTATGACAGCAATTTAGCATACGTGTGGGATGGTGAATTTATTTCTAATGAGTTTGGAACATCAATGGGGGTGACGCAAGGTTGCATGCTGAGCGCGCTTCTATTTATCCTATTCGTGAATGACATTACCGATTTTGTGAGGGGAGGGATTGAACTGAACCAAGTTAAGATTCCGGCGCTTATTTATGCAGACGACATCGTCTTCCTCTGTGATACAATCAACGGGATGCACTTGATGATAAACAGACTAGCTGAGTACTGCAAGCTATGGAACCTGAGTGTTAATCTTGAAAAGTCGAAGAAGATGATATTCAGAGGTAGAAGCGGGAGGTATTCGCGTAACAAAAAGTGGAGCTTACAAGGTGAACGTATTGAAATAGTGAGAGAATACAAATACCTAGGAGTTCTGATAACTGCAAATCTCAATAACACCTTAATGCGAAACTATCGGAAGCAAAACGTGCAATATCTTCAGTTTGGAGTCGTTCTATTGTTAATAAAAGCATAACCCACAGTTCAAAACAGAAAATATTTTGTGCAACAGTAAAATCGATTCTTTTATATGGAGCCCACGTGTGGGGTTTCTACCCTTTTGAGGAAGTAGAAACGTTTCTTCGTTACTTCTTAAAACGAATTTTCCGCTTACCTAACAACACGCCTAATTATATGTTGCATTTGGAGACTCGGGTACCTCCTCTTTTCCCGGATTATTTTGTTTAAAAGACTCATTCAGTGGGTCTCTGAGAACAAAATTCATCGAGAATTTCAAGCGGGCTTTAGAAAGAAATACTCAACCATTGATCAAGGAACAAGGCAGGCTACCTAAGCTGAAAATTGGAAACGTTTTGCGTCTGAATGCGGTTTCAATCTTAGATTAACAACGGCGGACCAGGGTACAGCCTTAGGATCTAAATTTAGTGCACTATTCATCATCAATTGGACGAGTTAGATATGAGAGATACTACTCGCAACTTAGATATGATCTATAAGATGAAACATACTTTTTAAACAGCAACTCAACCGACAACATAAGCCTACTACTGAAAGTAAGAGGTGAGCTGATCGCACTTAATTTTATTCCGCATCGTCCAGAGCTGCCAATCCCTTGCAATCTGTGCAACAACAGTGCGAGGGAGGACGTTTTCCACTTTATAGCGATATGTCCTATCTTAAAAGAATATCGCCTGAAATACTTGGGGGCGACTGTGCTGGATGAGGAGAGAACGCTAAGCATTTTAAATGGAACGTGTTATATAATTATACTACGAAGGCGCTAATGTATAGAAAATGTATTATGGAGGAAAGTTTTTAAAATGGCAATGTTTTTAAAATGAAAACAGATAGTTTTCATTATGAAACTGTTAAATTGTTTATGCGAATGTTTAAAGAATGTACTATGTAAGTAAACTCATATTTTATGTCAATCTGGTAGACGGTCAATAACGACGAAACCTAAATAGACTTGAAACTATGTATGATAATGTAACAACCTACCTTTTTATGAAAGAAAAGTCTTAACTAACTAACTGGAGTTGCCTTTTGCCTGCCGACGAGCGCACACGCGATCAACCGTCAAGCGCCTTCGCGGACTGTGAATGTTTATTCGAATAGCGGACCTTAGCTGATTGTCGTTTGGGCATAGCACCTGCGACAGTTTGTTTTGGAAAACTATTCTTTGGATCTACACTTCACAGTTTTGCTTAGTTACGTCAGAGTTGTGTCTTTTTGTGTTTCTATTTTGTAGTGATGAGGGAATTTAGGGTTGATTTTACCAACATTCGTGGGCTTCGAACGAATTTCTTTGATATGTACGCCCACGCCCATTCCCATAAACCAGCTGTTCTGGCACTAAGCGAAACACAGGTAGTGGAAGAATCTTCCGATTTGAAACTACCTGGATATAACTTAGTGTCATTATTCTTTCCCCACAGTGGCCTCGCCATTTACGTCCGTAGTGATATTGCTTACCAAGTTCCACCACAGTATGGCCACTGTTCCAACCCGGAATTTAATTTCATATGGCTAAAATTCACCGTCCGTAAGCAAATAATTCACTACTGCTTTATTTATAGAAGCCCTAGTGCGGACAGCAACTCAACTTTTGACGAATTTGATGCGCTGTCCGATTCCATCACTCGAATTGTCTCCTTGTACCCTCATACTGAAATCGTCATTGCGGGCGATTTCAATATACACAATTCGGATTGGCTTCAACATTCTGGACAGACAACACCCGAAGGAAGGTATGTTGAACTTTTCGCTGAGGTAAACAATTTGACTCAGCTTGTAAATGAGCCTACACTTATACCGGACATTGAAAGTCATTCCGCCAACACTTTGGACTTGTTTCTTACTTCGCACCCTGATAAATACACTATTGACGTTTTAGCGCCTCTAGGTCGGTCTGACCATAATATTGTATCAGCTAAATTCTCGTACTTCGACCACTCAGTTAAAGAAAAAACTCCTAAAAGAAAAGTATGGCAATACGAGAAAGCCAACTGGAGCGGCCTCAATAGCTTCTTTAGGAGTTTTAAATGGTCGCTATGCTTCCTCGATAGCGACGTGGATGCCGCTGCTGATATGATCACTAACACCATACTCTTAGGTATGAATGACTTTATTCCTAACAGAATAAAGAGCATTAAACCTAAGGCAAACTCGTGGTTTGACCAGAGCTGTAAAGAGGCTATCAGGTTGAAAGAAGTAAGTTTTCGGTCTTATAAAGCCAACAAATCTGAGGAAATCCGAAAGAAGTTTAAACAAGCCAGAAAAGACTGCAATGCCCATATTCGACGTGTAAAATTCTTATATGACCAAAAATTGAGGCAAAAAATCCTACAATGTCCCAAAGGTAGTAAAAATTTTTGGTCATTCGTCAAAAATATTAAAAATTCTGCCTCGTCTGCCATTCCCATGCTCATTTACAATGACAATCCAGCTGTCAACTCCTTAGACAAAGCCAATCTGCTTGCTGCTCACTTTGCAGCGAACTCCACGCTGCGAGATAATGCTTCGTCTCCACCTGTATTTGAGAGCGTTAAATTTTCCATGGGATAAGTCCACTTTCGCATTCGTACAGTTGCAGGAGTACTCAAAGGTCTTAACATACACAAATCCGCTGGTCCAGATGGTATCCCCCCCATAGTTCTGAAGAGGTGTTCTTCTACGCTGGCAAAACCTCTGCGTAAGCTTTTCTGTCTATCCTACTTTTCAGGGCTCTTTCCGAGTAGATAGAGAACAGCATTTGTCCAGCCCGTCCCCAAAAAAGGCGAATCTTCCTCCCCGTCCAATTACCGACCCATTGCACTTACGTCCCTTCTTTCCAAGGTCATGGAAACGCTGATAAATCGTCAGCTTATGAAATATCTCGATTCACGAAAACTCCTTAATGACCGGCAGTATGGTTTTCGTAGCAACAGGTCCACTGGTGATTTGATGGCATATCTCACCGAGAAGTGGAACCAATCTCTTCATCACTTCGGCGAAACTAAGATGGTTGCGCTTAATATTTCAAAGGCATTTGACAGAGTTTGGCATCAGGCTCTTTTGTCGAAAAGGCGTGTATGTGGTGTCGATGAGTCTCTTCTTCAATGGATTAGAAATTACCTTTCGGGGCGTTCAATACAAGTTGTTTTGGCCGGCTTCAAGTCTGCAATTCACCAAATAAATGCTGGTGTTCCCCAAGGCTCTGTTTTGTCTCCGACACTCTTTCTTATTTTTATAAATGATCTCTTGTCTGCAACTCTAATCTAATCCATTCATTCGCTGATGACAGTACCCTCAGTTTTTCATATTCGTTCCCTAACTCACGTCCTTGCTCTTCGGCCGTAGAAGGGGAACGGCAACGTATGTTAAACACAATAAATTCCGACCTGGACAGCATAATTAAATGGGGTTCAACCAACAGAGTGGAATTTAATGCTTCCAAAACACAATGCTGTCTTCTGTCTCTCAAGCGAAACCAAAACCCTCAACCATTATCCATGGATGGTACTTGCATCATTGAAACCGAAAGACTTGCCATTCTCGGTATGTGTATTAAAAACCATCTTCGATGGAATGATCACATATTCGAGGTCGCCAAAAATGCTGCCAAATGTCTAGGATTCCTTAAACGGTACAAGAAATATTTTACCCCGTCTGATCTGGCCTCAATTTATAAGGCATTCATCCGCCCTATGCTGAAATATAACGCCCATATCTGGTCTGGTGCACCCAAGACCGTTCTGCACATTCTTGATAGGGTATAGGTGATAGAGAGATTGTGAATTCCATTCATTCACTAGAACATCGGAGAAATGTCTCCTGTCTCTCCCTGTTTTATCGTTTTTTTAATAAAAAATGCTCCAGCGAAATAGCCAGCTGCATTCCTCCCCTTCAAAACTTCACCCGCAATACGCGACATGCTTCGAATGCACATCAGTTTTCCCTAAAGCCTAACTTCGGTCGTACTGTTAAATATAGGGATTCGTTTATATGCCGAACGACACGAATGTGGAATGATCTACCAAGCTCTGTATTTCCCCATCACTACAACCTTCAAATATTTAAAGCCAACGTGCATAGGCTTCTCCTCTGCTCCTCTTCTCCCTTTCCTTAAAAGCCCGTGCCCTGTAACAGTATAAAGGTATTCATATTCCTTTTGGCGCGCGCGAATTATAAAAAAAAAAAAAAAAAACTAACTAGTAGGCCACGCGTGAATTGGTGTAAAAAAAATAGAGCGCGTGTACTCCAGTGTTAAGTACCACTCCTGTGTGACTCTTGGCCTCCTCTGTATTATCGCACAGTGTCTCCTAAAATTTCCCTCTCGCATGATAACTATGTCGTCGGCATATCCTTGATAGTTTACTCGTATGCTGTTATTTGTTAGCATTTATAAGAGTTCGTCTATGACCAGGCTCCACACTATTGGTGAGAGAAGAGCTCCTTGTGGGCAGCCTCTGGTTGTGTTTATTTTGATGGTTTTTTATTTCACCACAGTTTCCTCTGGCTTGGATCGTGGCCAAACGACATCTAACTAAACAACTTGACCGTTTAGTATATCAATACTGCCACTATTACCAAGCTCTGTTTAAATAAGAGACTCCTCTGCTTGCATCCGTAGCCCCACTGGGCACCAGACTAGCCAGCATTAAGTATTCGCATTTGTGCATTCCTTTTAAATGGACATGCACCATGTATCCCGCACACTTGCAACAATTCATTAGCTCTCCAACATACAACACAACATGCCTTAGTTTGCGCGCATCTCATCGCCGGATACATCATCAGTCAAACACAAGTGCTGCCTTAAACTTGTCACAATCCCAGAATAAGGCCATAAATATTCAGCTCTGAGTAGCCTGTCTCCAGTCCACCTCCTGTCCGAAGTGAAATGCAATCCTTCGCCAAGTCGCAACAATCGTCATATGCAGAACGGCTCGTCGTCAGCACCGTAGTGAGTGCGCGCACAATCATTTCTCCCCGAACTGGACAAGTTCATTTCTCAGATGAGCTACTACCTGTGCACACAGGCTACTGGGCACAAGATCACTCCTTGCAATGACGTTGACCAGCCAAATGGCCTATGTAGCCCCTTTTTTTTTGTTACTGTAGCCCCACACGTCATTTGTCAGTCGGCCAATTGTCATTCCTTTTGACTGAGTTGTGGTGCTGTTGGTGTGATCATCCGTCCTGGGCCACTAGGATGTTCCGACGGGAAGATGATTGAAAATTCATTTATTCAGAGGAACTTTGTGCGCGAATTTGCATTCGATCAAGCGCCGCCGGTTGGCATTCTATTGTCCCTGGGATGGACTAAGCGTCGAGCAATTGACATGCTATTGTCACAAGTGAGCATCCTTATGTCCTGTTGTTGATGGACATGCGGATAATATATAGCCGATGTCGTTGCGAGTGAAATAATCGCCTTCGGCCCAATAAATAATTCATCAGGAGGTGGATGGATGGTGTTTATGTAGATTGCACGGGAAAGAGGAGTAGAATTCCGATACAATTTGCTAATTGAACGCGCAATTGAATGGCGATCTTCATTAATTCGATTAAGGTTCGTTCGAGGCACCTTCTGGTGGTAGGCACTCGTATCTAAGTTCAGCCAAAAGCATTTTAATTCAATTTCGCCGAGCAGATAAAGTTAATCAACCAATGTAACCGGAGGCAACTTTTGTGTGATTTGCTCCCTAATTAATGAAGCACAGTAGGGAAACATACCTACCCGTACTACCACCCCCCTGACATTGACATCAAGCGGGGGTACATGTCATGTGAGAGGACTGCTGCTTAATGGCGCCATTAAAACGGGAAACCGCATTCAATTTCAGCATTTTAATTGCGTAAAGGAGGCACAAGACACCCTCGGCTGCGGCTGCTGCTGTTTGGTTGCTTATTAATAATCCTCGATGCCTGGTTCCATTTAGAAGGATAAATGGTAAACGAAGTGGTGTTCCTCCTACGCGTCGTAAAAGATGCCGAAATGAGCGTGTTCTCGGGTTACTGTCGCCGTCTTTATTGCCATCCTTTAGTTATTCATAGGGTGACGATTTTTACGGCCCCCAAGTGCGATCAAATTTAAATTTTCGGCGGGATATGTGGCCAAGGAGATGGCACTGGGGGGTGGTGATGGTTTTTCGTTGCGTAAGTGTAGTTACTGACTGAACGAGATAAATGACTTGGAGGGTTAAAATTGCTGTAAAGGTATTCCAAGTGGAGGATGTGGAATCATAAAATGGTTTTTGTTTTCCTAAATCTTCTGTTGAGGTTGTATGTAGTTAGATAAGATTTGATGTTGCAAATAGGAAAGCTATCGGAATTTTTAAATACAGCCACGTGCGCGACTTGGAACAATTATATGCAGGTTCTCTAGTAACTGATGCTGAATTTAGGGTTCAATCTGTATATCGCCCGGGCGAAATCCTTCACTGAAAAATCAGTCACAAATTATGAGCATTTTTGATCCTCCAAATAAAGACATGACCTCACATTAGCACCTCTTACCACCGAAAATCAAAACGGCTCTCGGTTCTTTTCTGGAGTCTCTTGCACTTTTTCTCTGGAAAACTAGGCAAATAGGGGGAAATATACATTTCCATACATTTTGCCCACTGTTCGTAGCATCCTTGTGTCAGCAGTTAAGTCGTAGAGTATTGATTTCTGTGGCATCCATGTCTCGAGAAGCCGCATTCAATACATCTACACTGATGACATCGGAGTCACGAACGACTTCAAGCGGCCGAGAGTTGTCATATATAATCATATCTTAATTTGAGTTTCAACAGCTTTGACTCCAGACTAACCTGGTTATCAAAATGTGACTAATCTACGGGAACAAAACACAATTTATTCAAATAATGAAGTTTAATTGTTTGAACTAAAGCAGTTAATAAACTTTTGGGAGTTTGCGATGCCTAGTTCGGATATAGAAATGGAAGATCCCTTAGTGTATCACAGTTCCTTAGCATGAGGTCCGTAGTCTCTTTGGCCTTATTTCAAAATCTGCGTATCTCGTTGCTTTCTAGAATTATCTAGTTGAGCTATTCTTCGAGTTTAGAGATATATTTCGTAACTTGTTTCTCTAAACCAAAGTATGATCTTAGAGCAGTGGTTCCCAAACTTTTTTTACTTTAGATTTAAAAGTTTAAATAGTATTGTCCTGTCGATCCAAAAAAAAGAGATACTCTGAACTGCGTAAATTATAGAGGCATTAGTCATTGCTTACGAGATTTTGTCCGCTGTGCTGTGTGAGCGCCTAAATCCTTTCCCAAACAACCCGTCGGAAAAGTCTACCATCAACCAGATATTCACACTACGGCAGACATAGGAGAAAACCAAGGAATTTCAGATCGATTCCCACTATCTCTTTACCGATTTTAAAGTCGCCTATGATGTGATATGTATACTTTAGCCTGTCTATGTATGATGACGATGGAAAATGCAAGCTGCTCCGCCAAAATCGGTAAAGATCTATCCGAACCGTTTGACGTCAGAAACGGTCTAGGCAAGGCATCCCAGTTTTGCTATATACGGCAATAGCATGGACGTTAACAAAACCAGTAGAGAATGTGTGATTTACGATCCAGTTTATATTGATGGTGTGTGGAGAAAAAGATTCAATGACGAACTATACGACCGATAGCGCCTAAGTGGCTACGACATGAACAAAGTCTGGACACCAGCGTACCGGCCTGGAGAGTGCATCAGTTCGCCCCGGTGGAACAACGCATACCGTGGAAGACTTTACCTTAGGTGGAGCACACAGTCGGAAAGGGATCTCCGCCAACTTAGCGTGTGGATCTGCAGACAGGTAGCGAAAGATCGAGCTGGCTGGAGAGGATTCACCCTGATTCACCCCGGACTGTAGCGTCAAAGTAAGTAAATAAGCCTCGATGATCCATTTTTGTTGTCCCTTCACTTGTGACACTCTTAAATGAAACCGGGCCCAGGAACGGGTTATCGGGTTACTGTCGCCGTCCTTATTACCATCCTGCCATCCAATACGGGATTTATGGCCAATGATTGGAGGGAATATAGAAAAAGCCGAAATGTTATTTTGGAGGGTAGTGACAGAGAATGGCAGGTATTTTTTGTTTGCTGTGTAGAATGTATCTCGCTTCTGTGCTCATTCCATTGAACAAAAGATGTAATATTGGAGATGACGATACATTTGTTTCCCAAAGGTAGTAGCACATCACCTTTAGCGTAATATTAAGATACGGTTAACGTTGAAACAAAAAACCCAAAGCAGCAAATTGAAAATCTTGACAAAAAAATTAATACTTTTGCTACTGTGGCAGGTTTTCTGTAGCTCACCTGTTTAACAACTAAAACTAATGAACTATTGAATAAAATCTGTCGACTGATATTCATTCATTCTAAAGTTATTCAAATTCGCTCATTACTATTTGAATTCATTGAAACTTTTCGTAAATTTCTATTCTCATTCGATAGTTCATTGAATGACCCAAATGCCCAACTTTACCCCGAACTTAATTGGGCATATCGCTTTTGCGTGCGAATATAAAAAACACTGTCTATCGTACAAAAAGGTTTATTACGCTCTACAAGATGAATGCCGAATTTTTTAAAATTTTCGAAAAATATTGTGTGTAGGTAGATACACAATCTTCCAAAGTTCCGATTTTACCATGAGATTAGTGGTTGAAAATGTTTTTGAGTGCTCATTAGAGCCTTTGACAATGCCTTTGACAATGCGACTTTTGACAGCATTTGTAGCTCCGCCAGAAGTCACGGCGTAGAAGAATCACTAGTGTTGTGGATCAAAGCAATGCTGGTGAACAGAACATTGACTGTTGATGCAGATTGTGGTCAGCGTGTCATGGCAGGTGTAAATAGGGGCTGCCCACAAGGCGGTGTTCTGTCTCCACTGCTTTGGTGCATGCTGGTTGACTCTAAGGTGCAGATGGCTAGGAATGGGCTTTCAGTTAATCCTCTCAAAACCGAGGTGGTTCTCTTTACGAGAAGGAGAATATTGACTGGACTGACACAGCCAGTGCTAAAAGGCTTCACTATCCAACTCTCCAAGGAAGCCAAATATTTAGGAGTTAGGCAAACTTCTTTAGACGAAACATGTCGAGCTGAAGATTTCCAAAGTTTAAGGCAACACATGGGGTTTGTCGCTAAGGAAAGTCCTTTGGATCTACACGGCAATGATAAGACCATTCCTGTCATATGCGTCACTAGCTTGGTGGAATAAGCTCTCACGTAAATATGTTATTGCTGCTTTCGCCAAACTCTAAAGAACGGTCTGTCTCGGCTGCTTGGGAGCTTTCCCAGTATGTCTGGCTCTGCTCTAGTTGGCTTGATGAACCACAATCATGGATATGCCATCTGATGCATGACACCTGAATTACGGCTGCGGTGCAAATTTGAAGTCAACTTTCCTCATGTTCAGGATTGGCTTTGGCAGGAGTCTGAGCCAGGAAACGAATGTAGTCTCATTTTCACGGACGGCTCTAAAACTGAACAGGAGTCTGGTGCTGGTGTTTTTGTGGAATGCGACAACATTTGGCTTCACTTCTCAGAAATATATGGTATCCTAATGGCTGCGGACTATATTGGTAAGAACAGGTGGAAGGGGCGAAGTATCTGCGTCTGTAGTGACAGTCAGGCTGCGCTTAAGGCCTTGCTCAATCTTTAACCACTTCCAAAATAGTTCGAGAATGCAAAACATCCTTGATTCGGTCGGATGGCTGAACTCACTGAATCTTGTTTGGGTCCCAGGACACAAATGGATAACAGGAAATAAGATCTCTGATGAGCTTGCTAGACAAGGCTCAGAAGAGAATTTCTCTGGACCTGAACTCAAATTGGGTTTGCCAGCGTCCTCGGTTAGGGCTTCCATTGACGACTGGATTTTCAGTGAACACAATCGAAGGTGGCATGACTCTCCAAGATGCAGGCAGACTAAACGAATGGTCCCCGTCGTCTGTAAGAAATCAGCGGCTTTCTTGCTATCTCTTAGCAGAAAAGACTGCAGACAACTTACTGACGCTCTTACGGGCCTCTTCGCCTTTGCCAAGCACCTCCGTGTGCTAGGTTTGAGCGCTACCCCTGTCTGCGACTCCTGTGGAGAGGGCGATAACACTGCGTTCCTATGTGATTGTCCTGCCTTTGCTCGGTGCCGATGTGGTGAGTGCTGCTGACCTAAGCTCTTCATCACTGAAGCGTCTACTCGTCTTTTTACAAAAGACGAAAAAAGCACATTAAATTGCGGTTCTCTGTCTGGTTGTACAATGGACCTGTTTTGAGTCTGAGTGCTCCAGCAGGGTGTACCCGCCCCGACAAAAAAAAAAAAAAAAAAATGACGGTCGAACTTTTGGGTTTTCAAATCTATACGCAATTCTCCAAAACCTCGAAGTTTACCTGTTGTAGAGTGTGAATATCGCGCAAATTTGTATACCCTATCCCATTGGGTATATTAATTTCCATACGTGTAGGGTTATTCATTCCGAGGTTGGGATTTCTCATCACTGCCATATGACATCTGTCAAATCTATCTATCATTAAGAGTGACAGATAGTTAGTTCTTGCCTTGCCATTCTAAAAAATGGATCGATTAACTACCGTTCAACGCAGTAAAATAGTTGCATCTTGCTACAAAAATAATAGTTCTGTAATATCTGCATATAGCGATTTAAGGACAGCTCCAGCTTACACAGCAACTAACGCATGCTGAACATACGCCGATTGGGTGCTGGAAAATCAATAAATTGGCACTGATTTTTCCAACAAAATCTTGTTCAGCGATGAGGCCATTTCTCGCTCAGCGGCTACGTAAATAAACAAAATTAAAAAATTTGGCGTTCTGAGATCCAAATCCAAATGTGATCATTGAGAGGCCATTCCACTCGCCACGGGTGACAGTTTGGTGATCGCTGTGACCGATGGCGTGATCTGATCATATTTAGTTTTTTCAAATGACGAGTTCACTGTTTTGGTGAATTCTCTGAGCTATAGTCAAATGATAATCGACTTTTCCGGCCGACTAATTTCAAGATTTGGCGACATGAATTGGCCTCTGCTAAAAATCGTGTCTATGCAGACAATCTCCAAACTTTGGAGCACTTAAAAACCAATATCCGTGAAGTTATGACCGCAAAACTACTAGAAATGTCCCGAAAAGTCATCAAAAATGACCTCACAAGAATCTAAGTTTTCAAAAACTCCCATTGTCGCCATATATCACGTTAAAGAAATATATAGACGTTTACCTTCATTATATTATACCACGCCCACTTTCAGGGGGCGTTTTCCTTAAAAAAAAAGTATTTTGCTTTCGCAAATCTATTTATGATGGAGACTAGGTCTTCTTGTGAATATTTCGTTTACAAATGACCACAGTCTTCTAAAAAAAGACCCTAGCCACAAATTATGTGGTAAAATCTCTTAAAAATCGAGAGAATATCCTCTGAGTAGAAAGATTTCATTGCATTCAAACCAAAAGATTCATAACGCCACGCCCACTTTATTAGAGATCGTTTAGAAGATGAGGAACAGGATGTCATACGATCTATTGAAACTTTTTTGTATGTTTTTTGTAATCTTAACAGAATGGTATGAAACTGAACTCTAATGGATTTTACATTTTGTTAAAATTTGATATTTGAGTTACGGTATGCATACGCTAACAGATGACTAAGCAGGTTTTTGAAATAATATTCATATAACGGTGTTCTACTTATTAACGAATTTTTGAAAAGTGAAAAGTTATTTCTCGGAGATGACTCAAAGTTTTGTAGAAACTTTAAGAAATTATTTTTGGTTTTTAACGAATAAAACTCCACATAGAAACTGTAGCTCTCAGTTTCCCACTGTTTTCAGATTCGCGGCCTGTAATGCCCTTTAAGAGGGTTATTTTCCAATTGTAAATCTCATTGTAAAGCAATGTCTGTGCTTTCTTGTTAAGATTGGTAATTTTAGACCAAGTTATAGGTGTGATTGGTCTCGCCATCATGGTTACATCTCCACATCAAGTAGCTAGTGCTGTTCAATTGGTACATTTCCCCTTCCTCGTTAGATTTGCCGATTGCATCCTTTAACTCATCCACAGGACTATCAAATTATGAATGCCGTATGCCTCTTAAAAAGCACATACTCTATACGCCAACCTATAAAACTGGAAGAATAATTTGTTCTACCTATATATTGCGTTAATTTAATATTTCTTCTCAAAGTGGTAGCCTACGCTTTGAGAAACCTGTAAAGTTAGTAAAAGTCAACAAAGTAAAGGTCAAAGGATAATTGAGTTTCAGCCTACACACAATTTTTTTTTTTTCTAGATAAACCCACTCTCGTTGTCTCTGTTGCTACTCCTACAGTACGGCCAAACTCAATTCAGTTGCCATTCCTTCGCAAAAAAAAAAGACTTGACACACATTCTTTCCTTGATTGACTTAATTAAATCTTGTTGCCCAAATGTTAACATTGTTCTACCACTGAACATGAATTCACTTAATGATGTTGTTTTGGGAAAAGTCAGAAGAATTGCCCCAATTGATTCGATATTTGACATCTTCTCTCACCTACGACCTAACACACAACCATGTTGTGTACACCCTACCCACAGCAGCATAACTTTGTGCAGTCCAAATGATATTGACTGTGGCAGTACTACGAGTATTTAAATACTTGCAGATAGTATAGACCCTATGAAGCCTTTTCGTCCTTTTTCGCCCCCGCTCGCCTGCCCGCCATTCCGATTGATGTTGTCAATAATTCATCATGGACGAAGGTGCACACTGTTCGACAGTCCAATCACGTACGGGGCTAATATGCCTTAAGGATATCATTAAGGTACCATGCATGCCAGTTTTCTTCTTTCGAACTTCACAACAACTGTTCTTCCTTTGGTGCCTCGGACTCGATCTGAGAGTGGAAGTGAATTTCGTACTTCCTCACGTTCGACTCCATGCAGAATGGGGGATACATGTAGGCGCACCAGCAGACGTGACTGCTCTGTTCGACAGGGAAAATTCCTGAAAAAGGCCAAAGCATGGCACCCCTACCCCCTCCGCCAGAATTCACCTCGCTTCGATTCGATTATTTGACGAAATTGGAATATTTTTCCAGAACACACGTTCCGAGTTCTGGACGTTTGAACCAAATGGGGTCGACCACATCTATTGCACGCACCAGATTCCCATTGTAACCGTAGGACTGGGTGGAAAAGGGTATACAAGCGGAAACCCACATCCGTTTTCCCACAGCTGCTGAAGCCCACCACCACATGTGTACAAAGCATCATAATAATCGCAATTAATCGACGAGGAATTTATTCGCGCAGCTCGTATTAGCCATCTTCGTCTTTGCCTGTTGGTTCTGTGACCCTTGTCACGAACTGATTCGGTTATACTCGTAAAAATTAAACGGAATGCACAGGATGTGCAATTTTAAGGTGAAAATTGCTTGCCAGTGATACAATCGCAAAGGAAAATGACATTTGGAGGAGAATTTCGAAGGAAGCTTGTTGGAATTCTCGCCTGCGCTTATGCAGAGAGCAAAATGAACACTTGCAGCAGGTCGTTGGAATCGAAATGGAGAGGTGTTTGATTCCGGGCGCGCTAATCCAGCGCTGAGATCTCATTAAATGTGAAATGGATTCGCCCGTGTTAACTTGAAGTCATCGCCTTCGGTAGTTTGCACGAAAATTGGAAATTGTTTTGTTGATCCAACTCATTTGGTGCGCTATTCAAAATGGACATACACTTGTCAGATGAAATTTTTACAAAGCAAGTCGTGAAGTTGACAAAAAATGCATCAAGTGCGAGTCGGCCTACGCATCGTTTTATAATTTGTTTCCAAAGCTAAGATCGTTTCTGAAAGGGACATGTCAAAACAAACACTTTTTGTTGCATGTCTACGTACTCATAAGTATCTCTTCGTTGTTACACGTCCTTCTAAGAGCCCGAAAGTTTGGTAACTCGTGTACTCGTAGAACTAGAAAATAACTAAACTAAACAAGACTTGTGGTATAAACATTTACAAACTGACTTGACGGCTAAATTTATATTTCTGTCAGCAACATGCCGCAATTAGGAGCTTCATTCAGTATTCCAGGACCTTCTCCAATCACAAACAAAATGAGAGAGCTAGAGGATTATCTGCGTGTTTTTCGCAATCGTAAAAATAACGTTCGAATGCTTTAAGACACACCTAGGGAGTACTCTCGACAATGAGCAAGCTGGGTTACAATCTGGATCATCCTGAATTGACGACATTAAGACTTTGTGGATCATCATCGGGTCTAATACCTCTGCTACATTACTTTTTATTGACTTCGGTAAGATGCAAACAAAGAGAAAGAGAGAATGTCCCGCCTTACGCAGGACAAGCTATTCAATTCAACTGAGTCTTACAACCTATCGCAAACACCTCGACCATGGTTCCCTTCGGATAGACTTATGGACTTGCATCAACTATCCACCAGTTTGATGACGGTTTGAGAGCTGGTTAAAGATAAACTCTGCCAAAACTTGAGCTCTCAGCCTTACTGACAACCCATCAATCTTACGAGCAAGGATTGCTGGGCAACGGCTACACAATTTTTGGCGGACGTACTTATGTAAGCTGTCGAATCGTGAAAGCAGAGGTTCAAAGGAAAGCTGCAATCTTTGTGCATCAAATTTATTCATGTCAAGTTCTTTAAGCCATTCACTGACGCTGGGAGGTGCTTCTATGAAATCGGAAGGATCTCCAGCATACGATCTTCAACAGACCATTGTCGGTCGGCTCTACATTCACAATTTAGTGATTCTGAAGGGCCCCACTTGAACAATGTTTCGGTTTAGTCGCAGCTACAGGTTACGCGGCAAGTCGAATCCATCCACAGTAGATACTTTGTGGGGTTTTCAATCGGGACGAAATCAATAACGGTGTTATTCGCCCACTGTGTTAGACATTTGTTGTTCATTTCGAATTCGGTTAATACCGCGGCTGTTCTTAAGGTGGGTCTTCTAGATTTAAGACTGACAGATTTAGAATGCTGATATCGTTATGCACAGGCAGCAGAGGGTTATTAGGTATTTTCGCGTGCTGTCGATGTAGTGAATTAGAGCGGCGAATCTGCGGTGATGCTGTTGACTCAGCACGGGAAGACAATAAGTTGGTGTAGGTCTCAAAATCCTAGTGATAAGACGCATAATATTATTTAGCTGTACATCTACTTTTGATACGTATCTGGCGCGCAGTACCTCAGCAGTTGATTATACGAGACCGATGGGAGCAGAACGTAGTGAAGACAAGCTAGCCCCAACGACGTCCCTGCAAGTTTTTGGATGATGTAGTTTTCGTTCTTATTTTGCCCGCTGAGTTTGTGACGTGGTTCCGGAAGTTCAATAATCTCCCTAGCGTTACTCCGCTGTATTTTGGGTACAGATTGTGGTTCAGCAGTGTGCCATTGAAGACCACTCTCAATTTATATGACGCCAGTTTGGAATTTAGGTGGAAACAACACACCTCGGTTTTCGACATACTCTTACTTCAGCACAGTCGCCCCTCTCTGAAGTACAAACTCAAAGCCTCAAAGGTCAGCGTTCAAGCTATGCTCTGTTGTTTCTAAATTCTGGTTTTGAGTTACTATTGTGATGTCGTTGGCGTATGCGCATTTTGTTAAAACAGTTGGAGGGAAGTCGTGTATAATAGCTTGAAGAGGAGTGGTGCCAGTACTGAGCCTTGCGGTAGTCCGTTGTTCAACTTGTCTATGACTCTCTTGGTGTCGTTCATAATGACTTGGTACTTCCGGTTGGACAGCATATTGTTGATGAGGTGAGCCATCTTATGGCAGGGAATAATCTTCAGGAACTTTCAGATTAGACCATGCCGCCAGATTGTATCATACGCTGCTGTGAGATTTATAAACGCGACGGATACTTTGTACATCGTTTTGAGCGGTATCCGGCTTCGATATGTGTCGTTAGGGCTAGTACCTGGTCGCAATTCGACCTGGTCGATAGGCATGTGGTTGTTCACTTTTGGGCTAATTCTGTAGAAGATCACACGTTTCAATAATTTGTAACATGTGCTGAGTAAAGCGATTGGTCGGTAGCTCTCGGGTTTGTTAGCATCTTTTGCGTTATTGAACTTGTGTGCGATGATGTTTTGTTACCCTGAAGGTGAACACGACATCTTAAGTATGCGGTTGGCTACATCATTTGGGTTGATTGGTGGATATCCAGTCCTTATTATGTTTCCAGCACCTAGTTTTCTCAGTAGGCTCCATGTCTTGCGGCCTGAGTGGGTGAAGTCTAAGGATTCCATAGTAGTTTGCCACTTATCCATGCGACTTTTTTCAAGGGATCGTAGCAGATCATCATATTCTTTTCTGTACCCGCGAGATACATGCTTTTTGGCGATGGCAAATACCAGAAAACAGTTTATAGTTGAATATTTCTGGGGCAATAAAATGTATGTAAATGTCCAATTCCTTAGAGAACTGTTTCCAGGCGGCTTTGTTGAAGTTCCAGCGAGGTTGAGGATACAGAATTGATGGGTGAGACTTGCATGGCATTATTATGACTGGTTGATGTTTACTATGTGGGAACTCCGAAGTTCTGAATGCAGAGAGTGGTCGATTTTTAAAACCGGATGATACAAAACATAAGGCCAAGAATGTATAGATGCGATAAATAATATTGCAGAATCGAAAGAAGCAATCACTGCATAAATTGAATTGAAATGAAAAACTATGCGCAGAACAGTCTAAGAACAATCTGCGATAGGGGAAGAGCTAGTTCAGAGCTGAGACTCATCCACAGGAGCAGTACACGATGGCCCGTGTGTGTGGAAGATGCAGAAGATGCCAAAAGAAGAAGAAAATCCCAAACAGAATAAGCTACATATTTATAGAGGGTCGCTCTTAAATGAAAACCATTTACAAATCGCGGTGGTGATATGGAATTAATTTTCAAAAAACAACGAAATACTTCGAGGCCGCCACAGTCAGGCACCATCCATCTATAATGCCACAATACTCTTTTTTTTAGTTGTTCGAGGGTTGCCACCTTGAAAAGTGACAAAAGGCCTAAATTGTTTGCGGTTTTCAGAAGCCAATAAGACAGAAATATCTTGAATGACCCCTATAGCTTTATTTCTGAAGAATTATCTAAGACGCAATGAACTCCAGCAACCGCGTAACTCTTTCAAACCATTCTTTTAGTTTTTTTTTCTTATCCCCTTTTTAGCAGACAATTTGTACTCCAACTCATTAAATCCAGATTCCACTTACCACTTGCACTCAGTATGCGCAACACAACAACTTCTACCTTCCGTGGAAAATCCATTCACCATGCAACACACCATGTGCAACAGAAAAAAAATCACAGCAGAGGATTTTCTTATCAAAATGTAAAAATCACGAGGAATACTTTGTGTTATTTAGCGAACGCTGCATGTAGAGCAAATCCTCTGCCACCATTCCATATACGTGGGTAACTGCCAACCAGGTTGGATGGAAGACTTGAATCTCAATCCCAATGGATTTCGTTATTTCTCAATAAATTGGCAGTGATAATTAAAAACCGGGGAATTGCAAAGTGGAATGGAAAATGGGAATCGTAAGGTAAAACTGAAGATCACACATAGATAGATACATACTTACAGATATATTTCCAATCAATCAGATCGAGACTGAGAGAGAAAAATATGTTATACCAAGAAAAAAGGACCACCACCGGGCGCACAGTGGTGTTTATCAGTGGTTCGATTCAAGTTCCTTACCTTTCGTTCTTTTCGTGTACTTCTGCCATTGGAAAACCAACGAAATGGACGCAATAACCATCCAGTTATGGCTTAATTTAGTTAGATATCAATTAAAGCGTATTTTATTGAGAAGCGTATCTAAGCATAAAAACTCAATTACCAGTTGGATCCACAGCAAGTTTGTGGCTTTGGGTTTGAGCTGTCGAAAATTTCACCACGCAGTGGTACAAAACAACGGAGCTGACACAATTTACTAACAAGAGGAATTCAAAATTCCATCCATTGAGGGCACTCCTCTTAAGATTTCTGAGAGGGCTAAACATCTAGGACTAACTGGGACTAAATACAGGGGAGAGAGCAAGGAAAGCTATGATAGCTCTCTGTACTTGTAGCAGACTATTTGGAAAAACTTGGGAGCCTAAACCAAAAGTCATTTTCTGGCTCTACACAGCAGTTGTGAGACCTATATTGACATATGGCAGCCGAGTATGGCGGCCAGCCGCAAGTAAGGGCACTAACCTCAAGATACTAACCAGAGTACAAAGAATGACGTGCATTGGTGTCACAGGAGCTATGAGAACCACACCAACTGCAGGATTAGAGACTATACTGAATCTATTAGCTTTAGATGTATTTGCACAGGAATCTGAAGCTAGAAGTGCTCTAAGATTAAGCCAATCTGAAGGTTGGAGGTCAAGCTTGACGGGGAATGCGCAGATTTTACGCAAATACATGGGCGAAGATGTTAGCTCAGACTACATTGAGCCCTATTTAGACTTTCATAAGCCGTTTTTCAGTTCAGTTCCGAGTAGGGAAGAATGGGAAACTAATATCCCGCTAAATCCATCTACACTGATGGATCCAAGATGGACGTGGGAGTAGGTGCAGGGATTTTTTCTAAAAAACTCAATTTGAACAAGTCAATTCTACTTCCGGACTACAGCTGCCCGAGATGCTGCAATGAAAGCTATACCACCCGATGATATTACCTTTTTCATTGACAGCAATAAGAGAGATTTCCGCCACGCAAATAAAATCTAAGCTTGTGCGTTGCTGTCGCGAATAGCTACTGGTTCTTGGTACGCAACACAATGTAAAGCTCTGCTGGGTACCCGGACATAATGGCGTTTCAGGAAATAAAAACGCTGACGAGTTGGCAAGCGATCATGCTGACTCGTCAATTAAGATACTACCCTGCAACCTGAACCTAGAATTTAGAAATAAAATGATCGCCATGGCAAATAGCAGATGGAGATCACTATCCTGTGTAATTACAAGAAAACTCTGGCCGCTCTACAATAAAAGTCGTACCGAGCAAATTGTATACTTCAATAGATATGCCTTATCTTGTTTAGTGGGGACACATCTTGTTGCGTCACCACACAAAGAAATTGGGAATAAGCGAATATGATATATGGAGAGGCTGCGGCAATGAAGATGTACATGAACATACACCTCATTTCCTGTCCAGGACTCTACCAGCTTAGATTCAGATTACTAGGCAAATACTGCTTCCAAGACTTAGGAAAACTATCAAATGAATCGGTTAATAAAATAACCAAATTTATCAATGCATCGGGTTGGTTTAAGAACCATAGAGTTCACGAGTGGGGAAGCGACACTCCCTGGGCATCACAATGGATCTACGAGGGTGGGTCAATAAGTCCCTGAAAAATGAAATAAAGAACACTCTTTTCGGTATAAAAATATTTTATTTTCCAACATAGTCTCCTTTTAGCTTTATACACTTCATCCAACGTTTCTCCAATATGTTGATGCCCTCCAAATAATACGAGTTCTCGAGCCTCTCAAAATAAGCGTTTGTTTCAGCGATGAACTCTTCATTCGACCCAAATCTCTAACCTTCATGTTTGGAAACAAAAAATAGTCGCAGGGGGCTAAATCTGGGGGATTGTTGGATGAGGGAGGAGTTCGTAGCCTAACTCATGCAATTTTGCCATTGCGACTGCGGACTTGTGCGCCGGTGCGTTATCCTGGTGAAAAAGAACTTTTTTCTTCGTCAAATGCAGCCGTTTTTGCTTCAAATCGGCTTGGAATCGATCCAGCAGCTCTGCGTAATATGCCTTTACCCTTTTCAAGGTAATCGATGTGAATAACACCGCGCGCATCCCAAAAAACTGTCGCCATGACCTTGTTTGCTGACAAACCCGCCTTAGCCTTCTTCGGCTTCGATTCAATAGGAGAAGTCCATTGTTTTGACTGTTCCTTGGTTTCTGGTGTGTTGTGGTGAATTCAGGTTTTATCCACGGTTACGAAACGGCGCAAGAACTCAGCCGAATTTTTCTGGAACATCGCCAAACACACCTTTGAAGTTGTCAAACGAATGCGTTTGTTGTCGATTGTGAGCAAACGCGGCACCCTTCATATCCAAATATTTATGTAAAATCGAAATCACTGAGCCATGTGATAAGCCTGTGGCCTCTTCAAGCTCGCGCACTTTCACTCGCTGATCGTCCTTTATCAAACCATTAATTTTGTCGACCATTTCTGGTGTGGTGACCTCAATTGGGCGACCAGAACGTTCGGCGTCTCTTGTGCTTGAACGACCTCACCGAAATTGAGTAAACCAGTGGTGAATGGTTCCAATCGTTGGTGAAGAGTCCCTATAATATTTGTCAAGCTTTTGTTTGGTTTGCGTGATAGTTTTTTCTCGCAAAAAATAGTGTTTAATAAGCACTCGAAATTCACTTTTTTCCATTTTAACGAAAATGCTAGTAGGCGTCTACTCGTATATAAAATGGCTGCCACAACAAAACTATTTGACAGATCTGTCTGAAAATTTGGGTGCGTTGTTTTGAAAGATGATTCTTGACAAAAAAAAAATAAATTTGAGGTGACGACACAATTTGTGTTAATTTTCAGGGACTTATTGACCCACCCTCGTACATTTATCTAAGTGTGGCGTAGTAGGTCTTTCACCCTCTACGTCAACGCATCAAATCTAACCTAATCTAGTCCCCACCATCAATTCTAGCTCTTCTTCTTCGCATAATAAAGATGCACCCTATAAAGTAAATGATCAGTACTAACTGCCGAATTGATTATGCCATGTTCAACCATCCGTATGTTACCAGTCTTGAGCTAGGATAGTGAATCTAATTCTAAAATCCGCCTACAAACACGGCCACTTTAATTCTGTAGTGAAATTTCATTCTAAAAGGCCACGCCCACTTTTTGGAGCACTTACTGTAAAAAGGGAATTTAAAAAAAATTTCCTTGCCTTTCTGAAAGCTTTTTTACGGTCATGGTTAAGACTTATTGTGAATATCTCATAAGAATCCGTGAGTTTCCGTGACATATTGTGACAGCCACGCCCACTTTCCTCTAAGAAAAAGTCGTACCCACAGTTCTTCTGACAAAAACTATTATAAATCACGGAAATATCCACTGAGCAGGTGGACGCCGCGGTTGAATCGTCACTGATCACTGAGCCGAAGAATCGAGGTTCCAACATTCGAGAGCTCCTCAAAATAAATTGCATTTCATTCATTGCAATTCATTCATGCGGCGCACAGCACGACTGGCTGTCGAAATAGAGTCCATGGTCTGTTAGTGCCAAAATATTTATTTATTTATTTTTGGCTTTCCACTTAGCAGAATAGAAAGATTCCATTGTATTTGAGTTTCTCGCTTATGTTCTAAGCACACACAACCATACAAACCCATCCACTGGTGCACCGCTGTTGGCTCTGGTACCCGCAGATTGGAAATTAATTTATTAAGAAATATAATTTGTGTATCGCTCAACAAATTATTTTGTTTAACGAGCAAGCAAATAGAGTAAAACTTTTTTATTTCTTGAACATCGAAAATGATATCCCAAATCGACAAAAATTTCATTCTGATCGGATAAGTCTTAGCTTGTCGTGGTTTTTGACCATATGCCATAAAAATGTGTAAATGCACCGTGAATTCGTGGTGATTATACAGCTTTTACAGAGCCAATCGTGATGTTTAGATATTCATAAGTCTTTTCTAAGGATTTCCCTAATATACACAAGCAACTGATGTGAAAATGGGTTTAGACGTTCTTGAGTTAAAGAGTTAAAGAGTTGCAGCACATAGGGATGTCAAAATTAACTTTGCTATCCAGCGCAGTCTTGAACTTAAATTATTGTCACAATAATTACTTTTTGGATTCAATTGGAACATTGTCGCTTATTGTCATCGAGAGTTCATGATTCGTGGTAAGATTGTTTCATTTCGATACAGAAGACAAGTACCAAGAGTTAATTCTATGAGTTGTTGCGGGCTGTAAGTATTACATCTTGCACAGCGTTGTGGTATCGGAGGCTTTTGACGTATAAAGCGGGGAAATTAAACAGCAGGGAATTTTTACCATCCCACAGATCATTAAATATTCATCTTTGTCCGGCAAAACTTACAGTGACGCATAAAGCTATCCTTCTTATCTGCCGTCCGAAACGAAATTGTTTCTCAACTCTGTCCATTAAGTTTGAAGATATCCGCATAATTACTGTTTTCACGATCGACACTTAATCGATCGAATACCTAACCAGCTTTCGAAATAGAAAACGCAAAACCCTCCAAACGGCATACAATGAATGACGTGTCACCTTAAGTACGCCATAAAGCTTATAGCACTCCAATAAAATCAACAAAAAAAAAAACTGCCCTCGGTCGCAGACAAATCACGCTCGTTGATCGTAATTCCTGCGAAAATTAAAAGTACCTCACATAAATTCACCTTGACACAGTTACAACGTCGGCTCCTCGGGATGAGAAATAACTCCAATTGGCTTTTTATGATACCATTAACTCGATACAACATCACATCAGCGTCCTCATCAACCTCACAACGCAATCATCTCGTACGACAGGGAATGCAAAAATTTGCACTAAACACGCAATTCTCAGAAGAAGCAAGGATGCATTGGATGGGTTCCGCCGGGCCGCTCATAAAGTCAGTTTATGGCCATGCCAGACGATGCTTGGATGTGTAATTGTCCTCCATACCGGTGACATATGACATCGTCCATCCAAATAGGTCGTCGTAGGTCGTCATGAGATGCAGTTCTTCAGCATATTGCCTGTTGAGCTAATCGTTCAATCTAGATGACGGCGAAATCAACGCATAATGTCGAGGAAATTATTTGCCATCGCCGTCGTCGTCGTTGTCATCATCATCAGAGATAAGTGCAGAGTCAAAAGGACGACGCAATAGCGATGATGAAGGGCGGACTCGAACATACCAAACCGAAAGAGACTTCCCTGTTCCTTGAAGGTTTTATTGGGACTTTTTTTTATTGCTGAAGCTAAAGAATGAAGAATGCTTGCGATGACTTTTTAATGGTCGCCTCTCTTCATAAACCAAGTTCCTTCCACCGAAATTCGGTTTCGCTTCCTTCCCCCGCTTAATGACGATTCTCTCCACTCGCCGAAGCAAAGTCAATTAAATGTCTTACGTATCACTGCGCATGCAATTTGATAAGCAAATAACCTTCAGCTTAGTCCCAACTTGCATTTCGGGCCAATACCATCTGCCTGAACAGCAGCCACCCAGATAGCGATCTCGGGTCGGACTTTTGGCCGAGATAATCCGTAAGCCGCTCACCGTAATAACTCAATTAAATTTCGAAAATGGAAAAACGCTGCGGTTGCGTTGAACGCAACCGACCAATCGACGTGTAAAAGCGTTCCGCGCCGGAAGGCGTTTGTGTACGTAGAATGCGTCTTATACCGGTCCTGGGCGCATCTAATTGATACTCAATTACGCTCGTCGGTTTTTGTTTGGATTTCTGAGTATATTACTCGCCTGCGGTTACTCGAGGCAAATGATCACGAAATGAATTGCGGTGCATGGTGTAAGTCCACATAGTTCGATGATGAACTTGTCCCAGAGTTTAATCATTCAAATTGTCGAGGTCATCACGGCGAGGAGGCGAAAGGGGCCAACATTATAAGACATTCTGTCAGCAATGCGCACGCAATTTATGTGACCTTTGCTGTGCGAGCAGACTTTATGATCCCTCACAGCTTTTTGTGTGGATTTTATTTATGCTGTAATTGCATTCAGGGAACAGGGCAGGCGGGAGGGGTGGATAAATTACTTTGGCCAACATCGTCGGGGGTCTGGCTATTCGCTGGAAAATGGTCGTCATCGTACGTTTTGCGTTAAATTGGTGGTGCACGTTTTTTCATCCTGTGGGATGTACAATTGTTCCACAATAACAGTCATTATCCGCGGCGAGAGATGCAGGAATGAGATTCAACAAGAACAGATTCAACGCACAAAGCAGAGGCTGCTTGCAAATGAAGACCCAAAAATGGAATGAATCTGGTTGTTGGTTTAACTGAAGGTCCTCTTTATAGGCACAGCTGCAGGAGTTGCTTGCCGCTAATTGTACACCATTTGAAGTTGCAAGTTGAGCTCCTGGATAATGCAACAAATTGTCTAGTGACTCCAAGTTATGAGTGTAGGCTGACGTTGTGTTGAAATATGAACTTGTGAGGCAGCATAGGTACATATGTTAGCCCGAACAAAGCTACAATTACATTTCAATGATGTTGCATTAGAGTGCTGTTGTTCGCTTGATGTGGTTAATTACTGAGCATTAATGTTCAGAAAATGGGCGTCGTTTCAATTTATTTAAGTTAGGAAAAGAGTACGTTGTTGGTGGCAAATCAGATCTAAAATCGACTTTTAAACGTCGCCTAGTAACAGCTTTGAACGTGCCACAGCTCCTTTGAACATCAATTTTATACTTACGTCTGGAAGATGTTATTATTTCCGTTCCTTGGTGAGGGGATGTCTAGAAAATGGGTCCTTTGTCCCCATTTGATTGTTATCTGTTTTTATTTTTATTTTACTTCACATTAGATGGCGCTACAGTCCGGGCTTCAACCAACAAGCATCTCCAGCCAAGTCGGTCTTGTGCTAGCCGCCAAGGGGAAGAAGCAGTGTTTATTTGGCTGCGATTTTGTCATAAGAGGCAGACCGAGGCAGGAACTCTTGGGCTTTAAACATGTGAGCGAACCCCTGATGATAATTCGCTCAAAAACATTAGCCTAATATGCGCTCACTCCCCCACAGATGATAAGGACGTCGTGATGAAAGAAAGCTTTTATGAACTAACCGACAGGATCTCTTTTTTTATCAAAAGGAAATTTCCAAATCCCAGAGCACTCAGATTCGATTTACGGTCCATTGTTTTCCCAGACAGAACTCCTTTTAGTGTAGTGGTTGGAGAAACTTAGATTTTATTCGTTTCTCTTTTATGCTCGTGTGGCTGTGTTTGCTGTTCCCCGTTTGGGCTCGAACCTGCACAGTTCGGATCACAACAGAACGGGCGATAGACTTACGACCAATGTCAGCGTTATGACACTAAAATCGTACTTTGTGACTTTAGCGCAACAATTGGGATGGAGGGCTTCTTTGGAAATAATATCGGAAAATACAGCCTGCACGACATCATCTTCGGAAACGGGCTCAGGCTAATCGACTTCATTTAAGCACATGATTCCCGGATCTCAATATTCATAAGAGATCTCAAGGCGCTCTCCAGATTAACTAATTGACAACCAATTGCTATTGACGCAAGGCAACTTCTCCAGTATTTTGAATGTTCGCACCTTCCGAGCAGCTAACATTGACTCGGATCACTACTTTGTTGCTGCCAAGGTACGTATGCGGATATCCCATGCACCACAACGCCAATGAAGTGCTGTGAGAAAACTTAACATCCAAAAGTGAAATATAGTCTCCTCCTTCACCTCGTTTCTGCAGCTTCCTTAGAAACCATTGTTTACAAAGCCCAGCCTTTAAACACGTCTACCGATGAAAATGTTATCTCTTCGGTATCTTAGAAGTATTTTTGACGTGTTAAGTGTGTGTGAGTCATGTTATTTGACAGATAACATTATCTATATGTCTGCTTACTGAGTGTACCTTGTTGATATCGTAATGGCCAGGTATCCAGCAGAAAATGACATTATAACTTCCACAATTATTGGATTTCCTTTAACCCCGGGTGGGACATAGGGCGCCAACCTATCTCGTCCTTCTTTCTCGATCTGTAGCTAGATATTTCAGCTGTGGCCACGTTTTCACTTTTGATCTCCATGTTGTTCTTGGCCTTCCAACCCACAATACACCCTGAGGATTCCAATGGAAGGACTACATCGCGATGTTGCCATTTGGCTTCCTTAGTGTATGACCAATCCAGTGGAATATTCGCTGCCTTATTTCGACATCCAACAACTTCTCAGTGGTTTTACGCAACAATTCCTGGTTATATATAATTTGCGGTCAGCGAATCTTTAGGACGTATCGCAAACATATGTTTGCCGTGACTTTCCAGGTTTCACAGGCATTTATTTGAAGTCGGATTTGAAGTCGGATTTGAAGACTCTCAACAGCAGATTTGACTGGATTTCCAAACTAGGCATCGCTAGCTTTAGTTTTCTGGTTTTAACGTCTAGGTCCGTACCACCATCTGATGGTGAAAAACTTTGCAGGTAGTTAAACTGTTCTAACCCCTCAATTGGCGTCTGCTTCAGAATTGTACGCTGATGTGTGGAGCGGTCTGTGGGCATAGATTTTTTGCCATTCATTCTTAGACCGCCCGACTCATCATTCGCCTGCGTCTAGCCCGCTGATGGTATTTGCCAGGAAACAGATATCATCGTCATGGTCCAAATGACTTAGCCTTTCAAACGATCTCCATTGGATGCCATGTCTCTCAGATAGTAGTCAGTTCATCGTCTATTGCAAGTAGACAGAGAATTGGCGACAGAATATCCCCTTGTCTCACTCCCTATTGTACTTCGAAAGAGTCGGAGACTCTTAGGACTGCTTTATAATAGCAACTATTTTTGAAGGGATTCCTCTCCTAAGAAGAGATCTCCATATGCATTCGCGGTTTACCCGGTCAGGGGCCTTCTCGAAATCCACGAGCACGAGGTAAAGCGGTGACTTGAACACGGCTGATTGCTCGAGAATGATACGCAAGATGTGTCAAAGCACAATCCATCTTTCGCAGAGATCGTGCCCTCTTGATGCCTTTTAAATGTAGTCTCGCTTCTAAGCTTTATCCGCTCCAGAATGTTAGTTACCATTCCGTTTGGTAGATTTATGTTAACGTTTTTACTCAAAATTTATTCGCGTGTACCGGCTGCGGCGGCGTAGAGATTTTTTTTTTTCAATTTTTGTGAAGGAATATACAAGCTCTGGCATTTAAATACTGCTGTAATGTACAACCTAGCAGGTTCCTAGAGAGAACTGAGATTCTATCATACCTACGAAGACCATGAACATATCGCACCGCATCATTAAAAGCAACCTGAAGCTTATGTTGTGATAGCGAGTCAAGGCTACAGTACACGACCTCAGCGTACTTTATTATTGGGACGATTAGTGTACGAACAAGTTTTCGACGAGTTACAATCGGAGTAAAGCTGGCAGTGAGCCAAAGTTTTCGCAGACACCAATAGATACGGCCTATTACATGGTTGACATTGTTGTAGCAAGACAAGTTACGGCTAATTACAAAGCCAAGGGTGGTGACTGATTCTACCAGCTGCAGCTTGTTGTTCGATAGCCGTACGTCAGGGACGAAACTCAAATCGAAGAGCCTTTCAGAGATAGGTATAACCTGAGACTTTGCTGGGTTAAGAAACAAACCATTTTTTTCAGACCAGTAATTGATGGCAGCCAAATCTTCATTGAGATGTGAAACTAGTTCATCTATTCTATTCAAGTGTTGGGAAATATAATGAGACATGTTTGCATACCAAGGGCAGGTCGTTAATAAAAATGCAGAACAAAATTGGTCCAAGGATTGAACCCTGGGGTACACCTTGAGTAAGGGGTTTTAGTGTGGAGCATTTTTCTTCGACAACAACTCTTTGCCACCTGTTTGACAAGAAACTTTTTAATAGTCTTACAGCTATTTTACCAAAACCAAAAAAAATGTTTAAGTTTCTAGCAGAGGATACTGAGATTGACTTAGAAAAGTCTAACAGGCATAGCAAAGTTACGAAACCCTTATCAAATTCTAGGCGTACATCATCCAAGATATTGACCATTGAAGTCTTGTTCTAAAACCCGATTGAAACGGACTTAATAAGGAATTAACGAAGAGATGATTTTGTATTTGCTTTGCCAGTACCCTTTCAAAAACTTTTGACAGACACGGCAAAATGCTGATAGGCCTGTAGTCGCTGGCAATAGCAGCATTCGACTTTTTTTGCAACTGGTATCACTCTTACATACTTCCAAGCTTGGGGAAAAATTGATGTCATAATACAGAAGTTAATTATATGAGTAAGATGTGACAAAACTATTTTCACAAAACGTAAAGGCACTCCATCATCACTCGTAGCATTCGATTTAATTGATGCAAGAATACTTAGAACTTCGTCCTCCGAGACCGCTTGAAATTCAGCTCGATGTTGCGCATGAGTATAGGAGCTCAAATCAAACTTCAGACCGCTGGACTCTGCATTATTAGCCAGAAAGTAATTGTTGAGTTCATCAGGATCTAAGGAACAATTTCTACTACAATTATTGCCGATACCAAAATCGCGCAGATTTTTCCACAGCATTTTTGGAGGTAGGAAGGTGCTCAACTTAGAGGAGTAGAAATTCCGCTTAGACTGGCGAACAATGCACATCACCTTATTGCGTGCCACTTTATATGCAGCCCAATTAAGCTGGGACCTATTTTGTTTCCATTTACTATATAGCTTGTTCCTGCTTTTAAGCGCACTAAGTACTGCCGAAGTAAACCAAGGACATGCAGAATTCCGAATGGAAACAGTTTTTATTGGTGGTTTCTGCGATGTTTTCATTTCTCGTGACAAGATGTTCTGCTTTCGCAGCGGTTTCTGATTAATCCTGGCTGTAACAGCTTTGATCGCCTGTGGATTTCTGACAGTTCGAGGGCGGACGTCCGGATTGTTAACAGAAAGGTACTCCACCAGTATCCTTAGACAATTTAACAGTTCGATACCAAAATTCCGGGTGATTCCAAGCGGTGGTAAGGTCCGGACAATATCTCCTCTTTCCATATTACACTTGTGAAGGCCAATCCATATTTACAAACGACTTTTGTGTAAATCTTTTGCACGTTTAGTACAAATGTCACTCATTGAATGCCTGCCAATGTAGAATGGATGTGTGCAATAATAGTTCCACGATGAGTGCATTTAAACGTGTACCAGTATCTATGACATGACCAAGTGTAGTAATGTATGAAAATATTTGAATGCAATGAGTGGTACAGTTCCCCTGCTCACCGAATAGTGGGCTTGTTCACTTAATGATCTTCCTGAATCATATATTGCGCATTCTTCAGCACCAACGAGAAGCAAACAATTTTTCCATCATAAATCACTGCGAATGCAACCTCACCTCTTCTCCTGCCCACCGTCAACATCGCCTTGGTTTGTTTGTCAAGTGACTAAATGCACGATGTGCTAGAGAATACTTGTATCTTTTAATTTATTCAATTTAATTTGTCTCTTTGTCTGCAGGGAGGACAAACATAAACGAAAACGAAAAACGTCATCTGACATAAAATAATGAACGCGCCCTGCAAGTGTCCTCTCAAGAATGGCGTGCAACAAAAAAGGCCAACAAAAGTCCTAAATATGCTTTGCTGCGCCACGAAAACTCTTTGTTCATTATTTCTTCAAGGAACGGGGTGAGTGGTCCAAATTTAGACTGAAAAAGATGCTGCCTCCGCTGGCATTCATCGCTGCGAAGCACGAAACAAATTGGTTACAATTGAAGAACTAAGGAGCACGAGGAATTGTTTTTCATTCATTAAAACGTCTTAATCCAATGTATAGGCTCTTGTATCTATGTGAGAGCCTCTTGGGAGATATTTTCGGAGCACTATCCTCGGTGCTTGCTCAGTTTTGGGATTTTCTTGAAATTAATTTGATTGGAGTGTTACGCTCTCCGCGGCAGTCTCAGACGCGCAATAGACCAAATGCATAATGAAGATCTTTATTTATTTAATTGCGACTGACAGTCGGTCCAGACATTTGTCGCTTGATTGGTGAGATGCTGTACTACTGTGCCTAGTGCCTCTCAATGAAAAGAAGCAGCAAATTTGCCTGCCAGACACCAGAGGACAAGCAGCAGTGGTGAGTGTTTTTTCAATGAAATTCCCCGAGTCTCGGTGAGGATTCGATTAATGATTGCCACGGTATGTTAAGTGCGAATTCTCATTTATTCAAAGGAGTTGTGATCCTGGGATCAGCCTTTCGTTTCTGGATATTTACTGCCTGGCACTTGACGAATTGCATCCATTAATCTCTTTTTTGCGTGTAAAAATGAAACGGTGCGTAGCAGAAAATATTTGCAATTAGCTGCGTAAGTAGGTACGGCGACGTGTTGCTGGTGTAATGTGCGCTGCAGGGACATTGAGGGGATCATGTTCAAAGAGCTGAGGGGCATAGTGCTTAGACTTGGTCTGTGCACAAATTTAATTAAATTCGCCATTCAAGTGGGTAATTATGGTGTGTAGATGGAGATTTTCGTATCTCAGATTCAACCTGAGTAGATGGACTTAGGCTAAAGTCACCCAAATGTCGACTCGAATCACTTTTACCAGGTACCAGTTCGCTTTGCGACTGAGTTCAAATTGACCTCAAATCCGAAGTCATACTCGTATGAGGTATATTAAGCCACGAATTGTGAACCTAATGCGATCAATTAGGTGCTTTGAACTGGGAATAAGTGACCACCCGTCGTCAGTTTCGAAATTGAATACCAAAACTGAGCTCAAACCTGAAGTTAAATACTAAATAAGTCCATCGATACCAAAACTATTTAAGACTTAGTACCAGTAGTCGGTAATTTATAATTTTGAGGCCGAAAATAACTATAGGCAAGCTCAGAGCTATACATAGAATTCCCACACATACCCATCAAGTAAAGCTGATGCGCACCTAATGGACGCAATTTATGGTTAAGAAGTTGAAAGATCACTGCAAGCCCTGTGAACAGTGAGCTGAAATCAGCGAAACTAGGATAAAATCGACAAGAGGACAAGATGTACGTGTTAAGGGATTTGTCGAAACAAAGTTGCGGCTAGAAAACCAAGTCAACCCTCTCGAACCGCGATTTGTGCAATAAGTGCAGAGAACAAAGTCGATTCAATGCCTAGAAGTCAACGACTATTTATTCTTTGCTTCAGAATAGGGCGCAGATTATGTTTGTGGGACTCTAAATTTAAATCGGAGTGGAGACTCAGATAGGGTCAATGCAATGGTTTTTAGGCGCTAAACTGTGGGCTGAGTATAGTGCGACCAAAACTACGTTTGTGGCTTTAATACTCGTACTTTGACGTCTAGCCAAAGACTTATTAGCATATTTAACTGTAGATTAGGTTGCTGTGTTGATGAGGGAAGAAAAGACTTGATTCATCCCACCTAGGGCCTCGTGGACCCATTATGATGCCCAATGGGGGGTTGGTCCCGGTACCCATTACAGGGGTTTCTAACTTACTGGTTGTTGGTGATTAGGATGTCGAACCATTTGACGTCCTCAGAAAACTGGAAAGATTGTTAAGTGAAACGTCAGTTCTTGTATGTCCTGGAAGTGGCATAGGCTTGGCCAGTGGCAGAGGAAGTGGGCCTCCTCGTCACCGCAGCCTATATATATATTGTCATCCTTGAGTTACATTGTGTGGTTTCTTAGAAGATTATATCCAGCGCACCCTTTAAACATTTAACTATACTCCTGTTACGATTCTAGATCCGAAACTTAGTTGGAAACTTAACATAGAGCATCGGGTTAAGAAAGCAAGTGTGGCTTTCTATGCCTGCAACAGAACATTCGGTAAAAAATTGGGTCTCCGGCCAAAGATGACGCTATGGATGTACACAACCGTTGTGCGTCCAATTCTTACCTATGGCGCCATAGTATTGCTGCCCGCATTACATAAGAAATATGATATCAACAGCATTGAGATCTTGCCCTACAGATGCTCTAAGTGTGAGTCTGCATCTGATCCCCCTTGAACTGCATATTAAATTTTCAACTATGTGTATGCAGCGCCATCCGATACCGATACCAAGTGAACTGGTGACATTTTCGACCGATTACAGGATTCCCACACTCAACTTCAGCAAACATTTTTCAGTAAAGTTTGCTGCCTGAGCAGAATGAAAGCACGGAATGGTAATCAATGACTTTATACGGATGGTTCGAAAATGGACTGCGGAGATGGCGCAGGTATTTTCTCGGACCAACTGAATATATCGAAATTGTTCCGTCTCTCAGACTCTACTAGTGTCCTTCAAGCGGAGCTTCTCGCGATTCGGGAGGCTTGCCGCATACTAAAAAATCTCCCAACATTCAACCTAAATATAGTTAACTTTTCTGATAGCCAAGCCGCAATCAATGCCATTGATTCGGTTACCATATCCTCAAAACTGGTAGAGCAATGCTGGTTTGAAATAAATGCCATTATTACAGGCCACTGGCCTATAGGGGACCATGCGGCCAAGCTTGGCATTCCTCACAATACTTTCTATCGCAGCTGCAAAGACAGCAACGAGACGGAAACTCTTTTTCACTTTCTTTGCAGCTCTCCTGCCCTAGCAAGGACCAGACAACGCACGTTAGGTAAACCTTTCTTTAACGATTTCAGAGAGATGGCCTCTAAACGGATTGGAGAACTAATCCTATTTCTGAACACCACGGGCTGGGTTTAATTATATCCTTCTATCTCCAATAACACACTCAAACAGACAGGGTACACGAGTTTTGTGGTATCAAAACGGCGCACTTAGCGCTAATTGGTTTCTTTTTCGAACTATCACTTTACCTGCCTATCTGTGCTCTAATTTTCATTGAACAAATATGTTGGGTTTATACGAGTAGTACAGCACTTACCTGCCTAGAGAGACTGGTTACAAAAACTACTTAATATCTAAAACATTGAAGCGTAACAACCCAATTCGTAAGCTAGTGCTTCAGCCCTTTGTGTGAGGTTTTGGAAGAAAACGGGTAACACATTGCTACTCTTTTCCAGATGTTGTTCTGAACTTAGAGTGAGTTTTCAGTCTGATAGCCAGATTCTGGACAAGAGTAAGTAAAGTTTCGATTATACACTCTAAATATCCCCAAAAGAGCCTTTGTCTCTGAATGAAATAGACAATTTCTATTACCAACTGTATATGTACTATAAGCTGCAGGTAGTTCACCGTCAAGGGACCCAACCTTGTTGTGATGGGGGACCTCATTCAAAGGTGACCAGTGAAAAAGTGAAAGACTTCTGCTTTCCTGAAAAGCCAATCGTATTAAAATAGTCTTCGCCCTTCTTGGGCTACTACTATGATACGGCTGTTGTCCTATCAGCTGAAAATCTTTAGCGACATCTGTTATTTGTTGTGAGATTCTCATTGTGGATGAGATAGCTTTGAACACTGCTTGGTTGTCTATTATAACTTTTCGTGGAGGTCTTAGAGAGGACTATTCTTGAGAACCCTCGGTAATAGCTCAAACTTCCGCTTGGAACACTGACATGGTTTGGAAGCTTTATTAACCGGACGATGGCGGGTTCGTCAGAGAAAATTCTACAGCCAACACATTCTTTTATTTTAGAACCCTATTTGTGAAGACAGATATATTTTGCGGGCTTATTACCTTTCCTTCAGTCCAGACTTCTTGTGAGGGGTATTTTGTTTGGAAATATTGATTGAAGTCGGGGTAAACCTTTAGAAGTCTGTTTTTGATTCCATTCTTGCCCATCTGGCGAGAGCGCTATGACCTATTTAGAACTTTATTCAGAAGTTGGATTGGATGCGTTTGGTACTTTTGGCTTCAATTTCTTTCGTGTGTATGTCATGTGGTGGTAGGTCAAGCATCGTTTCGAAGGCTGCCATTGGACTAATTCTCATGGTTCTTACTTTATTTTCGTGAGTACTTTAACGTTTGTGGCTTTGTCAGCAGTTAGATACCATAGCAGCTACCCATATGTTAAACCTTTGCTGTGTACACCTAGTGGATGTAGGTGCCTATCTCTCTATTGTATGCATATAAAATGGGCACCGTGGCTCATTTGTTAAGTGCGCGATCACTTAGCGGGAGATTCAAGGCTCGAATCCAAGAAAACACAAAAAAAGATACCCGATGCCACGTTTCGTGAACGACTGTCAAACATCCGGGAGTAAAATTGTTATGAGAAAATTCTCTCAATCGATAGAACTACCCTTCGGAAACGACAATTGTTTCCTTTCTAGTCCAATTTGTGATCTGAAATACAGCCGATTTGGAGTTGTGTTCCATTTAACCTCGGGAGCTTGAATGACGATATACATATTTTCCTAGTATAAGGGACTACCTTTTATTTGCCCAGAATGTAGATGTTTTTCAATCTTCCCAGGGTTATAAGAAGGAATAATGTAAAGCTTATTGACCCAAAATTCCCCATGGATGTGTGTCTATGCTTTGGCTCCTATGTAGCATGATAGAAATTATACCATCTAGTGGCACATGCCACTTTACCATCCAAAATTTGGTATCCCAGTTCATTTGTGGTACTTACTTCCCTCGGTATATGTTCTCATTCTTGATAGTGAGTGCTTCTATGAGCCATCCTATTTTATGAGGAGCCTTGGTGCTGCATGCTCTTTCGATACAAAGTTGATTGTGTTCCTGTTATGAATTTGGCAGCTCCTTTTTGAAATAACGAAAATTAGCAACACTTACAGTAACTAAATGTCATTTCTTTTACGACGAACATGTTTTTGTTTCGGCCATTCTTTTTTCGGTCGCCTTATGACACACTTCGATCAATCCTCAAAATTAATTAAGTATTTTGGCAAATACACCACAAAGCACATACACAACAGAGTATTGGTGACGAGGATGGGATTGCGGACAAAGGCTGAGATCGAGCAAAAAAAAAAGTAAGATGACTGGAACTGCGGGAGAAGCCTAGTGGTACTGCGGGTGCCCCGGTGACTAATCAAACCAATATTCCACCTACTGGATATAATATTACAATGCAACCAACGTTTACGGTGGAAACATTTTGTGCAACTAAAGCAAGATGGTCCCGATGGGTAAAACGACTAGAAGTGGCGTTCTCTCTATTTCAAGTGCGTGCCGAACAAAAAGTGTCTTACGTTCTTCATTAAATGGGCCAGGAGGCCTACGACATTTTGTGCGATAAACTAGCACCGAATACTCCCGAAACTCATACATATGACGAAGTGGTGAAAATAATGCAAGATTTCTGCGATCTAACGCCTCTCGAAATAGCTGAGGTTTTCCGATTCCAGCACAGGAAACAACAAGATGGGGAATCGGTTCAAGATTTTCTACATGCGCTTCAATAATGTTTCATACTGCCAAACGCATTTGAAAGTTTGTGGATACGTTTCAGTTAATGTATTTTATGAAAACAAGACATGTCAATTAGATTTATACGTAGTTGCTGGGGGAAGTTCATTGCTGTTAGGGCGAGACTGGATTAGCGGCTTAGATATTGGTTTCGAATAACGTCAGAAACACGCGAGCCACGTCAAACTATCTGCATCCGCTTTTATCATAGTCAGACTCTCCGAAATAATGTAACTTAAAACCCTTTACATATTTTCTGTTGCAACTTCTATAGATTTATGGAGACCTTACCTGAGTGTGACCTTGGAGATGTTTCCGCAGAAGATATTCTATTTAAGGACGAGGAAAAACTAAGCTATCTAGATACCGAAATGTTAAAAAAAATATAGTTCATACAGCCTTATACAGGATACCTACATCCTTTTGACATTTTTTCGGCTAGCTACATTCGTAACGACATTTTTTTTTAGCCATCCAACTCCTTGTACTGCTTATTTCTTATTAATTCGAGAACATGTCACTAACTTGTTGCCAAAAGCATTTCACATGAAATTGAGCCAATCTCTAAGTGATTCTCTGGAAACCGGGCACATGCGTGAGGAGTGCACCTCTTAAAGGCCATCACGTCCGCAACCGCAGATAAACTGTCTAATTAACCTGTCAAATTAGTTGCTACTTCCACCGAAAATATGTCACCGAATGAAATTGAAAAATTCCCTAAATGGGGATTGCACTTAAAACGGTCTCCATTTCGCTTTGTCATCCTTTTGCATGAACTCCTGCAGCAATCGAAATTCCACGAGTGTCATTCAAAAACCACCACCACTCGCGAACAATTAAGGTGCCTGGGCCGAAATCCGTTTCTCCAAAATCCAACTAATGAACTTGGCCGTCATCATCGTATATTCCACAAATGACAAATGGCCCTTCGAATTCAAAATTGATATGTCGATACGACGACGACGACTGTGTCCCGCTCCAGTATATCATATCAGCAATTAGGTTTCGCCTTTAAGCGACTGAAATTCTTTCAATTTTCAAAATTCTATCATGCCGTGTCGTGGCGCACAGCAATCGACCGGGCTCATGCACGGGCACAACTAGCGACATCTCAATTATTTATCTTAATTACAGCAGCGGAACGGCGGAGTTTATTTCTGCGAAAACCAATCCTGAGGCATGGAGAATGTTGTAGATACAACCGTGCATTGCATTGCATTGCAACCGGCTACGGGACTTTTGAAGTTGTGCTAACAGTCTTGTACCGAGATAAGACGAGGATATTTGAAGGCATTCCACTGGTCGACAAGGATTGGGTGCCAAAAGGGGAGGAAACAAAACAAATATTGTCCAAACTAAATTGCTTTGGTCAATTTGGTTCTTTGTTACCACGAAATCCATAGGACACATACGAGTACTGGGTGGGTAGCGGATGGAGGTGGTGGAGGGTGTTGTATCCGAAATGGCGCACAATTTCAATTTATATTTGCTCCAGCGAATAGACAAGGTCATGACCTGCATGGTGGTGGCGCTGGTGTGAAATAAAATGCAGTGACACGTTTTCCAAATATAAATGACAAGGTTTTTGTTTTGTGCCATCTATGGAATGTTCAAATTGAATTGAACTGCGACGGGGGAGGCGGCAGGAGACGGGAATAAAATAAAAGTGTCAAAATGTCGTTGGGAATTTCTGAACTTGAATTTATTGATTCAATCTGTGTGCTTACTGTATGTGGCTGTGTGTAAGCAAAAAGTGTTTGCTTTTTTTTATTTCTATTCGGTGCAATGGGGATATTCTTATGAAAATTAGTGGATGGAGGTCATGGGAATGTCCATGATGTTATTAGCACAATTGCTCATGAAATTCAGTGTTGGTCTGAGCTTTGCTATGGCTATGTGGCTAATTGGCGTCGACCTTGACTACACGTTCCATTGTGCACTGACGTTGAAGCGAACTTGACTTTTTGTGTTTACTGACGAGTGGCACGAACATAGCATTCAGGGAAAGAGTTAGTCAATATTACGATGCATTCCAGCACAGACAAAATTTTTTAGTTGATAAAGAGTCATTGTTGCAGAAATGGGAGTACTTTTAATGCAATTCGGATGTAATTGTCTAGTAGCCAGAGCTCACCCAAGATAAGGCATAGGAATACCATTCTAATGGCAAAAAAGAGAGGTTTCTGTTCAAGAGAACTCAAGACATTCAAGAGATCTAATTTAAATTCTACTCGTATGTAGGTAGTACGAACTGCATTCATCGCTAAATATTTTGATTCATTACATGTTTTTACTTTTTTTTAAGTCTCGAGGCAAAGACACTAAGAGACTTGTGCCGCAAAGTAGTGTGAGGCTAGAACGTTACTAAAAACACGTCAGGTATACCTACCCAGTTCTAATATTGCTCCTAGCTATTGGTTGGTTGGCTATTGGTCATAGGGTGAGCTTATGCTCTTCACTTAGGCCTCCACTGGGCCCGTTGTGTTGCCCTCTGTCTGTCGAGCTGTAGGAAAAGCAATGTAATATAGGGTGAGAGAGGATGTAGGTATTGTGATCATGGGGAGTACCAAAATGGAGATTATGTCATACAGTCTTGTTCGTCTAGCGAACTCCAATATATCACCTATTTCTTTCTTACTGAGGTGTGTTAGATCCGGTATCCTTGGGGATCTCAGTATCTTCAGTCTTAACCTCGCAGTGGCAGGGGAAGTCTTCTATATCTTCCTAATCCCCCTCTTCACAGTTGGCACAGATTTTTGTATAAGCTAGACCGAGTCTGAACGAGTGTTTATTGAGATTGATGTGCCCTGTCCCACCATCTATCTCAACTGTGGTCTGTTTGAGTTTAAATATCTTTTTGCTGTTTTGTTACTCGGATCTGGCCACTTTGCACGTGTCTAGGTTCGTCCAGTTGTTATTGAACTCCTGTCTTATCTTCTCATTGATTATTGTTTTAATAGTTGTCAGAGGGATCCCTATAGTCTTTACAGGATTCAGTTCTATGTCATTCACTCCTTTCCTTGCTAGTTCATCTGCGTTTTCGTTACCCGGTACACCTTCATGCCCCGGTACCATATAAGGCGAACTCTATTGCGCCTGACAAGTAGGTTCAATTTAATTTTGCACTCCTTTATTAGTCGTGATTTTGACATGGGGTTTGTGATCGCGCTAATTGCTGCTTTGGTGTCCGAGCAGATGTCGATTTGCCTTTCTTCGCTGGTGTCTTCTGCGAGTATTTCAGTTGCCTTCATAATTGCAAAGATTTGTACTTGGAACACCGTTACAAATGGTTCTAGGTGATTTGCAAGTTCAATCGGTGGGTTAGCGCAAAAGATGCCAGCCCCTGATTCCCCTGATATGTTAGAGCCGCTTAGCGGACTTCTCAAGGTTTCACCCGACCACCACCAAGAAATCCCTGGTTTGACGAAGAATACAAAGCGGCGCTACAAAGAGGGACAAGGACTGCTTTACGAGACGGGAAGAACATCTACGTTTCCAAAAGAAGAAAAAATGATGAATGGAATCTCAGTATCGTTTGCCCGATCCACAAGAAAGGAGACCCCCCTTACTGTGCCAACTACTGGGGTATCAGTCTCCTTAGCATCCGTACAAGATCTTATTTGCCATATTGTGTGGATGTCTGAAATTAGAACAGTTTTAGGCCAGGACAGTCCACAATACAATTTTTACACTTCGGCAGTTCCTGGAGAAAACCCAAGAAGTCCAAATCGATACCCATCATCTTGTCATCGATTTTAAGGCAGTCTGGCATCCCTGCCAAACTTGTCCTTTTGTGCAAGATAACGATGGAAAATGCTCGTTGCTCCATCAAGGTCATTAACGACCTCACCGAAACCTTTGATGTAAAAAAAAAAGAGAATTGTGCGAAATTCACATGCCAACACCAGTCGCACAATGTTTCAAAAGTCTGTCCAACTACTTGCGTACACCGACGATTTTGACATAATTGGCAGGGAATCAGAGTATTGAGACAGAAGCAACCAAAATTGGTTTAGCGCTAAATGGGGGCAAAGCTAAGTATTTGTTGCCAACAAGAAGGGACACACAACATCAGCGAATTGGACAGATTCTGATAGTAATACTTCAGCAGGAATAAAACGAAGAATAACCCTTGCCAATCGCTGTTTCTTTGGGCTGAAAAGATAATTGAATAGTAACGCCCTATGCCAAACAACTAAGGGGATTCTATACCAGACCCTTATCATCCCAGTTATGCTTTATGGAGCATGGGCTCTGTCGAAGCGGATGAAGATATCCTCCGTCGTTTTGAAAGAAAAATTCTTCGATAATATTCGGTCCAGTTTGCGTTGAGATGCTCCAGCCGCAGAGTCTTCGAAACAAACGCCGAGGAATAACGCAGTAGAGGTCGACCATGCCTAAGGTGGCCTGCACAAATAGAAGGGGACTCCAACTTGGAGTGCACAAGCAGTTAGCTAAGGACCGGATTAACTGGGATGCTTGTTGGTTGAGGCCTAGATTCACCCCGAACTGTAGTGTCACCTAAGTAAAGTTAGCGGACTTCTTGATTTCAAAATCAATTGTCTCTACACCTAGGCCTTTGTGTAGCTCTGTATTTCGAATGTACTATGGATCAATAACAATATTTCTCTTTATTTTGAAACCTTTGGATGCATTCTATGTTTGACTTTTATGTAAATCCCCAAAGCTGTATCCCGTACGTTCATACCGGCTTTAAGATTGATTTAGAATAGATAGACAAGAAAATCTACCGATAAGCCATTGCGTTTTCTGATACTTAAGGTCCAGTTCTACACATTTATTTTTGACATGTACCTTCTATTCTCGTCCAGGTATTTATATTACTCATTGACCTTTGAAACTTTTCTGTCGATTCTTGTAGTTTGTTTGTCACTGTCAGTATAGCAGTTGCTGTGCTCAGCGGTATATCATTTGTGAATAACAAATAAAGGGTAGGTCCCAGCACACTCTCCTGAGGCACACCAGCCGTGATTTCTTTCACTTTCGAAAACTCTTGCTTAATCCTAAAAAACCGGATAATTATATAGGATTCTAAAATGTTGCGCGATATTCCTTCAATTTAGCTACAAGTCCTTTGTGTTATTCCCTATCTAAGGCCTGCGCTACGTACTTGTACGTCAATACTGCAGAACAGACCTTTTTTTTCTCCAAAGCTTTTTCTTTTTTGTATATTTTTCTGCGAATTTGATTCACCGTAGAATACCTATTTCGCGATTCGAACTGCTGTAATGGTATCAGAGATTCTTCTTCTATTATTCTACAGGGTGCGGCAACATAACTTCCTTTTTTTAAAGGCGTGCCATTGAGGTGGTGGGGGACGTAGCAGAGTTGGAGTGGTCTTATCAGGCATGCGTGGTTCTAAAGTTTGTTCCCTCTCCCGGTCAGTGGCCATCATGCGTTGGAACCGTGTGCGTTTGCCGTCGAGGCCTACTTTTCTAACGGAAGTTCTGTGATCGCAACCCAGCGCCCGTTTGGGCCCTATCTCGGTTCGGAAATCAATTGTTACATAAGTCGCTACATTTAGACAAACCGCGAGTACAACAAGACAAAGAACTGGAGTCCCACTCCAGATCACTTCAATCTTGCGATCCCCACGGCGTTCTGCGCGAATTTTTTTTTACACGACTTGATGAATTGGACTTCGGGGACATTTGGTTCCAACACGATGAAGCAACGGCTCATACTTCAAGGGCATCAATGGATGTATTGAGGGAACACTTCCCGAAGCGTCTTATCTCAATAAGTGGCAATTTGGAGTGGCCAGCCCGGTCCCCCGATTTGACCTCTTGCAATTTTCTTTTTTTTTTTGTTAAGTATTTTGAAATCCTGCGTTTATTTGATTGCCAACATACCCGCTGATATGCTGGTAAGGGTCATGACACACGCCAGATATCGGTGTATTCAGTGCATGGGCAATGGGGGGCGTCACCTACCTGATATGATTTTAAAACTGTGTAAAACAAAACTTTAGATACGTACCTGAATTACAAAAATAAAATTAAAAAATGTCTGATTCATAAAATAGGTTTTATTGCGTTTTGAAAAAAAGGTTGTTATGTTGCCGCACCCTGTATTAGTTTCATCCGTAGCAAAGATATCAGTCTATACGATGTGACTTCAGTAGGTGGTTTATCTGGCTTCGGTATCATAATTAATTCTGCTATTTTCCACGTTTGAAGTAAGTGTTTCAAACGGTTGCATTGATAATCTGTGTAAGTTTGAGTATGGCTTTTTCCGGTAGCTGTTTCAGAATCTCTCCGGAAATTTAATCAAATCCTGGAGCCTTTTAGCTATGATGCTTGTTTTTATTTCCTTCGCTATGTCTTTGCAAGTAACCAGTGGAATCGGCCCTTCCGACTTGGAGGTTTTTTCCAAATGGTCAGCGAACACGGTTGCTCCTTGCTGATTATTTTTAGCCCAACTACCTCTGTTGTCTGTTAAAGGTGAGATATGAGTTGTTGCTTTTTTCTTTGTTGCCCTCAATGGTGAGTAGTCGGCACTTGCATCATTTGTCTTATTTCTAAGGAAGTGTCTTGTATCGAATCGTTCTTGTGGTGAAGGACTTCTTTTCGAAGTTGGCTGTTTAGGTTGTTGAATCTTATATGTTGGAGCTCTTGTGATCTCTAGCCTTGCTTTCCTTTTCTCCTTGATTATATCGCGTATTCCCTTCTGCCTTCCTCTAACTTCAGGAGTTGCACACTACACAGAGTTTTGAATGTCGTAAGCCTTCAAGGTCATAAAAGATACATTTCAATTCAAACGCTCTTCGAGATTCCATTCCCAATTAGTTTGTTGACGTTGTTTTCCTTGATGTCAATTCTTTTGTTGATTTTTAACAGAACTGGACTGTGATCTGAAGGTCGGTGCGTGTCTTCATCTACTCGTATCCTTGTCGGATATATTCTTTGTTACAAAAAAGTCAACCAGATCAGGTATCTTGTTTCTGTCTGAAGACCAATACGTCTATTTTCAAGTCGACAGATAGCTAATTACTGTTGTTAGTGCTTGTTGAAGTTTTCTTTCTCTGGATGTGTGCTGTGAGTGCTTTGCGCATTAAAATCTCCACAAGCAATAAATCTTTTGCGAACAAATTGAAAGAGGTCAAAGAAATCTTCTCTCTTAATTCGGTAGCTGGGGGAACAGCTGCAACTCTTATCAGTTGGTTTCCAATTTTAGCTTTAATTGAGCTTGTATTTGACAAGATTTCGTATCTTCGTAGTTTCTGACTATAGCTGCAGTGCTACCTCTTGCAGTGTTAAGTGGATGTGGGGTGAATTATTTAGTTAAGTGAGTCTCCGTAGTCAGGCATGAATCAATATTTTGAGTGTCGAAGACTACTTGCAGCTCATCTTTCCGTTTTTTAAGGTTGTTAGCAATCCATTGCGTTAGAGCTATGGCCTGCATTTATTTTCTTATCTACCATACATCACTCTTAGTTTCAAATGAAGTCATTTAGACCACTGTTTGTTTGATAAAATTAAGCAGGCATGAAGATATGTTGTCAAAAATAAGCCTACCCAAAAGCGAAGCTTTGTCGAGTTCATATTTATAATTATAGGTGAGGTTAGGACAGTCCATTCTATCTGACTTAAACTCAAACCAAACATTGTAGTCAGCTACCTATATTGCTTTGTCCAGCTAATCCCAACGAAAAATGAAAGCTGTCCACAAAAAGTTGATTCGCGCATAGTTTTAGCGCCGAGATAATATTTTTATATAAATTTGAAGTGCCTTCAGACTTGCCAAGTTTGAGAGCATCGTTCTGTGGGTTTCCATAGGTTCAGAACCAATGTTCTTCAACTCCCAAAAGCTTTCGCTTAGACTTAGTTCTCCGAATTTGTTTCTTTCATTATGCGCCATTGTTGTATCCAATCCTATGACTGCGGTTTGTGCATTTGTCGACTGCAAGTATTGCGATGTCCAGTAGGTATTTAGTGGTATATCCCTTGTGTATGATAAATACAGAGTTGGTCCTAGAACACTGCCTTGTGGGATACCTTAAGTTATTTCCTTCAATTCTGAGAACTCTTCACCGTGCCGTACTCTAAAATATCAGTCTGCTACATAAGATTTCAGTATCTCATAGTATTGTCCGGAGTACAAAATGTAACTTGTACTCCAAACTTGCCACACATTGCCAAAGGCTTGCGCTACATCCAGGAATAATGCAGAGCATACCTGTTTACCTTCGAGTGTTTCCTCTATCACGTCCATAATGTGGTGCACTTGGTCTATTCCTGTGAATAATTTCACAAATTTTGTTGATAATATCGGGAGTAAGGATATTGGTCTACAGGAAGTAACTTCTGTAGATGGCTTACCTTGTTTCGGTCTCAGAGACAATGTACATGTCAATAATACCTAGTGCTGCATAATCGCATTACAAAGTTCAGAATTATCAAAATTCATTACAGGATACTGTCATGCAATGTCTTCTACTACTCGTATATACCGGATCCATTACAACACTATCAACTTTCCAATTAGCAATGCACTTGCTCCCTTGGGCTATTTCGATGGCAAGTTTCGTCCAAATTGCCACTGAAAAACTTTCCAGACGAAACAATAAAATCTCAGACACTTTAATTCCATTGGGGGTTGTAAATTCTGTTACTCCACTTGAATGAGATTTTGGGAAGTGAAAAAAAAAAAAAATCAATATTCAAACGCATATGGCAGGATATTATGCTCATGTCCTCGAGGTGGTTTTGCATCTTTGATGCATTTTCTAAGGACATCGAGACTTTACAATGACGAGTGCCAAATACGAGTACACTAAGGGTGGATCAAAATTATGTTACAACCATCATACCCCCTCACTCCACCAAACAACCAACATTGTAGGTGAGATGATGGCGTTCCCGGTGGCCTGGTGGTTTTGCCAACAGATGTTATCCTGAATGTGTGTGTTTGCGCGCCCTAAATAATTTATTATGTTTCTCCGAACTAAAAAAAAAAAAAAAAAAATACTTATATTCACATCTCTGGCGTAATTCTTTCCTTCCACTCGTGCCGATGCTACCTCCCACTCCGATTATAACTGGCAGTGGTTGTGAGTTGTAGCTCATAGCCAGCTTAACGCTGCTTTATAAATTTCAAATGAAATGTTGTTTTAATAACATGGTGAATTTTTGATCCGGGGCTCCATTTCTCCGTGCTGCCAAAAGTTGAAGCTGGAGCGTAATTTGTACCGGATGCCCACTCGTTTGTTACGCTAAAAAGGATAATGAATTTTTAGTTGTTGCATTATTAATGCGCTTAATATGAGTATACCTGTGGGATCTCCGGGTGCTGAGTCCGGAAATTAAATCAAAGTTATGAAATTCATTTGGAGCAACCCCGGCCTGTCAGCGCGGGATGAATGATGGCTGAAATGAGCTGCTGCTGGTGGAGGTGTAGATGTCCGGATTTTGATGGAAGTGTTTTATTTATTTTCGTCGGAAAGCATCTACATCCACTGTGGGTGATTTGGATGAGTTCAGGAAATAAGATGGAGTATGGGAGGATTTGCATTAAAGAGGGTCGAAAGGATAATCGTTAATTATTTAGCTGCTGCTTTAAGTGCTCAACTAGATGGGGTTTTGGGTGAAACTTATACCGGAAATGAAAATCTATACACAGTCAGTGTTTGACTTATGACCTCTTTTATCCGAACTGAGACTAGGAGATATAGAGGTGAGCTCTGAATTATTTACCAACAAAAGTTCATTGCACACAATCCATTTAATTGCACTCACTTGACAAATTGCAACATGTTGCAAACTTCTTCCTCTAAACTCGTGCATTCATCTCTTTCAAATGAGTATGTATCTATATACTGAGTTATTTTTATCCCAAGAATATGGTATATGACAAAGATACACTATAAAGTCATTAAAGTCCCGTGAGGAATTAATTCCAGCATTTGTTTCAATGCATCTTAAAAGAACGCGATGTCGACGACAACTCCTCGTTGTTGTCTCCGCCGGCCGCGCTCTCCTGGGTTGGCCTTCAAATTATTTCAAGTATTTCCGTTCACCGCCAACTGACTACGTTGTCATCGTCTCATGCGAGTGATTTATTTGTTATGATGTGTTATGCTGCAGCAGGAGGACAATAAAAACAAAATGCACGGAGGAAGATCCACACACCGCGCGCTGCCATCCGCCTAATCCAAGACGACATCTTAAGTGTCTTCTTTATTATTTTGATTAAACAATTTTTAATCCGATTTATGCGTTATTCACTTTCAATGAAATTTTAATTTGTTCTTTTACGCACGCATAATGAGGAAAACACACTGACGAGTGATGGTGTGGAGATGAGATGCGTTGTATGGTACAAGTACGCATCGATGGTGACACGGTGGTGGGTGATAATCCTTAGATCTTGTGAATTGCATCTGTCACTTCCAGGATGGTATTGAAAGCTGAATGTTGGATGCCATTTAAAAGGAATTAGTGCGCTAGAAAGGCAGAGGAAAGGATTATTTTAATTTTAATTATACACAAGTGTGACTGGGAAACTAACCCTTGGGAGGATTTGTAAATTGTTTGACGAGGGGAGACAAATACCGACAGAAGATTTCGGGCTTTTATGCTGCTCACTTGACGATTGAAGAATGTAAGGATGCGACAGTTGTTTGTTTGAAGAATATCGATTCGGATCGATTGATCTTTATGTAAATAAGATTGGAATATTCTACAAGAACTAGCTGTTCTGGTCTTAACACCAAAAAATCGAGATAACAGCTTGAAAATTAACATAAAAGAACTGATTTGAGTATGGTAGGAGTATGTATTAGCAGAGAAAAACTTGTCTGTGCCATGGCGAGGTTTGGTATCCCACTTCAGCTAATCCGCGTACCAACGTCAAAGAGCGATATGCTCAGTGGCGTTTCCAGACCTAGGAACTTTTACTTCCAGAGACTCCTCTGCGGAATTTAGTCGGTTTTAGTCGGTCGTAGATACGAGTATGACGTGTGCCATAATAAGATACATTCTATGTAATGAGTACATATTGACGTTATTAGAATATTAACAGAGTCATGGGAATCTACGTGGATCTGACTTTGCTATCCAAGTTACAATTACATTGAGTGAGATTATGGCGGTCTACGAAAGCTACTTGTAAAATTATGCCAGCCCACGTATTCCACCTTACTAGGGTTAAGAATATACAAAAAATATAATTTCAAGTGAAAATACTGCCGATTGCACTGAAGTATTCGTGCAAAACAAGGGGAAGGTCAGATTTGGCAGCACCAATGGACCACGATGGTTAAAACCATTTTGGAGAGAAACTCTACAACAACGCTGTATACCACACTCTCGAACTTATTAGAAGGGATACCACTTTTGTAAAAGCTGGACAGATGAAGGGGAATTTGAAATCGTTGTCCACTTCGTATGCATGGGCTGTACTAAGAAACTTTTCAACGATCTCAGCGATCCAGGCAGTCTCCTTACGACTGAGATAGATAGCTTCATCACGGTTCGGAATCAATCCTTTTCTATGCGGCGCAAGTTTGGGGAAAGCTGGATGAACAGGTAAGAATAAAATTTCTAGAGGAAGTATTAGGATCACCTCATAGAGAGCAGAGGAGAAAAGAAGAGTCGAAATGTCTCCGAATGAAAATGAGCGAGATGCTACTGCATAAATGAGGTGCGAAAATGTTACCAAAAGAAGCCTGCAAAGATGAACAAGTGAAGTAGAATCGCAGTCAGTGCAGACAATTTGGAAGAACCACTTCTGCAAAATGTTAAAAGGCGATGACGACCAACATGCGGGATAAGCCATTCAATATTCACGATGACAGACAATATTCAGGATGAAATGAAGATAGCCATAGCTAAACTTAAGTTCAACAAAACTGCAGGAGCCGACACCGAACATTTTAAAGCTGAAGAAGATGACTTGGTGAAGAGAATCATTTAAAAAATCTGGTGGGATGGGAGATCCTCTACCAACTACATCTCCTCAACGTCACATGCAAGATGTTGTCTGCCGTATTATGTGAGTGCTTAAAACCGATCGTCAACAACCTGATCGGTCTTTATTAGGCCGGGAAAGTCTACGATCGGTCAAATATTCACATTACGGCAGATATTCGAACAAACCCCGGAACTCCAATTCAATACCCACCACCTGTTCACCGATTCTAAAGTCGCCTATGATAGCATCTATAGAGACTAGCTTTACATAGCCATGACTAGTGTTGGCATCTCTGCCAAACTCATCCGACTCATCAGGATGACGATGGAGAATTCCCACTATTCCATCGAAGTCGGTAAGAACACCACCAAACCGTTTGATGCCAGAAAAGGTCTTAAGCAGGGTAACGCGCTACCATGCGATTTCTTCAACTTCATGCTTGAAAAACTTGTACGAAACTCACAAGCCAACACCGAAGATACAATTTTTCAAAAGTCTGTGCATATACTGGTGATATTGACATAATCGGAAGAACTCAGCGGACTGTAAGTGGTGCATTCGTGAGTATTAACGCGGAAGCGGCAAAGATGGGTTTAGAGATGAATGAAAGCAAAATAGGGGGGGGGGGGGGGGGGGGCAATCAACATCAGTGCCTTGGACTGAAGGCACGATGACTGGGACGGATTTTGTTATCCCAGTCCTACTCTATAACGCAGAAATGGTGTGGATACTGTGAAAAATGGATGAATAGGTTGCCTTGAGTGAAGAATTCTCTTCTATTGACGGAGTACGGAGGAGAAGATTTAGTGAAAAAAGTCCGAATTCATCAGCTACGATGGCTAGGACATGTATAACCTATGGGCACCAATGCACTAGGGCGGAGAATCTTTGAATCCACTCCATAGGAATAACGCGGTAGAGAAAGAACTGACAGAGATAGCAGATGAACTAGCCAGAAAAGAATCAGCACTAGGTACAGAGCATACCCGCACACAAATAGGCATACCTACTGGTGTAATGAAAGAGAAATTAAATCATAGGACAAGGGAACGGACCAACACTACTGGTTATCAAGAGGTGATTGTGTTATATTCCGCAGCCTATGGCCACAATAAAATGAGGGGAGGAATAAAATCCGCATCTTGACAGGTGTACTGACAAGACATTGCGCGATTGGCATTATGGCCAAAAGGTTGGGCAAAAACTTTCCAGACTACTGCAGGATCTGTCAAGATGAGAAAGAAATAGAAACTATCAAACACCTGCTCTGCGACTGCCCAAATCTCCACAACCGTCGCCTTCTCCATATGAGAAACAGAATCTTCAGAGATTCATAAGGAGCACATGCTGGTTCCAGTAAGAACCAGCCAACTGATACAATGTTAGATGCGGTAACAAAACCCAAAGGGGAACCACACTGGACCAATAGGCCCCAATGTAAGCACCTTTCGAGATGCATAGCACACCCAACCTAACCTAACCTAGAGTTTTTTTTTTTTTGCGTTGGTAGGTGGGAATCTTTCAAAGACTAAACTGAGAAGTGGTACTCAGTAACAGTACACTAAACCCACCTTCCCTCCTACCCCTGGTCATCGCGGCACTGCCGTCAAGCATTCCATCGCAAGGGGAGCTTCAGCCTTACTTACTCGGCTCGTTAGTGTTGGCAGCCGTTTGCACGACGTTTCGCTGTCGCTCCTACCTTCGTTGTTCTTTCATGATGGTAGCCACAGTTACGCTTACTGCTTCCCAAGCTTCCTGCGTGCTCGTCATCTGTCTGCTGGTGTTGAGTCCACAGCCAGTCTGTTCGCCAGCAAGTTACGTTCTTCGTGATATCGTGCACAGTGGAACATGATGTGTTCTGCATCCTCGACTGCTCCCGTGCACAGGTTGTTTTCGTGTCCAAATCTATGGAGTAGGCTTTGAAACATCCATGACCAGTAAGCATTTGTGTCAGATAGAAGTTCAGCTCTCCATGCTTCCTATTGATTCAAGGGTCTATATTGGGAATCAATCTCTGCGTCCATCTGCTTTGTCAGAAAAGTTCCATCTCTCTTGCGATCCTTCGAGGCTTATTCTTGGCGGTACTTCGGTGTCACTTCGACTCGTCGCTGTTGGCACGATATTTCCATTCGGCATCTTTAACGAGGAAGTCTATTGGCACCATTCCACCCACTACGCATGCCGCGCCGTAGGAGATTGTTCGAATGGCGCTGCATACTCTCAAGGCGTCTCCTTCTGTACGATTTCGTCATCATGGCGCTTGCCCATATATGGGAGCCGTAAAGCATCATCGTTATCGCAAACTCTTGCTTCCGTTTAGGTCTTCCAATATTTGGCATGGTCCTTGCCAGGGCAGTCGTTGTTCTTGCTGCCTTCTCAGCTGCGTGTTGCAGGTGTTGCTTTAGAGTCAACCTTGCATCATAGTAACGCCAAGGTACTTCAGCTCTGGTTTGGAAACTACAACGTGATCTCCCACGGTTACTTTTATAGTCCACATAACTCGTCTGCTGCTGATGAGCACTACTTCGGTCTTTTTCTCTGCTAGTTTTAGGTCTATGCTTACTAGCCAGTCATGCTCTAACTCCTCAAGCAATTTGGTCACTACAACGATCGCTATGTCGTCGGCGAAGCCAATTACCTAACCTAGGGTGGAAGGGGACCTCAACCAACTTGACATACGAAACTGGAGGAAGCTAGCAAAGGATTGAGCTGACTGGAGAGGCATGTTAGTTGAGCTCCAGGTCCGCCCTGGATTGTAAGCGACGTACAAAGCTGTTTTTATCTGTCACATATTGGTTGCGTATTCTTCTTTAAGTAAATAACGTCAGACGTTATAATTTCTGAACGAAATCACTTATTGCGTTACTTTTAGTATAAAACAGTGTTGAAGACTGTCTAAATCAGCTCAGTCGTCTATGCGCTAGACACCTTCAAAAAAAAAAATAAAGATTTCGAGCACGTACCCAATTTTAACCGCATCTTGGTCGAATAAAGGAGGTCAGCTTGGGGTTATGCATCTCTTTGATATCCTAAGCTTTGCAGAAGGTTCGGACATATTTGCGGTCTACTCACCAGGGTGACACCCCATCAAGATACATGTAAACTCAAATGACTCAGATAATAATAATTAACCCAAATCAAGCCCTTTAACTTGTAGTAGGCTTTTTATTTTCCCTTCATTACTTGACTCTTTCAAAAAAAGAAAATAAAATCGACAATTTTCATCTCCCACAGAACATCACTGTCACCACACACGATCGATTGTGTCGCTTGTCAGTTGACAGCCACTGCAAAACACAAGTGCACAATGCCAAGTCACAACATCCTCCTCAAGTGGCAAGACAAACGTGAACGATTCACCAGAAAAACAAATCCACAACCCATCGATCATTCGCCGCCACTTTGTTGCTTTCCTTCCTCGGTTCCATAAACGTTTCGTTGACCATTTTCCCAACTCGTCGCGGAGACTCTTAGGATTCATTAGTATTCCGTTGGTGTTGAAATCACCTCTAAATTAATGCAACCGCTCTCGGCCGATTCACATTCGCAGACATTCCACTCGAGACGACAACAGAAGGGTTCCTTCCATCGTCAGAGTAGCGCGCCCAAAAAACACTGCAACACGAACAATTTCAGGTATTCACATGACACCGCCTAAAATGATCTGGGGGCACCATCCTCTCGAGGAGAGGCAACTGCAACGGCAACGTCAACGGCAACGGCAACGTCAGCCAACGCATTATTCATCCCTGTAGAAATTCCTCCGCCGCCGTCTCTGTACTTGGTCAAATGGACAATGACAACAACACGCACGGACGAACGACTGTGCTACAACAACGACACTTTTTATCGCCTAATTACAGGTACACTCTGGCCATAAGCATTGCAAATTCCGGTGTAGTTGTTGTAGACAGTCGGGGAGGGAAAAAAACGGCCGTGCAGCATCTCTCATCCAGTAGCACAACACTTTCGGAGGAGCGCAAGCGAATCCTTAATAAATTGATAATTAATAAAACAAGTAATGTACGACACTTCGCGGAGGCTACATCCTTGGAATACCAAATAGTCGCAGCCGGAGTGCAGTGCAGTGGTGTTCTGTGCTGCCACTTCTCTGGTGGGCCTGTCGCATCGGTCACTATCAGGTAGTTCCATGAAGTGATGAAAAATGCAGCGGGGAGTGCGGGCGATCCACTCGCATATATGGAACTCATAATTCATGTGCTCTGTGCACTGTGTACGCGCGATTGCAAAGTGTGATGAAACAAGTTGTAATTCGTCTTCGTCTGGCTCGGGTTAGTACGAGTGTATCTCAAGGTGTAAAGTATGAGGAACTGGTTCTCGCCCGATACTACCAAATGTGGGTAGGTGTCGTTACCAGCGATCGCGAGGGCACTGATACGCCAGCGCACCAGAAAAACAATCAACAGCGAGGCCATATTATGCGGGCAAATTTATTAGGGAACAATTATGGGCAATTAGCGATGGATGAATTGGTAGAAGGTGAAGTGAATCCATTCATCAAATAGAAGGAGTACATGACACCTATGAGTAATTAAGAAGGGGGTTCTATTCTATGTGGTATTAGTGGGCATCGTAGAAGGCTTCCCAGAAATCGAAACTATAGGTGGAACGAGCTACGATTTAAGCGAGCCATATATGTATAAGTTTGAATACTATTCTAAAGGAGGTTAGGTTAGGTAGAAGTGGCTGCTGAGACCAATAATAGGTCCATTGTGATACCACATGGATTTGGGGAAACGGTCAGTTGGCTACTCATTGAATGCCTTACTCATTCAAACCGTTTAAATCGTTGAAGCCGAAGGCTCCTAAGTGGAGTTTGTTTCTTTGTAAGAGAGCTGGACAGGTGCAAAGAAGGTGAAAATTAGTCTCCTCATACACCAAGGGTTGTTGAATGCTTGCCTATTAGACAGTGCCCGGTAATGACACCAATTATAGCCATTTCAGATCCATACTGTACCACTTGTCCACCTTGAATTTGTCCTTTCAATAGCATCCAACTTCAATTTGAGTTTGCATTTAGCGATCGGCATACCCAGTGAACTTTTGTCTCGAAGAAAGGGTATTGTTGTTCCAAGTGTGGCAAGTTCGTCGGCCTTACAATCACTGGAATGTCTCTGTGCCCCAGCTTAGTGATGAATATTGAATTGCTCCGCTATCTCTATAAGAGACAATCGGTAATCTAGAGCAGTTTTTGAATTTAGAGGTGACGATTCTAAGGACTTTATTGCTGCCTGCCTGTCTGAAAAGATACATCATGTCAGCGGTTGTTATCACGACGTGGCTATATACTTTGCTGGACCACTGTGAAGTACCTTTAAGGCGAATAGCTTGAACTAGCTGAAATTTGCTTACCAAAAATGTCGTGGAGTGTCAAATGAAATAAAGTGTGCCTTGCTGTAGAAAAGCTGTGCTAATGCACAGACAAGCTGAACGTCGGGCTCTGTTTAATTTCTTATGGTTTATGGCCTTATAAAAGGCAATCTACCAGACAACCACCCCGTGGGGATCAGTGAAGTATTTTGGGTTGTAAACCCCATATGTTCCCAATGGCTTTTTTGCAAGAGAGAAGTTGGGCTTCCAGCTTAGTTTTCTATCCACAATAAGCCCCAATATTGCTCGTTGGAGAAGGTTAAGGGATTTAAGGTCAATGAGTGGAATCTTATATTTCCTTGAGTAGATGACTAGTTTAGTTTTGAGGGGATTCACCACTAGACCATTAGATAGCTGTCCAAATAGATAGCTTATTTAAAGTTTTTTTTTTTAATTTAATGAGGTGTTTAATAGAGACTGCTGTAGGAAAGTCATCCGCATATGCGATAACTTCGCACCCCTCAGCCTCCAGGATTATCATTAGTTCATTAGCCACCAAATTCCGAAGAAGTGGGGATAGGACACTACCTTGTGGGGTACCCCAACTGACAAATCTTCTAACAGATGTCCCACCCAGCTTTGAATTGATAATCCGACTAATAAGCAGTAAATTGATCAACTCGCCAAGTGAGCTATCCACCTTCAGATTAAAGAGTTTATTTGTTAGCGCAGATGAATGGACTTGATTTTTAAAAGCGCCTTATACAGGGAATACTTTATTTATAGTAGTTGTGTGTCAATACAGTCACTTAGTTGGGCATCAGTCAGTCGTTCTAGTGTTTTTAAATGGAACGATGATAGACTTAAGGGTCTGAGGTGTTTGGACTTGCATGTGAACATTTACCAGTTTTGGGTATGAAAACCACATTAAATTCTCTCCATAGTTCCGGAATATGAACCAGATCAGGACAGTCCTGTAGTATTAATATTAGTCCTGGCAGAATGATGTCTAATGTCATTTGTAATTCGGCAGGTGTACAGCTAAGCATTGATGGATTAGTCAAGAGGATTCTTATTAGCCTAAACGCCTCAGAAGTTTTAGCCATAAAGAGTCTCTGTTTGACTTTCCTTAGCTCTTTTTTTTATATATTTTTAGGGATTCTCTATACGAGTCGCAGTCAATCACATCTCTAGTGCATTTGGGATTATTGAAAAGTTTCCTACAATTGTTTCTGAGTGGATGATAGGATAACACGTCAACAGACTGCTACTCACCTCCACGCATGATTTCAATTCAACCCCTTTGGATGGCCGAGAGAGGGGGAGACCTAATGAATTTGTGCACAGTTTTAGTCTCATCGACCTACGAGTACTGTATGTGGATCTTATATCGACTATTTCTGAGCACAGGCTTATAAAGTGCTTTCTAGACTCGAGATGGCAATGAAGAGTTCAAGAGACCTGAGATCCACACTACCTATCGGTCTCGACAAGTGCAACAAAGTTCAAATTGACTCAAAAATGAATTCAGGTACAGGAGTAGATTTCTATTGAATAAATCAGGGCTCTTTAAGACTACCGAACGCAGAAATCCCCGCTCGGTAAGATATATACGAAAAAACAACCTCCCTCTATCAGAGATACCCATCTTGGTAGACAGTAGTCAAATCAAAGACAATTAAACACCACAAAGTCAGACTGTGCTGGGTTCCCCTACATACCAATATAGACGGGACCGAAATGACAGACAAACTGGCGAGACTCGGGTCGGCTGTGAACACAAGTGATTGCGACCAGCTTTGTATGATTCTCGATTCACATCTCGTACACAGTGGGGCACATTTGGGGTCCAAATATAGAAAATTCGAAGAGCGGAAAGAAATCAGGACAGGTTCCTACATCATGATGAGTTAAACCATCACACACCCTCCCCAAGCTAATCTAACCTAATTGACATCATTTTCAAGTGCAAATATTTCGAAAAACCTTGCGTCCTACGAAACATTTTATTGCAACCAAAAATTTACAATTTGAAATTCTCTATAAAATAGCTGACGAATTTTTCAAAATTTTTCGAAAATTTTTCAAAGTTATCCACAATATATGGCTTTACCCCGACATCATTTTTCAGTGCGAATATTCCGAAAAGGAATCTTCGACCCCATGTGACACAAGCAGAAATGTGCTACAAGTATGCTTACGGAAGTACAGCGAATGGCATGCCTGGAGTATTGGTCTCCTAGTTTCAAAAAGCCTTTCAGGACTTTCTGGACGAGAAAAAACTACAACGGGATCATTTTTTATTTAGCGTATGGTACATGTAGCATAGAGATAATAGTATTATACTTATTTTACATTGGTGATTAGAAATACAATCCTTAAATAGATTTATCATATTTTTAAGTCTAAGTTTCTTAACCAATTAAAAGTTTCGAAGTTTGTGGATGTCAGTAGTAGTTGCTTGCCTTGGACCACCGCGTCCACAAACGCTCGAAGAATTTTCACCCCACTTGTTAAGCAAGACGGCGCATCGGCCATGGTTGGTGCGCACACTATTTAGTCTAGTCCATAGATAGCGCGGCAGATTCTGGCCCCCAACAGGAACAGTTGGGTCTTCAATTACGATATTTTTTGGGGGGTACAAACCTTCTCCACTGTCTCTTCTATTCCTCTTCTTCCACTTCTTCTTCCTTTCCTTACGGCGTGGTTATGATCCACTTTACTGCATCCCCACTGGTCTGCCTGGGTGGTTTGCCGGTTTGACCTCAGGAAGTACCGGCAAACTTCCCGGTTTCCGTTTACTTCATCACTGAGGCCAATGAAATGCTGGTGTTTTTTCCATTTTTGTGACGCAGTTGTTTTTTGGCCTTTTTGACGGGGTTCGTCAAGGTTCATACTTCCAAGTTTCCAACCCGCGACTCTTAGGTTACGCCTAAGCCGTTGCATTATTTTGCTATCCCCCGGAAACCGAATAGCTTTGCCCCAACCATTTCTGCTCGTCCCAGGATCACAGCCATGCATAGCATTGGTTGCGCCTGGCGGGGTAGTGCTTTTCTTTATAGCGTACTTTTCCATAATGCTAGGGTTTAAGCGATTTTTTTAATTTTGACACGAGCGTGCTCGTGATTTTTGATTTATGTTTGATCTTACTTTTGCAACACCCGGTGGTCTCCAGTCGTGTCAACCCGCGGAATCATATGCACACTTGCGGGACAGTTTTAGGATGGTATATGTGTCGCTAGGCACACCTGGATATTTTAAAAAAAATTGCCTAGATTTGATTTTGCCCTTAGTTGCCTATGTGTTTGTGGGGGGGCGCTGCAGTGTTATTCTTAATCTACACCTAGCACTCTTCTACCACTCTCCCCCCGGGACTGCCATTAGGTATTACTTCGCGGGGCTGGTTAGCAATTCATGCTATGCTTCTTGTATTGCTGCTTCTGTTGCTTCTGTTGCTTCTGTTGCTTCTGTTGCTTCTGTTGCTTCTGTTGCTCCTGTTGCTTCTGTTGCTTCTGTTGCTTCTGCTGCTCTTCTTGGCTTTTCTATTCTCCTCAGCTCATTTTGAAGAGTTTTTACGAAATAACTTATTGCCATCCAATTCTCTTTCGACTGCAACATATGGTCGGGGAGTAGAACGGGCTGGGCAGAGTAGTTCTCCATGCCGAGAAGCGTGTGCTCTTCATCTTCATCTTCATCCGGTCATTTGGGGCAGGATGGCGAACTGTCGTGTCCAAATCCGTGGAGGTATTTGCGGTAACCACCGTGACCAGACAGGAACTGTATAAGATGGTAGTTGCATTCCCCATGCTTTCGGCTTATCCAGTCTTGGATTGTCGGTATCAGTTTGTATGTCCACCTGCCTTTTGCTGTATTGGCCCAACGAGTTTGCCACATAACTGCTGTCACTGCTTTGTCCTCCATTTTGATTACCTTGATGTCATTGGCATCGTGTTGGTTCAGGGCTCTTCTATTGTATATTCTGAACATCTCGTTTGCGAGGATATCGATGGGGACCATTCCAGCTGCAACAAAGGCGGCCTCGTCTGAGATGGTTCGAAAGGCGCTGATTGTCCGTAGCGCGCAGAGTCTAAATGTTGAGGATAATCTCCTTTTGGTCTCCTTCACTTTTAGTGCCTGTACCCAGACTGGGCGGCATATAAAAGAACTAAGGTGACAACTCTGAAGATCAGTATCCTTCTAGCGTATCCAGGTCCACCGATGTTAGGCAGTATATGCGAAAGAGCTCCCTGTATTTGCAGTGCTTTTCTTGCTGATTATCAACGTGCTTTTTGAACTGCAGTTTGTTGTCCAGTATTACTCTAAGGTATTTAACTGTTTCTTTGGACCCGATTGTTTGGTTACCAACCTGAAAATTCGAGAATACTACGATTTTCCGATAGGTTATAAAGAGCTTCTGTTTTATGGTCGGTTAGTTCTAGTTCGGCGGAAACTAGATAGTCTCTTATCCGAACAATTGCTTCATTTGTAGCTGATTTGACTGTACAAATCTGTTTTGCAACTGTCACGACGGCAATGTCATTAGCGAATCCAATTATCGTTACTCCGTCGGGCAGAGTTAATCGTAAGACTCCGTCGTACATGATGTTCCACAGTAGCGGTCCTAAGACCGATCCTTGTGGGACTCCCGCAGTGAAGATGTAGTATTTAATCATGTGGTAGGAGTTGATTTAAGTGCATAGTTGTATTGAGCTGGCTGTCGACTTTTTTGGTATATACTATATACTGTTGGACCATATTGGTGCACCATACTCCGAGATTGAAAATACCAGGCTCATTGCAGCTATTCGAAGGGTTGTGAGTGAACCACCCCATGCTATTGTCGCAAGTTTTTTGGAGGAAATTATTTCTTGTTCTCAACATCCCACATGTATTCCCAATTGTGTAGGACAGTAATATTATTAAACATCACTTGAAGAGGCTGTCTCGGTTTTGGTTAGGTTAAATTTTAGTCTACCGAATATTTGCTTAACCTCTTGAGATCTTCTTCAAGTATTTCTACTTTATCTTGCATATTTCTAGTCTGCGTTGTTAAATCTATGACATCAGCGTACATTCTACAGCAAACTGCACGGGTGACAATACTGATCCTTGTGGAAGACCGTTGTTTACCTTTTTTTCGTTTACTTTCCACATCATCTACAAATACTTGGAATGAGTGATAACTTAACATGTAGTCTGTTAGATTTGCTATCTTTTTAACTAACTTTGAGCAGTAAGCCTGTTTTGGTACTCGTAGTCAATGTTGGTAGTTAGGGGTAGTACTTGGACGACGCAGTTCCAATTTGAACTAAAGTCAGCTTTCTCTAATGTGACATTTGAGCTCAGTTCTTCCTCTATCCAGTTGTACGTGAGCCTCTCAAGAAGTCTATAAGTAATGCTTACCAGTGCTATTGAACGATAGATATCAGCTTTTTCGGGTTGATTCCCTGATTAAAGAATTTGCATAGCCATTATTTAGTATATTTGTCACAGTTTCTTAGAAATTCTGGGTACATTCCATTGAAAGCAGCAGCATCTAACTCTGTGATGGAGAAATTCCTCGAGATTTCGGGTGACTCAGGTGTTGATGCTTTCAGACTGGTAAGCTCTTTTCCTTTTTTTACTTTTTATGCCTCGACAATGTGTTTGGCAACGAGTTTAGGATCGATTTTTTATGTTTTTGTTGACAATGGGTTGGATCCTCCTGCCTTACGAAGTAGTTCCCAAGCCTTTTCTACTCGAATGTATACAATTCATATATGCCACCGTTTCGTGTCTAAGGATTTTAGGAGATTATTTTCAATTTTTTCATTACGACTACTCACAAATTCTTGGTGCAGTTATCCACTTTCCGTATTACAGCCTGGGATACTCGTATATTCATTGCGGAAACCTCTTGGGACGTATCTTTTTGCAGTGGAGTTAACAATTTCAACGAACCTTCCGCAGTTTGCTGATGTTGCCTGAGTCCACCGTCTTTGGAGAAATTTTTCCAGGAAGCGTTAGGATAATAAGGACTGTTATGCCCGCTTCGATGATGACTGGTCGGGATAATAATGTATTCAGATAATCAGGGGCTGGAGTCTGCAGTACCCACATATTGATCTGGCTCAGCATCTACAATGTCATTTCTTGACGAATTCGATTCGTGGTTGTTACTTTTACACAAATTACTTCCAAACGCAGATACATTCGTAACACACTTAAATCGACAACCAAACTTGTCAATTCATCCTCCCATGTGTACCATATATAAGTACTTCCTTTCACACTACCACTCACAAGTTGATTGGATTCATGAAATCCTGGTGCGTCGCTATCTCCCACGTCGAGTTGCTGCTCAACTCCAGCGAACACAAATAACACAGCAATTAAATTAAAACTCCCAACGCAGAAAGCCAAACAAATAAAATGACTCAGAAGTTTTGCATTAATTTTAATTAAGGATCCCTGCCATTTGGTAGCCCAATAAAAAACGAAAACAAGAAGATGATGAACAAAAACAACTCGAGAAACAGAAACAGATACAGATACAGATACAGAAATAAGAACAAAACGCCAATGACTTATCTCATTTTGCACAACATTAAGAGTCGCGCACCGAAATGGAAGCAAAGCGAAAACAAACACAGGTCGGTAAAACAAATAAACTTTTGCGCGCAGAGCTAGATCAACCAGCACCAGCCAGCATTGGCATCGGGAGCACCAGAAGCTGCAGCAGCATCACCATCACCTTGCGGATTGCACCTGATAAAAATCTCAACTCATGCGCGCGCGAAAAAGCATTTTGCACAAAAATTTCGCCAACAAGATGCAACAGCAGCCGCGCACAGCGACCAAGTTCGGGATAAAAATTCTAGAGTCATGAGCAAAACTAATGGACCGATGTCACGCAATGGAATGTTGTCTTTGGGCGCTGTGCTGCTGGAGGAGCTGTGGTTCGTTGGTGTGAATGAAGGGCATCTTCCACTTTGCTACAAATTCCAGTGTAGCTAGATTCCCCTTTTTTGTTTACGGATGGGACCTCGGACTTCGAAACTTTTAATTGGTCCATTATTTTTTTTTTTTTCTTGCCCGTGAACTTGATGAGGCCAGTGGTGGTAGACGGGAGGACTCGAGCGACACGGAGTTGATTTAGTGTGTCGGGTCGCTCTTACAGTCTTCAACTATTGCAACATCCAATCCGATGCTAAACAGTGAAATGATAAAGTATCCTGACGGACTATTAAAAAGGCATCAGGGCGAGATTCGAATGCGTATCGGGGACTTCTGTATTGCCCGAGATGTCAGAAATATGATTTACGCGTGTGATTGGAATTTATTTGCAGTGTGCAGTGAGAAGAGACGCCTAATTTGATACCTGCCACGAGTGGTGGGTTTTCCGGCAGCACCATGCAAATCTACGCCTATCTGTTTGATATCCCTTGTCCCAATATCTATTTAATCGAAGCATCTTCGATGTAGCAACCATCTCCGAAAAGACTGGCATTTCAAATGGATGTACAGTGAACTATGTATTCAAAGCGGATAAGCCTAACCTTCTTGGGATTTCTTCAATATTGCGCTGGAGAAGATGTACCTAGGCGCTGTGTCAAAAAAGCAGTTCTTTTGAATCTACGAGTATTTTGTTAGTTTAATCCAACGTGAAATATTTCAATATGAAGAGGGGTGTTTTTCTGGACTTCTGAGGCTCTGGACATGCCTTCCCTACAGCACCGACATAAACGAAATTTGGCAAGAAAATTATTTCTTGGTTCATTCCGAGTTAACTGTCCGAGCTCTTTTCGTTTCAAAATCTAAACTTTACTCCAATGGAGATACACAAAAGCATCATTAGCATCAGCAATTTTTTTTAAATATTCTCCATCACTTAGAACTATGATCTTTGAAGTTTGTGAAACCCAGTGATGGCGATGAGTTATTCAGACAAAGCAAGTTATTCCACATTCGTGTTGAATGGCTAAAATAAAACGTCATAGATACGGGCGAAACCAAGCTTTAAAGTACATGCATGTGCAGACTGGGCTACACGTGTATTAAGATCGAACAGACGGGCGGACATACTTATGTCCTATATCCCCTTGTGGATCCTAGGGCCTCGACTACGCCTACGTGCTATCGTGTACGGTTTCTAGCAATGTGTCTCAGCTCTCCCCAACTTTTCCCCAACTGCCGCGCTTCCTTCTAGACTGTTCTGCGCCATGTTCTCCTTGGACCACTAGGTCTTCTGCCATTCTGAGTTAAGGGGTTCCATTGCATAGCATGGTTCGCTATAGAGCTGTCACCTTTTCGGAGCGTGTGACCAATCCACTGCCACTTCCGTCGTTGGATGGTTGTGCCTATTGGTTCCTGCCCCGTACTCTCTTAAAGGTATTCATTAGAGATACGATTGGGCCAGAAAATCCTTAAGATGTTGTGCAGGCACCGAACGAACGTTTGCAGCTTTCTGGTGATAGCAGTGGTCACTCTCCACGTACTGCATCCATATAACAGCACGGATTCAACTTTGGAGCGGAACAATCTTAGCTTGCTGTTCAAACTGAACCGAACGCGGACTTTGCGTTGGCGATCCTGTTGGCTATATCCAATTCGGTTCCACCATCGGTCCAGACAATACTCCCAAGATATTGGAAATCCTCTACTCTCTCTACCGGTTGTCCAGCAATCTATATTTGGGCCGATGAGTTCGTTCCAAGACTGATAATTTTAGTTTTTGCGGTATTAATTTTCAACCCGACGACGCCAGCCTCCCTCTCCACATTTGCTGTCATTTGGTGGACGTCCATAATTCTATGAGAAAGTAGGCATACGTCGTCAGCGTAGTCAAGATGTTTAAGTCGGGATGTAAGAGTCCATCGAATTCCTCCGTTTCCCGTCGACAAAGATGCACGAAGCACATCGCTAATCACCAATAGGAATAGTATTGGTGAAAGAATGTAGCCTTGTCTTACCCCACTTTGAATCTCAAATTCCTCAGACAACCTTCCTCTATGCAGAACGTGACATTTGTACACTTCGTATGTAGCTTTGACAATAGCAATTAATTTATCAGGAATACCTCTCCTGCGTAAGGCACGCCAAATAAACTCCCTGTTAACACTATCGAACGCCTTCTCAAAATCAATGAACAGCAGGTGAAGTGGCGATCGATATTCAACGCACTGTTCGATGATAATCCCCAGGGTGTTGATGTGGTCGACACAGGCTTCCAAAGCTCTCTCTATAAGTGGAAGCAGAAGCTCAGCTGATGTTGTTGGCGCTGCTAGTAAGAGCTCTGCGGGAATACCGTCAAGTCCGACCGCCTTGTTGGTTTTAAGTGCTTTGATCGCGGTAGTGATCTCATCCTTACTGGAAGTCCCGGTGCGTATTGGAGCATTTCTTACCTCGGGCACCTCAGTCTGTTTTGGGAACATATCGCTAGGGAATACACGGTTTAAAACAATAGCAAAATGCTCCTCCCATCTCTTAAGCTGGTCCTCATCCGAAATAAGCAAGGAACCGTCTAGGCTTTTCACTGGGTGTTGGCTGGAGCTGTGACCACCTGTCAGCTCTTTAGTGATTCTGTAGACGGTCCTACTATCGCATCTTCGTGCAGCATCTTCTGCTTTTGTAGCCAGCGCGTTGATGTAGTTGCGCCTGTTACGTCGCACGCTACACTGAACTTCTCTCATCTTCATGCGATATAGGGACTCTAGCTCATTACTCCCTGCTGTTCGTCAATCCGTCTCCAGGTATCCTCGCAAAGCCACGCCCTATGCCTCTCCTGTGATCGACCGACAATTCTTTCAGCACCAGATGTAAAAACATTTTTCACAGCACACCAATGGTCTTGAATGGTTATGTGCAGTGAGCTGCTGATTGCTTCCACACCTTGCGAAATGTGCTGCCTTAATTGTTGGCGCCCTGAGGGATCACTAAGTCTATCGATGTTGAACCTGGGCATTCTTTGTGATGGAAATGCCGGTACAGGAACGCTAAGAATCCAACATTCCATCGGTATTCAAGCGAAGGGATTTGGCTACATAGACTGAACATGCGAATTATATTCAAATTTCTGACGAACATAAGCTTTACATATTGTGGGCAAGTCCGCATTACTGAAAACCGTTTACGCCTTTAAAGGTTATCTTGGGTATCTATTGTAGCATCACCCAATGCATCAGTTGGTTCTATTGAAGATTAACATATGATACATGCCAAGCATTGACAAGGGATTCGATTTTGAGTTTAACTATGTTCGTATCCCACTTCATAGATAGGAGGCATCACTGTGTTTTTGATGCGTTAAACTCAACTCGGTTTTTCGCACCCCAATCGATGATTGCATCAATGTCAGACTTGAGTTCGATAGACATTCTCTGCCACTGAGTCTCGACGATTTGGGGCCCTGTACATAGTGTAGTTAGCTAATAAGCGAGGTCTAGAGTGCTGTCAACCCTAAGGAATGAATCGCATTACGAATAGCAGAAAGGAGGTCATTGATATAAATCAGGAAAAGGGACAGAGATTTTCCAGATTGGTGTAAAAGTACATCTGCCTAATGCAACCTGCAATGATCGACCACTTAAGAAACCCGTTGTCCACTTCACGAAAATATTACCAACGCCATGAGCTTCAAGCTTATTAACGAGGGACTATGCCATGCTCTATCGAAAGCCTTGGAGATACCATGAATGCATTGGTTCCATTTTTCGGACAGATAGTCATTAAGTCTCCTGTGGAACGCTGTTCTTGGAAACCATACCTGCGGTCATTAAGGATACTGTTTCTTTCAAGATAACTCATAAGGTTATGGTTTGTAATGCCCTCCATGGGGGGTTTTATAGCCCTCTTTAGGAATTGTCTGTGCAAGTGTGCAAGATACTATCTACATGGAAAAATTGTTGTTGAAGATGATAAGTGATTGATAGACCAATCTGGTGCTACTATCGTGTTTTCATGCTATCCAAAGTGGGCCTAACAAATGTGAGGACTATATACGATTTATGTTATTTTTATTTCATACATTCGCTTTTCCGATATTGGTGTCTATGCCACTAAGTCAGGCTTCAAAGAGCGGTTGCAGGTATCGTTAAGTTTAAGCCGTGATCAGCTTTAGTTGTAGCATACTCGTACGCACAGAGAATATATGAAACAAGCTCTCATTAAAGAATTGGGAAGCTATGGCTCGTTGTCGTAGTCTTCTTCCAATCCATTGTTCACTCTTAAATGTACATCTCTCTGGATGTCAGCATTGTTTTTGTTGTTTTTTAACCACCTCTACAAGCTGTCGCTTTTATTTGTATTTTACTAGGGATGCCCGTCATCTGAGTAGCTCTCGAAAATAGAGACAAATCAAAAATCGGCCGTATAACGGTCGGAGTGGAAAGGATCAATTTTGGCGGAGCAAAAACGAGATGCTAACCTTACGTATTGAGGAGTTCTTAATCTCACCCACTCCTAATCAGAAACAGACATTGTTTAAGGCACCCATTTCGGGTCAGTCATTGCGGAGCGGATGATGACTTGATGGTTTTTACAAACAAAATCGGTTCTATAACTGGTGTGGGGACACTGCTATAGAATGGCCCAATGCATGTCCATGAATCGTAAGAAAATTTGATGCTCCGGGCATCATAACTCATAGCAAGTCATGCACTAAATAGTTCAACCTCACTGATGTAGATACAATGGGGGAATTTTTCCAGTGACCTTGAGATTCAATTCCTAAATTCCCAGATGGGAGAGGGCAGAGGATTCCGTTTCGATGCAGCTATTTATTTCACTGTGATATTATTTCTGCAAATACTCTTGGTTTCATTTTGAAAAATTAAGCTGAATACATACTCCTATATTCGTTCCAGCAAGGAATGCTCAAACTCTACCACTCCACTTCCCATTTGTTAGCTACTTGCAAAAAGTATCTAAGTTCGAATTTCCATAAAATCTCCTTTCCAATTATGAGCTTCGCAAGGACCATGCAAACCGACTTAGAGATAACTGCTGACGCAAATATTGAAACAATGTGCCACAGACTTCCTTCCTTCCTGCCTACATACTCCTACATACCTAACTAGTTACTACTTGCTGCTGCTGTACCCAGATTATGGCCATTTCCCAGCTTCACTTCGGTAAGAAAAAAGAAAAAAAAATAAGGATTTCGCCACACACCCGTTGTCTCCCACGAGCCACTTTCGCCACCCAATCCCCCGAAAAAGCGGCTTTTGAACAAATGTTACTAATACCTTGCCGAGCTACTGCGGACTCCTTGAGCCCAGGTAGAACAGGATGGCTATGACAAAGACAACGACACGATGACGACGAAGAACTTCAGCCGCAAATTAAAAGCAAACTTTATCCTTCGCTTTGTATTAATTTAAAGAAGGTTCCTTTCCTTTCCTTTCCTTCTGCAGTAGGTACGAGTATACACGGTAGTGTCCTGGCTGGAGAAAATCATATTCAAACAGGTGTAGCCGCCGCATAAATATTCACACCGTAAATCCTAACAGCTCTATACGCTCTAAGATGTGGAATTGCTACAATCGAATTCAAAAAGACAAACTTTTCCCTCCAGACCTACACACTCATACTCGTAACGCGCATAGCTTGCCAAAGAGAATGACAAATGCGTGCACAGCTCCGCAAGATCCTGGCCAAAAGGAAAACAAACCAACCACCAACCAAAGGACCAGGCACAGCTCTACTTGTCGAGATGAGTTATCTGAGAAGATTCCTGTGCGGTGTGTGGCGGAGGCAGAGGTGGACTCTTCTGGCACCGTCGGTAATCCACAGGCACTTGGGCGATATCAGCGCAAATGACAGCGAAATGATGCAAATTGGGACAAATTAGTTTATGCTACTTCCGAAATGTAAATCTCACCTGAATGGTGTGTATGTGTTCGGAGTTTGGAACTTCTACTAGAGCAGTGCAGATGGCGCGCGGCGGCAGCACTAAGGTAATGGAATCTTGAATCTTGTCAAAAACTTTGCCCCAGTGCTGCGTACTTAAAACAACGCAAATCGCATGATGGTGGAGCACTTTGTTACCCTCTGCACTCTATTTCAACCCTCAGCCCATCCTCTTGTCTTTCTCTTTCTCTTTCGATTTATGTATGCGTGTGGGGTGTACTTGCAAACTAAAAGTGGAAATAGAAAATTAGAGATAAAAGTTTCTTCCCATCTTCTGGGAGACAACGACGACGAGTGGGTGGATGGACTACGAGTACGAGTAGGACTGGGACAAGTTTCTTACATGCATTTTCGTTCTCTTCTCCGAGCGCCATCCTTGGAAGGCACAACATGGCTTCCATCTCGAGGGAGTTTATGTATTGTGAACAACTTAATTAAGAATCCCAATTCCGCCGACGGGTGACAGTTAGGCATGTTAGTCAGGACCAGGAGATCGGAGGAAGCTGCTGCTCTGGAAATCCTTTTAGTAGTTCTCGGTGTCGTGTTCTCATGTTACGAGTACTCATGTTCGATAGCATGTTAGTCGATGGTTTAGAATGGATACACTACTAACCTCACATTGCATTTGAGGAAACGAGGAGATATATACCTACTTGTGCTATACCCAGAGGGGGGGAAGAAAGCGCGAGTGATTCTCGAGTTGTGTTTATCCTTATAAAAATTACGAAGGATTACTTGTGGAGAGCTTTGCCAGTGGAAGACGGTTTCTTTGTCAGCTGATTGAGGGAATAGCTTAACATGATTTAAGTTTTCGACTGGCTGCAGATTGAATGAAGCTCTAAGCCGATAAGAAGTTAAAGGAGTGATTTAGTTCTTTTCGAGAAGAGTGTTAAGATGCTGGTTACAAGGAAAGTGACAAATGTTTTGTGAAGTCTTTGTGGAGGTATGCGCGGGGAACTAATAGAGTAAGCTTCTGTTCCTCGTCGTTGAACGCGTTGTAAGGCTAACTTAAGCAGTTGATATAACTAAAACGGAGCGGATGAGACTCTTCTGTGTCTTGCCATTGACATTGGTTAGGGATAAGAGTCCTTGCACTAAGAAGTAGTTCAAAGCATGCCTTAGGAAAGGCATGAATCTTCTGTAAGAGATTGTACTCAAAACGTCTTTTGTTATCAAGGCTTGTCGAAGCTACATACGAAGGGTCCAAATGTCACATTCTGCACAGAGGAAGGTTGTCTGAGTAATTTGAGATCCAAAGTGGGGTAAGACAAGGCTGCATTCTATTCCTATTGGTGATAAGCGATGTGCTTCGTGCAACTTTGTCGACGGAAAACGGGGGAATTCCATGGACTCTTACATCCCGACTTAAACATCTTCACTACGCTGACGACGTATGCTTACTCTCTCATAGAATCATGGACGTCCACCAAATGACAGCAGATGTGGAGAGGGAGGCTGGCGTCGTCGGGCTGAAAATTAATACCGCAAAAACTAAAATTATCAGTCTTGGAACGAACTCATTGGCTCAAATATGCATTGCTGGACAACCGGTAGACAGAGTAGAGGATTTCCAGTATCTTGGGAGTATTGTCTCGACCGATGGTGGAACCGAATTGGATATAGCCAACAGAAACTCCAAAGCAAAGTCTGCGTTCGGGATATGCGTCTGCTCCGAGTGAGGCGATTGAAGAATCCGGATGATTCAGGCCTTCTTTGGTTTTTTTCCGATGAAAAAAAATGTCGACCAGGAGCAGTGGTGAATATAGAGCAGAGCCCTTCAGTGAATGCTACCGGATACATTGAGGTGCTAGAGGCAGTTGTTAAGCCCTGGATAGACAGTGTGAGTAAAGGAAGACCATACGTGTTTCAGATCCTGCGCCAGCGCACAAAGCCATAACAACTCAGGAATAGAATGGCGATCAATTTAAGCCATTGGATAACATTGTGTGTGGCGTAGTTGAACATAAAACCAAGAATACCATCCAAGAAAAAGGATGCCATTGGCTAAGCGATTTACAACATCAACAAGGACGATTTAATTCATCACGTTTTGATTCTTTTATCGATGCTGAAGGTGGATTTATTGAATACGAGTAAATATGGGCTACATATGTACATATGTGTACGTATTTATGCACCAAATCATATCAATATAAAAGGGTTTTTGAATAAGTTATAAGCATTTAAGTGTTTTTTTTTTCTAATTTGTCCTCAAATAACCTCCGCACCATTTTTTTTTAATACAGTTAGGTGCAAAATTGAACCAATAGTACCTAGTTACCTGTTTCATTGAAAATTACTCGAAAATTAAAACAGTTTTTTTTCTAAAAACATAATTTTTTATTCCAATGGACTTCAGTTAATAAGATTAATTTGAAAACAACATCATTTCTGTACACATTGCATGCGATTTGTTAACTCTACATTGGTTCAATTTTGCACCAAAACAAAATAGAACCAATAGATAATAAGGATTAAATCTATCAATATTTGGTCCAAAGGCCCTTGGGTTTTTTTACGGCTTGGATGTGGCGTATCTCACTCTCTGCAAGGGTTGAGCAGTAGCTTATTGGAATTTTAGCCCATTGTTCTTGAACCCTGTCCCATAAAACAGCCATAGAAGATAGTGGAGAGTCGTACTCTTTGTGAAGCGCCGTTTTTAAATATGCCCACAGATTTTCGAGAGGGTTTAAGTCGGGGCTTTGGGCAGGCCAGTCCAGAATTGAAAATGGTTGAGTTTGAAGCCATGCTTGCACTAACTATCATGTTAAAAGTTTATTTCTGATGCGGGTAAGGGCATGGACCTTATCTTTTTCAACAATTTTAGTCTCAATATGTTTTTGTATACATGTTGGTCCATTTTGCCTTCAATTAAATGTATTTCCCCTACCCCGAACGCACTCATACAACCCCACAACATGATCGAACCACCACCGTGCTTTACGGTTTGTTTTACATGCTTTGGCTTCAATGACTCACCTTTTCTTTTCCAAGCCCACGACCTTCCATCTGTGCAGTACCGGTTGATTTTAGTCTCGTCAGACCATATTACCTTCATTAACATTTGTTCCGACCAGTTTTCGTATGCCTTCGCAAAGGACAATCTTGCCTTAACATTTTTTCTAGACAGGGTTGGCTCCTTCTTCTTTTCTACAGCCTCAAGATCTAGCTTACGAAGAGAGCGATTTGCTGTCCATCGGCTAATTCTCTTACCGGTAGCATTTTTCAGCTCTTTTGCAGCCTCTGCACCTGTGGAAACCCTGCCAGATAAGACATACCTTGCAAGAGATCTTTCATCCTGGTTAGAGAGTTTATTCAGCCTCCCACGTGGAGGTTCTTCGAAGTGGAGTTGACACTTTTTCTTCAACCGGATAACACTGGTCTGACTTATGCTACATTTCGTCGCCACATATCGAGTAGACTTACCCTCCATTAGAAGTTTTTTCACTTCATTTAGCACATATTTTGGGAGAGGCTTCATTTTATTTCCATGTAAGAAAATTCTCTTGATATTATATTTGAGTAAATTTTTTTCACATTTCACCTTAAAGTATTCAGCACGCAATATACAAGGAATACCAATTTCAACAGTAGCACGCAAACGAAGCCCTTGAAATCGAAACAATGACTACGGATGCGCATATGAAACCATCTGGTGCAAAAATGAACCAATGCAAAAGTAACGGTATTCGCGGTAACGGTAGTCGTTTCTTACGTAGCATGTTTTATTTGACTGAACACACTTCTAGCAACTACACAGTGGTACAAACTTTGATTGAGTTTCACGCATCAGCATTTCTAAGGCAAAATCCAAACATTGGTTCAATTTTGCACCTAACTGTATATAGCTAATTCGCGCGCACCAAAAGGAATATGAATACCTTTATACTGTTACAGGGCACGGGCTTTTTAGCAATAAGTGGAAGAGGAACAGAGGAGAAGCCTGTTCACGTTGGCTTTAAAACATTTGAAGGTTACAGTGATGGGGAAATACAGAGCCTGGTAGATCATTCCACATTCGTGTCGTTCGGCTTATAAAAGAATACCTATATTTGACAGTACGACCGAAGTTAGGCTTTAGGGTGAACTGATGTGCATTCGAAGCATGTCGCGTATTGCGGGTGGAATTTTGAAGGGGAGATGTATAGCATTCTCTATCACGTTTTAACGCGCGATTTTACACCCTATCAAGAATGTGCAGAACGGTCTTGGGTGCACCAGACCAGATATGGGCGTTATATTCCAGCTTAGAGCGGATGAAATTATAAATTGAGGCCAGATCAGACGGGGTAAAATATTTCTCGCACCGTTTAAGGAATCCTAGACATTTTGCAGCATTTTTGGCGACCACGAATACGTGTCCAAGACAACTTGTATTGAACGCCTCGAAAGGTAATTTCTAATCCATTGAAGAAGAGACTCATCGACACCATATACACGCCTTTTTGACAAAAGAGCCTGATTCCAAACTCTGTCAAATGCCTTTGAAATATTAAGCGCAACCATCTTAGTTTCGCCGAAGTGATGAAGAGATTGGTTCCACTTCTCGGTGAGATATGCCATCAAATCACCAGTGGACCTGTTGCTACGAAAACCCAACCCTACTGCGAGTCAATAAGGAGTTTTCGTGAATCGAGATATTTCATAAGCTGACTATTTATCAGCGTTTCCATGAAGAATCGCCTTTTTTTAGGGACGGGCTGGACAAATGCTGTTTTCCATCTACTCGGGAAGAGCTCTGAAAAGTAGGATAGACAGAAAAGCTTACGCAGAGGCTTTGCCAGCGTAGAAGAACACTTCTTCAAAACTATGGGGGGGATATCATCTGAACCAGCGGATTTGTATATGTTAAGACCTTTGAGTACTCCTGCAACTGTACGAGTTCGAAAATGAACCTGTGACATGGAAAATTTGACGCTCTCAAATACAAGTGGAGACAAAGAATTATCTGGCAGCGTTGAGTTCGCTGCAAAATGAGCAGCAAGCAGATTGGCTTTGTCTAAGGAGTTAACAGCTGGATTGTCATTGTAAATGAGCATGGGAATGGCAGACGAGGCAGAATTTTTAATATTTTTGACGAATGACCAACATTTTTACTACCTTTGGGACATTGTAGGATTTTTTGCCTCCAATTTTTGGTCATTTAGGAATTTTACAAGTCGAACATGGGCATTGCAGTCTTTTCTGGCTTTTTTAAACTTCTTTCGGTTTTCCTCAGATTAGTTGGCTTTATAAGACCGACAACTTATTTCTTTCAACCTGATACCTTGTACATTTTGTTTAAACAAAAAACGATCAAATGAAGTACATATGCACATACTTGGTAAGAAATAGAAATGATGGCGTGCTTGTCAAAGGATTATCCAAAGTGCTGGCCAGTGCCATACAAATGACTGGCACTAATAGAGGTGGAGGACGAGGGACTTACGTACCATCCACGTTTAAAAGAGAGCAGTGAGAACATTCGAATGTCCAGTTGACAAGTCGATTGTAGAGTAGAGAATTGTATTGTCTGTATATTTCGAGCAATTTTTTTTTTTGAGCTCGTAACACATTTACTAACGCAATTGTTTCTTTTTTTTCGAGCATATTCCTCAACATATTCTCACTTGCTATAGAAAAATAATGAACAAGTGATGTTCAGATTTGACCTGATCTGACCACAATCTCCTGAATTTAGAAACTACATGCGAGTCTCACTTTAACCCGAGCTCCATTATTCGTTTTCTTGATCTAAACTGAGACACAATTCAATTCAGAAACTTCTTTTTGTGGACTGTTTTTGTGGAGTTATTCGAAACAATGAATGAAAAATTCGAATGAAATGTCAGTCATAAAACTCATCACTGACTGTTATAACCATTTGAACACTGAACCTATCATGGGTGGCTGATTCAGCGTCAATAAAATTGATGTTGCTTGTCAAAATGGTTACTCATAAAACTCCGTCTCAACTAATTTAATTGCTAACTTTTAAAATTTTATAATAAAAATCCCTGGAAACTATAAATCACGCATGATTCGTGATGACTCTCATCAAAAATTTCATAAGCTCTCAGAAGGAACAAAAAAAAAAAGAAAATCCTTCCAAGCGCATCGAACTGCTTCAATAAGTCAATCAAACCCCAAGCGATAGAGGCAGAAAAAAAAAGCAAAATTAATTGTGCATTTAAGGACGACCTTATGTGCCCTGAGTCACCACGCAATTCCTGAACATACGGCAAGCTACTTTGGCGTCCATAACGCAGTGACCATCCCCACAGTCAATTCAAAATTCCTATACGTCGCATAGTCTGCCCAGTCTAATCCTTGGACCATAATTAAAATAAACGGTGATCCATCATTTTTTGTGCCGCTCCTCACAAAATTGGCCAACTGATCCCGAAAATTCGTTCCTCCAAACCAGCGTTAAAATTGGACCGCTGTCAAAATTCGTTATGAAAAAAACGTCCGCAAATTGCTCCACCATCGGACACCTTGCTTCCTAGAAAATTCGTTTAAGGCATGGATCGAGCGGTCCTTTACTTGTTTACCAACATCGCTAGATAAAAGTTATTTTGTATTCTGGTCATTAACTGAACTCCATCCTTTTAAAGCCCCGTGTGTGACCCAGAAAAAATCACCAATTGGTCTTTTTTTTTTGTTTTTTCGTGGAGCTCCTCCAATTAAATGTGGATCCGCAGAATCTGATGCTGTCCGCTCGACATCATCGTGATCATCAGAAGCACAAGAACGTCGCCGTCATCGTCGTCGTTGTCGGTCCCGGAGATGATCGTGTATATGGTGCTCTGTCTCTCTGGGGCTACATTCATCTTCGTCATAATTATGTTTTTGGGCGGTTGTCGTAAGTTGTTTAGCATGTTTTTGCTTCGTTTTGCCCTTCATGGACCAGCAGAAGAGGAGCAAAGAAAGGACAACAACATTTTGTAGTTTTTTGTCAAAGGAGGCAAAACTCGAATGTCTCGGATTACCCGCGCGCTATGTGTTTTGTTCACTCTTTTGCTGAGAATCTTTTCAGCGAACGTCATCGGCTTGTCGTGCCGGTGTCACGCTACAAAAAAAATAAAGAAAGGGCTCACTGCGCATCCACCAACCAGATGAAGAAGATGAATTCCATTCCATGGCTAATCAGAAGATATTTTTATACCTGATCTTCGCAAAGAATAGAACTGGATTACGTTTGAGAATCCTCCAGAGAGACCCAGCTAATTGTGTTCACAAAACGACGGATGTGAAATGTTAAATAAGGATATCTATTGTCAGGACAAGCTATGACATAGGAGCGGAGAAAAACCATAACACAACAACAACTGGATAGTACTCGTATAATCCTCCTCATTTTGTTGCGAAATGGCATGGCTTCTGTCCTACACCGTTCCGTCGCCGTCGAAGTTTTTGCTTGTGTTTGCAGAAAAAAAAAAAAACGAAGGGAAAAAAACATGTGTATCTGTCGGTTTGTTTGTTTGTCCAACTGTCAATTTACTGTACGGATGGATTAACCAAATGAATTGCAGATACATTTTCCAATTTTCAGAGTTAAATTGTCTGTGTGTTTGGGATTTTACAAAATATTTGCAAACACACAGCATCCTTGGGGGGGAACTGCGGCGCAACTACAATACATACTCGTACTCTCTGTGTTAATTGCGTATGAAGAAAGTATCTACATATGTATGAATGTGTTTTGTATACTTCCCAGAAGTAGAAGAAGATGAATTGAAGCCGAAGGGTAGTGCTGGCTGTGGGGACGAAGACAATTTAGTAAATTCATGTTTCTGGGGAGAAAGATATTTTCCCAAAACTTAGATTGCTTCTCGTGTGCGACCAATCGGCATCTTTATCTGTAATTTAGGGATTAACTTCAAAAGGGCGTAACTCGAAGTAATTCCGAAATTGTTTCTTATTCTTGTAATTTTAAGAGAGATTACGGTGTCTGTAGGTAAATAGTCCTGCAAAAGATACTGATCTACCTAATTGTGCACTAAATTATGTTTTTTTTACATGAATTCCATAATCATTCTCAACGAAAGCCCATACAGTTTGGATTTTATTAAGAAAAGATACTTATAAATGTGCACAATACACACCTTTCAATAAACTCGTGAAGCGTTTTCATTGCAGAACGTAGGTAAAGCGTTCGTAGGCATCGCATACGAGTGCGGAGATAAAATGGAGAATCACTCTTATCTAAAGCCGTTTCTTTGGGTTCCTAGGATCTTCTCTATGTTGGTGCTAGAAAGCTTCACTGAGAAGGCGAACTCTTTAATTTTAAAAGAGTTTTTCATTAAACTGTGGCCGCCTATCATTAAAACTGAATTTTTAAGGCTGTTCCTGTTTAGAGTTAAGACAAAAATAGATTTTTCTGTAAGAACTTGGGGGTCATTAACTGCAGTTAATCCGCGGTAAAGCAGTTACCACGATGCAAAGTGCAAGGCCTGGAGGGACACATGTTTGCACGGAATCTCCATATATACGTCCCGTGATTCTCGATCGGTATTAGAAGGAATCTACCTATGTGTATGTACATATGTCTTTCTAAAATTAAGGACTAGTACTAGATTACCGAGACTACCGACATAATTAGTCCAACATCTGCGTATCCTCAAACTAAGCACTTGATTGTGGGTGGCCATGGTGTAGGTGGGCAGTGCTTGTGAACCAAGCGGTGCAGGTTCGAGCACCTGTGAGGTACCGTAATCAACAGCTAGTCGAACATAAATTGAAATTCAAGTTTCTCCAACTCTCATTAAAAAAAAAAAACACTTCAACGAATTAACTTTGATCCTAGTTTAGTTAAAGATAAATTTTCTTCTTCTTTTCCTTACGGCGAGGTTATGATCCGGAGTAGCAGGATCACAGCCCTTCCACTTTACTGCATCCCTACTGGTACGCTTGTGGGGTTTGCCGGTTTGACCTCAGGAAGTACCGGCAGGCTTCCCGGTTTCGGATCACTTTGTCACTGAGGCCGCTGCTAATCCAGCTGTTTTTTGGTTTGCCATTTTTGCGCGATTGGGTAGGAACGTTGATTGATATTGCCTTTTTGACGGGGTTCGAAGGATCTCTCCTTTGAACATGACAATACCAACTGAGCCGGTCGTGCTCTATCTTGCTTGTGATGGGTTCTTTTACATGAACGGCACTCTATTGGTATCTACTGACAATTAGCTACAAAGATGGAAGGAACATTTTTGTGCCCTGCTTAATGATGTTTTCGGCGAGCAGAGTGCGGCTCCACATGAGCAGATTTCACAGGGGTATTAACACCGAACCTCCAACAGTTGCAGAAATCCAAACTGCGATCAATCTCCTCAAAGCCAAGAAAGCAGCTAGACGTAGCAATTCCGCCACAATGGCTAGTATTCTACTTCCGTTAATACAGGCTATTTGGGAAAATGAAACCTATCCCAGGGACCGGGAGGATGGTATTATTGTTAAGATACTAAGAAAGGCGATCTTGAGAACTGCAATTACTGGCGTGGTGTTACCGTTTTGTCCTTTTTTTTGAAACTAATGCAACATAATTCTCGAGCGGATAAAGGATAGCATCGAGAGTACACTCAAAAGCCATCATGCGTGTTTTCGCAGAGGTCGGAGCGTGCGTTCGAAGTGCAACAGAAAGTGAGACAAGGGGTTATTCTGTCGTCAATTTTTATATACGATGTACTGACTGCCACCTTATCCAATGGGGACCGTTTGAAAGACTAAGTCATTTAGACTATGCCGATGTCTGTTTACAGGCAAGTACCATCAGGGGGCTAAACGGAGATGAACGGAGAGTGAATGGCAAAATGACATAATAATGCCCATAGGCCGCTCCAGATGCCAATTGAGGAGGTCGAACTACTAGTTAAGTTTTGTATCATCTGAACGTTAAAAGCAGAATAAATAAAGCTTACGTTATCTTTGGTATCCTGTCACCAGTTTCAACGTTAAATACGTGCTATAGTGAAACCTGGAAGATGTAGGTACACATCACGAGAAAGTTACAGGCTTTCGATAAGCGCTCTCTGCGATACAGCCAGGAACTGTGGCGTAAAACGAGTCAAAAGCTGTTGGATGTCACACACTGAGGAAGCCAAATGACAACATCTCGAGACAGTCTTTCGAATGGAATCTTCAGGGTACACAGTGGGTTGAAAGAGCAAGAACCACGAGGAAATCAACAGTCTTGGTAGAAGCAGCGACATAGAGGAAATATCTAGCTGCAGATAGAGAAAGATGGAAGAGATTTATTGCCGCCCTATGTCCCACCAGGGGTTAAAGGAAATGTGGTGATCATACTATCCAGACTACTCAAGAGTAAAGGTCTACCTTCCATGTACGCAGGCTATAGATGCAGATATGTAAGTAGATGCCTCCAATCACTTCAGTGGCATATGTAGATACATACATGTCTATCAAACGTTTCAGATTCTTCAGAAAACAGGAATATATTGGCTTGCAGCATTTAAAGGTGACGCGACTAGCTTCCCCGGCTTTCAAAAGGAAAATGACAAATCTTTAGGAACCTTGCCCACCTTCAGATAATATGTTCAGATTCCTGTAGCATCAACGGTTGAAAAAAATCCATTTCCAGTGCAAAATATGGGGCAAATGGATTTATTCCCCTGCCCACAATTTGTCGCGATTGTCGATTAAGTTCCTGATGATATCTGTGGCCGCAAGGGAAATTACCATAAATCGACTTATGTCAAAATTCAGTTAATTACACTACCAGATGGTCCTGATTTTATTGTGCCCCTACGAATTGGAGCTCTAGCGGTTGAGAGACTCGACTTAGAGCACCTCCTACAGTCCAAATTCCTTGTTGGACGAGAGTATCTTACGTCGATCCAACGATGGTAGATCTTCTTCAGATAGTTGATAGGCATACAGATCCTTTCTTCTTTTCTGGATTAGTGCTCCACATTCCTTAAGAAGGTGCCCTGGGGTTTCCTTAACATCTCCGCAAAATATGAAGTCTCCGCATTGCTCTAAACCCAGTTTCATTAGGTGTTCCTTAAGTCAACAGTGTCCCTATAGGATCGACTTTACTTCTTTTCCTATTATAATTCCCGAAAAGCTCTTTGGCCTGTCTTAGCTTAGGAAGTTCTTCCCAAAGTTTGATTCTTTTACAGTCTTCCTCGTTCCTTAGCTCTTCCCGTATCGTATGCTGTGCCAACCCGCAGAATGGTTCCGGATCGGTGAAAGCGGTCTCTGAGCTTTTCTTTGCTAGTTCATCAGCTGCTTCAGTAGAGGGGGACTCTGTTAATTGATTTACCTTGTCAAGTCACTTCCACACCGTTGTAGACATGATTAACGCGATGTCTTGTCCGCGATACTTCCTATCGAGGACAAATTGGGCGCATCTTTCGAACGCGTAGACCTTTGCTCGGAAGATATTGGGGTATGTTGTGATATATGAAGTTATTTTTCTCAGTTTGGCAGTTCATTATCTGCAACGGCTACCGAGTTATGGACAGATGAGCAAAAGTATAAATCAGAAATTTCATACGATTTGCACAGAAAATAAAACAGAAATTAGTCCTGAAATATAATACAAAATGCTATGCTTAGATCCACATCCACTCACGGTGAAGGATGCGCGATATGTTACCTACGAGTGTGTATAGTGGATACTTCCTTTCAAACCTCTACTGGATTGCCATCTATCGTGTAAGCAAGAGAAGCGTTTAACGAAGCAGATACTCCGAATACGAAAAGTAACTTCCCCCAGATACTGTCTTCCATCCCCAAGCAGCATAATCAAAATAAACTTCTACCCATCTTGCAGCAGCCATCATCTCTATCCCGAAGCAACAAACTAGATTCCAATAGGAATCTAGGATTCTAAGCACATTTCTTCAGATACATCTGCCGCACAACAATCCAAAACAACATGTTCAAGTTGGATCTGCTTCGGCGTAGATGTATCTTCGAAACTCTACAGCGTCTGCACAGTGAGGGGAAATACACTCTTCTATGCGATGAAATTCTCTTAAATGGGGAAAAAGTATCTCACTCTTTGCACCTGCACAAATTGATATCTGTATCTTTTTTTTTTGTTTACAAAATTATTTATTTTTCACAGTTGCACACAAAATAACCAATAGAGTCCGTGTCCGAGTCTGTAGAAAATACTCTTCTTCATTCCCGGTAAAGTATCTCTTCTTCCAATTGGATCCCGAAACTAAGAGAATATTCCCAATTGATTTTCCCTTTTTATGAGCGGAACACCCCGGACATAATTGAGCCGTCTGCAAGCTCCAGTTTAGCGTAGACTCCCTGACGTTTCGGTTGTTGTATTGTCTCATGTCGTCGCCTGATTAAAGAGAGAAACTAAATTAGAAAAGAAATAAAAAAAGTTTTTAATTAATTTTCGCTTTGTGCGTTTGTGTAAGTGTAAACAAAAAAAAAAAAGATAAAATTATCTGCATTCTCATTCGCCGAGGTGAATAGTGTTTTCTTCGATCCTTGTCAGTGTAAACAAAGTTTTTTTTTTTTTTTTTTGTCCTCCAAATCGATTGGCTAGTGCGTGTAGTCTGTCCTTGTAAGGAAAATCAGTGGAAAGGTTTTGTTTTTTTATTTTAAAGAAAAAAAGAAATGTCTTTCAAGAGCAGTTTTGTGGTCCTTTTGCTTGGATTATGCACCCATCTGGCGGCGAGTAGTCCCACCCCAGGAAGGTATGACTATGGCGAGCGAGTGCAGCAGTGTCGCGAAGGATGCTTGGGGAAGGTAAATAATTTTTGCAAAATTTATTTTTAAAATCCCTCACAGGAAGGGGGAGAGAATGTAAACAGCAATTTCCTTTTAGGGGTTGTACGTGATTCGGCATTTAATTGTCGAATCCCCCGAAGAGGGGGACAACCTTACATTACAGCAGAAAGTCCAAATGTTTCGCGTACGGGTGTATAACTCTTCCCCTGGGGGCAGAGGAGAGGGTCTTGTCACTTTAAGCTTCTTGTTCAAGTTGGAAATCGAAATGCAAATTAGAATGGGAAAAGGGGTGATTGCGAATATTGCAGCTGCTGGCTGTTGGAATCCACAGGGGTTGTAGAATGTATGGATGCCTAAAAACTAAACTACTCGTACTCGTATATGTACAAAGTCCCTCTAGGCTCCTATCGGCCTGTGCAGTCAAATGGGTCGTATCCATTACAAATAAACAACTTTATTGGCTCAATACCAATCCGAAGGCAAACAAGCAAAATGTATCTTCACTGGTCCCACTGTGTGGACCGATAACGAAAAAGTGACCACCACTCATCATGTTCGGTGTGGTGGTATTGCTATAGATATCTCAAGAGATGATAAAAATACAGACTAACGGCCGGACAATGGGTCACTTTATAGTGCAAATATGGAACGGAAGGCATGATAAGCTGTGTGTAGATAGGTGGGATTTGGCAGTGGCTTTTCAAAGAGATTCGTCAGCAAATACTCTGAAGTTGTATTGATACTCGTGTCAAACCAATAAATGCTGTCATCGATTTGTTTACTTGCAGATTGTTATTGAAGAACGGAATGATTCTTTCGTTGAAACTGATATTGGTTTTCGAAAGTGCAAATCATATTCGTGAGATTGTTTACATGGATGTCTGTCAAAATGCCAACAAGTGCGACAGAAGTGAGGTAAATTGGGGGTTCTTGTGTGTGCGTAGAGAGAACGTTAGCCCCTTAGCGTAATAAAAAATACTTCAGTATTCAAAAACAAGTAGGAACTAACTGTTTTTTAATATAAAGTACAGGTAAATATTTTGATTTGATTTCTTATATTTGTTGCATATGTTAACTGAAAAAAAAAAAAAAAATGCTATATTCACATGATTTCCCATATTTTATTGGTATCTATTTTTAAGGGAATATTTGGCAATCTAAACTTCTACTTCTAAAAGTTGTATTGTACAGAGGCACTACGCCAACATTAAACAAAAACTTTGTCTTACATTGCACTTCAGCAACAACGTGAAGGGATTTTGGGGCAAAAAAACGAGTAGTGACACGTTCAAGTCAGTGAATATTGGGAAAACTAATTCTAGGAACCAAGAGCTAATAGAGGTTGACATATCTCTGTTATAAAACTCCATAGGTACCCAACTACCGGTGACAAAATGCAACCCAGTGTTACATAGATACACTACTTTACGCACTTGTACAACGTTTAGCTGTTGTTTAAATTGGCGGAAGATATTTGCACTCAAAGTCTTCAGTGAAAGTTAAATTACAATCATTCGGACTTTCAGTGCGTTGTTATACCGGGTTATTCATTTCGAGGTTGGGATTTCACATCCCTGCCATATGGCATCTGTCAAATCCATCTGTCATCCATAGTGACAGGTAGTTACATAGTTCTTGCCTTGCCGCTTTACAATATGAATCGTTTAACCACCGCTCAAAGCATCTTACTACAACAGATCTGTGATATATGTGTATCGCTCTTTAAGGACAGATTGTGGTCGTCGTAATCGTTCAACTGAGCAAACGATTCGAAGCACAATCACGTCAAACAAATTGGTAGTTGTAAGGCCTGTACATCATCGGTATGCTCGATCAACTGAATTGTCAATTCCACGTTTGGCTTTTGCCCTTGGATTTGCGTCTTCATCCCTACAAGGTCTAAGATAAACAACAACTAAAGCATGCTGACCATAGAATGCGTAGAACATACGTGGATGCTGGAAAATCAACAAGTTGATGCTGATTTTTCGGAAAAGTCTTCTTCAGCGTTCAGGCCCATTTCTTGCTCGGCGGCTACGTAAACAGACAAAATTGCAGAATTCGGGGTTCTGAGAATCCAAATGTGATCGTTGAGACGCCATTGCATCCACCACGGGTGACAGTTTGGTGCGTGCTGTGAACCGGCGGCGTACTCACGCCATATTTTTAGAAATCGACGAAGGCGCCACTTTTACGGTGAATTCTTTGCGCTTTGATCAAATGATAATAAAGTTTTTTTGACCTGCGATCGAAGACATTGATGTGAGCGACATGTGGTTTCAACTGGACGGGGCTACGAGCCACACAATTTGGATCTACGAACACGAAAAGTTCCCCGGCCGTTTAATTTCGAGATTTGGCGACATCAATTGGCCAACCAAATTGTATGATCTGACTCCGTTGGATTTTTTGTTGTGGGGCTATGCTAAAGATCGTGTCTATGCAGACAATTCCCAAACTTTGGAGCTCCTAAGAACCAACATCCGTTAAGTTATGGCCGCAGTACCGGCAAAAATGTGTCGAAAAGTCATCGAAAATTACCGCACAAGAATCGTAGTTTACAAAAACTCCCATGGCGGCCATTTAACCAATGTTGTATTCCATGACCTTAAACTTATTGGAACTTCTTGGGGGCTTGATCACCCCTTTTACGCCACCGCATGGACATCTGCTATGACTCAGGGTCGTAACAATTCATCTCAAGTAACAATTTTGTTGATAACTTCTGCCGGATTTTCGCCACACAGCGGTAAGCATTCTGGACAGTGGACACCCACCTTCAGCAGATCTTTAACATCCCAAAACGATCGTGTAGAATTTTGAAACTCGTTGTTTCAGATATTTTGAACCTTTTTGCAGTTTCTTTTAGTTTGAGTCGACTATATAACGTCACTTGGTCTTCCAGGGCGGTCATCATCTTCTAAAGACTCTGAACCTTATTTAAGTAAGTCCGACCACTTCTTTTACCAGGGCAAGAAGTTCCATAACCTGTCTGCATTTCACTTAGTATATGTGCCACACTTTTTCCTTGTTGTGTGGGGAATTAATTTCATTACTGCGGGGAACTCAATATTCTTCACTGAACGACAAAGCTATGCACATACATATAATAGGTACATACTTCAAGAATTAACGCAATCAATCTAAGATCGCGGTCAGGCTCAGATAATCAGGGTGCTGGTCTGTTAGACCTTATGGACACAGTACGATTCTAGATTCGTTACCAGAAGAACTGGGGAAAACTCTGAGCGACTTCACCATCAACACCAACCTCACAGTCGATTTTCCGTCCAGAGCAGATTGGAAAAGAGGTGAAGTCATAAAGAATTTCAAAACAACAAATACCGACGGTTCAAAGATGGATTGTCGGGTCGGTGCGGGAATCTTTTCGGAGACACTGAAAATATCAGTAGCCTTCCCGATTCATGCAGTGTCTTCCACGCGAAAATTCTGACAACACGTGAAGCGTGTCGGATAATAAAACACAAGTCTACACCCAATCAAGCTATAAAGGCCCTGATTCAAAAACATCATCTTCCCAGCTGGCGGAATAGTGTAGCGAAGAGCTCGCGTCGCTAGGTAGTCGAACCAAAATCAGTCTTCACTGGGTGTCAGGTCATAGCAACATAGAGGGAAACGAACGGGCAGACTAGCTGGTGTGGAAGGGTCTGCCCTTGACAGATGTAGTCCTCTTTTCACACTTTCTATAAGTAGCAAACAAAAGGTGGAAAAGTTTGCACATTTGTATCATTTCTAGGAAAAAACTGGCCGAACTACAACTGGGCCAGAACACAAGAACTTGAGAAAAGTACTCGGGCAGACTCTGTAAGAATTGTAGCGATAAACATAGGCCACTGGCCAGTAGGGACGCATGTGTCTAGACTGCGCATCCATTTTAACACACACAGCCGCAGTTGTAAAAATGTAAATGAGAAAGAAACTCTTTCCCACTTCCTCTACGGGTGTCCTGCTTTAAGTAGTGCCCGACATCGAACTCTATGCCAACCCTTTTTGGAAAACTTTAAAGAAATTTCAGAGAAAGCATCACAAATGGATTTAAAACTATTTCCTTTCAACAACCTATTAACACTATCTAACAAACAAGGACATATGAATTGTGGTGCTTAAGTGCTAATTGGGCTGCAAGACATTGTACAGCAGCAACCGCTCCTACCTATCTACTTACCTACAATGGTAGGATCCTAACGACTTTAGAAAATAATAATAATTAGAGTGACTCAACACTGATCATAAAAATTCTTTTATTTATGTGAATAATATGATCCGTCGATTCTGTCCACAACTTGGTAACTGTTCCACATACGTAATCAAATAACCTGCGCTTCGATTATTGCGGAACGTCTCAGTACTCGTACCTACCCTCAAATTAGTGATTTCGAATGCAAGATGAAGGCCATATTCCACCAAATAACTGCAAATTCTGTCAATTTTCATTTTCGAGTTAACTGTTTTCAAATGTTGGTGGAACATATCATTTGCAAATGAATCGCAGAGATCTGTGTCTATAGGTTCACCTATGTTAAGCAGTCGTTAACGTCAGTAATAATGATGGTACCTTGACCATGCGTACTGAAGGCGCGACCATCTCGACGCTTCTCAAAAAAGGCCTTTAAGTTCTCTTGCAGTTCGGTCTCAGTCTTCTCAGGGAATTGGAGGCACTTAGCTTTGGTCTTGGTCAAAAAGTGTAAAAAAAAGTATACCGTCGAGGTCACATATAGCAACCTCAGTCAAAATTACCACTTTCTGCTTGGTTGGTTTGTTCATCATAGCTAAGCTGTCGGATTTAACAACCGCCGGTTATAAAGACGGTCCCTTGACCACGCGTACTGAAGGAGGGATCAAAAAAAGTTCCAGTTCTCCATGGAAAAAAAATCTCACCAAAATCGGCTCAATAATTCAGAACTTACACAAGAAAACGACTGGTAGAACACCGTGATTGTTTTTCTTATCGAGTAAGCGAACGATGTCGTGATTGACACATTTTTTTCCTTTCTTTATCTTCCTGGGAGTCGAACCTTGAACCTCCCGCACAGTTGAACCACTTTGGAATGGGGCCCAGGGTAGAAGACCATCTCTTTGAAACAAGGGAAGAGGTCCTACACAACCTACCATAAGGTCGATAAGGTACCTACGATCTTTTATTCGTTTGTATCTACCTATGTATACCTATGTACGTATATTTTCTCCTCACCTTTTGCTTGGGTAAAGATTTGACACATCGTAAAGTGTCTTACACTGCTTTAGACCAGCAGGGAGTTGCTCTATAACATTTTCCAATTGTTAATTTAGAAACAATTTATTAGCACAATATTGAACCCCGGCGTGCTTTTAAAAAACCCTGACTTCGGTTCATCCCTTGAAGATTGCGTTAAGAATGTTAATTCCAAAAAGTCCACCCCGTTAGAGAATATTTGTTTTTTCTGGAACGGAGAAAGCTCTGCAAAAACGTAAGGCTTGTCCTGAAAAAGGTGCTTCTAATCAATAGTGAGACCCATGAAGCATGTTGCAACTTAGTGAAAATATTTTCAACTGATAACTTCTATTGTTCGACGTTCCGTTTTGTAGACTTCAATAAAGTCTTGGTATACTCGTTCTTGATTGACAATAATATGGAACACATCCTATTCCTGGGACTGAGGCTCTGTCAAGCTGATTGTGGAATGTTTTGTGATTCTAACTCGCGGGAAAACAAAAACAGTAGAAGGGCGGATAAGTAGCTCATTGTAACCATGTTTGTTGGCATGCGGTGGTACTACGACGAATTTCATTGAATACTTTTGAATAAAATGTTATACGTATCTCAGAACCACATCAGTAGATGGTCTCACATTTGTTTAACTTTATGCACACCTACCGGCCGCTAGCTGCTAGCTGGAAGTCATTCACAACTGCCTAGCATACCCGATCTGGAATTTGAATCAGTCGAGGAAGCGAACACTAAGGCCTAAATTTTAGAAAAAGGCTATGGATGTTGCCTACAAGGTCTCGTGTTAAAAATTGTAAAAAAAACTTCCCCCCTGGTGGAATATTCAAATCTCAGGAATGTAGCTAGTGTGCCTATCCTTCAACAACCTAAAGGACTGTCTAAAGATTTACATGAATGCCATGAGAACTTACGGCCAAGACAAACCCTTGGGTGGAATACTGCTAATCCATTGAAATCATCAAAAATTCTGAAATTCAACAAGATTCTAACCAAACTCTGGCGAATCATTGGACCTTTTAGAATGCTACGAATGCTGTGTAAACTTGCACAGCTCTCAATTATCACTGATGAACAACCATTGCCAACAACACTGTAATCCCATGGCTAGTGGTGATTTTCAGAATCTGTACATGTCCCAAAGAGTTAAAGTAGTATCTATACGTTGCAAAGCGGGGCCAGACGTTCCCATTTGAATTAGGCTAGCTAGCCTAACTTTTTTCGTACGTAAAAACTTTTTCAGATATGTACGGATACATACAATCGGTTTTCTTCTTTATCTATATCTCAAGCACCCCATTTTTTCCATTTCTCTTCCGCATATCTACGAAATTGTTCCAAAACACTATAAAAGCATTTCCTCGTCAGGAAGTCCGCATTTTCATCATCCATATTCAGTATCTCTTGACGATGATCCATTTCATAAACATCACGATCTGTTCAACTGCCCGATCAAAGCCGTCAACGATGATGATAACGTCTACAACGACCATTAAAACATCGCAAATGACCTACTCAATTCGATGAAGACACAAACAACCGATAAACTCACTTAACTATCGATTGATTTGTTTACACTAAAAAATAAAAAAAAATAAAAAATATTTAACACCCGCACATTATGAGTTTTGGCAGAGCTACCAATGGAACACAGACCGGGAGCAAAGTATGTTTATATCGCACTTTCATAAAAATTTCGGAACTTCTTTGCAATTCAGATCATCAGCTATGGGGGGGGGGGGGAAAAAATGAGAACCAAATACCTACTCTTACTCCTCTTTCACCCCCAAAAGATACTTTTATCTTTTTTTTTTATCGATGAAATGAAATTTTCATTAAGAATTCCTATTTTCAGTCCGCTCGCTGAATTATCGATGGAATTTCCTCACACACTGTTTAGCTATACTCGTACGTAGATACTCTCCACTGTTGGGTATCGTACGAATAGTCGCCGTTGTCGGATATATTGGATTAAAGCTTAATGCAGATCAGACGTTTCTTCCAGGCGTTGATTATCCCATATCCCATGGTTTTTATGGCACACTTGTTTGGATGATTGGGTGCATGCAAGTGTGTATTTGTGTGCACATTTTAAATTGGAACTCATAATAAAATTGGAAGCGTCTTAAAGTTTTATGGTCTGGAAGATATCTAAGCGTTTCCTTTGTAAATTTCCCATACGATTCAGTTCGTTCAATGATGACATAAAAAAAAATGCATTTTATTGCCACTAGTCGTAAATAGCTGGTGAACTCTGGAAGTGAGTTCAATTTGCTGCGAATAGTGCAAGCAGATGAATGTGTGCATAACAGCTGCAAATTGGCAAAAATGTGGCTCTGTTTGGGAATCATTGTGGGATGCAAATGCATTTGATTAGATTAGTTAGATGCTCAGTTGGGATTGCCTTAAGCAGAAAATTATGACTTTCTAATTGGATTTGAGTTTTGGATAATTACATTAGATCATGGTACGATAGAAGACCATAAGGATTAGTACAACACGGGGTCCTATCATCCTTAATATGAAGTCTTGTAATTGACGAACAGGCAGGCTAATAGGTCGCACAAACTGTACGAGTAGGCTACGAGTACCATAAACAAACAACATTCTGCTACCTGCTGGCAGTATTGCTCCCCATGCGCATACAATCAATGATACTGATTAGAGTACCCGAGTATTCTAGATAGCGATCTCTTTCTAAGTAATGCCAACAGTTTCTCCCAAGTATTTGTCACTTTTTGAGCACAGCTTTCGTCCTGTGTACTAAAGATTCAAGTTCCCTTGAGCGTCGAAATATTATGGCAAAAATCCCCTCAAACCCAGATGTAAAAGAGCTTCCTTTAGAGTTATACCTCCTGAGATGAAACGATGAAACTACGAGTATCAGAAAAGCTTTGCTAAGGTCTCCACTAAGAGGGATTGCGATGCCGAATCCAATATGCAGGTACGAGTACTCCAGCACCTTCCAAATGGAGATTCACGTGACGGGAAGGTGTGTATAGCACCCCGACAGAAACTATCGCAAGGTCTATTGCCTGGCTTGGAAGTGCTTTAACCAACTCCTCCTCTGCGACTGATATCGGACCGTTGATTGGATTTAGTGCACAAGTCTAATATATCCAGTTGACAAAGCGAGATTTGCACAGATCGCCTGTTCCAATTGGGAGCCCGCCAGGGTTTCAACAGCACCATGTCATCAATGTCACCGGGTAGTGAGCATCCATCAGATTTGGATCTACAAATCCATTGTCCAAGGCGGTGGCGGGATAGCGAGGGTATTACCTGTATATTCTGGTTACCTCATGTTGCATTCCAACTAATGAGATTTTTTTTTTTTCTGTTTCCGGAGGGAGGTGAAGAATCTTTAAAAGACGAAACTGAGCCCGTAACTCAGTAAAAGCGTAGGATTTCCACCCACAAAAACACAACCACTCATAGCACTCCACATCTCACGACATATGTTCTCGGGGGTTAGTATTTCTTCAAGCTTAATTCTCAGCGATTGTCTCTCAGTTTCGAATTGCGGACAGTAAGAGAATACATGTTCCCAGTCTTCCTGAGCCTGAATGCAGTAGCAAGAATAGTCATGCTTGAATCTGCAGAGATATGCGCGAAAACATCCGTGCCCAAGTAGTACGAGTAGGTTGTGTAGAAGTCTACCGCACCATGCTTGTGGACTGTGCATGCCTCCAGAAGCGGGATGAGATGATAGGTCCATCGGTCTTTACTTGACACGCTCCATCGTTACGTACGCTTTTACTGGTGAATTCGTTTCTCCGTCGTTATTTACTCATGAGGCTTTGCCACTAGCATATTCCAGATGTTCATTAAACCGGAGCCTTGTGTCAATCGTGACGTCTACGTATTTGATGGCGTCGTTCTGGTGCCCCCTATTCTAACAGTGATTGTTTCCCTCACTTTTCTGCTACCGCTTCTGTCTTATGTTCGGCTAATTTTAAACTCACAGATTCAAGTCAGTGTTGAACGATCCCTATTGCATGGTTACTTAGTTTACTACCCATGGTGACCACAACTATCGGAATATCGTTCGCAAAGCAGATTTAGTATCCCGCCATACATGAACTTCCACAGAAGTGGACCCAACATCGAACCCTGTGGCACTCATCCTGTGATGGTATACTCCTTGGGACCATCGTCTGTGATATATTTCAGGATACCTTTTCTTAGGTAAACCGCCACTATCTTCGTGATGTAGCAGTTGAACCTGAGAGTGTTATGTTCATAAACATAGTTGTATGCTATTTTGGGTTGGTTTACGAAGAAACTTTATTAAACTCAAGTCGCCCAAATACGATAGTCCCAGGAAAGACGATCTGTCAACTCTGGCATTTCCATAGAACTCAGGTCGGTCAAACTCTTGTCTGTCAATGTAGATAGTCCCAAAAATCCGACAGATACGCCTTGAACAAATCAATCCAAGACAATGGTATGTTTGCCTCAAAAAAAGTCGGCAGAGAAGTACGGACAAGGTTTAATTTTAGGCTGCAGGAATTCGTCATTTAGTTCAACCATTTGTATACGGAGACAAATCTGATGATATTTCAGAAGATACAAGTTGACAGGTCGGCCTGAACGTAGAAGGGTCTCACCTAGGGTTTCCTTTCTAAAATTCAATACAGCAGGACAGGTGCACAGACCTTCTTGTGTCTATGTACGGCTTCTGCAAAAAGTTGGTATTACCACAGGTAGGTATATAGTTTAAACTTTAAAGTTGCCCCAAAACTTGCCGAAAAGACTTCACCACCTAGCGTCCCACCTAGATAGCCACTCAATTTAAAATGAATATAATTGCGCATCTCAAAGTGCACTGTGACACTGGTTCCATGGTTAAGACTACTCGTACAATTTAATCAACCCAACGATACTGTATGCATTTTAATTTGCCGCACCGTTGAATAAATTTTCCCCCATCGCATCGCCGCGAAACTATTCATTTAAGCCACTGCCGCTGTCTCTTATCAAAAGTCAATTTTTTTAATTAATTCTTCTGTCAGCTTGATATTCATTCCCTTCAGCCACTGTCATATCCCCATCCTTTGTGCTGTGCTCCAGCGTACATCAAAACAGCGAACTTGACATCGTCATGAAATTACTATCCCCGAGGCCTCCTTTTGAGTCCTAGAACTAGAAAAACAAAGTTCTGAAGAGTTTTAAACCCGCAGCGAGACTCCTGCAATAGACAGAATCAGTGCAATCAGGAATGCTGATTCGCCCCTCTTTTGACTTGTAAAACTCCCTGCATCCGCACTCTCCTATCGTAGACCACATGAACGACTACGACAGACGGCTACATCTCATCCGATGTGCATTGCTATGCTACGCGAGTTTATGCTTCCCCAGGGAGTTTGGTGTACGCTCTGCTCCTTTCCACTCTGGATATGTTGGCAGTTTGTTGAGGCACTTTTGGCGAATCGAGCTGAATTTCTAATTCCTTCCTCGGTTTCAGCAAAGTGTATGTTGTCTTATTGTGTCTGTGCCTGTACACTTGCTATGGCACTCCAGCTGTTCAGAGGAACGCTCTGCTTCTCTGAGTCTACGTGCAGAGACAACGTGTAATTATTTGCTGCTACTCCAGGTATCTTCGTATTAATTACACATTTTGCCATATCCACACGTCTTACACCCAGATAGCCCTTACCTAACTAGGCAGAGCACAAGGTTTTGGTTTGGTTTTGGACTTCCTTCAAGTGTCCATCATCATTACCGCGCGCGCGTTGTGTATCTCATAGATACTCGTATCAATGTTGATTGTTTGGCGTCGCGGTCTCCAGCTGCGGCGTAGTTTGTTGCAAGTCAAGTGCACACCATCAGTGCTACATCGAGAAACGAATTAGGCTCTGCACCAGCACCAGCAGGAGCAGCACCACCAGCACCAGCACCATAGCCCGACCATGATGGACGATGACAAAGCCAGGTTGTTTGAAGGTTGTTATGCGGTGTGTGTAACAAGCATTACCAACCGCAGAATTTGTTCTGTAGTCAATTTTAAGTAGGCTTTGCCGTAATCGTTGCACCAAACGTAATAGTGTCGCCACATTGTTTGGTTGTTTGTGGTGAGATAGTGAATTGCAGGAATTAATAGAGCGGATCAACGTCGTCGTCCCCGGTTGGTCGTCTTTATATTCTATATTCTGTGCTCATTGCAAGAGCGGTTGGTTGCGAATAAACCGCAAGAATTCTACTGGTCTATTGGTGCAGGGTTGTTGCACAAATTCTCTTGCGAAACAAAGTAACAAAATTGTGTGAATTGTGGTAGGTACTCGTAATCAGCTGCGAATGAGATACAGCAAATCGACTTATAGAACTAAAATTCCATTAAATTCAAGTACAACAGGCAATAGGCAGTTTTATTTTGCATCAAATTGGATAGTTGTGATTTTTGGTAGGATCACAGATACTTAGTTCGTAACCTCGGTCATATTAAAAAAAAAATGGGTTCAATGCCAGTTTTCGCTCAATATCTCCTGTCCAGTACGTCCTAGAGCAAAAACTGTTATGACAAATCTTGTAGTGGAGACAATTCCTTACAATTAGTGTCCTAATAATTTTCTTCGTGCGACGAATAGTTTCCGAGTTACGTCAAGTAAATGCGAACATAATTTATACAATTTCTATTAAGATGCCGTACAATGATGCCGTGGTCTTACGGCTCCGGGATGAACTATAAGACTCTCTGGACCGGAGCGTTGTTAGCGCATGTTAAGCTAATGTCGGTTGAATTTAGCCTTAATGCGAGTTTTCACCAGAAGTTTGTTCACATGACGAAACTCAAGGCTTTGCCTAAGCCTGTCTCAGATCATAAATCTGCATGCAAACAGATGCTGCTCCTGTTCCTTGCTTTACTTTACGTTATATGGCGCTGCAGTCTGAGGCGGACCTGGGCCTCAAGCAGCAAGGCGATGAATTCGGACTCCAGCCAGCTTGATCTTGTGCTAACCGCCTTCAGTTTTACACACGAAGTTGCTTGAGGTCCCTTTTCACTTATGTGCGCCACTTTAGGCAAGTTTTTCTTTTACCGCATCGTCCCTCTGGGATGCATTCGCAGACTTTCCGAACCGGAGTGTTGATGTCCATTTGTTCTACATGTCCTAGCCATCTTAGGCGATAAATTCAGACCCTTCGACCTAGTTGTCGATGTCGCTGTAAAACCGTTCCCCGGCGATCACTCGAAGGATTATTCTTTCAAGACAACCAATGGTGTTTTTATCCGCCTAACGTCCATGCTTCTGTGCTGTATACCAGGACTGGGATGATGAAGTCACCTTTGTTGTCCGTAAGATAACTCTGCTACTCAATTGCCTTCTTAGCCCAAAGAAACAGTGGTTGGCAAGGGTGATTCTTTACTTAATCTCTCGCGCTGGTGTTATTGTAAAAGCGGAGCCTAAGTAGACAAAGTCCTTCACTACCTCGAAATTGTAGCTATCTATTGTGACGTTCTGTCTAAGTCGCCTAAGTTGACTGTTCTTTTTTGATGACAGCATATATTTTCGCCGCTACGCGAGTGGCTGTACATGCGTTTGAAAGATCGTAAAGAAATCGTATGACAGCGCGGCACCTTGTGGTAGTCCATTTCTGACATCAATTACCGACCTTGACGGAGCAGCGTGCATTCTCCATCGTCATCCTGAACAGACAAATCAGTTTGGCAGGGATGTCAAAACTATACATGGCTCTGTATAGCTCGTCGACTTTCAAATCTATGAAAGGTAGTGAGTATCGATTTGAAGATTGCGTACTTAGCTAATTGCTGAGTCCTTTAAGGGCGCCACCTAAGATGATGCCTTCCTCTATCTCAGTGCACAGCCGCGGTGGATTTAAAGACTCGCTTATATTTTTGCAAATGGCATCTCATGTCATCGCGACTTTGACATTTGTAAAGTAAACACAAGCAGAATACACGTAGACAAACCACGGATTGCTATACTCTTCAAGAACGCGGAATAATTGTGTCAATGTTACGTCGTATGGCACCAACTGGACATACACTGCATCGTTTAGTCACTCGTCTCGAGGAGACTGACTCAACACGGGATACTATCAGACTTGAGCGGCCCCATAGCAGCAGTTCGGACGAGAATATAGCTGCTGTGGCTGCAGATGTCCAAGTGGACCTTCAAACATCAACCAAGCAACGGGCCATGCAATTGGGCATCAATAAGATGCTAGATGTATCCGTACAGTGCATCAGCTATTGCCTGCAGACCGCTAATCGGGTGTGAATTACAGCCAAAATCCATTCCATTCAAAATCATCATGGATAAGCAAAATTATCACTTCTGAGGCACTGAAAATCCGCGTGTAATGCACGAAGGGTCATTAGCATCCTCTTAAAGTCAGTGTTTGGTGCGGCGTTTACGGAGGAAAAGTGATTGGGCCATATTTGTTAGAGGACGGCATCGGCAACACTGTTAGCGTGGCTGGTGAGCGCTGCCGAACCATGATCAACGACTTCTAGCTGCGTAAATTGACGACTTGGGTTTAGACAACACGTGGTTCCAGCCGCACACAAAGCATTACCGACAGTGGGCATCCTCGTCCTCTTAATATCTCGTTTTGGCGAATTACACTGGCCCGCAAGATCGCCCGATTTGGCCGTTCCAGTGACGGGTCTATACGGACCAGCCACAGACCTTGGTGGTCCTAAACGAGAACATCCGACAAGAATTAGAGAATTTATCGTCAAAAGTTTTGAGAAAAGTCATGGAAAGGGCTGTGGAATGATCCCGAATATACATCAACTCTGAGGGCGTCCACTTGACCGATATTATCTTCGCGACTTAATGGAAAAAATGTAAACATTTAGATAAACATAATCAACAAACAGAACCAATTCTGTTTCAAGGTACTCGAGTGAGGACTTTTACATCACCTTGTACATAAGTTCGTTCAGCGCTCTCTGAACTGAGGGAGATATAAAGGGATTTTTATTTAGCAATCCGCTGCCTTTTTAGTGAAAGAAAAATTGTTGTCCACAATTGATATTTAAACCGACTACCTCAGCAAAGATTACTTACAATCGATCATCCTTGATTTGCTATCAACTTTCCCTAATCTAGGCAGGATCTTATACAATCTGTTTTTGGTTGTTCTTGTGAAGCATTTGTCGCACAATATACGTATCGTCTTAGCCCAAACATAAACTTGGATCAATTAAAGGGACACCCCTTACTGATGTAGGTACCAACAAATCCCATTTTAGCGTTGGAACTCGTTTCTCACAGACAGTCACCGCAGTGACATCCATCATAATCTTTCAACGACTCCTTTCATGCTCCTTTAACCGACCACCATCAACAACCACCCAACAACAAAAAGCAGATCACATTAGTCACCTCATCTCCCATTCGCATCGGAGACAGGCCATTTTGCAGTGCTGCTGCTCTCATAATTCTTGGTTATGTCCTTGTCTCAGATCGCAGTCAGCTGCAGGTGATTGCCACCATAAAGCCTTTTAGTTCTCCAATTTGCGGCAACCCACCACAGTGCGCGCGCAAACCACATTCACTAGTTATTTTCTTATTTTTTTTTTTTTTTTTGGTTCTACAACTTTGTTGCAATCCTTGCCATTACCGTGGCGAAGAGTGGACACAAAGTCCTCTTCGCGTCGGTAAAGTTTGTTTTGTCGTCTGGTCTGGTCCAAAATGAGTGAGTGCCCGCATGCATGCATTACACCTTATGACGGCATAAGTCCGTAATTGCTACTGTGATTCTGTGCAAGTCTCAATGGAGCTGGAAAAACCTTCGATGGAGGTCGCAGTCGTGCATAGTCGCTGTGGTGTACTCGTATGGTGGTGGTAACCACAGGGTTATATGGAATCGTATTGTAAACATTGTTTCATTGCTGGTGCGCACTATCGGGTGATTAATATCGCAACGCAGGTATTATGCTGCCGCACCAATAAGGAACATCCGTAGGTGTCTGGTCGATGCATCATGCGTTTGATTTTTTGGAGAACATCACGTCATGGGGTGCCGAAAGTGTTACATCATAGACCAGTACTGGTTCCCGCTCACTTTCTCCGGCACGGCGTACATGCGGTGTGATAAACTTTTCTCTCTCTCTCGGGATCATTATTTAGAGTTCAGTTCAGAGTTGTCATCGGCTCGGGGGTACCATGATCGATGCCCAAGGAGTTCTTAAATGGTACTTTAGCCGGACGGCTGAGGAGTCGCAGGGAGTGCTGGGTGTGGAGCATTTTCAATAAACCAATCGAAAGAAACATTTATCCATAAATCATCTGAGCTGCTCCGCTGCCGCCCCAGAGTACAACACACAGTGTGATTGTGCCTTTTGTCTGTGGTCCATTGTGTACCGTCGTCGTGGCACACTCCACACTGTGAGCAAGGCGCCCGGGGGCTATTGCTTTGGAAATGGAGGAGAACGAAAAGAATGGGTTATGGGTTATTGCCGAACAAAACAGGGAAGGATGAATTTTTAGAATAACATTTGTTTTCTTTCCTTGGCCGCTCTTTCTCTCTAATAATACGCTTTTGGGTTAATTCCTAGAATTTTGCGCTTTTCCTCTCATTCCCCAGGCAGACCTATACCTACCATCATCTACGACCACTCTGTACCTTGATCATCATGATCATCATCATGATCGGCATTGATGCACTTGTTGCATGATGTTTCTGTTTTGCTGGCTGCGATGCAGATTACACGTAGCATCCGCACCGCACACATCACAACTCCCACTTTTGGATTATTTACATTTCCCTTTGGAGAGCACACGAAGCACCAGCATCAGGCATCAATGGCACATTGTGTTGTGTGTTGTCTTTTAGGCCCGGTTCGAGTGCAATTTTCCATCTTACGAGTACTATCTCCTCGGCCATTGTGGTGTTATTACAGCACGTCGCCTTAGATCCTCACTCGCACGGATGTGCGGAGGCTAGGAACAACCCAGCCTCATACCGTGCGCTGCGTGCTTTGCCGCATGTTTCATAACTGTTTTAGGGTAATTGCACTGAAATGCATGTCCGTGTGCTTTCCTCGCTTCCCCCGGCACTCACCAAACATGACATGGATGAGATGTTGATGATGATGATGATGATGGTGATGAGCTGAATGGATAGATAGATGGATGGATGGATGGATGGATGGATAGATGGAAGTAGTGAAATGACATAGCAGTGCGTATCATCCCAAGGGACTTCCTAGGTGAATAGCATTTCCTAGTTATTAAAAAAAAAAAAAGAGATGAGGGAAAAATTGCCTCAAACTGTTGAGCATTCCGATTGCATGATAAATGGACCAGTGAGTTGAACTCTGATTCTTCACACGTAAGGTGGACGAACAGACTTCGTCTGGCATGCACAGGTCATGTGCAGGTGTATCGCTGCTCTAATAGGGGATCACATGGCCGAAAGAAGTGGGTACGTGTTTTACGAGTATAATTGGACAAGTTGCCAGTGGTGGTGATTAATGGATTTGCTCGGGTTATATGAAACGGGATCATAAATGCTGTGAGATAGGATGTGTTCTTGGATAATTAAGTGTTTTCGTCGATAATGAGGGAATCATTAGTTCTTCATGCCTGAGCTAGTTCTAATTACATGGAGTTCTTAGTGGAAATCAACTGTTTGATACGTGGCCCATTAAAACACGTTAGGAGCTGTTGTATGTCTGGCTTTTTTGTGTTTTTAGACCTACAGATGCATCGAGGTTGCTGATGCGCCTTCGCTTACTGGCATACCAGCGGCACGAGATAGTGGGTAAAGTAGCGAACTGCAACAAGATTTGAGTTGTTTTGGAATCCTTCGTGCTAATACGAGTCCATGGAGTCGAGGTTCTTTCACTAAAGAGAGTTGCTTCTGTGTAAATTCGAGAACTCGCTGGGGAAATACTATGGAAACTTTGAGATGAACTCTGCTTGCCCAATGTAATATAGAACATACCAACTATGTGTGTCAAATGAAAGAGCACTGTAGTGTCACTCGGCATTGCCATCTAGAGTGGAAACCTAGGGTATCTATCAGCGAATCATATAAGCGTTACCGATTATCTTTTATAGTCTGTTAGTACAAATAAGACTAAGGGGCTTTTTCGATACACTGCGTCACTAGCGCTGAATTTTATCTCTGAAAAATCAGCGGAAAATATGATTCGAATAGTAGGGACCTAACGATTCCGAAAGGTGGCTTTGTTTACTTAACATAGCTCACAGAACACACGCTTTCTTGGTGTAAATTCTCAGTATCATCTTAAACATCTTTTCTTTTCTTTTTTATTGCGCGCCTTAGAAATCATCCACTGATACTCAATCTTATAGAGTACTCAACAATAATATTCTAATCAAAACTAAAGAATACACGCAGTCTTTAAATTCTACTCGAGATGAACAAAAATCAATTTCGTTGCAAATGTGTACATATTTCATGGACATCATTCACAAATAAAATAAATAGCAACGGGCCCAGGTGACTACCTTGTGGGACACCAGAAACTACTTGCCAAACCATCGACCGTTACTATTTGAATAGCTTCTCGTGTCAGACATTCACGGAAAGTCATCTTATGAGCAAAACTGCTTGCTCCATAAGCCGACTTTGATATTCTGATTGATAATGATGTCTGACTTAGTGCTTCGTCTAAACAACCTTCTATCTCTGGGCTTGCAATTTTGTGTCTTTGTCAGCAAAAAGATATCTTTTATAACCTTAAATAGGCATTAAAGGCATAAGATTATACCTTGTAGCTTCAATATCGCTTGAAGGACATGCAGAGCTGCACAGAAGAAGAGGGTTCTCCCAGTCACCAGCTTGCATCCCGCTTACGGGTTTGCAAGGTATTCACCATAATTTACTGAAGACTGCTAGCTACTTTTACCCCACAAACATATGAACCAGTTCGTGTCTTTAATCACTGTCTCACTTCTTATGTGTAGCTCCGTGTGCGAACGGCCTTAGAGTTGAGTTAGGTTACCTTAAATCCATAATTAAACATGGATGTCATGCATTTTGTATGTTATTGCGATTTGCCAGTGGATGGTGCTGTATGATGACATCATTTACTTCACTGGCAAATCAGTATAACATCCATATTTTGACAGTGAACTTCAGGTTTTTTTTTTAAGAAACAGCCTACCATCACAACCAGGCGAATGGAATTTGTTGGCCTTTCGAAGAAAACTATTAGACGCTTCAATGATGAGGAGATTATAAAATCAGCACTCACCGCATCAGTTCCAAGAAACTGTCACTCGAAGAGCAAGCGTCCCGCAGAGTCGTCACTATCGCTTAAGTCTAGCTCATTGAGTTGTTTATCAAAACTATAGCGGCCCTAAGAGTATAACTAAGTTGTCTGCAGCCTTTTCTGCTGAGAAACAGCAATAATGCCAGGGAATTTTTGTTACAGACGTCAAGAAGCATTCGTATGGTTTATCTCCATTATGGAGAATCATGCAACTTACTGTTATGTTTGAGTTAAACTCAATCGTTAAGGCCCAGGTCTTTCCCAGGGGTTTGTCTACGTGGGAAATATCATTTCCAGCAATCTTATTAGGACCTAGGATCCAAACAAGGTCAGGAGGTCTTCTATTCTCCAGCTATAATATTTTGTAAGTGGTTGCAAGTTTGAGTGGGGCTTTCACTGCAGCCTGACTGACTCTGCACCAGGCGCAAACACTCTGTCTCTTTCATTTGTCTATCCTAACATACTCGTTCCTAGAAATTATGATATCCTGAGAGAGAGATGCATGTTTGCCTAACGAGAAGTGCACCAAACCTTTGACTGATCTTGGAGCCATCCGTGAAAATTTGACTACAATTCCTTCTTGGAGTTTAGTGAAAGATCCAAACAAGGTCAGGAGGTCTTCTATTCTCCAGCTATAATATTTTGTAAGTGGTTGCAAGTTTGAGTGGGGCTTTCACTGCAGCCTGACTGACTCTGCACCAGGCGCAAACACTCTGTCTCTTTCATTTGTCTATCCTAACATACTCGTTCCTAGAAATTATGATATCCTGAGAGAGAGATGCATGTTTGCCTAACGAGAAGTGCACCAAACCTTTGACTGATCTTGGAGCCATCCGTGAAAATTTGACTACAATTCCTTCTTGGAGTTTAGTGAAAGAGGCTGTAACATATTTATGCGAAATCTCTTTCCTTGAAACAACCAGAAAAGTCCTATCATTGCCATTTCTTTATTTTTTTATTGCGGCAAAGGATGTGTAATCTTCTAAATATTGTATACAAATACTCGTATTCCGGGCTATTCGGATACACGATCCGCAAACCTGAATACTCGATGTCGGTCCATCCTTTTTGGAATGTCCAGCATAAGTCTGTCGATCATCTACCCTTCGACGACTGGTTCCATCTCTCCTACTTCGCTGTCTTTCTTCCAGCTTTATATCTTTGACTGAAGCTCGGGGTTCATGACTTTTGGCATCGTAGGACCTTTTTAGTTCGCTAGCCAAGATATCTGCTGGCGTTGATACATATAGCATCATCTGATGTTGACGAAGTTAATCCTTCTAGCATAGGACTTAATTGTCATTGCTTTGGCTCATATTGATGCCGCATACATTATGATGGACTGCGCCACCACTGATTTGTTGTCTGGGTCCTTCAACCTTCATCATTATTCTTGTTCTTTCAAGGTGTGTCTTAAAAGTGTGATTGGTTCCTAGTTCCTCGGTATGTGATTGGTTTTGATTTTATATTGTGATCGCCTACCCTGGTGGTGGTTGTCCCTCTTTTCTTGCCACTGTTTTATGTTCTGCGAGCTCTAACCCTGCCATAAACCAATTATATCAATATTCTCTATTTCTTCCAAGTATTTCGCCGTCACAACAATTGCAATATCATCGGCAAAGCCTATGAACCCTATTATATATAGTGTTCTACAGTATAGGTCCTAATACCGATCCTTGTGGAACTCCACCAGATATATGGTACTGCCTTAATCCAGTTTGACGGCACCACATTTGTTTGCACCTCCTCTCCATCTCCTGCCCGGAATAGCTTCTTCTTGCTTGCAACTACCAAAACTCTCACAGAGTCTTCGACTTAACAAATTTTGAATAAAGAAGTTTGCTACCCAAGATGACTCCTAAATGTATGTACAGCTTCATAAGACGTTCAGATTGTGACGCCTTTCAGCGACTCGTTCTTCTCTTGCTCTGAACAATATCAGAAGTTTAAGCGGCTTATTGCAGGCAGTCTCTAGGCATGATCCGACAAAAAGTACGGAAATATGAACATTAGAGCTGTTAAGAGTGTTTCGAAGAGAGTCATTCACCATGAAGATACAGAACTACACTTTGTGGCAGCCCCTGCCAATATACATACAAAGTTCCACTTATGAGCGTTGCTTTACTACACAGCACTAAAAATAGTAGCAACGTCAAAATCGCTTCAGAGCCTAGAGGGTATGTACAGTTTGAAAAGTTTTACATGGGGGTTCCCCTTTTTTTATGTGCCATCATATCCCAAACTATTTCTAGTCAGCTGTATCACTAAAAGTTCCCAAAAAAAACCCTCAATATCTACAGAATTTCATCACAGATGACCCCTGACGCAAGCGAAGCTCCTATTCAAATTTTTCACTTTCCATGTGAAGTGAAGCTATTTCCAGTTCAACTAATCCCACCTAGATTAGATCTACATATTTTACAGCTCGTAGGAGCGTGTTCCCGACAAAATACTGTCCCATTTCTTAGATTGGTGTCGCCGTCATCGTATACGTTAACCCTATTCCCGAACGACTGGCTTCGCCTGAGGTGTATAAATTTCCCCGACAGAAAAAAAAGAAAAAAAAAACATTTTCCAATCTAAAAATATATTATCCCCCGAATCAGAGCAATTGGAGCGCATCCACCTTTTGCTTTGGTTTGCATACTCGTACTCGTATGCGTAACATGCGAATGAGAAGAAGATTCACTTTTTGGGATTGCTCTGGACAGATTTGTGGCTCCTTTGTGTTGTGCGCACACACAAAGCGAATGGAAATACCAAGAACTCCAACAGCAGGAGAGCAGGAGGAGCACACAATCACAACTTGGGCACATCCCATTGTGTCCGCTTTGGCACATTTCAATGGAACCATAACTCTTTCAAGTCCGATCTTGTCTAATTTGAAATCGTTTGGCCCCAGCAGCTCCAGCTTGGATTCTTGTCCCCATTGTATTCGCCGGGAATTTATCTCGATTTCGCTTCGGGTATGTAAATCGTGGTCAAACGATTCTTTTGGCATCGTTTTTTCTGTTTTCGGGTGGCGGCGGCGGTTGTGCACTGTGCACAGTGCATATCCAGTGATAGGGAATCTAACATTTTTGGACATTTTGCTTTTCGGTGGCATTCGCAAATGGACACTAAATGTGCCATTGGAGCTCTTTTAATTGTGTGATTGATTGATTTATAGATGGATCATCAGCAGGAGGAAGACGACAACGACTGCGATGTTAATGCTGACGATGATGATGATAGCAGTGGGGTGGCAGGGTGAGGGAACAACAATTGATTGACTTTGGGGTAGGACTTTGGAAACTTAATACACAGAGGCTGGATGGAGGACTCCAGCGGGAATTGAATTCGATTTTATTTGTCGATTGCTTTTGGTTGTTGTTGCCATTTCTGTTTCAGGGTTCTTTCTCCTTTGCTCCTTGCTTTGTGCAAGTTCTCGTATTACCACCAACCAAGTGGTACGAGTATGGTTCATCTGATGTCGCTCGATGGTTTGGGTGTGTATTTGTGTTATCGAGTGGTGCTCGTCACCGCCAGGAATTCGATTCACAATTTCTTTCACATTTAATTTGAGTTGCTGATTGATTCCCGGAGGGCGGTTTAGTCTGTGTATTTGTCATTGGCTCTAGGTTTTTGAGGACATGTTGTAAGTTCGTGTAACTGGGGCGAGAAAATTGCTTTCAATTGTGTGGGCGACTCACGTGGTGGTGGTGGTGGTCGTAGTGAGACTAGAGACTTCGAGGGTAAATAAGTGGTTTTTGCACAATTTAAAGTGTCTCTGATGATTGGATGGGGTGTTTAAAGGAGATGGACTGCAAAAAAAGGAAATAAAATAAATTTCACTTTGTTTTGAAAGTATAAAGTACATATCGGCATACCAACTTGCATGTGTTTCTCTAATTTAACAGAAAACTTGATATGAACCGATTTTGATGAAATTTTGTTCGTTTGTTAGAAGTAGTAGCTATCACCACTTTCTTTCCTTAACTATGCCAACCCTTGTAGTATAACTGATGTAAGACTTAAACCTTTTTTGGAAAGTTCATGGGGAGTGTGTTGGTTGTATTAGAAGATACAAATCGGAGCTCTTTTGATAGTCGCTATCCGTAGCTATTATAGGACGACGTGTCCTTTTGTGTGGCAGAAGTTTTCGCAGTGTCTTACTTGCAATAGTGTCTGCCGTGGTTATAAGTAAATTGAATCTCTGGTTGGAAGATGTCGAACAACCCGCTCAATGGCTACGAGTTTTCTTCGTTCTTGGGTCACACCCAGTGTTCCTATATATCTTCAGTCCTTTTGAAAGTAGTAGGACGTTGCTTATTCATTTGATTCTCTTTTCAGTACTCATTTTCGAAGTGAAGTTTTCATTTCTATTGGAATCCAAACTGAGGTGCTACTTTGAAGAGGCAGTCACATTCCTAACTGAACCACGTGATTATTCCTTTAGCGGCTACCCTCGGCCTGAACGTGTTGGATCAAGTATCACCCCCATTGTCCCTGAATATATAGACAATATTCGCACTTTTTCAGGGCTTTGCATTGTTGTGATTAGTTGGGCATTTCTTCAAATTCCCACCTCCATTTTGCCAACGAAAAGTTTCGTCATTACGTAGAAGTTTTTTCTCGACGAAGGGTATCACAGTGGTCTTAACCATTTTGGAGGTATTATTTCATTTTGAATTTGAGTCGTCTGTCTTCGAGTACGAGTATCTTTTCGATCTTATCTATGTCTATTAGTGGTACAATGTCATCGGGAGAACATATACGACATAGAGCTTATGCCACGATTTGTTGGCCTGAAGCTGTGTGAATCATCCCGGAATCAGGAATTCCGGATATTCCAGAACATTCATTCGTCTTGCGTCATAGGTGCATAGATATCTAAACTAAGTCTTACAGCACAGCCTGAAAGAACGGACTTTGCTCACTTTGGATAGGAGTAACAGGCTTCACATCCATATGTTACCCTCGGTTATTGTTCGGGCGGTCTTGAGCATATTAAGTTTCACAGTTCTATTATACGGTGGTATAAGAAAAGCTTTTCAACGAATGGTGGTAGACAAACAGTCACGAGGGTCTTCCAATTGCAGCCACCAAGTTCTAGACTACAAGAAAGTTCTAAACTTCGTTTTGTAGACCAAGCAATAGCGAATGCCATTAAGGTGCGAATATGGAAAGCTGCGATATTTCAGACTGAGATTTTTGAAGTGAAAGATGTGAAGCTTATTGTTCTGGAATCCCTTAAATTCAATCCTTGCATCCGTTCGTGTACGTACAGTTTAAGAAACATGTTTAAAATTCTTGGAAACCTTATTCTTTCGTTTTTCGCGCGTAAGACAGAGAATAATACAGGTGCATAGTTTTTCACGGCAAGGTACTCGTATAGCTGATATTTCGTCAGGTCTCGTTGGCTTTTTTCTACCCAAATGTTTAAAAATGCAGCGGATTACAAGAGGTCGAAACTTCACATCTGGCTTCGAAGATTGCATTTCCGAGATAGTTGGTGGCTCCGCTTGTATCAGATCTATTGTCGAATAACCAGAAACTATGCCGGCTCTATACTCGATCAGTAGATGTTGCAAGAGTGACTGACGATTTTGCTTATCACTTTTGCTATTGATTAGAAAGAACGCGAACCAGTAGGGCTTCTTCTACTTCTTCTTCGCGGATTCGACCATTGCGTTGCAAATTCGTTAGATTCTGACGAACCTAGATCTTGTTTGTTTTGTTGAGACGCCATCATTTATAAAGCTCTGTTCTTGGCATCAATCACTTGCTCATAATTTCTGTTCCACCTAGATTTGCGGGTGGCTATTTTTTTTTTTCAATGGTTGATGTTCATCGGTGACGGCCTCCGCGCAAACCTTTACATCAATACCGACCCCTCGAAAATATGTCAGCCCCTTGTAAAGACGCTATTTTAAATGGTATTTACGAAATTCTATAGGTTGTCTGGAAACTATTTAAGCTCTTCGATAAGCTGGGTGAGATTGCAGCTGATAACATAGGCTTCAGCTTGTCTTTATGCTTCATCACTTCTTTTGAAGTATTGCAGTCGCTGAGGACAATAATTTCGTCGAATATGTATTCAGTCGACCTTGTCAAATCGATATTGAAATAATCAGGCCGTTTAGTCGTCTTTTGGTGAGCGGTGAAGGGAGCACACAAACTTGGTGGGACCATTTAGCCATATAACGTCAAGTGCATCAGGCTCAGTTGACTCCTCATTCTGACAAGTCAAGCTTGCTCGAGGAAATATATAAAGACGTCCCTTAAATAAAAAGCGGGTACGCAGTGGATGTGTAGTCACATCTTGATGGTACAATGCTGGGAAACACTTGTAAATTGAGTTTTGATGAGGTTTTCCAGAGGTTTGACGAGTGCATAGTGTCTTATTATTAAATAGTCTTTGCAAACCATATGCCTAGGTACTACTGGCATGTCTGTTGAGTTTGATTCGCCTTACCCTGTATTCTCCAACCACGTCAATGCAACCAATCTTCTTTTCTTTACGGCGAAGTTATGATCCGGACTTCTTGCTATCATCGACTTCTTAGACAGTACTCTGCTCCTTTGTTGCATTAAAAACACCATCTGTTGCTGGTCTCAAGTTTAAGTGAAATAAATAGTTTCACCAAATTCGCTTGGTTCTTTGTACAATGTTCTCGTACTCGTACAAGTCACTCCTTATACCTTTTGAAAAGAGTGTTCTTCTAAACAAGAATCGTAAAATTCCTCACATCCACCAACCGGAAACGCATATACATTTCCGCCATCAAATATAAGAAGAAACAATCCTCCATTGTGGTATCCAACCAACGCAGTAAAAAAAAAAAAAAAAAACCTTTGCGGTAGCTGATCACATACAAAACTCCACAAAACAACCCGATAAAGACAAACTCTGGTGAGAGTAACAAAAACACAGTTGAAAAGTATCTGATAGATACTTTATGCGCCCATTCAAAATACCTACCCAACCTCCCGTGCATGCTGCCCCATGCGCGACTACACACCACTCATTGTCCCCAAAGATGGATATCAAATGACCACAATACACGACAATAACTCGTCCATGTGAGTCTCTACCACGCAGCGTGTTGCATGCATGCGGTACCTCGTCCCCCCGCTTTCAATCGCGCACCGAGCCCAATTGTTTACCACGGCAGCTGGACAATATGGGCAGACAGCCATCGAATTGAATGACCAGTGAGAACGTTATAACATAATGAAAATCGTTATGAGCCAAAGGAGATGCCGTTACCACGACACTGAGACGAAGGACCATACTCGTAAGACGACGTAACCACTGGCTGAGTGTAAAAAACGAACGTTGCCCGGATACTTTAGATCACAGTCAGAAAATTGCCGTAAAGAGGTAATTTATTTATCGCCTACACGCTGCGCCCCCTTGACCCGTCGCACATTTCGATTCATGTCCTAATATGAGTCTTGCAAAACACGTGCTCACAGTCCACAGGGTTTGGTCATCTCTCGTGCGCGAGCACGCAATCGGTGAAGTTCCTCGCATGAGTGTCATTCCCACTCAGCCTGGATGGGAAACCTAATATTCATCCCTGGGATTTATATGCGAGGCCTCCTCATAACACTGTAGCTGTCTTCTTCTCTTTCAGTCTCCTGGTACTCGTAGTGTGAATGGTAACTCAAGACGCGTGCATTACCCATCCTGAAAGCAATACGGCAAAAAAAATTGTAAACTCCCACCACCTTCGTTCATGGAGAAGAAGAAACATATAAGAGGAGGAAGCCCAAGGAATTTCCTTGCAGTAACGTCGGGATTACCCCGACTACGCTCCCTCTCCGCACTTTCACTGCAGTCTTGTTTCATGCATAATTTCCTTTGGGTCATTGGCATAGTGTAACCTGTGCCGTGAGGTGCTTACCTGTGTTTGTATTGTTTTTTTGGTTCGGGGCACGTTTTCCGCTAAATTTGAGCAGATATTCACTTTTCAAGACGGCTGCACGAAGGTGATGTGAGAATGGGCACAGAATTTCGGTGGTGAAAGTGGTTGTAGTGTAGACTCGTTCCACGAAAAGCCCATAGTCGGCGTGTCTATTTGTTCCAGCAAATCCGATACATTGTCGAAGTCGGAATCTTTTTTATTTCTATTTTGTTGTTCTATGAAAATAGTTTAGTTTTGCTTTCGAAGCCATAAAAACGTCAAAAGCTAGCTACATATGTCTTGCATAGAGTAATTCCTGGAATTTACAAAAGGCCTTAACAATACATTGTCTGGTTTGTCATAGAACAAACGCTAACAAATCTATCCTATGAAGTATCCACCCACCCACCTAAGTTACACAGCTTAGTGGCTGTAAGTTGGTTCAGGCACATTCGTATCTTAAGTAGTTCGCGGGTGAAAAAACAAGGTTTGTAGACTAGCGGCGAGCTTGTTACTTCTTGAAAAGCAAGTTTTGTAACGCTTATCCGCTTATCGCTCATCCGTGATCCATTCCATGGGATATTTGAATGGCCTTTAGCTCTGCCGCATCGCACGCTGTAGCTTTTTATGTCGTGTGACCGGGATATAACTTTTCCTCTGACGCTATTGATATACTTAACTGGTTTTGGATGAAGGAAAGCTGACCGGGTAGTACGAGTGTCAATTTCGCTCCATAGATCACTGCCAGTACAGTTTTGTTTCTTTCAGTCGCTTCAGGATCAATTTCAAGGCTTATAGTTTTATTTGCCCGATGTTGAGTGTTGAATTTGATCCTTAGCGAGTCTATATCCTCCATACTCCATCAATATAAATAGCGTCGAGATAACCATTTCCACTTGCAATTTTGTGGTTCCTAAATAGTCTGCTTAGATATCCATGAAGTAAGAGGCCTTTGGTAGCCTTTCATTAGCCTAGTGCGTTTCTATAATTTACAGCAGAACTTAGGTTGACAAAGGCTTTAACTACCTTCCAATTGTAAAAGTCAGCTTTTGATGTTTCCTCTGCATCACAGGTGTTGAGTGTTCCTTTTTGACGATGCGCGGTATACGGACATGTATTATCTCTTACTGCCCTCGTTACTATAGACAGTGGCCTTAAAATCGTCGAAAAGGTTTGTTTCCCTTCTGCTCTTATTTTGCTGCTAATAAAGTCAAAAATGTATGCCGCATTGTTTGATTTGCGAAACAATCTTGACATAGGTTCATGGAACGACTATAGTTAGCGCTATGGAGGAGGATAGACAATGTAGGGGAACTGATCTAAGCTCGCGCTGCGAATGGCAATCGCATACCGAACAATCAGTGAAGGCTAAGGTTGTCAGTCGAAGGCTGACCGAAATCGAAGCGAATGAACCTGTTCTAGACAGCTTCGTTTCTCATGGTATACATGACTGGCATACTCGAGGAGGGACCTCGCGAAGGTACTTTGTAGCATTTGGGTCAGAGAAATCTTTTGACCAGCGGTTTACAAAGCTGAGTTGGCTCTGCTTATGATATCGTCGATGTTTAAACGAAAGTTAAGTTCACTTCTTGACATGACTGAGGAAGTAAGCTCGTCGTTTGAGGCCACAGTCTATCCGTTAGTCTGTACCTCGGTCTTGACGGATTTACTTCAAACTTTATATCTGAGATCTGGGTGCGGTTTTGTTGCAAACAATATTTTTGAATTTGAATTTTGTCAGCTGGACACGAGTGTTCAACTAGACTTAGACTTGCGGCTTTTGTTGATTCCATGGCTTGCATATTCTGATGATCAGTCCGCACAGGTGTGAAAGTCGTTGCCGTGTCTACTTGACGATGATCGGTAACTTCCAAAATGTTGTCAGCGTCCGAAGGATCGCTCAAACTTGTGTTGACTATCGCCCTAACCAAAGATTATGTGAACAAATTGTATGTCAGTGGCTCTTCTCGAAAACTTATCAATTCCACATTCTAGATCTGCGGATGTAATAGAAATGGTGTACAGCTGATCTGGAGATGGACACATTTCGTCCTTTGCTGTCATCCAGTAGTCAAAGCACTTACTCTATATCCTAAAGAATACTTGTGGATCCCAAGGTTCGTACATTAAATACTCGTACCTACCCCAGGTCTGCAGTATACATATGTATTGTATGTCAGTGTTAATACATATGAAAGGCAACCCATGTCTGCAAGTGATTGGTGGTTTGGAGATGGAATTTAAGAGGTTTGTTGACTGATGCTCATTGATCCATTCAACTTTTCTGTACGAAGACTATGAGTCCTCAGACTGTTCGTGATTCTTAAAGCTCCTACTATACATCGTCTTTACTTTGCACTGTATTTGGACACATCTTCCAACAGGTCCTACTGTCCCAGGACGTTAGATCGCTCTCGAACTGTTCAAGACAAGTTTCGACAGTTACTGACGAGTAAAAAGGATCTGAGAATTATTAGTTTATTGGGATTCAATTGTTGCAATGTTGTTGGTTTGGTAGTGAACATCCGGTACTTCAAGTAACCCCAAAGAAAGAAGTCGGGGCTGTTAAATCTGATGAGCGCGGCGGCCAATTGATATCCCCAAATTTCCACATGACCTTGCCTGGAAGTGCTTGTTTCACAATGTCCATTGTTAATCTGGATGTATGGCATGTGGCGCCGTCTTGTTGAAACCACATGTTTCGTAGATGAAGCCAAGCAACTTTAGGTAACAAAAATTGGGTCTGTTTCTAAAGCAAATTGTCAAATTATCCCACCAGCGTAAATCGCACACCAAACAGTCTCTATACGCGGGTGTTGAGGCCGCCCATGAATTTCTCGTGGGTTTTCCGCTCCCCATATCCGGCTATTCTGTTTGTTTACAGCTCTACTCAAGTCAAAATGCGGCTCATCACTTTTAACCAATTTCTGAAAAAATTCAGGGTCATCTCCATTCAATTCGTAAATTTTTGCACTCCAGTTTCGTCGTCTCTGGTGCTCATTTTCTTGAAGTTCTTGAGTCACTTAAATTTTGTACGGAAATAAATGCAGGTTGCGATGCATAATTTTCCACATAGACGTTGGAGAAATCCCAATTTGTTCAGCACGAAAACGATTCGAAGTTTACGGACTTTCACTCACATTGTCCCTCACTGCATAAATGTTTTGTTGTGTAGCCTGGACCGCGTCGTACAGTGCCGTGGTCCAGGCTTCGGTAAATTTTTTGAATAGTGCTCTTCACAGGCACTCCACGTCGACCCACAAAATCACATAATTTACGCTGTGTTGCAATACTCGTAATTGATGAACCATTTTGATAAAATGTTTTAATCACTAAAACACGTGATGAAATGCCATTGACAGCTGATCACTACTGCCAACTTTCACATAATAAAACCATCTCTGTGAGAAATGGCGCCAATTTCAAATAGGCCAAAACGGATTGTATTTCTGAAGCGCTTCACTTACGAAATGCAAGAAAACCTTCTCGCATCGCCGCTTTGCCTATGCACAAGCTTTACAAATCCGAATAAGTCTCGGCGGTATTAGAGATTCTACTCGTGCATGAACCTATTTCTGAAGTAACTGTATCTAAAATCTCTTGCATTGCTGCTTAACTCCTGACTCGCCGGTTCACTATATTTTTTCCCGCAGGAGGGAAAGATGGAGGCATATCCGTACAAAAAGTATCTAAGTATTGATACATTGGTTTGAATCTTCGATATTCTTCCTTTTTGTTTAGGTTATGGTTAAATATAAAATAAATAACTATTTTGGCCCTAACTACGAATGGTAGGGACCTACAGTTTTATGCCGTTTCTGAAGGGTAATTTTGTCGATTCAGAGAACAATTTTGCTCTTGGATGTTTGTCAAACGGGACCATGAAAAACTTTGATGTTTTCTGGCATTCGTACCTTGAGTCTTCCGCTCAATGATCGATTTCTAGCATCTTGAAGTGAGATTGCTTTATTTTACGACTTCAACATGACTGCAAATCGTTTCAGTCCTTAAAAACCCTAGAAAAAAATGTAACCTCACAAATATTTAATTTCACACCTTGCACTCTTCTCATTTCAGTTCGCCAGCACGGAGGCCCTCTGCGTATTAAATTCACAATGCTCACCGGTAAGTAACGAATTTCCCCATGCATGTCTGTTAATTTAAGGATCAGTGTCACTAGGTTTCACACAGCCAAACATGTTTAAGCAAATCCTCAAGTCGTGTCACACATTCGGTTGGCTTAAAGCTCATTGCCCTTTAAGCCTTTCATTAATAAAATACTTCGGCTATATTTCATAATAGCCTGTCAACTGTAAGCTGCAGCACCTGAGAGTGCCGCTACCATGCCGCGCCGCAATGTCTCGTGTTAATTACCGCACCCAAAGCCAAAAATTGATGTATTTTTTTGGAAAATTATTAAAATGTCGCCGCCGGGTGTATTGAAAGCCGTTTGATGAATGATGACACATAAATCGCATTATACCGGCATCGATCCTGTTTGGCTGCTCATCGCCCCCATTATTCTCGGGTAAAACAGTGAGCTGATGTCGGCAATTTGTTCGGTAGTTTCTTGCAATTTTTTGTTCGTTCTGTTTATTGGCCGATTTTTTGCGATGGTAGTCAAAACCATGCGAACGATTTTGATTGCCATCACGTGATACGCGGTGTATTCCAGGATGACACACATCCTCGTATGGTAAAGATATGAAAAACTTTTTTGATTACAACAACAGTGTGTGTCCGCTGGACCATTATGGAGGAACTCTTTTAGAGGAGAGCACCAAAAAAGCAACGAAAACGAAATGTCTGTTTACCGATTCGTGTGTCTTTCTCCTTTGAGCTCCTTTTTCGAGATCCATCCATCCATTCAAACATCCATCGAACCCTCCATCCATTCTCGCGGGGTGTGTGTATATGCCATGTACCTGTAGATACTTTTTTGGTTTTTTTTTTTTTTTTTTGTATCTTTTCCCTGTTGCGGCCGGCATTCGATGCTGTAATTGATTCGTTCCTCGCGCAAAAAGGGAATAGCCAACGCGAATCCCAGAGACAACGTGGACGGTGCGGCGCGGTCTGAATTAATATTTGTTGGAGTTTTATGGAATTAAATTGCGGTCCAGTGTTGGTGGTTACGTTATGTATGCGTTTTTTTTTTTTTTTTTTTGTCCCGGTCTTTCGTATCAGAAATTAAAGCTTAAAGTGAATATTTGATGGTGGGGAATGATTGGGATGCCGCAGGCTTGCACCATGTGTGATGTTGTCTTCATAAATTTTTCGGGGTCTCGTCGGCAATTCAATTGCGAGTGGGTTTCGCGCGCGACTATTTATTGGTCAAGCAGTTTGTGATTAAAGGAAATAAATTTGTTTTTATTAATTTTTTGCGCTGAATTTAATTCAATAAGTCGAGAAAGGAGTCTTTTTTAGTGGGAACATATTTTGAAACGGATGGGTTTCTAAAGGTGAATGGGGTGCAATTAAGCGTGTATTTAAATAATAGGAGGGCTGTGGTGCCATTCATAGTCAAAGGAATTTATTGGTCATAAAGTACCTATATATATGGATGCTGGACCTCACGTGGATTGGGTGTAATTATTAGAAGGCTAACAACAGGTGTAGCTCTGTGAAGTTGTTGGATTTAATTGAAGGGAAAACTGGTTAAAAGTATTGCTGCCTCAATAATTGTAAATCGTAGGATGTACGAGTAAATTAATGGATTGCAATTGTTGGCGTAAGTGTAGGCCTTACGATTTATGGTATTATAGAAAGTTCCTTTTTTAGGTTCAGTAGATATGTTCGAGTAAACTACAAAGTGCCTATAGTTCTCGAATACGAGTCTGAAGGTTTCGATGAGCTTACAGCTTAACTGGAAAAGCATACAAAGTAAGTTGATCAGTTGCAACGGCTTCTCATAGATTCGATCTGTCTCCATTTTCCAATCTATTGAAGCAATATTATGTGAATCATATAATATCAGTCCATGGAAGAAGGCATACATGGATAGCTCAGTTGGTAGAACATTGGCGGCTAAAATCTTGGTTCGAGCTTATCTTGATCTTGTTAGTTTTCATCCACCAGGATACAGTGGCAAATATGCTTATGTAGGTTGCAGATGCATAACAATGTGGGGGTTCTATTAGTGAAACCATCCATCTGTGGATTTCACTACAATTTGCTGTTCAGAACTCGGATTCCTGTGGAATTGGATGGATTTTCAAGGAAGGGACGCATAAAAGGTACAATGGTGGCCTTTTTAGGGTTAATGAAGAGACTCTCGCAATGTTCTCCGGACACTATGTTGCTCCGTTGTAGGTTTTCGGAACATTTGTCATAAGCTCATATTCATTGTGAATCTAGACAAAGATCCTTCCCATGCTCCATCCTTTTTTTTTTTTTTTTTCCAGCACATATTGCTCCAATTTTTTTGGTGAGTGACGCTCCCTGCTGGGTTAGTGGATTCCAGTGTGTGGTGGGCCTAAAGTCGAATTCGGTGCCAATGTCAACCGAGACAATACTTTCCAGGTATCGGTTGTCTAGTAATTCTTGCTTGTCAGGTTGATGAGTTGTCAACAGGTTTGCCTGAGTCACCAAAGCAATAAAGATTTGGTGCATGTCCATAGTTCTATGTGATAGGAGGCAAAAATTATGGGCGTAGTCGAGGTGGTTGATTTATTGGATCCCATTTCTTCGCACCGACAAAACACTGATCACCGCTAGAAAATTTAGGGGCGATCATACATTTCTTCGAAAACATTTTTGAATTGAAGTTTTCAGCAAGTTTTGAGGAGGGAATCCATCTCAACGTCACAATGTTCCGAAAGAAGTTAATGTGATCAAAGCAGGAGCATGTATTATTGCTATCGACGATACTCCCCAGATGTGCCTTAATGTGCTCGAAAGTTATACAGTATAGCGCAAAATGATTTTTTTTATTGAACTAGACGTGAAAGATTACGTCTCGTTAATGGTAGCCATTTTCTGCTTCGCACATTCGTGTCCTTGCAAACACATTTTCCGTCACCTTTCAGGTGTTATGGCAAGGATTTCATTGCCAGTATTGGTTTTCAGTTGGGGGATGGTCGCTGGCTTATTGACATACACTCGTTCTTTCAAATAGCCACAAAGAAAACAGTCGGGAGCGGTTAAATCCGGTGAACGCGGCGGCCAATTGAAGTCGCAACTGCCCGAAATAATGCGTTCGTCGAAGATGTCCAGAGCCATTGTGTCGCTGTGGCTTCATTCTAATGAAACCATAGTTATGGATGGTTTTGCACAGCTGACTTCAAAAACTGTCACAACATCAGTTAGAGCAGCATTGATAGTAACTACGGTACCGGCTTAATTTTCAAAGAAACATGGGCCAATGATCCAGTCGGACGATACACCGCACCAAACAGTAATTGTCGCTGATGAACTGCTCTTGGATTCTTCGTAGCCCTTATCCTGCAGTTTTGCTTGTGAACGAAGCCATTTAATTGGAAACGGGCTTCATCACTTATTATCAAATCAGGATTTTGCTCTGCTTTTTGCCGCAACGAAATGGCATAAACTATACGTTGCTATATATCGGCTTCAATTCTTACACAAGCTAGACTTTATATCAGAAATCTTGACGATATCCCACCCAGTTTCCGGTTTTTCCAGAAACTATTTTATGGCAGTTCGGTCTAAATAATGTTACCTAATGATTCAATCAGATTTGGCAAATGTTACGCACACTTTTTGTATCTTAAGAATTTGGGGGTGTCTTATCATTTTGTCCCGGGGTGTAACTTCGAAGCACCCTAATGGCAATGGCCACATAGGCTAGTGATCCCCTGAAAGATTTGTTAGCTGAACCCTCACCTTCGTGTCAATGCACCGAATAAAACAGAAAAATCAAATAATGCAGCGAATAGCAGGTAGGAAGCCCCCAACTGCCCACATTATCTCCACTGATAAACTAAACCCATTGAGGAAATTTATGAAATTCTATATCCACCCAGGACATCAAAAAAGAGAGGAAAAAGAAAACCTCACAAAAAAACGGGTCAAAATAACAAAGAAAAGGCGTGGTGGCTATTAATAAACAACAAACCCCCTTTTCCCCACAAATCAGCTCAGTCGGCCGGCAACGGCACCCTCCTCTCACACATGCCCTTCCATCTTTCTGTATCCCTTATAATACCCAAATGATTAATTGCATTTTGTACAGGTCATGTTATATGTATGTTAAGACAGATGACGTGAAGTGGATACACTCCGAGCTGGGTTCGAAAAACTTTCCTCTCCGCCCCCATACTCGGAGAACATACCAACAACAGCGAAGGGGGGCGACTTAACAGCACAAAACAAATATAGAACAACAAACACTAAGAGTTCAGAATGTATGGGCGGGGAAGGTGGAATCCTTGCAGAAACCATTGGAGCACGCAGGGTTCAGGTCTGTTGCTCCGTTACAAGGGTCACACACACACACACTCACACACATGGCAAATGACAGCATAGCGCAGGAATTGCACAAATCTGATACCGTGTTTATGCCCTTATTATACTTTTTCCAAATACAAACATTTACCGCTGGTTACGGGAGGTGGTGGTGGTGGTGGTGTGCAGAAGAAAAACAAGAAACATAAAGAGAAGGAACAACAAAAAAACAGAAAAACAAGTTACAAGTTTGCGTGTTTTGTCAATTCTAACTTTTCCACTTGTCCACTTCTCACACTCCCCTCTCGGCGAAGGACAGACGTTTAAGCAAATACAAAGCAACCCTTAACTTTTTGTCATCTGCGGAAAAAGTATCTGTAAGAAACTTTTACAATATTGTATCTGCCCTATTTTTTTTTTCCTCCATCCATAGATTCCTCCCGGTGTCTTCGACAGAAAGCAGAGTCAACCGAATCAGCAACCCTCGGAGAGAAAATCGGAAAATTGTTGTTGGCATTGCCGCCACCCTCTCTTGAGGATCTAATTGAGAGGCAAACAGGCTCTCAAGCTTTTGAATTATCAAAACTTTTTAATTAAACACATTTAACTATCGTTTCCACTCATCGTCGAGCATATGGTTGTACTTGTGTTAGAAGGATATGCGATAACTGATTGGGCGCACGAGGATGGGTGGGTACTCGTATAACTTTAAGGCTTTAATTTGCAGACCTACCGTGTGTGTGTGTGTGTAAGATTAGTGTGCGCTCAGGGCGGCTGCAATTTTCCACTTTACGAACACGAATCCTGTTGCTGTTGCACTTCACACTTTGCCTTGATAGAGAGCTGCTCTGGGTGGGTGATAGAGTGAGTGCATACCCAACCCATCCTCTGCACATCCATCTCCATCAGCAGTGCAAAGTCATCGTCGAGGTTCAGGTGCAATTATATTTTCTTTTTTTCTTCGCTATTCGCACCAGCACCAGCAGTGTCCTTGGTAGCATAAAAGGACCCCATTCAGGGTGCACACACATGTGGGACATACTCCCGTTCCACTCATGCTTTTAATGTGATTTTCTTCTTTCGAGATGATGCTCGAGAGAAAATAAAGAACAAGGCGAACAAGCAAAAAGAAAGGAATAGCAACAAGTTGGCATGTCCTAGATATAGACTGTGCTTCAGAGCTTCACAGTTTGTTCAGTGACAAATTACATTCTTTAATATTCAAGCAAATTTCTTCGTTTCCCATAGAGCAGAATGCAACTTAAAAGATTTATGCTGAACGGAAGGACGATGACTGGGTGCGTATGGGGTGGGCGTCCCACACTAACATGACGTACTCTGCTATGCAGATTCAATGAAGTACATCAACGACGATGAGAGGATTATTTGCTGGCGCACACACATAGAGAGCGAGGGATTGGCTTATTCTCAGAACGAGGAAGTAAACAATTTGTTATAATATTTCACTGCAAATTGGAATTTGCATAATGCTCCAGTTTATCGCTGTAATGCAGATTTTGAGATTTTTCCGCTGCAATAAACAAAATTCGGTTTACGAGTATGTTGATGAGTTTTGATTTAAAGTCATTTGCAAGGCACTCATGTAAATGGATTTTTTGTGAGTGCAATGCTAGTGGTAAATATTGAATTTACTCGAATTGATGTTTGTGTTTGTATTAAGTTGCAAAGTAAATCAGATTCGCTCGAATGCCGAAAACGATTTCGCAGTGCTGGCCAAATAATTTTCTAGGTCTGCGATAAGAAAAAAGTGGACTTACCAGAACGTAAAGTTCTGATTTCTGAGACAAAGTCTGGACATATCTTCTGATCAAAAAGTACCTGGAATTATTCAATATAACGAAAAAGGTTAAATTATTTATCGATATTCATTTTATTCCCTTCAAAGTAATCTCCATTGCAAGCGTACATATTCCAACGCTTCCTCAACCTTCAAAAGACTTTTCATAGGCCGATTTTGGAATCGCCCTCAGCTCCTTCTGCGAATTCTCCTTTATCGCCTCAGTTGTCTCAAAACGTGGTAACTTGAGTCGAGTCGTGGGAATAGGAAAAAGTCCCAAGGAGCCATGTCAGGTGAATACGGAGCTTGCGGAACGGTATGAACGTTGTTTTTGATCAAATAGTCGCGTATAAGATGAGATGTGTGAGCAACAAATTTAGCACTCTCGACACAAGCCGCGCTTCAACTCGTCTCATGCCTAAAATATCGTGCATAACGCTTTGCACCGATCCGAACGAGACACCAACATCGGCTATTATATCCCCTGATGCTCACACGATGATCTGCGAGGACTATTTTCTTAACTTTTTCGATGTTTTCGTCAGTCATACTGGTGGATGAACGACCGGAACGAGGCAAATCATCAACCGCAATACGACCCGCTTTAAACTCTTTGTACCACTCGTACGCTTGTGTTTTCGACTTTGTCGAGTCCCCGTAGGCTACAGTTAACATTTTTAAAGCTTCCGCACGTGATATTTTGTTAGAAACACAAGATTTCAGGCAAACTCTTTACTCAACTAAATTCGACATTGCGAAATTCGCAGAAGACAACAAACACGGACTTGTTTACACAGCTATCACGCACAAACTACCGACAAATGGTGCTCAAGCAGATATTTGAGTGCCAGATGACAGATGTACCAACCTAAAAAAAAAAAAGCTTTTGACAATATCTCAAGCGCGGTTTGTTTGAATGGGAAATTCTGGGTCATTTTGTGCTTTAAGATTTCAAATTTAAATAAAATAAAAAGTATTGAAGATTTCAATGAAATTTTTGGTCAGCAGGCTTCAGCTGTTATGTACTCGTAAGCTGGACCTTACAAGGATGAAGATGCAAATACAAGGGCAAAATGCGCCAAACGTGGAATTGACAATTCCAGGTTCTCGGCCACTGGTATGTTTTAAGTTGATCTAGCATTACGATGATGCACAGGACTTACGACATCAGAATCACTACCACTTTGTTTGAATTTGGTCATTGTGCTTCGAATTATTTGCTCAATTGGGCGATGATGACGACCATAACCTTGCCTTAAATCACGATACACAGACATTACAGAACTGTTATTTTTGTAGTAAGATGCAATCAATTTTATGAGTTGAGCGGTTGTTCAATGATCCGTATTATAAAACGTCAAGGCACCTGTCACTATGGATGACAGATAGATTTGACAGATGCCATATGGCAGGGATGTGAAATCCCAACATCGAAATGAATAACCCTTTAGAACTCAGACGTCAACAGATGGAATGCCAAATTCTTGTAGCTGTTATTAAAATTATGAAGTTATGTACAAGTATACGTATATGTAAAGGGTGCGGAGGTTATTTGAGGACAAATTAAAAAAAATACGGAAATTCTCATTGCCTACGCAAAGAAAACGTTTATAAGAATTTATCCTGCTATAACACGTATGGTCTTCCATCACTCACACTGTCTATCCATGGCTTAATAACTGCCTCTAGCATCTCGATGTATCCGGCATTATTCACTTGAAGATCTTGTGGCAAAAAATAGAGAGGCATAACATGATTTTCACTGCACACTATTTCAAAGACCATCACGCTGACAGAAAACTTCGTGTGCATCATACGGGGGACGATATGTACTCGTAAAGGCTCTGCAATCAGCCATCTGTCGTTTCGACGCGAACGATTGCATGATTTTTAAAAATCACAATATTTCTAGATTCTGCACATAGATTTAACAACAATCACGCAGTGTCTTTTCATTTTCTTGTGTTAGGTGTTTATCTAACATTGTACCCGGGGAAAACATAAAAAGTCTAATATCAATGCGATCCACACAACGAGTGAACAAACACATGTCCTCAAATAGCTTCCGCATCCTGTACAAAGTTTCCATGGGCTAATGATTCCAAGCTGCAAGATTTTGAGCAAAAATTTGGCTTGATACCTGCAACAACAACAAAAAGAAAAATACTGGTGTGCTCCTTCTGTATTAAGTCCATCGAGGAAAAATCCTGTAAATACTTCCTGGACGATGCTAGAGTATCTTACCTACATACATTACTCAGATAGATTTGTTAAGACCCACTAAATTTATTTGCTGCCTGTAAAGAGTGCTTAAAAGTCCAGTCTAATTTTTATTCATTAACTTAGATCAAAGCTTGGTTTATTGTGATACCAATCACCGATAATTGTGAGGCGAGAGCGCAATAGAGTAAACTTTCTGGCAGTCTACCACATACTCGTAGAGAAACTTACATTCTCTAAACTCGAAACAGGGTATTCGTTTTCTGGAGTAACTATTCTAGATAAGATATGAGTCTAGGTTAACACCAGGAGGGACATTCGCTGTTATTCAACCTTTTCAGGTAGACCAAACTGGTTGAGCATTTCTAATCCAACATAAGAAGCCAAATCCGTAGTATGTCGTGCCCATCTGCAACCTGAGTAGGTAGCAGTTGACATATAGCGAGAGGCATATCCAGATTACTTGTGCGATTCAAGGTTTGAGTCCCAGAAAGTCCAAACATCTTTTGTATCGGATACAATTGAACCGGTGTAAAACTGTAAATCCTCACTATTCGGGTATCGCATAGCACGAACGGCTGCCAGGTTCTCTATGTGGACAAAATTTGTATTTATTCATGTTTAGAAGACAATCGATGGGGTTGGTGGCGGGGTTTTCTCCGACAGGCTACATCTCTTTCCACCTCCCAGATCACTGCAGGCGTAGCAAATGTATATCAAAGAAGCTCTATCTTGGCTGAAATGGAATGTAATATCTGCTGAGGATATTAGCATCTTCACTTACAGTCAAGCCGCTATTACTATTATTATTAGTCAAGCACTTCACAAAGGTCGCTCTAGATTGTCGTACGTCTCTTAACGAGATGGCAGATCAATCCAACATTCACCTGTGCTGGGTGCCGGGGCATAGGGATATCCCAGGGAATCTTGCAGGGCAAAAATTTGCAGATTCTACCGGAAAAGGAGAATCTCGGCATGCCTCTCGATACATGTAAGCATTTGATCAAGCTAAATGCTATCAGGTGGAAGACTGGCATTAAGTGTCATGTCACTTGACAGATTTCGCCTCAGCTGGTCTCCATTAACAGGAAGCATATCAGCGCAACAATTGGTGTCATTACGTGACACTGTCTCATTGGAAGGCACGCAAAAAGGCTTCGCCTCTTCTCTAACGACTTTTGCAGAAACTGTAGAGACGAGAAGGAGGAGAAGATAACTCTCCATCTCCTCGGCATTTATTCGGTTCTCTCTGTTAAAAGATGGTTTCACTTGGGAGCTTACTCGTAGTTCTACGACAATCTAGGTAAACTGGCTAGCTCGAATGTTAGGAACCCCCATCGTTTCATTAGAAGCCCCAATTGGTTCTAAGATAGGACGGGAGAAATCCCCTTGTGGTAGCACAATGGACCGACTTTGGTCTAGGTTTGTCTGTGCTTAGAGTGCAGGCAGCCACTTGAACCTTACCTGCATCTTTTTAGTAAACACAAGACGCACAAGTTCCGATGTACTGGGATGAACTCTAAATTGCTCATTATTATTGAGTGGGCTCTTTCAAGCAGGCCCACTGTGAGGTTAATGTGAATTGGTTGGCTTGCAATAGCTTACATCTATCTACCGAAAATGTTTAGTTGTATCAAGTGAAGGCCTAAGTCCACAAATGCACAATGTTTTCATCAATATCGTTCACCGTACATTAGCATGGACCTAATATTGGATGTACTAGGCCAGCATGTTATGCATAACTTCCTGCCAATTGCCTTTATGCTGGAGTAGAGAGCTACAGTAGCTTTCTTGATGCTTTCTTGGATGTCGGTTTCCCAGCCGTCTTGGGAGGCAAAATCGATGCAAAAGAACAATGATGGCTGGTGGGCGGTATTTATTTCCTCGACATAAAGTTGTAGTTCATGGGGCCACTAAATTCAAAGTGATTTTTACAAGAACAGATATGCACCCGCTATTAGTAGACAAAGATAAAAGACTCTGCAAAGCAATGAATCCAAATTGGGCGCCTACTACATTTCTCTATCCGATTTCCTAATTTTTATGGACATCTAAACGTCACTGAAAGCTATTAATTATCGAAACAAATTTATTAAAAAATTCCTCAAAATCATTTTGGAACGCAAATTTGACCAAAATTTATTTAACTCTTTTAATCTGCGAAAAAAAAAAAAAAAAAAAAGACATGATGCCGCTTAGCACACTCCATATACACACACCTTTATGGCTAATTGAATAGAATTTCTCTCTCACAATGCGTGGGCTGACGACTTAAATTTCGGCCACTTCGTCACCATAATCTCCTTTTATGAACCATAACCATAAAGAAAAGAAAAACATTTTTTTTTTTTTTTTTTTTAAATTTATTCAAAGTTCTTCAATCAAGATTATGATTGGAAACAACTGAGGAAGCCCAACAACAATCAACACATACTGCGTGTGTTCTCTAAACTTTAGCCCGTAGAACTGCTTAAGAGGAACCATTTAATGCCCACGATTAGTGTAAAATATTACGCGTCTTACATGCGACGAGACTAACAAATTTGTCAAAACTAAGAAGATTGTTTTCCTAAATCAAAAATTAACTCTCACAAAGAATATTTAAATTAATTCAGTTCCCCGCGCTGAATGCGTGATGGAGGGAGAATGTAAATCCGGTAGTTCTAGCGTTGAACGCCGAAACACCATGCCAAATACTCGTAAAACATCTCATAGTACAAATTGTCCCTCTTGTATCTTGTATCTCGGTTGTATCTTTGGGTGTATAACGAACGGCCACCGCGCTTAAGCTGACTCAATGGACGGCTTGAATGACAAAAGACCACATCGTTGTCGCTCCCAGAATTATACAAAATTCTAAGCCGACTGACCCATCAATAACTCTAATGCACTTGGACAGACTAATTCTTCTCGTCTTCTCGTTTTCTCGTCCGCCAAGAAGCAGAGATACACTGAAATATAAAAGGGCTGGAAATTGAATCTCAGTGTATCTTGGGCTTATATCAATTAGCCGCCCAAAACTGTGAGATACTCGAAAAGTAGACACACAGCCACTCTGTGTCTGTCCGAAAATAAATTTCCATCTCAATAATTGACTTAATGGAAGTGGTGGCTTGAGGGGGCATAATCATTTTTTTTAAATCTTTTGTGTGGGATACAAATGCATTAATTATGTTAAAGAGTTTTTCCTGCGGCTCACCAAAGTGTGGTAGTTGGACGAGAGGAATCATTAAACGAACGGCATTCATTTTGAGATGTAATCGAATTCTTCGGCATTCTATTCTGGGTATACGAGTACCTACTCGTAGAGGACGTATCTATTTTGGGTGACCTTTACTCCTCCTACCAGACGCTAAAATTTTGATATCAAAGTGCATTGTGAAAGCTGGTGGGTAGATGTAGGATTAGTATCTTATACCTTTGCTGTTGCTTAAAGTGGCTTTAATTTGTCTGATACTAGTATCTACGAATATCTAATAAAGGGTAACCAGTTAGCAATGATAATTTTTCCAATTGTTATGTTTCAGCAGCTGTCAAAGTTACCAATGACATCCAGCTGTCAGAATATTCGTTTGACGCTTCCAGAACGTATGGAAATTCTTAAAAAAATATCGAAATTCCGGCTCAGTTGTAAAAACGCAACGTGAATTTCGCCGTGAGGTCGGTCATCGTGGCTTCAGTGCGCAGGCAATTCGTTGCAGTTTGAGCGTGAGTACACTCTTTTGGACTTTAAGTCACCAACCAGATAGAGATCGGAGCGAAGTGAAGTAAATACAGCCGCCGTAGCGGTCAGTATCGAAGAAGACTCAGAAATGTCGATTCGGCACCGATCAGCTGAATTGGGCATCGCCAGAGAGTCAACCAGGCTTATTTTGTTGTTGGATTTGGGCCTACATCCGTATAGGATTGTGCAGACGTAAGACCATAGACAACGCTGTGAGTTCGGTAATTGGGCGCTGGAAATGTTGGCCTTAGATTTTTGCCAAAAAAATCATCTTCTCGGACGAGGCCCATTTTTGGCTCCGCGGCTATGTCAACAAACAAAATTGCCATTATTGGAGTGACCACAATCCACAAGTGTTCGACCAAGCATCAATACATCCACAAAGATTGACTGTTTGGTGCGGTTTATGGCACGGCGGCATCCTCGGACCTTATTTTTTTTTTATATATAATCTGCGCGCGCCAAAGGGGATATGAATACCCTTATACTATTACAGGACACAGGCCGTTGTGTAGATAGACAGAGGGAGAAAGAAAGATAAATTTAGTGTAGTGGTTTACAACTCAGATGGTATTAAGTTTCTGTAAACTCCAAGGGTAGTGTCCAGATAGCTTTTGTCGTTGCTCATGATTCACAGTATTTTTTTCCGTCCTCCTGATGTCATCATGATCAAGTTGCATTTTCAGCCATATGACCACTCTACTGTCAGTGTTATGCCTTCGCAGTAGAGTTGACTTAGTTTTAGCGAAATAAATAGATTATTCTTGACATCAGGATTTGAACCGTGAACCGTGAACACCACGGCCACCCTTATTACTTTCGAAATGAGGAAGGAGACACCGTTACCGTCAATGGTCCTTGGTATAGAGCGATGTTAACCGACTTTCTGTGGCCAGAGCTCGACAACATCGATATATCCGAGCTGTGGTTTCAACAAGATGGCGCTAAATTCCATAAAAGCGACGCAACTCTCGAAGTGGTGAAAGAGAAATTTGGCGCCTGGGTCATCTCACGGCGAGCGTTCATCAATTGGCCGCCGCGATCATGCTACTTGACACCCCTCGACTCTGGGGCTACGTCAAGTCTTTAGTCTACGTTAACAAGCCAACTATTTTGGACGAGCTCGAGGCAAACATTCGAGACGCTATTGCCGGAATAACGCCGCACATATTGGACCGAGTCATCAAAAATTGGACCGACCGCTTGAAGCACTGCCAGCGAAGCCGAGGCGGCCATTTAAATGATGTGCTATTCCATACATAATGGCATGAATGCAGCTTCAAAATAAAGCCAGAATCAATTTGATATCTAACACCGTTGTTGTTTTAAATTTCTTTTCCTATCTGGTCACCCTATAGAATGTTGTATTGTGCTGCGTAATGAACCATCACAAGGTACAAAAATATGTAACCATCTCAACTAACAAGTGGTCACCGGAAACTGCTGTGATGGATCACTTACTGTCATGAGATGTGGTCAACTTTTTGAATGCTTTCCGGGAATTTAGTCCCTTGGAAACATTTTTACATTTATCTAAATGACCTTCCCAAAAATTCGTCCGCAGATATTTTTTTTTTTTTTTTGCCAACCATTGAAACTACTCCCTTTTGTATGTATCTGTATACCCTTTTCGGTCTAGATAGGTTAATGGCTTTGAAATTCATCGATTTTTCGATGTCATAGTCATATGGCCTCGATAATGTTAAACTGAATTTTGAATGTATCTCTCTCTGTGTGTAGAGAGCGATGCGCTCAGAAGCACCTGCGGCGGTTGGATTTTAATTGGATTTTAATGAAAAACATTGCGTTTTTTAATTGCGACAAGGAGTATTGATGATTTCGTGTTGTTTTGGGGTAATTGCTATGAATATTTTCGATCTGATGTTTGTTATCGAATCCGACAACACGTGGAGAATGGGCAATGGGTTAGTGTGGATTTAATTAATTTGAACTTGCAACGGATGGAGATAAATTATCGTTCTTAATGAACATTTTATGTTTCCATTTTGTTGATGCATATGGGGGTTGTGTAATGTGACGCATGATTAGGGTCACAAATGGGAAGTCATTTAAAGTTAAATTATAAATTCGTTCGAATTGAGTTAATGACAGCGTTTGGGTGCATATCTGCCATCAAATGTTGCGTGAATTTGGGAAAATGGAATTTAATTTCTGTAGCCTCCCCTCCCTTGATAGACGCAAAATGTTTGCCGACGTCATTAGTCGATTTGGTAAAGCCGACAAGTCTGACCACCTTGGAGTTCGGTCAATCGTGCTTTGGGGTACATCAACTACTATTTAGGTTATTTTAGGTTAGGTGGCTATTTCCGCTCAAGCAGAGATTAGCAGGGCCAGGAACTTTACATGGTGTATGTCTTTCCAAAGAAAGAAACCGCAACGGTGTTAACCCTTTCCTACTCTGCATTTGTGTGCAGAAACACTTAGACCCAGAGACACCTTTCTAGGTCGCTGAGATTTTCAAAGAAGTACTCGCTGAGGGTTTTAATTTTCAACATTGATGACGCAGGATAGGTACACAAAAGGTAAGTTATTATTTCCTCCTCCTCATTGACTCTTTCTTACCTCTCAAGCAGTGCCCTGTGTGTGCTCCTGGGCTTAGGTATTTCCTATTTGTAGACAGAAGGCTTTTCCTGATCTCAAATCCAGATGAGGATCTGCTTCAGATCTGTTTCGACGAAAGATAAGGTGCTAATACAATTTCACTTGCTGTTTGCCATTTATCTGTCTTCAGTATCAAGGCTGATCTTTATCAATTCTGCAGGAGCAGATGATTTTCAGAAAAGCTCCGATCCGCATCTGCCGTTGGTAACTTGTCTGCCCTGCAGTTGCCCGGAACGTCCCTGTTTCCAGGAACACAGAACAGGTTAATCTGTGGAATTGCCCTACCAACTTGGATCGTATTGTCGGTGATTCCAAGGCTTTCATCGCTATCTGACTACCTACATACTCGTATGTATAGGACAATAGCGTTACCCTCTACCGCATTAATTCAAAGCCAAGCCGCTACTTCTCAGACTGCTGTAATCTCTGCATCAAATACACTACAGTCATTGCAGCAGCTACACACATCCCTGCCACACTGTTTTATATCCATAGACCTCCCGGATACCCAAGCGCTTCTGCTGTGAATTCTTGTCTTGTATTTAACAATAAAGTCAATGTGAGAGACGATATAGTCCGTCTTACTACGAATACAGATTATGACCAAAAAGAAATGCGTATCCTCATCCGAAGTAAGCAAAGCAGCCTAAGCCTTTTCACCAGATGTTGGCTCGAGTTGTGATAATCTTAAACAAGTGCTTTATTTTCCCTGGGATTTACGGACAATTTTTACAGCTCCAGACGTTAACTGCTTTTTTCACAGAGTTTCAGCTATCTTGGGTGTTTGGCGGCATTGAGCTACTGTAGGCATTTCATGTGTTCGTTTGGAAGCTCAATCGGGTCTTATCTGCAAGTGTACCATCTTATTTTTCAGACAAAGTCGCTTTGCTAAGCTACGTACTTGGTTTCCATACCTATTCTGGGGAAATTCGGTCCAGACCCTTCGGTTGGGACCAAATTTATTTATTTATTAATTCTTTTGGATGCGTTAAAGACCTACTGGACTTTTTTGATCCATTCTTCTATGAACGCTAATCCTGGCCTGAAAATTCTTGTCCTTAGAGCTGACAGAAGCTATTTTCTTTCTGGAAGGACTAAGTGCCTTCTAGTCCACAGTTTCGACATCTTTGATTCTAAATTTTAGCCATTCTGGATTCAACGAAGATGTCGAAACTGTGGACTAGTCCTTCTAGAAGGTGGCTCAATAGTAATGACCCAATTTTGATGATAACTTTGAAAGGTTAGCCTCCAGCGTTTATGCAAATTTGAGCCCGTTTTATGGGATTTTCCATCACTTTCTCAATACTTCTGCCGGTATGTTCTCTATTTCTTGTCTGATGTTGTCTTTCAGAGCTGGGAGAGTCACATAGACCAATGACTTCAAAAAACCCCAAAGAAACAGGTCTGGAATGGTCAGATCGGGTGATCTTACGAGTTTCTAAAAGGGGGGAAATGTTCGCGCTCTGTGTGTCTTGTTGAAACCACATATTCTCCAACCCCAATTCATTCAATTCGGGTATCAAAGAGTCACGTAACATGGTTCTGAAGTGCTCGCCAATGACAGTTATCGCGTTGCCTGCACAAGACATCGCACCAAACAGTAACTTTCAGTGGATGTTAAGGGAATTTTTGTTGAGGCTTATGATGCGCTGGGTATATTACAGATGGGCTTGTTGGTCTGCGGCAGCAGCTGATGCACCTTCTGAGTTTTATACGGAAACATCTTCAAGCCTTTCACCCAAATACGCTGCAAAGATCGCCTAGAACTGCCCAAATGCGTGTGGTCTCATTGATGTGTCTGGACACTCTTCCATATCCTCGCGCACAGCATCCGTATTCTCGGTCGAATGGCCTGTTCTTGGTCTGCCAGCCTTTGCTCTATTTCGTGTACATCCGATCTCTTCTAGGCGCGCGGCTTGGTGTCGAATTGCGCAACCAATTTTCGACGAAATTCACGTTATGTTCTTATCACTGATGAATTATTCCGCAAAAAATCGACACAATGGTTCCAAGATCTTGAGGAGTACGAGTATAGCATTCCATTGTCCATTGTCATGTTTTTCGCATCTGTTTACTTACACAACTGTCAATGTCAAGATGACAGGAGACGCCATTTGCAAAAATCATAGACAATTTATCACTTTGACTTTTTTTTGTTAATCACACCCGGCGGTGAGTTAGTGACGTCCAATTCGTTTGGGGCATAGCCTTAAGATAGCTAGAATATGGAACGCTCCTGTATAGGATCGTTTGTTTGGATTAATTTCGTAAAAGTGTGAACGAATCCTTACTTTGACTTGAAGAAGTTTTTGGAGAGAGTGGGAGTTGATCTGAGATGACGCTGATTTCCTAAAGTTTTAAGACTAGATTGTCTTGGTATTGGATTTGTTCAAGATTACTACGGTAAATACAAAGGTTGAAGCGCTTCAAACTTTAGCGCTTAATTGAACTTTAGTGAACAAGATGTTGAAACACTTAACAGATGTTCAGGCATTGTTTAGACAAGCAGTGACGGATGCATGTATACATAGGTAACTTAGAAAAGCAAAAGTGCGGTCCGACATGCTGTTAAGGGTATGGCAATTCCTTCAATACGAGACCAAAGCTACAACTTCTATAATTCAACTAGGGGGGTACCTACTTATGTATATGGCTGGAAAGCTGTCACGTGTCGTAAACATGTGACATTGGACATTTTTGTTGGTCTCACAAAAAAACTGTCTATCAGGTCAAAAAGCTTGTCGACGTCATTCCATTACCTATTGTCAAGGGATCGGTTTTGCCTCAATGTATCTAGGTATCATACATTTAAAAAAAAAAAAAAAACCTCGTTCAGTCACCCTTTCAAAGATAAAAGACAAAATTTAACCAAAAACCCTTGAAAATGAACTTCTAGGGACTATTGATTTCAATGGTGATATTTTTTCCTTTTTCTTTACATACACGTACACCCCTTCACTCGGTCCATCTCAAACAATCCAAACTCTAAATATCAATCCATCAATCGCACTTGTCCAGCATCCAAGTCCCTATAATCGTCAACACGTGTCAACTGTCGCATATCGACTTGCCGTTGTAAAAATAAAATATCCAAGAAAACCCCCCCTCAATCCCATCCATCAGCATCTTTCGTAAAAGATGTGACTTTTCCGTAAAAGAATTCCTTAAATATTTAATCCATTATCCGTCCTAAGGCTTTTTGTCTTCGTGCGTCGTTTCGTAATGATAGCAAACAACTATAGCCAACGCCAAAGCCATCACCACCCACTCTCCGTTCTACCATTTGATGCTTCCTTAGAGAGAAGAGAAAAAAAAATCCTTATTAGTCCTCCCCAGTCACACAAACAAAAGACCAGAGAACCAAAGGAAAGGAACTAAAATCAAAGACATCCGTTTGTTCTTCTACTTCCAAGGATCTCCATATAGTAGATCACAATCAGGGCGCGCAGCAAAGGACCAAGAAGACAACGACGACAACGACAAAAATATCTAATAATCTGCTTTGTAAATATTTCCGCCCATTGAGAGCGAGAGAAGAAAATTCAACCACCTCGCCTCACAATCGAAAAGCACAAAGGCAAAGTCTTCTTCAACTGCAGAATGAGCTATATACTCGTACCTACTCGTAGATATAATTTGCAGACAATGTCCGGAAATCCTATTAAAATCCCTTTTTTATCATAAGAAAAGTCCTTTTCTGTTTTATCGCAGATAATCTCTTACAAATAAAGAAAAAATAGAGCAAAGCTTTCGCTGTGTGTTTGTAGGAATGGCGAACCGGCAACCTCCACCCCAACCCGATCGATCGGGACCTGGTAACAAAAAAAAAAAAAAGTTTACCTGCACCAGCCGACGCTACAACGACATCACCATCACAGAACACTACACCAAGTCAAACAAAAGTTACACGAAGGGGTGACAAACAGTCGCCCCCATACCCCTTTAGGTTGTCGTGTCGTCGTCATCATCCCTTTCAACTCGGCTCGCAAACCGATTATTCCCATCGCCTCCTTTCGTGAGCAAATATTTGTCAACCTAATTAATAATTATGCTCAGCCCAAACATGTATACAAGCAGATAATTTCGTGTCATACACGCGTCCTAGTCAAAGCGAGTCCTTGCGCCCTTCCATACCCCACCTACACATACACCAACCACCACCCCTCAGGGAGCTGGCAACTGCGGCACAGACGTGCCGGGGTGGGGGACAAACTTTCTGCAAAGCATTACCGATCTGTGTTTGGTTTTAATAAACTTTGGAACGTAATTTACCGTACCGTCGGTCGTTGTCGTGTGTATACTTGAGGGCACAGGATGGGGTTGAAAAATTGTTGGAATCCTTTGATTGTGAGACACGGTATGGAGTTACTGGGAACGATGAAGTTTATGATGTACCCCGAGATAAAATATTGAAATAGGATCCCTCTGTGACTCAGTTAATACCAGCACCACCATAGCCACCATAGTAGAACATGAAACTCCTTCGGGCAGGGAAAAATGCTTAGGCATACTCGTATCTGTTTGTGAAGCACGATGAGTAATGGCCTGCGGTCCAGTTGCCAGCACGTTTGTACTGTAAATTGCGTGGAATTTTTCGCTCTAGGCGTGGAGTGACATCAAAGGGAGTCTGATAAATAAGAGTACTTTAAAAATAAATTTAAATGCAGGTTGAGACTGAGAGTCCTTTACATTGAAGTAGGGATCTGATGGTTAATTAAGTGAAAGCAGGCACGTCGAGTCGGTAGGCATATGGCATGAACCCAGAAATTCAATAAAATGCTAAAATGGTATGAAAATCAATAAGTTCTTGCAGAAATAGGTGGTTTCGAATCGGTCCAAATAAAGGAGTAGAATTAGTACCGCTTTTGTTCAGTTTATCAATTGAAAAGTTCATACTTACATAGTTTGTCCTCAACACGAAAGTTTTGTCTTAGGCTGGTGCACAACGTGATGAGGTTCTTTAAAAGTCACCAACACAACGCCTCGGATAGCCAATGTGACAGGAAGACCTCCCAAATTCCAGATTCCTTGTGCGACATACCTACGAGTAGGCTGAGTAGGGTAAGGATGATCAAAATTGGTCTTTATCGCGGCCAAGACTTGGGCAATATCAAGACCGAACTTGCAGCCTTGCTATTGAAATGCATGGTAGTCTTGGTCTTGGTCTTGCATTTCAACATCACTAAAGCTGAGCTTCTTATGATTAAGTGATGGTTAGATGGTCGTGATGCGTAGTACTACTTTTGTGGATTGCTGCAAGTGAATCTCGATAATTTTTATTAGAGAACGCGTCAGGAACTTATCAAAGAGTAGACCATACTCAATCATTGTAGCCAGGTTGTACTTTTCCTGTGCATATGCAGGAAATATTCTAACAATGAATCGTTAGAAGGATCAATCTTGTTCGGAGTTCTGCAACAAATTTAATTGCCTCCAACTCATTCCCAAAGAGCTTGAATCCCTCAACTGTTCTGTGCCAAGTTTGCCTAGGGCGTCCGGCAGTTCTGCGTACCTAGGTGAGCGGATTTCACTGCATGGCAATTTTCGCAATTGAGTTGTCTTCGCGCCATAGAGTATGTCCAATCCACTGCCAATTTCTCCTTTGTATAGTAATGTCTATAGGCTCTTGACCCGTTCACTGATAAAGTTGTTCTTTGGAGATACGATTGGCCAAAATATCCTCAAAATGATTCTCAGACATCTATTTACTCGTATGAAGGTCTGCAGCTTACGTTTGTTAGTGGTATTCACTTTCCAAGTACTACACCCATATAGCAGTTCTGATTCTATGTCGTAGCGGAACAGTCACAGCTTGGTTCTTGTGTTGAAACATTGCTCCTCCAGATCTTGGACAGCATTTCGACCGCAGCTTTTGCCTTCCCCCTGCACACATCCAGTTCGGTGCCACCGTGGTTAGCCGAGACTACACTTCCTGGATATAGAAAATTGTCTACTCTCTCGACTACCTGTCCGGCAATGTTGAGTTGAGCGAGGGTATTAGCTTCAGATTTTGAATTTTTTTTTTAGGCAAACATCGTCAGCATAGTCGAGGTGTTTAAGGTAAGATGTCATTGTCCATCGGATTCCATGGTTACCTTCAGTCAATGCTGCATGGAGTACGAGTACATCGCTGATGACCACCAAGAACAAGAGCGGTGTCAGTATGCACCCCTGGCATACTCCATTTTTGACTTCAAAATCCACCATTGTGTAATAGCCTCTCCTTCGAAGGAGATAGAATCTCGATTCAACTGTCGAAAGCCTTCTCAAAGTCGATAGTAGTCGACAGTAGATGTAGCGGAGACTAATTGTACTCGACCCAGTGCTCTATTATGATCCGTAAGGTGTTTAAGTAGTCGATGCAGGAGGATCCAACGCGAAGCCTGCCTGTTCGATATCGAGAGTTGAATCTAAATGTGGTTTAATTCGTTCGCGTGTGATTCTAGATACTATCTTGGTTACGGTCGGGAGAATACAGTTTCCATAATCCATCAGGTTACCTTTTTCAACCCCATCCTGTGCCCTTTTTCGGAAGCTCGATGATCATCCCTCTTTTCCACTCCTGCGGAAATTGCTCATTTTCCCTCCGTATAAACTGGTGTAGCAATTCTGCATATTTATTTGGCGCTGCTTGAAATAGTTCGGCAGGGTTGCCATCAATACCAAACGCGCTTTGTTTTTCTTGAGGAACTTGATTGCTATTTTACTGGGAGGTCTAGTGTGAATTCGGGAATGTGTTGCTTCCGAAGACTCATTAGAATTCGAGATCATATCGCCATCGTCTAAGTGGCTAAGGACTCCATCTAGTGAGCTCATGGATGTTATTTGGTGTTCTGACCACCAATGAGCTCCTTGGTGATGTTATAAACAGTCCTACCTGCTTGCTGCTTCTTCAGCCCTTGAGGCAACTGAGTCGATATACTGGCGTTTGTCACGTCTCACACTATGCTGCACTTCCTTCTTTTTCACGCGATACTGGACTTCTAGTTCGGTTTTCTCTACTGCTGAGGTCGCTGCAATCCGAGCCTTAATTGATGTACGCTCATCGATCCCTCTCCAGGTGTCTAGCCATGTACGGTGACTTCTCTGCCTTTTATCCACGTAGGTGCGTGCTCCAGTTGCAAAAACATTTTTCACAGCTTTCCAGTGGTCGTCCAAGCTCTCCTACATTGTGCTGCTGATTGTTTTTGCTTCTAAGAAAAGATTCTCCCTGAATTGTTGAGGATGTCTGAGCCTGTCGGTATTGAACCTGGTAATGTAGAGCAAATATGAGCAGTTGCTGTTGACGGATGCAGTACGAGAGCGTTTAAAAGCTAACATAAGATGGTGATAGCGTTCTTGTTATAAACAGGGCTCCAAGGCCATGAACTCTTATCATGTGCTTAAGGACGTTGTCGCTTCCTAACTTGGCGTTGAAATCCCCCATCACCATTACGATGTCCCTATTAGGGGGTTAGTTGTAGACGGAGCCTACATGGCTGTAGAAATTGTCCTTATCATCCTCAGTAGCGTCTTCGATTGGGGCATAACACTGTATGCCGGTAATTTGTTTTACACTGCTCTGGAATCTAGCCGTCAATATCCCATCACTGTGAGGTTTCCAGGATATGAGGCAGTTTCGTGCTGCTGGAGTTAGTATCAGCTCTTCTCCGGACCTCCGCGCGCTCCCAGCTTGTCTACCAGAGTAAAGCATGATAGTGTTTTTTTTTTTTTTTTTGTTGTGGAGTGGTATTACCAGCACCGAACCATCTTATCTCATTCAGCCCCAAGATGTATGTCTGATATCCCGTTTTAGTTGTCTGTGTACTATTATACCTACTGCGTAAGGACAGTGTCTAATTTTAGAGCAGCTGCCGGCTTGGGCAATGTATATAAGCCAGTTGGCCTCATCCACAACCCTCAACTTGGAAGGTCAAATTCATAGTTAATACCCCCAACGTAAGACGACTAATAATCCCATTTAGGGATGCGAACGCTGAGCTCCGAGTATGTCAATGTAACCCGCATAAGATAAACGCCTTCGTTGAGTTCATCTGGAAAATAATTCTTCCGCTGCCGCCAGGTACCAGGGATGTGCAACTAAGTGGAAACACAGTACCTCCCTCTTCTCCATTGGAGTTGTGAGTACATGTTGGTAGGGACAGTATTCCATCATACGAGTACATCGACTCCTGTGTTTTGATGCATTACTTAGATAAGTCTACTTTTGGTGCTAACGAATTTCTACTAAAACTGGAAGTGATCCACCTAATTTGGTATGCACTGAGCCTCCTATACTTTGCACATTTATGCTTTGTTTGATATCTTTCAACTAAAAGTAGAAACATTTGCAAATGGTTAAAAGCATCCTTAAACTCTCCTCGCTCGTGACCTCCACCTCAATGATTTATACACCAATTTCCGGTTTCCCACATTTCATTCATTAAAAACAACATTCAACGTCTCATTTGCTGGTTGCGCATCCCCCTCTCTAAGCAAATACTATTAATACATATCACAATCCTGGCACGTATTTACCTTGGTCTTCGTTGCAACGAAATGCATTGCAATCTATCCTTGGACTTGTACACTCATTTTATTGATCGTCCAGATAAGGTCGTTTCTTATACTACTCCCCCACCGCACACATGCAGCTCAGCACCCCTAAACTAATTGCGGTTCAACTGGAAAAATCGGCTCCAATACCAGAGGAAAACTATTTTTCATTAGTTCTCTGGCATCGCATGTTGTTTACCCCAAATCTACATCGACCAACAAACCAAAAAAAAAAAAGGTCAGCTTAAGCTCTTTCATCGACAAGGTTCAGGTACTCCCACCCGTATGCATCCAGGATTCAATTTCGTTGTCCTTAAAAAAAAAATTCCATGGCATCCCCTTCCTCTAGAAACTCAGTTCAATGACATGTATGCGGAAGGATTGCAATGGGAGAGGGTGTGGGGTCATGCCTGTATGCAACCTGAAGGCTAGAAAAGTTTGAGGTTCTGTGGAAAAAAAAAAAGAAGAAAACTACATGCTGTAGGCACTTTCATTTGATGGTTGAACCAACCACCTCAGTTGGTGAGCTTGTTAAGTGGTCTTGGAAAGGGTGAATGGGTTGAGAAAGGGGTATATTTGTGTGCATTGTATGTAATGTTGACTCACCAATAGGTGTAGAACGACAGAAAGGGATTTATGATTATAAAATGAATGGAATCCGTGTTGCAAATAAAATTAAAGACATTAAATTGCATTAAATCAATGTGTAGCCTGCGTGAGTGTCTGTGCTGGAGAGAGTTTATTAATTTTTCCTGAATCGAATCTTTTTTTATTTGTATCTTTTGTTTGTGTTATTATGCGGATTTATGAATGTTTTATCCCTGAAGCTTGCTTTTTGTTTTATTTATTATTCCGCCTGCAGTATTTGTAATTCAATGAACAGAAAAGTTGAGTAGTACAACAGGAACAACAGAGGTGTCCACGTTCACATTACATATTAATGAGGCAGACAATGCTGTCAGGCTGGCCCACACTCCTTGTGAGTCGTTAAATTGAATTAGTTGTAAGGGAATGTAAATACTTTCAGAAGAGAGGATACTTTATGAGTTTTTATTGGTTTCACTCTTTTTTTCTTTTTTTGCAACAAGGATAATGGATTGTATAGGTATTGCGCGTGGAGTTGTTTCATTATGGTTCCTCATCATGGAGAATCTACATTTACACCCCTCGGTGTCTGTCCAGGAATGTAATAAATGTTTATGTGAGTGCCATAATGAAAAAGGTGGAAAACACTGCAATTCCGGTGGAAGTGGACTCTATTGATGCGGACTTGTGGAGGAGGGGAAAATGAAAATTTTTAATCACCGGCTACAATGGTCATTAAAAAGTTTTCTGTTGGCTTTTGTTCCCAGGACAGGGATGATGATGCTGCTGATACACTGAATATTGTAGTTGGTGTAGGTACTTGAGAGTTGCTGATGCTGCTGTTGCAGCAGACAGTTTTCTTTTTTTTTTATAAATATTCACAAAAACCGCGTGTGAAGGATGCACAGTTGTTTGTGCAATGAAATTTGAATATAAATTGCTTTCACTTGCGAGTTCTCCTCTCACACTGGGTTCGGTTCTGTTAAGTGTTTTTTTATTTATTTTTTTAAAGCGCTCGTGGTGAATGTAATTAAAGTTTTATTTTTTTAAAGAGCAAAACAGTTTGAAACTAAATGGGATTTTAGGATTTTCAAATAAAAAATTAAGCCAAATACGAAGTTCGATAGAATGAATATCAGTACACTAAAAAGGTATAGAAGATGCACAAAGCTAGACTTCCCGCCCTGTGCATCGATAAATCCGTCACTCGATATCATTGAAAAAAAAAAAAAAAAAAAACCCGCGAAACATCCTTCTATGTCTGGAATGCATAAAATGGCACGTGCTCGTCTCAGCCGTGGTGTAGTGGTAACATCATCGCTTGTCACGCTGTTGATTCACGGTTCGATTCCTGATGTCAAGAATCATCTATTTATTTCGCATGAAATAAATAAAAAAGTCGATCACTTGCGAAAGCTAAGTCAACTACTCTACTGTGAAGACATAACACTGGCAGTAGGGTGGTCATGTGCCTAAAATGTAACTTGATCGTGATGATGACATCAGGAGGACGGAAAAAAATACTGTGAATCATAAACAACGACAATAATAGCGAAAACAAACAAAATACTCCCCAGTTATCTGGACAGCCACCCTTGGAGTTTACAAAAACTTAATACCACCTGAGTTTCAAACTACACTACTCACAAAACGCACGTGTTCTAAAAAAAAAAAAAATTAGTATAAGGGTATTCATATCCCCTTTAACACGTGCAAATTATAAAAAAAAAAAAAAAAACGAGTACGTTTTTGCTGCCAACATATACAGGGTGGCCCAAAAATATTTAAATTTTAAATCTTTAAGCCTGATCTTTGCTATTTTTCCTGATGTTAAGAGTGGAAAATAATATCCTTCAGGTGACCATTTTGGTTTTTCCAACACTCCAATCTTTTGGTGAAATTTTCCATAACTTTTTTAAAAGTCTGTGATGTCAAGGTCAATATATGGGACAAAATGTTCCTTTTAAGGTCTGCACGAGACTGGACATTATTCTCGTAAGCATTTCCTTTCAGAGAACCCCATAAGAACAAGTCTGGAGGTGTTTAGTGCGGAGAACGTCTCGATTTTTAGAGATTGTTCGGCCTGGAAATATTTCTCGAAGAATAGTCGTCGTATCTGTGGCTGTATGGGCAGTAGCGCCGTCCTGTTGAAATCTCATACGGGCACGGGATAAGTGACCCAGCTGCGGATGTAAAAAGTTTTCGAGAATTGTTCTATACTCGTTCCCATTTACCGTTACTGGATTCCCATGTGCATCTTCAAAGAAATAGGGCCCTATGACCCCATCAGCCAAGATACCACACAAAACCGTGACATTGAGGTGGAAATGGGCTTCGTCTGAAATAATAAATTTCTCCAAAAAATAGCTTTGATTTTGTTTTTCAAGTAGTGTGCCGACCAATACTAACCGACTTGTGTGAAATTTATGTGGAAAATAATGCAAATCCCTTCTTAAAATTTTCTCCAAGGTCGTCCGTGAGATGTTTAGCTGGGACGAGCGCCGCCTATGATTGAATACAGTTCCTTCTTACAGTAAAATAACTGCGAAATTCTCATTGTGTCCCTACAATTAAATTGTTGACAAATATTGCTTCGTTCCAAAGTTATGAATTTTTAAAATCCACTTAATACTTTTGAACCACCCTGTACACATGTTGAATACTCGTAGCAACGTTGTGCAAAGTACTCGTAAATGTGTGCCGAAGTAATTCGCTTGAGCACTGGGAAATTGCAGCGTTTTTCTAAGTTTCCCTGCATACGTTGTCATAGCGAAATTCTCTTACGAAAAGTACGACTTTGACGGAAAGTTTTGTGAGTTGACATTTGAAATACGAGTAGGTTTGTACACTACCGCTCATAAGTTTAAGACCATCAGTAAGTTCTATGAAAGCAAGGTGTTATTACAAAAAGGCGGTAAACAATTTGTTCCCTCTTTCTTTTCTTTTATTGGAGTACGAGTACGCTGTACACTAGATACATTTTAAATACTCGTAGTATTTCTATGAAATTAGGAAACGCAAATGAACAAAATAAATTATTTCTGAAACTTCGTCGAGGTATCCTCCTCGAGCTTTTAATATGGGCTTTTACAAAACTGGGCATTCTTTCTATCAATTTTGATATTGTTTCAGTTGGATTGCTATTCCAGATATCGTTCAGTTACTGCCAAAAGATTCCTGGTGAAAAGGAAGACATTTGGCGAACCTTTCTGTTCAAGTGAACCCATAAAAGATTAATTGGGTTCAAATTTGGCGACTGGTGTGCCCAAACCATGTTGATTAACAACTTTTCTTCTTGCCTTCCCTTGCAGAAACAGAAGTATACGAGTCGTTATCTTGTTGAAAGACAAACCCTTTTCTAATCAACCGAAGACCACATGAAATAGCATTTTCATCTAAAATGGTTCCGTAGCCCTCTTTATTCAAAATGTCAGTTGAAGGAGAAGCCTCCCCACACTAAAATATATCCACGCTTAACGGTGGGCACATTGCGACAAGGCGGTTTGTTCTGCGGAATGTCGAACGAAAATCCTTCTCTTCGTGCCAAACCTTCTCCAGTCTTCAGTGTACCAATTTTGGTGAGCTGTAGTCGTTCCTCCTTATGTAACGCTTTTTTTTGGCAACACTTCCCAACAAATTTGCCTGTCAAAGACGCCTTTGACTATTGCAACGGAGACTGTGATTTCCTTATTCCTGTTGATGTCTCCGCAGATTCTGGCCTCGATTACGCTTTGCTAGTAATCACAATCAAAGGTTGCCACGGTGTAGTGGGTAGTGTGTTCGTAGTTTTTTTTTTTGTAAGTTATTATGAAATAAATGTGTAATGAATTATACTTGGCGTGCGCATGATTTTGGGGAAGATACACCAAAGTAGCTTCGGATTGAAGTTAATGAAAATCGTCTTTAACCGCTAAAATCCCGAAAGCGTTGCATCGTGTGAAAAAAATTACTTCAATCGAATTTTTAGATTTTTAAATCCTTTATAAGATGTACGCCGATTTTTGTTTTTTACAAATATTCGAGTATTGAAGGGTATGGAATCTTCAAAAATGTCCTCTTTCACCCAGAGTTACGAGTAATGAAAATTGTTTTTGAGTGAAAATATCTCGCCAGCGGTGCGACCTACGAAAAAACGTATTATGGTAGAAAATTTAGGTTTTGAAATTCCCCCACAATATGCTGAGTTTTTCAATATTTTCGGAAATTGGTAGGTAACTACACAATCTTTCAAAATATCCGACGGTACCCTGATGAGTGCGTTTTTGAGTACGAATATCTCGCGAACTATACAAACAAATATTTCGGTCGAAACTTAAGGCTTTAAAGTTCTTTATAAGGATTCTTCACACGGAAGTTAATGGAAATTGTTTTTGAGGGCTTATGTCTCAAAAACTGTTCGATATGAAAGGCTTTACGAGTAGACATACTAAATTTAAAAAAAAAAACCAATACAGGGCCCAGTGCTGTGCGCCGTACGAACGGTTGGAACCTACAGTCTTATGCCGTTTCCGAAGGGCAATTTTTTCGATTGAGAGAAGCTTTTCACGAAAATTTTTACTCTCGGAAGTTTGACTGCGTTCGCGTGAGGTGGGACCGTGAGAAAATGTTGTTTGATTTTTTTTTTTTTTTTTGATCGCGCACTTAACCACTGAGTTACGGCGCCTACATTGTAAACATGTAGTCTTCCAAACTATCTAACTTTACCCTTAAGCTACTGGAAATTATTTTTCGAGAAAAGCTTTTTTTCAAAATCGTCGGTCACACACATGCAGACAAAATTGGCAGACCTACTTTTTCGAGCAAATTGATCAAAATCTCGAGATCGAACATTTTTACGGCACCAATAGCTGCTTGCCCTATACATAGGTGCAAGTGCTAATAAAATAAAATTATATTTTGCTGATCAAAAAACCCCTTTCTGCTGATCGATTGAATGGTAGCCGTTTTAAAATAATCGTATTAAACTCAAAAACCCCGCTTGTGTGATCATTTATAAAATATCGAAATGTATCTAGTATTTTCGACTTTGGGGATGTACGAGTAGTTCCTATCAGAGTACAACTATATGGAGGAATTCTCAATACTATATGTCACGAGCCCCTACTGCTTCCTCTCTAACAGGCGTTGGACTACTAGTCCATTGGACTTTTCGACTAATAATAATTCTTGACATCACATCTTGAGATATTATTATCCGCACCATCACTAGACTAAAGTAATGATCGGAGTGTGGTAGGTACATATTAAGAAGCTACAGGAATCTAGTGCTATCGACTACTCCGTTTGATCTCGCTGCAGGAGGTGGGTGGCATACCTTTAGTATAATCTATTTAAGAAATAAGAAATGAAGTAGAAGCATTAACGCCTTATTTGTCTCAAGTTCTGTCCACACTCTGGGCTGCGGTTGCTTCCATTTGATCGATCAACTAGAACAGATCTTGTCTTTACCTATTTACTTATAATCGCGTTCAGGATAAAGCAATATAAACGCACAAACATTCGATTTCAATCCTTGAAATCAGGATATTTATTAAATTTCCCATTTCAACATATCTATTACATTGTGCTCCTCCTACTTCCGTCACAACATGTAATTCCATTGCTATTACACTTTTCACTCCTCTCGACCACCTCCCACCATTAAATTCCAAACAAACGAAAAAAAAAACACTTGAAGTGAAGAAATTCCACTTACTGAAAATTGCCAGGCCATCAATTACCATTCCGAGGAACGCTATTACACTTCCTTGATAGTCCTTCTAACACAATTCCATTTCATCCTAATATATGGCAAACGGAAATAAAAGGATACTCCCAACAACACCCTCCCGAGCTGTGCTCCCCCACTCTACCACCTTGGCTAACGCTCATTAGACACCGAAGTAAATCGGAGCGAAAAAAAAAACCAACGACAGGCGGATGGAGGGTAGTGAAAAAAAAAAAAATTCCTAAGGACATAAGGATAGCCCATTGAAGAGAGCCCTCTGCCATAGTGTTTCGGTCATTTATTGCTTGGAAATTATGGGAAACATTTTCACTAAGCTCCGCAATGACTTCCAAATGCGAAGGAAATTACAGTAATGCCCACTAATTTACTTCTAATGATAGTATTTTTTGGGGGGCCGGATCCTACGTGAGGCGGAGGACTGGGTGCGTGTTCTAAAGCGGTTCAAGCTAAAGGCTGTAATTACAGGCAAAGTGTTTTCTTTTTTGTTTTTCACTGTGCGCCACTGTAATTACGAAGGAAAATCAATTACGCGCGCGACCATCAGCAGGACCACCATCATGACCACCAATCCACCAAATATACCACCACCCACCATCAACACCATTACCGTCAATTTCCTAATTGGCTTTTGGGTTTCAGCCCCATCCCACACTACGCGTTGGTAATTTATTAAAATAATTAAAATTAAATCGAACAGAAATTAAGAAAAATAAAAGTCGTCCTTTTTTTTCGGTAGAAGCCCCTAATTAGGATTTATGATCCTTTACCATTGTTCAGACGGAAGGATATCAAAGCTTTCCGATTAAATTCATTATTTCTCCTTGTGCGCCTTTGTGTGTGTGTTTGATACGGCGAAAGAGGAGACTGAGAAATCCTCAAAATCGTATTTAACTTGTTATCCTTTAAGAAACGCACACACACACTTGTTATCGTCTTTTTGTGCTCTTTTCACTTGCTTTCATATTGACAGGAGCGCCCCAATATATCACACAGCTGAAAGGGAATACCAGTGGAAGCAGAAGGCAAAGGATGTTCTCTCAGATAAATACTTCATCAAAGCTGCTGCAAAATTCTGGTGGTGGTGGTGGTGGAGCGGAGAGAGCTCCGTTCTCTCGCATGGAAAAAGACTGACACGGGACCCAGAAAAAGGATCCCCATTTTCTGTCGTATAAATCAATGGAAATGCAGTAAATTCTCGTTCGCCCCCCGCTCTGTATGTGTATGTGCGTCTTTAAATAAAATCCTAGAGCTGGGGGCCATACTCATAAATTTAACCTTTCTCATCCTCATTTTACTCGATATCATGGCTCGTTGTGATCTCAGAGGAGGTGGCCCTTTTCTTTTCCTGCCCTGAAGTCTACTCGTTTACTTATCAACAAAAAGAGAGAAGGGGCTGCTGAAATGAAATCTCCTTGATTGAGCTCATTGTGGACACACACAATCGAATTCAAAGGAAAATTTCACCTCAAATCGATATATAGATACAATCTCCAAGCTATGGTGTCGTTCTGTTGATGTCTACTTCTGCTCCATTGTTTGGCGTAACTTGAGATACTTATGTGTGTCGTTAAAGTGCCTAAATTCTTTTGTTTTTATTTATTTTTCCTTTCTCTGTGCCTCGGTCTTTGGTGGAAATCTGACACCCATTGTACGAGTATCCGCGTGCGAAGTAGTGGCAGGTGGCAGGAGAAACACGAAAATTTTGTGTTTTTGGAACAAATTTGTCAGCGATATTTGATTGGTAAATACGCGCGCGAACACACGCACCCCGGCTCTCTGAAGTGAGTGTCGTGCGCCGACGACCGGGGGATTATGTTTGATTGTTTGAAGTTAATTTGGGAAGCGTATTGTTTTCGGGGAATCAGATGGGGCGTGAGATCGATAAAATTTTAGCGGATGACAGTGTCTTTATGGCTTAATGAGGAGGTTACACCACAGGAGCTTAGTACGGTTTTATCTGTTTTATATGTGCCTACAACTAATGTATATGAATGTGTGTGTCCATAGTCAGAAGTTGTAATGGGAGCTAATAATTGATGCTGTAACCGTCGGCAGTTACAACCACCATCCTCCTTAAATAATGCTGAAAGGCACATTGTTCGGCTTGGAATTTGAAAAAAAAATGTTTTGGAGAAGAGTCATTTCAATTATAACCAAGATTACATGATCGATCTACCAGCTCACATTGCATACCTTTCATACCGTTTGCTATTTGCACAGCTGTAGAAATTTTTGTAAGCCAAAAATTTTTTCGTAGATCACTAGTCACATAACACAAATAAGATTATCCTATCCTATTTCCCATTTTCCACTCTCAAACCTTCGCCTAATCGTGTGAAGACCCTTCTGCACATGATTTACTTTCTGTGGTACTGATCGTACTGATGTTTAATCGATCTACCATATCGAGTTGCATATCTTATATAATGTTTGACTATTTGCAATGCCTTAAAAGCTTTTGTCAACCAAAATATGTTTGGCAGATCACCAATTATTAAGTATCCATAACGTACCCAACACGGTAATCCATTTTCTATCCCGCTCGATCGAACCATCACCCTTGCCCTCTTCACTTCCACTTTAGCGAGTTATTTAAAGTGGCGCTACTCTGTGGTGCCGATAAAACCACTATTATCTACTAAGCTTCTAGATAGTTCTGCCCTAAAATTTCATGTTCTCCAACAATATGGAACGCTGATGATAAGCACTGAGAGATATCATTTTGATGATAGGTAAATCCATGCTTGATCGATCTACCAACTCGGATTGTATACCTTACATCCTGTTTGCTGGTCCAGGAGAGTAGAACTTCTTCTTAACTAAAAAAAATGTTTGGTAGATCACCAAGCGTTTAGCATAACTTACCCAAAAGTCAAATTCTAAGAATTGTAATTCTCTCTTTCAGTACCCCTATCCTGATCACCATCGAACCTTCAACCGAAGCCAGTATTTCTTGAGAAAGAAACTCAAACCAGGTAATCACCATCAATCCAACTTAAGCCATACCAATAGCGATTTCGGACACTACTGGCATTTGCCGTTCTTTTTTCCCTATGTCAACCCATCAACGAAATGAGCAACTTGTACTCCTGTAGTGGTTATGTTTTGGCCGTCCCATCAAATTACGACGATATGCACATGTGTCCAACGCACAAAATTCGATTCCAATACTCGTACATCGTTACGCGCACTTAACGTGTTGTTTCCATAGAAAACAGTAGCCCACTCCAGTACAAGCACGTCCTCGTCGCCTCGCAAGGAAGTTGTTAATTTTTATGTATCAATCCTAACAGGAGAAAAAAAGTACCAATAAACAGCGAAGAATTTAAGCGAACGATTCAAAGGCTCATAATGCTGCAGTATAGTCACGTACGTAGAGAAAAATTAAATGACCACTTAATTTGTGCGCACCACTGCGTTGTTACGCGCTGTCCCTCTGTCCGGTGCAACCTTATGAAAATCCTTCACAATGGTTTTTTTTTTTTTTTTTGTAATTTACAGCGATTTGGCCGCAACAAATGAATTCAAGTCTTGTAGTGGTAATGATATCTAACAGACCTCACTGATTACGTCGCTAATGATCCCAAAGTGAAACCCAATACCGTCACATCTCTCTGGGATTCAAATCAAATTCATGTTGACAATTGTAAACTAAGCATCGAATTTCCTGTCAACCTCAACTGTCACCGAAGATCTTGAGATGTCAAGTGAACTTCAAAAAAGCAAACATAAAAAACCCATGTAAGTCAGAGACGGATTGATGGCCATCTCCACTTTTAATTATTTCGAATTCCTTGAATTGGGACGGTCCAAGGATATGGAATTACATGATTCGCGACATGAATGATATTTGATCCGTTCCGCACGACGACATTCTGTGCAAAACTACACACGCACACACACACCCGTACCCTCTGCGGTTAAGCCCATTTTCAATTCACAAACTCGAAACAGAGTCGGTCTCGACAGAGTCGTAAATTTCATGTCATGTCGGACGCATTATAAGGCCATTTGGGTTCATAAATCGTCATCGCTGTACACGACAGACGCAACGTACGGCTTATCTCGGACCAAATCATGTTTCCATTTGGCTTTTAATTTAAATTTTCATTTTTAATTTGTTGACTTTACGAAAACCCGCTGACAGATTGAAGATGAGCCCGCGCAGATAAAAGGCCAAACAAAGAAAAATCGTTTGTCTCCAAATTTGGTATAAAGTTGGCCTGAGAATGGGCGCCACAATTACCACATAGTCGTAGATCCCGTCAAGACACCATTATGTCACTAGCACCGTCGCGTCGACTTGTTCACCATAATTTTCGCTTTCAATGAAAATTCCAATGGGAAATTTATTAGATGCACTCCGGCGACGGATACGAGTATCTACGAGTATGTGTGTTGGTGTTTTGTGGACAAGATTTTCACTAAATTATGCCACGACCGGGCATGGTTTATGGTCTTATCCGTGCAGCGGCTGCAGCAGTCTCAGCAGTCAGGCTTTTAATTTATAAAGCGCGACGCTAAGCGACAGCTAACGTCGCTACAGTGTTTTTCGCACCTTTGTGGAATTTATGCGACTGCACGCCGCTCTCGCCGTGTTGGTTGTCACCAATTTTCGTGAAGTTTGCGACTGGACCAGGAGCTAGAAGCGGGAATTTCCATATTTAGGAGGTGACGATGGTAATTTGCATAACCAAACCATGTGACATTTGTCTAGAGAGAGAGAGGTTTTTTTTTACAGTTTTTTGGTCAACATCGAAACATTATTAAATAGTTAAATCGAGGACATAAATCTCCTCGGTTTAGTGTCTCGATAACAATTGAATGGAGTCACTGTCACACCCCTTGTTTTGTCGGCCGTATTTGGTGGTCACTGGGAGTGTATTTTGACGGTGTTGGATTGTATCTGGAAATGTGATTTACATTGCAACCGAAAATTTACTAAAGGAATTTTAATTTGACAGTATTACATCGAATTCGGAAAAAGTCAAAGGCTGAGATAGGCTGAGGATCGAATAAGGTCAGTGTTAAGTTATTGTGTAAGAAGTCTGCGTTATATCATAAGATGCAGATACGAGTATATAGAAGGATTTCCATTCTACAAAAGCATGAGAATCCTTGGCTTATCCTTGCTGTAGAAATCCTGGAAAAAACTGCCACGAAGGCTCTGAAAGATGTTTGATAGTCCTCAGCGTACTTTCTTTTACAATGTGTTAGGAGAGATATTGTGTTGAGGGTGGCCATGGTGTAGTGGTAACATCATCCCTTGTCACACTGCAAGTTCACGGTTCGAATCCTGATGTCAAGAATCATCTATTTATTTCGCATGAAATACTACACTGCAAAGGCATTTCAGTAGGGTGGCGATATGGCTAAAATACAACTTGATCGTGATGATAACATCAGGAGAACGGAAAAAAATACTGTGAATCATAAGTAACGACAAAAGCAAAAACAAACAAGCTCCCCAGTTATCTGGACAGCCACCCTTGGAGTTCACTGAAACTTAATACCAGCTGAGTTTCAAACCAACTACACCAATCTGTCTTTCTCTCTGTCTCTTCCCCTTTCCACAAAAAACGCCCGTGTCCTAAAATTAGTATAAGGGTATTCGAAATAAGAACAATTCTGAATGTCGTAGTCAAAATCGAACCCATGCGCAAGAATACAAGGTTGATACCTCAGTGCAAACGATGCCAAGGATTCAACCATACGCAAACATATTGCCGAAAAGAACCGCGATGTGTCAAATGCGCCGGTAAACATCTTAGTCAAGAGTGTGGTGTAAACAAAAAAACCCCTGCAGCGTGTATTAACTGCAATGGTAAGCATCCGGCTAATTACAGAGGCTGTGAAGTAGCCAAAGAATTACAAAAAAGAAGAGATCGACTTATGAAGCCGGAAAACCCACCCTCAAAACCGGTAAATAAGAAAAAGTCGAAAACTGCTGCAAGAAAGGTGACTAGAGACAACCAAGCCGACCCTGGCGCGCTTACGTACGCTCAAGCTGCGACATCAAACACCGATCAAATTCCACACCGCGTTAAGGTAAAAGCGCCTAAAGAAAAGCCATCAGATTCTGACATGCAGACGCGTGCTCAAGCATCAACATCAATAAAAACGAACACTGATAATTCGGAAAACCCCGTATCTCACGTCTTTTCTATTATCCTTGCGAGGCTTGAGGAGCAAACAAAAACAAACACGCTAATTGTCGACAGGTTGGAGAAGCTTGAATATAAGCTTAACAATAGGAGCATTTCAAAACGAACATGACGAAACTTCTTAAAATTGTTGCATGGAACGCCAACGGTCTCATACAAAGACTAGAAGAGCTAGAAATATTTCTACGGGAAAATGACATTGACATATGTTTGATCTGTGAAACTCACCTGACGAAACTATCGCGTGTAAACATTACTGGATACAGCACCTATCACGCTTATCACCCGTCGGAAAGAGCCAGAGGCGGATCGTCTTTAATCATAAAAGATTGCATCGAACACTCTGAAGAGATTATGATAGAGCTTGAAACAATGCAAGTGAGCACTGTACGCGTGAAAAATGGACATTACTCTTTCAATGTCTCGTCTATTTATTGTCCACTGCGTTGCAGGCTTGAAAAAAATGATTTTACAAATATTTTCAATTCTCTTGGACCGAATTTTATTATTGGCGGTGATTTTAATGCAAAACACACCTTCTGGGGTTCAAGATGTGTCTCACAAAAAGGCAGAGCACTTTACAACGCCTGCATGCAACACAGATGCGACTTTCACTCGACTGGTAAACCAACATATTGGCCGACTGATAACAACAAAATACCCGATCTGATCGATTTCTTTGTTGTAAAAGGAATACCAGACAAATGTATTAAAATTGATGAAAGTTTTGATCTCTCTTCCGATCATTCCCCTATCATTCTAACGATGAGCGAACGCCTAATTAAAAAAGATGTACCTGCTAGACTAACTAGCAGAAAAACTCATTGGGAAGGCTTTAAAAAAGACGTTGAAGAACATACCGAACTGAGAGTATCACTTAGGACGTTTTCTGAACTCGAAATCGAAATTGATCGTTTTGTTGAAGTTCTGCAGCGCGCCGCGTGGAAAAATACTCCCTATCAAAGGAAAATGCCAATCAATCATGCCCAAAAATATCCACCGGAAATAAAAGAAATGGTAAGGGAGAAGAGAAAAGCGCGTAAAAAATGGCAACAAACTCGTGCTCCGCAACATAAATCGCATTTGAATCGCTTGTGTAACTTGCTAAAAAAGGACATTATTGATTTTAAAAACCGGACAATACAAACCAGCATTGAAAGCTTAACAGCGGACAAAGATTCCAATTATTCGCTCTGGAAAGCTATAAAAGGCATTAAAAAACCGAAAATACAAGCGGCCCCAATCAAGAAAAATGACAACGAATGGGCCAAGAATGATAAAGACAAAGCAGAAGTCTTTGCCGCCCATTTAGAAGAAACATTTAAACCATTTGATGGGCAAGCGCTTGCTGAAAATGATAATGCGTCGGATATAGCATTTCACAATTACACAGTAAGAAATGCAAGGCTGACCGAACTTCAACAAGAAATAAAGAAACTGAAACCGAATAAAGCTCCTGGATACGACCTAATCACAGCAGAGCTTCTTAAATCGTTACCTAGAAAAGCGTTAGTTAAGTTCCTTTACATTATAAACGCAGCGATAAGATTAGAATATGTTCCGAGTCAATGGAAAGTCGCGGAAGTAATAATGATTCTGAAGCCTGGAAAACCACCGAATGATAAAAAATCGTATAGACCTATTTCGCTGCTGCCGATTATGTCTAAAGTTTTCGAAAGAATAGTACTTAAGCGATTACAGCCGGTTATAGAAGAAGGATCTCTTATTCCCAATCACCAGTTTGGGTTTAGAACCAAGCACTCAACAATAGACCAAGTGCATAGAATAACTGATTTAATTGAAAAAGCGTACGAAGAAAAAAAGATTTGCTCGAGCATATTCCTTGATGTTTCTCAAGCTTTTGACAAGGTCTGGCATGAAGGCTTGAAATATAAATTACGACAAGTTCTGCCGGAACACTTATATAATATTCTAGAAAAATACTTGACGAATCGACTTTTCCGAGTCAAACACGGAAACGAATATTCGGAATTTAAAGAAATAAGGGCTGGGGTGCCGCAGGGAAGTGTCCTTGGACCGCTTTTGTACCTATTATATACTCGCGATATACCGCAAGAAGAAGGCACCGTCTTAGCTACATTTGCCGACGACACTGCCATCCTGGCAACGGGTAAAACGATCGAAGAATCGACTGAAAAATTGCAAGAAGCATTGAATAAAGTAAATGAATGGACAAAGATTTGGCGACTAGCTTTAAACGAAAACAAATCTATTCATGTCAATTTTACTTATAAGAAAATAAATAATTTGCCCATCTTTTCAAACTCGATTCAAATTCCGTTTGCAAACGAGGCTAAGTATCTTGGAATGACACTCGATGCTAAGCTGAAGTGGAAATCGCACGTGAAGAAAAAACGTAAAGAACTCGAAACCAAATACAGAGAAATGTACTGGTTACTTGGAAAACATTCCAAGCTTAATGTAGAGAACAAACTGCTTTTATACAAGCAAGTGCTAAAGCCGATATGGACATATGGAATACAACTTTGGGGTTGTACCAAAATAAGTAATGTCAATATTTTACAAACTTTTGAAAATAAAGTGCTAAGATCAATAGTTAATGCACCGTGGTTTATTAGAAATAGCGATATCCATAGAGATTTAGGAATTGCGATAGTCGAATATGAAATCAAAAACTTCGCGCGTAAGCATAAAGACAGATTACAAGGACACGTTAACAATGAAGTCCTTCGAATTCTAGATGAGAGGAATCTACTGCGTCGTCTACAAAGGACTAAACCTTTCGATTTAACGCGATAGCAAGAAACCGCGCCTAATTTGCGGAACAAGCAGGAACTTTCAATGGAAAGGGACCTGCCAAACGATCTCAATACGTGAAAGAAAAACTGCTGGATAAGTCAAACTTAGTTGTAGTATGTAATCAAAGAAATTTATCACGAAGGGAGGTTTTTTTAGTGAGTAAAAATCTCACACTACTATGAGCACGCGCTACCGATCCTCATAGTGTCTTCATGAAGATTTTTTACCTACCCTCGGGAAAAAAAAAAAAAAAAAAAAAAAAAAAAAAAAAAAAAAAAAAAAAATAAGGGTATTCATATCCCCTTTCACACGTGCAAATTATAAAAAAAAAATATTGTACATTCCCTTTACCTCACTTTTTACTAGGTCTACCTCATTTCAAGTTTAAACAGCTTTTTACAAATGGCCAAGGTCTTGAAATTTGTTGGCGACAGGCTATTTTGCTGACCCAACGCAATCTGATCTTAGTGATCTCGTTCTAACCTAACCTAGGAAACAGTATCGCGATATTCAAACGATAAAGCTGTCGCCTACTCTAGGGCTGTAAACGAGCGTGCACTGTGTTCAGTTAGCTATTTCGGTTTTGGCACTACGAGTATCGAAGACCATGGTCGATCTGAACACAGGTAGCTCTACACTGATTGATCACGTATTGGTGAATTTACCCGATACATAAACGTTTTCCGCTTTCGTAGAAAATTATAATCATTACAGCGCATTATATCGGAATGGGGTTTACAATCAACAACAGCAACCAACTGATAATGATACAGCATTGCGCTAAATCAGATAATAAGAGCTTTGAATTGGGCCCCAGTAATTGGAAAAATGGAACCGAAACACTTTTTAACTCATTGGTGGAAAAAATTAATGAAATATATTCAAACTCAAACATCGTACGTAAGGAAAAGAATTACAGGAACACCAGGGACATCGTTGAGTTATGCAAGGAACGAGATGTAGTATATCGTAGGTGTGGAAGAACAACCATGGCAATGTGACATACGACACTGTCGACAAGAACCTGTGCAACTGTGTGAACAAAAAAAATGTCTAGAACCAAGGATCAATTAAACAAAGAACAGTTTGAACAAAGAAGTGTAGATCCGAGTGCAGTATGAAGTTCCGCAAGGCTCAAAACTTGGCCCACTACTTTTTATATTGCATACGAATGAAATGCTAAGATGTTTGAAGAGGAACTTCCCGTTTGCCTATGCGGATGACACAACGATCGTTGTCTGTTATCAATCTGTGGGAGCAGCAGCGAGGTTGATGCAATACGAGTTTTCTGAAGTCGGCAAATTCGAGTAGTGCCATGGCAGTGGGTTAGTAACAACGCATCAAAATCAAAACTTATGCATACTCGAAGTGTCCACAGTACTCAGCTTTACTAAAGACCTTTGGATGTTCCACCACGTCTGATTGCGAAGACATTGGGGTTATCGATACATACAAATATATGTCCCTGTTTGTGTTGGCCTGACTACAGTACAAATATACAGCTTTTGTTCAAAAACAAGTGTACCATGCTCTTATAGAGTCCAGGCTGAGATATGGTGTATTGATTGAGGATTTGAAGCGCAAACACACAGGATTGTTTAATATTTAATATTTTAAAATATCTATATGCATATACATGAAACCGCCGCTCATTGGAATGATAAGTTTTAAAGCCTTTTGTGGAAGTGACTGACCGCGCACAATTGTTTTCTTGGTGAAACAGTTTACGTAGAAATGTACCTAGGATGGAAGAACACCTCTGCAAAACAATGGAAGATGTTACATTGGCCCAGTTTAACCTTTAAGGACTGTGGCTAATATGTATTCCGAAGCGTACTTTTCATGTGGAAATTAGTCAGTTGATAAATGCAGACAGTAATGAGAAATGTAATACATTTTCTTCAAATCTTCTTCTAATTTGCTTCTGAGGCAATAAAAATTATCGTTTTCGAAACAAATTAAACTCAGCGAAGATCCTTAAATTGACTTATATGCTTCTTATCACCTATTCTGTTTACAGTTTTATTTCAAATAGAATCGCTGACTGACCTGACCACTATCAAATCTGCAGCCAATGTTTTTTTCATTTAATCGATCTACCAACTTGCATTGCTTATCTTCCACAGCATTTGCCATTTGCAAGGTAGTGGAAGTTTTTGTTAGCTTAAAACTGTTTTGTAGATCACTAACAGCTTAACAAAAAAAAGTCGACATCTATAAATAGACTGTCTTGCCCGGTCGGGTGGGGTTAAAAATATTGCGGATCATTGATTTTGAGTTGAACAGGTTGAGCTTCCGTCTTTGTTTAATAGCCCGCAGAACGTCTTACTAAATTTGCAACTGCGGAAACATCTCCATGCATACATACATATATGTGAAGCCGTGGCTCAGTGGTTAAGTGCGCGATCACTGAGCGAAAGATTCAAGGTTTAAAACCCAGAAAACACAAAAAGAAAATCTCGCGATCGTCTGACCTGATCCGAGAGTAAAATTGTCTTGAGAAAATTGACCTTCGGGTATGGCATAAAATAACAGGCATTATTTGATCTAAGGCATTGCTCCTAGGTCTTCTCAAGTTGCTTTTAAGAACGAGGTATCTTTGTTTGCCATTGTCATCCACAAATAAGGCTACTCACTTGGCTAATGCCTTTTTTGGTGGTAGCTTGATCGATGCTCGTAGACGCCATACCGACTGTCAGTAGGTAATCTGAAAATAGGTTTTTAAGCTAGAGTCAGTACTACCTGAACACAGGATCTAGAGGAAATTCCACCTCTTGTGAGAAATTCATTCTTCTTCTATTCCTAGTTACATAGTTGATTAGGGTACATACTCGTAAATATTGGGGATCTCGAGGGAACGAAATTAAATGATTTTTTTCCTTTTTTTTGTTGAAAACATTAACGAAACGAAAGGGTTTTGAGGAGGCCGGTCAGGTAACCGGAAAGCATTTGAATCGACGAATCTTGAGAGGCTTACAACGAACAATCTTATCCAATTTTTAGCCAACTACTTCCAGTTGCGCACTCTAAGTTGGCTGAGGTCCCCTTCTACTTGTGCGCGCCACCTAAGGCGATGTCTTTCTGTACTGCGTCGTGCCTTTGGGTTAGATTTGAAGACTCTGTGGCCGGAACGTTGGTGTCCATTGGCTTTTTAGTCATCTCAAACGACAAAGGCGCAATTTTTTGACTAAGTGGATGTCGCTGTACAGCCCGTACAGTTCGTCATTGAATCTTATCCTCCAAAGCCAGTCAACGCAAACGGGACTAAATATCTTATGAATAATTTTTCTCTCGAGACGCCCGGGTATAGTCCGATATAGTCCATGCTTCGGCATCATAGAGCTATACCGGCATTATCAAAGTCTTATTTAGAGTCTCCTTAGTTCTTCGAGATAGGGCCTTACTACTCAGTTGCCTTTTCAGCCCAAAGAAACAGCGATTGGCAAGAGATATATTCGTTTGATTTCTGCGCTAATATTGCCTGATGTGATAGCAGAGCCAAGGTATACAAAGTCCCTAACAACCTCGAAGTTATAGCTGTCCACTGTGACGTTCTGTCCTCGAGAGAAAATCCGAATAAATAGATTTAGCAAACTAATACAAACCGATGACAGACAACGCAGTGCAGCAATTCATCAGGAGGCTTGACAGCGCTGTGGAAGTCACACTATACTGACATGGCAATCGAATCTTCATTAGATCTAGGTATTTTGTGTAAGATGCAATTGATGCAACTCTGTTACAGGAGTCGAGATAAAGTTTGGCCTATACAGAGTATGGACCGCTGTTGGCAGCATCTCCTGACGCTCTTTCTAGCCTTGTTACTCAACACTTTCAATTTTATGGTTGGATAATGAAATTAATGAAATAGATTCACGTATGTATCTGTTAGCCTAAATCCCATTCATGATCGAACGCATCTCTCCAGTTTTATGTTTCCGATTTTCACGTCATGTCTATCTACAACCTATGCTTTAACAATTTAAATGTTTCCAACCGCAATTCCTCGTATTTAATGAAGAACTTCTGGAAAATAAGGGATTTTTGTTAAACGGAATTTCCAAATTCCGGAGGACTCAGACTCAATTTTCTGTTCATTACCAGGCAGAACTCCTTTTAGTGTAGTGGTTAGAAAAACTTAGGTTATATTCGTTTCTCTTTTATTCTCAGGTAGCTGTGGTTGCTGTTCCCCGCCCGGCCACGAATCTGCACAGTTCGGGTCACTAGCCAACGTGGCCACTCATAAGATATTCAAGATACTATTTACTATTTTTAGAATTCAATAAAAAATAGTTCAAGATCAATATCAGCCACCCATGTTCGATATCCTGGCGCTGTTGCATTAGCTGAACTCCATGGGAAAACACTTAGTAATTCTCCACAACATTGTATCCCGGATGGCACGTTTCCGAGTAGGAATCCCATTCATAACTCGACAATTCATAAATCGATGGGAACATTTTATTTCTGTCCACCTAATTCCATGGACAGTACAAAAAGGACGATCGGAATTCTTGTTATTCCCTCAAATTTACAATTACGAGTAGATGAGATCAAACTCGTGCTCATCGTAAATTCATGACACATTATCAAGCGAAGGTCCAAATATCGCGTCCCAACCAAAGAACAATGGAACGCGAAAAAAAAAACAAAAATTCAAAGCGTAGAACCAAATGATGATGACCCAAAAAGCAAAAAAAAAAAACCTCAAAATGATGGAAGAAAAACAAACGAAACGAAAACATGACACCCGATATGTGCCTGGTGTACGAAAATCCAGAATACTCTCAGGTAAACGAGACAGGCGCAGGCCGGCTGGGAGCGCACGGACATCCTCTCCCCGTCTCGGCAAAAGGTGGTGTAGTCTTTTGTAATGTCTTCGCTTGAAATTTATACCCATCAGGGTATTAAGCTCCTCCATCGTGGACATATCATGAGACGCAATGAACCAGGGGCTGGCATCAGCTGAAGGGACAAGCAGACAGGCGTACGAGTATCTGTTTTCATTTTTCCTTTCGTTCTACGAGTATCTGCGTCTTTCTGTGTGTTGAAAGGGTTTCTACGAGTATGTGCGACAGCTCTTAAGGCAGTCAGAAGTTGATAAACACAAAAAACCTCCAGAGGGATCCCTTAATACAGGTTCCACTACCATCGAAGCACCAGCCCATTATAATTGCGGAAAATTGTTTGTACACGTAAACGTTTGGATCTGTTGCTGTGTACTCGTATCTGTTTCTTCTGTTTTTATTTTGTTTTTGATGAAATGTCGTCATCATCAACCTCCTATTGGGACGGTGACATTTTTCTAAGCCCATAAATCAATGGAGGTATCGATGATGGTTTATCGACCCCGAACCCACAATGAACGAATATTCAAGATACCAATCGGTGATCAATTATTCGTTAGGGATACTCGTATCTAGCTCTTCAGGAAGAGAGGTGAATTCCATTTATTTATCAGTTTCCCGCGAAGGAAACAGATTTCCAAATTAATTTTCAGTAGTTTTTCACTTTTGTTTGTGTTGGTTTGGTTCACGTTCACGTTCACCTGTGATTTATTGGGATTCGTTGCGCACTGGTATCTTGGGGGTCTAAGTGAGGTTTTTTTTTTTTTTTAACGCAGGTAGATCAAGTGGTTTATTGTTAAATGGGAATGGGAATATGGAAATGGTTATGGCATGGGAATATAGTAAAGTTAAGTAAGAGTAGGAGTGAATCTTGTTTTTTCTTGTTTATGAAGTCCATTCACATCGGATAATTTGGTAACAACATGAACTAGAACAAGAAAACAAGAAACGATAAGTTTTGGCAACTTAAACTAGTCTCTCTCTCTTGGGTCTTTCATTATGGTTCTCTGTACCTCGTTCCAGATACGAGTATGTATGTCGCAATGCCTCTTGGTGATGCTTTTAATATTTTAGTACAATACGTAGTGAAGTGCCCTCAGCGAAGAGCTATGGGTAATTGATAGATACGACCACGCTTATTACATGAGGAGCCTAAGGTTGTGGACTTATTAAGCGAAATGGAACAACATTTGAGACCCATCTCGTTGTAGATTAGTTTGAAAATCTCCTAAAATCACTTCAAGCTTACCTCAGCAGAAGCCTGGTGCTTAAGATCAATAATCATTCGCCAGGAAGGGTCTCAGTCTTTTCTATGAGTGAATGGAATGTTTTCACAGCGGGTAGCTCATTCAAATCTTCGAGTGTGTTTTTATCCACAAAGTATCTTAAAATGTATGTTTTTAAATAACCCTCACCAAAAGTTCCCTAGGTATGCCGATCACTATATGAAAACTTAAATTAAAGCTGAATGCTATTGAAAAGCTAGCCGCGGGCAAATGGTACAATAGATTTGGCCTAAGCTGGATCTGAAACGCTCTAAAAATTTGATTTCTCAGCGCTGTTATAGGTGTCATTAATGGACACTGTTTAATAGGCAAGTATGTAACAAGGCTTGGAGTCTTCTCAAACGATTTCTGCAGAAGCTGCATGGACGAGGAGGAGGAGGAGGAGACTATTCTTTACCTTCTTTGCACCTGCCCAGCTCTCTTCCAAAGGAGGAAACTCCACTTAGGAGCCTTCTGTTTCAACGACCTAAATGATCTGAATAAAATAGACGTTAGGGGCAAATGGTCCAACGTGTAGGCTAGAGGGTGCTTTCCAAACCCATGTGGTATCACAATGGGCCTATTACTGGTCTAAGTGTTTTGGCTTTTTGCTGACAGCCACCTCAACCTAACATAAATAACCCTCACCCGAAACGAATTAATGTAATGTGTTCGTCAATAGTTGATCGCCAAGCAATTTGTTTGCCAACTGTGTCTTCTTCAGCTACTTGTTCGTCACTGTAAAGACGTGAAATACAACGCACCCGTGTTTTGCATATATTGCGTGTCTTTTCGTCAAAGACGCATATTTTTAAGAAAATGCCCGAAGATCCGCTCATGGGAACGTGTGATCAAAAGCTAAAATGATGCTATACTCCATAGCAGACTTTTAAACTCCCGAAATATCATTTTGGGACATGCTGCTCGCCACCATCACTCCAATGTAAAACTGATATGTATATGTAAGCTGTTGTCGTTCTTCATACTCGTAGGTGTCACTATCAGAAATCAGCAGAGAACTAACCAAACTGTTTACCATTTGTAATCGCAAGCTGAGATAATTATCCGCTTTTTCGTGACTTTATACATGATTTTGCAGTCGCATTCACTTTTTGGCCAGAGCGCTGACGAATTTGTAATATGACGGTGCTCTCTGAACTGAACTTTCCTCATCTTCATATACTCGTAGTATACTGGTACCAGTGGCGGTTCGTACCATAGAGAATTTTAAACTCTTGACTCTTTCGATGTTAAACCTGGTTACTGGCCCACCCAGTCTGTTGGTTTTTTTCTTTAAATTGCTGTACAAAAATCTAGCAAAGTTTTGTGCTCTATTGAAGAGAGTACACTTTTCGATTATTTATGGAAAATAATTTCAGTTAAATGACTGCCGCGGCTAGCTTACTCGTAGCAGTAGCCTACCCTGTCAACACAATTTTGCAGTACCAGTTCAGGGCTCTATTTCACGAATAGCTCGATCAATATTGTGCCTAAGTGCCTGAATTCTTTCTGGTTTGTCAGCAAAACATCGATCTTTAATGACACCCTACAAAAAAAAAAAATCGAACGGCGTCAAATCGCAGCTCCGCGGAGGCCAAGCAACAACATTAAAACGGCTGATTACACGATTATTGAACTTAATGCACAAAAGATCGCATGCTGGATGGCTTGTACAGCACGTAGTGCCATCTTGTTGGAACCAGAGGTCGTCCAAATTCATTTCCTCAGTTACTGGCCAAACAAAATCGGTTATCATGCTTCTGTAGCGATCTCCCTTGAACGTTGTTGTCATTTTCATCTTCGAAGAAAACTGGGCCAATTAAGGTTCTCGGGTTTAGGCGCACACTATCGGCAACAGCCAGCAGTAATATTTTCAGCTGAGTGCACTGGACGAACACAAAGATAACTTGTGTTATCAATTAGCTTGCCAATCTCATGAACTTTCTTAACAAACTTGCGTACAACAGACACGGTTGGTGCATTATTTCGACCGAAAATTATTTTCAAAACACAGCACACACTTTGGGAATACGTTTTCAATATTTCAATTCGTACCGCAGAGATATGATACTGTGTTTCTGTAAATTTTTTGAACGCGAAAGAGCTGTCAGTGTCAAAGTGACATGTAATTAAAAAAAAAAAAAATAATACAACAGATGGCGCACCTTATATAAGATCATGATCTTGTTCCGCTCCAATATCGGCTCCAAAAGACAATTTCTAAATCATCGACTGATCGCAATTGGCGTAACACTGGACGATGGTAATGTTCATCACTCTTGTCCTGAATCTCAGAGTTTATAGAAAAAGGGGCTTTAGCGTACATCTAGAGTTAAATGCGGACCTACACCAGACCCAGGCGCCCTTCCGGGTGGTTTATCCGAATAGAGTAAGCCATTTCATAAGCTCACTTACCTATAATCATTTTCTATTTCCCCTAGTCCCTTCTGTCTAGCTTACACCACGATGCTCTATTTTAAAGTCTGAGGAATCTATCGTTTTGGGGGTCTGGTAATTAGAGTCAAGGATGGTACGGTAGCCAAAAGTAGTCAACGCGTGATCATTTATTATCCAAGGCTTGGTTTCATAACGTTTTTTTTTTTTTTTTTTGGGGGGGGGGAAGCCTATATAGATATCTTACACGGACGCCTTCAAAATCGAAGTCAGGTGGGAGAACTTTTTTCCGATGATTTAAATGTTGTACGAGTACTATCTACCCTGGTAGACAAGCTTCGATTCTGTCCCTGGAATCAGTCTGCTTCAGTTCTAGTATCGCTCTAGATTATCACTTATCTCTTGACAACATGGCCGAGCAATACAAAATACACCCAATCTGGTTGCCTGGGCATGGAGACATTCCAGGGGACTGTTTTACCGATGAACACTTTAAGCATAGTACAACCTTAACAATTCTACCGGAGAACAATTAGTATAACCAACCGCAGATGGACTGATGACACAATTTGTCACGTCCCAAGATCAACCAAGGTGAACTTGGATGTTGCTCTACGGACTAACACAGTCTCAGTAGTCTCAGAACTAATCGTGCACTCAGCTATCATTTAATATAGGAGTTCAGGATTCTCTCGACTCTCGACAGTTTTTAGAAGAAAAGAGTTGTTCAGGCTGGTCTTGCAGTCCGTTGCTAGCTTTACGACTCTAGCTTTATTGAAATGTGTCCTGCTTTCGTAGCAAAGGGTGTTCCGTCGCCGCCCTTTGGTGCTAATCAAATGCGAACGTACGGAGTGTAAAAAGACAGTTGGCTAGTCTGGATAGAGCTTTAGCAACTATCCTGTGCTTAGTCCGAATTATATCATTACTACAGTACGTACGATTGACTGTACATATTCCCCGTTGTAGTGATTACGAAGGGCTTCTCAAAACTTTCCATGTTGTTAGTTTTTTTTTTTTTTTAAGATGCTGTTCTTATTGAATACCAATGTAAAGTAGTTAAAGCTGTGCCCAAAATTTAGAGTAAGACGCAGTATGAATATAAGATGGGAGGGTACCCCACTCATGGATCCAACAATTTGAAATCATGACTTCTATTTCCTGAAAATTTATTCACTTCCCTCAATTTTGAGGCATAACAAAGCCACCCCAAATGATTGGTCAAAATTTGACTTCTCGCACAATTGAAGTATCTCAAAGTGCCCACTTAATATCCGTTACCTTTTTTTTTTCAATTCATTTTCTTTCTCTCTTCGACGGACCTCCCCCATCTGGTGGTGTTGCGAAATAAAAATGTTCCCCCGACACACAGCGTAAACAACGCAACCCAGAAAGATACATAACTTCCGCTGATGAATTGATGAATGGCATGTAACATCTTGTTACTGTCGAAATGATGTTTACCTTCCGAGAGTTGCTCTGTGTGTTTGCAACCATCCCCCGCTGGTGTGCCATTCAAAAGCAATTAATCACGACCTGACAATAATGAGAATCTGCTTTTTTTTTTCTTCCTCCCTCAGCTCCCCGGAGGAGTCCCCGTCTGCTGGGGTTTTTACTTCTTCTGCCCCTTTTTTGTGCGCTCCTTCGGTCATTCATTTGGTAATTGGATTGGGTCTTACGAGGAACTCTGTTAATGAAGGTTCTGTGTCGGTTCGGTGGGTGTGATGCCAAACAGATGCAACGCCAAGGGATGTCCGAATTTTAGCACACATCTACACCCGTAATTAGGACGGGAAATTCCACTATGGATCGATGCCCCCAAGGGGGGATACGGATATAATCCGGATATTAATAAAAACGAAGGCATGTTGTCATCTGTGATTAATTGCACAATCCGGTAGAGGAGGCGTTCTTTCGATTACGACCGCAATTTGAGAGGTCATCCATGGTGTTGGCAGACTCGAATTCGATCGATATTGTCTAGGACAATAACGAAGGCAGGTCTGTCGCAAATGATGACACCAATAATAGCCACTGACCTAAGGCACTGCATGGTCCGGCCCCTTCCTAATGGAGTACACTTCCTCAACAACTTGGCTGACAAATTGGTCGACAATTTTCGACACTTTCTTCCCCCTCCCCACCCACAGAGGGTGGGTCACAAAGAACTCTCGTGGTAATGGTAACGAGCATGTTAACTACAACAATTCATTATGTGAATATTAGCTACACAACAATTTGGACAATTCGAGGACGATTTGCATGGTGGTAAAGGTTGCGTGATTTGGGACGATTTTTCCGTCAAAAGTTGTTACTCCCCTCTGCGCCGTCCATAGAGAGGGAAAACAAGACTCACTTACAGCGATTCCGTGCTTATCAGATGCGCGGTTTTGAAATTGCTTTGACACAGTTATCGTGACTTATCACTGCGGCGATTGTTAAATGTTGAATGAAGCCTTTTCGCCCGCGATTTATGCAAATTACTTACGGGGGATATCTATGGCTGTGTCCCGTCCCCCAAAAAAAAAAAAAAAAAAAAAAAAACAATGAAATTCAATTTTCATCCACGACAATGTCTACCATCAAAAAGATTGAACATAAATCTCAAACCCTCTAGGCTGACATTTAGCATTTGCCATTTCATTAGTTAGTAAACTGCGCTAAAGAGCCCATGAATGTGCGTCTTCTCTCTATCAAGCAAAGTTCAAAGTTTAGGCCCCTAAAACGAAATAATTCATTTGCTCAAAGTTTCACTTAACCCAAAGTGTAGACGTAGAAGTTTGTCAATTACCAACATTTAAACGTTAAACGTTTTATACGCAAATTGCGTGAGCAATAAAAAAAAAGACGAAAAAAAAACGAAGAAAAACATTCGAGAAAAACATTTTTATTGTCTTTGGGGAAATTTATGAGGCTGAAGTTTTATGGGAAGTTTTCCCTTTTCCCTTGGTGGGTCGATAGTTTTAACCTACTGTGAGTGTGTATCTGTGTTTGTATACTGACAAGGCAAACTACGATGATTGATAATGAGTCAAAAAGGGGATATAAATGTCGTTGTTGATGATGTATTTCAGTTTTACTAGCGCCTGGTCGCCCACCCGCCCGCTCGCCCCTTCAAATGCTAAATATGATTGACCTTCAGTTTTGACAGCAACATAAATAGGTATGTTGACGAAGGCAAAAAGGGAAAGGTGAAACCATGGTGAGTGGGTTGGCTGGAGTCAGACATTGTGGGGCACTAAAAGATTGTTATTAGCCTTTCTTCGGATTTAATGACCTAACTTGTGATTTTGGTTTATTAGAGTCGATGTGCCGACAGCAATAGGGAGATTAACTTATCGGTTTTGAGTTTGTTTTCTGGGAAACTAATTTCGAAAAATTTGGGACTTGTACGAGTAGTGAAGAATTTTATCGACCTATACACCCGGAAGGAAAACCGTGCGGGTGACGTGCCTGCCTATTGCTCTGAAGGTTGTACAATTAGGTAACAACCAGTGACAATATCTTTTAAACTAACAACCCCATTGCCACATAAAGGAAATTAGTTTAAAACACGGAGTTAACAGTTGTTTCCAGGTCTTTCTAGGCATCTCGAACCTGAGGACTTGGAATTGGCGACTCTTTTGGCTGGAGTATTGTTATCCGTGCGCTAAGTATTTTTGATTCCATGTAATCGTCGGGTCTTAACTTTTAGGCTACTTCACATATTGCATATTTTCTCTGTTCGTCATTCTCGTACATATTGCCAAATATCCTACGGAAGAGTTTGCTTTCTTACGAGCCAAATATCCGTTCAGCTTCCCTGCTTATTGTTGAGCACTCGGAGAGTTAGAAGATATGTATATAGCTCTCACAATGCAACTGTTCCCTTATACAGTGTTTGTCGTTAAAGCCTCTATAATGGCTTGCAGAAATCATGAGATTTCTGGTCTGCATAACCCAAAAGCTGAACAAACTTGATGAACAGGGTCTCTTCTCATGTGAGTCTCATATACGGTCCAAATTCTTCTGCAACATTCGCACTGACAATCGTTTTTTATCAATTTCGGATAAAATCAGAGATTTTGAATGATTTCGTACAATTTTCGAAAAATTTTAAGAATTAGAATACGAAACTTTTAGACAAATTCAAAACCTTAAAATTTCGATTGTAATCATTTTTTCTTAAGACGAATCGTTTTTGAGATATTCACATTAGAAAACGATTTCCAATAACTTAGGGATAGAGGCAGACATTTTGGAAGCATTCCTACAATTTTCGAAAGTTTTGAAAAATTTGGTACCCACCTTGTAAAGTTTCAAAGCCCAAAATTTCGACCGTCAGAACCGATTTCCATTAACTGCAATCCGAAAGTACATAGTATGTACTTTAAAATGTCAACTCACACATTCCTATCATACACAAGTTTTGCTTAAAACTAAAACAAGCCTAATATTTTTGATAATAAAAAGTCGACTACAAAAAAAAAAAAGACAAAAGAACTGATTTGTGTTTGTAAATATTTGAATATTTGTGTACAACACTGTACATTGTACATTTGTACCACCACTACCCACTGTAACACATGTCTGGTTCATTGTATTTCGGTTTATATAAAAGATGAGTTTTTTAAAAAGTTTACTTCGTTTTATTAGAGATAAGACAAAAGTGCCTATGTATGTATGTTCGAAGGGGACGTAAATGACCCTGAATGTCCTTGATTTCATATACCAATCTTACCTTTTTTTAAATGGGAATGGGTATTTTGAGATAGCCAATCAGAAGTATTTACATGAAAAAGTTATCTTCTACATGTAAACATTTTTTTGTAAACTTAGCCGTTTCGTATTTAAGGATGAAATTTTGAGTTTTTTTTTTTTTTTCAAAAACTTGACCTCATTATCCATATTTGCTTTTTCTAATAGGTATTCAGCCAGTGTCACCCACACGACCAACTAGACGAAGCATTTGATACTTAAGTTATAAAAATTGGTCAACTGCGGGTCGGGCCTAATTTAGCTTTCTCGTTAATCCGCGGAAAAAGAGAAAAGGTTTGGTGGTACTTAAAACAGTCAGATCAAACAAACACTTTTTGTTCCATGCCTGCCCATCTATTTCTTTTCACACGGGTCGCTTCAGAACCACTAAAGACACTTTGATTAAATTTAGTTTGTATGTGTGGGTATGTGTCCTGATGCGGACGTCATTTCTTAACATCGAATCTAGATTGAGTGAGATGTGGGGGCGATGTTTCGAAAATATTTATTAGCCGCCTAACTCAAGAACTCTAAACGGATTTTAATGAACTTTAGCTTGCTTGACGGACGACAGTAATGTCAGTTGAAAATAATTGAAATACAATGAAGTGGTATGTTGATATGGATCTATACTCAACAGGTATAGTACAACCGATCTCGACAGAACAACAGATTATATCATACCCTACATATATTTCGACAAGAACTACTCCAATTTCATTCCCGAAAGACATTCAATTCTACACTGACGGGTCTAAAATGGATATCGGAACTGGCTCTGGAGTTTTTTGCGAGTCACTTAAAATCAACCACTCGTACAAGCTCCCTGATGTTTGTAGCATTGAATTTGTATCTTGATAGGCGCGCTAATAGGACACTGCGCGATAGGGGAAATAGTTGCTAGACTAGGCATCAACACACCCGACCGCTGCAGGAGCTGTCAAGATATAGAGGAGACAGAAACCATCAAACACTTGTTATGTGGTTGCCCAAATCTTCAAAACCGCCGCCTCCGTCATATGGGAAACAGGCTTTTTGACGAATTAGGGGATCTCCTACAAGTTCCATTTAGGAACATCATAGGCTTCATAAAGAGCGTAGGCTGGTTTGTAACAGAACCGACTGCAAGACAAGTTTTCAAGACAAAAATTCAGCACTCTACCTCAAACAGTTCCAATGTTACGAGCGTGTGAGACACATGGACAGACGGACACTTATATCGCGCAATTCTGGTACGGAACCCTAAAAATCGATTCAGCAGTTTGGGCTACCAGGGTTGTCCTAAGTGTCAGTTTTCATTTAATTCGGGATATAAAAATGTAAAATAATGTATAAATGTGTACGCATCTACATATAAGCTGTACAAAAGTGTATGAAAGTGTAAAAGGCAACTAGTGTTTTTTTCTGGACAAAATTTCCTGCTTATTTGTCCATTTGTCGTTTTCGACCTATTTTAACTTTTCCATTTTTTTCTAAATTTTGATTTATTCATCCTAAAAATGTCTTTCCTTTATCATTGTTCCACGCTTTTAGTACATTTTCTGACTTTTAGACACTCTTATACAGTTTTATGCACTTTGATACACTCTCATAAAATAAATAAATATTTTGGCCCAATGAAGGTCCTGGCCTAGTTTCTAGCGATATACGAATGATGGTAAATTTTTTCGATTAACAGAAGCTTCTCATGATAATTTTACTCTCGGATTTTTGTCAGACGTTTGCGAGAGGTAGGAGCGTGATATAATTATTTTTTTTTTAGTTTTTCTGGGACTCGAAAATTGAGTCTCTTGCTCATGCTTACACACTTTCATACGAGTATAACTGTCAAATTGGACTTATATATGTATGAAAGTATATATTATACTCCAAAAGTTATACCTGGCATACATACAGACAGGTGAAACACATAACCCTCGTTTGGCTTAGTCGTAGTAGTCTAAAAATCATTGAATTATATTATGGGAATTATGCTTTAGGCACAAATTATTTGTGCACGATACGTTTCCATATAAAACCGATACAACTCAGCATACATGTTGGCACATACACACATACTCCATGTTGACATTAAGCTTAGATGAGCACGTGTTAGTGAAAGGCATTGTTGTCAACATTATGTAAACGAAGAAAAGATAAATGCATCTTGGAAAAGTGCCAATACTTTGAAATTTGGAAAAAAGATCCACGTGCTTATGTGTACTACCTACATCCACCCAGAGAAGAAGATCTTCCAGAATTCTGAAAGGAGATACAACTTTAGTGCACAACGAGTGTTTTACAGGCTTTGTGTGTTGCCGACCAGCGCCGTTTGAAAAATTGATTAGACTTTGGTTTCCTTGTCATCCCGCGCAAGTCGGTCTCATGAATACTCGTAGATAGACGGATTCATCTCTAGGATTTTTCCCAAAAATTGTCTTGGTGTGGAAATTGTATCTTTTGTTGGACTGCCGGGCTGAAAACCACACTAGTAAGCCTAGATAAACATATTTTTTTTACACAAACATAAATATATCAAATTGTTCTTAATTTGCATTTTTTTTTCTCTTTGCAGTGCTGGGAAGTATGCGCGATGCGTGTACAGCCCAAGATCAACAAACCACTGCGTGAGACATGGTCTCTACGCACTGTCTCTATGCTGCTACAAGACTCTCTGGTTCTCGTCGATGTGGCATGGGATCCACTCAACACACCCTACCAGTGTCTGGTAACCTGGGAAGTATCGGGTGGCGGACTTATGGGCAATCTCCTCACAGAGTCATCCAACGTACAACTCTCGCTGTGGCCAGACACCAAGTATCGTGTGCAAGTTACTTGCAAGAACAAGGAGCCCTTATGCCCAGAAAAGCACCATCGGTCGTCAGTCAGCTGCAGATATAAGGTGAGTAGAATACGAGTAAATACCACCCATCATCAGTTGACATTACCAAATCGATCTGTTTTAGTAATTTGGCCAGGTTTACACAGACAATTGACAGTGTTTAGACAGTCGAGTTAATTGTTTGCGCACAATTTTAAACAAACGGCCTCGAGGGGGTTAGCTCTGTTCCAGGTTCACAATCAATTTCCCGCGAACAATGAGAAATTCCGAGTCAGTTCTGTTTGTTGTTTGTTAGCAGGTTGGACGGAAGGCAGGCGTGTGGGGACCGACCAGATGGGGAGCTCCTTTGTTTGTTTTGGGGCGCGTTGTGAATTAATATTTCATTTTTGTTGCTGCTGATGCTGCTTTTCTTGTTATTAGAGAGCGAGAGCGGTGAGAAGCAGTCAGCCAGATGATGATGATGATGATGATGATGATGATGGCGGTCGGTGGTTAGGAAGTGTATTAACCCTAAACAATGGTGGAACAACAAAACCACAAAAACGTAAAACTCGTACATATGTGTAAACTTCGTTGTCGTAGTTGTACGCAGCAAGCCGTACACGAGAAGCCATTGTGGTTAATGAATTGTCGATCCCGGCTATCGATGCCTGAGCCGATCATCAATTAAGGAGAGTTGAGTTCAATATCTTTTAGTACTTGGGGCCATCTGTTTGATGGAGAGGAATGGGGGAGCAGCTTTTGATGATTTTAAAGATGATTCGACGAGTAGCATTGCCTCGAATACTCGTATGGTGATTGATCTGTTTTTCTTAGAGATTACACACTTATGCGGGTCCGGTGGGCATTTGAGGGCACAACGTCTCTAATTGTCTGGGAGTTGAAAAAATAACATTGGTTGACTTGTTGTGAGGAATTCGAGTGGTGGAACAATTCGTCGGGTGACTTGCGCCTTTCGATAATATAAAAGTGAACAAAGAAGATGACGAGAGATGATTTTAGCGCCGCAGCGAAGTGCGGCTTAGAAAAAGAATCAGTTGCGTCATTGTTTGTTTTGTGTGTGTGATTGAGAAGAGATTCGTGATTTATTTGGGTCAGGTCGGATAAAGGCGGACAGCTTGTTGACCAAATTACCGTGAAGAAGATTGCATTGAAATGGTTCGGTTTCGGCTTTATTGAAAAAAAAGAGTCATCGCACAGAGGTCAATGTTTCTTGAGTGTGGTGTGGTGGACGATTTTTCGCTCAGGCACTCGCTGCCTGGCTTTGTTATTCCTCCAGACTTGTTTAATCGGATTATGAATTATTTTCGTTAAGAAGTCGGGCTTAGAGTCGCGCTGAAAGCATTAAACTGTTATTGGCGACGGTTGTCATTCTTAATGTTCACACATGTTGGATTTGCAAGTCTATCCATCCTACCAAATATATTTTTCTTACAAATTTTGACATTGAATTCCAACAAAGTCCGCTCAAGAGTTCGATAAACTCCATCTTGACAGAATCTAGTTGCAGTGTTTTGGGCTGATGCTATCATTTGTCACTTGACGATTGACTTAGAGGTACAGAATAACAATGAAAGTGATAGCAAAGTTTGAAGTCGTAGGTCAGTTTTAATCTGAAATGTTTGCAATTTTGATATGCGTGTTCTAATAAAAAGCCCAAAGCAACCTTGCTATTGATGGTCCTTACTTGGCCCTTGTGACAAAAATGCAACACTTTATGGGGATCCCCGAGGGATTTTGTTAATCGTTTTATGGGGAAGCAGGGCACTACTATTCACAAGACCTTGCGTCCTGTACATCCAATTCAACCGATAATGGATTTTTCTAACAGGAATGTGGCCACCCCCAAATGGCGTGTAGGCACCACGACCAGAAAGATCTATTGTGCCAGACGCCACTTTTTAGGGCAGCAGGACTTCTACTTTCCTTGTGAAAACTATAATTACGGCTGCGGAGGAGTTCCTTAAGTCTAATGGATATATTACCTCCTTAAGGAAGAAGCTTCTACACAGAGCTACACACTCACATAGTACGGTGTTCTGCAGTTTCGTCCTCTTCTAGGCAGTGGCGGAAGGTGATAACTTCTGAAATTCTTATTTATTGTCTGAGACCTTGGGAGTTATTCCAGTGGGAAATGCACATGTTGCGTTCCCAATTGTTTAGGGTTAGTTTGAATGTAGAATCAGATATTCCGCAAAAGGGTTCAGGTTCAATGGACAACTCAGAGGAACCTTTTTTGGCTAACAGACCTGCAGTTTCACTGCCATCAACGCCTACGTGACCCGGTACCCACCACAATTTTACTTTATTGTATCGAGCCAAATTTTGTAAACTGTCGAAGCAGCTTAAAACTGATTTTGAACTGATCAGGTGGGAGATCAGTGCTTTAAGCCCCGCTTGGCTGTCGGTGAGTATGTGTATAGCGGCACCTTTGATGCCTCAGTGCAAGTTTATATTAGCGCAGGTCTCGATAGCAACCGATAATGGATTACTCAAGATGTCAATTCAGTAATTGGCTATTGAAGAACTCCACATTTTCAAGCCGACATATATGGGGATGATGAAACAATGGCTGCTTATGCATTAAACCTAGTCGTTGCACTACCTCCGATGGCTCAGCAAGGTATCGACAAATTGACTCTACAACACTTTTGCTTTAAAGACTACGTGAAGTAGAAAAATTACAGAAATCTTATGATAACTCAGGACTTGAGAAAAAAACACTCAAGCAGATATCGTTTTTGAAGTTGTTAGCGCATGTACAGTTGCACAAACAAATGGTTCTTCGATGTGTCGTATCAAATGGTAGCTCCACATCCTATAGACTTTAAAAATTTAGCACAATCTTCTAATCTGTCCCACAGTCAAACTTAAAACATTTCTTAACTCGTTCACACTTTGTGAATAATTCGCCAGTACAAACCTTTAGCCTAGGCATGCGTTCCAACTCGCAAGGGCAGAACGGTGCTATGTGCTGAATAACCTAAAAGCTGATTATAATTGGTTTGTTTTTGGATCAGTTCTAGATACAGAAAGCTTACGCTCTTCCTGGAGCATAGATATCATATCTTCTTCAAATCTGATTAATTAACTGATCGTGGAAAGTAGTTCATTGCGAGTGCAGATCTTGCAAAAATAATTCGTCGTATTGTAGCACCTACATACTCGTACACAGTGTGACAAATAATATCCCGGACTGGCTCTAGAAAACATAATTAAAACACGATTTCTGTTTATTTTTCGGTGTACGAGTATTTATTCGAAATATTCTCCTCCCGATTCAATACACTTGTTACAGTGATTCAGAAGTGATTCAAATGCCTGCTCTAACTCATATTCCGGAATTGCCTTCAGTGCCCCTGTCGAAGCTGCTTGAATAGTCGGAATGTGTGCTGAAGAACAATGACTCGGTGCATTATAGTTCAACAGAGACCAACTTTCTTTATCGCGATATTCGAGTCGAATACGATGGATTCTGGACATCAAACGCTTCAAAACTTCATCACAATCGTCACGGTACACTTGTTGCATCAATCGGAATGTTGCTGATGTATTTTTACGAATTTTTGTGTGGAATTTAACGACCGCTCTTTGTTCAATGTTAAAATTTCAACAACAAATGAAAAGGTGTTCAGGAAAAATAATTTTTATAATTTGTTAAATGTCAACCAAATGGCATGAAATAGAGAAAGATTCAAGCTTTAAAACGCATGTTCGAACAAATAGATGGCGCTTTTGGTTGCTGAGATATGCTTCGTGTCCGGGATATTATTTGCCACACTGTATACATATGTATGCAAATGTAGGTACATATGCATTTACAGAGGCGTTGCTTGAAGATTTTCTATAAATATTGAATGAATATCTCGAGAACTATCGAACCATTAGCCGCCTTTAAATATTGAGTTTAGATCATGTCGCCACCGAATACTCTGATACGACGTGTCTTTTCCATAAATTTCAAGTATGACCGACCCGACACATACTCGTAACGACACGAATTTTGAACGTAGTGAGCGATTTGCTTACTTTCTTATTTATGCCAACGCCTGCTGGCCATCATGTTGGGCTTCTGTAACGCATTTAATTTAATTGGGTAAATGGAGTCCACTGTATAGCAAAGTCGTAGTCAGTTGCCGCATTCCATCATTCCTTAGGATTTTCATGATCATCTATCTTTTGGAAAGCTTCCAGTTCGTCATGCCATCCTTATTAGAGGATGAAGATGTATTTGGCGGGGTTTAGAAGAGCTCGGAAGGTACATATGTCAGGTGCTCACCTATGCTTACATCGACTTATTCTGGAAATGCAAATCATTGGGTTGTTTATTTCGAACGGATGCAGTGCGAACGTGTATGAAAGTTGTCCTCAGATGGTGATCACTTGCCATTCTAGTGTTGGTCCCATGCTTTTTTCGGACGTCGAAGAAGCAACATAGGTTGAGAATCAACTAATCTTGTACCAGGTCTTGTGCTCAAACGTGGTGCCTTAAGTAACAGAATGACTTAGCAGAAGTTCACAAACTAAGGTTTTTTTTTCGTGTTACCCCAGCTTGGTATTTAGACCAACGTTACGCATTGAATAATGGGCATCTTCCAAACTGACTATAAAAGTTGTCCTTTCCATCCTCAGTCGTGGCTTAGGGTGGGACGTCACTGAATGATGAAGAATTTTCTTACTCTGCTCTGAAATCTGGCCACCATTATGCGGTCACTATGCGGTTTCCAAGATATCAGCCTTTTACGTGCTGTTGGAAAAAATAGCAGTCCGACCCGAAATTAAGAAAAGTTTCGATTTAAGCCACAGATATGTTCATTTCCTCGAAATCGATTACAAATTAAAGACGTAAATCCCGGGTGCAGAATTACTAATTTAGGGTTGTTAGTTCAGTCAACGGTCTTTGGACGTGGATAGTTTTTAACCATTCCTTCGTGCAGAATAAATAGCGCACAATAAGTCCTGTACTCGCACCATATACTCGTATATCTTCTTTTTTTTTTGTCGGAGTATTATAATCGGAGTATATATAATTTCTTTGTCTTTCGTAAAAAGTCGTGGCAGTGCTTCAGTGATAAAGAGCTTATGGTATCAGTACTCACCATCGCCAGCAATGGCAGAACAATCCCATACAAAGTATTCTGTAGTATCATCGGCCTCTCCACAGTCATCGTAGATGGTGGTGTCGTACCATATATTCGAAGAAAATGTTGAAACACAAAGATCCCACGTGGGGCGCCATTTTAATAGGTTTGCGTACCAATCTTAATACACCTGCGCCGAAGATGTTTACTATTATTTAAATAAAAGTATCTACTCGTATATTTGGAAGGCTTCCCCTGTTTACATCAGCTATTTGCTTAGGACTTTAAACTTTTAAAAAATGAGACTTTTTTACCCCTTCAGAATCATATTAAATAAATATTTTTAAATTTTATTTTTACTTATAGCTAAGCGATCTCATGACCCGCTCGTTACCACTAACAATCGACACCTCTGAAGCAACGGTCAGTCAAGTTCGAAATCAACAACCATCTCAAAAGACCACCCTTATGCCAACCTCAACAGCCGTTCAACACTCAAATACAGTACAAGAAACAGTTCCTTCATCGATCACCAACAGTGGTGGTGTTCCCTTCGACGACCAGTCCAGCGAATCAATCAACCAACACACAAACTTCATCTTCAATTGGCATCAGAAGAACAGCGATATTTCCAAAATTGAACCCCTATCCAAGCCAGATCTCAACATCCTTAGAATCACGTCGTTGTCGGAAATGCAGAACCCACTGCTATTCGACATGATCGCTGGCTCCATAATCCTTATCGTCATTTTGTTCCTGTACATGTGCATTCTGCGCAACCATCGACGGTCAAGCGATAAAATCGCCCTCATCGAGGATGATTCTCATTCCTATCTCGGTGTATCCATTCCAGTCGCTGCTGCAGTTCAAAGTAATTCATCAGCAACAACATCGTCGATAGCACCACCAGAACTGTGTAAGAATCCAACGATTTGTTCGAGGACTGCCCTCAAAGTGTAAGCGCTTACCAACCCCTCAACTAAACAAAGTAACTACTACCACTAAAAACAAAAATCATTAACTACAAAACAAAAGAAAAACAATAAACACAAAACAAACCTATTCTACTACGAACGAAAAACCGATAGAATTAGTGCGCACGAAAGAGCAAATGCGCAGGTCAGAATCATAAACCTTGAGTGATGCTTAGATTTATAAAAAAAATAAAAAATTTAAGAAAATTTCTTTCTTAAACAAAAACCTTAAAAAAAAAAACTGCAATGTGAATGAGTGAGATATGTGTAGAGTATTTTTTTTTAAAAAAAAAAAAAAAACATTTTCCGTGTGGATGCGTGTGCGCTTAGAGTGAGTGAATGTGAATGAGATACTTTTTTTTTTTTTCTAAATAATTTTTCTCCTGAGAATGATTGCGCATACGGATTCCTTATTTGTTCCATCTGTAGATAGCCTGATGATATTAATCGCAAAATTCATTAATTAGCTTCCATAAAAAAATGCAAGCTATAAACATATGTAGATGCAAAAAAAAAAAAAATTTAATAAAAAGTGTAGAAGAGTTATACCATGGAGGAAACTATCATGGGACTTGTGGGAGTGGATGGCCCCTATTAAGATCAATATCTGACGCTATGCCAGGCAGAAAGAACGTAATTAATGATTCGTCAAAAATGGAGAAAACAGATTTTTTTTTTTTTTTTTATAATTAATTTCGGAATTTTACGGATGGAACGACGGTGAAGGGCCTCTTAATTGAGAGAATTAATTTAACAAGCTTTTGGCGTGACCACATTTTTGACATCAGAATGGCCATGGTTTGATGGTTTTCGTGGAAGCATATATCATGTTGTGGTAATTAAGACAAAGGTTTTTAGGACAGCAGATAAAGTTTTGGGTCAAAAATTTTGTTTTCACTGATGGATCACTTGGAAGTAGAGCGGATGTGATTTTTAGAAATAACCTTCAACATTGGGAAAGATTCGTTGTAAGGTCAAAAAGCCTTTGGAGACGATTTCTTTAACTGGGGAAATAAAGGGCGGCCCATCTGTTGGTTCCTTTTTAAATTGCGTGGTATTTTGACACTGACAGCCCATTCGGGCTCAAAAAAATTTAAAGAAAATCTCCGCGGTACGAAATGAATCGATTTACGCTGGAAATATTGGAAACATATTTTCAGAGTGTGTGCTGTGTTGTTTCATGAAACATTGCGAATTTTGAAAAGAAATTTCGGGCGAGATTGGCATGCTAATTGATAACGCAAGATATCCTCGTATTCGCTCAGCTGAGAATATTGCTGCTGTTGTCGAAAGTGTCCATATCAACCCCTGTTGGGGTCTGAAAATAGGGCCCCTGCTGGTTCTCGTTGACTCGGATGGGAGGAAAAACGATGGAAGAAAATACGAAAGGTTGCTTCTTTATACACGTCCGTATTTTGCTCTTGGGGAAGAGGTCTTACCTCGTTGAAGGTTGCACCCAGAAGGCTTTTTGAAAGTTAGCAAAATGGCTGAATGGGTTCCGCCTTAACAAATATATGTAGGTACAGAGGAGACCTATAGCTTCTGAATATGCAAATAACTGCTAGAAAATAGCAACTACTCGTAGATATTAAGCTGATGTGAAAAGAAAATAAACATAAATAAAAGCAAAACAGAATGAAAGGTGTTCATTTTAGAATTATGATTAGGAAGCTTTAACAATGGACTGCGGTTGCTTTACTGATAATTCGCCTCATTTCTTAGTTTAGTCCAACGTTTGCGTTTGTAGTTCTGAAGCTTGGCCCATAGCCAGGATTGATACTAGATTGCAGCCTGTTAGGTTACGGATGTAACCTACTCAGTGTATGTTATGTTCAGTCTATTACTAATTGACTGGCTATCTTTAGGGAACCCTTATTGTAACTCACTTTTAATTGTTCTCGTAAGAGTCAGAAATTAGTAATCGACCAGTGGTCTAGTACCTATGCTATTCCAGTGAGTTTGTAGGGCAACCTATTCCTGCATCCTTGAAAAAGATTCATTCAGCCCTTTAAACTGCAGTCTGCCATACATACACATATAGGCGGTCAGACAGAATTGAACGACTCACTTTCTCTGTTAAATTTGATCAAAATCCCGAGATAGAACATTTTCAGGAAACCAATACTTGCCCTTTACTTCCAAGTGAAAAACATTTGAAGTCCACAGGGGAAAAATACGAGTCACATTTTAAATTTTTTTCAAGATAACAGTTTGAAAGTTAAACTTTCCATGTTTCTCCGTGGAACCTATTTTGCTCACATCTTTGGATGTAGCAGGTTTTCACCCATTTCAACTTTTTCATAATTAAGGTATCTACTCTCTTGACGAACGTTATGGCATGGACTTACGAACAAAGTTGAAGGCAATGGATGGATAGGTTGTTGAATATCTTTGATTTTATTAATAAGATCTAAACTTCCTAAACTTTCTCTTCTCCAGTTTTTTAGGAGAAAATGCATAATAAAATATGGCTGTTCTATGATTCATATAAAAAGTGCAAGTTTAGGTCATATCCTTAAAACAAAAACGAAAAGTATTCAAGAACATTCAAATTCTCCAAACAACTTACGACAACTTGGACTACACAAAGTCGGGCGAAAATGTCTCGTAGATTTGTTTGATTTAAGAAATTTAGATGATTCTGATACATAAAAAGAAATATATGTTGTATAACTTATGTAGTTCGTTTTTCAAATGAATGAAATTCCCGTGAGATGGTTTTGAATTGAAAAAAATTCCACAATATACGAGTACCAACAAAAAACCCTGGAGAGTTCTTCACTGTCGAAATCCCAACACTCCTACCGCAAAGGACGATCTACAGAGACTGCTCTTCATGAGGTAGTGCGATCGGTGGAAAAAACTCTTCATTATAAAGAATACACTCTTGCTACCTTCCTAAACATAGAAGGAGCTTTCAACAACATCCATACCAAAGCTATTCCAGAGTCTCTCATCTAGTTAGGTGTAGAGACTCTCCTTAGGCATTGGACAATATCCATGCTCCAGCCAAATGTGACCCTATGGATATATACGGCCGTTGAGCGCCCAAATCTTACCTATGGCGCCATAGTATGGTGGCCCGATTTACATAAGAAATATAACATCAACAGAATCAAATCGGCATGAGTAGGCAACAAAGGAGCATTGAAAGTGTGATCCTGCATCTGATCCCCCTTGAACTCCATATTAAATCTTCAGCTATATTCAGTGCCGTCTGGTTCAGGGAAGCTGGGTGCTGTACAGCAAAGCCATATGGCCACTGTAAGGTCCTGGAGACGAAACCAAGTGAACTGGTGACATCTTCGACCGATTACAGGACTCCCACGCTCGACTTCAGCAAAGTTCCCTACCAGAGCAGAATGGAAAAACGGAATCGTAATCAATGACTCTGATATCTGTATACATACGGATGGTTCGAAAATGGACTGCGGATTTGGCGCAGGCATTTTCTCGGACCAACTGAATATATTGAAATCCTTCCGTCTCCCAAACTCTGCTAGTGTCTTTCAACCGGAGTTTCTCGCGATTCTGGAGGCTTGCCGTATGCTAAAAAATCTCCCAACGTCCAACCTAAATATAGCTGTTTTTTTCTGATAGCCAAGCCGCAATTAAAACTATTGATTCGGTTACCATATCCTCAAAACTGGTAGATTTATAATTACCCTCCATGGCCATTCTGGAATTACCCTCATTTAGGTCCCAGGACGCAGTAATTATGAGGGTAACCAGTGAGGAGACGAGCTGGCCAGGCGAGAGTCAGCCCTTAACGGCTCGCTAGCGGAAAGAATCAATATTCCGATAGGAGTCGTTAAGGGCAATTTACATCTACACTTCTTCCAGCTAGCCAATCTCGGGTGGAACAACCTTACCAGTTGTGCTATATCAAGAAAGACATGGGCCAGCGTCAACAGATCTAAATCAAACAAGCTACTAGGCAGATCAAGGCCTGATATTGCCAAAATTATAGCCATTATTACAGGCCACTGTCCTACAGGGGACCACGCGGCCAAGCTTGGCATTCCTCACAAATCTTTCTGTTGCAGCTGCAAAGACAGCAACTCTTTTCTACCAGACAACGCACGTTAGGTAAACCTTTCTTTGACGATTTCAGAGAGATCGCCTCTAAACGGATTGGAGAACTGATCCTGTTTTTGAACACCACGTGCTTGGTTTAATTATATCCTCCTATCTCCAATAACACACTCAAACAGGGTACACGAGTTTTTTGTGGTATAAAAACGGCGCACTTAGCGCTAATTGGGTTTTTTTTTGAACTTAAACTTTACCTACCTACCTACCTACGAGTACCAATACTGGCCCAAGGTCTCCCAACCACGACAGATCCATAACAATACAGCCGCCATAATAACGCAAAGTCTGCATTAAACAGGATTGGTTTAGTTACTTACACCTCCACCATCGCACCACCAGTAATTAGAGCAAAATTAGGTACTGTTAAAATTACTAATCGAAGTATGCCAGGGCCAAAGAATGTCCTGTATCTAGAGATATAGTAGTTCACCTTCTTCCATGATAGTTTGCTCCACCGTATCAAAAAAAAAAAGCGTAAAATCTAAAAACAAAAATTTATGTGAGAGACAAAAACTCCAATTTGAAATCAAAATGAAAATATTTCCAACTAGTCCAAAAGCCTTTTTCGGGTTAACAGATAAGTAAAACAAAAACTATATATCTCCGCTCCCCCCAGAACTTTTCCTCTCTAAATAAATAAGTAAACTGAAAATTTTTTATACAAATGTGTGCTCAATTATAGATTTTCATATCCTTACCTCCCCAAAATCCCACTGCTTTTATCCCCTCCCTACGCCTAATTTATTTAAAAAAAAAAAAAAAAAAACAAAACAAAATTTAGATATTGGTGTTTTAAAATCGTAAAAACAAAAAAAAAATTAAACTTAACTAAATGCTTCTTGTTTTATACCTGATTGTGAATAAATAAAAATCCCAATATATCGATGTTTTTTTGTAAATATATTAAAGTTGCAAGAAAAAACTAAAAAAAAAAAAAAAAACATAAGAAACAAAAACGAGCACGATCATATTCCTTAAAAAAAAAAAAAACAAAAAAAAAAATTATATAAAATGAAAATCAAACATTTCTCTGTAAATGTTTATGTGAAAAATCAATTTTTTATTTTAACAAAAATTAGAAAAGAAAACTTTATATTTGCGGTTTGTTGTTAAATTTTATTTTTATTTTCAAATGTAAAACAGTTTGGCTAACTTTAAAAATAAAAAAATAATTTGAATATTTTTTCCTCCCAAACCATAAGCCTAAGTCCTACACACAAAATAGCATAACATAAATATTTTTTTTTTTTTCTACCTATATATCCACTTCGCAACCTAACTTAGAAAGAGTCGTATATAAGAATATGGATACAAAAAAAAAAAAAAAAATCAAATCGGACAAATATACAAAAGGAAAAAGCAATTTAACGAAGAAGCAAAAGTTATATTTTTTTTTTTTATTATTATTATTATTACAAAGACTGTACATAATAGTTTTTATAAATATATATATATATATATGGTATAGTAAATATCGATTTTATTACCTAACTACAAAACTTTTAATTACTAATTTTACTACTGAGAATTATTATACATATGTGCTAAGGTATATAAATAAAAAAATGAAAAAAGTATCTCTACGCGTATCCTGCTGGTTTACGCCATGAATAAATTATTTTGTTTAGTTTTAAAATAAAACAAAACAAAATCAAATCTCAGAAGATATTAATTTGTAAATTTATTAATCAGAATTACGTATATAAAGAAATATATGCAGAAGAAGAATGGAATTCTGAATATATATTCACCTAAAGAATAGGGCTACCATAAAACTATGTAAAAAGTAATTTTAATTTAAAGAAATAAAATAATAAAAACAAAAAATTAAATGAAATCAAATTTACTAGTGTGTTTTATTTACAAATTTTTTTTATAATAGGTACGCACCCCAAGTAGGGTCAGTTGGGGTAAATGGAAACACTTTCTGCTTTTTTTAAAACAAAATTTTGAAAAAATGTAAAGCAACAATTTTTGGTACACCCTTTCAACTTTCTAAAATTAATATTGTTATTAAAAAACACCAAGAATTGCACTGCTGATCAGTAACCATGAAGCGCAAAAAAGTGGTATTTTGAAAATCCAGGAGTAAATGAAAACAGTCTGTTTGATTCCTGTAGACACTAGGGACTTCGGTATGGGGTGAATGTAAACAAGAAAGAATTCGCTATTGATTTGACGTTTTCTTTACGACTAAAATTTTCAGTGATATTTGAAAGTCACCGGCGAGTAAGTGCGGCGACGGTATGACGGCAATTCAAATTATTTTTTGTTTGTTCTTGGCCTACTACAATTAATTTTAAAGGGATGAAATAACCGCCGTTTACAATTACCCCGTGTTTACATTTACCCCAACTGACCCTACAGGGTGGTGCAAAATTACCTTTATGGTTTGAATTCGTTATAATTTTTTTTATTTCAGAGTACAGTAGAACCCCTTTAATCCGTCACCTATGGGACTGGGGGTATGGTCGGAACGCAAAAAAAGGTCGGGTTATCAGAAAAAAGTAAAATAAACAATTTTTCAACTCAAGAATGACTAAATTGTTCTCTACAGTAAAAACATTGTATTTACTACATATGTACTGTAAAAATTGAAGGTAGCCTATAGTAAAAAATTACTTAGAAAAAAAGTTGTTTAGCAGATGAAATTCTAGACTTAGCTGCAGTGTTCCTCCATTTCTTGATCCACAAAATGTTCGTAGGTGTTGAGGTTGACTTCTGCTCGATGTACTGAAGGGCAATATCAAAACATCAGTTTGTGAAATCCGGGTAGGGGGTTCGTCATCATCACCGTCCGAGTCCTCGTTCACAGTTTCATCACTATTATTTTCCAAAACAGCGGCAATAATCTGGTCGTCATTGAGCTCTTCACTGGTTTCACAGTCTTTTTCACATTGGGCAATCCACTCCTCAACTTCACTGGCAGGGATATTCACTTGTACAGTTTGTAGTTCTTTAACGATTTCCTGCGTGACGTTGTTTTGCTCGTCTTCGATCTGGTCACTTTCGGTCATAACTTCCGGCCAAGGCTTACGCCAAAATTTTCGCAGCGTGTCAGGTTTCAGTTCCTCCCATGACTCAGCAATCGCATAGATAGCATCTTTGATGTTGAGGGATTTCATAGCTTCAAATATGTTACAACCTTTTTCGGACTGTTCTAAAATTGAGCTAATGTCCTTTCTGCGATAGCGCCTCATTAATCATTCTATCACGCCCTGATTCATTGGTTGGATAAGTGATGTGACATTTGGTGGAAGGAAGATAGCATTTATGTCTCCTTTCACTAAATCCCCCTCAGATGGATGTGATGGTGCCTTATCCAACAGCAATAGAGCACGAACAGGGTTTCAAGTCTTTTTCAACAGATGGAACAAACTCGTCGAAAAAGCAAGATTTGAAAAGATGGCAGCCCATCCAAGCAGATTTTTGATTGCGATAATAACCCGGCAAGAAAGATAAGCTTATGTTTTTGAATGCCCAAGGTTTCTTAGATTTGCGAATAACAAACAGGGGAAGCTTGTGTGTACCATCAGCGTTGCTGCAAGGAGCAACGGTTAGCCTATCTTTTATAAGTTTCGTTCCTGCAACGGTTTCGCGTTTTGTTTGGCAACATTTTATAGTTTAGGCCTGTCTCGTCTATGTTATAGACTTGGCAAGGTAACAGTTCATCGGAGATCTGTAAACAATGGCGCGACGGGCGGTGAATCACCGACGAGTCGCGACAAGTTTTTTGACTCCGACCACGGTCGGATTAACCGAAGCGACGGAGTAGCCGAGGGCGGAGTAGAGGGGTTCTACTGTAAATTGAATGCAAATGGTGGACATTTTTTGTTTCGTACAGTCGTGATCTTTCCAACACATGTTCGAGTTATGACACGGATTTCATTGAGAATACATTGGTTTTCAGTTGGGGGATGGGTGCTGGTTCTTTCAAATAGGCACAAAGAAAAGAGTCGGCCAATTGAAGTCGCTACTACGCGAAATAATACGGTCGTCGAAGATGTCCCGTAACAGAGCCATTGTGTCCCGTGCAGTATACGATATTGTTTTGTCCTTTTGGAATCATAGTTGCGGAGAATTTTGCAGATAGACTGCATTGATGGTAACTGCGGAACTGGCTTCATTTTCAAAGAAATTTCGACCAATGATCCTTTCGGACGGTACACCGCAGACTTAAGTGGGTGTAGCCCATATCTTGCAGATTTGGTCGTTAACGAAGCTAAACGGTTTTTTAAAAAAAACTTAAAATCTGTCAATGTCAAAACGTCAGTGAAGATTTACGTTTTTATCATGGTGAAGTTCACGAACGAGCAACGTTTGGAAATTATTACAAATTACTACCGAAATTCTTAGTCCGTGGTCGCAACTTTAAGACGGCTTACTCCAATTTCCTGTCGTAATAATCGTCCCACCAGACAGGATGTGCGTGCTATAGTGGATAAATTCGAGTCAACATATTCACTATTGAATGTTCCTCTTAGTCCACATTGTGGCGAATTTTGCGTAATGATCTTGGCCTACACACCTTTAAAAGATCAAATTAACTCAAGAACTGAAGCCTCTTGATCGTTTGAAGAGCATAAACTTCTCCGATTGGGCTCTGCAAAAGTTTGAAGAAAATCCTGAATTTCATCGATCATCTTCAGCGATGGATCTTAATGGCTTTGTCAATAAACAAAATATGCATTATTGGACAACAACAAATCCACATGTGCTTCAAGAGACTCCATTGCATCCACAAAAAGTGTGGTGTGGATTTCATACCGGATCGCCATGTTACGGTCAATGGAGTTCGCTATCGTGCCATGTTGGAAGACTATTTTTGGCCAGAATTAGATGGACTTGACATCAGTGATATGTGATTCCAACAAGTTGGTGCAACGTGCCACACAGCTGGTCAAACAATTGATCTCGAGAAATGGTCCGGTGGAATGGCCAGCTCGCTCATTCGATTTAACGCCGATGGATTTATTTTTATGGGGTTACGTTAAGAAGTTGGTTTATGCCAACAAGCCAACAACGTTAGAGGAGCTCCGGAATAATAACGACCACGAAATTGCCAACGTTCCGGCCGATACTCGTATGTAGAAGAGTAGTGGAAAATTGGCTCCAAAGAATCGATCGCTGTAAACGTGCTCGCGGTAGTCATATGAACGAGATCGAATATAATAAAAAATCTCTATTATTCTGTGTTTTATTTCAATATAAAATTGTTATGTCTTATTGAAAAACCCTGCATTTAATTGGAAATGGGCTTCATCGCTCATTAGTAAATTGTTGAATATTTTCATCCGTGTGCGTCTTACATGGTCTTCCTGTACAAGGCATGTTCCTTACTGACCCTTCTTGCCAACATGCAACGAGAAATATGAATCCCAGAAGACTCTTCAGCTTAACGTTACATAAGTCTTCTAGCTCCTTGAAGAAGTGAATGAAAAGAGTCCTCAATCTTCTGTTGGCTAGGGTAGGACATTCGCAAAGCAGATGTCGAATAAATTCTATTTCTTCTTCGTTCCAGTAGTTCCTGCAGTAGTCATTGTGGACTATTCCGAGATGCTCTGCATAAATACCAATGGCGCAGTGCCCAGTGAGAATGCAAGTGATGACTCGTGCATCCTAGCGACTAAGTTTAACTAAAGAAAGGGATCTCTTCTTATCAAAAACCGACCTTAGTGTTCTCGCTATTGCGCAAGTGTTCAAGTTGACCCAGCGCGTATTTTAGGTTTTGATGGCCTCATCGCCGATTTTACAATGGATAATGCTTAATGGGATGACTACAAGGTGAGTCTATAATTTCGACCCTAATACTGCAAGCTTATAAGCTATTTCATTGCCCGAGATATATACATGTCCTGGTACTCAACAGAGGGTTACCGTATTGATTGCTGATATCTCATTTAGTTGACCCTTGCAGATTTTACTATCCTGTTGGTGACTCCAGAGCCTTAACGGCCGCCTGTCTGTCAACGTAAACAGTTATGGGCTTCCCGACTATCATGCCGTGAAAAATTAATGCCGGAGATAGGTAATCAGTTGTGTTCATAGTGTTTAACGCTCTCACCATGATAGGGGAGAGGAATGGCTGTAGGCTGGCGTTGACAACTGCGCTGCTTCCCTAAGCATGAGAGCAGTCTTAATGGTCCTGCCGTCACAGTAAAGATCCAGAGAAATAAAATTTAGCATGGTCTCCAATGCTGCGGCGGGAGTCGATCTTAAAAATTCAAATATCCGAATGCGGAGTGACCTTTGGATTTCGGTTAGACTACAGGGATAGCACTACTTCCCAAGAGCCTTCCACCAAACCGTAGCACCACATGTTAATATGAATCGTCTCACAATCGATTTTAAAATAAAATACAATGATTTTTGTTCGTTGTTCTGTTGTGTACGAGTATCGTACCACATTAAATTTCCCAAGTCTTATTTGCAAAATTCTGAAAAAAAATATTGAAATTAAAAAGTTATAACGAATTCAAGCCAAAAAAGTCATTTTACGCCACCCTGTGTGCAATGGTAAGGCAGTTGATAAAATCACTAAAAGGCTGACTAGTGGTTATAGCTCTAAATCAATATCGATTGGTTCTTTACTAATCTACGAGTATTATTCCGACGAACATTAAACAGATGCCCCGTCCCAGTAGTACTGACACCTTAACCGAGATCAAAGCTGGCTTAAGTTAGATTATATTGGTAAATGAGGGAGCTACAGAAGAGCCTCACTGAGTTTATTTTAAAAAAGGTAAGATTATTATTATTTTTTATTTTTATTTTTTTACTACAGAGAGTCAACTATATTTGCTGGGAGCACAAATATCCTCAGTCTGAGCCATTCCGAAAGAATATGGAGGAAATTTTGTCAGTTTCGACGCAGAATAGGTTTCAGTGAAAGCGAATGAGGTTATATCCTCCTTCGTTTAGGTTCTACATCTTACATACATATGTCCAGAATATTTTATGTTTGGACCAACATTCCGAAGAAAAGCGCGGAGAACTCTCTTTACTTTCGAAATAGAGAGAGTGGAAGTAGACGTTCCCGTGCTGATAATACAGAACGAAGGGGGTCTACAAGTAAAGTGTGGGCGATCTGTTGGTTTCTTTTTAAAATCACTATAAAAAAAAACATGCTTTATTGAGAACACTTTCCAGTTATTTATTGAAAATAATTTCAATAATTTCGGCTACAGCTGCTGGCTTTGCAGTAGCCCTTCCTATTTACCCAATTCTGCAGTATATTTGCGATGGTTCAGATAGTTCTCTATTTAACGAGTAACTCAATCAATATTGTGCTAAAGTGTCTGAATCGTTCCAGGAATGTCAGCATAGTATCGATCTTTAGTGGCACCCCACAAAAAAAAAATTCAACGACGTCAATCGCAGAAACTAGTACGCAAACGATCGATTGTTGGACGGCTTATATGGCATGTAACGCCGTCTTGCTGGAACCAGAGATCGTCCAAGTTCATTTCCACAGCTTCTGGCCAAAAAAATTGGTTATCATGCCTCTTCCTTGACCGTAACGTTGCTGACGTCTTCATCTGCGAAGAAAAATGGGTCAATACTCATACTGTCGCCATCCCACAAACCACACCAAACAGTCACACGGTGAGAATGCATTCGCTTCTCAATGACTACGTGTGGGTTTTCTGAGCCCCAAATAAAAATTTTTTTTTTCTAAGCAGAATCGACGTCAATTTCGAGCTTTAAAACCGAAACAAAGAAGCGATAACTAAACGGGTGGTCATTTTGCTTCAATACCTGTGCCAGTTGGACCTTGTAAGGGAATAATCCTTATCTTCTCAGGTTAGTGAGGCTAATGTTCAGTTGCTGAGATCTGTGGCGAATTGAGGATCTCGAGTTTAGTCACACACTTTCGGGAAAAGCAGCAATATTCTCGGCTGAGCGCACAGGACGAACACGAGGATAACTTGTGTTATTGCGCGAAAAGGGCTTCATCGCTGATTAAGATTTTGTCGGAGAAGAAAATCGGCATCAACTTCTAGATTTTCCAGCACCCCATCGGCGTATGTTCTGCGAATTCTATGGTCAGCAGGCTTTAGTTGTTGTGTAAGGTGGACCTTATAGGGACGAATTCAAGCACAAAACACGACAAATGGCTGGAATTGACAATTCCGGGTTCTCACTCACAGCGGTTATGTTTTCAGTTCGTCGAGCATTACGATGATGCACAGGTATTACGACACGTCACAAAGAAAAATGAATGACATTGAGAATGCTTTCGACTTTTGACAGTACTCGTATGTACGATTCTTCCGAGCAACACGGCGTCGATAAACCATCAGTGTAATAGATTAAAGCAATGCTGGTTGTGGATGAATATTGTGGCCGATATCTTCACTGTTATGATGTATCTCTGCTAAACACTCTCAACAGCTCTAACGTCTACGTCTTCAGGCGAATGATGTTGCCGTTGTTGTCTGCAGCAAGGCGCAGATTGCCCTAGACGTGCAGATGAATAGGCTTTCGGTTAATCTGAGATTGTTTTCTTTACAAGAAGGACGAACTTAATCGGTATGACCCAGCCAGTGCTTAAAGGCATCACTATCCGAATCTCATATGAAGCTAAATTTATTGGCCTTCTTTGGTCAAAAAGTGTTAACTTGAAGAAAGCAAAACCTCTCTCAATTGTCTGGCAGTGTAAGTGTGCTTTCGGCAAGACGTGGGACCTAACACCAAAAAATGTCCTATGGATCTACATGGCAATGATAAGGCCTTACTTTTGCGAACAAAATAAACTCGTCTCGTCTGCACGGGGGACTTCTCTAGCACACCTGTATTGTTGAACCCCCCTCCTGTTGACATTTGTATCTTTGCCAGCACATTAAAAGAAATCTTCCGTCTTAAACGAGATGGCTTTTGGTATAACCCGCACTGGAGTTTTGATAACCTTACGTGACCTGTATCTTTCAACTCTCATCTTATGGATACGCCTTCTGGCGCAATGATACCAGAACTTCAACTGCTTCGTAAATTTAAAGTCGACTTTCCTTACGATCAGGACTGGATTATTCCAGAATTTAAGCCAGAAAATAATTGTAGTCAAATTTGCACGGATGGTTGCAAAACAAATTAAGCGTCTGGTGTTGAAGTCTTCGTTTAGGATGACAATATTAGGCTTCACTTCTTAAGTGAACATGCGTCTGTCTTTCAAGCAAAGACTTACGCAATCCTAATTGCTATTAACTATCTACATATCTATATATGTATATATATATATGTATGTATGTATAAAACTCAATCTAAATATGTTTGTATGCATACTATAGACTCCTAAACCACTCGCTCAAATTTTCAGGTGAGTGTTTCTGTGAAGTTTGGTCAAAATCGGTCCAGCAGTTTGCCCACAATTGCACAGCAACGCACGTCGGGTACCGGCTAGTATAATACGAGTATATGCATATGTACAAGGAATAGCTGGAGCAGACCGAGTATCTACGTCTATAGCGACAGCTAGGCTGCGCTTAAGGCCTTGCTCAGCCCCGTAATCAGTTTCAAAATAGTTCGAGAATGCAAGAGCGCTCTGAATTCTATCGCAAAGCTGAATTTCAGTCTTCTCTAGGCCCCAGGTAATCATGGGAAATGATATCTCTGAAGAACTTGCTAAACAAAATTCAGAGGAGGACTTCTCAATACCTAAACCTGTGTTGGGTCTTGCTGCATTCTCGGTCAGGGCTTCCATTGACGGTTGGGTTTTCTATTAACATAATCGTGGTGGGCATGACATTCCAAGATGTAGACAGACTAAACGAATGTCCCCGAACGTCTGTCACAAATCCTCCACATTCTTGCTGTCCCTTAGTAGACAACACTGCTGACAACCTACTGGCGTTCTCACTAGCTATTTCACTTTTGCTAAGCATCTTAATGTCCTGGGCTTAAGCGACACCACCATCTGCAACGAATGTGGAGAGGGCAACGATACTGCGGTTTGATTGTCCTCTTTTGCTCGTGTCAGGTGGTAGATCTTTGGAGCCGATGTGGTTAGTGCTGATACCATAAGAAATTTCATTAATAGCGAGTTGCTTCTTGGTAGTACAATGGACCGGTATCGAGTCTTAGCGCTCCACTGGAGTTTTTTCTACTCCGACAAAAAAAAAAATAAAAGTAGAAAGAACAACTTCAGCACCGCTAATACCAAGCAATCCAGGAGTATTCCAAGTAGTAGCAGACAACCACAAATTGTTCTTCTTAGCATAAGTATTGCCATAACCATCATCAATGGAAGTCCACTAGTGGATCCTATTCTAAAGCTGGCCCTCCTTTCACGAATGTCTGACTTTCGAGAGTAAAATTATCTTTGGAAGCTTTTCTCAATTTTAACAAAGTGCTGTTAGCCCCAAAGTATTTATATCACTTTTTATTCTAAAGCTGGCCACTCTCCCAATTACTGAAGGGCAGGCATATTTCAGATTATATGTTGGTACTTAAGAACTCAGTTTTTCGGGCGCAGCAACTATATAAAAAGCAAATAAATGAGAACTAATAGCAAAGCGGCTTATCCCATGTAGGTACCTTATAATTTATGCATCAACAATGCTGAATAGTGAATATCCATTCTACGCACGAGATGAAGTCCAATCTACATATCAGCATGCGAGCTATTGCCCAGCAGTGTGTACGAGTACCTCTCATAATAAACTCATTACTTATAAAGTCATTAGGAGCCGTATTCCCTTTAGTGCGGACTCTTCAAATATATTATTACACCTCCCTTGGGAACTCGTAAACGAGTGTTACTGTGCAATGGTCTGGTCAATCATAATGTAAACCACAGCTAAGTGTTGTTAAAAACTATTTAAAATTATCGTGTCGATGAAACACCCATTTGCGTTGTGTTGTTTGCTATTGGTTCGGTTTCGATGGAAACACACCAACAGGAAAGACTTGTAATTCACTGCCACGATTTGATTCATAAACCCAGCCATAAACCATAAACTTTTAACTCGTGCATGATTTACTACTGAATTCCACACTCACTCAACCAAACGCCCGTTCCATAACTCAATTATGCAACCAAACACAGCACAATTCAGCAGAAACGTCATGCACTTGCATTAGCAATAAAAATCGTCTGTCTGGCGGGCTGATGGTGTGGCAGTTGAGGTGGCGTGCAAATGCAAACTGCCTTCATCAGTATTTTGCCCACGCACTGGGCACGTACAATCCCATAATTCACGCTGAATCACGCTTCATTCTCCTTATGACTCATAATTGACCCATTCCGAACAGGATACCAACTTCCTCACCTATCCCTGCTTAACTAGTGGGGAGAGAAAAATTTCCTCAAAAATTACTTTCCAATCATCTTCACTGGAATCATCCCCTTGAAGCCCCAATGCCAAAAGGTTTTCCGGATGAACTGACTCTTAAGTGAGATAGAAACCATAGATATGAACAACTTAAAAGTCCGAACCCCCCGCCCCCTCTTCCCGCGCAGGATTACATTGTTTATCGTCGGGTACAGCCCACAATTCAAGTGGCAACAATGGCGCAAAATACTTGAGAATCCCTCAGGAAGGACACATTCTCACCAGCCCCCAACTTTATATTACAAAGAAACGATCCATTGTGTGTATGCCGAGGTGCTATTGCCTGTAATAGGACATCTCAGTAGCAGAACACAGGACTCTACGTATATTCTCGTACTATCGACAGCAGCAGCAGCAAAAGCTGTGGAAGAAGTTTCCTAGTGCTTCTGAGGTGCTCTTATTTTATTTGCAGCACCCCAGAGGATGAAAAGGATCCTTTTGTGGTGTAGCTGCTGCTGCGAACAAACTTGACGATGCCCTATTATTTCGGACAGGTACACTCCATATACGAGTAGAGTCGAAAAAAAAAGGAGGCGGAGAAGGAGATGAATATGACAATACATTGTCCTCCTACTGGCTTCGTTTAACAAGGAAAACCCCTAAATTATCCTTTCACAAGGTGTCGTCGCTGTCGACGTCGTAGTTGTACTCGGCGTCATTGTCATAGTCATCATTGTGCTGAGTGTCATGTTGGCTGTGTCACTTCCAATATTAAATGAACTAAAGACTCTCTTCCGTCGTCGTCGTCGTCGTCGTCCTGTGACTTACGAATAGTTGACTAAAGTGGCTGTCTCATAGAGGCTAGGCTGTGGGGGGGTGGGGGAGGGTTAGATCCTGTTTGTAAGGATGTCACACTGCTCCAATTTCACTTCTTTTACACACCGGAGCGGTTTGACAAATGAGGGTGATTGCTTTATTGTGTGTGACTTTGCGTGCCGATGACAGTCGTCGAAGGAGAGTGTCTTAAGTAATGAGTGTGATTAATTGATGGCAGAAGAACAGGTCCTGTTGATAGGATTCATCCTAATTTCTCGCTTGAGTGGGTCAATCATCCTTTGCATAAATTTATATCCCCCCATCACACACACACCCATATAAAACTACTAACTTCCAATAATGACTGTGATGCAGGTTGTACATTGTATGGGGCAGCCTCTACTCTACTGCATCCTTTCAGTTGCAGTTTCATACTCGTAGCTTGAAAGTGGTTAAATGCAGTGCATGCTTTCCCTGGAGCAAATTGCCCGTGAAATTTATGAGTGTACAGGAAGAGCCAACAAAATGTGAGCAGCATGAGAAGCTTAAATCGCATCGTGTATCCTTCTAGTGAAGCGTATCCTTTAGGGAAAGAGAAAGGAAGATGTTCTTCTTTTTTTCTCGTCCATTGCTATCATAAAATGGCAGCGGTACTTTACTGGTATTACCATCATTTAGCTCTTCCTGTCACTCATTTCACTTGCAGCCACGAAACGCCTTCTCTCCCTCCATCACACTGTGTGATGTTATTATCGTGCTTAACACTTTCAGGATGCACTGTTGTGAAAGTGAAAGAATGCAAAAGGGATGAAACTGGATAAATATGCAGTGCACTTAGTTGCCTTAGAGTCTCCATGGAATTCCGTGTGTTTTGGAGAAAAAAACGGACATACTCCATAAAGAATGCGAGAATATTATCGAGCTTCCGGAAGTACTACTTGGAATTCTAAAGTAACTTGGATTTAGCATCGGAAGTCAGAACGGGACGCATTAGGATAGGGGATCCAGCTTGCCTAACATATTCTGCAGATGTGTGGTGTACCTATGGACTTACTGACAGTGACGGGAGAACAAATTAGATATGCTACGAGCTATGACAGAGCACGGCACACATTTTATAAATAAGGCAGCCCTTGTAAAATTCAACAATTTAGACAAAACGGGACAAATTGAAATCAAAGACTGAACAATTTTAAAAAAATTCTGAAAAATGTTGTCGAACTTTTAACGAATGAAGCAGACTTGAGCAGAAACTTGAGAAGATTCGATAAAGCCTGAATAACAACTAATTGATGCACTTTCATATAATTCAAGAGGAGCTTCTATTATTCTTGTACATTAGTTTTGTGCTTTACAAAATAATTCACAATAATAGACGTTGGCATTGCAATCAGCCGAAAAAGAGAGATATTTACTTAGATACATGCATTTGTATGTAGATAGGTTCTTATGTTCCGCCAAGACTGTCGATAGCAGAGTTTGAAGTGCTACTGGATAGACTTGTAAATGATGCCTTAGGTCGACAATCTATGATCATTGCCGGTGACTTGAATGCATGGTCCGTTGAATGCGGATGCAGAGAAATGAACAGACGAGGAAGAGCCCTACTGGAGGCTTTCACAGCCCTAGACGTGGTACTAGTAAACAGCGGAAATAAACCCACGTGTTGCAGAGGAAGTGCCTCTTCGATTATTGATATCACGTACGTAAGTAGCTGCTTGGTAGGAAGAACAAAGTGGGAATTGAGCGGCCACTACACTCATAGTGACCATCGGAAGCAAGAAGAGAAACATCTCCAGCGAAGTCAACCCAGAAAAAATGCTGGAAATCAGACTCTTTCGATGTGGAGACATTCACATGCAATTTTATCAGAGATGCAGTACTTACGAGTAAGACATAGCAGACCATAAATGAGGTGACACCAGCATGTGACGCCTTAATGATGAGAAAGAATGGCTATGGATCATCGTTCCCCAAAGTGCCATCGAGTGAGAACGGTCTATATGCCATCTAGAGCGAGGGCCGCTTCCAGCGAACTACAAGAACACTACAGGGTGACTCGAAAAGAATTATAAACAGCCATACCCAAGAGCAAACCGAAGTGTTTCGCCGAATTGTGTGATGGAGCAGAGCCTACCAAATGTCTTTATCTCTTTTCTGTGACGCTTTTTATAATTCATTTTGGTAATATTTTCCTGGTTGTGTAGTTCTCAAAAATTAGCCAAATTCTTGCTTAGTAACCTTCTTCAGAAATTATAATTTCGCCTAATACAATATCGCCAATGGATACATCATATAAAAACATATAGAAAAGTTACAATCTGTCTGGAACGGATCGTATCCCTATCCCTCATCTTCTAATAAAGTGGACGTTGTGAACTTTTTGGTTCAAATGCAGTAAACTCTTTCTACTCAGAAAATATTCTCTCAATTTTTAAGAGATTTTACCACATTATGTGTAGCTAAGGCTTTTTCTACGAAGAAAGTGGGAGTGGCGGTCGATTAAGAATCCAGGTGATATACTCTTATACATATACTCACACAACAAGTCTTAATCAGCAACGTAAATAGCTTTGAGAAAGAAAAATACATTTTTTTAAGAAAACGCCCCCTAAAAGTGGGCGTGAAATTGTATTATGCATGGACGAAATGCAGAGAATGTGAACGTCTATTGTTTAGACGATATTTTTCAGTTTTTAGTAACAATATTTCTAAAAGGCCTTTTTTAAAAAGAGAAAAATTGACCGTATCTGCGAGCGGATTTCAAATATATTTACACTTGAATTGCTTCGGGTCCTAAAAAGGTTATAAACCAAATGTCTTAGCTCTAAATTTAAGGCCAACAAAGTGGTGGCACACGGACGGATGAACGCTCATGGCTAGATCAGTATAACTTTGGATGCTGATCCCAAATATACATATATACTTTTGAGGGTCTACGGTCATTATTTATCTACGAGTATGTTAGGGTACAAAACAGTATTTTGACAAATACCTTATAATGTATGGACGAAATATAGACTGCATATTTTACCTAGACAATGTTTTTCAGTTTCTAGCAAATATATTGAGAAAAGTGACATTTTCTAAGAAGTAGGCAAGAGTTTCTGCCTGATACTAAAGGGTGCCCCAAAATTCAACAGAAGATTTGAATTTTGCGCTATTTATGCGGTAGTGTTGCCAACAAAAAAAAAAAAAAAACACAAACAGCGTGATAGCTGACAGTTCAGGGTTATTAGAAATGAAAGAACAACGCGTTATTAAGATTCGTTTTCGTACAAAATGTGGTCGGAATAGTGATTTAACTTCATCAATTGTGAAGAGATTAATTCAAAAATTCAGGGAGACTGGATCAATTAGTGATCTTAGACACTCTGGCCGTTCAACACAAAACATCGAAGCAGTTGAACATTTCGAGAAGCACTCTACAGCGTATTCTATAAAGTGCAATTGACTTAAGGACTAAAGCCTACTGACCACGCACAGTATTGAATGGATTATGGAACAACTACAAGTGGAATCTGATTTTTCAAATAAAATCATCTTCAGCGATGACGCTAATTTTCATCTTGATGGCCCTGTTAATAGTCAAAATTGTCGAATGTGGAGTTCAGAAAATCCACGAGAAATTGTTGAGAAACAAATGCATCTACAACGTGTCACTCTTTGGTGCTGATTTTGGGCTGGAGGCGTCATCGGACCATTCTTCTTTGAAAATGCGGCTGGTAAGGCAATGACAGTTAATGGTGCGACATGATAATCTAATTTTTTGTGCAAAATATGGATGTGGACGACATGTGGTTTCAAGAAGACGGTGCCACATGCCATACAGCCCGAGAAACAATTCAATTACTGCATGAGTCCTGGTCGTGTAAATTCCCATTTTGGTGATCGGAATTGGCCGCCCAGATCATGCGATTTAACGCCGTTGGACTTTTTTCTTTTGGGTTTTTTGAAGACTAAGGTTTATGAAGGAGCAAATTGAGCGCTGTATCAACTAAATTCAGCTACATTTATGCAAAACTGTCATGGAGAATTTCGACAAAAGAGTGCGTATGTGCTATTCCATACATAACCTTATACTGTATACTTTATGAATCAATAAAACATTTACAATTTTTAATTGAAAACCTGTGTTTTCTATCAAAATTACTTCTTTTGTGAATTTTGGGACACCATTTACAATGGACCGAAAAACGAGTCTGAGTGCTCTGGCGTAACCTACAAGATTGATATTCTCAAAGTTAAACTTGTTGAAAACTGAGGAGGGAGGAATCTGTCTGTCCATATGTTCATCTGTCTGCCTGTCTGTCCATGTGCTTACTGCTGCCTAAACGGGTGAACAGTTTTTCCTTAAACACAATATCTGGCGTTTGTGGGGTCACAATTCGAGGCTAAATCGAAAATTGTATTCTAACCCTGAGCCCTTCCATACACATCGTTTTCGCTGTGCCGGCGGAAAACAGACTGGCGAAAAATCAACCATTGTTCCCTTTCAAACGCAATCAAATGATGGGGACGTCTCACTGGTGAAAAGCGTCCGGCGGAAACCGATGTATGCGAAAGTGCTCTAACGGTACTGCACTTTTAGCCGATTTTGATGAATTTAAATTTTGTGGAAGACTATTGAGGTTACATATGTATAGGGGGACCTCTATGGTTTGAATTCCTTCGTAACTTTTTTATTTCACAGTAATTTATAATTTGTTTTTTTTTTTAAGTACGGTATGAAAATTGGGAATTATTTTGACCTTTGCATTACCTTTCGCAAAATTTCAGGTGATATGACACGGATTTCATTGCGAATATTGATTTTCAGTTGGGAGATGGTCTCTGGCTTATTGACGTACAATCGTTCTTTCAAATAGGTCCAAAGAAAACAGTCGGGAGCGGCTAAATCCGGCCAATTTAAATCGCTACTGCGTGAAATAATGCCACGTCGATGTTGTCCCGTAACAAAGCCATTGTGTCCCTTGCGATATGTGCTTTGTTGTGGATGGATTTACACAGCTGGCTTCACAAATTATTTCAACGTCGTCTGATATTGAGCAGCATTGATGGTAATTGCGGCACCGGCTTCATTTTCAAAGAAACATGGGCTATTGAAATTTTTGGACGACACACCGGACCAAACAATACATTCAAATGGGTGTAATTGTGGCTAAAGCCATCTGTGGCGAAGCCATCTAATATGGGTCTCATGGCTTATTAGAAAATTGTGGATGAAATCGGGATTTTGCTCTGCTTTTTGCCGCAACGAAATGACATAATCAATCAGTTACTGGTAGTCTGTCGGCTTTAATTCTTGTACAAATTAAATTTTATATGGGAACATGTGTAATGTAGCCAAAATCCTCTGAACGGAACTCCGCGATAGTCCGAGTTGAGCCAAACGTCTATTTTTTGACATTTCTTCACTATCCTGCACACTATTCGGTATACGTTGAATATTTCCATCTGTGTACGCCATACATAGTCTTCCGGTACTAGAGAGGTTCCTTACTGTCCCTCCTTGCCGAAAACGTGTAACCAGTTAGGACTACGAGTATGGATGCGATCCGTAAATAAAAAATCGACTATATACACGCTGCGTCATTCGATGATTTTTGTTCGTTGTTCTGTTTGTTTCATTCCGTTATAAATTCCCCAAGCCTTGTTTGAAAAATCCTTAACAAATAAAAAAAATATTAAAATATAAAAGTTATGTTGAAAATAAACCATAAAAGTAATTTTTCGCCACCCTGTATGTGCCTATACGATGTTTTCGCGAAAAATTCGTACAGAGCCTGCCTAATTATTTACGGCATTTTTTTTAAATTTCTCGGTTACGTCGCAGTAGAGTTTGTTCAAAATCTGGCCTAAAAAAAATGTGACATATGCAAGGTGATGGCATAATAAGTTCTAAGAAAACTTCAAAAACAAGCATTTTTGATTGGTTTTGAATGATTGATTCAAAATGGATTGACTGGCTGTAATATGTGGTGATATTCCTCTCATCCGCGGTTGTTCTTTAGAATCTCCGTTTAACCAGCTTCAAGTAAAAAATTAGTGAAAATCGTCGGCTATTCCAAAGCACAGTTGTGTGTTCTGATATGCAAATATTTCCAAGCCAGCCTTATATGTGTTCTACTCTTTCCTCTAGGCTAAGCTGCTTAATGATATCATCCCTCAAACTACATAATACACATGTATTTATGAGCAAGATATCTGTAATTAAGAGACCCCATCCTTGGTTTTTAAATTATACTGTCGTTGATCCCAAGTTATTACCTTTATGATCTTCGGATGCAGCCTGCACCTTCTCAATTACAATCTACTTCATCCCAGTAACTCCGATTGTATCATATCTCGCCTTCCAATCAGCTCAACAAGTAATCATTTTTGTTCACTTAACAGCCCTTAAAACGTCACCGCCACAAAAGTCGGCACATCCTAAATTATCATTAGCAAACGTCCTGATAACGAACCGCCGATCCTATCTGCTGTACATGGTAAACAGTAACTCTCAGAGATTAAATTAAATTCATTTTATTTGCATGAAAATGAAAACATCACCTCACGACAAGGATGTGGACAACGACTACGGTGATATTGTTGTCGTTGTCGCCACGTCGTTTGGTATGGAACCTCGCGCGCTCCGCATAAGAGATGGCAGACCAAATGGGACCTAGTGAATCGTCGCGCGCAATCTTATCTCAAGCGACATTCAATAAACGATTACTACCCATGTTCCAATTGTGATTACCCAGCTAGCGCATTTCATGTCCCACTCACTACTAGCGCACTCTTTTGTCCGGTTATCTCACACAGTTCTGTTGTTCGTCCCGATATTAACTTGTACAAGGTTTTTGTTTTGTCTCTGAGAATGCGCCCCCCCTTTGTCCGTTCACGTACCGTCAACATCCGTGTGGTTCAATATGCGAAGACATCGATAAAAGAAAATCAAACAACAACAACAATAACGGCCCGTAGTCTGGCCGTATAATTATCTCGGTCCCATTACCATTTTGTGGCTAGTATGCGTGTGTGTGTGTGTGTGTGACAGAAAGAGAGTGAAGATCAGTTGGGGGCATCGTTGAGATTTTAAGATACCTGTAAACCGGGGAACGATCGGAAGATGGAAATATCACTGGCGATCATCGTTTATGGGCTCAACAGGAACAAAAATTTATGATAAGTAAATGTTATGTCCAATTTAAAATTGGAAGCACAGGGCAAATGGATATCAATGTTTGGCTGGTGGAATGAGATATGCGGAGCTCCACTACGGATATGGACTTTAGATGAATACTTTGAATAGCTCTGCACTGGAGTTCCGAGGAACCTCTTGCAGTCAGGTGGATCTTTATTGGTTATGACACTGATTGCAAGTGGAAATACATTTCGAAGGACGACAAACTTCCACTGAATTGTGCAGCAGATGTAAAATAAAATAAAAAAATAGTAAAGTACGTCGGATGTCAACGCAGTAGCAGGGGGTTTTTTTGAAGCTCTAGCTGCACGGAATGGGAAGTTCATTACTGAAGTATTTCGCATCTTTTTTTCTTCCATCCTCCACCACCAAGGTACCTACTATCGTTACAGGCGATGTTCCGCAAGGCTGCGTGTTAGGTCCTCAACTGTGAAATTGAGTGCAAGTCAGTCAGTCTTTATGTGGTGGTAACTAAACTACTGGAATAGATAGGGAACAACCAGTGGTACTCATCAGTATCAGAGAGGTAATGGAGACCATAACAGAATTTGTCGGTTGTGAAGTAACTTGGAGTTATAGATCCTCAGCTAAAAGTAGGCACAGAGACTCGCCGCGGCGAACCTGAAATTACACCGAAGCCGACTACGAGCAGAGCATGCTCGCCATTTCCCACAGACCTGTGGACCAATTTGTCAGTTCACTTTCGAATATCTTCATGGTTCGGTCCATGCTCGTTGAGTAAGATGGACAGAATGTTGGACCGAGGTTAATTGAATCGACAGACACTCGGACATGCCAACCGAATCTGTTCACGAGCATATCCGATCATCTGTGCACACTTTAACCTTCGAAAATCTAAGTTATGCAGCTTATAAGTAGTAGAGGCAAACATTAGCACGGAACAATCCAAACATTAGCGGGACAAAGTACAGAAGAAGATTGCTCTTAACAAGAGTTTTAGCGGAACTATGAAGGTCAAAGCATACATAAGGGATACTGAGGAGCCCCACTGAATTACTGCACAGAAGGCAACTAGCGGCATGGTGCCAATAGATATGTTAGCACAGGAAGCAAAAGAAAAGTGTCTGATCAGCAGAACTGCAAAAAGACCACCTGGCAATATCCAGTCACCACCAAAAATAACGAATCAAAATGAATGGCACCAAAGATGGCATCTCTCTGACAAAGGCAGACATAGCAGAGATGGATCACTCGGAAACATGAAGTTGCAGATTGATAAACGACAGCAATTTTGCAAACCCCATTGCACAAGCTGCACTGGAACTATTGAAGATGGAGAACATGTAACCTTCCAATGCTCATGCTACGAGGATGAAAGGCAGCTGATAGGGAAATATCTGGGAGCGACCATTAGTCTGAAAAATAATATAGGTCACGTGCGTAAAGCTGAACAGCCCACATTCGAATTTTGAAGAAGAATTTTCTCATGTCTTAGGCTATTCGGTGAAACTGTGGATGGTTCAGCTTGACGATCAAGGTGGTCCATCTTCTTCACCCAAGTCGCAAATTTTTAAATTCAGATGATATACGTATACGAGAAAGTTTGGACAGTCAGGGACACTTGGACGAAGGAACACAAGAGCGACAAAGAAACTCAGATAGATAAATTGCAGATATACGCGAGATGCGAACGTAAGGTTTGATCCCCCTCCCGATGAAATGCTCGGCGGCAGTGATACCATAGGAAGGGAGTAGTGCTAGGAGTGGTTTTAGGCTGTAGAAATTATGTATTCTTTTAAACTTGTTATTCAGCATTTTTGAAAGATTTCCATGTTTCCAAAAAAAAGAAACCTTTGTCGTTCCAATCTGCTTATTGAAAACTCATGCTTAGGTGCATGTCATCGATGTCCTCAGAATTTGCAGTCACTTCCGAATTGTACAACTGAAGAGTGGTTCTACCATTAGATTTTGGAACCTGGAATATGTGCGGTTAAATAGAAAAACTACCAGGTGACTAGTTTTGCATTTTCGGATACATACGAGTACTTCGTCGGCGCATTTCGTCTTCTCGGAACAGCTTCAATCGATGCACCTAAACAGGCGAGTTTCATGTTTTCTGCGACAAGCCTTAACAGCCGGTGAGTTTCCGTCCTTTCAAGATAGTCTTTATAAGAGAGTTTGTGAAATAATGTTGAAATTATTAAAAGTTTGAATAAGAGGATCCCAGCCACAGTGGAAGGTGCACATTGCTGATTAATAATAAAATTTATTTCAACATTTTTAAGTGTTTCTCTGGTTATACCTTGCCAAAGCTTGCCGTCTTTAAACCAGTGTAAGTTAAAACAAAACATCACCATTTACGCGTTTACAGTCAGGCGGGCATTGAGGTTCTAGAGTCAGCAGCAGTTAGATCAAGTTTTGTGGCAACCAAAATAGTTTGTGGCAGCCATTGTGCTACAGAGTCAGCATAGACATTCTGCATGGAAATGACACATGGATATTCTGTTAAACTTAATTTGCAAATTCGCCCCTCCGGTTAACATAAATTAAAGGCACTTTGACCTTCCTAGATTTATTGCGCTTTGAGCCCTAGTAGATGAGATACTCTACCTACAGCGCCTCCTCCAGTTCAATCACTTTAATGCACCGCAGAATCTGGAGTGCATACAGCGATGGTAGATCTTCTCCTGGTGGTTGATAGGCATTCAGGTGGTTCCTTGTTTTATAGATCAGTGCTCCACATTCCTTAATCAGGTGACTTGGGAGTATCTAGAGTGCATACAGCGATGGTAGATCTTCTCTTGGTGGGTGATAGGCATTCAGGTGGTTCCTTCTTCTATAGATCCGTGCTCCAAATTCCTTAAGCAGGTGACTTGGGAGTATCTGGAGTACATACAGCGATGGTAGATCTCTCTTGGTGGGTGATAGGCATTCAGGTGGTTCCTTATTTTATAGATCAGTGCTCCACATTCCTTAATCAGGTGACTTGGGAGTATCTAGAGTGCATACAGCGATGGTAGATCTTCACCTGGTGGTTGATAGGCATTCAGGTGGTTCCTTGTTTTGTAGATCAGTGCTCCACATTCCTTAATCAGGTGACTTGGGAGTATCTAGAGTACATACAGCGATGGTAGATCTTCTCTTGGTGGGTGATAGGCATTCAGGTGGTTCCTTATTTTATAGATCGGTGCTCCACATTCCTTAATCAGGTGACTTGGGAGTATCTAGAGTGCATACAGCGATGGTAGATCTTCACCTGGTGGTTGATAGGCATTCAGGTGGTTCCTTGTTTTGTAGATCAGTGCTCCACATTCCTTAATCAGGTGACTTGGGAGTATCTAGAGTACATACAGCGATGGTAGATCTTCTCTTGGTGGGTGATAGGCATTCAGGTGGTTCCTTATTTTATAGATCGGTGCTACAAATTCCTTAAGCAGGTATCTTGAGTACATACATGATATATCTTCTCCTGGTAGTTGATAGGTGGTTCCTTCTTTTATAGATCAGAGATCCACATACCTTAAGCCTTGGAATTTCCTCAACATCTCCGCAAAATCTGAAATCACCGTTTTGCGATTAGCCTATAAGCCTATAAAATGCGAAGCTGGTTCTTGTTAATGTTTGTCTAGACCTTACTTCTTTTCCGGTTATAGTTCGCGGGAAGTTCTTTGGCCAGCCTCAGCTTAGGGAATCTCTCTTTCCGTATTTTCCGTATAGTCCGACAAAGGGGGTCTCCGATCCCTTTCATAGCCATCAGCTCCCTCTACTCCCACGTGACCTCATACTCAGTAGAAGTTGTCTTTGTTATTCTGACTGCTTGCTTCTGAAATTTGTATCTTTATCTTGGCGCTCGCTTTACAGAACATTAGTCCGTGCAGAGTAATTGCTGATCTCACATGACACCCTCACATCATACCTACTTCCCGATTCCACTGAGAAGTGTATGTCGAAATCAAGACATTCGCAGTCGCATCTACCCAGAGGGCAGACGTGCCAAGAAAAACAAACAACTTTAAACAAATTAAACCCCGAATTCAATTTCACGAACCTAGCCACGGGGGAATCTAGCTAATAAATAAAAAAATACACTCCGCACAGAGCGAATCGCCTCGTACCGTCAGAACGGTGCGAATTTACCCCGCCAGCCATCGAACCAATCAAACCAAAACAGCAAACCTCTCACGAGAACTCACTAAATGATATTTCTTTGGAAAGGATACGGCGCGGGGCGGTGAAAGAGACATATGTACACTAACGTGCTCCAGAAATTGTATTTAAGATCACAGCGGGTATTATTGACAGGTGATCGCGAATATTTCATTAAATCTTTTTTCGGCCAAAGAGAGGAGCGCGCGTAGGTTGATCGTTTGTTTGCTTGTGGACCCGGCCAGGGTGACCACAACCAAGGGACCATGCGTGAAGGGCGCATTTAAATTATGACCAATCTGAGAAACATTACCGCCATTATGAGCTAGGCTGGCATTGCTCATTCTTTTATTCGTTTCGCCAGGTATGCACGTTAGTTATACCAAAGATTTGATGTTTCGTGCATTTGTTGCTGTTTTTACTGCGTGATCCTTGTCCCCGGTCCCGGCGGCAGTGGCGGCGAGTCACTTGCCTTATGGAAACGTATGTACGAGTATGCTAAAGAATTATTGCCTGGCAATAAAACGACTCATATTGGAAATTTATTTTTACGATTGCAGTCGCTTGTATTACTTTGTTTTTTTTGTTCCTTTATTATTATTTTTTTTTTAGCGAATGTTGATTATTCACCGAGTGGGGGGGGGGGGAGGCACAAAAGTTTATTACTTCCCTTTCCAGGGCAGCGCGCATGGTAATTATAAAATTTGCAATAGAAAACAGACCCCGGGTGCTGTAGGGAAGAAGAAGAAATTTACTGATTGCTTTGCAAACATGCTCAGTGGAGCAACTTTGTTGCGGATGCTAATCGTTTTATATATGGTTGGTTGGCTGGATGGATGTTGTTTGGATTGAGTTTCCGAACAAACAGATACATCATCCTACGATCTATACTCGCATGGAGTTATGTTCACGACTTGAAAAAGAAAAATTGCTATTTTTTTCGTTAATTAAAATTCCGTTGTAGCATCGACGAGATGGATGTTGGTTCCTGTTGGTAGTTTTATCACCGATTTGCATTCCCATATGAGATGCTGGATGCAGAATGTTGTCTGAAAGCGTCGTTAAATTTTTGTGGAAGGAGTCCCTTACCTATAGAATTTGAATGCAGGAACCTTAAGCTCCGCTGATTATGGGGAGTATTAAAAAAGAACAATGTAGTCGTCCACTAATTGGCAGAACCAAGTTTGTAATGACCAATGATTTTGGCTGTAGGCGTGGGTTCAGGGAATAAGAACTGGGAACGTGTACGTATTCATAGAAGAACTGCGCTGGGGGAAACGTCTTAAAATCGGCTTTCTTTTTTTAATCTTTTCTACGGATAGGCGAACCTATAATGATGGGACAGTGCCCATGATGCCGGAGATGAAAAACTTCTGGGAATATGTGTATATGTCTCGTGGGAGTGAATTGCAAAGATTACTTCTTCTGTAGCAGAATTTTGATAGAAAGACGTTCACGCGTTTCGAGGAAGGAATAAGCATTGTCTGAGCCAACAATTAATCGAGCTGCTCAAGTAGATGAAGGCAATATATACGTGAGAATAATATGTGATCAAGAGAAGGAGCTGTTCCGCTGTAAAGTATCTCTTTGCCCTAAACAGGTAGCTCAACTTCATGGACGCCGATTTTATGATATTGGACATGCAATTGTGCAAAAGAGTAGACTGTAACGCCAATAAGATGTATGGTTTCCTTGCGTTGGATAATTTGATTGTTTATTTGAAGCTGTACATCACAGTAGACGTGTCCTTCCTAAAGGGTCTTTCATTAAGCGCTTCCTGTCTTTAAATTTAGATAAAACAAAGTGTGTGTAAGATATCATCGAAATTTTTTATTCGTTTGAAAGGCCTATCGATGCTATTATGTATGGGATATAACGTCATCGGCCGCGGCTTTTCTGAGTGGCGCGCATCCGAAATGTCCATGACTCTGGCGCATAAATTAGGCTAAATTTGACCGATGGCATGGGTTATGTTGGCTTTGAGGGTCGCAGTGGTTTGTGGCTTATTCGCATAGACCTGCGACTTCAGAAAACCCCGCTGGAAAAAGTCTATCGGGATCAAATCGCACGATCTCGGTGGGCAGTTTACATCACTTCCACGTGAGATGACCATGTCCTTGAATCGCTCGTGCAGAATTTCCAATGTGGCGTGAGCTGTGTGTCACGTACCGCCGTCCTGTTGAAACCACATGTCGTTGGTGTCCATATGATCCAATCCAGGCCAAAAGAAGTTGGTAATCATCGACCTATAGCGCTCGCCGTTGACGGTGATGGCCTGGCCAACGTCGTTCTCAAAGAAATATGGACCGATGACGCCGCCAGCCCAAAATCCACATCAAACAGTGACTTTTTCGGGATGCATTGGACGCCCTTGGATCTCATGTGGATTGGTATCATCCCAAATTCGACAATTTTGTTTGCTGACGTACCCATTCATCCAGAAATGGGTCTCATCGCTGAAGATGATTTTTCGTTGAAAATTAGGGTCAGTTTCCAACTGCTCCAGAGCCCATTCAGCGAACACACGTCCTTGTCTATGGTCATTTATCTTCAGTTCCTGGGTCAGTTGAATTTTGTGCGGGTGCAGGTCCAAGTCACAACGCAAAATACGCCAAGTCTGCGAAATGCCGAGTTCTTGTGAGCGACACGAAATCGACTGCCTCGGATTCTCCTGCACACTCTCACGGACAGCTGCAAATCTTGCGTTTCGTTAACGTACGGGTATTGATTGATCGTTTACTCAACCAGTGGACTAAAATTTATCCACCACACTGCGAATATTCCTCTCGGAAGGACGATTATTGCGACCATGAAATGGGCTAAGCGCGCGGAACGTTGCTCGAACAGAACACTCATTTTGATAAAACAATTTTATTATTTGCACGTATTTTTGAACGCTATATCCATCCATGGTAATTTGGCAAAACAGACTGAATAAACGACAGCCAATTTGACAGATATAGCTTCAACAATATGGCCGCTATCAACTGTCAAAGTTCGGAAGTCCCTATTGGAAGACCCTGTAGAAAGGCGTTGAATTCGCTCTACCTCGCATCTAAGTCTACTGAGTGCTATTAGTCCCACTGTACGATATACAGATCTCCGTTTAATGAGTGGCATCTCTGATGATGTGAGATATTTGCATTCACGGGAATGTTGTTTTAGCAAGATGATGTTAGGATGCTCTCATCGGTAAAAGTAAAGTTCTAGATCGACTCTAGTAGGTTGCTGATATGGAAAAACATATATGTCAGATACACTCCAGGACACATCTTCAAATACAACCAGAAACAGTGCTATTTGGGTAGTCCGTAGAATGCTAAATTGCCTAACAGGACTCAATCGAACACTTTGAGATGTCCTGGGTAACAGATTTTGATTTCCTGTGTTACTCCAGTTGAATGGCGGATGTAACAATTATGCTGCTGATCGCTTATTAACTCGTGTCTCTCCAGATATTAAACACCAACTTCGCTTATATCTCTGGCTTTCTTTTCAAAATTGCTATAAAAAAAATCGTTTAATATTTTTCAAAGCCTTTTGAAGAGAGTAGAACTTTTCAACCCAATTTTGCAGTAGGTTCGGGGCTCTATTTCACGAATTGCTCGATCAATATTGTGCTTAAGTGCCTGAAAAAAAAACCCAACAACGTCAAATCGCAGCTCCGCGGAGGACAAGCAACATCACCAAACGGCTGATTACAGGGTTATTGAATTTAGTGCGTAAAAGATCGATTGTTGGAACCAGAGATCATCCAAGTTCATTTCCTTAAAAAGAAAACTGTTACCGTACCTATGCAGCGCTCTCAGTGACGCAATAATGCATTGAGGATGCATTGATTGAGATTTTCCGAGACCTAAATACCACTTTAACAAACAATCTACAATCTACAATCCGCCATATGTCATGAGCCGTTAGTGATCTGTAAGTTCATGAAATCAGCTTTGTGTATGTTGCTATTATTCTATTCTTCCCAGCCATTTTGCTTATTTCTCAATTGTTCGGACCAGGTACTATCATTGATGACACACATCGAGGCACGATTTGAGGATAGACTGAAAACATCCGTCGCGTTCGTTAACTTAACCGCAGCATACGACACCATTCGGAAGGATGGGCTTATCTTCAAGCTACTAAAAGCAATCCCGTGCCTGAGGATCTCGCGCCTTATCAATCTCGCGTCTTCATCAACAAGGACAAAAGCAAAATAAGACAGCTCAACAACGGCCTGCCTCAGGGCTCCGTCCTTGTTCCCTTGCTCTTTAACCTCTACATCAGCGATATACCTGCGACCGCATCACGGAAATTTGTATATGCAGATGACCTGGCAATCGTCACTTAGGGTAGGGACATAGCAAACACAGAAAAAACTCTAACTCTAGACCTTGAGCAACTCAATATATATTTTAAACAATAAAGATTATGCCCAAGTATGTCTAAAACAGAAGTTTGCTGCTTCCACCTTACCAGCCAACTAGCAAATTATAGACTGAACGTGCAATTTAAGAACACCCTACTTAACCACAAACGAAACCCGAAGTACCTAGGCGTAACCGCACTTGCTCTCGTGTATTCCACAGTGGAATACTGCGCTCCAGTGTGGTTGAATAGTGAACACGTACGCAAGGTGGACACTCAACTCAAAAACACCATGAAACTTATATCCGGCACCACAAAATCCTCGCCATCTGCGCCGTTTAACCACGCTATTGAGGGAATACACAAAAGTGTTGGCAAACACCTAACTACCCACGCCCCTGTCACGGCAGCAGAGACTAAAGTCCCGGCACCCAACTACCAAGCTTGCTTAAAAGCTTGCGCGTGATGTTTTCGATCTAAACTCTATCTGGTCAGCAAATTGGACAGCGTCAATGCAGGCTGATAATATCACCATCTCCATCCCTTTATGCCGACCCTTCGTGTTTGAATTAGCACGCAACCTCTGGTCGACGCTCAACAGGATCCGAACCAAACACAGAAGATGCGCAGATTCGCTGCTCCGATGGGGAATTACTGATTCTCCCGTCTACGATTGCGGAGCCCAACGACAGACTATCCAACACATTGTTGCAGAATATACATAACAAACGATCCTACTCTGGCTACATCCAAGACTTTGCGGATAGCAGTAATAACTCAGCTGTGATAGACTGGTTACAAAACTTAGATGTTTTCATATAGTTCTTCTTGTATTTGTAATTAATATTGTGATCACTAAATGTTAGTTTAAAAACCATGTAGAATGTAATATGTAAATCCATACGCTAAATAATAAAATTTCTCAATTTTAATACAATCTAGATAGATTATCCATAGCTTCCAATGTTCATTGATTAATGACCTAAAAAATTAAATTCGTCTTTTGTAAACATTTTACCCTATAACTTTAAAATTTTTTATTGGAACCTAATGTTTAGCTATCCATAAATATACTCTGATAAATAACCTAATCAGTTGGGCAAATCACATCGACATCGGCTCAGCCTTTCTTGAGTTACACGACTACAACACGCAAAACTGTGTATTATTAAGTATTTTGAGTTAGAGTAAATAAAAATGTCCATCGTTCCAGAGACTGTAAAAAGACGGTGCAGTCATTTTTGAGATCATTGAAAGCAAACAATCAAACAATCTCTGCCTCTTTAAAAAAGTTTAGTACAGATTATATGAATAATATTTCATTAATCTATAATAAAACTTTGCTTTAAGACGGATAAGTAATTGGAAAACCCGTCTCACAATCCACAAACCCTAACACTTTCCCCAATATCATCTCAACTTATAAACATAAATCACAACCTGCTACTGCAACTTTTGAATTACGACTCCACCATCTTTTCAAGTACCTTGAAACTTCGATTCAAGTACTTGAAATAAACTTGAATATCTGGCATTCCAAAGTTAAGGATACCATAACTTAGAAATGCACACATTTTGACTTCTTTTCATCGATTCACTACTTGGTCGTCGCTTTCTTTGCGAAATATATTTTTCCTTAGAATGTGGCATTGCTCCTTAAAATCGCATTCTCCCACATACCTACCCCGGTTGCAGTGAGAAGTCGGAACATAAAAATTCCATATCCATACAATGTATTCTTTATCCTTTTCAATACCACACATGAAAATGGGAAAATTTTAAGTGAGGTGGCGGAAAGAAGGAGCTTACTCCCACAGCTTTGTCGTTGACCGTCGTTTACAATCCGTACACGAACCATGGCCAGTCGGAGAAATGCACACATTTGCTCAGATTGTGCACATATCCCGGTCTAAGCACAAAATCGCAATATCAAGGACTAACAAACAAGAAACGAATGTGCATTTTGCAACATAGAGAGGGTGCCGATCTGTTAGGGTTGGAATTGGAATTGGAACCGTGGGGAAGGAGGCAGCAGCCTTCTTGCGAAGTGTTTTCTGTGGTCATTGGTCTCATAAAGTCCACGCAGACACTCAAGCCAGCCCAGAATACGAGTATCATCTACGAAATGAAAAAGAAGAGAAAAAAACTTTTCAAATGCATTGCAAGGAACATCTCTGGAAAGGACATTGCATCCCGAAAAGTTTCTTCTATCTCACAAGTACTTTCGGCTGCAGTACCTTGATAGATATATTTTTATCCTTACCGGACTTTTGCCCACAACCAAGTCCAGTGAACTTATTTATTCGCATTTTGTAAAGTTTTAATGGTTTGTTGGACCTGAATGGACCCACCCACAGTATTCGCCTTTCGTCCACAGATTCCCGTTCTAATATTATATTGTGTCTGTTTGTTCAGCCCCCTAATAAAGACATGTTTTCTGAGTGCAGCTCGTACCTTCTTTTATCACTTTTCCTTGATCAAAATGGCGCAGTAGCATTCACCTCCTAGAAAAGTGCTTCGAACGTGTTTCTACGCCTCTTGTACATGGTTCATTATCCTGACATCCCGACGAGAGTAATTGCCAAGGGAAACATCTTTGCACAAATCCTCCCACGACTCGCACGAAGCAATGGATTCTCGGAAAAGGATACTACATGTTGCATGGATTTTAATTGGTTTCGATTGGAAGATGAAGTGCAATCGACATTGGACACTTATTAGGGAAGAACGAGTCCTGATGGACTTGCATTAATTTTTTTTTTTAAAGAAAATCTTTTCCAATTAAACCCCGCAATCATTGTGCTCGAAAGGACAGAGGTTGTGAGAATTTTTCAAATGAAAATTTAATTTTCCTTCTTATCGCTTTCGTCCGTCTCCTTGCACACCCCGGAACGGCATGTCCTTAAAGTAGGAGCCAATGTTTTTTCTCACCTTTACAATCTCCATTAAATCTTCATCAGCGATGAATTATGAGCACAAAACAGAAAATTCAAGAAAGGATACAGTGTAATGGGCAAAAAGTAAGTACCTACCACAAAAAGTGGTGGCGTCTTGTGTACAGGATGATGGAAGCTTAGTGGTGTTTCGCTTTTTACACCTCTTTTTGGAGGATACTCTGTGATCGGAACAAAAGCTCATTAGGAGGACTTGCGGATGTCGATATCGGAGATTGGAGCAATTTACGATGAGTGGGTTAGGAAGTGGTTTATGTGGTCCAATTTGTATGTGTGCCGGCCGGGAGAAAGCGACAAATTTGTCGAACTGTTATTCATTAGGTGAGAGTGCTTAGAGACTTCTGACTGACCACATGGATATTTTTCAGTTGGAGGCCTTGTCCCTTGAAACCACTCATCAAATACGAGTACAGCAAGGTTGCTCTAGTGAATGTATCTGTAAAATACTCGTGGTAGACTAGATGACATTACTTTCAGTCCAGACCGACTTTTAAATTTTGTCAACTTTAGCCTCATTCTCACTCTAAATCTCGATACCCATCGATAGATTCATCTAATACTCGTAAATACTTGAAATTTAGTGGGTGGTTATTCGAAAAACAGATCCTTTTATACAGTCGAGTAGCGCGAAAAGTGCTAGGAATGTGAAACATATTGGTTCGGCTGCTTTAAACAGTATCGGACCTACGTTTGTTTCGAGCTCCTAAGAAGTAACTTGATTGTGATGACCAAGTGGTTCCTGCCTACAGACTGAAACCCAAATCATTTTGTGACAGGCGGCATTCCTCCAATAACAAACCACTCACTTTTGTCAGTACGGTTATCGATGGAGTAATTTTCAATAACAATCATGCTTGAGCGAGGTATTGTCGTTGCCTACTTTGGCATTTAGATACACCATTACTATGACGAAGTGTTGAATGGGCGATGCTCGGATGACTATAAAAGTTGCACCTTGCTCTGATAATGCAGTCACTAAATGGTTTTTAATACACTCCGTGCTATTGGAATTAATAGCAGGCATTCCCCGGACTTAGAGCACATTTCCCGCATTCTGCCATCATATTTCCAAAATCATTCCTAGATACCAGAAAAGCTATAAGATACCGAAACCTAATTCGATAGGTAATGGTTGTCCACGAAGTATCTACCTATTTCCTAAACATTGTTTTCCCCTTTGAAGATTTTAGTTTCTCTGTGTACAGTTGCGGGTCGCTACAAAACCGAAATGCACTTCGTTATTTAGCGCAAAGAACTCACCACTGAAGAAGTTCACAAATCACACCTAACAAAGCTACTCGAGGTTCGGCTGTACTGGTTCTTTCTCATCTTTTGGCAAATTAGCACCTATCGACAGATGCTACTTCTACGTGCTTCGAAAAAATCACCACAGTACCTTTTCCGCGCTCTCCGAAGCTGACGCTGCCCTTCTCTAAAGCCTTCATTGGCTTTAGTCATTTCAAGATCAAAGATACTTGGTTTAATTATTTTTTTCGATAATTTGATGTGAACTGTACAGAAAATTTACATTTACCGCCTATGGCATTGCGATGTATAGGAGTGGAAAGTTAATTAAAGACAGAGTTGACTGAAGGGTGCTTGTTGGTTGACTGTCGAAACTTAAGCTGTGGAATGCTACGTTCATAAGTGTGACCAATCTCGTAAATACCCGGTGCTTACTAGTTCACTTTACTGCGAGCCGACTGTTGTGTGGAAGATCTGTATGGCTAATTTTGTGCTATTAGAACATTTACTAAGTGCATGGATACGTGGTACCGAATGAAAAACTTACAGCGACCATTGGATTCACGTGACGCACTAACTGAGACACCCGAGTGCATAGGATCAAACTTCTTAACGACTGTAAAAGGACAACTTGCTAGTGAATGAACAACAACAAGCTTTGGCTAAACGGACTGTTAGGCTACTGACTCCGGGACAAGTATTAAAGACGAACAACGATCTACAGGTCTGCTATATGAATGTTTGCACTTGCATGCTACATTTACACGCTACAGAGAATGCGAAGCGCTATTATGAGTACAGTTACCATATACAGAAGCAGTGCTTATTCACTTTCAGTACGTTATAAGAGGTGACTTAGGCCTTTAGCCTTCATCATGTAAGCGAACGAGTGTTGATACCTACAGTTCGCGTCAAGGACAAATTCCACCTCAACAGCTTCCTTTGCATTGATGACCCCACTTAATCAGAAATTGTTGTGGGAAATTCCATCGCCAAAAAGATGTCTCTAAAAATATTGTAGTCTGCGGGCTACGGCTCGAGTAGATAAAACAATTATTCTGAGAAATTATTTCTTTATTTTCTACTCTATAGAACAATTCAAGTTCACACTATACTATTCTTCGCCTTATTCTTTTCTTACAAGGTCTCTTTCCTCTCAAGTCACTTTATCTCCTTTCAATTTCTTAATTCACAAATCCAAACTAATTACTTTTTCTTGTTCACTCTCAACTTTCAATTTATCACCAAATTACAACTTCGCCCATTATCACTTTTCCAATCTCTTCGCCACGGTTCTAAACCAACTGTGTTTTTTTTTTGATCGCCATCTGTCCTTATATAGCAGAAGTTTCTGATAGCCAGAAGCTTCTAGCAAATTCTTCGACCACTGGAACAAGAGAAATAATTATTGCAGTTATAATTCCCTTTTATCCCTGATATTATTCGTCTCTTTCGTTGACATGAGCTGTGGAGACTTCGTCCCAGACACGAACCTCGAATGAAAGGACAGTTTGAACCAAAATTCTGCCAAAATGGAAAGTCACTGCGGAATTTGCTGCATAGACATAGGCGCGTAGTTATTATTATGCTACACTGCCCCCCTCTTAGACGTGTTCGTCCCGAACAAGTGCATCCTCATTTCGGCCATTGTATCGACTCAGTCGGTCCACATGAACCACTTTCATTTTGGCCCTCGGTCCTCGCTGGATGCGGTAGACAACATCGTTGATGCGGGTTACTATTCTGTAGGGACCTTCCCAGTTCCGCTGTAATTTAGGTGACTTCCCCTTTTGGCGATGGGGATTATACAGCCACACCAGATCTCCTTCCTGGAATCCTGACGTTGTTGCCTTGGCATCATACCTGGTCTTCATGCGGTCGCTCGTCATCTTAATCTGGCTTCTGGTCCTTTGGTGTATGTCCCTAAGCCTTTCCCTAAGGTCCGCCACGTACTCTTCTTCATTTCTGGGCTCATTGGTAGGAGATCCAAATTTCACCTCACTGGGTAAACGAGCTATTCCACCGAATAAGATTTCGAACGGCGTATGTCGAGTAGTGCTATGCACGGCACTTCTATAGGCCATCAAAAACAAGGGAATCTGCCGGTCCCAATCCCGTTGGTAGTCACCTACGACCTTCGAGAGATGTTCGTCCAAAGTCCTATTGAAACGCTCCACCATACCGTCCGACTATGGATGAAGCGGGGTTGTCCTTGTCTTTTTGATTCCGAGTAGTTGACACATCTCTTGGAAGATTCTTGACTCGAAGTTCCGCCCTTGGTCAGAATGCAATTCCAAGGGCACACCGAATCTGCTAACCCAATTGTAGACGATCTGCTCCGCCACGGTTCTGGCTTCCTGGTTAGGGATCGGAAACGCTTCCGGCCACTTACTGAAGTAGTCCATCACTACGAGTATATACCGATTACCATTGTCGGTTTCCGGAAAGGGCCCTGCGATGTCAATGGCGATTCGTTCGAAAGGTGCTCCCACGTTGTATTGGTGCATCTTACCTCGAGTTTTGATTCTCGGACCCTTGCTAGCTGCACACACGTCGCATTTTCTGCACCAGTCTTCGATATCTTCCTTCGCTTTTAACCAATAAAAACGTTCTCGTACCTTTTCTAGCGTCTTATTCACTCCCAAGTGGCCTCCGGTCGCCCCGCCATGCATTTCCTGTAACACCTCCTTGACCCTCGTCCGCGGTACGACAAGCTGCATTACAAACGACTTTCCGTCGGAGGATTCCCATTTTCTTCTCAGAACACCTTCTTGGACATGGAGGGAGTCCCACTGCGCAAAATATGCCTTTAAGGTCGGGCTTCTGTGAGAGATGTCCTGATGATCCGGTTTCTCCATGTTCTCCTTCCAGGCCAGAATCGGCTCGATATCCGGGTCTTCCTTCTGAGCGTTCCGGATCTCATCTACGCTCCAGCCGGCGATAGGTTCGGCTCTCATTCTTTGGATGGAAACCAGCTCCCGTTCTTCCTGACGCGCACAATGTTTACAATCCGTTCTGCATGGTCTCCGGGACAGTGCATCCGCATTAGAGTGGAGCTTTCCTTTACGATGCTGTATTTCGTAGTCGTAGATTTGCAGCCTTTCGATCCATCTTGCGACCTGACCCTCAGGACTCTTGAACTGTAATAGCCATTTTAAGGCTGCATGGTCTGTGCGAAGAACGAACTTCCTCCCGTAGAGGTATTTGTGAAAATGCTTCGTAGCCAAGATCAAAGCTAGAAGTTCTCTCCTTGTCACGCAGTAGTTCCTTTCTGGCTTAGAGAGCACCTTGCTGAAGTACGCAACCACCTTCTCTTGGCCGTCATGCACCTGGGAGAGTACGGCTCCTACCCCGACATTACTAGCATCTGCATCCACAACGAACGTTTCCCCGGGAGTGGGGTAAGCCAGTATCGGGGCATCGCATAGCCGTTGTTTAAGTGCCTTGAAGCTCTTCTCGCACTCAATTGACCATTTGAATTGTTTTCCCTTTTCCGTCAACTGGTGCAGGTTCTTTGCGATCCCGGCAAAATCCTTCACGAACCGTCTGTAGTAGGTGGCTAGGCCCAGGAAGCTCCTTAGTTGGTGTTTGTCTTTGGGGACTGGCCAGTTTTTCACCGCTTCGACCTTCTCCGGATCGGTTCTCACTCCTTTCGCTGAAATTATGTGTCCCAGGTACTTGACTTCCGCTCTAAACAGGGCGCACTTCTTGGGGTTGAGCTTCAGGCGGGCACTTCGAAGCCTTTGAAACACATCCCTTAGATTGTCTCGGTGTTGCGCAAACGTTTTTCCTATGACGATGACATCATCCAAGTAAACCAAACAGGTTTTCCATGTTAACCCTTGCAGGACACATTCCATCAATCGCTCGAAAGTCGCCGGAGCATTGCACAGCCCGAATGGCATTACCGTGAATTGCCATAGCCCATTTCCTGCGGTGAAGGCGGTTTTCTCCCGGTCTTCTGGATGGATCTGTACCTGCCAGTAGCCACTCTTCAAGTCGAGAGTGGAAAACCATCGGGCTCCTGATAGTGTGTCTAGCGTGTCGTCAATCCGTGGCAGAGGGTAGCTGTCTTTCTTGGTGACGTAATTGAGCTGCCGATAGTCCACGCAGAACCGCGTGCTGCCATCTTTCTTCTTAACCAGTACAACCGGTGATGCCCACGGACTTTTGGAACTTTCAATCAGACCTTCTTTCTCCATTGCCGACACCATCTCTGCAACTTCTGTCTGCTTTGCCAATGGAAGGCGCCTAGCAGGCTGACGAATTGGTCTAGTATCACCAGTGTCTATTCGATGTTGTACCAGGTGTGTTCGGCCGTATTCTCCGTCCTGTGAGGCAAATACATCAGCGTACTCATTGATAAGATTCTCTGCCATAGTTCGCTGCTCCTGATTCAGCTCACTGGACTGGAGAATCGTTTCTCTCGTTTCCGCTGTCCAAGGTGATGTGAGAGGTTTTGGAGCATCACGTTCAGATATTGTTGCGACGGCGGTAATCGGCGTGCATTTTCCAGTCACCTCCCCTCGCCTTAGTTTGACAGTGTGTGGTCTTGCGTTCAAAACTCTTACTGGAACCATGGTGTTCTTTGGTTCGACTAACGTCTTTCCCACGATGTAGTCTTGAGAATTCTTCTCTGGGTCTGGTTCTACTATGTAGAATCGGTGGCTCCCAAGATCACCTTCCAGCTTCGTCCAAATGATTGTCTCTGAAGACGGCGGCAAAACTTCGTCTTTGCTGATGACTGTCCTGAGAGTTACGGCACTCTCGTTTCCGTACACCATCGGAATCTCCACATTTCGATACCTCAGTACTTGCATCCCGATGTCCAGGATTACTTCATTTGCTTTCATGAAGTCTATTCCGATGATGCACTCGTCGCATATATCTGCCACCAGAAACGCATGGGAGAACGTAAGTCCCGCCAGAGTAATCGTAAGACGAACTTCTCCAAACACTTTCGCCATTTCCCCTGTTGCAGTCTTCAGGCAGTAGCTGTTGGTGTTGTGCAGCCAGGCGCTTCTGACAATATCTCTTCTTACAATGGAGGCAGTGGCGCCTGTTTCGATGGTGGCTACGCACTTCTTCTTGTTGATTAGTGCCTCCACTGTCAGGCTCTTGTTACCCCGTTTGGTTTGCGAAACTTGAATGGTGGTCCTGGGGGCCTCGATTCCAGTAACCAACTTCTGCCCCGCGAAGTTGGTCCTTACGCATTTCCCGACTGCTGGTTTTGGGAAGTCTGACTGACAGCCAGATGCTTCCTCTCTGCTTCTCCTACTTCCGCAATGTGAACAATTTCCTCGTCTAGGTGCACTTCTGCACTGCCGTTGTAGGTGTCCGGTTTGGTTGCAATTCCAGCAACGGATTTGACTTCCGCGAGCTCTGTCTTCATCCATGATGGCTGTTCTCTGGCATGAGCATTCCACGACGGACATTTCCCTGACACGGTGTATTCCCTGGTATGCTTGGTCCGCAGCCTTCATTGACAAAGCGAATGCCAATGCCTCGGGGAGTGTTCGCTTTTCAGCCATCCTTACAGCCATTTGCAGTTGTCTGTCCTCTATGGCCTGAATAAAAGCTTCCACCGCCATTTCGTTGATAAGCTCCTCACCGGCTTTAGGGTATGAAAGATGGGCTAGTCGCTCTATATCCGCTTGCAACTGTTGGAGCGTTTCCCCCCTTTTCTGGACTCGACTACGCAGCTGAACCCTGTACACCTGCTGCATGTGTTCATCCCCAAACCGCATCTCGATAGCCTGAACCAGAGAGTCGTAGTTCTGCTGTTTATCTTCCGGGATGGTCTGCAAGAGCTCCGCAGCTGGACCCCTCAGTGCAAGCGTGAGTGCAATAGACTTCTCTTCATCGTCCCAGCTATTGGTCATTGCGGCCGCTTCGAATTGCCTCTTATAAATTGGCCATGATGTTTGACCATCGAAGATAGGAGGCTGCATCTCCTTTCTTCTCAGACCGTCAGTGGAATATTCCCGTGCTTTCTGTCTCTTCACGTTGCTGAGCTCCTTAGCAAGATTTTCGACTTGCTTTTCTACTTTTTCAAACTGAGTCTCTATCTTCCCGAACTGAGTTTCATGTTTCTCAAAATTTTCATCGAATCTAGTTTCGACTTTTTCGAGTTGCGTCTCGACCTTCTCGATTTTCTCTTCGATCACTTCGAATTTGGATTCCAAGTTCTTGTTTTGCTCATCAAGTTTACTTTCCAGAGCATCTAGAGAATTCTTTTGTTCGTCCATTGCTTTCTTTTGTTCATCCATTGCCTTCTTTTGTTCATCCAACTTAAGTTCTAGAGAATTCTTTTGTTCGTCCAGCTTAAGTTCTAGAGAATTCCTTTGGTCGCCCATTGCTTTCTTTTGTTCGTCCATCGCTTTCTTTTGTTCGTCCAGCTTAAGTTCTAGAGAATTCCTTTGATCTTCTATTGCTTTCTTTTGTTCGTCCATGACTAACTTAAGTTGCAGGAGCAGACTTGTTATACCCGGGTCGGCTGCTGTACTTACTGCTTCCTCTTCCACGTCAAACTCTACGTCGTGCGGATTTTCACCTTCCTGCGTTACTGCTTCTTCCAGACGAATCAGTAGGGCATCTTTTCCCCCAGTTGTGTCGAGGTTCCGCTTACTGAGTTCTGCCTTTAGTTGAGTTATAGTTAGTTTTCCCAATTTGCGACCCATTTTGCGCAACTAATTAACTCAACACAGAAATCGTTTTTTTTTTTTTTTTTTGCTTGTGCAATTTCACACCACGGAAATAGTTATTCACAGAATAAGTTTTATCCCGCTTCTGACACCAATGTAGTATGCGGGCTACGGCTCGAGTAGATAAAACAATTATTCTGAGAAATTATTTCTTTATTTTCTACTCTATAGAACAATTCAAGTTCACACTATACTATTCTTCGCCTTATTCTTTTCTTACAAGGTCTCTTTCCTCTCAAGTCACTTTATCTCCTTTCAATTTCTTAATTCACAAATCCAAACTAATTACTTTTTCTTGTTCACTCTCAACTTTCAATTTATCACCAAATTACAACTTCGCCCATTATCACTTTTCCAATCTCTTCGCCACGGTTCTAAACCAACTGTGTTTTTTTTTTGATCGCCATCTGTCCTTATATAGCAGAAGTTTCTGATAGCCAGAAGCTTCTAGCAAATTCTTCGACCACTGGAACAAGAGAAATAATTATTGCAGTTATAATTCCCTTTTATCCCTGATATTATTCGTCTCTTTCGTTGACATGAGCTGTGGAGACTTTGTCCCAGACACGAACCTCGAATGAAAGGACAGTTTGAACCAAAATTCTGCCAAAATGGAAAGTCACTGCGGAATTTGCTGCATAGACATAGGCGCGTAGTTATTATTATGCTACAATATCATTGGAAAACAGAGTCTACCTCCTTCGTAAACGGACTCAGGCTACCTGAAAACGCTGCAGTAAAACAAACGTGATAAAGTAGCATTCTCCAGATCAAACGTTCCGAGGTGGCACCACCGCATCGTATTATCTATAGCGAAAGTGCATGCAAGAATGTGCATTGATGAAACATCCAAAATCATCACCGTTAGAAACTTCAGGGCTGAGAGGTTCAAACAGCATGCCACTGGGTTTTTAATGCTCGGTAATAGCAGCTACGGAAGACCAGAAACAATACTACTAGAAAGCAATTAGAAGTGACGCAGCAGGTGAACTAGGTTTCACTCGAAAACTTGCTCGTTTGAGGTGGATGGCGAGCCTATTGAGTAACGGTACACACAAGAACTAGAGCTTAACTTGTCAACTTTATGAGAAGAGATGAAGAGATGAGAAACTCAGGCTCCGACGAAATGTGCAAAGCGAGATTAGTAGGAAATAAGTGCAGAATTTCTATAGAATGGTGGAAACACATCTCGTAAGGGTACAGACTCTATACGGCTTTTGCTTCCAAATCGAATTCGGAACCTTCTCTATCTTTCTATCCGAGTCGACAAAAACATACACAATCAAGACAACGTTTTCGATTGCACGAAATATACAGATATAAGGCTCCTGAACATCTCTTACAAAATCCTGAATGGAACAACAGAGCGCCTATAACTATGTGTTGACGAGCTAATTGCCTGAATCTCAAATCGTCCAAATCTCCATTTTCCGCCACACCTTGGGAAACACTTTTCTATAACTCCAAATCGACGCCCAAAGCAACCACCAGTTTATTGATTTTAAGGCCGGGAATGACAGCGTCAATAGAGATGAGCTACATCCAGATATGTCTACAGTCAATCAGTAGGTGATGCGGGAATCTATGGAACAACACAAAGAGTCCCTAGCACTTTTTGCTATGGAATAAGACTTACATAAGGTGCGCGATTATGAAGTAGCTTAGAGGCCGATTCGCATTGACCGAAAAACTTTGTATGCCTTTCCCTACCCCGTGGCATCCTGGAAAACCATTGAAAAATAAGGTACACGACTGGTTCGCATGTACTTGCACCTATGAGCTGTTTATTTGCAAATTACTCAGAACTGACAACAAGGTTGTGCTCCACAGTATAAAGCACACTTTAATCACTTGTGTAACCTGCTAAAACAGACTATTAGGCATTTTAAAAACCGTGGACAAGGTACCTCGAAAGCTTGACAGTGGAAAAACAATACAAATATTTACTTTGGGGAGCTGTAAAGGGTACTAGAAGGCCTAAAATCTGTGCACCGGCAATCAAGAAATATCATGACAAATGCGCAAAGGGAGGCAAAAATAAAGCAGACATTTTTGCTGCCCATCTAGAAGAGACTTTTGATGGTCGAGCACTTATCCGGAAATAGCTCCTGACACTTAATAACTGGAGAAGTTCTAAAAATTTTGCTTAGAAAATCACTAATTAAGTTTCTCAATATTACAAATGCTGCACTTAAATTGGGATATGTCCCGAGTCAATGGAAAGTTGCGGAAGCCATAATGGTACTAAAACCAGAAAAACCGCTGAGTGACAAGAAGTCGTATAGACTTGAGGGTATATTACTCAAGTGCTTACTCAAAAACCGGCCATTGAGGAACAAAGCCTTATCTCTGATCACCAGTTTGGGTTCAGAAGCAAGCTTTCAACCATTGACCACGTATATAGAATCACTGACGTAATTGAGAAAAATAGATTTGCTCAAACTTATTTTTTTATGTCTCGCAAGCCTTTGATAAGGTGTGGCATACAGGCCTGAAGTTCAAATTACGACAGATTTTGTCTGTACGCCTATATTACATGCACTTCTAACATATTTCGGGAATAGGATCTTCCATGTCAGACACGGGAATGAATACTCACAATTTAAATAAACATCAGCTGGCGTACCGCAAGGAAGCGTTCTTAGCCCACTTCTGTATCTTGTAAATATATATCCGTGTATACCGCAAGAAGAGGTACTATCTTAGCTACATTTGCCGATACCTCGGAATGACAGTCAACGCAAAACTGAAATGGAAGTCGCACGTAAAAACGAAACGTAAAAACTCGAAAACAAATACAGAGTTGCTTGGGAAATATTCCAAGCTTAACAAGCTGCTCTTATACAAGCAAGTGCTGAAGGCGGTATGAACCTATGGTATTGTACCAAGAAAACTAATGCCAGAATGTAAGAATCTCACACTACAATGACCACGCATCTATGGTTCTCATAGTGTCTATGGAAGAGTTACACCTACCATCGGAAAATAAAACTTATAGTATAGTAGAATTGAAATTTAAGCGAAGTTGTTTTTTTTAATTTCCCAAAACTTGGTAAGCCATGTCCTTGCGTATATCAAATATTGCTTAGATGCCAATTTTCAACAAAATTGTTTGAATCATCTTCAACAAATAACTAATTTTCTAAAATTCGTTTAAAAGTAAAGACGACTTTTTTTTCAAAAACTTGGTATGCCATCTGTCAAATCGTAATCTATTAGCCTTTTTCTCAAAATTGGTATGAAAATTCAGATTTCTGCTCAGACCCTACCTGCCCCAGATATGAAGTTTGAAGTAAATCTGTCCAGCCCCATACATACTCGTCCAGAATACCAGAATTTGAAACCTAAATATCGAAAATTTTCTGAAAAACCGAGTATCAAAAGCAAACCACCAGAGCAGCGTAATAAGTTTGGATAATTTTGACCAGAGTTGCCAATGGGCTGCAAATATAGTTAGATGTCCTCTAACAGGGTTCTGAAACGTCTTTTAGCAGCGATTTTACATTTGTTATCCAACACTCATTTTGAAGGTCAGTCACCTTACTGAATTAATCAGCCTGCTACATTTCTATAAGAAAAAATTTTGTCACGCAAGACCAATTTTGTTCGGTTTGACTCTAGATTCAATTAATCAAAGAATGGCATGCGGACAAAAGCAAAACCCCATTCGCTGTCCATGTTTGCATCATTGAAATCGGATACCTCTCAAAAAATCGTGTAATTTCAACGAGCTGAGCGAATACTAAACCAATGCTCCTTGCGAGAAGCCCACCTTTATCTGCTTAACTTCCGCAGACGTTGCAACGTTGTACGAGTATGTTACAAACCAAAAGCATGATTGCAATGTGTCCATCGCCTAAAAATTATCTGCGGTTTGTCATTTCCACTTGGGACCATGTGGACCATGTGTTGTACTTTCCGATCACGTCGTTCCTTGCAAATGGCATTATTAATAGCATTCCCTTTGGGGAAAAAAACAACTCCAAAGACATCCAAGACGATGTAGGATCCACGATGGACGGTTTTTCAGACTGTCCCGCTAATGTCATTATGAATTTTTCAAATTAATTTATAGTGACAGGTGTGATCATAATTCTGTTTGGAATGTCGTCTGACGTCCGGATGGATTGCGACCCATTGTACCCGAGGGCGCAACAAAAGACCTCTTAAATTTGATCGCATTGTCAAGTGGCACGTTGGCACCACTTTTCCCCATTCTATGGAGACTGACGTGCCGCATCAATGAACGATAAATCATCATTAGCTGCCGAATGCTGCCGCGCGGCAAGCACTCTTTGTCAATCGACAGCGCAATTAATTAGCGTTGACAGATGAAAAGCCCCAGAGAGGAGGGTCAACCGATTTCTTTCATAAATAGAGAGAGATAGAATTTTTGAGTGCATCACATGTCATGTCATTCGTGTTCAAAGTTCGATCGTGAGCTTCTGCTACCCGCGTCGCCGTCTTTCACTCTCAATGGATTTAATTAATGGACAAAGGCAGTGACACGGCGTGCGTCGTTCGCGTTATGCGCCCCGAGCGCTTGGCCCCTCGAGAGGAGAGAATATGTCAAATGTGTGACCGCGGCTGACATCTTGTACAAATGTCATCGATAGATTGTTGCACAACACCGCGATGGAAACTGATTTGATTGATGGATCACGAAGTCGAGAATCGTGGTAAATAATTTCAATGAAGTTGTAAATCTGATTCTTTTTTAGAAATATTTCACGGCTGTGAGTCAGTTCTTTGGGTTGTAATTAGAGCACGCATTCCGCTGGTAAAATTTCGTTAATTGCGTTTAATAGCGAATGGAATTTCCGATTGTTATTTGAACATTTAGAAACGGAACTGCTCCAATTCGGAGCTTAATTAGCGCGACTTTTATGTGTGGAATGCTGGGTTCTGTTTCTAGAAGAAAATTGGGGAAGAGTGGGAATGTATTGTGCATATAACTGCTTTAGTACAGTAGTTTAGTAATGTGTGGTGAAAAATATGTGACTGGTGTAATGGAGTGAGCTGATGTGTCCAGTCTAGTGGTAATGGTATACCACTTTTGAGTGTTGGCATAGTTTTATGATAGGCTGAATCTTAAATAGAATATCTTTTCCCTTTTTTCATTAACGTTGGGAACTGTTGTAATGGCGCAAAGGGGTCTTAAATTCAGACATGATTCTATTCGTGTTAGAACCGTGGAACTAGAGAAATCCTCCGTTCCTCACAATTCATTTCAAATGAAACTTGACTGTTTTCATTTCCGTTTCTCCAAGTTGTACGGAGAATAAGACCACATTTCGCTCTGAGATTTGCAAAGACGCCAACAACATTATGGTTCGGTTGATTGATTTTCCAGCATCTGATTTAATTTGGCCTTAGTACCGACAAAATTTGAACCTGACACCGCAGACCCCTCATATTAGGTACAGTAAAATATCGAAATGCGGTCAATTAGGCTTCAGCTCAGTGTTGATACAAGTACCTCTTGACTATTTCCTAACGCGTCTCTTCCAAGCATTAATCTTAACCGGTCCAGCATAATCGACGTAAGCTTTGATGAATCACATGGTCATTATACGTCGGGTACAGATGAACAACCTGCTTTCACTCGCACTATATCAGAAGATTTAATATTTTCTTGGAGTTGTAACTTGCAGATATTTAAAATCAATGCGCACTGTCATCTTACTCTTGGTTATATAATTCTTATCATTTGCCTAACACATGCTGTCTTCGCAAAACAAACAATTGTTAGTAACTCAACTGTGGAATGCCCTTCCTGTCGAATTGCAAACTATAAATTCTCTATTTCAGTAGAAGATATTTCTGTTATTCATTTAGAGGTTCAAACTTCACATCCCTGCCATATAGCATCCATCTGCCAAATGCATATGTCAAATCCATCTGTCAAATCCATCTGTCATCCATAGTGACAGGTACTTAGTTTTTGCCTTGCCATTTTACAATATGAATCGCTTAACTACCACTCAACGCATTAAAATTGTTGCATCTTACTAGGAAACACAATAACCAAATTTGTACAAATCGGTAGAATTTGTGATGTCGTAAGATTCTGAGAATCCAAATGTGCTCGTTGAGAAGATGATAGTGACCACAGGTGATAGTTTGGTGTGAGCTGTGGACCGGCAGCGTGATCGGGCGGTATTTTTTTTTAAAACTTTTATTTTACTATAAAATGTTCGTGCAAATTGTCGTTCTCAAGATTTTGATCAATCTTGACTACTAATCCACGTAGCGCATTTTTACAAAACGTCTGCATATGCATGTCCACAAGATCCAATTGACTTAGGCATTGAAGCCATAAGACCATGAACAGCGTCGTGTCTTCGTTGATTGGGTGTTAGAGAAACACCAAGTTGATGTCAATTTTTCGAAAAAAAATCATCTTCAGCAATGAGGCTCACTTTCAAATGAATGGCTACGTAAACGTAAATGTGTCTGAATAATCTTGCCAGCGAATGTGCAAAAAACTTTAGCGAACAGATTGTTAACATCGTGCACCATTGCGACTCAATTACATCGATGCACTCAAATAGAACATTAGACAGATCAGTGTTTATTCAAGAAACAAATGTCTTTGAAATGCTAAAAAAAAAATTGGTTTGCTTGAGGAAAATAAATCGCCGGGTATTGATGGAATTCGAGCTGTGGATATTAAAACTTACGCGGAAATTTTTGCGCCGATTGTGTGCAAATTTATTAATTTGCGTCTTACACAAGCAAAAATTCCAGAAACCTTAAACACTGCCGTGATCAGGCCGATATACAAAGGAGGTACTTAAAGTTAACTCAACAACTACAGGCCAATATCAATATTACCAGTAGTTGAAAAGTGCCTTGAAGAAGTAGTTACAAACCGGTTGCAGAATTTTATTGGTAAACACTCCCTCATCCACGAAAATCAATACGGTTTTCAGAAAAAGAAAAGCACAGGTAAGCTACTTGGAGAATTCGCAAATCATATCAATGAAAGCCTAAACAAAAGTTACCACGTTTTGGTTCTATTCATGGACTTCAGTTAAGCTTTTGACACGCTTGATCATTCAAAGCTAATAGATGCTCTGGAACGTATTGGAATACGAGGATTAATGGCTCATTGGTTAAAGGAATACGTATAAAACAGTTTTTTTTGAGTCAAGATTGCCGAGACCTATAGCCAAAAAGAACACGTCCAATACGGAGTCCCGCAAGGATCGAAACTGGGTCCAATTCTGTTTATTTTATACGCCAATGAGCTTCTTCGCATTTTCGAGCGAGCCAAAACTTTGCCTATACCGTCGATACACGGTGGTGGTATGTCATAGATCCTTGCAGACAGCAACAACGATAATTCAGGATGAGTTCGATACCGCAGTGAGATGGTGTCATGATCATAGTCTAATGATCAACGCATCCAAAACAAAAATGATGCACATAAGAAACCCGCAGTTCAAGACTACAGAACAACAAATATATTTTAGGAATGATTCCTGGCGTACTTCTACTAGCTGTCCTATAGATATAGTAGAAAGCTACAAATATCTAGGAGTCATAACTGAAAGTAACTTTTTATGGGACAAGCACATTGATGGCTTACGTACGAGTCTTAACTCATTTGCAGTACCATGCTACACCATCTGTGCTAAGGCAAGTGTACTTTCCGTTAGTGGAATCCAAGCTAAGGTATGGAATACTTGCCTGGGGCAATGCATCGGTAACACATTTAGAAAAACTGAGCAAATTACAAACTGCAGCAATGAAGAAGATAAACGTAATTAGTCACCGAAATGTTGCTGACCGAGAGAGGTTTAATGTCCTTCAAGTGGAAGACATCTTCAAGATGACGATAATATTAGAGTATTACGACGACACCTATTAACCATGGGATAAACACAAGAAGTCGTGCACAAGGTATACTCCAAGAACCCCGATTCTACAACAACTATGGAAGAAAACAATTGAAATGTAGTGTGCCTAAAGTTCTCAACTCAATTCCGCAAGAACTAAAAAGTATTAGAAATCCTAAAGCTATGAAAAAAAGCATAAAAAACTATCTTTTAAATCAAAATTCTTAAACCTGAACTTAAAATCTAAATACAAATTTTAAATCCCAACGTAAATCTATATACTCAATTCAAGCAACTAAAAATACATATGTATACTGATAATTTTTTCTCGTAAATTTTATATTGAAAGTATATTAAACTGAGCTTAATTAATTTCAATTACTAATGTTAAAAGCACAACCTTCTGGAGAAAAGCCCCTAAGGCTTCGCGGAAACGTATAACCAATGTTGATTTAATTGGAAATAAATAATAATTGAATTGAATTGAAATTATTGAATTAATTGAAAAACAAACTAAATTGTCGCATTTGAGGTTATACAAATCCACGGGCCATACATGAACAACCAGTGCATCCACAAAAAGTCGCTGGTTGGTCCGGATTCTCAGGTGGGCAAAATTTAATTTTCAAAATGTTTAATATATTTACAAACACTTGATATTCTATTAACAAAATACTCCTTCTATAATACCCCAAAGAATTTTTTAAAATAATTATCTGCAAGCAACGTAATGCTATCTAGAATTTGCATTTAACTGTTTTACATAAATGCACTCATCAGTCTATTTTCGACGTTTGGTCCGCATAGTCAAGCAATGAATATGTGTTATGAGTTCTGAGCAATGCAGCACTACCTGATGAAACATTAGAAAGTATTAAAGTGACAATAAGAGGTATGTGCCAAAGAATTGATGTAATACGGGCCACAGTTGGTAGGCACCGTAGTCGCTTTTGGATTACAATTCTTGACTTCAGAGAAACATTCAGTTTTGAAAAATTGTGACTGATGCCATTTCCATTACTTCTCACAATAATTCAAGAATTAAGCCTGAAAAGTCACAAAAGCAGTTTAATGCTTGTAGTTATTGGTCTAAGAGACGAAAAATTCAGGACCTTCTTCAAAACAGAACACAAGAAGAATTGTCGTTGGCTACCGAAATGAGACTATGAAGTGTAGGAAGAAAAGATTCGACTGCGATTGTAAAGGAACTGTCTGTTGGTTCTCTTAAAAGAGGTACGACTTTAAAAATAGATCACAAGTCTTTTTGCCAGAAGCCAGCAAAATTATCTGCAGATCAAGCCCTTGCCTGAATAGCTTATGCTAATCGTTCGCCTACAAGCCTAAACTTAATCATACGAGTACTATAAGATTCAAGCAGCTAAACAGTTATGCCTCCTCCTAGCATAATCGTCATGGAAATATCTGCTGAAATAGAGATAAAAGCACTCATTAACCGCACTATTATACGCTTATGTGGAGCTCAAGAAGAAGTACTTCGAGCTTTGAATTTACCTCAAAACAGTATTTTGGGGATGGGGATGTAATGGAGCTGAACAATCAAGTTACCGACAACAGTTTTCTGAAGAGCAACACAATGACGAAAGCCTATTTAGCATATCCATGGTTCCAATATAAATGTAAGCTGGCACTGACGAGCATTAAAATATTATTTGACAAAACCCAGCACCATCTTCGACCACGCATTGTCGTCCTATTAAATTTATTTTTGCTAACGAATCAGTAGGCATATTGCCGCGCTCTCTTCAACTAACTTGTGTGGGGCGAAACCCAGTGAAATAAATAACCAAGGATGCATTTCACAAAAGACTGTTAATGGGAATTTAATTTCTTTTGGATTGTCTCCCCTGCATTCTTGGATATGTTTTTTCGAATGTTTGTTGCACATTTCCTGCAGATTAGAAATACGAGTAAATAAATAAAGATTTAAAATAAATGCTGAAATAAGTGGCGTTAATTTAGAGCTCATCAAATGCTTTCATATTATAGATAGATACAATATTTATTTCTTATGATTTCAGGATACAAAGAATAATTTCATAATTTATATAATAATTCATAAGTCCTAGAATAAATATAAGAAATGTTGGTGAAATAGAAAAAAATAGAAAATGCCACTTCAATGGGCTTATACAATAAAAATTTAAGTTATGGGTGGGGTGACCATATAAGAATAACTTACATAGTAAAACAAAATAAATTCAGGAGTCCAAAAGAACATAAATTAATAATAACATAAGGTAACTGCTAAAAGATGCAATATTAAAACAAAAATCCAAAAAATCTAAAATCAAAATTAAACCAAAATATCAGAAATAAGAGATTCTAAACCAACATAGTCAAAACAGAAGAGCCAGATTTTAGCTTGTATTATATACGTTCCAGGTGTTGATATTGCCCTGATAGACTGTGGGAGTTTATTAAACAACCGATAAGAAAAAAAATAGAAAAAAAAAAAAATACTGTGCGGTGCGGAAGTTGGGTACAGATAACATGTTTGAAAAGTTTCCACGTAAATTATAATTTGAAATTAAACGAAAATTACGATTACCAGACATCGTTTTTAACACCTTAAAACAATACAAATGACGAACAGGAAAAATATGCAGGTCACAGAACAAGGGATAGCTAGGATGTCTGCGAGGTTTTCGACAAATTTTTCTTAAAATATATTTCTGTAAAATCAGCAGCGGCTGTATTTTATTTTGGTACACACCTCCCCAACAAGCAATTGCATATTGTAGCTTAGAATGGAAAATTCCGTAATAAATTATCTTTAAAAGCTTAGTTGAGCATACATTACGCAAATAATAAAAATGTCTAAGTGTGCATCGGAAATAATTTCTCAATGTATCTGCGTGATTCGAAAAACTCATTCTAGAATCAAGAGTGAGCCCCAAGTACTTAAAGTCGTCTACTATCACTGCAGTTTAGACTACTACAAAAAGTGGGAGAGGGAAAACGAGACGCACAATTGCAATTAGACAGTTTATATCTTTGACACTCAGGTGCGTGAAAGTACACATTCGCTTCAAACTTGTGCAAGGAAGATAAGTAGAAGAACATTATTTTAGTTTTTGAGCTTATAACTAAGTTATGTTCAGCAAACCAGTGTCTCAATAAATTCAGATCCTAATTTATATCAGAAGCCAGGTCCAAAGGACTGTTCAAACCATAAGAGAAACCTATATCATCCGCAAAAGCAGTAGGTGATCTTTTGAAATTAAGAGCAAACAGTGAATTGATGTAAACTTAAAACAGAATTGGACCCAAAACAGAGCCTTGTGGCACACCCAGATTAAAGAACTTAATTTCACTCCTTATTTCACCTATCTTCACTCTTTGAGATCTGTTTTCAAGATACGACCTGAACCAATTGAGCATGAAACCATGGAATCCTGCTTTTTCCAGTTTTCTCAACAGACAATTGTGGTTGACCATATCGAAAGCCTTGGTAATGTCATAGATAAACCCGCCGTACAATTTTTCCCATCTAGGTGTGACATTATTTGAGAACAAACCTGTAAGAGTGCATCTTCCGTTCACTTTCCTTTTTGAAATCCAAATTGAACTGGATTAAAAAACTCACTATCCTATTTTTCATAAGTTTTTCAAAAATGTTACTGAGTACTGGAAGAAGAGAGATGGGCCTATAGTTGACGATTTCCGCAGCATAGCGTTTTTTAAGCAATGGTATGACATCCGCACACTTGAGAGCATCAGGAAAGACCCCCGCAAAAACGCTACGATTATAAATATCTGCCAAGACATCCACTATGAAATATGCAATTTGTTTAAGGGCAAAATTAGAGATACCATCAGCTTCACAAGAATTCGATTTAGTTAAACTATCAATAACTTTTAAGATTTCGAGAGGAGTTATGGGCTGAAAAACAAAACTGTTACTTTGCAATGGTTCAGCACAACCACAAATAGCCGGATAGAGAGAACAAGTCGATTGGACTGGACAAGGTTGTAAACTGCAGCCTATATTAGCAAAATAACAATTAAATGCATCAGCAATAGCATGTTTGTTACACACCTCGCAGTCATCGACACGTAAAACAGTAGGTTTTTTTTTTTGAAAGATTGGATTTATTAAGTAAGCTATTTACTACTTGCCATTCGTTTTTATTAGATGAACTGTGGATTTAAAATGAATATAAATTCCCCGAATACACGAAACAAATGTATGCCTTATATTTTAGAGAAAAAGTACTCGTATTGCATTGAAAGGATATTATATCATCTTGTGTTGTTCCGATTGGCCAATTATCTGAAGAAGCTCAAGAGGCACGAAAGACACACAATAGAAACTTTTTACTAGGAAAACATCTAGAATTAACACGAATACCGATTTACTTCATAGGCTGCTTTTTATATCAGATCCACTCATTACAAGTTTACGGGCTCCTCAAATAAAAAGAAGCAAGATAACATCATAAATGTTGAAGTTATTAGAAGAAACCCCATGCCACTGTAACATATTACTCGTAGATCTCGTCAGATATATCAGTTACAGATGATTTCGACTTCAGAGAAAGTGAGTTAAAGTCAATTATTTTTAAAACAAAAGTCAAAGCCTTATGCACCCAGCAATCATTCGTTTGATAAAAAAAATAAAAATAAAAATACCTAATTACTTTGTTTATTTGTTACATTATTTTGAATATAAACTTTTTGTTAAAATATTTTTTAAAACTTGTTAGCTACATTAATACAAAAAATAGTGTTTATAAATATTAAGTTGCTATAAAGTTATAACCACAAAAAAGTAGCAAAAGTTATAATATTGCGCGCGATATAATTATGCTCACCTACGAGGCGGCGTGATTGGTACTTTTTCGAATTCTGGTGGTGCTGCTGTTGCAATCAGTGGTGAACAGGACATTATAACAAATTATTTTTGGCACCAATTGGGCGATATTGATGTGGAAGATATGTAGTTTCAACGAAATGGTGCCGCCTGCCACACACCGCGAGAAACAATGTTTTTTTTTTTTTTTTGTCGGGGCGGGTACACCCTACTGGAGCACTAAGACTCAAAAACAGGTCCATTGTACAATTAGGCAGAGAACCCCATTTTAATGTGTTTTTTTCGTCTTTTGTAAAAAGACGAGTAGACGCTTCAGTGATGAAGAGCTTAGGTCATCAGCACACACCACATCAGCACCGAAAATCTGCCACCTGATCCAAGCAAAGGCAGGACAATCACATGGGAAGTGTTCCGCAGTGTCATCGCCCTCTCCACAGGAGTTGCAGATAGGGGTAGCGCTCAAACCCAGCACATGGAGGTGCTTGGCAAAGGCGAAGTGGCCCGTAAGAGCGCCAGTAAGTTGACTGCAGTCTTTTCTGCTAAGGGATAGCAGGAAAGCCGCGGATTTCTTACAGACGACGGGGACCATTCGTTTAGTCTGCCATCAAGGCAGACTAAAGGCGTCTAGAGCAGAGCCAGGCGTGCTGGGGAAAGCTCCCAAGCAGCCGAGACAGACCGTTCTTTGCAGATTGGCGGAAGCAGCAGTAACGTATTTACATACGTGAGAGCTTATTCCACTAAACAACTGACGCATATGAAAGGAAAGGTCTTATCATTACCGTGTAGATCCAAAGGACTTTCCTTGGCGACAAGCCCCATGTCTTGCTGAAAACACCTTTGCATTGCCGGAAGACTGACAGAGCTTTGGAAGAAACAATGTAGTTACGAGTATTGCATACACAATTTCTCGGCCGCGTCGTCTCTCGTTTCGTCGACCAAAATTGGCCACCAAAATCGTGCGATGTGAAGCATAAGATGTATGCCAATGACCCCTAAACGATTCCAGAGCTAAGGGATGAGATTCGACGCGAGTTACTTATGAACTACCGCACCATTTATGCCGAAATGTAATGAAAAATTCCATCAAAAGGTCGCAAGTATGGAAGTTCAGCCGTGGCGCACATTTGGCCGATATCATTTTTCATTTTTCATTTATTTCCAATTTAAATTGTAATCCAATTGAATGACGTCTATTATAAAGAGGAACTCAAAAAAGAGGGTCTGGCAATTCTATCTGAAACGGATTTTCTTCAAACTTCATCATATCTGGGCGCCGTGGCTCAGTGGTTAAGTGCGCGAACGCTGACCGAGAGATTTAAAGTTCGAATCCAAGAAAAGACAAACAAAAAGTTTTCTCACGGTCCCACCTCTCGCGAACGTCTGACAAACATCCGAGAGTAAAATTGTCATGAGAAACGGCATAAAACTGTAGGTCCCAACCATTCGTGCGACGCACACACGAGTGGGTGCGTAAAGCTAGGCCAGGGCCTATATCGGGCTGTTAGTCCCAAAATATTTATTTTCATATCTTGAGTTTACGAGGTAATGTCCAGAGGGGAAATCAGAATTTCAATTCCAGCCTTAAAATTAACAATGCTTTACTTAAGGCCCATTTCGAAAAAGTTCAAACTTAATTGAAATTCATATCTTGGATAACGTGAACTTTTGCAAGGAGACTGTGTACTCAGCTAAAAATTCGACTGACGGTATTCTAGTTATTAACCAAGTTTCGAAAATTGACTAAAACAATTGATAATTGTATTTCAAGAAACAGTGGTCAGGTGTCTTAGCCGTTGTGAAGTTCTCAAAGATCTTATTTCTGTGTTTGCTGTCTCATGCCAATGGCTGTATTTCGCCCCAGAACTAGTATCATTCAGAAACCGCCTTCAAAAATGCTCAAAACCATGCAGAACATCTTTTTTACTGGATTCTATTGCAATAAGTTTTCATTCTTTAATACGAAATAGGTACCATTTCATAGCATAGCGATATGCACTGCCGACTTTCGGAACACGACGGATGTTTCTTGATTACGCAGCACTTTATTCACATCTTTGATAAATATTTGTAATATATGTCAAGCAAAGAATACATTTTGAAATGTCTGCATAATTTTCCCAAAAATCATGGATTTTACCGTGGCTTAGTGGGTACGTACTGAGCTTTAGAATCTCACGGTCCGGCTTTGAAGTCGACATGAACCCGAACGATCTGATGATTTGAAGAGCGCTAACAAAAAACCGATATCCGGATGCAACATTGACATACTTGAAAAGAATACCTACAATTATAATTTGGTCATTAGCCGGAATTGCATATCAAATTTGAGTTCTGCCATGAGCCCCAAAGGAGCTGTTGCGCTAAATGTTGTTCGGGACTACACATTCACATGTAACTTTCTCTGGAAATTTTATGGAAGCGCTCAGGCAAACATATGGTAAATGCTGCCAGATGAAGGCTTAAAAGGTTTACAATTTGGCAGGTATTACTTGTTGAGCTGAGGCAAACCCAGAGAATGTTATAAAGACAACTCTCATCATTCAACTCTCATTATTCTATCGATATCTCGACATACATAGTCGATATATGTTTGCTTACTCTCAATAGTTGCGCAACAGACTCTAAAATAAACGTGGTTTCAAACACGGAGTTATTTCAAACTTTTCGAAGTCGACGTGGTGTCTCCTTTCTAAAGATCCACTTACCTATACTTCCTAGATGAGTGTTGCAGTTGGTGACACACATAGTCCCTCTGTCGAGACTCAATTCTGTTTCTGAGCCATGACCCCATCCACTGCTTTTGTGTTAAACTTTGCAGCTCTTAGAGCAGAATTTTAAACTGTGCGTACAACAAGATGTACCTACTTGCGGTCGTAATGCGTGTTTAGAGTTTGTATGACTTATTGGAATACCAAAACTGTCAAATAGATTCCTAAAAACCTGTCGAAAGTGACTTTCAATAGTTGAGCGGAGCAAGAACATGAAGAATGGGTCCACGAAAAAGGTTGGAGGTTCGATTTTTTGAGGACGGAATGTTTTACTGGACTCTGTCTATATCGGACTAAGTGTCAGTATGTTGTGCGATTGTCATTTTATGAGCAAAAATTTAACTCATCATTTCTCGAGTTATTTAAGGAAATCGCTGCCGGAGTACCGCAAGGAAGTGTTCCTGGTCCGGTCTTGTTCTGACTGTACACTCGAGATATACCCCAAGAAGAAGGCACTGTCGTAGCTACGTTCGCAGACGATACGGCTATATTAACAAGAGATAAATCAGTCGAGTCAGCAACTGTAAATCTCCAATGAGCTTTGGACAAAGATTTGGCGCATTGCTCTCAACGAGATCAAAACAACTCATTAACAGCCTACCCATTTTCATTAACTCGGTACAAATTCCGTATACAAACGAGGCAAAGTATCTAGGAATGACAATAGACGCGAAACTCAAATGGAAGTCGCACGTAACAAATTCAGACAAATGTATTGGCTACTTGGAAGATATTCCAAATTAAGCACATATAACAAGTGCTTAAACCCGTTTGGACGTATGGTATACAACTTTGGGGTTGTACCGAACGAGGTAATATAGATATCCTACAATCTTTTCAAAACAAAGTGCTAAAAGTCATAGTAAATGCCCCATGGTATATCAGAAACAATGATATCCAACAGAGACTTAGGAGTAACTACCGTCGATGACGAAATAACGAACTTTGCTCGAAAACCCCGTATTCGTCTTCATGGTCATTGCAACAACGTTATACTCCAAATTCTGGACGAGACAAACCTTGTGCGCCGACTACAAAGAACGAAACCGTTCGATCTAGCGCAATAGGGACCAGCCGCATTTAATGGCGGACTTTAGCAGGTGCTTTTGCTGGAAAGCTACCTGCCCAACGTGAATATTTTTAAAACTAAAACTACTTGATAAGGAAACTTAGTCGTAGTAGACCAGTAGAACAGAGGTGTTGTTTAGTGAGTACAAATCTCACATTCATAGTGTCTATGAAGATTTTTCACCTACCCACGAGTTCAAGTAGATATTCAAATGCATCTTGTATCAAGCTATTTCTTTTGTACAGTCTCTGAGCATCAGAAGACCATAAAAAGGCTTGAAATTGGAAGCAATTTACCCACATTCTCTGCATCATAGTACACGATAAGTTCTTACAACGACCTTGATGCGTCACTTCATTTTATTTATGAAATGTTAAAATCAGCTACCCTCCGTCGTCTCATCTGCCCGCCAGCCAGTCGTTATGCTATGCGTTTGCTTTTTTTTTTAGCCAAGAATCTCTCATTGTCCGACGACTAAGAATTTATGTCCCAGTCGGCAGAGATTCGCAAGCAAAAGTGCTGCTTGCTCTACCCATAACTGCCTCTCAAATTTAATGAACGTTCATGAAGGAGAAACCTTTTTTTATGGTCGTGCACAGTTGACATCTCTCCAGTAACTGGACACTGGACGCACCAACACTGGCTCTGTGAAATCTGTATCAATATTTTATTCATCCGATTCGGCCACATACTCGTAATACTATCCAGTGCACCGTCGAATTATTATTACCTCTTCGAAGGGCTCACTGAGAAGCGGTGCCTTTTTTTCCTCCAGCCATGGTCTATCCAGGGATGCTGCGGTGCCTCTCAGTTATTTCACCTGCCGTCAAAATATTCACAGTGGGTTCGAATGGACAAACAATTAAATTGACAGGCCGACAGTCGCAGGGGGACGCAGAAGTTCTGTTTATTTTAAGATACGAGTATCTCTCTGAGGATATGGAATCCCACTAAGGCGCGCAGGTCAATGTGGTTGAATTAGAAACATGGCATGGCACTCTCCCAGACTGTCAGCCTCTCAGCGAGAATAGCTAATTTACAATAAAAACCTAATTAATTTGGAAATTTTCTTTATTTATTGCCATTAAGTCGGTTCTTGTTGGTTAATTTACATTGTTAAGTAGCTAATTACGGACACGGAGAGAGACGCCTCTCGGTTTAGAGATGGCCGATGGTGGTAGATTTTTAATTGCCATCTTTGTATATTTCTTAATCAACCTAACGACCTATTAATGCGACCTGATTGATTAGTTTATGGATATTTTCTGAATAGCTAAGCAGGGCTGAGGTTGTTTACTTTCGAATTAGGTATGAAAATAATTTTAGTTTTAGTGGGTTCGTTGTAAACGGTTATTTAAGGAATGATGGCAGTATCAGGTGACAAAGTCTTTTGGAGATTAGGTGCTTAAACTTCAATCTTTGATTATGGTCTGCTCATTTAAACTTATAGGTCGACGGATTTGTTTTCATAATTCGAACAAATGACCACATGAGGCGATGTGAGTTATTGGATTATTTTAATTAGGGGAATGGCTATGTATACTCGTAAGCACAACACAGTTTTCAAGAAAAGACGGAGCACAAGAGCACTTCAGCCACCCCGTTCCCCCGCAACACCTTCAACCATAAGTTATATGGTTATTGCCTTCGTGTTCGACATGCACTGAAATACCCTAAACAAATAAACTTCTGGAACGAAAAATCCTTTGGGGCATACGAGTACTGCTATGCATTAATTTAATTTCCTTGAGCCAGAGTATCCTTTGTACCATTACAAGCAGCTCATCAATTCCCCAACATATAGCTACAGTGCTGGTGGAATGCCTGGGCTACTATGCTATTAGGCAAATATTCTATCCTGCCTGCCAGCCATTTAATTATATTAATCGAATTGACAAAGCTTCAGTGCATTATTAAAATAAATCCAAAGAACCGACAATGCGTTCTGAGATGAGATGCAACCAGCATTCAGTATACATCGGTTTGCACACCCCCCCCCCCCCCCCCCCCCCCCCAAAATCGAAGGGAGTTTCGGTGCCCAAGACAATTATTAAATTTCCCAAATGGACTAAAACAATTCATTGGGAAAATCTATAGAGCAACCACAACCACATTCTCTATGCCACACAGAGATACTCGTACTTGAGTTCAGCTTTCGGGTTTATGTACTCGTAGAGGACAATACTGCCAATGGATGGATGGAAGGAGAGTCTGTGAGAACAACAAACAGATGTTGAGATGGCAAAAACCTCAGGCATTCTTTTGCATCTGCATAACAGAGGCAATGTCACACACGAAAAGCCGCATACAGTATGGGATGCAAGTTTGAGACGTACTGACTGTGCTTATGAGCTGCAATAAAGTAGGAGAAGAAAAAACTTCAAATATGGGGTGCGGCAAATGACCAATGAGCGGGAGATTCAAGGTTCACAAAAAAAAAAAAAACACACAAAAAAAAAGTTTTTTTACAGCCAAATATCCCGAGAGTAAAATTGTCATGAGAAGCTTCGGAAACGGCATAAAACTGTTGGTCCTAACCACAGCATGAGTGGCTGCGAGAAGCCTGGCCTGGACCTGTATGGGCTGATAGCGCCAATATATTTGTTTATTTAAAGACCACAAATCAGTCCTTGTCATTGATATATACCTACGTAGAGAGCAGAGGACGAATTTTTAAAGAAATTCAATCCAGAGGGCACTAGGGATAAAAACACAGTCGAGGCAAGGTTAGGTTAGGTTGAGGTGGCTGTCAGCAAAAAAAAAAAGCCAACATACTCAGATCAGTAATGGGTCGATTGTGATACCACATGGGTTTGGGACGCGGCCTCCAGCCTACTCGTTGAATCTTTTGGAGATTCTGATGAAGCGTAGAGGGTCCCTAAAGTCAATACTATTCAGGTCGTTGAAACAGAAGGCTCCTAATTAGTTTCCTTCTTGGGGAGAGAGCCGGGTCAAGGCAAAAACTTAGTAAATTGTCGTTCGTTATCTGGAGTTTCATACTATTGAGGCAAGGGATCTTTTTGATGTTACTTAAGTACCAAGGCAAGGCTACCGAGTGGTTTGATGTTACGATAGGTATTAAGGAAGCCTGTCTATTAAACCCGTCCATCCGAGCAAGTAATTCGAATAACCATGAATCGTTTTCGGACCACGCATACTCTAATGCATACTCATACTCATACACATTCGCAGAGGCGTCGTACAGTGCGCACCGAACAAGCTATTACTACTGTTGAGCGCAGTACTTAGGAGGAGTTGATTGGCCATTATGCACAACAATTGAAGCAAGATCCAGCTTTTGCGAACATTGAAGCCCCTTGACCATCATGTGCGTCGTACGTTAGGTATGTGAGATGAAAACGAAATTGCTCTTGATCCTCATTTTCGCTACAAATTTTGTTCAGCGATGAGGCTCATTTTTGGTTGAATGGCTTCATTAATAAGCAAAATTACAACATTTGGAAAGAAGAAAATTCACAAGCCGTTATTCAGACGCCGTTACATATACAAAAAGTCACTGTTTGGGGTCCTCTATGGGGTGGTGGAATCATTGGTCCATATTTCTTCAAAAGTGATGCCGGCCAGAACGTTACAGTCAATGGAGAGCGCTATAGATCAATGACTTATGTATAATAACTTTGTTCTTCAATTGAATGGCATTAATGTGGAAGAGCTGTGGTTTTAACAAGATGGCGCAACATGGCACACAGCACGCCCTACAATCAATTTATTGAAGGACAACTCGACGAGCCCATAATTTCGCGTAATGGACCTGTGAATTGGCCTCCAAGATCGTGTGATTTAAAACCTTGGGATTATTTTCTGTAGAGATACGAGTATGTGTAGTCGCTTGTCTGAACCAGAGACGATAGATGACTTGGAAGCAGTTGCGTTATTGCAGTTGCCTAAGCTGCTCGAAAAAGTGGTCGAAAATTGTCTACACGTCAAGCTAAGCCGGACATATTCCAACTTTGTTAGCAAACGGCTTGCGGCAGAAGACCTTTAATATTTTTCGCGAAACTTTCTCATGACTCTACTAACTCTGTTTTTTTCACACATTTTTCACGTTAATCCTTCTTGAGATAGAGCCATGGGGTTCAACCAACTTTATCAAAAAAAAAAAATATCTTGGCTTACATTAGGCCCGCAAAAGTCCCCATTGTCTTGGTTTCGTTCACTGGGTACTAGTTGTGTGCAAAATTTCAGATTTCTAGATCTGACGGACAGACAGACAGACCATTGGTTTTCCGTTTTATACCATTCTGGTACGGAACGCTGTAAATGGTACTTAAGTACTGGAAATTGTTTGTTAGCAGTCATAAAGATTCACCATCATAGACTAAGATGCAACTTGATCGTGATGATGACATGAGGAGGACGGAAAAAAAAACTGTGAACCATGAGCAATGACAAAAGCAAAAACAAACAAGCTCCCCAGTTATCTGGACAGCCACCCTTGGAGTTCACTGAAACTTAATACCATTTGAGTTTCAAACCAACTACACCAATCTGTGGACGCCCGTGTACTAAAATTAGTATAAGGGTATTCATAACCCCTTTCACATGTGCAAATTATAAAAAAAAAAATAGTTTTATATTTTGATACTTAATTACTTCTGAGTGGATACCTAAAAAATACACTAATTAATGATTCTACGAATACTATGCGTACAAAGGTTAGCCCGTACTGTAGACAAGGCTTCATGAGACTCTATACGTACATTTCTGTGCGACAGTAGCACGGGTTGCAGAAGCGTGCAGATTGATTTGAAACTCTACGAGTTAGCTAATCTAATGATGTGATTTGTTGTCCTGTAGTAGGAGGATTTTGATTGATTGATAAAGTGATGGGCCCTGTTGGCTTGATCACTTAAATATCGCATTTCTGGGGACTTCAGCATCTGCCATGATAGTATCCATAGCAATGATAGGAAAAGCTCTGAGCAATACTGGAGTAACAAAAGTGGTAAGAGGATAGGTAGCAAGAAAGTTTAAAAGCCGCATCATCATTTCAAAACTAGGAAACTGCACAAAATTAATATCAACGACAAGTGGCACCCCACAGGGAGAAGTACTATCACCGCTTCTCTTTTTGCTAGTCATAGGCGAAATCTTTGTAAAATTAGAGAAAACCGGAGCTAAAACAGTCGCCTACGCAGACGACATATTCATAATGGTATGCGGAAAAATGTCTCTCCACCAACAGCAAACTCTAAATAAGCTTAACGGGTTGGCAGAAATGTGGTTTAGGAGTAAATCCATCAATAACTGAGCTGGTTCCCTTTACGGAGAAAATATTTATCCCGGGCTTCGCCGTGCTGACCCTGAGGGACGTAGTACTTGGGTCTTATCCTAGACTGAAATTGAACGCAAACACTGACAGGCAATCGGAAGTCGACCTTGTATGGTCATAGCTCAATACTCATATCAGGTGTAGGTGTAGTGATTACATGACCCCCATATATGGAACTATTCGATTCGAAATACCCAATAGGAACGAATGGAAATCAAATGCTGTACAGATGCAGACGTCTTCTCTGAAAAACTCGGTAGATACTCATCTTAGAATCCGAACAAAGTGTGAGGATCTGCAACCATTAAGGCGATGACAGCAGTAAAAATCATCCGGGCAGGCAAAAGAAACAAGCAGTTGGCTTGACTAGGTGCATCACTAGCCAATACAAGAGTCCATGTGCCAATCTCACACATCAAATCATTAAAAGCAAAAAACTGTCTATCCATAGTAGAAAGTAGGTGGGAAAGCATTCAAATCTGCAGCAATACAAAGACCCTGTGGCCCAAAATAGATAAAAATAGATCATCCAGCTCAAGTTCATATCTGCAGGGGCTGTGTAGTAGAGGACACCTTCTACTTCCTATGCCAATGCCTTTAGCCTAAGCAGATGACGTTGCGATTTCTTTCTTTTGGGGACCAAGTCAAGCTACCAAACATACCTCTGAAAGCAGGCATAGGGCGGCAATAGATCTCATCCATCTTTCACGGTCTGCAGCTGGATATTTCAGCTCTGGCTACGTTTACATCTGAGTCTCTGCTTCTGCCAAGAATTTTTGATCTTCTAACCCTCCGTGCATCCTGAGGATTCCATTAGAAGGACTGCTTCGCGATGTTGTCATTTGGATTCCTCAGTGTGTGACCAATCCAGCGCCATTTTCGCTGTTTGAGTGCTTATTTTTTTTTTTTTTTTTTTTGACGTTGAACCTACAATTTTTGGACGGGCAAATCCTTGTAGTTATGATTCTGGTACAGAACGATCGAAGTGCGAACAGATTAATGACGTCTTGAGAGCTGTCGCAATATAGAGATAGAGTTTCACACTCTATTTAATTTTTGAATACAACACACCTACACCAGGTGTCTATTTTCTTGTATGACAGCATTTGAGGCCAACAAGAATTTTGGACAAACAGGCTTCAGGCCACAACATTGCTCTGGTTACCAGCTACTAGGATTTGCTTTCAAACTGGAGTACACAATGGAACTATACCCCGCCAATGAACACCATGCACATCGTGCTACTACTCCGACTGAAATGCAACTGTTCCCCTAGGAGATCGTTAGTCTGAGATATAGTTACGAGTATATGTTAACATAGCAGCTTGAGGATATGAAACATTCAACGAATGAAATTTTGATTATCATTTTCCATTTCGAATGCATGAAAGACATTACATCAGATGAAGCAATCATCCTCGTCCAGAACTGCTCGTAACTCTATCCCGACGAATAGCGCATTTCCTCCCCTCGATGGAAGGATATTCGAAATCAAATACTTTGCTTGGCGAAGAAATCCTCCAAAGGATGAATGAAAGTATGTGTGTGTGTGTTGTGCTTTCTTATTATTTTTATTGAAACAGATTTGCTTCATGAGCATTCTGCAGATTTTCGACACATTATCGATATACTTCTTCCATTTCTTGCCACCTACGAGCGCATGGTGCCTCCAAGACTGACAACCAACTACCGACACGGATGGATTTGTGAGGAAGCTATCATCATCGCCATCATCATCACCATCATCATCGTCATCGACATCATCAACATCGACATCGACATCGACGTTCGTATCGTCAGCCGGGAACGGAAAGTCTTAAAATAAATTGATAAAGTTTCAACACACACAGTCCGCCACCGCCACCGCCACCGCCCCGCAACGCAGCTGGGATTAGGTGGAGGTTTCTCTTTAGAGTCCTTGAATGAGAGGCAAGAAAAAAAAAAACCTTTTCTAATCAAAACGAATCGCTGTGAAAGCTGTTGCTACATCCTTCCTGCTCATCCTGTGCTATTACTTTTTGGCCACATAAAAACCGCCATTAAAATGTACATAAATATGACCACGGGATGGAAACCGGTTTCCCGGTCCGTTTGCGGTCCCTCTCTGATCAAACAAAAAAAGTTTTATCTATATGTGTTTGCACTGGAAGGATCCTTAAACCACGACTCGTGGCGTTCTGTGTGTATTTAACTTCTTCCCCATCAATTACTTGGGATGCCCCGAAATTAAAGGCGCCCGTTTCCTGCACTTTTTTTCCGTCGGTAAACATCATCCCGTAACCAGAGTCGAAATGGGCCTGCCCTGCACCTTGGCACATAATATTTCATGGTCGCATTTGTATGTTCCACTTCAGTCGACGAAAAAGTTTTTTAATAAATTTCCAACCTCCCCTTCTTAAGCGCGACAGGGACACACAGGATACACACATTTGCATCAAAGATAGGGGGGAGGTGCACCTTTTTTTTACGGGAGAATGTGAGATGCTTTCAGGAATGACTCGCAACGGAATGTTGCAAAAGGGAACGGGAAACTTTCAGCTTTTCATCCCTTTAATTAGAGCTGAATTTTAAGGCTCTTCCAACAAACGAAAAATAAAAGGATAAAGGGAACAACTAACTCACTCGACTGCAGAGCTCCACTTGATTCCCTTGGGAATCTTTGTTGGATGTGCGCTGTATGTCTGCTGGATGTTGATGTAAAAAGTCATAAAGTTTGCCGGAATTCAGCAGGATACGCGGATGAAAGCGAAAACTCTCCGAAAACAAAACGAAAATGTGTCCAAAAGACGAGTGATTAATTTTTGTTGTTTTTCCTGTTTGTTCTGATTTCTTTCCATTTTTTTTCGTTTTGCCAGCCTCTCAAGGGGAGGGAGAGTACTCGTAATTTCGACGATTTGTGGTTCAAAGGATTTTTTTGGTATTCATTCTGTTTTTTGGTGGAAATTGTTTCTGTAAAATGGTCGAATGCTGATTTGGCGTATACTTGTACAGCAGCAGTAGAGTGCGATGGAAATTAAAATGAGCTCTCGGTTGCGTTTAAGGAGAATTGATGGGATTGATGCAAATTCGTTTGCTTCTGAAGTTGTTACTTTTGTTGGAATTTTTGGGAATCATCAGATAGCAGCATGTTACCCTTGGATATGTCTCTGGAGAGTTTCTTTTAAATCTATGAGCATCAGAAGTTGCCAGACAGGCTTTTGTTTTGATGCTTCCGTTGAATGAATGACTGGAATTTTTGGCAGAGGTACTTATTATGAATTGAAGTCTTAAATATCAAAATTAATTTTCTATAGAAGTTGCAGTGAACTGAGAGACAGAAAAAAGTGTAGTACCATCAATTGAGGAGTGTCATGCTCAAAGTGACGATACGATTACTTCTTAATGATTACGATTGCGATTATTGCAGAACATGATCAACGATTACGATTACGATTATTTGGATCCACATGTGTTATCGTTGAATAGTTAAATAGTCGCAATAATTATCGTCGGCTACGATTAATAGCTAAATTTCAATAATAACCGATTACAATTAATCGTAATCGTAATCGTTTCATCACTTCTAATTCATTTTTCACAATTTTTTATTTTGTTTTTTCTTGCCAAACTCGAAACCTTGAGTTCTATGTGTTCCCCATCACAGAATGAGTTAAGAGTGACAATTTTGACTTGGCGAAACGATTACTGCTTAACGATTACGAAAGCGATTATTGCAGATCTACGATTACGATTATTTGCATTCACATCATTGAATAGTTAAATAGTCGCAATAATTATCGTCGGCTACGATTAATCGCTAAATTTCAATAATAGCCGATTACAATTAATCGTAATCGTAATCGTTTCATTTTTACTAATTCATTTTTCTATTCTGTTTTTTCTTATCAGACTCGAAACCTTGAGTATGCGTTACCGACCACAGAATGAGTTAAAAGTGACAATTTCTACTTGAAAGTGTGACGAAACGATTACTGCTTATCGATTACGATTACGATTATTGCAGATCGACGATCACGATTATTTGGCTTCACATGTGTTATCGTTAAATCGTCGATTACGTGTAATCATTATCGTAGTCGTATCAGACTCGAAACCTTGAGTTTTATGCATTACCGACCACAAAATGAGTTAAAAGTGGAACAAGTGAAAAATCTTGTTCAAAATGCACTATTTATGAGAAGAAATCTTATAAAATTAATGGCTACAAAATTTACAGTGCATTAGTGACCAATTGGACATTTGAATGGCACAATAGATATGCGCAATGTATGAAGACACTAGCAGCTTTTTTTTATGTCTTTGTCTATCAACTCCTAGTCTCACCTAATCACGGTGAAAACGGGTGCCTTGTGCCTTAAGATTGATTCTCAACTCCTTTAGAAGGTTCATAGTACCAAACGAGGGAGGAAGGGAAGAGTGTTTACACTAAGCAACTCTTATTTGGATCCAAGCGACAGCGAGAGAATTCTCTGGATGACGGAATCAATGGTAGAGTCTAGAATTCTAGTCAGGTCAAATTATTTAGTCTGGGTTCACCTTATACCTACAGGGTCATCCAACAAGAGGTGTCATTTTAAATTTTTAAATTTCGCGCCATTGTGGAACTGTCAACACTAGGAGGTTATTAAATATGGATCGATGTACACTCGCATAACGTGTTGAAGTGAAGATTCATTACAAAAACGGTGAAAATATCGCGGAAAATGTTTCTATAGTTCACACTGCTTTTGGTCATCATCCATCGCCTTCACGCACTAATATGGTGAATTTAATCGATAAATTTGAACGCCTTCGACAGGATAGTGATGTGAAGACTCCAACTTGTGGTCGCCCGGCAAGGTCAGTTGAAAATATTGCCGCCGTAGCTGAGAGTGTGACTGAAAACACAGGTGTGTCCGCATCACTTTTCACCGCATTTTTCATAAAAATCTTGGCCTACATGCTTATAAGGTCTAGTTGACACTAGAATTGAAGCCAGCAGATCACGCACAACGCAGTACTTTCGCTGATTGGGTGCTGGAAATGAATGATCAAGATCATGATTTTTTACAAAAAATTATTCTGAGTGATGAGGCTCATTTCCATTTGTCTGGGTACGTAAACAATCAAAACTGTCGCATCTGGGGCTCCGAAAACCCAAAAGAAATAGTGGAACAACCTGTCCATCCACAACTAGTGACAGTTTGGTGCGGTTTTTGGCAGGACGGTGCCACATGCCATACAGTTGGTGAAACAATGGCTCTATTTCTGGACGTGTGATTTCTCGAAATTGGCCGCCGAGATCGTGCGATTTATCACCTTAAGACTTTTTCCTTTGGGGCTATGTTAAAGATTAAGTCTACGCCAATACTCCACCAAAGATTTATGTACTAAAAGAAAATATCAGAGCTGTTATTCGCGAATGCAATTGTGCGAAAACGTGATGAAAAATTTCATCAAAAGAATGACTATTTGTAGGCAGAGCCGAGGAGGATATTTGGCATACATTGTATTCCATTACTAACCTCAGAATTTGTACTTTGGAATAAAATAAAATTATCACCACTTTTCATAAAAATACGAGTATGTATGACTGCAACATATTCGGAGCTCAGATCTCTAAGAATTTTGAAAAAGATGTGGTGGCGGATAAACATTTACTGGTTGTGCTTGCATTCTCGAAGTGGGTTACTGGCATCGGTTTACCCGGCCCTTTGTTCTAACGTTTGTAACTAATTATTTGAGCCTCCAGACTGGGGGTTGTGCTTCGGGGTATAGCTATGAAGCAGCCACAAACCTTCAGCTGGTGGAATGTTCGGACTTTTAATAAGCTGAAAAACTCGCGGAAACTCTGGACCATACTCTCTGGATAGACAGGGTATAAGAAAAATTAAAGACTGCGACAATTACTACGGCGAAAGCAGCAAAGGGTAGATGCAAATGTTATTCGGCTGCGAGTTTGTAATCAAAAGAAGACTTAGACAAGAAGTGTTGAGCATGCATGTGAGCGAGCGTTTGATGAAAATCCATATTAAAGCCGAATTTAATATCCATAAAGAAAAAAATTGACGTAATCCAGGAATCTTCTAGAGAAGACGTCCGAACAATATCCGAAATATGGCCTCAAAATCTTGTTTGGCGATTTTAATGCCAGAGTCGGAAAGGGGCACATATTTGGTAGTGGGCAAGTACAGCCTACATTTCAAGACCTCCCGAAACGGACTCAGACTAATCGATTTTGAAGCCGGACGTAACACCATCAAGGGGACTTGACGGCAGTAAACCATGAAACCGGTTGAGCACATGGCTATTGATGCCAGGCACGCTTCCAGTATACTTGATGCCGGAACTTTCTAAGCAGCCAATAGGCTAGGGTTACTACTTGGTTGTAGGCAAAGTATGCTTGCGAATATCCACAATAATAACAGAATAATGTGAGAAGATTTAACTTCGAAAGGCTACACTCGCAAGAGACAGTCACAACCTTCGCAGAGAAGTTCTCTGCCGCCAGCATCAAGTGTCGAAGATCAGAGGCAGCACTGTAAACAAACTATTCAAAATTATGCCTCTGGGTATCACTCGGCGACCACAATGAATCCTCTGGTTTGATGATGTATGTGGGCCAGCACATGCTGCAGAAGTTGATGAGCATCCGCGGACTTTCGCAAGATCTACGAGCAACAGGGAGAGGAGGAGAACGTACTCTTCCAAGGAAGGAGAAGGAGCATGACAACCGTGAAGTCGAGTCACTGGAGAGTTGTTGCTGTAGATGTAAAGATCGAAAGTTTTACCAAAAAGTGAAAAGAGCATGCCAAGGCTATACAGCCCCAACAGAAGCCTGCATAGATGAACAAGAAAACCTCGTAGTAGAGTCGCAGTCTTTGCTGACAATCAGGAAAGAAGAGTTTTGCAGACGGCATTGATGACCACCAGTCCGTGGTGTGGCACAATGAACGATAACACCCAACTAACGTCTCACTTCATGTTTGGGATACCAATATCTAAGCTCAGATCAAACAAAGCTGTTGGAGCTGGTGGCCTAATGAACTGAGCTATTTAAATCGGCAAGAGATGATTTGGTAGAGAGCATGCAATTAATTATTTGTAAAGTGTACAACAACAACCAAAAGCCACCCAAACATAGAGGAGAACAAATAAAATCTAAGCTTCTTCAACAACTATACCAGAAAGAGGTTCCTGCCTGGTAGCTCAATGGATCAAAATCGAAGGTAAGTGCTCGAGGGTATTACAAAAAGCGAAGTGCTTTAGTCTCCAAAGGATCTTGCAAAAACTGCTCGACGATAGTTAGAATAGATGAAGAAAGAGAGCTATAGCTTCAAGAGGAACATGCGTGAGACTGTTCGCCTTAGCTCCCCCTTTCCATCATTTAATTCACCCCCAATCGACATATATGAAGGAATGTTAATGAGTTTTGGTTGAATATGGATGAGAACACAGTTTTTTTCCAGGACATCGCCAATTTATCCACGAAGGCCATGCATAAAATGTGCGGCTTTTAGAACAACCCATATAATATTGGTTGTTCCGCGCATCACAATTTATCTGTAGAGGAGCTGTTTCTCTTCATCAATACACTAACCCAACATAAATCGATTCAATCCAACCATTGCAGTAAATAACGTATCTACGATGGTCTCCTTCTCCCCAGTTCCTCTTACACGAGATCACATTCGTACCACATCACATTAAAAGTATTAAATCCGCACCAAGTGTCGGTGAAACTAATCTTTTCTTTGTAACCGTCATCACTTTGCTCATCGTCATTCAGCAATTAAAGAGAAATAGCTTCCATTGATTTCCAGTTGACTGATCCCAAAAGTGGTTGAAGGCAGAGAGAGCAGCACAAAAAAGGTCAAAGCCACCAAATGCACACACCTTACCATTAAAAAGCGTTTTGGTTGCCCAAAAAGAGCCAAATCCAAAGCGATAACCTACAAGAGTACTCGTATCTTCTCTCCCGTCCGGATCGGACTGCCAGCAGCATGACTACGAGGATGATGATGATGATGAACACAATATACCCTTCGTGTGTGCAGCTGATTAAATGGGACATCATCAGCTACGGTGGGTTTGAGATCGACCCGCAGCACAAAAAAAAAAAAAAAAGGAGTCATCTCCACTCAATCGAAAGCCCCGGAACAGCACGGGCGAGGCCACCCGATTCGCTTTGTTCGATTCGCATGACCGAGTTGGTTCCTTTTCCCATCGGCACTTTGTGGTAATTTCTTCCCATTGAAGCCGTCAGAGACGTACCATCTACCATCCACCACCAGCGTGCCAGGCAAAGGATGGAAATGAAATAAATTAAAACTTTCTGCTGTCCGAAAACTTCAAAAGGACCAAGTGAAAAGTCAATACACGCACACACACACACATAGAGACAGAGAGTTGGAAAAAGTTTTAATAGAATTCCAAGTGTACACGCAGAGCAATGGCAATGGCGATGCCTCTATGGTCCTTGAAAAGTTGAATGTCCTTTCTATGGAGCAATCGCAAAAAAAATAAGTTAAAATGGCGCCTTTGCAGGACGGAATGCAACTGGCAACGCAGTAGCAACCAAATGTCTCCATAAACTTGACTGAGCATTCCAATGGGCTGTCAGCGAGTGTCACATGGTACACAGAATACCATAAACTAGGCGAATTATTATAGAACACGCCGTGTTGAATAAGTCCGCGCTAATTCAAGTGATCCTCGCACCGTGCCCTCCTATTCAAATGAGAATTTATGGGTTCAACACGAAGGACGGTCCTAGAGGTACCTTCCTTGACTTGATCTCTAATTGGAGCAGAGCACAACCCTCAACCACATCATCACACGGTGATCATTTCGATCTGCGGCCATCGTCAAATCACCGTTTTAGTGCAGCTAAACAAATTAAATGGGCACACCAGAGCAGTGTGTTGTTCGAGGAGCGACTTAATGAATGGTGCCCATCTCCACCCGGAGCAGTCGAGACGTGAAGTGTCCATTAGTTCATCGACGTAATCGTCGTGAAAGCAATTCACTGGGTTATTTATGTCAGGAGGCTTAATGAAGCGCGCACCTTCGCCTCCGGAACGATGGAGGAGGTGATGCTCGGCGGTTGTGGAGGGCTTGATGATGGTGTAGTCATCTTTTACAGGCGGTGTTCGAACAGATGATCTGTTGTGTCAAAAACTCACTTAGCATCGATAAATTCGACCAGTTTACGAGGATATTTGCGCGCTTGTTGGCAAAGTTATCCCCGCAATGGCCTGTTGAGCGGTGGATATTTGCATATTAAGTAGTGCTGAGTGGAGTAGGTTACGAGCATGTGGTCATGAGGCAAAAAGAATTAATGTCCGATTGGAAGTAATGAGTTTTAGGAAAAGAACTCCACTGCGCGTCAGTATCTCTCGTGATCTTTTTGGTTTGATTATGGTAGTTTAAACTTGGTTCTGATCGCAAATTGTCGCAGACGTTTATCTAATTCATGGCTTAGAAGTAGATATGTAGGCACATGGAAATGAAGAATTTAGGTCTATCTGAAGCAGGCGCAAAGAAAGAATTCTGTGTACTTAAAAATGCCTCTTTCACTAATTTTGCTAGCATCTGTGAGTGTTAATAAAGGACGTAGCTATTTATTCATCTAGCTGAGACTCACACAAAAATTCTGTTGCGCAATTTGTTATTGCAAAAGCAGCGTAGGAAAATAAGAATTAAGAACTGCAAGTACTGCCTTTTGTCCACTACATTGAATAATTTTATATAGAAGCATACGATGAAAAGGATATGAATACTAGTTAATTCTCCTATTTATAATACACTCCTGCTATTTTAGAAAAGTTCGGTATAAGACATTTTAATAAAAATAGCTAAGACTTGAATAGCAATAATAGCTATTTTTCATAGCTAATTCTGTTATATCAAGCGATGTCATTTAACCATAGCAATTGCAATTCATGATTGGACTTTTTTATTGCTACAGTGGTTAGTGTTTTGGACTGCTAAACCGGAGGTTCACGTTTCGAGTCCCAGAAAACCCCATCAAGTTTTCTCAGAATTATTCACAACCTATGAATATTCTGACAAGCCTCCGAGGCTGACAAGGTATCATCACGAATGAGAACTGTAGGTACATGCAGAAAATGTAACACTTCATACCTCGAATCAATAAAAGTATGATTTCTGAAAAGAGCAACGGTTATTTTTCATAGCCAATTCTTCCACAAATGAAAGCTGTAACATTGCTTACCTAGTTATTGGTGACCACATGGTTCCTGTAACTAAAAATATAGAAATCCAGATGTTTGTAACATAATAAATAGCATATAGGGCTACAATATTTCACTATTCTACGATTTTAGTAGCACATACTTGGAAGAAAAATAGCAGTTTAAAAAAAAGTTTGCTCACACCTTACATTAAGAAAAATTCTGAACTTTTAAGATTATTTTTGACTGGTAAAAGTACTAATCTGAATGATACTCTTTTTAGAAATAATTTACATTCTTTCGGGAGAACCTAGGCGACAAACTATAATTCCACAAAAGCCAGATCGATCGTTAGACAACTGCCTTCTGTTTTGGTGCAAAGTACTTACGTGTAAACGTTGTGATTCTTTGTGCATACATAGATAGATACCCCTAAACCTACTCAATATATCAACAAGGGTAAGTACCTACAAACTTTCGCTGTTCCGTAAACAGCTGAGTTCTCAATGACAGGTTTTGCCAACAGAAAAAAATTAGGGCGAAGCATGTGGAACTCGAAATACGAACCACAAAGTTCTCAAGCTCAGAACGCAGCCATTAAGCTCCACCAACCTCAGACACCAATTTAGAAGTCCGCTGCCATATTTTAGGGCTTAGTTCAGACGATTTGCTGTTCTTCATGACGTTCGTCAGAGGTTGGACCGTGAGAAAACTTCTATCTTTTTTTGTGTTTTCTGAAATCTTCCGCTCCATGATTGCGGAATTAACCACGGTACTCGTAAGGCGCCCACCTAAGAAGCCTTTCTAAAAAATCATGCCAACAGTCGTGGATTGACGAGATTACGATAATTATTTTTTAAGAGCTCTTTATGAGAAATGTTGAATGGCTAAGAGTAATTCTAATTTTAACTTAATTAGTTATTTCTTGATAAAGCGTATGTCCGTTTCAAAAATATTCTTGAAGAAGGGTTTGTAATGTTCGTCCCAAGAACTTCAAAAAAGAAACTCTCTAAGCCCCCAGGTATAACCAACGGCTAATACATTTAAAAAAATTGAAAATAAGGCTTTGAAAAGGTATAAAAAATCACATGATATGCGTATTTTTGAGCTTTAAGGAAACAGTTCAAAGTATTTAATAGGTTTTTACATGCGAATCACATCATGAATATTGATTTTTGAATCCGTTTACTCCAAAAGTAATTCAGTGCTCCCTCTCCCCAGTATCAGTGTCTCAAAAGTTGACATTGGTTCTATAGCTTTGGATTTAGAAAGCGTAAATTTAGGTCTTAGGTGCTTGAAACCATCATCATGTGCAGGAGTTTTAAGGAACTGTAGTGATAATATTTGACAACCAATTTTTGCATATTTTCAACAAGTTATTGGCTTTTTTTTTTGGATAAATGGAAGATATCGTTTCTAGTTCCCATCTTCAAAGCTGGCTCCAAAAATAATGTACAGAACTACAAAGGAAAAAAATGCAAACTATCGCCATCCCAAAGCTTTTTAAAAGCATAGTCAAAAATAAATTAGAATTTCTTGTAAAGGAACATACTCGTATCATATATCCGAATTTCAACATAGATTCGTTTCGGAGAGATCTACAAAACATCATTTGTACTAAATTCATTCGAAAGGAGTTATCAAGTAGATCTGTTAACCACACTGTCTTAATACATAAGCTAAAATGTTTCTGTTTTCATTCATCATTCATTAAAGTGGATCTCCTCTTTTTTGGTTAATAGGGTGCAGTTGGTAAAGCTCGATTCTGCTTATTCGAAACCAATTATCTGTAGCTCAGGTGTGCCTCAAGGTAACCATCTAGGACCATTACTTTTCATTATTTTCATCAATGACATATCTTCCGTTATAAGGTACTCCCAGTGCCTTCTTTAAGCCGATATGAAACTGTTTTTAAGAATTTTAAGCTTAACTTCTCTTAAATGTAAAAAAAAATGTAACGTTTCCTCTTTTAGCAGGCGCTCAAACTCGATAATCCAACGTTATACAATGGATTCTCTTGAACTTACCAGGGTAAAAGATCTAGGTACTGCATTCGATCAGGCATTGATGTTCTCGGACCATGTGGACTACATAATTTCCAAAGCTAATGCTATGGTTGAGTTTCCAATTTTCCAATCCTCATTCTCTGATATCTTTATTTGTGTCGCCAGCTAGATCTCTACTAGAATACTATGACATAATTTGGTGTCCATTCTACCAACTTCATATTCATAGAGTGGAAAAGATACAAAAAAAAATCTCAAAATTAATTTTTTAGAGCTTTTCCGCACGCGGCATACAGACTACGAGTTGAATAAACTTGTATCTCGGGCTATTTTTAATTTGAACTCAGTTTGGATTGAATAGATAGAATGCGCAATTTCCAGCATATGGCATTAAAACGAGTTGATGTGTTGGGATCTGATGCCTTTTTTGTTATCGAAATCGTTAAGGATGCACTGGACTACACTACACGTAGATCAAAACTTCACATTTGACATTGAAGACTGCGTTTCTCACGAATTAGATGTCGACTATGGGTAGTGATTCGTTCTTTTTCACTTGCCGTTGCCTATTGCTTATCACTTTTGCCATTGACCAGGAAGAACGCGAAGAAGTCGAACATTCTAGGAGCTTGTTAATGCCTCAATCATTGTATTTCATCTTCGCGTATTCAGACGTAGGATTACCCGCGTTTCGGAGGCTTATGAAGGTAGATTTTGCTGCCGGATTTGTGTTGTTTAAGGATACCATAATATGAACATTTCCTGTTATGCACTGTTAAGGCCTCGATAAAACCCATTTTACATGAATCTCCAGCGATATTAGGACTCGGAGAGTTTTTCGTTTTTAGCGACTTTCCAGTACAGAGTTTCAAGTGCTGGCTACCAAGGTGTGATGACAAGTCGGCCTGTAAATATAAAATAGCCGATTATTCCCTCTTTTGCACATCGAAAAATCTATATATCTAGTCTGTTTCTGGAGGTGATCTTCTGCTGATTGTGGATACCAGAAGTGAGTAGCCTATCTTCTGACACTGCTCGTTTGTTTGACGCAGTTTATATCCCTAGTTTCTATCCAATCACATCGAAGTTGCTGCTAATTTTTCGGCTACATGTGGCCTGTACAGGTCTGAAAGTCGTTCACCTTATTTCGCTTTGAATTGCTTTAGGGATTTGAAATTTAAGAAGAAAATCTTCCACAAAATTCCCATTTAGATCACCATTCAGCTACGCTTCTCCACCACTCAGTGTGTGGTATACTCGTACATCCTCTCGAACCATAAAATCTTATTTCTTAATTTCCTTTCTGGTCATCATTGCCGTGGAGCAGTGAAAGGAAGAAAAAAATTTCCAACTTAATCCCCAATTTCGGACAACGCACTACAATTCGTTGTAGCCTCAAGGAATTTGCATTCGCAATGGCACTAAAGTGCGAATGCGCAACTGTCATGGTGGCGGATAACTTCAAAGACCACAGATCCACAATCCCATTTCGGCTAATTCTCCACGCAAAATGAGCGTTCATGTCAAACGAGCGGACAAGTGGAACGACCAGAGGAACCAAAGCAAAAGAAGCCCAGAACACTACCACGACGACGAATACGACAACGATGGCGATGACGACGAAGATGATGTTGATGATGATGACAAAGCGACCATTACTCAAGAACTTATCCGCACATGAAATTTGAATACAATGGCCACCACAGCATAGCAATCACAGTCACCGCGTGGATTTACATTTATGTCCGCATTTTGGTGTGATGCCATCATCATAGTCGTTGTTGTCATGTTCTCTCACACGAGTGTCCTTTTGCACTCCATGACTGAGGATGTTGGTATCTGGCTTTTAGTTTCTTATGCAAAATCCATCAATCATTCGTTCATTGTATTCAAAAGAAAACAGCGAAGGTGATGTGTGTGACTTATAGCTTGGCAAATAGTCTTGTTCGCGTTACGCAAGTGGTCATGGAGAAGAGTACGAGTACTCTAACTGCAGCCATTAAAATCAATTAACTAATTGCTAGCAGAATAATCTCACGGAATGACGAAAACAAAACCTTTTTACAGCAGCAGCTACGATGGAGTAAGCCATTCGGAGAACTCTTAACTTTAGTGCTACTGGTGCTGGTCTAAACGAGGTCATTTCCGTTTTATGGGGCATCTTCTAATTAGTTTTACGGCTCCTTGGCTACAGATCACTGCATACTTACCTGCATGACTGCCAATGCATATCCTGCACAGGTAAGATGTCTACTGGGGGAGGTAGAAGAATTATGGTTTAAATTAATAAAACGACGCAAGTGGAGCGTCGGGAAAGTCATGGAAATTATCTAGGATTAGGTGGAGATGTCGTTAATTTATAACCAGTTGAAGGAGATCTGCAGGATGTAAGATACTCTGAAAGAAAAAGAAGTCAGAAAATGTAGTCAAAGATATAACAACCGGGACACGGCTCGCTCTCGGTTTTTTGTAAAAAAAAGAAAAGGGAATTGAATATACAGCATATGCTGATAACCTCGCAGTACTAATCACGGGAAAACATCTACAGCTTATGCAGTCTGCATTGCACCTCACAAAGAAGTGGGCTATGTGCTAACCCCAGCAACACCGATTTGATCCTTTCCACTAGAACGGTTTCCGAGCTCCTCTTTTAGGGAGAGTAAAGCTGGGCCTAAGAAATCTTGGAGTCGTTTTAGACAACAAGCTTACTTGGAGGAGTAACTTAGAGAATGGCCAAAGCTAGAAGGGAAAGGATATGCCGGAAAGCTTTTGGCAAGACGTGGGGCCTGAAGCCGAAAAAAGTCCTTTGAATATACTGGTGCATGGTCAGGCTCATCCTACTGTTTATTTGGTGGCCGATAATAGAGAAAAAGTATGCCCTCGCACTATCATCAGGAGGTGTTTTATCAATCGCCACTGCCCAATCTAGCTATCCATTTGGAACAGTTCTTGACTATGTTTCTATACTCAAGGGAACGAAACTAGTCCTTTATATCGAAACCCAGGGCAAGAGCATCTACATCAGCTCGGATAGTCAAGCTGCCTTAATGGGACTTACAGAACCAAGAACCAAGAACCAAGAACCAACTCGAAATTGGTGAAGCAGTGCAAGGGAGAAATTTAGCATTTTAGCAACTTCCCTTCATGTCAATCTGCTCTGGGTATCTGACCACCATTACATACCGGGTAACGAAAGGGTGGATGAATTGAATACTATTAGAGTGACAAACGTAGCTACAAGGTCGTCAAGGCAATATAGCAGCTCGTTTGCAAAACGTCATGAGCTTTAGTAGAAAGGCTGTTAAAGCCACATCAGAGGGCCCTAGTCGTTTTCAAGCTAGAAAGATACTTAATCTTGGCAGAAGGCAATTGAAACTGATGATAGAAATATAAACTGGTCACATCAACTTGAACAAGTGTGCCCTGCACCTGTCTGGGCTGCGAGGAGGAGGAGGAGAGCCTCGAGCACTTACTCTGGGCTGAGTTCTCTTAGACGTTTTATTTCCGAAGAAATACTGGAGTTCACTCGACATATAGGAACTTTCTTGGATGCCTAAACCTCAACCAACTTTCCGTCGCCTCACAATTTACCTTTCACCTACACTCTCCCATACCTTCTTTTTACTAAACAGTTTTTCTTCTAGAGGAGTTGAAATAGTTCAATTCCACTTCCACTTTAAAAGGTAAGTGCTCAGTTCAAGCATTTAATTAGGCTCACATTTGATATCGGGGATATTATCAGGGATATTGAGTCTCGTCGCAGGGACCGAATTGTTCGGGAACTTATGTGGTTTTCAAAGAACATTTTTCTAGAGCTTCTTTATCAATCTTTCCGTATCGTCGCTACTTATTAATTCATTTATTTTTGGGAGTAGGCGAAAGTCCTCGATCAGTCCTATCATCTTTTAGCAGCTGGAGCAATCTGTCGCCAAGAGCGCGCACATAGAGGCTCTCTGAATAATGTTGGTACTTACCGTCAAATTGCAACAGCTTCTGGACACGCAGAGTGTACGTAGCCAGTAGTGAACAGTAATCAACCTTAGGAGTGAAACCTTAAAGGCTGCAACAACTTGGAATACTGCTTACAAATTAAGTGTGAATAGTGGATTCATAAATATTAGAAAAAACCGTCGGGACAAGCCATAGCCTTCCGACCCTCTAACTGGTGTTAGAGCCAATCTCTTCAACTGACCCTACTGCGAAAACAATTAGCTGCGCTACGGGAAATTTTACCATTAGTAGCACCTATGATTAGTGGATGTGGGAGTGGAAAGATTCCTCCCATCTGATGACTTTGCGGTCAATAGCATAAGCATGTCCTTTGTATATCCTCATTGCAGTAAAGTTTAGACCTGTCAAATATATGGATAAAGCTTCTTTACCCACAAAGAAGGATTAAAGTCGAAGCAATTGCAGGAAGCTACAATTAGTGAAGTAACTTTGTCTACCAATCCACTTGGAACTGCAGTCAATTAGGCTAACGAAAACAGACGAAGAATATAAGTCTTCCAAAAGACGGTAAGCTTGCACCTTGATGCTAATATCGCCGAGAAAGTTTAAAGTATTGGCAAGCAGAATGGGAACGACAAGTTTCTGCAAATTTCTCAATCCCGAGTGACCAAAATCCCCATACAAAAATTTAAAAAAATTTCCGGGATTTTAATTTTTTTCGTGTTTTGTTGGTGGCCACAAATTATTGAAAATAGATAACAATTCCTCCAAATTAAATATTTAGTGTCTTTAAAGGAACGTTTACAGCTGCTCTAAATAAAATTGAAATGATACAAATATCCCTTTTGAGGAAAGGTCCTGTGGCTCTCAAAAGAACACTTCTCAAGCCAAACTGACACCAGAATGACGAGGCCCAAGCTAAAATAGTTTAAGCTAAATTTTTTAAAAAGAAATAGCGCGAACACATATATGAAGTAAGAGCTAAGGCTAAAACTACATGTTAAGTCAACTCTACGTTCACAGCCTTCAACACCACCCACCGGTTCTGACATAACCCATGCACTATAGGTACTCGCTCCAACCTAAATATCGTGGAACTTACCTTCCGAACAAAATATCCAGCAGCCGCACAATAAATAATGAAAATCCTAAATAAAAATCGCTTAAGTCCATTACATGAAAATCTGAAAGTAGATGCTTTTCGATTTTCATCTCACTTCGCAGGTACTACAATACAACCCATTCGAAATTATGAGAATCAAGGAGTAGGCACATTTTCTGGATTCCCATTCTTCTCAGTACGTACCTCTGTAGGTACTTCACAAAAGAACGATTAATTGGTTCTAAATTGAAATTTTTTCCAACATTTTGGATACAATTCGGGATTTTGTTTTCGAGGATTTTTATTTCCGGGATTTTTAGAAAGGGATTTTGTAAATCAGGAAATCGTGACCAACCAAAGCAGAATATTCCCATTTCCAACAGTCGTCCAAAGAGAAAAAGGAGAGACCAAGCGATGGAAGAACTGCAGAAGTTTGGTGTTCGAAGTAGGTCTAATCGGTAAGCATTACAGCAGTTAGAGGAACAAAGAACTTGCAGAAAGTACCAATGAAGTATGCAAGCAATTTTTGTTGAAAATTAAGCACTCCTCTTACTCGTACTATAAATGTCCCGAAATGAACCTGTAAAAATCTAGTCACCCTACATGCAAGCCACATGCAGCAATGAAGCTCAGCTCAACCACGTCATAAGTCATAAGGCCATGATTATTTGAGTATCATAATGCATCATCCACATTGACACATTTACCCGATTCTGACATTTATTGCAACCGACATGGAGCGTCGTACCAAAACCACCAACTGCCAAACCGACATCTTAATCAATCGGTTTCACAGTGTCATGATTACTCTCTCTGTGTGTCGGTGAGTCGGAGACTTTCGGAAAAGTTCAGTCATTCTCTCATAACTCGGATTGAACTGACTGCAACTGCAACTGCGACTACCATAACCACTTCCTATTCCATTTGTCTCCGTTTGCCTGGCTCACCTTAATGGCGAGTAATTGTAAAACGTGAGATTTTTCAAAATTGATTCGCAGTTCCCGCTCCGAGTTGGATGCGACAGGCGCGTAATATTCACCACACTCTGTGAGTTGATTTATTTCCGATTTTACCGACTCTGCGGTACGGCTGCTGCTGTTGATCATGCGCATTGCGCAATAGTTAGGGGTCCAACTAAGTTGGCCTAAACGGCTGTTCTTCGAAACATATGGGCTGCCAAAGGTTATCACATCGGTTGCTTGATTGGAGTCAAAGAGGTGAGAATTTATTATTGAAGTCTGGCCCAAGTGGTGGCGGAATGCTTTCAGCCATACGAGTATAGCCGAGACATAGTACGAGTATCTGAAGAGTGTAGAGGTAGCGGTGGCGATAATTACCTCATTTGGAACGAATAATTGAAGTGGAGGTGCGAATTGCCGATTGTGAAATTTCGATTCCGGATGATTTTTCGACTCTGATATGGGCGGGTGTACCCGTACAATTTATTGGCTTAGTTTGTATTGGATAGACTATTGGGGGTGAGCGAGGTGTGTGTACGTTTGAACTGCTAGCATTTGTTAACGTGGGTAAAAAATTGTGTGGTTTTTCTAGCGATTTGTTAAAAGAGAAGTGACTGTGGGCTGGCTGACTGGTCGACCTTCCTTCAGGGGGAATGACTGTGATTAAGTGATGCTGAAGTCGGAGGTCATGGGTATCGTGTGGAATTGTCGAAACGAATAAAGTTTATTCGAATAATTTGTTTGGTTATTTTGGCAATTAAAGTAGGTACGAGTACATCGTGAGTATTTACGGTATTTCGCATTTATTGTCAGAAGCTTTTGGTGGTTTGCGGCAGATAATTCATATGACAATGATTAAGAAGGGGAAGGGGAGAAATAACCAAAAGAAGAATGACTTGCGAGGTGTTTGTTACCTTGTGGGCTTAGTCAGTCTTAGTGGTGTTAGGCCTTGTTACTGCGGATAGTAGTGGATTTGAGTAGATCCTAAATCCTCCTTCACCAAGTGCGTTAAGTATTTCGTAGTTTAGATAGTGTTCATTTCATTTCCTTAATTGTCATGTAGTTAGGGTTTAATGCGCTCAAACATCAATATTGTCCAACCATTCGTGAACTTAAAACAAAAAATCGAAACAAAAGAACGGCTGACATAAATTTTTCAAACCAACCTTCAGGCACACTCTCAAGCTGTACCAACTGTTGATTTACTTTGCTGGCTGACAGCAAGTTTGAAGTTTCAAACGAAGCTTTCACTAGAGACCTGCTAAGCTATGTATCCCACTAATGAGCGTTAGCTATCGAACAACACTTTGCCTGGATATATGAAAATAGTTTAATCGAGTCCTAAAAGCTATGGACTAACGCATCATGCCGTTGAATGAAGAATTTCTTCAGGATGGATGAATTCAAGTTGTGATCGATAGTGTGTTCTCGTGCACCGTAATATTATCTTGCAACGATATGCCCGTGAACGCAAATATCGTCAGAGATGTGACCAAATCCGCTCATTAAATGAAAATATTAAGCTGCCTTCACAAAGATACTTACAGCCGCTTTTCCTGTAAAAAGCAGAAGTTAGAGCCGGGCTTGAGTATTGTTCTCATGTTTTGAGTTCGGTCCCGAAACATTTTTTTCATCTACTAGCCAGCAAAAATGACGAGCCGTTGGCTTAATAGAGGATCGCGACCTAACATCCAATCTCCAATCGTTGGCTTATCAAAGTCTGGTAGCCGAGGTATTACCTTTACTATGGATACTACCAAGACTGATGTTTTGAAGAATTCAATGGGATTATAGCTATAAATGTGGCATTTTGTTCATGTCTATCGAGGGGACATATCTCCAAAAGCTTTTAATCTCCAGGTCAGAATCAATATCTATCCTAAGAGAAAACTAAACAAAATCCGAGGAAGAGTAATCACTCATTCCTTGCTACCAAACTCTTCGAAACGTTGTAAAGTTTGAACCCTTTGCTGATCGTGCCTCTGGTAGCTATGACTGCCAACCTGTTATTTCTACGGAGTCAGTGTCGGTAAGTATATGTGCCCTCTAAACTCGACACATACCTCCTCTGTCGGTTTGAACATAATTCGCCACCTTCATTTGGGCCCGTTTGTATCTATAAGTTCTTTCCTATGATAACCATGTATCAAAGGCTTGATAAACTGCTACCTTTTGGTGACTAGTTCTTTGGAAATTTCTTCGGGGTTTCAGGATTCTCAGCTAGGTTGATGACTGTAGAAGTTCCAGGCCAGTCGAAAGCTTTAATCTTCTGTCATGAAGAAGAAAGAAGTTACTTAAAGCAGAGATAAAGCAGAGAATTTTCCTGCACTGCGTCCTGCAAACTTGCTGAAACCTTAGAGCCAGACTTTCAAACACAATCAGGTGCTTTAATACAAAATCGAGTATCAATGCAGGTGGCTCTAATAATACGATCACCCACTGAATTTGGGAAGTTCATCTACTTCGGAGTAAATTTCAATACAACAAGTAAAATCTTCCTCGTCAAGATCCAGTCCGATGCTCAATTCCTTCAATACCATTACCGATATCGTACATAAGACGATAACAGACTCTGTTGTGCATTTTATTCACCCTAAAAACTTCGTTCCAAACTTCGTACTCGAAGTTCAAATGTCCGAATGCAATAAACTGGACAGCTGAGCTATATATTCAGCTCCTGAAAGTGTAATTTTTTTAAGGAAAATGTAGTGCTACGTGTGGAAAGGGCAAAGTGTAGCCAAAGTACAACAACAAAATCAGTAACTTGTAGCATTACTAACTAAACGCCACGGTTGCCTATGTACATTAGTTTGAGCACAAGAATCGAATAGAGAAACACGATCCAGCCAGATGCAGGGAAGCTTGGCCAAAGCCTGAAGGAACGTCTTCGAAATCGAAGAAGAAACTTTTCACCAGTACGAAACCTTATAAAGGGTTATTCATGTCGAGGTTGAGGTTTCACATCCCTGCCATATGGTATCTGTCATCCATACTGACAATTAGATAGATACTCGTAGTTTTTGCATTTTACAATATGGATCGTTTAACCACCGTTCAACGCATTAAAAATGTTGCATCTTACTACAAAATGTAACAGTTCTGTAATATCTGTGCATCGCTCAGCAATTGGGCACTTCCTAAAGCTCCATTTGGCGTATTTTGCCCTTTGATTTGCATCTTCATCCATATAGGGTCCAGCTTACACAACAACTAAAGCCTGCTGACCACAGAATGCGCAGAACATACGAGTTCGCCAATTGCGTGCTGGAAAATCAACAAGTTGACGCCTATCTTTTAAACAATATCTTCTTCAGTGATGAGTCGCAGAAGTGCAGAATTTGGGGTTCTAAGAATCCAAATGTAATCATTGAGAAGTCATTGCATCCCCCACGGGTGACAGTTTGGTGTGCACCGGCCGTATTTGCTCGGCTTGGATCGGCCCGTATTTGCTTGAAAACGTCGCTACTGTTACGGTTACGGTCAAATGATAAACAAGTTTGAAGACATTAATGTGAGCGACATATGGTTCAAACAGGATGGGGCGCAATTTCACGAAAAGATCCCCGGCCTTTTAATTTCCAAATTTGGAGATGTCAATTGGCCACCAAGATCGTGTGATCTGACTCCGTTGTTTTTTTTTTTTTTGTGTGGGACTATGTTAAAGATCATGTCTATGCAGTGCTCACACTTTGGAGCACGTAAAAACCAATATCCATGAAGTTATGGTGGCAATACAGCCAGAAATGTGTCAAAAAGTAATCGAAAATTAGCTCACACGAATCGAAGTTCGCAAAAACTCCACTGGCGGCCATTTGGCCGGTGTTGTATTCCATATAATCCCCAAATTTGTATGAATAGAAAATTCTAATATACGCGGTCTTAATTTGTGTAGCATTGTAGCAGAACGTAACCCCAGCCTAAAATGAGTGCTTCCTTAGTAACTGAGCAGGTATCGACCTGAGGATTTTCCTATCCCTAAAAAAGCACCTCCACTGACATAAAGGGTATCCCATGCTAGTATGCTATGTCTCAGATACCTTATATACTGACTGATTGTGCAGTCATTATTTTACTACTGTTATCAAAAAATAATGTGAAATTGTTTATAACTTTTAAATTCTTTATTTATTCTTCTAAATCTATTTCATCGAATTCAAAGTACTCCCCTCCCGATACAATACGATGGTGGGTCAATAAGTCCCTGAAAATTAATTAAATTGTGTCGTCACCTTAAATTCAATTTTTTTTTTGTCAAGATTCATCTTTCAAAAGAATGCACTCAAATTTTCAGACAGATCTGTCAAATAGTTTTGTTTTGGCAGCCATTTTATATACACGTCGACTAGCAATTTCGTTAAAATGGAAAAAAGTGAATTTCGAGTGCTCATTAAACACTATTTTTTGCGAGAAAAAACTATCACGCAAACCAAACAAAAGCTTGCCAAAATTATGGGGACTCTTCAGCATCGATTGGAACCATTCCACTGGTTTACTCAATTTCGGTTCGGTCGTTCAAGCACAAGTGACGCCGAACGTTCTGGTCGCCCAATTGAGGTCACCACACCAGAAATGGTTGACAAAATCCATGGTTTGATAATGGACGATCGGCGAGTGAAAGTGCGCGAGCTTGAAGAGGCCACAGGCTTATCACATGGCTCAGTGATTTCATTAAAAAGCTTTCCGCAAGATGGGTGCCGAGATTGCTCACAATCGACAACAAACCCATTCGTTTGACAACTTGACCAAGGTGTGTTTGGCGGTGTTCCAGAAAAATTCAGCTCAGTTTTTGCGCCGTTTCGTAACCGTGGATGAAACCTGGATTCACCACAATACAGCAGAAACCAAGGAACAGTCAAAACAATGGACTTCTCCTGGTGAATCGAAGCCGAATAAGGCCAAGGCAGGTTTGTCAGCAAACAAGGTCATGGCGACAATTTTTTGGGATGCGCGCGGTGTTATTCACATCGATTACCTTGAAAAGGATAAAACGATCACCGGCGCATATTACGCAGAGCTGCTGGATCGATTCCAACCCGATTTGAAGCAAAAACGACGCATTTGGCGAAGAAAAAAGTTCTTTTTTCACCAGGACAACGCACCGGCGCACAAGTCCGCAGTCGCAATGGCAAAATTGCATGAGTTAGGCTACGAACTCCTCCCTCATCCAGCATATTCCCCAGATTTAGGCCCCTGCGACTATTTCTTGTTTCCAAACATGAAGAAATGGCTCGGAGGTAAGAGATTTGGGTCGAATGAAGAGTTCATCGCTGAAACAAACGCTTATTTTGAGGGGCTCGAGAAATCGTATTATTTGGAGGGCATCAAAAAATTGGAGAAACGTTGGATGAAGTGTATAGAGCTAAAAGGAGACTATGTTGTATAAAATGTTTTTATACCGAAAAGAGTGTTCTTTATTTCCTTTTTCAGGGACTTATTAACCCACCTTCGTACTAGTACACTTTTGCCAACGGTTTTTCCAATCCTCGAAACTATTGTTGAAGTCGATTTCCATTCCCATTGCTATTCGGTTTTTATCTCCTCAATCGTGTAAAAATCGCTAAATTCACTTTTTGTTGTTCACAAAACACGTGCATAACTATTGAACAAATACATATTTTGACATTAAATTTGACACAGTGACAGTACTACCAACCTACAAAAAAAAAACGAAGAGCCCGCGGTTTTTAAAATTAAAATTTCACCTTACGAGTATTTTTTGATCACAGTACGAGTAGTATACTTCAACAACTTTCCAGTGTGGAAGTATTCAAGTCAAAGCTGTGTGTATTCAAGTATGTATGAAGGTATATCTCTTTAAGACACCAAAAGAAACAAACTCCCACTATAGAGACCGCGTTTCTTTGAATCTAAATATAGCATCTGTCGCTCATCAATCATGTCAGCCAGACATAGTGGCCTTTGTAAATTAATTCCAACGAATAATTTTGTGTCTCTCAATTAAATGATCGGGGTCACTCAATTAAATTCGTCTGATTGCCCAAATAATTCTTCGTTTGCATTACATTCCCAAAATTAACAACAACAACAACTGGGACTGAATTATAAAATGTATCTGCGAAAAAAAAAATGAGACTGGGAGTATACCCACATCTTTGCTAATCGGTGGTGGTCTCCACATCGCCCCCAGAAGGGACTACTCATCCTTCTCGAAACTATAATAATTCCCATCGCGTCGTGCACCATAAATTAAATGAAAAACACTCATAACTCTCCAGCATCACATGTTGCCAATTAATCACACGAATTTAACAAGGCACTTTATGAAGACACACACTGGTGGCTCGAGCTCACACTCACCATCATACTTACACGTATTCATTTGCTTAATAATTCCGATGCGCTAATTATTATTGCCCACTTGAGTGCCACTACTCCTCCTGGCTGGTGGATCGTTTCCCTCTGCCATCGTTTTAGACCGACGACAATGAAGCAATCTCTGAAACTCTGGGTTTGAAATGAAAAGCATACAAGTCGCAATATACTCGTAACAAGAAAAACGAACGAAAAAATGGAAATTGGAAGAAGAAGCATTTTTCGTATTTCCATTCTTTGGAAATCGGCAAGAGAGCTGGTGGCTGTTAGAGACGTGGGGAGCCAGAGAAAGGACTTTTCCACCATGTCACACAGTTGGAGATTTAGTTGCACTAAGCGAAGGAGACCGGCTGCAGCATCCAAGCAGGGGGCGAAGTGTCACCAGCAAAAGATGAATTTATCACCAGCAAAAGTCGACAGCAGTGACAACAGAGAAACCGTGCAAGGAAATCCAACAAAAGTTCCAAGCGAGCAAACAGTTGTAGTACAACCATCCGGTCACATGGATACCAGGCTTTTGACGACGATGATGACACGGTGGGGCTGAGGAAGGCTCGGCCCTTAAATTGAATGCGACTGTAGAGGATTGTTGACATTGTTGCTGCTGCTGCTGCTGCTGCAATTATTATTTCTCGAGAACATTGTGCGTGGGCAGGAGTAAGAATGGACAAAGCTGATGCCTCTCTAGCTACAAACGATGGTTGTGTGTTTTTCTACCTCATGATTACTTTTCAAGGTCCGTGTGGTATATTTTGTATTTAAAGTAGGCATGGGGCTATCTTAAAGCCATATACGAGTTGCTTACTTCGTTTCTCTCATTGGTACTAGTAAGCTTCTCAAAAAGTAGTTTTAGTTGCAGCAGACTAAAACCGAAAATAGCTTCAATTAAAATTCTTTGTAAAATCACTTCCAAAGTATTTATGAAAAGATTTCAGAGGTCTTATTCGTAAAGAAAGGCGTTCCCCAGGTCCAGCTTCGCTTTGATGAACAAGTGATTACATTGTTGGAACCACTTTCGTTTCTCATCCATAAGCCATTTGTTAGAAATGAAAAATATTGGGCTCTGTCTTCACGAAAAGTTTACTAGAAGGTATAAAATTGATGGCATTAAGCTGAAAAAATTATATCGGTCAAATGACCACCTCTTGAGCAGATGCATATTTGTGCTCGTTTTACGGCATTTAGAATTGTTGCTCGAAAAACATCTGGCTCCAAATTGGTGATTTCTTCTTCAGTGTTGGCTTTCAAGACTTGCAAGGTTTGTGGTTTATTGTGGTGAACGCGGGGCTACAAAAAGCCCCAAAGGAAGAAGTCTGGCGCCGTCAGATCTGGCGATGTGGCCGGCCAGTTCACATCACACGGCCCGGTAATTGGTGATTGAAAATCTCCATCGTTGCCCGAGCTGTGTGAGCGGTTGCTCCGTCCTGCTGGAACTAACAATGCTGGAGACCCTATTCAGCAACTTGCGGCAAAAAAAAAACTCGTTTAACATCTGTCTGTAGCGCTCACCAGTTACGGTTACGGTGGTGGCGCCGGCGTCCTCAAAAAAATAAGGGCCAATCACTTTTTCACTACAAATGCCGCACTTTGAGGGGGTGCATTGGCTTCTCGTACATTTCATGTGGAATCTCCGTGCCCCAGAAACTCAAATTTGTTTATTGACATAACCACTTAAGTGGAAATTCCATAGACACTATGAGGATAGCAAGCGCGTGCTCATAGTAGTGTCAGATTCTTACTGACTAAAAAAACCCACCCTGCGATTTAATTTGTCAAACAATTTTTCTATCATGAAAAATACTCGTTTGGCAGGTTACTTTCCACTGAAAGATCCTGCATGTGCCGCAATCTAGGCGCGGTTGATTCCTATCTAGCCAAGTCGAAAGGTTTCGTCCTTTGTAGTCGGCGCAATAAATTGCTTTCATCCAGAATTTGTAGGATTGTATTGTTGACATGTCCGATTAGTCGGTTTTTATGCTTTCTCGCGAAGCTTCTAATTTCAGCTTCGATTGTAGGAATTCCGAGATCCCTGTGGATATCATCGTTTCTAGTATACCACGGTGCGTATATATATACTCTTAGCACTTTATTTTGAAAAGTTTGTAAAATATTGGCGTTTGTTTTCTTGGTACAGCCCCAAAGTTGTATACCGTAAGTCCACACCGGCTTTAGCACTTGCTTGTATAAAGGCAGTTTGTTCTCAATACTGAGCTGGGAGTGTTTTCCGAGCAACCAGTTTATTTCTCTATATTTGATTTCGAGTTCTTTACGTTTCATTTTCACGTGCGAATTCCATTTCAGTTTTGCATCGAGTGTCATTCCAAGGTATTTGACTGCAAAAGGTAGTCGGGCCAAGTTTACGAAAATCAGAAGACATTAGTTTTCTTATAAGTGCAATTCACGTGAACAGATTTAGATTCGTTGAGAGCGATCCGCCAGTCCCTCGTCCATTCATTTACTTTATCCAGTGCGTTTTGCAGTTTTCCAATCGTTTCTTCGATTCTTTTACCTACGGTTAGGATAGCGGTGTCATCGGCAAACGTAGCCAGGATAGTGCCATCTTCTTTCGATATATCTCGAGTATATAACAGATAGAGAAGTGGCCCAAGAACGCTTCCTTGCAGTACACCGGCCGAAATTTCTTTGACCTCCGAGTATTCATTTCCATGTCTAACACGGAAGAGTCTATTCCCGAGATATGATTCCAGAATGTCGTATACTTGTCGTAATTTACAATTCAAGCCATCATGCCACACCTTATCAAAGGCTTGCGAGACGTCAAGAAATACGCTTGAGCATATCTTTTTCTCTTCAAGTGCTTTCTCTGATAATCAGTAATTCTATGCACCTGGTCAAGGGATAAGATTATTTCCTTCTATAACCGGTTGCAGACGCCTTAGTAATATCCTATCGGAAATTTTGGATATAACTGGAAGTAGCGAAATTGGTCTATAAGATTTTACCTCATTTGGCGGCTTTCCTGGTTTTAAAATCATTATAACTTCCGCAACTTTCCATTGGTAAGGCACGTGTTTTAATCTGAGCGCAGCATTTACAATATGAAGAAGCTTAATCAATGCTTTTCTAGGTAAAGCTTTGAGAATTTCTCCGGTGATCAAGTCATAACCAGGAGCTTTCTTAGGTTTTAGATTCCCAATCTCATGTTTGAGTTCCCTTAGCGTTGCACTTGTATGTGCTAAATCGTCAGATGGTAAATCCGGCCTATTGATATTGTCGTAAGACACTTGACCATCGTACGGTTTAAAGGTGTCTTCCAGGTTGGCCCCAAAAACGTCCACTTTTTCTTTATCTTCCCTTGCCCATTCATTGTGATTTAATTTAATAGGCGGCGAGGGGACCTTGGGCCTTTTAGTGCCTTTTACAGCTTTCCAAAGTGAATAATTGAAATTGTTTTTCGCTGTTAAACTTTCAAGGTAAGAGCCTATCGCACGATTCTTAAAATCTTTTATAGTCTTCTTCAACGAATTGCACAGGTGAATTTGTTGCGGAGCACGACTCTGTTGCCATTTATTACGCGCTTTTCTTTTTTCCTTGACCAATTCTATTATTTCCGTAGGTTATCGTACACCGTATTTGTCCGGAGTTTTACTTGGATTGGAAGTATTATTCCAAGAGGCGAGCTGTACGATCTCAACGAAGCGATTAACTTCAACCTCAAGTTCATAGGGTGTCGTAAGTGGAACGCTTAGTTCAACATTATCTTCAATTTCGTTCCTAAAGCCTTCCCAGTTAGTTATTCTACCGGTTAATCTCGCTGGCTCTAGGGTATAGACTAGTTTTTCGCTCAATGTCAAAACAACTGGGGAATGGTCAGACGACAGATCAAAGCTCTCTTCAACTTTAATGTGGTTGGTAGAAATTCCTTTCACGACGAAAAAGTCGATCAGGTCAGGTATTTTCGAAGTATCAGTTGGCCAGTAGGTCGGTTTACCCGTCGAATGGAAATCACAACTGTATTCCATACCTGCCTCATAGAGAATGTATGTTTCGCATTAAAATCGCCGTCAATAATGAAGTTAGGTTTCAGCAATTTAAACAAGTTAGTAAAATCACTTTTTTCGAGCGCGAAACGCGGTGGTCAGTAGATAGATGAGGTTTTAAGAGTACGCTGACTAGTTTTACTCGAATCGTGCACAGTTGCAAAGTTTCTAGCTCGATCTTTAGGTCTTCGGATTGTTCGATGCAGTCTTTAATAAACAATGATGATCCGCCTCTCACTTTTCCCGAAGCATGACAAGCGTTTCTAACAATGAGTGATATACTTTCTTCTGTTTACTATTGTTGGACATGGACATAATATGTGTGCCACCGTCTCAACATTCTCCAAGTAAAGCATACAGCAACCATCTTCTGATGCCCATTACATGCTTCCTAGATGGAACTTTTCGACAAATTAATTGCTACTTTGACTTGGTTCAGGACAAATAAAACTCAAGGCTAATGACAACTGCTAATACCGTTTCACATCTTCAACGTGGCAATTCCACCAAGTCACTACGTCATCCAGGTTTTACCTCATTCTTGCGATTTTTCCGCGCCGAAACAGAGACCCTTTCTTTGACACGGTTTCACCATTAGGCGGAGTTTTTCTTAACGACATTTGGAGGGAGATTCATAAATTTGCCGCTAACCATTATTGCCAAACCAGTCTGTTTCTATCTGAAGGAGAGTGTACAGTAATGTCCCTTTTAAACTCCTAGGTTCTGAATTTTCTGGCTGCTACGAGTATAGTCCACCAACCTATAGTGTCATTCTTAGACTTTCTGTTATAATAAAAAGTACATATTTATCAAGATCTCGTTCGTGTGTCCCAAAGTCTCTGATTTTGTCCACGAGTCAAGTTTTACTTTAGAAATTGGATCTCTCGAGACAATTTTCCGTCTTTGTTGAAGTGGAAGCATATTCTTCTGCCACAGCTATACGATCCTAACAGCCGCTGGTTGATAACAACATCTACAGCATCGTGGGTATTGCCTCTGTATGCTGTCTCTATTCCTTGACATTCCGACAAAACTTCGATCTCTCTTTATCCTACACTGAATATGTATCATAAGACGAAATGTGATCTGACATTGTTGTTCGGTTCATTGCCTTCCAAGTTGGTAGTTTCTTAGGCATCCTGCTACTTCACAGAGTTGCATTAGTCACTTCGCTTCATATGGTATCTACGAAAAGGGAAGTAGCTTCTCTATTAGCGATAGCTAAGAACATATCTACAGCCTTGGTCATAAATGTTACGAGGCATGCTAGCAATTAAATTAAAAAATTCTTCCCCACACCATGCAACTACCACCACTAAACTTAACTGTGGATATCCCACAATCAGGATGGTCTCTTCTCCCTTCCTCCTGCAAACGTAGACTACGCCAAGAGTCCCGAAAATCTGTAAAAACATATTTTGATTTAGTGTTCAGTTCGGAGCCACTTTTATTAAAAAAATGTCCAATGTTTTCGTAAATCCGCTTTTGATTTTGTTTTTTAGAAGTATGCAATTTACCTGGATCCAATCCTTATGCAATTTGACCCCAGAAACCAAGTATTTTTTCTGGCCTCCCAACTTCTAAGGCTGGCTTCTGTTAGCCTTCTTCTCAAATAGCGTAACATTTCGGTATTCCAGAAGCGAAGCAGCTAGTTCAGAAGAGAGAGACTCCCGGGCAAGAATACGATCTTCACGAGCCGAATAATTTTTTTTTCAGCCTGGGTGCGGTTTAGAAATATACTCCCCAGTCTCCCTGTACAGCCTTAAAGCATACTGAACGGCTGCACGCGAATGCTTAAGAGTTTTTGAAATTTTTTGCTGGGACATGCAAACTTCACTTAATTTGTGTCTTTTTGAAAAATGTCCTTTTTCAATGTTTTTTTATTAGAAACTGAATAATATTGTCTTTTCAAAATGTATAGATGTTGACTTCCTCTATGATTTGTCTGTACATTGTAAAGAGCCACGCCCATTTTTTGGGGGCGTTTTTTTTTGAAAAAAAGTACATTTTCTCAAAGCTAGTTGCATTGATGGGTATGTCTTATTGTGAATATCTCATCAGAATCCGTGAATTTCCATTAAAAATGGTGACAACCACGCCCACTTTCTGCTAACAAAAAGTAACAACAGTTTTTCTGGTAAAATCTCTTAAAAATGGCGGACATATAGTTTGCAGTTCACAATCCCACTCCCACTTTATTAAAAATGAGTTTGAAGATGAGGGATAGGATATATATTATACGAACCGCTCCAGACGGATTGTAGCTTTTCTCTATGTTATGTCCTTGCGGTCTTTCTGGCCAGTTATATGAAGGGTATGAAGATTTAAGTAGGGGTATGTGCAAGCACATAGTGCAGACATTTAAACTACGTGGCTTACAAAACCTTTCCTTCAAAGATACATCGTTGCAGATACTGCCATAAATTATCGGAGGTAAAATTGACCCCCACCCAAATTGTGTTAGCCTCGCAGATAAGATATCAACCGAATAATTACCCTCACCAATGCTTCACCATGCTAAGACTTCTCTGCTGTCTCCTGAAACTTTTCTAGTTTTACAAGTCTATCTTGCAATTGCAATCATATCCAGCGCTCTAAACCGTATCCGACTCTTTCTTTCGGCTCAACTTCGACAGAGTAATGACATACATGTAGCTGCCTACGAATTTTATTGGCGAAGTCGCATAGCTTAGTCAGAAAGACATTTTTAGTCTGGTTTTCCTTGGAACAAAAATAACCAACATCTCCCCATGCTCAACATTATCAACATGAAGTCAATTAAAATTCAGGTTATGCTTCCCTTCGAGCGTTGATCAGCTTCTTTATGATTAGCAGTAGTCAGTCTTCGGATTGTTAGTTTTTGGGTTTTTTTTAGCCGCTTAAATTCGTCCTCCAATGAGACACCCTATATTGCAATATCGTAGAAGAGAGTTCAGGCTCCTCTCAGCTTCTGTTGTTGAAACTCAATAGAAGCCGTCGCCAGGGCGAAAGTATTGATTTCGTTTCACCTCATACTCTACTTCTTGCTTCAGCTGTTTATCCGCTCCCGGTCAGAGCTCGAACCTTCTGATATTGATCTCGTTTATATTTGCTAGATTTTGAGCTAGACCCTCCAGCCTCGCCGCTAATGTTAGAGTGCTTTCCACCACTTGACCGATCTATTTAAGGTTTCACTCTATTCATTCAGTAGACTCCGATTTTCGTTCTGAAAATAACTCTTTGAATCTTGTACCCACAAATTGGGAACAAGTATTTGACTTGGTTAGCCTTCACTCCATTACCTATACAAATTAAGTGACTTACAATGGAGAAGAGTGAACTGCCTCTGAAGAGACATCACTAGCAGTCGTCATACCACGCATTTCAGTAGTACCTACTGACTCTGACTTTCTATACAAAATATTGCTGTACGCACAAAATATAAAATTTAAGAAGCAGTAGTGAGATCAATATATGTGCTATGCAGCTCAAGTGTGGGGCATCTACCAGTATGAAGAAGTTGAAAACATGTTAAGATACTTCATTAAAAAAATCTTTAGATTACTGAAAAATACACCAAACTATATGCTAAACTTGGAAACCGCACTACTGCCATTATATACTGCCATTATATATTTATACAAAGTAATGTCTTTCCCGAGCCAACGCCTGCCACATATCATAGCAATACATCATATACGCCGTAAACTACAATTTTTTAATTAATGGTCTAGACTGTGCAACGAACATGACATCCGACTAACCGAATACAATGTTAGATTTAGATTTAGATAATTTATTTGACATTTATATTTATTTAAATAGTGATAATGCCACTTCAGATGCTTTACAGATATATAATATAAAATGGGTGGGGTGACCGTTTACATAAAACTATACATATGAAAAAAAGAGAATAGGAACACAAATATGTATAAATACAATAAGCATTACTGCAGAGTACAATGAAACTAGAGAACACTTCGTTTAACCAGAACATCAAAGTAAAATTTAAAGCAATGATTCAATACTCCTGAGATCAAAGGAAAAAGCCATTTTTTTTTACATATTTTACAAACATTAAATGAGATCTTAACTCTCTGATTGAATGAGGAAGCTTGTTAATTAACCGACATGAAGCAACAGTATAAAGGCAAGGCAAAGGCAGGCAATCCCATATTGAAGTCTTGAATGAAAAATTCCATAATAGATTTTTTTTAAGAGTTCTGTAGAGCAAACCTTACACAGATAATAGAAATTTCTAAGAGTGCTGCGAAAGTAAAGCCTCAAATTTTCCGTGTGGTTAAAGAAACTCATCCACGAGTCAATGACAAGTCCCAAGTATTTGAACTTATTAACGATTTCAACTTGAAAACACTTATCACTGCAGACGACACCGCAATTAAACGTGCTAGTTGAAAAATCGGTGTTACATGTGCAGTAAGAGAGTTTAAATCTTTGACACTCAGATGCATGGAAGAACACATTAGCTTCAAAACTGCTTTGCACTGACAAATGAAAAAACATAATTTTAGTTTTGGAGCCAATTTATGCTCAGCAAACCAGATTCTTAATAAACTAAGACCCCAATTAATATCGGATACAAGATTCAGAGCACTATCGGAGCCATAGGCAAAACCCACGTCATCTGCAAAAGCAGTTAATACACCCTTAAAGTACAAACCGAACAATGAATTTATGTATACCAAGAAAAGTATTGGTCCTAGGACGGAACCTTGAGGTACTCCCAGATTGAGATACTCCATATCACTTTTGATGCCATCAATAATAACTCACTGGGGCCTATTATTCAAGTAAGATTTAAACCAGTCTAAAATAAAGCCCCGAAATCCAGCTTTTTCAATTTTACCAATTTTATCGTGGTTGACCATATCAAAAGCTTTTGATATATCAACAAACAAACCAGCTGTATACTTTTTTTTCATTCAGATTCCCAAAAATTTGCGAACAAAAATTTAAAAGTGCATCTTCTGTAGATGCCAAATTGGACAGCACTGAAAAAGTTCGTTTTATTTAAAAAGGACATAACCCTATTTTTTATAGCTTTTTCAAAGATTTTGCTAATTGAAGCTAAAAGTGAGATTGGCCTATAATTACTTAAGTCATCAGATGCTCCTTTCTTAAACAGAGGTAAAATATCTGCGCATTTAAGAGCTTCAGGAAAGACACCAGAAAAAATACTATTATTAAATATATAGTATGTGCCAGAACATCAACTAAAAAAACATGAAATTTGTTTAAGAATTACGTTTGACACGCCATCAATTCCAGAAGAATTTGAGTTTTTCAACGTACCAATTGAGTGCAAGAGCTCGAAAGCCGTTATTGGTTCAAATAAAAAACTATGTCTCTGTGAAGGTTCACCGAGATTAAATTCGGTACTACAAAGTGCACACGTAGGATGTATAGGACTTGGAAGCAGATTAGCGGATATAGTTGCAAAATATTTGTTAAAAGAGTTAGCAATACCAAAATTGTTGGAAACCTCATTATTATAGGTACGTATAATAGCTGGTCTTATAACAGTTGAAGAATTATTAAGAATGCTATTGACTATTCGCCATTCACTTCTCAGATTTCCTTTAACTCTGTTGAATTTGTTGTTATAGAAGCTATCACGGCAACTTTTTACTTTAAAACTGAGCACATTTTTTTATATTTAGATTGTAAATGTTGATTATTAGGGTGCCTTGAACATTTTATTCTTAGTTTATTTTTAATCTTAATTAATTTTAATAAATACCTCGTGATCCAAGGATTTGGTCGTCTTTCAGATTTTGTTTGCTTGACTTTATAAGTGGAATTTGATACATGCTTTGTGAGGCACGCAATAAACAGGTCGTACGATATCACTTTCAGCAAATATTGCTTCCCAAGTCTCGAAAAAAAGACTAGTTTTTAGCTTAGCAAAATGAATTTTCGTTACCATGTTTGTGGAACTCGAGGACTGACAACTAGGGTCTGGACAAAAGTTTTTTTTCGAGATATTAACTAGCAAGCCTATCATAGAATGATCAGTGATCCTAAAATCGATTATACACTTTTCACAGGAACCCAAAGAAGGAGACGCAAAACGGGCATAGATGTCATCTAAGCACCTTCCAGATTCAATTCTTGTAGTTTCATTTATAAACGAGGTAACAGCATGGAACGCAGGTCTACAGGCCCTGTTGGGAAAGATCGATCTATCCATTCATGCCGAGTTTAGAGCTCCACAAAGCCTAACTCGAAACGCGTATCGTATGCTGCAGTACGATCTAGGAGAAACAAATTACTTCCACGATCAAAACAGCATAAATATAATCTCGATGATATTCAAGACCAGAGGGGAGCTCTTCCAGTTAAACTACAGGCCACATATAACCAATCGGAACGAGGAGGCGGAATGTTCTTTGTGCAATCTACAAGCTATCGAAGACGTTTAGAAGAACACATTGGGGAAAACATATATTATCAAGAGTATACTGTCTAGCTACATAAATTCATCATGTAAATATCGACAAAAAGTAGTAGGCGAAGAATTTTAAATGATACTAGAATTGTAAACCCAATTATTAAACTTATTTTCAATAATATCTTGCTACAGAGTATAAAAATAAAAATCTTTCATCCGACTGGCGGCAAATGTCAGTACTGTATTTTGTGATTTTTGTAAAAAATTGTTTCTACAAATAAAATCATACTCTGGCTTTCTAAATATAATCTCCCTCTACATGCTTACCTTTACTTTAGATGACGCTACAGTCTAGGGTGGACCTGGACCTCAACCTCGACCTCAACCTCTCCCTCGATATGGCAGTGTAAAACTTTGCTCTGTTGAGAAACATTTAGATTACTTTTGCGTAGTTCTGCCTACCTCGATGGCAATGTGATACATACATGGCATGGGCTTATTCACTGTCATAACTGATGTTTTGCATGTACAATCGGTTGAAGTTCAGTGCTATAAAATACAAGAAAACCCCAACTCAGTCTCTTACAATTTCCCAACCAAAGCCACCCTATAACTAATTTATTTTATTTAACGATGTTCCCACTCCCTACGAGTATTACCAAGTGCGGTCAATGTCCAGCACTGCAACACTCTGAAGACACACTCTACAAAAGGTCAAAAGTTACATAATGTATAAGCACAGCGGCAACTGACTATTTACACAAAACCCAGTGCTGGAACTAAATGTGACATTAAGACAAGAGTCGGCTCATTAAAGTGCCCGTGGGCACTCCCTCCCTCCTCGCCGACCATGTCAAATTCACATCCATTAAAACGGCCACATTTAAATATGTAAACAAGATTATGCAAATGTCCCAAATGGCGAATTCCCATCAATCAAATTCGATATAAAAGCGCTCAGCGCGATTCTACGACAAGAACAAGAAAATCAACTCGCCGCCACCCCACCCTGTGCCCGGTGCCCGATGCCGTGCCACATGATAAATTATAGATTCCAGTGAATTCAACAAAATTCAACAAACCGCTAATTTCAATTAAATTAAGTAATAGAAATGTCTATCAACACAATACGAGCACTCGTACAACAGCCATTCTCGTTCGTCGTTGGCCATAAAATATTCAGTCGTCATTAATCATGAATCGCGATACAAAAGACAACAAATTGTCGCGCAGAGTTTACACTGCCGAACAAAAGCCAAAAAGACGCAAGCTGTCACTTGGAGTTCATATTTTATTCAGCGCGCCGAAAACGGCCCAGAGCCAGAGTCAGAGCCGGAGCAACAGTAACAGCATTGGTGGCATCCCCGTCAGATAGACGGTGGGTCGTAATTAAAAATGCAAAAATGTAGAGAAGCCCAAAAATCTTGGCACCGCATTCATCTCAGCAGGGCGGCGACATCGAAGGCATTTGCCTAAATCGTCCGGCCACAGGTTAAGATGGCTGGATGCGAATGTATTCAAATGAAGTTGGCGGCCATTCTGTCGTAAATAACTTTTCAACACCTTTATTTGCAATTTTCTCCTCTCCCTTTTTTGGCCACAATAAACCCGTCCAAAATCAATAGGAGGTGGGATTATTTATGGGTAATTATGGCATGCATGATCCCTGATTATCTGGCGGTAATAACTGAATTTCGCTCAGAGGGTGCTTGATCTTATCGGCGCGGCGGCGTTAAGAATATTTCTTATAAGGCCGCGGCCGGCTTCCCGTCCAGTCCAGTGAGTGGCTAAGGTGAGAGAATGTGTCATGTTGCAGTCTTCGCGAATGACAGTTGTTCTTAAACGCGTATGCAAATGAGGGACATTTCCTGTTGTTGTTCTTGGTCATAAAACGAGCTGTTTAAACGGTTTTCGTTTTGTTCGAGATACGAGTATCAAGCGAGTGGCTTTGTTTGCGTTGGCCGCTGTTTTTAGATGGAGATAAATTGCAATTTGCCGGAGATTATCTCGTTTATGGGTTGGTGGAGGTGTTATTCGTCGTTTTGCCAGATAATTAAACGGATGATGATAGTTGTTGTGGTGTGACCGAGCGGTTGCAACCGAACAGGAATGGTGTCAATACGAGAAATAAATATTGAGAGATCAACTGTCTAATTGGCAATTAAAGTGAGGTAAGGTAATTAAGAAAGTCATTAAACCTGCGGTAACAAAGGTAATGTGATAGCCAGGCGTTGTTGTAAGTGGGCGTATGTTACGACCAAGATTTTAATGTGAATTTACGTCAAAAGACTGTGAAACCCGAGAAAGTACGAAATTGGTAACAGGAAGTGAGAAAATAGGTCGAAGGTGTTTTACATTAATTTATGGATTTCATAGCCCTCTTCGAAAGACCGAATTGAAGGTGTCAATTGAAACATATTGGTGCTGAGTCAATATACACCTCGTGCTAAAAAAAAAAAATACCCCGCACTATGAACATTTTACGATTTTATGACTTGCGGGTGCATTCCCCTCATACAGGGTGGGCCAAATAAGACCAACCAATGTTAAACATGAATAACTTTTTTTATTTTCCAATAAAATTGTTTTTTTCTTTTTGCAGGTTATAATTGAGTTCTTGGAAATTTATAGATACATACATACGGGTACAGTACACAACAACGCTTTAAAATTATTGTTTTTTTTTATTCTTGTCAACGATCAATTGTTATGACGCAGCGAAAATATCGCCAATATTTTAATTCAAGATCAGCTCCCACAGCCTTTATGATTAGGAGTTTGGTGGACCGTTTTGAGGAACGCGCTTCAGTGGCCGACCGAGGTGCCCATCGAAATATTCGCACTGAAGACAACGTGGAAGCTGTGCGGCAGAGTGTTGCAAATGATCCATCTGTCTCAACTCGTTCGGGCCTATTGGGCATGTCTAGAACAACATTGCGGAGAATTTTAAAGTTGGATCTTAAGATGTACCCATACAAAATTCAAATTGTGCAAACACTGCTACCGCAAGACCACCGGCAACGACTACAATACGCTATTCGTTTTACACAATTAGCCACACAAATGATTTTTTTTAAATAATGTTTTGATGTTGGATGAAGCTCATTTCCATTTAAGTGGCTATGTCAGCAAGCAAAACTGTAGATTGTGGGTCTCCGAAAATCCAAGGCAATACACCAGTGCACCGTTTGGTGCGGTGTTATGGCGGAAAAAGTTATCGGCCCATATTTCTTCGAAAATGAAGATGAAACGCCAGAAACGATTTCCGGCGCTTCTTACAGAACAATAATCGACAACTTCTTGCGGCAAATGGCGGAGCAGCATCCTAATTTGTGGTTTCAACTAGATGGAGCGACTGCGCACACTGGTAGGCAAACTATGGACCTACTGCGTAAAATTTTTGGCGAACGTTTGATTTCAAAAAATTCAGATTGGACATTTTTCTGATGTCATATTTCATACTTAATTTCCATAAAATATATTTCATATATAAAAAAAATTAATTAAAATAAATGATTATTTCAAGAGTTATACGTATTTAACATTGGCTCACCCTGTATTTTTAATACTCGTACATATGGTAAAGTCTTAAGACATTCAGCGAAAGCGTAGGTAGTTGAAATGTCGTGGGGTGGGCGCTCTTCCTAAAGTTTTTAAAGAAATACTTCTCTATTCATATCTAAAATGAAGTGTCTTATTTGCAATGAAAAAATAGAACGCAGAGTTGTACTGCGTTTTGAAAACTGGGAAGCGGTTTATGCGCAAGACAATGTTTCTACGGGTTTTGATATTGTAATATGCGAGCTACGGCTCGCGTAGATAAAACGTTATTCTGTGAGATTATTTCTTTATTTTCTAGTCTATAGAACAACACAAGTCCACACTATACTGTTCTTCGCAAATTCTTTCCTTACAAGGTCTCTTTCTTCTCAAATCAAGGTCTCTTTCTTCTCAAATGCCTCGATCGCCATCTGTTCTTATATAGTCGCATTTCTGATAGCCAGAAACTTCTAGCAAATTCTTCGACCACTGGAACGAGAAAATTCTGATGTAATAATTCCAAGATGACAGCTGCAGCCAATAATCTCTTGTAGTTATAATTCTCTCTTAATTCCGTGACGTCGTCTTAGACATAATCCTATTCTATCCGTGGACACGAACCTCGAATGTGTTCTGAAAAGAAACTTCGGAATGTGTTGCCCACTTTTGGGGCGTAGTTATTATGCTACATTATGTTACAATATTTTATTAAATTTATTAAAAAACTATGTTAACTTTGCAAGCTACGTCATTGTCCCTAGAAAATCTGCTCTAAGGCTTAAGCCTTGGATAAACGGTTCACTTCTTAGGAAAATTAGACAAAACCACAAATTGCGGATAAGTTGCCACAAACATCCACAAAACTCTAGTTTACAGAGTCATTATAACCGTATGAGCCAAAAAACTAACAAAGAAATAAGTACATAAGTGTCGAGATAGTTACTACCAAAATCAGATAAGGGCTTCACAAGGAAATCTTTAAAAGGAGTGGAAAGTGATTATAATGCTCTTTATTTAAAAAACAGAAGTGTTACTATTTCGGAACCTACAGTAATAGCTAATGAATTCAATGACCATTTTTCATCGGTTGGACAATAGCCGTTTCAAAGATTTTGTTCAAGTTATTGCAATTGTTACTGTACCGGAACCGGATTTGTAAATAGTACTTTCCAAAGAAATAGCTTCTTTTTTGAACCAATTTCTGGGCTAGAAATTCTAAAGACTATTCATTCCTTAAGCAATTCATATTCCTGTGGTAGCGATGGTATTTCTAACATTATACTGAAGAACGTTGCCTTTAAAATTTTCTGATATTTTGGCACATCTATTCAATTTGAGCATCGTGTCTGGACTCTTCCCTGAAGAACTAAAATGTTCCATTGTTATTCCTCTTTTCAAAGCGGGTAACAGAATTGAAAAAAATAACTATAGACCAATCTCGTTATTGTCTTCAATCTCCAAATTATTTGAGAAATGTGTTAAAAAAAAGGTTTTGGAATTTCTAAACAAAATGATTTTTTCAGCCCCATGCAGTTTGGGTTTAGATGAAGATGCTCTCTTAGATTTCTGTTCCCTTATACAGAAAGGTTTGGACAACAAAAAATGTTGTGCTGGACTTTTTGTTGACATAACAAAGGCTTTTGACATGGTGGATCATAACATTCTTTTGAAAAAGCTATATATAAACAAAAAGTCAAGGTTGAAACTAGTTTAAGTAACTCTAATATTATTAATCTTGGTGTTCCCCAAGGTTCTGTGTTTGGTCCTATACTATTTCTCATTTATATAAATTCTCTGTTTATCCAACCATTTGTAGGAAAAGTTAAAGCTTTTGCTGATGATCTTGGTATCGCATATGGTTCAATTAATCCCTTAAACCTAGTATCTGGTATAAATAAAGACGTAGAATTACTAAGAATTTGGTTTGCGGACCATAAGCTAGTAGTTAGCAATAAAACGAAACTTATGTTTTTCAGCCTAATTAATCATGATGCTCCAGATATCGAGATCATATTTCATGCATCTAAATGTGGAAGGTACTTGTTTCACTGTATGCCTACTGACCAATGTTCTTATGTCTTTTTTTTTTTTTAATTTTTAACTTAAAAATTAACAGGTTTCTTATTCTAGCTTACTGGTCCTTATGCGGGCGCTCTAAACTTAACTATATCATATAACATATTGCCTTTCGGCCTAAAAACTATTCTACGAACTAATCTTACATATTATTATTTACCAAGAAAATATAAAATAGAATAAAAACTTGGTATCTTTATTTTGTTTTAAATAAAACTTTTACAGGCTACCTACGCTACTTAACCTACCTAAGCTACTTAACCTACAATAACTATAATCAGGTTGGTGAGCACTCGTTGCCTCACGCACCGAGTGGTCACCATCCCAATTGCTATCCGGGAGCCTGGCAGTCACCAACATGGTGCACATGCGCCGCCGGGAGCTGACCGAGGCCAAGAGGCGTCAGACAACTCTCGGAAGTACCAATTCATGTTGATGAGCCCGGCCTCTCCCAGAAACCCCCTAACTAACCTCGCTAACTTAAACTATCTTAAAACTAAGAGTATGTTACCGAAAGTAACGCACCGTCCTGGGAAGGCATGTTGACACTTTCCCCTTCGAACAGCCACCAGAACGTGGTGTACTGTTTTGCAGTATCCGTTTTGTCCCTCTCCGCAATTGCGGAACTAAAACGGAGGAGCTCAGGAACATCGGCGGCGTTCCCTCCGTGGTTAAGCCGTTTGTCTCTCGCTCTGCGGTGGCGGTGGTATAATACCGGGATACCATCTCTCGTCTGTACCAGCCCTTTTGCATCGATATGGATAAATGCCTCCGGCGGTATGAGGCCAGACCGGGGCGTACTCTCGAGGTATGTTTCATTGGGGTAATAAGCCCCAAAGATCAAACTATTGTCGCTGGCCATCACCCTTGCAACGTGCTTTCGAATCACTTTAATGAGTAAATTGTCAATCCTGTTCAATTGAGCCCCATCGTATAGGGCCTTGTTGGGATAGTATTTTATATAGTTGGATTCAGGTGTTCGGAACAACCGGAGACAAGTCCTAAGACATTGTCTCTCCAAAACCCTAATCTTTTCCATATAACTAGGCGCTATATTGAACCACAATGCACAACCGTAAGTAATGATTGGCCTTATCAGGGCCAAGTAGCATATGACCTTCACCCTGGAGGCAAGTTGACCGTTATGAAATAGTCTCCTTGTCAGAGCAAAAGCCCTCTTGGCCCCGGCAAGACAAGCATCCACATGTTTGTCAAAATATAGATACTGGTCGAGCCAGATACCGAGATATCTAACTACGCTTCTCATCGCCAATGGCTGTCCGTTTTGTCCAATAATGGCCAATTTTTTCCAGTTTTTTCTGGTATCCCTAGAGGCACCAGACAATGGAGTTCTGAACAGGATTATTTCCGACTTCCGAAAGTTGATTTTGAGCTTCCAGTCGTCGCAATATCCCTTAATTTGATCGAAGTCATGCTGCAAAAGGATGTTGATAACCTCGATTTTAGGACCTGATCTGTATGCCACTAAATCGTCAGCATACGCTATAGCGTGTTTGAGTGAACTCACCAGATCACTCGTGTAGATGTTAAACAGTATCGGCGAATTCACCGCCCCCTGCTGTAAACCGTTTTTAATGTCGAAGACTCTGCTCGAAATCACGTTGCCACATTTGACAACGAACTTCTTTCCCATAAGCATATTAAAAATTATATATAGCAAGAGTTTGTGCATATCCAGCATAGTCAACTTATAGAAAAGACCCTCTAACCATACAGTGTCGAAGGCCTTTTCAAAGCCAACTAGGCAAGCACCCGTGCACTGGTTCTTGCATTTGTTCCACTGTATGTCGGATACCAGTTTCGACGCGGCATGAATAGTATCATGCCCTGCCCTGAAACAAAACTGGTTGTCCGGAATAACGTTATTCTCCTCGACCCACTTCAACAGGGCTCTATTGACAACTTTTTTAAAGACCTTGCTAACATTCGGAAGCAAACTAATTGACCGAAGATTAGCAGGGTTCGTCCTATTTTTAACCCTTTTTGCGATAGGGTGTACCACCGCTATTTTCCAATGCGCCGGATAATATGCATTATTCAGCGCATTGTTAAACAGCGTGGCAAAAATATCTACAGCCTCTAGAGGTAGATCTCTCAATACTCCTTCGATAGGAATGTTCCTTGTGATGACAATTGCTTCAAAATCGAAAACGTAAACCATTTTAAATATCTAGGCGTTACAATTGACCGGAATTTGAGTTGGTCTAATCAAATTTCAGGTTTAAAATAATATCTGCTCTCAACCATTCGTTGTTTCTACCGCCTTAGAAAGTTTTGTCCCAAAAATATTTTAAAAACAATCTATTATGGGATATTTCATTCAAAATTGCAATACGGAATAAGCTGTTCGGGAAGTGCAGCCGTTGATTGTCTTACAGAAATGCGCCATTAGGAAGATTTGTAATACTTCCCGTTTAGCCCACTCTATGGAACTTTTTCGCCGTATGAAAATCCTGCCAGTTAGACACCTCTTTTATTTCAAGGTTGTGAAGATATTTTTTATTAGGGGTGGTTACCTGCAAAGTCCGATATCTGATTCCTATAGCTTGAGAACAAAAAAAAAAAGGTGTCTTGTGTTATATCTAGGTGATGTGAGAAGTGCAGGTAATTATTCTGCCTACTCTGAACCTTTTTGGAGAACTTAATAATTGGTTACCATTCAAATGCAAGCGACCCTCGAATGGACATCTGCGTAAGAGACAGTAAGAGTTACCTCTTATTCATGAATGTCACATGCACTCTACATGTTAGAACAGTGGTGTCAAGAAAATGGCAAGGAAACTCGTAAACCCTCAGTCTCGTTTCCAAATAGATAGATATTGTAGATAGATACAGATGATTTCAGGATACAAAGAATAATTCCATAATTTATATAACAATTCATAAGCAATAGAAAAAATATAGTAATAACAATCCCAAGTAAATATTTAAAGCCTCACACTGACCCAATCTTGTCTGACTGCGGTCCGCTCACCAATCCGGTAACAATGCTTTTTATGAAGTATACGGTCTCTAATACTGAATTTCCACAAAATACCTAACTGCTGCGTAAGCTCATTTGAATGCGAATATCGTATCCTAAAAAGTTATTTCGGTCGAAATTTTAGTTTTTAAAATTTTCTACAATGTGGGTGCAGATTTTTTTTTTAAATTTTGGAAAATTATACAAACTTCTCCAAAATCTCTGCGAATTTACTATAACATGAGGGCAGGGTGAAAAGTTCTCAGCCTGACGCAAAAATGGGTGCACTTCTCATTAGTTCGTATGACAAGTTTCAACTCAAATTTTTGCAGTAGACGTTTCGCATAAACTTGAATATAGTGTGGTGATAAAATTCTTCGTTTTGGATGGGTTAACCCCTAAGGAAGTTCATCCAAAGTTGACAAAAGTTTACGGGGACTCTGTTCCTTCCATGTCGATCGTTAAAAAGTGGGCAGCTAAATTTAAACGTGGTCGCACATCCCTCGAAGATGACCCACGTGAAGGACGGCCAAAAACCGCAACCACACCCAAAACCATCTAAAAAGTGCATGCTATCGTGTTGGACGATAGGCGAGTGAAGGTGAGTAAGATAGCTGAGGCTGTGTGCATATCGGAAGAGGGGGTGCGAATCATCTTGCACAAAAGCAAAAGCTCTGCGCAAGATGGGTGCCGCATTTGCTGAATGCCGATCAACTGCAAATGCGCAAACGATTTTCGCGGCAATCTTTGGACCGATTCAATACGGTTCCGACCTATTTTGTGCGGCGATTTGTCACCATGGATGAGACATGGGTCCACCACTACACGCCAGAAACGAAACAGCAGTCGAAGCAGCGGGTGGAGGCCGGTGGTTCAGCGCCAAAGAAAACGAAGTCGATCGCATCTGCCGGAAAGATCATGGCCAGTGTGTTTTTTGGGATGCGAATGGGATCCTGTTAATTGATTACCTTGAGAAAGGCAAAACAATTACAGGCCCTTGACCAGCTGAATGCCAAAATTCGCGAGAAGGGGCCTGGCTTGAAGAAGAAAAAAATCATCTTTCACCAGGACAATGCACCTGTACACAAGTGTGCGTTGGTGATGGAAGAACTGCGGGATTTGGGGTACGATTTGTTCGGCCATCCCCCCTATTCACCTGATTTGGCACCCTCAGACTTCCATCTGTTCCCAAACTAGAAGAAATTTGTTTCTGGGAAGCTCTTCGCATCCAATGGAGAAGTTGAGAGGGCCGTAGATGAATATTTTCACAGCTTTCCAGACCCTCACTTCCAAGAAGGAATACTGATGTTGGAGAAACGCTGCACCAAGTGTGTTGAAGTCAAGGGAGATTATGTAGAAAAATAAAATCATTTTTTAACTGAAAATCGTAGTCTTTCATTGTCAGGCCGAGAACTTTTCACCTTGCCCTCGTATTTCGAAACGGTCCTACGAAAAAAAATTTCAATTTTTGAAAACTGAATAGATTTTTTAAAAATTCAAAATGTTGCCCAAGGTTAGTGGAAACACACTCTTTTGAGTGTGAATTTCATGAAATCTAAAATTCTGAATTCAACATACAAGATTGTTGCCGAATCTTTCAGATTCTTCGAAAATTGCACAACGGTTTTCAATGTATCTAATTTCTGCACCGACCTAACAGCAATGATTTTGGTTGCTAATATCTCGAAAACGGTGCATCCTACGAAAGGAGATTGGGTTAGCCGGAACATTATGTTTGGAAAATCTCTACAAGTTCAAAATTTGTTTAAAATATAACGGGATTTAATTGATTGTGCCTTCTGCGAAAAAAGTCTTAAAATTACATTTTAAAATTCTCTAGCTCTAAAATTCTCTACAAGATTGTTGCCGAATTTTTAAAATATTCAAACATTTTACTGAATTCTCCGAATTCTAAAATGTTTGACTTCTACGCGAACTTAATGAAAAGGGTTTTGGTGCGTTGAAATTATAATATCTCAAAAATAGTGCACGATACGGAAATAAATATTATCCGCTACTTTTTTTTTAAACGTCTCACATTTGCTCAAAGTTTCTGAAAATATAAATTATGTCGGTACGACTGGAGTTTTTCTGTGATATTCTTTTCTTTTAGATATATAAAAGAAAAAAACACTCAAGTCGATAACGTATTAGTGCTAACTCGTGCACCGCAGCATAAAAAGGCCCTTAACCGACTATGCAATCGCCTTACATATAGTATTCGAGAATTTAAAAGCAAGCGGCCTACCTTGAAAATCTCTCCGCTGAAAGTGAATCAAATTGTTCACTTTGGAAAGCGCTAAAAGGCATCCGGAAACCTCAAATGCAAGTGCCATCAATTCGGAAAAACGATAGAAATTTGGCCAAGAGCGACAAAGAAAAGGAAGAACATTTTGCTTTGCACTTAGAAGAAACGTTTAAGCTATTCGACGGCCTTTTGATAACGCCCGACTCCCCACTCACGACATCTGACAACTTTAAAGTAGAAAAGTTGCATTGGTTGAACTGATGGAAGTGATTAAAACTCTAAAGATGAAAAAAGCACCGGGTTACGACTTGATAACGGCGCAGGTGGTCAAAGAATTGGCGTATAAAGCTCTTATCAAATTGATTAACACTTGGTTCAGATTGATCTACGTTCCGAGACAATAGAAAGTCGACGAGATTATAAACGAAACCAGGCAAAACTCTGAATGAAAAGAAATCATACCGGCCTATATCCCTATTGCCGGTTATCTCTAAAATATTTGAAAAACTACTTTCAAAACGACTACAACCCGTAATCGAGGAAAGACTTCTCATACCTGACCATCAGTTTGGATTTTGAGTCAAACATTCTACAATCGACCAAGTCCACAAAATAACTGACGTGATTAAGAAAACTCTCGAAGAAAAACAAATTTGTTGTGGTGTATTTCTTGATGTCTCACAAGCTTTCGATAAGGTTTGGCAAGAAGGCTTGGAGTATAAATTGCAACGACTACTGCCACGGAAACTCTTTCTAATCTTACGATCGTACCTCACCCAAAGACTTTTTCTTGTTAAGAACGGAAATGATTACTCTGAGTCCAAGGAGATTGCGGCCGGAGTGCCACAAGGAAGTGTCCTTGGCCCGCTTCTATATGTACTCTACACGCGTGATATCCCGCAGTAAAGAAACTGCGTCGTCGCCACGTTTGCGGACGATACCGCGATATTGACGGGAAATACAATTGAAGCAGCAATTGAAAAGCTGCAACGAGCTCGAAAACAAATACCAACAAAAGTATTGGCTACTCGGAAAACATTCGAAGTTGAGCCTACATAACAAACTGCTTATCTATAAGCAAGTGCAAAAGCCAGTGTGGACGTATGGTCTACAAATACATATGTAGTTGTACTCGTACCAGGAAAAGCAATAGAAACATCCTACAAACTTTTGAAAATAAAGTTCTTAGCACGATCGTTAGCGCACCGTTGTAAGTACGTAACGAAGATATTCATAGGGGTCTGGGAATTCCCAGCATCGTCGAAGAGATAACAAAATTTGCTCGTAAACACAAAGATCGTGTTCATGGCCATTGTAACCGTACCGTCATTCAATTACTTGATGCAAACAATTCAATTCGTCGTCTGCAAAGGATGCTGTATATGTGTCGTCTTAGTTGTAGTACTAATCTTGGAGAGACGTGTTTTTTATTGAGTAAAAATCTCACACTACCATAAGCACGCGCGGTTGGGCCTTATGGTGTCTTTAGAAGATTTTCACCCTCTCGGCAAAAAAAAAAAAAAAAATATAAAAAATTAGGGCTCTAGACCGCGACAAAGTATTTTGTGAACAGTTAAGGAATTCTACGATAGTTTTGTGCGAAGCAGATAAAGGACGTATTCTCGGTCTTCATGGTTCTTCACGTTGTGGGATGTCACGCACAGTAAGAAGGCTTTTGAAGAAATTAAAAAAATGGTAGGCGTATTAGGAAAGATGCATAGTTTTGGCACGGAGTGTACGTTATTGCAGGTAGTTTTCGTAGTTGGGGTTGTCGCCTTATCAGGTGATACTTGAGTTGCCGTTATTCATCGCGCTTAAAGCTTGATCCGGGTCTTCATCACCGGCCTCGCTGTTAGAATAGGAATATTCACCAGTATTCCAGTTTTGCATAAAATTTGCGCTAATTGTTGTTTTGCGGGGATCTTCTTGGCTGCCAACCTTACGTACCCCGTATCGGTCATTCGGAGATATCCTCGTAATTTTATAGGGACCTAAAAGTTTTCGAAAAAGTTTGAGATCAGAACCGAACTGAGTTCTTTTTATTGCTGCTAGGTCATCAAGTACGTACTGATGTGTGATGTGTATCAGAACCACTTGGTTGGATCGTTATGCGCTCCACATGTCCATTACCGCGTGGGACTCCCAGCCATTCCTTCCTATTCACAGTAGTCTCTGAAGTTTTTCGTGGAGAATGGGCACCACGATCTGAAATAATGCGCCCAAGATTACCAGAAATAGTTTCTTGTAGCTCCAACTTAGCTATTTAAACGGCAGCGGAAGTAGTTTTGCATGGGTACGAGTAGATCCATACAAATTTCGAAAAACCGTCTACTACGCAAAAAATGTAGGTTCTACTTATCAGTTGGTGATAAAGAGGTGTCAAGTGAAAATTCATTCTTGCCAACATTCTTGTCTCCAACAACTTATCGGATACAATTCTTCCTGACCTTCTCAATTTTGCTCCTAGGCTTAGGGATGAAGTATTCCATGTCCAAGATCTCTTCTTCGTCGCAAAGTGTCATCATGAACTATTTTAATAATTTCGATCGCCATGTTATTGGGGATGCACAGAAGCTTATTGCCTTTGCCATTACCTTTATACGAGTAGAGGATGCCGTATTCTGTAAAGTAGCTTTCGTACCTTTGTTTTGTTCCCACTCCATTCGATTTTGAACAATTTCAAGTTGAACTATTAATGAATCAGTCTAAAACTACATCCGTTCAGGAATTTTGAGTTATACGGCTAACAAGGATGATTTACAATTTGTTGGAACCCCGCCCAACACATCCTCAAGGGGGTGGCCACGGTGACGTGGGTGGTGTGTTTTCTTATGAACTAAGCTTTGAAGGTTCGAGCCCGAATGGGGAACAGCAAACAAGAGCCACACAAAAAAAATCTAGTGGTACAATGAACGGAAAATCGAGGCTGAGTGCTCCGGGATTTTTAAATTCAAAAAAAAAACACCCACTTACACCTGATGCGATTAATTCTCATCAAAATGCTTTTAGTGTTTCTCGAGTGAGCCGTGTGAGAACAAAAAATACCTTTAAGTACGAAACACTACCCCGCGAGGCCCAACTCGCACCTGACAATTTTTTCTTTGATGCACATTGAGTTGTTCGAGATTAACAGCTTCTCGAGATATATCTGCTGGAAAAGCACCCATGACAGAGAAAAAATTTCTCTTCAAAATTCAAAGCAAATTTAAATCAGCTACGTCTTGTGGGGACACCCTCTCACATCCACCGAACCCATATGTTCTGCTCCACTTACATTTATGTCGCCGTTGTCTACCGCAACATCCTTTAGAAATTAAAATTCACCCAAAAAGCCATAACTCAAATCCGATCACTGCAACGCACCTTATCATTGCCAGAAATCAGGTGAACAACATTTTTCTGCCAAAATTCACAGTCAATCTCCAAAATCTCACCGCATGCGCCGCGCGCTTATAACACAGTACGACATCTCGTTCCCATGAAAAATGATCCACATTAATAGGAGTCACCATTCCGATAAAAAAAAACCCTCTGGAAGGAGCAGAGCACCCGCAAAGACATCACGCTGTATGCTCACGTGCACTCATATCCGTGCGCGGCAATCACATTGCAATAAAAACCGATTCCGTATCGCGACGCGCGAGCATCACACTCACACAGACAATTTCCAGAGCTCCAAGTCTCCAAGCTCTGAACACGGCAAGCCACTCTGCCGCCACAGCCGCCCCACGTCCAACGTCTACCAAGGGAACAGAAACATTGTCTTCTTAATCTGGAAATTTATGTAAACATTCCTCGTTGCAAAACACCTGAACCTGTGGCACAGCCAACAAGAGGTGCTCACGAAATTCCTCGCTGGAGACGTTGGATGGAACCACATCAACGACGACCATGACGGCGACAAAAAAGGCGATCACAGTGCAAAAATTGCAATTCACTCTGTCGCCGTCGCTTGGTTGCTCGGCGCGGCACAGTCATAGTCACAGTCAACATCATCGTCGTCGCCACACAGCCACACGAGTGTGAGGACTAAATTTCTGCTAACCTCCTCGACTGCTGGAAAGGATTCCGCAGCACTTGGGAATTACATTCCACTTAGACCACAGTACACGAGGACGGTATGCATCCGCGTCCTGGATGGGCTTGCTGGCTGGATCAACTGGAGCTGATCGAGTCCGAATCCGAACTCATATCTCTCTATGTTGCGAACCGGGTGCATTGCACAATAAAGTCGTGCAATTAATACATGATCCTGAATAGATTGCATTCGCACGACTTTTAAGTGGTACACGTGTTCCTGCTATCATACACAGCCATGGCGGTGGCTACAACGAGCGAGCATCTTTCACTGCCACTGAGAGGCAGATGCTTGCATGCTGGTTCCATGTACCGCCTGAGTTGGATTCTAGAAGTGATTACAATTGAGTTGGGGGGGATTTATGGCCTGGCCATAATGTGTAAAGTTGAGAAGAGCGTTGGTGGATCATGTCATAACGATGCTTGCAATCACGAGGCGTTGGATCATCTAACAGCTATCATTAGGTGGCAATTCATCTATTGCTTCATGATTTAGGGATAGTTGTGAAGTGTGACTACTTTTTTCTTAAAAGAAAAACATGGTGTGGGCCATTGCCTTCCTAAGCTAGAAGCGCCAAATGTTCAGAACTGAAGATAGCGGCTAACGCACTTCAATCTAATGGAAATGCGAACGTATTGTCCAACGAAATTCACTATATTCAGACAGCTTCACAGTTCATACCTATAATACATCCTTGACGCGTTCACCATAGTGTGGAATATATTACCACGCAAAGAATGTTTATGACCTTTCCACGTCAATAGGTCTAATTTGCAGACTGACCTTTCTGAAAGTTGTCTGGGATGATACGAGTAAGTACGGCATGGTGGGTTCAAGTTCACTTGTAGGCAGAGAATCTTTAAAACATGTTTATAAAGCAGACTATACTATATAAAGCAGACTATACCATGCCTGAATGCGGTCGTATTGTTAGCTTACATTACTTTTACGTTAGATGACTCTACAGTCCGGGCATCAACCAACAAGCGTCTCCAGTCTGCTCGATCTGGTGCTAGCGCCTCCATTTTTGCACACGAAATCGGTTGAGGTCCGTTTGTACTTGTGTGTCCTACCTACCTCCGGGATGAATTCGAAGACTATCCGGGACAGAGCGTTGATATCTACTCACTCTACATGTAAGACCGGTATACAGCGGTCCAATCCCCGTCGATAATTCTTCTTTCAAAACAACCAAGCTGCCTTTGATAACGACCATGCTTCTGTGCCATATAGCAGGACTGAGATGATGAGGGTCTTATATGAAGTCGCCTTAGTCGTCCGTGGTTAACCACTAAACTGATTATCGCCGCCACAGTTTCAATACTCACTAAAGCATCACTGACAGCCCGCTACGTGCTTCCAATTATGTCAATGTGGTCGGCGTACGCAAGTAGTTGTACAGACTTTTGGAAGATCGTAGCCCTGATGTTAGCTTGAGAATTTTGTACAATTTTGTACTGAAATTTCAAGAATGACATCACCTTGTCGTAGTCCATTTTAGACATCGAAAGCTTCTGTGATGTTGTTACCGACCTTGATGGAGCAGCATGCATTCTGCATTGTCATCCTGCTCAGATGGACGAGTTTGGCAGGAATGTCAAAACTAGACATGGCTCTGTATAACTCGTCTCTACAGACGCTATAATTACGACTTTAAAATCGATGAAAAGGTAGTGAGTATCGATTTGAAGATTCTGGGTTTTTTCCAAGATATGATGGACTTTCCTGGCCTAAAACAATACTGATACAGATTAATCAGATTTGTTAATAATAGGTTTAAGGCATTGAGAAGACTGATATCCTGGTACCCCTTTAGTTGTCGCAGTTCAGAGAGTCTCCTTTCTTGAGGATTGTGCAAACGATGCCCATTCGTCGGGCATGCTTTTATCTCGTCATATCTTACAGAAGACTTGCTGTATGCTCCATACCAAATCATGTCCAGCTACCTTAAATAGCTCGCCTCCAGCAGTCTTGTTCAATTCAAGCTTCGATAGTGGTATCTTCACTTCATTTTAAATGAAGCATTCTGCCTGACAGCAGAGTTTTGACACCACCGCTGTTTAATAGTCTACAGAAGAGATTTTTCCAAATTCTCAGCACCGACTGTGACTTTACTACTAGATTTCTGCTCAGGTTTTGTAGCCCTTACGTACCCTTTTAACCTTCTGGTAAAACTTTCGAACATCATTTCTGCTACAGCACCTCTCCTTCACCACTCTATGCAGCGTCGCTCTATAAGTCTCTTGCTTCCCACATGCCACCTATGTCCTACCAAAATATCACGCAACCTCTTGGAAACCGTGCAGTCCACTCCTTCATTTCCCAGGGCATTCTTAACAACTTCGTATGTGTTGTAGTAAAAACGTTAGGCTCTCTCTTGCAGAGTTCATTTGCTTGTACATGCAGGCAGACACGTACCCTCTGTATTTTGTTGTCAGAAGTTAAATATTTATACCCCACTTCAGAGGCTGTTCTGTATGGATGCTTGTGGTAGTCTCTCTGTAGTTGATATCTAGAAGAAGACAAATTCTTGATTCTTTTCCTTCATCGTGCTATATTTTTTCTGCCGTAATAGATAATTCAACCCCCATTTTAAACATGGCTCTATGTAACCTTGGTTTGCCGAAGGTATTCTTTTTATTAGCCACGCTGTGTAGCTAGTCTCCTTACCACATCTCTGGTTAGGAAATATTTGTCTCCACCATGAGCATCCCATTGTTGATCTGCAGACCTGAGGGCAACTCGATTCACGAAAACTTTTTAATGACCGGTAGTATGGATTTCATAGCAATAGGTCCACTGGTGATTTGATAGCATATCTCACCGAGAAGTGTAACAAATCTCTCCATCAGTTCGACGAAACCAAGATGTTGCGCTTGATATTTCAAAGGCATTCGACAGAATTTGGCATCAGGCTCTTTTGTCGAAAATGCGTGCATATGGCATCGATGAGTCTCTTCTTCAATGGATTAGGAATTACCTTTCGGGGCGTTCATTACAAGTTGTTTTGGACGGCTTCAAGTCTGCAATTCACCAAATAAATGCTGGTATTCCCCAAGGCTCTGTTTTGTCTCCAATTCTCTTTATTATTTTTATAAATGATCTCTTGTCTGCAACTTCTAATCCAATTCATTACCTCACTGATGACAGTACCCTCAGTTTTCCTTATTCGTTCCCTAACTCACGTCCTTGCTCTTCAGCCGTAGAAGAGGAACGGCAACATATGTTAAACACATTGAATTCCGACCTGGGCAGCATAATTAAATGGGGTTCAACCAACAGAGTGGAATTTAATGCTTTCAAAACACAATGCTGTCTCCTCAAGCGAAACCAAAACCCTCAACCATTATCCGTGGATGGTACTTGCATCAGTGAAACCGAAAGACTTGCAAATCTCGGTATGAAGAAATATTTTACCCCGTCTGATCTGGCCTCAATTTATACGACTTTCATCCCCCCTATGCTGGAATATAACGCCCATATCTGATCTAGTGCACCCAACACCGTTCTGCACATTCTAGTGATAGAAACATTGTAAATTCCATACATCCACTTGAACATCGGAAATGTCTCGTGTCTCTCCCTGTTTTATCGCCTTTGTCATAAAAAATGCTCCAGCGAAATAGCCAATTGTATTCCTCCCCTCGAGTGCACCCCAAAGCCTAACTTCGGTCGTAATGTCAATTTGTTTATAAGCCGAACGACACGAATGTGGAATGATCTACCAGGCTCTGTATTTCCACATCACTATAACTTTCAAACATTTAAAGCCAACGTGCACAGGCTTCTCCTCTGTTCCTCTTCCTCATTTTCCTAAAGGCCCGTACCCTGTAAAAATAAAATATAAGGGTATTCATAATCCCTTTGGGGCGCGCAGATTATAAAACAAAATTTATAGTTTAGCCGGTCTGTTTTTTTAGAACTGGGACTCTTCTGAACTCGTAGTGGATGGTCTTGCTTTCTATCGCAATAGCTTCAAACGATCGCTCGTCAATGCAGCTAGTTAGAGTACAAATGATGATTTTTCAGACGCGAGTGTTGAGGCTCGCAGTCAGTGCCGAGGATTATTTTTTAAGTCTGTAGTGTTGGATGGCGCAGTTTACTAGTGGCATATCCGCTATGGAGCATCTGAGTGCTGTGAGTTCATCTTAAATTGACAGTACTGCCACTATGTCTGTCCTGTCTACTTCAGCATAATAAGAAGCTGGATCTACTGAGGGGTTAGCGCTAGCCTCCGTCTTAGTCAACGTTGCCGTTTTTTCTCTTCACCTCTGCTACGATTACTTCTTCTCGTTCTCTATAAGGGCCCCTGTTGGTTGGATTCATGTGGTTTCTCCTTTTTCTTTGCTTTCTCTCTTCGTTGCCTTCTTCGGTTTGATAAAACGTAGCACCTTACATCAATTTCGCTAAAACGCCTTCTTATCTTCCATCTATACCATGAGTATTCCAAGAGTTCTTCTACGGCTTGTCAGTTGCTGGTGCCTTGGTTTTCCACAGCATCAGTATCTCCTACTTTGACGACGTACTGTCCTGGACCTATGCTTTCGAATGACCTTCAGTCGGATCTATTTTTCAACCATCATAATACAAGAGCACATACTATCCTTTGGACACTGAAACAAGGTTCTATATTACATCAAATCTATGTGTATCTACTAGGCTGGTTACTGGTTATTGTTACCATCAGTGTTTCAGAGTGATTCGAGGCGCTGTATAGGTGAAATAACAAAGGCATTAGGATCGGAATGGAAGGAATCTATCGAACTGAAATATTGACTTCCTGTTTAGCCCGAGAGAGTAGCTCAGAAAATATACTTTTGGGGCATGCATAACCAACGCCTCTTGACATTTCCGAACCTTTTATAGCTCAACAAAATCATAATCTCTTCTGAAACTCAAGACGGTCTCATTTTAAAGTTGTATAATTACTAGGCGCCACCCTCATCTTTACTTAACGACTTCCCCTAAGAAACTATGCACTAACATATTCCCCTCATGAGGCACCTATCAATGCCCCATTTGTCATTCTTTGGAGAGTCATTAAACCTCTTAAGCACTAGTTGACCTCATTTCTGCAAAGAATGAGGATTTTTTATTTCCCTAGTACTCATCTTCATCGTGTGCACTTGGCAAATTAGTCCTTCAGTATTTTGCGCTCCCTCTCGTAGTTAGTTCCTCGCGAGTCCTTAAGTAAAATTCGCCACAAATTCACTCAGCATGAACAATATTACATATACACAACGGCAGCATGATAGTGGTGAAGCATGGTCTGCTTAGAGTGCTAGACTAACTTTTCCCCCCGTCGTCATTGAGAATGTTCACAGTTTTGTTGTGGAGCAGAAAAAAAGTATGAACAACTTTAGTATATTGCCCGCTACCCCCTGCTGGGTAGATTGGTGCCAATATCCTTTTTGTATGCCACACATGCATACGTAGCCATGCAGACACTTACGCTTTACACCCCCAGCGACTTTTGGCAGAATAGATTTCCTTCATTTCCACCTGCCACGCCCATGTTTACACCCCTTCGTAAACTTTTACGACCGAATCCTGCAAAACGCATTCCGCAGACACAATGACGCTACCTCACTTGAATCGAACAAGGACCTCATCGGCCTGAGGCGACGAATTACGCTGTCGAGTGTCGATTTTCCCTACCTTCTCGTTGAAAGTGATGACGATTCCGTGTTCATTGTCGTCGCTGCGAATGAGTGGGTTGGTACTTCTTGAAAGCATACGGAACTAAGAACTTATGATGTCCTTCTTCTCCTCCTTGTCGCAACTTTTTTGGCATCATATGAAGGAGTGGAAGGATTCCCTCACTATCAAAATGCATTCAACGCGAATGGCGGAGGAAGCTACGAGTAAATATGATTTTCTTTTCCCCTTGTGCTCAAAGGATTCTCGTCGTTGTCGCCGCACTGAATTATCTGTCTTTCGCTTTTAATTACAATTTCATTTTCAATGCCTAATTAACCTAATTCCTTCCAGTAGCTGGGAAGTCAGTGTTTTCCTTTTCATGCTGCGCCAATTGTGTGACTTCAAGAGTATGTGTACCGCACAGACCAAAGCCACATTAGGGTTGAATGCTTGGTTCGCCGTGGGGTTGGTTTGGTTTGTGACTGTGACTGTGACACACAGTAGCGGAAGATTCAAATGAATTCCCGTTTATTTTATGTTGTATCTTTTTTTATGAAACGGGGAATAAAATAATTAATGCTCGGGCAGAGGTTCCTTTTTTCTGTGACCGTTTTGACAGCGGATTTGTATTGAAGTTGAAGATGAAAAAGATTATCAGGATGCACAAGGATTTTACAGATTTTCGTTGTAAGTAGGTTAAATTTATCTTCCAAGAAGAAGCCTTCGCAATACTTTTGCGAGAATATATTTCAAGAATCAAAGAAAGATTCATTTTAAGATAGAACCAGAGAGTTGGCGTTCGATGTTGCTGTAGGTACGTACATACATCTTGCACCATATAATACAAAATTAATGTATTGGACTCCTAAAACACATCTCGAAACTGTTTATAGATAAAAATGAAAGTAATGGCCCAATATAAATTGTTTATGATTTTTACAAATGACGTCTCCTGTCATCGTGACATTGACAGTTGTATAGTAAACAGATGCGACAATGGACAATGGAACGCTATATTTCTCAAGGACGTATCGATTTTGTTGGGGAATAATTCATGAGTGACAAGAACACAACGTGGATTTGGTCGAAGATTTCCCCACCGTTCGGCACCGATTGGTCGCGTAATTCGAAGCCAAGCCAAACGCCTAGAAGAGACTGGCTCAACACGAGATAGGGCAAGGGCTGACACATCAAGAAAAATATTGACCCGTCTGAAATGCAGCCAACCATAAATATAAGTCTCAACCATGAAAAGGGCGATTTACCTTTAAAGCTAATCATGACTGACGAAGCACATTTCCATCTCTCAATGGACTTTATATTCACTGTAAGTTACTGTGGGGTGCGGTTTTTGTGCTGAAAGGGTGACTGGACCCTCGATTTTCGCGATGACTGTCACTGGCGAGCATTAGAGAACCATGTCGCGTGACTTTTTGATAAACGATTTGAATGCATGTGGGTTGGATCACATATGTGGGTGACACAGTGGACTTAGTGAAGGATACTTTTCAAGGCTGTGGTATCTCTGTTTTTGGCGATTTGCATTGGGCCGCAAGATCACCCAATCTGACCATTCCACACTTCTTTCTGTGGGGTTTTTTGAAGTCATTAGTCTATGACTCTCCCATAGCCCTGAAAGACTGCATTAGACAAGAAGTAGAGAACACACCGGAGGAACTATTCTGAAAAGTGATGTAAAATGTCATAAAAATCAAATTTGCATATACACTGGGGCCAACATTTGAACGATATCATCTTCAGGACTTAAGAGAACAAAATTCAAGTTTCAAGTAAAAAAATAGAAAAATATTAATTTTGCGCCACTTTGTACATAGTAATTCTAGAATTGGTCAAAATCTCTTCCCCATACGTATCGAAGGTAGAACTCCAAACGATCTTTGAATCATTGAGAGAGAAGGAATCAGTGGGAATCGACGGAATATCGAACATTGTGCTTCGACACCTTTCTCTAGGAGCGGTGGAAATTTACGCTACCCTCTTAAATAATGCACTAAATAATGCCCATTATCCAGAGCATTGGAAAACAGCTGTGGTACAGCCGATCCACAAAAGGGGAAAGGACACCTGCAATCCGGCAAACCCCCTGTCGATAAGTCTCCTTCCGAATATCAGCAAGTTATTCGAAAAAGTGATCAATAGAGCCTTGATTAAGTGGGTTGAGGACAATAACATAGTTCCGGATAACCAATTCGGTTTCAAGGCGTCTGGTGCCTGATTGACTGGGAGAAGGCCTTCGATATCGTATGGTTGGAAGGGCTCTTTTACAAGTTGAGTAGGTTGGGCATAAGCAAATCACTACTGTACACATTGCTTAATATGCTCACCAGTAGAAAGTTCTTTGTGAAAAATGGCAATGTGACTTCTGCTGGGACGTTCGAAATTAAAAATGGTCTGCGATAGGGTGCGGTTAATTCGCCGATACTTTTCAATATTTACACAGCTGATCTGATAGGATCTCTTCAGCACGCGATGACGTACGCAGACGATTTAATTGCGTACAGATCAGGACTTAAGATCGACATCATTTCAACACTATTGCAGCGTTGTTCGTTCGATAAGATTAAGCGATACTGCGACAATTGGAAGTTGAAGATCAACCTTCAGAAGTCGGAAAAAATTCTATTCAGAACGCCGTTTTCTCTGGCCTCTAGGGATACCAGAAAGAATTGGAGAAAGTTCTCTATCGTTGGACAGCACGGGCGTCCACTTGCGTGTCAAAATGTGGTCAGATACCTTGGACTTTGGCTAGGCCAATATCTATATCTTAATAAACATGTAAATGCTGTTTTGGCCAGAGCCCGAGCTGTCTTCGACCTTACAGAGAGACTTTTTTATAGCAAGCTACTCGATGCAAGGGTAAAGGTAATCTGCTACACGGCCCTCATTCGGCCCATGCTTGCATATGGCTGTCCCGTGTGATTCAACATAGTGGCAAGTAGGGTGAAAAGGATTTGGGTGTTTGAGGGCCTGCCTTTCGACTTGCCTTCACTTGTACAGAACACCAGAGTCTCAGTACATAAAATTCTATTCTAATGAGGACAGGGTGAATCTGAGAAGAGTGGACAAATTCCTGATCAAGATGACACGAAAGCCCATTGCAAGAGCAATGGCCTCGATGAATAACCTGATCTTCGGGGCTTTTACCCCAACCATAGGTATCATGAAAGGGTGCGCCTTAACGGCTGTGCCCCCCCCAGAAGCATTCCTCTATTTCGATCAGGCAGGTCCAATCCATGATAGATCAGCGGTGCCACTAATCTTCCACGTTGCCCGGACAACTGTGGATAGGCGGCTCAACTACAACGTCTCCGATTCAGAAGATTAGTATCGGGCGCGATATTAAAGATGTGAGGAAGCAGCACCAGCAATTCTGGTGGTTATTAGTGGGAGCTCCCTCGTCGATCCCTTTTGATTGGAGGTAGATCCAGTGAGGGAAAGTTGGCCGCCATATTTTTGCCTTGGCCGGCTTACATAGTTGTTTAGGTGTTTAGGTTGGGTAGTTTAAGTTTATTTATATGAAAAAAAAAAAAACAAATAGGGACAGTAAGTTAGAATAAGACAGTTGAGCTAGTTTAGCTAGTTTTAAGCATTTTTGTCTAGCTTGTAAATATAAATAAATTCAAATTAATAAAAAACTATTAAACAAAAAAAAAAATTGGTCAAAATCTCGAGGTCGGCAGTTTTCATCAAACTTGCCCTATGTGTGCAATTAAAAATCAGGGAAATCTGTAATTTATCCAGCATCCAAGCCCATAGTTTAGCCGGCTAACCATAATTTATTAAATACACGAACTATGTCGAATTTCGCCTGTAAGAATATTTTTTGTTGGGGGATTTTCTTTTGTGGATTTTGTGTTTCACGATTTTAATCCGGGGATTATGCTTTTGGTGATGATATTGATTTGGGATTTTTTTTTTAGTGGATTAGATTTCCAACCCGGAAAGTAAATGTTTAATTAGAATTTTTTTTTAACGAGGTTGAGGGTTAATGTGCTCATGAACTCCAATCTAACAGCCGCCACTGGTACAAACTAATAGCCACTGGTATAAAGTACAGAAGTCATTGAAATATAATGAAAATCATGAAACTAGATGGAAATAAAATAGCTAATTCCTGGTTCAAGTGATTTGTTAATAAAACTCACAATTCTTTATCTGCTTGCCTCGCGAGAGTACCTTCGACGAAGTGGTGGATTCGAGGGCTGGGCATCTATTGCACAGACCCAGCAATTGATATCGCAGTTTATTTGAAACGTTGTTGAATGCAGAGGTATCATGGATTTAGACAGTCCATCACCGCCTGAGAAGATACGACAGCTGACATCAGCGATCGCGGAGAAAAATTGCAAATTGATTTTAGGATGCGATGCGAATGCCAGACATACGCTATGGGGCAGCTCGGAAATCAACAAACGCGGTGAGTCTTTATTCGATTTCCTTGTGATGTCTAACATTTCTGTCTGTAATGTGGGTAACAAACCAACTTTTGTCTTTCCGAGTTCGGATAATTTCAGAGGTTGGGAGGAAGTCTTGGACATTACACTCAAGACCAATATTGACAACCTTAGAGTAACTAATTGGCGAGTATCCGATCGTCCATTTTTGTCTGATCACAAATGGATAATCTTTAATGTTAGCCTCGAAGTCGAGGCACCTAAGCCATTTAGAAACCCTAAGAGAATTGACTGGTGCAAATTTGGTCAGGTTATTAAATCTAAACTTCACAGTACACCCGGCGCGAAAATCGAATCAGTCAAGGAGCTTGACGATAAGATCACAACCCTAGAAAAAGCCATGGATACTGCTTTTAAGGTTTCTTGCAATATTAAATTCAGTAAGAAAAAATTTCCCTCAGGGTGGAACGAAGATCTTTCTAATATTAGGAAGATTACCAGAGAAATCTTCAATGTCTGCTATCGACACAAGCTTTGGCAACCATATAAGGATTGCCTAAAAGAATATATGAAATCCATTAAAAGGGCCAAGTCTCTGGCTTGGATGGACTATTGTCAGTCCATTGAAACCATTGAGGACTCTGCCAGACTGAGTAAGATCCTATCCAAGGAACACCCCAGTCCGTCCTTTATCAAAAGACCGGACGGGACTTGGACGGATTCCTCTAGTGAGTCTCTGGAGCTTTTAATGCAAACTCACTTTCCAGGGTGCAAAAATGAGTTTACTCACTCAAATTGTCCTCAAGATGTGCAATCCTCATCTTGGAATAACATTAAGACAACAATTACAGAGGTTAATACCTCTTGGGCCATTTCCAGCTTCTCTCCCTATAAATCGGCTGGACTTGACGGCATATCAGGTGGTCCCTTGGCTAGTTCCGATCTATAGAAGCTGTATTCTTCTAAACCATGTCCCCCTGAGTTGGAGGCGTGTTCGTGTTGTGTTTATCCCGAAAGCGGGGAAGCGGGGGCATGAATCTGCAAAGGATTTCAGACCCATCAGCTTGTCATCTTTCCTCCTTAAGACGTTGGAACGTATATTAGATACGCACATCCGTAATACAATAGATACATCCCTTCTATCAAAATCTAGTTGCCACCTTTTTAGATGTTGAAGGTGCTTTCAATAACGTTAGTACTGAATCGATTCAGGAAGCTCTATCCCAACTGGGTGTAGGGGAGTTTATTAGCAAATGGATAGTGACTATGCTAAAAACCAGAATCATTCAATCGACACTCGGTAATAGTGTTTCCACCATATCCGTTGTAAGGGGAACTCCTCAAGGTGGGGTTATCTCTCCTCTTCTTTGGCTTATGGTAATCAACAAAATTCTGTGTAGGCTTGACCGAGACGGAGTCAAGGTTGTCGCGTATGCGGATGATGTGGTAGTGTTGGTATCGAGGATGTTTCCTTCTGTGATCAGTGAGATTATGGAAGGTGCCTTGGATAAGATTAGCACATGGGCCACTGGATGTGGACTTAGCGTCAATCCGAGCAAAACTGAACTGGTGCTCTTTACCACAAAAATCAAAATACCGGCTTTCACGACTCCACGGCTTAATAACCAATTACTCTCGTTATCATCTAGTGGTACTTGGCCCTAAATTAAGCTGGAAGCTTAACATTGAACAGCGAGTAAAGAAAGCCTGTGTGGCTTTTTATGCTTGTAGCAAAACATTCGGTAAGAAATGGGGACTCCGTCCGAAGATGGTCATTTGGATGTATACTGCGGTGGTGCACCCTATTCTTTCCTATGGATCGCTAGTTTGGTGGCCGGCAGTTAATAAAGCATACATTATAAAACTCATCAACAAAGTACAAAGGACTGCGGCTCTAGGTGCTACAGGGGCGATGAAAACATGCCCAACTGAAGCCTTGAACGTAATCCTTCACCTTACACCACTCGACCTTCATATAAAGTACATATCAGCATGTAGTGCGGTTAGATTAAGAGAAGCAGGTAGCTGATGCAATAGTCTCTACGGCCACAACAGCATCCTTAATCTGCTACCTCGGGAGTTGGCGGCAAATCCGACATAATTCCCAGGGTAAACTTTCGAAATGATGTCACTGTGAGATTCCCTTCCAGGGCGGAATGGAAATGTGGCACGGTGACTAACGAGTTCAATACAACCATTTTCACTGACGGGTCGAAAATGGACTGCGGGGCGGGAATCTTTTCTGAATCCCTCAATATCTCTAGTTCATTCCGTCTTCCCAATTCATGTACGAGAGGCGTGCCGTCTCCTCAAACATACATCGATACAACTTAAGACCATAGCCAATTTCATTGATAGCCAGGCCGCTATCAAACCCATCGTATCTGCGGCTTCCTCCTCCAAACTTGTGGAACAATGCAAGGAGGAGCTTGCCGCACTCGGCCATCGGTCTAGGATCAGCCTCATCTGGGTGCCTGGTCATAGTAACATTGACGGAAAGGAAAGGGCTGATGAATTGGCGAGGCAGGGATCTGCCCTTGACTGCTCCCGTGCGGAGGATGTCAACATTCCGTTAGGGGCCCTTAAGGGTAGAATCTTTGCTCATTTCCTTACAGATGCTGGTAATAGATGACGAGGGTTGCAGAACTGTGTCATATCCAGGCAGATGTGGCCCCTAGCGCAGAACACAAGAGCTATTAAACAGAAGCCGGGCAGATATTGCTAGAGTTCTCACAATTAGCACTGGCCATTGGCCTATAGGGGTCCACGCAGCCAGACTGGGCATTACTTTTAATGCACATTGTCGTAGCTGCAATGTGGCCAACGAGCCTGAAACAATCCTTCACTTCCTTTGTAAGTGTCCGGCCCTTAGTAGGGTCAGACACCGTATACTTGGCAGACACCTTTTTGATAATATTAGTGAGTTAGCGGAGACAAGCATCGGGGACATCATCAGTTTCCTCAATGCCACGGGGTGGCTTTAAATAATCTTTTCTCTCCTTTCCCACAAGTCCAACGTCAGTTTCTACAACAATTTAGGTCACTTGAGTTGTGGTATTAAAACGGCGCCTCTGCGCTAATTATGTTTCAGCATCGCATGCTGTCACAACCACACCTACCTACCTACCTACCTGCAGAGGTATCTGCCATTCTAAATATGGACGCAGTGGAAGTGTACAACAAACTCAGGGGAGGTAAATCAAAATCAAAAGCAAAGCAGTCATGAGAGTCTCGAGTGCTATGATGTTACACATTACGCCGATCAGAGTTTAGTCGGAAAACATTCACTCATACGAGTGAATTATTTTCATTATTTCAGACTCATCTTTCAGCGTTGAACTTTCAAGTCTTTCTAGTAAATAATGAAATACTACTCTCCCGTATTTATTACCGAACAAGGAAGAATATTAATGGAGGGCATTCGTGAATCTTTAAAAAAGAAAACCCAATTGATTGCCAAATTCCCCAAAATAACCATTTTCAGCGCATAATGACATTCCGACAAAAGAGCCGTCTATTCGATTTCGTCCCAACAAAAGGCGAAACGTTTAACCAAAACTCCACTTACTGCTGCCAACCGACCAAAGTAGGCAATCAATTTCAATTTTAAACTGACCCATCTGACCATCTGACCAAACATCGATTATCATATGATGCCGCTGCTACTGCTGCTGCAACTACTGCCAACAATGAGGCTCCGTTCACTCTTTGTGCAGAAAGATACTTTATCAATGCGGCTGTGATGAGCCACAAAATGCTTCCGCCGCATTTCGACATTCGAGTCCGGTCATCTGGAAAATCACCGACGTATTACGAGAGTCTAATTTTGTATCTCATTGTGTGTGTTTGTGTTCGATGGGCGGCAGCTGAACAGCCAACATGGGTTGGCACATACGAGTAAGCCTTTTAAGAAACATAAATCAACAATTGGTCCCCCGCCCCCATACAGTCACCCAAATCAATATCGATAATGCACCGAAATCGGGCCACTCATCGGGGAGCATATGAGTCCATCGGGGACCGGGGCCAGAGTGATATTTTTATGCTCTGGCAATTTATTTTAATGTCAACGCCAAGCCATACATATGGGGTTTGTGTAGATACTTTTTTCCTGCCAGAGTTGAACTGAGCGCCACAGCATGCATCCCAAGTGGATTTCTGGTCCAACTCTCTTAGTTGTTGTTTTTAATTATGTTTTTTTTTTATATAATTATTTCCTAATTAATCAAGTCTGACAGGCATGTACGCGACGAAAGCATCGTTGGACGATGATGCTATGTCAACACATGTTCGGGAGATGAGTACGCGGGAAGTAGGAGTAGCAGTGGGCATCAACATCATAGCGAATTGAATCGAATCGAGAGTCTCCACCGGTTTGTCTCGGTGACGTTGGACGACTTAAACGATGCGATAATTTGTCATTTCTGGTTATTTAATTAATAATTGCAACCGACACTTGTACATGTGTGACAGGGCGGGAAGAACAGGAAAACCATCGACAAGGAGAGGTGGTTCAATGAGTGCACGCGCACAACTCCATGACCATGCGTGATGTTAGTTTAACAAAACGGCGTCGACTACCAGATGTCATATTTAGATGAAGCTGAAGTCATGTGTGGGATTTTGACTTAAGCTGGAGATCTCTTAACGAGAAGATTTGTTTATCACAAGCATGTGGGATTCATGTGGTCTCTCAGAAAGATTTTCATGTCTGCGCTTAAAAAAGTGACGTTTCCACATGTTTCACCGGAACTTCGGTATACTCAATGACTTTTCAAACCTGACAAGATCCGAAATATATTGCGAAGTTTCTTCAAGTCTGGATCACTTGAGTGTTTAATGCATGACCGTGTTTTAAAGCATAGTGAATTCATTTCGGGCGCAAGTTGGGATCATTGTCTACTAGTTAAATTTTCTCAAAGGTTTCAATGGCCAGTTGAACATATAACAGAGGTTGCACTAGATAAAAAGTAATTCTTGTCAGGCTTCTGATCGGATTCTAAAAAATGGAACTTTTACTGAATCGACAAGTCTTAAAGGCAAGTGATTTTCACATACCGCTGTTTTCTACCTATTTACGTAGCAAGTTCAGGAAAAAACAGTTTGGCGGTCCGAAAGTCATAGACAAAAATGATTTTCACCTAATTGTAGACAAAGCTAAGAATATTGCAAGAAAAGTCCGATACCATATAAACATCCTTGAAGGCGAACATAATGTACCAGCTCACACTTTTCTAGAAAATTGATTGGAAACTGTCGACTTATTCGATGATATCCGAAATATTCGTTCATTCGATAGCTATTATCTATGGAAGCTTTGATTTTGAGTCCGAATATCTCGAAATCGGTCTGCGATACGTGAAAATAGTTTTGGCCGAAATTGTAGGTCTAGAAATATTCTGAGCAATGAGTGCATAATTTTTAAAATCTTTCCAAATTGTAGAAACGAAATCGTTCTCGAATATCTCGAAAACGTTATATCATAAGAACAAATTTATTAGAACGGACATTTTAAGTTAACAAATTATATGCCGAGTTTTTAAAAATTTTCGAATATTACATTTGCTCAGTGTTTTCAAATGTCTGACTCTAACAAGAAGCCAATGGTGGACACCTTTTTTGACTGCGAATACCTCGAAATAGGTGCATCACTCATTCCAAAATGTTCGACTTTACCAAGAAGCTATGGTTTTGAGTCTGAATATCTCGAAAACGGTCGGCGATACGAAAAAATTGTTTTGAACCAAATTACTGGTTTAGAAATTTTCTGAGCAATGAGGGCCTAATTTGTAAAATCTCCCCAAATTATGCGACTTTACTTCGATGTTAATAGTGAAAATCGTTTTTCTATTAACGAATATCTCAAAAGCGGTTATAGAATCGATCACAAAATTTTTGAAAATTTCAGGAAAAAACTAGTGATGTCAACTTTAAGGGAATCTGCGGAAAGGCAAAACTCGATACAAGAAAGAAGAAGACGGCTTGGTGGACTGATGTCGCAAAACAGAATGTTAGGGAAAAAAAGAAAACCTGAAGGAACTACATACGAATCCATTCAACTACCGATAGAAGATTGTGTGTGGGAAAGAGGAAAGAGCCAAAATGAAGTCCTGGGAAGATTGTGGCAATGTGATAGAAGGGAAAGCTGGAGGAAGTAATACCAATGGTTTTTGGAAAATAGTAAGAAACTTAAGAGAAAATTTCGGAAAGCAAAGAAAAGCAATAAAAGATGCAGACAAGCTGGTCACACAGAAAAGAAAGAAGTATTGGAAACTTGGCGGAAGTAGCATGACAAAAAAAAATTCCAAAAGGATGAGATGATCCCTGATGAGGACGGTGCATCATTCGGACCGGATCGAGAAGAAGAAAACGAACTAGGGACCTATTGCAGAAGAAGAGGAGCAATATGACATCGATACGATGAATATTGATTAAGCAGCCGGACTAAATGGAATAGCCCCTGAAATGATCAAATATGGTGGAAAAGAGGTACGGAGAACATTAACCAAGTTATTTCAAAATACCTGCAAAGAAATTAGGACCCACAATGAGTGGAAGAAGTCTCATCATTGGTTGTACTAACTACAGGCCTAACTACACAATTTTGGAAAACATATTCAGAAGAATTGTGGAAGAGGACTTGGAGGAGAAGCAGTCGGGATTCAGACCGTCATCATTAAGAGCCATCATCGAAAAATGTATTGCTAAGGGAAAGGATCTTTTTCTGGCGTTAGTAGATCTGAAAGCGGCATATGACAGTGTGCCAAGACAGTATGTGTTTGAGGACCTAAAAGCAAAAAAAAATGTTCCACAAAGGGTGAGGAATGCGATTAAAAGTGTATAGGACAGCCCTGTGGGCAAAATAGGATTAGAGGGAGAGAGATCAGGGGTGTTGCAAATAGGCAAAGGACAGAAACAGAATTGAATATTGACAGAACCAGAATTGAATATTGGAAACTTAGCCCGGTATACCTGCAAATCATACTATACGCAGACGATATCATCATCATGGAAAAGAATCCAGTCAGGCTACAGAAAACAATGAAGGATTGGTACATCGCTCTGAAGGTTAAGGTTAAAAATAAGAGTAAAGTGATGTGGTTCTCCAAGGAGGACAGGTCGGGAGAGACTCTAAGCATTAAATGCGATGTGAGAGATCTAGAGAGCGACGAAGCCTTTGAATACCTAGGAACCATAGTTAGCTGTAATGGAAAAATGGACTAAGTAGGGGGAGGAGGAAGTGTCGCGGCATATTATCAGATGAGTAAACGGGAGATAAACACCAAGACAAAATTACAATTCTACAACACTGTAATTGTAACAATAGCACTATACGGTAACGAGTGCTTACCACTATTGGATAGACAGAGGCAGGATAAGAAACCATAAAATACGCCTGGAAGCAGGTCAAAAGAAGTCCATTTTAGAAGAAATCGAAATGATTTGATCACCTACAACGCTTGAATGGGACAAGAAAGGCTGAACAGGTATCCGAAAAAAAAGTTGATGCAGTGGGGTTGAAGAGAGGCAAGATCATTGCAGTCATGGAACGAGAGAGTCGGAACCGAGAGCAATAAAAGAGATGGATATCCCGAGGCCACCCCGATGCCTAACAGCAAATGGGAAACCAAGACGACGTAAATCGAAATCGGTTTTGAGTGAGATTATATCGAAAACTATGCGTTAAGACTTTGAGAGGAACTTAATAAGCTAAGACAGGCCAAAGAGCTTCTCGGAAATTATGAACAGACAAGAAGTAAGGTCTGTATAAAGATTAACAAAAACTGGCTTACAGGCTTCCTAACGAGTCGCTGTAGACTTAAGGAACACCTCTGGAAACTGCGTATAGAGCAACGTGGAGACAGTTATTGCGGAGATGTTGACCCCAACGCACCTTTTTACGGAATGTAGAGCACTAATCTGGATAGACATTCAGAAGGAAACACCTGGATGCCTATCAACTATCAGAAGAAGATCTACCATCGGATCCATTCCAGATACTCCGGTTTATCAAGGAAATTGTACTGGAGGAGGTGCTCTAAGTCGAGTATCTTATCAACTAGAGCTCCAAGTCGGGGGAGTACAATAAGGTCGTAGTCTGCTCACTAAAATCAATCAACAACCTGGAGAAATAGATACTGTTTGCAGCCGCCCATTTTGTATTAGATGCTACGCAAGAGATCATGATTTGATGCTTTTTGACAGCATCGCCTTAAACCCAGGTATAACTATGTGGTTTTCTCTAGAAATCGCAGAGCCAAACCCCTTTCCAATATCCACCGCTTGTTCGGTACTCTTTACTTGGGAATGCATACAGCAGGTAAAATTTATATTTAAAGGCCTTTCCACCATCTCCAAACCGTGGACCTGCCCGGTAGCCTGCAGCTCGCAGAATTTCCCATATCTCGCGCTGCTGGACAACTCAATACTTCAACCACGAGAGATGGTTACAACATATTGACATTTGAAATAATTTGCGGCTGTATTCCAAGCTGAGGTTCTCCCTGTTGTCTACCTTTATCCAGGGTATTAGCTCGAACGTTAAGCGCCTTGAAGACAACCAAAATATGGTAGCAAGAGTTTATTTCCTCTAAAACCGCTGTGCAACAGGATTGCTAAGGAACAGGGTTGTTTGAGAAAACCTTGAAGTTCACAAGGGACACGAGATATTTCTCAGATTGCTTAGCTACTCGTAAGTATATCTAGGCTCCGTTGCGGCACGAAGATGATACGTTCCACACCCTCGTAAAGCAATCAACCAATTGAGTCCTCGATACGTCTTCTGTGTTTGAATTGCACATTGAAAGCCAAATATAAAGTCAATTTTAGAATAACAATGAACTTGACTGAAACATTTAACTCAAAGTTAACGATACAGCCAACATGCTGGGTGGTATCTGATTTACAAAAGTCAACTGCAAAAGTGTCATCAAAAGTGCTCGTCAATTTTCAAATCCGCATCGATTCAATACTCAAACATTCGGTCTTTCAAAACGTCTCCATTTCCAATGACAGATTTATTACCAATTCCAGCAGCGACATACTCCAAATATTTTCCTCACACCCACTCCAGTGTTGCTCTAATAAAATTCTCAAAAAATTCTCACATACCGCTGTGTGCCGTGTGAATGCTTTTACTTTGCATCAACATTCAGGACGATTGCTCAATTCTTGCTTTTACCTTTGCCATTGCTCCCCCCTCGGTCGTTCTTCAACAACAAAATCTGACACCATAAATTGAAAATCACGTTCAATAAATTCATCCTTGCCCCGTCAACGTCAACGAAGTCCTTGGACAGATGAAGAAGAAATAAAATAAGGACACTTTAAATTCTACAAAAGCCATTAATCGTTCAAAAAATGTCGCCGCACCCATTCCGCCTGACACCGAACCAATGGAGAATTCCTCCATATCGAATATGCCACGAATTTACTTTTCCACAAGTCTGGTGTGAAAGGACTATACACGCTACCACATTGATTCACCGGCATGTACGCTTTGTTGTTCACTCTGTGTGATAAAATCGACTAAAAGGATATAAATTTTATGTTCTCTAGTCCTACAGAAGGGTGTTACAGTGTCAAAAGGGAGCAAAAGGATGAACAAAAAATTCAGAAAAGGATTACATTACTATTGCAGAGGAAGAACAAGACGAGAATTTCAAAGGACAAAATCACAAAGGAGTGGATTTCTGTGTTTTTTCTTCTGCTTCTTTTTAATTCACTTCATCTCACTGCAAGCGCTGTGGGGCATCCCGTTCCCATCCTAACCTTCTTCGAAGTGAAATTAAAATAATAGAAAGCAATCCAATTCTACATTTCAACTCTAAACTCCTTAAATATCCAGGGAAAGAGGAAATACTGACTATACCGTCGATTTGAATGTACGGATAGACATAGTGCGATATCCTGTTTTGTGAAACTCAGATAAAAAGTGACAGATTTCGATTGAAATGCAGCCCAGTGTCACCCATTCCCATTCAAGACAGGGCCCCAGTAAGAAATCCTTTCATCAGTCGAATTGATGCTCGTCGGTCAGGGTACCCGATTAAATCCGTTTAAATTGCGTCCTTCGGACAAAGGTAAAGAATGAGCAGGAGCGAGCTTTCTCCACTGAAGCAGAGAATCCTCAAAAAAAAGAAGAAAAACAAAAATCCCGAGAAGCAGCACAATCGCACAAAAGGCTACGTCTACGACGACCAGCAGCCAGTAATCCGATCCTGGAGACTCACAAAATGCAAAAGAAAAACGACCAAGACAAAACGCAAACCCGAAAGGAATTATCCTTCAGATAGATAGATAGGTAGGTGGAGGTGGAGGGGAGCAATAACAGCAGACTACTAGGACCATCACCAGCAGCAATTATTTATGGTCTGCTGCCCTTGAAGGAGACATAAATTGACAAATAATTGGAGGTCTATTCCGAAGGATGATTTATTTGGTTCGGTAATGGCCGTAACTATGCACAAAGTGGGTACCCATTCGGCCCGGAGCGTATCTCGACTAAATAGGGGCATGAGTTGGACCGAGAAGGAGGAACCGATGGAACGGAACCAGGATGCATGCAATAACAATAATCATAATCAACGCCCGAAGGGGCCAAACGGGCTGTTGCCTTAGTCAAGTAGATCCACCCCACCACCACCACCAGCACCAGTACCAGCACCACTCACTTGGACACAACTATCGATAGCTGGGAATCTTATCGCAAACCGTACATCTCTGCGTAACAATCGGTCAGACCATAAAATTACCACATAATAATTTTCCCGGATGCGCAGGGGGGTTGATTGGCAACCGGGAACGGCGGACTTTGGTATTTGGTGCGAGAGAGCGAATGTAATTACAGATGTGGCCGCACACGCATGCAGATAGCGAATGCCGACGGAATTCGATTGATGAGCAATTAGTCCAATTGCGAGAAATTGATATTTTATTGGATTTTGCGTTCTGTATCTGGTGATATGTGGATTACTTCAAGGAGCATTCATGGTCTGTAATGCGAGATTTATTGAAGCGTAAACGGTTTCGTGGATGAGAACGGGTTATGCGTATTTTTTCACAAATTATCTTCCGACATAAATGATATGTAATAGATGCAGTTGAGTTTCGAGGATTTAATGTCATATGATTCTGAATTACAGGAAATTTGCGTTATTGTTAGAATCTCCTTTTACTTTATCGGTTGCAAGGATAACCAATTTATTGCTCAATTAAATTTTACTGATCTATATAATTAGAAATATTCATAAGAATGAGAGAAGTGAAGAACCTAAAGTATACCATGAGCAAAACACGTCGAGAATACCTACCCCGGATATCCTCGAAGCTGGTACAGCAATGCCGGTTTGAAATTTGCACGTGAGAAAGGGGTTATGAATACCCTTATACTAATTTTAGGACACGGGCGTTTTGAGGAAAAGGGAAGAGACAGAGAGAAAGACAGATTGGTGTAGATGGTTTGAAACTCAGCTGGTATTAAGTTGCAGTGAACTCCAAGGGTGGCTGTCCAGATAACTAGGGAGCTTGTTTGTTTTTGCTTTTGTCGTTGCTCATGATTCACAGTATTTTTTTCCGTCCTCCTGATGTCATCATCACGATCAATTTGCTTTTTAGCCATATGACCGCTCTACTGCCAATGTTATGCCTTCGCATTAGAGTTGACATACGCTTTCGCAATTGACCGACTTTTTATTTATTTCATGCGAAATAAATAGATGATTATTGACATCAGGATTCGAACCGTGAATCTGTAGCGTGACAAGCGATGTTATTACCACCACACCACGGCCACCCTAATGAAATAAACGAACAAAGTATCCATTCTGGAATTACTCTCATTTGGGTTCCAGGACACAGTAATTATGAGGGTAACGAGCAAGCAGACGAGCGGAAAGAGTCAATATTCCGATAGGAGTCGTTAAGGGCAATTTACACCTTCACTTCCTCCAGCTAGCCAATCTCGGGTGGAACAACCTTTCCAGTTGTGCCATATCAAGAAAGACATGCTCCAGTTTCAACAGACCTAAATCAAATGAGCTACTAAGCAGATCAAGGCCTGATATTGCCAGAATTGTAGCTATTATTACAGGCCACTGGCCTATAAGGGACCACGCGGCCAAGCTTGGCATTCCTCACAAAAGAGGGAAACTCTTTTCCACTTTCTTTGCAGTTGTCCTGCCCTAGCAAGGACCAGACAACTCATGCTAGGTAAACCCTTCTTTGACGATTTCAGAGAGATAGCCTCTAAACCGATTGGAGAACTAATCCTGTTTCTGAATACCACGGGCTGAGTTTAATTACATTTTCTATCTCCAACACACGTAAACAAACAGGGTACAAGAGTTTTTGTGGTATCAAAACGGCGCACTTAACGCTAATTGGGTTCTTGCAAACCACCACATTACCTACCTACCTATATATATAGGTTGTGGAATTAAAAGTAAAGATTAGGACGGGGAAGCTTTTTAGCAGCTCTAGCACTGGGGTTTCAATGGGAAACATATTATTCCGTTATTTAGTGCAGTTTAGCACTCCAGAGGCAGTCAACAAGTTGACGATCTTCTGAAAGAGAACACCAGCCAGTTAAATATATGGAGAGAGGCTTCTCCACTCTCGAGGCATTGTCGACAGAGTGAATCTGATGACAAGAACATCCCAACTAGGTGTATGCTTTTTTTTCTGAAATATTTAGGTTTACTAGAAATCTAGATTTCCTTTCAGAGAGTTTAGTTACTAGTAGCTTGTCGTTGAGTATTTTACACCCAGGTCCCTTGTATTTCGATGCAGAAGATATCTACACATGGTTGTTGAAGTTTCTAACTCCGATGAGTGGTGTTGATGCAGTATGCTTGTTCTTTGATTTCCAGTAAACTAAATTGTTATCTTTCAGTTCAGAGAGCACCACGTTGCGTCGATGCGATGTACCGGGTGAGCCGAGTGCTTTAACAGCAGCTTGACTATCTGAGAATAACAAATGTATACAGCCGTTGTACGCCAAATACTCACATAGGGGTGGCCAGCGCTAAGTAAAAAGTACAATATAACCAACCTTAACAGGGTACTTAACTTTACATAGGCACCACAGGCGTCCTACGGTCAGCTACAATCAGCTCTCACGGTGTTCCTGCATCTACTTGCTCTACACAGTATTCCTGAAAAGACCGAAGTAGTGCACATCAGCAGCAGGCGAGTTGAGGAGACTATAAGAGTAACCGTGGGCGAACACGTTGTAGTTTCCAAACCAGAGCTGAAGTACCTTGGCGTTACTATAGATGCAAGGTTGACTTTTGAGCAACATCTGCAACACACCGCTGCGAAAGGCAGCAAGAACAACGACTGCCCTGGCAAGGATCATGCCAAATATTGGAAGACCTAAACAGAAGAAGAGTTGCAACGTCGATGATACTTTACGGCTCCCAAAAATGGACACTTGCCCATTAAAGATTAAAATCGTACGGAAGGAAAACGGAGCCGGTCTACAGAACCAATGTTTCAAGAGTATGCAGCGCTTTTGGAATAACCTCTTACGGCGCGGCATGCGTAGTGGCTGGAATGGTGCCAATAGACCACCTCATTGAAGAAGCCATTCGGAAATATCATGCCAACAGAAGAATGGCGACGAGTCGAAGTGACACCGAAGTACAAGCCTTGAAGAATGGCAAGAGAGATGGAACTTTTCTGACAAAGGCAGATGGACGCAGAGATTGATCGCCAATATAGACCCTTGAATCAATAGGAATCATGGAGAGCTGAACTTCTATCTGACACAAATGCTTACTAGTCATGGATGTTTCAAAGCCTACCTCCACAGATTTGGACACGAAGACAACCCTTATTGCCCAACGTGCACGGAAGCAGTCGAGGATTCAGAACACATCATGTTAGACTGTGCACCATATCACGAAGAACGTAACTTGCTGGCGAACAGATTGGGTGTGGACTTAACACCAGCGAACACCAGCAGACAGATGACGGGTACGCAGGAAGCTTGAGAAGCAGTAAGCGAAACTGTGGCTACCATTATGAAAGAACAAAGAAGACAGGAGGGACAACGAAACTTCGCGCAGATGGCTGCCAACACGAACGAGCCGAATATGTAAGACTGAACCACCCTCGCGTTGAAATGCTTGACGGCAGTGCCGAGAGGACCAGGGGTAGGACGGAAGGTGGTGTTTGTGGGTGGAAATCCCACACTGTTACTGAGTACGGGGTCAGTTTCGTCTTTGAAAGATTCTCACAAAACAGTATTCCTGCATCTACGATCTACACTGACGGTTCAAAGTTGGACTGTGTAGTGGGTGCGTGCGGGTGTGTTTCCGAAACCTTTGGGCATCTTAAAATCCTACAGACTTCTGGATTGTATGAGTGTCTTTCAGGCAGAATTATTGGCAATCCGAGAAGCTTAATGTCAGATCAAATTTCGCACGAATACAACACCAAGGCAAAAAGTAGCCATCTTCGTTGATAGCCAATCCACTATCAAAGCCATTGACTCAGTCACCATATCCTTCATGTATAAGTATGCAGTATAAGAATGCCGAATAAGAATGCCGAAATGAGCTAGCTTCTTTAGTTCAAGACGACCCTGATTTGAATTCCAGGGCACAGCGATAATAATGGAAACGAACGCGCTGACGAACTGGCCAGGAGAGGCTCAGCTCTCCACTGTTCAGTTGCAGAACCAGTACACATTCCACTGGGAGCAGTGAAGGCAAGAATCTCCTCAATTCCTCTCTAAAAAGTCAACCTCAGATGGAATAGGCTGACTACCTGCGCCATATCAAGAAGGCAAAAACAAATGATCTCCTAAATAGAACGCGAGCAAATATCGCTAGAATAACAGCGATCAGCATGGGACATTGGCCGATTGGAGATCATGCAGACTGTCGCAGTTACAAAGACGCGACTGAAAAAGAAACCCTGATTCACTTTCTTTGCGGATGTCCGGCACTAGCCAGAGCCAAACAACTGGCTTTCAGCTAACCATCCTTAAACCCACTTGATGAGGTCTCAGGAAAAAATATTGGAGAGCTAATATCTTTCTTATATTCAACGGGGTGGATTTAGAGACTCCTCAACAACACACTTTAACAACCAGGTCACGTAAGATGTGGTACCAAAACGGCACTTTAGTTCTAATTGGGTTCTCTTTGAGCAGTCACTTCTACATTAAGATATCGGAGGTGTGATTAAGTATTGCACCATTCCTGTCTACATTTTGGAGCCATTCGTATGCAAGACAGTTTGAATCCATCTTTGAAGGATAACCATTGTTAAACTAGGTGATCTAGGGTCATGTTGGATTCCTTCTCGTACACCATTATTTTAAGCAAGGATATTTGACTTCTATGATAAGATTTTGGTCCGATATTCTTTGATTAGAAAATGCGGTGGATGCTTAGTCTAGTTTCCGTTTGAATGAAGATTTGTGTAAGAAATAAACCCAACCCAAGATGCCATTGAAGGCAGCTGTTTAGGTGACGAGCAGGCAATCGTTGGACTCGTTCTAATTTCCCAACTGTGGTGATTTTGTTAGTCTTTTTAACTAAATCACGTTAGCCTTTTACAACTAATGTATCACGTTGGGTCTAATATTCCACTTCTTGTTGCAGCTTCGACTTCAGGTTCATAGGGTCTTAGTGACTTTATTAATGATTCTATCCATACGCAGATTTCAGAACAATCTGCTATCCAGGAAAACTTCCAGGTATTTGTAAAAGGCAATATGGTCTTCGTTTTTATGTTTACAGAACGCTCCTCACTTGTGGATAAATTTTGCTCATTATGCGTGAACTGTAGCACCTCCGATACGGAGCTTTCGAAATTCCCGCTGACGATTTTTGGTATACCGTCTGAACCTATTGCAAACAGCCTCAATGCTCTGTTATCCCGAGAACACTTACCTGAGAGAAGTCTCGCATTGAAAATGCCGATATTTCCACATCATAAATATTGGCTAGATGAACAATATTCTTCATAACATATCAATTCAAATTATGTCGATGGTTTGTCTTCCGATACCTTTTCTGTAAACGCTGGAGTACCTCAGCGTTCTATACTTTCATCAATTCTGTTTCTATTCCATTTCAGCGAACAGATAGCGTCGACAGAAAACATTAACTTCAGAAATTTATCTTAGAATTGTGTGGAAATACATTATTATCTACTGCCAGAAATAGCCAGTAAATATGCACATAGTTCAAGTGTATTCATTCGAATCTGCAACCGGTGTCTATTCATGTTACAACACATCATCAGAAATGGGAACAAATCTACGCATTAAACGAAGTTCTGCAAACAATCTCGCAGATGGGAAAAGCAAACTTAGTTGGCCTCAATGCGAAGAAAACCCAATTCACCGTCTTTTTCAGAAAGATTACGTCTACTGTACCACAGTTTCAAATTTACGCACAAATTATCCAACTCAAGGATATGGTAACTTGTCGTTACAATCCATTCTGGTGTAACAACATATCGAACATCGCAAAGTCGGCGTCCATAAAGTTGAGCGATCTACGTGGAGCAAGGAGATACGTTTTTCCTCCTTTTCGTTTCTCTTCATTTGCTCTTTGGCATACAGAGAGGTGCAGTTTGCTTCCTACACTAACATCGAAGGCTGGTAGCTGGTATGCCTATACTTCAGATACATGGCAAATCATTTAAGCATCTTACTAGATTAGCTACTAAGACTCACTAGAAGCTTACAATAGTCAGACCAGCTGTTCGACAGGTATCTACAAGCATCTTGGGGTACTGTCCCAGCTGTATGGGTTAGCCTCTCCCAAGAGAAGATTACGATTAAATGTTGCGTGTGTTATATTTTCGCACCTGAATGGAAGGATCTTACGTGAAACATGAACAATTTTGTTGGTGATTCTTGGACTCGAATCTGAGTTTAAGTCTCACTTTCAGTGGCCCACACACTTAACCACTAAGCCATGGAACTAGGATCCGCTAACTGGAAAAGGCAGCAATTCATTATTCTGGATATGCTCACCAACAACCTTCTCCATGCTTTTAAGGATAAAGGACATGAGGCTATTGAGATAAAAATGTAATAACGTCAGAATAAACTCTTCATCTGATAACATTGGGATTGTAGATAATGGGAATACACTGTCTCAAAACCGCAGGCCCTAATGGTACAAGTTCGGAATAGCAACCAACAGGTAAAAGAGACACTAATGAAAAATCTAAGTTTCTCCAACGACTACACCAAAAAAGGGTTCTGAGCGCTCCAAGTTTTTCTTTTTAAAGCAAACCTTTAGCTTATATAGTCAAGCGGCCTGCCGGGGCTTCCAATAATATTCGATATACTCGTATGCAAGATGTGGCCTTAGCAGGAATTTCAATGCATTTACGCAGGATTATGGGTTAATCCAATATTGCGCCGATAACTAGGAGCCTCTGTCCATCTGTCACCACCTTCTAGCACCTAAACTATAAAAGCTTTATGCAAGATTTTCACTCCACTCATGCCCAGAAAAAAAACCTCCAATACTAGGTGGAGTCGTGATTGACGAATTGTTCTCCTCTTGTTAGGGATCGCCCGTTATTACACTCTAAAGCTTAACCTCTGTACACAAACTAAATCGTTTCTTCGTTCAATCTTTTGCGGGCTGAAGAAACACACTTTAATGTGAACTCTATCAAATCGCCGCACCCCCCGGCCACCACCTTTAATGAAACTCACGAAGGCTATCCTTTTTAACCGAGAAATTATCGTTAAACAAAATCATGGCGTCGCGGCATTATATAGTTATGCTAGTGGTTGTGTCAACAATTGCGCTAAAGTAACCACAACCACAACGACACAATATACTCATCGCCTTTTCCAACATCCAATTAAAATCGAAGGACGTACCACAAAGCACCACCACGAAGGACATCGCCAACGACCGACGTCGGCGGCAAACATAAGGACGAACATAAAAAGCCATTGCCTGAAGGACGACAAACTTCATAAGTGGAAGAGATACATTCTCTATGATTACATTTGAAGGGAAATGACATTAAGGATGTTTACATGGCCGCAAAAGGATGCTCTTGTTATCGCTTCTCAAGAAAATCCACGCAAAATCCTTTAATGATTCTCTTAGGTTAATGAAATTGGGTCCCCCCCCCTTTCACCCGCCCACACCAATGTCCGATACATATTTATGTTGGTAGTCGGTGGTTGTCCTTTCTCCAAGGACAAACTAATTAATTTTTTCTAATAAACTCTGGCCACTTCGACCACAAGGATGTACGACTATCCTAGAAGAGGCCGAAACTGAAACGTATCGCCTTCGAGTGACGTGTTTTATGATGTAAACTCATTTTTCCATTTCTCTATTTGTCTATGGTATGCGTGTTCGGCTAAGAGTACTCATTACCAGCCCGAAAAAAGGACACCATCATACCATACACCACAATCTGATTATTGCGCATTCTTCTTAGTCTACTCCTTGTCAGATTAGAAAATTCGTCCTGTGTCTGCCTTCTTCGCCTCGAGCTCGGTGTTGTTGTTTATGTGTGTGCTATGCAAACAGTAAGGATTAATTTATGCTCATACATATGTACATGTGTATGCTGATCCTGTACCAGGACATGCTTCAATGCCTGGCCATAAAAACAAAAGAGGATTTATAAAGTGCTCTGCACTCCCACTCCGCCCGAGCTATACTCTTCGCATTTCAATGGATGAATGTTAAGGACACGAGAAACGAGATAATTTCCTTGTAAGTATTCTAAGGACCTTCGGTCGTAAACGCAGTTTAATTTCCCTTTTCTGTTTGTTTTGTGTGCTTTGCTTTTAACACCTCCGTGTGCTTTTGCACCCACGGAGGCGAACTTCCTGCCGCTATGCTGGCTGTGGTGATTATAGTCGTTCGGCGGTAAAACAACTTTCAAAAGGATTTTTTAAGGTGCTTTTCACACCGCTCTCAGTTTGAAGCCATTCAAGCCAGACGACACATTTACGCGTCGCAGCGTCGATGTGCACTTATATGCACTTTTGTGTGTGCATCTACGTTATCCTGTTGCACATTCACAAGAAGAACAAAGCGTGTGTGGGTGAGAAGAAGCGACATAAATCCGATTTCATAATGAAGCATTATGCGATCTCACACTCGGAAGGACATTCGCAATGAATTTCAAATTTTCTTTTTTTTTCCAGGAAATTTATTTTTGCTAGAGTCCTCCTTTTCGGTTTTGCATCCTGTCAGGTTTCTCGTATGTATAGTCTATGATTCTGTTTTTTTTTTAGTTCGTGCATCAGTGAGGGGGAGAGGCAGTGTGACAGTAACCAAGTTGACGCTAATTTCGTTGCTTTGTTGTGCGGCGCGAAGGTAGTGGTGTAAGCACACGGCATTAGTGTGTCCGTGGAGAATCCTTTGTCACTTGGACACAATGAAATAACAGGACGTTTACAATTAGAGCATGGAATATTGCACGAGAACTGCGCCGCAGGTGCCAGAGAATTATATTTAGTGTGGAGAGTTTTGCATGCAGTGGGATGGATTTACTTTATCGTCTTTTTTGTTTTCGGTTAGAATTTAATTGGGTTCTTGTAAACAACTTGATTTTTATGTGCAAGGATGTGTGGAAAAAATGAATTTTCCCCCTCGGGGGTGTTTTTTTTTTTTTTTTGTTCTTCACACTAATTGAAGTGGTGGTGGGCTATGGCGAGAGAAAGGAATTGTGGTTCTTTCCTTTGCTGCTTTGTAGTTAAGGAATAATTTTAAATCCTTGAGAGTCTGCAAAGTCAAAATGAACAATACGTACCTCCTTATGGGAAGAGGTACATTCGTCAACATACATATTTGTTTGTTTTGGTTTCAGCTGCACAGCTGCACTGTGGCCAGTTTCATCGCCAGATCGATCTGCTGGATCACTTCCGATCGAGCTTAAGGCACCTAGCGTTCTTGCTCATAGAATCGAGTTCGAATAACAATTTGAATGAAACCAAAGGTAAGCAAGTTATATGGAATACACCTACACCCACCACTCACCATCGATGACGAGTAAAAGACGAGCAAAGTTCTAGAGTGACCTCTGATGCTATTGATTGAGGTCCGGGACAGCATTGTTCATAGCATCATTAGGGTGACTTACTCGGGCTTGAGTTTAGTTGCTTCGTACGACAGATATGCCTTACTTAGGGCTATTCTTTAAATCCCTGGCAGAGAATCCACTTCAGCCAAAAAAGGGCTTTAAGCTATATAGGCGAACCAGGTTTTTTTTATAATTGTCTCTCACGAAAGGCGAACCTTTAACACTAGGACAGCGGTCGTTGGTTCTTCTATTGAATAGCTGAGTGTGAGTTTCAAAGTTTACTTGTCCTGTAGCAGAGGAAACCTTGATATAGAGATGTTCGCGCCATTGCTGGGTGGACATCTGGCTGATGAGCACTGGCGGATTGCTTTGTGGAACTCTCAAATGTTGCATTTCTAGGGATCATTCCGTTGCGGTTTTCGGAGCATCTGCAGCAGTAGTATCTATAGAACAGGCATATGACTGCTACCAGCCTTTGAAGAGCCAATGGCTGGAGATTGAATATTTGTGTGGGGTCATCAATTAAACAAACTGCTTGTCGCTTTTTTTTATGGATGCGCCAATGGATGTGGTAATCTTCTAAAGATAGCCCAGTAGCATGCACGATTCCCAGACCCGGTTACTTCATTCCAGGAATGCTCATACGTACTAATTCATACCCAGCACTCTTCTATCACTCTCCCCGCGGGACTGCCGTTAGGTATTACTTCCCGGGGGTGGTTAGCAACTCATGCTATGCGTCTTGTGTCAGCTGCTTCTGATGCTCCTGTTGCTTCTGCTGCTCTTCTTAGCTTTTCTATTCTCCGCAGCTCATTTTGAAGAGTTGTTACGAAATTACATATTGCCATCCAATTCTCTTTCGACTGCAACATATGGTCGAGGAGTAACGACTGACTGGGTAGTTCTTCATGCCATGAAGCGTGTGCAATGAAAAACTGCGTGCTCCGTATCTTCATCATCATCCGGGCATTCGGGGCAGGATGGTGAACTGTCGTTGCGGTAACCGCCGTGACCAGACAGCAACTGTGTAAGGTGGTAGTTACATTCCCAATGCTTTCGGCTTATACAGTCTTGGATTGTCGGTATCAGTTTGTATGTCCACCTGCCTTTTGTTGTATTGGCCCAACGAGTTTGCCACATAACTGCTGTCACTGCTTTGTCCTCCATTTTGATTACCTTGATGTCATTGGCATCGTGTTGGTTCAGGGCTCTTCTATTGTATATTCTGAACATCTCGTTTGCAAGGATGTCGATGGGGACCATTCAGCTATAACAAAGGCGGCCTCGTCTGAGATGGTTCGAAAGCCACTGATTGTCCGTAGCGCGCAAAGTCTATATGCTGAGGATAATCTCCTTTTGGTCTCCTTCACTCTTAGTGTCTGTACCCAGACTAGGGCGGCATATAAAAGAACCGGGGTGACAACTCTGGAGAGCAGTTTCCTTCTAGCGTATCCAGGTCCACCGATGGTAGGCAGTATACGCTTTTCTTGCTGAATAATCAACGTGCTTTTTGAACTGCAGTTTGTTGTCCAGCATTACTCCAAGGTATTTAGCTGTTCCTTTGGACCTGATTGTTTGGTTACCAACCTGAAAATTCGCGAATTCTACGGTTTTACAACTGGTTATAAGGACAGCTTCTGTTTTATGGTCAGCTAGCAACTAGCCAATCTCTTGTCCGAGCAATTGCTTCATTTGTAGCTGATATGACTGTACAAATCTGCTTTGCAACTGTCACGACGGCAATGTCATCAGCGAACCCAATTATCATTACTCCGTCGGGCAGCGTTAATCGTAAGATTCCGTCGTACAAGATGTTCAACAGTATCGGTCCTAAAACCGATCCCTGTGGGACTCCCGCAGAGGCACCATCTCTCTTATGGCATCAACTGTAGATCGCGCTTTTCTGAAGTCAAATTGGCTGTCTGAGAGAGCTCCTTTCTCTTCTGGTACTGCGAGTAATTTATTATAAATCATCTTCTCAAGGATCTTTCCCATGGTATCCAATAGGCATATTGGGCGATAAAACGATGTTTCTCCCGGGGGCTTTTTTCCTTTTGGTAGCAAGACCAAATGCTGTACCTTCCACCTTTCAGGAAAGATTCCTTCTTCGAGACACTTCTGCATTGTCGTTATGAAGAGGTCTGGTCTCTTTTTTATGACCGCTATTAGCGCCCTATTTGGGATGGCGTCGGGTCCGGGCGCCTTATGGTCGCCTATCTTGCCGCATGCCTTAACCAACACCTCCATAGTAATTAATGTGATAACCTCTGCATTGACTTCCCTTATGATGTTGCTCGTAGTAGCTGGTCTTTGGGGGAAAAGGTGCTCTATTATGAATCTCAGCACCATGATGTTCTTGGAGGGGTCCTACAACCCTTCAGTTTCGTCATCACTATGCCGAGTCCCATGGGTTAATGTCAGCTTTTTGACAAAGACGCTGCTTGTCTCTAAATGCTGTCAAATGTGAAGAGATGAAGGGAACGTTTAGCGGCACAGCTCCACACATGAAAACAAAACTCAATCCTCCAGCTTCCCCGTGAAGTATCCCTTCGCTCTAAACAGAAAGCTCAACTTCATGGACTTTGCAATATTGGTTATGTTGAAATAGAGTTCACTGCAATGCCTTGGGTGAAATATTTTGTTCGTTCATTTGAAGCCGTGGTGCAGTAAACCTGTTCTTTCTGGAAAAGACGGTGAAGTATTCTAAGTTGGGTTTTCTCCACTGCAAGATGAAAAAGAATGTTTTATGTGGCCGAATTGGAGGTCCTCAAAGCACGTCAAATACACAACATAGCTGTTCTATGGACATTATCGGCGAAAAGAAGGCTAGTACCATTCAAATTTAGTACGTCACCATGAGGGTTTTTCAGTTTTGTGGGAGGTAACCATTTCCCTTTCCAGAATTAACAGAAGCTCAATTGTTCAACGAATAGGAGATAGACATCAGCCCGTAGTTTGTCCTGTGTTTTATTGTTTTCCTGATACTTATTGTTTCAAGTCTAGTTAAGGTTCACTGACCACAATGTTTGAATAAAGCGTGGTGCTGCATGGTGCTCTGTCCACCTTTGTGTTGATTTATCTGACGTTCCAGTGAATGCAGATCTAACACTATTTTAGGGTCAATACGGCACCGATAATGGACATCAATAAATCATTGAAAGGTTTTCAGAAACGAAATGTAACAAGAAGCCTTTGCCAAGAAGTATCTTGTGCCAGCAGTTGCTAACTTCGTACATTTAGCTATTGTAAGCGCTACTATATATTTCACCATATCGAAGGCAGAGACTATCTATTGAACCTTAACCTTCCGGGTTGATCCGGATGGTTAAGGTTGAATAAATTTACACCCTACCTCAATCCTGTCAATAGCACTTCGTGCACAGCGATGAGTACTCGGTAATTAATGCACCCAGATTGTAAACAGCTTTCATATATAAAGCTTACAAAGCGTGGTCAGATTATCAGATCATAATTCGAAGAAGAAGAGCCAACGACTATCCCTTATAGCTTCGTAAGAATACTACAAATATTCACCTAATTATACCGCTCGGAGGATTTGGATTTGTGCGTCAGGCTAAATTATTAGAGCTGACTCTTCAAAGAGCTCCTCCGCCACAATTTACATTCTAAAATTCCATGTAATTCTGGGAATTCCTCACCGATATGGTACTCCAAATGAGTTTTGTTTGAACGTACCTCGTTGTGATCGACTTCGACCAATAGGCTCTTCTACGATAACTTACCTTTCGGCCTGATTGTAGCAGACACTTAAGACACTCCGGTACGATAAAACTTACCCACTTACAATGAGAGCAAGCCTTAAGGCAAGATATAGTATAATTGAACAATTTATTGACGGCAGTCTTTGACACTTACTTGTGGCAACGACGTGTAGCATGATACCCACTTTTGCCAAAATTCTAGGTATCTGCGATGCTACATAGGAATACTGTTTCATCCATCTTCTGTATTTGCTTAAAGGATATCCTATCGTTCTTATAAGTTCACAGAATAGATGTCTTGTGCAGTTATGCTTTTGCCGTAGTTTCAGAATGTATTCCCTCCTCCAAACTGCTTCATATTCCTGAATATTTTTCTTCTAGGAATCCCAACGTTTATTAATTCATAACCCGCAGTGATAAAAGCGAAAATGCCATCTAGGAGGTCCACACACACAAAATCAATTCCCCATCATTATGAACAATGAGACATCCGCCAGGGCTGTTTACCCCCCAACAAGTAGGATCGCCTTATCTACTGGCGCACTTCAAATCATATATTATCCCCATCGTCGGAGCACTTTGAAGCGGCATAAGGACATCACCGACCAATGCGACAAAATGAGAATAAGAAGTCCGTCGTCGTTGTTTGTCATACCGCCTGAGGACGCACTTCAGGCTCTTCTATCATAGCTCCTTGCAAACATATCCCAGATCAATTTGTCACAGAGTAAAAAATGAACGACCTTCTGCCACCGGATCGACTTCAGGAGCATCTCACAACCAGCAGCAACCTGAACTGAATACGCAATTTGTTGAGCAATTTATTAATATTCCATTAACATACGAGTACATGGTCTGCGCGCTGAGAGTCCTCCTCTCTATGTGCAGAGTGGGCACTGGCCAGCATCTCATCTTAGAATGCACCGTAGGCGAGAACTGTGTTCGAGTATGTATATGGTAGTGGTGGATGCCTTCAGAAATCTCCAAGATATGATTTATGTGATTGGGCCAGATTTGAATCGAGGGTCTTAGTCGCCTTGTATCGTGTACCTACACTGGGAATGAGTATACGGCGATAAGTTATTATCCTGTCCGTTGAGTCCTCATCAGTGATTAGTTTCTTGTGATGCGGGTCTTTGAATTCAGAGCTGGGATTCTGGTTTGCCATTGGATTTGATGAGTTATGATTTCTTAGAACTACCTACTGCTACCGCTACTGCATCAAGGAAAACTATTTATATCTGGTGACATGAAGAAGAATTGCGACGGGAAGTAGTACATCAAGGAATGGTCACAATACTGCTGACTAACGATTTGAAAACTTTAACTGAGCGACTTTCAGTCAGCAGTTTTACAGGAATCCTATATGTTTCCAACAATACAGTTGTAAAGCAGTCCGAAGATATAGTATCTATGATTGAATCTGATCAAACCACGGGAAGATATATGTAATCTGAAAGTGCCCCGAAATGAATCATGAATAGGCGACAAGTTACTCCAGAAGTTGAAATTCAACCAGCTGCAACACGGTAGTGAATTTTATAGCAGGATTCTGTAGCATGGGTTAATAGCCAAGAAGGTAATAGCTAAGAAAGCTCTTCAAATCAACCACAAGTATTACGACGCTTAGACGGATGTAGGTGGAAATGCCAGTGACCCACTCTGTTGTGGGTCCTAGTGGTGCGAAGTCTAAGAGCGTGTTTCGAATAAAGTCCTTAGACACATCTCAGAAAACATACTCGTATCAGGTATCCAATTATACTCTCTGAAACTATTTTCAGATGTCTGTCTCCCTTTTCTTTCTCGACCTGACCATACTCGTCGTCCTGTATTAACAGCGGCCCATACTAGTCCTATTTAAAAGTTTGTGTATCCTTGCCTTGTACTTGGATACGCAGTTCAAATTGATGTATATATCTACAGTTGAATGAATGGTGCACTAGGAGTGGGCTTTTGGTTCTCAAAACTGAAGTTGTTCTCTTTACGAGAAGGAGAAAGTCAGTCAAGTTTAAGAATGCAAGAGCTCTCTTCGATCGCAATGGGATTTCTGGAAATGAGATCTGCGATGAACTTGCTAGGCAAGGTTCGGGGGAGAACTTCTGCCTGCGTCCTTGGTCAGGGCTTCCATTAAAGGTTGGGTTTACTATGAACACAATCGTATTCGTGACTCTACAGGATGTTTATAGACTAAACTAATGCTACCGAACGTCTGTAGGAAATCCGCGGTATTCTCGCTGTTCCTCGCTAGAAAAGAGTACTGATAACTTACTGGCATTCTTACGAGTTATTCCACTTTTGTCAAGACCCTTAATGTGCTGGGCATTTTCTCTGTGATTGTCCTGCATATGCTCACATCAAACGGCGATCTTTAGAGCACATGCGGTGAGTTTTGATAATACAAGCAGGTTTCATTAACAGCGTTGCTTCCAGGTAGTATAATAAATCGTTATCGAGTCTGATCTACAGATGCCCTTTGATATGAAGTGAAAACATACGTTCCCAGCAGAAGGTGAACTTCTTTCGCAAGGATTCTGCGATGGTCCCCGCCTGATCAGCTCGTCAGACAGTTCGGCTCGCTCTATATGACTACAAGGTGAGGTGAGGTTCTTTATGATTCTTACTATAGCTGTAGGACCAACGCTCAGATTTTAGAATCTGACTGCGCTACACGATACTATCATCTTCATAATAATATGTGGACTAGGGCTCTCATCTTTTCATCCTTTCTTTGGCAACTGGTTTTTGAAAACCCAGCCACATAGGAGAAACACACGGTGATCTTTCTTTCATATAGATATGATGGGGTGGGATTAAGTGAGATGTTTGCTAGACACACGGATGCAGACCACCAATATGGCTATTGCAATATCGACCGCATAGGCTACAACACCGTGCCCCTCTTTCTCTAAGATGCTAAGCAATTCCAGCAGGTTACCAAGAGAGAATAATTTCTTCTGGACTACTGTGGCAATTTGCCTACTCCTTGAACTTGATATTTGCTGAAACCAAATCTGAAGTTCAACGCAATTCAGCTTCAAGTGCACTGCTCTCCCAAAGGCCATGCTGAAATTCTACGCAAGTTATAAATTAATTTATTTATTTTCCACTCACAAATCAACCCAAAGAGGCCTTGAAATTGCCTGCAATCGCCATGCATCCTCAAAATGTCAGTAACCCCCAAATTAACCCTGCCAATTTCCATTTAGCGAAATTACGAATTGGCCCCCAACTTGAAGTATTCACAAACGAGCTTAGAGAACGGTCCACAATTCACTTGGCATCCCCGTAAATTGTTATTAACTCACCCCACATCTATTTCACAAACCAGACAATAGAGACTCCTCACACACATGATGATCACATAGCCATAGCATCGGTCGAAGCGACCAAGCTGTGTCATCATTGTATCCAACTCTTTATTTGTCTCTTCCTTGGAATCAACCCCCGCCACCATCATCATTTTTCATTCGTCGCTCGAATTAAATTGTATTCAGAACAAACGTCGTTCGGTGTGTACTGTGTAGTGTACTGCATCTAGAGAGCTCGACTGACAGAGTGAGTGACTAAGTGAAGTATCCATCCAACTGGCATTCTTATTTAAATTCCTCCAGCGAATAATAGTGCGGCGAAATGGTGAAGGAGTCGACTCCAAACACATAGATCCAGTGCAACCAGGAACTCGACGATAGAATATGTATCTACCAATGTGCTGGGTGCTACAGCTATACCAACACCAGCAATGTGGTCTCCAAATTGAACGAGCTGTCGAATTGCATTAGTTGGCCATTGAATCGAAATTACATCTCATTTATCTGCTGATGACGACTACGACGATGACGACGATGGATACGACGACGTCTATGATGGTAATGATGATGGTGCTTTGTTGTTGGATCTTTATGGGGGGGAGGGTTATACTATATTGACTTATCCTGAGGACTGGTCTTCAGATAGACTTCTGTTGTTGTGCCGGTTGCAAAGGTCAGACATTCGTATTCAACAGCAACGACGACCAAGTGACAGATGGATAGAAGTGTCCGTATTGAGAGGAACCCTTTTCCTCCCATAATACCCACACAGTTAATAGAAGGACACAATAATTGTTTGATGAGACTTTGACAATTTTGTTATCGTTTCGTCGAATTGTAAATAAAGCACGCGCGGTATTAGAATCTAATCCCGTATTAATTGAGTACCACCACTGATGCTGATGCTGCTGTAGCTGTTGCTGTTGGTGGAGGCACAAGTAATTCTAAATAATCCATCATAATTACGAAACAGGAAGCAGAGCAGAGCAATCAATATTGATTCTGTTTTGGTCGATTAATCCTTCGCTAATTACATGCAGTAAACTTGTTTTGGGGGAGGGGCACACACAATTACAGCCACGCCGATGACACTGTTCCTGAGTGGCGGGAGGCTGTAGGAGACAGTTGATGATTTAAATGATTTATTTGAGTTTTGTTTACTGGGTGTAATTAAACGTAATGCAAACAGAAGTGCAAAAGCATTTACAAATGTGAAAGTATCTACTAAGCTTGCGTAAAATGTTGAGTGCGACATAGGATTAGTTTCACCATTTTATATGGTCGAAGCAGTTGTGGGATCTGGATTTTAGATTAGGGTGGGTCTCGATCAGATTTGATACACCAAACACCCATTAATCTGGTAGGGATTGCCCACGGTTGGCTATCGAACATAGAACGTTAGGACTTTTCTCTAGTCTTAGAAAATAAAGTCCCTAAAACGCCGGATTTCCCAAGACTGAAAGTTCATTTATATCAATATTTGTCGAACCATTCGTCTTGAAGTCTTGGAAAACTAACCACACGCAAACGACTCGTAACCTCTTACTTACTTTTCCGCTTATCGGGCTCCCGAATTTCTCCCTGAGATATAGTATACTTCCCCAGTGAACATTATGCTGACGGCTTGAATTCAGAGTTAAGTAAGAAAAGCCTTCATTACGAGTACACAGGGTTACGCCCAGGTGCAGCTTACAACAATTATCTTACCGAAGGATCCTAAATAATCATTAGGTCAGTATAATTAATCATAGATAAGCACTGTGGAACTTTTAACGGTTTAAGCCAGAACCACAGCATATGGCTATCTGTAGACATCTGAAAGAGGGTCGAAAAGTGTACTCGTATTATACTTAAGGCTTAAATTACAGCTTTCTTCAGTCCTAATACTACACGGCCTGGAAACAAGCAAACTATAGAGTGAAGCATGACAAGAAAACTCACATCAACTATCTTACTTAAGGAACCGAGGAAACACCAAACAGATGTGACATAAGGGCAGTGTACGAGTAGGTATTGCGTCAAAACAGTGCTTAAAGATGATAAGAGTTACACATCAACTGAAGAGTCTTGATCATGGTTCAGCACCCAGTGCAGCAATACACAATTTCAAAGCATTCAATAAAAATAAATTAGTAATTCTTGACAGTATCCCTGCCGAGATTTTGCATATAAAAGTGAGGACTTTCCGAAAGAGTACACTTACGTGTACGCATTATAAGAGCACTCTAAGCTGACATAAGACCCAAGTCGAGTGAAAGCCGGGGAGCACAATTCAACTTAACCTAAATATTACAGGCCTGTGAAAATGATGTTAGGTACGAGGTTTTCTGAAGCAGTCGTAGTTGTCAGCTCGCAAAAGTCCTTAGCCCTTAGTGCTACCCTAAGCTAGAAACCCGAAAAGAAAAAGAGAGAGAGAGAGAGAGGAAGAGAAAGAGTGTTGGTCACCATTTCCCTCGAACATGAATTTTTCGCGTTCTGGAATGGTAAGCAAATTTCAGGATAGGTGTAGGTTAGTCTGTCAAAGTTCCCACGGAGAGACCAGTACAATCCCCAAAAGCTAACGAATATTATGAATTTTTCACATCCTAACCGGTTGCAGAATTTCAGGATACATGTGAGTTGTATGTCTGCTACTTAATGTAACTCATCGAAGAATGAGTTCTCATGGAGAGTTAAGTGACATCTACTTGAACTAGGGCATTGGCACAATATGTGGAAGGTAACTTCCTCCACTTCAGTCTTTCCGCAACCTCTACAGAAGTGCTGTCCGTTTGTTACGACGAATGTATGAAGGTGGAAATATTAAGTTTCTCTGAAAAGACACATGCACCTGTTCCTTCCTTCATATTTATCCGGCAGTGTATATTGCGATTTCTGAGCTAAAGATGACGATGTTCACTGGCCATTACTCCCTGTTGGGTATCCAAATTGAGTACTACAGATTGAAGTCTAGGTAAGGATTCAGGTAGGAGGTTTGTAAACAGTCGTCTCCTGTTGCTTTAAGGATTAAGCTGTGTCCATATACTGTTGTTATCCAGTTTTTGGTCTCCTTGAGGCGGACCGCATATTTAGCAACGGCTCTCACAAATCTAGTGGCATTAGGTTAAGCATGGTTTCTAGACCTGCGATAGATTTTGACTTTAGGGTGACCGTTATGCTCAGACAGGCTGCTTTTTATATTTTTTGTTACCAGCGTGTAATCACTAAGCTGTGTTCATTGCAGTCCACCAGAATAGGCACCTGTATATCAGCATTGTTCTCACTGTCGCTATATACAACTAATGCCTAATTTTGCTGCAGATTCTGCTGTAAGTGTAGAGCGCCATTGAGGTCTTCTTAATTTTTTCTTTTTTATTTAGTTTCCAGCTCAACTTACTATCAAAAGTTAGGCCCATATATTTTGCACTATATGATAGAGAAACAACTCTGTCCCCTATTTTCGGTAGCACAAAGTCCGGGATGGATCTCCTGTGAGACAGCAAGTCGAGAAAATATTTCGAAAGAATAGCCTTACATGAGATCGATTCAGAGAATGAAAGAAAGTGGAAGCAGATTAGTCATAAAGTCCGTTGCAGTGGAATCCACTTACCCAACCAGAATAGTGGATAGCTTCAGACAACCGTGGAGTAGAATAGTTGAGGAAGAAGAAAGAGGAATTATTTCCGGAGAGCTTAACAGTATTGGAGAACTCCAAATATGATGGCATAGAGGAGTTTTTGCCGCCATACTTCCAACAAGGTGTGGCAAGAACTACTTCAAAACAAATTAAAATTAGCATCGAATAGCCAAAAGGAAAAGGAAAATAAAGGAAAACCATCTATTTCAGCACAACACCGCTGGTGGTAGTATACTACACTAATTGAAAATTGATGATTGTAGCTTAAAATTTGTGCCAACGAATTCAAATTTGAATTAAAAATAGAAAATTACACGGTGGCTGACATAAACTGTTACCATCTTCACGTCGATGTGTCTGTCAAAGTTCTAGTGACAGCACGCTGAAAATTTGACAGTTGGTAATTAACTTCATTGTTGACAAGCGTGTGTAAGGTTTTTTTTTCTCGCGTGTTTAGTTTTTATTCTATCGACAATGAAATTCAAACGTAATAGTGTCATTGCCCTTTTTTTGGCGGGAAAATCACAACCAGATATTGTTCGTGAGCTGAAACAAGTGAACAAAATATTTGTGTATCGCACCATATTGCATTACAACGAAACCCGCAGCATTGCAAAATACTACGAGTATGGAGGTGGTCCAAAAAAGACAGCAACATCGTCAATTGTGATTCGGAGTATGAAGGCCAGAATCGAACGAAATCCTCGGCGTAGCGGAAGAAAAATGGCTTCTGAGCTAAACATGTCCAGAGAATGAATGCAATACATTTTGAAAAATGAGCTCGGATTCAAGCCCTTAAAGTTCCAAAAAGTGCACAATCTCACACCTGACCAAAAAAAAGTTAGAGTGGAAAGAGCAAAGCGTTTGATCCGCTTGCACGCAAGTGGTCAAACATCACCTTCTCTGATGAAGCACCATTTTCAATTGAGCAACTTGCCAACAAGCAAAGTGATCGAGTTTACCTGCCAGAGAGGTCATACGATAATTTCGACCAAAGAATGGCCACAAGGAAGTGATGGTTTGGTCCGCAGTGATTGCCGAGGGTGGGTTTCCGCTCGTATTTTTGAACCGTGGCGTTAAGATAAACGTGATGGTTTACCGTGAAACTGTCTTGGAAGCTGTGTTGAAACCATGGGCATGCAAATATTTCGACCAAAGACCCTGGATATTCTGCACCTTCCCACAAAGCCCGAGCAAATCAAGAATAGCCGCGACAAAATGTTCCGCACTTCATTTCCTCGACAAAATCGAATTCTCCCGATGCGAATCCATTAGACTTTTCTGTCTGGGGTATTGGCACTAAAAAATACCAAGCAAAGAACGCGCTCAAATTAGCGCTTCGCCGGGAATGGAAGCGCATTCCACAGACACACCTGCGTGCAGCGTGCAATAAATTAAAGTAAATTAATATAAAAGTGGGCATATCGAAAATATTAATTAAATCCTTGAATTTGAATAAATTTCCAACATTTTTTTCTTTGAATTCAATAGAAAGTATTCACAATTAAAATAAATACAGCTATTAGAATTAGTAACAGTTCATGTCAGCCACCCTGTATACTGAAATCGAATAATTTTTTGTGAGCGATTGAAGCATATAACTTTTTAATTTTGTGTGTGCAATAAATTCATGATAAATGCTATCTATAAATCTTTCATAACAAAATACCTAATAAACAAACAAAATGGCATTGAATTCGGTTCAGCCGTTCTTTAGTTACATGGCTACAACGTACAGCATAACAACATACCAATTAATATTGTATTGTTACAGATTAGGATGAGTTATGTGGTTGGCGACCTATCAAGTCTAACCTATCAAATATTTTGGGCGGTTTACGCCTCTCTTGGATGTTCGTTTTTTTTTTTCTCTCCTTTTTTTGTGTTCCTATCCTCAAAACACACTAAAGTATCTACAAATACGCGGTCAAATTTTATGTGTGACGACTTAGACATCACACATATACCCATCTCTTAATATAAAGAAAAGGCCAAACAGTAAAATGAAAAAGGAATATCTGTTCTAAAATATGTATCATACCTTAGCTTGCGATGTTCTTGTGACAATGATATGATAATGTACAGAGTCCTATTCTTACTCGGATTCGTCTCCAATTGCTATCTTTAGCTTGCAAAGGGTCTTGCTTTAAGCGCTTCCTGTCTTTAAATTTAAATAAAACAAAGTGTGTGTGAGATATCATCGACATTTTTTATTCGTTTGAAAGGCCTATCGATGGTAATATGTATGGAATATAACATCGTTCAAATATACGCCGCGGCTTCTCTGGGTTGCGCACATCCGAAATGTCCAATTTTTCATGACTCTGGCGCATAAAGCAGGCTGAATTTGACCGATGGCATGGGTTATGTTGGCTTTGAGGGCCGCTGTGGTTTGTGGCTTATTCGCATAAACCTGCGACTTCAGAAAACCCCACAGAAAAAGTGTAACGGGGTCAAATCGCACGATCTCGGTGGCCAGTTCACATCACCTCCACGTGAGATGACCATGCCCTCGAATCGCTCGTACAGAATTTCCAATGTGACATGAGCTGTGTGGCACGTAGTGCCGTCCTGTTGAAACCACATATCGTTGGTGTAAATATGATTCAATTCAGGCCAAAAGAAGTTGGTAATCATCGACCTATAGCTCTCGCCGTTAACGGTGATGGCCTGGACATCGTCGTTCTCAAAGAAATATGGACCGATGACGCCGCCAGCCCAAAATCCACACCAAACAGTGACTTTTTTGAAATGCATTGGACGCTCTTGGATCTCATGTGGATTGGTATCGTCCGAAATTAGACAATTTTGTTTGTTGACCTACCCATTCATCCAGAAATAGGCCTCATCGCTGAAGATGATTTTTCGAAGAAAATTAGGGTCAGTTTCCTACTGCTCCAGAGCCCATTCAGCAAACACACGTCGTTGTTTATGGTCGTTTACCTTCAGCTCCTGGGTCAATTGAATTTTGTACGGGTGCAGGCCCAAGTCACGACGCAAAATACGCCAAGTTGTGGTCTGCGAAATGCCGAGTTCTTGTGAGCGACACGAAATCGACTGCCTCGGATTCTCCTGCACACTCTCACGAACAGCGGCGATGTTTTCGACAGATCTTGCGTTTCGTCGAGGTACGGGTGTTGGTTGATCATTTACTGAACCAGTGGATTCAAATTTATCCACCACACTGCGAATAGTCCTCTCGGAAGGACGAACTGAACACCCATTTTGATAAAACAATTTTATTATTTGCACGTGTTTTTGAACGCTATATACATCCATGGTAATTTGGCAAAACAGACTGAATAAATGACAGCCAATTTAACAGATGTAGCTTCAACAATATGGCTGCTGTCAACTGTAGTCTACGGACGTCTTTAAACTATCGTCACGCGTTTATAAAACTTTTCTCTAAGGCATGACCGAATACAATATCGCCTATTATTTATCTTCTTCTATATTTAGTTCCTACTATTCTTTTAAGTCCTTGCTACTCCTCCTGCCACCGCAACCCTACCTCAACTCAATCCCATAACTGAACACAGCGCACATAAATTGACCGCTTAATCCGCAAAGTCCTTTGTAATTGTGCCCTCTCTGAATTTTTTTTTTTTTTTTATTTCAAGGTCAAACTAATTATTCCTGCCCTCATTTGCGAAAAATTAACTTGAATCCTTTGTCTTCGTGCAGTCCCAGCACGGAAGGTCTGCACAGTATTCCCTATGGTGGCGGTAGCTACTTGAGCTAATTAAAAAAAAAAAAAAAAAGTTCAAATGCTACGCGCCGACAACACGTAATTCGATACGGAACAAGAAAAAAAAAGGATACGCAATTCAAAACTGCGGTAAAAACTTTCTGTGCGTAGTGACGCTGTACAATACAACCCCTCCTCGAATGAGCAGCGTCAACTGCGGTGGTGTTCCGCTTTTGACATATCGTCCGATTTGCGTTCATTAAACAATTCACGGATAAATAAAACTGATTCAAGGACCTCTTGATTTGAATTCTTTGCTTTTGTGAATAGCCTCCCGAGTCCTTTTTTTAACCCAATTGTCGTTGTCCCAAGGCTTTGTTTAAATCAAAACCATACCGATTTGGCTAAAGGACATGCGATTGCGTGTGCCTCGCGCAGTTGTTCCTTGCTTCATCTTTCTTTTAATTTTGTCGCTCTGTTCAGATGCAAATGTATGACGAATCCATTCTAAAGGAAACAATCATCGGCCAGAAAACAAAAGCCGGTATGGAATTTAATCAAATGAAAATGATATCCTTTTGTTGGACGAGTATTTGTAGCTACGAGTACGTATGTTCCGGCAAAATTTTAAGATCTAATCGGACCAGTGTTCTTGTCGTCGTCATTGTCTACCACCGGTTTTGTTAGAGATATCCTTGGGTAATTGAAGTCAGTCTACATTGTGTACGAGTACGTACATACGAGTAGAGAAAATTGGAAGATGCTATCTGTGCGTGTCTGCTCTAAGATGAGCATTTTCATTTCGATTGGCATCCCTTTTAATCTGCAAGGATGAAAAGTGCGACTGGCTGGATTTTGGAAGCGAAATTGCCCTGTCAGCCAGGTTAACCTTGATTCGCGAGGAAATGAATTTATTTCGCGCTCCCTGTGACGGTAAATTCGCTCCTTCTGTGGGAAGAAACGCGTCGTACACACGTATATTGGATGAAATTCAATTATGTTTATCCTTACACAGAACATATCCACTTTCACTGTTGTCTCTAATACCCACTCGTTGGGTTTTCGTCCTTTTTTTTTCTCCACTCTGCAGACAGAGAGAAAACAATAAAAACATCAAAACTCATTCGAGAACGACAAGCTAAAAACAAAAGCTCACCTTTTCCAGTCTTGCACATGGGATGTGGGGGATGGTGGAAGAGTCCTTGTAGAAACGTGGCATGTGCGATTTTTCCCATGAAATCGATTTTCCTATGATAATACGAGTACTGCTGGTTTTCAAAGGATAACCCAGCACACATGACGTCTGTGTGGAGAAAATGTGTTGTTTTTTCGGTGGGGCAGCTCTTAAAGCGGCGCGGCGTCGGCGACGGTGAATTGATTTAAATAATTTGCAGCGGGAAGTATCACATGCCGCCCCTTTTTGCCACTTATCCACCCACATATTGTGTGGCTTGAAAACAACAGGATATGGTATTTGTAGTAATCCAATGGTATTGTCAGACGCTTTCGTTGTAAGGCGTTCTAAGGAACGAAACACAGTGGAGGCGGGAGTGCATTAAATTTCCGCTCCAATTATCATGTCACTACGAGGATTAGCTGTGGGTAAAGGATCTGTTTGAAATTAGTGACGACCATGATTGCAGTTTCTACCCAAAAAATCCGGAAAAAAAAACTTTTAACTTTAATTGTGCATCTTGACAGGATGGAGATTTTTGGCAAAAAAAAAAGAAGACTAATCTTCTGATGGAGTTGTTTGGTGAGGAGGATAATTGCAGTTGCAGAGGTGCAGGATATGTGTGGTCCTCAAATCAGCTTGCGGGCATGGAATGAAGTCGGTGAAGAGTTGTGTTAACGGACTTTGGACAGGTTTAGTCTTGTGTTGATATCTTAATTCGGGGTTCGTGAGAGGCTTCAAGTAGCACGAGATGCTCGAGGATGTTTTATTTTAGGTGGTCTTTAGCTTTTTACAAAAGAATGTATAGTGGAGGATTTTAAACAAATAAATAGTAAACAGCATATCCCCTTGTCTCACTACCTGCTGCACTTCGAAAGAGTCGGAGAGCTGTCCATTGTGAAGAATGAAACAACTTTCGTTATTGTGGGACTCCCTTATAATAGTAACTATTTTTACGGGGATTCCTCTCCTAAGAAGAGATCTCCATATGCATTCGCGATTTACCCAGGAACATGAGGTAAAGCGGTGACTTGAACTAGGCTGGTTACTTGATAATGATACGCAAGGTGTTGATGCGGTCGACGCACGATCTCGACCACTTCGAAAGACCGCCTGTAGTTTCGATTCTAACATTCTAAAGTTGAATGTACGAAATTTGGAATGGTATCTCAACGGTTTAAGACCAACATTCCGATTCATTTATCCTTAGCCAATCTTCGTTTAAATACCACAGTCCATCAGCAATCCCCCTCATTACAGAATTACATGAAAGAAAAGGAAGCTACCCAAGTTCTTTCACATCATTTGCTCCCCAGGTCTACCTCAACATGGATATTACGGAAGCACCACAATTCCACCTGAGGCACAACACACAGTGGCAAGGCAGTAGCAAAATATTTCAACATTTACGAATTACAAGTTGTTCCATGCCACCCCACGCAGGGATTGTGTTACCACCGCTACTACCTGACATGACAAAGTCGGGTTCGTACAGCAACCGACCGGAATTGAACCCAATTCGTTGACAAGTTGAATTATGTACGCTTAAATGCGTAAAGACCTACTTCTACTCTTCTCGGCAGAGTCTGCTGCCGTTGTGGCAGCAGCAGCACCAGTACGTTGGCAGCCAACTTAATGACTCGCCGTAATTCGATTTGTGTTACTCGCACGATAGAATTTCCAAGAGAGACTGCCAACCCCGGTTGGCTTTTTTATTTTTCCAGCATTTTTTTTTTTTTTTTTAACCTACCCCCTCTACCAACAACGCATGCATGCCTTCCATTTTTCTAACTCTACCCAGTTGTTGTTCCTGCATGAATGGGCTTGGAGAGGCTATGGCAATGGCAGGCGCTTAAGCAAGCAAAGGTGACACTTGTAAGCGCTTAAGTGCGTACTTACGTATTCATGTGCAAGGCTTGTGCGTAGGCACCTGATTACCCAGAAGTTATGCGATTATCAAGCGCGTGTACTAGTAAGCACAAGACGTGAATGTCGGTAACCTATATCAGCGGCTCGTTGCATTGTGATGTCTGGAGCAATGTGGGTAGTCGGGAGGAAATTGGTTAACAACTCACTCAGCATTGGAGGAGATCCTTCTCGCAATTGGCCACACTGACCCAATTCGCTGGGTTGCTTTGTGTTCAGTTCACAAACTGCAACAATTTCGTTTGGGGTTTGTGCTCAAACATTGGTTTTTGGGCGAAGTGAGAACAATCAAATGCAGAAGCTGTGGTTCACTCAACCGTTCGGTGGTAAGGTCTGCTACTGGCGCGATTTGGAGCGCGGCTTGTTCAACGAATCCTGTGCAAATATTAATTCCACGATATGGTGGTGTGAAAAGCACACATCCGAGGAACTACAACCGGAGTAGTCGTTGCCAATTTCGTTGGATATATGAGTTTTGAAATTCTTCGGAGCGGTTACTCTGCCCAGTGGCTGGCTAGTGATGTAAATTCAGTTTGGTTGGGATTTTCCACGGATGATGCTATCAGCGGTAGGTTAAAAGAGGTTTACCCCCCATTCAGTTTCATAAATTAGACAGCCACAATAGAATTTAGGAAAGTTGATTGTAGATTCTCCAACAAATTTTTCATTACGAGTATTGTTGAATGAATTTTTAGAAACCAATTTCACGAATGATGAATGAAAGCGGTTCGCTTTGCGTCTTGTTGGCGAGAATGTCGATGGGGATCATACCGGCTATAACACGGGCTGCTTCGTCCGAAATTGTTCGGAAACCGCTTATAGTTCTGATTGCACAGAGCCTGTATGCAGACTTCAGCTTCCTTTTTGTTTCCTTCGTTGTGGATGCCACTGCCCGACCGGGGCAGTATATAGAAGGATTGAGTGTATCACTCTGAATTACAGGATCCGCTTGGCGTATACAGGCCTCCGATGTTTGGCTGCATACGGGAAAGCGCTGCTTGCATCTGTAACGCCTTTTTACTTGAATACTCGACGTGAGTTTTGAAGTACTACAGCCTGTTGTCGAGCATTACTCCCTAAGTATTTTAGTGCCCCTTTAGAGCTGATTGTCTGGTTGCCAACCCGGAAATTTGCGTATTCCACAGACTTTCGTATTCTACAGACTTCCGGCTGGTTATTAGGACAGCCTCGGTCTTGTAGTCTGCTAACTCTAGGACGGCAGATTCTAGACAAGTTTCGATCTTGGCAGACTCTATCTCGTGGATGTGTTTGACCACAGTAAGCACGGTTATATCATCAGCAATGACACTATATTCCACAGGACAGGTCCAAGGACTGACCCCTATGGAACGCCATCGTCGGTTTGGTACCTCAACTTTCTGTTGGTGAAGTAGTTCATGACTATGGTGTATCTATTCCGGTCAGAGATTTCCGAATGCATGACCAGTTCGCCGTGTTGAAGGCATTTTTAACGTCGAGCAAGATGTTTCCATGCTTCATGCTGTTCATCCGGCGTGATTGCCGGGATGAGTTCCGTGCTGGTCTCTCCCGTGATGGTGAACAGAGTAGGAGGTCTATGGGAGAATAGATGATCCACTACTGTCCACTTAACTTTAAATGTTGACCTCTGCAATGGATGAACTTCTCGACATAAAGCATGACATAAGCTGTATTGGTTATGCTGACGGGACACGCTATGAACATTGTCTGTAGGAAATCCTAGCAAGACTATTGTAATACTCTTTTCGGTAGAACATTACTTCTACTGCGGACATACAGATCAAATATTTATGAGTGAATACACACCTCTCTGTGACAAGAATAAGGTATTTGAAGGCCATTCAAACTGTTGTGACACACAAGAACGAGAGATCTTGAGCCAAGACAACCAAGCTGAGCAGCACAAAGAGATCCATGAAAAAGTGCAAAAATTTACTTGCATGGGCTATGAAGGTGATCCTCTATCAAAATATAGGGATAAGCGTCTTGCTTAGAGAATGGAGCTTTCTCTCCAAAGCAACGCCGGTTCTAGAAATCGCCAAAGATAAAATGGTCAGGCAATACAGGTTTGCTTCAGAACTTCACTTCAAAATTGAGAAGTAAATGTGGATCGCAGAACAGATTCTATAGAGTACACCATGGCATGATATGTAGTTGCTTGGTGAAGAATCGAACACCCAGAACCAATTGGCAGGCTCTACATATGGAAGGTACATATGTTTAAGTTAAACTCGACAGAAGCTTTTCCAAGTAATTCACTGTGATTATGTCACATAACTAATGTACTTGCTCTACGGGAACTGGCTTTCCAAATGGAGTCAGATTTATCTTATTTGGATCTGATACACTAGCGAAAGAGGGCTCAGAGACTACTCGTCTAAGTCCGGAACCAATAATTGGTGTCAGTTAAGTAAAAATTCTGCGGGGGTTCTGTGGCTCAGTAGCTAAGTGTGGGATCACAGGGTTCGAATTCCAGAAAGTCACACAAAAAAAAGATTTTTCGCGGACGTCCGCTAAACATAGAACCATTGTTACCGCCAAAATATTTATTTATTTATTATAAATTCTGTACTGCATTGACTCTTGCATGGTTTCGATACATCCGAGTAAAGGCTAGTTTAGCTTCCTGAAAAATCACCGATTTTTTTGTGAAAAGGGCACCAAAAAATTGTTTCTCAATTTGGGTAGGAAGGTCTGTAGAACAATGATTACATGACCAACATGGGAATCATTGAATAACCCTTGTGCGAATTCTGTCTCCAAAGCGAAGATACGACAGAGCACTTCCTTTGTCAGCGTCCTGTTTTTGCGAGAATAAGGACCCACCTTCGGGCTTCGATGTAATGGAAATGGACTCAGTCCAATCCTAATCCCTGGTCTAATATTCTTTCTGCGGGTACAAATAAATTGTGTTAAGTATAATACAACGGACAGCTTCTGTGTTTGAGTGCTTGGGATAGACACCGCCCACCTACTGTCACAACTAACTCAAGCCAAGATCATCCTTGAGAACAAGCAAAAGTAAACTATTCTTGGTTTCCTTACAGAGCCTTAGATAAGCCCTCTCTAGACTCCCTCTTAAGAAAATTTGGCTGTAGATTGGTGGAAGTGATTTAATCTGAAAATAACTTCGGCCAGTCCCAGTATATTGCACAATGGATCCTTTAGATCGCAGTGCATTTTAATCCCCTATTCATTCCTCCACTGATTATATTTAATTTGAAAACTTTTCTTCATTTTGTGAAGGAACATCTTCCAGTTGGCTCATAAAAATCTCTTCAAAACATCATCATAAAACAACACAACAAACTTGCATAGCGATAAAAGATAAATGTCAATTCCTTACCGATCCCTCGCCATAATCACAACAACACTTTCAAACAATCCTAACCTAACAAAGATCCTTGTAAGACTGTGTGTCTTTTTTTTCCTGAAAAAAAAAAAAAAACTTTCCCTCCACCATCGGATGCAACGCAAACACAATTTACGAAATGATGTTTCCATAATACAATTTTGCTTCCCAAGCAGATACAATCTCTCACCACAGAAAAAACACCGCACTTTACGGAAGAATCTGCTGCTGGCAGACAAAGTTTTCTTGGCAACTTTCCTTCAAGGACTAAACAAACACCACAAAGGAGGGGAGATGTGGAAAAGTGCTCAAATTAAAATAATGCAACGCATCATTCGACAAGGGCAACCGTTGCATCAACATACTATATTCTCCACTGTCAATCAATTGCAGTCCATTTGACGCAAATGCTGCAAGCTTGACAGTAGGTCGCTGGGAAATGCTCTTAGAGTCCTAGAAATTGATATGACCATGAGATGCATTTTCTATAATATGTTGTCTACGACGACGACGACGACGACGACGACGATGACGACGACCGAAATGGATGACAGGGATGTCAAACAGTCAGTCTCAACAGGCAATTACGTTTGAAGCCATCATCAGATGAAATAAAGGAATTAAGCGAATCTACTGCAACTGGCCAACAAAAGCAGGAATCTAAAAATCTGACGGAGAAGATTTCCAGACGCTGCTGCCCGGTTTAATGGGCGCTTGGTGTATAGGTGCTCTGGCAGAACAAGAAATTGTTCAAGTTGTCAGTTTTAATGGGATCTTCATGTTGTTCTGCCGCGCGATTGTTTTTTTCTTTGCTCGAGAGGGATTTCTTTTGTGCGGACGTAGGTAAGAGTATGTTCCGCGCCCGGATTATGGATGGCCTGTACACTCCTCCTTTTGGGACACCCGTTTTATTTCGTGTCTCTCGCGCCCAAGTGGCATGGCTTGTTGTGTTGGGCGAGCACCAGTAGCTAGAATGGAAGACGGGAATAGTTGGGTGGAATCCTAAAGATACGGGTTGGTTGTGGCAAGGTGACAGGCAGCAGTTGTTTATTGGGAACAAAGGCATTTTAAATTGTGCATATAATTGCTTCCTCTCGATCGATTGACATACTAAAAACTCAGTTGAATGTCGACCCAAAATTGGGTAACACTTACGTCTTTCCTGGGTTATGCTAGTATGACATTAGATTGTGGTGGGAAACAATAAGGCATTTGCCTAGAGTTTCAGATCACACCAGAGTACAAAACGAGCAATTTACGATGATGAAACACGGAAGGACCTTCTCGTAATGTGTTTCCAGTCCTGGAAGTGCCTTGCTTTTTATTAAAGTGCAACAAAGGTGCACCTCATGGAGACAGTTTGTATCCCTGCAATGTCGAGGCGAGTAGATACAAACCCTTTGGTGTATTTCCCCTCAGTAAATATCTAGTGGATGTGTGGATTTAAGGGTTTTCAACAAATTGTACATGCCACTGAGTGCTGCCATCATCGTTTACTGCAGGACTGCAAAATATGAATGAGCGGACTCAAGACGTCATTTATGACATTTAAGGCCCCGACCCATAGAATCCGTCGATCCGTTCCTGCGTCATTTTTAACTGACAGCTAGTAGAATACACGCATTCTAATGAAAGGTGGCCCATAACCAACGGATACATGAACTTCGACGGATAAAATAGGTTTACTTTCTACTTTTTTAAGGCTCCGACCAATAGAATCCATCAACGTCGTTCCGTTGAAGGTCGACGGTGACGTTCACGAATTGCCGGAAAGAACAGCCCCATACAATTCGTCGCATACTTTCGTTGACAGATTGAATTGCCAACGGCGATGACAGTTTCTCTTCTCTCTCAATGCTTCCACCAATGAAAATGCTTACTCTCAATTTGCCGACTGCCAACGGATCAACGGCAGTCGAAGTTCATACATGCGTCGGTTATGCGACACCTTCCATAAGAATGCGTGAATTTTATCTACGAGTAGCTGTCAGTTAAAAATGACGCAGCAACGGATCAACGGATTCTATGGGTCGGGGCCTTTAGTCCGTTGATCTGTTGGCAGTTCACACATTTACGCATAGAAGTTCACACATTCACAAATTAAGAGTAAGCACATTTATTGATGGAAGAGAATGTAGAGAAACTATAATCGCCGTTGACAATCGGACAGGTTGAAGAGAAAACACTTTCGGCAATAACAAAATGTCAGCGGCTGTCATCTGTCAACGAAGGTATGCGACGGATTTTATGGAACTGTTCTTTCCGGCAATACGTGAACGTCAATGTTAATCTTCATCGGAATGACGTCGACGGATCCTACGGGTCGAGGCCTTGTATCATCTTTGGAGAGAAGTTGATCAACTTTAGCCCTCCGGTTCCACACAGAGGCATATTTTGCCAATCGGTTTTTGTTCTGAATCTCTTTTTTTCACTTTAGAGAATGTGAGGGTTTGCAGCAAAGATGGTCGATGACAGGAGTGGTTTTGAATCAGTAAAGGGGGCTCTTGACCTTGGTTGAGCCAAATGCTTTCAGAGCAAATGATGAAGACGGTTTGGCAACGGGTTTTGGAAGGGATGTTTAGACTGACGCACTGGTTGATTGCAGATATGTCTACCTGGAAATATGGTTGAATGCTTGCCTACCCTCACAGAAAAGATTGCACCCGTTGACGCACCAAATATTCCAGGCGCAGATCCGCAATCCACCTTGAAACCATTCCTGTACCGTTCAAGTTCATGTTGCTATGGGCTGACTTTGAGTAATTCCACCTAAAGCAATAATTAGGAAGCATATCGTCCAATGTCATCTTCAACTTGATCTCTTGCAACAAGGAATTGCGCAAGCTTAGGTAACTTTCGTGATAGTGCTAGTATCTAGAACCGATGTTGTTGAAATGAAAGAGCCTGGTATGTGAAGACTTAAACTAACATCCATTTGGATCTGAATCGGGATTAAGTGGTGGAGGTGGATCGCAGACAGCCGGTGATACATATTTCGATCACGCGTTGACCCATTCTAGCTTTCTACTGTAGTGACTTCCTTAGTTCTAGTCAACCAAACCACGGCGGCATAGCATTCTCTAACTTCGACACAATGTCTCTCTCTATCGCCAGGACATCACAGCACGGGTGAAAAATGTAATGTTGGAAGAAAAACTACGGTTTTCAACCAAAGGCAGCCTGTGGGGAAAGCAAAAGCTGATAATGCCTTACATCCACATCTAGCGGTGAAATACCGGGACAAAGAAGAACAATCCCATATTCACGGCATCGATATAACCAACATGATCAGGAGGCAGCTGCAGCAAGAGGCTCCCCAGGCCACTTCTTATTGGCACCCAAACTGAAAGGCATCTATGTCAAAACGTTCCATCATCCTGAAGTCCTTTCTTAGTTTATTTGGATTAAAGACTAATTCACAAGAAGGAAGCAAATGACAAGGCTCTGAGAAGACTAGGAAAACACTATCCACCCAAACAATACCGAGTAGTGTCATTTTCGTCTTCGGCTATATGAAGTCTGGCTGCAAGACACCTGACTTGATGGAAGACTATAAATAGTGGGATACCACCTTTCAACAAATTGCCCTGTATTTAGCATCTGTCAATTGCCTTGTCCAGTAAAATATCGATCCTCTGCGATGACTAAAGTTATGTACAACAGATGTTTGGTGCTGTTGGATTATGCAAAGTTGTCAATGGGGGGCCAAGACTCGGAGCACTGCAGCCAACCTCAGCCAAAAACGCCTGAAAAGCCTTCGATAACTTATTAAGAGATACCAACTATGAGACGAACAACTTAACCACGAGGTGAAGAGGGATGTGAGTTCCCTATAGGGCAACCAGCATTAAGTTAGGTAGCGAGAATGTCTTTTTTTAGATGCGACAAGGGACATGTTGAAGAGAGGAAGGACCGCATATTTTATGTTGAGTATATGAGTGCCATGTAACGTCAGTCACTGCTCAGTAGACCATTAATTGGGTTGAGAAAAACCTATGAGTTCTAACCACCCAGATAAAGATATGAACCTCAATATCAATTCTGCTAACAACTATACGCCAAGTGTCCTCAATCTTCTGTCGGCAAAGGACGGGCAGGTCATTCGCACAGATGACGAATAGTTTCAATTCCTCCAGCTTCTGCAGTAGTCATTGCTAATTTCCCGGAAACGGTCCCCATAAATTCCAACGGCGCAGCGCCCAGTAATGCATCTTAACGACTAAGCTTAACCAAAGAAAGGATGCATTTTTCCTCTGACAGACTGTAAACTCATCGTGTGAGGAGAAAGCAGGCATACTATCCCGTGCAGTTACTACCCTGCGGGCGGCGGCGCTCCTAAGAAATGCCATCAAAGTGACAGTATTCACAGGCTCTGTATCCGTTTCAATTCAAGATCCTTCTGTTTGCTGTAAGGGTATGTTTTGCTTCAGGATTTATTTCGAACTACTTCCACGATATCAGTTCCTCTGAAATTGACATTTGTAGCCCGGCAAAGGCTAGTTCTATCCAAATTGTCTTAAAATATTATCTAACCAAAAAAACCAGCAGTGGCTCGTCTCTTTTACAGGTGAGATTCCTGTAAAAGGTCCCAAATACTCAGTGATATATCACTGTCCAAGACAACGAGCACTTCACTCCGCAGATCGCCTACACAACATTGTTGCCGATGATCAGACCGATTATAGCACGATCACTCACCCACCCGTAAATGATTCAGCATTACAGCCTCCATATCTCCTCCGTCGTAATCGCACAGTGATAAATTGGAACATCGATGAGATTTTCCGTTGGGGGCCCCTGATCTGTGCCGAAAATAAACGTCTAGCCGCTCCATGCGATCGAGTGCGCCAGTGAGAACTCATTTAATGCTAAAATGGCAATGTTGCTGGAATGTAATTAAATTGTTAACAGGCAACGAAAAACACCAGCAGAACAGCAACAGCGACGCAATCAAAACTATTTCCAACTGCGATTTGATTAATTCGCAACATGGTGTTTCACGGCAGGTTGGGATTACTCACGGGCTTCCCGCCGCCAGTCGGTTGTCTAAACTGCAACATGATGCAAAACGAAGGCTCATCGAACTCTGCCACCTCCTCTGGATAAAATGTCGAGATAAATGTGGCAAAACGATTCGCGCAAAATTCGCACTACTCGCGCGCCCGGTAATGTTCCAGCGCCGAGATCCGAAATGAAGGCTAACAGGTTACTGACTGCCGCTGCTAGGCTGTTATTGATGGAGCATGCTGCTGCAATTAAAACTGCATAAAGGAATGCAATGGAATCCTCGGCCAGTAATCCAATTCACCTGCAGTGATGGACCAGACCAGAACAACTCGATGGTGCGAGATCAATCAATGGACTAAGGCGGCGTTGAGTAATTCTGTGTGTCTCTCAGTAATCGTTGTCGGCCCCCACAACAATAAATATTTGGGCTTCGTTTATTGCTCCGAGGAGGAGGTGTGAAGCTGTAGTCCTCTGCATCAACTAATCGCCCACAAACATCTCACTCTTCAGTCGATGATGCATTTGCTTGTGGCCAAGCCTAGGAAATCTTCTGACGATTATGAGACGAACAGACTCGTCGTCGGATACAAATACTACTCTGGTCGTTCAGGAGATTTAAAAGTCGTGATGAAGCCTTCAGTTTTGCCTACGAGAGAGTGTATTATGTCGGGATGGAGTGGAGTTTGATTGAACTTACGGGTGGCCTTTCGCTTGAGGGCATCCTGCAGCACTCTTCTCCTCGTTCTGTATTCGCGATACATTGGCTCGATAAAGCGCGAGTGATGAGTACCTATACTCCATCGTTTCATAGGGTGCTCCCTCTCCTGGGCCGATGATTATATTTTAATTACTTCACGAACAAGTGGTGTAGGACTCTAGGTGAACACGACCCGATTTACATGAGCCATAGCAGAGCCTTAGACGAGTTCGCTGCTTTTAATTGCTAATTTCGCTAAGTGCACTCTACTAGGGGACAATGTTTTCCTCTTTCCATAATAGAGGTGGTCTGAGGGAGACTTTTTTTCCGATTGGCCTCGGCGATATGCAATCGAATCTAATGCTGAAGGATGTTGAATTAGAGTTTGTCTGGTGAGTATGAGGATAAACTTCATATGTACTCTATGCTTCTTATGATAAACTTTCGATGACGGATTCGGGAAAAGTTAAAACGACTGGTTCCAGCAAATTTTTTCTCCTCCACACGTTGTGTATCCGCACGTATCTGGAATACGCAATGTAATTTAGTTGAAGGACTGCCTGCCAGGCTGTGCCGTTGCTTTGTGTCTATTTAACGTGATTACTATGCGAGCAAATATTGCCTTGGCATTCGCATTCGTATTCGTATCTTTCCGGGTCTCTCTCGTTCTATGTGTGTTTGTTAATTGGATTCATTTGGTGGGCACGGAAAGGAGAAACTGCGAAGTTCGTATTGCCTCATGAAAATTAGATGAGTATATTTATGATGATGGAATTTCGAAAGGTGGGTTTGGAGGGGCCTTGTGGTCGGTCTAAGAAGTAAGTTGAGATGTTTTTTTTTCGTTTTCGGTGGGGTGAGTATCTATCGACTTCATTAAGAATGGTTGCCTGTCTGGGGATGAAGAATTGGTTGAGTGCTAGGAAATTGACTTCTGTAAAGATTTCAATGAAGTTATAGACAACTGAGAAAGTAAGCTACGTACGGGTTGGCAGCGATATTTTGATTGAATTTCTTGATTGAAAGTCAACGATTAGTTTCACGGAGGATACAACCAAGAAGTTTTAAACAAATTGCAAGTAATAAGATTATTTCCATGCATATGTATCCCGAGAAGTAAAATAACTCTGACGCTACCACCAAGTAGGGTATTAACTAGCAAAGCAATGGCGCAAAATTACAAAAGGTTCGGGGGCAGGAGTTTTCTCCAGTGCACCTGATGAGACGCAATAGAACGCTATTTGCACAATTCGACACCAAGCCGCCTCGAAGAGACTGGCTCAACAAGAGATAGCCCAAGGGCTGGATGACTAAAAACAGACCGTTCGGCCGAAAATATTGATAACATCCGCGAGGATGTGGGTGAGTGCCACGAAAGCGACGAGACGACGGGCCAGGCAATTGGGCATTTCCAGGCGGTCTCTGCTGCGTATTTTGAAATACCAAGCCTGTCTGGAATACAGTCAGCGTATCAGAAGCCTCAACCATGAAGAGGACGATTTTCGTTCAAAATTAATCACGACTGATGAAGCACATTTCCGTCTCTTCGTACATGTCAACAAGCAGACTCGCTTTTGGGGCACTGAAAGTTACTGTGTGGTGCAACGTCTGTGCTGAAAAGGGTGATTGGGTCCTACTTTTTCAAACACGTTGAAGCACATGTGGTTGCAACAAGACGGTGCCACTGGACACACAGCCTGGTGACACAATGGACTTAGTGAAGGACACTTTTCCAGTCTGTGTTATTTTCCGTTTTGAGGATTTTTAGACTCCTTTCTATGGGGTTATTTGAAGTAATTGGTCTACTCGTATGTGAACAAGCCGCAGACTCCCACAGCCTTGAAAAGCAATATTAGACAAGAAATAGAGAACATAGAACATAGAGAAGTGATGGAAAATGCCATAAAAATGGCTCAAATTTTCATAAATACAAAATAGAATCATCTGTTTTTAATTTGTCAATACTTTTGCGTCACCCTGTGCTTTACATATTTTCAGAGTTTTAACATTCCGTTTGCTTTCGTACCATATAACTTGAGAATAGTTGAGTATATGTAAACTACATGTTATTTGGACACTGTCAGCTCTTTAGCTCTCAACGTTGGGAAATATTCAAAACTTATTTCCAAAGTGAGTGCTGTGTTGCCGAAACAGTGCGAATTTTGAAAAGAAATTTCGGTCGAAATAATGCACCAACCGTGCCTGCTGAAATCAAGTGAAAAAAGTTCGTGAGATTGGCATGCTAATTGATAACACAAGTTATCCTCGTGTTCGTCCTGTGCGCTCAGCCGAGAATATTGCTACTGCTGCCAAAAGTGTGCGCCTAACCTCGAGAACATCAACGCAACATTATTGGTCCAGTTTTCCTCAAAGATGAAGATGGTAACAATGTTACGGTCAAGGGAGAGCACTTCAGAGGCATGATAACCGATTTTGTTTGGCCGTAAACTAAGGAAATGAACTTGAATGATCTCTGGTTCCAGCAAGATGGCTTTATGTGTCAAGCGGTCCGAAAATCGATCTTTTGCGCAATAAGTTCAAAAATCGTGTGATCAACCGTTTTGATGATGTTGCTCTGCCTCCGTGGAGCTGCGATTTGACGGCGTTGGGTGCCAGTCATGAGGCAATTTATTGACGTTTTGCATCTCAGTTTATACCATTCTGTAAATTTTGAGCAATATAGCCAGCTACAAAAAAGTCAACTGTCATTTCCAGTGAAAAGGTGGATGAAAGCAAACAAAAAACTGGCAATATGGCAACAGTACAGTTGTAGCTACAGCGAAAATATTTCCCTTTAAATTATCCTTGCCAAATGTGGTGATTGAGGCATAAATGGGAACAAATAGAGTCCAAAGTGGAATAATAAGGCAAAAAATAGGCACGTAACCTGGTCACCCGTTGATCGCATGCTATAGGCTGCGTGATTACGTTTTGGAGCTTGGCAGTTGGACCGATGTAACAAGAGTGGAGCCGGCATTTGCTGAGGTAAAATATTTGGAAGTTAAACTCGTCTCCTATTCGGTTCGGATCTCCGGGGTGACTGTTTTGCTCAACTGTCACAGAAGACAACAACAACAAGTTCGTAATCCAATTTTGCAGAATCAGAGGCTTTGAATTTAACCATTTGAATGTAAACTTGCGTCCATCACCATCTGTAACGAAATAAACCATGCATGCGAGTCCTAACAGAAACCCAAGTGAATTCAGCAAATCTGCCCTAGCTCCGAACTGCATACCATGATTGGTTTAAGGGAGGCCTCTGTATGCTCGAACAGACTTGACTTGTCAGAGGGAGGAGTCGATGAAAACTTCTCACTCATCGTTCCACCAAGTTTTTGTGTTCCCTTTACCATTCACAGAATGATAACCAACCGGAAGGTTCGGAAAGGAACCGCTAAAAAATCAGCCTCCAGTAAACCTTTGTTCAAAAGAAATTGTGAGTAAGCCATTGCCGCCCAGAACAGAGACTATAGACAATTGCGCTAGAATCCAACACAGCAAACAAGATCTAGCTTCGTTAGTCTCCAAAATAATTGTAATATGACAGTCGATTCTGCGATGAAAAACTACAATAAGATAGTCACTAACTCACTAACATGGATTGTGCCAGTATATCACTTCCATTTTGGTCAATGGCAAAAGTGATAAGCAACAACTTCAGTTACTCCTCATTCCCACATCTGGTGAAAGAGGTTGGATCACTTGCCCCAACACCAAAGAATAATATCGATCTTTCGACTCTAGATCAGGCGCAAGCGGAGCCACCAACTATCACGGACGTTCAGTCATCGTTATCATCATCCTTAATCATCAAAAAGGAAACAGGACCTGACGTAATACTGGCCATAAACCTCAAAAACTGTGCACCAAAACTGCCATCTATTCTTCGTAAACCTTTTTCTATATCTTATGTGCAAAAAATGTGTCCTTTCTGCTGGAAAACTTCCGCATTTCCCAAAAAAGGAAAGAAATGCTTGCCACAAAACTACCTGTTGTCCATGCTATTTAAAGTGGAAAAAGCCATCAGTGCTGATATAATCAAATTGAAGGGATGCAGACCGTCAGTATGCTAAGCTATGTAACCTACCTATAGACCTCAGCCATCGAACAGCAAGGGGAACCAAAAGCCTTTGTCATGGACATAAAGCCCTGTTAAACAAGCTCGATGTTGATGGTGTGTCTTTCGATTCATTTGCTGTATACGCTGGAGTGCCTCAGGGGTCTATACTTTCACCAAACCTGTTTGTAGAGTCAACAAACAACAAGATCTTTAGTATTACCGATGACCCTAATTTCATCTAACAGCATGCCCGCAAATGCATCACATCATTAGAGATATCTTCTCCAACTTTTCCAGGAAGAGCATGTCTTATCTTCAAGTGAAAGACCAAATTATCCATCTTCTTGCTGTCATGCCAACTCTGGTGTAACATGACACGATTACATAACCAACATTGCAAAATCGACATCCATGAAGTTGAGCTATATATGTATTCAGAGCTCAGAGATACTTTACAGTGCAAAAGGTCCTTCTACTTTACAAAGCCAGGCCTTGAGTATTATTCTCACGTTTGGATTTCAGACCAAAACATTCTCTTCATCTGCACGACACCATACAGAGACGAGTAGTTCGCTTAATAGAAGAACCCGCACTAACTTATCAGTGTGGCTTGGGAAATCGAAGATTTACAACTCACCACATACCAATGCCCAGGTCCACCCCTGACTGTAGCGCCATCTACATTAAAGTTACCAAAAATAAGTAAATCGCGTCTAGCAATGAAAGAGGGCTTGGTAAGGTACATAATTGATAGCCAAAGACCTGGAAACTGACGTCAATTCAACCGAAAAGCATTGCTTTCTCACTGTTGCGAGTACATACCTAGCGGCAAACGAAGAAATAAAAAAGAGCAAGTGCTGGAAGACATGACCAAGCTTGGTATTCTAAATTTACTGCAACTCCTTTAGGCTATATAAAGTAAGTTTAATGTCTTTAGTTCTTAAGTTTCTCTGGCCTTTTAATAAAAAATCAAAATCAAAGTTTTCTTCTTTCCTTAGTCACCTCTCGCTCTGTTCGCTGCCAAAAAATCAATGGCCGACACCAACCTGAAGTCGACTGCAGCTCGTGTCTCCAATCGACTTGAAGTTGACTCCGATTAACTTACAGACAGTAGCGTACAGGCAGAACAAAAATTATTATTTTTCTTAAGTTACTACATAAACAATTTTCTGTTTTTTTTAAAGAAAAGAAAAATAAATAAACAGCAATGTAGCAGGCACTATGAGATTGAGTAATGATTGAGTTGGTAGGCAACTTAATCCAAATCAGTTTACGAGCTTAGTGACGAGTTTGGGTTTGCCGTCAGTTGGGCAGTAACTCTGAATATAAACGACTCTCCTAATTAACAATCAATGAATAGACTTGAAGATAGTTACGAGTAAGTTCAAACATCAATATCTTGTAGCCATTCACCTGTTGCTATCGAAAAACTATGATCATTTTACCTTCAGGGTGAATTGTAAGACAACACACTTACGAGTACTCTCTGCTAAATTTTAAGTGCAATACTGTTCTAGCTAATAGCATCAGGTATACTATCCCTTCGAGGTGGTACCTCTAATGGATTCAAGCAAAATTTCTCAGGTCTTCAGCTCTATCTTAACTGCTTTTTGAACGTCTTTTCCCACTCTATCCGATCCATTAAGTTGGCTAAACATCACAACATCCTCATAAAATATCGATTACTGAATGGTTGCTTATGGCCATTCTCGTATCCAATCCTTGAGCAACGACTTACTACAGCTCAACTTTATGTATTCATTCAGATCGTAAAAATTCCTAAATGTTGTCTATCAGTGGTTCGCATTCACAAATAAATACCTATGCGGGCCCACCAGTGAGTCGCGCCCGACTGGGCTGGACCCAAATTGAAATTCTTACTCGCTAATGATGTTCGCAATTACACATTGCGACAGCGCGCGCTCTTGAACCCCATAAAGTAATTCCGAGGCAGAAAATTGCCATAATTTCCATCATCATCTCCATCTCCATCATAATCACCATCAGCTGCATCATCGGCAGGAGTTTATATTGCCGTCGTGAATTATAATAATTCCATATGCCCCGCATGACTCGCGGACCCTCAGCGCGCCGCACGCACGTAAAAGAACGCGAAGGCCGAATGAAATTAATAACAAAGAGGCATCCGAATCTGAATCTCTGAATCTCAACGAACGGCCTAGTGAAAAACCCACAGATGTGCGCAACCAAAGCAGAGCACTTCCAGCTCAGGAGGAGCTTGGTGGACTAGCGCACTGCTTCCCATGATCACTTGGCTTGGATTGAGGATTCCTCTTGCGCACTCCATATGCGATTCCCTGTATATGGGACGCGAGCAATTTATGATTGGAATCAAAGGCGAAGCGCGCGCATATACCTATACGATCTGCGGTGCGGCTGCGCATGAAGCTAATCTCTGCCGCCGTGGTCCGATAATAAATTATAGATGCCTGTTTCATTTTTTTTTTTTTTTTGTTCACTAATTTGATAGATTGAATCTTCTTTCGGGAGAATCTATTTGCTTCTCTGATTGCTTGCTGGCGTTTTTGTGCACGGTATGGCTTGAGTGGGCTGAGTCGGCGCTTGCGGATTCTGTTTTGTGAGTGCTTTGTAGGTGGATGCAATTAGCGAGCAGGCTTTTGCTGAATGAGCCTGTCCTATGGCGCAGTCATGTACACGCGAGTTCATTAAGGAACTCTAAATTAGCTGCTGTTGTTTTTGCCTGGATGACACTCAATGAATATGAATTACCTCATAGAAAAGTCATTAAGACGATGAGGTTCAGTAGTAAAAGAAAAATATTGTATTTTTAGATACCTATACATTGAACCAAAACTATTACAACGATTTTATGTGAAACTTAATGGGGTTCGTGGACTCAAAACAAGGAACGGCACATCAAATAGAAAGCAAATTACAGGTCGCTTCACTCGCCAACTTCTCAACTATGTACTTATCTTGATGAGTATTGACTAGTATTGACGAGTGCCTTGAAACCGAATTCTCGTCACCTATTCTTACGTCGACCGTTCTTTACTTGCCAACTATTAAATTATTTTTAAACAGAACATTACTTCTAATGTTGCTAGTTGTTTATAATCTTTTCTTTGATGAAGCTACCAACCGTGTTGAACTAGGTCCTCAAACAACAGTCAGACCGTCTCCTTGCCACCTGTCTCCAGTTGCGTACACCGAGCCGGTCATGGTCCCCTTCCACTTGTATAAATCGTAGAAATGAGGTATGCCCAAGGGTTGTCCGATTATGGGATTTCCCCCATACAGTTGGTGTAGGCTTTTGCTTGAAATTGTATCTGTTTTACAATTTTTACATTGGAAAAGAAAAAAAAAAGCATACAGGAAAGTTACAATCCGTCTGGATCGGATCGTCTTCTAATCTAAATTAACTGGGTTGCGCCAATGGATGTGGTAATCTTCTAAAGACACTAACAACCCGGGCTACCAGCATGCTCGCAAGCAACGAATACTCTCCTATACGCAAGTATGGATAAAAGATACTCAGTATTTCAAGCTGAAATACATGAAATAGAGCTGTGTATTCGGGAGAATATAAACAGATCTTTAACCAACAAGATAGCAAAGCATATGAAATTACCTCACAACTAGTATGGGATTGCCTTCAACTGCAACAGAGTTCATAAAGGTAATGAAAAAGCTGATGAACTAGCTAGAAAAGGATCAGCGGAATACCTAACAGCATTGTAAAAAGCAGTATTAAAAACTGCCTCCATCATTACTGGATGGAAACTGAAGGTAACAGACAGGCCAAAAAATCCTTGCAAAATGCTTCCCAGAAGAAGAAGAGTCAGATTCTCTTGGTCACAGGTTTCTTAACGGGACATTGCAGAGTTAAAAAACATCTCATGGCCATGAGTATAGCAACGAAGACGAAGAATCAGCAGAACACTTAGTTTGCCACTGACTTATCAAAACGCGTCATCGTTTCCTATGTAACTTCTACCTCAATTCAGAAGAAATATCTGCCAGTGCACCCAAAAACAAAGCCGGATTCATCATTAAATCCAGCACCATGGATGTGCTTTAATTAGAGGATAGTACAATAGGCCCACCTGTGTAAGAGACTAGCTCCCACATCGTTCTTCAAACTAGTCACGTCGCACACTACTTCAGAGTTCTCCACGCTTGGTTCCGATATTTTCAGTTGTTTCCACGACCACGGCAGCTCACTTAATCACGGAAATGATTTGATGATACCTGTTGGAATCCATAGCACGCTGCACATGAATAACAGGCTCTAATTCACAGAACAATGCACCTGCCTAATCCCCATTCGTGTCGAAGATTAAAGCTGTAAACAGCTACTAAATATAACTTAAGGACTTAAAAATCTAAAAAAAAAAAAAGTCTTAAAAATTATACAGCACAACCAATTTATTTCTTTTTAATCCCCAAAATGTTGTCAACTTTTTGACAAAACGCTAGTCCTAACAGCCCATCAAATAGTTTTAGGTCACATCTACATAATCTGCTCTCGCCTGTAGCCCGGAGTGACAACAACAACAAAGTTCCTTTTATTGCGGAAAGATCTATTTTCAGTGCTCGCTGATTAATGATCTTTTCCTCGGCGCAAATTATTCATCGACCGTTTATAACTTTTTGACATCAAAAATTCTTTTTACGATACAACTGCGAGACCTCACTTTTACAACCAAACAAATAAAATGACAAATTTAGAGCTTTTGGCTACCTTAGAAGCCCCACGCTCTTTAGCATCTAATCAATATGCCTAATTTTTCCAATTCACGATTTACGATTGCTTCCCACTGTGGAGGAATTCATGACAGTTTTACGAGTAAACTGTAAAAAAAAAAAAAAAATTAAACAATTAAAACGTCAGAATAAAATGCAAATGCCCTAATGCCACAATGAAACCCAATACAGGGCGAGCACATCAAAAACTGTCATAAATTTTACTTCCAACACACAAACGCTCATATGTCAAAGTGTGGACCAAAACGGGTGGAAATGTCACCCCGGCGCGCATTCACGATGTATCCGTTGATTGTCCGTACACCGTAAATTAGACAGATGTAATAAAAATTAAAAAAAAAAAAATCGGAAAATCTGTCGAAGCATTCGACGAGCTATAAAATCGGTGAACAATTTTATTGTTCGTCGATTTTTGTCATAAAACTGCATACACACTGTGAAATGGAATACCCTCTCGCATACACGTAGGTTTGTACGCCGACATTCTTCTCCGGCGATGCGGCAAATATTTATAGCGCGACAATCGGTCGGCGATCGTAAATCTAATTTCGGCCCAACCTGACTGTTAATATCATTTTTTTTTTTTTTTGGGAATTTTCAGCCCGGACAGTATAGGGATTTGTGGGCACTTCGATGTCAACGCCAGAGATGGGCTTCACGTTTTTCGGGGGGTTAATTACAGTCGACAAAAATTGGCCAGTTTTATCGGTCCAGGTGCTGGTCAACCACCCACTTGCCGAAGCGAAAAGCTGGAGGCGGAGTTTAATGGAATTTGTTTCGCATTTTTGTTGGTTTTGTGTCATTCTTCTCGGTTAATGGGTGGACAGTTTGCGACATTTTGTTAAACCACTTTTGGCAGGTGGTTTCAGTTTTTACTTCCGGGCATAGAGTAGAGTTGATTACATTCTATTATTCTCTGGAAAAATGTTTATTCTGGGACTTTATACACCGACATCATGTAAAGTTGACATAGAAATTAAAACTTACTGACGGTCAATGTTCTGGGCAAGTTAAACAAAAGTAGGCTACGTGGAGACCAATTTACGCTTGGATTTCATATTCTGTCAAATCTTACTGTCATCCATAGTGACAGTTCTTCTCGTGCCATTTTACAATGTTTATCGTTTAACCACCGCTCGATGCATTAAAATGTTTGCATTTGTAATACAAAAAAGGTCTCGTGAAGAAGAAGTGCGCCCGATTTCAAGCAAAAAATATGGAAGGCCTCTATTGGGAGTTGGAGGAAATATCGTCTTCGGCGTCTGATAGGAACCAGGCTACCCAGAAGCTTTGACAAACAACTATCTTCAAAATAGCCGCCCAGAGAAGAAGAAATGCTCAGGAGATTTGTTCCCCAAAGTTCATTAACAATGCTCAAGGCCAGCTTCTTGTGGAAGGCGCAAATTCTCCACAGATGGCGACAATATTGTGCAAGACATCTGAACGAACAGTTTCCTCGGGTATACTTTCCAAGAGGCGCTCCTAACCATGACGAAGTATCCGACATTACTGTTAGCAAAACTTCAAAAAAAGAAAAGCGGTTGGGCCAGACGAGATACCCTCTGAGTTCTGGAAAAATATGGGAGACATCGGGTCCAGATGGCTCATGATTCTTATCTCCAAACTTATGAGCGGTGATCCAATGCCTAATCAGTGGAGGAAAATTTATCTTCTTCCTTCGCGAAACAGCTGTCAAGCTGATGCCACACACCATGAAGTTCGTTGAGTGGGTATTAGATGGCCGACTGCGGAAAATAATATGACCAGTGCGGGTTTGTCTCGGGTAAATCAACAACAGATGCAATCCAAAGTATAAGGATCATAACAGAAAAACATCGTGATTCTTTGAAAAAGCCTTTTATAGACAACCAAGAGATCTCTTATGGGTGGCGCTAAGACAACGAGGAATTCCAGAAACCTATGTGTGCATGATCATTGACATGTATGAGGGAGCGAGATGTCCTGCAGAAGTCACCGAAGAGTTCCCAATCAAAATCGGTGTACACCAGGGAAGCGTCCTCAGTCCTTTGCTATTTATTGCAGTCATTGATTATATTGTAACATAATGTAGCATAATAACTACGCCCTCGAACAGGCAACAAATTCCGAAGTGTCTTTTCATTTGAGGTTCGTGTCTGAAATTAGTCACCACAGCTCGGATAATATCACGGATAAAAGAGAACAAGAGAGAATTATAACTGCACGAAATGATTGTCATCTTGGAATTATTACATCAGAATTTTTCTTGTTCCAGTGGTCGAAGAATTTGCTAGAAGTTTCTGGCTATCAGAAACTTCTGCTATATAAGGACAGATGGCGATCAAAAAGGCGCAGTAGTTTCTAAACTGTAGCGAAGAGATTAGAAAAGTGATAATGGGCGAAGTTGTAATTTTGTGATAAATTGAAAGTTGAGATTTAACAAGAAGAAGTAATTAGATTGGATTTGTGAATTAAGTAATTGAAAGGAGATAAAGTGATTTGAGAGGAAAGAGACATTGTAAGAAAAGAATTGCAAAGAAATAGTATAGTGTGAACCTGAATTGTTCTAAAGACTAGAAAATAAAGAAATAAATTTCACAGAATATCGTTTTATCTACTCGAGCCGTAGCTCGCATACTACAATATGCTTGAAGGAAAAGTGTCGGACCCCAAAGTGCATCAGTTATTCTTTGCTGAGGATGGAGCTATCATAAGCGAAGATCAAAGTGAAGATTCCTGCAATGAGCATTTGATGTATGGGTGGATGTTTTGGAGGGAAATAAGAAAGGTATTAGTTCAAAAAAGACAGAGTATCTATGCTGACTGTTCTCTGATCCACACCGGCTTATTCCAGACATTTAATTGAATGAAAAAGTGCTTGCCAAGTGCGAAAAGTTCAAATATCTGGTATCTATAACGAAGCTACTTGTGATGATGACAACAATCATCTCATAAAAGTAGGGTGTATGAAGTGGCGGGAAAACTCCGCAATCTTCTGTGACCGAAAAATGCCCCCTAAGCTGAAAGGAAGGCTCTACACCGCAGTTGTATGTCCGCCGCTCACATACGGTTGACAATGCTGGACAATGTACAAAAAGTATGAGGGCAAATTAACGGCAGCTGAGATGAAGATGCTTCGCATGACAGCGGGAGTAACAAAGCTTGATAGAATAAGAAGTTCAAAGATTCAAGGAAGCCTTCATGTAAAAGAACCCATCATAAGCAAGATAGAGCACGACCGGCTCAGTTGGTATTGTCATGTTCAAGGGAGGATAGAATTGCGAGTACTGTAGAAAAGCAATTGAGAACAAAAAAGCCATCTTTCTAGACGTAGCACAGGTGATTGATAACGTCTGGCACCGAAGACTAGAACTTAAACTGCAAGGAGATCTCCCCGAAGAGTTCTACGTGATTCTTAAATCTTATATCGTAGATCGTTACTTTCGAGTAGAATACGAAGTTGAATACTCTAATTTAAAGAAAATATCTGCAGGAGTTCCACAAGGAAGTGTCTTGGGACCAATCCTTTATCTCCTATATACAAGAGACCTAGCTCAGCAGGGGGAAGCTAGCTTGGGTACTTTCGCTGACAACACAGTAATTATGAGACTATTGGAGACAATGCAACAAAAAAAAGAGAAGCCAAATATTAGACTCAGACAAATGCTAGACTCAAAAGCTCAAGTCGAAGTTAAACATCGAACAATGAGTGAAAAAGCATGCATAGCTTTCTACGCTTGCAGTAAAACATTTGGTAAGGTTTAGGGACTTAAAGACTACAACATTAAACTAATAAGCAAAGTCCAAAGAACGGCTGCCATTGGTACTGATGTTTAAAGTGGAGTACGTCAGGGGTGCGTACTATCACCGCTGTTGTTCTTGGTGGTCATCAGCGATGCACGAGTACTCCTTGCTGCATTGACGGAAGGTAAATATGGAACTCGATGAACTATGATACCTAAATTTAAACGACCTCGACTACTTTCACATCGAATAATGGACCTTCATCTAATGGCCCAAAGTCTAGAATCTGAGGTAAACAAAGTGGGGCCTAAAATAAACAAAGCCAAAACAGAAGCTCTGAGCACTTCTAACACCCGCCCTCAACTCAGAATTGCCGGACAGGAAGTCGAGAAAGTAGACAACTTTCTATATCCATGAAGTGTGGTCTCAGCTAACCGAAGAATCGGGAATGCAAAAGCTGCATTCGGAATGCTATTCAAAGTCTGGGGAAGCAATGGAACCAAGCTGCGACTGTTCCGCTCCAATGTAGAATCAGTGCTGTAGTATGGGTGCAGTACTTGGAAGGTCAGACCTTTGTAAATAGATGCCTAAGAATGATATTGAGGATTTGTTGGCCCAATCGTATCTCTAACGAACAACTTTATCAGAAAACGGGCCAACGACGTATAGATACATATTACTATAAGAAAGAGAAAGTGGCAGTGTTACATTGCGAAATATGCCATGCAGTGTAATCCGCTCACACCAGAACGGTACGCCCTGGGCAAACTTGACACAGAACAGTTGAGGAGAAATCAAGCTCTTTGGGGATGAGTTGGAGGTAGCTCAAACGCGTTGCAGAACTACTCGAGAGGTTGAAAGGGTTTAGTAAATAAGTAAGTCCTCTAACTCGCCCACATCTTATATCTTTTTAAAGCGAAGTTTTTAGACTTTCGAAGCATACTTTGTCAATGCAAAAACAAACAGATGCAGTGTTGTTTACATTAGTACCTGCAGATTCAAGTTTGAACTCGCTCCTGAAAACTATGCCCTATTTTTTGTTAAATTTAAATGCCTCCTAATTAAACTTCTTTAGATACAAATTCCGAATTTCTCTATCTATGTGACAATTTGTATGTATTTAGCTCACAAAACTTCGTATGTATGTATTTCTAGCAAATGAGTTCCCCGAAATGTGGTCCAACAAAGTAAAATCAACATGCAGTCATCTCAGAAATTTTAATCACCCAAATTGAAAATAATTATTTTGAATTACTCATTGTGGCATGCCTTGCCGGCCGGCATCGAAGTTAGCCCTTCCCCCACCTTCTTGCATTTTTGGCATAACATTTGTTGCTCTCTGGTTTTCTGTCTGTTTCTGTCGGGTTTTGATAAATTGGTTGAAACACGATGGTCCACCTTATGGGAGTTGATACGAAAGACGAAGATTTTGGCCAGAATGACCTCATGATTGATGGGTTTATAGGTGGGCCAGATCCCCATTGACCGTCTCCACTACACGAATCAATTTACGAGCCGACTGGTTGTTTGGTGGCGGCTTTCGCATACACACACACGCTTGCCCGTCCATCTCTGAAGGCGATGAGGAGCCGATGATATATGCCACGGCAATGCGTGTTCTCCGAAATGAGATGTTTTGTTTTACACGTCCCTCAATTACTTTTGACAAGGATAATTCGGGAGGCCGGACCCCAACTGGTCGACAAAAAAACAATCCACCTTCAGATCGATCGTCGAAACTGTGCGTTGTAATCAGTTATTTCCATGAACTTATTTTGATTCAATGTTTGCTTAACGGCGAACTAATGAAATCGGATAAAGCGAACGGAACGGAGCGCAACTTGTAATGGTTGGGAATTTATTGGCCATCACCGCTTTGATTGCTACCCGTTGATAAATGAGAAATTATTTCTCAGTTTCACCTTGAAGGAGGAGGATTCATTGGAAACATTGGTAACTTGAAAACCCCTTAATCCTGGATGTGCGTATGCGACACACCACTTTGACATAGCTGTGAACAGATTGTTAATTAATATTCGTGTTGTGTTCGAGCGGATCGAAAGTGCACCCACTTGCTTCCCCTTCTCTGTGTCATATTCCTTTCATGTCAAGGACTCTTGAAATTGTAAACTCGATAATTGCATTAAATTTAATGACCAGCAGAACAAACTCGTGTGGGGGGTTGCTGCGGTGGACTTTTGAACTTTTTAAGTGGACTCGAAGGTGTGTGGTCACGTAGTTTGCGAATGTTAGCGGAAAATGTAGCAGAAACAGTGGATGCTGGTACAGGCAGTTGGAATTTTTTATTCAAATCACATCTGTGATGGTGAGATATTTTGAACGTCATCGAAAGCAAGGTTCACTCGGGAGCATTTAATTTGGTTTAGTAGAGGAAACGAATCTACCTCTGTCAGGCAGGAAGTGCTAGACTTAATTATCTGCTCTCAAATTTTTAACTGAAATGTTTCACAAAATTTCCCTCTGTATATTGAGTTCGATCTTTAGGCTATTTTGTGCTTACAAATCACCTTAGTACACTGATCGAAGCCTCTACACAGAGTTGCTCAGATGCTTAATGGACATCCCGCCACCCACAAACTCGGCGAGGTTGCTCTTGAACTAAAATATAACATCAATTCCACATAGAGGTTCTTAAACCCGACGTATTCTGGTGGAACAAAGTGCTTAGAGCTGTCAAAACAAAAGCTACGAAACTATAAACCACTAATTGGGACGAATATGGAACGGCCCTCATCAAATCCAAAACAAAGACCAGCAAGTCTTTTCGATGAAGAACAGGTGAAGTGGCCATCTGTATTCAATGCACTGCTCGATGATGATTCGCATTCTGTTGATGTGGATCCAGATTGCAAACCTGCTTGTTCGGCATCGAGTGTGTCTTTGAGATATTGTTTAATTCACTCAAGAATGATTTTAGCCATTATGTTAGCTACGCGTACAGCAGGCAGTACGCAGATACCCCTCCAATTTCCGCACTGCATTAAATTATCTTTCTTACGAAGCTTGACAATCATTCCCTGCTTCCACTCCACAGGAAAGTTCTCAGCTTCTCAAGCTCTCTCTCTACAAGTGGTAGCAGTAGTTCCGCCGATATTGTTGGCGCTGCTCGTAAGAGCTCCGCGGGAATACCGTCAAGCCCTACCGACTTGTTGCTTTCTAGTGCTTTGATCGCAGTAGTGATCTCATCCTTAGTGGCTATTGTGTGCTAGAATATGCGAGCACATCTTACCACGGGCACTTCAATCTGATATGGTACCATATCGCTAATGAATAAACGGTTCAAAATCGTATCAAAATGCTCGTTCCATCTCTTAAGCTGTTCCTCATCCGAAATGAGCAAAGAACCGTCTAGGCTGGATATTGCCTAGAGCTGTGACCACCTATCAGCTTTTTGATGATTCTGTGGACGGTCCTGCTATCGCACCTGCTTCTTCTATTTCTGTAGCCAGCGCGTTGATGTAGTTGCGCTTGACACGTCCCACGCTATTCTGAACTTAACGATATACTTGTAGGTACTCACTCATCCCTGCTGCTGAAGTAGCTTCAATGAGAACTTTCAGCTGTTTTCGTTTGTCGATCTGTCTCCAGGTGTCCTCAGAAAGCCACGCCCTATGTCTGACCTCCTATCGATTGACAATTCTTAGGGCAAAATGTTAAAACATTTTTCACAGCACACCAATAGTCTTGGATGGTTTTTTTTTTTTATAATTTGCACGTGTGAAAGGGGTTATGAATACCCTTATACTAATTTTCTGACACGGGCGTTTTGGGGAAAGGGGAAGAGACAGAGGGAGAGACAGATTGGTGTAGTTGGTTTGAAACTCAGGTGGTATTAAGTTTCAGTGAACTCCAGGGGTGGCTGTCCAGATAACTGGGGAGCTTGTTTGTTTTTGCTTTTGTTATTGCTCATGATTCACAGTATTTTTTTCCGTCCTCCTGATGTCATCATCACGATCAAGTTGCATTTTAGCCATATGACCGCCCTACTGCCAGTGTTATGCCTTCGCAGTAGAGTTGACATAAGCTTTCGCAATTGATCGACTTTTTATTTATTTCATGCGAAATAAATAGATGATTATTGACATCAGGATTCGAACCGTGAACTTGTAGCGTGACAAGCGATGATGTTACCACTACACCACGGCCACCCTTGCGGGCAGTAAGCTGCTAATTGCTTCTACAGCTTTCGTACGTCCAGGAGACAACCCATTAGCTAGATTACTATAGATTTATATAAAAAAAAAAATAATAAATATGTTGGCACTAACAGCCCACACAAGGCCTAGCTTCACGCAGCTATTCGTGGCGACTCATGAATGATTGGAACCTGCAGTTTCATGCCCTACAGAAGGGCAGTTTTTTCGATTCAGAGGAACTTCTTATAACAACTTTACTCTCGGATGTTTTGTCAGATGTGAACAAATTTGTTTATTATTTTTCGGGAGTCGAACCTTAGCCCACAAGTTGGTCTTCTTTTTCCAGTGGCTATTGTTATTGTGAACCGATTTTGATGAAAATTTTTCGTTTGTTTACGTATTTTTACGTTCACCTACCTGTTTGGAAAACAGGTTTAAAGGTATAGGATATGCTTATTTAAAATTAATCTGATTCTGACAAAAGAATGAAGTAGAGCAACAAAATCAAGTCTCTAGACAACCCGCCATTAATGTTTAGAACTTTTGAAAGTTCATAGGTACTTTCTTCGGATGAGAATAATGTACGGATTTTCCTCCTCCCGCTATAGATACCATGACATATCTTTCTGACTTCGATTTACATTTCAAATGCTCAAACATCACTCCAAACACACATTAACTGCTCTGAATTTATTCTCTAAAGTCAAATCCATTACCCATTTGCGTATGTATTTAAGTCAATCATCTTCATTAGCGCGGCTCCATCCAAATGTCATTCCGATCCAATAACACCACTGAATCTCTTAAATCGTAGTTTTAACTATGCCACACACAGCCCCCCGCGCGCTAACTCCACCATTTACATATCCATTCGGGGCCGCTTAATTACGACGTCAAAAAGTTTGAGACAATTTATTTTCGGTCGGAGGGCAAGCTCTCCGAGCTCCAAATGTCCCGCAATAACAATAAAAAAGTAAACTTTTATAGTTTTCATTTCCATACTTTAGAGAGATTGCTCTTGGGAGGGCGGAGCGCGGCGCGCGGCAACGATTCCAGAGCACTGGAGTTTCACTCGTAGCACTGCTGCTTCTATCGATGGCGCTGCCAATATCAATTGAAGCATTGACACGAATTGTGAGAAATTTCTAGATTTTTATTGCCTCCCCGCACCACAAGAGTCCTCGCAATGGCTGTGTTTACCCGAAATGGGGTAAATCTGTTCTCTGTCGGAGATGATGAGATTTGGATTGTTTACTGATGACTTCGTCGATAGATCCGGTTGTTACTTAATGGAAGCACACACACACACATTTGAATTGGATTTGAAAATCAATTGTTTTAATCCGTTTTGTAGGAAATTTTCTCAGCAGGGCATACGAGTAGGAATGGGAATGGTTGGGATAGATTGCGAATCAAAAAGAAGCGTGAAAGAATGTTTTATGTAACAGAACGTGGCTTTCGAATGAGATGTGTTGGGATAGTCAGCGGTGTGTGGCTATCTTGTAATAATAAAGCAGTCCGCTTTCCCTACTTTTGTAGATCACTGAATTCATTATACTGCTGCTTGTCCCAGGATGTGAATTCGTCGTTCCAACACAATCTTTCAGCAACTGATGTCCAGTATGCCCTCCAAGATCAAATTTAACTTCTAAATGGATCGCAATGTTATGGAATACAACAAACGAAGTGAGAACTTTCTTGAGTTCATTACTGAGGTTGAATTTCCTATGGATAAGGTGGGAGCATCCCGATTTTCGTATCTCCGAGAAAGAAAACTTTTGTAGCTATGAAGAGGATCTTGGTATGTATTACAAACACTGCATTCTGGATATGTGTTCAGTACGAGAATAGTAATACGGCATCAGCCTGTCTGTCCGTGAGTATATCAGATGCTTGTAACTTTTAAAACAATCAGGGAAAACAGATATCTTTTGGGGACAGTTTTGTGTAAGTATTTGCCAGCCCAGTCCGTGATCACTGAGGGGGGGCTCAAGGTTCGAGTCCCAGAAAAGTCTGGAAAAATCTTTTTTCACGGTCCCACCTCTCGCGAACGCCTGATAAACATTACAGAATAAATTTGTTGAAAAAATCTTTTCTTAACCAATAAAACTGTGCGCCCCTACCATTCTTGTGTCATACAGAACAATTAGCTGCGAGAGCTAGACCAGGCCTGGATTGGCTATTGCTCCAATCCACCTGTTGTTTTTTTTTTAAATTGCTATAAAAGAAATCCATTTAATATTTTTCAAAATTTTATGCCTTATTGAAGAGAGTACACTTTTCTATTATTTATGGAAAATAATTTCATTTAAATGGCTGCCGCGGCTGGCTTGGCAGTGGTCCATCCTGGCAACCAAATTCTGAAATAAATTTTCTAGAGTTCGGGGCTCTACTTCACGAATAGCTCAATCAATATTGAGCTTAAGTGTCTGAATAGTTTCTGAATTATCAGCATAACATCGATATTTAACCCCAAAAAAAAAAGTCCAATGGAGTCAAGTCGCAGCTCCGCGAAAGCCAAGCAACAACACCACGGCTGATTACACGACTATTGAACTTAGTGCGCAAAAGATCGATCGTTGGAACTCTTATGTGGCACATAGCACCATGTTGTTGGAACCAGAGATCGTCCACGTTCATTTCTCCAGTTTCCGACAAAAAAAAAAAATGCATATCAGAACCAAATACTCGTATATAACCCAAATTTTATGAAAATCTGTTGAGTGGTTTTTAAGGAAGGCCTGCGAGAATAAACCGACGGACAGATTTGGAACAATAAGTGGTTTTGTCTTTAACCTGACTCTTTCGAAAACGATCATTGCTTTCTCTTATTCTTCCGGTTAACGAGGAAACCAAATTGAGAAGAAGTTAAAATGGTAGTGCGGAACACCAGTGGTCCTCGGCTTGCGTCGCATTTTATTTTCATTATGTATCTGATGATCAATACTTCTATCCACTTAGAAAAGAATTGACTGGAAATTATCGGTCGAGTCTTTTATTAGACGCCACGAAGATGAAGACTTTTGAAAAGGTCATGATCATAAGCATTACCTGCAAAGTCTCCGGTGATTTTCGACATCAGCTAGCATTTTCGAAAACTTTTTATAAACTCTCTTGAAACCTACAAGAAGTCTCTGACAACAGCCAAGAAGAAGAAGCCCAATAAGATTTTATCCAAAGAATATTTCAGACCGTCTTTCCTGAAAGGGTTGCATGAATTGGTAGGATAAAAGTCTAGTGTTGAATCTGAATGAAAGAAAGGAAGGATAGAATCGTTTGACATTGATGCGCCGTCTGCAAGACATAGCAAACCCATGGAACCATGTTCTCCAGAATTGGAGACATATCTGAGCTGCCAAACGAGGCCTTGAATTAGCCAATTAGCTTATCCCATTTGGTAACTAAAATCCTGGGGCGCATCCATAAGCTGTATATTCTACCTCAACAGAAGATCCACGGAAAATGCCTTCCGCTAGGCAGTGGAAACTACTGAGCAAACAATTCATCATTAGAAGTATACTCTTCCTTCTTGGATACGAGGGTGGGTCAATAAGTCCCTGAAAATTAACACAAATTGTGTCGTGACCTTAAATTTAATTTTTTTTGTCAAGAATCATCTTTCAAAAGATCGCACCCAAATTTTCAGACAGATCTGTCAAATAGTTTTGTTGTGGCCGCTATTTTACGAGTATATAGACGCCTACTAGCATTTTCGTTAAAATGGAAAAAAGTGAATTTCGAGTGCTCATTAACACAATTTTTTGCGAGAAAAAACTATCACGCAAACCAAATAAAAGCTTGAGAAATATTATGGGGACTCTTCAACGTCGATTGGAACCATTCACCACTGGTTTACTCAATTTCGGTGCGGACGTTCAAGCACAAGTGACGCCGAACGTTCTGGTTGCCCAATTGAGGTCACCACACCAGAAATGGTCGACAAAATCCATGGTTTGATAATGGACGATCGGCGAGTGAAAGTGCGCGAGCTTGAAGAGGTCACAGGCTTATCACATGGCTCAGTGATTTCGATTTTACATAAATATTTGGTCATGAAAAAACTTTCCGCAAGATGGGTGCCGAGTTTGCCCACAATCGACAACAAACGCATTCGTTTGACAACTTCAAAGGTGTGTTTGGCGATGTTCCGGAAAAATTCGGCTGAGTTTTTGCGCCGTTTCGTAACCGTGGATGAAACCTGGATTCACCACAATACAGCAAAAACCAAGGAACAGTCAAAACAATGGACTTCTCCTGGTGAATCGAAGCCGAATAAGGCCAAGGCAGGTTTGTCAGCAAACAAGGTCATGGCGACAATTTTTTGGGATGCGCGCGGTGTTATTCACATCGATTACCTTGAAAAGGGTAAAACGATCACCGGCGCATATTACGCAGAGCTGCTGGATCGATTCCAACCCGATTTGAAGCAAAAACGACCGCATTTGGCTAAGAAAAAACTTCTTTTTTCACCAGGAAAATGCACCGGCGCACAAGTCCGCAGTCGCAATGGCAAAATTGCATGAGTTAGGCTACGAACTCCTCCCTAATCCAGCATATTCCCCAGATTTAGCCCCCTGCGACTATTTCTTGTTTCCAAACATGGAATGAAGACCATCGCTGAAACAAACGTTTATTTTGAGGGGCTCGAGAAATCGTATTATTTGGAGGGCATCAAAAAATTGGAGAAACGTAGGATGAAGGGTGTAGAGCTAAAAGGAGATTATGTTGAAAAATAAAATGTTTTTATACCGAAAAGAGTGTTCCTTATTTCATTTTTCAATGACTTATTAACCCACCCTCGTATTATGTAGATGGTTCTTTTAATAACGTAAACTAAAGTTATTCAACAATTTCTTTCCGAGTGTAGGCAGATGTATTTAATGAACAATTTTCTGAATTAATTTCTATTCCTAGAGTGACTAAGAACAGAAATTAATTCAGAAAATCACGAAAAAAAGCTTCTAAGCTAAATTTGCCTACAGACCATAATTCCAAAATATTGTAATCCTTCCCCTTCTATGGCTAATTGTTATGAACGAAATTCTGGTAGCACTAGACAGAAAAATTGTCAGGGACACAATGAAAGTCCGTCTGCCTGTTTAATCATATAACACGTGTGGCCCATTCTGAACATGCATGTACTTTAGAGCTTCTCCCGCACCAATTACCTTAGGAGATGGCTTTTTAGCCATTCAACACGAATGAGCAATAACTTACCTTTCTCAGTGTTTCCTGAAACCCTCAATTTGTAAAGGCTTAAAAGTAAAGCAAATTATTTATTCACTCTTTTTCCTTATCTGTACTGTCTTTAGCACTTTCCTGTACCCTTTCCTTTTACTCCAAGTGGTGCCAGTTCTAACTACGTTATCCTTTGGCTGGTCTTTCGTCAATCCAGCCTGCACTCCTATACAAAGTCTTCCAGTTCTTCAAACAGTCTGTTCCCCATGTAACGGAGGCGACGGGTATGGTTTCACGAAGCAAGTGTTTGATAGTATCTACTTCTTCCGTATCCTGACAGCTCCTGCAGTAGTTAGGTGCATTGATACCTAGCCTAGCGGACATTGCACCTATCGCGCAATTTCCCTTCAGTACAACTGTTAAGATACAAATTTCTCTTTTATCTATTACTATAGGCTTTTGGTACTTTTTCCGTTTAATTTTGGCCTTAAGCTGTGAGACGTAAAGCACTCACCTCTGGCAGACCAGGCGGTGTTTATTACTTAATTCGCCTTAAGGTCTATCCGTCTCTTTAGTTCATCGGTAGGAATTGCTATTGCTGTGCGAGTGTTTTTTGTACTCAATGCTGATTCCCTCTTAGCTATTTCAACCACCGAGTTATTCTCGTTTATATCACTATGTCCTGGAACCCAGCAGATATTTTATTCAAGATTTGTCGGCAACTAGAATCGGCTTTAGATTAAATTGTCAGGCTGTCTAGTGCCTAAGAACCACTCCTTCCCCAGCATTAGACGTAGTGTTTCATCTGTTGCCCATTGACCGACAGTGCAGTCATCCATCTAAATGTCTCCTCTATGTGGTCCTATTTCTTAGCTGGACACTCCTCGATCCTTATTCCATCGAAACTGAGATGTGATACTATCTTGCGGGCATCAATTCCCGCCCGTTGCCAATAAAGATGACAGTTCAGTTCACTTCTACACAGACGGTCCTAACATCGGAAATAAGGTAGGTGGAGGTGTTTTCTCCGAAAAGCGCAATTTGTGCATCTCCTTCCGTCTCTCAAATCACTGTAACTCTGTTCGAGATATTAGCATTTTCATGGATGGCCAAGCAGCAATAAAGTCCCTGGTATCATGCGCACTCACTTCAGAGGCTGCTCAAAATTGCTGCTCGTCTCTCACGGAGATGACAGAGCAATTCAATATTCACCTATGCTGCCAGGCCACTGAGACATACTGGGCATCTGCAAGGCTGACAAGCTCGCTAGAAAAGGCACGACCCTCCGAATTAAGCCGGAAAGGCTAAATTTAAGTATGCCTCTCGCATTCAAAAATGCTAATCACAGATGGGAGACTTTTACTACTTGCAGAGTCTCTAGACAAATCTGGCTCAAGCTAAATAAAAAACGCTGTGATAGATTGATTTTGCTAAGACGATCGCAAATCAGCAACGTCATCGGTGTCCTCATGGGGCACTTCATAAGAAGCTCCGGCTGTTTCAACTAGCCCTCAGGTAGTTAGAATAGCAATAGATCCCGTGGTATCACAATGGACCTCCTTTGGTCTAAGTGTATCTGAAGACAGGCACATACAGCCGCCCTAATCTAAGCTAACTTAACCTACTGCCCTGATTGCAGATTGCTTATCTACGAAGTTTCTTTGTATACCTACTCGTATATATAGTGTATGCTGCTCTCTCAATGGCGAAGACTTCAGGTTGAAATATACTGCAGTCATCTGGGAGTTTGTATGAGTCGATGGTCTTGAGTGACTTACATAGAACTCCGGCGCTGGTTTCTATATACAGACCCGTATCCATAGGAGCTTTGCTTCGACGAACCTGATTGTTTAAGGCGAATACTTTATGATTTTAGTGTCAGTGAAACAATGAAAGATACTCTTGCGATAGTAGATGCATGGGCTACAAAGATTGGGTTCCGTATTAATCTAGGCAAGAGTGAACTAATGTCTTTCACAACGTAAATTTAAATATTAATCAGACCTCTGTCTTCCACGATCGATTGCAAAACTATTCTACTCTAGGTCTACTATAGTGCAGATAATATTTTACACAACATGTGCATTATCCTCAATCTAAAGTCTAGTCCTAACCCGATCAGTACATCGAGAATTAGACGATACAATAGTAACAAGTCTTTCCTCTCCTTAATTTGAAAAGGTATTCCCTAGTCTCTGCGTAAGGTCTTTCACTTATCATTTTCCACAGGCAATTCCTGGATATATGGAAGCTTCCTCATACCTTTTTTGGCAGTTCCTTGGATTTTTTTCGAAGCATGATGAACGGAAGAACCATATACATTTTCTTTTGGAATCACCCATTCATTCGATATCTGGAATCCGTGAAAAGAAAGGGTTGCAATCTTAATATACCAGGGAGGGTTCGAAGAACACCAAGAATAGACAATGTGTGTGGCCCATGGCCTTGTCCAAATTGCGTTTTCAACTTTTTACCTGTCGACCTAAACGTTCATTGTATAGTACATCGTATGGTCACAGTATCATTCTGGATGCACATCCCCTCGCTGTGGGCTTTCCTATCACAGTGCAATGGAAGAACGATGGGGTGGTCAAAGATGTTCACATGCTGTTGATATTTCTTCAAAAACTGGGAATTTGTCAAACTCCTGTCACTTAACAGAACTTGACAGGGTTACTCGCAATCAGGGAGGTTTAGCGGACACATAATCATGATCGAGCAAACTTCCAGAAGGTGCTACAATGCTTAAATGGTCAACTAAAAGTCACTTTACGGTGAGATGTTAAAATGAGATTACTTTCGCACTTTCGCAGGATGGATCTAAGCTTCTCTCCATAAAAAAAGAGGCACAAGATTGGGTTTCAAGGTTTCTTTCAATCAGGTTTAAATAATTACAATAATTTCAATCCAAATTCTCTTTGCTGCAGTCATTCACTTAAGGCAGACATTAATCTCAACTAATTCTGGGTATTTTTGCGTAAGACGGTATCCAATTTCCCAGAAACACTTCATACACTAATCTGCAACACAACTGTGTGAATGTACATAATCAACTGCATCAATGACCTCGTTAATCACTCAGTCATCTTGCTTACTGCACATTCATTTAATTTCCAGATATCATCTGAATGCCCTTTCACAAATCCACACATTCATTGCCCTGCTCGTACCTACTGTTCCGGATAATCGCTGTAAACTATGGAGTAAGAGCTCCACATGGTGAAAAACAATCGAAGAATAATTTTTCGCTGTGAAAGTCCGATTACACCTCTATTGGAGTGAATTCTTCGCGATAGTTATTATTCAACGCGCCCTCCGCGGGAGGGTACTTTCCTTTTGATGTGTCCTCACCATCAAATTGAATCGACTCCAACCACTAGGCCCATTAATTTATGAGCTTCACTGCACAATGAGGTGAATATAGTACAAAACTCATTGAAACAGCAAAACAATCAAACCTGGTGCCGCGCGCCCTGACACACTCTCGTGCCACCATCACTTGGGCTGTGAATTTGCTCACATAGCTCCAAGCCATCTAATGGAGCGCAACATTTCACTGGAACTCAAACTGGAGCTGGGCGCTTCTCTGTCTTTCTCCTGCCAGTCGGGTAGATATTTCGCGATAAATTTCACGGCTCGTTAGCGGACAATTTATGCGGTCAGAAGCAAAGTCTGAATCTTTAGACAAAAGTAAAAGTAAAACTGTTATGACCCCCTAGAGCATCCGCAGGGAAGTGTCTTGGCAATCAGCGCATAACTCATATGCAGATTGGTAGGTTCTCACAATTAAACACGCTTGTAATTGTGTTTCATTGCAGTCTAATTTCCTGAAAGATACGAGTACTCGTATCTTACTTCGCTCTACTTGGCGGGAGATCTTTAATTTTTGCTACGCGAGGGGTCCCGACAATTTTCTGCTTGGATTGCAAATTTGAAATTCATTCGCCATCCTTGCGGAGAGCCGCATGCAGATTAGTGTAGACATTTACATAATAACACACGCCAGTCGGGTTACTCGTACAAGCTAATAACACTCCAAGAACATGTGCCGTGAATTTAATTTCTTCGGCCCGGAATGTTGATTTATTTCCAAGGTGTAAAGAGGCGGAAAATTGTAAGCGATGTTGGAATGTCTTAAGAAGATGCATTAGTTGCAGTCAGAGGCTAAGTCTACAATTAATTAGAGTGGAAGTGCAACCGATGGATGTAGAGGAATGCAAATAAGTTGAAAACGCATGCCCGGACAACTACGACATGGTCTACAGACATAGGGAGAACAAGTAGGCCGGAGGTGAATCCGAGTTTTGGTTTTCCAGCCTAGGGTAACAAAAAAAACACAATTCGTATGCTCAACATTACGTTTGATGACAAACAATCGATGAAGATATACAAATGGTCAAGTCCACAGATGTGTCTAATATACGTATCCGTATCCGCCTATTTTTCTGTGGATGTTTTGTAAATATAAGCAAATCTTGCAGCCGAGACAAAACGTTCTTTGGAGTATGGCGAAAGCTTATTCCACCAAACAATTGATGTATATGAGAGGAAGAGTCTTATCATTGCCATGTAGATCCAAAGGACTTTCCTTGGCGACAAGCCCCATATCTTGCCGAAAACACATTTGCATTACCAGAAGACTGACAGACCTTTTAAGTCTTCAGCTCGACATGTTTCGTCCATAGAAGTTTGCTATCTAAGATAGTAATCTAGACCCTTGGAGAGTCGGATAGTGACACCTTTTAGCACTGGCTGAGTCAGACCAGTCAATTTCCTCCTTCTCGTAAAGAAAAATAAACCTCGGTTTTGAGAGGATTAAGTGAAAGCTCATTCCTTGCGCACCAATCGTCGATTGCGTCTAGGGCCATCTGCACCTTAGAGCAGACAGTCGCTGGTGATAGTGCATCGTATTGGTGATAGCGCATGTCTAGTTTTAGCAATTGAAGCTCTCTGTCATGACTTTCGCTTAATATTATCTCAGCGTGTACATATTCTAATTCGCTAATTCGGGAAACTCAGAAGGAAGGCCAGCTTTTTTTTTAACAGGAATGTGGCGACGCCCAAATGGCGTGTAGGCACTGCGACCAGAAAGATCTATTATGCCAGAGACCACTTTTTATGGCAGCAGTACTTCTACTTTCCTTATGAAAGCTATAATTGGGACTACGGAGGAGTTCCTTAAGTCTAATGGAGATATTATCTCCTTAAGGAAGAAGCTTCTCCTACTTCTACACAGAACTACACACTCACATAGTATGTGTTCTGCAGATTAGTCCTCTTTTAGGCAGAGGCGGCAGGTGATATCCTCTGAAATTCTCATTTTATTAAGGTGGAAGGGTAATTGGCAGTCACAAGCCTTCTTATGTCGTTTCTGCTATATTTTAGGATATCAACTGCCTTTTTTGGAAGGGTTGGACAGCTCTTTTGGCTTGTTTAAGACCTTGGGAGTTATTCCAGTGGGAAATGCACATTTTGCGTTCCCAACTGTTTAGGGTCTGTTTAAAGGCAGAATCAGATATTCCACAAAAGGGTTCAGGTCCAATGAACAACTCTGAGGAACCTTTTCTGGCTAGCAGATCCGCAGTTTCATTGCCGTCAACCTGGTACCCACCACAATTTTACTTTATTGTATCGGGCCAAATTTTTTAAACTGTCGAAGTAGCTTAGAACTGATTTTGTACTGATCAGACGGGAGATCAGTGCTTTAACACTTTGATGCCTGAGTGCAACTTTATATTGGCACAGGTCTCGATAGCGTAAAACTCGGCCTGGAAAACACTAGGACTCTTTCCAACTGATTTAAATCTTTAAATTGGGTTCATACACCGGCGCCAACTTTTGAATCCATTTTTGATCCATCGGTATACCAAACAATTCCTTTTAGATCAAGCAACGGTCCGCCATTATTCCATATATCACGGCCTGGGATCTCAATCTCAAACCTTCTACCAAAGTAGAGGGATTTGGGCGTAAAGACAGAAACCGTGCTGAGTATATCTAGCTCGGAGAAGTCGGTTAATAGATCCATGAGATCCACATGATCCCATGTACTGTTAACACCCGACTTTAGAAGATTAACTGCCCTGCGAATTAACACTTTTTTGATGAAAATGTGTATGACTGTTGTGGGACAGGTGTGCATAGTACAAGCACAGCTTACTCGTAAGTCGACTTTAATCACTATTAGCTTACCGGAACTGCTAGTAAAGCACTAACATTTTATGGTCGGGATTGCTTTAATCCATGCACATATATCGATTACTGATTTTTGAAAAGGTATTTAGGGAGGTACTCGTAAGTACAAGTGGTTGTAATTAGTGCTAACTTTGGGCGTTTTGATCCAACTTTTCACATGACCTGGTTGTTGATATGTGCTGCTGAGGTTTAGTGTAATCAGAGGAAAATAATTTCTGCCTGGCTAGTGACGGATGTGAATAAGATTTGTGTTTTTATCATTTACATCGAGTACGAGTATTGTGTTGGACTACATGGTCTCTAATTAGCCAATTTCATGTACTAATTGCTACAAATCTTGTCCTTATTCTAATAGACTCCGATAAGTTAAAGGACTTTGCCAAAATACCCACGCCAACCCGCTGTCCATTATTGAACAGTCACGTCGGTAGGTGTAAAATACTGTCCACCACACTGCTACTTCACTCCGCTCTAGATGGGAAACGTTCAGGGAAATCTGACCTGAAACAAATGTTAAACAAGCGAAGATATATACATGACAACAGTTAATGTATACAAAATTGTACAGGTATAATAGAAAAGTGTTTGATCTTACATACTCGTATCTAAAGGTTGAACTGTATCACAAACCAACTATTATTGTGGACAAGATGTGTTAGTAAATACATAGCTACAAGGTGGCACAAGTCCTCACTCGATTTCCTAAGTCAGAAACTTGATTCTGATTATATTTACTTGGACGTTTAAATTTTTGTCTATTAAATCGCGAAGATAATATCGGTCAAGTGACAGCTGCCAGAGTTGATGCACATTCGGGCTGGTTCCAAAACATTTTCCATGACTTTTCTCAAAACTTCAGGAGATAAATTCTACACTTCTTGTCGGACGTTCTCGTCTAGGACCGCCAAAAAAAAAATCCAAAGAAAGAAGTCTGAAACGGTCAAATCGAACGATCTTGCGGACCAGCTCAAATTGGCAAAACTTGCTGCAAAATGTGCACTGTCGCTCGTGCTGTGTATACCTGTATCACCGTCCTGCTGGAACCACATACTCGAATTCTCCCAACCCGATTCTTCAATTTGTGCGAAGACCGTCTACTGATCCCCAATTACGTGACCCGTCGTCTGGTTGATGTCTGAGAGTCCTCTTGTACATCTGCAGCTACAGCAGCGATATTCTCTAGCGAAAGGCTATTTCGGAGCCGGATGTCTGATACTTTCCAGTATTGAGTCAGTCTCCTCAAAGAGAGCGCCGCAGGTTTGCTCAGGTTGTGCTATACAACCAGAGAATAGACGACGAAATTCAGGTTGAGCCAAAACCTCCGACCGATTATTTGTCAAAAACATGGACACAATTATTCCGCGTTCTTGAAGAGTATAGCAACCCATGGTTTGTCTACGTACATTCTGCTTATGTTCACTTCACAAATGTCAAAATCGCGATGACATAAGACGCCATTTGCAAAAACCAGAGTATCATCCGATAGGGTAATAACTTTTGCGTCATCTTGTACTATTGAACTACGAGTACCTATTTTTCTTTTTTTTTTGCCGAGAGGGTGAAAATCTTCTAAAGCCACCATAAGGCCCGACCGCGCAAGCTTATGGTAGTGTGAGATTTTTACTCACTAAAAAACACGTCTCTCCAAGATTAGTACTACAACTAAGCCGACACTTATCCAGCAGTTTTATTTTCGTGATTTTTGGAAAAAGATGTTCGTATGTAATTAAAAAGAAGAATGTAGCACTTTAGGCAGTTTAAATTCTAATGAACGTTCCTGCGGGTTTCACGACCGGCATATACTATGACGCGAGATCAAAAGGTTATGTTCTTTGCAGGCGACGAACTGATTTGTTCGTGTCAAGTAATTGAATGACCGTACGGTTACAATGGCCATGAACACGATCTTTGTGTTTGCGAGCAAATTTTGTTATCTCTTCGACGACGTTAGGAATTCCAAGATCCTCATGAATATCTTCGTTACGTACGTACCACGGTGCGCTAACGATCGTTCTAAGAACTTTATTTTCAAAAGTTTGTAGAATGTTTCTAATGCTTTTCCTGGTAGAACCCCATAGTTGTAGACCATCCATTGGCTTAAGTACTTGCTTATAGATAAGCAGTTTGTTATGTAGGCTCAACTTGGAATGTTTTCCGAGTAGCCAGTATATTTGGCGGTATTTGTTTTCGAGCTCGTTGCAGCTTTTCAGTTGCTGCTTCAATTGTATCGCCCGTTGTCAATATCGCCATATCGTCCGCAAACGTGGCGACGACGCAGTTTCTTTCCTGCGGGATATCACGCGTGTAGAGTACATATAGAAGCGGACTAAGGACACTTCCTTGTGGGACTCCGGCCGCAATCTCCTTGAAGCCAGAGTAGTCATTTCCGTGCTTAACACGAAAAAGTCTTTGGGTGAGGTCCGCTCGTAAGATTAGAAAGAGTTTCCATGGCAGTAGTCGTTGCAATTTATACTCCAAGCCTTCGTACCAAACCTCGAAAGCTTGTGAGACGTCAAGAAATCTTTTTTTCTTTGAGAGTTTTCTCAATCACGTCAGCTATTTTGTGCACTTGGTCGATTGTAGAATGTTTGATTCTAAATCAAAACTGATGGTCAGTTCGTCGATTACGGGTTGTAGTGGTTTAGAAAATATTTTTTCGAATATTTTAGAGATAACCGGCAATAGGGAAATAGGCCGATATGATTTCTTCTCATTCAGAGGTTTGCCTGATTTCGGGACCATTATAATCGGTGACTTTCCGTTCCGGAAAAAAACTTTCTTTTTTTTTTTATAGCTTCTTACAATACTTTTCTAAAACTTCATTTAATATTTTTTTTATCACCTTTTCTTTTCATCTTTGTATTTTATTAATTTGTTTCCTGTTCCTTTTAAAACTCCTTTTGTCAAAACAATGTCTTGTCTATTTATTTGTTAATATTAAATGTCTGCTCGTTTCTATGCAATGCGCTCGTTATAAGGTTTTGCTTTTTTGTCGTTGTTGCTGTAACCGTCTCCTTCATTTTCATTGTATATGTTAACTAATATGAGCAATAACGAAATTGGGGGTGATTTCTCTGTGCCTTATGGTAATGACCGCTTATTTCATAAAAAAACATTTTTTATAGTAGGTTCTCTGGATTGTCTATTTGTCACATTAATGCTCAAAGTTTAAAAAAGCACTTTGATGAGTTTAAACTGATTTTTGAAGATGGGAAAGTTGATATAATATGCGTATCCGAAACATGGCTCTATCCAACCCTAAATAATGTGGCTATTGCTATCTCCGGCTATTAAACTTATCGAGCTGATCGTATTGGAAATAGAGCGGGTGGAGTGGCAATTTTTGTTAAGGAGACTTTGTCAAGTAAAATTATTAAAAGATCTAGTATCAACGATGACATCGAATACTTGTTTATTGAGCTTCTCTGTGGATTTGACAAATGCTTGATTGGTGTCATTTACAAAGCTCCTTGGATAACTAACACAATCGCTGTTACTAATGTCCTTGAGAACATTGGTTTTGAATATAATCATATAGTAGTCACCGGTGACTTAAATATTAATCTCTTAGACAATAACAACTTTCAGTTTAGAAACAATTTAATCAGCTTACACTTATCCGCAGTGAATACCACCTTACCCACGCATTTTAGTGCTCACAACTCTACCCTTCTGGAGGTTTTCATTGTAAATAGACCCGAACGAGTAAATTATTATTGCCAACTTGATGTTCCCGGGTTCTCGAAACATGACCTTATTCTTCTATTTTATGACTTAACTTTTGATCGCACAGCTGATCCGACTGTTATTAGCTACAGAGATTTCAAGTCAATTGATCCGATTGCCTTGGCGAGGGATTCTCTCAATGCAAATTGGCATAGTCTATACTTCATGCTATCTATTAATGAGCAGGTTGAAACTTTTACATCAATAATTAAAAACTTATTTGAAAGTCATGTTCCGCTCAATCAATACATCGCATCACTTATAAAAGCAAGGGATTTATCGTACAAACGGTGGAAAAAATTCAAACTTCCAATGTTTCATTACTTAAGAAATTAAGAAGTCCAAAACTAAGTTTTTCTCTTCCAAATTTAGATCCGGCCTGAGCAACAAGAAAGCCTGGAGGCAAATTAAAGAGCTTGGCATAGGCAAAAATATTGATCCTGGTGGTTGTGTGGACTTTGATATTGACCAGTTAAATAAAAAGTTTGCTGCTGCTTCTACTGACCACAACAGACAACTATGTGAAATGGACGACTCGGACTATATAAACCCAGCCCTTATACCTGACTCGTCAGCTAGTTTTGGTTTTGCCGCAGTAAGTGAATTTGAGGTTCTGAAAGCTATACTGGCAATCGAATCGGATGCTATTGGTTTGGATGGAATGCTTCCTAGGTTTTTAAAAATTGTAATTTATCATGTGTTACCACCTCTGACATTCATCTTTAACAGAATATTAACTTGCTGCATTTATCCAAAAGCTTGGAAAAGGTCAAAGAGAATACCAGTCCTGAAAAGTATTGTTGGTAAAGAGCGAGAGTATCGGCCCATTTCGATAATCCCGTTCATGTCTAAAGCACTTGAAAAAATCATGAGCTCACAGCTTCATGCATATTTGAATAATTTCAACTTACTCTCACCATTTCAATCGGGTTTCAGACCACAACATAGTTGCACTACTGCATTATTGAAATTAGTTGAAGATATTCGCATTGAGATGGATAATGATCATGTGACTTCTCTGGTGTTACTTGATTTCTCGAAGGCTTTCGACACTGTGTCGCACGATATTCTCATTCTTAAGCTTAATCACTATTTTAACCTCGATTCCTCTGCCATAAAAATTATTATAAGCTACCTTGAGGATCGTTCACAAGCGGTTTAATCCAATGGCAATTTATCCTCATTCTTAAAAACTGATACGGGCGTTCCTCAGAGATCCATTTTGAGGTCGCTGCTTAATTAATAATGATATACCCACTATTCTCAAACATTGTAAGATATAAATGTATGCTGATGACGATTTTATTTGAGTTTTCCTCTGGGACTCGTTGAAGATGCTACAGTGCGTATAAATGAAGACCTTCTGACGGTGGTTAAATGGTCACATAAAAACAAGCTGATGCTTAACTCTAAAAAAAGTAAAGCGATAATGATAAGTCGTACTAGTCGTACTCCCGCGCAAAATAAAAACAACTCTTGTCAAAACACTGCTCCCTCCAATACTACTATATGCACAGCCAATTTACTGCGACCTAGATAGCAAAAGTTACTTTCAATAGTACTGTACGATATGTCTATAACATCCGTAGATATGAACATATTTCGGAATATGCGCGTGAATTTCTTGGGATGAAGTTCAAAAAATATCTCGATTTTAATGTTCTAACTTTGGTTTTTAAATAAATCAATGCAACCTTTTTTTACTTTAAAGTTAGATGTCGTGACTGGGGAGTCGGGCGTTATCAAAGGGCCGTCGAATAGCTTAAACGTTTCTTCGAAGTGCAAAACAAAAAGTTCTGCCTTTTCTTTGTCGCTCTTGGCCCAATTTCTATCCATTTTCCGAATTGGTGGCCTATGATTCTGATAATTTACAGCCCTAGTTAGTCCAAAGTAATGAGTGCTGATCACATCAACTAAGTACCTTTATAACTCTTGTAATTCTTTCAATATAATTTAATTTTCAACCTTTTCCTCATCTGTTGGAAGAAAAAAACCGCGCAGATTCCATTTGCCACTCCACATGCAACCGCTTTTTCATAAAAACGATCAGCATTTATCAGTCGCACCGATCGATTACATACGAGTATATCGTTTATTGGTTTTAATATCGCAGCTTTATTAACCGATAATTTACGGTCTACCGGTGATTAAAATCACAGGAGGTGGCGATGCCATTATTGCTAAATACACCGCAACAGGCATCCCATGTTCATCCTTCGAGTCGTTTTCTCTTTTTCGTTTTCCTTCTGCTTTAACTTGAGATTGCAACAAAATTTAAAAGATACACAGATAAATGAAACTAAAGTGGGGTATTAAAGAGACTTTTAATTTTCATTCTGTATCAAGCGGAGAAGGGGGTATGATGTGAAGGAAGAACGATAGGGTTGGGAGAAATACGCTTGGATTAGGTGGATTTCTTTTACGGGAAAGTAGCAAAGCGCACTGCAATCCAAGGGTGGTGAGAGGGAGCGTACGGTGTCCAATTTTATTAGAAGAGAACAACGGTTGAGCGACTTTTCAATGGGACAAACAGACATACACACGTACACACAGAAGGGGCAAAGGAGGAAAATGAGTTTTAGAATTGCCGAGAAAATTGAATTTCACCCTTCGTACAGTTGGTGCTTGTTTTTCTGCGTGGGTCTAGTTTAGGGGGGTGATGCTACAGTGTTTGCCTTTCAGTTCTTTGTACTCGTATCTTCCACCACCTTAAAACCGATGGAAATCGATGTTTTTAAAGCTTAAAGTGGGGATGGGAAATGAAAATATTTTCGGTGAGTTAATTTAGTTTCCTAGGCATTTAGGGATAAAGGATTGTAAGGGTTTTTTCAATTTAGTTTTGCGTCATTTTGAGATGGTTTGAGGAACTGTGGAATATCCTAAAAGGTCTGGAACGATATTCAAGATTTGGTACAAATTCTAAGGAAGAAATATGTGTGACGGTGAGCAGTGCTCAAGACGATGTTGTCAGCATGGCTTTAAGAAACTGACTGTACTCCCGGGTTCTCTAATGAACGAAAGGATCGAACGATATTAGACAATTAGTACACAGCTGACAGCAGAAAGAAATCTGCTCTAAGGTGTAAGACATGCACTTTCCAAAATTTTCCCTGAAAAATGAGGATATGAGCTGGTTAGCCCTAATCCAGTGCCCAGTGGGATAGCTCACAACAGGGCAGAGGAAATGAATTACAGGAAATGTTTGTGCAGGCTCTAGCTCTAGCAACAAGCACCAGCGATATACTGATACAAATTTCCCATCGAGTTCCATCTAAAGTTAGGTTAGGATCGATTGGATGTATGCATATGATCGGAGACACTTTTTGATTTGCGGTAGATACAGTGCCGTTCGAAAAATGTTGGTTAAACTTTTTCTTTTTTCGAATTTTGTCAAATTTGTTTTTTTATTGCTTCTCAGAAACATTCTCTATCTAATTAGTACTTTGTTGGACCTCCTCTTGCTTTTATTACAGCTGCACATCGGCGAGACATTGACTCAGATAGGTTTTTCCATGTGGAAGCAGGTTCGGATAATTAAATTTTTTAGGTTTTCAATTGACTCTGGACGCTTCTTCAAAACTTAAGTTTCATTATTGACCAGATATTCTCAATTGGATTGAGATCTGGACTGTAGGGAGGCCAAATTAATACATCGACATTATTTTCTTCGAAGTACTTTTAACCTAAGAAATAAAAAAAAAATGCGAATTTTATTTTTAGTCATAAAAGTTCTAGCTTATTTAAAAGTTTGATATTAGTCTTCCATATTAAAAAAAAAACAAGTTCATACTTACAATTATGGCTGTATGGCAAGGAGCATTGTCGTGTTGAAAAATGAATCTGCAAGTGTCACAAAAAAGCTCCAGCATAGAGGGCTCTAATACATTTTCCAGAACCCGTAGGTAAACTTCTGCAGTAAGTTTCGATTCTAGGAAGACTATTCTACCTTTTTCATCTCCAGAGAAGCATCTCCAGACCATCACACCTTCAGTTCTGGGGGGCATCCGTAAGATTCATTCAGAGCTCAGTCTTTCCTTTGGTTCTGTTCACGCAAGAATCCTCCCATCTCCAACATGCAGCTTAAACTTTGATTCGTCGGAAAAGATAACATTGTTCCACGTGTCTTGAGTCCAATTAAAATGATCTTGAGCCCAGAGCAATCGTTTTTCTCTGACTCTTTTTGGAAAATCCGGCTTCAGTACTGGCTTAAGTGATCTAAGTCGAGCTTTCACGAGCCTTTTCCTCACTGAGCTTGACGAAATTATTTTTCCTGTAGCTCGACACAGACCGTTTTTAAGATCCACCGACGTCTTGAACCGATGCCGACGGCTGTACAGCACCAAAAAACGATCTTCCACTGGGATCGTCTTTTTTGGCCTCCCTGAGCTTTTCTTTCTGCTGGTAGTCTCGGTCTCACTATATTTGTTTAAATTCCATGCCACAGTTTGTTGAGCAATATTTAATCTTCTAGAAATTTCACGTGTTGTCAAATTGAGACGTGACAGACACAAGATATTAGCTTTGCACTCCGAACTGATTTTTCCCATTTTTTTTTCACTAAATTACTTCGGTTGGTTTCGGACTGCTATCACGAGCTAAATGCACCTCTTGTTCATAATAACATCGACTTTTATGCACTCTTTGAACGACATTTTGCTACCTAGTGCAAAAAAACTTACTTACTTATGTCCTGTATCCCCTTGTGGGTCCTAGGGCCTCTACAACGCCTACGCGCCATCGTGTGCGATTTCTGGAAATGTGCTTCAGCTCTCCCCAACTCTTTCCCAGTTGCCGTGCTTCCTTTTCAACTGTTCTGCGCCACGTACTCCTAGGACCGCCGCGTATCCTGCCATCCTGGGTAAGCGGGTTCCATTGCATCGCTTGGTTAGCTATGGACCTGTCACCCTTTCGGAGAGTGTGACCGATCCACTGCCACTTTCATCGTCGTATGGTTGTGCCTATAGGTTCATGGCCCGTTCTCTGATAAAGCCGAGGCATTGTGTCGGTTTCCATAGCTATTGTAGTTTCGGTAACGCGGGTTGCTTGCCCAGGTTACCTAGCCTAGGCATAAGACCCTAGACAATCTCGCACTTGCAATTTTGGCCTATATGTATAAGGATTTATACATGCAGTTGCCCGGGGACCACCACGAGGAGGTAAAGCAAGCACTACATTACGACAGTCAGTAGTTTCCCGATCAATCGCCATGCAGATCCCCAAAAAAAACCCCTGTACCTATGTACGTACTCATAGGTCTATCTCTACTCCACCCCTGAGGGACTACGCAAAAGAGGGTGCCCTAATCTCCGATGGCGTGCACAAGTTGAGGGTGACCTGAACCAACTCAGTGTATGCAACTGAAAGCAGTTGGCTAAGATTCATGCTAGCTGGAGGGGTTTGTTGGTTGAGGCTCCATGGGCGGATTCTCCAAATTTGAAGAGTTGTCTCAGTTCGCCAGTTGGTTTTGCTGGACAAACCTCTCTCTGGTAGAACCTCTTAAAGTTATGTCATACCTCGTTTATAGAAAGGGAGATAGTGTGCTTTGTGTTGACCACAAAACTCCTTAGTCGGAATTATTAAATACATCTGACTTACTTTACGCCTGGTACTCGTAGTTCGTTAGCATGTCTGTGTACGATGGGCGTGCGGAACAGTCGACATTATGTTTCTGAGATGAAAAAAGTCATGATAGCATCGAGGTATACAGAGCCATGTCTAGTTTCGGCATCCCTGTCAAACTTGTCCGTCTATGCAGGGTGACCATAGAGAACGCACGCTGCTCCATCAAGGTCGGTAACAACATCACCGAGAGTTTTGTCGCTTGCTGTCATGTACTTGCTGGATTGTACAAAATTGCTAAGCTAACATCAGGGCAGGATCTTCCAAAAGTCTGTGCAACTACTTGCCTACGCCGACGACGCTTACATAATTGGGAAAGCGGTGCGTGAGTCAGTGGTGCTTTCGTGAGTATTGAAACAGAAGCGGCGAAAATGGGTTTAACAGTTAAGGAAGACATTCAACTTGGGACTACAACTTGGATAGAATATCACAATAGACAGCTACAATTTTGAAGTAGTTAAGGACTTTATCTACCTAGGCTCTACTTTAAGTTTAAACAGTGCCACTAACGCAGATATTAAGCCAAAAAATTCACTATTTCCAACCGCTGTATCTATGGGCTATGAGACTTTATGCAAGATCCTCGTTATCCCAGTCCTGCTACACTTTATCAAAGACCGATGAAAATACTCTTAGTTGTCTTGAAATACTCGTACAAATTTTTGACTTTTGGTCCCATTTATATCGACGGGGATTGGAGCTCTCCAACGAACTATAATAGTTGTACGGCGACATCGGCCTAGTCAGAAAGGTTCGAATTCATCACCTGAGTCGGCTAGCATACGTAGAGCGAATGAACATCAACGTTCCCGTCTTCGAATCCATCACGGAGAAACGCACACAAATGATCAACTAACTTCATGTGTAAAACTGGAGGCGGTTAGTACAAGATCTAGCTGGCTAGAGAGCTTCTGGGTTGAGACCCATATCCAACCCAGACTGTAGAGCCATCTTAAGTAGGTAAGAAAGTAAGGTAAACAAAGAACCTCGGTTGGTTAGCCTCCATACTGACTAGCGAGAATGTACAGCGATTTTGAATATAGTAAAGACTCCAGGTATTTTATTGCAACTTCAGAGCTAAGGTGAAAGATTCTAACACTCTCAGCATATTTTAGATTCCTCCTCAGACAAGATAAGGTTTCCTTGATCGCCATCATCTCCGCGCAGAATAAGCTCTTATTCTTTGACTTAGTATGAGACATGGTTATTGGAATCTGGTTCGATAACTTTCCAGGAGGCCTGATATCCTGATATCCTACTGGGAATACGGTGAGATGGACCGGACTTAAAAGAATGAAGATTTTTACTATAAAGACTGATACCGAGAACAGAAGTAGCATTTTTTTGGATAAATACCTCTGTGCGCTAATAGTCTGAAAGGTCTTTGCGGTTAAAACCTGGGGATGTAGCCCCAGTTTTCTTCCTTGAATGAATACCGCAATGGAGTCCAATCATCACTTGGGTATGAAGCACTTTTCTTGACTAAAAGATGAAGGAAAGCCTCCAGAAAGTGCGGTCGTGCATATATGTATAGGTACATGGAAGAGCAATGAGGTAGTAAACGAATGAATTCATAAGTTATACTCTCAAGGACATATAAAATCGAGGACAGCTGAGAGGTTTCAGGTTGGAGCATTGGGGCCAAGAACCAAATACTCTGAACCAATGAGGAAGCATTTTACAAGTGTAAACGACATTGGAAAACAACGGACACATCGTCCGGGATGAGCTATAAAGAGAGGGGTAAATGAAAGGAGCATAAATCAGGTTGTAAATCCCAAAAGTAATACAAGCTTAAAATTTTTATATGTCTAAAGCTTAAGAAGAATTAGACAGCGAATATTGATGGACTTGGAAAGATAGGCGTAGGCACAAAAGACTACGAATCACATTCCAAAGACCTATGGGGTACTCTCCTGCAATGTAGGAGGATTCATAGGAGCCCACCAGATGGCTGAGAGAGACATTCCTTCTTTAAATCTGATCCAGGTTCTTAATTTACTAAGGAAAACGAAACTTGACGAAATACTTAAGTTCCAAAATAGTCTCGACTAAAACCAGACGTGGGCACAATAGATTCTTTTAAGTCGCAGTGCATCTCTCATCTCTCACCCGCCATTCATTTCTTCCTGGGTGGATCTTGAGATTTCACCAAGTAAGTGAACTAGATTCGCTAACTAGATACTTCCAAAAAAGCCATCGAAAAGCCGAAGGAACGCGATATACCGCTAGTCTTCGATATGCCCAGTAAACTGGATCTGTTCACTGTTACAACTATGATACAACACTACCTGTGATTTGAGAATCATTCTGACAGGAGTTGCTAGTTTCATTGAATTTAAAGTTATCTTTGTCCCACAATATTCAAAAACCCTTTCATAAAACGCGTGTGATGCTTAATGTTTTTCGCAATATGTTCTCTGTTTTATCCGTTGTCCATATTAATACCCAAAGTCTGAACAAGCACTGGGATGAATTTAAATTAATGTTTGATGGAGGTAAGGTTCATGTTATTTGCATCTCCGAAACATGGTTTAACTCTGACAAAGTATTTAGTTTAGCGGGTTACAAGGTGTACTGGGCTGATCGAGTTGGGCGTTCTGGTGGGGTCGCGGTGTTTGTGAGACAAAATATTCCAAGTAGGCTAACTCATAAATCACATGACAGCGAGAGAATTGAATACCTTTTCATTGAAATTCTGTGTGGTCTTGATAAATGCCTACTTGGCGCTATTTACAAGCCTCCAAATGTTATAGATACCACTGTTCTGCTATCACTGTGATTAGCTTAAACTCTTTACATCTCTTTCCGGTGAATTCCCTGAGCCCCACACATTTCAGCGCCACTAACTCCACCCTCCTCGATGTTCTCACATCATGACCTTATTACTCTCTTTTACGACATCTCTCTGGAACTGTGTACTGAAACGAAAACGATAAGCTTTAGGGACTTTAAGTCGGTCGATCTGATTTCCCTCAAAAACGATGCATTGACTTTTGATTGAAGTAGTCTCTACTGCGTGCGCTCTATCGATAATAAGGCTGATTACTTTACATCCACAGTCAATAGTCTGTTTGAGTCTCATGTTCCGATAAAAACCTTCGTTCCTCATAATAGAAGCTGTGACTGGTTCACTTCTAAAATTGAATCACTCATTGAAAAGAGAGACAAGGCTTTTATAAGGTGGAAAAGATTTAGAATTCCCGAACTAAGACAAGAATTCCCACAGATCAGAAATTCTATGAAGCATGAAATCCGAATATCTAAATCGAAGTTCTTTGCCTCTAAATTCAAGTCAGGGTTAACAACAAAAAAAACCTGGGAAAATGTCAAAGATTTGGGAATAGGAAAAAATTTGGCTGCGAATGATAATGAAATTGATGTCGGAGACCTTAATGTCAAATTTTCTGCTGCTTCAACCTCATGTAGCTTTCAAGATGTTATAGATGGAGACTCAGTCATAAACCCATTGTTAACCTGCGAAACACCCACAAATTTTGGATTTAGTAGAGTCTGCCTACCGGATGTCCTTAATGCTGTTTTTGCCGTTAAATCAAATGCAATTGGCTTGGACTGCGTGTACCCAAAATTTTTTAAGACCATTATCTTCGAAGTACTGCCTCCCCTGACGTACATTTTCAACAACATGTTGCCCTACTCAGCTTACCCGAAATCCTGGAAGGTTTCGAAAATAATCCCCATTTTAAAAAGCACAATCGCCGAAGAAAAAGAATATCGTCCTATTTCCATACACCCCTTTATTTCCAAGGTGTTCGAGAAGCTGATGAGCATGCAAATATATACATACCTGAACCAATTCGATCTCCTTTCACCGTTCCAATCAGGCTTTAGACAACAACATAGCTGCACCACCACCCCGCTGAATCTGGTTGACGATTTTCGCTCAGAGATGGATAGGGATCATATTACCTCACTAGTTCTGCTCGACTTCTCGAAAGCATTCGATATAATTCCGCATGAGATACTCTTACTTAATCTTAAACATTCAACTTTGATGAAACTGCGTTAAAACTGATAAGAAGTTATTATCACGAAGTTATAATCGCACTCATGCTGTTTCATCCAATGGTAAGAAGTCGTACTTTCTCGAATCCAAGGCTGGGGTACCACAGGGATCTATTATGGGACCGTTACTTTTCTCTATGTTTAATAACGACTTACCCTCAATCATACATAGCTGTAAAGTACAGATATACGCCGATGACGTTCAATTGCACCTCAGCTACCCCCTCGGACTGATAGAAGATGCGACTTTACGTATAAATGAGGATTTAAGATTAGTGGTTCGTTGGGCCCAAACAAACAGGCTTAAACTCAATTGTGACAAAAGCCAAGCTATCGTTATAAGCCGTACCAGCTTAGTTGTATCCTGTTTTCCCCTTATAGAAGTAGATAGTGTCCACCTTGTATATGCTGAGCGGGTAAAAAACTTAGGGCTAAACTTTAATCGAAATCTAACCTTGGACGATCACGTGGCTACTACTACGTGGTCTACGTACATTGTACCAATCTGGCTACTGTCTTCCAACTAGGGTGAAGGCGACACTGGTGAAGACCTTAATTTTGCCAATGTTGCTATATGCACACCCAGTGTTTTGTGATTTGAGCAACCTTAGTTCACGAAAACTAAGGGTTGCATTCAACAGCGCTGTGAGATTTGTGTACAATGTTCGCCGTCATGATCATATTTCTGGATATGTTAAAGATTTTCTTGGCATGGGATTCCAAGAATATTTGGATTTCAACGTTTTAGTCTTTCTTTTCAAACTCAAACAAAATAAAATTCCGGAGTACCTTTACCATAGAATTCAATGTCCATCTTCCGAAAGAAGTCGGGTCTTTATTTTGCCAACCTTCAGGTATAACACTACCGAAAAACAATTTTTTGTATATGCTGTGCGACTATGGAACTCACTTCCCGCCGAAATTAAAATTGAAATTTAATTTCAATACCATCTCGATCAGAACCGCTGGATCTTTCAGAAACGAGGACACCCAAATATCCAAGAGTTATTTTGTGCCACGGTCTTCGTAAAACTTAATTGCAGGAACGGGATGACCATTATTTCTGTACAACGTTCCATTAACTCTACGTGCTTATTGTCCTCTTACAAAGAACGTAAAAATGGCCACCAAAGGAAGTAAGATGTGCATTCCTCTCAACTTCAAAACTTCTTCCGCTTTTGAGGACGTCTGTCTTTACTCGTAAAAGCTGTATTAGCCAAAAAAAAAAGAAGAAATCCTGTCAAATAAATTTCCAGAGATCGATAATCCAAATCACAGTGCAAGTTATTATCCCAAATTAAAATCCCACTGCGATTCGATAGCCGCGATTAATTGCATTCCACTTCATCGTTGGAACAACATTCCGTAATCGAGGCCGACAATCTAATTTAATTGAAGAACGTTTCGTCGCGGTCTCTTCTTACAAGTCTCGGTTTCTTTTCAAAATCGACGTGTATCCCCATTCCCACCCGCCAGTAACACATCCATGAATACACAGCAATGAGAATGCAAATAATCGCAAATGAAATTATCCTTCTACTCAAGTCGATGGTCATAAAGGATTTTTATTCCACCTTTGCAGTACGTATGACTGTTGCGCGGTAGTCTTATCAAGATCCCAGATATTAACGCCGCGTTAAGAAAATCCACAAACACATGCACTGTGTCTGCATCATAATGGCCTCCCTAATACGCTCATTTCGCGCCTTAATTTCCAACTTTGGGGTGTTAATTCCTTGCATATGCGGTGCGGACACGCATACGGAACAAAGAGCCAAGCACGTGAAGCAGCAATCAGCGCTGGATCTCCCAAAGTGGGAAACAAATGAACTGCGAGGCGAGCACCGAGCCCGCCTTTAATTACCCGTCAAGATAAAAAAGGGTCATTGTGGGGGGGTGATGGTTGAGTTGGTGGTTGTGTTCGCCTGGTTGTTGCATTTCCATTCTCAATCCAAAATCGATTGGCTGATTTGGTCGTGACTCCATTTCTCGTTCGACATGGCTTGGAGGAGTTTCACAGGGATTCTGCTAAAGAATCGTTCTCCTCCTGCAGTGCCATTGCCAGTTCTCTGACTGTCCGCCTTAAAGATCGCTCTAGCCGATGACGGGAAATTATTTTATTACAAATCGAAATTGTTCGAAGGGGGCGGAGCCGAAGGATGTTTTAATCCCCGTTTGCTCAGTCATTCAATAAATTCCAATTTTAATCATAATTACTTTTTCCCAATTGTGCTGGACCGCGTTGCTTATGCGGCGGCTTAGTTGCGTTCCGCTTCGGTTTCTTCTCATTTTATGGGCAGAGGTGTGTAAAGATATGATTTTATGGGGCAACTAGAAGTTTCATGAATTGCTGCAGACTTGTAGCTCAATTAAGGAGCACACGGATTCGATTCGCAGGAGAAGTACCATAGTTGTCTTGATTGCAAGTGGGTGTTAGGTACCATTATTTTCTCAGACTTTTATATTAACGTGCACAATCATCGGCAATTCGTAGGGGCATTCCTATTAAGTTATTAGAATGCTATAAACTTGACCATAAGTGTACCTGCCATGGACGTGACTCCTCATCCGGCAACATTTAAAATGGTCCAAAAATTAAGTCTCCATTGCCAATGGCCAAATTGGTATTACCTAGAAAGATCTGAGCTTCTCTGATAACGTGTTGAGATGATGAGTTGTGTAGAATGGGAGGCCATTTAATTCCGCAAGAATCTATGTTAGCGTCAATTTAGATTCGGTTTTTCGTTTTGCTGTGGGTAGTTGTAGCTCAACCAGAAAGGCCCTAAAGGAATTAGCTATCCGTAAAATCAACTGCAATATCTGCAACGGGTAATAGTGGCAAACAGAGTAAGACTACTAGTCTTTTCTTCAGATTTAACATGGCCCTGGTGAGAGAAACCACAAGGTGACATAAACTATATTCGATACGAAAAGCCAGATTGGGTTGTGTTAGGTTAGGTAAGGAAGTTTGTGTGATGGGTTATATCATCACATTCACTTCATGGTTTGAGAACCTAACCTCATTTCTTAACAGTTCGTGCTCTCAATGAATTTCAGTTGATCCGATATCTTTGAGTTTTCTAGCTCTGTTATGCTTTAAAAAATTTAAAGCCCGGAAGCCGTCGTTATTGCAAGAGGGGCAGTAGCATGGTAGATATTGGATCGATTCTGTTGCCTCTTCGACTCCGTGACCTCTGCAAATAGAGCGTATCTTCAATGGCACAGCGTCCGGTGATTACTTCGGTTAGTATGCGAATGAAGGATCTGAATGATCAGAGGCGGTAAAATTTTTGTTCTGTTGATATCAAGATTCATTCATAGTGTAGGAGATGTGATGTAGTCGGTTCTGGAGAGTCCCAAAGAGTTAGTCTTAGCCTCGATTTCAATTCGTCGAACTATCCAATTTACTAGGTTAAGTTGCGTTGCAATTAATCTTCAGTTTAAACTAAAATTGAGGTGCAATATCCTGTCTAAGAATTCGTTAAAAAAGTTCAATATAAACAGGTCATTCAAAAAATATTGAGCCTCAACCTGATGCAGCATGCAGACTCAATTTTAGGTCCATTGTACTACCCCGCAGAACTCCTTTTGGTGGAGTGGTTGGATAAACTTGGATTTTATTCGTCTCTTTTATACTCGGGTGGCTGTGGTTGTTGGTCCCCGTCCGGACTCGAACCTGCACAGTTCAGGTCACAAGCGAGCACAGCACCCACTACACCGTGACCACCTTACCTGAAGGCATTACTAATCACAACTGAAAGTGTCAGCCATTTTGGATGGACAATTGTTATTTGACAGTCTGTGCTGTATTTGTATAAAAAAAAAAAATAAAAACATTCTGCCTTAAGTAAATTCTTGCATTTAAAGGAAAATACGCCTGCCTGCGCAAATCATTTGTCGCCATGAAAAGACGGGCAGGTGAATTTAAAAGTTTTGGGACGCCCAAAAACTATCACCACCACTGACAGTACAAAAATGTTCACCAAATTATGCTGGATGATACCAAATCAAGGTTAGACAGATGACAGAGGTTGTGGGCAGATCGAAGGAATGCATACATCACTTTTTACCGGAAGAATGAGAAAGATTTCTGAGCATCACACTTTGGTCGCCATGTCCACGAATTGTGATACACCCACCATCAGATTATCAGATCTAGTCCTATGCGACATTATGTACCAACACAGCGCAGAAAGACAAAAAGTCTTGCAGACCAATTCCGCTATTATCTGGAAGAAAAAAAGGTTTGTTCGAGTGTTTTTCTTGATGTCACCCAAGCCTGTGGCACAAAGGATTAGAACTCAAGATGCGGCTGGTCTTTCCTGGCTCGCTAAGAATATTCCAAATTTCTATCCTGAATATATAGTATGTAGACACTTCCGTTTTAAACACGGTAAGGAATATAAGAACTGGGATGCCGCAAGGTACTGTACTTGGTCCGATTTTATACTTGTTATAGGTATACACGCGACATATACCGCAATTAGAAGATACCATTATAGCTACATTTGCAGACGACACAGCCATATTGACAACGGACAACATGGCCGAGGAAGATACAGGGAAGTTGCAGAAAGCTCATGATTGGACAACGCATCGTACTCAACAAAAAAATTAACGAGGTACCCATCCTAATTATCTCGATGAAAATCCCATGCGTAAACGAAGTGGGAATGAGACTCGATGCGAAATTAAAATGGAAATCACACGCAAAAAGGAAAAAAATAGAACTAGAGAACAAGTATAGAAAAATGTATCGGTTGCTCGAGCGATATTCCAAGCTCGATATTCAAAACAAGCTGCTCCTAAAGTTCTAAAACCCGTGTGGACATATGGTATGCAACTATGGGGTAGTACCAAGAAAAATAATAGGAACCTCCTAAAAAATTTTGAAAATAAGGTACTAAAGGGAACTCACCGTGGTACTTATGTCCGGAATGACTACGAGTATATCCACACAGAGTAACAGTAGCCCCCGTTGAAGATGAAATTGAAAATTTGACACAAACTCACTAATGTCGACTCTACTGTCATTGTAACAACGCTGTTCTTAATATGTTGAACAAAAGATATATAGTTCGTCGACTACAAAAGACAAAACTGTCCGATTTAGCTCAGTAAAGGTCCACTGCGCGTAACTAGCGATACAGCAAGCACTTACGTTAGAAAGTCACCTGTAAAACGTGAAAAATGTGAAATGTAAATTACCAGATAAGTTTTACTTGGCTGTACAGGGTGACTTGAAATTACCTTTATAGTTTAAATTCGACTTGGACTTGGACGATACACAACAGAACAACGAACAAAACTCATCGAATTTTATTTTGAGAGCTAATGGTCAATTGTTTTAACACAGCGTATATATCGTCGATATTTTATTGTGTGGGTTACATTATCAACAATACATCGTCTGGTCGCACATTTTCGGTAATAAAGGTCAGCGAGGAACCTCTCTGGTACTAGAAGATCAAGTACGGGGCACACGAATGAAAATATTCCACGTGTACTGAATAGTGTGCAGGATTGTCCAGAAACATCAACAAGGAGACGTTCGGCTCAACTTGCACATGTTCCCATATAAAGTCCAGTTTGTACAAGAATTGAAGCCGACAAACTACCAGCAACATATTGACTATACTATTTTGTTGCGGCAAAAAGCAGAGCAACATCCCGATGTCATCCACAATCTGCATGATATGGGCTACGGAGAATACAAGAGCAGTTCATCAGCGACAATTACACCGACATAAGTGTACTGTTTGACGCGGTGAAAGGTTCACTGGCCCATATTTCTTTGAAAATAAAGCTGCAGTTACCATCAATGCTGCTCAATATCGGATGATTATGGTGCCAACAGAATGGAGCCACAGCGCATACATCAAGAGATACAATGGCTCTGCTACGGGACATCCTCGACGAGCACATTATTTCGCGCAGTAGCGACTTCTATTGGCCGCCCTGTTCACCGGATTTATCCATTCCCGACTGTTTCTCTGGGCCTATTGGAAAGAATGAGTATACGTCAATAAGCCAGCGACTATTCCCCAAATGAAAACCAAGATTCACAATGAAATCCATGTCATATCACCTGAAACTGATGAAAGTTGTTGCCAGACGTAATCTTTCACGTTCAGGTCAATAAACCAAAAAAAGTTTAGTTTAAGTTCAGAAACAAAAAAGTTATGAAGAATTCAAACCATAAAGGAAATTTCACGTCACCCTGTTGTAGTATGAGCACGCGCTGCTGGCCCTCATAGTGTCTCTCCTCCCTTGTAAAAAAAAAAGAAAAATCTTTTCACTTTTTAGAGCAATACTCCACATTTTCATCCAAAAGTAACATCTCTGTCTTTGACTTATGCTTCCGAAGTACATTCTAAGGGTAGTCATAATTCCTCGACCATTAAGACTGTCATAAAAAGATATCCAGTTCCAATCATACTTAAAGTGTACCAGTACTATTGCATAACACTGTCGGGGACCACTTTGTAACTAAAATGTATCTGGCAGCTCAATCAACTTGCATCTATACAGTCTCCTGACTGCAATTATCTGCAACGTAAACAAATTTATTGATCCGAGCTTCAAATGGTTCCTAAATCTTTATGGCACTTCAAATGAAAACACAAAACCTAACAACACATATCCTGGAAGCAATATGTCTGCTGTGCCAAATCTTTCATCACCCTCCATTAGATCTGCTCGATTACACCTCCTCTGGCAACTTTTATGATAGTCTTCCCAATCACTGAATCAACTTAGAGAAATAAAATCCAGGCGACGAAATGTCGATCCATTGGTGTCACTAAAATTGAGAGAAACTCAATACACATGTGAAAATCGAAAGGGAGGACTGTAAATATCGGTCAGTAACTGCTCCACCCTTCGCCTTAACCACCCGTCCGTTTGATAAATGGAGCAACACATAAAAACATTTTTTTTTTTTTTTTGCAACACAATTCATCGTCTCCGTCGCCGTCGTTTCGTAAATCGATAACGCATTCCACGGTCCACAACATCTATTCTCATCCAAAAGTCCCCCAAATAAAAAGCGTACTTCTATGCACATGCACATGTGCATCGGTGATGAGGGCAGCGGGGAGGAGAGAGTGGGGTTTCAAGGGATGCCTTTTCTTTTCCAACTAAAACGGAGAAAGAGCGGCACAAAGTTTCACGATTTATTGCAACGCCCTGAGTTTTTTTCTTTTTTGTTGCTACTCTCAACCCCTGGAAGTGATGTTGGTACCGCCACTGCCAGCAGACACAGTGGAGGCATTGAAGCAGCTAAGACGCTTTCTCCACATTGAGTTCCCTGCTGCTGCTGCCGGTGGTGCATACCCATACACTACAGCGCTCGTAAAGAAGTTGACGTCCCAGAAAATAAATTACATTTTTTGTGTGTTGCAGTTTCGTTCGCTTACCTAACGCTTTGTACTCCTGGAGGGTGGGGGTGGAAAGAAGTGCCTGCATGGTATATGGTGCCTCTATAAGGGAAAACTTTGCATAATTCATTCGCTGCTATGGAGAAAAAGAGAAGAAGAAGAAGCAACAACACTTTCGTTGCGCAGTTGTCGATAGCTTATCTCGAACAAAAGTTATGGGGTGTGCTGCACACAATCGCTGACAGCTAGGGGGTGTGTGTAACTTACTCAAAGCTTAGGGTTAGCGATACTTTCAATTGCAGAGGAAGAGATTTGTTCTGATATGAAATAGCACATACGTAGGTACAAAAGGTGTAGATAATATTTTTTTTTTTTTTTTTTTTCTATTTGCTGCCTAAGGTCCTCATAGCCAGGCTTACATTGTATCGACATGTACAACAGTACCTATAAATGAAACATCCCTAGTTTGAAAGGAACCGGAAAGGTGGCTGGTAGTAGGTGCCAGCATTGAGCCTGATAGTAGATGGAAATAGCGTCTTAAGCACGAATGCAAAAAAAAAAAATCATTCCTCTACCACAAAGTACAAGTTTGACTAGAAAATTGGTTCGCTTGGCGCGACGTCAACATTTCGACTACACATTCCCAGAAGGTCTCAAGACTTAGTAAGATTTTTTTTTGAGTACGTCATCTTCTGGAAAGTTTCACGAAGTCCTGGGAAGTTTTTCGACATCTAACGAAGTCCCGAAGACTTAAGGCGAAGTTCTACTACCACCTGAAAAGTTCCACGACCTAATAAAAAGCTCTACGATGTTCTTCTATTGATCCTATAACTTCATAGGAGGTTGTGGAATTTTCCAATACGAGTAGTTATGAAATTTGCCAGTCGCGGAGCTTCCGACTAGATCTTAGAGCTTCCCATGAGGCCATAGAACTTTCTCACGTAACTTCCCATTAGCTCGTGGAACTTCCTAGGATGTTCTGCATATTTGCAATGATTCATGGAACTATCCAGGAGATTGTGGAACTTTTCAGGATTTCATATAGCTTTTCAGGATGTCGTAGAACTTGCCGGGCGATATATTTTTTGATCTTCCTAAGCTGCCATGGAACATCACTATACGAGTATTGCGAAAAACTTACAGTGAGGTAGTTAAAGGTTGGATGGGGACGTAGAACTTTCCAGGAGATTTTGTATCTACTCTGGAGGTCGTAGAAGTTTCTAGGAGGTAGTGGAACTTCCAATCTTTTCAAGAATTCGTGCCGCTTTCCAGGAGATTATGGAACTTTTCAGGATTTCATAGAGTGCATTTCGTAGAACTTGCCGCTGAATATCCCTGCATTTTCTAAAACTTTCCGGAAGGTCGTAGAAATTTCCAAGAGGATTTGGATCTTCCCTGGAGGCCGTAGAAGTTTCTAGGTCGTCATGAACCCATCTTTCCGTTAGTGGTCACAATATTCTGGCAGTATCACAATGGTCTAGATGCTACCAGGGGATAGTGTTCGCCTTGGATAAGGTACTTAGCAAAAAACATTGCCGCTTCGATGTCGGTTATGCTTATACTGTTCGAACAGAAAGAACCTTGTTGGGCTAGTTGGGCTAGTTCATCAGCTTCGCAATTCCCCGGAATGATACTGCAACTTTTTTTTTTGCTTGCGCCAAAGGATGTGTAATCTTCCAAAGATACCAATAGCCCAGGCTATTGGCATGCAGGATTCGCAAACCTGAATACTAGATGCTGGGAATACGCCAACGTACTAACCCACACCCTGCACACTTTAACCACTTTCCCTGCGGGACTACTGTTAGGTATTAATGTATGAGGTTGGTTAGCCACTTATGGCCTTCTGTCTCCGTTTGCTGGTTCAACATTGGGTTCAGCGTTTGCCGTTCTTTGTTCCATGACAGATGCCGTCTTGGCTTGGTTTTCACTGCTGCTCGTCCTGACACTTTCCAACCGCCGAAGTTCCTTCCTGATTATTGCTGCAACCTATTTCACCGCATTGCACTCGATGTTACAATATTCTCGGGAGTTTGTGTTTCTGCAATTCTTTCCTCTAGTTCTCTGCGCTCTATACGGAAACGTGGGCACTGAAAAAATACGTGCTGCTCATCTTCTCTGGCCTCTCTGCTGTTCAGATACGCTCAAACCTGTTCAGATACGCTCGAAAGCTGAGGTAGAAATCTATTTCTCCGTGATGCAGGTCCATCAATTTTTGAATATCCGGTATAAATCGGTGGGTCCATCTTCCCTTTGACGACTGGTTCCAACTCTCCTGCGTCACTGTTTTTCTTCCAGATTGATATCTTTGACTGAAGCTCGGGGTTCCTCACCTTTGGCATCGCAAGTCCTTTGTAGTTCGCTAACCAAGATATCTGCCGGTACCATTCCCGCGATGAAACATACAGCATCGTCTGACACCGTCCGAAATGCACAGTACACCGTGGAACTTAATTGTCATTGCTTTGGACCAAATTGGTGCTGCATATATAATGATTGACTGCATCACCCTTGACAGAACTAATTTCCTTTACTGTCTGGGTCTTTCAATGTCTAGGGTTAGAGTTCCTTCTGCGTTCGCTGTGTCCCTTTCCTGAGTTGCAATTACCAGGTCATCCGCTTACCCAAATTTCTTCGATATGATCGCAGGTATATCGCTGATGTACTGAGTCTCCTGGTCCGTACAATTTAATAAATATTTCAACGCTAATATCCATGCTGCCTGGCCTACTTACTCGCTGTTATTATGTGCTGTTCGACACAGGAATGGTAGGAGCCCACAGATTTATGTCGTTTCCGAAGGTCAATGAGAAGCTTTTCATGATAATTTGAATATTGGATGTTTGCTGGACGTTCTCGGACGACCACGTTATTTCCAGAAGAACCATTCAAAGCAACTAAATTATTATGAAATTCGAGGAAAATTAAAATTCCTGAACATGCGCCCTTTCCCTCTTCGTTTAGCTGTGTACTAGTAAAGTTGTTTTAATCCCGTGTGTTAAGAAGTTCACCTAAGACCAATTGTTGACGATGCGATGACATTCAAATACTCCTCCATCGTGTCCTTTCTGCTGCCACCATACCACAGCCATACACACGATGATCATCAATTGAATTTGTGTCGTCTCGTTGTTGCCAAAGCTCTGTGGACAAAGTCAAATCTCTTCTTTGTTAGGAAAGGACGAAAAACTAATTTTCCACTTTTCCCAGAATTACTCCTTTATCTCTGTCCTGTGTGTGTGTGTGTGCGAGTGTGTGCAATTCGCCCAATGACATATGAAGGAGAAACAAAAGTTTTCCGTCGAGTAAACCTAATTTGTCTGTTGATGTTTCTCCGAATGGAATTTTCTAATTCTCAGCCTCAGCGAGTAGAATGCTAATATTTTACTTCTCGAGAAGAAAGGGTGGGCAATTCTATACCTAATCCTCTCATGAGCCGCCTTCATTACTGAGGATTTTTGTTTACTTTCGCTGGTATAGTACTTTATCTGTTTTGGTTGCCATGGTAGAGGATGGCGCACGGAGATATCCTTCCGATGTTCGCTCGTGTTGCGCTAATGAAGTGATGAAAGGGTTGAGTGGGGCAACACTGGTGCTGGTGCTGGTGGTAGTGGCGGACGGCCAGGATTAAATGAATTAAATTTTCGGAATTCATGAAGATTGGTAATTCTGTTGAGTGTCTGAGTAATTACGTCGGAATGATGTAAATGCCATCCGAAGGGTAAAGTGATAAGACAATGAGTTTAGTTGAATTTTCCATGAAGACACTGCGTTGAAGCTTTAAATAAGTAGATACATTTATCTAGCTTGATGGGGGTTATTAGAAAGTTTGCGTATTTGATTTCAAGGCATGATTAGGGGTCACACAATGTATCTGGAGACACGTTTTCAACCTCATCTTCCAATAATTCAAAGCGTGGGCACATAAAAAAGGGAAATCCTGAGACCGCTGCTCCATTGCCAAAGCAATAAAATCCGAACAAAACACATTTCTCATGCGTAAGGGCACGAGGCTTTAACAAAACTCTCAGCCAACTGGAAGCACATCGCGTCGAATGCATTTAAATGGCCAAATTTCTCCATGACCGCCATTCATTACCATACGGTCAAAACGCTTCCTTAACCCCATAAATTCTCGACCGAGGGATAAAACTCACCCTGGTATCTAGTACGGGGTCGCCTCCCTTCGAATACAACTCTCCTCTGTGCATTAATCACAGCGGCAAATATCTGTCCACTTGCAAGGCTTGTGCTGCTGCTGGTGCTGGCTGCTTAGGATTTATGCCGTTGTCCTTGCTAGAGTTCCGCCAATAATGGATGTGGAATTGAAATTTATTTCGCCGATTATTGCTTTCGTGGAAATCACGATTCTGCGTTGCGCGAAATCATTGGGCGACTGTTCTCCGCTAGCGTTATGGTTAGCATTCATAATTAAGCGCTCAATAAATTTCTTTGAAAGACTGGACGACGCGGAAGACGTACACGACCGTACTGCGATGACGACACAGAGACACACATTGCCTGGCCAAGACGACACTGTGAGCACGTTTCCTCGGTGCACACGATATGTCCAGAAACCGTAGTTTAAACGAGTGGCCTGGTGGCCCGCTTGCTGCTGCTGACTCCGCCGCATCCCTGCCGGACTCACGAGAGTCACAAGTCAATATGCGATTAAAGTCACTGCGACAATAAACCACTGACATCCATTGAATGAGTTCGAAAAATTATGGATCGCATATGAGTCAGTTCGCAAGGAGTCATAAAGTGCAGAATAGCGGAACGAGTGTGACTCTCTCAAGTGGACGATGGTTCGAAGACGCTGCAGGCAAGGAGCCACCACCACAGCTTGTGCACATCGAGTGTCCACGCCGAATGTCATATTTCACTTTTGCATGCCGTTGCTGCCATCGAGAACCGTTCAATGGGATGACAATGAATTTGGCCGTCATCTTCTCATTGAATATGGCTGTCAGTAGCCACCCTCAGTCGGTTGTTGTTCCTGGAGAGTGCACTTCGGTCATCGTGGTCAGGACTCGCACGACTCACGACTATGGCATCTCTTGCGTTTGAGGCCAATGACAATGATACTCGTACCAACCGACTGGACCGTTTTGTTTTATGTTTATTTTTATTCGATTATGATTCTCGGTCAACCCCGATGGATGCTGAGGTTCGGAATTTTTGTGATTTGATTTGTGAGCGTGTGAAGGAGCTGCGGCAGTTGGACATTAATTATATAACATCCTACATGGGGTGAGAGTGCCTGGAATTCCGTGGTCGACTGTGGGTTATAATATTTTGGAGTGATGTCGACTGTCGTTATTATAGACGATTTCTATCTGAAAAGGTGATAGTGGACAGCCTGTGAGATATCAACTCATCTTGCTATAAGCTCCGTGGAGTAGTTGTGATTATGTTTCAGAACTTGGCAGATGTAGATGATAGAAACCCACTCCAATCCCCTGGCAACACTTCGTCATCGATTATTACTTCGCTGGAGGAGTTTGGTGCTCCTTGATAACGGATTTTGAAGTGAATGCATTCCCGTACACGGATCATCTCTTCATTATCGTTATGGTTGAGCTGGATACAATTAGTAAAGATGACATGCAAACCTTAAAACTTCTTCCTAAGGTCAAAGCGATAAAACAACTGCGAACATATTTTTTTTTTTAAATATTTTGCTAGGGCAAGAATAGCGGAGTGTAATAACATATTCGCCTTTAGTCAGCACAGAAAACGTTTACCTATTAAAAGTCATACCCATTCCAACTCCTCATAGAAAAGAATACGTTTTTTTTTAGCCATCGCTAGATGGCTTGATTTAACAGTGAATCTGCAACGAGAATCCTACTACAGAATGACAAGGGAGGAGCTGGCCAAGTACACAAGAACCAGCGAAAGATATATACCCGTACATAAGTATGCCAGCAACAGCATCCGATGTTTAATCGCCGGTCCAACGTCGGCAGATGTGAAATAGATCTGATTTCGAATGCGAAAGAGTTGTTATTTGTATGGATTCAACTAAACAATGGTAAGAGCTAGATTTAACGCGATTTATGTTACAAAGGTCCGAGAGATATCACTGCAAGATGACACTTCAGCAGAACTGTATACTTCAACAAGATTCAATGACTATCACATCATATAGCAGCAGTTCCAGTAGCATCAACGCAGCGTTCATTCCAGTTATAAACAATACAGAGGTATTGTCTCAAACCCCTACACGTCATTTACCCAATAAGTCAACAGTACATCCGATTCATCACGGACTTACCAATTTTTTTTTACTTTGGAGAGTAGGAATCTTTCAAAGAAGAAACTGAGCCCATGCTCAATAACAGTGTGGGATTCCCACCCACTAAACCCACCTCCCCTCCAACCCCTGGTCCTCGCGGCAATAAGGGCAATAAGGGTTTTCTTCGTGTTCAAATCTGTGGAGGTAGGCTTTGAAACATCCATGACCAGTAAGCATTTGCGTCCATCTGCCTTTGTCAGAAAAGTTCCATCTCTCTTGCCATTGTTCGAGGCTTGTTCTTGGCGGTACTTCGATGACACTTCGACTCGTCGCTGTTGACACCACTCTTCTGTTGGCACGATATTTCCATTCAGCTTCTTTAACGAGAAACTCTATTGGCACCATTCCAGCCACTACGCATGCCGCGTCGTAGGAGATTATTCGAAAGGCGTTGCATACTCTCAAGGTGTCTTCCTTCTGTACGATTTCGTCTTCATGGCACTTGCCCATATTTGGGAGCCGTAAATCATCATCGTTAACGCAACTCTTACTAAGGGCAGTCTCTTCTTTTTGGCATGATCCTTACCAGAGCAGCCGTTGTTCTTGCTGCCTTCTCAGCTGAGTGTTGCAGGTGTTGCTTGGTTTGGAAACTACAACGTGATCGCCCACGGTTACTCTTATAGTCTCCATAACTCATCTTCTGCTGATGAGCACTACTTCGATCTTTTCCTCTGCTAGTTTTAGGTCCATGCTTACTAACCAGTCCTGTACCATCCCGATAGCTTCATTACATTCGTGCTTCAACTCCTCAAGAAATTTGAATCGTACGTTTGAATTCATCGTACATTAGTTTCCTTGGGGGACACCGCCTGTGACGTTATACTGCCTCATTCCGTCGTCGGTACAATAGTACATTATTCTATTTCTAAAATAGTCCGCCATTATTTTCTGCAGGTAATCCAATACTCTCTTAGCGGTAAGTGCTCACAGAATGTTACTCCAGTTTGTGGTGCTGAAGGCATTTTTAACATCCAGGGTTATGATTGCGCAGTACTGTTTACTTCTGCCCTTCCATCGTCTTCCTTCGATGGCTTTTTTCGCTGTATTTAGGACTTCGTCGATGGCATCAATCGTAGAGCGTGCCTTACGGAAGCCATACTGGCGGTCTGCGAGCCCTCCCGCTTCATCGATCGCGCTTTTCAATCTTATGCGCTCCAGTATTTTGCCCATAGTGTTTACAAAGTGATCCTGCGGTGGTTTATTACCTTTTGATTAGAGGACAAGTCTTTGCTTCTTCCACTGATCGGGGAATGGTCTTACCTATAGCTTTATTCTAATGATGTCCTATTTCACATGGCGATACTGTAACAGGAGTAATAGAAATGTGCAGACACAGGTCCAGGCTTAGACCACCAACTACCGTTTTACTGCAACCGATTTCGGCTTTGAAAGGTGGCCCCAGCATGTCATGGTGATGAAACTCAATAAAACAGGTCTTTTAATTCTCTCTGTCTGTCTGTATACACGGCTCGATTCTATGGGATAATCTTTTAATGACGGTACCTTGGCTGATTTTGTTGAAATTTAATATTTGAATTACAGTGGACATATGCCAATAGATGGCGTTGCAGTTTTGCATGGTAACAGCAACAGTAAGGGCACGGTCATGTGCTCCTCCTTTCATTGATAAACAACGTTGCTATGATGACTTCTCAAATGTTCATAGAGAAGCAACAAATATACTCGTATTCACATGTCTGCTGCCTAAACCCATTGAGTGTATTCCAAAGGTGTCTCCTCATTTACATATGTCACAGGAAATATTCTCTGCAATCACACATCATGTTCAATTCTGCTGAAACCATCTGCCTCATCGTCCGGCAGGCTACATCTCCTCGCATCACTCAAATCAATCGCCATCCATAATTTATCAATTATCCCCATTCGCAGACATAACAAACATCCGGTTGTACATAGATACACATGTGACACCCACAACGACGAAACTAACGAAAATCGATCTCAGCCTGTCACAAATGACATATCAACCGCAACGCTTCACAATGACAAATTGGTCGGCAGCCACCGAAGCACACGCCACACCACAGCGCAATTATTAATTTCCCCTCGATTAATTGTAGCACTAATTCCCCCGACCACGGAGGCCAAATCTCAATCCATGATAATAAACTCCCTCGAGAGGGAGTGGAGAAAAATGACGTACGTGGTGGAGTCTTCCTTTCGAATTTCAAGTGCCAAGCCTTCGTGGGCCCTCCACAATCACACACACAAACACGCTAGGCCGCTCAAATTGATGTGCGCTCTCGCGCACCCACGTTCACCAAAGAACCCTCGGTGCAGGGTTCGCGCAGATTAGCGGCTAACATAATTGCGACAATCATAACATTGTGATCGCGTATGTCATGCATTGTTGTTGACAATCATCATCGCCCAATGTGGCGTGGCGCACCTCTTGCGCGTTCTCGTTCGCTTCATCGGGTAATAACTCGCTAGAAGCACAGCGGAGTATGCCGCACAGCTGTGTGACGCTGGACCGCGCCGCTCGGTCTCGATCGTGATTCCATTAAAGGGCACAAGTTAATTTGATTTGGAGGTTTGTAATTACGATCACCTCGCGCCCAATCGATGCGGATCCACACAGGAGGGGAGGAGCACCATCGAATTATGAGTGCTTTCTTTTGCGAGATCGCAGCAGAGCTCTCGCTTGGATGACAGCACGCGAATGGGTTTACGGCTGGTCTCTTTGACGTTTTTCCAGGTGTGGACACCCGGTGTCGTGCGGAAGTAGGATTTTCGTTCTACGATTGTTCGAGTACGAGTACAGCCGACGCCCAGATTTCGAATTCGTTTCGATTGTCGATGAATAAAAATCCATTTGCGCTTGAACTTAATGAATAGTGGAGTGTTTCGTGGTAGGGAAAGTTCGTGCCCTATAAATATTAGCAGAAATGTTTTCCGTTGACTTTTGAAAAAAAAAAAAAGGAGTTGAAAGGAAGGATTGGCTTCGAAATGAATGCGAATGGATTCTTATCGTGGCTGAAGTTCAAGTTGGAGGCTAGTCCTGGTTGAATAGACGGTTATATTTCATTACATTGAGGTGCGAACTGGAAGTTGAGTTAAGACCGAGTGTTACAGTTCAAACCGATACCTTCGACTCATTTTACATTCTGTAATAGACTTTTCATAAACAGTGCGTTGTTTTACTGACAATCGACTATCTGACATCCCAAACGTGGTTTGATTAACTTGACAGCTACTCGTATCTATGTATCCATAAAAATATATCTACTCAAGATAATTCTAGGTGCCTGCTGATTCTACTCTTAAATAGCAGAAGACATAGAAGTTCTGGGAATAAAACCGAAAGCTTACTAGTTTCGCAACATAAGAAATTTTGATAGAGATATGTTCGCGTGGTTACCAGATTTACAAAAAGGTGATGAACCCTAGCGGGTTGTCTAGTAGGATACTGAAATAACACATTCAGAACATCTACGAGTAGCACGGTAGTATCTATAGTATAGGTCAGAACTAAATGAACTACTAGCTCCTAAAGATATACCTTCAAGTAGATGAAGAGAATGTTTGGGCCCGAATTCCAAACTTGAGAACAATACTCAAGCCCAGGTCTAGGTTAGGTTAGGTTGGAGGGAAGTGCATTTAAATGCTTATCACGGGGGCCATATGGTCTATTGTGTTTCCCTTTTTTGTTGTTCTAAAACCTTTGTCTTGAGGTGGGTCCTCCGTGGGTTCTGCCTGCGCTCTTTATGAAGCCTATCATGTTCTTAAGTGGAACTTGTACGAGATCCCCTAGTTCGTCAAAAAGGTCAATTACATAACAAGTGTTTGATGGTTTCTGTCTCCTCTATATCTTAACAGCTCCTGCAGTGGTCGGGTGTCTAGTCTGGCAGCCATTTCCCCTATCGCGCAGTGTCCTGTTAGCACGCCTATCAGGATTCGAATTTCTTTTTTATTCATCGCCAGTAGGCTTTTTGTTCAGTTTTCATCCACTGTTGACCATAAGCTGCGAAATATCACACAGTCGCTTCTGGCGGACCATGCGGAGTTAATCAGTTCTCTTGCTTTTAGGACTATTTTCCTTTTTAGTTCACCTATTGGAGTTCCTACTGATATCCAAGTATGTTGAAAATCAAATGCTGTTGAGTATAAATCCGTGTCCATAGGAGCTTTGCTTCCATGCGCCCGATTGTTTGAGACGAATCGCACTTTTGGCAGCTGTGCATCGTATGTACTCATCTAGGCGAGCATCATCTTTAAACCCGCTTGTGGTGTTGATCTAATCTTTTTACCTTTGTGAGTATTTTAAAGCCCAGGTAAAACTTGTGTTTGTGTTGTTGTGCTCTAAAGTATCCCTTTGCTCTAACAAATAGCTCAAACTGATGGACAGCATCTGCAATGTTGGATATATAGTTGGTAGTGTCATGTTATACCAGAGTTTCCTTGGGGTGTATAATTTGGTCGTCCGTTTGATGCTGTGGTACAGTTGACTTTTGGGAAAGGGCGGTGGATTGAGTTTTACTCGCATTGAGGTCTACAGAGTAAGCTTCTCTGCAAGATTTTCTGCAGGTCTTCGTTTAATGAGCTGGTTTGAACGCACCTCTGAACGGACGTGTTATTCGAGCAAATTAGAGATATGTCATCAGCAAAATTCAAGGTTTGTTGACTCTATTAAGTCATTGGTATGGATTAGAAACAGAGTTGGTGAAAGTATGGAACCCTGAGGCACCCCAGCGCTTACAGCAAATGCATCGGAAGGCCCGCCATAGACCACAACTTATAATGACAGAGTCGTCGGCGTTAATGAATATTTAAATTTCAGCTATAGGCCGGGATTGCTGGCTAGAATCCAGCAATCTTAGGTCGGTATAAAGGAGCAGTTCGGCCTCAGTCTGATGCCAATTACCGGATTTAAAGATTGATAGTACTTGCTACCTTTAAATTTGCCATGCAGTGCTCGTTGCATTGATCAAAGGTTCAAAAATTCCAGACATTTCTTCAATATGCCTTAGAAGGTCCTGGCGCTTTCATGCCGATAGTTTGACAGAAGTTAGGGCGGCAATCTTGTGCGTAGGACCTTTCTAAAGGCCTTCTCATGGGATAGTGTAAGTTCCGGTAACTTCTCAGGGATTTAATCAGAGAAAACAGATTCTACGATGAAATGGAAGAGACTGCTGAACCTATTCAGAGTTTTAAATCCAATTATGGTCCTCAAGGAACACAACAGATCTTTTAGGTCGCTGTGCATCTAACTTTTCCGCTATTCATTCATTTGTTCCTTCTCTTTCTTTTTGAAAGATCATTCTATTACGGGGATTTCTCCTGCCTTCATCACCAGTAAAGGGCCTTCTCGCATTGGGCTGTCGTCTTTACCTACCATTAAAGCATCTCCTCTTGTCGAATGGCTACGCAATCTTTATTGCTGGCCTATAGAGCTGCTCTTATATAGGGTTGACTGATCTTGGTTAGCGCAAACTGACGGATTTTCCTTTTCTCTCCTCACAGTTTGTCCCTCCCTTTATCAGGTCGAGATGAGTTGAACCCTGATATTTTTGTTTGTTTGTAACAAAATCAAACAATTGAACCTTCCGAGTTTGAATGTGTGGCTAAAAAAACAATGGGGATGTTCAGTCGAGTTCCTTTCTTTCTGATAGAAAGGCAGTCTAGCTTTCTACTTATAGCCTTGTGTCCATCATAAGGTTTAGTAAGACAAGCCAAAGTACTTAAAAGAGCTAGAAAGCGTTTAATTTATGCCTCTGCTGTGCATCGTTGTTCAATCACATCACCACTAGAATCACGTCAAAGTAAGTAATCGAAGGACATATGGCAATTAACAGCATGAAGATAGTGCAACATCAAGGGCTAGAACTGGTTAAGATTATGCAGTAAAAGAGCAATAATGGCACCAGAAAATTCTCAGTTTTAAAATTAATATCACATCGTCGATTCATTAGGATAGACTGACTTTTTGTGAACATGTATGGGACGAAGACCATACAAGAACAACAGATCACCTTCACTTCGTAATCGACACTTCTCAGAAATCGCAGTCTCCACGCTCCTTTCCACAGACTTAGGTAATGCAACTTTTTATATGGCACCATACCCAGTCACCCTTCCTTATGACGACTACGCTCTCATTCACATAGTCCAGGAATGAAGCTCATGCATACCAATAATCCCGCTTTGCAGTAAAACAATTTAAAGCAATAAAATTACCCCTCAAGTCCGCGGCGAACAGGTACACACTTTACGGACTACATCTTGACAAGCAATGTGTTGCAACAACGTTGCACAATCCGCCAATGTGCGCTTTGTTTGCCTTTTCCCAAAGCAAATTAATACTTAAATTCCAATTAAGGGGTTCCAATAAATAATTACACGCAGATTGCCGATTGGGTCTTGAGTGCTGGACGATAGCAGCGCGAAGACAAAAGAGGACCACTTTTGCATCTTTTCCACATCATCTTGGCCACCTTGGTTGTGTTGGGTGGTAGTCCCCTGTCCGGCTTTCAGTGTGGAGCGCTGCTGGGCGATATAAAATTTTATGAAGCAAAACGTTTCCATGTTTATTCATGATGCGCTGGAAGTAGGTATGCTGTATATGCCAGGAGGATCTCTGAGCAACTCACTTCCAAGATGTTTACTTTGTTTCCAGCTCAGGTGCAATACTCTCCTATTTTGCTGGCAAATGTATATAACTTGTTTCACTCAGGCTTAGGATTATTTTACGATTTGTTGCTTATTTAATTGGGCTTCGTGCGGCGGGACAAGTGGTTCTGCAGCACTGGGACCTCGAGGAAGTAAACTAGCTAGCACTGCAATCGGCGCAGTGGTTAGTTTATGAATTAATTTGAATTCGGGCCCGGGGATTGGTGTATTGGTTTATGACGGCTGGACATGGAAAGTAGCGATGGAATTTATTGGGTCGGTTTTACTATTTCGTTGTGTTAAGTACACGAGGATACAAGGACTTACAAAGTTGTTCGTATTTGGTGTGGAGGGAAGGAATAATTTGTAGACTTTTACGCTATTTTGGAGAGAGTGAAGGGGTATCTGCGTGCTTCCCTCAATCGCCAAAAACTAATTTTCCATCTCGATTCATAGGAACACTTTTGCAGATCATATTTACTACACTTATTTTTTAATTAACTATATCGAGAAGGCGTTCGATAGTATAAGTAGAGAGTTCACATGGCGCACCTTACGCAGAAGGCGTCTATTATCAATGCAAGCTACAAAATCAAGAAATATCAGAAGCTGAATGGAAAACGGTGTCCGACAAGGTTGTATACTATCGCCACTTCTTTTTTGATGGCAATTAGTGGCGGTACAAAGTAGTGGAATCCAATGGAATCTTACAACATCACTACGGGTTTGGTGACATAAGCTAAGGTGCTGAAGATAAAGTTCACAAAAACTAAAATTCTCAGCCGAGAGTACAAAATTATCGGTGGCTTGAAAGTACTGTCTCGATTGAGGGTGGTACCGAATTGGACGTAAGTTTGTTGTCAAAGATCTGGAGAAGCACTGTAATCAGCTTAAACTTCAAGCTGTGACTGATCCGCTCAAACGTGGAATCGGTGCTATTATGTGGGTACATCATATGAAAAGTGATCACCGATGTCACAAGAAAGTTAACAATTTTTGTTAATCCTTGTCCCAGCAACATATTGCAGGTGGTCTGGTCTAAAAGTATTTCAAATGCACAGCTTTATAAGAAACGGGTCAGAAACTTATAGATGATATTATACAGAAGCGAATGTAGCAGTGGATTGGTCACACCCTGCGAACTCACACCCAACCATTAAAGATGTGATGGACACGTCTCTATGTAATCCTACCCGCTTGGCGGAAATGTGTAATTTGGGGTCTAAAGCTGTCAAATCCAAACTAATGCTTTTTACAGTGAGATACAAGACTTCGAATCTCGAGGGCACCAAGTTGAAGGATTGTCTTTTTCGGGGTAGGAAGGTTTGAAGGATACTCCCCTAATGTTTTCGAGATAAACTGAATGTCTATAAGTAATTCTAGACACTCGAACTTAGAAAAAAAATTCGAGAGAGCTTCCAACACTTTATACAAAAATAGGAAACTCTTCGGCGCTACATGGGACCTCCAGCGGAGTTTAGTTCATTGGATGAAGGCACATGGTCTCCTAGAAAAGTGTAAAATCTTGCTGGTGTTAGTGTCACCGCTGCTTTGCGATCTACTCCAACAGCAGAACTACATTCCGTTAGATATCTACGGTAAGCTCATGGCTTTGAAAAGTGTCCTTCGAATTAGAGAAGCTGGTTACTAAGTTGGTGGTTTATCAGGACAAAAGAAAGAAATATGGACTAATCTTGATTTTGATAAAAATTCTTCGCAAGTATTGATGATTTCAAATCTGATATGGCTACCGGTGCTGGCGTACTCGTATACTCACTCTCACCAGAGATCAACCTCCTGTGTCTTTTGCTGAATCACTGCAGTCGTCTTCAGGCAGTAGCAGTGGATATTCAACCTGTCAGTTGTTTATTGATGAATCCAATTGTTATTTGCACCGACAGCCAGGCTGCCATTAAAGCGATGGAAGTATCAGGTATAAGATGCAGGTTGATAAATTCGGTGGCAAAACTGGTCAAAAATAGGTTTTCTGCACTAGATTTCCTTTCACAGAGGCTTACCAGTAAACAGAGGCTTACCAGTCCGATGAATTCGTTAGATAATGCTCATAGCAACAGCTAAATTTTGTTCCAAACGAGTCACCTGGAATCGGGGCACATAATCATGATGAATAGAGCACACTTCACCTTTCTCATAGGAATCGGTTCGGAATTACCACTAACAAGGTCTGTCGCAGTTGCGTCCATTCAGTTTTGCACTTCTGCTCCTGTCCCCAGGAAGAAACATAGCTATGAGATCGTTCCTCCTTGCATCGCTTGAAGAAATTGCAATTATCGGTCCACGAACGATAAAAAGACAGAAAACTTATGATGAAACAGTCTTACGTTTCCTATATATGTACGTCGGGAACTACAATGAACTCTGTGCTGTTTCAAAGGGCATAAGTATGTAAGACCAGGGCTTTTCTTTTGAATAAGTAGATAGTGGTGGATGAACGCGTAATCACAGCGCTTGTATCTCCAATTGGGTTTACTGACATGGACAGATAAGACCCTCTAAGTTGGAGTTGTATATCGAAGTATATAACTGCTCTACTATGGGTGAACTGTGTTTGTGAAGTCACAAACATAGGAGGGCATATTAGGCAGATGCTCTTAGTTGGCCCTAAGCCAAATGTACCCCTACCCAGTACACTAATGTTGTACGGAAACCATTACAAAAAGGCTTCGACATTTTAAATTAACTCTTAATGAGTAACCAAAGTTTACATCCATCCATCCCATCATACTCGTAAAACGTTACAGAATACCATTCCGAGATTACGCATCTCTTAATAAGCTAGAAGTAAACATATACTAGGTACACTATAAACATCATCGTGATAACCCTGAAATAGTTCATGGTCGTGTTACCTATGAATACAGATTTGCATTAAATACCCCATCTACGCCATTAGTTAATCTCCATATTCGACACGCTCTACACACGACTCCTTATCACTTATTAACAAACGGAACCAGAAAAGGGGGCCCTTTGGTGAGCCATAAAAAATCCATCTACAAGATGTCATACACATAAACCCTGCACTCACAGTGCGGGTCACTTTGAAGAGGTTAAATATCAAATGAGGACGCTACTCTCATCGTTATCCTCATTTTATTGTTACCCCATCATCATCGTTGATGAGAAGGAGATATTAAAATCTCAGCTTAGTTAGAGATGATGATGATGATGAGTCTTCTGCTCGTAATAACCCATCAAAAGTGTTATCATTCGGTGGCACATAACCGGCAGTACCTATGTAGATGGACAGAGTGAGTGGGCGAGAGGACGACCATCATTATACACGCGCTTCAAAGTTATCTTTTCGCTTTGGTTGGCACTTTTAATTGACTCATTTGAAAGTCAATTAAAAGCAAAAAAGCGGAATGAAATAAAATTACATTGTTATGCCAGTGGACACGAACCACGGGACGAACTAACGCTCAGTCAATGACCATAATGGGACCGATAGAGAGAAGACACGGCGGCGGTAATTATTGCACCATTCGGTCTTATCGCTTGATTCGATTTATTTTTTCTCTTTCCTTTCAAAAACATCCCCGTTTTGAGTGCCAGTGTTAGGGGTTGCGTTTTTATTGCCACTTTTGCCCGCTCGATATAATGTAATTAAAAGAAAAATCTTCAGGACACTTTCGAGATAACCCGAGTGCCGGTTTCCAATCGAACGAGAGTAATTAACAAAATGAAATACTTTTTTGTAGAGTAAGTTGTCATGAGGGTGGCATTTTCCACCCTAGGTTTCACTCCACTCCAGTTGATTGACTCTCTCTCTCTCTCTCTCTCTCTCTATCTCTATCTGCGTGTGTGTGAACTGCAATTAAATTAAATTAAAATGTTTTTCTTTTAAGGGTTTTCCCGGCTCGGGCTTTGTAGCGCTGTATCTTTTGAGTACCGAATCCGAACTTGAGAGTCTATAGTGTTTGCCATGGAAAATAATTAATTTCTTATCAGTTATGGAGTTATTCTGTTTTTTTTTTTTTGCACCACGCTCTCTCTCAGTGTTATTCGAAGATACATTTTTAATATCTTTTTTTTTCACTTGATACTCGTAGCTCCGAGATAATTAAAGTGAGGAACTATGACGCAGATGCACTTACGAAGACATAAATTAATCAAGTAAATGTTTACGCTGTGGTATTGCTTTTGAAGTGGTCTCGTAGAAATTTACTCGTACGTTTGTCAAGTGTGTGTTCCGGATGTACTTCTTCGGCAAACACTGTTCAAAAAGAAATTATAAAACACTGGAAGTACGAGTATTGGGCATCAGAAGAGAATTTATGTTGAAGTGATCAAAATTGGTCTTGGTCCTACTCTTCCAAGACCAAACTGAGTATTAAGGTAAAACCAAAAGTAAGTCTGAAATACTCAGGCAAGAACAAGACCGAATCTAAAGACTTTTGTTAAGGTTCTACGTATTTGGTCTTGATTTTAGTTTTGCATGTCGAAATGGTACCAACAAGTACAAGTCACTCCATTCACCTTATTTCCAAGTTCAAGAAGTTGATGCTTGCATATGTGTTGATTGATTTTGAAAAAGTCTTTGATAGACAACCAATAGATCTCTTATGGGTGGCGGTAAGACAACGAGGAGTTCCAGAAACCTACGTGCGCATGATCATGGACATGTATGAGGGAGCAAGGACAAGAGTAAAATGCCCCGCAGGAGTCACCGAAAAGTCGGTGTACACTGTAAAAGTCCTCAGCCCTTTGCTATTTATTGCAGTCCTTGATTATCTGCTTGAAGGAAAAGTGATGTTATTCTTTACTGACGATCATAGGTGAAGATCATAAGTGAAGATCAAACGTCCCTGCAACGAGAACTTGCTGTATGGGTGGATGTTTTGAAGGGAAATGGGACCGTATTAGTTTAAAAAGACAGAGTTTCTGTGCTGACTGTTCTCTGATCCACACCGGCCTATTCCAGACATTTAATTGAATGAAAAAGTGCTTACCAAGTGCGAAAAGTTCAAATATCTGGTATCTATGATCAATAGCGAAGCAACTTGTGATGATGACATCAATCATCGCATAAACATAGGGTGCATGAAGTGGCGGGAAGACTCCACAATCTTCTGTGACCGAAAAATGTCCCCTAAGCTGAAAGGAAGGCTCTACACCGCAGTTGTATGTCCGGCGCTCACATACGGTTGACAATGCTGGATAATGTACAAAAAGTATGACAGCGGGAGTAACAAAGTTTGGTAGAATAAGAAGTGCGAAGATTCTAGGAAGCCTTCATGTAAAAGAACCAGTCACAAGCAAGATAGAGCACGACCGGCTCAGTTGGTATTGTCATGTTCAAAGGAGAGGTCCTTCGAACCCCGGCAAAAATTCAATATCAATCAACGTTCCTACATAATCGCGCAAAAGAAGTGAAAAGTGATCGTAAACCGGGAAGACTGCCGGTACTTCCTGACGGATGCAGTAAAGTGGGAGGGCAGTGATCCCTCTACTACGGATCATAACTTCGCCGCAAGGAAAAGAAGAAGAAGTAAGTTGATCTTCTGATTGAAAAATTTGCATTTGATCGTATTTCCCGGTGCGGCTCTTATAAAGTCTTCGTCTTTAAGTTTATGGGCGAAGTGAGTTCTAAGAAAGTATAGAAAAAAGTCTGTCTGCAGGCCGTCCCGGCGGTGCCTTCGCTGTTATGTGCGGCAGAAGACCAGATTCCCTGCAGATGGGTTTAGCAATCTTGAACAGTTCTAAATGAGTTTGCGATAGAAACGTGAAACAGCATATAGATTGAGAGTGTAAGTCAGTGCAACCGTCAGTAGTGTTTTTCAGGCAGAGTGAGTAAAAATAGAAAAAATAAAAGTCTTGGAATTCCAAACAAATTGCTGCAAATGTGACTTATCTCTGAGCTCAAGGCAACTACAGGACGGGCGAGCTGGTTAAATAGAATGCAAGAACCATAGAATCTAAAAAATTTCATCTAGAATACCGCAGCCAGAAGAATGGCAACAGTAGGTGGAATAATCGAATGTCAACTCTCATCTTTCGTCGAAACAGATCTGTAATAATCTGGATTTGAAAAAAAGGCAAAGACTTTTTCAGTAAATAGGTAAAGTTTAAGCCTTATAATAGGAACCCTTACTGCCGGATAGATTTGTGTAGGAAATGTAGAGACGAGCATTGGAAAAAACGATAACGCATCCTTTGCGCATATGCCCTATCAATGTTGAGAACTTATACGAAAACCTTAGCAACTTATTTAGAGACTTGAAATGTTTAAAGTCAAGAGTTCTGCATATAAACGAGGAATCGGCGAACGGAATGTCGTCGGGTTATCAACAAAAAAAAAAAACCTACCTGGTACTGGTAATCTGATATTTTTCTCGTAGGGACAATAGTACTGTTACACACATTTATTGCTATAAAACAAAGACCTCGAAGGATAATTTAATGAAACTTTCAGGATTTATTCAGATATATGTTCTGAATATAATAATCGAAACTTTAATTAAAAGGACTTCCCCTGGCCTTAATGCAAGTCTTTAGTCCTTTTGACCACTCATCATTAGAATACGCACCTCATTAATTGGAAAATTGGCCACAGCTTCGGCCACAGCTCGCTTTAAGAGTTCCATGTTAGAGTATCTTTCAAGGCACATAATGTCCTTTAAGACAGTCCATAATTTATGATCAAGTGGATTAAGGTCTCCCTAGACCTGGTGGAAGACTAGTCTATGTACCAATAAAACGAGGTACATTTCTCAGGAGGTATAGGTAGTTTTCGCCTTATGAGCTGGCGCACGATCTTAATGGAATGTTCCTTCCTTTTTTTTTGGTATAGAGTATGGTATAGAGTATAGAGTATGGTGGTACACTTTGGACTATGTTTCGATGCTTTTTCGGAAAAATGCAGGTTAGTGACCGCTTCATAAGAAACTACCCAGCACACCATTGCTAACTCTGGGGGGTGTCCTTTACGGATCCTTGACACTGGCTCGAACACTTCGATGACAGTGCATATACCCTATCACTTTAATTGTTTAATTTATTCTGCACCGTGACAATTTTCTCTTCGGTAAACATAATTTTTCTGTACAGAACAGCAGCTTATTCCACCAAGAGTCGCTTTGATTTTTGGACCCAATTTTGTAAAAGCCACAGTCAGCATTTTCTAGTACTGCGTTTGAAGGCCCCCATTCTCAAGCCTATCCTGATATGTGAATCATTGACTTTAGTGTTACATTCATCTCGCGTACCAGTGTTTTCTGCTTTTAGGGACCCCTTTGAGCCTTATAGGTTCTGATGACTTGTGACGTTCTTACCGTGCGAAGGGGACCAGATCGCCTTTAATGTCGCCCACATCCCCGAAGAATTTTATACACAGATAAGCAAACATTAGGCTAATATCTAGCTGCTGCAGTACCTATCTTGAAAATCGAACTTTTGTTCACACCGCACTTATGAAACGCTACGACAGAGATGCGATTCACTTTCTCAATTCATTCCTATAAGCAATTTTGAAATATTTTTATAAAGAAACAATTGTGACGTTAACTGCTACAAATGTTATGTCAATCTTTGCGTACGCCTAACTCTTGACCGCGCAATGGGTGCAACAAGTGTAATAAGAGTATTTTTGTCCCCTGTTAGGTATGTGTGGTTCCACAATCGACCAACTTTTGGTCTAAATGTGACCTGTTCCAGAGCAGGAACAACTACCTAACCTATTCAAGTGCCGCATGTAGAACAATTTCACAAATTAGTTCATGAATTCCAATGCATTATTTGAGCCGGCAAATCTCAAGCCCCAGGTTCGTAGCTGAGTGTTTGCTTGGTACTCGGTTGTACTCAATGTAGAGTTAGAATGAGCAGCCGGCAGCTTAGAAATTCTCTGTTGAATTATCCTAAACCGGAAAGCGGCCCCATTTACGAGTAGTTATAGCTTATGTTCAATTTCGTGATACAGGAATCCATATTAGCGGGAACGCCGTTTCACTTAACACACACGTTACGCTGAACTGGAGTACTGTGAAGAATTTACATTGGCCTTTACAGCACCTGAATGTTCACATATTTGTATTTTTAAAGAGGGTAGACACGAGCTTTAGTCCTAATACCCAATGGTGATGAAGAAAGTCGCTTGTAGCCTGCGCCATGTAAAAAGAAATGCCACCAACGTCCCGGTGGAATAGCCAAAGCAGCTGCAAATGGATATGACAAAAGAACTAAACAAGGTATTCTGTGGATTGTTTATCACTGCTAACTTAGACCCACAGTTGGGTTCATTGTGCCCATTGATTTTGGGGATCTTTAACCTGGGATCCTATAAAGAGCAAAAGAACCGCCGATTTAGAAACACCCAGATAAAGATATGAATCCAATTCCGTGAAGAAGTGACTACCAAGAGTCTTCATTCACACAGCAGGTGACGAACAGAATCGATTTCTTCTTCGCCCCAGAAGTATTCGTTGTGGATAACTGCTCCGCGTGGATACCAATGGCGCAGTGTCCCGCAATGATGCCAAAGACATTTTTTTTTTAGTTTAACCAGAGAAATAAATCCCTTCTTCATAGATTGGCCATAGGGTTCTAGGCGTTACACATGTTTGCAAGTACCAGTTAGAGCTGCTATATACAACGCCGAAGCATTCCTTACTAGTTCGCCGGCTCTTTTATTACTTCATTTAGATGTCGCCTGTAGATTTAATTAGTGTGAGAGACTTAACGGTTGCCTGGCTGTCACTGTACATCGTAATTATCTATCCTGGCTAAAGAAGCTAAGGTTACAGCTTGTATCGATACTTGGATACTTGGTTTTCGGTTTGTTTCGAATGATAATGAGGTAGGAAGTTGAATGAAGCATGGTTACAGAATTGGATTACATTCTCATTGAAGTCAAAAACATCAGCGAACTTTCTACACCAACTGAAAAAAAAGACTTATTATACCGAGTTGTGTGGGCGAAGGCAAGTTGCGAAGACATCAAACTCCGAATGAACAGAGGGCTAGCCGCATATTTCTAAAAGTCGGGGAACAACGAAGCAATTCGATCTCTGGCTAAGATGTCCTGTCAGAGATGGTCTATTTCGAAATACGTATCTATTAACTTATGAAAGTGCACACGCCTGTATATTTTCAACGAAACTAATGTGGATTTTAACAGAACGGAATTATGAGAAAACTTCATGAAAGTTATCTGTTTTAAACGAAAAGTAGATGACTTTGCGCGACCAAAAATCGTAGCTACGAGTACATATATGACTTGTCCCTACATTATCATGTTAAAAATACAGCATACGAACAAGTTAAAGCTACAAAGTATGAAGTGGAGATACTTCAACCTTCCGCAAATTGCATGCATTCGACAGAACCAAAGCAATGCAATACATTTCAAGAGGTGTTGACAAGTACTCCCGCTGATATCCAGATTGAAAATTACAAGCTTGTTCCGTGGAGCTACCTCGTCTGCAAGAGTAATAAATAGCAATCTCCGAAAAGTGACATTCTCCGTACTTGTTGGCCTTCTGTCCTGATAGTCATGAGAGATTACTCTGTCGGATTATAATTGAATCCGAAGGAGAACAACACGAGTACTACGAGTAGTACACTCCTCTCGCGCAGGTGACATGGCTCCTAAGTGACTGATATCTACACATCACTGGAGCGCAATGCAAATTAAAAGAAAATTATGGACAACCATGAACAGTCGACTCTTGACTTAATGTATTCATTGGCAGATCGGCGAAGTACCAGGAGGAACAAACATGACTTCCAGCTTTTGACTGCTCGACAGCCTAAAAAAAAGAGAAGAAAAGTGATCTTCCTCTGTCGATCGTCTCCGATCCCTGTCTGATCAACGAACGAATTTTCCCAGCCATACTCTTGGCGAGTACTGGAAGACCAGCCGCAGTCCCAGTCACATAATCAACCCAGCTCAGTCGCCTTCGGGACAGGTTATAAAAATATCTGCCATTCGTTTTAATTGATTTTCATGTTGTGTAAGGTTTTATGGCTTTCGATAAAAAATTATGGCATTTTTATGACAAAGTTTGTTTTCCCTTTGATTGTGTCTTGAGTATCCTTGAGTTGGTTTTTGTTTTTGTTTTTTTTGTTTTTGAATTCGATGCAGCTCGTCGTATGTCATTTAATCACGATCACCCAATGGGGATAAAATTTGACTTTTTATTGATTCGAATAAATCAGTCGATGGACATTTATGCAAATCACTCCTAAATGGTGAGTAATGTTGCCGGATTATTATTTGTGCTTCTCTCGCGCTGCCTGTTGTTTTATGGCAGGCACCACTTGTACGAGTAGACGTGAGGATGGAAGGAAATCTCAGAAATCCAATCAATTTTTATTGCACCCAATGCTCATAATAATTATTTAAATCCATGAGATGCGAATGGGGTGTGGGATAAACAGTTACTAGTGTTGCACAACTGGGAATGATGATGGTGACGAGCGCACAATTTTATGGTCATTAATGGGATTAGTCCAGCGATTTACACGACATTAACGAAAGACGATAGATTTTCAGAGATTAAGTATACTTTGGTTGAGTTAGTAAGAGGCTGTCGATAGGATGAGTGGTAAGGGAGTTTAAATGAGTGGTGGTTCTCGTAAATGTGGAGCAGTTGCATTAAAAATTTCAAATGATTGATATAGATACCTATAATCATGCGCTGTTTCATATATCTGCATATAATGGCTATGTATTCGTATTCGAGTGACCAGATAAGAAGGATAGGAAAAGAAATTCAAATAAAACAACAACGGTGTAAGGTATCGAATTGATTTTAACTTTATTTCCAAGCTACATTCATGCCATTATACAAGTATATGGAAAATAATTTAAATGGTCGCCTCGGCTTCGCTGGCAGTGCTTCAAGCGGTCGGTCCAATATGTGCGGCGTTAATCCGGCAATAGCTTCTCGAATGTTGGCCTCCAGCTCGTCCAAGGTGGTTGGCTTGTTAGCGTAGACTAAGGACATGACGTATCCCTAGAAAAAATAATCGAGAGGTGTCAAGTCGTATGATCGCGGCGTCCAATTGAGGAACGCTCGCCGTGAGATGACCCAGTCGACAAAATTCTCCTTCACCACTTCGAGCCTTGCGTCGCTTGTATGGGATGTAGTGCCATCTTGTTGGAATCACAGCTCGGATATATCGATCTTGTCGAGCTCTGGTTACAGAAAATCGGTTAACATCGCTCTATACCGAGGACCATTGACGGTGACGGTGTCTCCTTCCTCATTTCGAAAGAAATAAGGTCCGATGATGCCGCCGTGCCATAAACCGCACCAAACAGTCAATCTTTGTGGATGCATTGATGCTTGGTCGGACACTTGTGGATAACGGCAATTTTGCTTGTTGACATAGCCGCTGAGCCAAAAATGGGCCTCGTCCGAAAGATGATTTTTGGTCAAAATCCGGGTCTCCGGCCAACATTTCCAGCGCCCAATTAGCGAATTCACGGTGTTGTCTATGGTCGCCCGGCTTCATTTTTTGCGTCAGCACAATCTTATACGAATGTAGGCCCAAATCCAACCGCAAAATAAGCCTGGTTGACTCTCTGGCGGTGCCCAATTCAGCTGATCGGGCATCGTTTCAGCTGCTGAAACATAACAATTGGAAAAACTATCATTGCTATCTGGTCACTCTTTATTTTATGTGGTTTGAAGTTAATTGTAGTTTAAAGAAATGATTTGGCCAATACACTCTTTTAGAAAGGTAAAGAGTGATTCAATTGGAGGTTAAACTTTAAATTTGAAATAAAAAACACTTTTTGATACAAATGGGCGCCATTGCTGCCCTTGCTGACTTCCGTCCTTATAATGAAATTTTCCTGTACTTTACCGGCATAAATCCTGTGGTAGTTAAGGTGCCGAATCTCGTCCTTTAACTTTGGCGGTCATAGACATACACCTTCAGCTTCACATAACTAAAAAGAAAAAAAAATCCAACAGAGTGATAACGCATGATCTTGGTGCCAATTTTGGTCCCCGAAACAAGATTGTTTCTCGCGCTGTGTGGCGGGTGACACACCATCTTGTTGAAAACACATGTCTTCAACGCATCAATATCGTGAGTGCCGCTCTGGATACAAAATGGATTCTTATATCCTCTGCGTTCCTCAGATTATTTGGCTGACTCTAAGATACCAACGATATACGAGTAGTTCCGGATAAGTCCTAGCGCGTGATCTTATTTTTCATTTTGAAGACAAAAACTGAACAGTCAAATCCACTATGTGTCTTATATTCATCCTCTTTAGTGTTAGCATTATCGAGTTAATCGGTATGAATCTGTTATATTTCTATATGACTATCATGGCTCTGCTTTGCATCTTTTGTAGCCTCTTTATCTCACCCTTCAGACACCATATTTCTAATTCGTTTTAGAAAACCAATTTTTGTTCCCACCTTCTCACATACATATTCCAAATGCTGTTTAAATTTCCGAACGCTATCGATTATAACCTCTAAGTACTGCCAATTTGTACTTGATTTACTCGTAATGTAAAATCACTCAAACCAGTACAGATCCGATTAAGATAGAACCAAATTAGTATACTAATGGTAGCAATAGTAGTTTGCAAGAGATCAGACAAAAGATGGTCAGGACTTCTTTTTTTCTCGATAAGAGGGATATTTTTAGCCAGCCCAACTTTTTCAAACACCCTATGTACCGCCAATTGAAATGGATGCATATTAATGCCTGCAATTTGATTTTGTTTGAATACAGTCGATGTATTAGAACCCAAAATCTAACAATTCAGCCCCAATTTTAACTTAATCTAGCCCCGATGCCAAAAATGTGATTGGCGTCACTGCCACTGAAGTTAATTATGTTACGGTAGTTTCCCCCAAACATGCGATATAAACTCTGACAGCATCTATTCGTACAACCTGTTAGTTGTAGCAAAGATATAAACTTAGATGAATGTAATCATCTTATATAGGGATCCCTCCTAAGGGTCAGAAGTTATGGTTGGGGCTTTGATTGACTTTCGCATCCTAATTGATAAATGCATCCATATCACGGTTAGTTAGTTAGTTAAGACTTTTATTTCATAAAAAGGTACGAGCAGGTTGTTACATTAGCATACATAGTTTCAAGTCTATTTATGTTTGGTCGTTATTGACCGTCTACCAGATTGACATTTAGGCTCCCTACATAAAATATGAGTTTACTTATATAGTACATTATACTCGTAAGCTTTAAACATTCGCATAAACAATTTAACAATTTTATAACGGAAACTAGCTGTATTGCTATTTTAAAAACTTTCCTCCATAATACATTTTCTATAGCGCCTTCGTAGTGTAATTATATAACGTGTTTCACCCAAAGTTTCCATTTAAAATGCTCAGCGTTCTCCCCTCATCCAGCAGAGTCATCCCAAAGTATATCAGGTGGTATTTTTTAAATATATATAAGATACGAGTAGGACATATCGCTATAAAGTGGAAAACGTCCTCTCTCGCACTGTTGTTACACAGATTGCAAAGGATTGACAGCTCTGGACGATGCGGAATAAAATTAAGTGCGATCAGCTCACCTCTTACTTTCAGTAGTAGGCTTATTTTGTCGGTTGAGTTGCTGTTTAAAAAGTATGTTTCATCTGGTAGATCATATCTATGTTGCGATATCTCTCGTATCTACTCGTATCTCCCCCGATTGATGACAATAGTGCTCTAAATTTAGATCTTAAAGCTGTCCCTGATCCGCAGTTGTTAATCAAAGATTGAAACCGCATTCAGACGCTAAACGTTCCCAATTCTTGAAATGGTAAGATTGAGCACCAGCTTAGGTAGCCTGCTGGAGCTCAAAGGGGATATGAATACCCTTATATTAATTTGAGGAGACGGGCGTTTTGTAGAAAGACAGATTGGTGTAGTAAGTTTCAGTGAACTCCAAGGGTGGCGTCCAGATAACTGGGGAGTATTTTTGTTTTGCTGTTATTGTCGTTGCTTATGATTCACAGTATTTTTTTTCTTTTTGTTCGTCCTCTTGATGTCATCATCACGGTCAAGTTGCATTTTAGCCATATGACCACCCTACTGCCAGTGTTGTGCCTTCGCAGTAGAGTTGAAATGAATAAATGATTCTTGACATCAGGATTCGAACCGTGAACCTGCAGCGTCACAAGCGATGATGTTACTACTACACAATGGCCTTATTCCATTTCTCGGTTACTTTAACTATGTATTCAAAGTGCAGTCGTAGAGCGTCCATTACAAGAGGAAGTACCCCAGTCTCCAAATACAACGTATAATTAGGCGTGTTGCTAGATGGGCGACAAATTCGTTACTTCAAAAGGGTAGAAAACCCACACATGGGCTCCGTATAAAAGAATCGATTTTGCTGTTGCACAATATATTTTCTATTTTGAACTGTGGATTATGCTTTTATTAACAATAGAACGACTCCAAACTGAAGATATTGCGCATTTAGCTTCCGATAGTTTCGCATTAAGGTTTTTTTTCATATTGAGATTTGCAGTTATCAGAACTACTAGGTATCTGTATTCTCACAGTAAGCTTCGCCTAACATTCGCTGACACTGCGATTCGAATCGAGTCGCACTCGCGCAGTGGCGGAAAAATATATTGCACTGGACATTGGATTATTTTATACGCACCAAACATACTTGTAACTCTGCATTTGGTCCTTTCTCTCATGTATCTGATACACAAATTCTTGCAACCGCGATAACAACAGCGGCTTTAAACGACTTATGCTGAGAATAACATGGACACGTTAATAATAATTCCCGTCGAATATAGGACTCGATAAAGCATTACCTAAGAGTTTGAGGCCTTCTTCTAACATTCGAGTTAAAAGTTCATAAAACCAGTAACCTTGACTATCGCATCACAATCAACTTACACAAAAAATACTTGCGCCCTAATAGATTGAAATCCGTCCGAATTAATGCCACAAATTTCGTAAACCGTAGCAACCACTCCAACCAGCTTATCTCGAGTAATTTCCACTGCAATCGCCTTTCATAACGCAACGTACAAACGATCTACAAACAACAAGGCACTCCGTTATTAAGATCAATTTAATGAGATTAGTACCGCATTGCAGCCCACTACCACCTCCAGTCTAATAATCTCCCAACAAATTGGAGACAAAACACCCAACAATCAAGTGCATCCCACACACACATGCTCTCACTCAACTTTACCATCTTAAGCCGAGCGATTTGAATAATTCCAATTATGAGTACATTTCCAACGACGGATCTTACGAAAAGAAGATAATAAAACCGATCCGCATCAAGATCACTGCACTACCGCACACCTTTTCCCAAATTAATCAGCGTTCGATGGTGGTCTCATGGCGTATTCACCTTGTCACCGCACCTCCCGACGAAAGAGCATTAATCGTGGATTATGGGCCACACGATCATTACTCAACATTGACAAGATCACTGATGGTGGAGACGGGCCCCGATGGTGGAGGACAGGAAACAATAGTGGGCGAAGTACATACATATGTACATTCGTATCTTCTTTGTTGGGAAAAATTTAAGATACAACCCCGATGTTTGTCAAACACTCTTCCTCAAGTGGCCTTGAGAGAGCTATGACTCTCCATTTCCAATGCCGCTTGAGACATCACCTCTTATCAAGGTGTTACTTCATTCTACACAAGCTAATGACATCAATTCAGCGTTATCAGCGCTCCGATATCGATCTATGAAAGTGATAAAAGCCCAATTAGGCCATATTGGCAGTCTCAAAGATGTTTCGACAAGCGGTGGTTCTTGTTGCGGTTCTGTGCGCCCTCAGCACACCCTTCGTAGCGTGTGGCAGTATTTCCGGTCGGATTGTCGGTGGTACGGCTGCTGTCGATATAAGCCTGCCATGGATGGCGTCAATCTCCAACTACGGCAGACACGTCTGTGGAGGATCAATCATCAACAAGCGAACTATCCTGACCGCCGCTCATTGTTTAAAGTATGCTGACCCTTCGATACTCAAAGTGCGCGTTGGCTCGAAAACTAAATCCTCTGGCGGCCAGCTCATCTCAGTGGATAGCATTAAGTACCATCAAAACTTCGACACATCAACCATGGACTTCGACATCGGAGTGATCCGCCTAGCCAGGGATATGGAGTTTTCGGCCTTCGTCCAGCCGATTGCACTGCCACAAAAAGGTGAGGACGTAGCTGAAGGCACGGACGCCATTGTCAGTGGTTGGGGTTTCTACACTCCCCTTGGTCCTGGGGCGGAATTCCTGCAGTACGCCGTTGTGCCAATCATCAACCAGGCCACCTGCAACCGCCTGCTGAAGAACGGTATTACCGATCGTATGATATGCGCCGGAGTGCTTGCGGGCGGAATCGATGCATGCCAAATGGACTCGGGCGGCCCACTAGTCGTGGGCACTAAGCTCGTGGGTGTTGTGTCATGGGGAATCAGTTGTGCTCTTCCAAACAAGCCGGGTGTATACGCAAGGATCTCGGACCTAGTGCCATGGGTGGTCGACTACCTGAAGCAGTTCAATGAGAAGTTGTAATAAAAATTGAAATTGAATCGTATGTGGTTGCGTTGTTTGTACTCGTATTAGTGTGTGTTTGTTGCTCCTTGGAATTGCAGATATTTACCTACAGTCGCGTGCAATTAAAATGGACATTTCACGAATGAGAGGACAATGGTCGGTCGGCATTTGTGTGCAGCTAGCCATACATGGTGATGCTGTTTCATAGCTGACCGTTGGTCGTATTACAACCGAGCGCGGGAGGAATGGTTGATGTCTTCATAGGAATTACATTCGGTTTCTCCTGGTTTGGCATGCAACGCACCTGGTTCTGTCCGTTTGCGTTTTTCTATGGTTCATTGTGTGTGCTGGTTCTGTGTGCATTTCCAGGTGCACTAATTAAGACATTCGGACAGCGGAATTGTTTGGTCAGGTTGATTGTTGGAATTTGCAACCCGGCGTGGGTGCCCGCGCATTTGTGTTGTCTTTCTGTGGCTTTGACCGGACCTTTGAAGTCCAATTCTGAGTGGTGAGTGGGTGCAGTACTATTGCCCACTCTGTTGCATGATTGCGATAGGAATAGGTAATTCAAATATTAATAGAGATCTGTTAACGAGCATTTCCTTCGGATACAGTGTTATTCTTTTAAGTGCAATCATGAGGGATGGTGATGGCAACATCCTTAAAATTCCATGCTAGTCATACGGCTTCATTTGATTTGAATTTATTTACTATCATAACTCTCTCATTCCAAGACATGTGGGAAATTATTTTCATTGTGATTGTCAAGTATTTGTTCTTTCGATTTAAAATTGGGAAAACTATGAAAGGCAAGTGGCTCCTAACTTTATGTTCAATCTTCTAATGAAAATGACTGGAAGCGTACAGAGAAGGTTCTCATTGTCGGTCTTACAGCTTCCGAAAAATTAATTTAAGAAGACTACGATTCAGCTTAAGACACTTGGTGCCATCTGCCCATCTGTGATTGATTGTATTCAACTTAACAATTTATATGCGGCGAAGGACATGAATAGATTCATATTATTTGGTTGAATTCTTAAAGATATGTCTTGCTTGGGGAAAGCAGCAGAGGGACAATCTGAATCGACTTATACTCCAAGGATTTTATTGCAATTTTGTATTCGCTATTAGACCCACCTTACCTATGGGAGCCCTGTGTGAAATTAAGTTTCCTTACCTAGCTGGTCTTGTATGGATAGTGGTCTAGAAAGAGTTTATGAAGAAATGTTTAGGCGGAATGTAGTCCAAATCTTGGAGAGGTCCGTGTATATTATAGGCGACTGCTAGTTAGCTTTGAAACACCTGTCGTAGTAAATATCTAGAAGTATCAGTATAATGTCTGCCATAATCTTATCTTCGTTCTTTCCGTAGATAATAAACAGCTTAAAGTGTTGGAAGAAGTATAGCTGATTCCACCCAAAATGATAGTATCAACCAGTAAGACAAACCCACTGTGGCATTATAGATGCTAACAACATCCAATTTGATGGATATTGACGGATTATTAGCGAAATTGTTCAAGACTTGCACTCAGCAAATTATCAACAAATCTTTAGAATCTGAACGTGTTGCAAGCAACATGAAAGTAGAATTAATTGAAAAGTGTAGCTAACTCACAGCTGTCAGATCGCATGCTACATTTCTCTGGTGTACGCTGGGCCATAGTAGATGTTGCGATGAAACTTGGCAGCACTAGTTAGGCACACGTCACGACTGACACCCCATGTCAGCTGATAGGTGTCAGCACAAGTCTGCAACTTCATTTCCTTTTTCATTTTAACTTTGGAGTTGGGAAAAACAGGACGGAGTCCAAACACTAATATGAGAACAATTATTGAAATTGTATATTATAATAAGTTTGTATGTATAACATTTACTTTTAAAATAAAGATTTCAGTATACGAGAACATTTGTTGGATACTTGGAATACGTTTTTTGCCTACACCCGTCCGACTTCTCAACAGTAGGCTTACAATAGACCGCCTTGTAATTCGAAAATGACGGCCCACAACTCAAGAAACCCATCGAACACAGATAACTTAAATTTAGCAGATACACCAGAAGTAGTGTGAGCCGACATTAAAACTTATAAAGACGTTGTCTTGCCAGTTTCAGTTGCACTTTAGTTGCACTGATAAGTGCCACCAGTACCACAGAATTTAGTTAAAGGGTGACAATGCATTATCAGGTGAACGTTACTGACAACTTAGCGATGTATTCCACCGCACTGCTGTACAGTGTGACCAGAGTGGAATATATTTTTTTTTTTTTTTGTTTCTCAGAAAGAATATTTAGAAAAAAATATTTTTTTAATTTTAATCTCTTCTGGTCACAGAACATTTCTATAAAGCCGGTAAGTGGGTGCAATATTGACGTAAAAAATTGATCCAAGTCCACCAATAAAAATCAGTCAAAGTCGTACCTGTTAGTGTTCCGTACAGTCATTCTCACTTATTTGTTTGGTAATCGGGGAAATTAGAGCAAGATAGCTTAGGTTAGGTATGTGGGTTGATAAATAAGTCTTTATCATGATACTCTGGACTATGTAGCCCATACCCATTGGGGGTAATTCCATAATTGTTGAGGCCAGTCCGATGAATTTATGAACCTTTACAGATCTGAGAGTTTTATATCAGATAGCACTTCAATGTCTTGGAAGTAGTAATTCGCTTAAGTTTTGTTTCTCAGGTGGCAAGGGCTTGTACGGTGACAAAATAATTCGGTGAATCCCTTACGGACTTCATCTTCACTGGCACTCCTTGCACTAATCGTACGTATAGGAAACTCGTCCACAACTATGAGAGAAAGAAAATCGCCAAAGGAAATTCGTCGAAATGAAGTAAATTAGCTAATTTCAGTCTAACGTGTATAATAGCACCCTTTAAAGAATTTTTAAAGATTGCTTCGAACTCCAGAGCTTTGAGCGACATTCTTCGATTCGATTGCAGGTGTTTGCAGATAGCCATATGCTATGTGGTGCTTCTGCCTTATTCCGGCAATGGTTTGTATGTACAAATTTAATTTAGATTAATCTTTAGTATTAGGATTATAAAATCAAGAAAACAAGTTAATAGAGATGGATTGAATTATTTAACACATATTCTTTTCCAGATTTTTGTTTTCCATAGATCCCTTGTTTGAAGATGGCTGGCACCATATATGACAGTTGTTTTCAACCATAACACAACTTTGAATTGTCTTTGGGGTCAATATTTTGTTGACTGTCTTCGGTATGAACACGATCATTGGTCCGTTGAAGGAAAAGACACCCCACACCAAAATCGACCCGCCTCCATGATTTACGGTGCGCACAATACATTGTGGCAATGCGGTTTGTTCTGCGGAATGTCGAACGTAAACCCTTCTCTCGTCCAAAGAATCTTTTTCCAGTCAATGTTCAATTTTGAGCAATAAGAAATCATATTTTTGTGTCAAAACGTCCAAACAAATTTGCCTTGTCAAAGACGTTTTTGATTATTATAACGGAAATTATGATTCTTCTATTCCTCGCTCCTCAAATTCTGGCCTTAATTCTAATAATCACTATCAAATTATCTTCCTGCTTAGCGGTTTTTCTTAGGCGTCCACTGCTCTGTCTGGGATCACCGAAGTCATGAAATGGTTTGATGGTGCACTGGACTCCAGATTTAGAAATATTACGTTTCTAAGAGATACTCCACGTTATTTCATTTTGTTAGTTCAAATTTGACGCCACTATAATTCAATTGATGTCAACCAGGTTCGACGAATTTCCTTTCGACTCTTTCACAGTTGCCGGCTAGTTCTTTCGATGAAATTACCTTCCTCCGGTACATTTATACACATGTACATAATAATTTTTAAAGGCTTGAATAATTTTTTGTTTTCGATTTAATTTGGTTGAAATTAAGTTTACGAGGGTGGGTCAATAAGTGCCTGAAAAATGAAATAAAGAACACTCTTTTCGGTATAAAAACATTTTATTTTTCAACATAGTCTCCTTTTAGCTCCATACACTTCATCCAATGTTTCTCCAATTTTTTGATGCTCTCCAAATAATACGATTTCTCGAGCCCTTCAAAATAGGCCTTTGTTTCAGCGATGACCTCTTCATTCGACCCAAATCTCTTACCTCCGAGCCATTTCTTCATATTTGGAAACAAGAAATAGTCTCAAGGGGCTAAATTTGGGAAATATGCTGGATGAGGGAGGAGTTCGTAGCCTAACTCATGCAATTTTGCCATTGCGACTGCGGACTTGTGCGCCGGTGCGTTGTCCTCGTAAAAAAGAACTTTTTTCTTCGCCAAATGCGGCCGTTTTTCCTTCAAATCGGCTTGGAATCGATCCAGCAGCTCTGTGTAATATACGCCGGTGATTGTTTTACCCTTTTCAAGGCGCATCCCAAAAAACTGTCGCCATGACCTTGTTTGCTGACAAACCCGCCTTGGCCTTCTTCGGCTTCGATTCACCAGGAGAAGTCGATTGTTTTGACTGTTTCTTGGTTTCTGGTGTGTTGTGGTGAATCCAGGTTTCATTCACGGTTACGAAACGGCGCCAAAATTCAGCCGAATTTTTCTGGAACATCGCCAAACACACAGTTGTCAAACGAATGGGTTTGTTGTCGATTGTGAGCAAACGCGGCACCCATCTTGCGGAAAGCTTTTTCATGTCCAAATATTTATGTAAAATCGAAATCACTGAGCCATGTGATAAGCCCTTGGCCTCTTCAAGTCCATTATCAAACCATGAATTTTGTCAACCATGTCTGGTGTGCTGACCTCAATTAGGCGATCAGAACGTTCGGCGTCACTTGTGCTTGAACGACCGCACCGAAATTGAGTAAACCAGTGGTGAATGGTTCCAATCGATGGTAAAGAGTCCCCATAATATTTCTCAAGCTTTTGTTTGGTTTGCGTGATAGTTTTTTCTCACAAAAAATAGTGTTTAATGAGCACTCGAAATTCACTTTTTTCCATTTTAACGAAAATGCTAGTAGGCGTCTACTCGTATATAAAATGGCTGCCACAACAAAAATATATTTGACAGATCTGTCTGAAAATGTGGGTGCGTTCTTTTGAAAGATGATTCTTGACAAAAAAAAAAATTTCAGGTAACGACACAATTTGTGTTAATTTTCAGGGACTTATTGACCCACTCTCGTATTCTGTTATCTGTAGAAAATGATCAAAATTGAATGCAGTGGGGCACTGATAGACTGAACAGATTTTGATGAAATTTAGCTCCTAAGCTTAAACTGCTGTGAAGGTAGTTTGGTCTGAAAATGATCGAAATCGGTTGGATATGGATCCTGGGGGCAAAAATCTTTAAATTTGTCACCTAACTCAAGAAACTTAAGGAAAGAAGAAATACAAAAAAACATGTATATTCAAATTGCTTATGCGTTTAACTTTTAATTGATATGACGCATGATAGGGACAATTTTCATTTTTTTATTAAGAGAGGCACGTTAAAAAAAAAAAATATGCAGGGTGTTCCTAAACTTTTTCTGAATCTAACCACAATTTTGCGATGAAAATAGTGGTGGTGGCTTTGTTGTTAGGGCTAAGTTTCAGAAATATGACCCGTTGCAAAATATGTGAGTTTTAAGATACCCTGATTCGGTTTCCTTGGCTTATCTTTAAAAATTCTGCCTTGGATCTAAATATTTGTGTGCATGCTATAACTGACTCTAGCCTACTAATGGAGGGTGACGTCCTACATTTTTGAAATTAACCAGAAATTAGCTTACATAATACAAGAAAAGCTTTTTTTTTATAATTTGCACGTGTCAAATGGGATATGAATACCCTTCTACTAAGGCATAGGGAACTATTTGGTTGTTGATAAGAACGGGAAGAGAGCTTACATATTCTCTTGTTTGTAAAGTTAATATGGGAGACTTTTTAATTCATTGAGTTTAATGCGTCATTGTTGCGTTATTACTGAAAAAAAAAAAACAGAGTTGGTTAGGAGACTGGCGTTTTGTGGAAAGGGACAGAGAGAAAGACAGATTGGTGTAGTTGGTTTGAAACTCAGGTGGCATTTTAGGTTTCAGTGAACTCCAAGGGTGGCGTCCAGATAACTGGGGAGTATTTTCGTTTTGCTGTTATTGTCGTTGCTTATAATTTACAGAATTTTTTTCCGTGCTCCTGATGTAATCATCACGATAAAGTTGCATTTTAGCCATACGATGCCAGTGTAGATCGCAGTAGAGTTGGCTAAGCTTTCGCAATGATGATTCTTGACATCAGGATTCGAACCGTGAATCAACAGCGTGACAAGCGATGATGTTACCACTACACCACGGCCTTTGCTTAGAAAAAATATTAAGTTTTGGAATAAGTCTTCTTCACAGTTAAATCATAAGCTCGTGTGGTTTAGTACTACGCAATCTGCGAACATTATTGTGTACATCTAGGACTACTTCTATCTCAGGGTTGATGTGTATCCACATCTGTCACCTTATCGATATGCAAGTCACGATGCAAGTCTTTGTTTCTTACGTACCATGGACCGATGACTATTCCACGAAGGACTATATTTTGAAATATTTGTATTATTTTAATATTTATTTTCTCTGTACAGCGACATAATTGAACGCCATGCATCCAGACGGGATCAAGTAATTACAGATACAGCATAATTTTGTTCTGAATAGTTTTCTATATTTTATATTTAATTCTTTTGCTTTTTTTAACGTGTTTCTTCCACTTTAATTTGGGATCTGGAACTATTTGGCATAGGGAACTATTTGGTTGTTGATAAGAACGGGAAGAGAGCTTACATATTCTCTTGTTAACATGGGTAGACTTTGTTTCATTGAGTTTAATGCGTCATTGTTGCGTTATTACTGAAAAAAAAAAACAGAGTTGGTCCGAGAATACTGCCTTGTGGGACACCTGGCGTATTATCTTCAATAAGTTGAAGTTGAAGATCAGCGCCCTTTAGGTATTTCCTCTTGTACAAACTTGTGGTACACAGTATCGACATAGAATCTTCTACAACTTTATTTAAAACAAAAGCATCTGCTTTAGTACTGTTGAAATCTTTAGCAATAAGATGCGCAATAACCATCCTCATTTCTTTCTTCAAGTTGCCACTGCTAAAAATATATCCACTTGAAAAAAAAATGAAGTCCTTCATCACCCAGAAGATACTGAGCTATGTATGTAAAGGTAATGAAATGACTCAAACGAGGCCCTGAAAACATTGACCCAAAACTCATTTGTGGCAAAAATGCTTCGCTGGGCCTTTCATCCCCCACATTCGTTCCGAAAATTTTATGACTCCAAGGCAAAGCGTGTTAAAAATTGCGCGTAGGCAAGCCATGACATGGATCAATGTATGTACTACTTTGTTGGGATGAGACTTGAACGAATATACATCCTTGTCCCTGGATTGCCCTCCTCCATAATAAATTCGAAGGAGCAAGTAAATAAACACACGCATATAAAACACATGCATATTACATTTCATCCCAGTACCATTGCTCCAGCTCCTGCTGCTGGAGATGCTACCACCACTGCCACTGCCACTGCCGTTTTGCTTAATTTTGTATTAAAGGACACAACAACTTTTTTATGGACGACTGAGCTTTATGTTGTAGGATCACAAACTTAAATGAACAGGAAAGTTATTACGTTGACACTTTTTTTTCGGGGGTATTCATCCTTGTTGGTGTGTTTCCTTCTTCTTCTTTTTTTTTTTTTTTTTGTGCGTCAACCGAGCTGCTGACAATATGACAAAAAGGACGTGTAATAAAGTTGCTTAACCAGCGAAATTATATTAGAATTTTCGGGCACAGGGAGGACGGGCAGAAAGGGTCACAGAATTCAGCTAATGCTGGGGGTTTTGACTTTTTACAAAAATTTTATATCACGTACATATGTATAGGTATGTGTATGGGTGGTGTACGAGTTTATTGGAACGACCCCAGTTGGTGTTTCATTTTTGCATTAACCTAGAACCAATTTCGTTTTATTATCCTTAGAGCGGGACGCCGCGTTTATGTTAGAAAGGGTGGTTTTTCGAATTTTCTCTTGGTATCCACAACGTTGAACCAACCCCCACCCACACACCAGCTTCGTGTTTATTTTCTTTTCCAATTGAGGATGGAATAATAATAGGGTGCTGCATATGCAGATATGGCTGTCAATCGAAAGAGAAATGCGAAGTGGCACCATGTTACACGCAGGTACCGGAACGGAATGGGGGTTGATTTGCTATGCGTTCTCGAAAGAATGGAGGAAAGAAACAACATAGAATCTATTCGATTTGCTGACATGTTTTGATGTTTCTTTCTTCTTCACTCGTTGTAGTGTCGTCGTTCTTTGCATCCTGAATGAGGCACAACCCGCCAGGTCGGAGGACAGTGGGTGACATCGATTGGAGTTTACTTATTCAAATGGGAATACACGTTTGCCTTGTCTCTCTCGATTGTTGCTTTAGCTAATTTTGAAGAGTTGGCATGTACTCGTGCATGATAGAAGTCTGTGGACCGGAATTTCACTTGCAGGGATGACGTTTTTCTTTTTAGCCACGCAAACACATGTATGGGTAGGATGATGTTGGAGGACGGCTTGGCATTAGATCGATTGGCAGTTTAAAAATGCTACGTAGCTGCTTTGAACTAAGAATTTTTTTAAAGTGCTACGGCTAAGTATTCCATTTTGATCCTGAAGTTTAAAAGCAAACACAACACATTTTCATTGGTCGAAAGGCTGACTGCAACTGGGTTATTCATTTTGTGCTTTAGGATTTTAATTTAAATAAAATAAAAAGTGTTTCACTAGGAGTTGCCAAAGGTTCATGGAAACTTTGATTAATGTGAGGTAATTTTCAATAACTTTTCTGCCTCATTGCAGTGGTTTTTAAGTGGTCCAAAATTTGAAGATTGTCTGCATATACACGATCTTTAACATACCTCCCAAGACCGCACGATCTTGGTAGCCTTGCGTATGTTGTGTGGCACGTAGCCCCGTCCTGCCTTGAATCTCAGGCCAAAACCAAATTGGTTATCATTTGACCATAGAACAAAGAATTCACAGTAACAGTAATGCCTTCATTACTTTCAAAAAAATTTAACCCGATCACGCCAGAGCTCTCACCAAACTGTCACGGTGGTGGATGCAGTGACCTCTCAATGATCACTTTTAGATTATCAGAACCCCAAATTCTGCAATTTTGTTTATTTACGTAGCCGCCAAGCGAGAAATGGACCTCATTGCTGAAGAAGACTTACAGATACCAGATATTACAAAACTGTCATTTTTGCATTAAGATACAAGAATTCTAAAGCATTGAGCTATGCTTAAATGATTCGTATTGTAAAATGACAAGGCAAAAACTAAGGAGGGTGGCCGGACTGTAATGATAACATCATCCCTTGTCACGATGGTTGGTTCACGGTTCAAATCCTGATGTCAAGAATCATATATTTATTTCGCATGAAATAAATAATTCGATCAATTGCGAAAGCTAAGTCAACTCTACTGCGAAGGTATAACACTGGCAGTAGAGGTCATATGGCTGAAAAATGCAGCTTGATCGCGATGATGACATCAGGAGGACGGAAAAAAATACTGTGAATCATGAGCAACGACAAAAGTAAAACAATCAAATTCTCCCCAGTTATCTGGACGCTACCCTTGGAGTTTACAGAAACTTAATAACATCTGAGTTTCAAACCACTACACTAAATCTTTCTTTCTCTCTCTTTCTGTTCTTCACAACGCCCGTGTCCTGTAATAGTATAAGAGTATTCATATCCTCTTTGGCACACGTAGGTTATTTAAAGAAAAAAAAAACCTCTCACTATGGATGACAGACCCCATATTGCATTCATGTGAAATACCAATCTCGTAATGATCAACCCATTATTAATTTTGACACCTAGTCTTTAAAATAGAGATTTAATAACGATCGACCCCCAAAAGTGTATATGTACTACATATACATATTTGTGATTCAGCATCAAAAATTATGTCGATTTAGCCCAGTCCGTCCGACCGTCTGTCCGTTTGTCCATATGTTGCAATTTTTTTCGCCCTAAATTTTGAGCTAAGAACATGAAATTTGATGTATTGTGTAAACATTTTTGAAATGCGCTCACAGACACTACCACCTTTCAAAAAATATTGGTTTTCTCTATATTTTTGCTAGAAACTGAAAAATATTATCTAAATAAAAAAAATGTATGTATGACCACGCCCACTTTTGAGGGGCGTTTTCTTTTAAAAAGAACAACATTTATTGCTTTTCCAAAACTATTTACAGTGAAGGGTAAGTCTATTGGAGATTCACTTCCCAGGAAAACAGGTCACCACCGGTTCGCAACTAGGTTCAACTAGTAAAGCTGTTAGCGGGCTGAGCCGAATAGCTCGGCGCAGCTGGTATACTGCATCGGGCGTGGCAACGGATAAAACTATGAAATCTATTGACAGCTTCAAGTCACCTGGCACTGACGGAATATACCCAGCTGTGCTGTCAGTTACTGAAAACTCTGAAGAGAATTTTTACTGCTGTCTTGGCACTGGCATATGTACCAAGTCAGAGTAGCTTTCATACCGAAAATCGACAGAGATTACTATTCTCTCACTAAGAGCTTCAGACCTAATAGTCTGACATTCTTCCTGCTGAAAAGCATGGAAAGACAGGTTGAGCTACATGTGCGCAAAGTTGCTTTGAGGGTACATCCTCTCTCAGAGATGCAACATGCCTATCAACGCGAAAAATCCTGCGAGACTGCGCTTCAAAATCTGGTCAGCAGAATAGAATGTGCGCTTGACAGGAAGGAATACGCGGTAGGCATTTTCATAGACATTGAGGGTGCTTTTGACAATGGGAGTTTTGACAGCATGTGTAGTTTCGCCAGAAATCACGGCGTAGAAGAATCGCTAGTGTTGGTGATCAAAGCAATGCTGGTGAACAGAACATTGACTGTGGATGCAGATTGTGGCCGATGTGTTATGGCAGGTGTAAATAGGGGCTGCCCACAAGGCGGTGTTCTGTCTCCACTGCTTTGGTGCACGCTGGTTGACTTCCTGTTGAACACACTCAATAGTTCTAACGTCTACGCTCAAGCATATGCAGATGATGTCGCCGTTCTGTCTATTGGTGCGCTAGGAATGGGCTTTCAGTTAATCCTCTCTAAACCGAGTTGGTTTTCTTTACGAGAAGGAGGAAATTGACTGGTCTGACTCAGCCACTGCTAAAAGGCGTCACTATCCAACTCTCCAAGGAAGCCAAATATTTAGGAGTAATGTTAGATAGCAAGCTTCTTTGGACGAAACATGTCGAGCTGAAAACTTCCAAAGCTCTGTCAGTCTTCCAGCAATGCAAAGGCGTTTTTGGCAAGACATGGGGCTTGTCGCCAAGGAAAGTCCTTTGGATCAACATGGCAATGATAAGACCCTTCCTCTCATATGCGTCAGTTGTTTGGTTTGCCAACCTCCAAAGAACGGTCTGTCTTGGCTGCTTGGGAGCTTTCCCCAGTACGCCTGGCTCTGCTCTAGACGCATTGATAAACCTCCCCCCCTTGATATTTATATCATGGGGTGTACACTCAGAGCCATCTTCCGTTTAAAAAGAAATAGTTTCTGGCACGATTCGCACTGGAGTTTTGATGACATTCCGCGACGATTATCCTACGACCCCTGTCTCATGGATATGCTGTCTGATGCAATGACACCTGAATTACGGTTGCGATGCAAATTTGAAGTCAACTTTCCCCATGTTCAAGATTGGCTTTGGCAGGAGTCTGAGCCAGGAAAGAAATGTAGTCGCATTTTCACGGACGGCTCTAAAACTGGACAGGAGTCTGGTGCTGGTGTTTTCGTGGAATGTAACAACATTAGGCTTCACTTCTCATTGGGAAAATACACATCTGTCTTCCAGGCAGAAATGTATGCTATCCTAATGGCTGCGGACTATATTGGTAAGAACAGGTGGAAGGGGCGAAGTACCTGCGTCTGCAGTGACAGTCAGGCTGCGCTTAAGGCCTTGCTCAATCCTTTAACCACTTCCAAAATAGTTCGAGAATGCAAAACATCCTGGAATTCGGTCGGAAGGCTGAACTCACTGAATTTTGTTTGGGTCCCAGGGCACAAATGAATAACAGGAAATGAGATCTCTGACGAGCTTGCTAGACAAGGCTCAGAAGAGAATTTCTCTGGACCTGAACCAGCGTTTGCCAGCGTCCTCGGTTAGGGCTTCCATTGACAACTGGGTTTTCAGTGAACACAATCGAAGATGGCATGACTCTCTCGTCTGTAAGAAATCCGCGGCTCTCTTGCTATCTCTTAACAGAGAAGATTGCAGACAACTTACTGGCGTTCTTACGGGACACTTTTCCAAGCACCTCCTGCGTAACACTTCCTATGTAATTGTCCTGCCTTTGCTCGAATCAGGTGGCTGGTGAGTGCTGATGACCTAAGCTCTTCATCACTGAAGCGTCTGCTCGTCTTTTTAGAAAAGACGAAAAAACACGTTAAGATGGGATGTTCTGCCTGGTTGCACAATGGACCTGTTTTTGAGTCCGAGTGCTCCAATAGGGTTTACCCGCCCCGACAAAAAAAAAGTCTTATTGCGAATATCTCATTAGAATCCGTGAACTTCGGTTTCATTGGCAAATTGTAATACGAATAGCTTGAAAGAATTCAATTTTTTGAGACTAGAAGCACTTCTAAGATTGAAGCCCTTAAACTGATCTTCTGAAATGCATGCCACACACCAAGTTCAAGAACCAACTAATGAATTTTGATAAAATTCGGTTTGTTAGTTAGTTTCGAAAATCTTCAAAGAAAGATTATTGTAGCCCGACAAACTCAAGAACAACTTAACCGATTTTCATGAAATTTGGTTCGCTGTTTTAGTTTGTTTTGTAGACATTTGAAAATCATGCGAGGATTTTGATAAAATTTCTGATATTAGTGTGGAATGGTGTGCGGATGATTAATATGGAGTACAGATAGATATGTGGATGGACATCACTTGGCTGATGATTTTTGCATTCCTTTTCTTTTATCGTCTTTCTTGGTAAAGTATTTAAATATAAATCCAGAAGGCGGCGTAGCGGAGCTGATCGAATTGATACACAGGATGAATTGATGCATCCAGTTTTATTCGGAAACTGTTAAGGATCGGAGAAAACAATTATGAGCGTAGTTGTGGAAACAGAGGGGTTTTGTTGTTTAAATAATTATGATTCATCAGTCCTCCATTTGATGCCTTCTGTGCTTTCCACCCGCGGAGCCACGAGCATATTGGTGCTCTATGTTCCTAGTCACCATTTAGCTAAATATTTAAACTCATTGTAGACACTGAACATACCTACATTTAAATCGGACTCTCCACAGCTTTAATAATTTTAAAAGTCCTCCGCCTCCAGATCCAGACAAACAAAGCAAAATCCAATCATCATTCCGCACTTAATTACCACCAAAGCGTTCCGCAGCTTCAACATCCGCGACTAAAAAGAAGAACAAGAAAAAAACCTTTTCAAACAAACAATAAAAGTACCGCTATGGAGTTTATCCATTACATCCTTTTCCACATAGCTTTTCTCTCCCCTCACTCAGTGTCCTATACACCACATCATGTCCTTTCAGCCCAGCAAACGCCATCATTAACCCGAACATGCCTTCTCCAAACACCGATAAAAGTAACATTCATTTCCTCGCAAAAGGCTTCGGTTACACAGTGTCCTGTCCTCCCATCCTGGTGGTGGCCATTGGGAGAGAACACGACTTTTTCGTCGTGTATAGCTTTTTGCCATTCGCTGTTGTATTGTGTTGTGTTCCAGCAGCAGACAGCGGTAGCAACAGCAGTTTTACACTTTTCTCCTCCATTCGGACACTGTGTGTAATTAACCCTCTATCCAAACACTCTCGCTCGGTGTGAGGTACAATCAACCCCCCGATGATTAATGGCTACCCCCATAAATCATATTCGCACGAAGCGCGGGCGTCTGCTTTCACTTGTTCGTAGGTAAGCTCCGCGACTCCTTCTCGACTTTTTTTTGACATTTTTAATGCCCCACGACAATGGGTATTTTATGCGAGCAATTCAGTCAATCCCCGGGCATTTAAGCGAGTGGGGATAGTACTGGTGCCGGAACTATCTATGGCACAGTGGGTGGCACAAGGAAACACTTTTACAGGTGTTAAGTAGGATTCCGAGAGGAGCTTTCCTCTATTTATGAGGTTTTTGCACTGCTTCAGCAGGGTCTGATCCAACAAAGGGCGGAGATGGGCTGGATGATGGCTATGAAATTCGGATTGTGTATTCTATTGCATGGGGCGCACTGGCAGGATTAACAGAGACTCACATAAATTTTATTATTTTTACGTCCAACTTCCGGGTGGGGTACTGTTGTCCCTGCGACAGCCTTAGACTGTTGGAATAGTAGCAGCAGCATCAGCCATTTCCAGGATGGAATTATGATTATCGTAATGAATGTGAAATCGTGTGTTCTATTTGCATGCCATTTTTTTTTTTTTTTCTAGAAAGGATGCAGTTTATTTTGTATAAATATTAATGCAGTTGAGTGTGTGTTTTTTGTATGTCCTCACCTGTCCCGTTTTTCATTCTTCCGGTGTTAATGCACTGAAGTTCCGTGAACAGGAAGTTAGAACTCTGAAAAAAAAAAAAAAAAAAAAATTTGCAATTAATGACAAGGATATGCGTTTATTACGATGGGGTGCATCGTCCATGGCTGGCTCCCTTCGTTTGACCTTATGCAGGCGGATATAATTTAATTTTTCAAAATAAGAAGGGGCCAGACAGATGTCCATAGTCCAATAAAGCTAATCGAAACGTGTTCTGTTTGCCAAATTGCCGATTGATCAGGTTTTGAATTTACGTGACCGTCGAACCGCATAATGAGGTGAGCTCTGTCTTTCCGTCTCCACTCAGGAATGATGGCGCAGTTCATTAAAAATTTCAGTCAGTTAATTGAAAATATGTTTAATTGTGATTATTTAATTGACAGTTGAAAGGACGGTGTATGAATGCTAAAAAGTGCGCAACTACAGTTGGGTGTGAATCCTTTGAGGGGGGCCTTCTATTGACTTTAATGGCATTTTTGTTTCCACTTTTTACGCCCATTGGGCGTTGTTAACTAAAATGGACTATTTCCTAGAAATAGAAGTATGTACAATGTACATATCTTAGGACTTTGCGTTTTTTCCCGTTGGAAGTTTTCTAAATATATGAAGCTATTCAGCTTTCTACCCCTTTCTCTCGAGAGACCACCCATCAAACATTTCTTAGTGTATTGGCTACAGCTTTATGTGTTCAGCTCTATCATATTTGCATTTTGCAAATGTACCACCACTTGAAGGTGTTTTCCTTCAGAGATGTGACAAAATCAAATGAAAATGAAACATCTTCGGATCTGTTAACTACTGGGTGGCGCACCAATAAGAAATTCAAATAACTTTTTTTTCAATCTTTTTTTTTTTTGTTGTATAGAATATTCAATTTTATTTTATATAACTAATTGTTTTTGAAGATGATAGATAGTAAATGACCTCCACGCTCATCCACGCATATGCGACACCTGATCAGAAAATTATTCATTGCGGCCTGAAGGCTTGAAGTCGGGATCGCCTCAATTATTGTTCTAATGGACTGCTTCAATTCAGTCAAATTCCTTGGTTTCATTTAATACACCTCTCGTTTGACATAACCCCATAAAAAAAAGTCTGGTGCAGTCAGGTCAAGTGACCTTGGGGGCCAGCGGAAAGTGGATTTTCTGGATATTAATTCGTTGGATCTCCGCCATAACCGGTCTGGGTATGTGTGTGCAGTTGCTCCATCTTCCTGGAACCATATGCTGTTGAAACTGATATTTCTTCGGCGCAGTTCTGGGTAAAAAAAATCCTTCAACATCTTTAAATAACGGTCCCCATTGACAGTTACTGTTACACCGTTTTCTCCAAAGAAGTATGGCCCCACAATGCACCTTGATGAAACTACGCACCACACAGTGACTTGTTCAGTTCCATGTCATGGAGTATTTCTGGATTAGATTCATTCCATATATGGTAATTTTGCTTGTTTACATTGCCGTTTAGGTCAAAATGGGCCTCATCAGACATAAACAAGCAATTTATCAAGCTATTGTCTTCTTCGGCCATTTCAATCATTTTTTTGGCAAAATTCCAGGCGAAATGATAAATCCAGAGGGTTTAACTTGCTTGTAATTTGGACTTTGTACGGTAACAAGTTTATGTCATCATGAATTTTCCGTTGTAATGAACGTCTCCTAACTTCAATTTGCCCCGATAAGTTTCGAGTCGAAACGCTTGGATTTGCCTGAATTGACGATGCTACAGCCGTGATTGTGTCTTGAACCCGAACATAGGGATCTCGATGGTACGGTCTTCGTGCGATGCTTCCAGATTCGGCAAACATGTTTACCAGCCTCATAATGGTCCATCTACTCAGGGGAGTGCCGCCAAACTCCCGCCTAAATTACCTTGGGACGGAAATGAAGGACTGCAAGGCATGGTACCGCTGCACTATCCAAATCCTCTTTTCGGTATCCCAAGCATTCATTTTAATAAACCTAAAAATAGCAACCAGCAAAATAAAAAAAAAAGCCGAGTACTCACACAGAAAAAAAGTTTTGTTTTTGTAGCACGATTCGTGCGCCACCCTGTATTTGCAACCTGTTTGCTAAACATTTTTAGTCCGTCTATACGAATGGGGCACCTACTATTAGTACGGACATTGATTCTTCAAGACATAATTTCGTCAACATTGGTAGTATGTACTTTTCAATACGCGATGTTGAATCAGCGCTAACTAATTTGAAACTTGATAAACGGCCAGGGATAGACGGTATCCCTCCTATTATTTTAAAAATGTGTGCTAGCTCATTTGCTATACCCCTTCACTTAATTTTTAACCGTTCTCTTGACAATGGCAACTTTCTCACTGTATGGAAAAGCTATTTTATATTACCTATCCATAAATCTGGTTCAAGTCAAGAGGTATCAAATTACCGGCCGATCTGCAAAATCTCTACCATTCTAAAGATGTTCGAAAAAGTCGTATATGACAAACTCTCACCTGTTTTTAATAGAGTTATTTCTCCTTGTCCGCATGGTTCTGTTACTGGTAGATCTACTGGCACGAATTTAACAATTTTTTTGCAATTCTGTTTTAAATGGTCTCGAAAATGGTTTACAATACGATGTCATATATACAGATTTTTCTAAGGCATTCGACAGAGTAAATCATTTTATTGTTAAAACTATTTGCATTGGGCATAAACTCCAACTTCTTGAAATGGATAAAGTCCTATTTAAGGGAACGTATTCAGTATGTTTGGATTAACGACACACTTTCAACACCAATACTCGTATACGTTACTTCGGGAGTTCCTCAGGGTAGCCACCTTGGCCCTTTGCTATTTCTCCTTCTTATAAATGATATTCCTGATATAATATTGAATTTAGAAAGTCTTATACGACGACAAACGAAATATTTAGACCAATTAAATCTAAACAAGATCTTCAGAAATTAGCAGTTTGGTGTAGTAAGAATTTTGAATATTTCAATGTTTCGAAATATCAAAGCGTTAGCTACTGTCGTAACATCTCCCCTGTCTGTTTTATATATACGAGTAAGATTGGTAATATGCCCTAGTCGATTATTTCTTCTAAAAAAGATCCTGGCGTCATTTTTGAGAAAAAACTGGACTTTTTAGTTGCAAAAGGTAACTCAATGCTCGGTTTTGTTTTACGAAATTCGAAGGATTTTTCTGACCCTCAACTCTAGAGTACTGTAGTGTAGTCTGGTACACTTTTTAGGAACTTCACGCCTTAAGAATAGAGAATATTCAAAAACGATTTACTAGAGTCGCTATTCGGAGACTCCAGTGGTATATAGATACAAGTATGCCTTCATATGACACTCGATGTAAATTATTTGGAATTCAACTACTGTACACTAGAAGAAAGTACTTTTCGATTTTGTTTATCCGTGACATAGGTAATAATCATATTGATTGCCCCCTATAGTCCCTAATTGGATTTTATGCTCATGCGAGAGCACTTAGAAATCGTTTTTTTGTTACATGTACCTTTCATAGAGTAAACTATGGTATTAATGAACCCATAAGTAGATGTTTAAGAGAAGCAAACACTACTCCTATCTGTAACTCATCAGATTTTGATGAAAATCTATGAGATACATTTAACACTGACGTAATCGAGAAAGCACTTGGAGAGAAAAAGATATGCTTTGATAAGGTGTGGCATGATGGCTTGAATTGCAAATTAATTATACGGCATTCTAGAATCATATCTCAGGAATAGACTCTTCCGTGTTAGACATGGAAAAGAAAACTCGGAGCTCAAAGAAATTTCGGCCGGTGTACCGCAAGGAAGCGTTCTTGGGCCACTTCTCTATCTGTTATATACTCGAGATGTACCGAAAGAAGATGGCACTATCCTGGCTACGTTTGCCGATGACACCGCTATCCTAGCCGTAGGTAAAACAATCGAAGAAACGACTGCAAAACTGCAAAACGCACTGAATAAAGTAAATGAATGGACGAGGGACTGGCGGATCGCCCTCAACGAATCTAAATCTGTTCACGTGAATTTTTTATAAGAAAACTAATGTCTTGCCAATTTTCATAAACTTGGCCCGACTACCTTTTGCAAACGAGGCCAAATACCTTGGAATGACACTCGACGCAAAACTGAAATGGAATTCGCACGTGAAAATGAAACGTAAAGAACTCGAAATCAAATATAGAGAAATTAACTGGTTGCTCGGAAAACACTCCCAGCTCAGTATTGAGAACAAACTGCTTTTATACAAGCAAGTGCTAAAGCCGGTGTGGACTTACGGTATACAGCTTTGGGGCTGTACCAAGAAAACAAACGCCAATATTTTACAAACTTTTCAAAATAAAGTGCTAAGAGAAATTGTCCACGTACCGTGGTATACTAGAAACGATGATATCCACAGGGATCTCGGAATTCCTACAATCGAAGCTGAAATTAGAAGCTTCGCGAGAAACCGACTAATCGGACATGTCAACAATACAATCCTACAAATTCTGGATGAAAGCAATTTATTGCGCCGACTACAAAAGACGAAACCTTTCGACTTGCCGAGATAGGAATCAACCGCGCCTAGATTGCGGAACATGCAGGATCTTTCAGTGGAAAGTAACCTGCCAAACGTGTTTTTTTCATAATAGAAAAATTGCTTGATAAGGTCCTTCTTAGTTGCAATATATAAGAAATTAAATCGCAGGGTGGTGTTTTTTTAGTCAGTAAGAATCTGACACTACTATGAGCACGCGCTTGCTACCCTCATAGTGTCTATGCAAGATTTTTCACCAAACCTCGGGAAAAAAAATTTAAAAATAATTTATTACTAACTTTAAATTGCCTTGGTGGTAGTTAATAAGTATTTATTTGTATTTTAAGTAATCCTTAGAGTACTTATTAATGTAACAAATAAATAAAATAAATCTGATCCTCAAACGAAGGTTTGCAAAAAATTTTGCACTGAAAGAAGTATGATGTTGACTTTAATGCGAAGAATAACCAATTCACCACCTTTTGCAGAAAGAACATGTCAACCGTCCCTGCCACAGATCAAATTATCCAACCAAAGAAAAGAACAGAACTCTTTTTGGCATTACAGTCAGCTATGGTGCAACATTGCAAGACCATATAACTAACAAATCGGCGTCCATGACGTTGTGCTACCTGTTTACAGCGCAACAGCTCCTTCTTCAGTACAAAGAACATGTTAGACCGGAGACTGAGTATTGTTCTTATGTTTGATGTTCAGCCCCGAAACATTTTCTTTATCTGAGATGAGCAGTTCGGTTAATATTTAGAAGGTCCCGCACTATCATCCAATCTAGTAGCAGAACTATGGCTATATTATAGAACTATATAGACTACGAGTACCTTGGCAGATGCTCCGAATACCTGAATATAATGCTCTCCAGAAATGTGTTTTTTGAGCGTCCTACTATGTAAACTACTGGTGCTCATTACGTGAACAGAATTAGTAGACAAACTCTAGAACTCACTAATAGCAGACATACTTCCAAACGCTTTTAAAGCAAGAATCAATAGGCATTTCTGAGAGAAAATTATAAAATAAAAAAATTCTTGAAGTACGATTCGGACAACGCGCGATTAGTGTCCCCTATCGCCATTTAAAGAAAATGTTTGTTCTCACCCTCCTCGCTCGAGAACCTCTAAAGACATTTTGACAAAATTTAATTTGTATGTTTATACGCAGGGCATTTCGTTTGAAAACTGTCAAAATCGGATCAAATGTGAGTGGGTTGTGAGAGGGGGGTTCAAAAATCTTTAAATCATTTTCGTTAGGCTAAAAAAAAACTTAGGTTAGATAAAAATCTAAAACTAAATTTCATTGGCAGGTCAGAAATCACATGCCAGGGCCCAGTCTTACTTAAACTACTCGTTGGCTTCAACCCAGTCGAGCCAAAAATATTTCATTCTTATTAACAAAATTAAGTCTTTTGGGATTCATTCCAGTTTGCTTAAATGGATCTCTAGTTATTTATTGAATAGAAAACAGGTTGTTAAGATTGGTTCTTCTCAATCTATAGTTATTAAGGTCTTATCTGGTGTTCCACAAGGTACCCACTTGGGACCTTTACTGTTTAACATATTCATCAATGATATTACATTGTTGTTTCATCGTGTTAACGGTCTGTTGTATGCCGATGAATTTAAGATATTTCTACGTGTTAATAACATTTATGATTGCCTAAGTCTTCAAAATGAATTAAATGTAATAGTCGATTGGTGTCGAATAAACTGTCTTTCATTAAATATAAACAAATGTTATTCTTTTTCCGTTCATCGCACATTGATACCTATAATTTACGACTACACAATTTCTGGGACCGCCCTGATTCGTAAAACTGAGGTTAAAGATCTTGGTGTGCTTACATTCTCGTTTCACGTCGATTATGTAGTTGCTAAAGCAAACTTTGGCTTTCTTAAACGTTCTTGTGCTGAATTTTCTAACCCGTATGCTCTTAAGTCCATTTATATGTCTTTAGTACGTCCTTTCCTTGAATATTGCTCTATAGTCTGGTGTCTAAATTACTGTAATTCTATAATGCGATTGGAAAGGGTCCAAAAGTCTTTTACAAGATTTGTTGTAGAACAGTTGAAATGGAATCTTGATGATATGCCCTCGTACTCTACTAGATGTGCTTTGATCGGTTTGGATACCTTGTAAAAAAGGCGAAATGTTCATTGTGTATTGTTTATTCATGATGTCTTTTCTTACCGTGTAATATGTCCTGATATACTTAGATACTTTGAATTCTATGCACCGGAAAGAATACTTCGTACCAGAAATTTGTTATTAAATCCTAGGCATGTTTATAACTATGGTCTCAATGAGCCAATAACGAAATGTATAAAATTATTTAACTCAGTGCGTACCGAAATTGATTTATTTTATGATAGGTTTAATTTTAAATTACTATTATTGAATATATTTGCTTCTACTTGAATTTCTTTATTAATTTGTGTGATATCTGTTAGAGTTAAGCTCGGTAGATGGAATAAAGTAAACTAAACTAAAACTATTTCACCCTATTCAATCTGTCGACATTGACCTTATCCCTTTCAGATATGCTTACGCAGTATCTCATCCCCGAGTCAATCGGCTCCTAGAGGATACATTGATCTGTCGCCCTTCTATCAAGAATAATTGGCACGTTCGTCGAATCTGACAAGTAGCCATGTCCATCCAGGTCCAAGAATGTCTCAGGTGGGATGTACTCACTCAAAAAAGTGTTTCGGAAATACCCAGAGTAAAACAAGCCCAACACAAGTTCGTTCTCGTAACGCTGGCTGACCGCGCAAAATGATTCCTCACAAGATCCAGAATGACATTGTCGACTCTGGACACACCGGAAGCATTCAATAGTCTCTTGTTAGAGACGTAATGTGCACTAGTTACAGTTAGCATACAGACTCGAACTTCAACACGTTGTTGAGGCGTTATATGCTCCATAATATATTCTTATCGTCCGCTCTTCACGATCGTCAAATGCGAACTGACAAATGCATGTCATCCCTGTAGCATCCCTTAGTTATGCTTTTAACAATTTTTGAGAGAAGACACCTATGGTCCTTAGTTCTTTTTTTGTTGATGTCTGTTGAATTTTCAATTCATATTATCTCTCCATTTAATTCGGGGAATATCTTTGCATTTAATCACGCTAAAAATATCACAAAATTCAAATGCCTTCATGCCGTCAATTGATTTCTCTTGCAACCCATCGAAGTGACAAAAAATTCAAATCGAGCAAACTACACACATCCCGTAAAACAACTAGCACAGAACTTCCTCAGCGATTCAAATTGACAAACTACAACAGGAAGTTCATCGAGTCACTGGTGTGGGTCCTAGTACCATCCACTGTCCTGGTACGACAAACCTGCTAGTCCCGCACAAACAAACCGCTTTCACTAAAGAAATGCTGAAACTGCAATAAAATTGCCAAAACGTAGCACAGAACGGTTTCATTTCAACTACTTTTGGAATTGTTTCAAAACACACAAGCGCGACACGAAATTATTCACGAGCAATTTTTGCACACCCCATTGGCATTGCTGCCGTTCGGTTCTTGCATGAAACCGAAAACGAACCTTGTCATGTGCATTATGCTAAACAGGACAAGGCTTTCGCTGGGGCCACTCAACTTTCCTGGCCAATGAGGAAATTGGAGTTATCATTTACCCTGGACTTCCGAAATGAATGAATGAGCCACAAACATACTACAGGCACACACAGACAGAGTGGCTATCGAAAGGATGCAGGACTACGAGTATATTCAATTGGAGCAATAAATTTCAGTAAGTGCGGATACCATAATAGCAGAGCACTACTTGTTCACTACTTTTATTACATTTATTATTATTGCGAAGCACAATTTATGGGCCAGTGGTTTTTGGGGTGAACGGAAAAAGCATGAAGCTAATGAGCTCTGGAAATGTCTCTGGCAGTTGTAATGGGCTCTGGTTTTGGTGGTATGATTGGCCGATACTCGTGTGCTGTGTGCTATTACAATTCAAATGTGAATTCAGGACATCAATCTGTCTGGTGAGTGTATTTTTTCTACTCGAGGGTTGGTCGAAAAATTCAAGTTGTTTGTGAAAGTGGTCATCTGTACTGTTCTCTACTAGACAATTTATGCAGTTCGAAGACAAAGGGGCAGTTATGATTGCGTTGAAGCTCAAACACCATAGAAACCAGACGGGGAGTAAGACCGTTCAAGAATTTAGACTCACTGGCACCGACTAAGTTTAGAGGTCAATACTCAGACTTGAGAGGTTTTGTTCTCCTCGATTAGAATTTGGGGTACCAGTCGAATCAACACAGCAACGGCTGCTGAACAACCGAAGAGGTGGTTTTTAAGATGTTTTGAAACTGTTAGGCGATTTGCCGGTTTATTTTTAAATTACACATCATTTTGACACTGACAGCACTTTCACGCTGAAAAAACTGACAGAATCACAGTTTCATGCTTCGCGGTACGAAATGAATTGATTTAAGCTTGAACAACGTTGGGAAATATTGAAAACTTATTTCCAAATTGAGTACTGTGTGCTTCGTGCAAAGAACGTCTCAGGAAAATGGGTATAGGCAAAACAAAAGCTGCAGATTTTGCGGAATTTTGAGCACTGATTCACAAAAGAGGGTACCACCAGGATACCTATCAACTACCAGAAGAAGATCTACCATCGTTGGCTCTACTCCAGATACTCCAGTTCATCGAGGCAATTGGACTGGAGTATGTGTTCTGGATCGAGTCGTTGGAGCACGAAAGATCTATAAAAGTCGCATTGCACTTACACCAAGAATGTCTTAATCCGAATGGTTTTATACATCTACTGCAGTAGGAAATGCTGTCGGAACTTTTGAAAGAATGCTTTATACAAAAGACTTTGAGTGGGCAATATGCTCCTTCTCACCGTACAAATCCCCAGGCACGGACGGAATTTTCCCGATGATGCTACAAACAGCCAAAAAAGACATAACGCCGTTGCTAAAGAGACTGTTCCTTGGTAGCATTGAATGGGGTCATGTACCAAAGGAGTGGCGGGAAGTTAAGGTTGTTTCCATCCCCAAAGCAGGTAAAGCTAGTCATACCTGCGCTGGTGACTTTAGACCAATAAGCTTGACATCCTTTATTCTGAAAACCTTTGAAAGACTTATTTACATACACATTCGCAGCAGACTGAACCCCAGTATCATATCTCCGGCACAGCATGCTTATACGAAAGGTAAAAGTGTTGAAACTGCACTTCATAGTGTTGTCAGTACGATTGAAAAATCATTGAATGATAAAGAGTACACCTTGGCTGCATTCTTAGACATTGAAGGTGCCTTTAATAATATCACAGCAGATCCAGTCAAAGGTGCCTTAAAAAACCTGAAAATTGAGGACACTCTAATCAAATGGATAGTTTCCATACTAAGAAATAGGTACATAAACTCGGAACTAGGTGATGCGAGACTAAGAGTATCAGCTGGTAGAGGCACTCCGCAAGGTGGTGTTCTCTCTCCTCTATTCTGGGTTATTGTGCTAAATGAATTACTAATAAAACTTAGATTCAGTGGGGTTAAGACCGTAGCGTACGCAGACGATGTGGCGTTACTGGCCACGGGTAAATTCCTTCCAACCCTAAGCGACCAAATGGAAGGCGCCACTAAGATAGTCAGCAACTGGACTAAAAGAAGTGGACTCGCAATAAATCCACTAAAAACGGAGCTGACAATATTTACTAAAAAGAGGAACATACCGGAATTCAAAATTCCATCGATTGAATTCACTCCTCTTAAAATTTCTGATAGAGCTAAATATCTAGGGTTAATACTAGACCAGAAACTAAACTGGGGACTAAACACAAGGGAGAGAGCAAGGAAAGCTATGATAGCTCTCTATACTTGAGCAGAATATTTTGAAAAACTTGGGAGCCCAAACCAAAAGTCATTTTCTGGCTCCACACAGCAGTTGTGAGACCTATACTGACATACGGCAGCCTAATATGGTGGCCAACGGCAAGTAAGGGCACAAACCTCAAGATACTAACCGGAGTACAAAGAATGGCGTGCATTGGTTTCACAGGAGCTATGAGAACCACACCAACTGCAGGATTAGAGATCATACTCAATCTATTACCTTTAGACCTATTTTTGCAGGAATCTGCAGCTAGAAGTGCTCTAAGATTAAGCCAATCTGAAGGTTGGAGGTCAAGCCTGACGGGGCATGCGCAGATTTTACGCAAATACATGGGCGGAGATGTTAGCACAGACTACATGATGCCCTATTTAGACTTTCATAAGCCGTTTTCTAGTTCATTTCCGAGTCGAGAGGAATGGGAAACTTATATCCCGCTAAATGACAACTCCATCTCCATCTACACTGACGGATCCAAGATGGACGTGAGAGTAGGTGCAGGAATTTTTTTCTGAAAAACTCTATTTGAACAAGTCAATTCGGCTTCCAGACTATAGCAGTGTTTTTCAAGCGGAGGTCTTGGCGGTGGCAACTGCTGCCCGGGACGCTGCAATGAAAGCTATACCACCAGATGATATTACATTTTTCATTGACAGCCAAGCAACGATAAAAGCGATTTCCGCCACGCAAATGAAATCGAAGCTTGTGCGCTGCTGTTGCGAAGAGCTGCGGGTTCTTGGTACGCAACACAATGTAAAGCTCTGCTGGGTACCCGGACATAATGGCGTATCAAGAAATGGGAAGCCTGACGAGCTAGCAAGGGAGGGTTCAGCTCTAAATCCTGAACGAGCTGACCCGTCAGTTAAGACACCACCCTGCAACCTGAACCTAGAAGTTAGAAATAAAATGATTGCCATAGTAAATAGTAGATGAAGATCTTTAGAATCCTGTATAATTACAAGAAAACTCTGGCCGCTCTACGATCAAATCGTACAGAGCAAATCCTACACTTCAACAGATATATCTTATCTGGTTTAGTGGGGATGATAACTGGACACAACTTTTTACGTTATCACACAAAGAAATTGGGAATTAGCGAAGAAGATATATGTAGAGGTTGTGGCAATGAGGACGTACACGAAGATACACCTCACTTCCTGTGCCATTGTCCAGGACTCTACCACCTTAGATTCAAAATACTAGGGAAATATTTCTTCCAAGACTTAGAAGAACTTTCAAATGCATCGGTAAATAAGATTACCAAATTTATAAATGCATCGGGTTGGTTTAAGAACCCATAGAGTTCACGAGCGGGGAAGCTTCACTCCTTGGGCATCACAATGGATCTATACTGATCGAAGTGTGGCGTAGTTTGTTTCACACTCTACGTCAACCCATCAAACCTAGCCTTACCTACAAAAGATTAATGTTTCTCTTAGTTCTACGTACTGGAGATTTCGGAACTATCCCTTCCCATACAAAAATAAAAAAAAAACTGTGGGTTTGATCCATATGCTTATAAGAAAAAAAACATTTAAGGTCATAATCCAATTTGTCCTCAGACTTTCTCCAAATTTTCTCGTAAGTATTTTGCTTCTATCTTAAACCGTTTCTGAGATAAATGAGGTGAACAAATTCGTCATTGCATGCATCCGTATGACTCTGATACTCGTACGGTTAAGCTTACAAAAAAATATTTTCATATAAAGATAATTACTTTTCGTGTACTTTCGATTGTTTATTTCAATTTAAAAGAAATGTAAGTTTGGTTAATATCGTTGAACTAAAGGAGATTCAAGTTTATTCGGGGCCACCAAACAATGCTCCCGTCCAATCTCTACAACTTCGATGAGTGTTTTTTCCTATCTCTAACCATTTACGACTAAAACGAGTTAAAAAACTCACTCACTCATATCAATCGTTTTGTCATGAAGGGAATAAGCTAACAGAAGTAAATTGAGGAAAAAGTCTCTATTTTATGTTCTTTAAAACACATTACGTTCCAATTTGCATGCATCTACTTTCAAAATGGCCACACCGATATAAATATAGTCTTAGTTTCTGATTAGTGCGTTAATTGGTGAATAATTTGAGATATTAATCATTAATCTGTTGTTGCTCGAACCGGAGTCAAAAGCAAAAAAAAAAATCACAAGCAATCGCGTGTCATTGCAGTAAAAAGTGCACCAGTGGATGAGCATGTGCGTGTTTATGTACATTTGACAATTTTTTTTTTTTTTTCATTTACTGATCTATAAATTTCTAAAAAGAAAAGGCTGCATGTTGTAAACAAAAAGGCATAATGGCCTTTTGACACAGTTACGAGCACGGTCGAAGTCGGCCAGGTCTACTATAAATTGTTGTTTGACTTTTGGACTTTAGAAAAGAGTATCAGTAATGGCATTGCCAGGTTTGACAATATCACCCCTGTTTAGGAGCTTGCCTTCATCCAAAATAAACAATTGTACAGGGTCTTCCAATAGGGACTTCCGAACTTTGACAGTTGATAGCGGCCATATTGTTGAAGCTACATCTGTCAAATTTTCTGTCATTTATTCACTCTGTTTTGCCAAATCACCATGGATAGACATAGCGTTTAACAACACGTGCAATTAATAAAATTGTTTTATCAAAATGGGTTTTCTGTTCGGGCAGCATTCCACGCGCTTCGTCCGTTTTACGGTCGCCATAATCGTCCTTCCGAGAGGACTATTCTCAGTATGGTGTATAAATTTGAGTCCACTGGTTCAGTAAACGATCAACCAAAAACCCGTACATCGACGGGTAGATCTGCCGAAAACATCGCCGTTGTCCGTGAGAGTGTGCCGGAGAATCCGAGGCAGTCGCTTTTGCGTCGCTCACAAGAACTCGGTCTTTCGCAGACCACAACTTGGCAAATTTTGCGTCGTGACTTTGGCCTGCACCCGTACAAAATTCAACTGACCCAGGAGCTGAAGGTAAACGACTATAGACAACGACGTGTGTTCGCTGAATGGGCTCTGGAGCAGTTGGAAACTGACCCTAATTTTCATCAAAAAATCATCTTCAGCGATAAGGCTCATTTCTGGATGAATGGGTACGTCAACAAACAAAATTGTCGAATTTGGGACAATACCAATCTACATGAGATCCAAGAGCGACCAATGCATCCCGAAAAAGTCACTGTTTGGTGTGGATTTTGGGCTGGCGGCGTCATCGGTCCATATTTCTTTAAGAACGATGCACGTTGACCAGGACATCACCGTTAACGTCGAGCGCTATAGGTCGATGATTATCAACTTCTTTTGGCCTGAATTGGATCATATGGACACCAACGACATGTGGTTTCAACAGGATGGCGCTACGTGTTCACGCTACATTGGAAATTCTGCAAGAGCGATTCGAGGGCATGGTCATCTCACGTGGAGGTGATGTGAACTGGCCACCGAGATCGTGCGATTTGACCCTGTTAGACTTTTTCTTGTGGGGTTTTCTGAAGTCGCAGGTCTATGCGAATAAGCCACAAACCACAGCGGCCCTCAAAGCCAACATAACCCATGCCATCAGTCAAATTCAGCCTGATTTATGCGCCAGAGTCATGGAAAATTGGCGGCGGACATTTGAACGTTGTTAAATTCCATACATAATGGCATCGATAGGCCTTTCAAACGAATACAAAATTTCGATGATATCTCACAAACACTTTGTTTTATTTAAATTTAAAGATAGGAAGCGCTTAATGAAAGACCCCTTACATTAAGTTTGGAACTTTCACAGCCTATTAGCTTCCCCCGTCTCACTTATTTGAAATCTTCGACGGAATTCACGTTGTGTTCTTATTATTGATGAATTATTCCACAAACAAATCGACACAATTATTCCTTATTCTTAAGGAGTACTCGTATAGCGTTCCATTGTTCATTGTTCTATTGTTCGCATCTGCTTACTACACAATTATCAATATCAGGAGATGCCATTTGCAAAAATCATAAACAATTCATATACGGTCATTACATTGCGCCACTAAATATTTTCCAAAACATTGTTCGATTAAATTCTTTGCGAATAAGTTCCTCTGTTCAATGACCATGTTATTGATTTGAAATTTTACAGAACGGAAGCCAATTAATACAAAAGGATGCATGAATACTTGAAAATTAAAAATGTCTGAATCCTACGTTTTTTTCAGAACAGGTAAAACCCAACGAGTCTGCTAAATTTAATAAACCGTATGCATAAAGTTGAAGCAATTAATGGAAGTGAAAACTTTGAGTAAAAGCAAAAAAAAATGTAAAAGTTAAAGGTCGACTATCCAGCAATTACTTAATTTCATGTGCAAAACAATAACCTTTAGCTGCTTACCAGTAATTGCTTAAAATAATTCATCCGATTCATTCCTATCTAATGTCTAATAGAAATAGTTTTCAAAAAATACAGGAAAATTTAAAATACACCTAGAACGAATCACATGTTACTCTACCACACATCTTTTAACTCGCCCCTAATGCGTGGCGTTGCGTAACTTTTAAAACATATTCAAACAGATCACAAATATTTAGAAATTTTAACAAAAAACTGTTGTTGCAACATTTTCTTAACGGAAAGTGGGCGTGGCTACCAGCATTTTTTACCAATGTTCACGAATTCTGATGAGATATTTAAAATAAGACTTTACCATCCCAGTAAATAGCTTTGAAAAAGCAATTTATGCTATTTTTTTGTAAAGAAAACCCCCGAAAAAATGGGCGTGGCTAGATACAATGTATGGACAAAATGTACAAAAGTCAATGTATATATACCTAGAAAATATTTTTCAGTTTCTAGCAAAAATATTGGAAAAAATTGTTTTTAAGTGGGGTGTCTATTGGAGGGCTTTAACAATTTTTACACTTGTACATCTTCGGACTCTAGGAAGCTTATAACCAAATTTCATGTTCTTAGGTCAAATTTGGAAGCTCAAAAAGTGGTGGCATACGGACAGGTGAACAGAGACACACGGACGGAAATGCTCACAAATAAATAATTACACTGTTAGGGTCTATAGTTATAATTCCTCTAGTTACAAACTATGGTATGGTATGGTATGAGGGAAGCGCACTTTCGAAGGTGACTTGCACGGAGCCTATTTAGTCCTTGTGATTCCCTATGAATAGTGGTACTATCAAATCAAACCAACCTGTACTCCTGCCGAAACATAACATGTTTCCGAGTGGGTCTGGCGCCAGATCTTCCAGTTTTTCAAAAAGTCTGTTTCCCATATAGAGGAACCGACGAATTTAATGATTGGAACAATCACACAGCAAGTATTTGATAGTTTTGATTTCATCTGTCAGTACACCTGTTAAGATACGATTTTCTCTTTTAGGTATCCATTTCCAGTAGGCTCTTGGTTCTTTTTTTTATTCAGAGATGGCCATAAGCTGCGAGATCAGTACACCAATAGGCGTAACTACCGATGCCTGGGTAAATTGTGTTACAAACTATGTATCAAACTTAGTATACTCTGGATAGTATATTTTTTTTTTTATAATTTGCATAATTTTTTATACTAATTTTAGGACACGGGCGTTTTTGTGGATAGGGAAAGAGACAGATTGGTGTAGTTGGTTTGAAATTCAGGTATTATTAAGTTTCGGAACTCCAAAGGTATCGTCCAGATAACTGGGAAGTATTTTTGTATTGTCGTTGCTTATGATTCACCGTATCATCATCAACCGATGTCATCATCACTTATGATTCTTGACATCAGGATTCGAACCGTGAACCTGCAGCGTGACAAGCGATGATGTTATCACTACACCATGGCTACCCGTATATATATTGGGTCAATAACTTAATTCGTGCGGTTTGCTAAGAGATGGCGTAACTTGTATTATTCCATTGTTATTATTCCATTGGAACATGCGTTTGAAAGCGCTACTGTTATTGTACGTCATTTCAGTATATGTCATTCATTTGAATTGTAAACAACAATAATTTTTTTTCACTCAAATATGTCGAACTTTGTGCCTGAAAAAGTGTTTTTGCGGGGAGTTCTTCTTCATTACTTTAATATGAAGAAAACTGCTGCCGAAAGTCATCGTATTTTGGTGGAAGTTTATGGTAAACATGCGCTAGCTGAGCGAACGTGCCAAAAGTGGTTTGCACGATTTAAAAGTGGTGATTTTGGCTTGGAAGACGATGAACGTCCTGGGCAGCCAAAAAAGTTTGAAGATGAAGAGCTGGAAGCATTACTCTATGAAGATTGTTGCCAAACACAAGAAGAGCTCGCAGAATCTTTGGGTGTCACTCAAGCAGCCATTCCAAAACGTTTAAAAGCAGCTGGATATATTCAAAAGCAAGGAAATTGGGTTCCACATGAACTCAAGCCGAGAGACATCGAAAGGCGGTTTTGCATGTCCGAAATGCTGCTGGAACGCCACAAAAGGAAGTCATTTTTGCATCGGATTGTTACTGGTGATGAAAAATGGACCTTGCCCCTTCTGACTACCATTTGTTCCGGTCGATGCAGAACGCCCTCACTGAAATACGGTTCATATCAGAGCAGAATATCAAAAATTGGCTTGATTCATTCTTGGCTGCCAAGCCGGCGCAGTTCTTTTGGGATGGGATCTACAAATTGCCAGAAAGATAGGAAAAAGTAATATGCAAATGTAGAATTATTTCTATTTAATATCTTTCTTTTCGTGTTTATCTGATGTAGTTCTTGCAGTCAAGTAGACTTCATACACATTCCCCATCATTATCGTATGCAGTTTTTGGTGATATATTTCATGCTAACACTATTCGACCGTTTTCAAACCGATCCCACTCTGTTTCTTGAACTATTGCGTTTCATTGCATGGTACAGCTAGCTTTGGAATTGTTTGTCTGTATAGGCGTATATGCAAGTCCTTCAAAGATCTTTTACTAATTATCTTAGAACTTGGAGTTACGAGTATTGTCATCATAGCTATTTTGCTGAGGTGAGAAATGCTTTACATTAAATGTGAGCACATTGCATAGTGCTGCAGTTCTGAAGAACCCGTTGATGACTTTCCAAGCCCCTATTATTATATTTTCTTTCGTGTCATGTGCAATTTGTGTAACCATTAAGTAAGTAAGATGCTATATTTCACTGAAATATTCCTTCAAATTCGGGAATCGTAAACAGATCATGATCATTGGCAGTGCTGCCACTTTGCTACTATTTTTAAACACTTTCACTAAATTTATTTATTTTACTACATTTTAGATTTGATTTTACTTCAATGTTTGTTTTCCTTGCTCCATCATTATACCATTTTCCACAACCCAGCAATCACCACAGAAAACAAATTAAGACATGAGCGCTTCTAAGTTCAAGTAATATGTAGGAGGGCCGGATTACGAATGCGCTTTCAATTTTCATAAAGTTTGTGCGAATGAAAAATATGCCGAAACTTTACAATGGAACCATAATTTCCTCTTCATTCTGTCTTCAAAATTAAATAGTCAACCTCACCAAATTTCTGGATTTTAATGAACGACATTACTTTTGGCAAGAAAATGCGGTCGTGAAACCTCTGACCTACGTATAACATGCTATTCACGTCCATCAAAGTCCTGTCTATCAAGTGCGATCCAAAGACTAATATTGAGGTGAACCCCTGACTACTAAGAATGAAGTTGACGCTAACTTTGCTGAAAACACTTGAATATCAGGAAATACTCTACAGTGGACAATTCTCAAGAGTGTAGCAGGGCATGTACGTAGGCTGTGATGCAGATAAGTAGTTGCCTCCAATTTCTTCTGTGGCATATGTACATACATGTTCTTCAAAAGTTTCATGGTCTTCAACAGAAAAAAATATATTTTCCAAGTTTTCAGAAGTAAAATGGCACCAACTTCTTTTGCAAATCTAAGGAACCTAGCCCACCTCTTGTACTATCACCGGTTGATATTCAACATCCACTTCAAATGTCTGATGTAGAGCAACTGGCTTTGTCACCCACAGTATCTAGCGGTCGTCAATTCGTTAGGTTAGGTCGTTAGGTACGCTGTCAAGAAATTTGGTGGAGCAGCACTTAGACATGTTAATATTTTCAACAGTGCCACTTTTATATCTCTAGCTGTTAAATGCAGGTAACGATCGTTAGGCAGAATTTTCATAATTTCCCATTAGTAATGCAAAAGAAAAACCGCCAACATGGTAATAAGCACATCTAAATTTACCATGTTCCAAACGGTATTTCAAATCCAACTGTTACTTGCGACTCACGTGTCCATCTCAATGTGTTAACGTTTACAGCACTTTGACATCCTTAGCGTATAATGTTTGACACTTTACCGAATGCATTATTCAATTAAGCACAACACGCTCATGAGAGCATGTAATTCGATCTACGATAACCTTCCAAACACGTTTCAATCTTTGCCACTATGTCTCGACGAGTCTTACACCTTTTTTGCGCACAGCAGGTGAACACCGAATCTAATCCCTGATGTCGTCTGACCCCATGTGCGGCCGCGAATCATTCCCGGAATACTTTTTCCAGCTTCTCCGACGACGACGACGTAACCCCAAAATGACGGATTAAGATATCTAATACGTACGAGTATATAGGGGAAATATCTGAGAAAATAAAATTCCCCAAATCGAACACGACAACACACTCACTGAACATCAAAGTGGCGCGTTGTCGTCGTGTTTGCCACTCAAAGCACACCACACATAGTTTTGCAACAAGACCGCACTGCAAATATCCAAAATTCCCAGATTGAACATTGAATTTCCATCAGCCAGAGCAGCATCAGCATCAGCAGCTTCGAAAAGAAGATAGACCCTGCTGCTCCTTTTGCGTGCGCGCTGCTAAAATTAAAAGACTATGTCAGATCATAGCTGCAGATTGTCCGCAGATAATGGTCAATCGGTGTATTCCGAGATCCACTCTTGCTTACCTATATCTGAAGTGTCTCTTGTGACTATGGCGACGCGGTGCGGTTGTGTTGGAGTGACACCTAAGGGTGTCGTGGCGGGACACCGTTCCGCGTTTGGATGTTATTATTGTGTCGCCTCAACGACGACGATGAGGACACATTCTGCCGTGAATAGGTGCTTTTTTCTTTGGAGATTTTTTCCTTGAACCCCTCGCCGATAACTTTGCAGATACTTAGCGATGGTATTTTTACACTCAAACTTCGGTCTTCTATGGTACAAAGGCCGATGCTGAGTTGCAGATTAGATTCGCGATATACCCAGCAATAACTTTTGTAAATATTATGAAGTCGTTGATGCACAACAGAGATTCCTCTGCAGATGGCATCCGTAAGTGGAGTGCAGCAACAGCTCAGTGAAGAGCTGTTGTGTTCGCGGGAAAATGATGTAGTGGCGATAAAAAGCAATAGTTCCATCGATGAAATATTTAATAAGGAAATGCCATTATCGTCAAATGGTTAGGAACTATGCCCGTAGTGACAATATGTCAAGGAAGGAGGGACACAGTATGTCTTATAATGAATTAGGTGAAAGTACATTTGTTCAGCTTACAAGCTCTTTTGTCTGTTGTGCTTAGCAATAGTTCTGTTTAAGATAAAGTTACTCGTAGTCTAAGGCATGTCTAAGGTGTGGCCTTATAAAGCTCTCGAAACATCAACATGCATTGGGGAACTCCAGCAGAAGTGCACATTGTCATGCACTTTCAGATGGACATGCCTAAGGTCATTTCGTTCGTTCGTTAAATCCTATCACCCTTCGAGGGGCATAGGGCGTCAACAATGCCTGCGATCCACCTTGTTAGGAGTTCTGCTACACGTTTGAACTGCCTCCAACTCATTGAAAAAGAGTTTGATTCCTGCTCAACTGTTCTACGCCACTTTTGCCTAAGACGTCCCGCAGTTCTGTCTACCTAGGTGAGCTGATTCCACTGCATGGCATATTTCGCAATGGAGTTGTCTTCGCGTCGTAGGGTTTGTCCAATCCTCTGTCACTTTCTCCTTCGTATAGTAATGGCTTAAGGTTTTTGATATGATTGGGCCAAAAACTCCTCCAAATGTTTTTTAGACATCTATTTCCAAGTACTGCACCCATATAGCAGTACTGATTCTGCGTTGGAGTGGAGCAGTCGCACCTTGATTCTTGTGCTGAAAACATTGCTTCTCCAGACTTTGGATAGCATTATGAATGCAGCTTCTGTATATATACAGGGTGCGGCAACATAACTTCCTTTTTTTAAAGGCGCACCATTGAGGTGGTGGGGGGCTTAGAGGAGTGGGAGTGGTTATCAGGCATGCTTGGTTCTAAAGATTGTTCCCTCTCCCTGTTAGTCACCATCATGCATTGGAACCGTGTGGAACGTGCGTTTGCCGTCGTGGCCCGCTTTTCTAACGGAAGTGCTGTGAGGGCAACCCAGCACGCCTTTCGAAATTACTTCAATGTAGGCCCGTTGGGCCCTGTCCCGGATCGGAAATCAATTGTTACATGGGTCGCTACATTCAGATAAACCACGGTATGACAAGACAAAGAACTGGAGTCCCTCGGCCAATCAGATCACCTGAGAACATTGAGGCAGTAAGAGCTTCAATCTTGCGATCCCCCCAGCGTTTTTTTTTTCACGATTTTATGAATTGGACTTTTTGGACATTTGGTTTCCACATGACGGAGCAACAGCTCACACTTCAAGGGCATCAATGGCTTTTTTTAGGGAATGCTTCCCAGAGCGCCTCATCTCAATAAGGCGCGATTTGGAGTGGCCAGCCCGGTTCCCCTTGCGATTTTTTGTTTTCCCCGCATTTATGTCAACCGTCCAAGGACTCTACAACACCTGAAGGTCAACATCCGGGCAGAAATTGCCAACTACCCGCTGAAATGCTGGTGAGGGTCATGACAAACGCCAGATATCGGTTTATTCAATGTGTGGACAATGGGGGGCGTCATCTACCTGATATGTATTTCAAAATACAAAAAAGGGAGTTACGAGTATGTTGCCACACCCTGTACAATATATACTGTCTGAAACACCCTTTATTAAGAAAATCAGTTCAGCTCAGTTGCACTCCGTGCCTTGGTCTGTGATGTAACTGTGGAAAGCTCCAGATATCTAGGTTATGCACGTTTCCGGAGGATTCGGAAAGCAAAACACCTGCAAAATGACTAAGTTTGTGAGGCTATCCATGGGAGTTACGAGTATAATTCAATTCAGTTTTTGTGCCTTATATTGTTGAATATTGCTAAATAAAAATTCATACCTATACAACTTTTTCGTAAGTCTTCGAGGTTTTCACACTTTCGGTTTGAGCACACCTTTTTTGGGGAAAGTGTAAAATTTCAATGACAAGGCTGAGAAAATATTTCTGAAATATCTAAGATGACTGGTTTAAAAAAGTTTCAAATAAAAAGTAAGAATGCAACCTTTAAAGTGAGAGTCATTTATCTCTCAGTTTGTCTGTTACACCCTTTCGAACCGTTTTACGTAAATAGTTCCAAAGTAGGTTAGAGGTGACAATGATCTGATTCCAAAAGTGTATAGTTTCGTCATTTTTACATTTTACGCCTAGGATCCTTGTTTGATGGGCTGAAATATGGTCAGATCTGTATCACTATACGACCTACGACAAGATTTACATGGTCAGTGCAGGATAAATTCGAAGTCAGTTTGTATCCAAGGCTGGTAACAGACTCCACATATGGTATTTTAAAATTTCCAAGGTACACTGGGGGAAATTGTTCAGTATCTATTCGAGATCAGTATAGCCTGTGTCTTACGAGGGTTTAAAATCAAACCATTATCTACAGACCAGCCCTGAATAACTTTAAGATCTTCATTTGATCCGCTTATGAGGTCTTCAATAATGTCAGTTGGTCTTGATAAATAAATTTGGATATTGTCAGCATATAAGTGAAACGACACGTTCTTACAAACTTTGGGCAAGTCATTTACATACATGTAAAAGAGAGTCGGACCTAATATGGACCCTTGAGGTACCCCTGCCAAAATTTCTTTCACTTATGAGATGGTGATGGAGATAGGTTTACAACATAAAGGCGTTAGAGAAGTCAAGAAGGCATAGAACTGTCAAGCAATCTTTGTCAAATTGAAGTCTAATATCATCCAGTACTTTTACCATGGCAGTAGAGCAGCTATGATTCGCTCTGAAACCAGACTGATATTGGGATAGTAGACCCCTTCATTCCAGCCGAACAATCTGTCTAGCAAGGACTTTCTCCGAGATCTTTGACAGACAGGGCAGAATGCTAATTGGACGGTAGTCACTTGGTAGCCCAGGTTGAGGTTTTTTTTTGCAACCGGAGTTACTCTGGCTTGTTTCCATAGGAGGGGAAAAGTCGAAGATGTTACACAGTAGTTGATTATATGGGAAAGTGAGCTCAGAATGTGGGGAACTATTAATTTGACAAAACAAAGGGGTATGCAATCTGCATCAACAGCATTTGATTTTAATGCTTGAACAGTTGCAAGTACCAAAGGCTCATGGAGTCGGACGAAACTCTTGAGGTATTGGCCAGGATTTTACTATTAAGTTCATTGGGATCAAGCGAGCAGTCCAACTTTTCTCTTTTGCTCGCACCAATCGCCCGTAGATTGGACCATAATTGCTTTGAGGAGAGTCGCACATTCAGCTTTGACTCAAAATAGCTTCTTTTCGCTGAACGAATGATCCAGGTAGTCGTGGGATTACTTCTCCGCCTGCGATAATGTTTACGGCGATTTTTTATTGATGCTTGTGCTTCGGAAGTATACCAAGGGCACTTCGTGTTCCATATCCGAACTACTCGTATCTTTAAAGGTACATGCGCTACAAATAGTTCGGCTGGACATAGTCACGCTTATCATCGATATTTGATAGGTATTTGCACCCGTCCCAGGGCGCGGAATATGCATCATAGGAAAGTGAGCTTAGGTTTACTGACTTGTAGTCTCTGTATTGAAAAGTCAATACCATGGATGGAGTTTTAAACGCCACCTTAAGGACATCGTTTTAAACGTCTTTGCAACACAGCTAACTGAAGAACCAGTAAAAGCTTTCGAGGGATTTGATTTGCTACTTTGTCCTGAGGTTGTACAAATTTTCAAAAATCCTCTCCAACGTACGGGTAACTTAGGAACGACGGATTTGAATGAATTTTGGTTTCAAATGCTGAATAGATACTTTCATATGCATATTATTAAAACTGGTTGACGTGGGCGTACAAAGGATGGAGTCGCAAAAATCATTATTTTACGAATACCCCAAAATCTGAAATTTGTCTCCTTAGTTCGTACCAGAAAGTAAGATTTGGAAGCTTAAAGCCTCTTGCCATTTTGTTTCGTATGTCGGTGTATCTTGAAAAATCTGAAAACTATTGGAAAGCTTTAGACGAATCGATACGTTCCGTTCGGACATTCGGTTCCTAGGATAGTCAACAGCAACAAATAATGTCAGTGAAGGTCGTTGAGTATTCTTCTTGTTGCGGGTACACCTTGCATGTTTGTATGACTATCTGACGAACTCAATCAAAAGTCTGACCTTGTATTGATGCTGCCTTGTAACACCTCTAATTTATTGTGAAACACACACTCTCTTTGCGGCACATAGTGTAACCCATGCTCCTCTTGAAACACCCACTATGACGGTTGTCCTCGTTATGGTCGTGCCCAAGGGACATATTTGTGTGCGATCGCTGTTAGCCGATAGGAATTGTTGTCACCTAATACACCATGTGTGCCATATGCCATATGAGCATTGTGTCGGCATTAACACTCCATTACGGTTGAATAAAACATTTAATTGGATGAAAAGGTACCGAGAAATGAGGCTCCCACCTCCTTGCCGCCAACACCCACAGCGAAGATAAATGTCAGAAGGAAGACTCGCCGCGCCGCGCCGCTACCCGAATCAAGTTGTGCCAGCTTCCAAAAATTCCATTCCAACTGCAACACCTGTTTGATGAAACCACCAGAAGTTTTCTTTCTTTTTTACCAGACACTTGGGGAAACTTTGCGGCTAAGGAAATGGCAACAGTGTAGCAGAGGCGACAAAAAGTTCGCCGTCAAATGCCATCGCATGTTGACAGCAACAACGGCAGCAGCATCAGCAGCAGCTGCGGAAAGGCACACGTCGTCGTACACAGTTTATTCTTGAGTCGCATCTTCTTCTTGTAAATTTCCCGACTCTCGAAGGCTGAAGTAGCAATTTGAAAGTTTTAAGCAGATTTCAGGAACATTTCAGCATTCGCCTTCTACTAAGCCCACCCCAAAGAAGGCGGATTCTATTTGCATAGAGCAGGCAAGTGTGCTTCCAGGCTTAACATTTAATCAAAGACTTTTGCTTGTAATTTTAATATTTAATTACTATTCAAATTAAGGGATTGGAAAGTGTGCAAAACACCCTTGGTATGTTGGGGTGGACCGAAGGGTAGTAGTGCCAGCTTACCACCCCCTTTGGAGATTACCCACAAATTTTGTTTGATATTTTGTGTAAATATATGCAGACGAACGCAAATGTCGGTTGTGGTTGCGTCAGGTGCGGTCGTGGAATATCTGATGTTTTCAAATCAACAGACGAGTAGTTGGAGGTTTTTGGAATGACAAATTACGTGGTTTGTACTGTACAGAGGGCGGTGGGGTTACCATTTTGGACAAAAGATGTGTAACAGTTTCTGAAGGGTTGGTTTCGTGGTTGACATGATTGTGTCTGGGGATCATTTGATTGTTGCGCAGTTTAGCATTTTGCGTTGTTTTGATGTGTGATTTAGTACTGCGGATTACTCGTACGTGTAAATGGGTCGAATTGGAGCGACTGTACTTTAACCTTTCTGATGGTAGTCAGGAAAGGAAAAATTAGTAAAAGATTTAATGCATTCAGTCAAAAATTAGTTAGCCTTGAACAAACGAGAATCCGCTTATGCTATACAGTCTAGCAAGGGCGGCTTTAAAAAAGTCCACTTTGCGACCCGTTGAATTCGAAGAGTCTAGTTTAACGCGCACAAAATTTCTAGGAAAGTGTCATAGCATTAGCAAACCTTAACCAGAATACATTTCATTTCGACGTATGTATCTGCATTAAAATCCGCATTGGAAGATCAATTTGGACCAACAAAAATCAGAACACTATTTATTTGAATAAATCGCCTCATTTGTGAACTTTGACGCGAGGAATTGAAACTTGATCTATAAATTAACAAAACGAATATCGGAATCGACTAGGGAAGATCATCACCATATGTATGTTCTTCTATGAAACGAACCACCTTATTTAGTTCCATTTTGTCTCCCTTACCTGAAACCTAATTATAACTTTTCCCTTTGTAGAGCCTGCCTACATTGGAATAAACATTCTGTCTTGTCTGCATTTATCCACGTCTCGCCACAGTTTCCAATGTTCATTGGTTGGTTCGTTATGGGGGGTAGGTATAAGTTTTTCTTCACGTAGACTGCCATGAGGGCCTTTGTGTTCCCATCTATATATAGGGGGCAAATAAGCAGTGAGAGGAAAGTCTGGTAAGTATAGAGATCAGAGGAATGTCTTTTATGTCCAGTGAACTCTAGGATTTCCCTTGAACGAACATTTCTAAGGGAACTAGATTGGACGTGACTTCCCTCCCAGGTATTTGTTACGCCTGTTGCGGGAAAATCACATAGGAAGTGCCTGAGGTTCTCTTCCTCCTCCTCACACAGCCTTTTCAAGTTGATGTACCCGGTATATAGTTTCAATTGCCTTCTAAGTAGATTAAGCGTTTTCTAACGTTTTGGGAGAAGCTAGTGTGCTCCATATGCAGCACCTTCCACTAGAGCCCATGACATTTAGCAAACGAGATGGTATATGCCGTCTTGTCATCCTTTATAAATGCACATATGGTTGTTACTGCATGAGTGTTCAGTTTTCTGCCCCTTACGAGTATCTAGCCAATTCATCCGTTTGTTCGTTGCCTGATAAGTCATAGTGGACAGGCACCCAAAGCAGATTGACTCAAGAATAGGATACCAGCATGCATTCCTTCACTAGCTTTGTGTTGGTTCATCGATTTGTGTCATTAAGGCAGCTTGACTGACCGAAGAGATGTAGACGCTATTGCCCTAATGTTCATTAATTGTGTTTGTCTTTTCTTTTATTTCGATCCCTACGTGTGTGTCGACCCAAGCTGCATTTAGAGCTGCACATTCATTGAGCTTTTTGAAACATTTCATAACCAATGATGAGTTACTTTCTGTTCGTTCCATGCGGCTGTTGTTATCCAATGCTAGTAAGACATTTTCCCCGACCACCTGATATCTTTCTTTCAGAAAGACCTGGGGACCAAAACCCAAGACCATTCTATGGATATATAGTGGAATTGAAAGACCCATGCTAACGCGAAATAGTCTGTTTTTTTTTCTGTCAGTCCTGATATAAGTGTAAAATAACAAAATTGCATAGGAATTTCGAGCTAATTTCGAGCTGCTGAATGCCGCAAATAGCGAATTTTGAGCCATTGAAGTTCAAAAAGAGCTCAATTTCGTAATTTGTGGTATTCTTGAGCTGCTGATACGAATTTTGAGCTCTTTTTGAACTTCAATGGCTCAAATTTCGTGGTTTGTGACATTCCGCAGCTAGTTCCAAATTCCTGTATAATTTTTTTTCAAATTTTCCTAGGAGACACTGCTAAGATTTTTTGGACTCCCCGAGATACCTATAGTATCCGCCCATTTGCTATTCCGTAACGTTAGCACGACTACTTCACCTTAAGCCCATCACAAAGATAAAAAGGCTGGCATATACAACTAGTGCAATGGGAACCACAGCGATAGCGTGACTTGAGACTATCTTCAACCTTGCTACCTCTAGATTTATTCATGCGGACTGTCCCGAGATTCAGTCAAATGGAAAGCTGGAAGGCGTTCGCTAAGGGGCACGCTTACTTCTAGGTAGAGAGTATTAAAAGCTGGTAATAAATACTAGTTCCGCTCTCGTAGAAGTGATTACAGGACAATAAGGATTTTCACGAGGTTAAAATATATTTTCATTCTGTCATGCTCAGGCCTCTGCCATGTAAGATTTAGATTTCTCAGAAGACTTTTCCTCCTAGATATAGAAAATCTTTGAAGAAAATATACAGCTTCAATAGGGCTACAGGACAGTTAAGAACTTAAAGCAAAAATAAATATTGTACCGCGAACATGCGGTTTTATTCCTGAACGGGTCCATACTGTCCTGAGGGACGTTCTTCTTCTTCTTATACTTACGGCGAATTTATGATCCGGAGTAGAAGGATCACAACCCTCCCACTTTACCGCATCCCTACTGGTCCGCCTGTGGGGTTTGCCGGTTTGACCTCAGAAAGTACCGGCAGACTTCCCGGTTTCGGATCACTTCGTCACTGAGGCCAATCGAATGCTGGTGTTTTTGCATTTGTGTGATCCAGTTGTTTTTTGGTTTGCCTTTTTTGCGCGATTGCATAGGAACGTTGATTGATATTGCCTTTTTGACGGGGTTCGAAGGATCTCTCCTTTGAACATGACAATACCAACTGAGCCGGTTGTTCTCTATCTTGCTTGTGATGGGTTCTCTTACATGAAGGCTTCCTCGAATCTTTGAACTTCTTATTGTATCAATCTTCGTTACTCCTGCTGTTATACTTTTTGTACATTGTCCAGCATTGTGAACCGTATGTGAGCGCCGGACGTACAACTGCGGTGTAGAGTCTTCCTTTAAGCTTAGGGGGCATTTTTCGATCACAGAAGATAGTGGAGTTTTCCCGCCACTTCATCCACCCTACGCTTACGCGATGATTGATGTCATCATCACAAGTTGCTTCGCTATTGATCACAGATCCCAGATATTTGAACTTTTTGCACTTGAGAAGCACTTTTCCATTCAATTAAATGTCTGGAATAGCTCCATCGTCAGCAAAGAATAACTGATGTACTTTGGGGTCCGTCACTTTTCCTTCAAGCAGATAATCAAGGACTGCAATAAATAGCAAAGGACTAAGGACGCTTCCCTGGTGTACACCGACTTTGATTGGGAACTCTTCGGTGACTCCTGCGGGACATCGTACTCTTGTCCTTGCTCCCTGAGGGACGTCAGGGAGATATTTCCTTTTCATCCACCCTATTACGGAACCTAACCTTACATTAGATTTATGAACAAATCTAGCAGAAGAATTCCAAAAATCATTTGGAACTACCAGTCTCTGTACCATACAAAGTGTGGGCCATCTGTTGGTTTCTCTATAAAATTGCTGCGAAAGAAAAATCAATTTTATGCCTTATTGAAGAGAATATGCTTTCCGATTATTTATGGAAAAATGTTTTATTTAAATGGCTGACGCGGCTGGCTTGACAGGAGCCCATCCTCTCAACCCAATTTTGCAGTTTATTTGCTGTGGTTCGGGGATCTATTTCACCAATAGCTCGATCAATATTGTGCCTATGCCTAAATCGTTACTCGTAATAATGATCTTTAATGGAATCCTATAAAAAAAAAAGTACAAAGGCGTCAAACCGCAGCTCTGCGGAGGTCACGCAACATCACCAAAACGGCTGATTACCCGATTATTGAACTTAGTGCGCAAAAGATCGATTGTTGGACGGCTTGTACGGTACGTAGCGCCGTCTTGCTGGAACCAGAGATCGTCCAAGCTCAATTCCTCGGTTTCTGGCCAAAAAAAAAATTCGGTTATCATGCCAATGTACGAGTACTCTCCGTTGACCGGAACGTTATTGCATCTTCAAAGAAAAATGGAATGTGACGATTTGAGATTCTCAGAGAGATTCTCAATATTCTCGACTGAGAGCAAAGGACGAATACGAGGATAACTTGTATATGCAATTAGCATGCCAATCTCGCGAACTTTCTTCATAAACTTACGTCCAGCAGTCACGGTTGGTGCATTATTTCAACCTAAATTTCGGCAACACAACATTCACTTTAGCAATAAGTTTTCAATATTTCCCAACGCTGTTCAAGCGTAAATCGATTCAATTCGTACCGCGGAGATATGATACTGTGTTTCAGTCAATTTTTTGAGTGCGAAAGAGCTGCCAGTGTCAAATTGCATGCAATTTAAAAAGAAACAAGCAGATGGCCCTAGATGGTTTCTAGTATCTCTCCACTTACATGTGGAATACTATGATATATGTATCTGATAATTATATTTCAATTTTCGCCATAGTTTATTATGAATATTTGCGTATCTTTAATGGCGAGTATTGTTTTCCCATGAGTATTGACTATCAGGTGGCTTTGACTATTCCATTACTCTTTAAGCTTTAACGCACGTAAAAAATACAACATTTTTTAGCATGAGGGTCGCTTTTGTTTTTTTTTTGCAGCTTCATCCAGCCTCTGATAATAATATCTCTAAATATACCCACCCATCAGGGGGTCCCTTCACTCTACTAAACTCAAAAACTGCATCAAATCGAGACAAGTCTCTGGTGACCGAGTCCATACAACCCAATTTCCGGAGGTTCATTCAAATATGCAGCTGCAGTTATTTTGTGGTTCACCAAATTCATATGAAAACAGAAAAAAAATTAAAACTATCCGCAATAGTATGGAACATCCTACCATGCGCTGACACATTTCCCAGCGGAATCCTCCGAACAACCAAATGAGTAAAATAGAAAAAAATAAACTGAAAAATATCAATTTTCATTTTTCCACTCCGACAGGCATATATTTCACTCCTTTTGCTCCATAAAAATATTTCGAAACCAAATAAAAAAAGGGACGAAACGAAATAACAACCGCATGAGTATAAAAATTAATGCAAACGCATCGATCAGCGGTGCGCGATATCCTTTCAGCGAGATAAATTATTTTCCATGCATTTATTTCGCCATCAGTGCGAGAATCCAATAAATACCCACACATTGCCAGGAAACCACCCATGAGAGTCCAGGCGCAGTGACCAACACAAAGGCCGAATTAACGCGCGTCGACTAACGAACTCAGTGTGGCATCGCTGAGGCGAAAGGGCCTTACAAAACTTGGTAGGTATTTTGCATTCAGAATCCTTGTAAATATCCTCTTCTTTTTTTTTTTCATCGATGAACGTTTCATGACATTTATGATGGCCTCTTCGATTTCGATAATTTTTTAATGAGTTTTTATTGAATTTATTTCCGGGAAAGGGAAGCTCATATCAGCAAGGACATGCAGAATTTTCTCACCCGTTTTGTGGTGGTCAGTACCGCTGCCAATTAATATTAAATTATACCTTAGTGTACTTAAATCATCCGCCCCTCGTCAAAACTCAGGCAATGCTCCTTAATTACGGCTTGGAAAAAGGAGAGACAGGAAGCGAACTAAGCATTTTCGTGAATAGGACGCGCGCGCCTACTGAATAAATTTCCGGTCGACGGCTTCAATAAAATCTTAATTTATGCAAATCAGGGACAGTTTTGGGAGAGGTGATGTGGAGAAATGCCTGTGTGCTTCCATGGCATGGGCGATGACTTTAGGGGTGTTCCTCACAATAACAGTCAGGATAACGAGAAGAAAATCATTGAAATTCATTAGAACATTTTTCGCCCGCTATTCATTTACAGTGTCCTTGGGGTGATAATTATTATGATTCTATTTTTGAGAGATGTTCACCGAGTTCGTCTTAGTGTACGAGTATTCTATTCGCCGGAGGTGGTTCGTCCTAATTAGGACAAATTTTGCAAGAAGTAATCTTCACGGGTATTCTCTGCGACGACGAGTGATTATATATTTTTTATTTATTATTTTTTTTTTTTTTGTTGGTGGTTATTCTGTGTAATTGCATTATTAATTTAAAATACCCCAAGGACATTTATTATGTTGCTTGTGTATATGTATTTGTATATTCTTTTAATCTAAACCCCTAGGCGGACTTGAGGTATTTGTTTGTGACAAGCTACGAAGCGTAAATTGGGATTTGTTGAAGTATTATTGTTAGTAACGGGGGAGAGGGATGTACGTTTCTGTAGATTCTTTAAAGTTGGTACTTGGGTACTATGATGCATAGATTGGTTTTATATTGCAGTAAAAGACAGGAGAGACCGATTGAGTGGCTCTTGAAGATGGTAGATTCTAGGGCAGTACTAGGTTTAAAATAAGTTTCTGTGGAAGAAAACTTGTAGAACCGGGAGTCTAGAAATGAAAACTATTGACGTAGGTCGGATTTAAGACGCAGCATCCACTAGCTTCTTAATTGGAGAATGTACCCTTCTTAGATGGCGTACTCGTAAACCTGTAAGTACCTTCTATTCGTGTGTTGCACAGAGCAAATAGAATATATGCTATGCCCTAGTCTTTATATTTGCTGTTTGCAAGCTCTAGCCGATGCAACTTTTAAAAAGAGAAAACCTCAAAATAACTCGAAGGAGCAGCTGAAGCCGACTGCTGCAAATTTTAGTGTTGGTAGACACTGAGCCTAATTAATTTGGCAGAGTTTCTAATGAATTGCGCCAACGAATGTATTTAAAATTTCCGTGGAAGTCTCGTGTGTGAAAGAACTATGAATTGGAATTTGGGAGTAATGGCCACGAATAGCTTCTGGATACCCAGTCAGATAGACCTGACTATCACCTTTAGGAGAATCTAAGCAGCTGTAGCCAGCATTCGCTCAAAGTTACAGCACAGTTAAAGAAAAGAAAAAAAACGAACAAAGTAAAGTCCCAGCGACAAAAACATAAGAAATGCCTTGGTATTCAGGGGCGCTAACATATAACATATATTGTACGACCTAACTCAAGGCCAAACCTCGTAAAATAGGACTCCCATATAAATTTGCAACAATTGCTTAAAATTTGAACCGAACTAGAACTATTCTTGCCGAATGACAACAATGCTTGATCTCTGAAACCCATTTGACAAAGGAATCTCTAGTAAAAATACGAGGATATCGTGCTTATCACACATACCACCCTTCGGCAAGTGTTAGAGGCGAATCCTCTCTACTCATTAAAGACTGCATTGAGCACACCATGAGTACAACGATTGAAATCGATACAATGCAAACAATTTCAGTTCGGGTTAAGAATAAGCACTCGTATTTCAACATCGAGTCCATTTATTGTCCTCCGCCATGCATGTTTAAAAGTAACGACTTTGTACGTCTCTTCGACACTCTCAATCGGATCGAATTTCAATATTGGCAGCGATTTCAACGCAAAACACAACTTTTCAGATTCAAGATCCAATTCAAGGAAAGGCAGACGTACCGAACGTAGGCAGTATGTAATTAGGGGTTGATATCTTTTCGACGGGAAAATCGACATATATTAGCCATCCGACGCAGCAAAAACACTTGACCTTTTAGACTTCTTCATAGCAAAAGAAGTATCTACAAAGTTGAGGAAAGCTTTGATCTCTCCACAGATCAATCACCGGTACTTTCCCAATAAATGACTGACTAATGAAAATATAAGGTGCGCCTAGATTAACTAGCAACAAAACAAACTGTCTTAACGTGTCTCTTTCGAAGACCACCGCATGGAAAAAAAAACTCCTTTAAGGAGAAAATAAGCCGCAAGTAGCGAAGCTAATTACCCGCCGAAAATAAAAGAACTTATTCGTGAAAAGAGGAGAGCACGCAAAATATGGCAACAAACCCGAGCTCCCCAACATAAAGCATATTCGCAATACCTATGCAATAAGCTCAAAACAGCGATCCAAGATCTAAAAAATTGGAAGCCGAAAAAGTACAAATTACTCGCTCTGGAAAGCCATGAAAAATATAAAAAAAAATACAAATGCAATCGCCATCGATTAGAAAAATAATGGCAAATGGGCAAAAGGTAACAAAGAAAGGGCGGATATATTTGCCGAGGACTAGTATTGATAGACGATCTAAGCGGTATGACAATTTTAGAATGAAAAGTGTGTTGTTTACCGCACTTTGCCAGACAATAGAAAACCAGATAAATAATAAAGCCCTTGGCTATGATTTAATAACCGGACAAATCCTCAAGGCATTGCCAAAAAAGAGCCAATTAAACTCCTTTATTTGATAAATTGTTTCGTTAGATTATTATACGTTTCAAATCAATGGAAAATCGCAGAGGTTATAAGGGTTCCGAAACCGGGGAAATGTCCAAACGACAAAAAAATCGTACAGACCGAAAAAAATTGAAAACAGAAAATTATACAAACCGGTATCGCTATCGGTCATTGAAGAAAGACGCCTAAATCTGAATGACCGGGTTTATAGAATAACCAATGAAGTTGAAAAAACCGTAGAAGGGAAAAAAGATTTGCTCTCGTTTGCTTTCTTGACGTCTGCCAAGCCTTCGACCAAGATTTGGCACGATGTTTTGAAGTATAAGCTAAGATGCCTACACCGACATAAGAACGTAGAATCTTACCTTAAAAATAGACTTCTTCGTGTTAAATACGGAACCGAATATTCCGAGTTTGCACACGCACACTATGGAGTTCCGCAAGGAAGTGTCTTTGGTCCTATCTTGCTGTACACTGGGGACATACCTCAAATTGAAGACACCGTTGTAGCTACGTTCGCTGGTGATACAGCTACTCTCAATCGAGTCAGCAACTGAAAAACTCCAACGAACTTTGGATAAAATCTGCGATTGGACAAATCGACGCCTATTAGCATGTTAGCCGCATGTTAAAAAGAACCGCGACGAGCTCGAAAATTGACTTAGAAAAATGTATTGGCTAATTGGAAGATATTCCAATGCAAGTGCTTATACCTGTTTGGACGTACGGTATACAACTCTGGGGTTATACCAAACCAATCAATAGGAACTGAGTACAATTATTCCAAAGTAAACTTGTAAGAGCAATCGTGAATGTTGCCTGGTATATTAGAAACAATGATATCCACAGAGACTTACGGATAGCCACGGTGGATATTCACGGAATCAGTTTATCAGTTGCTTTTTTCCGGCTAAATAATATGCAGGTTGCTTTGAATGGAGAGGCCTCATATGTAGGTGTCATCATGAGGCATACACGCAGAGGAATCATCTCTGTATCTTGAAATAAAGTAAAAGAGATACGAGTACTTTAAGGTTACTATTTGCTGGAATACAGAATCTAGAACTAAGTGCATGGAGTAATTATTTGCTCCTATAAAGCTATTGCTGGAACAAGATGTCATCAGAGCTTACAACAATGACAGAAATCAGGCTTTCGTCTCTCTCGTTGATTTTTAGATGTGAAATGGCTCCTGAGGGTTTAAGTGTTTGTAGTAGTGAAACCAGTTTACTACCGCCTTAATGAACCATCCGCTTGCCTTTATTAAAGTCTTAATTTTGAATTCATCTACCCGTTCGCTCTACCCGAAGCGGGATTTATTTCTTGCATATGTACGGCACCTGGCCAGTCAAATGCTGGTTAGTGCAAACAATTAGCTTTGGGGTAATCCTGATGCCAGGCACCATCCACAAAGTTTGGTGGCCCTACCTTTAAATTCACAAAGCAGTACGATATTATATTTGTAGATACTTTTTGCCTTAAAGAGCCTTCGGTTCTTTGCAGTTTGCATTGACTTAACTGTCTTTTCTTTTTAAATCGTTAGAACTCCCTTCTTACTGCTTGGCCATGATCTTTATTGAAGTACACAGTCGGAACATGTCACTCGCCTTGTATTCTCATAACGCATAGGCTTACGTTTCACAAATATCCAAGATGAATAGTTTCTCAATTATGCCCTTTAAAACAGAAATAACCTGTAGGCCCTATTACCACGCACAGCACAAATGACCGCTAGTAACTAGTCCTGGCTCTGTACGGATTGCCAGCCCCAAAATGTTTATCTATTTTATCTCTTTTATAAGCTAAAAAATGCATTTGATTCTTACAGATGACCTCTAAATTCAAATACTTATTCAGATACCTCTGTCGAACATCCGTGTAGGGTGCTACTCTTGCCAAGGACTTCGTGCTTTTCAGCATTTCCACCTTTTGCCTACAATCGAGGCTACGATCAAGTCGTAAACATCAGCACTTTCCAAATGTTAAACGTTTTTCTGAGTACACAGCTGCGTTGAACTAAAAAACTTGAATCGATTCACTTCGTTTTCAAAACCTTTTTTCAATATGAAAATCAACTGTTTGCTGCTAGAACTTTCTCTTCATTTCGTTTGCAACAAAGATCCGTTTGCTAATCAGACAATGCATTGCTTCCACAAATCTACCAGACTCATATCCCAAAAATCGATTCTAATCCGCCTCTTAACATCTCGAAACGCTGTATAATTTTAGTCCTTTTTCATTCTTTGAAAGCATCCACTCAGTTTTCAAACAGAGATAAACTTTGTCCTGTTTCAGGCTGTCGACAGTTAAATCGTTGCCACTATTCTTGTGAGGGGGTGAGCAACAAAAATGAGCATCCCATTGAACTGTGAAGGACGTCTACAGTATCTACAGCACTTTCCCACTCCAGTATTGAAATTGACAATTGTGTGTACTCTGCTCCCATCGCTGTCTGTTTTTCTAATGTGAAAACTTAGTCGTGTTGCGCATTTCTACGAGTACACATATCCTAGATCCTAAGCTTGGAATACCGGCAAATGCACTACAAAAAGTCATCGTCAATCCGGCAACAACTTCAACGGACAACTATTGATAGTGCCAGAACATCGGTTCGGTTAAATATCTCGGAGTTGGGGTCTCGGGTGGCAATTTTGCCAAAAAGTTATGAAAGTCAACGGGCGAACGATTCGAATCCTTCCGTCGTGGTGCACTCGTCGCCCTCCTCTTTTGTGTTCACCCGGAGCTGAAAATTGTCTGTTATGCAAACAGACAGAGAGAAAGATGGGTGGATGGTATCTCAATGTGCATCTGTGGCCGGCAGATTTCTATGACCAGGAGCTCTCCAAATGGAGATGGCGGACAACTGATGTGTGGACAAAATTATATCCGTTCTGTTTGATTATTCGCCATTATTGCAGGAGTGAAGCGTCCTCCTTCTCTTATACAGGATGTGGTCAACGGACCAGACAAACAATTTAAATGTAACTGCTGCCGAAAAATGTGGCGGTCAAGAGTGGGAGCGCATCATCCACTGCTGCGGGGCTCCACCACAGATGGTTTTCAGTATTTTTTTTCCTTCTCATATCCAGCAGTAGCACCCATGATCAACTGATAACACTGCGGGCAACACGGTAGTCCTTCGATATGCATGTGGAGCTTAATGGCTGCACTGGCACTGTTCACTTTGTTAAGGAAGTAGTTGGATGAGCTCTTGCTCTCATTCTCTGCAGAATCTCCTCCTGCCTAATGAGTTCTGTGCTAGTTTTAGGGAAACGGTGTCGATGGAGGAGAGAATGGTACATAGGTACCTAAAACATACCACATCGAACTGAAGGAATTTTTAAAGGGTGTCCTCCATAGCTATGTGTATAACATGTGCTCACTTAAGGGTAAGCAAGCGTAATGTTGCAAATATGGTTTTAATATGTGCAAATGGTCGAAGGGGTCGAGCAGCGTTACATGGGGGATTTGGATTGTAGTCGGATGGTTGTGGTCTGTGGTCATCGGAGTCTGGATGACCTCGGGCTTCCCAGGGTGGTGGATGTTTAAATGAAATGAGAACTAATTGCTTGCATGTGTGAATAATAATTTTTGGAGAACGTTGTTATGTGTGGCCCGAAGGTGGAATCACTGGTTGTCGGTTGGTGTAACATTGCGTTGCAACTTCTATTTTTGAACATTGTTCGGACAATTAAACAAGGATACTTGAAGGTTCATGTACTGTGGGTTGTCGGGCCGGTGGGAAGCTTTTAATAGACGTTTAAAACTTTCTGGCTTCCTAATGTGGTGTTAATAAGGCGGAAGCAGTTGCTTAATTGAATTCATAAGTAGAAGCAGGAGAGAACGTAAGTTTGAACAGTTTTTGTTGAAATGGAAAGGTTATGGTGACAATTTGATATTATCAAGTGAAGGTGTTTGTTCAATTATTTCATTATTTTTGCATTCACCTGGGGGTCTATAAAGTTGGTAATCTCACCAGCAATAGATACAATGCAACCAAACACAACATGCCATGGGAGTATTAATTATTTAGGAGCAGTCATTAAATAAGTTTTGTTAAAAAAGGAATCCTTGCAAGCACACAATAACCGGGTTGCATTGGATTTGAAAACCCCCTCGTGCGTCGTAGACTTAACGCTAGGAGAGAATTCGCTGAGGGTTTCCCGACTGAGACACAGCAATTTCACCGATTGTACAAAGATAGACCGAATGATCGATGCAGGAATACTTTCGGGATCACTAGGTACATCCAAATCTTATCACCTGTCGAATTTTGCCAGTGTCTTTCAGGTGGAACTACTCTCATTCCAAGAGGCGCACCGGATACTTAAGCACGACGTTACGCCCACACGAGACATTGTCATATTCCTTGACCATCAGGGGGCAGACAGAGGAAGGTTGTCTGAAGAATTCGAAATCCAAAGTGGGGTAAGACAAGGCTACACTCTTAGACCAATACTATTCCTATTGGTGATTAGCGATGTGCTTCGTTCAGCTTTATCAACGGGAAACGGAGGAATTCGATGGACTTTTACATCACAACCAAAACATCTTGACTACGCTGATGATGCATTCTTACTCTACCACAGAATTATAGACATCCACCAAATGTGAAGAGGGAGGCAGGCGTTGCACAGTGGTGCTGAGGCGGAAAAAAATACCAAAAATGAAATTTGTAATATGGAGTTGTTTCATTTATTTTTTTTTTTATATATATATACTCGTCTAACTGTTCTATGTTTTCCCAAAATTTGGGAAATTTATGACAAGTAAATGAATGAAATTCACAATGTCTCTATTACCTATAAGTTTTAACGCGCTATTCTGTACCCTAACAAGAATATGCGGAACGGTCTTGGGTGCACCGGACCAGATATGGGCGTTATGCTCCAGGTTAGGGCGGATGAATGCCTTATAAATTGAGGCCAGATCAGACGGGGTAAAATATTTCTTGCACCGCTTAAGGAATCCTAGATATTTTGCAGCATTTTTGGCGACCCCGAATATGTCGAATAAGATCGTTCCATCGAAGATGGCTATTAATACACATACCGAGAATGGCAAGACTTTCGGTTTCAATGATGCAAGTACCATCCACGTGTAATGGTTGAGGGTTTTGGTTTCGCTTTGGAGACAGAAGACAGCATTGTGTTTTGGAAGCATTAAATTCCACTCTGTTGGTTGAACCCTATTTGATTATGCTGTCCACGTCGGAATTTAATGTGTTTAACATGTGTTGCCATTCCCCTTCTACGGCCGAAGAGCAAGGACGTGAGTTAGGGAACGAATATGAAAAACTGAGGGTACTGTCATCAGCGAAAGAATGGATTGGATTAAAAGTTGCAGACAAGAGATCATTTATAAAAATAAGAAAGAGAGTCGGAGACAAAACAGAGCCTTGGGGAACACCAGCATTTATTTGGTGAATTGCAGACTTGAAGCCGTCCAAGACAACTTGTATTGAATGCCCCATTGAAGAAGAGACTCATCGACACCATATGCATGCATTTTCGACAAAAGAGCCTGATGCCAAACTCTGTCAAATGCCTTTGAAATATCAAGCGCAACCATCTTTGTTTCGCCGTGATGGAGAGATTGGTTCCACTTCCCGGTGAGATATGCCATCAAATCACCAGTGGACCTGTTGCTACGAAAACCATACTGCCGGTCATTAAGGATTCGGTAATCTAGATGTTTCATAAGCTGACGATTTATCAGCGTTTCCATGACCTTGGAAAGAAAGGACGTAAATGCAATGAGTCGGTAATTGGACAGGGAGGAAGATTCGCCTTTTTGAAGGACGGGCTGTAGCTATTCCTTCCCTTGAGCTACAGTTTTAGCTCCAATAAGCTACGTCTTGTGGTTACAATTTTTAGAACGCTTCAGTATTAAGCTAACTATTTTTGAAAGAATTGTATCTGCCCTGATCCAACCTTGAACGCAGTATACAAATTTGTTTCGCTGAATCAGATTTAAAAGGCACGATTTTTTTCCTGCCTCAATATTTTTCCAATTTCCAACTTAATACCTGTTCCGTTTTTTCTCCAAATTAAAAAAAAGAACAATATTTAAGTTGTTGCTATCAGTTTTAAGCAGTAGTGCAACGGGTGTGGTATTATTAAAAAAAAAAGTTCAAAATGTCTGAATTTGTTTTGGGTTACAACGTTTTGTGTGAAGTTTTATTTGAAGGGATCGATTCGTTAGAACCGTTTCTATTGGAACAATATCCGTTATTTAATGGAAATGATGTTGCCGACATAATATCAGCAGTTGAAGAGTTCCAAATCCAAATTTTATGCAAAATATAGTGATTGGTTAAGTGGTGAATTGGTGATTCACTTAACAAGTGATCACAAGGAAAATGTTTCTGCTCGTGGTAGACCAAGTAAGGACACCATATCGTCCACTAACCGGGCCAAAAGATATAAAGTTGAAGAACTCAAACGTTCGGTCTCAAAGGATCTTATAAATGCTGCATCATCATCTGCTTTGGTTTTGGAAGGTAAGTATTTTGATTACTGATTTCTGATTTTTTGTATTGTTTCTTTTTTTAGCATTTGATGGAGATGCTGCTTTAGCCCTTATAACTCAAACCAAACTATCCAAGTACCAATACGAAGTACGAGCAATAAGAAAAGCTAAAAAAGAAATTGGTCATAATATTTTCCCAAAGTACAAGGATATTGTTGAGGCCAAAAAATCTTGTTATCCAGAGAACATACTCGTAGAAGTAAACGAGACATCTGCTAAAGTAAAGCTGCAAGATTTGTTTGGTCACGCTGCTAGCCGAATTTTGAAAACAATTCCTTGTGATGAACTGGAACAAAGACCAAACTTTGGAACTTCACACAAAGTGGGGTTGTGATGGTTCATCTGGGCAGAGCGAATACTCGTATATGCAGACATTTTCCATTGGCAACCAAGAAGCATCGGATTCTCATCGTTTCATGACATCGATTGTTCCTTTGAAAATGAGGTTAACAACTGGAGAAAACAATTTAACATGGATCAATCCCCGTCCGTCTTCAACGCGATATTGCAGAACTCTAAAATTTGAATATAAGAAGGAAACACTTGACATTATACGAGAAGAGGAAAATCGTGTGCATAATGAAATTGAAGAATTGGAAGAGAGCTCAATAACTGTTGGAATGCATGTTGTCAAAGTTGGACACCCTCTTTATTTTACGATGATAGATGGAAAAGTAGCTCAAGCTGTGACAAATACTACTTAGTTCTGCTAGCAATTTCATTATATGTGGAGCTAATCTTAAACTTATCCAAGTTGCAATCAAAGATCCTGAATGTAGAAGCTCTTTTACTGGGAATGTCCACACTGCATGCAAGGATTAGATTTATGGAGAACATATTGCACCTGGGATATAACTTAACCTTTAAATCATGGAGAACTAATAAGGCTACTCGTGCTATTAAGGAAGAGGAATTCAAGCAGAATTCATGTCAAAGATTGGAATAAAAGTTGACGTGGTAAAACAAGGAACTGGAACAACGAATGACGGCAATACTTCACGAAGTCTAAACGCTGCAGAGATCACCAAATAGACATTAGATTGATAACCCATGGTAGGGGAGAGTGGGGCACCTTTGAATACTTTTTGCTTCCAAGTCTCATAAAACCTATGTTTTTGAATTATTGATGTCTAACTTATTTTCACTTTTAGAAATGGAATTAAGCTTTCGTTTCAACGCATAATTCTATTTGTATTACGGAGATTTCGATTTATTATTATTTTTTGAACGAATCAGGTCCTTATGTTCAAAGGTGCCCCCATGTGGAGCAGCTTTGAACTAGGCTGGGGCACCTTTGAACGGCAGTTTTTATAATAAAATTTTTACCTGAAATAGGATTACACGCTTTGGTTTCTTTAAAAACAAATAAATTAGTTTTATTTTTTAAATAAGAGATAACAAAATTTAACATAAATAAACTAGAATTCACAAATCACTTTAATAAGACAAGAACATATAACATAAACAAAGGCACACAAACTATAATTCACAGATAACATTATTTATAACAAATAAATATAAGATATAACGAAACAAACAAGTTTTTACATAAACAAGGAGTAGCCTTATTAACCTAATTGAAATTTAGAGAAGTCAAAAGCTAAAATCATCATCGCAGCTGTCCTCGATGTTCCTGGAGGATTAATTGGTGGTGGCAGCGTAACTTTTATTTCTATGCCACTAACAGACCACTTGTCTTCTATGTCAGGATAGAAAAACCTTTAGGAACCTGGTTTCTTCTTTAAAAAGCTGACGTTGTACATGTTGCCATCTTTATTATTATTATTTTTATTACTGTTTTTATTGGAACATTCCACCAATATATGATCGATTTAAATGGTCGTAACTTAAATCAATACATGCTTCGTGTTTGTGCTCTGCATCAACTTGTTCAATGGATGAGTCATCAGCAAAGTTGAAATCTAGATCAGTGTCATCATTCACCGAATAGGAACCATTCTCGTCTGAGTCCGAACTGGATTCCTTTGGCTTTTTAGATTTGATTGCCCATTTAGTACTTTGAACTAACTTTAAACACTTGTTAAAAGAGTGCATTGCTGATTTTTTTAAGCGCTTCTGACGTTCCTTGTGGGCAGTCTCAAGATCATTTTTATCTGGTGTTTCTGTCAAAATCCGAGATTTTCCATTCTTTCTTCCTCGATTTGTATTTTGTCTTGGACCAGCTTTCGGGAAAGGCCTAGCGATTTCAGGTGAAGCAACATCTATATTTGATCGCGATCTATATTTGAATACTGAACATCTGATTCATTATTTGCAGAACATAATAATCTTGTGGTGCTTCACGTGCTTCGGTATTTATATTTGGCTCAACTGGAACTTCTAGTTCTCTATTTGTGACCTCAGCGCACTCAAAATCTTTGTCCGTGAATGCAGTTCTTGAGAAAGGGTAAATGCCTGGCTTCGCAAACCCTGAAATTATATTTTTTGTTGAAAATGCAGCAATATAAGCGGTATTAGCAATACCCGGAATATCATGGGTTCTTGTTTTTGCAGGATTATTTAAGAGCTAGTCATTTTGCGCCACAGAAAAACCGTAGGGGCACCTTTGAATATGTTCAAATCTGCCCCGACCAGTTTGTTCACACCTGCCCCAACGTGTCTTGTCTCGAACAATTTAGCTTTAATAATTTGTTTGTACTTATATATAAAAGAAACTTACCTTAATATTGCTCTAAATGAACCTTCGCCTTAAAAAAATATTTTTCACAAATAAAAAAGTTCACCAAAAAATTGTTACAAAGAAAAAAAAAAAAGTTGGAAATGCAGTATAAAAACATCCACCCCGAGCTACTTTCAAGCGACTACTGAAAAGATAAAGCTAAAAATTTGGTGTACGCTCTAAAATATTTTTTTAATACGATTTTATTAGTGTTGTTCAAAGGTACCCCACGTTCAAAGGTGCCCCCCTCTCCCCTATCACATGCCTGCAACAGTTCACAAAATTTTATTACACGGAGCAAAATTAATAGAAAGTGCATCCTTGCCAGTTGGATCACTTTCAGAAGAGGCCCACGAAAGTAGGAATAAGGACTACAAGTACTATAGGACCCACCGCTCCAGGAAATTTTCCCGGTTATCAATGAATGAGGATATTTTTCACATGATCATGCTATCATCCGATCCATTTATAACCCAATTAAGACCTGAACCAAAGAAAAAGCATCTTCCTTTGAGTGAAGAAGCTCTTGAATCAATAAACCCTACAATTCTGAAAAATGTCAATAGCTTGTCTTCCACTCACTTTTCTTCACCAAATTTTGTCGAAATAGGTGAAAGTCCAATCCAAACATCTGTGCAAAATTTCATTGCTCTCCGTTTCATACGAGTAGTTCAGATTTTATAGATTTTTTTCCGTTCTCCCATACAAAAGGCACCACTGTGCGTCGTCCGGTAGAAAATTAATGAGGCAAAAACTAAAATTATCAGCCTTGGAACGAACTCATCAACTCAAATATGCATTGCTGGATAACTGGTAGAGAAAGGAGAGGATTTTCAGTATCTTGGGAGTACCGTCTCGACCGATGGCGGAACCGAACTGGAAATAGCCAACAGGATCGCCCCAATCATCCCCGTCCGCGTTCGCAATGTTGTTCAAAACATGACGAAGCAATGCAGCCCGTGGAGAGTGACAATTATTATCACGAGAAAGCTGCAAACATTTGTTAACAGGAGCCTTTGCAACATCTTAATGATTTTCTGACCCAACCAACTGTAACGAACACCTCTACCAGAGAATGGACCAGGAACAACTACCCAATGACGGAAGTGGCAGTGGATTACTCGTAGTCACTTGTTCCAAAAAGGTACAATGGAACCTTTAAACCCAGGATGGCAGAATATCTGGCGGTCCGAAGAAAATATGGAGCAGAACAGTCGAGAAGGAGGCACGGCAGTTGGGGAGAGCTGAGATACATTTCCAAAAACCATACACGATGGCACATAGCGTAGTAGTCGCCCTTGGACCTACAAGAGAATACAGGATATAATCTGTTTTGTAGCGCAGGAGGCTCTCGTTCGCAATTTTCGAAGAAATTCCCAGATGGCACCGCGAGGAGGAGGGAGTAGTAGGGCTTACTTACTTACTGTGGTGTGTCTTTCTCGTTATTTAGCGGATCAACACCTAGCTGCTCCTATGAGTCCTTTGTTAGTCGCTTACCATTAATTATTTGGTTCTATTTTTTTTTTAATTACATAGGTCAGGCTAGGTAAAAGTGGCTGCCAGCTGAGAGCCAGCATAATAGGTCCATTGGGATACCACACTGATTTGGGAAAATCCTTCTTGCCTACTCATTGAACCATTTGGAGCCTCTGATGAAGCGGAGAAGTTTTCTAATGTTTGCCTCTTTTCAGATCGCTTAGGCCGTTGAAGTAAAGTTTCTGGGCAGGTGTAAAGAAGATAAGGAATAGTCTCCTTCTTCTCCTCGTCCATGCAGCTTCTACAGAAATCATTCGATAATACGCCAACACTTGTTGCATGCTTGAATATCAGCCTATTGGGAGAAATCAAATTCCTAGAGCGTTTCAGATCCAGCTTAGGCCAAATCTGTTTTGTCACTAGACACGTTGTACCGCTTGTCCATCTAGAATTTGTCCTCTCAATAGCATCCAACTTTAATTTAGGATTAAATGTAGCGATAGGCATACCTAGTGAACTTTTGTCTGGAAGAATGGGTATTGTCGGCCTTACAATTCCCCGGAATGTCCCTCCTGTGCCCCGACACCCAACATAAGTGAATATTGAACTGCTCCGCCATCTCTATAGGAGACGATCGGCAATCTAGAGCTATACTTTATTACTGCATGGCTGTTTGAAAAGATACGGATATCAACGGTTAATACCGAGTTTTTCTTTAGCCAAGTTAAGACTTCTTCTATTGCCATTATTTCCGCCTGGAACAGGCTGCAATTTTTTGGGAGTCGGAAGGAAAGGCTTATGCTTTTTGAACCGTCGGCCATCAGAATGTATCGGCTTATCTTCCGTAAATCCATCTTCCTCCCAGAATACTCTGGAAGGGACGGTATCTTAGAAGTTTTTATGAAAATTTGACTTGGGTGTGGTGTATTCGTAGTCAATGTCTGCAGGGAAGTTATTAAAATTGTTTAAGATGGAGGCGTGGCCATATGCTTTGCTGGGCCACTGGTAAGTAGCTTTAAGCGAATACCTGAACTAGTTGCCATTTGCCTACCAAAAATGTCGGAGATGTCAGATGAAATAAAGTGTCTATTGCTACAGAAGGTGTTGTTCGCAGTGCTACGCTTTTTTGCAAAAGAAAAGTGCGACAGTGGCTTTCTTTACTCTTTCTCCATGTTAGGCTTCCAGCTTAGTTTTTAATTACATGCTTCTAATAACTTTTTAATCGTATCAGTGTAATTACAATTAATTCAATTATTTGTGATGGTTGTGAAAATTTATAATTCTTGATAATTGAGATACACTTAGCTAATTAATAGTGTAATGGTAAAGTGTGTAGGCACATGAGCCAAACCTAATTTCTATCATCTTATTGGAGTCCAGTTCCGGTTGACCTTCCAAGAAATAATTTCAATCAGATACCAACTGATGGTGATACGCCATCCAAATCTCTGACAAGAAATCCATCATTTCGATAAAATCGAATTTGTTTCTTATTTACGACCGATTCCTTTTAAAAACTTTCAATTTCCGTCCTCCTTTTGTCTGGTCATGTCAGCTCCTTGCGTGGGAGATCTGCAACTCGCAGTGGGTTGGGTACTCAGGCCATGATTCGAAGAAAACTATCAACTCTCGTAAAATCTCATTGGGGACCATACATCTCTCCCCCACGTCCGATAGAAGAGAACCAATAAATTAGTGCTCACCGAGAGAATCCTCGACGGAGATGAACAGAGAAATGATTGATGACCACACCCCGGGACCGGGACACACGGGCTGTCTTTTTTTTTTTTTTTTTGTTCCTCATCCATTCTACGCTTTGTTTTGTGGGTCACAACAGTCATTCACCGTTCTATTGTGTTTGTCTGACACACGGACATCTCATATATGATGTCATGCCTACCGGATTGCTCGCATCAAAAGATGATAAATGGTCGAGGAGTGCTTTTTCAGTTGAGTTGCTTTGTTTTTTTTTAGATTTTCAGCTTCAGCACTGTTACAAGGACACATCACATCATCGCGGCTATAAATCATGGTTCAGTGCCGCCGTTTGTTTGACTGGGATATGCTATTGGATCGCACAAATTATTAACGGGATCTTAACACAAAAATTTAATTACTCATGCTTTTTGGTTTTATTAGAGAAGACAGCAACTATCGCTCCCTGTTGCACCGCACTGATCAACAGTGTGGCGGCGGCAGCGGGAGGCAGCATTGGAGAACGTGACTTTTCAATTTCTATCCCGAAACCCAAAACACGGAACGAGGTGCTGGTTAGAGGGGACCACTGTACGGATTGTAGATACATGTTCGATATTTCGTGAGGAGGTGTCAAAATGTTTTGATTACTGTTGGATGCGAGAAGATCAAAGAGAAATTCAAAACTAATTAAAACATGATGATGAGTACACATGGTTCGTTGGGGCATGGAACGTGGGGCTCTGCTGCAGTGTACATTGTACGAACACACGATGAACTGACTTTGTAGTAAAATATGTAATCTTCCCGTTCTGGCGTTCCGGGACTAGAAAAAGGAGTAAAGGGATTCGACGCGTAATGAGTTGGAACGCTGATACTCGTACATGTTTTTCGACTGGGATTTGTCAATTGGAATGCTACTAAGTCGTTACACTGTGCGACGTGACATTTAGTTAAAGTCGACTCCTCTATATGTCTGGATAATTAAATTATTTAATAAGGGACTTGTGTAATTGCGTGCCTAATGACTGTGACTGATGATTATGACTAATGGTTTGCTACAATGTTTTGGGATTTAATGTGGATTTGTTTGTCGTTTCGAAATGGGTAGCTTTATTATTTATGAGTACCTCTTTATTATTGATGGCATTATTGGTAACTATGCTTTCATTTAAAGGTCATGGACAGCGTTTTTGGATCTCTGCGGCGTTATTTATGAAATCTTTTTTTTTTTTTTGTTTTTTTTTTTATAATTTGCACGTGTGAAAGGGGTTATGAATACCCTTATACTACTTTTTAGGACACGGGCGTTTTTGAGGAAAGGGGAAGAGACAGAGAGAAAGATAGATTGGTGCAATTGGTTTGAAACTCAGCTGTTATTAAGTTTCAGTGAACTCCAAGGGTGGCTGTCCAGATAACTGGGGAGTTTGTTTTGTTTTTGCTTTTGTCGTTGCTCATGATTCACAGTATTTTTTTCCGTCCTCCTGATGTCATCACCACAATCAAGTTGCATTTTAGCCATATGACCGCCCTACTGCCAGTGTTATGCCTTCACAGTAGAGTTGACATAAGCTTTCGCAATTGATCGACTTTTTATTTATTCCATGCGAAATAAATAGATGATTATTGACATCAGGATTCGAACCGTGAACCTGTAGCGTGACAAGCGATGATGTTACCACTACACCACGGCCACCCTCAAAATCCATGAAGAATTTTCTGATAAAACTTTGAAGGCCTCCAAAGCTAGCACTGAAACAAGTTTGATAAGTTCTGGGGATTTTGCTCAGAATGGAATCTCAAACGACTTCGTATTTCGGTGTATAAGCAAGTTGTAGTTGTCTTCTATTGTAAATAGCGCTGCGACTATGCTAAGATTGTAGCAAAATTGCTACCCACTTTCAGGAAATTCATAGATTTTGCTACATTTTAGATTTTTCCTGGGTTTTACATACCCATTAGCTCACTTTTCTTTCACTTATTTCTCTTACCAGCGGGGGATTAGAAGCTCGGTGATCTGAAAGATCTATTGTACCCCCTTCTGGTGTTAACTGAGGTCGTTCTCAAGGTTTTCTTATTTAATATAGTGTCCCCTAGGAATTGAAGATACTGTATTGGGCAAACTCCCACGCAGCTTAATTTGTTCTGAGCCAATACCCCACCGTTGATCGCAGAATCTAAATATTTCTTTGTTTTATAGGTTTAACTTCCTGATGTGAACTGGTGCAAGCTTTCGATCTTTTTTCCTGTTAAAATCCCCTTGCAGTGCCTTAGTTTAAGGGGGATTTCTAAAAAAATTGGCTGTGGTTCTAGGAACGAGGTTATTATTACTATCTTCGACTGCGACCTAATGGTCTATTGTGCCTCTTGCTAATACCCAGGAGAGGTTTATTTCTGAGAGTAAGAAGTGGGTCCATGGTTGACATATCCTCATTTGATAGTTGGTACTTGCCCAAGTATTTTCATCTTTTATGGGTCAGTGGCCCACAAGACACCAGAAGATGCTCTGAGGTCTCGCTGGGCACATTGCAGAATCTACAAATGCCTTCGTTTGTTATACCTAGTTTCCTTAGATGCTCCCCGAGTTTACAGTGTCTAGGTCATTCATTAATTCAGATGCACGCTTCGAATCTTTTCCGGTTGTAGTGTCATAGAAATTTCTTAGCTTACCCGTCCTCTTTCCCTATCTTCCTGGACACTTTTGGTATGATTTCCTATTCCGCAGAATGGTTCAGGTCCAATGAAGGATTCTGCTGCTCCTTGTCTTGCCAAAGAGTCTGCTTTTGCATTAGCTTGTTGCTTGCTACTACCCAATTCATTAAGTTTGTGTAGTCATTCCCCCACAAGTTTTGATTTAATGACATGGGAGTCAAGTGCTTTGATAGCTACTTGACTGTCTGGCAATATTACTATGTTGTAGTTATTGTATCTTCTTTTGAGATTGAATTGGACATATCTATCTACAGCGTATATTTCGGCTTTAAAGATGCTAAAACTATTGTCAACAAGTTCTGAGTGCTTTGTTCCTTCTTCAGTTCTCGAGTCGTTGGCATACCACTTTATTGTGTGGTTCCTCAGACAATATATTATGGATTCCTTCTTATTACTTAACTTCGTACGAAATTTTGTATCAAAGTTAAATTTCCTGATTCTACCGTCCCTAGGGATTGCTAGAAGATGAAATTCCTTGAGAAGTGCATCATATTCTTTCGAACTGATGCATTTCTCCCTCCTGATATCCTCCTATGCCATCCTTAGGATCGTCCGATTTGCGTTTTGCTCAACTACGATGTGAAGAGGAGTTAGTTCCAGTAATACTTCCATGGCTGCAGTTAAACATGCTCTCATCGTCCCAGTAATACAGAGGTTGTGGCTAGATTAGGTCTATCGCTCGATATGTGATTATTGGTATCACAATTTCGATATACATCCATCTTAGAATGGCTCCTACATATCATGAGAGCACGGGCCTTTTTGTGTATCTCCTCTGTGTTCTTTTTCCACATGAGTTTACTGTCTAGGTGTAATCCTAGATATTTCACTTCAATTACTGGTGTGAGTTCAGTGCCCAACAGCCGGATTGGAAGCTTGGAACAAAGCTAATCCGGCTTCGAATGAGTTTGTTGCTCCTAGGTTGTTAATATTCACCAGGCGTTCTCATACCATCCTAGAGCTTGTATTGTATGTTTTATCGTAATGCCTTGCCTGGCTATACTGGACCAAATAATTATGCTACAGTCCCCTAACTGCACTCGATTCACCCACATACCATGGTATGGTGGGATTTTTGAGGGTATATATCGTGGCTTCATTGGTCCTTGCTCTCTTAGTCCTTTCTTTCGTGGTGAAGTTTTTGGGGATTTTATTCATTAATTCAGCAACCACTACAGAAAATAAGTTAAAAAGTTAGTGCAAGTCTGCTATACATTCTCAGTCCACCCTGACAGACCTGCCTAAACGTGAACAGTTCTACCTGTACAACAGAAATGTTGATTTTTTCTGGCCCGAACAGCAGTAGCTGGTGAAACTTTACGCATTATTATTTCATTATTAGACAAACTTCCCATTTGTGTGTATCGGGCTTGATACAATTCGTTGATTTGAGGAGAAGATGGCTAGCCTAACCTTTATGGATAACCGATATCGAGGCGCCAGTGTCGATTTCTAAGTACCTTCTATGCGTCGATTTTCCTCCACTGACTTGATGAATCTAAAGCAGAACTTATAACGTATACCTCGAGAGGGTACTCTTGACCAGTCTAACAACTCAATGCAAACGTTTATAATGCATTTCTCTTTGCAGTTCTAGTAACCTTTTGGAACGTCCTTCTATGTTACTTCTCCGTTCCACGACTTCTGCTTCTTCTTTAAAGGATTTAGCTTTGTGTTCATATTATTATATCGCTACTAGGTTTATGTATGCCTATCAAACTCTGTTCTGACCGTAAAACCATCCCATTTCGCTTGTTAAGTGGGCCTGATACGCTGTGCGCTTAGGAATCAAAAGGAGACCAAATGAAAGCAACAGGACACCAACAAGATATTCGTGCTGCCCCTTTTTTTCGCTGTCTTTTGTACGCCATTTGTGCTGGCGCCTAATGCAAAACTTTGCCTTAATCTCTGCGGCATGTTGTAGACAATGGTGGGAGCCGTGGCTCAGTGGTTAAATGCGCGATCACTGAGCGAGAGGTTCGAATCCAACAAAATACCCACCCCTTGCGAACGCCTGACAAACATCCAAAAGTAAAATTATCATGAAAAGCTTCTCTCAATCGAAAAAAATTGCCCTTCGGAAACAGCATATAACTGTAAGTTCCAACCATTCGTGAGGCGCACAGCACAAGTGGCTACGAGAAGCTTAGTATTACAACGGTCCTTAGACATAATTGAGGAATTGAAGGCACAATTGAACCCATGAATTTCAGGCGTATCCGAGTGGTAGACCTTACAAATGCCAATATTGTAATTTTTCTTCGTAATCTGCTCAGTGATTTTGGAAGGGTTTCCAACCTTAATTTTGTTCACTCCAAATGTTTTTTTTAGACTTGAAGTGGACATTTCTGAACCCTGACTGTGTAAAGTTCGCTATTATCGGGAGATACGCAAGGAGACCTCTGTTGAGAGGATTCATCATACACTTTTGAAATATAAAGCAATTTCCTACCTTCAAGTCCCTGGATGTATAAGATTATTTATAGAACTAGCTGTCGAATGAGTCATCCAATGGTCGTTATCAGTCCGCAAATCCACCTTGTATGAAAGCTAGAACCTCCCGAGTTGCCCTTCTTGTGTCAGAGTCTCCTTCGTACTTAGAGTTTTTATTTCTGTTCTTGCCTCCCAGAGTGACCCACAGCAATGCTATTGTGCTTTTCGATACCTAGTTGAGAGCAGTTTCCGAGCAGGATTGACAGAGCAGTAGGCGAAGGATCTTTAATTATTTTTTCAAATATCTCACTGGTAACGCTTTGGAGCCCAGAATACTAGTACCTTCATGCCTCATTTCTGACTTGGCTTCCGCCGAGTTTTGCGTGTATTTTCCGGTGAAAACAGTAAGTGTATAAACCCTCCCATTACGTCAAAGTGACTCGCGGTAGGGACACACATTTAAATAGTAGAACACTGCAGCATCTAATTCGTTTTACTACTGTCCTGTCTCTGAAACGGGATACGAACGGTCAAACTCAGAATCAGTGGAGTTAATTTTGAGGAATCTAATGACTTGGCCACAATCTTAAAAGATAACTCGAATGTTTGGGCGGGAGCTCCCGTCCTTTGCTTAAGTTAACTTGATTGTATTTAGCGACAAGTTTGTAGATATATTATACTATACATAGTTATGTCCCGCATGTCCTTCTGTTTAATTGTGATTCACGTGCAGCCTATTCTGCAATGCTTTAGTGCCGATATGATCACGGTACTAGCAAAAATTTAAAATCAAGGGGCATCATTACCTCACTCACTCTCCTTTTCTATCCACTGTTTTACTCTTCGCGCTATATTTTCCTCTCACTCCATCACTGGGTTTTACAAACTTCAAAGAACACAGTTTTAAGTGGTGAAGAACATTTAAAAATAATGACCACTGTAGTGTTACAGTCATGGTGAAAAGTATGTGCACATGTTGATGCTGTGTAACTTAGTCTGGAATTCCTTTCTAAAATTGGAAGAGAACCGAAATTATATGACACTTCTGACTAATAGCCCCGCACTGTTACCTAATTCCCATGACAGTGATAAATTGATGGGTAAAAAGCACCCATTTTCTTCGCCCAATTTTCATGACTGTTTAAAATTATGAAATTACCTTCCTCATTCACCTGTCAAAGTCCAACAAGACGAACTTCTTCCAACCAACAAGCACCGTGCAATCAAAAATAGACACAGGCTTTTCAGGGATTAATTGAATGACTGATTGCTGGGCTTTAAAGCCGTTCAAAGGCCAAAGGGATGTCGCACTTAATCCCCAAGTTCTGCTTTAAGCTTAGTTTCTACGAAACTTATTAACATCCCATTCAGATAGACAAAAAGAAAAAGAGCCAGCGATGATGATGGCAGAAGCGGCGGCGGTAGTGGTGGTGGTACACCTCATCGTGGTATGAATAATTTATAAGAACATTTTTTTTTTTTTAAGGAATTTGTTCCTTAGAATAAACCCCCAAAAAAAAGTAGAAGAAGCAGAAGGGAACCGAAGAGAAGCAAAACGAAATGACTAGGAACAGATAATAAAGTCACCCTAAAGGAATTCGGATTGTTCGTCATCTTCCTTTCTCTCTTTTTTTTGTCAGTTATTTTGGAAAAGCATTCAGCATTCCACCCTCAGCCCAACCGAATGTGGAAAAGAAAAACGAAGAGCCTGGCTGGTACACCGTCTTTTCCACCCTCCTTATGGTAATGAACAATCATATTTCGTGAGTACAAAGGAATACCTGTCATTTTTTTTTTCTTTTTCTTCTTCCCTTTTTTGTTCGTTGAAGTTTCGGCCGCTGGCTAAAATCAAGCACCGGGATCCTACCTTCGTGTAGGGAGATGAAATTCCGCTACAAACCATTTCAGCTATTGTCCCGCGGGACATTATCAGAGAGTTGTAATTTTGTTTTCGTTTTGTTAGCGACTCGCAGGACTGGGAAGAATGTAGAAGATTTAGCTGGAAATGCGGAAGTTGTATTGTGTGAAAATTTAAGACACTGTTGCGTAGTACTGAGAGTTTTGATTAAAGTTAACGCGTCTAGTATATTTAGGTATCTATAGGTACTCCTGTTGATGATTTTCGAAAAAATGAAAAGGAGAATGAAAAAAAGTTGTTGACGAGGAATGTGTCGACATACACTTAATAATTTCAACTCCCTGTATCGACAGAGTTTCAGCTACAAGTGAAATATTCAAATGTCATCGCCACATCGGAAGATGCTCTCATTTTTTGCAAATGGCGTCTAATGTCATCGCCTCTTTGACATTTGTGAATTAAATAGAAGCAAAATGCACGTAGATAAACGTAGAATAATTTGTCGATGTTTTTGACAAATAATTGCCGACTGGGCAAGCGCTGCGGCGTATAGCCGCTTGCCTCGAGAAGACTGGCTCAACTCGGGACAGTATCAGACATGGTCGACCCCGGAGCAGCCTTTCGGTCGAAAATATCGCTTCTGTGAAATGTCCAAGAGGACCCTTAAACATCAACCAGATGATGGGCCACGCAATTGGGCATCAATAGACGGTCTTTACAGCGAATTTTGATGAAAAACTTAAAGATGTATCCATACAAAGTGCAAACAGTGTATCTGCTAATGCCTGCAGTCCGCCAATCGCGTGTAAATTACAGCCAAGCCCTCCCCTTCCTCCCAACTGCTTAATCTTTCGTTTTGGCGATTTGCACACAGAAGATCGCCCGATTTGACCATTCCAGACTTATTTCTTTGGGGTTTTTCACGAGTCTATAAGAAGAATCCACAGCATAGACCTTGGCGGCCCTATCATCAGAAGTTTTAAGAAAAGTCATAGAAAATGATGTGGAATGAATTCGAATGTGCATTAAAATAAATTCAGTATAAGCAACAAACAGAACCAATTTCTTTTATTTACAAACAAAGTTTCTGCCTTAGGAAATCGAGTGAGGACTTCTGCGCCACTTTGTAAAATCATGTAAATGTATGCTTAACTGTTCTCTGAAACAACAGCGGCAGTCTATAATGGATTACAACTTTCAACTCATTTTGAAACTTCATCGGGAGTTCCACAAGGGTGCACTTTGTGCCCCATAATGTTAGCGTTATTTGTTGACAATATTGCTGAGACCTTGCTAGGTGGAGTGAATTTTGTGGGCACACAAACCAACGTTTTATTATATGCCGACGACCTACTCCTTTTGGCTGAAAGCCCTACAACGCTTCTGCTATATATGTATATATACACAATCAAAACTCTGTATGTATGTTCCCTATGGGCTGCTAAACCCTTCAACCGATCATCATGGAGTTTAACCCATGTATTACTTACGTCAAAATCTTTGTTTTGGCAAATAAAAACCCTTTCTACAAAGGCGTAGCAACGTGAACCGAGTATATGAAAAGAATGGCAGTTTATGAGAGCTTGAAATTAATACAGCCAAATCAAAGATAAAGGTTTTCGATCGATCCAAGGCGACTGGAATCTGTAAGATGAAAATTGAACAATGAAATCCTGGAAGTGGTCACTGATCTATGTCAGCAAATCTACTCGTAAGTTGGGAGAAACAAATAATGTCAAAGTATGCAGCATCTAGGATAGTCATTGACACAATGTGGAGCAAGTTCTACGCGAATTAAAAAATGAACTCTAAGGCCAAGTACAGGATATTTAATGCTACAGCCAGAAAAACTGCAAAAATATTTTTTTAAAACTTTGAATTGTATTATAAAACCTTAGCAATTTATGTTAAGACCGGATTACCAACAATTTGTTTGAAGAACCTAAAGGTAAATTGTGACTTCGTCATTAAGCCTATGGAACAAGGAGCGCATGTCTACAAAAAAAAATGTAGACATGCACACAAAATGTTTTCGGGGAATGGAATTGATTGGCGAATAATCATGACATTATATTGTACAATATCTAACGAAAGATGTCAGGGAATGTCGGGATATGTTTTACAAATTTATTGCTTATTCATTTGTTTATTTAAAAAAAGGGCAAATAAGTTTGTAGTCTCAATGGATGATACGCGATTAACTTTTTAATGATAAAATGTAGTTTTCCGTCTTTATGTTTTAACTCTTTATTTAAATTCTTAGCCCTATCGCTACGAGGGAGGATCAATGTCTGACCACGATCTTACAATTCCACTTTTTGACGAAAGCCAAAATGATGGCGGACTCTTTGACGAAACTTATTAGTGTAGGTGATGCCAACACTAAATTTGTGCGTTGATGATGCCAACATATTGAATGTATAGACTGGTTCTGTAAACGAACCTAATAGAAAAATTAGTTTACAATTCTGTTCCTAGAACTATTATTCTTTGCATTAACGAATTCCTTAGCAATATTTACATGAATCTAAACCTTTTGGTACATAAATATATTTCTGTTCTCTTATCCTTTTTGGAGTAGGTCGGACGTTGGCGATAGCTTGACTGACTTCTCTTGCTACTGAAGAACTCATTGTAGTGTCTAATAGTTTGAGTTCGATTAGTTGGGCTGGAAGGCGAACATTTTGGCCGTATAACAACTGAGCTGGTGTTATGTTTAGATTGTGAATTATTGTGGCACGAATTTTAAGCAGGACCCAAGGCAAGTTCGCAAACCAATTTTGTTTGTCTTTGTATAACCTCAATGCCTCCTTGAGTTGTTTATGGAATCTTTCAACCAACACATTGGCGTGTGGGTGATAAGTTGTTGTTCTCATTCGCTTTATACCTAGTGGGCCAACCAAATACATATGAACGTTTGCAAATCTATTTTCAGAAATTGGGAACTCTCCATGTCTGGACTTTGTATGTCTAGTAATCTTAGACTTATGGGACGGAACACAACATTGCGTCTATTTATATTCCTATTCATTTTTGGCCAAAACGTACGCCACAAAGTTCAAAAAAGTGAAATACGAGTTTTGTTATACCATTCTCCAATTTATGTGCCCTATTCCAGGTGTACTAATTTTGATACATTTTTAATACAATACAAAGATGTAACAACGATGTTTATCTTGCTTTTAGGCCTTTTTTTTATAATTTGCGCGCGCTAAAGAGGACATGAATACTCTTATACTATTACAGGACACAGGTGTTGTGAAGAAGAGAGAGAGAGAGAGAGAGAAAGAAAGATTTAGTGTAGTACTCTGAAACTCGGATGGTATTAAGTTTTTGTAAACACCAAGGGTTATTTTGCTTTTGTCGTTGCTCATGATTCACAGTATTTTTTTTCCGTCCTCCTGATGTCATCATCACGATCAAGTTGCATTTTCAGCCATACTACTACCAGTGTTATGCCTCCGCAGTAGAGTTGACTTAGCTTTCGCAAGTGATCGACTTTTTTTATTTATTTCATGTGAAATAAATAGATGATTCTTCACATCAGGATTTGAACCGCGAACTTACAGCGTTACAAGCGATAATGTTATCACTACACCACGGCCAGCCTTAATTTTTAGTATTCAAAAAATTTGTTTTTTTTTCAATAATTTGCCCAGAATCTGGAAAATATTTACTAATCAAAATATATAGAAGTTGGTATTCTCTACAATTCGTCCGTATATCGTACAGGGCCACGGCCATATTTTGGGGGCGTTTTCTTGAAAGAGCCTTATTTTGCTTTCTAAAAGCTACTCACGTTGATGGTTAAGTCTTATTCTGAATATTTTACCAAAATCCTTAGCTTTTGGTTACAAATGACGATAGCCATGCTCACTTTCTTCTAAAGAAAAGTCTTAACAACATATTATTAGGTGAAATCTCTTAAGAATCGGGAGAATACTCTCTGAGTAGAAAGATTTCATTGCATTTGATTCAAAAACTTCACAACGCCACGTGTACCTTATCACACGATCCGTTCCAGACGAATTGTAACTTTTCTGTATGTGTTTATTTTTTTGTTTGACATAACTTTTACTTTGCTAGCCACCTTGTAAAGAATTTCAAAACCTAAAATTTAGATCATAAGAATTCTATTCATAGGAAGGTCCGTTTTCAAGATATTCGCACTCAAGCAATTTCTTTATGAACTTCCCAATAAATTAGGACTTTTTGGCAAACACACACGCATCCTATGTTAACCTTAGGTTTAGATGAGCAAGTGCGATTTTCTCATTCCAGACAATTGGTGGAAAGATGTTTCAATAACTACTCTACAATAATATTAATGAAAGGTTTCGTTGTCAACATTTTGTAAATGAAGACAAATGGATTGTGGAAGACTTGTGCTCCCTAGGGAGAGCTTCCACTGATTCTCGTAGATCCAGTTGCGCTCATGCAGTTGGTATTGGTTTCGTGAAAATGTTCGATCTAGAGTCAATCTTCAATTAATCTTCTTCGTATTATGCAGACTAGTACATAGTACATAGTCTCTCAATTATGTCTCTCCCTTACAACCTAAACGCCGGACATTTTTTTCTTCAAACTTCATATCTATTGCTGAGATCACAGTTTAAGGTCAAATAGGAATTTCCATTCTTATAACATATTGGCTATTTCTCGGACATTAACTGTCCTTTTTCCGTCACAAAGTGATACCCTTTGTAAGTTTGTTCAGAAATTGCCATCGGAAAATGTGAATTTGGAGCTCTATGCACCAAATTATAGGAAACGTTTCAGTATAGTTGTGTGTCAGGTCAGCAACACGCATCTGTGAAAACCTATAAAGCTTCGAAGAGAACTACGAAGTCTCGGAAATGGAATGATATTGATTGGACTAGGACTCGTTGTACTTTAGAAGTGAGTGACCCTGAAGTATCTGATGCGAGTACCTCCAAGAATAGTATGAACTCATGAAGTACAAAATCGACATCTTGGTACTAAGTGACAAAAAATGGTATGAATCGGGAGAAAAAACACTGTTTTGCCTGAGTCTGACGTGGAACTGCTGCTAACGAAAATGGTACCCAAAAGCTCTGTATCGTGGAAACCATAATAGACCGCATATTGACGAGTAAATTCCAAAGTAGAGTAAGAAACAACTCCAATCAATTAGTGACACTACTAATGATGAAAACGACACTTCTTATGATTCAACACATAATGGTGACATCATCGTCGTAAAGGGAGATCTAAATGCCAATAGGGGGAAATCACGATATAGGAGACGATAATGACAATAGTGAGCGGTTTGTGGTTGTGGACTTCCTAAGTGGCACCCAGTTTAAGCACAAGACCTGATCCGTTGAAGGCACCATAAAGGCTTTTGAATATTGAGCATTGTACCAGCTATTCAAGAGGAGAATCAACAGGTGTCTATTTACATGCATCTCTGGGCGCTCCAGCTTTATAAGCATGCCTCTCCTGAGAAAAGCTTATAAAAAAGGAACTGCAGTAAAGTTTTATTTTGTCATGTTTCTGTCAATAGCTTTTGTGAGCTGCGAGTTGCACATATGGACATTATGCAGTCAGCCGTTCTTAGGTTTGTGTTCATCAGAAGGTTTCAGATTCAATTAATAGTTATAGCCAACCACTTTTCTTTAAAGTAAACACGGAAGTTTCTCTAACCGCTGCTCCAAATATTCTTCCTACTCCCTGCTTCATTCAAGGTGACGCCAATGGAAAAAAAAAATTTTTTTGTCGAGGATTACACCCAAAAATTTAATTTCCTTGGAGAATCCAATGATTTTTTTAGAAAAAAGTAAAAGAAAAAAAAATGTTGGGCCTAGATATGGGCGAAACTTTTACATGAATGATCTTTGTGGAAATCTATGCATTTAAGTATACAGGGTAGCTGACCATGGTCCTATGTATGTATGCGTCCTCGTTTTTGAAACCCTATCTCCAAATCTTCCACCATCTATATGCCAAAGCAAGCCATATTTCATCAAAATCCGTTCAGTATTTCTCGAGTTGATTTTTAAGTAAAATTTGTTGGAACTCCACCCATTATATCTTCCTCCCGCTCCGCCCAACATGAATGATTTTCACTTGGAAAACAATTTAAAATTCGTGCAATTGTTTGGTGTGCGACATATGCTGATGATTTTTATAAATTCACCCCCTGCATATCTTACCACCACTATTCCATTTTTCTGATCCAATTACATCCAGACCAAACCAAGCTAAGATAACATTTCATTCAACAGTTCTTGAGTTTGTCGAGTTACAAAAAACATTTACCACCACCATTTAAGTTTGTTGAGGATTTTCAGTAAGGTTAAGCAAACGGACCAACTTGAGGAGGAATTGATTGATGATCACAATATGCACTCAACTCCCTACTAAGACTTCATTAAATTGTTTAACGATTTTAAGATGGAACCATCTGCATACTAGACCAGAGTTAGAAACCAAACTTACGAAATTGATGTCAATTAGGTGGGTCTAGAATCAGGAGTGTGAAACGAATGAAAGGTACACACAGACACTGAAGAAAAAGTATTTGTTTTGGTCTGAAATGGAAAGATCAACCAATTTTTTGACTCTCAGAAATGAACACATAGCTTCCATATCTCCGATTAACACGGAAGAAGTTCTTAGTCCACAGTCAACTTTTCAAGTTATTTCAGCAAAATCTCCGATATCTCCGTCAAATTTAAAAGTCACTAACCCGACAGAGAGTGAAAATAAATCATTCTGTCGCAAACTATCTGCACCAGCTATCGACCTCCCACCGACATTCAGTCAAACGCGTGCTAATTTATTATTCCAGAATCGCATCAAAGTTGTTCCAAAGCGGAACCAATGTGCGGCGGCGTCATAAATTATATAAGAAAAAAAAAAAAAATACATAAACTCTTCCGATGCTTAGAGTTGACTTTGGAAGAAGCTGAATAAACATAGACGATAACATTGGCTTAGTTCTGTTGGGAGACAGGCACTGAGATAAATTACTATTCCAGTCACTCGTCTAGCCTGGCAATCCGTCGCACAGTATTCTCTCCTGAACCCGACAACCTCGTTGTGGATTATTATCTGCTGCGTTGGACCAGAAAAATGCTCCTGAGGACCACCACCACTAACACCACCACCCACATAATCCTCTAATGGTGGCTGGCCTCTGGGACTGGAGAAACCTCATCGGATTGATTCCCCGACTCATAATGCAATAATCCTCTATATACCGACGAATTATTTTCGTATTTTTATCAAGTCCATCCAGGTTTTTGTGTGCGGATTTCAACTTTACCCCCCTTGCCGCCGCCGGCCGCAAAAAGTTTTTCCTTTCTTGCGTTCGCTTCGTGTCTGAAGGTTCTTCCTCGAGATAAAGATGTGCATTTCAATGGGATGTCGTCTGGCAAGCATCTCCAGACTCCTTAGAGACTCAGAGAGTATTGTAATTCACTACCCCCCCATTTGAGGGTTGAAGTTCATTCCAGATTTTTGCAAGATTTGCAGATGACGTTTCCGTCACTGGAGACTATGAAATGCTCATTCGGCATAAATTCCGCTTCCTCTCGACTGTCGCTTTTCAATTAAAAGTCAATAAATCATCACGCATTTTCAAATAGGATTCAGAAATGTCGCTCCATCGTCAATTCGTAAAAATGTAGCAATTAAATCGTGTGACTTGTGCCCTCTTAAATTTACGCCCACTCGCCAGCTGTCATTTTGGCTAATGAGAGCTGTCACTTTGCTGCTCCCCGGGTTGGGCAACTTTATGATGGTCTCTAAGATTCGAATTCAGTTTTATTTCGACCGTTGTCGTTTCGCCTTTGAAATTGACAAATCCATTAAAGTCCCATCCACCTTCCTGGGTTTATGTGTCGTAAATTTGTCGTCCTCATTAATTTTTTCGTTTTCATCTATTTTTAGGTGACTCGGGTGTTTAGAGAGAGAAGCTTTTGCGTCCTAACGGACAAATAAAATTCAATTTTATTAATTGGGGATTTTCGTTTTATTTATTGGTGATCACTTGGTACAATAAAACGCTTCTAACAGAATGTTTTCGTAAATATTAAGGAATTTGTTGTCGAAAAATGCCAAAGACGAAAATAGCCTAGAAGATGCAACTGCGATAATCGTGAGCTATTCGAAACGAGACCAATGGACATAGGAAACGGCAATTGGTGGAGCATACGATTTCTCAATACTTTCCACCAGCAATGTGATCATTTCTGAGAGCCAAGTAATTTCATAATCTCCATTCAAGTGGAACAACAATTTTTTGTTTTTACTTGTCTGTCAAATTCGTTCTTCTCACCGTTCTAATCCTAGAACCACCCAACAGATTCAAATTAAATTTGTTTTCCAGGCCCTATCATTATAATCATTAAATCGAACTGAGTGGGGCTAAGATTTGGGTGGTGGAGTACTGGTACAAACAAATTTCAAAAATAGTCCTTGTAAAGGAGCTCAATACCACTTAATGAATTTTTAAGAAATTTTGTTGAAAATCATAAAAATTGGATCAGGTTGCTAAAACCCTCAAAAAACGTCACCGTTACAACACCATAACAACCATTGCACGGATTTTGAGTTTTTGATTGATGTGTAACTACGAGGGCTGTTCGATAAGTCAGTGACTTTGATGCAAGATGGCGCTCGGGTCACATTGAGGATTTATTTTCTGACATCGCTCGTCACGCTGTTGATTCACGGTTCGAATCCTTATGTCAAGAATCATCTATTTATTTCGCATGAAATAAACAAAAAAGTCGATCACTTGCGAAAGCTAAGTCAACTCTACTGTGAAGGCATAACACTGGTAGTAGGGTGGTCATATGGCTAAAATGCAACTTGATCGTGATGGTGATATCAGGAGGACGGAAAAAAATACTGTGAATCATAAGCAATGACAATAATAGCGAAAACAAACAAAATACTCCCCAGTTATCTGGACAGCTACCCTTGGAGTTTACAGAAACTTAACACCACCTGAGTTTCAAACTACACCACTCTGTCCTTCTCTCTGTCTCTTCCCCTTTCCACAAAACGCACTTGTTCTAAAAATTAGTATAAGGGTATCATATCCGCTTTAACACGTGCAAATTATAAGAAAAAAAAACAATTCTGTCAAACACTTAGCTTTTTACAGTGATCGAAAGAACTTTGGTTTGTGAAATTTGGCCAAAATGGAAAAAAGTGAGTTTAATTTTTTAATAAAGCACACTTTTTGCGCGGTAAAACCATTAAAGAGACTGAAGACAGGCTTAAAAAATATTATGGAGACTCTGCTTCCTCGCATAGAATAGTACACAAGTGGTTCACTGAGCGCCCAGGACGTCCAAATTTCATCACAACGGAAGAAATGGTCAACAAAATCCACGATATTGTGTTGGAAGATCGCCGGGTCAAGGTTCATGAGATAGCTGAGATTGTAGCAATTTCAAATGATACCTTCATTCGAATTCTGCATGACCATTTGGATGAGGGGTGCGGTATAGAAAAAGTTTATTATACACCTTACCCTAACAATAGGTACTGAACGAGTTTTGATGGAATTTGGTTTCTAATTCTATGCTCTGATATACAGATCGTCAACATTGAGTGCGGGAAAACATCAAAATTCTTCATCTAATCATCAAGTCATCATCAAAAGTCTTCAATTAGCGAGTTTTTCAATAAAGTACGCCTTCATTCGATGTACCCATCATCTTGACTTCATTGTAAGTCGACAGTGTTTGCAATGGAGAGTTGATTTGCCCTACTTGAATTTATTCCTAATTCCTGTCAGCTTTCATTCCCCTGTTTATATCTATGGCATGCAGCTTAGCGCAAAACATATTTGGATGCAGTCCTAATGAATGTGGTTGGATCGAAAGACTTAAACACGTACTCACATCTCATCTTTAAACCACCAGTGTTCCACATCATTCATTTAGGATCAAACGACTGACGCCAATTTGTGCAGGTTTCATGGTCTGTAATCGCTATCTCAAGACTGTCTATCTTTCTGGACAGACCCCATTTGCCTTCTCGTTGTTAAAGAACAACGCACATACATACTTGTATGTACATACATAATGTACATATCTATTCAGATTATTTAGATAAACATTCGTAGCCGATTTTATTTTCGGCAGCATTGCTTGATCAAAAAGTTTCAGGAATGACTATCGTGTGACGCTTTCTGATTCGAGTTTTTTTTAAGTTGACATATCTGTCATTAACATTCTCTCCAAACTTAAGCGTCGTAGCTTGACATTTGTAGAAGCTACGCTGTCGAGAGTACATCTGCCTCCGTGTGTGTTTTCGATTATTTACGATTTTAAAAATGGGATCAACTTTGCAACAACAAGTTTGCATCAAATTTTGTGTTAAAAATGGATTCAACTTTGGAAATGTTGGAGAAGTGTTTCAGCAACGATACTCTATCGAAAGCAAACGTTTATGCGTGGCACAAACGCTTCAAAAGTGGACGTGAGTCCGTCAATGATGACGAACGCAGTGATAGGCCGTCGACATCGAAAACCGACAAAAACATCAATAAAATCAAAGAAATGTTGGCCGAAAAGTAAGTAATGTTACAATACAATAAAAAAAAAAAACTTTTCTGGATACGCACTCGAAAACGATTTCCATCCCAAGGTGGTATGTACACAATTTAAATGGCAATACATTATCTTCTAGGTCAACGCCATATACTAATCATATGTAGGTACGCTAATATCTCTGCGGAAGCGAATAAACTGCGCATGTAGCATAATTTAAAAAATAATAATAATTTCCCATTTCTCTAGCGAATTATACGTAATTGATTTCCATTTAAAAACATATTAAATATTGAATATACGAGTATGTAGTGTGTACTGTATACGCACCCCATGTTAAAATTAAGTTGAAATAAGCATCAGGCATTCTTCTCCTTCCACAAAATTATTAAATTTTGTTAAATTCCTTTGCAATACTCGTATCTGTTGCGCAACAATGTGCATGCTTTTCAAAAACTGAATAACAACTGATTCATTAAAACGAGCCCAAGCCAGCCGGGTTGTATTTGAAGATTGGTGCTTCTGCCTTCAGTCACAATGACACTAGCTGTCAACTCTCAAAGTATTCGCAACAAGAAATAGCTGTGTTCGTGAAGTATAGTTCTTATGAATAAAATTGGATGTTGTTCAATAGTTAGAAAAATAATTTACCTAGCAGGGAAAAAATACTGGTAACACATTTGTTGCAGCCGCTGCTTAGTCTAGACTTTGGCATTCCCAGACTTTTCCATTCGTTTCTTCGCTCGGCATTAGCTGAATGTTTGTTTATCTATACATAAAACTGTTCAGTCATACTGAAGATATTAAAGACTGTCAGCTATCTGGTGAACCATGCACGCTGTTAATTAATTACGCCATAGGCTGAATTCAAAGAAATTAGCTCGTGAGTTTAACATTTCTTAAAAGTGAATAAGTTGCATTATTAAAAAGATTTAGAACATGGGACATTCAAAGAACGTACGGGACAAATACTGACCTTGGATCTAAAAAAAACTGCGTCAAGGAATCAAAGCGTCTGTTGATGGAATACGTTGCTGGTCTGCACAGACAAGTTTTGTTTACGGACGAACAAATCTTCACCGTTAAAGAAAAATACAACAAACAAAATGATCTAGTTTATGCCCGGTTATCTAATCCAGAAAGGATATTACTCTATGTCTGCATTTTCGCGAAAAAAGGGTCAAAAACATTTCAACAGGATTCAGCGCCAGCTCTTAAGACTAGAAAACTCGGGCTTGAGTCCGAAGCAGCGTACAGCGTTTCTTCAGCACCGGCAACTGGCCTTCTGCCAGCTGGATTACAATTGCAGGCTGTTTTAGAGGAGAAAGTCTGCCCCAAAAGATACCCTTACTCGAATCCCTAAAGCATGCTCTAATCGGAACTGTAGCCAACTTTCTATTGAAAGAGGTGTGTGCTGTGATTGACGATTGGCCGAAACGACTAGCGTTAAGGTAAAAGTGGACCATTTTGAATAAAGTTAATAAATATGTGTAACAGTATTTATGTCCCTACTATGTAAAAATAAGTTTAGAGAACATATCCTATCAGATGGTGTACCAGGTTGTTCTATTAAGAATGAATTCAAAAGATTTGTTCAATATTTCGTTTTTCGAACGTTTTTCAAACCAATTTTAGTAGTTAAATTATTATAAAAATAAAAGTACTTAAAGTACTCATAAGTAAGTTGGTTGACAACATTCTATTTGTCAGCCAATCAAAGCCATTGCACGAGATTCATGGAAAATGGTTTTACTTTACGAACAAGTCCCTATACAACAGAAAATTCCACAGGCGTACCAACAATACAATCAGATTACCTCCTTGTGAAGAGTCGTACCAATTCCTAGCCAGTTGGTTTTGGTTGGAAAGGAAACCAAAAGTTGTAACCATCCAACCGTAAAATTTTACGTTTCTGGCAGCCGGTGTCCATCTAGGTTTCAAGAATGCACATCTAATGTTGGCAACATTATGTAAATGAAAACGTGTATTGTGGATGATGGATATTAAATGTTTTTTTTTGTTTTTTTTAATGAAATTGATAGTTCAAGTGCTCATGTGGTTTTATGGATGAGCCGACACTAACGTTCATATACTGATTCCGATGTAGATGACATTCTGCAAATCTTTTCATTATTTTCAAAATAAACTACTTTAAGCTGAAGGGACGGTAGGACTAAGGGAGTCCTCTCGGATTATTGCTCTATTTAGGGACAGAAAACACACTGACTGCCCTTCAAAATTGTAGTATATAGCCTAATCTGATATAGAATGTCTTAAAAGGATTTGAGCTTTAGGCGCCTTCAAAACAATGTTGTTAACGACAATTAGCTGTGACTGTAAAAAGTTTTAATTACCGTCAGGTCAACCATTTCCTGTGACAATTTAAATTTATATCCAAGTCCTATCTACGCTTGAATTACAAGGCTATCCAATGTATACATCTCGTTAAAGAGTCCTAAAAGCAAACATTAAATCCAATGACATTCTCTACAATTTACCATTAGGGTCCATTACCGCATACGAAATCCATTTTAATGTACTTCCTCCCCTTCCCTTTACCATTCAGTGCGATATCATAGAGTGCACTTAGTTTTGACATTTTGCGATTATCGGTGTTGTCCACCTTCATGTCAACCATGCTCAAGGTTCCCCAATGACCACTACCACGACCATCACCATCATCATCGTCATCATCGAAGAAGCGAAGTAATGAAATCCCTTCGTCTCGTATCAGTAACCTTCGACGACTTCTCAGGATAAATCAATTTTTGCAACTGATAACCCGCTGTGACATCACTCAGCAGTAAATAATTGAATCGCACCTAGGAGGACCGAGTGCGACTCCTCTGAACATTAATCTCTGGCCATGTCCAGCAAGAGAGATGAACCCTGCTTTTATGCTTTTAAAATGTTTCTCTTGGAATCTGACAATGACACCGCCCAATAAAATGGCAATTATGATATCAGAGCTCTAGCTCAGTTCGCCAACATATACGAGACAAGACAACTCTGACCCTAATGGACTCACAGGTTTTTATTATTGTGCCCCCTTCTGGCCATCCAGCGTCGGCATCGTCCATGGTCATTGTTCCGTGATAAATGACCGAATGATGTGAGCAAGTCCAATGGAATCCTCCTTCTCCTTTCGTGTCGTCCAACTCCTCCCCGGTGGTGTAAGATTGCTGTACACACATCTCTTGGACTTGGCCGAAAAGTCATTTGCTTCGGTCGCCTCTCGATATTATCCTTCACTTGGGGAGAATAGTTTTCATAGGGCGGAATGGCTCTCTAGACTCGAGATACCACCACCGTCGAGTGCAGCAAGTCATTCGTCTTTCATTGCTGCTGACATTATCCTTTTATGGGCTATTAACACAGTGTGGACTATATGTCGCCGCCCAGGCAATAAATTTGTCCATTTGCAGAGCTGTTTTACGCTTGTTGTGCTGAAGTTTTTCTTCTTCGGTCCTAGTGCTTGGGCAGTCTATCCGATGGCTCATAGTGCACCACATGGTCGATGGATGGGTGGAGGGTTACCAACGACGACTACGACGACGGCAAGATCGTCCCTGTATGTACCTGTGGACGAACTCGATACATTGTGACAGTGTGCTATTGCTTTCTGTAAGTTCCGAGATAAATTGATTAGGGTCTCTTGACAGCGACCAGCGTTTCTGGATGTATCGATGTAGAAGGCCAGAAGATGGATCTGGAAGAGTAGAAAGATTGGAGAAGAAGCCACTAAAAGTAAACTCTATTGACACGTGGAGCAGGGGATTTGTCTCAGATTGAAACTAGAGTTAGATTTTATGGTCTTTTGGCATGGATGGCCAGTACTTGTATTCTACCTCTGCTGGTTGTGGTTACTGAGATATTCATATCCTTTGTAGTCTGAGAGGAGCCAACATCAACGAAACTAAACCCTTTACAGAAAGACAAAATGTAACGCAACAATCGAGACTTTGAATAAAGTGCAGATACGTATTTAAATGTTAGGCGATTTAGGGATTCGTCGCTGTTTTTGTTATTTTGCGATTGCAGCCTCGTTTTTGAATGACTTGTTTTGTGTAGGGTGGGGTTGTGGAGAAGTTTAAAAATTGGTACTTATCACATCTCTTGATTTCATCTATCTCTACATCTAAACATATGTTTTTCGCCTTTCGATACTTGTTCGTAGAGCTGGCGAATAGCTTTAGTACTTTTCTTTTGCAGAACCACTGTGTAGTCTTTAACTTTTCCAGCGTTCGACCTGTCGCAATCAGTATCAAACTATCGACCATGTAGTCAAATGAAATGTATAGAATGCCTTGCAGCCCTTCAGTGTTGAGCCTAGACGCACAAGGTATACGTACATACCTTAGGCCATTCGAACTTTCGAATATCTTTCGCAAGATGATTATTTAGTCGATAATGTAAAGGGGAATGCCACTTTGTCTTATGGTTGGGAATGTAAGAATGGCTTTATTCAAATGACCTAAGTTTTGAACTTTTATTGCAGTACATAAGTTCGGAGAGATTTTTTCTTCGATATTTCGTAAACCAGTGGGTATTCGAAAAAAAAAATTGAAAACAGGAGATGAATACTTTCCTCGTTCTTCATACAGAAAAATTCAACCTGAAGCTAGCCGAAAAATTGTGACCGGAGGATTCAACAAATATTTACTAAGCGTCTTCACTCCTAGGAATATGACTTATCTCCGAACCTTTTAAGATGGCAGGTTATTTACATTTGTGCACACTTATACCATGAATCATGGGGAAAACTATAACGGAAGCGAATTTTTGATTTTCTAAATACAGGATGTTGTATGGTATTACTCATATGAGAGGAGACACATTTTTATATAACACCCTATGGTCAGGTGCCTGGTTACTGTTTCGTACTTTTTTTTGAATTGTATGCTATTTTTACTTAACAGATAAAAGTATGGTCGTATCATCGCCTATGTCATAGTTTTGAGCCTTTTTTGCTCAGAAACTTCATCTCACGAAAATACTTCTTCTATTTTTTGGACCACAAAAATATTTTTAAAAATGCTTGTTGGTCCCCCACCTACTTCAGGGTGTTTTTTTTTATTTTCCAGACAGACATTTTTTTTAACTAAATATTAAATGAAACACAATCTTTGAATTTTTTTTTATTGACCGGCTATTTATCTCATATCGCCCAAATGGCCACCTCTGTGAAAAATGTTGGAACCACATGTGCTATTCTCTCAATCGATTCAATTCGGGCACCAAGAAGTTTTGCAACATGTCGCGATAGCGATCACCAGTAATTGTTGTAGCATTGCCTCTTGAGCCTTCAGAGAAAAAATTGGCCCAATGATGCCGTCAGGCCAAATGGTGCACCATACAGTAACTCTACATATGAGAGTGTAAAGGTCGTTGGTGTATCGATTGAATATTTTCAGTGCGCCCAATAGAGGATATTTTGTTTATTAACATACTCGAACAGAAAACCCGGAAAGAGCTTCGTCACAAGCGTCTTCTCTGGTTTGTTGAAACAAAAAATTGATCTCTCCGAATCAAGTAGCTTTTAAAGCCAACAGAGGATGTGTTGATGCCCACCTTCATATAGATTATTATATTTCAAAAGCACTATCCTCAAAAAATCATGTCTCTGTACTATCGTTGGATTTCGAAAGAGCATTCGATAGAATCGGTATGCATATTGTCCTAAGCAAACTGAAAATATGGGGTATTGGGAAAAAAAATATTTGGTTATGTCAAATCATTTCTAACTAATAAAAAATTCTTCACGAAAATCAACAATATATATTCCAGCGCCTATCCGTTGCACAATGGGATACCTCAAGGATCACCATTGTCTGTAGTTTTGTTTATAATCGCTTTCGATGACATCTCCACCATTCTAAACAAATATACACTTCTAGATAGTTGTTTTTATGCAGACGATATCTACATCTTAAGCAAAATAAATAATTTAAATGAATGTAAAAGTTTCTTAAGCAATGCAATAAACGATATTTTAGAAAGGTCGAGTGCTTCCGGAGCAAAACTATCATTAAATAAATGCAAACTTCTACATGTTTGTAGAACTTATTCTAAGTATTCATAATGTAGAAATTGCAATTGTTAAAAACTTAAATATACTAGGATTAACCCTTAATAATCGATATAAATGGAAACAACATTGCTTAGAACTTAAGAAATCCCTAGCTGCGAGAGTCAATATTATTAAGTACTTAGGTAGTAAGAAAAGTCATGTACATATCAACACCATTTCATCTATAACCAAGATGTTAGTTCTAAGTAAAATTGATTGTGGAATTTATATTTATGGCAATTGTCCGAAATCGACTCTTAAAATAATAAAACCAACCTACCACCAAGCAGCAAGAAGAAGCATTAACGCTTTTCCAACAACATCAATTAAAATTATTCTCGCGGAAGCAGGCCTTCCGACAGTTGAACAACGAATCGAGGAAATTATATCAAAACTAGTTGCGAAATTGGTCTTTTCCAAAAATTCGGTTATTGATAAAGACATTCATCAATCTATACACCACAAGCGCAAAAAACGGATCTCGTCCGCAATAAATATCATCCTCGATAATGCTCAGCAAATGGATCTTCCAATCAAAAGCACGTAGCACAGCAGCAACTTTCCCTTCATGGCATATAAAATCTGATTCCTTCATAATGACTCTGGCTCAATACAGGAAAACAAATACCAGCAATGTGTTACACGGCTCATTATTCTCAAACATCTCATCAGAACTCAAAAATAAAGGATGGAAATTTATTTTCACTGATGGATCTAAATCACAAGACAATACCTCATTTGCTGTCACACTCGAAGATGGTTATATATTGAGCATTGGTATTCTCCCTGAATTCTCATCAATATTTACGGCAGAGGCCTTTGGCCTATCCTGCAAACGACCAAGACAACAACGAACCGCAGAGGTAAATTTGTTATATGCTCCGACAGTATATCAGTTTTAAAAGCAATTAGTAACCCAAACAACAATTCCCACCTTATATCTGAAATAAGAAATAAAATTATTATAATGCCAAACAAAATAAAGTTGATGTGGACCCCCGGGGAAATGAGGAAGCCGACAATGCTGCGAGCTCTGCAAAAGAAGCACCAGTCTACAAATTTAATATATTCACCAAACAAGACCTTTAAGAATCAAACAGCATATCGAGTGGAGCCTATATCACCATCATTATAAGAAAGTTAACGTCGATAAATCCCTTCCACGATATCCTACAAATGTTTCAAAAATTAAAGTCTCCAACTTCGTCCGATTAAAACTCGGCCATACTGCAGCTACTCACCAGCACCTGCTGAATAAAAGCAATCCTCCAATCTGCACCACTTGCAACGTAGCTCTGGATATCACTAACATATTAGAAAATTGTACAATATCAAAACCTATCATAAAATCTATTTTCCACAATGTATCAATCTATGATGTACTTAAGAATCCTAACTCTATAAATATCGAAAATATTAACCAGTTTAACTCTTATCTAAATAAAGGGTGGTTAAATTTTAAGGGCCGATGTTGAATGTGAACCACACCTAAACGTCAAGTTTTTTTCTGCATTTCATTTGACATTTCTCAATTTCAGACTAACTCAATTTGAACCATCGAAAGATACACAATCGAGCAACGCGTTAAAGTTATTCAGGCTTATTATGAAAATGGGCGTTCAAATCAAAATACATATCGTGCATTTCGTGATTTTTTCGGTCAATTTAATCGTCCAAATGTGCGTACAATCGGAAAAATCGTGCAAAAATTTGTGCAAACCGTACATCTCTGTAGGAGATGTGAAAACACCAGTGCATGCTCGTACAGCTCGTACTGCAGAAAATATTGCTGCTGTTCGCGATAGTGTGGCTGAAGAGCCGTCCACCTCAACTCATCGTCGTGCCCAACAATTGCACCTCTCACGCTCGTCGTTGATGAACATTATGCATAAAGACTTGCATTTACGCGCTTACAAGGTGCAATTGACTCAAGAACTAAAGCCTCTTGACCATTTCAAGCGTCGTCAATGGTCACAATGGTGGCAAGAAATGGCAACAGTGGATGATCAATTTTCGAAAAAAATCATCTTCAGTGATGAGGCACATTTTCACCTCAGCAGAACTGCCGCATTTGGACGAATGATTATCCAAGAGTGATTGTCGAAAAACCAATGCACCCACAAAGAGTGACTGTTTGGTGCGGTTTATGGGCTGGCGGCATCATCGGGCCGTATTTTTTCCAAAATGAGGCCGGTCAGGCAGTTACTGTGAATGGTGTTCGCTATCGTGAGATGATAACGAACTTTTTATGGCCCGAATTGGGAGATATGGATGTGGACGATATGTGGTTTCAACAGGATGGTGCCCCTTGCTACACAGCTAACGAAACAATGGCTCTTTTACGCGACAAATTCAATGGCCGTGTTATCTCACGTGGTGGCGATGTCAATTGGCTGCCAAGATCATATGATTTGACACCGTTGGACTTCTTTCTTTGGGGTTATTTGAAAGAAAAGGTGTACGTCGATGAGCCAGCAACAATTCAAGAGCTAAAGGATGAGATAATTCGGCACATTAACGGCATAGAACCTCAATTATGCCTCAGCGTCATCGAAAATTTGGACCATCGGATGGAGGTGTGCCGCCGAGGTCGCGGCAGCCATTTGACCGATATTTTGTTCCATACATAATTGAACCATACCAATATTATCATAATAAAAAGAAATGACAGTAATTTCCTAAATAATTTGTGTTTTATTCAAAATCAACATCGGCCCTTAAAACTTAACCACCCTTTATAAACATTTAATTTTACCTAATTAGAGCCAATAGTTTGGCTCTAATTAGGTAAAATTAAATGTTTAATTAGAGCCAAACTATTGGCTCTAATTAGGTTCTTTAATTTTATATTACCTTGTAATTTGAATTACCTGTTAGTAAACGATAATAATAATAATAAGAACTTCGTCACTCATAATGATTTTTCTCAAAAATCGAGGTCGTCAATATTTAGATGTAAAACCGTGAAAAAGGTTTTACAGCTCCATATTGACACTCTCGCCGGTCAATATGGTCATTTTACATTAGCTGTTGAAGCAATTGAATTTTATGCGGATGCAAATGTAAACCATTTTTGATTATTTTAAATAAACTTGCCGGAGACATTCCAAATCTTGTGTACGGCGTCTAACGGAGGTGCTTGGACTTTCATCAATATTTCTTCTCACTGTAGCAATATTTTGCGCCATATATACGAAACGAACTCGGACGGACTTCACTTTACCTCTGAGTGTACACTTGAGTTTCAAAGTTATTCATTGCACGCTGAATGGTGGACTTGCTAGGCACATGATTTAAACCAAAAATGTACTAATAACTTCAACAAGTTGTTGAAGCGTTAGATGCTCCGTAATATATTGTTATCGACTGCTATGCTTCACTATAGTCATATGCCAACTGGCGGCTATACAACACCCTGTATTTGTGTGCAAAATTTCAGCTCTCTTGCCCGAACGTTTCAAAATTTACAAGTGTGTGACAGACACGCGGACAGACTTTTATACTACTCTGGTACGGAACATTAAACATCAAAAATTCGACCAAAAAGGATTCTTACCCAATTCCGGTGATATAAACGCGCCCAATTTTAGATTTTTATTTCACCAAAATGCAAACATAAAGCGAATGACTTAGATTTAAAATTTAAACAAAAGCGTTAAATTTGTTTGTTGTTTTAAAAAATTTTCCAAAACTTGGTATGCCAAGACCTTGAAAATATCAAATATTGTTCAAATGCTGCTTTCGAATAAAATCGATAGTCATAGCCCGAGAAATAGAAAATTTTCGAAAACCAGCTGTAAGTAAAGTACCGTTATACGCATAGTGTGGCAAAAATTTGGTACGCCATCTGTTGTCATATGTCAACTGTAACTCAAATATTAAATTTAAACAAAATCGTTAAAGCCGTTTTAATTCTGGGATTAAAATGGAAATTCCGATTTCGCCTCGAATTGTGAACCCACAGACCCCACATATGAAGTTCGAAGAAAATCCGTCCAGCCGTTTAAGGTGTAGTCGACCATACCCGCTTTTCAGGGTTCCGCATATAGCCACGGAACCATATTGTTCTCGTTAGCGCTTCCATCCGTCCGCCTGTCACCGCTTTTTAGCTCCTAAACCATACATGTTATATGCGCATGATTTTTCACAAGTCCTGTAAAATAATAACACAAAGACAACGCAGAAAACCGTTATTTTGGAGATGCCTCCAGTATTAGCAAAAGTAGCAGGAAAAAAATTCATGTATAGGCATGTCCAAAACTAGACATATTTTTCGACGTAAAAAATTTTAAATTTGCCCCCACAGTGGAGGGGATATTGAGCTGTCTCAATTAAAAAAACTGAGCCTGTATATTGTTTGCTGAACTTCGTTAGAAATATCCCTTTCTCGAGAGCGGAGGTATAGCTTTCTCGCACGATAGTAGAAAGAACGCAAATGAGCACTGCGTTATTACAGTTAAGGCGATCTAGCCATGTCCGTCCGTCCGTCTCTTAATCCGTTTCTATGTCACCAGTTTGTGGCTGTTAAATTTTCAGTAACACAAATGTAAACAATTTTAAAATCTGCCCATAGGCAAGCCCACTTTTAAAAAAATGTCCTTTTCCACTATTTTTATTAGAAAGTTTCTGTATCATACGTTGTATAATGCCACTCCTACTTTTTGGTTGCGTTTTCTTCAAAAAAAAAAAAAAAATTATATTGCTCTTTTAAAGCTACTTAGAGTTATGGACAAGACTTGAACTTTTATTCAAGATCTCATCAGAATCCGTGAACATTTGATAACAAATTGTTGCAGTTACGCCTTTTCTGGTAAAAACCCTTAAAAGTCGCGGAAGTAGACTTAATAGAAAGATACCCATTTCATTGAATTTGAATTGATCCTTTGAGAGCGCCACGCCCACTTTATTAGTTAGGAATTGATGAATAGTTTATCATACGATCCATTCCACATGAATTGTAACTTTCGCGTGTGCTTATTTATTTATTTATATACTCCTCGACCCCGCATTTTTTCGCTGAAATAAACTTAATTCCTCTGTCGAGGTAAACATCCTAATTAATGCATACCAACACTGACGATTAATTACGAATTCCCCATTTTATACACGGCACCCCATGTAGCACCCCATCCAGCATACATTTCTGCAGCAGTTACACCTACATTGGCAGCAAACATTTATGAATTTCGCAAAATATTAATTAAATAATAAATTCGTGGCACACTGCAGTTATACGTGAATAACATCTTTATGAGAGAACAAAGTCCCCCGCTGTGCGGTGCGATCAGCACGGGACACAATTGCAACACGCATCTCGCACACAATGACGAGCAGCTTGGTTGTGAGGCACATCTATTTCTGTCACAGTTCGCGGATCACGCGCAACTATCCTAATTCGTTGCGAATTAAAGAGATCGCAATAAATTCATCATTAAAATTCCATCAACCGGAGCAGTTGGCACAATGACTTGCCAGTGCTTGGGGCCCCCATCCATAAGTCCCAAAAATAGATAGCACTCGCATTCATAAGTCGGAGCGTCACAATAAGCAACGGTGGCAGCGGTGGTAGCGCAACGCTGTTTTTGTTTTTCTGGGATGCGAATTCATGCATTAGAGATGCATGCACGCTGAAAATAGACTTTCATTCATGTAATAAACGATTGTGGCAGGTTGTTGGCTTCTGGATTAAAATGTCGCCATGTCGCAGGAGATGATCATTTGTTATGGCGGATCAAAAATTATTGTGCTTAGCGTGTGTCAACTTGTGCAGTGGCAGTGGGATTTACATGAAATTTCGCTTCTGGAACACGGTAGGCAGTCGCATGTAATTAATTAAAGCATTCGTGGAAGACGAGTTCAAAACATTTTTTGATGGAGATAATAAAGTGACAACGAAACAGTTGGCGACGGGTTGGATGCAATGTAGTGAAATGTTTTATTTCATGCAGATACTCGTATCTACACCAAAATAATAAAGTTTGTTCGGTAACTGGAAGCTATAAGTGATACATTTTTTATTCGAAAAATAATCTAACCATGAATGTTGGGTTCATGTAACTCATTAGCAGGCAGACCTTGTATCCTATTCTATACGAGTACAATGCGGGGGACAAGACCAACTTAAGTTCCATGTTGAACCATAAGATCATAGAAATAGGTCTGGAAGGAATCTTCACTCAAAAGCCTACAATAAACGACGATAACTTATTGTTACCTTAATAAGTCGAAAAAGAGTTTAATTAGATTATTATTACCTGTGCGTTTAATCACAGCTGTCCCATAAAATCCACACGAGACGCAGCGTGCAAAAACTCTGACGCAACGCACGCAACACTAAACGGAGCGGAGACTGACAGAGCTGCAACCTACAAATGGGCATCGCTAAGCGCCCCCGGAGACTTATGCCAACCATCAGCTAATCTGAACTGGAGGCAACCTTCCAACCTTATCCTATGTACAACTTAGAAATCAGGAAGGCTAAAATAAAAAACTTTTAGGAGCTTCTGTAAGAACGTTAATTCCACCCCGGTATCTAAAGACAGAATGACAACTGTATACCTACGAGTATAGAAGGCGAAGAGCAAAGAATGCTTCTACTACTAGAAACAAAACTTAACAGGTAGCCCGCCAGTAAAGAAGAGAGAGATCGCTGTTGTTCACAACCGAGGCTGGATTTACCCACAACAACCTTCCAGCTGTTGGTATAGGTGTCATTTTCCCCGTCGTGTTACAGCAAGAAAATCAGAAAATATACCCAACCTGTTAAGAACAAAAGCACCCTGCCATATATCAAACAAATATAAATCTCAAATCCTATGATATGCATATTTACATCAAAACCTTGCTCCAAGCCGGAATGCATATCGACCAGGTAGATCCACAGAGACCACCTTATACTATACTCGCGCAAGTAAGCTGTAGGCTTTCCATGAGGGTGCTACGGCCAACAAAAATGCACTGCTTACTCGTATTTACCTCGGAGGTTATACCGATACTCACGTACGCCATGCTGTCTTGCATTGGAAAGCAAATCTATACTCGTACGTATATTCGATACTCCAAAAAAAAAAAAAACTAAACGATTGGCATGTTTCGGCATCGCGTGTTTTCTGTGAATCTCTTTCACTGCAGTGCTGCAAACCATTTCACAATACTCGCAATATAAATATTTAGTTTTCAATTCTTCACAAATTCGGTGTTGAACAATGAAAGGAGGAGCATACATACGAGTATGTATATGTACCTAGTAAAAACCGAAATGCTCTGTTTGCATGGCAACATTCCTGATACCACAAATCTATTGCCCATTGAAGTTGACTTCAACACGCATTCCAATTTCCGTATACCGACCGTAACATTCTTCACAACGGTTCAATATCTCGAAAACAAAGAAGGAAGTTGTTGGAGGTACCTCCATAATGGATCTAGAAGTATACCTATCCTAAGCCGAAGTCGGGCGTGAATCCAACATCGAAGATTGACTTTGCAATCGACAGTCAGCAACTGCACCTCATTTCTTAAATGGCTAAAGGGTTTAATGTAATTTTCTGGTGGGCACCTAACTGGTTATCGTGAACAGCAGCCGTATTTGCTAACCACTTAGAAAAAACCCTTAAGCCATATGAAGAACTGGAACCTGAAATGATGGTCGTGATAAATGAGGAGGAAGGGCCCATTCGACTGGATACTTGCAGAGAAATAGCGAAGGAAATAAACACAAAAAAAGGCTCCAGAATTTGATTTAATTTCCGAGGAGATTCTGAAACGGCTACCCAAACGAGCCATAATCAAACTTGAACGGATTATCAATGCAGCTTTCCGTTCAAAACATGAACCTCGAACGTGGAAAATAGCCCAAGTAATTATGATACCGAAGCCAAGTAAACCACCTACTGAAGTCACGTCGTATCGACCGATATCTTTGCTACCGGTGATTTATTTGAAAAATTTCTGCTTAAAGGCTTTTACCTATAATAGAGGAAATATCTCTGATACTATCACATCAGTTCGGATTCCGAAATAAGCACTCAACGATTAACCAAATTCACAGAATAACAAACAAAATAGAAAAAACTTTGGAGAAAAAAAAGGTCTGTTCTGCAGTATTCCTGGACGTAGCTCAGGCCTTTGATAGGGTGTGGTACAAAGGACTTATAGCTAAATTGTAGAGATGTCTGCCTAGACAATTCTGGAATCCTACATAATTATAGGCCTATCTCACTACTACCTTCGATAAGCAAAACTTTAGAAAAAGTTATAGAAAATAGAGTGGTGGGTTTTTTGAACAAAACTAAATGTTTCAGTTCTGTTCAGTTGAGGGTGGCCGTGGTGTAGTGGTAACATCATCGCTTCACAGTTCAAATCCTGTCGGTCAATTGCGAAAACTTGTGGCAGTGGGGTGGTCATATGGCTGAAAATGCAACTTGATCGTGATGATGACATCAGGAGGATGGGAAAAAAATACTGTGAATCATGAGCAATGACAATAAAAGCAGAACAAAAATTCTCCCCAGTTATCTGGACGCTACCCTTGGAGTTTACAGAAACTTAATACCACCTGAGTTTCGAACCACTACACCAAATATTTATTTCTCTCTCTCTCTCTTTCTCTTTCTCTTTCTCTCTCTCTCTCTCTCTCTCTTTCTCTCTCTCTCTCTCTCTCTCTCTAGCTATCTATATAACGCCCGTGCTCTGTAATAGTCTAAGGGTATTCATATCCCCTTTTTCGCGCTCAATTTATAAAAAAAAAGGAAGGTAGATCTACAGAATGAGTTCTTTTAGATTTTTGTTCCCAGATATTTGTCAATCTAGATAAAAAACTGGATAAAAGAAGTGCACAGCTGGATTGTTTATTGATATAGGTAACGAAAGCTTTTGATATGGTCGACAATGACATATTGTTATTTTGGGTGGTTTAGTCAGAAGTGAAGTAAAGTTTCTTAGTATAGGAGACCTCAGGGTTCTGCTCTGAGACCAATACTGTTTTCGGTTTATATCAATTCATTGTTTAGGTTGCCTTTTAGAGGATTACTGACAGCATTTGCGGATGATGTTGGTTTTGCTTATGGCTCAGACAGTATTTTGAATCTTATATCAGATATAAATTGGGATTTTTATTTACTAAGAGTGCAAAATACGAGTAGTTTTGGGGCCAAGGTCTACTTTCATTCAACTGACTGCCTCAGATTTAAACTTTAACTGCACTTGCGATACAAATTTGTCCTCGTGCACTTTTCTTAGTTGTCTCAGCTGCAGTGATAAATGTTTTCAGGTTGAAAATGTTAATGAATTCGTATATTTTTAGATTAGTTTTAGAGCCATCTACAGAACTTGAGACATTTGTTCATGGCACTCTGAAAAACTTCAATTTTCTGCACAATATTTGCTCTACTCAACTGTTGTTAAAGATATATTTTACTATTGAATTTTTTATTCTACATTACCTGCTAGGGAGTTGCTTACTTCAATAAAATCCAGCTTCCTTTGTTACTTCAAAAACACATTTTGAAGAAAATTCGCCGAAAACTCGTTTACATCCTAGTTTTACATTGTTTAAGGATTTGAAGATTCTTCCAGTCAGTCACTTGTATTGTTATAAAGTGCTTAAGATATTCTTTATACAGGAAATCTTAATTACATACAAATCGACAAATATAGTTTATGTGGAAATTCTTTAAATCAAGTATCTACGTAGGAACTAACAAAAGTTCGCTTAGTTGATGTCACTTTAGTAGTTTTTGAAAAAAGTAAAAAGAAGATGCATCTCCGTCGCTTATAATCTAACAATATTTATCTCTAAATTTCAGAACAATAGGTAAAAATGGAAACGAGAAAGAGAAAAATTAGTGACGTAAGCTCGGTTGAAGTTCCACCGCCAACACAGGAAGAAATTCGTTTTGCCATTCTCTTCGGATTTCGACGTCAACTCACGCCAGTCAGAATTCTGCACTAATGCCAAAATGCATACGGAATAAATGCACCATCTCCTGTTACTATTTCAAAGTGGTTTCGAAGATTCCAGACTGGCGATTTTTCTGTGGAAAACGAATCTCGTGAAGGTCGGCCCAATTCCTCGACCGACGATACAAATGTGGCCCTGGTGAAGGCTAAAATTTACGAAGATGCCAGGATGACACAGGAGATGATAGCGGATGTACTGGACTTGAATGCCATGGCTGTGTCAAGAATAATAATAATATGAAGTCAGATCGATGGGTTCCAAAAATTTTGAAGAGCAAAAAGAGGCTCTTGTTCATTTTGCTCAATATTTGCTGGATAAGTTTGAAAATGGAGAGTCAAGCTGCTTCAATAATATCGTTACAGGTGATGAATCTTGGTTTTACAAGTACGACTCGGAAACCAAATAGCAGTCCGTGGTATGGAGCCCAGAAGGTGCAAATCCTCCAGTAAAGGTCAAACAACAAAAGTCAGCGTCAAAAGTTATGATGTCGATGTACTTCACCAAGACGAAAATGGTCGCCGTCATCCTGCTTAAAACTAGTCAGGCAGTTACTGCTACTTGGTATACTGCAACTTGAAACAAGCTTTTCAAAAATTTACTAGTACACCGACAAAGAGAGGAGCTGCGCCGCTAATTTTTGCACCACGACAATACGCCTGCGCACATTGCTGTAAAACCAACAACTTTCTTGCGCTCTTGGGCATCAATGAAATTCGCCCAGCACCTTATTCTCCGGATCTAGCGCCGTGTGACTTTTGGCTGTTTCCGAAAATAAAAAAAAAATTTGAGGAGAAAAATCTTCACATCTAATGAGGAGATTATTACGAGTAATGCAGTCCAATCATTCTAAGGGTCACTGCACCCATTTTTAAATGTCCTATGTATAATTTTGAAAGTTTTCGGAAGTAAAAGGTGTACCACAGGGTAGAGCGCTGGGATCTGCCCTCTTTGCTATTAACAATCGACATACTGCTGAGCGCTAGCAAAACCACAGCAACAAATAAAAATGAGATCGATGATCAAGTTGTAATAAAATGGCGTTCGAGTTCCATACTACTCGTACTTTGAGGCACAAGTCTCTTAGTGTGTTTCGAGATTTTCGCCTCCACTTGCAACAAGAAAAAAGACTTTGCTGTATAGGTGGAAATTTTCAACAATTCTGTACCTACTCAGCTCATTCAGCAAACTAATTGAATGAATGACAATAGCAATGGACGATGTTCAGCGAATGACTACTCGTATGAAGGAATATAGTCATGAATGAATTTTTATAACTATCGAATGAATGATGATACTATCGAATAATTCGATAGTTGCCATTACCGGTACTCGTTGTACATTGCACCTTCAGCTAAACATAAATAACAGCAGCTACATACTTAGTTGCAGTGAAATAGTCAACTGTATTTAAGAGCATAAAAGAGGCCACCAAAATGGGGCAAGAATAGTAAGAATAGCAAAAGTATCTTTTGCCTTCAATCGACCCGAACTCGTCTCTTATTTTGTGGTAAATAAAATCCACTCCACGTATTGATTGACAGCAAACCTGTTAAACGTTAAGCACGACCATGATGGCACGTGAGACTTTTTGATATTCAATGTACACACAGCCCTTCGGCGGCGTTTGTTTATTGTGCTTTCATTATTAATGATGGAATTCCGTGCAATGCCGGCCTATTGTGTGCTTTCATATCCGAATTCAATCAAAATAATTGCGACATCAGCAGCACAAGGACTGCCGCCCAAACAATGTGTCGACCGAACGACCTACGCGCCTAGTGCTGTAGGACTCTATCACAGCTCTAGTGCTTCCTCGCACCAACTGGATGCTCCTTTCATTGCGAGTTGACAAATTGACAGACTGTTTAACCGTAACGGAACTACAATCGGAAATTTCATTTCGGCATTCATTAAATATGAAAATCGCGTGAAAATTATGACAGACAGACGCATGACCCCAGAGTCTGGTTTCTGATAAATGCCGGTATCAAAGGTTAACGGTGTGAAAATTGCTGATCATTTTAATGACATTGGTTTGGTTGGAGCAATTGTAATTAAAATTCTTTTATTATCAACTGACGGTATTTACTCGTAGGTGGGCGATGATGCGACGCCGCACATATCCTCGAATGTGGATGAACTGACGCATTCCTGGAATTTGATTAAATCGCAGGACTTTTTTGATCTCCGTGTCATGTGAGCGATTTACTCCCAAAAAGGGAATAAAAGTGAATAGACGGGGGTTGAATTTCTACACGGCATTGATGGAATGTCCCAATTCACCGAAACAGGGGATCAATTCTCGACGTTGTGTCGTCGTTTCTTTACATTTTTTTCGTTTTCGCTTCCGGTGCAGGAGGGGTGAAAACGCAATTACGACGATTGAAATACTTTTATCCGTCGTATTTGTCATGCAGGGCGAATTGTTAGATGCCTTGATTTTGTTGCTTATTTCTCGGCGGAGGATGGAAGGGATAAAGCTAAAGTCATAGGCAGTGGCTAAATTGAGTGCATAAAGCGATCCACCCTCTCTAAGCAATTGATGCGAAAGATTATTGCATTCATTTTTCTTGATTATCCATCCTAAAGTCGTAGGCCATGTGTGTGTTTAGTAGCGATAGCTTTCTTTGAATCGGATTAAGACGTGAAAAAAGGGGGTGTTGCAGCATCTTAAAAGGTTGAGGTCTTTTTATGTCCTTTATCGGGTGATGTTGTGTGCATTTGTAATGATTTACGAGTGGGATTAGGATTACATTTACCTTACGTACGAGTATCATTCTTCTTTCACTCTGCAAAAATGTTGATTTTTTGAGAAGATGTTGTGTTAGCAGTTTGTTAGTTCTTACAAACAATATACTCAATAGGTAATTGCGTAAGTGCCAGGGTATTGTTATTTTTAAAATACCTACTACGCATGTTCGGGTTCGGGTGCAATCTCATCAGAGATATCATTCCCCATGATTCCAGTGTGACCTGGGACCCAGAAAAGAATCATAGAGTTCAGCCTATCCAGAGATTTCTTGCATTCTAGAACTACCTTGAAAGTAGTTAAGTGCAGCCTGACTGTCACTTCAGAATTCTGGCAGAAGCGTTTAAATTTGCGCAACAACCAATTGGCGGCATTGCGTCGCGACGGCATATCCATAAGACAAGGGTCGTAGGATAAATGTCGCGCAAGGTCGTCAAAACTCCAGTGTGGGCTGTACCAAAAGCCACCTCGCCCAAGACGATAGATTGCTTTGATAGTACTACCTATGATATAAGTATCATAGGTAGTAGAGGAGGTAGATTGGGCAGTGCATCTAGAGCAGAGCCAGGCGTACTCGGAGAAGCTTCCATGCAGCCGAGAGTTTAGTACACAAGGCAGTCACATATTTACGCTAAAGCCCCTTCCACCAAACAACCGACGCATATGTTAGGAAAGGTCTTATCATAGCCGTATAGATTCAGAGAACCTTTTTCGATGATAAGCCCCATGTCTTACTGAAAGCTTCCTTACACTGACAGCAAATTGAGAGCGCCTTGGCAGTCTTCGACTTGACATGTCGACTTGTTTTTTATCAAAGATTACTACTAAATATTTGGCTTCATTGGCTATCCGGATAGTGACGCATTGGCTGAGTCAGACAGGTGAAGATCACCCTTCTCGTAAAAAGAACAACCTCGGTTTTGAGAGGATTGACCATTCCTAGTGCACCATTCATCGATTATATCCAAAGCCATTTGCGCGTTAGCACAGACAGCCTCTAGGCATGGTCCGACAGAAAGTACGGCAGCATCATCCGCACATGCCTGAGCGTAGACATTAGAACCATTCAGAGTGTTCCACAGAGATTCGACTACGATGCACCATAGAAATGGAGACAGAACGCCACCTTGCGGACAGCCCTTGTTGACGCCTGCCAAATTAAAACATATAAAATCAAAATAAACTGGTGTCATAAAGAAATATTCGTCAAAATATTCTCCTCGGGTTTTGATCACAGCATTAACAAGTCTGTGTATTTGTTCATCAGTTTCTGCCAAAAGTTTCCTGATAAAAAAGGAGGCATTTGGCGAACCTTTCTGTGTTTACGACAATCCTTTCTGCTTTCTTTTGTCGCAATAAGTTTAACACAACCTAGAAATATGTTTCGGGTCATTATCCTGTTGGAAGACGTAACCTTCTTCAATCAATTGAAGACCTCTTCGAATAGCATTCTCTTCTAGAATGATTCTGTATCTTTTCTTTAAATTGCCTTCAATACGAATTAGAACGCTTGTTCCTCGGAAATGGAAAGCTCTCCAAACACATATTCAATGAACTCCACACTTGACCATGGGCACAATATATTGTCGCAGAATCTTTGTTCAGCGGAACGTCGAACGAAAACTCTTCTTTTCGAACCAAACAGCGCAAACTTAGACTCATCCGTCCAAATAATCCTTTCCTAGTCTTCAATTCTTGCGAGCGGTTTTCATGCCCTTCATCATTTTAGGATCACTAATTTCGGTTTCACTGTGTAATGAATATGAAGGAATATTAAATTGCTCCGGGATATCTCTTCGAATTTACCCAGTTTTTGAACGGACCCATTCTTTTTTTTTTGTCTTTCATTTGGACGACTGAAAAGGTCCTATGTGACCGAAATTATACCTGAAATTGCAGAATTAAATGTACAACCATATAAGACTGAAAATCCCTCCTAATTTTGATTGCACACAGGCCAACATTTTTAGTAAACAAATTGCTTGCATTCAAAAAACAAAAATCGTGGCACTAAAAGCATGAAATGGAGCCAGCTACAATATGGTTAAATTAGGTTAGGTTGGGGGCTGCGCTTCTGGAAAGGTGGTCACACGGGGTGTTATTGGTCCATTGTGGCTATGTTCTAGTTGGCTGGTTCTTACACGAACCACGATGTGCTCCTTCTGTCCATTAGCGATACATGTGCCAACTCACCCAGTTCTCCGAGGAGTCTGTTTCTCATATGGAGGAGGTGACGGTTGTGGAGATTTGGGCAGTCGCAAAGCAAGTTTTTGATGGTTTTTATTTCTTCCACATCTTGACAGGTTCTGCAGTAGCTCGGGGAGTTTATGCCCAGCTTTTTAGCCATCGCGCAATATCTCGCCAAGATGCGGATTTCCTTTTTTCCCCATTTTGGTTCTCCCCTCATTTAATTGTGGACATAGGTTGTGGGATATGATACAATCACCTCTTGATAACCAAGCAGTGTTGGTTCGTTCTCTGTTCCTAAAATTTATTTTCTCTTTCATTACACTAATCTGTATTAGGTATGCTCTATACTAGTGCTGATCCTTTTCCGGCTAGTTCATCTGTTATCTCATTCCCACGTGGATATTATCAGGTTTGTTCGACATTTACATACTGTCCTAGATCTTATTGTCTCGCTGTCCATAGTCTTGATTGGTACCTGACTATTCACAAAAATTGTAATCCGAGATGGATTTATTTTCTTTGTTAGAGTTAAGGTTTTACTCGCAGAAAAAACGAAAAAAATATCTTTTAGGAGGCTATGCCTCTTTATTGATCAAACACCACTTAAAAACTAAAGACAATTTTTCCTTACACTATTACTTATAACGTTCAACCTGCGACCTCAGCATTAAACGTGCATGGGAAAATATTTCAGACGAAATATTATCCCGGCCGATGCAGCCGATTGATATCTGAATTCCGCAGCGCGTGTGCTGACATTGCACCTAATTCGGTGCGCGTGCAGAATGCAGTGTGCTAACTTTAGGATTGTCAACGCTACTCTACGAGTACTCGTATCAATGGCAAAGATTTCAGCTTGATAGATACTGCATTCATTTGGAAGTTTGTACGTCTTTAATATGTAACGGATCGCAGTATACTCCTGCTCCGGTTCCTATTTCCATTTTAGACCCATCAGTGTAGAGCTGGATGTCCTGTTCATGGAGTAGATCTTATTGAAATCCTAATGGGTCAACAATTCCATAACTGAGAAGAATAGATGCGTGACCGTAGAAACTTTGTTTCCAAAGACTGGACGCTTTAAGAGGGATTGCGCTTTAGTCTACCAGGCCTTTTTTTGTTTACTCCTCCAAGGGAAGAAGGTGTTGATATCAGTGCTCCTGTTACTCCTATACATGCTAATCTTTGTACCTTAGTGAGGTTGTTAAGATAGCAGCTTTTTTTCCATTGAATTTCACCATACTAGTGGTCAGTAGGTAGCGATCTAATGATCGCTGTATACACCAAGTGGATTATATGAAGTCGCATTCCCCAGTGTTTACTGAAAGTTTTCTTGCATGCATAGTGTTTAGGAACAGAGCACCCTGTGCTGCTACCTTGCGCTGACAGCTAATCTACTACTCTTTCTTCTTTTACATAGAACCTGTCGCTTTGACTTTGGATTACTTAGATTACCACATTTTTTTTCTTTCCTTTGTTCTATCGATTGAATAAAGACACTTTCTGGAGGTTAAGTCCTCAAATGATTTGCTGGTACACTTTGACCTATGTTTCGATGCTTTTTCGCAAAAATGCAGGTTAGTGACTGCGTTATAAGAGACTACCCAGCACACCATGGCTAACTCTGGGGGGTGTCCTTTACGGACCCATGAGACTCTCTCGAACACTTCCCTAGATGACCGCGCAAATACCCTATCACTTTATTTGTTTAATTTCTTCTGCACCGCGAAGATTTTCTCATCGGTGAACAGAATTTTTCTGTACAGAACAGCAGCGTATTCCACCAAGAGTCGCTTTGATTTTTAGATTAAAGGCCACAGTCAGCATTTTTCGAGTATGGCGTTTGAAGGCCCCCATTCTCAAGCTTACGAGTACCTTGATATGTGAATCATTGACTTTCGTGTTACATTCATCTCGCGTATCAGTGTTTTCTGCTTTTAGGGACCATCGTTTTGATGGTTTTGAGGTTTTGATGACTTGTGACGGTCTTACCGTGCCAGGAGGACCAGATCGCAGGCAGCCTTTAATGTCGCCGGTATTTTCCTTCTTCTGGTGAATAGGGCCAGTTCCTTCTTCTCTGAGTCAGCTACAATATAATTGAGACTAAAACAATTATATCCAAATGATCAATAAGTTCCCAAACAAATGGGAACAAGCAATGTGATGGTGGTCTCAAACTTATGAACGGTAGTGTACCTACAACTTGCATGCGTATCTAACTTGAAATACCACTATTTACCTCCATATTCTGCCCAGTAGCATCGACTATGAAGCGCTAGGGTAGGGACATGCAAGAAATGTGAACATGCCGACTAGAAAAAAAGCGGTTTAAAGATTGAATAAAAATCTTCTCCTAAATGCGAATATTATTGCTATTAACTCCCAGCTTTAGTTCCAAAAACCCACCAGACACACTTTGTTTCTTTGTTTTGAATTTACTTAAAAGTTGTTTGCTAAAGAACCGCATCTACCATCGTCGAAAAAAAGAAACTCTCCGCCGAAATTGCATTCCACACCCACCCTTGATAAAGCATCCGAGTGTTTATTCAAGGGCTTAAGCTGTTTTCCATAATCCTGCAGCAGGAAACAGAGACTAGACCGGGGGAAAAAAAAAACTTTTAATCGAAAAATATCTGAAGAATTTTCCAGAAAAATTTCTTCTAGCAACTCTCTCTCTCTCGTATCGCTGTGCGTTCCTGCCTTTGGCAAGAGCCTTAGTGAAACGTAAATCTCAAGGATTTCACAGAGAACATTTTTTCCCAAAAACTAATCTGTAATTTCTTCTTCTTTATGTTGGTGTTTTTTTTTGCCCTCTTTTTCCACTTTTCCACAACAATACTGCAATTGACGCAAGGAATTGTTTTAAACCGAAAGCGAAAGGGAGCCTGTCCAGCGAAGGATCATCTCATCATTTCGGCCTGGTGTTTCTCCCCCACTGGCCTTATATGAGGCAAAGGCAGGAAAAAGTTTCGCTCATAAATGCAAATAACCAAATCAAAACTTTTTAATTGGAATCTCGTTATAAATCCTTTGAGAGTGCATACGGTATGGTGGGGAGTGGGCGCCAAAAGTGGTGCAGTCCAAGTTTCCTAGAGAGCTGGAGTTCGCAAGGTCTTAACCGGATATCATGGATAGATTTTGCGTACAATCTACCAAGTGGCGGGGAAGGGTTGTAAATTAAAAGCTTCGCTGTTTTGAAATTGCATTTTGAAAAAAGTGTTAAGGGCGCTTAGTGGTACTGACGAGTGCTTCCTGGTCTTTCGGAGTAGAGGCGAGGCATGGACGTGTCTGGAGAATAATGTAATTTTTTTCATGCTTTTGTAGGTTATTGGATTAAGTTATATGATGCAAATTATGGTTTGATTGTTTTAATTTGGATACAAAAAATGATGCTACATTTATGATGTTTCGATTTCCCTAGGAAGGACGCTACAGATAGAGTGTACGAGTATGTAGATACGCATAAATAGATACAAAGTGTGATAGGAAGCACATGTTTTTCTTCTCAAAGTCAGATTAAACAGCAATAATCTGATTGTTTTCATTTACAAGAATTAGACATTAAGATACATTTGTCTATATACGTCCTTGCTTAATAGTTGTCAAGCAGTAACAGAGGAAACGAAAGGAAACAAGCAATTACGGTTCCAATGAACCGAAAGCAATTTTCTCTAAAACTTTGTCGTGAAATTGCTCGATAGTTTCCGTTTATTGACGTGTAGTATTGGAAGAGTTTTATCCATGAAATGGCATGAAATGGGAATGGAATGACAGAAGCGAAAAAACACATTTTTGAACACCATGACATTTTGTAGATGAACATATATACGTACATATGTAGGTATGAAGCTTTAGATATAAACGAAAGACTGAGACAATGTTATTTGTATTACTTTGTTTAAATGGTGCTCCATTCTCTCGTTGGCGGCCTGAACCTCAACCAACAGGCCTCTTCTAATTGACTTCGGCTCGAAGAGTCCTCGATTCCAACCCATAGGGACAACACAGTAGAGGAAGACCTGGCGCGCGCAAGTGTAAGGGGACTTCAACCAGCTTGGAGTGCGCAACTGGAGGCAGTTACCCAAAAAAACACGGCGTAGTGGTTGAGGCCTAAATCCACCCCAGACCGTAGCGCCTCCTAAGTAATTAAGTAATTAATTGTTGTTCAATGTCCTATATTCTGAGCCTCAGCAAAGGTGAGGTCTTCATTTACTGAACCGCTAAAGCGGACTTTATTATTGTATGTCTGCAGATGACTACTAGCTTCGAACTAGAAAAGAACTTCAGGTCTGACTTCATTCTTGCTGAATAGCATGGAAAGACAGGTTGAACTGCACGTTCGCAAAGTTACTCTGAGATTGCATGCTCTGCTTGAAATGCAACGCGGAAAATCCTGCGAGACTGCGCTTCAGAATCTAGTTGGTAGAATTGAATGCGCTCTTGATAGAAGCGTTCGTCCACGATGTGTCCCTCATGGACATTGAGGGTACTTTTGACCATTTTGTGTGTCGTGAATCAAGGCAATGCTAATGAATAGAACTTTGGTTGTGGATGCAGATTGTGGCCCATATGCAATGGCAGGGGTTAACAGGGGCTACCTATAAGGTAGCGTTCGTTCTCCAATTTTATTGTGCATGATTGCCGTACTTTCTGTCGGACCATGACTGTCTGCAGTAAGGCGTAGATGGTTCTAGACGTGGTTGATGGATGGTGCTTCAGAAATTGCCTTTCGGTTAATTCTCTTAACACTGAGGTTGTTGACCTTACGAGAAAGAGGAAGTTGATCGGTCTGACTAAACTAAGTATAAACATGACGCTCTAAGTTTTCTGGCAATGTTAGTGTGCCACCAAAAGGCCAAGGATACGACCTTTCTTAGCATATGCGCCGGTTGTTTGGTGAAAAAGGCTTTTGCGAAAATACTTATGTTATTGCTTCTCTCACTAAGCTCCAAAAAACAGTTTTTCTAGGATGCACAAAGGCCTTCTCTAGCACATCTGGCTCTGCTCTGTTTGCAGTTTGGTTTGGTAGGTAGCACAATAAAAGCTATCTTCCGTCTTAAACGGGGTGGCTTCTGGTATCGCCTGTACTGGAGCTTCGATGATTATTGCGCGACACTTATCTTGCAACTATTATTTTTTGGATATGCTGTCTGACGCAATGACAACTGTGCTTCGTAAATTTAAAGTCAAGCGCTCAGGACTGCATTTGGCTAGAGTCGGCGATGGGTCCAAAACCAATCAAGGGTCTATCAGGCTAAACTTAAGGCCTTGCTCAACCCTTTAATCACTTCCAAAATAATTTGAAAATGTAAGAACTCTCTAAATTCTGTTGGAAGTTTGAATTAACTGAGTCTAATTTAGGTCCCAGGTCATTCTGGGATTACTTTAATGAGATCCCCAGGATGCAAACAGACTAACCGAATGCTCCCGAATGTCTGTAAGGAATCCGCAGCATTCTTGCTGTCCTTCAGAAGAAAAGACTTCAAAATACTTACTGGCGTTCTTATGAGCCATTGTATTTCATAAACTTAAGCGACACCACCATCTGTGACACCTATGGAGAGAGTGGTAATACTGCGAAACACTTCCTCTGCGATTGTCCTGCCTATGCTCGTATTAAGTGGCAGATCTTTGGTGGTATTTATGTGATGATTGCTGATACTGTATACTCCTCATCACTGATGCTTTTAATCCTCTTTTTACGAAAGTTGAATAAGTTTAAATAAAAGTAGCTTGCTTTCTGTAGTCAATAGACTTTGCTAGACCAACACCTCGCTTATATAAATATTTATGCATTCTGACCTCTCTGAGCAAATGTCCGACAAAGAGCCTGTTCATTTTGCATGCTTACAGTTCAGCACTCGGCACTGTATCTTAGAACAGGAGTGATGAGTTGGGAGTTTTGAATCCAGTTGCTCTGAAGTATTCGTATGTAACTACGGTTTTCTAGGGGCAGTCGTCGTTGGATCTCCATAAAAGTGTAATTTTTGCATAGTCTGTCTTTACTCTTTGGTATATACTCCTTAACGTCTTCGAAGTGGAGTGGAGTTATCAACAGCGAATGTTTGCCCTATAAGTTCGACAGACTCTTCCCTGTTCGTTAACAAATTTAATTTATTAACTCGTTTCGCTTGCTCTTCATTTAAAGAACTTCCGATGATGTCAATACGCAGACCATATCCCAGCAGCTGACATTTTATCCGAAGTGCAATTTTTTTTGAGTCCTTTTACGGTGACAACTACCTTCCATAACTGCTATACCTGATTTGTTTCTTCAGCGTTTTTTAAATTACGTCAAAGACCAAGATCGTACCTCTGACCTGAGAGTTTGGCAAAATCTTCACAGACTTCGCCTTGTCACAATCTATTGTACCAAGCTGCATAAACGGACTAATATGGCAGGTTTGACCAAACTAGACATGGCTCATCCTTAGAGACGACTGTCAGGTGCTGGGTTTGTTAATAATAATGTGAACCAACTTCTACTGCTACTACTGCTGTGGGTTATCGAGAGAAGGTGTAAGTCGTTCATGGAAAGGCTGAATTTGAAGAGTGAAGCGGTCTGTGAGTTGAAATGAAAAGAAAATTAATGACGCGAACACAATGATAAGCTGAGGTGGTGGCTATAGAAGAAAATTGGGTCAATTTCACCCTTACAGGCTGCATCAAGGCTAAATCCCAAAGCCTTTGAGTAACTTCATCGTAACTTTGTTCGTTTTTCTCCAGAACGCCGTACTCCGACTTTAACATTGCACGAAATATAAACCCACAGTAACGACTTATTTTGTATTTTTTGTAGGAAGAATTTTAACAGAAGAAGCTCTCGACAAAGTTTCTGTACTTTTCCATCACTCGCAATAGTGGCTGGCAAAGACAAATTGAAACAATCACTCATCCTTCTCAAACACGAGCAAATGTCAAAGTTGGCTTGAGTAGAAAATTATTCTACTCCTGGGTTTTGAGAAACTTTACAATATTTAAAACGTCTCTCAAAAGCTAAAGCCTCATTTGGTTTTGCTTCACATGAACGTGTCGTTTCTTCAGCTGTTAGAGCACGAAGGCCGTAACGACCCATTGGAATTTGGCCTTCAAGCTTCAGCTTCAGCGTCACCAGTGTATTCTGCTGCATTGAAGTGGCATTGAGACTTGTTCAAAGTATAGAGGTGGGTAAAGGTTATGGCAGTTTTTTTCAATTGAAGCCATTTGATGTTAAACTTATTCATAGTAATTCATTAATACTGTGGGTATCTGAATATCTGCAGTGGTACGCGCACTATCCGAGCATTTGCCCTACTCTGGTCGCAATTGTTTGTTTCGCCCGTAACTAATCGATTAACCTGGGTCTGAAAATGTTGTATACTTTTATACTATGCAACCAAAGATACCCACGAGTCCGAAAGATCGCAACGTAATATGATTTGCCGAAGACCTCATGAAAGCGATATTAACTGACGTCGTCTTCTCCTCTGTGGAGGAGTTGTTTTACATTCCTAAAACTCCATAATTCTTACCAAAGTTTGCCTCCGATGACGAACCGTATCCAAATAGACGCTGCTTTCGTCCTCTGTAGTAATCACCGCAGTAGTTAGAACCGTTTTTCTTTTTTCTTTTCCGTCGCAATCCATCGATGGCGATGATGTCTGGTTTAAAGTGGCATAGTCAACAACTTGCTCTAATTATTTGGTTGCACTTGGTGTACTGATAAGTCTCCCATTGATTCGTCAACAGCCAAGCTATTCTATTTCCCAAGGAGTATTTAAGGCGAAAAGGTGTATTGTACTTCATACCCCTTCTTCTTGGAACTTCTTGCAAGGACTTTCAGGCCTATCATGCCAACACTTAATGTCCTTACACTTTACCATAGGTTATCGTGCACGGCTAGGTTCAAGAATACTTACGAACTTTGATAGTTTGATACCTCGTCTAATTTCTTAGCTGCGTACTGAAGTTGCTCAGGTCAGAGTGTTGAGCTGCACAGCCTGAACAAGCGTCTTCTACCAAAATAGCCATTTGAACTTTATGTATCAAAAAGCTTAATGTATTACGACGTTCCCGGTCATTAAGGAAGTAAGTATGCCTCTTTTTAACCGGGCAATCAATTTCGTTGCCACTTTGAAGACCTATTGTTGCAAGCAACCCGGATCGTTATCTATTTACATAACTTTATGTCCTTAAGGTACTTCCTTGTTACAACTCCTTCATCGGAAATACATCAACCTTAACCGACTGAATTCATTTTTAGAAATGTCTTGGGCCATAAACCTGACTGCCATCTTTAAGGCCTAAAACAACTACGAGTCCATAAAGTTTATTGACTTCTTTCGCTTCCATTCCATTCATTACGTTCCTTTTTCGCATATAATAAAGCGATAAAATAAAAAATAAAAATAAAAAAATTCACACCCTCCTAACTCGTTCCTTCAAAAATTGAGAGCACATAAATCTGCTGCGCGCTTGCCTCGCATCATTGTCGACTTCATAAATGCGAAGGCATCTGGCAGTTTAAAAACCATTCCGAATGGTTTACTGCCAGCTTCGATTATTTGTTGGCTTGAATTTGCATCCCTCCTGCACCCACGTGCAGACACTCACCTCCTCCGGCCATTCGGATGGCAATATGTCGTCCTATACGTGGAAAACATCCTGCTGGGGAGGCTGAATTAGTTTTAGGTGTCAACTTGATATACAGTCGCCGTGTATTTATTGGGATGGCAACAGCTTGACGTTCTGCCCACAGCAGCAGTAGCAGTGGCAGTTGAAGCGTTCGCAGCAAAAGACACAAGTTGCAGAGTTGCAATAAATCACCCCATCGTTGCACCACAACCCCGAGCAATGAGCATACTCTGGCTGGCAGTGGGGGTGGTATCGCTGGCCATTTTGAAAATTCAGCAATAACAACAATTTCCTCGTCGGAAAATAAGGGAAATAAATTACTCACATGGAAATGGTTACTCGGGGAGTCATATCGCACGTAGCACAGGGAGGCTGTACCAAGATAAAACGGCGGCGTTTCGCATTTTGTGTTTTTTTTTTTTTTTATTTCAAATTTATGAGGGGGTTGAGTTGTCATTTGGACACTGTTATGCTGTTTTGTTTGACACTGCAGGGGGTTTATTTGGGCTGATTCAGAGTGATTCGAGTTGATTCGCTTCTCTCATGGCAGGCATAGTGTGTGCGGAAAAAGTGAACAAATTTAAATAGCAATTTAGCTGATAACGGACTTAATTTTGAATAAAGGAAGAGGAGGAGCTGCTAAATGGGCAGCATATTTGACGGGGAAGAGTATTTTTTTTTAAGTGATTTAGAATATACATATATAGAATTTATCTACATATGTATGTATGCACTATCAAACCTTACAGGATTAGCCAGAACCAAAAAAGCAATGGGGAGTAATGTCCCCGTGGTCTGACATATCTAAAACGCTATCGTTGACTGCTTGATTACTCATTTTCAACTGCCTATTAATTTGTGGGGCCATCTGCCGGTTTCATTATAAATTGCATGTTCTTTTGACTTGACAGCAACACAGTATCATACTCGTATCTTCGCGGTACGAAATGAATCGATTTACGAATGAACAACTTTGGGAAATATTGAAAACTTATTTAAAAATAGGAGTGCCATTTTGCCAAAATAGTGCAAATTTTGAAAAGAAGTTTTGATCAGCGCCGTGGCTTAGTGATTAAGTGCGCGATCACTGAAGTGAGAGTCTGGAAGGCTGTGAAAATATTCATCTACGGCCCTCTCAACTTCTGCATTGGATGCGAAGCGCTTCCCACAAACAAATTTCTTCAAGTTTGGGAACAGATGGAAGTCTGAGGGTGTCAAATCAGATGAATAGGGGTGATAGCCGAGCAAATCGTACCCCAAATCCCGCAGTTTTCCCATCGCCAACGCACACTTGTGTACAGGTGCATTGTCCTGGTGAAAAATGATTTTTTTCTTCTTCAAGCCAGGCCTCTTCTCGCGAATTTTGGTATCCAGCTGGTCAAAAAGATTGAAGTAATATTCGCCTGTGATTGCTCTGCCTTTCTCAAGGTAATCAATTAACAGGATCCCTTTCGCATTCCAAAACACACTGGCCATGACCTTTCCGGCAGATGCGATCGACTTCGCTTTCTTTGACGCTGAACCACCGGCTTCCACCCACTGCTTCGACTGCTGTTTCATTTCTGGCGTGTAGTGGTGGACCCATGTCTCATCCATGGTGACAAATTGCCGCACAAAATAGGTCGGATCCCTATTGAATCGGTCCAAAGATTGCCGCGAAAATTGTTTGCGCATTTGCTTTTGATCGGCATTCAGCAAATGCGGCACCCATCTTGCGCAGAGCTTTCGCATCCCTAAGTTTTTGTGCAAGATGTTTCGCACCGTGTCTTTCGATATACACACAGCCTCAGCTATCTCAATCACCTTCACTCGTCTATCGTCCAACACGATATCATGCACTTTTCGATGGTTTCGGGTGTGGTTGCGGTTTTTGGCCGTCCTTCACGTGGGTCAACTTCGAGGGACGTGCGACCACTTTTAAATTCAGCTGCCCACTTTTTAACGATTGACATGGAAGGAGCAGAGTCCCCGTAAACTTTTGTAAAATTTGGATGAATTTCCTTAGGGGTTAATTCATCCAAAACGAAGAATTTTATCACCGCACGATACTCAAGTTTATCCATTTTAACGAAAAACACCCAAGACGTCCACTGCAAAAATTCGTGTAAAGAAACTACTTGAGCGAACATTTTGAAACTTGGCATACGAACTAATGAGAAGTGCACCCAGGTAGGAAACATAAATTTTTGCTGATTGTAATGCCATCTCTGCGTCAGGCCGAGAACTTTTCACCTTGCCCTCGTTTATAAAATTGAGTTGACGGGATGGGCTACTGCCAAGCCATCGCTGCAGCCATTTAAATTAAATTATTTTCCATAAATAATCGGAAAGTGTACTTTCTTCAATAAAACAAAAAACTTTGGAATATATTAAATGATTTTTTTTTTATATCAATCTGGAAAAAAAAAACAGACGGTCCTTTATATGTCCATGCACGAGTATATGTATGTTCTGGCGAACTTTTTGTAGAAAACTCTAAAAGTTGTACAATGTTGTGACATAGCGCTTAGAGTTTAGGCGCCAAACAAATTTAATTAAATGTATTTTGGACCTTCACTTATGTTAGTCGTTGCTAATAAGTCCCCTGAAGACCCCGATAAAGCAGCGAAAATCGCATTCGAATTATTTCAGCAGTTTTTAATGTATTCCAGAACATATCCACAGACAAGAAAGCATACGATACTACATAATAGCAGAGATGTATAAATACAAATGAAATCAATTAATCAAAAATAACTAAAAAGCGTGTCCTAAAAGGTGGACAACAATTGGAAATACTCGTTATAAGGAGACGGTATTTTGTGCCTATTAATTAATTTATGGTCACCCAACCACTGATTTTTCTACTTTGTAGTATTTTTGGCGCTTACAGCCGGTTATTGAGGAATTGGCATGAAAGCCTGAACTTAAAATTACTACAGCTTCTGCCTGTATGCCCGCATGAAGACAACATATCTCGGGAATAGACTCTTCCATGTTAGACACAATTTCAGCTGGCGTACCACGAGGAAGGGTTCTTGGTCCCCTTCTGTATCGTTTAAATACCCGCGATATACTCGTAACGCAAGAAGAAGACACGGTCTTAGCTAAATTTTCCTATGATACTGTTATCCTACCAATAGGTAAAACGATCAGAGAATAAACTGCAAAGCGCTCTGAATAATGTAAATGGATGGATAAAAGGATGGCGGATCGCGTTCAATGAAACCAGATCTGTTCATTTAATTTCTACTTATAAGAAAATGAATAGCTTACGTATCGTCATAAATACCTCGGAATGACACTCAACGCAAAGTTGAAATGGAAGTCGCACGTGTACTGGTTATTTGGAAAACATTTCAAGCTTACAAGTACTTTATTTGACTAATTTTATTGCGGCCATCTAGAGGCCAATTCTAAATTTAAATCATTAATTTGCAGCCCTAAGATCTCTAGAAATCGAAATCGGTTGAATTTTTTTGCTCTGATAGTCATCAACCATTTATGCTACAATTGTAATATCTCACAGCTAAATCTGATGCTATACGTAGATTTGTATCATCAAAATCGCCTCTGTAGTTTTCAGTCTAAGTGACAATGCATTTATATATAACATATACATATGTATCTACGCACCCATCTGTAGCGCCATTTTGTTACCAAATCTAATTCTGACCGTTCCAATTACATTACTCTTGAGATTCGAATATCGGTCTTTTCCATTAAAATCGGTTCAGTAATCATCGCGTAGTCGGGTGGAAATACAGTTTGTTTGTTATTAGTGGAGCGGTTGTTCGTCTATCACACACTTGTAGCATTTAGCGCTAGAGAGCTGAAATTTTAGACGAAAGTAGTATGTTTTTTTTTTTTTTTTGGTGCACTATCTATCCCAAGAAAAGAAAAAAATATCTTCCCACCCCATCATATGATATACCAAACGAAAACTAAAGACCAAAGAAATCTAAATGTATAAAACCAATTTTTTTCGGATAAAGTTTGCTGAACAAAAACGCTCAAAACCTTAAAAATAAAAATGAGGACAGGTATGAAAGACCATGTTAAGGTTCCGGAAAAAATATGAGTGCAAGAAGATTTTTTTTTAAATTTTAGCTGATGTGCCAATGGGCATTGTCAAACACGTCGCCATGTCTCATGTATATGTGAACCTGTTTCTAAAAAAGTAAATTTTAGTAAAATTGGTATGTTACCTATAGTCTTGTGGTTACTGCGGTTTTTAACATTTAAAAGGTTAACTTTAAAGTAACTGAAAAACTATAGGTCGGAAAAATTAATATTGACGAACCTCGCAAACGAAATAGGGACAACGACCTTCGGATCTGTACGTGGAATGTTCGGATCCTTAACAGGCCATGTGCAGCTGAACAATTAGCGGAGGCCCTAGACTCCTATACAGCAGATATCCCCGCTATCCAAGCACTGTGGTGGGATGGGCCGGGCAAAAAGCGTATGAAAAACTGTGACATCTACTATGGTGACTGCTACAAGGACCAGAATCAGCGTTTAATTCGATGCGGATTTGTCGTAAGAGGCAGAGATAGGCAAGAAGTCTTAAGCTCTAGGCGTGTGAGCTAATGCCTGATGACAATCCAAATTTAATCAAAATTCAAAAACATCGGCCAAATATGTGTTCACGCCCCCGCAGAGGATAAGTACGACAGAATTTACGACCAATTTCCACTTTATGACGTTAAAATTGTTCTTGGCTATTTTAACGCAAAAATTTTGGGAAGGAGATTATCTTTGGAAACACCGTCAGGAAATACAGCCTGCACACCAACACCTCCGGCACAGATTCAGGCTAATCGATTTTACGGCGGCACGAAACATCACTGTAGCTAGCACACGATTTCCGCACCTCAGTATTCATAAGGGCATCTAGCGCTCTCCGGATCAACTAACTTTCAACCAGATTGATCACATTGCGATTGATGCAAGGCAGCCCCGTAGTATTAGGTGCGCAACTAAGTTCTCGCTGTTTTTTTTTTATGAAAATGCAACTTAATTGTGAAAAATGGTTACAAATGAATCATTCAAAGTATTGCCCATCGCTAGCTAAAACTATTTCCCATCTTTCTGGTAGAGCTCGAATACCATTACGGTAAAAGTGTTCATCTTTTGAGGCTATCCACGAATCAAGCCATTTTTTGATGTCTTCATATGAGCAGAACTGCTGATCAGCCAGACCAAGTGCCATCGAACGGAACAAGTAATAATCGGATGGCGCAATATCTGGGAAATATGCCGGGAGGGGTAGGACTTTCCATTTGAGCGTTTCCAGGTAGGTTTTAACGGGTTTGGCAACGTGAGGCCGAGCGTTGTCATGCTGTGGAATCACTTGGCCGTTTTTCGCGCAGTTCTCGGGTCAATCGCATCAATTGAAGTCAATACCGTTCCCCAGTGATGGTTTCGTTGGGTTTCAACAGTTCATAATAAATGACACCGACCTGGTCCCACGAAATACACAGCATAATCTTCGCAGCGTAAATATTCGGCCGAGCCGACGACGTAGAAGCATGACCGGGCAGTCCCAATGACTTTCTTTTCTTTGGGTTGCAGTAATGAATCCAATTTTCATCACCCGTCACGATGCGATGAAGAAAACTCTTCCTTTTTCGCCGCTGGAGCAGTTGTTCACAGACGAAAAAACGACGCTCAACGTCCCTTGGCTTCAAATCATAAGGAACCTAAGTTCCTTGTTTTTGAATCATTCCAAACGTTATGGAATGTCTTGACGGGTAACTCCTAATGCTGAAGCAAACTGTTGTTGCGTTTGGCACGGATCCTCATCGAGCAATGCCTCCAATTCAGCGTCTTCGAAGGATTTTGGCCTTCCTTCACGTCGTCAACATTGAAATCACCGCCTTTGAAGCGACGGAACTAATCACGGCACGTTGTTTCACTTAGAGCAGCATGTCCGTAAACTTTTTGGAACTCTCGATGCGCTTCAGCCGCCGTTTTCTTTGAATGAAAGAAGAAAATCAACACTTCTGGCAAGAGACGATTATTTGACACAAAATCAGACATTTTCACACAGCCAAAACAAAATCACTAATATTGTCAAAACAGTTTGTTTACCATATGTCTAAGCTCGGTTCATGACGTTTTGGATATATCAAAATCGACCAGCACTTACTGCTGGAGCCATCTATTGACAACTTAGTTGCGCACCTATCGCACTTTCCGATCAGCTAACATTTACTCAGATAACTACCTTGTTGCTGCCAAAGTACGAATGCAGATATCTCAAATACGACGGCACCACAGAAGTACTGTGAGAAAATTTAACATCCAACGGCTACAATCGCAAGAGACTGCCAGAACCTTCACCGATCGAGTGTCTCTGAACCTCTCAAAAAGTTCATTGCTGTGCTAGATGCTATCATCAAGAAAAGGACAGTCAACATTGGCGACTTGAACAAAACATCACAATAGACAGCTACAATTTTGAGGTAGTGAAGGTCTTTCCCTACCTAAGCTCCGCAAGAGATCAAGCGAAGAATCACTCTTGCGAAACACTATTTCTTTGGGCTAAGAAGGCAATTGAGTAGCAAAACTCAACTAAAGTGACTTTATATAAGAGTCCTGCTATCCTGCTATACAGGGCAGAAGCATGAACATTATCAAAGGCGGATGGTTGCTTTGAAAGAAAAATTCTAGGAGTGACTTTTCGTTTCATTTTTATCGCCCGGGAATGGAAGAGAAGATACAACAACGAACTATACCAGTTGTATAGCGACATCGACCTAGTCAGAAGGGTTCGAATTCTTCACTGAGATAGCTAGACATGTAGAGCGAATGTACATCAATGCTCCGGGCCGGAAAGTCTTCGAAGGCCTCACCTAAGGTGGCGCACACAAGTAAGAAGGAACCTCAACCAACTTCGTGTGCAAAACTGGAGGCGGTTAGCACAAGATCGAGCTAGCTGAAGACGCTTGTTGGTTGAGTCCCAGGACCACTCAGGACTGGAAGTAAAGTAGGGGAGTAAGAACAAAATATTGCTTAAAGTTACCGATTCAGTTTATAATTTCAATTCAGAAACACATTCAAAGGTACGAGTACATGAGACATGAAATATGTTTCATAGGGACCGTTGGAAAATTAGCTCAAATGACGAAACTCGTATCTTAAACATGCTGTATCTCTGTTTAATAAAAATATTAATGTAATGCTGTTTGCATTTGTCGTTGTCAAAATTGTAATCTGTATGTATATTTTCTTTGCATTTTTTGGGGCATTCTGTGGTACTATGTAAGAAATAAAAACCATAATACTTGTATCTACAGTTTCTCAAAACTCTAACTACATCTAGAAATGAAAATAATAGTTCTGAAATCTGAACACACAATTTATCGCAATATCTACGAGTATGCTGTGTTATTTCAAGCAATTTATTGGAGCGAAACTGTCCTTCGGATTTACGAGTAATTATGTACCTAGAATGTCTCCTTAAAAAGTGCTATCTATCATAGTATCCCCATAAACTTCGATGTTTAGTGTCATCTTTTTCCCTTATTGGACATTTTTTGTAATCTTTCTACAAATAGATCATTTGTTTGCTAATGTCTCAAAAATTCAGCCATAAATCTAACAAGAAAGCAAACTATCTACCTTGGAAGACAAGCATCCGCCACAATTTGTCATTTTCTTCTTTATGGCCAAAAACTGTGGCGAATATAAAAAGTTCTACAGTTCTGGTGATGATTAATCACTTACAACCCACAATCAAGATTGAACTTTTATTTTGGTCTCCAAAGAATGAAAAAGAAAATAGCCTTATTATCTGTGCCACTGAAACGACTTTAAAAAAATATTTTTATTTTTTTTCCATTGAACTCCATCCCCCCCACGTGAAGCAACGTATCTCGAACAGTCGTCCACTTGACACTGTTCCACTCCACCCCGGTATCACTTACGCACAAGTGCTCCGTTTTATGACCTTCGCGCTTTGTTGACCCAATCGTAGAAAATAAAAAGACCAACAGGCAGTAATTTTCCAAAATCAACAGAGTCACCTCATTGCTTTTACGGGACGGGACGGTTCTCCTGACACAAAAGACAACAAACCAACAACAGTGGCACCGAGGAATCAACGTTTGTTTAGTCTTCGACGGTGACGAGGACAGTGTTTTGTCTCCCCCAGCTTCGCAGCGATGCGGTGTTTGTTTCTTATTTTCAATTCATCGGCAGAAAAACGTCAGGTTTCCGATTCAGAATAAACGAAGCACCCAGGCATGGTTGAAAAATGTCATCATCATCGTTGCTGCCTCATTATTGCAATCAGCTGAAAGTGCCACCTTAGGAAAACAAAGCCATCAATGGCAGCAGCAGTGAAGACCAACACAGTGAGTCTTTCCAAAGGCAACAACAAATCGAATTGAAACTAAACTTCCTTCAGGAAAAAAAAAAATAATAATAATAATAAACACAAACTTAAAACAACAATAACGCTATTGTCCAATGAAGAAGGGACAGCGCAGCAATGGTTGCTGGCAATGGCACCTCGAAAAGCATTTCTTTCACGTATCCCCCAGCACTGGTTGTGTTTGTGTTTGCCTTTCTTAAGCCAAAACAAATCCGTTGACAGATGACAGTACGGCCGTTGCGGCCTTATTAAAGGCGCTTTAATGGGCATCCGCAGTTGGCAGGTCCCTTTAGCTGCCTGCAAAGTGCTATGGTAGCATTGGACCGATGATGCCTACAGGAGCGTATCATTCGCTGTTTGCATTATGAAGTCTTCCTTTCCCTTCGATGAGTTTGGGCTTATGTACAATTGTCACGATGACCTTTTTGTTGGTTGACTGATGAATTTGCTTTCCTTTAAACAATTTGCCGTACCTGTTTGTAGAGAAACCTAAAGGTTTTGTGTGGATGGCATTGCGGTGGAATAAAACGTGAGGGTGAGAGAAGTTTTCGGATTACCTGGGTTTTTTTTTTAAGATTTTTACAGAAAGTTATGTATTGACGAAACTTTAAAAAAATTTCGAGTTCAAATGGCGTGAGCTTAAATGGAAGACCTTTCAATCGATGGCATATTTTATGCGAGTGTGAAACTTTTGTGTATGGCCTACTCTTGGACCTCGATCTACTACAGAAGCCGTGAAAATTGTTGAACGGTTCAGAGAAGTTAATTGTCTTGTTTCGTAATCGCATCATAGATACTTTCTATGCATAGGTATTTATTGTTCTTAAAATGGTACCAAATTGCTCACATCAAAGGTCCTCTGAAAGGCACTGGTTACATCTCGCCACCTCTTGGTTTCTTCTAACTTCAGCTGGAAGATGTCATTACTTGTCAAATTAGTTCTAGTACTGCAGCCTACCTATACTCGTATATGTATTCTTCGAAAAATACTTCTGACTATGAGAACAATTTTGAGCTTCAGCTCGAAGATGGCGTTACTCGTCAAAACAATTCTAGTACTAAATTTCAGCCATGTTGGATGCTCAGTTGTTGTTTGACAGCCGTTTGTGTCAGTCTATATCAGTGGTTTTGTAAAAAAGGAAAAGTCTAATATTGTGCCGTAATTAAATTATTGCATTTGAAAGGCAATACGGCTGCGCAAATTAAAGCCCAGTTGTGCGCTTTTTTCGAGGACTCCATTATTTGCTGAATCTGAACCCGGTCGTATCAGATTGGTTGATGATGATCGTTCTTGACGACCAACAACTGCGACCATCACCGATAACGTCGAACAAGTTCACCAAATGACTCGGTGAACTTGTCAGCCAGCTCGACTTTTGGTTGGAAAGCAGGCCAAATTCACGATACCTTCTCTTTCCTAAGCTCAAGGTTTGGCTAGCAGGACGGACATTTTCATCGAATGAGTAGGCCATCGCACCCATAGATACCTATTTTGCAGAGCAAGATGGGTTAAAGAGGTTAGAGCATCGTTGTAAAAAGTGCGTCGAATTAAAAGAAGTCTACGTTAAAAAAAAAAAAAAAACCAAATTTGACAAAAGACTAAAGCTGCAAGACCATAATCTACTGAACTTGTTTTCTCTGGGGAACACTGAACTTCTGTGTAAGAGGACTTACTTCTCTTTCCGAAATCTGTAGGATTGTGGCTGGAGGGTAATAAACCAATTATCTCCGGCCAGGGAGATGGCAGTAAGTTTATGAGTTGGCTGGTCATCGTTTGCCAATTGGTACCTGCACCGGGGCATTGCATTTGTATAAGTAGATGATTTGATCTAGAGTCTATTTTAGATAAGACAGAACAGGATCAGGCTAGGATTTATTGCAGGGATTTGGGATAGTTAAAGTATAATTATTTATTAAGTGCACATCGTATGCTTACTTGGCCGAAGCAGCTATTGAATAACACCATCGTAGCTGAGTTGACTGACTTGAACTTGCGACGAGTTTCGCAAGTTCATACTTCGTTGGAGCGGTACGTCCGTTAATCTATTTATTGAATCATGTACTGATTGGACATATTCAGAAAATAGTCCCATAGTGGCGACATTTCAAGACTCCATTAGGGTGTTGAAGAAATATACCTTCTGATCAAAAAGTACCCAGAGTTCTTGAATAAAACGAAAACGGTTCAATTATTCATTTTATTTCCTTCAAAGTAATATCCATTGCAGGCAATACACATATTCCAACGCTTCCTCTAATCTTCAAAAGGCTTTTCAAAGGCCGATTTTGAAAACGCCTTCAGTTCCTTGTGCGAATTCTCCTACCGCGAAGTGGTAACTTGAGTCGTGGGAATAGGAAAGTCACAAGGAGCCATGTCAGGTGAATACGGAGCTTGCGGAATGGTATGAACGTTGTTTTTGATCAAATAGTCGCGTACAAAATGAGATGTTTGAGCCGGTGCGTTGTCGTGGTGAAAAAATCAAGAGTTGTTTCTCCACAATTTTGGCCTCTTGCGACGAGCATTTTCCCTCAAATGTTTTAATACGCTCACGTAATACTCCTTATTTACTGGCTGGCCTGGCAGAAGAAATTCGAAGTGGACAACACCACGGCAAACAAAGAAAACGGTCAACAAAGCCTTGATTTTGGATCGACTCTGTCGTCGTTTTTTGGGTTTTGGCTCGTCTGAGAGCGCCATTCCGATGATTGTTGGTTAGTTTCGATGTCATATTTAAAGACCCATGTTTCGTCACCGGTAATAATGCCATCGATAACATTTTGGACCAAAGAAACCATTTCTTTTCTTTAGTTTCGATGTCATATTTAAAGACCCATGTTTCGTCACCGGTAATAATGCCATCGATAACATTTTGGACCAAAGAAACCATTTCTTTAGCGACATCAATGTGATGCTGTTACTGCAACAAATTCAGCACTCTCGGCACAAGCCGCACTTCAACTCGTCTCATGCCCAAAACATAGTGCATAACCAATACCAAGATCGGCTGCTATCTCCCTGATGCTCACACGCCGATCTGCGAGGACAATTTTCTTAACATTTTCGATGTTTTCGTCAGTCATACTGGTGGATGGACGACCTGAACGAGGCAAATCAACCACAGTACGGCCCGCTTTAAACTCTTTGTACCATTCGTTGTACTAATTTCAGGCAAACTCTTTGCTCAACTAAATTTGACATTGCGAAATTTGCAGAACATAAACACTGACTTGTTTACAAAGCTATCACGCACAAACTTCCGACAAATGGCAGAGGACAGATGTACCAACCTAAAAAAAAAAGAAGCTTTTGACAAAATCTCAAGCGCGGTTTGTTTGAATGGGAAATTCCGAGTACTTTTTGATCAGAAGGTATGCTCGTGAATGACAACGCTCGCATTTCTCAATGGAATTACTTGTATTGACATTTGTGGCTCCTTGCTCTAGGTATTAACGTAAAATTCAACATTTCATTTTCTAAGTGGTAGGTCAAAGTGCGTTATTGTATAGTGAGAGATGGCCGAAGCTCATTAGACTCTTTCGAATCTTTTTCTTTTCTGCTTAACAATTCCGTAAAGTTCGATAAACTACACGCTTTTCAATATTAGTCCATCACCTTCCAGGGCAATTGGCTTTTTTTTTTTGTCTGATTTCCACCTGTTGCAAGATTCATCCTTTATTTGTAATATAATTTCTCAGTCCCAATTCTCATTCAGAATTTCTTATCGATTATAATACATAGATACGTTCATCATCTGTTGAAATAACAATACAGACATGACACCCTCTAAGATCTACAGAAGGTTTAATTTCTACTTAATTTCCATGATGGACAAAGTTTTATCTTGACTTGCTCGAAGTGGAAGGTGCAGCATTTCTTCCAGCCCAATGCAAGGGTGACTTCGTTAAATTCTAGGTCTTCTCCTTTCGATGTTGAATTAGTAATGAATCGCAGAACGTATTGCGGTAAAATTCAGCGAACACCTTGACGACGTGATTCTACTTGTAACACCGTAGACTGATTAAGGTGATGAGAGTCTAATGGTGGCACTACCAAAAGATTGAGTGTGAGTGCTGCATGAGCAGTTCATTAGACGATGATTGGGGTTATATTTAATTTATTTGGATGAAATTCAAATTTATATTTGCTGACAGAAAATGGAAATTCGAAGTGAGATGATCGTAAAATTGGAAAGAGATACTTTGGCCTTGGTTCTCTAGTCAAGATATGTGCCAGGGTGTGCTTGTTTTGGGGATGTGATTCAATATCTTCCACCAGTGGAAACACAGTTTTGTCATTCTACTTATTGTTGGAAGGAAAGGCATAAAGAGACGCCTGCATGGATGACCGCATTTAGACATGCTTCGCCATTGTTTTCCTTAACCATGTGAATATAAATGGACGAGTTTTTGCTCGATGGGCGACTGAGCATATACTGGGAATCTTGTTTGCAATCTTTAAGCTAGAGGTCCCTTCGCCAGACCTTGTGCCTAACTTTCACTACTGAATTGAAAAATCTTTAAACTCATTCAATATGTTTCATCGATAGTACTTATTTGTAAGGCAATCCCAGACTGGACTGTAGCCGAGCTAGTCGATTGCTAATTACCAGGCTAGTTGAAAGAAATAGAACAAGAAAGTAACGAAGATATTAGAATCGGGCACGACCAGCAATCCCCATTGCTCAAGATGCGACAAAGAATGCAGATTAAGATACAACATCTAAATACACATGATTGACATCAGTCCTGCGAGGAGAAGATAATATTGTAGCAGTGAGAGGTGGTCCGGAATGCTATTGATCAACATCTGTCGAAGATTTCCAAATTTCAGCTTTAACTTCTACTAACCGAATGACCTCTAGTCAACAAGCAAGAGGCTTAAGACCTCCACCGACAAGTTCTTCAAGGTATACCTAGATATAGAATCTCTCAGTTGCATAATCTCAAAAACAAGGGCAAACTTACTTACGTAAGTGACGCTCACATTGTCCTAATTTAAGCAGCACACAAAACAGAGCCCAAAACGAAGCATTGCCAAACGGACCGCATTAAAGCAAAGTGTCCAACTTGAGTGGTTACGAAATTGTTTTTCACGCGGCTGCATTTCTTATTCTCTCATTCATCAGCCCTCAACCAGCCCCTGGGGGAAAGCGCAACGAAATGCGAAAAGATGTGGGCACAAAGGATATACACTTTGACACAAAGTAACTTCAACACCATTAACATGTAACAGTGGAACTTATTTACTCTCCTTTGCTCGCCTCTCATCCTCCCACCCACGACCATCTGCACATTCTTTGTTCTTGTCTCACTTTCTTTTTTCCTTTCGTTTTCAGTTCTTTTCCACCACAAAGCAGCTCCTACCACAATAAACCAAATAAACAAGCACAGCCAACGAATGGAATTAAAAAGGAGTTTCGTCTCACTGTTCTGTTGCTGGCTTGTAACAGTCCGCAAGGACCTGAATTATTTATGAGAGATTGCCTCTGTGTTGCATTTACATTCTCCGTGATTTATCTGACAGAACGATGCTGTTCACCTGTCTCTATTAATCTTGGCCCGTTCCGCTCGCCGCCAGTTAGTTTTGTCACAGAGTTTGAGAACCGTGGACAGGATAGAGCGCGCATATGAATAAAAAATATCCTACTCTGCCGCCGGCCGGCCTCCTAGAATCTCATCTCCAGGATGTCAATAATAATCCAATGTTACTGTGCCATGTCATTGCAGATACACATCGGACGTATCAGTCGTTCACAGACTTTCATAGAGTGTAGACGTGTTTCGGCTTTGTGTGAAATTTTCAGTAATTTTAAGTAAATAATTAGACAGTGTGAGTTTAAGTGGCCAGTTAGCCTAGTGGTAGTGGTGCTGGTCTATCAAGCCAGAGACCCTGGTTCAGTTCCCGGCCAGGGAAAATAAAATTATAGACTTTTTTTTTTTTTTTTTTTTTTTCATTTAAAAAAAAAAAAGTGAAATTAAAATAAAAACATAACACGTGATGGAAAGTGAGCGGTCCGCGCTCCCATTAGCGGGACCAGCGGGTGGAGTGACTGCATCAGTCGATGACGCAGTTCAGTCAGGCCACCCAGTAACAGTGGTGACCGAAAGTAAGGGCAAAAGGAGAAGGAAAATTAAGCCTACTCCTAACCTCGTAAAGCGTCCCTCCACATCAGCTTCAGCTGAACAGCTGCCAGGTGGAGTGAGGGTAGGGGCGCCGAGTACAGCAATAACAGCAGCAGCAGAAAAGAAGCGGCAGAGGTCAGATGACTCGGCCGAATATCCATATATCTCCGACGGTGGGGAAGGCCGCTACATTGGAGATGACAAAAACAATATCTTCGCCGTTTTGGCGTCCTCCGAATCAGAGGACGAAGATGAAGAAGTCGAGAGCCTGACTTCCAGCATTAAACAGCTGGAACAAAGGGTGCGTGCTATAAAGGCCAAACAAATGGCCAGAAGAGAGAGGGAGCGGCAGCTGGAGCTCCAGGGCGCTTCACAACAACAACAGAAGCAGCCAGAAGGCCAGCTGCAACAACAACAAAGGCACCCGCAAATACAGCAGCAAAAACAGCAGCAACAACAACAGCAGCAGAAAACGCATCAACAACTACAGCAGCAAACAACGCAGCAACAACCGCAGCAGCAGCAGAAAAAGCAGCAACTGCAGAAGCAGCAAAAACAGAAGCAGCAGACACAGCAGCAGCAGACCCAGCAGCAGCAGCCGAGACAACAGCAACAGCAACCGCAGCAACAACCGCAACAGAAGATGACCGCAAAGACAAAGGTGCCTCCAATTAATACTTACAAAATTGAGCTGAAGGATACCATCGAACTATGTAAGTCGGCCATAGGCAGTAACTTTTCTATTAAAAGATTAAATGAAAATAGACATTCTATCCACTGTAATAGTGTGGAAGAATATAAAAAAATTAAAGAATTACTTAGGGATACGACGACGGAGTTCTTCTCCTTCACCCCGAAGGGGGAAAAGCGGCAAACAATGCTGCTGAGGGGGATCGACCCGTCTACTGATCCGGAGACGCTCCTTGCGCTGCTTAAAGAGAAAGAGTGCAACGAGCTCGAATTTGTAGGGGTCAAGCCATTCACCACAGCTAAGGCAAAAAGGGAGAAGCGGAAACTGCCGTTCTTCCTAGTTCAGCTTTCACCCAATAGCAAGCTGGATGGTCTAAGGAGTATTAAAGTCCTAGACTACCAGGTTGTCGCCTGGGAAAAATTAAGAAGGAGCGAAAACATTTTACAATGTGTTCGCTGCCAAAGGTTCGGTCACGCCGCGTCGAACTGCGAAATGCAGCCTCGATGTGTCAAGTGTGGAAAGAACCACAAAGCAGAGGAATGCACTCTGGGTAAGGATGGAGTGGCGGATAAGAGCCAGCTCTCGTGTGCTTTATGCAGGAACTCGGGACACACCGCAAACTATCGGGGTTGTCCTAAGTTCCAGTATATTAAGAAAGTAAATCTGGTTCGTCAGGAGAAGGTCGTAGTGAAACGTCCACCTGCTCCAATTCAAACACAATCCGTCACTCCCCAAGTGACCTACGCCCAAATGGCGGCAGGTCGGGGAAACGCGGAACAGAAAAGACCGAAGGTTGCTTCTCAGGCCCCAGCGCCTAGAGCACCGGAGGCTCAAACTGACCTGCTGGCCATCTTGCTCTCTATCCAAGGGCAGATGGAGCAGCTTCAACGTCAGGTACAGGAGCAGGCGAAGCGGGTGGACCAGATCTACGCACTTCTGCCGGGCTTAACGCACCTTCAGTCGTAATGGGTACGAACATGGAGGAGCAATCCTTGAAGATCCTTGCGGTGAATGTGAATTCACTGATTAGGATCGAGCGAAGAGCCGTATTGTTTAAGTTGCTAGAAGACCAAACCCCTGATGTGCTTATGGTTAGCGAAACAAAGCTATCCCAGAAGCACAAATTGGGGCACAATAAATACAGTATTGTCAGAAGAGACCGACCCAACTCTACACAAGGAGGAGGTGTTGCGATCTTCATACGCAAACAATTGCAATTTAAAGTAATGTACAGTGGTGAAGTGCGAAGGTTCCAGGAGCTGGAAGCGTGTATCGTGTGCATCCCTCTCCGTAGTGGAAAGAGGATGTACTTGGTCGCACTCTATGCACCTGAAGCTACTCAATCTACTTTATTTATTTCAGAGCTCGAGACACTTTTTCGATTCCTAAGGCTGGAGTCGGAGGAGAATTATTTTATCATGGCCGGAGATCTCAATGCCAAACATAGAGATTGGGGAAACAACACACCTAATCCTAGAGGGAACCTACTATTCAATTGGTGGGGTCGGCACAGTGTCGAGTATAAACTCGATTTGAAAGCAACAGATAGTCCGTCGTTTCCTAGAAGTGGCTCTTATCTGGATCTTATGCTGTTCGACGTACGGTTACAACTGACCGACATGGACCGACAAACTATAAACTGCCTGCACACATTTGTGTATGACAGTGACCATTGCGGACTCAGTGCCGTAATAACGATTCCCAACGAAATTGCGGAGTTGGAGGAGTTTGTCCAAACGTACTCCTACAATTATAGTAGGACGCGTTGGACTCGCTTCTCCAGAACTTTAACAAGAGCACTCTCCTCGAACTCGCTCTACCCACCGTCCAATAGGAATCTGTCAAACGAGGAGATTGACTGGTACCTAAAACAAATGGACGAGACAATTAAACGAACTATGGATAATACGATACCTCGGTATCAACATACTGACAACGCAGACATATTCCGCAATGCAACAATTGACGCACTACACCAACACAAAAGTAGACTGCTGTCGAGACTAAAAACCTTGTACAGACAGTTTACTGACAGACAGAACTCGGAGGTTAGGACACTGAAGTCGTTGATTAAAAACCTCCAGAAGTTAATTAGAGAAAATTACAGACTTTCTGTAAATTTGCATTGGAACAACAAAATTCGGGCTGTAAAATCCAACAACCCGAGTATGTTCCCGCAAATAAATAAAATATTTCGGAGGAATAATCAAAACGACCTTCCGTGTCTTAAGATCCCCCGAACGACGAACAATGGACGAATACTTATAACAGCAGGTATAGATCCAGATAACGCAGTAGAGGATGACAACTTCTTTGTGATCGAAGATCCGCAGGAGAAGGTAGAGGCTATAGGAGCGACTTTCCAGGAAGTGTACAAGGTGAATGATACCATTTGCCCGAACCAAGACCTAGAAAATCGCGTCCTTGTGCACAACTTCTACCTTCGAAATGATATAGAGCACTGGCGATCCGAGAACATAGGTTTTACCGAGTTCAATGACGATAACATGGCAAATAATGTCATCGCCAATGAAAGGGTACATCCCCCGTTCATATCGAAGGTGGAGCTCCAAGCGATCTTTGACTCATTGAGGAGGAAGAAATCTGTAGGAATCGATGGAGTGTCGAACATTGTGCTTCGACATCTCCCTCTAGAAGCGGTGGACATTTACACCACTCTGTTTAACAATGCGCTGAATAATGCACATTATCCGGCGCACTGGAAAACAGCAGTGATACAACCCATCCCCAAACGGGGTAAGGACACTTCCAATCCGGCAAATCTCCGGTCGATAAGTCTCCTTCCGAACATCAGCAAGGTATTCGAGAAGGTAATCAATAGAGCCCTGCTTAAGTGGACTGAGAACAGTAATATAATTCCGGATAACCAATTCGGTTTTAAGGCGGGGCATGATACAATACATGCCGCGTCTAAACTGGTATCGGATATCCAATGGAACAAAAGCAAGAAACAATGCACGGGTGCCTGCCTGATTGACTTGGAGAAGGCCTTCGATACCGTATGGTTAGAGGGACTCTTCTACAAGCTGAGCAGGCTGGGCATAAGCAAACCACTGCTGTACATACTTCATAACATGCTCACCAGTAGACAGTTCATCGTCAAAAATGGCAATGTGACTTCTGCTGGAACATTTCTAATTAAAAACGGTCTGCAACAAGGTGCGGTTAATTCACCGATCCTTTTCAACATTTACACGAGCGATCTCATAGGATCACTTCACCATGCCATAGCGTACGCAGACGACTTGATCGCGTACAGATCAGGACCAAAAATCGAGGTCATTGCAATTCTCTTGCAACGTGACTTCGATAAGATTCAGCGATATTGCGATGACTGGAAGTTGAAGATCAACTTCCAGAAATCGGAAACCATTCTTTTTAGGACGCCGTTGTCTGGTGCCTCTAGGGATACCAGAAAGAATTGGCGAAAGTTCTCAATCGTGGGACCGCACGGACAGCCACTTGCGAGTCGAAGTGTAGTCAGATACCTGGGGCTCTGGTTAGATCAATATCTATATTTTAACAAACATATAGATGCTGCTCTGGCCAGAGCCAAAGGTGCTTTTGCCCTTACAAAGAGACTTTTTTATAGCAAGCAACTCGATGCAAGGGTAAAGGTAATCTGCTACATGGCCCTCATCCGGCCCATGCTCGTATATGGATGTCCCGTGTGGTTCAACGTGGGAGCAAGCTTGTTGGAAAAGATTCGGGCGTTTGAGAGGGCTTGCCTTCGGGCTTGTCTTCATTTATACAGAACACCGGAGTCCCAGTACATAAAATTCTATCCCAATGAGGTCCTATACAACAGGGCTAATCTAATAAGAGTGGATAATTTCGTTATCAAGCTGATTCGAAGGCACATTGCAAGAGCAATGAGCTCGACGAACAACCTGATCTTCGGGGCTTATTACCCCAATTCCGAGTATCATGAGAGAGTGCGCCTTAACGGCTTTGTTCCCCCAGAGGCGTTCCTCTATTTTGATAAGAAAGGTCTGATCCAGGACAGATTGGCAGTGCCGCTAATCTTCCACGTTGCTCGGACAGCTGTGGATAGGCGACTCAACTACGACAGAGACGTTGCACACGGCAGTGTGGAGCGTCTCCGGTTTAGTAGGGCGGTATCGAGTCGCGATGTTGATGACGTACAACGTCAGTACGGTCATTTCTGGTGGCTGGCCGAAAGAGAGGAAACTCCTTCGTCGTTTCCTCCTAATCCAGGGTAGCCTGTTTGATGTTGAAAGTTGGCTGTTCTTGCCCATGGCCGACTTACATAGTTTAGGTTTAGGTAGTTTTTTAGGTTTAGGTAGGTGTAAGTAGTGAATAATAAAAAAAAAAAAAAAAAAAAAAAAAAAAAAAAAAAATTATAAATATATCCACAGCACTTGGATAATAAAAAAAAAAAAAAAAAAAAAAAAAAAAAAACACAAAAAACATAAAAAAAAAAAAAAAAAAAAAAAAAAAAAAAAAAAAAAAAAAAAAAAATTTACGTATAGAATACGTAAGGTAGAATAAGATAGTTTTAAGATTTATTTTAAGGTAGTTTATAAGTTTTATTTATAAGAATACAAAAAAATGTTCAGACACTAAGTTTTTGACCAATTTTCTTAGTTTAAATTTTAAAAGAACGAATAAATAAACAAGTTTCATGTTCGTTACGTCGAAAGACATAGTTTTAAGTGTTAGGTTTAGCTTAGAGCGCCCGCATAGGGCCAGTAAGTTAGAATAAGAATAGTTAAGTTAGTTAAGCTAGTTTTAAGCGTTTTGTCTAGCATGTAAGTTATAATGAATTACCCAATAAAAAAATATGCATTAAAAATGAAAATGAAATGACACATCGGACGTATGGTGGCAATGTTCGATTATGTATTTCTGATCTGTTCCAGGGATTAGTCGGAGACATTCCAACTTAACGACAGGGACATCTTAATTTGTCAAAGTTATTATTCGATGCGGGCCTGTAACTAAGGCTGTTGTGAGCATCGATCATTAATTTTGCCACGGATATCCCACAGTGCGAAATCGCGGAATCACGTTGCAGCAGTGGCCAATGTCCAGCAGCGCGAAGGCAACACGAGAAATAAATTTGTCGAATTTAGTACGGCGACGCTCCAATTAATTACGCCTGAGCCCACACCTTGGGTTCGAAATGGCAAGCGGAGGAGCAAAACATGACCAATTCATTATATTCACTTTGCCTTGGACAAAGTGCCACTTCTCTTCTTCTTCTTGGGAGGAGTATTTGTGTGTATGCAGAGCATGCAAGCGCCATCCTGCTGGCACAAATCAGAGCAACTTACTAGCTACATTTCAGATGAAGACGCAATAAATCATGGAGTCTTCGCCCATTTTTCGTTGCCTGGTGCATCCAGTCGAGGAGTGTTATGTCTCGGGCGTTGCCCCGCCACAGATGAGTCTGTTTCCATTGTTGCTATTTTGCGAAATTTTCTCTTCTTCCTCTGGAAAGTGGAAAATTCATCTCGATGGGTTAATTTATGCAACGTCTTGTATCTTGTGTGACGTATTTATGCTACGGCGCAGTGAAATTGTTAAGGCAATGGTCTCTAAAGTTTAAATCCATGTTAGACTCGTCCACGTTATCAGGCATTCAACTGATTCACAGGTCATTTGAAGGGGAGCCCTTCTAACGCAATCCAATGCATCATGATTGTATCTGCGATATGCAAATGTGCTGTTCACACATAATGTAGGCAGGAGGTGTGATAAGGCTGACCACGTATCAAGTTGAAGGTGATTGTGAGATAGCAAAGTGAAAATTTGCAAATGAATGCTGATCTAGATGTCGTATTAAAGGATGGACTGGGCTTTGGGGTTGTGTGCGTGGTGTGAATGTGGCATTAGCAGATTTGCTAAACGAATTCGCTGGTTGGTAAGTCGGCAAAAGATGGACATGACGATTAACTGCTCTGTTACTTAATGGGCTTCATATGACCAAAGGATGTGCATAAGTTTGCCTGCTTTTGTGTAACTACAACGTAGCAGTTGTGCCTTTTTTCTTTAATTCTCTGCATTACTTAACATCTTATAAAGTAAAGGAGAGAGAAGGGGAAGGGTATAGAGAAGCATTAAAGATTAGAGAGAGAATGATAGATTTCGCAGATTAAACTGGCGATGCTAGCTGCAGTCGGGATCATGGCTTGATGCTTATTTGAAGGCATGTGTTTTTTTTTTTTAGGAAATCCCTGGTCAAATTGCAATTTTCTCTACAACCAACTTATAAAGGCGGCTTCACCACCCACAACTCTAGGGCCTATCAGGTAGACTGCAGCTCGGCTTTCGCGAAATGGTTGGCAAGATTGCAGTGGTGTCATTTTTTTAGTTTACAGCGGAGCCTAGGTAGACAAAGTCCTTTACTACCTCAAAATTGTAGCAATCAATTGTGGCATTCTGCCCAAGTCGGCGATGTTGACTGTCATTTTTTGATGACAGCGTATATTTTGTTAACCGCTAAACCCATTTTCGCCACTTCTGCTTCAATAATCCCGTAAGCACCACTGACAGTCTTCCAATTATGTCAATATCGCCGGCGAACGCGAGTGGTTATACAGATTATTATATCAATTTGGAGTTCTTGTGTGAATATTTGATCTACGGTGGACTTCCTGACCTAAAACCTCACTGATGCGGACTAATCAGATTGTTTACATTATAAGGTAGATAAGACTCGCACGCGATGCTGAAGAGGCTAATACCTCTGTAGTTAACGCAGTTGAAAGGGTTTCCCATCGTGAAGATCAGGCTATTGATGCTGATGATACATATGTATGTATCAACGACGATCAACGGAATTGTTGATCCTGCCTGAGAACAAGTTTGTTGTATCTACAGAAGTGATCTTCCAAATTCTCATCACCGACTGTGCTTTTAATACTAGATTTCCTTTGCCATCCCTACAGGCTTCTGTTTGGGCTTTGTAACCTAAAGTAAAACTTTCGAGCATCATTCCTGCTATAATACCCCTCTATTAATTCGATCCCGCGTTTTTCATATTTTTTTTTTATTCATCTTCTCCCTTAAAGCTGGTGTTCTTCCCTTCTCTTGTGCTTGTAGATGTCGTAAGCTCCTCTCGTCACCCTATGCAGCGTCGCTTTATAAGCCTCTTGCTTTGCTACGTGCACTTGGCGGTCATCAAACCAGGGGTTTCTTTGTAGTAGATGCTCGGAAAGTGCGAATATCCAAAATACTCGAGGAGGGCCATATGACCAGCTCGACTACGTTTTACAAAGGTCGTCCTGTCAGTCCAGTTTCGGGCTGTACATCGTGAAGAGCAATCACAATATTGGCTTCCAAGTAGTCAATAGTTGCTGGTTTATCCACATAAACCTGTCTAATTTCTTTGGGGCCACGTGAAGCCCCAAAGAAATTAGACAGGTCTGTTTCGCGAAATCACCTTCTCGCCAAATTGTGATTTCAATAAATCGATGGTTTGAGTTGCTATATGGCGCCATCCTGTTGAAACCTCATCTCGTCCGGATCAGTGTCATCCATATTTAAAAAAAAAATTGTCATTAAGCTTAACGTAATGATCTCCATTGACAGTAACGTAAGCTCCAGCCTTATTTTTGAAAAAATAAGGACCGATGATGCCACTAGCGTGTAAACCACACCAAACTGTGCATTTTTCTGGATTCAAGAACCTCTTCAGGATTCGCTTACTTTTGTAACGAGTTGTTGAGGCGTGAGTTTTTTCATGATGATTTGCCAAAGTATGCTGAACAAATATGTCATACACATCTGCCAAATTTGACAGCTGGTTTAACAGTTATCCTAATGTGTATGAAGGTATTTAGTTTTGTATGGATGGAGTGTGTGGAGAGCTTGAAAAACAATTAAATCGTACTCACTGGCCACTAAATTCAAGAATGTCTGATCAGATTTTGATGAAACTTTGGTGGTAAGCTAAGACTCATTGTAATTGTCCCACTGGAAAATTATTTAAATCGGATAAAGGGAGAGTGAGATATAGGGAGAAGTTTTAAAAAATGTTCGGGCTATTTTTTCCAAACATCTAACTCAAGAACTACACAACGGATTTTGATGAAATTTGAATAATATGTTTACCTGAAAACCATAAACATTGGATAAACCAGGGATATGATATTGTGGGGTGACTTTCAAACCCACTTTTTTTTCAAAAACGGTTTGCGTCAGCATTTCTTCTATATTTTTCGTGTGTCTTAGATATTCGAAGATATTCGAATTGCTTAGAACTCCAGCTTTCATTTGATATGTCGCATGATGGGATGCAATAATACTTTTTTTTTTTGGGATGCACTATGCCCCCAAAAGCATTCAAACAAATGTTTTGTTTGCAATTTCTTTTGCATACTTCTTGGCTTATCAAACAATATTTGTGTGCAAAAGCTCTCAAAAGTTACAATCGTGTGTTATACTGACAGACACCGGGTTGAATCCATTAGTGTTCCGTTGTATACGATTCTGGCACGGAACATTTAAAACCGTCGGAAACTACCAATTGTGAGTACACCTAGAATGGAAATCTTTACCTAGAATGGAAATATTCATGAATGAAAATGTAATTCATCAATATGCTGGCGACTTTTGTCCTTTCAGTACAAAGCCATTAAAAGTACTTGGTATTTTAAAAGGAAGTTGCAATCTCAACTCAAATGCTAAGACGGCACGATAAGAAAGCTAACCGTTCTTCGTCGTGGACAAGGACATTTTGTCCTTATGGTAGGAATATAAAATTATATTGAAGTATGCATATAAGTCTACACCGACTCCTCCTCCCATACTTGTCCATCTTAAGAGATAACCCCTGAATCTTAAAGCTGAAAGCATTATATTGAAGGAATAGTTAAATATTTAAAAATTTCTTCTTACCTACAGAATCACCTTAAAGTCTTAATCTAATCCCTTGCACTACTTCAATACTTTAAGTCTTGAATTTAAAATAAGATTTTGCATTTCGAATGATATACCCAATACGATGGAGAACTTCCCAAACTCGGTTTTGTTTATGGATACAATTCTCCTTCAATTTATCATAAGACGTGTGCTAAGCCAGTCAGCCCAGCCACCCACCCTCTGGTAAAACACAATATGCCCAGACACACACATGTGAGTGAGATCTTAATAATATCGCATTTGGCACGTATTGACAAGACCACAGCATACAAATGAATTCCATTGAAAGGAACAAAATTCTCCTATTACGGTGGTGTATGCCCAATGACTGATTCATTAGCATTTTGCCATAGTGTCTGTGTTGGGAATATCCTGCGGCCAAAAATTCCTTTTATGCCAACACCATCAATGTCGTCTTCATCTTGAGATTCCAAATTTACAACAAAAGCAAACACGACTATGGGAGAGTTGGTGGAGAGAATTGCAAATCCTTCAGAATTTACCAAAATGTTCTTCTATTTGCTGACACAGGCAGATCGAGATCCTTTTGATACGCGCACAAAGGTAGGTGGGTGCAAAACCCTTTTTGGCGTTAGTTTGATTGTCATGAATGTCATCGAGACTGGCGACGAACAAAAAAAGCAGGAAATAATCCTTAATAATGTAATCCACCAAACATCTCTACCGAGGAGGAGCAGGCGAGAGACCAGGGCACACCCAGTGAATGAAATCGAAAGGAGTCGCTGCCCTACACCGAATAAAAAAAAAAAAATACGCACAACCAAGAGTATAATAAATAATTTTATTCCTAGCGCGTTCCGTTTTCGTCTTCTTTCTCATAACGCGTGGCTCACATATTAAATGCGCGCATGAAATTGGAATCCTTCCTTGCACCACGAAAAAAAAAGGAAAGGAAAACCAGTCCTGTGTGGAAGGGAGCTCTGACAACTTTATTCCGACATCGAGCGAGCGGAGAAACTGTCGTCCCACCACCACCACCACCTGCATACCCACCCCAAGAACACTAATTTTCCAAGAATCTCGCAATTGGGGATTCCAGGCACGTTCGGGTGACGAACCTTTTAAATTTGGCAGTTCCGTGTGTTATATTAGTCGACGTTTCAAAGGGATTAAGATGATGACGAAGACGGTGGCGGCGGCGTGCACAGAGGTGAGTTCGAAAGTGGGGTCGCCACGTACCGAGTTTGTTTGCCTAGAAAAACTTTTCCTGCGCCCAGTATTAACTCGCTGAACATCACATAATAGACTCTGACTGCGACTTTGACTCGGACTCACACTTTGTGTCTCTGAGGGGGATTCTCTAGCTACAGGCTCATTATTATTATTTAGCTACTCGGGGTGTGACATGGTTTGCTAAGCAGTTACCACACCACCAGCTATAGTAACAGCGACAGTGGCAGGTTGCCGCCTTGCATCCCCAAATCACAGTCATCGCTACAGCCCATCACTGGCAATCATAATGGCGATCATAAGCATTCATAACGGCGACGAATGCGTTTCACAGTCCTTCCTCGCCATTTCACAGAACATCCGAAACGAATGTGATTTCATTTTCATTTCACGGATCGGGTAGCAGAAATCCGCTGCAGGATGCAGATACGGGGGTGGCGCGCGTCGGCCGCAGTTAAGGGTGGTGATTTGCCGATATTAACTTTATTTTTTCTGAATTAATCGATTACGCGGTACACATGACGGGCTAGCCGAACCCTGGACAGATATTGTAGGGTAGATCTGGAAATGCATTAAATGAATCGTTCGAATGGAAAATGGTTTGAATTGAGGGTGAATTTAATGGGCACCATTGAACAGTTGTAGCGGCCTGATAAAATTTTTATATACCTCTGCTAGTGGTCATTTAGAAAATCCAAACAATATCTTGATTTGTAATCAAAGTGCGATATGTATTGTATTAAAAAGTGTACAGTCAGCGAGGGATTAGCTGGGTAAAATTGTACCTACTGAAAATCAGAGGAGAATACGAGTATCTATTGCATGCTTAACTTCAACATTTCTATGTTAATCCACGTCGGTTGAAATAAGTGCAATTCAACGCCGCTAGTTTTCAATAACATGTCTGACAATCTGTCCGATGGTTTAGGTTCGGAGGTGTGGAAGTTACGATTTTGCTTGACACTGACGATCTTGTAGAGCTGGCCGATAGTCCACATACTCATCAGCTACAAATTAACAAGTTAGACCTCTATTGCAATACATGGGACTTGAAAATCAACAAGCCGAATCTAAAATTATGCAAACGCAGACTACATAATAAAAGTGATTCATAGAGATGATTGTCATTGAGTCAAAAATTATTTAAAAGGAGTCAAATTGCTAATTTATTTTAACTACACTGTAGTTCCCAGCTTAAAGTCCACTGCGAAGTTTTTTCTTGCGATGTTGCTCTATACTTTCATCTCTTTTTTTCATTTAATAATGCTCCACCATTTTTGCCACCATTGGGGAATGTGAATTGATCACGTAGACCTTTGCTTGATGAGCGCCCTTTTGGTTTTTTGGCGGCAATTTTTGACAGAAGTCTTTATGATAAGAGCATATTTGCAGTGGACATAGCGGTGGAAAGCAGAAGTTGCTGGGAGTAAAATAAAATTGGGTTTCTCAACTGGAAGGCAGATTTTATTCTTCTAAAGGCAACTTTTCTGTCGGCTTGCCTGCTGCATCAACATTGATACTAGTTTTCAGAAAAAAGTAATGAAATTCACATTTCAATGCCGCATGACTGTTTAAAAAATGATACCGCTAGTGCAAATGATTTGAGCTTCGAGGGGAACTCCAACTGTTGGCAAGGCAGGTTTCACTATTGTATAGCAAGAGTCAAGGAGTATTTTGACCAACAATATCAAAACAGAGCGCAAACACCGTCAACCAGCCTTATCTATAAAACACTTAGCTGCTCCCTGAGCACAAACAATTGCAAAATAAAGGCATCAAGCGGGCTTTTGCAGTGATCAATCGTGCGTCGACCGAGTTCAAGTCGGCGCTTTACCTCACATTCATGTCCTTCAGTAGCGCAAAATATTTCGTTCTGCACAATGGACAGCTCTCCGACTCTTTCGAAGTTCGACATACATAGATATTCTGTCGCCAATCCTCTTTCTACTGACGATAGATGATCTGAGATACATGGTATCTAATAGAGACCATTTGAAAGGCTGGACTATGCCGATGATATATGTTACCTGGTCTAAGGATCAACGATAAAAAGTCAAAAATAATGCCCACAGGCCACTTCACACATCAGCGTATTATTCTGAAGCAGACGCCAATTTAGGAGATCGAACGGACCTAGTCATTAAAAGCATAATAAATAAAGATCGCGCTGCCTTTGGTATCCTGTTTCCAGTTTGAAAATTCAGTCAAATCTCTTAAAATCTAAAGTTAAACCCATGCTATTATATGTCTGTGAAAATTGGAATTTTCCGCAAATTATATTTAATCGGGAATTGTGGCGTAAAACAAGTCAGAAGCTGTTGGATGTCGAGATAAAGCAGCGAAAATGGCACTGGATTGGTCACACACTGGAAGCCAAATGACGAAATCGGGAATCAGTCTTCACTCAGTGTGCACAGCGGGTTGGAAGACCAATAACTGCGTGGAGATCAACAGTCTTGGCAGAAACAACGATGTGTGTATTTCTCTAAGAACGGTGTCATACTTAAAGAATTCGATAATTCTGCACTTGTAGGTATATATTTTTGACAAGTCTTCTAGATTGTCTTTTCGGGCTTCTTAGTTACATTACTCGTAGGTACGAAGGTTGCTGAAGCAGTCGAGATGGGTTCTAAGCTATTTTCAAAATCAAAATTAACTGTGATATCCCTGTGACTTATACGGGTTGACTCTTATTGAAAACACTGGAACGATAACATTTTATCAAAATCACAGGATAACATCAGAATGGAAAATCAGTGGATACTGCTCTTCACAAAGCGGTTTTTACTATAGAAAAACCCTTCAAGTGAAGGAATACACGATGGGTGCATTCTTTGACATCGAAAGGGCTTTTAATAATGTAAGTACCGAAGCTATAGTAGACAGTCTACGCAGGGCCCAAATGCATTTGAGTTTATACAGGTGGATTGAATTAATGCTTAGTACACGCAATATCAACTCCACACAAGGGGGCAAAGGGGAAGAAAGTGAGTCAGGCGGGGCACCCCCCAAGGCGGAGTTGTTTCACCACTCTTATGGCTTCTAGAAGTGGACGAGATGTTGGATATACTTGAAAAGAGTGGTTTCAACGTAGCGGCCTATCCCGATGATGTTGCCATCTTGGTATCCAGAAAGTTCCTTCCGGTACTCAGTGAGCGACTCAATTATGCATTAAAACTATAATAGTAAATTGAACTCTGGTGTCGATTAGATACTTGCGCTACAGCCAAATTATTATGGCCAGTCTTCGGCAAAAAGAGATATACTCGTATCAATCTTATAGAACTAAGTCCGTATAGATGTTGGCGTCGTGACAGGACACTGTGTGATAGGTAATCACGCAGCACAGCTAGGGTTACCTCATAATGCCTACTGTAGAAGCATCAGGGACGTAGAGGAAATAGAATCCGTTCGTTATCTCATGTGTGATTGTCCAGCTGTGGCCATCAAAAGAAACAGTGCTTTTGGCAGATACTTCTTTTCAGAGCTCGATAAACTAGATAGCATTGAACTAAGAAAATTCCTGAGATTCATACATTTATCGAGTGAATGTAAGTACTTGAACTATTTAAAAATAAAAATGTTCCTTACTTCTACCACCAGCTGTACGCGTAAAACAGCTTGACAACCATTGACCTAGAGGACTATTTTGTTGTTAACGCATCTAAAAATAGGTTCTAGAGCTTGCCAGTGATCACCTTAAGAACTTTTTTGTTTTTGTTTTTCTTTCATACGGAAAGTTTGCGTAAAAATATTCAGAGCAGGTAGCTGGAGTCCTGGATGTCTCTAACAAATTCCATTGGTCTATAAATAAAGACCGGTAAAGAGTTCTTTGAGTGGCTGCGTTTACTGAAGGGCCAAATTATTCAAACCATCTTAAGACTATCTTTCAAAAAGACCGAGGTAGCTCCAGAGTGGACACTATGCCTTTAGCGTAAGACTTCTGTCGGAGATATCCTGATATTCTTTCTTCTTTACAGGTCTTTTACAGCCAAGAAAATGATAATATTCTTTCCAACCTGCTGCATGTACTGCCTGCAATTGATTCTACATGAACAGGGTCGCCGAAATATTGCATTATACTAGAGTTCTCCCTAACGATACTGTATTTCGAAGTCATTCATCTGATGCTGGTCAGTCTTCCCACCTAACCTTTGAGTTGTAGCAACCATTTCTTCAGAAATATGTTTTCACCGCAAATAGAATTAAAGTAAAGTAGAAGTTGTTCGAAAAGCTCTATGCTATAGTACTGTATTACTTTCTTTTGACTATTACGGATATGTACCAACATTGCTAGCATCTGCATCTACAAAGAAGATTTTCCCAGGAGTGGTAATGGTATGGTAATTGCATTCTTTTTCAAATAGTTGATTAAGTTTCTTGCAATTCCGGCAAAGTATCTCATAGAAAGTCTGTCCCGGGAAGACCCTCAGCCAGAATTTATCTTTAGAAACTAGCAGCTTCGGCTATTTCTGTATAAGCAAGCACTTTTAGATTGAGGTTCAGATGTTCTTTTCGAAACCTTTCAAACACATCTCTTAGGTCATTTCGATGTCCCGCAAGCTTTTCTTGAATAACAAGCGATCGTAAGCACCATTAACCACATCTACCAGATGTGGTCTATTGTTCGTTTAAAAATTGCCACAGCGTTTCGTGGTTCAAATGGCTTAACCGTCAATTCCCACAGCCGGTTGGATTTGAAACCGTCAGTAACTGCTTTTCAAGTTGACAATGAAAAACCAATGGGCTCCTGAAAGTGAATTCAATGCTTCGTCTATTCCTTGTACCGCCAATCGTTTTTAGCAGCTGATTTGCCGATATTGAACGTAGATCGAGTACTGCAGTTGTTCTTCTATCCAATCAGCCATCATTTTCCGTGGTAAACACGATACCTGCTATGCAACCTGTTTATGTTATGTGTTCATTCAGTCATATTCTTCATCCTCTGAAAAGAGGTTACTAGTTGGCGACCTCAGAAATTAGTGCAAATTTCATATTCACCTCCTATTGCTCTAGCGCTAACAACCGATAGTGGGTTCGCAGCCAAACGGCAATTCATCAGCTTTTTCGCACCGTTTCATGGCCGCATGTTTTTGCCTTGATTTTGACTGTTTTGAAAGTTGCAGAATTCTTACCAGTTTCCAACAGATGATGTTGTGCACACGTGACTTCCCGACGAAAGGAGATGGTAACCACTTTCTTGCGGATAAATGCTTTCACTGTCATGATCTCATCGTGGAGACTTGAACGATGGTCTTAAGGTGGTGTCCATTCCAACAACGTTTCGTCCATTCCACTACGAAATTGTTTTTTTTACATTTTTGAGAAGTCTGACCAGCAAGATGGATGCGTCGCTGCTCGGTGATTATTCATTATGTATGTATCTACATCCTCCAGGTGGACTGTAGACGAACAGTATTGGTACAACTATTCAACAGCTGACACGTTGGATTCACTAGGGTGCTGGGTCTGCAACATCCAATTTCAAAGCAAAGGCCACAACCAGTTGTCGGTTTCCAATTCTCACTATCTATTGTATCTTAGTTTCCTTCTAAAATGGCAGGGGTGAACGTTTCAGTCGTCATCGCATAACTCTTTACCGTCTTTAGCTTTTAACTGTTCGCCCTTTCATTTCTAGGTTTTCCTAGGATAGTTTGCGCATAGAATATGTTGTGAGGTCTCACCCTCCTCAAAGCAGAGTCAGCATTCCATTTCCCGAATTCATTTTATTTCTTCTAGATGACGTCTGATTCTTTAGTCACTTGAGAGAAAGCCTACTAGGCTTTTGATGTTCTTCCTGCTTTATTTCAGGATATCCTTAAGGCCCCGACCCATAGAATCCGTTGATCCGTTGCTGCGTCGTTTTTAACTGACACATTGATAGAATAGACGTATTCCTATGGACGGTGGTCAATAACCGACGCATGTATGAACTTCGACAGATAAAGTAGGTTTACTTTCTACTTTTTTAGTCCGTTGATCCGTTGAAAGTCGACAAATTGAGAGTAAGCACTTTCATTGGTGGAAGCATTGAGAGAGAAGAGAAACTGTCATCGCCGTTGACAATCGGTTGACAATTCAATCTGTCAACGAAGGTACGCCACGGATTGTATGGGACTGTTCTTTCTGGTAATACGTGAACGTCTCCGTCAACCTCAACGTCGACGGATTTTATGGGTCGGGGCCTTTAGTTTTATCGGATGGCTATCTTACCTTATCCGAGTTCTAAATCATCTGGCGAATAGGACAGGCAACTCGTGGTTTTCCATCTTTTGATGATTGGTTTCATTGCCAGCTGTAGAATCGCACAAAGTTTGTCGGCAATCACATTCTGCTGATACCCTGGTACTCTGGTACTCACCAGAGCTTGACTACAGGCTTGAATATAAGTTTTGAAAAAGTACTCAACCATTTTGTAGTTCAACATCTTCAGCGCTGCTTGGTTGTACGTGAACATACTTTTGTTGTTTCGTCTAAATTACCAGCACCGACTCAATTATCCATCTATGGACTTTCAATGTACCACACGAATCCTTTGGAAATAAATGACGGAACTCCGTTTCCACAGATTTTGCGTTATAGAATCTCCTTCTAGAATCTTAAAAAACCTTCTGCTAAAGCAACACTACTTAATCGTAAAAGTCTTGAACCATTCTAATAATATCCTGCTTCTGTGGATAGCCCTATGATCCGCAGGATTGCATGGACCAGATTGAACCACCAGTTGTGGACAGACTCCATTTCTGCAACAGTCCCACACGGTTTTTTATCGGCCTGGCAGCTATACATTTTGATTGTAGGTAATCTAACTCAGATTTTTATGAAAACTCTTGCCAGGGTTGATCCCCATTTGGCCTTAGTCTGCGACAAGGAATTTCTTTCAATACGAAGACATGGTACGTTTTCCCTTATCATGAACCACTCATTCTTTCTAACTCGTATCTTTATTACCCAAGCATATCCCAAGTTCTCGTCCAAAGTCGTTCTCAAGAATTCACACCATTTGGACATGATTTTAATGTTCCTCGATCCTTCTTCGTATCAGCAAATAACACGAGCAATGTAACTTTTAATTGGAAAGTACAACTCTGGCCAATCTTATGCTCATTCTTCACCTCACCACCCTCCTACAGTCTACGAGTACAGTAACTTTATCTTCATTAAAATTATAACAAAAGTCCAAATGGTAATAAAACTACAAAAGCGGAATGCATTGAATGAGCTAATAAAAGTGACTCCTCGTTCGTTTGTGTGTCCTTCCCAGCCACACTCCAGCCATCATCCATCCCCTGGTGAAGAACAATGAGGTGTAATAAAATCCACTCCGGGTCTACCGATGAAAAGCGAGACCCATCGCGCAGTTCGCCCAGTAAGCAATACAACAGGATCCAGTAGCAGCATCCCTTTGCGCGTCCAAATTGGCGTCGTTATCATTAAAAAGCAGAGAAATTTCTTATCTTGCACACGGGAGAATGAAAGAGAGAGAAAGTTCGGGTTCGGGTGTGACTATGATAAATTTTATTGCCGGCTTTAGTTCGAGGAATGCAGGCGGGAGATGAGGTCCTGGTGGATTGTCATTGATGCATGATGATTCGGGCCCGGTGTGGTGGCATGAAGAAACATGGTAGACTCGAGTGGAAACCATTGTTTTAAATTAAATTCATGTTGTTCCGCTCGTGATAAATTGAAACCATAAAGGAGAGATGCTCTTAATTCGTCTTCGGTGCTGGAAATTACTGGGACTGGGGTCTGAACTGAAGGTGATGAAAATTAAAGAAGGAAATAAGGATTAAAATTTAAATCAATGACTTAGCCAAAGAGGGATGTTGCTTTTGATATCCAGTAGCTTTCAGTTTGGCATTTTAAATTTCACGCCGTTCTACTGCTGCTGACTGAAGGTTAAGGTGGTTATTTGATCCTTACTCTGCGTCCCCACGCACACACTCACACAGAAGAATGGCAGTAATTTCTTTTGGCAAATAAAAATCCCATGAATTTTATTAAAATGTATTTTAAAGCTTCCTCGTCGTTTACCCCTGGTAGCAGGGGGCTACCAACTACCAACTTTCCGCCATTTGAGCAGAGTAGGAGTTATATCAGGCTCTACCCCAGCACCACCTTGACAGATGAATTATGGTTCAATTGTGTGCTCGGCGGTGGCGGTTAGCGGCACCGGCAGAAGCCCATGCGCGAGCTCGTGCCGTGGACAATGTTCATTTGGAAATTGGGAAATCGTGCTTCGTTTGCATAAAATTCGTACTTTTGTTCGCCGTTGTCGTTTGTCTTGTTCTGCGTTGGTCGGCACCTAAAATCTTCTTCATCCCTCTGCGTCCATCTGCAAATGTGGGATGTGGTTGTTTCGGTTTAGTACAGTGGAGCAGTGCGACACGGTGGCTGTTGTGCGATTCATGTCCTTTTCGTTGTAGTTTTCAGGGCGCTCGCAAAGAGCTCTGGTTCTTTTGTTCGAACATGCATTAAGTAGTCACCGTCACCGACTGTGAACGGTCTAAAAGGAAGGGTGAATGTAGGATTACCTACCTGCTGGTGATTCCCTTTTGCGGACTTATCGGTCGGGAATAGCAGGGGCACAGGTAAATAAAGAGATTTTATCCACTCGAGTTGACACTGGGATTCGGAGAGGAGTAGCTTGGGGAGCTGTAACAATGTCAAATGTCTGAGGGTGATTACATGGTGCTCGAACATGAATGGGGCAGTTGCATTGCGTTTTCCCTCGGTGCCATGGGTAAGGTATTTCGAAGTTTTACTTAACTAAATGGCAGAACTTAAGGCATAAAGAGCAGTAACTGAGGGTTGTATTGGAATTTAGTGTAAAATGTTCAATGTCGCTTTTGTACCTTTGCAATGATGGGTTTGTTCGTAATCAAAACTCGGAACCGAACTACCATTTTCTGTAGGGTTCCAATATCATGCCAGTCAACCGTCTGTCCGTGTTTCGTAAAAGAGTGGTATAAATGGAACACTAATGGATTCAACACGGTCTCTGTCTGCCCATCTATCCATGTGTTCCTCGCATGCCTATAACTTTTGAACCGTTTGACCTACAGAGCTGAAATGAGGGGAACAAATTGTAAACATATTATATTTTATATATATTTTCGTTTTGGACAATGTTTCTTGAACAAAAAAAAAACTCAAAAACCCGCCATTAAACACTGTGACAGCGCCCCGAGATACCTGTAGCACTGCCCCTATCTACTAATCACAACTTTTTCCCGAACCATTTAGCAAGATGTCGTAGTATCCCACCGGACAATAAGAGGTTGGATACCTGCCAACGAATTAAGTAAAGAAGCATAGATTGAAGCTACTTGAATATTAGCAGTATCTATTGACCGCTTCTATCCCACTGGTGCTCAATAGCACAACATATTTTTTCCCCAGTGAATCTCGCCCTATGTGGTCTGGCATTGTCTTGAATTTGAATCCGATTTTACATGGGAATGGAGGCACAATAGGTTCCAATACCACATTGATGCCGGAGGTTTTTTTTTGCGTTGGGAGGTAGGAATCTTTCAAAGACGAAACTGAGCCCGTACTCAGTAACAGTGTGGGATTTACACCCACTAAACCCACCTCCCTCCTACCTCTGGTCCTCGCGGACGCATTTCATCGCGAGGAGGTGATGTTTCGCTGCTGTTCCTGTCTTCGCTGTTCTTTCATGATGGTGGTGTTCTCTGGTTTTAAGTCCGCACCCAATCTGTTCGCCAGCAAGTTAGGCTCTTCATGATAGCGGGCACAGTGGAACATGATTTGCTCTGCATCCTCGACTGCTTCCGTGCACGTTGAGCAATAAGGGTTGTCTTCGTGTCCAAATCTGTGGAGATATTCTTTGAAACATCCATCCACCAGTAACCATTTGCGTCAGATAGAAGTTCAGCTCTCCATGCTTCGTATTGATCCAAGGGTCTATATTGAGGATCAATCTCTGCGTCCAACTGCCTTTGTCAGAAAAGTTCAATCTCTCTCGCCATTCTTTGAGGCTTGTTCTTGGCGGTACTTCGGTGTTACTTCGACTCGTCGCTGTTGACACCAATGTTCTCTTGGCACGATATTTCCGTTCGGTTTCTTTAACGAGGAATGACGTAGGAGGTTATTCGAAAGGCGCTGCATACTCTCAAGGCATTGGTTCTGTAGACCCACTTGCACTTGCCCATATTTGGGAGCCATAAAGCATCATCGACGTCGCAACTCTTGCTAAGAGTAGTCTCTTCTTCTGTTTAGGTCCTCCAATATTTGGCATGATCCTTGCCAGGGCAACCGTTGCTATTGCTACCTTCTCAGCTGCGTGTTGCAGGCGTTACTTAAAAGTTAACCTTGCATCTATAGTAACGCCAAGGTACTTCAGCTCTGGCTTGGAAACTACAACGTGATCGCCCACGGTTACTCTTATAGTCTCCATAACTCGTCTGCTGCTGATGAGCACTACCTCTGTCTTTTCTATGCTTACTAGCCAGTCCTGTACCATCCCGATAGCTTCATTACAGTCATGCTCCAACTCCTCAAGCAATTTGGTCACTACAACGATCACTATGTCGTCGGCAAAGCCAATTGTTTTCGAGGACCTCGGGATTCGAAGTCTGAGGACGTCGTCGTACATTAGATTCCACAGTAGTGGACCTAGTACAGAGCCTTGGGGTACACCGCCTGTGACATTATACTGCCTCATTCGTTGGTACAATAGTACAGTATTCTATTTCTAAAATAGTCCACAATTATTTTCTACAGTTAGTCTGATACTCTCTTGGCGGTAAGTGCTCGCAGGCGATTTTAACATCCAGCGTTATGATTGCGCAGTACTGTTTACTTCCGCCCTTCCATCGTCTTCCTTTCGTCGATGGCATTAGTCGTAGAGCGTACCTTACGGAAGCCATACTGGCGGTCTGCGAGGTCTCCCGCTTCATCGATCATGCTTTCCAAGCTGTCGCTTATTGTGCACCCATGGTGTCCAGCATACATAGAGGCCTATACGATGAGGGATCCTGGTTTGGTTTATTACCTTTTGGTAAGGGGACAAGTCTTTGCTTCTTCCACTTAAAGGGGAATACTCCTTCCTTGAGGCAGGCGTTGTATACGATGTGTGGGCGCCAATTAATTGCTGCTTTTAATGCAATGTTTGGGATTCCATCAACACCAGGTGCTTTTTGATCCTTGATGTTTTTGCATCGATGCCATAGGTCTGGTTACACTCAAGTAGCCTTCTGGAAAAATAATACCATAAAAGAGCCTCCACAGTACCTGAGAAATGTTTGCAAAAGGTTAAGCTTTTCTAAGTCGCCAGGTCTTGGTAACAGGATGAAATTCCAACCGAAACTCATCCGTGAACAGAACTGTGGACCGTTGCTTTTCTGTAAAACTTATTTTAATTGCTCATCAATTATTTTGCAGCTCTCCATTCCCAAGTCTTCATTCTGAAAGTGTGGCGTGAGTTAAGATTGGCTTCATGTAGTCTGTTTCTGATGGTTTGGTCTACAGAAATACTGTAATTGACTGCAGTGGGCTGGAAGTACAGCACAAGGGTCCTGTTCCGAAGTTATAAACGGTTTACCTGCCTTACTGAAACTACTTTGCATAGAAGCCAGAAGAGAAATTTACAACTTTTTAGCGCAGGTAATATCTACTGGTGATGAATACATAACTGAATGCTCGCGTTATGCTCGACCACATACAAGGGTCCTGTTCCGAAGTTATAAACGGTTTACCTGCCTTACTGAAACTACTTTGCATAGAAGCCAGAAGAGAAATTTACAACTTTTTAGCGCAGGTAATATCTACTGGTGATGAATACATAACTGAATGCTCGCGTTATGCTCGACCACATACGTTCAATTCTCCAACCGCATTCATTGTAAGCCACATGGATCCCACATCTCTCCTACGGAACACAACATATTAACGTTCTATCGAAATTTTATAGCACCACTTAAATTAAGTTAGATCTGACTGTTCCCTTTCAGATATGTAATCCGCCCATTAGTCTCTTAACTCTGGCCACTACTCCGATTGCCTTTAACCATTTTTAGTGGTTAATCCATCAGGGGGACAATTCGACTACAAAGAACAACGTTACCCCATTGTTTCAACAAGAAGGCCAAAACCCAACAGGAAAGTCCGCCAAACTAAAGCGTTAGCGTTAGCGTTAGCCAACGTCTCAAATGCAAGAAGAGAACGAACGAGATACCTCAGCTCGCGTCGAATGATTTGTGATCCCTTCGCCTTATTCTCGTATAAAAGTGTATGTATCTTCTGTGTCGCCAATGTAAACCGAATGTCACTTATTCTCTCCATGTCCATTAAATACCTTTCAACAATTTAAAATTTACTGCTTCAGCGGTTCCGATGGGTGGCGAGAGGTGTACAGGGTGCTCGTTCCCGAAGGGATCAAGATGACCGCCCGACGAACTGTGAGAGGCGATCGCAAAACATTGCGCGCAGAAATATTAAAAGATATCGTTTTCTGGTTCAGTTGTCGCGTACTGTAACACACACACAAAAAAAAATTCGCTTAGAAGCGGTGGCTAGTTGTCTCCGGTTGTCTGTTCCATATTCGCTTCAAAGAACGATAAAGGATTCCCATAGGATTCCCTGTCTCTTGGAATTCCAGGTTGACAATCACCACCGGCCAGCCGCACCGCCGGCCGAATGGATTACATTTCGTTCATGCAGTTGAGGCCACCGCTTGGAGTATAGAGTGGGCCTGGGATAGCCAGGGGTACATGGACGGAATGCATTCCCCGCATTCAAGGTGGCTAAAGTCGACAATCGGACGGACAGCTCTAAGATATATGTTTTAGGTTGAGGTTGTCTCTTTGTTGGTGAAAATTTATGACCCTTCCAGGTTGTGCCAGTGCTCCAAGAACTGAGCTGCCATCCACTGCTGCTACTTTATGCTCTATTATGTTTCTTGTGTGTGTGGACGATGGCATCGGATGGGCTTATGCAGCAGGAAGTGCACACAATTCATTTTCAAAGCAGAGGCAGCCGCTGTGAGCCCATTTCGTGATTCATTTTCGGTTTCAGCGAGTGTCTCTTCCCAGTAGTGGCCGCATGCAGATGAAAACATCACTGGGGCTGAGTGTCTTGACACCACCCACAATGTCGGTCACAAGTGTTGCCACCATCAGTCTTTCCTGCAATCCTTCTCACTGGACAAACAATTTTATGGAAATTTTATTCAAGTGCTGCCGATCCACCACTCAGTGACATCTTTGATTATTCATAACCGGGGATTATTTGTCAAAGTCTATCTTGCAGTCTTCTTTAGATACCGCTCTTCGGTGGTAGAGATACTGACTGTGTTCGGACGAAGGAAGATTTCTATCGGTGGACCTAGTCTTCGTATCGCCTCCTGATTCCAAATTTAATTTATTGTATCGTCGAGTCGATGCTGCGGTTCATTTTAATGAACTGTGATGAGATGGACTTGGGTTTGGATGCCTTCTCTGTGTATGCATCAATCAGGACAGATAACGGTGAGTGGGATGGTCCAATGCAGGGAGCAAGAAGAATAGTATTCAATTAAGGAAGACACAGATTTATTGTTGTCTTGAATTTGATTCTTAATTTCGTTTGTTTTGCTGAGGGGGAGATAAGCCAATCGTCTTTCTGTCATTTGGGGTGGAATGCCGGGTAGGAAGGTGAAAAATTACTACAATGCCAAAGTTTTCCGAAAAGTTTGCCCTTAAGTGGTTCCTGGGGAGACCTCCGTAGTTAATTAAGAAATGCAAATGCTACTGATTGACTGTGACGATTACTGGTTTAATTGCAAAGTGAGGGAATGGAAAAAAAGTTTTGATAGCAGGTCCTTGAGTCTCCCTTACAGTGACTGCGCACTTAACCACTGGGCCACGGCGCGTACAAAGTCTTGAAAAGATAGCACTTCCTAATTTCAAGTATTTGGATTCCATTGTAAACCAAGAAGCAAACTGTGACGTCGATATAAGGCATAGAGTGAGCGATGGATGGATAAACTGGCGAGAAACCTCGAGAATTCTTTGCGGTAGAAAAAAACAGCTCAAGTTAAAATTGAACTTTACACTACAGTTGTACGGCCTGCGTTAACATACGATTCGCAATGTTGAACATACATACGAGTATGTTGGTTGGTTGGTTTAAGAGGGTGAGCTTATGCTCATCACGTGGGCCTCCATTGGGCCCGTTGTGTTCCCCTGGTCTGTCGAATTGTAAGAATAGTACAGCGATGTGGGAATTATGTGTTGAGAGGGGATGTAGGTATTGGGATCATGGGGAATATCAACAGGAGACTATGTCATATAATGATCGGAAAATACGAGACATACTCGTACAAGAGTAAAATTACGACGGCGGAGATGAAAATGTTAGGAATATTGGCAGGAGTAACACTACCAGTGTTCGTGGAAGTCTTCACGTTGAAAAGCCTATCGTAGAAAAACTCAAAGCAAACAGAAGCAGCAAAGCGTGTAAAAGCGACCACAGGCGAACCCGGTAAGAGAGGCATTATCAGTTGAAGTCCCAAAGAATATTAAAAGAATAGGCAGGGCAAAGAACTCTTGGGTGGTCCAAATGACAAAAGAACATCAACACCTTGGCTTTTTTTTGTAGGAAAAACTCTATTTAAATACTCAGACTCGATAACGGTCCATTGTACTACAAGGAAGCAACTCCCTGTTAATGAAACTTCTTCGTCTTTCCTAGAAAGAGTTTCAGTGATGAGGAGCTTATGGTATCAGCATTCACCAGGCGTCGCAGATGGTGGTATCACTCAGCCCAGAATATTAAGATGTTTGGCAAAAGTGAAACGTCCAGAAGAACGCCAGAAAGTTGTCTGTTTTTCTACCGAGGGACGGTAAGAATACCGCGGATTTCCTACAGAAGTCCGAAAGCACTGAGGGTGGCCGTGGTGTAGTGGTAATATCATCGCTTGTCACGCTACAGATTCACGGTCTGAATCCTGATGGCAATAATCATCTATTTATTTCGCGTGAAATAAATAAAAAGTCGATCAATTGCGAAGGCATAACAGTGGGGCCATCATATGGCTAAAATGCAACTTGATCGTGATAATGACATCAGGAAGACGGAAAAAAATACTGTGAATCATGAGCAACGACAAAAGCAAAAACAAACAAGCTCCCCAGTTGACAGCCACCCTTGGAGTTCACTGAAACTTAATACCAGCTGAGTTTAAAACCAACTACACCAATCTGTCTTTCTCTCTGTCTCTTCCCCTTTCCTGAAGTGTCCTAAAATTAGTGTAAGGGTATTCATAACCCCTTTCCCACGTGCAAATTATACAAAAAAAAAAAAAAATTCGTTTAGTCTGTCTACATCCTGTAGAGTCATGCCACCCAAGATTATGTTCATATCAAGCCCAACCATCAATGAAAGCCGTGACCGAGGACGCAAGGAATACTAAACGCAGCTTCAGATTCTAAGAAGTCTTCCTCCGAGCCAACTCTAGCAAGTTAATCGGAGATCTCATTTCCAATGGAATCAAACAAAACGCATTGAGTTCAACCCTGCGTGCGACCAAATTCAGACAGCTTTTGTATTCTCGAGCTATTTTGAAAGACATTAAACGGCTGGGCAAGGCCTTAAGCTCAGCCTGGTTATCGCTACAGACGCAAATACTCCTTCCGCTCCACCTATTCCTTGAAATATAGTTTATAGTCATTAGGATCGCATAAGTCTAAGGCAGACGCAGAAGTGAAGACTACGGTTGTCGTCCTCCACAAAGACCCTAACTCCAACTCATCAATTGGAGTTGGAGTTAGAGTCTTCGTGGAGGATGGTTTTGGAGCCGTCCATGAAAAATCGACTACCATTCCTTTTTAGCTCAGATTCCGGAAAAATCTAGACCTAAGTTGGAAGAAGGTCGACTTTAAATTTACTAAGCAGCTGGAGTTCTGGTCTCAATGCCTCAGATGGCGTCCGTAAGACAAGAGTCGAAAGATAAGTGTCGCGCAAGGTCATTGGAGCTCCAGGGCGGGTTACCCCAAAAGCCGTCTTGTTTAAGATGGAAGATAGCTTTTATTTTACTGCCCATGATATAAATATCAAGAGGAGAGAGGTTCGACAATACATCTCCAGAAGAGAAGTGTAGTCAGATACCTTGGGATCTGGCTACACTTGTATTTTAATAAGAAGGAAGGTTTGTTCCAGAATAGATCACCGGTGCCGCTAATCTTCCATGTTGCCCGGACAACTTTGAATAGGCGACTCAACTACGACCGAGACTTCGCACAAAGCACTGAGGATCGTCTCCGATATAGTAGGTCGGTATCGGGGCACGATGTTAAATATGTAGAACTGCAGCATCAGCAATACTGCTGGCTTTCAGACAGAGAAGACGGGAAAAGTTAGCTTTTTTACTTTTATTTTATGAATATCACGGGTGGCTTATATACCGTAGGTAGTTGCAGAGTAAGTTTAACACACCATTTGTAGTTTTTTAGTTTTTTTTAATTTTAAGTATTCCTATTTTCTTATATAGGGTGACCAGATAAGAACGATAGGAAAAGAATAATTTAAATAAAACAACAACAGTGTGAGATATCAAATTAATTCTGACTTTATTTTGAAGCTACATACATTCGTGCCATTATGTGCGGAATAGAACATCATTTAAATGGCCGTCTCGGTCCAATTTTTGATGATTCGGTCCAATATGTGCGGCGTTATTCCGGCAATAGCGTCTCGAATGTTGAACTCGAGCTCGTCCAAAGTGGTTGGCTTGTTAGCGAAGACTAAGGAACGTAGCCCCAGAGAAAATAATCGAGGGGTGCCAAGTCACATGATCACGGCGCCCAATTGATGAACGCTCCTTTCTCATTTCAAAAGAAATAAGGTCCGATGATGCCGCCGTGCCATAAACCGCACCAAACAGTCAATCTTTGTGGATACATTGATGCTTAGTGAACTCACGGCATTGTCTATGGTCGTCCGGCTTCAATTCTTGCGTCAGCACAATCTTATATGGATGTAGGCCCAAATCCAACCTCGAAATAAGCCTGGTTGGCTCTCTGGCGATGCCCAATTCAGCTGATCGGCGCCGAATCGACATTTCTGGGTCTTCTTCGATACTGGCCTCTACGGCGGCTGTGTTTTCTTCACTTCGCACCGATCTCTGTCTGCTTGGTGGCTTAAGGTCCAAAAGAGTGTACTCACACTCAAACTTTTCCACAGTGTGACGAATAACCTGGGCACTGAAGCCATGATGACGACCGTTCTCACGACCAAATTCACTTTGCGTATTTACAACTCATCCGGAATTTCGATAATATTTCTTAATAATTTCCACACGTTCGGGTAGCGTCAAACGATGCGTTTTGAAATGCCAAACCTTACTGAATATTTTGACAGCTGGATGTCATTGGTAACTTTGACAGCTGCTAAAACATTACAATTGAAAAAACTATCATTGCTATCTGGTCACCCTTTATAAATATGTACGTTAAGTTAGATTACGTCGAAAGACATACTATAAGCAATAAGTTTAGCTTGGAGTGTCCTCATGGGGCCAGTAAGTTAAGGTACATAGTTAAGTTAGTTAAGCTATATCACAATGGATCTACATTGATCTAAGTGTGGCGTAGTAGGTCTTTCAACCTCTACGTCAACCCATCAAACCAAAATTTATATGTCTAGCAAGCAAGAGATACTGAATTAAATATTAAAAATGCACTAAAAATCTTAATCTAAAAATGGATATTATTGCATTGCTGCTATGGCAATAACATTTTAGAAAAAAGTGTATAGGTACAGTAAAAATGTTCCAGATATTTGCGGAAACCCTATAATTGTTCAGTGAAAGTATGCGAGAATGACAGACTAACAGGAAACACTAAAGACGCGAGACCTGATTCGCACTTGACCGGTTTTTCTATGTTTAATCCGCTTTATATTTACTTACAATTTTGTTTACTAACTACGCACTTACAACGAGTAAGTACCAACCTACAACTTATGTTAGGCACTTAAAGCTTAGTAGGCAAGTTACATTTGAACTGAAGTTTGTTTCTTCAAATCATATAAATTCTCAGTGGACTTTAACTGCAATCGTTCTACGATCTGATGCAAGCTATTCCGCTCTAGAATAGGACTGTGATTGCTTTTTTCCTACTGCAGATAGAGTATAAAACACACGGATTCAGTGAAAGGCTTACAGATCCAAGATTCAGATCACTACCTTGGGAATATGTCATGTGAAGATATCCAATAAATTGAGATTAGTTGAGGGGTTGATGTATCTTCATTGTGTTGTGACTTCTCAGAATGGACGACACTCAGAAAAAAAAATGCGATAATTTGCTTTTATATTTCCCCAGAGGCATTGTATTGTACTCGTGTTGTTAGGGTTGAAGATGGACTTGTTTCGGTACGTGGGGTAGTTTTTGAAAATTATGAAAAATGTGACAAAAAATTATTCACTGGGGATTGAGGTAGATTGAAATATTTTATGATTACCTATCTAAAAAGTTTTCAAATAAACAAGTAACTGGAAGAATTTGCATACTTTAATTATTTTTTAGGAAGCTTAACCCAACTATGGGTACATAATCAAGAAGACATCCAATTTGTCCAAAAGCAAAATGGACAAAGCTCTCAGAGGGAGTAGTGACCGGCTTCCACTGGTTAGTTCTTAAAAAAACAAAATTACGCTAATCACCAGTTACCAGGTCATAACTCAAATGGACCATTACTTCCGGACATTTGTGTGCCGGGATATCGTTAAAGTTAGGGGTGGTTCCTCATTTTGAATCGCATTACTTTTACGAGCGTGAACAACCAAATTAACTCCGAAATGTTTCAGCAATAAAAACATTTCCCATCCCCCCCGTACCGCACAGTACAGGCCATCATGCGAAATTATATGCAAACACCATCGAAGCCTCCCCCCCCCACCAGAAGACCACCTAAAAAGTTTAATTTAAAAATGGCAGTAAATAAGAGCTATGTTCACCCACACAATAGTATAGCACACGAACATAATTTATCGCTTTAATTTACCGTTCATTAAATTTTGATCATAATTTACGACTCAATAACAGCCTTATAGTAGGGTGGCCAACTTGCGGCACAAAATCGTCTCGCGGACAAAACGGTGGGATTTAGGTATGCGCACACCACGCTGCCGCAACGCAACCCTTTGTACTCCGCAATTGGCTTCTGTCACTCATCCAAAAGTTATTAACACAGAAAAAGTGTGAAACTTTGTTAGCAAATCCCTGACACGTGTGTCTGTCAGGATGATACCGACATGTCGACTGCGTGGGGAGTGCGCTAATTTCCGTATTTGTTTCCCAACAACTCCAGGTCCTGGTGGGGTTGGAATGGAATGCAGTTTCTTTTTATGTTCATGATTCTTACAGATGTTGCCACGTATCCGTTGGAGAAACATTCGTTGCATGGATGTAGGTGGGGGTGGGTGTGCCATCCCCTAGACACCTTATTACTGCACGTACACAAGAATTATGATGGAATATATCTTCCCCGAACTCCTTTGGAATCCAACTAACACAGCATAACACAATTGAATAAGGGACGTTGCTCATTTCTGAACTTTCTTTTTTGTGTATCCCCTCGTAGGAATAGAAAAATGGTGAATGGCGGTTCTGTGTAGTGGGTAGTGGGAGAGAGAACATACTGCGTGTATACGGGGGTGGAAACAATAACGTGCTGTAACTTCTTATTAGATACGAAAGACACAAATAAAATGATAAAAGTGATGATGTCGGGAGAAAATTGTAACAAAATTGCAACACCTTGAGGACTGAGTGTCGGCGGAGGGGTGGCTGTGACGATTGTGATGGTAGGTACTCCCGCAACAATGAACCAAAACGAGGCAAAAGAAAAGATGTAATTTCGAGTAAATAATGATAAAACTCCATCTCACACACGAACCCAGAGAGCTATGCCAGCAAATATTTTTCTATCAACGCAATGGAGAGTTGGGGTTGTGGCTCAGGCAAAGGTGTGTGTGCAAGTAAGTCAAAACGAATTCATTTCAAGAAAAGATACGCGCACTGGAAAAATAAGAGGTGCGCCATAGATAAGCAGAACAACGACCTAAGAGGGAATTTTCGATGTGGAAAATTGCATTAACATAAAATGTGTTTTTTTTCGCTCCATGTAGAGCAAAGCGGATGATGTGGACAAACAGAGAAGTGGCAAAATGTATGCTACCCCTTCTACAATAGGAACTTGGCTGGTATTTCTGTTTGTGCTCACATGTATGGGTACCTAATAAAGCGTTTTATATTGACTTCCCAGAATAATAAACATTATTAGCTCCCCTGCCTCGGAAAAAATGGTCAAATTGTCATAAAACAGTCAGAATTCATGTAACAGTGAGAGAATTGTTCCACCAATTTGTAGATACTGCGTATATACATGTTTGGACCACAGTATGACAAATGGTGATATAACGAATTTAACCAATGCAGATTTTAATTACAGTGGCATCTCTAACTGACGAACGTTTCCATATGGTTTCTATACAGTGAACGACATCAACCATTATATGGTTCGTTATAGTGGACATCTACTGTACTTTGCTAATATTTTCATGGACATAGGTAACTAATTTTATGGGCATAATCCTGCCTCAAAAATATCTTAATAAATCTTCACAAATTTTTCTTCACTTTCTGATTTCAAAAGAAAATTTAATTTTATAGAACTTTGCTACACAAAGTGTGTTCCATAATTTGAACGATATGGTCGTCTGAATGTATTTATTGCTTGAGTTTTATTAAACTCACTTCTTTATATTTTTACCCACTCGATGCTACATCAAACATTGATCTACTTCAAATACTTTCGAAGATATGGTTCTTTGAATGAAAGCTGTGCAATAGTATGATGGAATTAAATCGACGCGATTTCAGAGCAATAATTTTCTATAGACGCGGCCTTGGTGCCGAAGGAAAGTTCCGATGAGATGACCTCTGTTCTTAGTGGTGGCATTTGGAATCTAGCAGCAAACAGTTTGACCTGAAACAACCCAAAATCCCAAATGAGGTGTCAACTCATGAAACGGTTGGCAGTATTGATGAAATAATGCTCATACTTATAAGTAAGCGAGTGACCTATCGGCAAATGGAAGAAACCTTAGCCAAACCAATCAGCAAAAATGTATGTTTCCTGCCTGGGTGCACTTCAAGTAGTTTCTTTACATGAATTTTTGCAGTAAACGTCTTGAGTGTTTTTCGTTAAAATGGATAAACTTGACTCTGCTCCTTCTACTATATGTCAACCATTAAAAAGTGGGCAGCTGAATTTAAACGTGGTCGCACGTCCCTCGAAGTTGACCCACGTGAAGGACGGCCAAAAACCGCAACCACACCCGAAACCATCGAAAAGTGCATGATATCGTGTTGGACGATAGGCGAGTGAAGGTGAGTGAGATAGCTGAGGCTGTGTGTATATCGGAAGAGAGGGTGCGAAACATCTTGCACAAAAACTTAGGGATGCGAAAGCTCTGCTCAAGGTGGGTGCCGCATTTGCAGAATGCCGATCAAAAGCAAATGCGCAAACAATTTCCGCGGCAATCTTTTGGCCGATTCAATAGGGATCCGACAGATTTTGTGCGGCGATTTGTCACCATGGATGAGACATGGGTCCACGACTACACGCCAGAATTGAAACAGCAGTCGAAGCAGTGGGTGGAAGCGGGTGGTTCAGCGCCAAAGAAATCGAAGTCCATCTCATCTGCCGGAATGTTTTGGGATGCGAAAGGGATCCTGTTAATTGATTACCTTGAGAAAGGCAGAAAAATTACAGGCGAATATAACTCCAACCTTTTTGACCAGCTGGATGCCAGAATTCGCGATAACAGGCCAGGCTTGAAGAAGAAAAAAATCATCTTTCACCAGGACAATGCACCTGTACACACGTGTGCGTTGGCGATGGGAAAACTGCGGGATTTGGGGTACGATTTGCTCGGCCATCCCCCCTATTCACCTTATTTGGCACCCTCAGACTTCCATTTGCTCTCAAACTTGAAGAAATTTGTTTCTGGGAAGCGCTTCGCATCCAATGCAGAAGTTGAGAGGGCCGTAGATGAATATTTCCACAGCCTTCCAGACTCTCACTTTCGAGAAGGAATGCTGATCTTGGAGAAACGCTGGACCAAGTGTGTTGAAGTCAAGGGAGATTATGTAAAAAAATAAAATAATTTTTTAACTGAAAGTCGCAGTCTTTCATTGTCAGGCCGAGAACTTTTCACCTTGCCCTCGTAGATCAAAATCCTTGACCACCTGTCCATCTTGACATTCTATTCTTGAGGAGAATTGTACGTCAAAACGTTTTGTAAAGATCATTTCTCTCGTTAGAGAATCCAAAATATTACCATGACCGTAGGGTTTCGCAGTCCAGCATCCAGACGGATACTCTCCCATACTTACAATCTAATCTAATCTGGCTTCTGTGCAATTTGAGCTATATACCCTCCTGTGTCTTTAGTAGCTTTTCAGGTAAGGACACTGAGGACAATGAGGACACTTTAATAAAGTAATCTATAAACATTGTTTACAAGGAACCTGGCTTATAAACCCTGCAGAATACAGCTGTATTCCAAAAGTAATTCCCGTCTCGTCAGACCCAATTTTTTGAAAATCTTTATGAGAAATTACATTTTTCTTGTTGGGATCTGTCTGAGATACAACAGCCTTCCATCTCCATGTTACAAGAGGAGATCCATTTTACATGATTTTTGTTTTGTTACTCCAACGAATAACCCCAGCCTGATGGGTCAGACTTTAGACAATATCCCGTAGACGTACCGGAGTTTGTTTGTAGATCTCAATAACCTCGTTTGTGCAAGCGACTACTGACGTGAACCCATTAACTTTTTATTCGCTACCATCTCTAATTAGAAAACACTCAGTCTTTGAAATATACGACCTGAGAGCTTAGTTTTTCGATTCAAATATTAGGTCTTGGCCTCTTCTAGGCTCATCAATTGAAGATGTTTTTAGTATGAAATACATTTATTTTCTAACTCTAAGCCAATTAGTCTGGGTGTCTAAAGTTTAAGACAATACCACCCTCCAAGGAGAGAAGAAAACTATTTGGAGCTACTCGATTGTCCAGTCTTGTATAATGGCATAAGGTTATGTTAAATTTGCGTACAACTTCGGCGACTGCAACTTTTGTTTCCACAAGGCCAAGCTTCATTCCTAAAATGTTAGTATATTTAATTGTCATGCTTCGCTGTTATAAGATTAGAAACTTACCTAAGCACATTCTAGGACCATCACCGAAGGGCAAGAACACTCCCATATCACGGTATTTTCTAGAACCCCCTGCATCCGGATCGAACCTTTCTGGAATGAATGCCTCAGGGTTCTCAAAGATATCCTCATCTCGGTGAAAGGAGTACGATGAGATGTATACGCTGTCGCCTGGTTTTACGACAATTTTTGTTCCATCGGAGTTCTCGAGGGTAGTGTGTGCGGTGCATAGCTTGAATAATGTCGGCAGAGGTGGAAAAATTCGAAGTGTTTCTGTAATTAAATTTATTAATTTCAATTGATAACCAGAGATACCCCGCTAACCTTGAATACACTGATCGAGATACGGAAGATCATTCAATCGATCGAAACTTATACTTCCATCATCGTCGAGGTTTTCTAGAATTTCCTTTCGTAATTTCTCCTGTACGGGTTTGTTTCTTCCAAGCTAGGGAAGGTTAGATGCATACGGATATGTGAATCATCGAAACGGTGTACACTTACCAACAAAAGACAGTGACCTATTGCAATGGAAGCTGTCTCGAAACCGTCAATCAACACAGTAGTGGAGTGTCCCGCCAACTGAATTGCTGATAACTGCTTCTTGTCGCAAAGTTGAAGAAAATGATTTAGAACATCTGGACGGTCGTTAGGACTTTCCAATCTGTGTGTTATTGAATTTGTCGTGAGATGGGTGAAGAATTTGTCCGAAGATTCAGGAAAGAAACGTTCCGGTAGCAACTTTCTTAGCCAAGGCCAAGCGGCCGTTTGCCCATAGTATCTAACACATTTCAAAGCCTGGCGTATCATGTCGTTGGCTATACTTTGAATGGGACTTAGTTTTTCCGAATTAAATGCCTCAGCATTGATACCCCAAATGAAGTCTGATATGAGTTCAATGGTGAATCTACTCGAAAGCTAAGGAAAATTATTAGGATTGATGTCGTCATTATTTGTGTCTTACCTCTTTGGCGTCAAGCTCATTTTGGTGCGTTTCAATAAAGTCAGTCAGCTTCCCAGCTACCTTTTGCATAACCGGATAGAAGGAACGCAACTGCAAATAGAGAATCTTAAGTTTTACATCGACGTATCGAAGAATCATCCCACCCTGCTAACAGTTAAGGCCGGGACGATCTCTGAGCGTTTTTCCTTCCAAGACTCTCCGGTGGAAATAAATGGACTTCCACATCGAAGCTTCTCAACCTCTGGTCTCGACTAAAAATAAAACCACTCGCATAGTTTTTTGGTGAAATGTAACGAGGCCAACTTACCCATCTTGATGACTCATTATCGTGAAAACTCCTAAAGTTTGTCGTCAAAATCTGCAAGGCTAGTGCTGGGTCGAGAATAAACAACCTAGGAGTTCTTGCCACAAAGATACCAACAAACTTTTCCGTTGTCTTATACTTCCTACAAATAACATTTTTTTTTTTAATGGTCAGTAAAATAGAGCTTATCACCTTACAAATAGATTTCATGTAGTTCTTCGACAAAGTTACACTCTCCGCGGTCAGTTTTTCCGAAATTTCCCTTCAAAATCGTTGGCTGGGGCCCGCGAACTCCCCTTTTTCTCCAGTAGTTGAAGTTCCATGTCAAATAAAGGTATATCAGCACAAAGACGATACCAGTCACAACAGTCACACCGTCAAGCATAGTGTGTTTTATTTTTAAGCACTAAGTTGGTTTTCAACTTTATTATTACGAGTACTTATAATCTCAGCTATTCCTGATAAGATAACCCAATGGAGGGTAAGAGAGGGCATGAGACTTCGGCGTGCTGATTAGAGACAATTTGTTTACAAATAATTGAAAAGTCATAACTTAATGGTGTGTGTACAAAAAAATACTGCTAACACTGTGTAAGTAATAAAATTTAAGGGCTTAAGTCGAGATACTAGAGATTGCAGTTTATTTTCCTAAGCAATATCTGTATTTATGACTCGCATATAGCGAAATTTATTTCGTAACATGTTATCTGCTGTGCTATTTTAAACAACAACTCATTCTTTCAATTTAAAGAAAACGGATATCGTAGGTACGTTCCCAGGATTGCCAGACGTCTTGCAGGGCGGGCTTTAAAAAAATTGCTAACTCAGTAACAAAAAATTATTCATTCATAGCTTCTATTCTATGCGTCGTTCTCCAACAAAATGTATTATACTATTCCACAACAACAAATTATCAGCAATTAAATTAAATTTTACGATAAAGTCAGCGTCAAAAATAAAGTCTGTTTAACTATTTTTTTTTGCGAAAAGTTTACACTTTTAAAGCTTATTCACACAATGGGTCCATGGATTTAATAGCCAAAAAGATATAAAAGAAGAAGGTGGACGCACTCAAACAGCAACTTTGATTTTATGTCGTGCATCCAATTCCCGATCTCAAGGCCAAAAATTCCCGAAGTCCAAGAGAGCTACGAAGGTGACATTTTGCAGACAGGTTGCCCCTAAATTTAGTAGGACATAAGACTTTGTGGGACATATACACAAAACGTCTCCATTCGATTATTACGGCTTTCAGACAGATTTATTGTCCCATTTAAGTTAACTCAGAAATCCAATTTCATCCAACACCCATTGATATTGTAGTTCCTATGTAAGGCACGTGGTGTCAACGATGATTTGAAGATTGTTGAAACCCCAATTCTCGTCTCACTCCCACTTAGTCCGATTCTGTGCATTTGACAATTGGACTTCATACTGACATTGGAAGCTTGTGTGTTTGCTTATAATCTGAACGTTGCAGGTTCAAGCCCCAGCGGGGAAAAGAAAAAAAGATGGTCTAATATGTAAGTTAATTACAGTAAATATATACAGACGGACGGGCAGACAACTAACTCTCTTTTGTCACCTTGTAAGTATCGAAACTCTGAAAAGATACGAATAATATCTAAGTTTCTAAACAACTATAATACATATGTTCAAAAGGGGTTTCTACTGACAGTAAAATGGACCAAAATGAGTGCCATTTGGTTTCCCGTTTTATAGGAAAAAAAAAAACAATACCTATGCCAGCTAACTCTTATATCCAAATTTCATCACAAGTCGTTTGGCTTACATGTAGAAAGTATCAGTTGCAGCCTACGAGTATGCCGTGTCACGTTACCAAAAAAAATAGAAGGAGTTTATAATATTCACACTAAAAACCAATTTCTATTTAATTCGAAAATTTTTTATAAAAATTCTTAAAATTATTCAGAGACCTTAACAATAATATTTTTGTAAGAAGTATTGCTTTCAATATAATCGCTCTCAAACGGGTTTTCAAAAACGTCATGGTTAAGTCTGACATTTTGGATGTGTTTCTACAATTTTGAAAAATTTTGTAGAGTATTTCTAAAATAATAATTCCTATCGAAATAATGTTTTCAATATGAAGCACGTTTTCGAAATATTAGCACTCTAAAACGACTTCCATTAACTCCAGGCTAAAGTCTGACATTTTGTAGAATTGCGTAATTTATCTAAATTTTCGAAAATCTTCAAAAAATCGGCCTCCATTATTGTAGGTTATTTCAAAACTAAATATTTCGAATGCATTCATTCTGTTCGTAGGGCAACCAATATACGAGAAATTAGCACTCAAAAACAATTTCTAATAATTTCAGGTGAAGTAGGATATTTTCGAAGATTGGGTACATTCCATTTCAATTTTTCTAAAAAAAATCCGGCAGCCATCTTTGTAGAGAATTTCTAAACTAAAAATTTTGATTGCAAACATTTTTTTCATAGGACGAACCCTTTTCCAGATACGAGTATTCACACTCAAAAACGATTTCCGATAACTTCAGGAAAAAATAGGTCATTTTTTGAAAATTGCCTGCGTAGGACTCACATTTTTCGACGCAAAACAATTTTTACATTAACTTTCGAGTAATGTCGGACATTTTGGAAAATTGCGTAGATAGATACTTTAGGTACATACATACGTGCTTGCAAATAGAAAGGTGGACACCCATTTTGTTTTTAAAACTAAAAAAAGGAGGACATTTCGGTGTGAATGGTACGGGTCCGTGGTATATTAGGACAATCTTTGAAGGGGTGGGTCTTCCTCAATTGCGCTATCCCACCGTGATAGATTGAAGAACTCTCCGGACATTGCGCTGCTGTTTACCCTTGACAAAGTTGATGTTGCAAAAAAATATAAGTTTTTTAGCAAGCAGATTAGTTTTTTAGTAAAGACTTCCATTTTTTAGCTAAGAATTTAGTTTTGTAGCAAGGACATAACCCATTTATCTTATATTATTAGCGAGTACATCTAACAATCCACTGAGAAGATGTGTAGTTGGCGGGGCTTCATATACCTGGGTGTAATTGCTCAGGCCCAATAGAATATAATAGAAACTGAACTTTACATTACACGAAGAATCTTTCTTTCGAAATACGAGTAACCACAGCTAGGAATACCTTCATTCACCTAACGTTCATGCTTTTGCGCCATATAGCAGAAGTGAAATGATGCAGATCTTTTCTTATTCCTCTGGTGTTATCCTACGAGTTTCATATAATCCTTTCAAAGAAGACATTGCAGCATTTTTTGCCTTGCCTTAGACCGTTTTTGACATAAAACATTGCGGCGGACACCGATTTTTACCGAACAGCGAGCATTCTACATCATCATCTTACATATGCGGACGTGTTTGGCTGGGATGCTACACATGACTCTGTATAGCCTGTCTCTGTAGACGCTATAATAGGCGACACTGGTATCGATCTGAAATTCCAGCGTTTTCTCCAAGATCTGCCATGGTGTGAATATCTGGTCGATGTTAAAATAAAAAAACCGCAGTGATACTCGTAACTAACAACCAGACGTTCACAAAGCATCGCAGATAATATTTTTTATAAGACTGAAGCCTCTGTAACATGCGCGATGCAGCGTAGGTATTTTCTTGCTTGTGGATAGCATAATACTTGTACGTTAATGAAGTTAATTTTTAGAAGTTTATAAAAAACAAATAAATAAATATTTTGGTGCTAACAGCCAATACAGAGCCAAGCCCAGCTGCTGTTCAATAAGGACATAACAATTTTGTATTTAAATAAAACACAGAATAATTGAGATATTTAGCTGAAATTTATTTCAGATATAGTACACATGTTAGATTTAAGTATGGAATTCGATCTCGTTCATATAAACACCGCGAGCACGTTTACAGTGATCAATTTTTTGGAGCCAATTTTCTACCACTCTTCCACACATATCGGCTGGAACGTTGGCAATTTCGCGTTCGATATTGTTCCTGAGCTCCTCTAATGTTTTTGGCCTGTTGGCATAAACCAACGACTTAACGTAACCTCATAAAAATAAATCTATCGGCGTTAAATCGGATGAGCGAGCTGGCCATTCGACCGGACCATATCTCGGGATTACACGATTACCGAACTTCTTCAATAGATCAATTCTTTGACTAGCTATGTGGCATGTAGCACCACTGACCACTGATGTCAAGTCCATCCAATTCTGGTCAAAAATAGTCTTTCAACATGCTTAGCCCAATCGGAGAGGTTTCGGCGCTTCAAATGATCAAAAGGCTTCAGTTCTTAAGTTGATTTGATCTTGTAAGGGTGTAGGCCAAGATCTTTACGCAAAATTCGTCACAAAGTGGACTGAGAGATTGCCAATTCCTGTGACCGGCGTGGAATCGACTGATTTGGCTCATTTTGAACTGAAGCACTTACGGCTGCGATATTTTCGGTACTTCGACCGGTGCGTTGTCCCACTGGTACAGCAACATTCAATATCCACTATAGCATGGTGGGACAATTATTACGACCGAAAATTGGAGTAAGCGCTCTTGAAGTTGCGACCACCAACTCAGAATTTCGGTAGTAATTTTAAATAATTTCCAAACGTTGCTTGTTCGTGAACTTCATCGTTCATTTTGACTTGGTAGATCATAAAAATTGTTTAATGGTACGTTTTTATTAAAATACAAAATTGTTATGCCCTACTGAAAAACCCTTTATTTTCTCGTATTTGAACGACACAGCACTCAGAAGTTTATAAATATAAAAATATAGACCCATAATCATGTGGAATGTCTGTTTTTCCAGAACTTACGAGTACAATGCTCAAAGGGTTTGTATTGTAACTAAAATTAAAAGAAAAAGGATGTGCCAAAGCAACCGTCTGTGAGTCCTTTATGAGATATCTTCTTCTGAATGGAAGCGTACCCATACTCGTAATTTGTTATAAACGATCTCAAATTAGTTGAATTTTCAATTGCTAAGCTAATTATTGCCTTATTAATCTGCTAAGACAATCTTCGTATGTCGTAGCAGATTTGTTCGCTCATTGATGATAACATACGTACAAATAGTATCTTATCTTTCGCAATGAAAATGTAGTGGCTCTTCATTGTCTAATCTAATGAACTTCACTGTTCACTGTTTCTATTTCTGAAACTGTTTACCAATGTCAGGGTAATACTGAGAGATGTGTAGAATAATCATTGATATCAGTACTTAAAGGCCAACTATAAAGGTTTCCCAAAACAACAGAGTTATGTAGTCTGCTGCATAAACTTGAAGCGAAATGTGTCCGTGTACGGTAGTCCTATTCTTACTTGCCACAATCGGTGGATTAGTTTATATTTATTTATCTTTGAACTTTAATTACTGGAAAAAGCGGGGTGTGAACGGTCCTGAGCCGGCTCTAATCTATGGCAACGTGCCAAGTATTGTTAAGCGCAACCGTCACTTTTCCTTCGACATGCAGGACTTATACGAGTGAGTGTTTGCGATGATTCCTGTCACCGGTTGATAATTTAGATACATATCTTAGAAAGTACAAGAAATCCGGCGAGAAATTTATTGGAATTTTCATGACACGTAACCCACAGATACTGATGATAGATCCAAAGCTGGCCCGTGACATAATGGTTACCAACTTCAAGGCCTTCCGTGATAATGAACCTTCGTTGTGGGTACGATTGACTTAAAAGCTACTGAAGAGTGATGGAATATAAAATGCATTCATTGCAGGTGAATAGAAAATTAGAAGAGATCTCAGCAAGGAATCCATTTCTAACAATCGGCGAGGCTTGGAAAGACAGACGAGTCGATGTTGTGGGTGGTCTGAGTGCCAGTAAGGTTGGTACGAGTATCTACATCTCTTTCTGTCCAAGTTAATTTACTTTTTTTCAGCTAAAATTAGCATATCCGATAGTAATGCAGTCGTGCAATAAAATGATTGATTTCTTGAAGACCACAATTGCCACATCCGGTAATGTTGTTGAATGCAAATCTGTAAGTTCTGTGCAGCCAACCTAGAGGTATCTATTCTCAAAAGACAACACTCTATATTTTAGCTTTGCTACAAGTACACTTTGGAAATAATTGCCGACTTTGTTTGGGGCATTAGTGCAGATGCCTTTAAGCCTGAGGTTACTTCAAACACCATGTTGAACATGTCAAGGAAAATGTTGGACATGTCATTCCTTCGGGTTGGGTTCTACTACATCTCCGGATTGGCGCCGGTTGTAAGGAAATTCGTCAACAATCGGTTTTTTCCAGAAGAAACGGATAATTTCTTCTCACAAGTGCAAAAGGATTCTGTTGAGATGCGTCTTCGGAATAAGAATGATCGCCCGGATTACTTAAATTACTTGCTCCAATTGCAAGAGAAGAAGAATATAAGCCATTTGGACATGGTTGGTTATAGTTTGGTTGTATTGCTGGATGGTTTTGAAACGTCGGCATCTGTACTGTATCATACGCTTTTCTATGTAAGGAGATACGAGAGGAAAGGTGAAACAATTTGTGATGAGCTGTGTTTATTTTTAGTTGGCTAGCAATCAGAGTGCCCAAAAGAAGCTGAGAGAGGAAATTATGGCCAATCTGGATGCAGAAGGTGGAATAAGTTATGACGCATTGACAGATCTTCCGTACTTGGATCAGTGCGTAAATGGTGAGAATAATTGTTATCCAGCCAAGCAGTAATTTTATGTTAATTCCCTTAAATCTTCACAGTTAGCAGCCGAAGCTTATTTACTTTACTTTACACCGCTGTACAGATTGGGATGAATCTTTTGCTTTAACCATAGTGTTTCGTAGTATCTTCTCCACCGTTCTCCATCAGTAGAAAAGAAACAGAAACCTTTAGGAGTTACAGAAGAAATCCTATACTATCTCAGAATTTTAATTGTTTGTTGTGATTGGACACTAGGCATACGTCGTATTTTACTTTAACCCGCGTTAACCGCTAAACCCATCTTCGCAGCTTCTTCTTCAAATCTCGCGAACGCGTCACACAGTTGCATTCTTCCTATAATGTATAACAGTATCTTAGGCGTTGCCGAGAAGTAGCACTGATTTCGAAACGACCATTCCTATGACGATATGGTATGAGGTGGTCGGAAAACTCACGCTTTAGCGTACACCTTTCTGTCTTATTTTTATAAATTTTGCGCGCCAAAGCGGATATACACCCTTATACTAAAGAATGAAAGATTTGTGTAGTGGTTTGAAACTCAGGTAGTCTTAAGTTTCAGGCTGGCGTCCAGATAACTGGGAAGCATTTTTATTTTATGATTCACAGTATTTTTTTCGACCTACTTATGTCAACATCACGATCAAGTCGCGTTTTCAGCCATATGACCACCCTATGCCAGTGTTATGCCTTCGCAGTAGAGTTGATATTAGCTTTCACAATTAATAGACTTCTTTATTTATTTTATGCGAAATAAATAGATGATTCTTGACATCAGGATTTGAACCGTGAACCTGCAGCGTGACAAGCGATGATGTTACCACTACACCACGGTTTCTTTTAATTTGAGTCGACTATCTTCCATTAGAGCATATTCGACTTTTAGAACCATTTCATGTGTTGTGACGTTACTTGGTCTTGAAGGGCGGTCACCATCTTCGAATAATTCTCAATCTTATTTATATAAGCCCGACCACTTGTAAACCATTTACCAGGACAAAAAGTTCTGTAAACTGTTTCCATTTCACTTTATTACGACAGACTTTAACTTATTATTTTGACTACTGCAGGCGAATTAATTGGTAAATCAACATTAAACTTCACATTTATACCTGAAAAGGATTACCTGGTAAAACAAAATAAATCTAATCCCACCGTTGAACATGTTTTTTGAGATACTCGTATCTGGGACCGTCCCAAAATACAGCGTTATTCGATATAGTTAGGATCCCTATTGAAGACATAGGATACGATCTAAAATTCCCTCCACAATTTTAGACTATTCATTATTAAACGATCCTCTTTATTTTTTTCCAGAAACTATTCGATTGATCACCCCCATTCCGGTCTTCTCAAGAATGTGCACCGAACAGATTTATTTGGAATATTGCGATGGCAAAAGGGTAAAAATCGAGCCCGGAATGATATTGCACATTCCAACGTTTGCATTTCACCATGACCCGGAAATATTCTCGGATCCTGAGGAGTTCATCCCGGATCGCTTTGATGGCGGTCAGGCTAAGGAATTGAATCAAAAAGGATGTTTCTTCCCATTTGGAGATGGACCACGAATATGTGCTGGTGAGTTCTTGTGCTCACATTTGTAATTTCCAAATTTATAACCAATTCGGTATCTCAGGAATGCGATTAGGCCAGCTAGAGGCCAAAGCTGGGATTTGTGATATTATAAAGAATTTTCAGCTGAATACCTGTAAGGAAACTGGAGACGTAAAGTACATTGATCCGCAAACATTTATTATTGGGTTGAGTGGTGATATTATACTCGAGTTTAAATCATTAAACAAATAAAGTGAATTTTTTAGTTTATTTAAAGCAAATCCACCTTTTAGATTCAAAATGAAGCTCTTCGGTTCTAGGGAATTAATCACCTTATCAATAGCAGACTTTGCTTGAAATACCAAGGTCATGTTCCTATGTTTAATTCTCTGAAACGCGGAGTAGATGGATATCAAAATAAGCTTACAGGCCTCTGTACACATTTTCGCCATATATGCATGAGGCACAAGGATTCTGAGGGTCTTCGAAAGAATGATGAGTCTACAACGAAGTTTCTAGATCCATAGATCATTCATAAGCTGATCCATGCAGCGAAGCTTCACAAACTCATTAAAACAAATATAACCCTCTTCATCATAGCTTTCTATCATTACCATTCTACCATCCTGAGATATGAGCTACAACCTCAGATGTCTCGAATATATCGCGAAAAAATCATGATATGACCCACTACATTTTTGACAGAAAGATTCTTTTAATTTTCGAATCGTTGCCTCTTATTAAAAAAGCGTTTCCACTAGAAATCGGTTGGGGCTCTCTGTTCATCTGGGAATGATAAATTGGTATAGACAAGGAAAATATGTACACAGCTTTTCAACTTACCCACGTCGAAAACTGATTATCCACAGAGCACTTAAAAATGACTTTTCCTTCTAGTTCGGGATTGACTGGCTACAAATAAATTCGTTTAACGGAAAGTTGCTCCCAACTCATCGGTAGACAGCATCTAAATCGCAAACAAAATTTATTTTCCCTGTGACGGTTCCTGGGGAAGTTCCGAAGAATGGTTGTGGTCTGGGATCTGGAACTCCAGGATTTCGATAAGCAAATTGAAGTTAAGTGTCAAGTAGAGATACAGGACGCTGAGAAGCACCAGACCAATGAAAACATGAACAAATGCGGCATTTTTGTGCGTTCGACCTTGAGAAGCATCCAAGAGATACTACATTAGAAATAAATTAGCTAATCCCGATGCGAGTTTTCAGCTAATCATCTGGTTGGCTTTTTAGGTGATAAGTGTGTTTATTTATGTGGGGCAATGTTGATACTTTTTTTTACTGAGGCTTATCGAAAAGTTATTTTTTGGGTTCTATTCTGGGAGTTAAGCTGTACATTTAGTCAGAGAAGTTTTTGTGCGGGGGTGGAAATGCACTTTTTTCACTGCAGATTGTTAAATTTATTCAAAATTCAGGAACACACGACTTAGTGTTTCTGAAATTTGAACATATTCATTTTGCGAATAGTATACCTCGTAAAGTTTGTTTGAAGTCTTTCATAACGCATGCTTCACCCTTTAATACTATCTGGCTCATAAATACCAAATGGTAGATGCAACGGGTGATTCAATTAGAGGTTACAATTTAAGTCTGGCACTACTGTGGTTGTATCAAAGATAAACAGCTTATATTTGACATCTGTGAATTCGAAGCATTGACATTTGCAATTATGGAACGATATTCGAGAGAACAGCGCATTTAAATTGTTAAAGCCCATCTCCGAAATGGCGAATACGATTCGCGGAATGCGAAACAATGTTGGTATAAATAATCGTCCATCTCCCGCCGCGGTTTCCGATCGAACCTGGTCAGTGTTGGATGTACAAAGGCCAGTGCGTCCTCATAGTGGCAGGTCACGCGAAAGTATCACCGCAGTGAGTGACAGTGTTCCTGACAATCCGTCAAAATTCATTCGCCATCGTTCCCAGCAATTGAAACCTTCCTACAGCTCCACGCAGCGCATTTTAACAAAACATCTGCATTTGCATCCAATTGATTTGGGAATTGATGCCAACAGATCATGACGAACGTTTCGACCTCGTTGAATGGTTTTAGAGAACCACCAAGGTAGTAGCGATCTTCGAACAAAATCATCTTCAGCGATAAGGCTCACTTTCAACTGAATGGCAACGTAAACCAACAAAATTGTTACATTTGGGTTCATGAAAATCCACGGGCCATTCACGAACAGCCACAAAAAGTCACTAGTTAGTGCTGATTTTGAGGCAGGCGTCGTGGTTGGGCCGTACTTCTTCGAAAATTCTTGTGGTGCTGCTGCAGTAAATGGTTAACGTTATCGGGACATGATAACAAATTATTTTTGGCACTAATTCGACTGTTGTGGAAGACATGTGGTTTCAACCAGACGGTTCCACCTGCCACACAGCGCGAGAAACAATGCAGTTATTGCACACAAAGTTTCACGGCCTCTTCCTCTCTCGATTAGGCGACCAAAATTGACCACCAAAATCGTGTAATATCCCACCATTAGGTTATTTTCTTTGGGATTATGTAAAGCACAAGGCGTAAGCCAAATTTATGAACTACCGCAGGATTTGCGCCGAAAAGTAATACAAAATTTCAACAAAAGGTCGGAATTCTGTCAGTTCAGCCGTGGTGTCCATTTGGCCGACATAATTTTTCATGTTTAATATTAATGTCTCAGCATTATATTGACATACAAATATCAGCAGTTTACAAATGTGTTTTGTTTCACATTTGAATTGTAACCTCCCCTTGAATCACCCTGTATATTCTAAATACACACTGACCAACGAGAAGTATAAAGCTTTAAGGCTATAAACATCTCAAGAGTTTAAGAAAGCCTAGACTTTGTAAATGGGGTAATCATAATGCAATGAGAAATTTATTTTATTGCCAAATATGACCCTGAGATTTTTGACTTCATCGAAACGCTAAAGTCTACGATCGTTTATAAAATGATCATTTTCGTACCAGGTGTTCGAATAGGGATAACGAGTTTCCCTAACCAAACTATATTTTCTAATCTTCATCGGTTTAGTAAATCAATTTTGTTTGTCTTTTTCTAACCGCAAAACGTGACAGAACACCAACCGGATTGTCTGTCATCACCAGTGGCGGCTCGTCCATAGAAGCTGAACACGTAAACCCCCAATCTGGATTCAAAAAAAAAACTCATGGACACATTCAATATCTAAATTCAAAATATTTTTAAAACAATCCTCCACATTGTACCTCTTTTCATTCACATGTTGACAATAATGGCTTCTACTAGCATTGTTGGAGAACAGGCTCGAAAACGGTGCATTTGAAATCTATACTTTAAAATTCTCCATACAGACAGATGCCGAATTTTCCATAATTTTCGAAGGTTGTAGGAATGCATTCAAAATTTACGCCGAAGATATTAGAAATTGTTTTTAAGTGCGAATATCTAGAAAACGGGTGTATCCTACGAAACAAATTATGACGATCGGAATTTTAGGTTTTGAAATTCCCTGCAAGATGGATAACGATTTTTTTAAGATTTTCGAAAGTATTGTAATATGCAAGCTACGGCTCGAGTAGATAAAACAGTATTCTGTGAAATTATTTCTTTATTTTCTAGTCTATAGAACAATTCAGGTTCACACTATACTATTCTTCGCAAATTCTTTTCTTACAAGGTCTCTTTCCTCTCAAATCACTTTATCTCCTTTCAATTACTTAATTCACAAATCCAAACTAATTACTTTTTCTTGTTCACTCTCAACTTTCAATTTATCACCAAATTACAACTTCGCCCATTATCACTTTTCCAATCTCTTCGCCACGGTTCTAAACCAACTGTCTCTTTTTTGATCGCCATCTGTCCTTATATAGCAGAAGTTTCTGATAGCCAGAAACTTCTAGCAAATTCTTCGACCACTGGAACAAGAGAAATAATTCTTGCAGTTATAATTCCCTTTTTTTCCTGATATTATTCGTCTCTTTCGTTGACATGTGGAGACTTCGTCCCAGACACGAACCTCGAATGAAAGGACAGTTCGAACCAAAATTCTGCCAGAATGGAAAGTCACTTCAGAATTTGCTGCATAGACATAGGAGCGTAGTTATTATTATGCTACACTGCCCCCCTCTTAGACGTGTTCGTCCCGAACAAGTGCATCCTCATTTCGGCCATTGTATCGACTCAGTCGGTCCACATGAACCACTTCATTTTGGCCCTCGGTCCTCGCTGGATGCGGTATACAACATCGTTGATGCGGGTTACTATTCTGTAGGGACCTTCCCAGTTCCGCTGTAATTTAGGTGATTTCCCCTTTTGGCGATGGGGATTATACAGCCACACCAGATCTCCTTCCTGGAATCCTGACGTTGTTGCCTTGGCATCATACCTGGTCTTCATGCGGTCGCTCGTCATCTTAATCTGGCTTCTGGTCCTTTGGTGTATGTCCCTAAGCCTTTCCCTAAGGTCCGCCACGTACTCTTCTTCATTTCTGGGCTCATTGGTAGGAGATCCAAATTTCACCTCACTGGGTAAACGAGCTATTCCACCAAATAAGATTTCGAACGGCGTATGTCGAGTAGTGCTATGCACGGCACTTCTATAGGCCATCAAAAACAAGGGAATCTGCCGGTCCCAATCCCGTTGGTAGTCACCTACGACCTTCGAGAGATGTTCGTCCAAAGTCCTATTGAAACGCTCCACCATACCGTCCGACTGTGGATGAAGCGGGGTTGTCCTTGTCTTTTTGATTCCGAGTAGTTGAAACATCTCTTGGAAGATTCTTGACTCGAAGTTCCGCCCTTGGTCAGAATGCAATTCCAAGGGCACACCGAATCTGCTAACCCAATTGTAGACGATCTGCTCCGCCACGGTTCTGGCTTCCTGGTTAGGGATCGGAAACGCTTCCGGCCACTTACTGAAGTAGTCCATCACTACGAGTATATACCGATTACCATTGTCGGTTTCCGGAAAGGGCCCTGCGATGTCAATGGCGATTCGTTCGAAAGGTGCTCCCACGTTGTATTGGTGCATCTTACCTCGAGTTTTGATTCTCGGACCCTTGCTAGCTGCACACACGTCGCATTTTCTGCACCAGTCTTCGATATCTTCCTTCGCTTTTAACCAATAAAAACGTTCTCGTACCTTTTCTAGCGTCTTATTCACTCCCAAGTGGCCTCCGGTCGCCCCGCCATGCATTTCCTGTAACACCTCCTTGACCCTCGTCCGCGGTACGACAAGCTGCATTACAAACGACTTTCCGTCGGAGGATTCCCATTTTCTTCTCAGAACACCTTCTTGGACATGGAGGGAGTCCCACTGCGCAAAATATGCCTTTAAGGTCGGGCTTCTGTGAGAGATGTCCTGATGATCCGGTTTCTCCATGTTCTCCTTCCAGGCCAGAATCGGCTCGATATCCGGGTCTTCCTTCTGAGCGTTCCGGATCTCATCTAAGCTCCAGCCGGCGATAGGTTCGGCTCTCATTCTTTGGATGGAAACCAGCTCCCGTTCTTCCTGACGCGCACAATGTTTACAATCCGCTCTGCATGGTCTCCGGGACAGTGCATCCGCATTAGAGTGGAGTTTTCCTTTACGATGCTGTATTTCGTAGTCGTAGATTTGCAGCCTTTCGATCCATCTTGCGACCTGACCCTCAGGACTCTTGAACTGTAATAGCCATTTTAAGGTCTGTGCGAAGAACGAACTTCCTCCCGTAGAGGTATTTGTGAAAATGCTTCGTAGCCAAGATCAAAGCTAGAAGTTCCCGCCTTGTCACGCAGTAGTTCCTTTCTGGCTTAGAGAGCACCTTGCTGAAGTACGCAACCACCTTCTCTTGGCCGTCATGCACCTGGGAGAGTACGGCTCCTACCCCGACATTACTAGCATCTGCATCCACAACGAACGTTTCCCCGGGAGTGGGGTAAGCCAGTATCGGGGCATCGCATAGCCGTTGTTTAAGTGCCTTGAAGCTCTTCTCGCACTCAATTGACCATTTGAATTGTTTTCCCTTTTCCGTCAACTGGTGCAGGTTCTTTGCGATCCCGGCAAAATCCTTCACGAACCGTCTGTAGTAGGTGGCTAGGCCCAGGAAGCTCCTTAGTTGGTGTTTGTCTTTGGGGACTGGCCAGTTTTTCACCGCTTCGACCTTCTCCGGATCGGTTCTCACTCCTTTCGCTGAAATTATGTGTCCCAGGTACTTGACTTCCGCTCTAAACAGGGCGCACTTCTTGGGGTTGAGCTTCAGGTGGGCACTTCGAAGCCTTTGAAACACATCCCTTAGATTGTCTCGGTGTTGCGCAAACGTTTTTCCTACGACGATGACATCATCCAAGTATACCAAACAGGTTTTCCATGTTAACCCTTGCAGGACACATTCCATCAATCGCTCGAAAGTCGCCGGAGCATTGCACAGCCCGAATGGCATTACCGTGAATTGCCATAGCCCATTTCCGGCGGTGAAGGCGGTTTTCTCCCGGTCTTCTGGATGGATCTGTACCTGCCAGTAGCCACTCTTCAAGTCGAGAGTGGAAAACCATCGGGCTCCTGATAGTGTGTCTAGCGTGTCGTCAATCCGTGGCAGAGGGTAGCTGTCTTTCTTGGTGACGTAATTGAGCTGCCGATAGTCCACGCAGAACCGCGTGCTGCCATCTTTCTTCTTAACCAGTACAACCGGTGATGCCCACGGACTTTTGGAACTTTCAATCAGACCTTCTTTCTCCATTGCCGACACCATCTCTGTAACTTTTGTCTGCTTTGCCAATGGAAGGCGCCTAGCAGGCTGACGATTTGGTCTAGTATCACCAGTTGTACCAGGTGTGTTCGGCCGTATTCTCCGTCCTGTGAGGCAAATACATCAGCGTACTCATTGATAAGATTCTCTGCCATAGTTCGCTGCTCCTGATTCAGCTCACTGGACTGGAGAATCGTCTCTCTCGTTTCCGCTGTCCAAGGTGATGGGAGAGGTTTTGGAGCATCACGTTCAGATATTGTTGCGACGGCGGTAATCGGCGTGCATTTTCCAGTCACATCCCCTCGCCTTAGTTTTACAGTGTGTGGTCTTGCGTTCAAAACCCTCACTGGAACCATGGTGTTCTTTGGTTCGACTAACGTCTTTCCCACGATGTAGTCTTGAGAATTCTTCTCTGGGTCTGGTTCTACTATGTAGAATCGGTGGCTCCCAAGATCACCTTCCAGCTTCGTCCAAATGATTGTCTCTGAAGACGGCGGCAAAACTTCGTCTTTGCTGATGACTGTCCTGAGAGTTACGGCATTCTCATTTCCGTACACCATCGGAATCTCCACATTTCGATACCTCAGTACTTGCATCCCGATGTCCAAGATTACTTCATTTGCTTTCATGAAGTCTATTCCGATGATGCACTCGTCGCATATATCTGCCACCAGAAACGCATGGGAGATCGTCAGTCCTGCCAGAGTAATCGTAAGACGAACTTCTCCAAATACCTTCGCCATTTCCCCTGTTGCAGTCTTCAGGCAGTAGCTGTTGGTGTTGTGCAGCCAGGAGCTTTTGACGATATCTCTTCTTACAATGGAGGCGGTGGCACCTGTGTCGATGGTGGCTACGCACTTCTTCTTGTTGATTAGTGCCTCCACTGTCAGGCTCTTGTTACCCCGTTTGGTTTGCGAAACTTGAATGGTGGTCCTGGGGGCCTCGATTCCAGTAACCAACTTCTGCCCCGCGAAGTTGGTCCTTACGCATCTCCCGACTGCTGGTTTTGGGAAGTCTGACCGACAGGATGCTTCCTCTCTGCTTCTCCTACTTCCGCAATGTGGACAATTTCCTCGTCTAGGTGCACTTCTGCACTGCCGTTGTAGGTGTCCGGTTTGGTTGCAATTCCAGCAACGGATTTGACTTCCGCGAGCTTTGACGGCTGTTCTCTGGCATGAGCATTCCACGACGGACATTTCCCTGACACGGTGTATTCCCTGGTATGCTTGGTCCGCAGCCTTCATTGACGAAGCGAATGCCAATGCCTCTATATCCGCCTGCAACTGTTGGAGCGTTTCCCCCCTTTTCTGGACTCGACTACGCAGCTGAACCCTGTACACCTGCTGCATGTGTTCATCCCCAAACCGCATCTCGATAGCCTGAACCAGGGAGTCGTAGTTCTGCTGTTTATCTTCCGGGATGGTCTGCAAGAGCTCCGCAGCTGAAACCCTCAGTGCAAGTGTGAGTGCAATGGACTTCTCTTCATCGTCCCAGCTATTGGTCATTGCGGCCGCTTCGAATTGCCTTTTATAAATTGGCCATGATGTTTGACCATCGAAGATAGGAGGCTGCATCTCCTTTCTTCTCAGACCGTCAGTGGAATATTCCCGTGCTTTCTGTCTCTTCACGTTGCTGAGCTCCTTAGCAAGATTTTCGACTTGCTTTCCTACTATCTCGAATTTCGTATCCACTTTTTCAAACTGAGTCTCTATCTTCCCGAACTGAGTTTCATGTTTCTCAAAATTTTCATCGAATCTAGTTTCGACTTTTTCGAGTTGCGTCTCGACCTTCTCGATTTTCTCTTCGATCTCTTCGAATTTGGATTCCAAGTTCTTGTTTTGCTCATCAAGTTTACTTTCCAGAGCATCTAGAGAATTCTTTTGTTCGTCCATTGCTTTCTTTTGTTCATCCAGCTTAAGTTCTAGAGAATTCTTTTGTTCGTCCAGCTTAAGTTCTATAGAATTCTTTTGGTCATCGAGCTTATGACTTTGATCTTCTATTGCTTTCTTTTGTTCGTTCATGACTAACTTAAGTTGCAGGAGCAGACTTGTTATACCCGGGTCGGCTACTGTACTTGCTGGTTCCTCTTCCACGTCAAACTCTATGTCATGCGGATTTTCACCTTCCTGCGTTACTGCTTCTTCCAGACGAATCAGTAGGGCATCTTTTCCCCCAGTTGTGTCGAGGTTCCGCTTACTGAGTTCTGCCTTTAGTTGAGTTATAGTTAGTTTTCCCAATTTGCGAACCATTTTGCGCAACTAATTAACTCAACACAGAAATCGTTTTTTTTTTTTTTGCTTGTGCAATTTCACACCACGGAAATAGTTATTCACAGAATAAGTTTTATCCCGCTTCTGACACCAATGTAATATGCAAGCTACGGCTCGAGTAGATAAAACAGTATTCTGTGAAATTATTTCTTTATTTTCTAGTCTATAGAACAATTCAGGTTCACACTATACTATTCTTCGCAAATTCTTTTCTTACAAGGTCTCTTTCCTCTCAAATCACTTTATCTCCTTTCAATTACTTAATTCACAAATCCAAACTAATTACTTTTTCTTGTTCACTCTCAACTTTCAATTTATCACCAAATTACAACTTCGCCCATTATCACTTTTCCAATCTCTTCGCCACGGTTCTAAACCAACTGTCTCTTTTTTGATCGCCATCTGTCCTTATATAGCAGAAGTTTCTGATAGCCAGAAACTTCTAGCAAATTCTTCGACCACTGGAACAAGAGAAATAATTCTTGCAGTTATAATTCCCTTTTTTTCCTGATATTATTCGTCTCTTTCGTTGACATGTGGAGACTTCGTCCCAGACACGAACCTCGAATGAAAGGACAGTTCGAACCAAAATTCTGCCAGAATGGAAAGTCACTTCAGAATTTGCTGCATAGACATAGGAGCGTAGTTATTATTATGCTACAGTATTATTGGTAAGAATTGATTTGAAGTGTCTCCTCACTCTGGTGATTGCGATGGCAAAATTGCAAAAAGCGAGCACGGAGTGATATTGCACGAAGGATTTGGTGGCGGTCACGCAAAAGAAATCGAATCTTTCTCCAGAAATTGAAGAACCAGAACCATTTATTATTATATTTGTGCGGTGGTTTACTTATCCAGTTTCAATCGTTAAACAAATAAAGTGGCCTACTTATTAGTTTATTTGAAGCAAATCCTTATATCGAATGTATATTCCACCTTTTAGATTCAAAATGAACCCCTTCGGTTCTAAGGAGTTGTCTGGAACTGTCCTTTTGTCATCGATAGTCAGTTGAAAGTTTTTGATCACTTCAGCAACAGCTGCCTTCGCTTGAGCTAAACCGAATTTCATACCTTAAAAGGAAGATTTTATATATATGTAGTTGGAACCAGCACAAATGACGTTGTGTACCTAAGCACGTCCTTGGACCATCACCGAATGGAAAGTAAACACCAAGGTTCTTATACTTCTTCGTTCCTCCGTTTTCTTCACTAAATCTCTCTGGAATGAATTTCTCTGGCTCTGGATAGTACTCTTCATCGTGATGGTAGGAGTAGATGGATATCAGAACGATAGTATCCTTCTTGATTTCTAGCTTCGATCCATCAGTGTTGGTAAACTCACAGGGCTCTGTACAAATTTTTGCCATAAACGCAAGTGGAACAAATATTCTCAGGGTCTCTGAAAGAAAAAGGAGTTGTTAGTGCGTGCCTACTAATAAATTTCTAGAGTCTCACCATTGATAACTTGATCCAGGTAGGGGAGCTTCATGAGCTCATCGAATGAAATAAATCCATCTTCATCATAGCTTTCGACCAATTCCGTTCGCAATTTGTTCTGGGCCTCTTGATTGCGAGATAACTATTAAGGAATAAGCAGCGATTACCATTAGCTTGAGATATGAGTCATAGCCTACCAAAAGTAAACAATGGCTTATTAGGCCCGCAGATGTCTCGAATCCATCGAACAAAAATGTCAAGTTATGGGCCACTATATCTATGGTAGAAAGATTCTTCTTCTCCTTCAGTTGGATAAGATGTCCCAAAAAGTCATACCTCTCGTCGGGATCTTTGCGGAGCTCGAATGACACTTCTGTTAGCTTGGTGAAGAATTTGTCCGTCACAAGTGGGAAATATCTAACATTATAGAGTCTCTTGGCAAATGGGAAGATTCCGAGTACGAAGAAGAATGCGACCGAATGGAATGTCTGACGAATCATCTTCTTCGCCATATCAACGAAGGTACAGTCAATCTTTTGAAAGGCGTTGGCTTCAATGCCCCAGATTACATCGGCCACCACTTCACCAGTGAATTTTAATAGGAGCTAAATTCAAGATATTGTCAGGAGACTTATTTGCTTCTCAATCACGTACTCACCTCCTTTGTCTCTATGCCGGCTAAGGCATCATCAGAGTTGTCCCTCAAGTACTTGACAAGGCCTTTGGCAGCCTGATGGATCACTGGATACATCGCTTTAGTCTGGATTTCAAGTAGATTTAATAAAATCTTAAAATCCTGATGCACTTACCTTGGACACAGTAAGTCCCGGCACAATCTCAGCGCGCTTAATCTTCCAGTCGTTGCCTCTTAACACAAAAGGGTTTGCACTTGAAATCGGTTCAAGCTCTCTGTTCATCTGGGAATGACGTTTTTAGTGTTAATAATGGAGATGTATACACAATTGTTCAACTTACCCATGTCGAAGACTCGTTATCCATGAAACATCTAAAATTGTTGATTAGAACTTCTCTTGCTAGTTCGGGGTCGATAATCATGATCTGTGGATTCCTGGTCATGAAGACTCCCACGAAATTCGCCTTTTTCTTGAATTGACTACAAAGGTGTTCGTTAATTATTTCCCACTGGATAGTAAATCCAAAACTCACCGATAGACGGCATCTAAATCACAAACAAAATTCCTTCTCCCTGTGATGGTTCCTGGGAATGTTCCAACAAGTGGTAGTGGCCTGGGGCCTGGAACTCCACGCTTTCGCCAATAATTGAAGTTGGATGTCAAGTAAAGATAGAGGACGGCAAGAAACACCGAAAATAAAGCCAATGGAAACATGTAAAATTGCTGCATTGTTGCGTTCGACTTTGGGAATCGTTCAAGAGATACTGCCGTGGAAACAAATAAGCTAGCAGCAATGCGGTTCTTCAGCTCATCATCTGGTTGACCGTACGATGGCTTTTTAGGTGATAAGTGGTTCTATTTATGTGGAGCAGTGTTGATATTTTTATACCCGGGCTTATCAAAAAGTTATTGTTTGGGTTCTAATCTGGGAGTCAAGCAGTACATTTATTCAGAGAGTGATCTGAAGAAAATGTATTTCTAAAAGAAATCGTAAATCGGGCCAAATTTTTTAATGAAAACCTTTGACGCATTCCAAAGATGTTATCTGCGTCTGTGAATCTGAATTCGAAATTATCGGTAATGCTATCACTTATTTTGCGAAGTATTTCCATTCTTAGAAAAAAGAGCAGACAGGTGCTATAGCTATAAATTTAAAACTAAATTAACCTAACTTAACCTATATTAAGCAAAAAAAAAAACCTAAAACTAACATAAAAGCTAAGAAGGAGAGGGAGACGAGGTGGCAATCAGAAGGGTGTTTCGAAATGCAAATTTGCTGCACTGAAAATCGAAGGAGCTTGTACCGATGGCCATGGTTCATTACTGGTGAAAGTTAAGTCGGAAGAGGGGTACAGAACTCAGATTGCAAGGGCAGGGCTGTCGATGTTTCCTGTTAATAGCTGATTTACAATGAGGATATTGGCAATTCCACGGCATTTTTTGAGTGATTGTACGTTTATTAATTTTAAACGATTCTCATAGGGGGTAGGATACTCGTATATCTGTCGACCCAAGGAAGACCGCGTAGAGCAAAACGGATGAATCTGCGTTAAACAGCCTCAATTGGAATGGGTATCGTGATAGGGCGACCATACTTGGCTAGCACATTCAAGGATTGGTCTAACAGATGTGAAAAAGAGTTGGAGAATTCCTTAGACCAGAGTTTCACAAAACCAAGCGCGGAGTTAGCTCTGCTAATACTCGTAATGTTATCAATATGACACCGAAAATTTATACCTCTGCCACAGATTACACTCACATCACACAATAAAGAGACGGAACGGACAGGCTTGTCACAGATCAGATAGGATCTAGGAACTGGTGGAAGACGCTTACGAGTATATGTAATGGCTTGGCATTTGCTGACATTTAGCTCAATGAAATTTGTTTGGCACCATGTTGAAAAGTTCATCAAATCAGTTTGAAGTGGGCGAGAGTCAGCGGGGGATGAAATGTACCTGAAGATTTCCATGTCATCAGCGTAGACAGAAAAAGTTTTCGATGATAAAATCAAAGTCGTTAATAGACAAAATGAAAACCAGAGGACCTAGATGGCTACCTTGAGGCACTCCGGATGTAGCTATAAAGGGGTCGAATACAGATCATCTAAAGAGGGCTTTAAGATATGATTTGATCCACGCAATTAAATCGGATTGAGCTTTAAGTTTAAAAAGGATAATTACGTGTGAGATCTTATCTTAAAGTTGGTGGCAATTAAATGCGCACACAGTGTTGTTGATTTATTTTTAGTGCTGATGAAGTGGAAAAATCGTTTGGGGTCACGGAGATTATGCTATGTTTCATACGGTGTACTCGTAGATATTCAAAATAAAGAGATTCGCAGAGTTTAGAAAAGTGGGTGAATGCGTGGAGGTAATTGGAGAAGTCAGAGTCCGAGCGAGGTTTGAGATAATTATGCCAAAGTTTATTTCTAATATTGCGAAGCGAACGCAACTCTTTAGTGAACCAGCGTGGGGAAGACAAGGAGTTCTTCTGGAGTACTAATACGACAGATTGCGTGAAATTTTGGAGTAGAAATTAAAATTATTTCGCTACTTGAAAAGTATTCAAAGCAGTGCCATCAATTCTGAATGATAAATTCTTAAACCAATTATCCTGTTGCGCCTGTGAAACACTAATGCTCCTGCTAGGAATGAGATGAAGATTACATGCTAGGTTTAGACTGTCGTTAATCTTCATCAGGATGCTTTGCAGTATAGCACTCTGGCTGTTTATAGAAGGCACACGCAAACATTTTCTCTCAGCATCAGCATAGAAAAATTAAATATTTGTGAGCTGCACCTGTGGTTTATAATTGAAGTTGATTGCGGCATAAGAGTCTTAGAAGTGATAGTTATTGCAAAATGGAAATGGCCCCAGTGAATGGAAATTATTTGAGGAGGGCCATTCCAAAGCTGTTACGTGTGTTAGTCCTTTCTTTTTGATTTGACGCTCACCGTGTTTCGACTTTAATTAGCTTCATTAAAGTTAAAGTTCATTGTTCAAGGAAATGCCAATTATTTGCAATTTCAACTCCAATATCTAGTCAATCAAATGACTATTTTTCCAAGTTGCTATTTTTCGCAATAAGCGATTCAAGAGTATTTTTTTTTCATATTTAGCACCTACATCATTTTTTCTCAAGTACCTACCAACAAGTACGAGTATTTGTAGAACTAAGGCTTGTAATACAAGTGGTCAATAGGTATAGTCCCTCCCAAAATAAAAGTATATATACACTACGCAGAACGGGAATTATATTCAGTGTTGTCAAAATGCTATTTTTGTAGCTAAAGTGCTACTTTTTTCTCAAGATTTTTCAATTTGCTATTTAAAAGCAAAAAATTCGGCGATTTTGATATATTTTGTTCGTAGTCAGTGTAAACGAATTTAAGTGCTCATTATTTTCAACTTGCGAACAAAAACAATTGCAATTGTCACTTCGTAGATACCTTATTCGTGGTCGTTGGTTATACTTACACTTTTCTGCAGTGCGAAAAAAAGTATTGAAGTAAGAAAAACACAGTGCAAACGAAAAAGGTCCAGTCAGCACTATATTTTGCTTTGTAATTACGGCGGGTAGTTTAAATATTGCAGCAATATAATTGAACTGTGTTTGCCACGGAGTTTATCAATCTTTTTGGAACCGAATTCGTCTTCAATTATATTGTATGCTGTATGTTTGACTTAACTCATATCTATTTGGTGGCAGAGTTTGAGCACAATACCACAAAATTATCCTTTTATTGTAAAGTGCGTTTATCCATACTTAATTTGCAAAGATCAACCTCACAAATAATATAGATACAATCCAATATTTTCATCTGCTTTTTGGAAAATGTTTTGCAAAGAGAAGATTTTTTTTTTTGAAAGCTATTTCCAAAGAGGGCTATTTCATAAGAGGGCACTGAACAAATAATTCGTGAATTTGTTTCTTGCTATTTCATGCTAATTGAAGAAAAATCAACTTTTGCTACTTTTTATAGATTTTTTGCTCCATTTTTGAGATCGTCACGGCAACACTGTGTATTAAACCAGCAGAGAAATTAAAGGACAAGAAAAAATGTTGGCACTATTTATTATTGGTTTGGGTTTCGTCGAGTTTCAATTGTTTAACAAACTATTTATTAGTTCAGTTAAAGCAAGTCCTTATATCGAATGTATATTCCACCTTTCAGGTTCAAAATGATTCCGTTTGGTTCTAATGAGTTGTCAGGAACTGTTCTCTCGTCATCTATAGTCAGCTGGAAGTTCTTGATCACCTCAGCGACAGAAGCCTTTGCTTGGGATAAACCGAATTTCATACCTGAAAATAGAGTTTATGTACATTTAGGTAGGAATAGCTCATATGGGTGTGTACACCTAAGCACGTCCTTGGACCTTCACCGAATGGAAAGTAAACACCAAGATCCCTATATTTCTTCGTTCCTCCGTTTTCCTCACTGAAACGCTCTGGTATAAACTTTTCCGGCTCTGGGTAGTACTCTTCATCGTGATGGTAGGAGTAAATGGATATCAAAACGACATTATCCTTCTGAACTAGTAGCTTCGATCCATCAGTGTTGGTAAGCTCACAGGGCTCTGTACAAATTTTTGCCATAAACGCAAGTGGAGCAAAGATTCTAAGGGTCTCTGAAAGAAGAAAAAGTAGTTAGTGTGTGCTTACTAAAAGATTCCTGAATCTTCACCATTCATAACCTGATCGAGGTAGGGAAGCTTCATGAGCACATCGAATGAAATTGAACCTTCCTCATTACAGGTTTCGACCAACTCTGTTCGTAGTTTATTCTGAACCTCTTGGTTTCGAGATAACTATAAGGTAATAGTGAGTTAACATTGATAGTCGAAACTTCGGCTTTGCTATCTAATTTTGCAAGATACCCAATTCATGGCAGTAAAAACTCCATTTTAGGCAAAAAAAGACGGCATAAATCGGCTTGAATGAAAACCTACCAAAAGTAAACAATGACTTATTAGACTCGCAGAAGTCTCGAATCCATCGAACAAAAATGTCAAGTTATGAGCCACTACATCTATGGTAGAAAGATTTTTCTTCTCCTTCAACTGGATGAGATGTCCCAAGAAGTCGTTCCTCTCGTCGGGATCTTTGCGAAGCTCTAATGACATTTCTGTCAGCTTGGTGAAGAATTGATCCGTCACAACTGGGAAAATTCGCACGTTGTAAAGTCTCTTAGCAAATGGGAAAATTCCGAGTACGAAGAAGTAGGCAATTGCTTCGAAATTCTGCCGAATCATCCTTTTCGCCATATCTATGAATGAACAGTCGTTCTTTTGAAAGGCGTTGGCTTCAATCCCCCAAACTACATCGGCTACCACTTCACCAGTGAATTTTAGAGAGAGCTAAATTCAAAATGTTTTATAATACACAGGCTTTTGTTCTTCAAACAGTAATTCACCTCCTTAGTCTCTATGCCGGCTAAGGCATCCTCGGAGTTGTCCCTCAAGTACTTGACAAGTCCTTTGGCTGCCTGATGAAGAACTGGATACATCGCTTTTGTCTGAATTTCAAGCGGATTTAAAAGAATCTCAAAAACTAGACACACTTACCTTGGACGTAGTAAGTCCTGGAGCCATTTCAGCGCGCTTAATCTTCCAGTCGTTGCCTCTTAGCGAAAATGGATTTGTACTAGCAATCGGTTCAAGTTTTCTGTCCGTCTAGAAATAATGTTATTAGTGTAGGTAGGGTACATGCATACGAGTAAACAGCCTTTCAACTTACCCACATCGAAGACTGGTTATCCATGAAAGATTTAAAATTGTTGACAAGGACTTCTCTTGCTAGTTTGGGGTCGATAATCATGATCTGTGGATTCCTCGTCATGAAAACTCCCACGAAATTCGCCTTTTTCTTAAATTGACTGCAAATGCATATTCGTTATAATGTTCCCAGCGGCTAGTAACCCGAAACTCACCGATAGATGACATCTAAATCGCAAACAAAATTCGTTTTTCCTGTGACGGTACCTGGGAATGTTCCAAAGAGCGGTAGTGGTCTGGGACCAGGAACTCCACGCTTTCGCCAATAATTGAAGTTGCATGTCAAGTAGAGATATAGTACGGCGAGAAGTACCAAAAATAAGGCCAATGGAATCATGAACAAGTGCAACATTTTTGCTTGCGTTCGACTTTGGGAAGCGTCCAAGAGAAATAAGCCAACAACGATGCGATTCTTCAGCTCATTATCTGCTTGACCGTACGATGGCTTTTTAGGTGATAAGTGAGCTGTCTTGATCCCTTTGTACCTCTTCTTATCGAAAAGTGATTGTTTGTGTTGCTATCTGGAAATCAAGCAGTAGAAACATTTAGTCAAAGAAGTTTTTATGCGCTTTGGGGAATCACAGAAATTGTTTTAGACAATTAGATACTGCCTTCGTCATTTTTGATGGAAAGAATTCAAATCAAAGACAATGAATTCATAGAGACAAGTTGAGACGGTTTATTAGTGATACATTTTTGAAGATAATGAACATTTTATAATTCATTTACTACAATAGATCGGAACTGTGAACCTCAGCATAGAGGCCCCAGTGACTTAAAAACAGCTATAGTACGTCCAGTTTACAAAGCAAGCTTAAAAGACAAAAATCAAAATATTGAGGTTGTACAGTGAATTATTTTACTCACATTTAAGAAGTGCTAACAATTTTGGATTACAATTTTTGGGACAAAAATAGAACGCCCATCCGGTATAGTTTTCTTATCACTGCAGAGAAACCTTCCAGCCCTTAGGATTCACAAGTAATATCTTGCAAAATTGTTTTTCCCCCCGAGAATAGGTGAAAATTTTCCATAGGCTCTATGGGGACAAAAGGACCTCCCTTCGATATAAATTTGTTTATCAAGCAAAATGACATTTGGTAGGTGTCTTCCAGTGAAAGTTCCTGCTTGTTCCGTTATTTAGACCCGGTGCTAAGTCGAAAGGTTTGGTCCTTTGTCTCTCGTCCAGAATTTGTAGGACTGTTTTACTAACATGTCCGTTGAATCGAATTTTATGCTTTCGCGCTATGTTTTTGGTTTCATTGTCGACTGAAGGAATTCCGAGATCTCTGTGCATATTGTCATTTCTGATGTAACACGGTGCATGGACAATTTCTTTAGCACTTTGTTTTTGAAAGTTTGTAAAATATTTGCATTAGTTTTCTTGGTACAAACCAGAGATGTTACCAAAGCCTGTAGCTTATTCTCAATGTTAAGCTTAAAATATTTCCCAAGTAACCAGTAGGTACATTCCTCTGTATTTGTTTTCGAGTTCTTTACGTTTCTTTTTTACGCGAGACCATCATTTCAGCTTTGCTTCGAGTGTCATTCCGAGGTATCTATGAGGATAGGTAACAGTATCATCGGCAAATATAAAACAGTGCCTTGTTCTTGGGTTATACTACGGGTAGATAAAGGCTACAGAAGCGACCCAATGACATTTCCTTGCGGTACGCCAGCTGATTCATTTCCGTGTCTGCCACGGAAGAGTCTATTTCCGAAATATGTCATCAGTATATTATATAGGCTTAAAGGCAGAACCTGCAGTAGTTTGAACTTCAATTCTTCATGCCACACCTTATCGAAGGCTTTGCGGGACATCAAGAAATACGATTGAGCAAATCTATTTTTCTTCAGGAGCTTTCTCAATTACAATAGTGATTCTATGTACCTGGTCAATGGTTGAATACTTGCTTCTGAACCCAAACTGGTGATCAGGGATAAGACTTTTTCCACAATAACCGGCTGTAATATCCTCTCAATAATTTCGGATATAATTGGGAGAAACGAAATGGATCTAAACGACTTCTTTGTAACTTTATGGATACCAAATCAGAATGATATTCTTAAAACTATTCGCCTGTATTAAACAAACCTGTAAAGTTTTGATCTTTATTTTGTTTTATTCATTATATCGTATGTGGTACCACAAGTCGTAGCCGACTGCGCCCAGGTTAAAATCTTTTAACTCCTTTGCATGTCCCTGCGGAGCGGAGCTGAGCCTAACATTATTTTGTCCGCAACTTTCAGATTTTCAAATTCACATGTAATAGAGAGTGTCGACAAAAAAAAGTTGGCATTAAATCGCACAGCCTAGCAGTACTGATGGCCGGATAACATAATAAGCTACTACGGTCCCGATTGTAGAAAGAAAACTGGCGTCTTCAGTGGAAAACTTTCATTTCCAGTAAAAGAACTGGGAAACTGTATGAAAAACAAACAAACTTGTAAATCCAGCAACTTTGCAACAGTGCTTTGGGATTACACAGAGAAAAACAGAACAATGCACCTGAACCAGTACAAATTTTAAAGAAGTAAGAGCACGAAGTTTTTGGGAGAATTTTCACATTTAATCAATCAAAAATAATAGATAATGGAACCACCGAGTCCCAGTTATATTTTTGAGCTTCAGTAAAGCGTCCGACGCACTCAATCATGGGAACTAATAGAAGTTCTCCACCGACCTGGAATAAGATGGGCATTAGCTAGCAGTTTCAAAGGGAAGATAGGGATAAATGTAGCCACAAAAAGATATGGCGTACCACAAGGATCACAGCTTGGACCCATCCTGTTTATTTTGCATATGAACGAGCTTCTATGAGTCCGGAAAAAAACTAATATGTTCGCGTAAGATGCCATATATCTTTAGTCACGGCCACGGTTTTATTATGCAAGGGTTCAATAAGGTGGTAAAGTAGTGTCATGACATCTGATGCTTCCAAAAATAGGACAATGCACATACATGGACATATGTAAATACAAAGTTGTAAAACGTGTACTCTAAATATTGAAGTCATTGATGAACTGAAATGCGATTGGAATAATAATAAACTGTAGATATTCCACGATGCATGTGCTGGAACAGGTCTAGAAGATCTCCAAAGGCTTCAAAACTCAACACTACGTAAAATATCCCAGAAAAGACAACACGGAAAGACTGACTTTAAAGTTTTATGTATGAATCATATTTTCAAGCTGACTGCTTTATTGGAATATTTCCAAGATAAATCCCGAGGTGAATACCAGAAAATGAGCCCAAAATCTACTACAAGTTCTAATTATCTATAATGAGTGTTACGAAAGGCAACTAGACTACGTATTACCAACAATAATGAGTAGCATCCCATAAAATAAAATAAAAAATGTAATAAATTTTAATTTGAGAAAAAGTCTTAACTTAGGCAATTTTCTTGTAGCAAAATTTATTGTAAAAAAAAAATTGCTATCCATTTTGAGGAAATAAAGACATCTTTATGAAAAATAAACTACAATAGTAGTGAGTAATACTACGATAGTAGTAGGTAGTGCTATGGTAGTAGTAAGTAGTACTATAATAGTTTCGATATTTGATTTTCTTTATGTAGTTCACCCAACTTTTGGTTCACCTTTTCAGAGACTGTCAGCAAGAGTTACCATGAAGTGTCCCTTAAATAATAGCTTGCTTACTCTTTCCGTCAATTCATACATTTCTGACTCATTGGACACTAGCCAAACATGAAATTTTATAATATCCACTCCTACCATTATTACAATCAGCTAGACACATAACGTGAGATTAACAGTCTACATTGCGTTTCACCGACAGGCCACATACGAGTATGTAACTAGACCTTTGTGGTTTCCTCACTAAAAAGAAAAAAATGTGAATCTGAATGAACCCATTTTGGCTGCAAAAAGAGCATCGGAAATCGTCCCAATTGAAATCAGAAAGGCAGGACGATAAAGTGACACCAGTAGCCACCATCCTCCTGGTAATTATTATGCGCCACCCTTTATCACAGACCGTTACAGCAGCAGAGACGGCCGGCGGGTTAGGAACATTAATTATAAATTTTTCATTTTTAATCACCGTGGACTTTTATGGGTAAAGTGGATTCATAAAAACTCCTCCTCGCACCAATATGACTTCATTCAAAGTTTGTCCTTTTGAGCGATTAAAAGGGGGGATAGTCGGATGGATGGAACCACAAAGCCTTTCCTCGTTCAGCGTCCCACAGGTCATAGCGGTTACGCTTCCTTTTTTTTATTTTGATTATGAACTTACCCGGCTTAAAAAGCCATGACTTTCATCCTGATGGTGTATATTTACGGAGTACAGAGGTATGAGTGAGAGTCATTCCCGCCGTTGCATGCAAGCTACTATTATGCAATTATTATAATGGCGATAGTTGAAACGACAGCTTCTGGACTGCTTCGCACCGAACACTGGGCAGTGCCTTTTGTGTCCTCGTTACGGTTATTTTGCGTTCGTGCATTCACGGGTCGCAGGATATTTACACTTTTTTTTTCTCTGTTGTTGCGTTGAATGCGATTAGCCTGGCATGCGAAATGAATCTAAAATGGTCAAAGTTTTTATGAAGTAATTTACGCCGTGATTTATGGGCGGGCAGTTAGCGATATGCCGCCGCGCTGCTTGGACTATTGTTAGTCTATTGTACAGAGGGATTTAATGGTAGGCTCAGTGAAACGAGACTGGCTATTACTTCTGCACTAATAGAGAGAATAATTTAGAGGGGAAGGCAAATAAAATTTGTTGGGTGGGTATATTCACATCAAAAGATATTTGAATTTTAATTAGGTTCGTTAGGTCTTTGAGGGATCACTATCGCAATCAATAGAAACATTGTGAAACTACTTACAGGCTTTACGTTCATCCGACGGTATGAGCGTCTCCAACTTGCGGATTAAAATTGTTAGTTTTTCGTGCGACACTAACTATTTCTGCGAAGCCTTGAAAAGAACTTATGATGTTATGTATCCCAGCTTTTTATCCATATCCGGAATAACATAAAATTGAGTGATCTATTTCCCTGTTTTTTGCGTTGTCATGCTGTAACTCAAGGACTGACAAACCGATTTTCATACCATTTACTTTGTTCATAAGAGCATTCCCCAGAGAATATTTATGAATAGCTATACAACTCACTATGTTGAGCAAAAGCTGAGCAGTTTGCGCTGTATGCAACAATTTTAAAGTTAGTTGCATGGTCGAAACCATCACATAGACCTATCCGTCTTTAGACTTCCGCAGCACTGTCGATTACTAACGACTTCACATGGTAAAACAATTTCTATCATGTTCAAGGAGTCAAGAATTTCCCAAAATATTACCTTCTATTGATATACGCACTCAAAAATTATTTCTACTTCTACTTCAGGGTACAATCGGGCAGTTTTCTTATTGAATGAATTTTAATAAGATTTAGATAAATGAATATTTCCATCCTACTATTTCCATCGCTACTGCCAACAGCGGTGCACCAGTCGAAGAGTACTATATGTGTGGTTATGTTGTGCGTGCTCAGAATACGTTTCATTTTCCAATTTGTGTCTGTTTCTCTGCTGTTATATTCTATGCAGCATGAATGGGAAACATTTTTTGTGAAAAACATTTTTTTTAGTTTGTGTGGTGAATGGAAACTTTTTTAATTGGTTTTAGGATTATTTTTCGCAACTGGGAAACCGTCTCAATAGTGAACCTAAAAGAACGAATCTGTGAATTCAAAAATAATTCATTTAGCAGATTTCTAGAAAGATTAACGACGGATGTGTCCATCGACTACTCCTTGTGGAAAACAGCTAAATACCTAAAAAGACCTCAAATACAAAATCCGCTTCTTGGACGAAGGACGAAGATGGAATTCCACTTGTCACGTTTAGAGAAGTTGTATCAACACAAGTTATTAAATAAAAAAGCACCAGGTTACGATCAAATAACTGTCCAGGTTTTAAAAGACCTCCAATTTAAAGCTCCGATATGTCCCACATCATTGGAAAATTGCTGAAGTGATTGCAATATCCATGCAAGGAAAGCCACCAACATCTTATAGACCAATATCGCTTATACTAATTATAGCAAACATTTTCGAAAAATTGCTCCTCGTTCGGATTTAGAAATAAACATTTCACGATAGACCAAGTGCATCGATTTACGGATGTGGTGGTAAAAGTACTGGAAGAGAAACAAGTCTATTCGGCACTATTTTTATGTATTGCTCAAGACTTCGATAAAGTTTGCCAAACGGGCCTTAAGACAAACTTAAGAAATCCTATATTTCAGATCGACACTTCCGAGTTCGATACGAACAAGAATATTCGGAACTAAGTTAATTAAAGCGGTGTTCCACAAGGCAGTGTCCTAAGACCAACCCTATATACGTTGTATACTAGCGATATACCGGTGGATAGCATTGCCATGGTGTCTACTTTTGCAATGACCCTGCAATATTAGCAAAAGCAACAGAGAAACTGCAGAATGCAGTCAATAGAGTAAGAGATTGGACGCAACAATTCTTTTCAAACTCAATGAGTCAAAATCAACTCTAATAAACTTCACAAATAAAAAGATAAACAATTTTCCGATATTCTTTAACAACCAAGCATCTTGGAATGATTTTGGATGCGAAATTAAAATGGAAAGAGCAAATCAAAAAGAAAATAGAGGAACTAAGTTTAAAATATAGAAAAATGTACTGGCTACTGGGAAGAAACTCAGATATGTATCATATTTCGTGAAATAATAAATGCCCCTTGGTATATAAGAAAAAGGAGATTTGCACCACAACCTACAAATAGACATTGTGACAGAAGTAGTTAGAAAGCACGCTGTGACACACAATCAGCAACTGCAAGACCACATCAATTCCGATATAGAAAACATCTCAAATGTACGAGAAAATATCCGGAAATTGAGAAGAACCAAGCCTCAAGAGCTTCTTGACCTCAGAAAGTACCGGCAGGCTTCCCGGTTTCGAATCAATTCGTCACTGAGGCCAATCGAATGCTGGTGTTTTTGCATTTGTGTGATCCAGTTATTTTATGGTCTGCCTTTTTTTGCGCGATTGAGTAGGAACGTTGATTAATATTGCCTTTTTGACGGGGTTCGAAGGATCTCTCCTTTGAACATGACAATGCCAACTGAGTCGGTCGTGCTCTATCTTGCTTGTGATAGATTCTTCTACATGAAGGCTTCCTCGAATCTTTGAACTTCTTATTCTATCAAGCTTCGTTACTCCTGCTGTCATGCGAAGCATCTTCATCTCAGCTGCCGTTAATTTGCCCTCATAATTTTTGTACATTGTCCAGCATTGTTAACCGTATGTGAGCGCAGGACGTACAACTGCGGTGTAGAGCCTTCCTTTAAGCTTAGGCGGCATTTTTCGATCACAGAAGATAGCGGAGTTTTCCCGCCACTCCATCCACCCTACGCTTACGCGATGATTGATGTCATCATCGCTATTGATCATAAATCCCAGATATTTGAACTTTTCACACTTGGGAATCACATTTCCATTCAAGTAAATGTCCGGAATAGGCCGGTGTGGATCAGACAACGGGCAGCACTGATACTCTGTCTTTTTCCAACTAATACGGTACCCATTTCCCTCCAAAACATCCACCCATACATCAAGTGCTCGTTGCAAGGCCATTTGATCTTCGCTTATGATAGCTCCATCGTCAACAAAGAATAACTGATGCACTTTGGGGTCCATCACTTTTCCTTCAAGCAGATAATCAAGGACTACAATAAACAGCAAAGGACTAAGGACACTTCCCTGGTGTACACCGACTTAGATTGGGAACTCTTCGGTGACTCCTGCGGGACATCTTACTCTTGTCCTTACTCCCTCATACATGTCCATGATCATGCGCACGTAGGTTTCTGGAAATCCTCGCTGTCTTAGCGCCACCCATAAAAGATCTCTAACCAAGCCTCAAGAGCTAATGGCCTAAAAGCTATGGGAAAGTACTTGAAACGAGATTTCGGAGTTAGGAGTTTTGCCTTTTAAATTTTTATCTTTAAGACGGTAATCTTTTCAAACGATGAAACAAATTATAGATTCCAGATCTACGTTGAGAAGTCTATTTGGTTACTCTTAATATTTCAGAAAAAAATTGGTAATTATTTGTTTAACTACGTATGTACTACAGTCTCCGTTCACAGCATTTGAGAATCAGGTGATGATATCCTTGATGTACCTTAGTTCTTCATGTCAACTGCTACCATGGTGTTATTCATTCCATAACTTCATACACGGATCTCTAATTTCTTAAACTTTTGAACTCACATTCCTATGGCACCTAAATCCACACAATAGCTTCATACACATTCGTTTAAACTTTTCAGTTGAGAAATTCCGAAATATAGTTCGGTAACAAGTCAAACCTTAACCGAGTTTAAATTAATAACCAAAGTTCCCCACCCAAAGAAACTTTTATAACTGCTGCACCAAAACTCTAATGCAGTGCAAGTATCCATCAGAATCACCTTCACAAGAGAATTGCAAATGCTCGGCATTTCGGCTGCCGTCAAACAACAGAGCATACAACTTGTACCTTATTTATGCATTTTTTGGCCAATTCCACAACCAGGGGCACACACACATAATATACACACAGATACACATTCCTCGCCCGAGAAACTTCTTGTAGTGGAAAGTGCAGCGTAAAGTTTTGTTCATTTAAAGTTTAACCCGTTTTGTGCGATTGTCGTAAATACAAAGTGGTGCCAACTACCCGCACCCATTATGGGAGGCGGTTTTTGTTTGGAGATTGCACATTCTGCAAGTTCCAGCAGGTGAAATGGTACTCGTTTTATTTACTGAACTCTAACCTCTTAGAGAACGCCCATTTACACTCCCACTTTGGCGAAAAGTGCACTTAAGGCTTAGTGGTGCCGATACCGGGGGAACGGCACTTAATAGTTTGCCCCTCGAAGTGCAATGAAATGAGCACTTTATTGGGGCAAAACATTACGAGTGGCAGCATTCAGCGATGAAGGAATTTACCTCTGATTGCATTAAAAAGTTCTCTCTGGCATGAGAGTCGTCGACGTCTTGAAGTCGTATTTATTTAGTGTAATTTCATTCCTGACTCAGGACTCAGGACTCAGGAGTCTCCTTTCTGTGGGCGAAACAACAACTAGCAAAATAGCAGCAATGTCAATAACTTGTCGAAAAGAGCTTGAAAAGCAGGAGAAAAGTTCTCGTTGCCGTTCTTGATGGAAAACTTATGACAATCCCGTAAGTGTGTTGCACATTTCAACGAAAGTTAGTTAGGAGAATGCACTCAAGTCTACCAGACGTCTGGAGCTAATTCAGAGCAGAGATTTTAAGAAAATTACTTAAATGTTCCATTGGGGGATGGTGAAATTAATTTTGCTTTGCAAACAGGACAATTATAGTGCGAGAAGGCAGACAGGATGCAGCATGGTATAGGTACTTACATACGTAGACGCCTTAGAACGGCAGAATGACTTATCATTCGATTGTGAAGTTTTTCTTTTTGTTGGAACATACTCGTACCTATTACCAGTGTTAGGGTTACTTTATGTTATTTTTAGAAAGTGTACATAGTACAAGGTGGTCCAGAATTCATCACCCTATTGGAAGATGCTCAAATTTTTGCAAATGACGTCTTATGTCATCGCTGCTTTGACATTTGTGAAACATACAGAAGCAGGATACACGTAGACAAACCATGGATTGTTAAACCCTTCAAGAACGCAGAATAATTTTGACAATGTTTTTGACAAATAATCGGTCGGTGATTTTGGCTTAATGCGAACTTCGTCGTCGATTCCTTGGTCATTTGTCACCAACTGGGCAAATACTGCGGCGTTTAGCCGCTCTCCTCGAGGAGACTGGCTAAATACGGGACACTATCAGCCCCGGAGCAACCGTTCGGTCAAGAATAACGCTGCTGTGGCTGCAGATATCCAAGAAAACCTTCAAACATCAACCAGACGACGGGCCACGCAATTGGGCGCTACAGAACCATGACCAACGACTTCTTGCTGCCGTAAATTGACGAATTGGGCTTGGAGAACGTGTAGTTCTAGCAGGACGCGGGGCAACCGAACACACAGCACAAGCGACAGTGGACATTCTGCGGCAAGTGTTTCCTGGGCGCTTAACCCCTCGTTTTGCCCTGACTCGCAAGATCATCCGATTTGACCGTTACAGTTCTTCTTTCCTTGGGGTTTTTTGATGTCACGGATCTATACGAACAAGCCACAGACCTTGGCGGCCCTAAAGGAAAACATCAGGCAAGAAGTGGAGAATTTATCGCATGAAAAACAATTTAATTGAATGGAAAACAATTTAAATAAACAATTCCTTTTAGTTACCAACAAAGTTAATGCCTTAGGAAGACGAGTAAGGACTTTTGCGCCACTTTGTGCCTTCGTATCTATATTCATCACATAAATAAATATGTGATATGGAATTGACAAAGTTCGAAGACTATGTTAAGCTTCTAAGATATGAAAAAGGCAGGGCTGAGGAATTCATCACCCAAAACAAATCATCTTCTATTAACCTATCCACCTCACGAGTAAACACTGCTGAGCAACAGTTCTCGAGAGTTGTAAATATACGGTATCTTGGAAGTTGGCAGTGGAACCTAGTTAGATGTAAGGAGCAAAGTCAGAAAAGCCAAAGCTACGCTTGCTATATTTTTTAAGATATAGACAACAAGTTTCTTTTTTACAACCTTCTGTTAAGATAGGCGAACCAATAACGCTGTGACAGCGCCCCAAGATATCAGTGGTGTCGACCCATTTAACAAGCTCCGAAACGTAATCACTTCACGAAACCTATAGCAAGATGCGGTGGTATCCCATCGGGCGACAATGGGGTGGTCCCTGTCTGCCGCAGTATGCCATAGCTTATCCGGTTGGCTCACGAAAAATTGGTGCTACATCGAAGAGGAATCTCAGCAATTAAGAGCTTAGACACATCGGCAGGAACTGTAAATTCACCATGGATGCCATGAGGCCCATTATTGGACACTAACCCAAATAAGTATAGCTATAATCTGAAAAAAAAAAACAGCGTACAAAGCTTAACATCTTAGAAACTATTTGTTGGCCAGATCCCAGCCCAGGATAAGGAAACTTACCTAAGTCCTACAACTGTCGCGTGGAAGTACGGTATGTCCTGTTAGCCACTTGGATCTTCATAAAGCTCGTTATGGAAAGTAGAAACCGGGAAAAAAATTCATAAAGTTCGGAGGTAGTGTTCCAGGGCTCAAAATTTATTTTAGAATGGTCTTCGGTGGCCTTACTGACAGTAATTTGCAGAAATGTTATCGGAGAGCTGCCTATCTAGCTCTACTTAGTCTTGGACATTGGCATTCCCACTAAAATTTGTTGTGCTAAAGTTCATTCGTTTTAGTTGGAATGTCAGCAGGTTGTGACCTGGTAGAATGATGTTTAACTTTTCTTTTGTCGTAGGATGTCCGTGTGCTCCATCCTTCATCGGCAAATCTTTTGTAGAGGTTCCGACCAATATCTGAAATTTTGTTTCCGGGGAAAGCTTAACTCCGGGACTCAACAGAGAGAGAAAAGTTAGCTCATTCCAACTTCTCTTCGCGGAAGTTTCAACACAAACAGTTTTCGTAAAGTCCAGGTCTGCCACACTGCCTTCTTTTAGAAGTTTTATTGATCGGGTTACGGTGGATTCATTCTAATAGACTCTAGATATAGAACCCGCACTTTAACCGCCATAACCCTAAAAGATTAGGAGTACTAATCTGCCTCGGTATGCCATAGCATGGCCCTGAAGGCCAAAGCTCTTGTTTGGGAACCTTGCAGTTTTAAGCTGAACTTAAGCATGCACTCGATCCAGTCTGAAAATAATTGATCCATGTTCAAGGAGGACTTTTAGAGAGATTGTTAATATTTCTAACAAAGATAGGTAGGAACTTCGGTGTGCAGGAAGGCTGTAAATACATATTCTTCATGGTAAAGTGAAATAGTGTAGCGCAGTCTGCACTGGTATGTCATTCATATATAGTACACATGCTGGGCTATTCAATTATCTCTTGAGTTAAATTTAAAACGAATTACCTCTCTAGGAATCTGAAAACATACCATTCTTGGCTACCATCCAATCTCTGATTCTAAGCTGTGTTAAATGTCATTGGACTTCCTGCTTAATTTTAGTGAGAAAAGTTGGTTCCACTGGCATATTATTTCATAATGAACGTTGTGACTACGCCCAGAGACGCTTGTAGTACCGGTACATCCGCCAGGCTCTGAAACACAATCACGACTGCTTCATGGAGCCTGTGTAGTGGTATCTTACCGGGCGATAAGAGGGTGGATCAATGTCTACCACTTGTGTGTGCAACACCCATTCCTAATGGGTAAGACACTAACCAGTATGCCATACATTATGTGGCAGACGCACCTGGATATTACCTTCAGTTTCTCCTTTCAGGGAAGGTCTACCATGGACCGGGATCATGGTCAGCATTGCTCATAGTGACTCTTATTTGTGAGATACCAGAGATACCAGTGGCACCGGCCAAGCTCCGAAATGTAATCACTAGTACTTCGCGGAACCTATAACAAGATGTACCCCACCGGGCGACAAGGAAACATAGCATATCCACATAGCACCAACCAAATAGGAATCGACCCACTTTTATTTGGCGATTCACTGAACGAGGCGCGAGCAAACCTCAGACTATGCGGTGGCAACGAACGACACGCAAATTAATGAAATAATTAGGTGCACGATTCTACGATTATAGCCCTCTTCTCTGAAAAGTCATCTTAAGCTGACTATATCCTTCAATGCGGTACTGTAGCTCAGTATTGTAGAAGGTGGACAACAGTTTTGATGAACAACAGAGTTGGAGGAAGGTAATTATGCTGCATACAAGTAGGTAAGCAACCTCTAAACTAAACCTAAACCTAAACCTAATTATGTATTTCAAACGCACGTTTCACATCTGTGTGTGGAGTGTGTTGTAATATTCCTTAATACCTTTCCTGACCACTTCACCATTCCACGGTGCTCTAGTAGCAATAGTGAACTCGTATTAAATAATTCATTCACCGCACTGGAGTAGAAAACAGTAAAACAATTTCTTAACGGTTTAATCACAAAATCCTTAAGGAATCCCTTATGCAGTAAACCCCTTCTCCATCCCACACAATGCAATGGCGCGTGGAAAACCCACCCAATCTTCAAAAATCCTTAAAGCGCTACTCTGTTGGGAACGGAAACAATTCAACGCCTTATCCCTGTCGCCCCCCTTCTACACCCTCAACAGAGTTGTAGTTCAGACTCAGGCACTTTACGTTTTGCTTTCGAAGAACTCTGTTCTGTTCAGTACGAGTATACCCATAGTGGCATGAGAAGACTTAAGTGCGAGCATAAATAAAACGTTTGCGAATCTTATGATCCCGTTGGGATTGCACTGCATTGTAATTCGCATACACCATCGTACCTTAGTTCTCTCTGGGGAACACGCGCCCGGAGAGGGTCTGGTGGGGTTGGGGCAAGAAGCTAAAAGGATGCAAAGGTATGTCATCTACTTTTCTCATCTCGTTTGCGTACCGTAATAAAAGCAAACATCGAAAGTTGTTTGTGCTGTGCGCGCCGTTGTCGTGTTTCGGTTGCTTTTTATGCGTACTCGTATCTATAGCAAGTCCCACCAACCTACTAAACATGCTTTCTACGTTTACTGCACGGCCCTTTGCGTTCGTTCCCATGGCAACTGAATAAACCCAATTTCTGGAGCGAAAAAATAAGAAGTGTATCCTTGTAGTCGGGCCAGGGCCCCTTGTAATGGAAAAAAACAGAAATGTAATGGAATAAAATTTATGAGATCCTGAAGGAATTCTCCTGGAAGACAAACAATATTTATTTAATTTTATCTTCTCCTTTTGTTCTATGCTCTTACTTTTGTTCTTCATAGTTGTGCCGTCGTTTCCTCATCTGAGATTAGTGATGGTATTCTTGTGCAACTACACACCCACCGCCTAAGTTCTACTCACAGTTTTTTACGATCTTGTGTGCTGCCATCGTTCCTCGACAATGTGTTTTCGTAAATGATAATAATGCACACAAGCGTCGTTGTTCAACCACTGCAGAGGACACCCCCCATCAACCACTGGTCCTGGCATGGTGTACCATCATCCTTCGTCTTCTGTCGACTACATTGCAGATAATGACAAGTTTTTATGATCTCGGAAATTGTTTGAAGAATAACGAAGCAAAAAGTAATAATATCCTTTTTCAAGTGTTTTTTTTCTGCGGTAGTATGCGTCTCTCTCTCTCTCTCTCTGTGTGTGTGTGTATGTGTGTCTGTTGCAAGGACGATGAGATGAAATTTTCGAAAATGTTATTACTCTCAATTTAAAAACACGTCCCTGCAACCGCAGCCGCCGCTGCACGCACACACTTCCTTTTTTTTACGTTGAGTACATCCGCAGAGAGGGGTGTACTTGCACGCACACACACATCCAGTTTGGCAACCGCGGAAAGTTATAAACTCATATGGAGGAGAAAATTTTAATGCCTGCGGTTAACTATGGGAATTTTAATTTCGGTTTTATTGCCGCCACCCAGAAATGTTGAGTTTGTTAACTTTTCTGCCAAAAATTCAAGTGGGTGGGGGCGCGATGGGGTGAGCGTGCTTCCTTGCCTCGTATGCCTGCATAGTTTTGCCATTCGTATGTTGCTGCCTGGTTAGTGGCGGTGGTGACGGTGTGGTACGACGCGACGATGGTGGTGGAGTTGAAGTTCCTGCAGTTCATGTGCCTGGGGTGTTGTTTTTTTTTTTTTTTTTTTTGTGCGGAATTAAAGGTTCGTTAAATTTCTTAATTAGTTTTCCACAGTTTGGAAATTGTTCGGGATACAAAGTTTCTTATTGGCACAATGGCGGCGAGGAGTAAGATGAATGGCAGGAGATGTGAAAATGAATATGTAATGGAAGTGGAAAGGCCTTAAGAGAAGGGGTTGCAAGAAAGGACGAGAGAGCTAATATGGAGATGGCGGGAGGGAAAGTAAATAGTTGCTGTAGTGGGAGCAAATATTTAAAGACCTACACACCCCTAAATTAAAAGCAAAGAGCATCGAATTAAAAAAAAAAAAATAAAAAATTGAATTCTAGTGAACTATTTTTGTGCTCTTAACAAGTGTCATCACAGTAGAGTTTCGTTTCTAACAGAGATAGCTGGAGAATAGGAAGCTAACCCATTAACGTATGTATTTTATCCTCCAACGAAAATATAAGTTTCATCTTATTTCAAGCATTTATTCAACACCTAATAATAATATTACAATTCAGTCACCTAGACTAATAAGCAATTGTAATCTGGTCTATTTTGGGGATCACTCTATTTGTCCGTCTGCCTTAGAGTGATCCCATCTCAGCTGCCATTCTTGAAGTCCTGTAACCCTTGATGCTATGGATACTGCTTCATGTTGTCTTCCTTTGTGCTTCTTTCATAAGACAATCGATTGTTACCATGCCAACCACTCACACACGGCGTCACAGGAAGTCTTTCTCCTGCAAGATTTCGTTTTCATGGCACAAGCCCATATTTGACACCCATATCGAGTTATCGATGCCGAAACTCTTGTTCCTATATTTTGGCCTGCTGAAGTTTGGCATGATCCTCGCTAAGGCAGCGGTTGCCTTTGCGGCCTTTGTCAGCTGCATGCTGCAGGTGTTTCTTATACGTCTATTGTACTGCCAAGGTACTTTAACTCCGACTTGGAGAGCACTGCTGCTGCTGATGAGCACTACTTTTGTTTTCTCCTTTGCGAGGTGTAGACCTATGCATTTCAGCTAGTCTCGAGCTATTCTAATTCGTTGCAGTGATGCTCCAACTCCTTCAGGAATATAACGATTACTATCATATGTCTTCAGCGAAACCAATTATCTTTGATGATCTTGGGGTTCTCAATCCCCTTGGATGTCATCATACATCATTACATACAGCATTGTTGAATGCAGCCTGTGACGCCTTGTTCCATCGTCGGTGTCGTACGGCACTACCGTATTTCTGAATTAGTCCGCCATAATCTTCCGTAGCTCCTTTAGTTTGCGGTGTTGGAGGCGTTTTTGAAGTCCAATGTATTAGCGATGATGGCACAGTACTAGCACTTCCTCCCTTCCATCGTCTTAATTCGATGGCGTCTATCGTGGAGCGTGTCTTTTGGAACCTATATTGGCGATCTGCGAAGTCTCCCGCATCATTGATCGCAGTCTCCAATCTGTCACTTATGATGCGCTTTTGTCTTCATGTGCGATGAGGGATCCTGTGGGGCTTATTTCCTTTTGGCAGAAGGACCAGTCTTTATTTTTTACAGGAATACTCTTTTCTTAAGGGTCTTGTTGTCTGCGAAAATGAGCGGGCGCAATCTGATTGTAAAGCAATGTTGGGAATGCCGTCAACACTGAACGCTGCTTGGTCCCCTATCTTAGTGCAGGCTCTGAGGAAATCTTCTGCAGTGACGAGTGGAACTGGTTGCGTCGTCGTCGTGTTTGTTCTTCCCTAATCATTCTTATTGCAGAAGAGAACTCCAACTACGCTTTCCAAAAACGTTGTGAACATGAGGCCTCAGCGTTACCACTTGAAAGGTTTGTTTCACGGGCTTTGGTCGCACAGTTCGACGAAGCTTTTCATTTTGCTTGCTTTAATCGCATTTTTAAGATTTATCCGGGCGATTATGAATCTCTCGTGGAGTTCTTCATGGTTGCTATTTTCCCTGGAGCGCGGGTACAATTGCCTTGCCCAGTGGCACTCTGCGCGGAATCTGATATCGACGACGGATCCTCTACTGCAGGTCTGCTCGCTTCCAAAATTCACGAGAAAGGTGCCCAATAATGAAAACTCCTTCAGGAGAGTATTTCCTCTGACATCTGCGCTGCATAAACCCCATTCTACTGCCCACTGTGATGTTGTTAACCAGACTTGTCGCGTAGCAACTGAAGCAATATACGCCATTTATTTTGGCCCACACATAAGCCTGCTTTCCACTTTCCATATGCCCTCGTCCAGTTGTTTATAGGTTTCGACGTCTAGTCCTGAGCTGTTTCGCATTGGTTGAGGTTCAGTTGGATAACCCTCATATTCGTCGCTGGGAAGCTTTCAGCGCGAGTTGAAAAGCAGGACATCTTATGTTTCCTGTGCAGTGTTGTTGCATACATGTATAGGTATTGTATCTAGGTATCGCAAAATTGAATTTTCGTGTGAATCAGATACAACTATATTTGCCATATGTAAAAGATCCCCAGCTCAAAGCATCCCTTTTTATATTTCAATGTCTATACACTTCAAAAGGCCGACTGACCTGAGATCATTTCGAACTCAATACCTAGTCCGCGAAAGGCGAAGTATCTCTTTCAACAGTATAAACCAATCGTCCTCAACATACACTGACTGCAGCCATTTTGAATACCTATCCATCTGATCCATTAACAAATTGTACACCACTCAACGTCCCTTGTAACGGACGCTGTTTTCTAATTTTTTGCACAAAGTAATCCACTACAAAGTGATTTTCGTCCGCAGCAGTATTCACTCGCATAATGATGAGTATGTCCGGGTCCGTTTCGATTCCTGGCGCTGTGCATCAAAGGTATCCGTAGTACCTACACACAAAGACCGGGGAAATTAGACCTCGATGAGTAAGAATAAAATTTAACCGTGTTGGGGGTGATGGACCCCTTCAAACCAAGTACACGCATGCAATCCGGCGCCACCAGGTATTCCAATTATTGGATGTTAACATAGCGTTTCGCTTTCAAAGAGCCCTCCTCGCCACAAAGTGTGTTTGTTCGCTACACTGCCTAACCCAGTCTCTCGAGCAATAGCAACGCATCCTCCTTCGCTGCACCGCATTCGTACAAAGGCATTCAACCAGATGGAATTAACCATCCCGGAGCGAAGGAGTAAAAACCAAGGGCCAACAGGACACAAAAAAAAAATAAACCAAGAGAATATTTGCACAACGCAGGATCTCAACGGTTGGTTGGTTCTGCTTTGTAGCACAGCACAGCGCACACCTTAAGCTCTACCGTGTACATGTGTGTTATACGCACAAACCACTGCAAACACTCAAACGCCCAAACAAAATAAAGGATGCAGAATGCAAATATAGCCCTCTGCTGGCTGGCATCGCAAATATCCCCGTTGATGTTTAATTTTAATATTTATCCTGTTTTTCAGTTATGACCAGAGCTCTCTCTCCATTCTTTGTGGTCTGGGGACTCACACAGGTATGCTGCTGGAAGAAGGGTCCTGTGTCCCGTGTCCTCTGTCCTGTGTCCTGTCCTGTGTCCTGTCCTGTTGTGTCGTACAAGAGGCATAGTGCATAATAATCAACCCCCATTGACGGCGAGGCGAGGAAATTAAATTTGTCATCAACAGTGGACATGGAGTGTCCCTGTCTGTTTGAGGACTGCAAACACAAGTGCAAAGTGGTGTGTAGCAATAATGCCAGGACATAGGGTGCTGGTTGAGTTCGGTCGGTTGTCGCCGTCGGTTGGCAATTGTACAACGGTACAAATGAGGGTTGCACCCAATCGTAAAAGTAAATATTGGACTGCACAAGATTCAGAAAGGGGTGGAGATGGTCCTGGTGGTGATGGTTAAGGCGCCGGAAAACATCCGTTGCTTTCGTGGAAAAAGAATTTAATCCCTGAAAAAGGATTAGACATGGGGTTTGTCCTGTGTCTGTGCGCGCAGTCCTGTGGTTACTGGATTATGTGGAATTATTCATTGTTTCTATTCGATTGCTGGATTTTTGCTTTCCGTCGGTTGGTAGATCGATATAGTCCGGGCGGAGGAAGAAGGAAGGATTTCCCTTCGTCGTCGTCGGATATGGCGCGTATCCGATAAAATTTAATCATTTAACTGTGAATTTGCTTGCGAACCAACGTGGCGGAGCTCATATGGTGTACCCCGCTGTTTTCTAGTAGAAGCTGATGTCGAAATGAGGCTATTTAAAGTCCATATGTGGAATTGGTTAATAAAATGGGGAACCTTTCGGTGGTTCGTTTGCGATGGACGCCAACGAGTGAAGCAATGCGAAATGGTAAAGATCAAAATGTTCGCATACGGGGATTATTACTTTTAAGAGGGGATAACGGTTGATTTGCTTTGCTAAAGTACACTCAATAGCCATGGGAATATTATGGTACGGAGTATTTTGAATGTTCCATGGCTTAAAATATTTTAGGCGTATGTTAATGGGTGACGAGGGTCTTGGAGGGAAGTTTAATGATCTACGAATAGGAAGAGAGTTTTCAGATTTTTGTTTTTTCTTGCAAAATTAGTTTAATTCGATTTGCTTGCAAAAGTGGCAACCCGGCTACATACGAGTATAAGGCCATCCTGTCTTAAATATCAAAATTCGTGCGAAATCTGGAAAATCCGGAAGATAGTTAGGTACTGTATCGCCGACATTCCGCTCCTCTCCGGCTACCACTTTCGTTTAATAAAAGAAAATGTGTTGATTCAGAAGCTTTTGTTTTCAATATTTGATTTTCCGGATTTCGTATTTTAAGCTTATAGGGTGGCTCTAAAGTATTTCAAACAGCATATTCAACGAAAACTTGTATGTGATCGGATAGATGTGCGCATAAGGACCAGCTTCACAGATACTGTAATGCAAACCTACATATGAACCCGGATTGTACAACATCGAATCGCTCTCAAAAAACTTGGATCATTATGCTTGCTTTGGAGTGCTGAAAGGAGCTAATGTCTACACATTGCTGGGACCTGCTAAAGATCTACGAGTGACCTAAGGCGCAATACTAAAATAGGGATCTGAAAACTAGACATATTCTCCTATTGTCGCCGAGGAGTGCCTATCGGGCTTTAAAAAGATATATTACGGGACTCAGAGAGATACTTTCAAATTTATAACACACTAGCCTAGAGTTGCTAATGTTAGCTTTCCTTGAAATCTACATCAAAGTTACTTCCATTTTGAAGGAGGAGGTTGGTAGATGGGTTCCCTGTAACAAGAATTATCGGCACACGTAGGCCATCAGTTCAGTCCATTGTGCCCATAATTGAAAATTCCTGGGAACCTGTAACGAAAGAAAGAACCAAAAAGTTAGAACCAAAAAAGGTATAAATCTCAGGAGGTCCCTCAGCTCAATGTTGCACAAGTCCACCAGCACTTCGGAGGAGAGACTCCCAATAGTCGCCAGCCTTCTTCTAGCCATGGCAGGACATTCACAAAGTAGTAGTAGACGAACAGATTCTATTACTCTATCCTCCTCGACCCTGCAACTCCTGCAATAGTCGTTATGGACTTTCTTGAGACGCTCCGCGTGGTTACCAATGGCACGGTTCCCAGTCAGTACGCCGGAGACAACTCGTGCTTTGCGACCAAGCCTTATAAGGGAAATACAGGGTGTTTTTGGGACTGCGGCTGATTTGAAATTGGAATCATTTAAAAAATAAACACATAAATCAATGCCATTAATGATGAAAAATTATGTCGGCCAATGGGCACTTCTAGGAATGGACAAAGGCGTGCCTTTTTAATCACATTTTTCACCACATTCTGCAGCATGTCATCTGGAATATCTGCAATTGTGTTGCATATTTTGTTTTCAATTGTTGCAATGTTATTGGTTTGGCAACATACATGATCAATTGATATCTCAAAAATTCAACACGAACCTGCCAGGAAATGCCTGTTTTACAATTTCCATTGTTAATCTGGATGTATGGCATATGGCACCGTCTTGTTGAAACCACATGTTTCGGAGACGAAAATATTGTAACATCGCACGATATCGATCGCCACGATAGGTATCGTATCCAAACAAACAGTCATCTTGTGATGATGTATCCTATGAGGATGAAGAGGTCGTTCATGAATTGCTCGTGGGTTTTCCGCTTTCCATATCCGGCTATTCTGTTTGTTTACAGCTCCACTCAAGTCCAAATGTGCCTCGTCCGTCACTCATAAATAATTCACTCTATTCAATTGGTAAATTTTTGAACTCCAGTCCCGTCGGCCTTGGTGGTCATTTTCTTGAAGTTATTGAGTCACTTGAATTTTGCATGGAATGAAATATAGTTCGCCGTGAATAATTTTCAGCATAGACGTTGGAGAAATCCCAATTTGTTGAGCACGACGACGAATCGAAATTTCCGAACTTTCACTCACATTGTCCCTCAATGCATCAATATTTAGTTGTGTACGCGCTATACGACGTGGTCCAGGCTTCGGTAAATCATTTACTATCTAAAGGTTCTCGAAATTGTGGATCATTTTTTGGATAATGCTCTTTGCAGGCACTTCACGTCGACCAAAAAAATCACGTAATTTGCACTGTGTTGCTATAATTGATGAACCATTGACAGCTGAACACTACTGCCAACTTTCACATAATAAAATCATCTCTGTGAGAAATGGCGCCAATTTCAAATCGGTTGCAGTGCCAAAAAACACCCTGTAGATAACTTGACACATCACAGAAATATGTAGACAGACATCTTCTTAAATTTTCGTGTTTAAAGTGCTGACTGGAATTGTTACAAACCCTTCCTTGCAAGTTCATAGGCTCTTTCGTAATATCCATGTACCCAGGTAACCAGCATTCTTATGCCTGTGTACACCGAGTTGTCTCTGGACATCGAGTTTTAAACACTCATTGCAGAGTTTAACTAGATCTAAACTAACTGAGGTCCTAGAAAAAGCCGACGCCAACTGGGTCTATGCTATTAGAATTCTGCCTAAAGCTGTCGTCTTTACTTATTTGTCACAAAAAGGCTGGAAGTGAAGGCGAAATCATCTCTGAAGAATTGCTCCTCGTGAAAACTGATTGCAGGACTATTTTCAGACCTCAAGCCCAAAGGGAAATTGTCCGATATCTGAAGCTCTGTCATGTCCAATGACCTGAACTTCGGAGAGAATCTCATATTTTGGTAAACATTAATTTTTTGGTTTTTTCTTCCGCTTCTAGATGACCAGAATGACTGAGCATGACCGCCTCTCTACAAGGCGGCAATCGCAGAGAGAAGGCGAGAAGAAGTTGTCTGCCTACTATAGACTGGATAACTTTTTACTAAGAAAACAGACGTGACTATTAAAAGTCTCACACGCAGAATCCTCATATTCTGGATGTAATTCCCAGAGGCAGTAGAAGCTCAGAATACTGCGTCAGAAATCATTTATAAAATCGTACAGCTCCCAGTTGCGTAGAGCGCACAATTTTATTCAAAAGAATTCATTATACCTACAACAGTCATACTTGTCCTTCAAGCTGTTACATTGACCAATGTCCTGTCTAATTAACACCCCCGTATCAGACAAGCCTATTTTCATTCCTGAAATTATAATTCTTCCCAAAATATTTCAAATTCCTCGTTCCGTTGCGAAAAAGGACTAAAAACCAAATCACGCTATGCATGCAAAATGTTCAATACGGCTAAGAGGAGGGCCTCAAATTTGACTGTCAAGTCCTTGGATGTCTGCTCATTTTAAAGGTCCATCAGGCAGGCGTTCCCGAAAAAATATCCGCACGATGAAATATCTTCTCAGTTCCCTTTTACCCCCATGAGGATACTAATGCCAGAACAAATTAAAATTCCCCAAAATGCGCAACGCCCCAAGACGTCCGTTCTCTCTTCAGCCATCAGCATTGTCAGAACCATCATCAGGCTCGTTCTCATTCTCGTTGGACGTAGTCCGCGTTCATTGCTCATGGACAGGTCAGGCCGTAGAAAATTTGAATTTATAATCGTAAAGGCATTTTTGGGGGTTGCCAGGATACTCGTATCTCTCCTTTGTAAGGTGAACATATGCCAACGCTCTCCTTCGAATGTTGTTGCAGCGGCAGCAGTAGTAGCAGCACATCCGAGTCGCACAACACATGGCCGAGTCAGAGGAAATTCCCTCTGGAGCTTTAGAAACATTTTATGCAAATGTCAAAGCATTCCGGGTCTCCCCGTGCTGATGCTGATGGGATGCGACCATGAAGACGACAACGGCAATAGCGGGACTGACAGACTGGCAGGCGACAATACGACTTCATGTCATACATCCACCCACTCACACTGAGGAACATACGTATATAACCTCTCAGGCGACTGGTATGCAAATGTTCTTCTCTATTTTCGGAGGAAGCCTTCGGTTTTGGGTTCTCTCCTCTCGGTACCATCGTCATCGTCCTCGGCGTTCTTTTTTCATTATTCCCTGGCTGTATAGCAATGTTTTTGTTTCTTGGTATCAGACGAAATTGTCCATGTTTTCCCATATGGTGCTGTCCCACCAGAATCAACTGCCAAAAGGGAAATATCCTGTTTTCGAAGTTTTTCCTCTTTTCTTCCCTGGTAATGGTACTGTGCGGCTTTGGATCCCTCAATTACCATAGCAAGGACTCAAAATGATGGTGGAAAAGGGGATGTCTAGGTCGTTTTTTTTCCAGAATGATTATTCAGAATCGAAGGAAACATGCTGAAACGTAGGTGGTGAACGTGTCATCCTCTGGAGCCAAACATGGAACAAACTCGTGTCCACTTGATGGAAATTTAAAGACGGTCAATGGGCGATTGTGGCTGCGGCGCCAGGTGGACATCAGAGAGAAAGAAAACTACAGTGTGAGAAGGAGTTTGTGTGCACATCAGGACGAACCAGAAAAATAAATTAAATTAGAATCATTACCCCAGGATCTGGATGGGACCAGGGGATGTTCGAAAAGTGAAGTTTTTGAGGAACAACTTTTGTCAAACCAATGGGGGGTTTTAAACTAATTACATTAGAGTGGGCGGGTGTGTCATGTTAGTGGACGAAGGACATGACCAAAATAGGTGGGTTTCATTTAATTCCGGGAATGGTCCACCGGGAGAGGAGTAAATTTGGTTAGTAGCTCAGGGGGGGATCCGCAAATTTGCCCGCCGAGTTTAGAGAGGTATTTTCACTTCATCTCAATTTCGAGTGCATCCCCTTTGTTCGGGGAGGACACGTATAGGTGTAGTGAAGAAATTTTGTTCAAGCCATGAAAATATACGACATCAGTTCTTTTGGATTTAATTAATGGAATCCAAAGAAAGGAAATCAACTCTGGGGGAAACATTTTGTTGCAGTCACCTAAACTGTTGCCTAATTCTCAAAAAGGTAAACAAGACACTACCCACTAACTTTGAAATAAAATCTCCCTGCATCAAACTTTACATCAAACTCGTAGCAGACTAATGAGTTCAGGGCTACCTATTAAAGCTGAATAAATGCTTTTGTTTTGTTGTTAGAGTAAGGTAACTAGGCTTGACGACAAGCCATCAAACATTATAATTATAGAAAATAGAAGGCAAATGCACCCTACTCAAGCTACACCATGCAATGAAATTGAGATCTGTTACAGGGAGACTGAGCTAGCCTAGTAGAACGCTTAAATATCGCATTTCTAGGGATCATTCTAGCGAGAACTTCGGTATAGTATAGGCATTGCTCTGTTACCAGTCTTCGATGCGCTAATGGTTGGAAATGGGAATTTAGTTATTAATAATAGGACTGTCGAACAGATGAATAGAATGTAGTGGGGCCGAACTCCAAAAGTGAGAACAATACTCAAGTCCTGGTCTAACTTGTGCTTTGTATAGGGGAAAGAGCTGTTGCGCTCTAAAGTACATATCCCTTTTCTCTAAACAGGCAGCTCAACTTTATGGATGTCGATTTTGCAATGCTATGTATGTTTTTGTGCCCTAGAGACTAGAGTTGACTGTGACGCCAAAATGAATATATTGTCTCCTTAGGATGGATAATTTGGTCGTCCAAATGCTGTGGTGCAGTAGAAGAATTCTTTCTGAAAAAGACGTTAATTTAGGCTTTCTTCGCATTGAAATCGACTAAGCTTTCTTTTCTCCATTGCAAGATTTTCTACAGGTCCTCATTTAATGAGTTTATTTGGTCGCATCTCTGACGATGTGATGTATTTGCCTTCACGGGCATGCTGTTAGAGCAAAATTAAATTAGGGTACTGTCATCGGCAAAACTAAAGATCTTGTTATTTGTTGACTCTAGAAAGTCGTTGATGTTGAGTAGAAATAGAGTTGGTGAGAGTATAGAACCCTAAGATACTCTAGTGTTTACAGCAAATGTGTTTGAAGACACACCATCGACCACAATTTGCTGCTGAGCCGTTGTGGTAGTCCATAGGAGGCTAGCTTATTTAAAAGAGCACTATGCCAAACCCAATCGCTGTTCGATGGCTGAGGTCCATAGGTGAATTAGACAGCTCAGCAGGTCTCCAATTGAACGATCGGAATAGTCCGTGTCCTTCCAGGCATTTGATTAGCATTGGTGGCTTTCAACATCACTTTAGATAGCATAGACAACAGCGCTATGTGATTTTTTTTGGGATCGATTGAATGCGGCAGATTCCAGCGAGAAGAAAACATTGTATTGTACATACGAGTAAGACATAGAAAAAGTTTACAAGTCTACAAGTTTTGCACAGTGTTTGAGGTCTGTGGCTAATATTCCGTCAGGTCCTGCTCCTTTTATGCAATACAGATTAAGGATGCATCGGAGGTCGAAATATATACGATGTTGAAACTTAACATCTGGCATCGATGACTGGACATTCGTGATAGTTGATGACTCCGCTTGTGCCAAGCCTAGAGTCGAATTGCCTGCGAATATAATAGTGAAAGATAGGCTTTCTACTTTAGTGTTGTGGCTAGCTCTTTCGCCAGAGGTCAATAGCTGGGTTCAGCCATGCATTCGATAGGGTTTGGCATAGTGCCCTGTTAAACAAACTTGCCTCCTACGGGCTACAACAAAAGATCTTAGGTTTAATAGAGCATTTTATCCATAACGGATTAATTCAATTTGTGGTCGATGGTGTGTCTTCTGATAAATTTGCTGTATACGCTGGAGTGCCTCAGGGTTCTATACTTTCACCAACTCTATATCTACTCAACATTAACGAATTTTTAGAGTCCACAAACAACAAGATCTTTAGCTTGGCCGATGACAGGACCCTAGTTTTACCTTGTTCTAACAGTACTATATACCCGTGAATGCAAACATTCGTCAGAGATGCAACCAGATCAACTCATTAAATAAAGACCGCCTTTTCCAGAAAAATCATGTTTGCTGTACCATATCTTCAAGCTGATGACCAAATTATCGAATCCATTGAAACAATGCATCTTCTCTTGCAGTTGGTAGCCTGACTTGACCTTGTTAGTGTGGCTTGGGAAATCGAAGATTTACAACTCACCGGATACCAAAGCCTATGTCCACCGCGGACTGTAGCGCCATCTTAAGTAAAGGCACCACAGCGAACTGTTTGTTCTTTTGTCAATGTCAAATCGAGTCTAGCAGTGAAAGAGGGCTTGGTAAGATACATGATAGACGAAGCCCGTACCAAGGACAACGATTTATAAAGAAGTTGATGTACGAGTATTTGCATTCCTGACTTCTGACGATAATTCGACAAAAAAGCATTGTTTTCTCAATGAGTGCATACAACATGCTTGGTATTCTAAATTTGAATCAGCTCGCTTAGACTAGATAAAATAAGTGATTTTCTGTATAAAAATAAATAAATAGCTATATAGCAGGCACTACGAGAAAGTAATGACACATATTTGCATACCAATTCAGTCCAAATCGGATTAAGAGCTTAGTGACGAGTTCGATTTATTGTCAGGTGGGTAGTTACTATAAATATAAACTACTATTGGCAGTACTGGCACTCGTAGGTAGTCATTAAAATAGCAGTCATATTATAAATGATAATCGTTAACTAATCGCAATTATTATCGTCGATTGTAATCGTAATCTTTTCCTCATTTGTGCAGGTGCAATGCAAGTCGATAGTGCCAGGTTCAAATCTCAGATTTTTAAATTCTATACAAGGTGGATGTAGAATGTTTCAAAATTCTTAAAAATTGTAGAGAATCTTCCAAAATAGTAATAAAAATCGTTTTTAAGAGCGAAAATATAGAAAAGTTTTCTTATTTGTTGTTGGTAATTTGAACCTCCAACTCTACATATGTCACTAGCCGATATAGAGTACATTACATAATCTGTACATACTCGTAACCTTGATCTTGCATGTGACATTTAGCAGGGATCTGCCCTGTTTCATCGGCATGCTTTTATCCAACCACACTTGATGATTTGGTGAATGCTATTTTATGTATCCTACCCAAAATAGTCACCTCCAGGTTTGAAAGCTACTCTGGGAGACCACCGGAACTGATAGTTTCTAATTGGTGCACTGACCCATTCTACATTCGCCAGAGGAACTGCTTCTTCATTGATTGAATTTAAGGTTATTTGGTATCCTTTCACTCCTACCTAGTGCTCATTTAGTAGCTGATTGAAGCTCTGTCCAAGTACATCTACTAGTCCCTCCATATCAGTGACTAGGTTTCCTTAACTATTCCTAACTCTCGTTTATTCGCTTCCTTATAGAATTTCTGGATATTTTTTCGATCCCGACCCCTCTACGCCTTCCTATTTCCTCTTCCTTCAATCTTCTGGCTCAGTACAACGCTTGGTTGTATGGCAAATGAGTCACCCGTTTTGGTTGTACGCACACTTCATCATCACACGGGAGATCTTTTTCGGCAGTAGTTACCAGCAGGGACCTGTTAGATCATACACAAAGTTTTAATGTTTAAATAGTCCATTAGGCAAGCCCGGGTAGTAAACATTTTTGATTCATAGTCTGTACCTACTAATAGTTTAGACATTTGTTGGAGTCAAATTTGTAGAAGCTACGAATTTTGCCTCAACTATTCCGTAAACCCAAACTCTTCAGCTATACCACGACCAAGCACATGGTCAGCATTTCTCACTAATCAACTACATATCTGCCTTGTTGACTCATAATCGTAATCAAAATTTACTCGTACTCGTATGCATCTGCTAAATCCACTTCCGCAAAACTTTCCTTATGCTATAGTTAATCATTTCTGGTTTGATTAATTTGGCAATCGTGCCTAGTTCCACCCCTAAGTACTCTCATAAACTACCCAAAACCGTGTGCATATACGAGTATACTCGCATTTGCTTCGAGACTTAACGACACTTTAATTCGGATTAATTGTCCATGTGGCAAACTATATTTTTATGGCCACTTTCAATCCAGTGACTGCTATAAATTTATACCGATTGTCCAATTAAAAGTTTGGGCGGCTTTGGAAAAAATTGTTCATCCGCCTCTCCTGCTGACGGCAGCGCTTAATCCTCTAATAGAGTTGGGATGAAAAAAATCCAAAACAACTCTCTGCCAAACAGCCATTAAAAGCGGAAACTTTTCCAATGACCATAAAACGTTCAACGTGTGGTAATATACCAAAAAAAAAAAAAAAAAACAGGAACCACATCCCCTCTGAAGGACATGTGTTGAAAGGATGGAGCTAAGAGTCCAATTAAAATTATGTTTTCGGCGCGCATGAATAGAAAAAAGCTGAGTACATGATCATTTATCACCGAACCCCATGTAATAGTGGAGACGACGTCGACGACGACCGACGGAGCAACCCCTTCCCGTGCCTTGGAAAATTTGTTCTGTCAAAATGCTACTACCAGCCCAACCGTTTATCCTTATCTCATGAATAGTAAATTATAACATTCAAGTGCTGTCCCGTCTTTGGAGAGCTTGAAGGATGAAATATTGAAGTCAACCTTCGTCTTCGTCGACAGCCGCCCACAATGAACACAACGGACCCCACGTTAAATTTATTCATTGTTTTAGAAACACAAAACTGCGGAGCACTGTTACATTGCTGGTAGCTAACTCTCCTTTATGCACTCGGGACCGCCTTTGCAGTTCGACTAGTGTAACGGAGTGCGGCAGAGACGACCATCATCAATTCCAATTTTATCCCAGACGATGTTACTCCTGAACATATCTTTCTTTCTTTTTATGCTATCGACCTTTTCTTATTCTATGGCGCAGCAGAACGAAAGAAAAAACCCACCCTTCCCTTGAGGGGATGAAAATATTTGTACAGCCATTGGACGTGTATGTTGGGGGAGCAATCAACATCAGTTACATCCATTTGTCTAGAAGGAAAAATTAAAATAATAAAAAAAAAGAGAACCCCTACCCCACAGGACCGGCAAGGCGAACGAACGTCGATGCCAGCATCTGCATCGCTTACCACCACCACTCTCTATGATGTCAAGAAAGAAATTAAATTCCATTCAGCGTATTTTAATGGAAATTAATTGAAGTCCACCCTCCAACCCAAAAGATGACGGCAAGTGCGTGCTTTGCTGCGACATTTTTTAAGTGAAGATATAAATTCAAGTTGTCCCGTTCAAAAATCAACTGGGGTCCAACGACAACACGATTCCCTAAGAATTCCGAAGTTTCCGTGCGAAATTATACATTAATCATTCATATGAAGTTATATAGGTAGAATGTAATGAAAGGATCTGTAACAGGTGACGTCGACATAGGCACGTTCTTAAAAGAGAATTTAACTCGAAACTCTAATCGTTTGTCCCATCCATCATATCAAAACGTTTGTGCTCCTTGTCGCATATGCATGAATGTATGAAAACTACTGGCAGTAGGTAATGTTCATAAGCTGTTTTGATTCACTATTGGCTACTTATCTTGGGCCAGCTCTTTATCAAGGTACTACGGTGGCCCCAAAATCTATTTTTGTCAGGGGGTAAAATGATGAACACAATTTAAAACTGACAAGTGTTGGGTAAAAACAAGACCGAACTGTAAAGATCTTTCAGTCTTGCTACTTGAATACATTGAAGTCTTGGTTTTGGTTTTGGATAACACTGCTAACTATCTGGAGAACTAAAAGCCTATCGAGAAAAATCCGGACTTTATCGATATCGAATGGGTTAGGTTGTCTCAAAGAAAAATCCCTGTGAATCCAATGGAGCGGATGTAAAGGGTGGTTAAATTGTAAGGGCCGATGTTGAATGTGAAGCACACCTAAACGTCAAGTTTTTTTCTGCATTTCATTTGACATTTCTCAATTTCAGACTAACTCAATTTGAACCATGGAAAGATACACAATCGAGCAACGCGTTAAAGTTATTCAGGCTTATTATGAAAATGGGCGTTCAAATCAAAATGCATATCGTGCATTTCGTGATTCTTTCGGTCAATTTAATCGTCTAAATGTGCGTACAATCGGAAAAATCGTGCAAAAATTTGTGCAAACTGGGTCTGTAGGAGATGTGAAAACACCAGTGCATGCTCGTGCAGCTCGTACTGCAGAAAATATTGTTGCTGTTCGCGATAGTGTGGCTGAAGAGCCGTCCACCTCAACTCGTCGTCGTGCCCAACAATTGCACCTCTCACGCTCGTCGTTGATGAACATTATGCATAAAGACTTGCATTTACGCGCTTACAAGGTGCAATTGACTCAAGAACTAAAGCCTCTTGACCATTTCAAGTGTCGTCAATGGTCACAATGGTGGCAAGAAATGGGCAACAGTGGATGATCAATTTTCGAAGAAAATCATCTTCAGTGATGAGGCACATTTTCACCTCAGTGGATTCGTCAATAAGCAGAATTGCCGCATTTGGGCGAATGATAATCCAAGAGTGATTGTCGAAAAACCAATGCACCCACAAAGAGTGACTGTTTGGTGCTATCGTGAGATGATAACGAACTTTTTATCGCCCGAATTGGAAGATATGAATGTGGACGATATGTGGTTTCAACAGGATGGTGCCACTTGCCACACAGCTAACGAAACAATGGCTCTTTTGCGCGACAAATTCAATGGCCGTGTTATCTCACGTGGTGGCGATGTCAATTGGCCGCCAAGATCATGTGATTTGACACCGTTGGACTTCTTTCTTTGGGGTTATTTGAAAGAAAAGGTGTACGTCGATAAGCCAGCAACAATTCAAGAGCTAAAGGATGAGATAATTCGGCACATTAACGGCATAGAACCTCAATTATGCCTCAGCGTCATCGAAAATTTGGACCATCGGATGGAGGTGTGCCGTTTGGCCGATATTTTGTTCCATACATAATTGAACCATACCAATATTATCATAATAAAAAGAAATGACAGTAATTTCCTAAATAATTTGTGTTTTATTCAAAATCAATATCGGCCCTTAAAACTTAACCACCCTTTACTATTCCCGGGCTTAGTTCTACGTGAAATAAACTCTCTTTTAGATCCATTTATGGTCTTAGCTATGTAAAGGGTCTTTCATTAAGCGCTTCCTATCTTCAAATTTAAATAAAGCAAAGTGTGTGTGAGATACCGTCGAAATTTTTTATTCGTTTGAAAGACCTATCGATGCCATTATGTATGGAATATAACATCGTCAAAATGTGGGTGGCGCGCATCCGAAATTTTCAATTTTTCATGACTCTGGCGCATAAATCAGGCTGAATTTGACCGATGGCATGGGTTATGTTGGCTTTGAGGGCCGCTGTGGTTTGTGGCTTATTCGCATAGACCTGTGACTTCAGAAAACCCCACAAAAAAAGTCCAACGGGGTCAAATCGCACGATCTCGGTGGATGATCATGCCCTCGAATCTCTCGTGCAGAATTTCCAATGTGGCGTGAGCTGTGTGGCACGTAGTGCCGTCCTGTTGAAACCACATGTCGTTGGTGTCCATATGATCCAATTGAGGCCAAAGAAAGTTGGTAATCATCGACGTATAGCGCTCGCCGTTGACTGTGATGGCCTGGCCAACTTCGTTCTCAAAGAAATATGGACCGATGACGCCGCCAGCCCAAAATCCACACCAAACAGTGACTTTTTCGGGATGCATTGGACGTATCGTCCCAAATTCGACAATTTTATTTGTTGACGTACCCATTCATCCAGAAATGGGCCTCATCGCTAAAGATGATTTTTCGATGGAAATTAGGGTCAGTTTCCAACTGCTCCAGAGCCCATTCAGCGAACACACGTCGTTGTCTATAGTCGTTTACCTTCAGCTCCTGCGTCAGTTGAATTTTGTACGGGTGTAGGCCCAAGTCACGACGCAAAATTCGCCAAGTTGTGGTCTGCGAAACGAAGAGTTCTTGTGAGCGACGCGAAATCGACTGCCTCGGATTCTCCTGCACACTCTCACAGACAGCGGCGATGTTTTCGGCAGATCTTGCGTTTCGTCGACGTACGGGTGTTGGTTGATCGTTTACTGAACCAGTGGACTCAAATTTATCCACCGCACTGCGAACAGTCCTCTCGGAAGGACGATTATGGCGACCGTAAAATGGGCGAAGCGCGCGGAACGTTGCCCGAACAGAACACCCATTTTTATAAAACAATTTTATTAATTGCACGTGTTGTTGAACGCTATGTCCATTCATGATGATTTGGCAAAGCAGACTGAATAAATGACAACCAATTTGACAGATTTAGATTCAACAATATGGCCGCTATCAACTGTCAAAGTTCGGAAGTCCCTATTGGAAGACCCTGTATATACAGGGTGACACAGAATTACCTTTATAATTCGAATTCGTTATTTTTACTTTACTATTTTATTTCAAATATTTTTTAAGAATTTTTTTTTTCCAGAATTTTGCGAAAAAAACTTAGGGAATTTGATATGGAATGTACACAACAGAAAAACGAAGAAAACTCATTGAATTCTATTTTGAAAATCAACGGTCAATTGTTTTCACGCAGGGTGCATCGTCGAAATTTTAATGTGCGGATCGCACTCCCAGTGTCAACAATAAATCGTCTGGTTGCACGTTTTTGGCAGGAAGGGTCAGTAAGGAACCTCCCTGGTATTGGAAGACTACGTACGGTGGGCACAGATAAAAGTATTCCCATTGCACATGCTTCTAGCTTGTGCAAGAATTGATTTCGACAGACTACCAGCAACGGATTGGTTATGCATTTTACTTGCGGCAGAAAGTAGAGCGAAATTCCATTGTTAATGAGCGATGAAGCATATTTCCAATTAAACTGCAGGATATGGGCTACGGAGAATCCGGACGAGTATTTATTAGAGAAAAAACGATAAAATAGGGAGGGACATGAGACATTTCTCCTATGTTCAAGTGAATGTATGATTGTAATTTAGAAAGTTATAACGAAATCAAACCACAAAGGTCATTTTGCGGCACCCTGTACTTTTGAGGGTCTATCGTTATTATTTATTTTTGGTTGGTATAAAAAAATAAATAAAAATTTTAGTGATTTTCTGAACACCACATATGTAGGTGTCGTGCACCACCCAGTTGTTCACTTTTCGCCTTTTCTTTCTTTCACTTTCCTTGTTTTACATATTTGCTTTAAATCTTCCCTTGAGCTACTGCTACTCTAGACATTAAAACTAAATATATCTTTCACTGACACTCTAAACAAGCGCCTTTTTATAAATCTTTAGTATGACGCTAGATACATAAATAATATTCACTGAAAGTAAAACCTACTAACCTACTGAGACCCCTACCTTCGGACGGAACTCCCTGCATATTTATTCACATTCCCGTTTCCAGACAAAAAACTAAAACAAAAATCCTTGGAAATAATTTGTGTCCACAAATCTAGTCGGATAAAAAAAAATTCCTAAACCTTAAATAAATCGCATAGCCACACAAAAGCTTCCGTAAATCGTCAATAACTACCTCGTAGTCATCAACTACTTCTTCTACTCGTCTTCCTTCCAAGACACTGAATTGCGGTCACCAGAACTATTTCTGTATTTTTTTGTCCTCCAAGCGAACTTTGCCTAGATGATCAAGAGATAAAAATGTCAAATTCAGAAGCGGTTATGGCATGTGCCCCTATATATCTGACCCAGTCCCCCAGTTGCCACCATCTCTTCACTGTTAACCACACAAGCTCATTGAAATTCATAAACGAAACTGCTCATCCTCGGTGCGGAATAAATTGTCATAAACTCAACTCTTTATGGCGTCTTGAAAGGCACACAAATTTTCCCCTCGACTAGCGACGAATGGAAATCGAAAATTTATGGACCTCTAACCGCCACCACTACCACCACCGACCGGCCGGCCGCTCCCATAATTGCTATTCGGTTGTATACGTATAGTTGCTCGGTGGATGACTTCTTCTTCGTCTTTGGTTACTGGTTCTGGACATCCAGATTCCACGTCGTCGTCGTCGTCGTCGTCGTCGTCGATGGGAGGTGAACTTTGACTATTGCCTTTGGTTTGGTTTTGTCCATTTTTTGTTCCTCCTTTCTCCGTTTACTTTTGAAATGAAAGAAAAACCATTTCTAGGAGTAGTACCCTTAATTGAAGGCTTCAAACGTCCACTAACCGATTTATGAACGAATATTGGGCTGAGGTGGAAAACTCCACTGGGTTGGGAGACGAACGAATCAATTGCCCTGCAAAACTCTCTGACCACGGAGTACTTCTCTGGCTCTCTGGTTCTGTGTTCAACCGCAAATTGAGTTTTAAAGAAGAAGTAAAGAAAAATCCCAGCTTTCGTCCTCGACCTCCTCCTCCTCTTGGTCGATATGGGCATTCTTGGAAACCACCGAACCACCGCAAACACAATCTTAAGTTCGAAGGAAACAGTTCTGTTTTCTTTTTGTCGTTCGGTGAGCCGGGTCAAGCGGAAGGGTTAAGTGGCTTCATTTGTAAGCAAACTTTTAGCAGCTCCTGCACCTACACCGACCGGAAGGCGCAAAATGTGAAGTGAACTCGAGAACTGGCGTTGATTGGCAAATGTATTCAAATCAAAGTTGAGGCGTATACATGGAAGCCAACTCCGGGGGGACGATGTGGCGGAAGCGAGAAACTTTTCCCAACATTTGCCAAAGTGCGTGATTGGATCGAGAAGGGTCTTGTGTGCAGCAGCGCTAGGAACGAGGGCACCAATCAACTCGAGCTGAATGCCGATATTATGTGTTGTTTTGGGCCAAAAACATTTTCCAAAGTCAACTTTCCTGGCACATGAATTATTAAGCTGAATCGGTGATGTTAAAGTTTGTTGTGTAAACGGAACCCGAGTGGGTAGGGTTGGAGCTCTGCGCTCCATGTAGCTGGCTGGCAGCAATAGCAACATGTTGTTGGTTTGTTTTTTTTTTTGTTTACGTAAATATTAGTTCGATTAAAGCGCGAGCGTTGTTAAAGTACTCGAAAAGAGGGGAGGAATATACGACTTTTTCACTTACATATTTATGGGGTTACAAGGATTAAGTTTGACAGATACGTATTTAGATTGGTACCGGTCTGATAGTAGATACAATTGTAAGAAGTATGCCTGGTTTTGAAGAGGAAAGCTTGATTAATAAACCAAGAAAGGTTGTTTTCTTTTAATTTTTGAACGGAAAGGCTGCGAACTCGCAAAGTCTTTCACACCTATCCTGTATCCGCTGCTTGTTTGGGACTGTTTATTTGTAAATAACCTTTATATCTAATGCCGTTTCACTATCTACAACCCGTGGACCTATCCGGTAGTCTACAACTCGGCTTTCGCAGATTTCTCTATACGCCGCGACCCGGAGAGAATAATAAAAATACAGCCTGTAAAGTATGCATACTCGTACATAATTAGGGTCAATAGGAAAATTGTTTGAGCTATATCCATCCGTCCATATGTAACAGGTTTTGAATCCTTAAACACAACGATGATTTAGTCAACTGTTACGTCTATTTCACTAAGGGAGGGGACCAAAATGCCCTGACGAGAAACACGAGCAAAATTGTTTAAGTAGGGGTCGAGGCTCGCGCTATTAGTGTTCCTCACAACTATTTCACCTGTATCCTGATTTTGCTTCCTCGTTAAGCCAGAAAAAATTATATACTCCTTGTATATGGTAGTAAAAGGTCATTTTGAGGTTGGGATTTCACATCCTCCTGCCATATGTTGTTTATGTCCTATATCCCCTTGTGGGTCCTAGGGCCTCTACAACGCCTACGCGCCATCGTGTGCGATTTCTGGAAATGTGCCTCAGCTCTCCCCAACTCTTTCCCAGTTGCCGTGCTTCCTTCTCAACTGCCATATGGCATCGGTCAAATCCATCTGTCATCCATAGTGGCAGGTAGCTAGTTCGTATACTTTACAATGTGGATCGTTTGACTACCGCTCAACAAATTCGAATTGTTACGTCTTACTACAAACAAAACAGTTCTTTAATATTTGTGAACCGCGATTTAAGGACGATAGTTAGAGTGATGTTGTAAGTCCTGTGCATCATCGTAATGCTCGATCAACTGAAAACAAAACAGTTGTTAGTGCCTCAAAAGCCGGAAACTCGGAATTATTAATTCCACGCCGCTCTCAGCCATTGGTCATTTCGTACAACTCCGTTTGGCTAATTTTGCACTTGGATTTGCATCTTGATCCCTATAAGGTCCAGCTTATATAACAAATAAAGCCTGCTGACCATTGAATGCGCAGATCATATGCCGATTAGTTGGAAAAACACGCACGTAAAATCACGCACGTTAAATCACGTTAAGAAAACAATCAAAATTGCAGAACTTAGGGTTCCGAGTTCCTGGACATAGCAATATAAAAGGAAGCGAGACAGCAGATGAACTAGCTAAGATATCAGTAGAAACTCCAATAGGTGGACTAAAAAGGAAAATAGACTTAAAAGCAAGAGAACTGCTTGGTCCGCCAGAAGCGACTGTGTCATATCTCGCAGGTTATGGCAGACAGTGGATGGAGACATAATAAAGAGCCTATTGACGATGAATAAAAAAGAAATTCGAATCTTGATAGACGTGCTAATAGGACACTGCGCGATAGGGGAAATGGCTGCCACACTAGGCGTCAACACACACGACCACTGCAGGAGCTTTCAAGGAGAGGAGACAGAAACCATCAAAAACTTATTATGTAATTGCCCAAATCTTCAAAACCGCCTCCTCCGTCATATGGGAAACAGGCTTTTTGACGAACTAGGGGATCTCGTACAAGTTCCACTTAGGAATATGATAGGCTTCATAAAGAGCGCAGGCTGGTTTGCAATAGAACCCACCGCAAGACAAAGGTTCAAGTATAGGTTCCACATAACATAAAAGGGAAACACAATGGACCGTATGGCCCCAATGATAAGCACTTAGGTTCACTTCCCTCCAACCTAACCTAACCTAACCTAGGGTTCTGAGAATCCAAATGTGATCGTTGAGAGGCCCTTACATCTACCATAGGTGATAGTTTAGTGCGCGCTGTGGATCGACGGCATGAGAGGTGGCTATACAGATAATCTCTAAACTTTAATGTACTTCAAGATCAACATCCAACATCAAGAAATGTGCCGAATATTCAACGAAAGTCATCTCACAAGAATCGGTTAAATGGCACTTCCGTGGCAGTCATTAAGCATGTGACGCACAGACTCAATTTCTTCTTCGTCCCTGCAGCTTCTGCAATAATCATTACGTATAAAAAAAAGTCGCTAATTATCTTCCCGATGATATTGTCTTCTAGGATAATTTTTGCAGCCGAGTAATGGCTGTGTCGTTGTTAATTCTAAAGGAGTAGTTCACTCCTAGAATTTCACAGAACACTGAGTAGAAGGCTAGCTTTTTTTTGGTCGTGACTTACTGTGCTTACTCCAGGCGCTTCTGTCAGGAATACTGATACTGAATCTCCCCTCAAAAACAAGTATCGGAGTCACCCAGTCAGTTTCTGGTAGCAGTTTCCCATCGGGATAGGATGAAAGCATGACCGTGTGGTGCTGCTGAATAAATTTCTTTTGGCTTAGAACTGATTTTAGTGCACAAAAATGTTTATGTCTACTACCATTTTCAATAGCAAAACATAATTGCAATTTTTCTTTGCGAAAATATCTATAGATACTTATGTAACAATGTGCAACCACCAACGGTGCAAGGTACAAACTGCAATTAATCTAACTTACGGAATATACGCCACTTGAACACTAAAGAACTCCATTTCAGAAAAATGCATTTAAAATATCATATACGAGTATAAGACAAAGCACCATCTATCTCCTACCACAGCGATATCGGTTACGTGTTTCGTTATTTTTAAACCTACGCGCGACACACTCTCTTATCTACATCCCAGCGACACGTGAGTTTGGTAGACTCACTTCATCGGATTATCAAAATTTGCGACAATTAATCTGTTCATTATCTAATTAGAATTGTAATTTGGAAATACTTTCAAAAAATTTGTACTAAATAGGCATTCTGCACCTTTGGGGTGAAATGTGAGTTCGATAGATTGCCCCCCCAAAGTGTGGAAAGCAGATTACTTACATTTATTTTTGTTGGCAGGAACCACTCATTCACTCACTACTCCGTGTTTACAGGAAGCAATGTTGAACATATAACAGCGAACAAAATCCTTGTGAGTTTGGCAGACTAAGGTATCACGTTAAGGGTCAAAACTGATTTCGAAGGCAGTATGAAATAATACGATCACTTATTGCAGTTCTTTTAATTTTTTTTTTTTTTTTAATAAATTTTGTCTTGCGTTTGTTTTCGCGTAGACAGTATTCAAACAAGTAACTCACGCTTCTAGTTTAGTAAAAAGCTAAACGCTTACTAATATCAGACGAGAGTGTTGACCCTAGCGCCGCATGCCACAATGATCAGACTCAGTCAAGTGTGCCTCTAGTGTTGTAGCTTTTTTTAATAAAAATTTTCCACAGCTTGATAATCAGGAGAAGGAGACTTTCATAGCATTTTTTTTTTTTTTTTTTCTGTTAAATTTATAAATTATCGGTTAATTATTGTTCTGTCTGATGAGATTGAGTGGCGTGTGGAATGTTTTGACGCAAAAAATAACGTCAGCAAAAGTAATTTCTTAAAAAAAGCATGCATAATTGATTTAATTAGGTTGGGAAAAGATAAAAAATAAACTGAAGTATGATTGAATGGGAATAAATTATTGGCACATATGGGTAGATGAAAGGAAGATTACGATAGTGGAGCACTAATCCACTTAAAAAGAAAACACCTGGATGGCTATCAATTATGATAAAACGAACTGCCGTCGTTAGATGCACTTCAGATACTCCGGTTAATCAAGGCTATTGAACTGGGATATGTACTCTAGAACTTCAAGTTACAATAAATCTATAAGGTCGCAGTGCGCTTGCACCTCTAAAATCAAATCAATCCACAATCTACAATCTAAGAGATGAAGAGATTGACAAAAGTGTTAGATATCGGCAAGATCTGCAGACGTTTTATAAGCTTTAAAAGATTTTGTTCAAAACAAAATACGTCTAGATATTCGCATGTAAACTGTGTAAGCCCATAAATAAAGGACATTTCCAAATCCCAGAGCACTCAGACTTGTTTATCGGTCCATTGCTCTACCAAGCAGAAACCTCTTTTTGGTGTAGTGGTTAGAGAAACTCAGAAGCAAACACATTATCACCGTTGCCACCCTAAGGTAAGCTCATAGGTTTAATTCTTAAATAACTAATTGAATATCATTTATTGTTAAAATGAAGATAATGGGTCCTTGATGGCTATCCTGTGGTACCCCTTACTCGTACTAACTGAGTTTGATAAGTATGATCTGAAAAAAAACTGTACTGATGAGCAAGCAAGTAGGACTTAATTCGCAATACAAAATCCGACTGAAGAAAAAGCGCTTTTATTTTGAGAAGAATGATTTGGTTTCCCTTCCTTTCTCCAAAGCACATTAGGTTTGTGCAGATCTACCCCCTAAAAACACATGTTGCTGAGTAAAAAAACTGATTTACAGTGAAAGTAAATGGTAACTGCGGCACCGGCTTCATTTTCAAAGAAATATTGGCCATCGGTCCTTTCGGACGATACACCGTACCAAACAGTACACTTAAGTGGGTGTTATTGTCACTGATGAAATGCTTTTGGATTCTCCGTACCCCATATCCTGCAGTTGTGACTATCAACCATTTAATTGAAAATGGGCTCATTGCTCATTAACAAATTGTGGATGAAATCGGTATATGGTCTGCATTTTGCCGCAAGAAAATAGCATAATCAATCCGTCTGTCAACTTCAATTCTTGCACGAGCTGGACTGGCAATGTGGCCAAAATCCAATGAACTGACCTCCATGATAGCCCGAGTGAAGCCCAACATCTACAATACTTTATTGCATAATCTCCAGTCCGTGTGCACAGTATGTGTGGTCTGCCGGTACTCTCACAGACAACTGAAGTGACTTTATATCATTCCAGTCCTGCTATATGGCGCAGTACCGTGGACGTTATCAAAGGCGAATGAAAACACCCTTTGTTTGGAAATACATGGAGGAATAGACGGGGAATGGAGGAGAAGATACAACAACGAACTCTACCCGTTGTACAGCGGCATCGAGCTAGTAAGGAGCGGTCGAATTCATCGCCTGAAATGGCTAGGACATGTATAGAGAATGGACATCCTTCGGCCCTGAAAGTCTTCGAATCCACCCCGGAGGAACGACGCGGTAGGTGGCGCACACAACTGGAAAGCTACTTCAACCAAATTTGTGTACAAAACTGGACAAAGGTCCAACCCGTAATGTAAAGCCATCTAAATAAAAATAAACTATCCTTAAATATCTCCATTTGACTATTTGACTTTTACACAGACACTTCAAGAATTTACACTCAACAAATAAATATTTGACTCACTTTACAGTCATCTGAATGGGAGAGAGGAATACGAGTATGTATGGTTTAGGCTTTTCGAATCACAGGAAGAAAGAAAAATTGCACTAGAACCCAAAACTAGATTGTTCTTCAGTTGAACAATCCAATCTTTTTCCGGCATTCTTCATATGTAGCTAACGCAGATGGGTTCTCCCACTTCCCATTATGTAATAATTGCATAGTTTTACAGTTGATAAAGAACTAACAACTGCACCCATATCTGGGACAGTACAGAGCTATTCAGACTTCCACCCACTCCACCAAATTCAATCTAGTTGCTCCTCAACCAAACAATGAAGTCCTCCCGGCACATATTCCGATCCACACAAAACATTTACATGATCAGCGAGATAGAACGATTTATGACCTCTAACTAACACGAACGAAGTATGCAGTGTAACAAAGTCACATCCACCGAACTGTTGATACAAAAGGCAATCCACTGAATCATAGAACATGCGGTGGAGTACCTACATTCATCCCTGGAAAAACTAGAGCTTGATTATCCAGCTCCGAATGTTCTCGCGAGCATTCTGCCACATAAATCAGAGCCCGGCAACAAAGCGCGAAGGAATACAAAGGACAAGCAAACGAACACACAACAGATTAACCATTGTTACACAGTGGTCCCGGTCTCGTCTCTCGTTATTTCTTTCTAGCTAAATATAGTTATTAAGGAAACCTCAGCGAGTAGGTAATCCTTGTCGTCCATTCAAATTGCGGCGGTCGCATCCCGCCACAACTACAAAAGAGACCGCTCGGGTTCATTGTCGTCATCTTCATCGTCATCGTCATCGTCATCTTAACCCAACCAGCAATTCAATTTACGAAATGACAACGTCAATGTTGAGGGACTTGGGAGGGTGGACCGCTCTCGTTGACGTTTGTAATTGTGATCCACACGCAACACTAATTGATCGATTCAAGTCCAACAGTCAGTCTGACCGCCTCATTCCATTTTCGCTGTCACTCATGGAGGCAAACTAATTTTCTATAAAAAGATGGTCGATGACCGTGGAGTTAGTGTCACCATTCCACTTAGGAGATATACCTGTCCTATCCTTCTGTGGCCGAGTGTTAATTGCGTGCTACGTCTCGCAAGATTAAGTGGCCTAACGTTGACGCCTTGAGTGTCGCTGATTGACAGAGCGGCATTCTGTTGCATGTCCATGTCACACACCACCGAATGATTCCCAATTAAACTCGAATACCTGAACGCGCGACTAGTTGTGGACGTGATTTCTTGGTCTCTCCAATTAATTGGAACTTCCAATCATGTAACTTCGTATTTATGAGCCCACATCAGAGGGCCTTGCAATGTTTTCTCCTGGTCCAGGGGAAGCCATTAATTGTCATTAGCTAATTGACATTTATGCGGCGCATGTAATTTGCTAGCGCAAATAGGCAGTGTCAAGGCACAGTAAAACAGACGCCAAGCAGTAAATCCCCGACTACCCCCGGAATTGAAACAATGGTGGTAGTTGACTCTTGGGAATTCCTGTACTCATAATTTAATAAAATTCCTTCTAAGTTGAACCCTTGTGTGAATGGTATGAGGACTGGGGGAGGACGATGCTCATTAAAAATGATGCTCCTGCAGAAAGCAAGACAGTAAATTTGAAACCTCGTGTCGTGCGACTGGAATCTGACAAATGACCAGGATTTACACCCGTTGTGGTGGAAAAATGAGGGTAGTATGTTGTTTTAGTAAGGACGAAGGTGGAAAAAGGACGAGAAAAGTATAACATTAACAACACTAGTTATTTTAATTTTATTGAGCATCTTGTCCTTGGAAATGCTGGCATTAACACCATACAGATGCAGGGTATGTAGAGTTAGTTTGAAGGATAAAAACACGTTAATAAAGATAATTGGATTAAAATTTCTAGGAATTTGAGTCCACCGCAATAAAAGTGTAGAATTTGAAGGTACTTCAACCTTCTAAACAAATTTTATAGGGTCAACCAACTACTGGTATAGGGTTAATCATTTTGTGCTTTAGGATTTTAAATTTAAATGAAATAAAAAGTATTAAAGATTTCAATGGAATTTGTTACTGCCTTAAGTTTAGGACTATGCCATTATGTATGGAATACAACATCGGTTAAATGACCGCCATAGGAGTTTTGCAAACTTTGAATCTTGTGAGGTAACTTTCGATAACTTTTCGGAACACTTCTGCAGGTATTGCAGCCATAGTTTCCCGGATATTAGATTTTAGGTGCTCCAAAGATTGGGGATTATCTGCATAGACACGATCTTTAGAATAACCACACAAAAAGATCACACGATATTGATCTTGATGTCGCCAAATCTCAAAATTAAACCGCCGGGAACTTTTCGTACAATAGAGTCAAATTTGCGTGTGTTTTGTGGCACGTAGCCCCGTTCTCTTGGAGCCACACACCACATAAATTTCTTCAATCGCAGGTCAACAAAATTTGATTATCATTGAATTCACCATAACTCTGGCGCCTCCGTCATTTTGAAAAAAAAAAAAAAAAAAAATACGCCGCTGGTCCACAGCTCCCACCAAACTGTCACCCGTGATGGATGCAATGTCCTCTTAACGATTACATTTGAATTCTGTGCAATTTTGTTTGTTTACGTAACCGCCGAGCTAGAAATGGGCCTCATGGCTGAAGAATATTTTGTTCGAAAATTCGGCGTCAATTTGTTGTACTAAACTATCTGTCACTATGTATGACAGCTGGCTTTGACAGATGCCATATGACAGGAATGTGAAACCTCAACCTCGAAATAAAAAACATTTTACTTGTTGACTAACTTAGATTTCAATCATGTGACTGAGGATGTTCAGGTATCATAGGGTCTTAGCGAGAACTTTTTTTTTTTTTTTTATATTTTGCACGTGTTAAAAGGGAAAGGGTTTTTTTTTGTGGAAAGGGGAAGAGACAGAGAGAAAGACAGAGTGGTATAGTTTCAAATTCAGGTGGTATTAAGTTTCTGTAAACTCCAAGGGTGGCTGTCCAGATAACTGGAGAGTATTTTGTTTGTTTTCGCTATTATTGTCGTTGCTTATGATTCACAGTATTTTTTTCAATCCTCCTGATGTCATCGTCACCGATCAAGTTGCCTTTTATTCATATGACCACCCATATGACCACAGTGTTATGCCTTCGCATTAAAATTAGCTTTCGCAATTGATTGACTTTTTTTATTTATTTCATGCGAAATAAATAGATGATTCCTGACATCAGGACTCGAACCGTGAATCAACAGCGTGACAAGCGATGATGTTACCACTACACTACGACCACCCTCAGCGAGAACATCATTTTGGCAAGTGCTGTATTTATTAAATTATACCAAAATAACTGGAAATAAACCAATAGTAATCAAATTCGATGCTCTACCTCGTGTGATACGTTCCCGATGTAAGTCGTAGAAGTCAAGATTTCACAAATATATACACAATGAGTGTTAAACCCTTATTTATTCAGTCTTTGTGATGGATGTAGCCACTTAGCCAAGGGGGGTTTTAACCAATTTTTCGACAAATAGCAATCCCGGTTCCCAAGCGAATCATCAAGTAAAATAGGTATAATATTATTTAAACTTTATTTATATGTATAGAAGGTGGTATTTAATAGTTTCCTCTAAACTCAACCCCAAATAAGAATGTGTAGACATTCCTGGGCAATATTACTGGCTCTGAATACATGGATGTATCTAGTACTTATGTACATTTATGTACATAATAATGAATATAGAATAACTTTTAGGAAATCAGAACAACCCTGAAAAGTCAACGAAAAGAATTGAGTATGAGATTGATTTAATAGCGTATGCACGTGGGTATTTGGACTTCAAACTGAGTTTTACCTGAACACTGCTGCTCAACCGGCCAATCCACGACAATCAAGTGAACCGCACAATATAGTCCAGCTGTTTTTTTTTTTTTTTTCATCAAGTATAGACTGCATAAGTGATGCCGCCCTACTCCTAAGGCAGTAAACCTACTGATATTTATGTGGTAGCATTTTGTATTGAGGCTGATAGTACCTATTGTAGATTTGGGACAATAGTAACATCTAAAGTTGCAGGCCTTGTAGGACTTGTAGAGTAATATCTGCTTTATTAATGAGCCCACTAGGCCTGCTTCGGGGAGCTGTCTAGATCATATTTTTTGGCGTCTTAGTAATGTTGCACTCAATGAGTGCGTAAAATGTGTCTTTGATTTGAAAATTACTGATCACTGTATGACGGGACTCTTAGTACCTAACTTAGAAGCTAGAGGTTGTGGATCTTCTAATTCCTCTCAAAGCAGAGTGAAAGTTGACTTTAGTAGTCTAAAAAATAATTTACGCTATGAGTCTTGGGAAGATGTTTATGCTTCTAGCTATTCGTCTACCGCTTATACAATCTTCATTCATTCTCTTAAGAAACATATCTTATCCTGTTCCTCATTTTTCCCTTCCAAAAAATTAGTTAAAGGACTTAAACCTTGGATATCTAGATTACTATTAAACAAAGTTATAGGTAAAAACAAACTCAGAATAAAGTGCAATAAGTATCCTGATAACCAGGGTCTAAAAAGAAGGTATAAGAAATTGTGTTTAGAATTAAAAAAAGAGATTCCTATTTGGCGCGATAACTATTACCGTGCTCAATTCATCTCTGCACAGGGAAATTTGAAAAATGAATGGCGAGTAGTAAATAGCTTACTGAATAAATCCACGGCTTCTAAAAAACCTACTGTTTTACGTGTTGATAAGTCTGTAGTATATGACAAACTCGCTATTGCTGATACTTTTAATTGTTATTTTGCTAATGTTGGCTGCAGTCTACAACCGAGTCCTGTACAATCGATTTGTTGTACTTGTCCTTCCATTTGTGGACGTGCTGAATCGTTAAATAGTAGTAGTTTTATTTTTCAGCCTACAACTTCTCTTGACATCTTGAAAGTTTATTGGTACTTTACCTAATTCGACTTCATGCGGAACTGATGGTATTTCAAATTGTGTACTTAAAAAAATTGCATGTTTCATAGTGGATGTCTTGGCAATTGTTTTTAATCGTTGCGTGTTTGAAGGTGTCTTTCCTGAAGGTCTTAAATGTGCAGATGTCATTCCCTTACTCAAAAAAGGTTCCGCTTCAGTAATCAGTAACTACAGGCCTATCTCACTTCTTTCTGTTTTTAGTAAAATTTTTGAAAAACTAATGAAGAATAGAATAGTGAGTTTTTTAGAGAAAACTAAGTTTTTCAATCCAGTTCAATTTGGTTTTCAAAGAGGCAAATCAACGGAAGATGCGCTCTTACAGTTTTGCTCCCAAATAATGTCACACCTTGATGGGAAAAAATTTACGGCTGGTTTATTTATTGACATTACCAAAGCATTCGACATTGTCAACCATAATTTCTTATTGAGGAAACTGGAAAAAGCTGGATTTCGTGGTTTCATGCTCCACTGGTTTAGGTCGTATCTTGAAAACAGGTCGCAAAGAGTGAAGATAGATAATATAAGGAGCGATATAATGTTCTTTAACCTCGATGTTCCTCAAGGCTCCGTTTTAGGTCCAATTCTGTTTTGGTCTATATCAATTCACTCTTTGCTCTTAGTTTTAAGGGTTCATCAGCAGCTTTTGCTGATGACATTGGTTTCACTTATGGCTTAAACAGTCCTTTAGACCTAGTTTCTGATGTTAATTGGGATCTAAGTTTACTGAGACACTGGTTTGCTGAACATAATTTAGTAATAAGCTCAAAAACTAAGATAATGTTCTTCGGCTTATCTTCTGCATACAACTTGGAAGCAAATGTGTACTTCCACGCACCTGAATGTCTTAAATATAAACTGTCTAATTGCTATTGTTCGTCTGGTTTTTCCTCTCCCTCTTTTTGTCATAATCTAACCTGTAGTGATAAGTGTTTCCAAGTAGAGAGTGTTGACGAATTTAAATATTTGGGGCTTACCCTCGATTCTAGGATGAGTTTTACGAATCACGCTGATACTTTAAAAAAGTATTTCCGATGCACCCTTCGACATTTTTATTATCTGCGTAACTTATGCTCAACCAAGCTTTTAAGGATAATTTACTATGGAAGTTGGGGGGGTGTGTATCGAAATAAAATACAACCACTGTTAATTTTGCAAAAATATGTCCTAAGAAAAATTTGTCGAAAATCTGGTAGACATTCTAGCTTTCCCTTGTTCTGTGCCCTGAAAATTCTTCCTGTTCGTCATTTGTATTGTTTTAAGGTATTACAAATTTTCTTTATGAAGTCTGACAATCTTAATTTTCGTTTATTTTCTTGTCATAATCTTCGTGGAAACCTTTCAAACTTTTTATCTGTACCCTATTTCTGAACCACTGCATATCGAAATTTTTTTTCAATTTTGTCTTATCGGTTATTTAATGAACTCCCTGAGTCAATCAGGACAATAACAATACCTGGAATGTTTTTAAAAAGCGTAAAATTGTGGCCCTTCAGCTTTTCATTTTTTTTTCTTTTTGTTCGAATTAAATTACTTTATTTATTTATTATGTTTCTTGAAATGTTTAAAGTTTATTTTTTATTTTCTTTTACTTTGAATTTTTAAAGGGTCACCCCACCCACAAATGTTGTTTGAATTACTTTAACTAATTGAAGTGGCATTCAACTCTATTTTTTATTTCTATATATAAATACTGAATGTCACCAACATTTCTTATATTTTGTTCCTACTTGAACTGTTTTACATTGATTAAATTATTTGCTTGTTTAATGAATTTACATATAAGAAATAAATACATCATACATACATACATACATACATATTATGTAATTACATTTTGTTCCTAACAAATCTGCAACATTTTTAATTGATTTAATTTATTTGCGAAAAAGTTATAAACATTTGAAATCAGATGGGGAACTGTTACAATTGTCCTTTAACAATGACTGGGGACCATTGTAATTACTATATTTACAGATGTATAATACATTATATCTTTTGTAACTCGTTAAGACTTTTGTCTTTATTGTGCGAGGCAGTCTGAGAAGGGGAAATTGAATACCTGTTCTGTATTTAGTATCTATTAAATACGAGTGGGGACAATTGTAACAGTTTGCAACTGAGAAGGACAATGAGCGTTATAACTATATAACCCCTAGTTCTGTATAAATTCTTGTTTTATTCAGATCCAAACAGTATAGGGTGATAATCGCTAGAATAGATGGACAAATTTTGAATTTATTTCTCAGCTGAATAGTTTTTGGAGATTGTGTGCTTACGAATAGTTTGCTTTGAGTGCTTAGAAAGTAGTAAAAAGCCTTCCAGCCTTGCAAACTACTTACAGAGCTACGTTTTAATTGTTATAGATTCGAAAATATGGAGAGTTTGTCACCAGTCTACCCTTCCCTTCTATATTAATTTTAATACATAGTGTGTAACATAAAATAAATATTTTTTTTGGCGCTAACAGCCCAATACAGGGCCTGGTCTAGCTTCTCGCAGCCACTTGTGTTGTCGGGACCTTGAGTTTTATGCCGTTTCCGAAGGGCCATTTTTCGATTGAGAAAAGCTTTTCATCACAATTTTACTCTCGGATGTTTGTCAGACGTTCGACCGTGAAAAATCTTTTTTTTTGTCTGTGTTTTCTTGGTTTTGAACCTTGAACGTCTCGCTTAGTGATCGAGCACTTAATCACTGAGCCACGGCGCCCACAGTTAGTAACATAGAGAAATAATAACGATAGACTGTGTTACCAGTTTTTGAGTTTAAAATTTTTAGCTATAAGGATGAAGTCGTATACTTAACTTTTTAGAATCCAAAGCAATACAAATGTAAATAATTTTGAAATCTACCTAAAAACATGCCTGATTTTCAAAAAAAGTGTTTTTTCAATAATATTACTAGAAATTGAAAAATATTTACTTAACAAAATATAGAGGCGTTGCTAGAAGCTTTTAAATGCCATGCCCACATTTTGGGGCTTTTTCTTCAAAAACCTATTTACAGTGAGGTTAAGACTTATTGTGAATATTTCACCAGAATCCGTAACTTTCGGTGACAAACGGCGGCAGCCACGCCCACTTTTTTTTAGGAAATAGTCTTAGCAATCAATTTCCTGGTAAAACCTCTTAAGAATCACGAGAATACTCTCCGAGCAGAAAGATGTCATTGCATTTGAATCAAAAAGTTTACAAGGCTAGGTCCACTTTATTACGGAGAATATTAAGCTGGCCTCAAATCTCTCCTGTCGACCATCCAAATCCACCTTGGATCGCTAAAGTAAGAAGCCCGTTTTCAGAGATTAGTTAAAGCACCTCTGTTAGGTGCTTTAGGTTAGGTTAGGTTTGATGGGTTTCACACTCTACGTCAACCCATCAAACCTTACCTAACCTAAAGCACCTCTGTAAGTATTCTTCTCCTCATATTTGTGCAAAATGTAAGCGAAAATGCAAATGTAAATTTTACTGTCTTCCTTTTCAAAATGATGAAGTTTGTCGAAGATTAACTTTTCCCGTCTTTCTTAAAAAAAGCGATAAGTCAGTCTTCTACATGGCCTTTTATAGAGTAGAACCAATGATTTCTTGAGTGGCAGTGATATTAGCAAATAATTGGTTGTCTTTTCAGGGTTCTAGTACCCAAAAAGTAAAAACTGAACCTTTACAGTGAGAGTCAGTTGTCTGTCTGTCACACCTTTATAACTTTCAAACCGTTAAACCTAGGAGGCTGTTTGGGTCAAAGTTGAGTCTTACTAACCAGCACAATGTACATACCTCTAGAGATACAATTTCGTAAAAATGGTAAACCAACAAAGATAGAGTGAGAGAGAATTGAAGAAAAAAAATTTTATTAATACTATACGGGTATCAAATGAAAGGTAACGATGCGCAATTTTAAAAAATATATAGTTAAGCTTTTCTACTTCATTACATTTCGAGAAAAATCCAAAAAGTTGCCAAAAAAAGGTTTCGCGTTCCGTTCACATATAGAAGGTTTCGTTAGGAAAAAGGTGCTCATGAACTCTAATTATTGTTCTATGCTTCAAATAGACAAGACATTCTATCTTCGATTTCTTTCAAATATGTATCTCTTATGAACCGATTTTGGTGAATTTTTTTTTTTTATTTATTAGAACACTTCTTTTGGCAGTCAAGGTAGAATTTTAATCCTTAACTAGTGAAGGGCGTGTTTAGAAGCGATATGAAATAAACAATCTATTTTTCCCATTTGATATTTTTCCCAAATATTTGGGTAACGTCTTTTGGAAATTTAAGGGGGTGGACACAGACTTTTTTCAAATTTAAAATTCGAGAAAAATATTAATGATTTCTTCTCAACGAGCTTTTTTGAACAATATGTCCCATGCCTACATACTAAAACCTACTCTAAAATACACCCCCCTGGGAACCATAAACCGCCCTTACTGCAAAAAATAAACAATAAGGAAACACTGAAAAACGCGTAACTAATAAAAAACGGACGTATTTTAAGAAAAAATACGCAAGCATGTCGTCTCACTCATACACTTGCAGTGAATAGATTTGAAAGAACCAGCAAACATGCGATAGAGCAGAACGCAAAGTTGATATCGTATCCATAAATACTCTGCTATTTATGCAAAACCCAATTGAAAGGGTTTCAATCACCACCACGTTCTTTTCATGCACAATTCTTTAAAATCACCGCTCCTTCTGACAGATTTATAGAAGTGATTCCTCACTTATTCTCCAGAATCATTGAATCGAAAAATTCCCATAAAAAATATTGAAAAATACACAGTTTTCATCTCTCCGAAATGATATACGCTGACCCCATCCGCACCCGTGCGTAAATCATTGCGCCACAAACATCCCCAGCTCCACTTGAAGCATAAACACACACCCATCACACTGGCATCAATCATTACTTAACCCAGGCAGAGATGGAGAAAGTATGTTAAACCAATAAAATTGGTGTCACCCATAATTTATGACATCAGTTACGTTCGATAAAAAAAAAATCTGAATCTGATAATAGGTTTCCAGCGAACCCATCACCCATAACCCAGCTCCCACTCCGAACAACATGCAATCAAGAACAGCACCGCGACAATTTAGATAGGTACTCCAACGACATCATAAAAGCCACCATATTACTCCGTGTACCGCATTGTAATTGACGGTAAGTACATTCGCCAGAATCTCCTAGTCCCCAAACCCCCGGTGCTTTCAAAGAATTCCGTTCGCGTAATGGGTGAAGTACCTCCACCACATTCCTCATTATTGCGAGGGCGCTGCCAAAAATGTGTTCTCCCACCGCCGCAACGCCGTCAGGATTGCTTACCAATATTGAACTCTCTCACATATCAGGACCTCCTTTGCATATTTACTTTTCACTCGAACGGGAACGATGGAGGTTTTTACAATAAACGAGGGCGGATGATGCTGCTGATGATGATGGCAGCTATGGCGATAGAACTGGTGGTGGCATTGGCGGTGCTAGTGTTCATCGACGACTACGACGAGACGCCTCGAGTGAAATTGCGCTCCTTTGTGATTCTAATGCAGAGCTACCCAGCACGAAGAGGCACCGTTGAAGAATAAGATTGGAGAAAAAAAGCCATTCTCTATGGAAAGAAATTCAATTTTGAGCACCTCACTGGCTCTGTACAGTAGTGTACACACCCATTACTTATTCCATTAAGGATCGCGAGGCAAGTGGAGGAGGACGTACGTTCCATTTTCGGCGATATAACCTCAATCGAGCTGTTCAGCCCCTCAATTGAAAATTGATTCCGGCTGAGCGACGTACAAGCGACATTGGAGCGACGTTCGGGCTCTCAGAATCGCTATTGTCCTCGGTGTAATTGAATCCTTGCGGTGTGTTGTACGAAGCTGTGCTGCTGTGTAATTGACAGGTTAGCACAGACTGTCAAGTTGATTGATACGCGGGGGCGGTGTCGGTGTTGATGGAATTGCCTGCATGAGGTTAAGGAGGCCAATTAATTGCAATCCACCACCTATTTCTCCCGCAGGGAGATCATCTCCTGATGCAATCAGTGTGGACAAAGGACTAATAAAATTAAATGCAAGAAAGTGTCGCATCTAATTCATTCCCTCTATGGGTGTGCATTCAAGGGGTGAACGTGAGTTGTGGAATCTCTATACGAAGTGCTGCGAGGTCAATTAAAAGCGGAAGTGTGGTCATGTGGAAAATTACATTTGTCCAGAGAGTGTATTCAATTTATGTCCTTTTTTCTTGTTCTTTGGTTTTCTGAGTCCAGGCAGATTGCATTCAATTTCGTAATGGTGTTTGTAGTGGGGGTGTTACGGATTAACTTCAGCCCTGGTAAGCCATGCATGCGAGGGCTTTTATTAGAGTGACACACGTCGTTGTGTGTTGGTGGTGTTGCTGTTCCTCTTATTCGAAACAGGACCGTAGTTAGAATGTTTGCAGCTGCAGATGTTTTCTTGTTTGTGGCGATTAATTGCAAGAGTCTGGCAGAAATGCCAACTAGGGCTGTGAATAGCACTTAAATGCCAGATGCAAAGTCGAAGGGCTAATGAATTTAAGTTAGATGATACAATGAACAAAAGATCGATACTATCTTAAGTTTAGTGAACCATGCGGATGTATTAAAAGTACACGTGAAGCATTGACTTGTCATTATGAAACGAAGGGGATCTCTTACCCTTATCTTCCCCGCTTTTGCCAGCTCACATATAAGTCGCATAGCAGTCGACAAACCATAAAGGCTGGAGTGCAGCACACTCTTAATACATTAATCGCAAAGAACTCAAGTTGACTTAATTAAAAAAAAAAAATAAGCAAATACAACAACTGACTGACGACTACTCCTCTCAGGGTCCCGGTATTTACAAGGTTAAACAGTATTCGAATAACGAAGAGGGTTCAAATTTGTATCAGAGATGAGTTCTGTAGGAAATTCTAAATATAATTCTAAAATAAATTCTAGCACTACAGATGAGCATTTACTAAAACATTGCTTACTTACTTAAATCCTTTCACCACTCGAGGGGCGTAGGGCGTTAACAACGCCTGCGTACCATCTTGCCGGAGTTCTGCAACGCGTTTGAGCTGCCTCCAACTCATTTCCAAGTGTTGTACGCTACGTTTGCCTAGGGCGTCCCGCAGATCTGCCTGGCTGTGTGAACGAATTCCACTGCATGTCATATTTTGTAATGGAGTTGTCTTCGCGCCATAGTGTGTGTCCAATCCACTGCCACTTTCTCCTTAGTATAATTGAGTTTGTAAGTTCTTGGGTCGTTTTCTGATAAAGTTGTTCATTGGAGATACGATTGGGTCAAAAATACCCTCAAAATGATTATTAGACATCTATTTTCGAAGATCTGCAGCTTGCTTGTGTTAGCAGTACCCTTCCAAGTACTGCACCCATATAGTAGCACTGATTCTACATTGGAGCGGAACAGTCGCAGCTTGGTTCTTGTCTTGAGAACATTGCCTCTCAAGAGTTTGGATAGCATTCTGAATGCCGCTTTTGCCTTCCCGATTCTGTGGTTAGCCGAGACCACACTTCCTAGATGTGGAAAGTTTGGCTGTCTACGTAAATTTCGATATCTCTTAGCCGAAGTGCTAGCGAGGACAGTTCTCGTCAAGGCTTCGCTCTGGATAGAACTACCCCTTATAACACACTGCCGTGGCTTGGGAATTTTTGTAACCGAGCAATAAAACTGCCTGCATGTGGGATGAATTGTTCAGGGATCAGAGAAACGTCCTATATGTAAAGTGAACTCCAGGATTTCCCCGAAACTAAAATGTTAAGAGAACTCAGCTCGAGCAGGACATGTCTTAACAAGTGTCTATTCGTTAGCACAACCGTAAAGGGGAAGTCACAGAGGAAGTGTTCGAGGTTCTCCTCGCAACCCGGCTTGTTCAAGTAAATGTGCCTGGTGTATAAAGATAGCTTCAGTTTCAATTGCCTTCTGCTTAGGATTAAGCGTCTTCCTTGCTTTAAAAGAGCTAGGACCCTTTATGATAAGTTTGGCAGCTTTGCAAGTTTGCAAATGATGTTTTTCAAACGAGCTGTTATATATAGTCTTGACGACCTTAATAGTTGCCACGCTTTCCTGCCCCATCTTTAGCCAGTTTATTCGACCTTTCGTTCCCTGGTATGTCATGTTGGCCAGGTATCCGGAGTAGATTGACATGAGAAGAAGTTGCTAGGATGCTGAGTTTCTTCTCGCATTGCTTCACCAACTTTGAGTTAGTTCTTTGATTTGCAAGTACCATTAAGACAGTTTGATAGTTCGACCAATGTAGACGATATTACTCTGGGTTCCGGCTATTAAGGAGTAGTTCCACGCCCTTAAGTATAGCAAAAACCTCGGCCTGGAACACAGTCACGAACAGTTCTAGATGGATTGCTAGATTCTGATCCCGATTCCCCATCAATGTGCGATCCATCCATATCCGTAATGGTACATTCATTATAGGTTGGCATAATACTATCAAATTTACTTGCTATATACTCGTACCTATAGACCTAGTATCGAGGACGACCACGAGTAAATAAGGCAAGCACTTAGTTGCGAAATGGTTTCATGAGCAACCGCCACCCAAGTCATCCACCTCCTCGAATTCCGAAAATTATGAATAGCTTTGAACCAAAACCAAACATCAAGTTCGTCGCTCTCTTCACAACCCGGTCAACCACTGCATCACATTGTCCTATCCACCATCGCCATTAATTCTGACGCCAATAACTTTAGACTTAAATCCTTAAAACTTCCTCTAAGTTGGGCAACAATCAAGAAGACAACTTCCCGCGTAAGTGGATAAGAGCGAATTTCTCATGCCAAGAGCCAGAGAAATGCACAAGTTCCACTTAAAAGTTTTCCGCTTCAAAGGGCAGAGCAAAACAATACCATCAACGGAACAAAGTTTCCCGATGATGACAACGGCATCAAATTTGTTAACTCCGAACGTGTCTGCGAAATTCGCCAAAAACTAGGAATCTTTGAACACTCACATACTACCAGAGTCCGCCACACCCAACAGCTATATTGGAACAAGAAAATTGCGTGATTGTAGCTCAAAGTTCCTGCACCTGTTCAATAGCATCTTTCCGTCATTCAAACCTGTGCTGTGCACATTAGTACAACGGGAACACCCATCTTAGTCATGTTCTTAGGTTCAACTACCTACCGGTTCTACCAGGCAAAAGCTGTAGTAACATGGATAATTGTTGTTTATTCGCCAGCGCTCACATGGTAGTCACTGCAAGGTTTCACGATGTGGGTAAGTGGAACAAAGTAGGTGTACAATGTGCTATTCGCTGTGACGTCTAATGTCTGGAGAACTTCCTGCCTGCTACATCAGGAAGGGTTTTTTTTTCCTGTACTTTGAGCTTTGATTAGCCACTTGAGTGAGTGATTTGTTAATAAAGTCATTACATGAGCTGGCAGCAGTGGCATGAGTACGTACACTGTCGGGTAGCGATGCCGGAAGGTGAGACCGGAAATTCGCTGAAAAGAAATCACTTTGAGTAACGGTACTTCCGCGACGCTTAATGATATAATATTCGCTATTAATCGCGTGACGATGATTGCTGCTGGAGTTATGAGAGCGCGAAATCCAGGACATTGCGAAATGTCTTAATAATCTTTGGAGGAAAATTACAATTCGTTGGAGTTTGCGATGAAGTTGGAACTCCATTAGGTCCAATTTACTATAAATCAACACTTACGGGATCGTGAAGCACGAACGTGCTGACGTTTTCGAAAAGAATTTGGGGTGAAAGGATTTTTTACTCCATGAGACTAGGTCGGTAGTTTTTATAGAATATATAGATATACGTTTCTGCTAAACGACTATCTAGAGACCTTAGACAGTATTTTATTGTACCTACGAATACCTTCAATGAAGCTGTTTCTTTAGGTGGACCCAGAAGGAAATATAGATCACCATTGTGGTGTATGCAACAGCTCTTCGTGAGAACTGTATACGGGTTTTAAACTGATTAAATCCAACTTCATTCGACGACCCATTCTCGCGTAAAGCTGTTCGCTAGAGATACGATTCTTCCAGAAAACATTCTGTTTATGAAGGACTTGAACTTACGAGTTACCGTGGCAGTTATCTTTCAAATTTTCAAAACTTTTAACAGCACTCCGAGCGCAGCTTTAGGTAGACCCAATTCTGTTGCTTACATTGAGTTTCGTACCACCGAGTGTCGATATACAATTTCCCAGAAAAGCAAAGCTGTGAATTTCGTCTTCCTTTAGTCCAGCAATGCTTACTTGAGCGGGAACTTTTTCAGTATGCTAGCAAGCCTCCACTAGTTTATTTCCTTTGAGCACTTTATTCGTGACTAAAATCTCTGCCTTGCCGAGAGACATATTGCATATTCGTGTATTTATTGACTCACAATTCGGACAGCACTGCGGCGAAAACATTACTCTGCCTCATTTGACTGATACTCATCCGAGATTGGAAAGGAACGTTCTAGACTCTTGGGCACGTTTGCGGGTACCATTTATAGATCTGAATAATAGGTAAGTTGATTTTGTATTCTACTAGCAGATCCGCCCGGTTTCACCCGGGCCAAAAAGTTACTAAGCACACTCCTGTGGCCTTTCTGTTAAGAGATTGTAGCCTGTTTTAGAAATTCATAGATCATAATACTGTTCCTTTTTGCTAAGGTTAAAGTGGAGTATATTGCGTATCACTTGATTAATATTTGTTTGATGATTCAACTAATAAGTGTAATAAAGAGAATACCTGCTCTAAGCAAGGACGAAGAACAAAGTGCACGAAGCGGACTATCAGTCCATTTTCACGCACTTGCAGTGGCACTTCGCTAGTGAATGGAGTTAGTTTTATTAGAGACGAAAACAAATTTACTGCCAGCTGTATATATTTATATCTTAAAATATTTTTGAATTAATACCGCAAGTGAGCTAAGGTGTGTCAGAATCTTTTTTAAAACATTAAAATGCTTATGGTGAGTTTTCTCTTAATCTGAGATATATGCTCTCGCGGACTTTTTTATAGAACAGCTCAAGTCCTAAAAATGTGGCATACAACAACTTGACGTATGTCTAATAGTATAGCCGACATATCAAATTTAATGGGGAAGTCAAATGATTTTCTTGCAACTTGTGATATACATTTCTTGAGTGTTCAGCTTTCTGGCTTCGGACAATAATCAAATGTAACTACAAACCTTCACAGTAAAATGTTCAATAGTCGAAAGAAACTACATTGTAATCGGTTCAGCTGTTCTCAAGTTATATGGCACGGAACAGACTGAACGTTAAAACACTGAAAACATGTAAAGTGATTATTGTTAACTATCTACTGATCTTAAGTATATGGTCTGCCGGACTTATTTGTAGATTGAAAACTTCTTCCGGTTTATTTAATAAAATTCCAGGATAAGGCCGCATAAGGTTTTTCCTCAGCGGAAAGGCACTGTCCCCAACAAAGTAATATGGAACAGTTCTTTCTGAATTTGGAAGCTTTTCTGCTGGTGGCAACTGTACATTGCTCTCTAAAATTTTTTTCCCGACAGAAGAGTTGCGAAAAATACCAGCATCGCTCTGACTGCCGTATGCTCCAACATCGACAGCTGTGAAAGTATAGTTGGCGTCACATATGGCAAGCAAAACTATGCTGAAGTATCCTTCGTAGTTTATGTACTTCGATCCGGTGTTTGGTGGGCGCTTAATTTCCACGTGCTTACCATCTATGCTGCCAACACAGTGAGGCATATTCCAGCGATTGTTGAACTCTTTGCTGATATTATGCCAATCAGCTGTATTGAGTTCTGGCATATATACCGGTGACAACAAGTCCCAAAATACCGCACACACTTCCACAATAATTTTCCGAACCGTTAACACGCCCATGCGGAATGACCAGGACAAGTAATTTGGTGTTACTTGTGAGACAGATATCTTCAAAAACAAGGACTATCAGAAAGGGAAATCATTTTTATTCATTACTTACATTAGGGTAAGGACCATTCTGCACTCCGGATCTATCGGCTTTCTTATAGACGTTTTAGTCAACGAGTCTTTGACAATGGCCAACAATAACATATATTGTTCTTTTGTCATCCAAGTTGACTTGAAAAAAAGGTCCGGATCATGAGCTTTCATGAATGAAAATGTAGTTTGGAAAAAACCATGGTTGCTCCTTTCTTGGTACAAAGGGGGTACCCACCATCTTCTTTTTCAACATTTTAAAGGAAAGGTAGCACATTTGCACCACCGACATTAACAGCGCAATCTCATCCTTGTCGTCCATTTATCAATTAATAATTTTTGTTTTGTTTTACAACACGAAACACGAAAATTAGCTTACAACAATTTCACAGCTGGCTCAATTGACAATGCAGTTTGACATTAGCGAGCCACTCCATTGTGGGCGAATTTTGATAGTGTTGCGCGACACAAGTTGACAGCTCGTATAACAGCTGCTACCACTGCCACAGCGGCTTTGCATTGTGTTCCAGCAGTAAGGCTGAACTATAATAGTAGAATGCTTTCGTACGACCACTTCCGAAACAGAGCGAATACACAGGATTTGTATTGTGTGACCATAATAGCTTTTTGCTTCGATTCGTTAAGTTTCGTTCAGCTTTGCTCACTTACGAAAGAGCGAATGGATTCGCTCTTTCGTAAGTGTACGTATGAAAACTTGACAAGCGATCCCCCGTCTAAGTACTAACAGCGGACGATGGTGCTTGATTTCGGTGATCGGACGAGAACTTTTGCCTATTATGGGCTACTTGAGCAATTGACAGTACTGAAGGAAACTTAACGTAGAATTATGACATTAGCTTCCGATTGCTTCCGACTATCATAGTTCAGCCTTTAGACTAATAATTGTTCAAATCGTAGCTGTTAAAGGGACATTCTAAGCGTGCTTTGATCTGCTGTAGAACAAAGACTCATGTCTTTCGCTAGCCGACGTCTTTCTTAAAATTAGAGTTCATCAAAGCTATAGAGTGTACTTTCCGGTTTTAAATCTGGCTCAAACTTCGTAGTAATTTATAGGCTTTAAGTTACTAATTCTTTTTTTTTACATAACAATTCATTAAAATGCCACTTGAACAACATAACCTCAAAAAAATTCGTCAAGCACGACTCCGTTCACACATACAGAGTTTCGTTAAATCGAAGATGCTTTGAAACTGTAAATATTATTCGATATGAAAAGAAGTCACGGCGTTCTGTCAGCTATTTTCTTTAATAACTTCTAAATTATTGAACCGATTTTATTGAAATTTATTTTCTCAGACTTTCCACCGCTGTGAGCGCAAATTTAAAATTTTTAGTTCGAAAAAAATATTTGTTTTGGATTCTTCCCAAAAAGATCTTTTCAGCGAAATGACATTTTTTCCAGCGGCTTTTGCTTATACTGGAGGCATCTCCAAAATAACGGTTTTCTGAAAAATTGTACATGATTTGTGCAGAAATTATGCAGACGGACGCCCGAGAGCAATTGGGTTGCATGGAAATTGTTAATGTCTTTGACTAGCTACTTTCTGATTTTATACATGGTCCTACTATCGCATATTTTTATTGCCGCCTCTGTTTGTGAAGCAATAGCGTTGATAAGTTTGTCACGTCTTACACACACGTAGACTCGAGCTTTGAATCAAACACACTCTTCGATCCGTTTCCTACTGTCTACAGATACATTTTATTACAGGCGCTTCTGCCTGAAATCGACAACATTTTGATCACTAATTGTAGAAGCGCTTTTGACAACTCTTCTACTCTTGATCGGGCTTAGCTTCAGATTGCTTCCGCACCATGCGGCGAGATGGTCCGTAATTATTAGCGCTGTCGGTATTGTAACTTGTACGAGGTATACGAACGCTGTCCCATGCCTCACGGTGCCTCTAATAGTAACAACATTGCACAGACCGTTCGCTTGAGTCACTACGATATCCGAGGGAGTGATTTTCCATCACATGCTTGAGTGCAGGGTTTCGCCATTTAAGGTGATAGTATCATTGAGTTGTGGGCGGCACAAAATTTTCAGCAGGAATGAACTTATCGCCCGGACTTAAGTTTCTCAAGAAAGCTGAACTCCAAGAGATACGTTATTTTAGTCATAGTATTCGTCGTTTACATTTGCCGGCATGTTATTCGATTACGATGATTTTGTAGTAGATCGTTAATATGGAGTAGAAACAGAGTTGGTGGAAGAACAGATCCCTGTGGCACTCCAGCATTTACAGCAAAGGTGTTGGAAGACACATCATCGACCACAACTTTGCATTGATACGTCCTTGGAAAAATGTTCCACTCAGCCACGGAGTTAGTCCAAAGGAAGGAAGCTAAGCTGCTGCCTCTGTATCATAGGGAAAATCTACTTTGCGAAATTCATGGGAAACTCGGTTGTGCCTAGAACATAGTTGCTTCCACTGCCCCAAATTACGATTCAGTACTATTAGAGGTAGATTAACCAAAAATGAGTAGCGATCACATTTTTACAACTAATACATAAGCTTAAGTCCCCTTTTAGTTTCCCTACGATGGGTGCTTCTTTTCAGCTTTCAAAGTTAGGTTCATCTCGGATCAGTTTTCTAAATTTAGAAACTTCTGGAACTCATTTCCTTAATCTAGGTTCTATTGACATGCCTTCTCTTCCTCATTTTTGTGGTATTTTTACCTCAATACGTACATTTTTTATTGCGTTGCTTATAATTTAAAAAAAAAAATATATCAGAAATGAACTACTTCAATTTTTTCGCCAGCTGTACAGAAACTAAGAAGCTACAACTTTATTGATTGTGCAGCCCATGTGAGGTGAAGTGGACCCTAAATATACTTTCGTAGCAACAGTTTCAATGTTCAATTTAAATGCTAACCACAGACAAAATGTCCAACCAAAAACCAGTTCAACCAAAATTCCGCAAGTGCCAGGAATTCCCATATTAAATGCAGCAATTTCCCACGCACACCCATCCATGTGTGTCGCCTTAAAATGCCATCGATTACCACATAAATTCGCGTCACTACATTTCAAATACGAAAATGTCATCATTTATCCTCGTCCCCGTCGAAAAGCCTCCACCAGAGCAGGACCATACCCAACAAAAGCGCTTACGCGCACCGATGGCCTCCAAAATTACACATTGTCCATAAATTGAAAGTTTAATCGGTTGGCGGCGCTTCTCCATTGTAATCATAAATTGTGCGTTCAAATGGCACACGTCCACCCATCGGCTCTTACAATTCGTGCATCCAAACGGAATAATCAAAATAGTGAACTCCAACTTGAATGTTGCGCCATTGAATACAGCGCGACATGTATGTAACGCAAGGATAAAGCTTCCCCAAAACATTGGTCCTAACTCCAGCCCATCCTCCCAGTGAGCAATGTTGTAATTATGAACGGAATCTCTAACCTCCATTTCATCCCCGCGATGCATTGATAGCGAAATTGGGACAAATTTCATGCATCCTTCCTCGGACCGAAGCAGCCCGGCTCTTTTTGACATTTACATCCTTCTATGATTGATTTCATTGTCAGGCCGGGTACAGTACTCGGGGCCCATACACCTACACGCTACACCCCCGAATTGTGCGGTGCGATTTAATGCATAAAATATCAATTTTGTAAATACAACACCTGAACGCATTAACGAGGACCATGGCCGATGGCCAGCAACCATACTCGTACACAACAGCCTTTGGTCGGTCTAAGGCTTGGCTGTAGCAGGGCCAATTTCAATAAATTACAAGCGAGCTATGTGCAATATTTCGATAGTGTGCGGGTGCGATGGTATGGGTTGGATTACCCGTCTGCCGGGGTGAATTATTTAAATCGAACGATTAAATGTTTGCCCATAACCTGGAGTCCTTTATCCGAATATTCAATTATCAGCGGCAGTGTGGGTAACATCGTACAACATGTATAGATACATGGTGCGGTGAAGGCAACTCAAGTATTTACCACTTCGAATCTGTTGTGTATTCTAATGCGGTTTTAAAATGTTCATTGTTGCATTAATTTAGTTAAACCCCTGCCACCCACTCTGCCGAATAAATTTAAGCCTGGTTGCCTAAAACCGACCTCCGTATGCAATTATTTCAGCTAAGAGTAGATACACATACGAGTACGTATATGTGGAGATGGTGCGCGAGTATACATTTTAAATTATTTATGTGATGGGCTACGCCTGTGTGGGTATGCTTAACTAACTCGAACCCGAAATTAGTATTTAAGTTATGTTTTGGAGAATAAATTGAATTTGGCCAAATATTTGCCCAAGTAGTCAATAAATTATTATGTTCCGTTTATTGGTCGGAGCGAGTACACTCGCATTGAATTCGAGCGGAAATCGTAATGTAGCCGATTTGTTAGGCGAGTGAGGAACGAGTATCTATGATATGTTGAATGCGCAGCCATGTATATTTGCAGTCGGAGATTGAAATGATTGGATTTAGTGGGGCAGAGTGCGGTACCTTTATCGGAATTGGCTTGCGTTTGATGCAATCGATTAGCATGGAATAGGCACGATTGGCATAATATTAGTTTTGGATGTTGACTTTCATTTTAGACAAATAAAGAGTCATTTGCCGAAAAATAAATAAAATTGTACTCGATTTGGATACTCAGAGAAACCAATTTTAAATTCCGTATTAGATGTGGTGGAAAAAGGATAATGTACAAACTAAGCCGACTGAAGTGTGAAGGTGTGCTTGCCTAGGGCCAACTGGGTCTTGAATATGCATTTGTCTGATTCCCAGAAGAAGAGAAATAAAAACAAAAATTACAATTCGTCTGGTATGCCCTCATCTTCTAACCCACCTCTAATAAAGTGTTCGTAGAGTTGCCACATTTTTAAAACAAATGCAATGATATCTTTGTTTTCTGAGGATATTTCTTCGATTTTTAAGAAATTTTAACAGAAAACTGTTGGAACAACTTTTACTTTGCAGAAGTGGGTATGACTGCCAAAATTTGTAGCCAAAGTTCACGGATTCCGATGAGATATCCACCATAAAACTTAACGATATGTCTCTTTTTTAAGAAAACGCCCCCCCAACAATTAGGCGTGACCATATGCAATATATGGATGAAATGTAGAGAACATAATTAACTTAGACAATATTTTTCATTTTCTAGCAAAAATACTGAGAAAAACGATATTTTCTGAAACACTTGTACTGTTTTCGATGCTAGAAAGCTTATAAAGGGTGACCAGATAGCAATGTTAGTTTTTTCAATTGTTATGTTTCAGCAGCTACTAAAGTTACCAATGACGTCCACCTATTAAAATATTCAGTTGTCATTTCATCATGCATCGCTTGACGCTTCCCGAACGTGTGAAAATTATTAAAAAATATTATCGAAATTCCGGCTCAGTTGTAAATACGCAAAGTGAATTTCGTCGTCATCATGGCTTCAGTGTGCAGGTAATTCGTCGCACCGTAGAAAAGTTTGAGCGGGAGGACACTCTTTTGGACCTTAAGCCACCAACCAGAGGGAAATCGGTGCGAAGTGAAGAAAACATAGCCACCGTAGCAGCCAGTATCGAAGAAGACCCAGAAATGTCGATTCGGCGCCAATCAGATGAATTGAACATCGCCAGACAGTCAACCAGGCTTATTTTGCGGTTGGCTTTGGGCCTACATCCATATGAGATTGTGCTGACGCAAAAATATGAGATTGTGCTGACGCAAGAATATGAGATTGTGCTGACGCAAGAATTGAAGCCGAGCGACCATAGACAACGCCGTGAGTTCGCTAATTGGACCTGGAAATGTTGGCCGGAGATCCGGATTTTGGCCAAAAAATCATCTTCTCTCACGAGGCCCATTTTTGGCTCAGCGGCTATGCCAATAAGCAAAATTGGGACCTAACTCCACAAGTGTTCGACCAAGCATCAATGCAACCACAAGGATTGACTGTTTGGTGCGGTTTATGGCACGGCGGTATCATCGGACCTTATTTCTTTCGAAATGAGGAAGGAGAGGAGGACCGTCAATGGTCCACGGTATAGAGCGATGTTAACCGACTTTCTGTGGCCAGAGCTCGACACCATCAGTATATCCGAGCTGTGGTTCCAAAAAGACGGCGCTACATGCCATACAAGCGACGCAACGTTCAAAGTGGTGAAGGAGAAATTTGGCGACTGGGTCATCTCAAGGCGAGTGTTCATCAATTCGCCGCCGCGATCATGCGACTTGACACCACTCGATTATTTTCTCTGAACCTGGGTCAAGTCCTTAGTCTACGCTAACAAGCCAACCACTTTGAATGAGGTCGAGGCCAACATTCGAGACGCTATTGCCGGAATACCGCCGCACATATTGGACCGAGTCATCAAAAATTGGACCGACCGCTTGAAGCACTGCCAGCGAAGCCGAGGTGACCATTTAAAAGATGTGCTATTTCACACATAATGGCACGAATGTAGCTTCGAGGAATAAATAAACCTAGAATTAATTTGATACCTCACACCGTTGATTTTTTATTTAAATTTATTTTCCTATCGTTCTTATCTGTTCACCCTTTATAACAAATTTCATGAATGCAGCTCAAAGTTTAGGACGCAAAAAGTGGTGATTTACGGACAGAGGGACGGACATGGCTAGATTGACATAACTTTTAATGCCGATCACAAATATACATACTTTTAGGGGTGTTACAAAATTATGGAGTATAAAAACTGGATCCTTTGACTGAGTTGCTCCTTTATCACTGCCATCTCGATTACCTTCAGCGTAGTAATTATGAATAGTAACTTCCTTTTATACGACTGTATCATCTTCAACTAATCGTTTCTGTTGAGATTCAAGAAATATGTACATAGATGGTTCATCCACTACTCGCTCATTTTCCGATCGTTACTTACTTAGTACGCCCACAATGGGCCAAGCTGACGAACCATCTTAAATCAAAACTCCTACAATTCAAGCCGCTAACGGTCATCCCTAATTATATTCTTCCATTTGTTGCTTGTTATCACTCGCAATCAGCAACGACGTTCAACATTTCACCAAGCAAAGATAGGGTGTCTTTACCTAAGCTCTCGACAACCTACTATTAGTAGATCGCAGGGACATTTTTCACTTGCAGCATGTATTGGTTTCCTGACAATTTTCCTTCTCAAAATTTTAATCAAACCTGATAGAAAATCTCAAAGATGTGGGTCTCTGTATGGGCGGATTTTTTCCAAACTTCATATCGGGGGTCTCTAAATTCACAATTTCAGGAGAAATAGGAATCTTCCTTTTAACCCCAAATTTCTAAAGACCTTATTAATGGCCGAATTTGAATATATGTATGTTAAGCTAGGTTAGGTTAGGTAACTGGATGCTCTCGTTGACAGGGTTGTCAACAGCTCACTTATACCACTAAGAGTGCATTGCGGTCAATATTTTGAACCCTGGGAACCTCAAAATTTCAATCTTCGACCGCTAGGCTAAACCACCCAGATAAATCATCCAGCTTTGAAAACAAATATCTGTCAAAAGCACGGCTATAGCGCATGTATCTAATAGACACCAGCGTTCATTAGCTTCCTCATTAGACTTGATGTCTAACTCCCTGTATAGGGGGCTAAGCGATACACCAGCCTAGGAAAGGGAACGCGAAGGGCTTATAAGTGTTCCTTCTCTGGCTAGTTCGTCCGCTTTTTCGTTACTGGAGATATTCATGTGGCCCGGTACCCAGCACAGAGTCACCGTGTTGGCCGCTGAGATAATATCCAGTCGTTTTTTACAAGTTTGGATCTTAGTGATGTTGACTGTAACTATATTCCATCTGTTTAGAATTGAGGCATGACCGTAGGGTTTAGCATTCCATAGACCGGCTTCCCTTAGTCTTAGTGCATTTGGGCTTCCATGTTCCTGCAATATATGTCAAGTGGAAGAAGATTCAGTATTGTTTCCAGAGTTGCTGTCGGTGTTGATCTCATTGATCCCATCACCCCCAGATTGCCTGCCCATTGAATCTTTCTAACGCTTTCAAGTTGGTATTTCTTCTCGAGCGTTTTCCACCATAGAATCGTACCATAGGTTAAAATGTGTAAAAATAATATGAAATATGTGCTAGGGTGTTACAAAAAAGGCTGAGGTGAAATGCTTACTTTCTCCAAATCAGCTCCAACACGATTTAGACCAAATTCAGTATTTTTTTTTAGTTTGAATACATGCTACCAAATGGTACTCAAAATTTTTGGAAAAAAAAAATCTCCATGAATGTAACGAAAAATGGGTAACGCTTCGGGTGTAACGAAAAGGGGAAATGCTTATTTTCTCGAAAACCTCTTCAGACATATGCTACCAGGTTTTTGAAAAACAAAATGCATATGAATGTAACGAATAATGTGTAACCCTTCGGGTGCAATTTGAGTTACATTTGCCGTTGACCGGTTTTTGAAAACTAGCTCGTTGCCAAGATATGGAAAATTGTCAGAATTAATTTATTCTAATTTTAGCGAAAAAAGTAGGTGCGACCCAGTCGTGTACTTTATTTTTTCTAGAGCCATCAATTTGCGACTCGTAGCTGGTTGGTTATCACCTTACAATCCTTAGAATTAGATTGCAGTCAAGCGACCGTACTTTTAAAACGTGGCCATGCATTTGAATAGCCCAGTCTGACTAATTCTTCACAAGATACCTGAAAAATCCGGTAAAACCCAGAAATTGATAAGCTTCGTGAGCATTTTTTGGCTCCGAAAACTGAATGATCCTTCCTTCCTTGTGCTGGCAATGATTATATTTTGTTGAGATACACAGTGGCGACCTACCTATTCGTACTCCTATCTTGTGCAGCATGTTTTGGTTTCTTCATCACACCCCTCTATGCAATAATTTTTTTCATTTTAAGACAATATCTTCGATGTCTTCAACTAGCTTCGGTAAATCGTGGTTGATGTAACTCATCGTTTGCCGCTGGACCCAAGGACCCGGTGGACTCCTTTCGAACCTTAGTGAACCGCAAAACAAGAAACCACACACATTGGCCTTTTTGCCAATTATCCTGTTAGACATTTGATTCTCCTTCACAAGTTAATCCATCAACACTAATGCCATCATCATTACCCCATCGCATCCTTCATTATCCTACAGCAAACACAATTAAAACTTAAAGCATCCAATGATCCGAGCTGTCATCTACAACTCGGTCATCGGTTCAATGGATGAGCTGCAGGCACTTTGAAAGTTGATCAACTTTGCAACGATTACATACATAGTTCAATGGGAGTTGAAGTCTCGTTCGCTCGCTCGGTGCAGTGCGGTGCGGTGCACTTATCCCTCTCAAGAAGTCCCATTATCATCGTCCGGCTCCTCTTAAGTCATTCACCATCGTAATCGATTTATGGAAGGCCCAACCACCCGGATGGTAATGCCTCATTTGCAATCGACTCGCATGAAATGTTGACCGCAAACACTGACCCGGTTTCGCTTCGACACCGCAAAACTTATCTTCGCCACACGAGATGACCACAGACCGCAAAGTTACGTATTCAAATGCGATTTTCAGTTCCCCTGCTCTCCTCCTGTCACGATAAGCATATGGCAAGGACATCATTATAAGGAAAAGAATGAGAAAACTTGAGTGTTCCACAAACACTTATAGAGCACTTTACTCCCTCAATCGCCAGATACAGTATACTCGGAGTTGTTGCTTAAAGATTACAAACATACATACACACACGCACACAGATACGAAACAGAGCGAAGCGGAAAAAAGAAAGAAAAGCAAAACGCAAAATCCCTCACTAGCGCTATTATCTCAAGAACTCTCCACGCACCTATTAAACCACCCTCCACTGGAGTAGGGGTTGCTGGATGATGATGATGACATGTCGTCATACAGAAAAGAAAATCACATCGCGAAACACAATAGCGGTGGTGGTTTCGTTGTGAGAGTGTGAGGACGATTATCAACTCCATTGTCGCGCCCTCATCGAAGACACTCCACAAGGATAATGAAGACAACATGCGGATATGTGCGAAAGACGACAGAACTCATTGTAACCATTTCCTTTGACAAATGCGAGGAAATAATCAAGTGAATGGAAATAATGCCGTAGTGGGGAATGGATTGCGGGTGGAAGGAGTCCTTTCGCAACATTGTGTGACAAATTATTGAAATGAAAAGGGTTTTCTGCTCTGTCTTCCTGCCAACTGGTACCGAATGGAAAGTCACTCAAGTGACTGGTGCCAACTCCAACTGAATGGATGGATGTAGAAAAAAGTTTAAACAAATAGAGAAAAAGGACACTCGTCATCAGTGCTCATTTTTCAACACACACATATGTGTGGGAGGCTTTGTGTGTGCCTAATGAAGGAGCACACGAAGAAGAATGGCGAATGATTGCTCTACGAATTAGAAATGGGCTTTTAAATAAAAACCCATGGACACATGGCAGGATGGTGGAAATGCTGCAGTGAAGTGAAAAATATTCTTCCATCCTTCGAGAGGATCAATTTGTTCGAAGAGTGGGTACACATACATTCCTCCCTATAACTTTGTCTTCCGTTGTGTCATCATTGCTTCATTGTTTTGCTCCGACGAGCGTTATGGAAATTTGCCGCTTCAGTGAGTGGCAGACAAATGATGTTTTCATTTGAGATTTGTTGAGCACACGATGTCACTTTGTGTGTTGCCGACGTGGTGTAACACTTGCATATGTAACGCGCCACACATTTCAGCCAATTCCGCGGAAATGAGGTCGAAAATTGATTTTTTCCAACATACTACCTTGAAACAGGAAAAAAAGGAAACAAAACAAATGGAATTACACATATAGCCTTCGCAGGATATGTGTGAGTTGGGAAATGTTGAATGTTGTTCTGTTGAGTACGAGTATAGTGTTATGCGGTATCCAGCTGTGTACCAGCGATCAAATTTCCCAGGTAATTTTGAGTCTTCACAGCTTGACATTAATTTAATGGTGACAACAATGCTAGGACGTGGAAATAAAGAAACCTGCGTAGTGAGGGAAATCAGAAGTGATGCAGATAATGTGTTGCCATCAGCAGCAGTTTGTTAGTATCGCAAATGTACTCCATGTGTAAATTAGATTTCAGGTTCGAAGGCGGAATCAGAGAGCTTTTGGGCAATTCCAACAAAGTGCAGGACATTTCATTCTTTCAGGTTCTACTGACATTTTTATTGTCGTCCAGTCAGGACAGCAGTATGCCCAGTGTTGTCATCGACATATTTTATTTCATCTGTGACATATGTAATTATTTCTGTATAATAACAAAAAAAAAAACATAATAAGTGACATTGTCAGAATTAGTGACATAATTTTCATAAAAAAAGAAATTGATTGAGAAGTTACGAGTATAGCTTTCGTATTTTTTTCGTAAAACCTGGATGACGTCTCTACTGATAACACTTGGGTTGGGATATTTCGCATCGAAAATATTGTGAATTTTTTTTTGTCATTTGGGTGACATATTTTTGATATTTTTTCGTTAGATTAAGATTGAAAGGTATACGAGAGGAAATTTGACTTTTTGTTTGTTTTTTGAGTTTTGTGGATGATTATGTCATGTGACATAATTCTTTCAACAAGGTGACATAATTTTGTTCAAGTCGATGATAACACTGCATGTAGTGCCTACAGTGTACTCTGTTTGCTAATCTCTTGGTGGCCAGAAGAAACTTAGAATCGAAATTTCAGCCAAATCTGTTTAGTGCTTGATCCAAGGGATTAGAAGTCATATAAAGAGATTTTCAAAACATGCAAATTAGAACACAGTGAGGATGGTCCAAAGTAAATTTTGGTGGCTCTTTTATGGAAAAATATAAGTCTGCTCTCCACTAATCTGACTATCCGTAGCTAAATGAAAAGAACTGTCGGGTCATGGGAATCTTCTTGAAGTATTCGGACTTCCTGGTTGTCCCAAAGCCGCAACGGCTCTTATACAAAGCTCAACCAGATCACCATCAAGGAACTCCAATCTTTTGATCTTAAATAAATCAAAGTGCTCCTATCTTATTTTAGATAGAAAATTTAACTGGAAACCTACCATCCATCACACTAGCTTTTTTTTATCTGGTGTTAAGTCAGTATCAAAATATGGCGTAATCGTTTGGAGAACTGCCTTGAACAAAGTTTTGCAGCGCAATCATTAAGCTGAGATCACAGAGGTCAGCTTAAGTAGTGTTCTCAAGTAAGGACTTGACTTTTTGTTATTTCCGGCTATTTGACTTACAGCTATCTCTGAGCGGTTAAAATTGCTTCAGAAGAGCATGGACTGCACCCTACCTAAATAAAAAAATAAAAGTCGAGACCAGTATTCCCATTTGAGGTGGACACATTATTGAGAAGAGTTAAGGAAAGAGCTAAATTCTTAAGGGAATTTCCAAGTTAGGTAGGAGCCTACCAGATTCCACTTCATAGAGGAAGCCAATTTGAAGGAGGTGCTTTAGCCCTAGAACAATCTCGGCTGGCACCAGGAGATAGATCTTTTAGGTTGCAGAGAACCTAACCCCTTGCAATTCATCCATTTATTTGTTCATCTTTCATTCATCGCTTCCAGAGAAGACTGGAAAGAAGACACTATCTTACATTCGCTGCATTTTACGGGCGGCTCCAAAACTGAAGGCGATGAGTTTTTTCTGGCGATTTACATGGTAGGATCTCTTTTCAACTCCTTCAATTCCAAAACTGCCCCAGATTATGGCTAGATGACTGGCCAACTCAACGGATATCTTCGGATAGAGACATTTTAGGGAACTAAGTGAACTCGCCAGACATGGAGCAATCGTAGTGTCTCTACGGGTGGAGAATCTTTAGAAGAAGCTGAAATAGATGCAATCAGCCAGGAGCGGATGGAGCTCAACCCAGTCGAGAGATTTGGTTTGAGCTAGATCACAAACTCTCTAGCAAATTGGTCTCACTAAACATGTTGCATGTCAGTACAACAAGGGAATTACACGCTAAAAGTTTTAACCTCTTCTCAAACAATTTGTGCCGGAGCTGCAAGGACGGACAGGAGAAGAAGACAGTTCTTAATCCTCCCTCAATTTGCTCAATCCAAAAAAGCAGGCTCCATTTTGAAGCATTTCTCTTTTATAAATTTTGAGATCTGCCTAATATGGTCTGGGGAATCCCAAGATCCGTTCTGTTCTACCATTTTCGATGCTCAGTATACAATAGGTAGTTGAACCTAACCTTTGCATGGTGATATTTTTTTTAAAACCGATTCCCAGCAACTATCGGCACGCTGTTCAGTGTCAGTTATTAGTGTGAGAAGGATTTAGGTTACAGACAAACAGAAAGACGAGAAGATCCACAGGCATGAACCAAAAATGTGATTGCTTTGACAGGAAACGGAGAGATCCAAAGGAAATTTGGCTTCCCACTATTTTCCTATTTACGTGGAACCTACATAAATCATTTAATTGTACCCATCTTGTGTAGTTTGGAAGAACTGTGGGGGATAACCCCGGAGAAAAAGTACAATTTGATCGACATAACCTATTCAGTTACTGCCGCTAATTATGAAAAATTCGTGCTGCACTAACTCTAATGGTCCACTATCGCCTACCAACGTTTCGCTCTTCCTCATGCACAGAATCTCACACTTCCGCTTTGAAACTATGCAAACTACACAGGTCTTCCTGTTATAGGAATACAAACCTCTGACGGCTCTGTGACCTATGTAGAGATCTATTGTACCATTAAATAATTTTTTAATTTTAGGATTGTCTCATCTTCACAGGTGAAGGACCTTTGCCCGATAAGTTGCCACCTTATTTTGCACAGAGCTACATACTCACATAGTATACTATGTTCTGCGCTTTCTTCGTCCTCTCGATAGAGCCGGTATGCAGTTTTCTGAATAATATTCATCTTATTCAGATGTTACCTGAGCCAGCAGTGGCCGGAGAGAAAGCTCACCAGCCTTCTAATATCCTCTCTGCTATATCCCAGGATGTACTTAATTTTCCCACTGTAGGGTGGGATAGCTCTCTTAAACTGTCTGAGCCCTTGGGTGTTAACCAGACGAAGGTTCCTGTCCTATGCAATTTGTCAGCGATCTCTTTCTTTCCGGTTCGTCGGTAATTCAATTATCCTCAATGTTTTTTGAACACTGGTACCCACCATAGCTATGGGCAGTGCTTGTATGACTGTACCCCTAATACCAGTGTTCAGACTGATGGGAGCACATATCTCGATAGCATGGACTTCCGCCTGAAAAAGGCTTAGATACATCAGTAAAGGCTTTGAGATTTTGTGGTTGGGTCCAAAGGAACCAGCATCCACCCCTTTTCCTTCCTTTGCGATCAATTTCAGGACCCCAACTTGTCCAGATTTTACGATCTGACATCTCTATCTCAAACTTTCGGCGAAAGCAGAGAAACTTTGAAATAAGGTCCATAACCGAGCGGAGCATCTCTATCTCTTGAAGTTCTTTAAGAATAGCCGTATGAACTTGTGGATTTGTTGGTCTGAGATTTTCAATTCCCTACAGATTAATTGCTAGTGGAAAGTGGATACTTCCTCATTTTTCTCTCTCCACTTTCATGGAGTGCCTTGATATAAAAAGTCAAATATTCAGCTACCAAAGCACCCCATTGCTATTTACCCGCATGGAATTATAATAATGATTTGGCACAAGAGGCCGCTTGAAGAAACTACAGTTGCAGTGTTTGAGTTGTCTAGACGCCTGTTATTTATAACTTAAATCTGTATGAATTTGTCCATGTGTCAAAACAGTGGAAATGCAATCCGTCCAACTCATATCTTGCATCAGACTCGCCCACTTGATGCGTCAACAAGGTTTTGTTTTTAATGTTCCGAACGAACGTTGATAGCTAAATGGAGATCTTTTGCTGGTGCTTTTAATGCCCGCTTAAGTTTATTTTACGTTAACTTTTACATAATAAATCAAGGGCCAATAAATTGTTGCCAACTGATATATTGTGCGAACTGATGCAATGAGATCGGCAGGTCAGACAGGCCACCACCTGGCTGCGATGCTTGAAAGAATTTTACTAGATGACTGCCATTGCCTGCAATTCCATAAATTATTTATCTTCGTCTTGTTTTCATTTAGAAGTGTTTTCCACGTACCTATAAGGAATACAGAGCGATTTGTCTAAGATTTACAACCCAATGCAGGACGAATTTGACCCCGGGGGCATTAAGACCACCGGATATCGACTTGCTGGTAATGTGCCTACCTCATAACATTCAATTTCCCCAAATTCGACATGGATATCGACCGGGAAACTAGCTTGCCTCCATTCAATGCTGCCACTGCTACTGCATTCGCAATTCACTGCCAATTGCTAGACGGGAACGCGCCTGAGGCACCGCAGTCCGCCTACCTTGGGCGTATGAATTAGCTCTGCTTTATTACGTACTTGAGTTACGACCACATTTTTGCCAAATAAAGAGAGCTCCAAACGCTTTGTGTGCGCACTTAACCCAGCAACCAGTCTCTTTCTTGCTACCGGTGTTCCGTTTCAATAAGGCCATCCACAGACTTTGAGAAACATAATGCCGGCTCCAACGCTTACTGGAATTTAACGGCCGATCATCAATCATGTTTATGGCTATCCCGCAACCTTGCAAATGAGCAACAATTGACCAACGAGCAGTGGCAGTCCGAATGCGCAATTAAATTGGACGAACTTTACGACGCAAATAAATCGCTAATAGTGTGCGAATGCAAATCTAAGAATCTAATTGGCATTTAAAGCACTTTTAAGTGCCTCACGAATGCCTTTGCACTGAGGCACATCTTCACTTGGTCCAATGTTAAGTATTGACGCCCATTTTGGGCAACAATCAACTTTCATGGCACTACGAGTACACCTGCAAGCACACAAAAATTCCACTCCAACTGCGAGGTACTTACGAGTATACCTAGACAGAGCGGAACTCTGGCAAAATGGCCAAAATTGCCGAAATGAACAAAATAGACACAACGTACAAAGCACTCCACGAAATTACTCCTGGTTGCGATTGGAAAATAATTTTTTTTTGAAAGTTGAACTCCACATGGTCGACGTCATGTTTCTCTCACGGGAGCACAGTGCTGCATTCCGGTCGCGAGGAAAAGCGCACACATCCGCAATTTATTCCCACGCTACAATGGCCAAATAGACCGAAACAGCCTCACGAGAGGACCCATCAAAGTCATCATCACCACCAGTAGCCAGCATCGTGGTGGAGTGCATGCCATACACGAAAACACACTAAAAATTCAGGATTCGTTTCAAATTTTGATAGTGCGTTGATAGCGATGGACCAGGACCCACCTATGATGCCGTATGCGATTTTACATCGCAAATTCCCACTTCGCCGAATGCGATCAGCTGGAATACCTCAGTGGAGGCATGCAGCACTCGATAGCATCAGGAACTGATAGTTTTGCATTTACACGGATGCAATCACTCGGAAGCTTCCTGCATTTATCATTGATGGATTTTCAAAACGTGCTGTTTCCATCACGGCGTGGTGGCTATTGGTGTGCGAAGGCAGTAGAAAGTTGGTAACATTCATGAACAGAGGTAGTTGCTACAGATAATTGAGTTCTTCTGCTTCGTTTGGATGGTGGTGCAGTCTTAGTTGCATTAGTTGTGGATTCTATTATATGGGAGATTTCCAAAGACCTGAATAAGATACTTATAGAATTCAAAGCATTCACTGATTCTGAGGAAATACGATACCTTTCAGAGATTTAGCAAACTAACTGAAGGTATAGAGAAAATCTCCAAATCAAAATAGAAAAAGAAACAATAACACACACTCGATTCCATCCACTGTTCCACCACTGATGTCAATGGCACTTGCTAAATGAAAGAGTATTGCGCTTGACTCTAGTATAGAAGAAGGCTCCCAAAAAGTGTGATTAAGATGGACAACTTACGACTAAGTGAGGTGCATACTCTATTCACTCAATTTAAGCGTAAGTCTAGTGTAGGTGTAGGTCTGCCTTTAAAGGCAAGAAATTTGTGGATGGCGCAAAAGTCATCATCCTATCGCAGTGGCGCCTTATGTCATCGCGAGTTTGACATTTGTGAAGTAAAGAAAAGCAGAATTCACGTAGATAAATCATGAATTGCTATACTCTTCAAGAACGCGAAAGAATTTTGTCAATGTTCTGACAAATTATCGGTCGGTGGTTTTAGCTCAACGTGAATTTCGTCGTCAATTCCCTGGTGGTGTGGCTCCAAATGGGTAAAAACTGCGACGTTTAGCCGCTCACCTCTAGGAGGCTGGCTTAACACGGGGCAGTATCAAATGTGGCCGGCCCCGGAGCAACCGTCTGCTGAAGAATATCACTCCTGTGGCTGCAGCTGGGCAAGAATACCTTCGAACATCAACTAGATGACTGGAGACGAAATTGGGCATCAGTAGACGGTCTTTATAATGAATTTTGGTGTGAAAGACTTGAAGATGTGCCCATATAAAGTGCAAACAGTGTATCAGCTATTGCATGTAGACCGCCAATCGCTTGTAAATTACAACCAAGCCGTCCTAAACCACCACCATGATGGTTTGCAAGATTATCCCATCAGAAGCACTGGAAATCCGCATGTAATGCATGAAGTGCCATTATATCCTATCAAAGTTACTGTTTAGTGCAGCGTTTACGGAGGAAACGATTTTGGCCTATATTTTTCGAGGACGAAATCGGCAGTAGGGTTTTTTTTAACCGGAGTGTGGCCACGCCCAAATGGCGTGAAGGCACTGCGACCAGAAAGATCCATTGTGCCAGAGGCCACTTTTTAGGACAGCAGTACTCGTACTTCAACTTTCCTTATGAAAGTTATGATTACGTCTGTACGGAGTTCCTTAGATCTAATGGTGATATTATCTCCTTAAGAAAGAAGCTTCTTCAACTTCTACACAGAGCTACACACTCACATAGTATGTGTTCTGCAGTTTCGTCCTCTTCTAGGCAGAGGCGGCAGGTGATATCCTCTGGAATTCTTATTTTGTTTAGGTGGTAGGTTAATTGGCAGTGACCAGTAAGGAAGCTCACAAGCCTTCTTATGTCATTTCTGCTATATTTTAGGATATCAGCTGCCTTTTTTTGGAAGGGTTGAACAGCTCCTTTAGCTTGTCTGAGGCCTTGGGAGTTATTCCAGTGGGAAATGCGTTCCCAATTGTTTAAGGTCAGTTTGAAGACAGAATCAGATATTCCGCAAAAGGGTTCAGGTCCAACGAACAATCCAGAGGAACCTTTTCTGGCTAGCAGATCTGCAGTTTCATTGCCGTCAACGCCTACATGACCCGGTACCCACATGACTGATGAGCGCTACAGAACCAAAATCAACGACTTCTTTACTGCGAATTGGGTTTGGAGAACATGTGGTTTCAGCAGAACGATGCAACCGCACACACAGTACGCGACCGACAATGGACATTCAGCAGCAAGCGTTTTTCAGTCGCTTAATCTCTCGTTTTGGCGGCTCCAAATTTTTTCTTTGGGTTTTTTTTTTTTTTTTTTTTTTCAAGTCACGGGTCTATACGCCACAGACTTTGGCAATTATGAAGGAGAACACCTGACAAGAAGTGGAGAATTTATCGCCAGAAGTTTTGAGAAAAGTCATGGAAAATGCTGTGGAACGAGTCCGAATGTTCATCAACTCTGGCGGCGGTCATATTGTAAATGTCCTAATAAACATAATGAACAAACAGAACCAATTCTTTTTACAAACAAAGTTACTGCTTTAGGAAATCGAGGGAGGACTTTTCGTGAAACATTGTATATACATATATGTAGCAGCATCAGTTACACTGTTACATGTATCTTCATGTGCCCATGCATAAAAACAAAGCCATACTACCTCACATTAGCCTGTATTTACTTTTGTACTCCAGACGTTCAAGCAGCTCAAACATACAGACAATTAGAGGCAATTATGGACCAAGGGATCCAATAGTGTTCCAACTGTGACAATCTTGTGCAAGGAATCGGAACCATCGGTAAGCGTTTTCAACTGAGAATATCCGGAAAACGGTGCATTCTACAAAAAATATTATTTCGGTTGAAATTTGAGACAAACATTTTCAACATTAGATAGATGCCGGGTTTTTCGTTTCTTTTTGATTTTCGAAAACCATCAGAATCTTAGAAAATAATCGACTTTACCCAGACGGAATGGAAATTGTTTTTCAGTGCAAACATCTCGAAAATCTATGAACAAAATTATTATAACCTAAATTTAAGGCTTTGAAATTCTATTCAAGACGAATGCCCACATTTCCAAAACTTTCCAAAATTGTACTTAACGAATTTTCCAAAATGGCTGACATATGCACAAAGTCAACAGAAATAGTTTTTGAGTGCAAATGTCTCGAAAACTGTGCATGCTGCGGAGAAATTATTGCGAAGCAAATTTAATCTTTCTACAAGGTGAGTGCTAAGTTTTTCAAAAAATTTTCAAAACTGTACGGAATTTTGCAAAATGGTTGGAAATCGGTTTTGAGAGCTTATATCTGGAAAACGATTACTTTTTCATAACATGAACCCCCAACCAGCCTAGCCACGCTATGGAGCGCATTAACCAAAGACGAGTCGGTCTCGAAAAACATTGCACACATTGGTCACAGAAAAATCTCGGCCGTATTTAAGCTCAAATCCCACATAGTTGTTGGAGGCCAAAACGAGCCAACTACAGAGTTACAGGAGATTGATTCAACCATTCATCTATAAGGTGGGATGAATGTAGTCCTGAAAAACTGAGCATCAGAATCGTTTGCCTCTCTGACTCTCTGAACTGTCCACCTTTCGTTAAGAAATTGACTGGTCTTGGGAAAGTCCAGGAGCTCCAAATAGGCACTCACGATGTATTCATCGACTCTAAAGCCACCTATGACAGACAGAGCCATGTCCAGTTTTGAAACACCTGCCAAACTCGTTTATCTGTGCAGGGTAACGATGGTGAATGCGCGCTGCACCACCAAGGTCGGCAATAATAGCAGCTAGACATCGTTATTGAAGGCGTCGAACTATTCTTTGCAGGTGAAGACTAGGCATAATGGTCCCTTGGGGTTTTGATTTCGAAGAAAGAGTCTTGCAAACAATTGGGAATTCGACAGCATAGTATCGGGAAAGTTTGACGCTAACACTTTAACACGTACGCGAGACAGTTCCTTACTAACTCACCATTAAAAAAAAGTGGTGAGTTATACTAGGGAGGCGTCGAAAGGATTCTTATATTTGCTATTTGTTTTCCGAATAGCTAGGGAATGGTTTCGCCATAGGGTGAAACCTCGCGTTTCATTGGATGGATATTGAAACCGTAGGAGCACAGGCATCTAGAGTTCACAAATAGCTCTCGCAGTTGCTATTCAGCCCAAACCAAGGTTGTCTAATACGAGGCAAGCCTATTTAAGGACGGGAGGGAGTAGCTCCGCTAGACACGATTGGAGATAGAGCGACAAAGTGAGGAGGAAAATGAATTACTGATGCTTTCATGCATGCTAATCCACAATTACTGCTGAGGTATCTGTAGACGCGAAGAAGAAATTTAATATGTTCGTCACCTGCGGTGCGAATGAATACGAGTATCCTGCCCTTGCCGACAGAAGAATGAAGACTCTTGGCCGTCACTTCTTCGCAGAAGTGGAGAACTAACGTAAAGTTGAGTTGGAAGTCTTCCCGAGATTCATATCTTTATCTATTCAGTTCTAACTCAGCGAGCTTTCTTTTTGTTTGGCTCTCAAGGTAAACGAAAATGGGACAACGCAACTAACATCACAGGACATCCTCCTATTTTTTTCGTTTCCAGTAATGAAGAGGCAGCAGTTCACTGGAAGCCGATATTGGACTTCGAATTCTTCAGCTCAGAAAAAAGGGTATGATGGTGTAGTGAATGAACGTTCCGTCTCTTTCCACTCATATCCACTCTGTATGGACGATACAGTAAAAGAATAGCCGCCTAAGGAGGTGCTCACAAGTGGAAAGGGACCTCTGTCAATTGCATGAGTCAAAGTAGAGATAGATATCTTAGGATCGAACTGTGTGGAGAAGCTTCTTGATGACTAAGTACAGAAAAGGAAAGGTGTGCTCCTCTGATTAAAAGTGTCTAACGAAGCGATGATATTTAAAAGTAGTTCATGCTAAGGGCTCTCACATCGAGGACATCTTCTCTCAGTTTCATTTTCTAAGCTGGTACTATTGCCGATTTTTCTTGAAGTGTGTGGGTCACTATTTCATTAAATTGTACTCAAGAAGTACTAAACCAAATCGAAAGACTAATTCCTGTCAATATTAAGCAAAATCAAATCATCCAATCTACCACAATTCTGCAGTGCTTATCTACAACTGCTTGTCCGTCACTACCATCACACCTAGTTCAAGTTTCCTGCAACAAGTACTCGTACGCCCAATAAGTTTTCACAAAAACTATGAGAATATCATATTAGTTTACACTGTTATTGCAACAGCCCTATGCTCCATTTGTGTCCTGTTCTTGCTTTTTCTATGAGATTTTCCTCCCCATCTACCCGAATGGGTTGAAAAAAAAAAAAAAAAAAAACACAGAACGCGCATAACAAACCATCAACAAACAAGCAAATGGCGTCCCATATGAGAGATCCTCGGAAAGCAATAACTAATATTGTCCCTCATAAATCGCGCGAGTCCTCGAGGATATTTGCGTTGTGTTATATGCTGCCGCAATGTTTGCATCCATAAACATTGCTTTCGCTGGTTGATACTACGACAGTAGTTAGTTAGTAGAGAAACTCCTGCGCTGTCCTCGTCGTCGCCGATGCCATAAAAACAGAAATTGAATTTTCATCATCAATATGTACATGAGGAGGGCCTAACGCACGTACACAGAACCCTCGATAGTGTTAAACTTTTTTTTGTTTTTTCCTTGTTCCGTCTTTCTACTGGTGGTGGTGGTCTCGATGGTGGGATCCATCCAGAGACCAAGAGAAAGTAAAATTCTCCAAGGAAAAGGAACTTTGCATGTTTATTAAAGATCAATATTTGCATTAACTAACCACCCGGGTACGGTCGGGTCCCATCGATACTCCAGTCAGCCAGAGAAAAAGGGTTACACTACGAGTACTCGTATACTATATGTATCCGCTGAATGGGTCACAAAGGATGCCTCGTTTACAACGCATATCCTTCGCCATTTCTATCTTCAGTCCACAATACATTTTTTTTTCCTGTGCGAATGGGGGGGGGGGGATTCGTTCACGTTATACCGTTATATCCAGTATCCTTCTTTTACCAGCCCCAGGATAAAACAGATGTTTGTACGTGTATCTATATGTAGATCATCGAATCGAGCGAAATTCCCAGTTGGCCCGTTAGACATGGAAATTATTATAATGCACCCATTCTCGTTCATGTCGCAAGTCCTGTGTCCCAGAACGAGAATGGGTTTAGCATGTGCATTTGTGTTGCCCTTTCGTAGAGCGAACTCTCGTCGTGTATCCTTGCGTTTCTGTTGCTGCTCTCATGAATATGCATGACGTCCCGCATGCACCTATTTTTCCATTCTCGCAAAAAAAACGAAAAGTATACGCTCTCTCTGTGGATGGTTGTTTTAGTCTCGTACCCGTTTCGATGAGAAAATTTTAATATCGCAGCCATATAGGGTCGTAATTTTTGGACTGGGGTGGATAGCGGGTGACCTTAGCTACCCTATCTATCGCCTTGGAGCTGTGTCATGTGATTAATTGCAAAAGTGATTATTTTCGAATGGAATTCTCGTTGGACTGGGGTGAAACATCTTCGAGATGTTTTGTTATTTAATTGAGCGGAAAATGTTATCGAATTCCTTCTGAAGGCACAGGGGGCATGGTGGTGTGGATATTGGGAGCTAATAGTTGTGTTTCCGACGCTAGAGGGTAAAAGTGAAGAAACCTCATTTCGGCAGGATAAAGAGAGAAGAAAGGAGTCCTTAGCGTGCATGTTGAAGAAATGAAATTGATTAATTGAAGTAAATGGATGATTTTGATTGGATTTGCAGCAGAGGGCCAAAGATTAGGCTTGCGAGGATAATAGAAAGGGTCGAAACTATATGCGATGAACAAAGACAGTCGGCTTTAATGAATCGTAGTAGATCGTATTTTAGTTCTGTGAATTATTCAAAGGAAAAATCAGCTGCTGTATTATACAGAGATGCGATATTAAATGGGCACGAAGTAAGTTGGAAATGATTACATAACGGTACATAGATCATATTGTTACACACAGTTATTGCTATAAAATAATATTCACACATATATTCCAAACAAAAAAATGTAAACTTTATTCAAAGTGATTTCATTTGGCCTTAATGCAAGGCATTAGTCGTTCCGGCCGCTCATTAATTGGGCACGAAGTAAGTTGGAAATGATTGCATAACGGTACATAGATCATATTGTTACACACAGTTATTGCTATAAAATAATATTCACACATATATTCCAAACAAAAAAATGTAAACTTTATTCAAAGTGATTTCATTTGGCCTCAATGCAAGGCATTAGTCGTTCCGGCCGCTCATTAATTGGAAAGTTGACCACAACTTTAGACAGAGCTCGCTTTAAGGGTAGCTCTTGTGACACACAATAGATTTTAAGACAGTCCACAATTCGTGATCCAGTGGATTAAAGTCTGAGGTGGCGGAAGACCAGTCTTTGTTACCAATGAAACAAGGTACATTCCCCTGGAGCAGGTATTAGCCTTATAGGCTAGCGTATGATCTTGCTGGAATGTCATTTCGTGTATTTGGAATAGTTTAGAGGTTTCACAATGAAAGGGTTGTACAACGGTCTACTTGTACACTTTAGTCGATGTTTCGCAAAAATGCAGGTCAATGACCTCGTCATAAGAGACACTCCACCACATCATGACTAACACTGGGGGATGTTCTTTTCGGATCCTTGGGATCAGCCCGAACGCTTCCCTATATAACCACTTATGAAGAAAGTGTCGTAACTTTCTTCATCCATTCCATAGCGAAAGCGTAAGCAAATTTTAAATATTTATATAAACAAACAATTATGAAGAAGTACCCCTGAGTTTTAGCCGCACAATGGGTGCAACAAATGTAGTAGCAGTATGTTTCTTCCTACTAGGTAAGAGAAAATAATTAAATATTTTGGCTCCAATCGCCCAGACAGGTCCTGGGCCACTCATGCTGTACGTGTTATATTTTTTCACGCGAGTGTTAACAACCTTAGTTTTGTTACCATTTTCGAATGCCATAATTGAGAAACTTTCTAAGAAGCTTTCGGGAAAATAGAGACTGTGCAAAACATGTTGGTGCTTCTGTCATTCAAATCTGAGTCTCCCGCTCAATGGTCCAACCCGGCGCCCACCTTGTTTGAAACTAACCTCAAAGGTTTAGGTAGTGAAGGTTGTTCTACTGTGAGGCACCTATGCGTAGATACGTATGTATATAGGTGTGCGGAAGTACCTGTTCGTACTAGGTATGAGGCCGTGATAAGAATCAGTTCTATTCCAAAATGAAGAAATGGATATCGTCTACAGCATGCACATTCCAAATTCTCACGTATTCTAGCTGCGGTCACATAAACATCAACACTAGGTAGATTGAATTGATTGTCCGGGATAAAACTTAATTAGCGCTTGGGCGTCATTTCGATACACCACAACTCTACATGGTCCAGTTGTTAAAGTGTATTTACTAAAGAACAAGTCTTCAGGTCCATCTCGTGGAACTCCAAAAACAGACCTTATGCTTTGGAATTCCTTTCAGGTTGTCGTTGTTAAAGAAAAGTTTAGCTAGTACCATAAATCCGCAAAGGAAGTGGAAGACGATTTTCTTCTCGTTCTCAACCTACCAACTGGGGCAATGTGTGTTAAAGCGGTTCCTAGTCTAACTACATTCACCTCTAGTAAGCAGTCGCCCACACTAATTTAAACTTGGATTGCTTCAGCAAGGGTTTTGTGAAAGGTCGATCCCCTAATTCTGAGAAGAGTATCCTTGAACCTACGCTACGTAGGGACTAACAAAAGTTCGCTTAGTTGGTGTCAATTTAGTAGTTTCTTAAAAAAAAAGATGCATTTCTGTAGCTTATAATCAAGCAATATTTATTTCCAAATTTCAGAACAATAGGTAAACATGGAGACGAGAAAGAGAAAAATTAGTGACGTAAGGTCGGCTGAAGTTCCACCGCCAACACAGGAAGAAATTCGTTTTGCCATTCTCTTCGGATTTCGACGTCAACTCACGCCAGTCAAAATTCTGCACGAATGCCAAAATGCATACGGAATAAATGCACTATCTCTTGTTACTATTTCAAAGTGGTTTCGAACATTCCAGACTGGCCATTTGTCTGTGGAGGACGAATCTCGTGAAGGTCGGCCCGAATCCTCGACCGGCGATACAAATGTGGCCCTGGTAAAGACTAAAATTAACGAAGATGCCAGGATAACACAGGAGACGATAGCGGATGTACTGGGCTTGAATGCCATGGCTGTATCACGAATTTTAAATTATCACCTGAAATACTCGAAGAAGTCAGCTCGATCGATGGGTTCCTAAAATTTTGAATGGAGAGCAAACAGAGGCACGTTTCGTTCGTTTTGCTCAATATTTCCTGGATAAGTTTGAAAATGGAGAGTCAAGCTGCTTCAATAAGATCGTTACAGGTGATGAATCTTGGTTTTACAAGTACGACCCATGTCCATGGTATGGAGCCCAGAAGATGAAAATCCTCCAGTAAAGGCCAAACTACAAAAGTCAGCGGCAAAAGTTATGATGTCGATGTACTTCACCAGGGCGACAATGGTCAACAACTTTCTTGCGCTCTCGGGAATCAATGAAATTCGCCCAACACCTTATTCTCCGGATCTAGCGCCGTGTGACTTTTGGCTGAAGTTTATGGAGAGGCACATTTAGAAGACAAATATGACTACTGACATACGGAGAGGAGATGAAACGCATTGGTACTGTTTAAGACTGCCTACAGTCTCCTATGATTACAAGTTTTAGGAGAGCAATCCGAAAGTACAACAAAAGTACTTTTCAGCATGATCTGTTGATGACCGATCTCCGCATCAGGCGGACTTACCAACAACTCTTTCGCGGTGCTGTAGAACAGCCCCGGACAAAAGATCTTATATGGAAAGATTTATTAGATAATCTCTATAGGAATCATCAGTGAGAGCAACACTAGTGTTTGAGAGAACCGGGAAGGGACAGGTTGTGGCTGAATTCAAGAAAGATTCTGCCTAGAAAGCTACTTACCGACTTCTTCACATGGAATGGCTGTTGATGCTGAGTGGACTTCAAGATACTTGATTTAGTTCAGAAATCAACTTGAAATTCCTTTCTTTGCTTATATCTTGCTTTTTATAATCTTGTCTCAGGAGAAGCGAACCTATGACGCTGAGCCATCGCCCCGAGTTGTTTGTAGATGCCTATTGATTTTACTCTTAGATTGGTGTTGATTCTAGAAATATGTGTTATGCGAGTGAAAGTTTACTTGTCCTGCAGCAGAAGGAGTAAGCTTTCATAAAGGGATATCCGAACCGTTGCCAGGTGGACATAGAGATGATGGGTCCTGGTGGCTTGCTTTGTAGAACGCTCAAGTATCGCATTTCTAGGGATCATTCCATTGAGGTATAGTATAGGCATAGGCCTGCTACCAGTCTTCGATACGCTAACGGTTAAAGATTGGAAGTTAGTACGGAGCTCAAATCAAGTGAGATGACAATGTTTTCTGGAGTTCGTGGAGAACCGCTTTACCCGACACCATAAGAGTGTGTACCGCCACGGAGAGAATATGTTATACCCTTCCCTTGTTTACCGGCGATTGAGTTGGTTTCCAAATTTTTAATCGCTTGGCAGATTACTTCAGAGAGTGGCCAATTCTTTTAGTCCTGTTAGCAAATACTTCGAAGAAAGTGTTTCAGAAAAAAAAAAATATTCATTCAAAACTAAGTTTTGCGCCATAAGTACGCCAAGCCGAGTGATGGTCTGATGAATGCTTACCAACAAATGCTGACTAGTTATTCAAAGAGTTTCAAAGAATTTTTGTATTGTTGTATGAAAACCTAGCTTCTAAACTTAACTTAATCTAACTTAACATTCACTGTAACGTACCTGTCTATCTATTTTTCTCTTATAAATTTTTTTGAGTTCGTCAGTCATCTAGGTACTCTTTCTCGTTTTAGCCCTAGAAAAAATGTTTGTCGAACAAAAGGTCTGAGAATTAGGTGACACAGATTACCCTGCCTCTGGGTGCTACTGACATTTACAACAGCATCGGTTGAGCCGGGAACTACAATGCAACGTGGGCTACATTGTTTTAGTCAAGCATGAAGCAGATGTAACTGGCGAGGTCTACAAACCGGACTGTACGAGTATTTCGTAGAAAGAATACCCTCCAACGTTATCGATGACACCCATGATGTACTCGTAAACTACGGGTTGCTGCTAATGAAGACGTCGATGAAGTCGATGTTGCTTACCAGCCACTGACATGGCAAAGACTATATTAGCGCTGGCACATTCAATCGAGGCTGACCGATGTCGAAGTTTAAGTTCTCTGCATACTCTGCTCGTTGCGCGAATCCCTAATATTACTAAAAGCGGCTAGGACTTTGAAGACGTTTTCTCTTGAAGCTATGAAGACTTCTAGCTCTGTCTTCATCAACTTCAAGATATTTTTGACACTTTGGAAGTAATTTGTCTGCAGATCACCGCACAGAGACGTAATTACTAGACATTAACTATTTCAGGTGTTGCTTAAGAATTGCTGTATCAGTTGAAGAAATCTAAATATGACTTAAGTACTTCCCATTCACCTACCAACTCCATTCATCATTACAACGAACCAAGACGCCATACCATTCCAGGCTCCATTCAGCCTGTGAACCACTTGAGGAGTTTCGCCAACAAGTGCCTGACTAGGATAATTATGCAAAGTATCGCATCGTTAATTTGCCCATGAAATGTGAGTAATTTCCAAGCGAAGAAGAGAAAAACCCGTGCGATAAGAATAAAATCATCGGAATTGTTATGTCAGATTGTGCAGACTGATTTGGTGCAGTTTTGGATTTATTGGCTCTATTACCCAACCCGAACCATTATAAGCTGTTGCAACTCCCATGCTATCCCATTAAGATGATATATTCGCGATCGCGCGATATGCAAATTTTCTGCGATGCTAATTTCGCTGCAACACTGGCCGTCGCATCGGTTAGGTGCCTCAGTTACTAGCCAATTGAGGGTAATTTCATTGCCACAGATACTCCATTGTATCGTGTGTAACAGTCGTCGTCGGGAATTTTGATGGACACAAAATTCCCAAAACGACCGGAAATCGGTTATTGTCCCAAATGGGGATGGACAACGCACACTCTCTCTCTACACCCAATTAGGAATTCCATTAGAACCGAGAAGTGCAATCGAACAACAACCAGATGAGATAGTATTATCGGATCTGTGCAAAATCTGTCCCAGTACAACGGGTAACGCATCACTGTACATGTCCAGGGATGAATGCATGTTGAAAGATAATGGTTGGGTGCTGCTGCTGCCGTTGCAACGTCATGGAATTTAAAATTTCAAAACATGGAAATGGGGAGCTTTGAATTGAGATAAAGCAACTCGAAACGGAAAGGATACCGAGAGGGAAATATTTGCAAATCACTTCGGATTGCATTGTGTGGATGAGGAGATTGACAGTACAGCAGCATCATCATCATCATCATCAGAGCCTTATGGTCTTCATAATCAATGTAGGCATTGCATGCACACTCACACGCAGGATGTACACAAAAGAAGATGGACAAGGAAATAAATGTTCCGGATTGCTTTTTCGCATTGCCATTGCATTAATTAAGAGACAAATCCACAGAGAGATGTTGGTGCAAGTCTGGGCCGACTTCTTATCTCGTCCAAGCGGCCATCGTGTCCGGTTTATATGTATGGATTTTATGTCCTGCAAGCTGTCGTCGATGGGTGAGATACACCTTAATCTGACTGTGTGTAGTAGAATAGTCGCCCAAGTCCAGGACACGAATACATGCGGTTGTGATTTTTGGAAAATATTAGCAATTCGCTTTCCGGAATGGAACAGGCTGATGCTGCTGTTTACTTAAGTGAGTGGAATCAGAAGCTTTGGAATTTATTAGACGATTGGAACATTAATGCAAATTGGTGCTCTGTTAAAAGGGCTTTAGAATTTGAATAGATTTCTTGTTGCTTTGCCAGGGGTTTTCGAAGGCAGTGTCATGAGATGTTGGCTGTTTCAGCAGTGGAAGTAGTTGATAAGTACTTCAGTGAAACCTCTTACTTTGATCACGGGTTTATGAGGTTTTTTGTATAGTGCACACTTGAATAGCATTAAATTTATACAATATTTGGAACTCCGTTATTCGAATGTGGACTTGACCATAAAATGTTGCTGGTGTAGGTACTGAGTTTCAGTGTAGTATACTCTTTGAAAGCTGAAAACAGTCGATAAATATTAGATATGGTCAGTTGTAGGTGGCGTTCAAGTTTTACCCACATTCCAAGGAACAAAAGGTTTGTTTTGTGGAGTAGGCACTAGAATAGCCGACAATTCTACAACTCTTTGGAAATTCAAGATTTGAATGTGGATGGTGACCCACCTCATCCAAGCCACATTCTACAAGATCCGTCTAATATGTTCAAACGTTTCTACCAACTAGGCCGAAGATTATGGTGCTCATACGAAATATGAAGTCACAATCGTACTCGGGGACTTCAATGTCAAGATTGGCAAGGAACATATCTTTGGCAGATTGGTTAGAAAGCACAGCCTCCACGATAGAACAACAGACAACGGCTTCTCATCCATCGATCGTTCAGCTGCGCGTAATACGCTTATAAGTAGCACAGCTACTTTTTTATTTTAATTTTTTAAAAAAAGGAAATTTACAAATCTTGGAGCACTCCGACTCAATTTTCTGTCCATTGTATTACCAGGCAGAACTTCTTTTGGTTGGAGAAACTTAGATTTTATTCGTTTGCCTTTTATGCTCGATGGTTGCTATTCCCCATCAGGGCTCGAACTTGCACAGTTCGGGTAACAACCGAACACACTACCCACTACACGCTGGCTACGGTCGAGCACAGCAACGTGGACAGGTATAGGAGTATATTCGTAAAGGCGATTGAACCAAGGGCCACATCGACCACTTGCTAATCGACAATAGACAGAAGTACATCAAATACACTAGAAATGCACACATCTAAAAAGAGTGCCTCCCAGCTCAGGTAAATTGAAGAAACAATCGAAACAAATTTCGAAGGTTCTACAAGAAAGCCTGCAGGCTTTTGTCACAGAACGAAGATTTATTTAAACAATACTTTCAGCAAAAAAAAAAACATAGCTGGAGTTATAAACTATGCAGCAAAATATGAATCAGATATGCCTGATCCAGGGTATTATGTGAATGTGTCTTTATGGATTCGTTCATACCAGTGCAGCTTCCGGCACTACCTCAGATAGATAATTGATAAAATATTCGCATTAATACCAAAAAACCAATGAATTTCAGGTCGAAATACACCATCATTCATCGTCTAGAAAACAAAATGCCAAATGGCGAAAAAATTTGAGAACTCGGGGTCTCGGACTAACTTTGCATGGAGGTAGTCCAGCCCTGACGCGTAAAACTGGCAAATAAGCAGTGTACAGTGCAATTTGAAATCAATTCCTTCAAGTTATTTCAAATTTGCACAGGGCTTCGCTAAGCAGATGTCCTGCCGCAGGATTTCTTCAACTCGTGCTAGAATAAAGTGTGAACAGGGCTCATGTCAATGCCTAAGGCACAATCTTCAGGAAATCTGTCCAGCTGCTTGAATTTTAAGCAGATATGCGCATCATCTTTCACTCTCAACGAGCCGTCGAATACCAAGCGGAACATATTGGTCTCGAGTTTACTGAGGACCGAAAGGAAGCCACCATACGATAAGCAGAAGGCTGGATTCATTCGGATTGATAGCCAGGACCACGAAAAACCATCTTTGACGTGAAAAATTAACTCTGCAAGATTGCAATTTACCAAAACTCATCGAAATTGGACCAAAAATGATTGAAAAGCTGTTTACGTACGCGGATGCGTGGAGAAGATTTAAAAAGGGATTGCATTTTAACAAGTAACAAATTTCCTTTAAGTTGTATGATATGGAGCTTCATTTCGGTCTTCAGCCAAGGTAAACTAGGGTTTTGCAACCGTTCAATGAACGGAGACAGCTGCATCAATATCATAAAAGTCCAGTCCAGTCACTATTGATCCTATTTTCCAGGATGTCACATGTTCTAAGAATCTATTACGCATTTATTAGAATATCTTATGTGCTGCTTGGTGAAAGATTTTGTGGCAAGTATCAGACTAAAAGTACTAGATTGGCCTGAAAACAGCCCCGATTTGAACCCGATTAAGAACTGCTGGGTTCAGACGCACTTAGACCAGAAGTAGGTCGATTGTGATACCACAAAGATCTAGGTATTTGACAGAAACTACCCGCATAATCATCTGGAGCTCCATATGAAGCATTGGGGGCAAAATTATCGAAGAAGTAAGCTTTTAGGTGAAGTTTCTTTTAATAGAGAGTACAGCCGGACAAGTACAGTGAAGATGAAGTATTGTTTCATCCTCTTACTCATCCCTGCAACTTCTACAAAAATCGTTTTAGATAACACCAACCACCTCGTTTTGTGATAGATGACATTCTAGGGTGGTCTTAGAAAAGTGTCCGATTCCATGGACTTAATCGCAGCTGGAGAGCTGGCGAAATTGCAGATATTTTGTTCAGATATTACATTCCACTTCAGCCGTGATAGGACCTACTTGATCATAACTCGTTATGCAAATGGAATGGAACCTAAACTGTTAAACCTTTATCGACAGTAAATTCTTTTTGGATTGAAATAAGCTTCACATTACAATTTTACTCTCGGATGTTTGTTAGACGTTCGCGAAAGACCGTGAAAAAATCCTTGAATATCCCACTCAGTCATCGCGAACTTAATAACTGAGCACCCACATTGCATCACAGAAAACTAAAACGAATGCCCAAAAGGTTTAAATTGTTTTGGAATAGGTTTACGCTACCTGTTGTCAACAAAAAAAATAGAAGGATTCGCCGACCGTGTAATACAAAACTCTGCTGTTGGTAACTCCAACTTCAAACTATGATAGTTAAGAAGTTCGTAAACATGCTTGATTGCCTCATTCAAAACTGCTAACTTGGACAACAAAATTGATTCTCTACAGATAGATCATCCTTCCAGTTCTATTACTCCAGCTCTTCCTAGAGAAAAATCCTTCACCGCAAACTGTTTGAGCTGTACCAAGATATGGATGGAGTCCAAAAATCTAAGACTCGTCGAAATCATTGGCTTGGTTATATTCAGAGAATGGATAACAATTCTCCAGTCAAGAGGATCTTCAAATCACAACCCCCAGGCCCGAGAGCTGGAAGATCGAACGTTGGTCGAAGCCATTCAATATCGATCGACGATTATGGAAGGCTGTGGTGTCTCAACCGGAGACTTTTCATGGCTAGGGAGCGCGGTAAGTAGGAAATGTGTTCAGAAATGTATCCAAAAAAAGAAGCTTATTTACCCATTCTATACTGCAACATAAAGTTGACGATCCCTGGATGCACATGGATATACAATATAAAGAAATATTACAGTGGGCTAGTGGAAGCATGTAAGCGGATTTGTTAATCCTTACCCAGTTGTACCCCCATTTACTTTAAATTAATTCAATATCTGTGTATTAAATTCACTTTAGTTTCCCGTAATGCCGCAGTATTATCTTCTCGATACAGACAATTCTCTGCCCTGAGACCCAGTCCAATTCATCTCGCCCCGTGGCGCCAAATCTCCAATTCAAGGCTCGTTCTTATATTGCGCAAAGCCCACTTTATTGGCCGTCATCAATTTGCCAGATGTAATAACAAAAACTCAATAACAATTCAATTTATCAAATCTACCGCGAGCGACGACGTCTTACTGGTAATTTCCAGTGACGTAGACAGATGTAGACGTATTAATGGCCGTGCCTACTCACCTTCCTATAATTCTATGTCGCCACCCTCGCTCGAACAATAAATGAATCCTAAAAAAATTAATTCAGCATTGAACCATCCATCCCCCAATTGATGTAATGTTACATTATTATTGTTATTACGCACCCCCACCCCTACCCATCGAAGAATCACTTGCTTAGCTGCAGCATCACGGTATTCTGCTTCAGTAAAGGAATCGATCTCATCGTACAACGAGACGACAACGGCAGGCTTGAGGATTTACTCGCTCTCTCCCCGACAAAAGGGTGGTAATGGTGGCGGAGCGAATGTACTGATTCCTTATTCGGTTTTATTGCCGATTCATTCATGAATAAACATTGAAGGGTGTCAATAAGCTTCGAATTAGGGGATGAAAGTTATTGCTTTTTTTCTCTGCTTTTTTTCTGCCCTACCCTACCCTAGAACAGTGGATCTAGTGATACGTGCACGTTTCGCTGCCTGTAACTCCTGCCTCGGCACTCCTCGATTGATGACGACCGACGAGGAGGTGTGGAGTACGCTGGAATGAAATTCAATTCGCATTATTGTCCTTAAGATTGTTATTCTTTCCTGATTTAATTTCGGTGTTTCTAGAACGAACGAAACAAAAAAAAAGAAAGGAAAATAAGCAATAGAGCGGAATACCACAGTTGCCGATGATTGATTTTTGTTTTTCTTTGAAATTGAATGAGAGAGCTCACCCACCCTGTACTATACACCGGCAAACTTTCATGTGGAAGTGCGTGTTTAGTGCAGATACATGCCACCCCCATGGACAAATTCAATCATAAGATGGACCAAATTAATATCTTCTTTCATTTTCGGAATTCGTTTTACTTTACGAACGTGACTGTGAGAATGAGCAGAGGAATTCTAGTGAAACATTATTCTTGTGTGGGCGCTAACACCTTCAAGCTCAACTTTATATCGAGACAACAATGACAAGTCGATATCTACTCGTATAGTGTGCAAGGTATCATTTGTCGGGATTTGTTGAAATTTATTGGAACAAATAGAGAATTTGTCAGCATTTAATGATATTTTTTCTAGGAATTGTTGTAATCCATTAATTTTTAAAAAAAACTTCCCTGAGAAAACATTTACCGTAGAGACAAAGCTTCTGGGATAACACTGAATTCTTCGAAAAGTCTTCTTGCAATTTCAATTGCTGTAAGCATGCTTATAGTGGAGTGGGAAGTTCAAAATGGATAATAAATAATACAATACCTGTGTGCACTATCACTTGATAGACTTAGTCCATGTTCTTTAAGCTTTATACTTACATACGAGTATGTATCTTGCGACAAAGTTCCAATAACGTAGGCATGACATAATAATACTTTGAATTTAATTACAATGAGGTCTTCCCACTGAGGCACTATTTCACGAATCTATTTTTTGAAAACGTTGTTTGCGATGTACATATAAATAAATATTTACTACCAGTGAATAGGTACATATTTTACACATTTTAAAGATGTAATTAAGAAAATCCATTGGATTTTCTCAAAACTGCTAAAAAAGGGTGTAAATAAATGGTTGCATCACTTGATACTCGTAGAGGCCATTGCGAATTTTGTTTTGCAACCTTATATCGTGAATTTTGTACAAAAGCTTAAAATATTTAAGAAAGGATTGAAAACTATTTATTTTTTTTAATTTTACATACAAGGCGGGGCAAAAGTAATGTCATAATGTGAATGTGCCATAATTTTTGCAAATGACGTCAAATGTCATTGTGCTTTGACATTTATGTTGTAAACAGTTAGAGAATTAGTTGACAACAAGCAATGGAGCGATACACACCTTAAGAACGCGGAATTATCACTGCTCTGGCCGAGGACGTCCGCGGGAATCCACAAACATCGACGAGACAACGATGCACACAATTTGTCATCAGCAGACGTTCGTTGCATCGAATTTTGGTGAAAGATGTTAGCTTATAAAGTGAAAACCGTTCACAAATTGCTGTCTGCTGACCGTCAAGTGAGGTTAAATTACTCCCAACCTGGTGCAAGAAGAGGATGATTTCGTATCCAAAATCATAATGAGCGGCGAAGCCCATTTCCATTTAAGTGGTTATGTGAATAAACCGTGTGATCTCTCGTTTTGGCGATTTGAAATAGCCAGACTTCTTGATTTGAACTAGCCAGACTTCTTTCTTTAGAGCTTTTTGAAATCTCGCTTTTATCACAACAAACAACCTTGCATGTCTCGAAACCTAACATTGAAGAAGAAATCACCAATTTGGAGCCAGGCGTTTTGCGAGCAACAATTCAAAATGCCGTAAAACGAGCACAAATGTGCATATCCTCAAGGGTCATTTGACCGATACAATTTTTTAGACTAAATGTCATCAATTTTACACCTTTATATAAACTTTTCGTGAAAACAGAGCCCAATTTTTTTCATTTCTAACAAAATGGCAGCCAATTCACATTATGACATTACTTTTGCCCCACCTTGTACAAATGGGGCCTGGAAACACGTTGACGGCAACAGAAGAAGGACGAATATATGTTTTCAGAGAACTTGGACTCTCAGGCCAAGAAATAGCAAGGAGACTGAATAGAAATAAGACCGTTGTAAACAACTACTCATATCTTACAGATCCCGAAAACTATCAACAACATCTCGAAAAAAGCGGTTAATTCTGCGGTCTGCCCCAAGTTCCACTCTATCAGCTCCTAAAATTAAGTCAAAGAGTGGGCTATCAGCTAGCATTATGACGGAACCGAAGGATAATTAAACCAGTGATAACTTCCAGCGTAATAAAATGAAAAGGAAACCAGTTCTAAGGCAAGGGAATAAGGAACTTGCAATGAATTTCGCCAGAGAGCATATCACTTGACGCAATGAATGGAAATGTGTTGTCTTTTCAGTGGTTACGACTCTTATTATTATTATATTATATTATAACCATACATCAGGTGTTATGGTGTTTCTAACTACTCCAATGAACGAAACTACAAATGTTTGCTGGAACGGGCATTTCTAAGCAGAAGAGTATTTCTGAACTTCTACCCTGGATTTTCCAATAAGACAACGCCTCCATCCACACTTCCAGGGTAGCTAAAAGATGGATTCAGTCGGAAAATGTGGAACTTTCGCCATGACCGATCGATTCAACCGGACTTAAACATCATAGAAAAAGTTTGGGTAAACAATTTGAAAATAGGGAGGCCCTAATCGAAGCTATTCATGATGCCTGGGTCGAGATTTCGCTTGGAAAGCTAATGCCAATAAAATGGCTAGCATACTCATTATTTATAGACAAACACATAATGAATTAATGTTAGAAAGCAAAAAATGTAAACATTTCTTTCATTTGTTTCTTTTTTTTTATAAAATTTGTCATCCTTAAAGGCCAATTCACAGCTCGGCAACCGGCGAATGGGCGAATTGCGAACAAACCATTTTTAGTACATTTAAAGGCACAAAATTGACAACTTTACTATTCCAAAGGAACAGAATTTAATTTATCTATCGATTAATAGGAAAAAAGTTAAACTTTAATTAGTTCCTGCGAAGAAATTAACAATTCGCTAATTTTTCCGCGAATAGGTGAATAATTCTTGCGAACTGGGAAAAATGGACGAGATTGTGGTAATGGGTGATATGAACATCAATGTGAATGATTTGGATTTATATGGTGTAAAAGAATATCTGAAGATGCTGGCGTCATAGGGATTGATTTACATGATAACTGAGTATACCAGGGTAGACCCAAACACAAGATCCAAAACAACGATTGACCACATCTTAACCAATGATATGACTAACCAAATTAATTCAGCTGTAATTGAGAGCTGTATTACTGATCATTACCCAATTATATACTTCCCACCAAGTCATAAATCTGCTGTTAAAGAAAATACAGTCAGCTTGTCCTATATATCTAACATAAAGGTTAACGAATTAATTGCAAAAACAAATTGGGATGAAGTCATTAATGAAAGTGATGCTGTATCACTTTATCAGAAACTTCATTTTAAAATTACATATATTTATAATCGAGCTACATCTAACAAACAAATGAAAAGTAGAAGAAAGTTTAACCCTTGGATGTCTACTGAATTAATCGACAAATGTAAAAGAAGAGACGAACTTTACAGAAGATGGAAAAACAACAGACTGAACAAATCTTACCAACTGGACTATAAGACATTCAGGAACAAACTAAACAAGGAAATAATGGCACAAAAATCCTTTTTCTATAAAACCAAGTTCAGCCCGCGTAAAACATGGAGTCTTATAAACGAAATACTGGGAAGGAAAAAGCCTGGAGTTGATGAAACTGTAACAAAGAACTTCTCTGGCAAAATGTGTCTGAATAAGCTCGCTAGTGCATTTGCAAACAATTTTGGCACTCAGATAAAAACATTATCCATCAATGCGACGCCGTTACAGCGACACATACAAGTTCAAGATTAGCCAGATCAGTATTAGTACAAGAAACAAGTTTCTCGGAAATACGAAGAATAATTCTTTCGCTCAGCGATAGCAAGTCACCAGGTTTGGACGGCATAAGAGCCGGTTATATAAAAAGACATGTGAACATATTCACCCCAATATTATGCAAATTCGTGAATCTTAGCATAAACCAAGCAAAAATCCCTGCAACTTTGAAAACCACTGATGTTAGGCCAATATATAAAGGAGGTACCAAAAGTGAGCTCAACAATTACAGACCTATATCAATATTACCGATAGTTGAAAAGTGTCTTGAAGAGGTCGTAACAAAGAGACTTCAAGATTTCATCGCCAAAAATTGTCTCATAAACCCAAGCTTTCAGAAAAATAAAAGTACTGGTAAACTGTTAGGGGAATTTGCCAATTGTATCAACGAAAGTCTAGTGCTGTTCGTGGATTTCAGTAAGGCTTTTGACACACTGAACCATGATAAGCTAATAGAAGCACTGGAAAACATTGGCATAAGAGGTATGATGGCAGATTGGCTAAAAGAATACTTGAACAACAGACATTTCTGTGTAAAAATCAACCAGACATATAGTCAAAAGGAATGCGTGATCCCCCAAGGATCAAAATTGGGTCCAATACTTTTTATTTTATATACCAACGAGCTGCTACGAGTATTCAAGCAGGCCATACCATTTGCGTATGCAGACGATACGGCGATAGTGGTGCGCCACAGATCTTTGGATACGACAACAGCAATTATGCAGGAGGAATTCGATAATGCGGTGAAATGGTGTCATGATCACGGTCTAACGATCAACGCATTAAAAACAAAGATGATGCACATACGAAGTCCGCAGTTCAAGGCTACTCAACAATAAATTCTTTTTAGAAATGATTCCTGCAGTAGCTCAACTAGTTGTCCGATTAAGATAGTGGAGAGCTACAAATATCTGGGAGTAACCATTGACAGCAATTTTCTGTGGGACACGCATATCAATGAGTTGCGCATGAGCCTTAAAAACGCTTTATATGCACTTACCCATCTAAAGTTCCATGCCACAACGCCCGTGTTGAGACAAGTCTACTATGACCTAGTGGAATCGAAGTTGAGATATGGAATACTTGCATGGGGTAATGCTTCTAAAACACACATAGAAAAAGTAAAAAAAACTACAAAACACCGCATTGAAAAAGATAAGTGCAGATAATCGGCGAAATGTTCCTGAACAAGAACGCTCTAAAGTTCTTCCAGTAGAAGATATTTTTAAGATGACCCTTATACTGGAGTACTATGACGACACTCGATTCATAACACCAATTCAACATGGGATCAACACTCTCTTCCACAAGAACTAAAAAATATTACAAATATAAAAACTAGGAAAAAAAACATAAAGAACTTTTTTCTCAACACAAATTCAAATACGTAGCTAATTTTCAAATCCACTTCCATAAAACTGTTTTTGTAAACATCAGTAGAAATGTAGTTAAACTAAGCTTGCTATCTAAAATTCATTACAAGTTTTTGAAACTCGATCTTCTGCAGAAAAGCCTTTATAAGGCTTCGCGGAAACATATAACCAATGTAAAATATTTTCTGAGAATAAAAGTGAATTAAATAAATAAATAACTGTCAAATTTTCTTCACATTCCACAGATGTGGAACGCAATCCACATTCGGGCGACCAATACATTCGCGAGATCTCAAAATATTTCAAATTATGTTTGAATTTGTTGACAAGAAGTTAAGAATACAAAACAAACATTAAAGTTGCACATATATTTATGAATTTTTCACGTTTAGGAATTTGATGAGAAATAAATCGTGTTCAATTAGATGGTATACGAGTATCTGATAAAATTTTTCTTTGCACATTCGAAAGTATGTACTTAAAAATCGTGTGGGATCCTTATGCAATTTAGTCCCTACTTCTTGTCTGATTAATTGGGTACACATGTATGACTTTACGTTTTTTAAATCTCTTTGTCCATAAATATGTAAAAAACAATTGTTTTTTTCATAGCAGAATGTGTTGCCTGACTCCCATTGTACACTTATATTTTTCAGAAACACAACCAATGACAAGTGAAATTTGCAGTTTGCTGCGACTAGAAAAAAAAAAGTTGCTGTGAATGAAATGTCAAAATTTGAAAATATTCGATCGTTCGTATTCGCTGGTCGCTGACCTGTGAATGGACCTTAATTGATCGTGTCTTCACGACCGAAGTCATCATTCTCTTCATCGGTCACTTGCTCACCATTCCAGAAAACTGTCCCCAGTTCTTGAAATCAGCTGCCATTTGTTTGTCTTTTTTCTTAAAAATAAAACGATTTTTGAGAGCATTCTTAGAAATTTTAATCATTTTGGGAAAAACAGAAAAATAGGTCATATTATGCTGGCCTACATTGCATTCACGAACCATGACTGAACAATGAGAATTCAAAGAATACAAATACAAATCCCATGCCAGCTGTTTCCAGGTGAGTACATGTTCATCTTAGACGACCTCGATCTAGTGAAGAGAATATTACCAGGTCGAGGTTGCTGTATATCGCTTATAGTTCGTCCCTATTCATGTTGTCATACACCGCCTTAAAATTGATAAATAGGCGGTGCGTGTCAATATGGTATTCTTGTGTCATCTCGTAGATCTGAAGTAATGTTGAGATTTGGGACAGGCCTAAAATCACGCTCGTGGACACATGGATTTATTCACTCAAATATTACACACCTCTGTAATCGACCCAGATGAGGTGGGCTCCAGTGTAAATGGTCCTGATGCTGAGGTTCCAATCATCATACTTTCATAATGATAAATGAACATCAGCTGGTGCACGTCCCTTCCAAATTGTCTTCAACTGAATTGCGAAGTTCAACTGTTAGACTTAGACTGTGCGAGCAGCCATGTTTGATAGAAGCTTGGCTATAGCTACTTTGTTTTCAGTGTGGTCGGAAAAGTAGCCATTTAGCAGGCGGCGGAAATAGTCTCTCTAGACTTTCGCCTGTGTTTCTACTTAGTCTTTGTAAAGGGTGGTTAAGTTTAAAGGGCCGATGTTGATTTTGAATAAAACACAAATTATTTAGGAAATTACTGTCATTTCTTTTTATTATGATAATATAGGTATGGTTCAATTATGTATGGAACAAAATATCGGCCAAATGGCCGCCGCGACCACGGCGGCACACCTCCATCCGATGGTCCAAATTTTCGATGACGCTGAGGCATAATTGAGATTCTATGCCGTTAATGTGCCGAATTATCTCATTCTTTAGCTCTTGAATTGTTGCTGGCTTATCGACGTACACCTTTTCTTTCAAATAACCCCAAAGAAAGAAGTCCAACGGTGTCAAATCACATGATCTTGGCGGCCAATTGACATCGCCACCACGTGAGATAACACGGCCATTGAATTTGTCGCGCAAAAGAGCCATTGTTTCGTTAGCTGTGTGGCAAGTGGCACCATCCTGTTGAAACCACATATCGTCCACATCCATATCTTCCAATTCGGGCCATAAAAAGTTCGTTATCATCTCACTATAGCGACCACCATTCACAGTAACTGCCTGACCGGCCTCATTTTGGAAAAAATACGGCCCGATGATGCCGCCAGCCCATAAACCGCACCAAACAGTCACTCTTTGTGGGTGCATTGGTTTTTCGACAATCACTCTTGGATTATCATTCGCCCAAATGCGGCAATTCTGCTTATTGACGAATCCACTGAGGTGAAAATGTGCCTCATCACTGAAGATAATTTTCTTCGAAAATTGATCATCCACTGTTGCCCATTTCTTGCCACCATTGTGACCATTGACGACACTTGAAATGGTCAAGAGGCTTTAGTTCTTGAGTCAATTGCACCTTGTAAGCGCGTAAATGCAAGTCTTTATGCATAATGTTCATCAACGACGAGCGTGAGAGGTGCAATTGTTGGGCACGACGACGAGTTGAGGTGGACGGCTCTTCAGCCACACTATCGCGAACAGCAACAATATTTTCTGCAGTACGAGCTGTACGAGCATGCACTGGTGTTTTCACATCTCCTACAGACCCAGTTTGCACAAATTTTTGCACGATTTTTCCGATTGTACGCACATTTAGACGATTAAATTGACCGAAAGAATCACGAAATGCACGATATGCATTTTGATTTGAACGCCCATTTTCATAATAAGCCTGAATAACTTTAACGCGTTGCTCGATTGTGTATCTTTCGATGGTTCAAATTGAGTTAGTCTGAAATTGAGAAATGTCAAATGAAATGCAGAAAAAAACTTGACGTTTAGGTGTGGTTCACATTCAACATCGGCCCTTAAAATTTAACCACCCGTTACTTTGAGTCTCCAGGTAGGGGAGTGCAACTTTGGGTTGCCGGCTTTACCTTCTTATTTTTTGCTAAAACTTTTCCATTTGCTCGATTTTGTGTTGCTTTTACTTTTCAGGGTTCCAGTACCTACAAGGTAACAAAAAGTTAGAAAGTAAATATATCAGTCTATCTGCCATAGCTTCATCAATTTTGAGTGATTTGACGTAGAAAATTTTGGAATAGAGATGGATATTGCTGACCCACATCAAGTAAGAGTTTTCAGTCCTTCCTTTTCTGTTCTGTTTTTTTAAGCATTTGCGCGCGCACTGTCGGTTGTCGACTCAAACCTAATGCAATAGTTTCGGCAAATCTAATGGCAAGGAGGCAGTATGCTACTTTTGCGATTTTAAAGGGTTCTAGGGACACACGATCAGTAAATTTTCTGTCACTGTCTCTTTAAAGTTGGACATCAATACGATGATGGTTGGATATTAACGCAAGTACCTTGCTGTCTCAGAATGTTTGGAATGCAGTATAATGCAGGCGTACCTTTAATCGATCGAAAAATAATCAATTAGATTGAAGTGCAGTTGATCTCGAGGTCCATTTCAGAAAGTCTCCTGTAGACTGTGTTTTCTGTATTCCGGCTCAAGTGAGGTTGATGTTTTAAAATTTGCCCATGTTCATTTATATGGAGAAAGTATCCAAATAAAAGCGGCACTTCTATTCGTAGTAGCAGTCTCTGTAATAGAAGTCTCTGGTTTTCGTAAGCTTCCACTTGGTGAATAGTTATAGTACGTTTGCTGGGGTCGTGAATGGTTGATTATCATCCTTATCCAAAGCTAGTAATTGCTTCGTAACACGATTTCTTTTTAAATGGTAGGGCAGTTACCCCGACGCATAACCCCCAACCGGGAGGGCCAGATCCTTGGTCAGAACCCCTAGAACAATGGCCTTGGTAGACCGAATCCAATTACCAGAATAGAGCTTCCTGCCGAAATCACTCAGTCACACAGCCCCGAACTTCAAATATATAGAAGAAACCACCGTTGATTTCGTCTGCAGAATTCTTTCGCTGTCACCTAAATCCAATAAAGAGCGCCTTAGTGAAAATTCTCTCTTGGTCGACGTGCAAGGCACCGTTTAAGATGGAAATATTAGTTGGTAGAAAATGTCCTCATACGAGTATAACGTTTATGTCTACCATTTGAACAGCCGCGACAACTGCATCAAAAATATTTCAAAATTACTCCAGTGTGCTCCCAAGCCATGAGAGAGTCTTTAATCCTTTTCAGGCGATTCTCCAAAGACATATACCAAAAAGCGGAGCTGCATTACGATTATTTATTGCCGCCGATAATTGAATGTTGCATTATACTCCAACATTTATATTTACACACTCTTTAAGTATAAATTGTTATTCCCCGTATTTATTTGGGATAGCCTTTCCCCCAAAATAGGGATTAACCGCAACAGCATAAATCAACCGTTTAGATACCATTTAAACCAATTAACCGATTCCCGGCAATCCGTAATCTCGAATCAAGAACTCACAACACTCGTACCGCGTCTGACCTACAAACGTCGCCTAATTTATGCCTTTGCGCAATGTCAAGCGCTGATGTTGCCCGACGCGGCGCAATGGATGCTCCTCAGACTCGGACACAATCTTCAACTACCGGCCGGGCCGCCGGAAATTAAATCACGAGCTGCATCATTACCGAAAATGCGCCTTCTGTTCTGACAACATGAACATCTAGTACGACGCAGCTACTGCGCGCTGCCGGCCGTCCGGTAACCATAAATCATCGAGCGATTTTCATTATTTATGATCCCGAAAAATGCTCGGATTTGTTTTTATCAACTCGGATAATCGATAAATCTCCAAGGAGTAGTCAAGCAGCTCTCCGGAATTGGATTGTGGTGCGCGCACAGTCTCCTCTAAGTTGGGCCGGTCTCTGACGTGCAGACATCTCATCCCAAAACGTCGAACGTAATGAAATATAAAAATAAAATTTCCACAATAATTTACGTTCGCTTGAGAAGGAGAAGAAGAGGGGTACACGAGTGGGTCTTGGATGGGAACAGAAGCTGCAGCAATTTGGGAAAATTGAAAATCGTATATAAATTGCATTCGGTCAAATTGAATTTGCTCTGGAAATGGCCATCGTCGTTGTCGATGGAGCTGCCGCCACCGTCGTATAACACATCCCAACGCAGAGACACAAGGAGGAACAACAGCAGCAGCAACTTGACTCTTTGGCGGTCAACTACAAAAGGCTTTGGACGTGGTAACGGTGGAGAGGGCCATTGGCGGCACACAACAATGGCCAAGTAGATAACAGGTAACACAAAACAACGTTCATGAGGACGAGGACGAGGACGACGCACACTGGTCACTCGAGTGATGTGCTGAATGGCTCGGACGTAGCACTGTGGTGCCGACAAACGCAGTAGCATCATTGGCAGAAGTCTGTCCAGTCCAGCGATGTCGACCTGTGACGAGGTCAGCCAGTGGAGAGTTGTTTTAGTTTTTAGCTCTTCGTTTTGGTTTCGGTGCTTCTTTTTTTTTTTCTTTTTTTTAGAGCCACTTCCATTCTGACAGAATCCTTCAATTAGCGGACGTCGTCTGTCAGTCAGTTCCATTGTCTGAAATGTTTATTTGAGAGTGTTTTCGGTTTTGATTACAGAGGTCCCTAATGTCATTCGGGATAGATTTGCTGTGGTTGTGCTCTGCAAGCGATCGGTTGAATATGTATCCCTTAAGTAATTTCCTTCCCAAATCGATGTCGTGTTTGCATCTCCTGGCGATGTTGGTTTGGTGATGATGATGATGATGATGTTCCTTATTATGCAACCTAGCTCCAGCAAGAACGGTAGACGACGACGACGGCTCTCTTGGAATGTAATTTACTGCGGAATCCGTCCAGCAATCGCTAAAGAAGACCTCTAAAATGAAATCGTATCAATTTGCAGATACATTTTTATCTGGATCTGTTGTGAGATGTCGGGATAAAGGGCTCGATGGGATTCTTCAGTCTTCGCCTAATGGAACATTAGAGAAATATTCGCATTGATTGGCACGTCGAACGCAGGACCTAAGATGTGCTCGAATGAGATCAGTTTGAATACTTAATGACTTTTTGGTTATTGATTGATGCAGTCTAGGAAAAGTGCGGGATGATTGACTTCAGAGAAGCAGAAGGTCATGTCTATTGATAGCTATTAGTCGAGTAAGGCAAGGAAGTCTAGAGTGGCAGCAGTATGGTGGGTAGTATGTTAACATGGTTACCAGGGGGGACAGCAACCAACCGCCGGCCGAACATAAAAGAGATATGAATAAAATTTAGGTCTTAGTGCCCAAATGAACCAAATTAAGTCTTAGTGTCCAATCTTTCCATTTCAGGTCTGAATAAATATTTTCCGTTTCGTGCCTGCCTGACGCTCCCTTTAGTCATTATCACACTCCTAATTCAAGAACCCCTGAACAGATTTCAATGAAATTGTATTTCTAGGTCCGATGCGATAAGATACAGCTTTAACGTAAACGGTCCTACCTGAAAAACACCATCCAAATCAGTTTTAGTGGTGGTAAGATATGTGAGGTGAGGTTGCAAAAATCTTCAAAAATCGTCCTCGTTGCACGTCTAACTTTAGAAACATTGCATGGATTTCGATGAAAGTTGACTTTTGGTGAAGATAGTTCCGTATACAAATCATTAAAATTGGATCGGCTAATGCAGATGTTCCCCAGGGCTCAGTACTCTCTCCGTCACTTTTTCTGATTTACATCATAGACCTTCTTTCTCTTACTCGTAATTCATTTTATTTCTTCGTGGATGACAGTACTATAAACTTCGGCTGTGCAACAAGGGCCCCAAATCGTCGAGTCTCAGCAGCGAATGTCTACCGAACTCAACCCTGACATTGATGTAATTATCAATTGGGGTACGACAAATTGAGGTGAGTTTAACGCGTCAAAAACACGGTGTTGTACCCTACCTATGTAGCGGGATACTAAGTGGTCAAACTCAGAGATGGAGTTGATCTTAAGAAATCGAATAGCTTGTCAATGCTTGGTTCCTGCAGTTTTGAGATGGCGCTAGATACCTAGGATTCCTTAAAAGGTGTAAACGTTTTTTCTCACGCTTGCGAACTTGGCAACAATCTGTAAAGCTTATATTCGTCTGAAACTTGAATATAACTCCCATGTTTGAGAATGAACTCCCGTCAGACTGATCAGCGATCAGTCTATATGGAGTCAAATCTCTTTCGCTCGATCACCGACGGAATGTTGGATACGTAGTATTATTTCCACCACAACTGTTTGAACGAAATATATAGTTGTGTCCCGCCTGTCCATGGGAACCCGTGTAGCCCATGCCAGTACCGATTACCGTAGAAGAATGTTTTTAGCCATTTAACACGAATGTCCCATCCTCAATATTACCAGAAGCTTACCAAAGCATTTTTGTTTTAAACTCACTGCGGGTTTTGTAAGACTCAACTCTGGTCCAAACGTTATGAAGCTGTAACAGAGGGGCAACTGATTCTTACCTGCTAATATAAGCAGATATATGGCTTACAATTTCAGTGTCGGCAAGATATTTGATAATGTCTTAAATCCCAAACTAAGTTAGAAGATGAAAGTCAACCATGGATTCAAAAATGCATATGTGGCTTTCTGCCCTTGTAAAATGGCGGACTGGTGGAAGGCTACTGAAAGTATCGCCTTTCTAGTCTGATCAAAGTAAAAAGTACAACCTGCATTGGAGACTATGTTGAAACTCATACCTCTGGATATCTACTGTAGGAGCAGGGCCCTGAAGACCACACTCAAGCTGAAAGAAGCGTGCCTGTGATTAGTGGCAACCCAAAGGCCATTCGACTATCCTGCTTTGGTGGGCGCTTTGAATTGACAGCAACTGACTTCCTGAATCTGACAAAAGTGTCAGTCACTTTCAAATCAAATTGTCAGAATAATGATGAGCTAATCTTGTGTATGTGTAGGAAAGGATAGAAGGCCTGGAGCCTTCTGCAGATCGTCTGTTTCGATAGGATTAAAAATTGATTGCAGTATTTTTCCAGATGAGGTGACAGCAATTATTTAGCCAGCAATATTGATCAAGAATGGCTGGTTAATCGGCAAGATTATATGTGAGTGTATTTTGAAAACTAGACAGCCATTAAGTGCCTCGAATCGTCAACAATTAAAACAAGGTTAATGAAACTCTGCAATTTGTATCTAACCGAATTGCCAATATGCAATACGGTGGCCCTATGGTGGGGCATATGAATATGCTGGAAAAGCATGCAGGCAAAGAACGGAAGTGGATCCTTTCTATACCCTCCTTCCTCTTGCTATAGCCATAAAAAGATCAGATATGCCCTAGACCAAACTGGACATGCCTAAGTATGTGTAACAATGAAAATACTCTGGCTTATCTTCGATAGGAAAAGATCTCTTTCTCCGGCTATACTCCATCGTAGATATGCACGAGAAGTCATTTGGATCCTGTTTGGGTACTGTGCCATTGGTGTTCATGCGGAACGAGTAGTTCACATTGACTACTACACGAATTGCAGGGACAGAAAATAATCTGCTTTACGATTATTCTGCCTTAGACAGCATAACATATAGGACTCTTGCCTATCGCTTCTTCGAGGAGCTGGAGAACGAAATATTCAGCTAAGGGACCACCTGTCATTAATATCTCTCTCCGGGTTATTCTAAGCAAACGACTTATGTTCCAAATTTCCAGGGTAAATACAATACTATGATATATACTGCTGATCAAATATGGTGACTTCGCAGGTCACCGATCTGTCTAAGCCAACCTTCATCCCCGTTCCCATCATGATTGATCAGGTGCACACTTCTCTTGAAATAGATTGTAAAACAAATGGAACTTGTTGCCGACTGTAGTTGGTCTGGTGCTGGTATCTTCGTTGTTGAAGCAACCTTACCTTCTCGTTAAGCAAACGTGCACCTCCTTTTCAGGCGAAGAATTATGTTCTCCTCACGGCTATGAACTACATTTTAAGGACGGTGTAGGGAATGGAGTACTCGTATCTGTGTCCGTAGCGATAGATCGATAGTTTGAGAATGCAAGAGTTGTCTGAATTCGGTGGAAAAGCTTAACTTACTTAGTCTTGTTTGGGTCCCAAGTCACAATGGATTTAAGCGAAATTAATTTAGTACAAGCAAGCGCTATGCCACCACGTGGTAGTTATCTTTTTGTCCAAAAGAAAACCTTAAAGTCGCGAAATTTTAAAACTTCCTATCTATAGCGGCTGTAGAAAGGGTGACGATACTGCGAAACACTTCCTCTGCGAGGGTCCCAGGTGGCAGATCTTTGGACCCAATGTGGTTAATGCTGTTACCACAAGCTTCTTCTCATCACTGAAGCTCATAGAAGAAATTCCATTAACAGGTGCCTTCTTCCTGGTCATACAATAGACTGCCATCGAGTCTGCGTACTCCAGTGGTGTTTTGCCTACCCCGACAAAAAAAAAATCTTTCTATCAACTGCTCAATCACACGGTTGGGTTATAGTGCCCTGACGATGCTCCCAAAAGTATCAACATGCCTTGGATTTACTTACTTACAAATTACCCACCGTGTTGGTAAAATAGTCTCCAAATCACATTAAAAGCTGAGGTGTTCCTCCCATAATCTCTCCTCAACTATGATGCACTCTAGTTCCTAACCACATCCTAAATTCTTTCAGTCGCGCTATTGATAATTCTCCCAAGTCTTGGTCCTACATAGGTACATACTGACAGGCGCCTCTGTAGTATTGTCTTTATTGCCATCGACATTTTATTTTTCTTAAAATCGATTTCACCCATAAACTACTTTCATACACCCGTGTCAAGTGCCATGTTCACTTTAAAAAAAAAAAAAAAATCCTTAGCACATCCTCGCGCCCCTTGATGCTTACTGGCAAGCTTACTCACACTCACCCTCCTACGTCTCTATTGAAAATCAAAATCTTAATCTTGGTAATCTTCTTCAATTACTGAAGCACTCCGCCTTCTCAACATCCTTTCATGCCAAGGGTCATTCTTGCCAACAAGGATTCTATTAAATTCAAGTAATGGAGAATCTTTCATAATATTTCCCTAGAAATGGATTAAAATCAAAAACAATCTCTAAACTTCCATCGATCTTTGATTTTTCTGGATATCCTCTCGAATCACTTCAGAACTCATCCCCAGACAAACCAAGAGCACTGTGTGTTCATCCCAGGGAACAGAATGTAATCCACATAAATTGGCAATTATAACCCTTGTGTGTTGTACCACACAGACACTGAGCGAGAGGGCTTTGAAATCACCTCGACTACTTGACCCAAAAAGGTATACTGAACAAAAAAAAATATTGTTGTTTGATCCCTGGCCCCATCCAAAGGATTTCACCAAACACAAACAAGCAAACAATCATTACGGGGTTTCAAAAGGATTTCTTGCACAAGTGCCTCTCCATCTCTCACACATGGCCTCTGGCATTTATTTAGGACTTTGCCGGAGCGGTTTACGACGAGTGGGAGAAGTACATATTTACTGAGCTCTGGGTTATCCCGTTTTCAAGATTCCAAACCAAACATTCCATAGCTGCTCCCATTTATACAAATCCAATTCTATCTGACGCCTTGTCGATGGCAATGCATTCGAACTGGTTTATGGGTAAACTAGAGCACGCACTCATATGCTATCCAAGAACAAGAACCGCTTCGGACGCATCGATTATCCTCAGCAATCCGGATGACACGCGACGACTTAACGGATTCATTTATGCAGCAAATCATTCAATTTGTGTTTAATTGCAACCGTTGCGAATTGCCAAGTTGGATAGCCAGACAAACAGACAGACAGGCGGAAGGAACGTCGAAGCGGCCTTAAAGAGGAACGAATGGGACTTTTTCTTATGTCTCCTCCGTCTGTGACAGCACAACCGGTGCAGGTGCCTCGTGTTATAGGTGAATGCGATCCTATTACTTATCTGGCACTAGCAACAACTTAACATGCGCGCTGGTTGTTGGCATACTTGTCGCGTGGTCTCAATGGTTCCACTGAGCTGGTTTAAGTAGATTTGTCATGACTGCAATGCCTCTGCAGAGCATGGACCGTTCGTGTGTTTTTCTTTTGCCGTCCCCCCCTCGATAGCTCATTTACATTCCCGCGAACTCAACGGACCAAACGACTTAATCCAATTGAATTGAAATATTTGTGATAAACCTGGAAATACTCGTAGTCACCGAATAATTTACAGCTCCAGTTCGGGCTAACACACCCGATTGGTCGCCGGCAGTATATCATTCTGCGGTAGACGGACAACAGACAGAAGCACGGTCTGATTTATAAGTAATTTACGCGCGATAATTACGCAATTAAAGAAATATGAAATGGCTTGAACCCAAAATCGGGTTTAACATCTGTGCAGGTGATTGTTGTTGGACCCCGGGCTGTTGCAACCACCAATGTGAATTTAAAATTCACATAAGGTTCATGTAGTTTATCCGTTTTATCTGCAATAAAATCAAATGCTCATGACAGCGCTTAGCTTACATATTTTGACAAGTGGCATGGGCTTGATATATTGGTATTTCGTATTCGGTAAACTAATAGAGAAGTCGATTTTCGAGACAGGCATGGGGATGCATTTGTTTTTGTTTAAACCCTGTCCCATGGGGTAAATTGTTTTTGATACATGGCTTGTGACATGGACCCCCAAATGTATATATATTACCCATCTGTCTTTCTTAATGCCACCTGCTGTTGAGCCTTTTTTGAATCCGAAGCAGTACAAGTGTAAACAATTTTAAAATCCACCCACTTTTTCAAAAATCTTGTTTTTTTTTCAATAATTTTACTGCAAAGTGAAAAATATTGACTTCTCTATATATCCATACATCGTAAAGGACCACGCCCATATTGTGGGGCATTTTCTTCAAACAACCGCATTTTGCTTTCTCAAAACTGATGGTTAAGTTTTATTGTGAATATTTTAGCAGAAACCATAACCTTTGGTTAAAAAAGGGGACAGCCACACCCACTTTCTTCTAAAGAAAGTCTTAACAGCAAATTACCCAACGAAATCTTCAACGAATCGCATAGTAAAAAGCTGTAACGTCCACTTTATTAGGGATGAGTTAGACGATGAGGGATAGGGTCTCATATGATCCATTGCAGATGGATAGTAATATTTCTGAAAGGAACTTATAATGCAGTGATAGCACCCCAAGCTACCGAGTTGATAGATCATCAAAGGTCCAGGCAGGGATATTATTTCTGGACTGTTGTCCCAAGGCGGGGATATGTGTCCCTGATCTGGAGGTAAACAAGAAGAATACTTTCGAAATTCACATGTACAAGGTGGCGCAAATGTCATCAGCCTATCAGAGGATGCTCTCATTTTTACAAATGGCGTCTTATGTCACATCGCGAGTTTGACGTTTGTGGTGAAAAGAAAAGAAGAATACGGATTGCTATACTATTCAAGAACTCGGAATAATTGTGTCAATGTTTTTGACAAATAATCGCTCTGTGGTTTTGGCTCAACCTAAATTTCGTCGTCTATTCCCTGGTCATGTGGAACCAACTGGGCAAACACTAGGGCGTTTAGCAGCTCGCCTGGAGGAGAGTGGCTCAACACGGGACAGTATCAGACGTGGCCGGCCCCGGTGCAGACGTTTGGTTGAGAATATCACTGCTGTGTCTGCAGATGTCCAAGAGGACCCTCAAATATCTACCAGGCGGTGGACCACACAATTGGGCGGTACAGAACTGTGCTCAATGACTTATTGCTACCGCAAATTGACGAATTGGGCTTAGAGGACATGTGGTTCCAGCGGGACAGTGCAACCGCACACACAGCAAGAGCGACAGTGGACATTCTACAGCAAGCGTTTCCCGGCCGTTTAATCTCTCGTTTTGCCGATTTGCACTGGCCCGCAAGATCGCCCGATGCGACCGTTCCAGACTTCTTTCTGTGTATTTTTTTGAAGTCAAGGATTTATACGAACAAGCTACAGACCTTAGAGGAGAACATCCGACAAAAAGTGGAGAAAGTTTTTGTGGTACGAGTTCGAATGTGCATCAACTCTGACGGTGGCCACTTGACCGACATTATCTTCACGACTTAATGGAACAAGGTTTAAATGTCTAATAATCAACAAACGGAACCAATTCTTTTTATTTACAAACAAAGTTACTGCCTTAGAAATACCTGTGAGGACTTTTGCGCCACCTTGTAGAATACTTCGTTCGCTATGAGTACTGGAAGGTCATTTGTCACCTCATTATTCTTATGGCTTCTACGACTTGATCACAATCAGCTCGACTCTAAAGACGTGAATATCAGGACGAAGGCCAGCAGAGGAATATCTCAATGTGGGACTATATCCCCATTGTAGGCAAATTCCACCCAGCGTCCAAAATTTATGGGTCGAAAGCATTTTTGTTCAATTTTCAGAGCCAGAAGAACGATCTCAAGATAATTTGGCATCTAATCCGTCACCGTATCTTAGTTTAGGTTAGGGGGTTTGTGAATCTCGAAAGCTGCTTACACGGGGGCCTATTGTTCCATTGTGGTTCCCCTTGGGTTATGTTACCGCATCTAACACTGTTTATAGTTGGGTGGTTCTTACTCGAACCAGCGTGTGCTCCTTACGAATCTCGTTAAGTCCATGCATTTGCTGTTTCCCATATGGAGGAGGCGACGGTTGTGGAGATTTGGGCAGTCGCGGAGCAGGTGTCTGATGGTTTCTATTTCTTCCTCATCTTGGCAGCTCCTGCAGTAGTCCGGGGAGTTTATGCCCACCCTTTTGGCCATAGTGTCGATCGCGCAATGTCCCTATCAAGATACGGATTTCCTTTTTTCCCATAGCTAGTAAGTATTTAGTTTTCTCCTCATTTAAGTATGGCCATAGGCTGCGGGATATAATACAATCACCTGTTGATAACCAAGCAGTGTTGGTTCGTTCCCTGGTCCTAAGATCTATTTTGCCTTTCATTACACTAATAGGGATGTCTACTTGTGTGTAGGTATGCTCTGTACCTAGTGCTTATCCTTTATTACCTAGTTCATCTGCTATCTCATGTCCGGGAACCCAGCAGAGATTGACCACGTGGATATTGCTAGGTTTGTTCCGGGTTTTACGAGATTTACATGCTGTCCTAGATCTTATTGTCTCGCTGTCTAGTGCCTTAATTGCTGCCTTACTGTCCATAAGCGTACTACAAACATACATATATCCATATGCTACATACAAGCACTCCTCTCGTACTACTTCAATTCACCTACCTCTCCGCTGCAATTGATTTTCATTATTCATGATGTTAACCTAATTCAATGTGAAAATTAAAACAAAAGCACCTGGAATGTGTGATTTATTCACCCCCACCCCCACCACCACGTTTTATTGCAGTCTGTAACGCTTCCATGCTTACACCGGATACATGTTCTAGTTTCACAGCAACCAAAACAAAAAGTAGCACCCGCCTTTCACTTAGCGCTCGGCGAGCGCTTATTTCGAACGCTCTCGATGCCTCGATTTATTACATCGCGAGTGCAGCTCGTACACCTGCTTTCGGTTGCGAAACTCCTTCATGGAATACAAATGTCCATGCATAAGTCAGAGGGGATTTCACGAGTTCGCGATTTTCATTTAATATGCTCGGGAGGTGGGTGGGTACTTATGCGGGGCCGTGAGTGATGTAAAGCAGTCGATAACGTTCGAGCAACACGATTCCCATTTAAATTCCATTGCTGATAGGTGGGCGAAACAGGAGATATCCAGGGATTCACCCCCGCGACTGACAGTGAAAAACGACGGTACCCGCAATTCGAAAATTCCGCGAGAGCCTATTTATTTTACCATCCTCAGCTGGTGAAACTGAATTAAATGTCAGTCGACGAATGACATACGTCATGTCGGAGTGGGGGCGGCGTATACTCGTACGTACTATAAAACTCCGAGTGAAAAATGTCCTGCGAGTGATTTTTCCACTGCATGTACAATCAATTTAACGGAATCCTCCTCGCAGACACATAACACTCACACATGCGAGACTGCACAACAATGTGACTTAGAATCTTAGTGCTGTCACGGGCAGAAGGAGTAAGAAAGTCGTATATGTATTCGTTGAGGTCCTTTTGTGTTGGCACCCAACCCAGTCGAACTGAACGCATTACCCCTCGAGCCAGTACCGCTACATTCCGTTGCATACCTTGGCAAAGAAAGGAGCGACGAAAGAACGCAATCACAACACAACAAGGACTCACATCCTTGATATGTCGCGCAAATACAATAATGGCGCACACAAAATCGGATTAGCTTAAGTGGATTGCAATGGAAGAAGGCATGTCGTCGTCGTCGTCGTCGTCGTCGTTCTTGTCGACGATGTGTGTTGGCTCCCGGCTTACAATTTTCTAAGGAGCGCGCATTGTTGTTGAATCTGTGTAACTATTTCCCACATCCCCACGGAAACAGAGTAAGCAGGTGGGTGGAGATGGGTGGCAAAACGAAATCAAACAAATGCCTCAGATTGTTCGCAAGGACATTGACGAATATGAAACAGACATTTGCCGAAATGCGATGTATAAATATACTCCTCATTGGAAGAAGCACCCCTTGCGGAGCATTAACTAATCGTCTGTGTCTGCTTCGGCATCAGTCGAACCTTCTGATAATAATTGGAGACATTTGTCTTGAGTTCCGGAGAACTCTGCCTGACTCAGCACAAGTTACGGAAATGTTTTCAAAACAACCATCTGAAGGGGGGACTGACTGACGATGTTGCTTGCTGTGATAAGGGATGACGTTGATGAATGAGCCAGGCGATTAGGACTCCCACTGTGACACGTGGTAAGGTGCCGATAATGAGCTAATAAATTCGTTGGCAACTCAATATTCGATGTTTATTACGTCCTTTGATGTACTACAAGGAATGATTTGGAAGATGACAGGATTTCTATAGCCTAAGCCTTGAGGCGGCAATTGGAGCAATGAACTATGGTTGGGTATTTTGATGGACAGACACCTACATCACAGTGTCTGTGACAGGCAGACTTGACCTAAGAAACTGTCCGAAATCTTAAAATAGTTTCGTAACAAAAATTTCTAAGAATTTCGTTTTACCCTATGAAAAATTGTTCTTCGAGCTGGATTTTTTTGTTTACTGGGCTGTCAGTTTTTAAGTAGCTATTTCTACGTCATATTAAGACATTGATATCCACACATCGTAGTCTATATTATGTACATAAGCCATGGTATCAAATAACTGCAGTTTAATAATATCTATTTGCGTATACCCTACGAAAAGTGGTCCTTCGAGCCGGGTAATTATTTTATCTGAAGGAGCCATTCCTACATCATACTAATACGTTAACAGCGGCTTATATTCCAGGTACACCAAGCTATTCTAAAATCCTCCTTCGAGCAGGACACATTCTTCAAATGAACTGTGAATGGATATCTAGAAGGAATCATTTCTACGTTGTGCAAAGAAATAAATAGCTATGACGCAGAGCCATGATGAATACTACCAAACTTGGCCAAGGAGACTACTATTTATAATTTGTTAAACTGGACTGTGAATGAGTGTCTTGAAGAAGCGATTTCTATATCAACAGCCATTTCTATCTCAAACTTTGTGACATAAAGCCAAGCCATTCCGAAAGGTGGCAAACCTTCTTTAAAACTTGTCCGTCTAACCAGATACGAACGGAACTGTGAATGGATATCTTGAACTTCGTCATACTGAAAATTTGACAGTCCATTACTTCAGTCTTCATTACGTAGGCCTAGCTATTCTGAAAAGACACAAGCTTAGCCTAAGAAAACTGGTCCTTCGAGCCAAATACCTTCTTAAACTGAACTGTGAATGAATGTGTCACCTACTCACCCTAACAAAAATTGTCCTTCAAGCGGCATATTATCGAACTCATTTACAGCATCGATTTCAACGAAATGAATAAACTCTTCAAGAGCCACCCTTTAATTATCATAATTAAAGCAATACAACATCCCTGAGATCCTTTGGGTGAGAACATTCATTGGTCTGCAAGTCAATAGACAAGCAAACCCATTTCCTGAATAGCCCTACCTACCCCCGCCTACTAACCAGCCAACCAACCATTTCAATTTTGGCACATTACATGCTTCGATTGTAACCTCAACTGATCCTTCCTGTTTGCAGTGCATTACAGGATTAGGAGTAACCTTTAACTTTCGGATGCAAATAATAACGGTATATTAAATTTCAAGCAGCCTATTAAATTGGGAATCTGGCAGAACATGACTTTGCCACCGGCCAGCAGCCATTTCCATTACAATGTTCATGGGCTCACCATCTCCTACACACATCGTCGTCCTTCGGCCAGTGTTGTCATCCGTTGTGTGTGTAATAATAGCCTGTCAATTGACTTCCGGCTGAGGAAAAGGAAGAAAATCAATTAAGGATCCGTACATTGCACTACGTTGTAGTTGTCGTCCGAGGAGTAGGCTGTATCCTACACACACTGGTATGCCATACACAAACGAATTATGAATCTACGCAAGTGGGTCGCTTCGGAAAGGATAAATTCTATAGCAACATAACTCCTCTCAGCCTGTGACTCTAACTTTGGTTAAACTCCCGGGGGTAATTTGCAAAGACACGAAATTCAATTGCGGTCTGACAGGGCACAGTATGTGCCTGCCTATGTGTGTGTTGCGATGGTAGGAGGTATGTGCTACATGCGGATGTATGAAAAGGATTCAATGTACTGCGGGATTATTGGAAAGCTCTAGCATTACTACCCTTGCCAATAATATGAGTCATACAAATTCATAAAGGAGTAGGTAGAGGATACCTATCGTCTTGCTTAGGTCAATAAGTGTGTGATGCCTGTGGTTGATAATTATTTGCCAAATGAATCCTTAAGGACTGTTCGGGATATATGGAAGTGTGGGTGCAAGTACTACATCTACTGTGTGCTATGTACGAGAAAGTGGCACCCTGCGGGCGTTCAAGTAGGCTTTCAAAATTCACTATTTGCTGTGTGAGAATGTCTTTCAATGGATATTATGTCCTTTTCCGATAGCAAATAACTCAGTTCGATAACTGAACGTACGAAACGCAAACATCTGTGGGTATAATAACCTGAGAAACTGTTGGTTTTATTCTTCAAAGTTGATTATATTCATATGGAGTGCAGGTAGGAGAGATGTTTAATTTTAAGGCCATTGAACTGAAAGGATAATTTAAAGAGAGGCTCTTGGAGCAGGCTTTCGACTAAGTTGATGATACATAATTGATTTGATTTGATTTCATTTTTTAAAATACACCGAGCACTGGCAACATGGAATGAGACTGAAACGTAGCGCGAGAATACAGGCTAAATGATTAGCTGTAAGAAGAATCGCGATAGGCCTAAGTTATGAAGTATATTTTCAACCAAATATACCGGACTATGATGGAAATGTAAACCGGTGCGTCCTTAATAATTTGAATTGCAAAATGGTAATGGCAGAGATGCGACCAATCCAATATAGCGAAATCAGCGTACGTGAAGTTGAGCTACCTTTTCAGATCCTTCTTCTGTACAAAGCACAAGTTTCACCAGGGCTTAAGTATTTTTCTCACGTTTATATGAAAGAAAGACAAGTAGTTCGCTCAATAGAAGATCACGAGCTCCAATCTTTGACTTGTAGAAGGCTGTTCCTACTAGGCATGCTTCTACGACGCATCCCCTTCAACCTAGCAACCACGCGAATATCTTTTTATCAGATAACTAGAACAAGTATACTATGGAATTCACTACCAGGAGACACATTTTTAGAAGCTTTTAATCTCCAATTATTAAGGAGTAGAATTAGTAGGCATTCGGAACCCAGCATCTGCTCTATAGCTTTCGCATTGGCAATTCTCTCAAAGTAGTGAAGTTGGCGTAAACTACACGTATGTATTAATTTTAATTAAGTTTTCAGCAAACGTCTGGTCCCAACTTCAGTAAATTAAATCTCTACAACACCATCCCCGATACCTACTCTTCTCCACCAGAATAACTACAATCGCAAGAGCTTGCAGGTATTGGGGTTGCCCAAGTCCTATTGAGGGACCCAATAACAACTACATAGTCTGGTGTAGCAGACACTATCACCTGTTCAAACTATAGGGAATGAGTCTTCCTATCTTGTCCAACATCATTTCTTACAGAAACACGCATCACGTCTACAAACTGATAGGTGACTAGACTACGAATTTAGTTTCAGAGTTAGTACGACTAGGTCAACACTATAAAAATATTTTTATATTTCTAGCACAGACTAAACAGTAATCGCTTGAAATGCTAACCTGATGTTCATAATGACCCGACAATCCTCGATCCTGACCAGGAAACCTAAATGTGCATCCCGGTCACTTCCGGCAGAATTGTTTCAGTTTTTTGTCGTATAGCAGCTTTCAGTTCCTCTATGGTTCTATGTCCGTTCTTGTAGACCTCAGCTTTCAGGTAGACTCAGGAAGGGGGAACAAAAACCTATAGGGCAAGATTGTGCAAATGTACACTCCACCCAATATCATAGCGTAACAAGGTCTTTACTGAGCTCTAGTAACTTTTTCGGTGACATTTTTTAAATTTTAACATCGGCAGCGCTGTGGTCCAAATTTCTAGGTCAAACTGTTTGAAAGTTATGAGGCTCCAAACAGACAGACACAGCATTGCTGATTACATCAAAATAACTGTGCAATGACCACCAATTTTATACTCCAAAGTCAAATTCTGCATCCTCATTCTCAGTCTCATTCTGACAATTTTTTCAAATTCCATGCTTCTTGCCACACCCATCCCCGAGTACATTACATACTTTAAACACCCGGAAGAGAGAATTGTAATAACGTTCTAAAGTTCAAGACACATAGACCCAAGTCCAAGACACATAATCCCAAGTCCAAGACACATAATCCACATTTCAATTAGTTGGACAAAATCGTGCTCCCCACAATCTTCACTGCAAAGTACATATCAGTCGAATCCATGGACCGGGAAGAAAAACAGCCTACTTTCTGGTGTCCATTGCAGGCACAAATTATAGGTACATAGCTCACAAAACGGCCCTAGAAGAATATGAATTCGCGTTGGCGTGCTAACAGTTTCTCTCATACAGCAAATGCCTCCCACAACCACACGTACTAATCCCTTTCCACTGGGGAGCACAAAAGATGCATATGCATCATGAGACCGATATCGCTTCACAACGACTCCATAATGATGCGAAACCATTTCGCGACAAAAAGTCATCCAGTCACCAGCATCACCACACGAATGCCCGCAACGCCACAGATAATCGGCACTTAGCCATATTACCATGAATTATGTCTCAATCGGTTCCTCGGACACAACGGGCCGAACATGACAAACTCAGCCACACTGACGGCGTTCGGTCCGTGTCGCATCGTAGCTGTGCAAATACCAGATTGCTGTGATGAGCCCTGCCTACCTGTTCGGGCGTTGTTGTAAAAGGCTTTTAAGTCATTTGCACGTAGATGCATTTATTTGCGATTAGCTGGGCTCACTCGATGTGCGGTGGACAAGACGACAATCAGATGATCACCACGGTGGATGGACAAGTGAATAGACGACAGAGATGCACGGCGCAACAGTTCTGGAGGGATAAATCTGTGTGGGCCTAGGCATTCATCTATCCTTGTCCAATGGAATATGGAAAAAGAATTGTGACAGCCTTGGTGATGAGGATGAATAGACAAAGCATTTAGGTGTGCATAGTATTTAACGTATGAAAGCTGTCCTGGAAAACTGTCAGAAGAATCTTAAAGTTTGCCACATTCATATACATTTTACAATTTTTTAAATAAAACTTATTTAGTCACCATAGAATAAATTTGTTAGGTGGTAACGGAAAAAGCTTAGGAATTTGACCAAATTTAGCATTTCTGTTAATTTTAGATAAAAGATATTCATGTAACCATTCTTTGAGTAAATTTGCTCGAGTGTAACGAAAAATGTGTAACACTTCAGGTGTAACGCTTATTTTCTTGACAACAGCTTGTACGATTTTAACCAAATTAAGTATTTTTGTTAGTTCAGAAACATGTTACAAACTGACATTCAAAATTTTTCGGAAATAAATTCATATAACGGTACTTTATGTAAATTTGTCGCAGTGTAACGAAAAAAGTGTAACGAAGAGGTGAAACGCTTATATTCCCGAGAACGATTCGAATGCTTTTGACCAAATTTTTATTAGTTTGGATGCATGCTTTTATACTGTACTTTTGAAAATCGTATCTATCTCAGATTTCGATGAAACTTCGATACCGCATTACAATTTCCGCTATTTAAAGAAATTGTGGTAAGAAGTTTCATTATAAATGCATGAGTTCCATGCACTAATTTTTATAAATGTTTAGACATACCACGCACAAATTGGCACTTCAGATGACCCCATATATATCGCATTGTTCTCTTAAAATAGTTGTCTCTAAGAGGCTTTTACAAGTTACTCGTAACAATCAGAGTCAATCTGTGCACAATCGAACTTTTGATGTTTTTAAAGCAAGCAGAGTTGTGAAGACTTCCAAATACTATGTTATACTCTGGGTTTTTGTCTGCAAGGCTATTCACTCACTACATGTGAATCGCACTGGTAAAGTAGAGGGCGATTGAATGAAACCCTAATCAGTAAATGGATTCCCACGAAGAGCACTATTAACCAAAAAGAACTGAATTTGCAAAACCAATTTACTTAGCCACTATTATCTCCTCCTACATTGGTATCCTCATCCCGATGTATTTTCATTTCAAAATTGAAACACAATAACCATTCACCCCACGTCCATCAAGTTGCGAAATCTATAATTACACAGTGAAAATTTTCCCTCCACGAAAGGGCGAGCTTCGTCCTTTACACCCACGCGCGGTCCTTTGCTTGTCTTCATTAATTACTTGAAAAAGTCCCATTTTGAAGGCAGTGAGAAATTAGGAAACATCAATGGCGTCAAAATGTACATACATATATACGGAAGGCATAAAAAAAAAAAAAAAAAATACTAGGATGAGAATAAGGACTTGTGGTTGAGGGTAATGGATTTTATACAGTTTAATTTTTTCTCCGTGTTAACTTCACTTTTCAGGGTGAACTAGATTAAAAAAAGGTTTCCCCGATGAAGACAAAGTTTTTCGGTTTTTCTTTTTTTTTTATTAGGGTTGCTTCTTTGGGTAAAGAATGATTAACAATGAAAAAGTTAATCAGACTTTGGCCTTAAATTGCTAATTTTCTTACATAGGGAGATGGATTAAAAGTTTTAAATTTTGAACGTCTAATCGATACGTGTGCGGGCGGGATAGTCCTGAAATACCATAGCAGCGATCGTCAAAAGAGCAAAAGTTCACAAATTTTTCAGAAATTTCAGGAAAAGTTGTTAAATTTTTACACCTTAATCAAAGATGGGCTAGGGTTATTGTTAATTGGCTTATTTATGAGGTATTTTAGGTGGCCATTTGGGTATTTTATGCAGACTAATAAGAGTGGGTAACGTAGGAATAATGTATAATCAAAACTTGTAATCGTACTCGTAAGCTGTAACCATAACCCATGACTACTTTGTCACACCCACTTACCACAACTTAGCTGAGATCAATTTGGAAAGATACATAGATGCTGTTAGAAGTCACCAAAAAGTTAAAAATAATTATTCGGAAATAAGCTGCTCAACCCTGAAGATGAAAGTCGGATCACAGGCACGCTCAAGCAAATGGTAGATTGGAGTTTTCACTAACTTCTCAAGACGTGAAGCAATTGGTGTAAGAAATACGTGTCCAGTCCAAATAAGATTGAAAATAGTTCAAAACCGTACCGGGATTTTGGAAAAGTAGAGAGTTCTATGCAGATTGGGTTTTCTTATTAATCTTAGTTGATTAAATCAAAGTAAAATGAGTAAATACATTTTTAGTGACTTGGAATGGAAGATTTTAGAATCCGAAGAAAATTTATCTAGTTCTGTCAGTTTTAAAACCAGGAAAGCCGCCAAATGAGGTAAAATCTTATAGACCAATTTCGCTGCTTCCAGTTATATCCAAAATTTTCGAGAGGATATTACTAAGGCTTCTCCAACAAGTTATAGAAGGAAATAATCTTATCCCTGACCACCAGTTTGGGTTCAGAAGTAAGCATTCGACGATTGACCAGGTGCATAGAATTTCTGACGTAATCGAGAAAGCACTTGAAGAGAAAAAGATATGCTCAAGCGTATTTCTTGACTTCTCGCAAGCCTTTGATAAGGTGTGGCATGATGGTTTAAATTCCAAATTATGACAAGTTCTCCCTGTATGCCTATACAACATTCTAGAATCATATCTCAGGAATAGACTCTTCCGTGTTAGACATGGAAATGAATACTCGGAGCTAAAAGAAATTTCGGCCGGTGTACCGCAAGGAGGGGTTCTTGGGCCACTTCTATATCTGTTATATATTCGAGATATACCGAAAGAAGATGGCACTATCCTGGCTACGTTTGCCGATGACACCGCTATCCTACCCGTAGGTAAAACAATTGAAGAAACGACTGCAAAACTGCAAAACGCACTGAATAAAGTAAATGAATGGACGAGGGACTGGCGGATCGCTCTACTAAAACTAATGTCTTCCCAATTTTCATAAACTTGGCCCGAATACCTTTTGCAAACGAGGCCAAATACCTTGGAATGACACTCGACGCAAAACTGAAATGGAATACGCACGTAAAAATGAAACGTAAAGAACTCGAAATCAAATATTGAAAAATGAACTGGTTGCTCGGAAAACACTCCCACCTCAGTATTGAGAACAAACTGCTTTTATACAAGCAAGTGCTAAAGACGGTGTGGACTTACGGTATACAACTTTGGGGCTGTACCAAGAAAACAAACGGCAATATTTTACAAACTTTTCAAAATAAAGTGCTAAGAGAAATTGTCCACGCACCGTGGTATACTAGAAACGATGATATCTACAGGGATCTCGGAATTTCGACAATCGAAGCTGAAATTAGAAGCTTCGCGAGAAATCATAGAAACCGACTAATCGGACATGTCAACAATACAATTCTATAAATTCTGGATGAAAACAATTTATTGCGCCGACTACAAAGGACGAAACCTTTCGACTTGGCGAGATAGGAATCAACCGCGCCTAGATTGCGGAACATGCAGGATCTTTCAGTGGAAAGTAACCTGCCAAACGAGTCCTAAGGTCCTTCTTAGTTGCAATATATAACAAATTAAATCGCAGGGTGGTGTTTTTTTAGTCAGTAAGAATCTGACACTACTGTGAGCACGCGCTTGCTATCCTCATAGTGTCTATGGAAGATTTTTCACCAACCCTCGGGGAAAAAAAAATAAATAAATAAAGCTAGTTCTGCCGCATTTTGTGTGCGTGACTCGTACTATTCCGTTTGGTAACATGTCCTCTGAAATATGCCAAGCGGAGGTATACAAACGTCAAATTTGAAAAAGGAAATACGGTGTCATTTGATTTTACTTTCATGATGCTCATGCAGATAGTGCGGAGGGAAGGTATTAACACGAAAGACACCTTCAGAAGTAACTTCATTTACTCAGCCGACAAATGAGCATATTTTCACCGCTGTAAAGGGTTTGGACACATGCAACGTGTCCTATCTAACCGCGTTAGCTCTTGTAGATCACTGATCGAAGTAAGTGAAGCTGTACACCCAAAGTTGCCTCGTCCCAATGGGACCAGAGTTCTTTGTGACTTTTTACTCATTTTGAAAAAATTCACTAAACTGAATCATTGTATGCACTGGAAGTGAAGACCCTGCCTCAAGGGTTAAGTGGGTGATCTCTAAACGAGAGGTTCAAGGTTCGAATCCAAGAAGAAAAACAAATTACCCACGGTCCCACCTCTCGCAAACGTCTGAGAAACATTCGAGAGTAAAATTTTCATGAGAAGCCATAAAAAGACATAAAACTGTCCAGAAGAAGCCGCAAGAAAGTAAGCCAGGCCCTGTATCGGGCTATTAGCTCCAAAATACTTATTTATATCTATTTAAGTCTACAAATCTGACCAATGTCTGTGATTGTTAGTTTTAATGACTAACTAGTAGATGATTTAATAGGTAATTAGCACCCATACTAAAGAGTGACCAAGCACACAGTGGCCTTTCTGATTTGAGGGCTACAGCCTATTTTAGAAACTCATAAATCATTTCATTTCAACTTTTTCTTTATTTTCATAAAAAAGCTTACAATTTCGCTTACGTACTAAGTCAATTTACTTATTTATTATTATTTATTTATTATTGATAAAGAGGAATCTGCAATCTATAGTTCATAAGGAACTATATGCGAAAGCAGCAGGCAAAGCATACAAATGACAAGATTCTTATATACAGTGGACGTCCAGTATAACGAATGATATAATGTTCGATCGACTTTTCATTTTAAAAATAATTTAATAAGTGATTTATAATATTATTTATTCATACGTTTTTTTATTGGTAATGTTAAATTGAATAGTGCTAAATAGTAAAAAAAATTTGGAAATTATTTTCAAAAAAAAAAATCACTTATACGACTTTGTCTCACTTAAAGTTGAGATTTCAATTGTAAAACTTTTTCTCGAAGACGTCTCAAAGTGAACATGTCAGCCATATCAATATTAACTTGTTGTCCCCATCGTAACACATTAGCTAAGGACCTGGCAGCGTCAACGTGCTTTATTGGATCTCCAACATTATTGCTACCGTCACCTTGCTCACCTTCGCTTTCAGAACTAAGTTCAACGGAGTCGCAGTTGTTCTTCTAAATTAGTTTCAGTGCTGTTCCAAGCTTCTATTTCTGCGATAGTAGTACGACGCTAAAAAGAAAAAAAGTCATTTCCGAAACTGATGCTCTTTAATGAAGTTGGTTACCTCTGGGAAAACACAGTTCACCATACTTAAAGTATTTTGCAATGTCAAAACTTCCTCATCTTGCCGCAATAATGAGAGTGGAACTTCATCCTCCTCATCGAAATCTTCAGGATCAATAATTAAAATGTTTCTCCAACATTTATGAAGCATTTGACTTGAAAGTTTATTCCATGCTCGTTCCAGAAGCATAATTGCATCAAAGAGGTTAAATTCCCTTAGAGCAGTGGTGATGTCTGGACCCCTAGAGTTCGAACGCATTATGTCACTCAGCAAGCTATTGCGGTAATGGAGCTTTGTTAAACGGGCGGCGTTCTGGTCCATCGGTTGTATCAACGGCGTGGCATAAACATAACCCAAATTCGACAATTTTCCGTTTCTTGAATAAGTTCTACTGCTGGTGGATGACTTGGAGCGTTATCCAGAAGCACAAGAGCCTTTTTTGGTAAGTTATTAGCAGAGAGATACCGTTCCACTTACGCAATTTTTTTTTCAAATTTTAAGAAAAAAAAATTATTCATACCTGTGGTACAAAGTTGTTCATAAGCCAATTTTTATAAATGCTTGCAGTCATCCAAGCTGACTTAGAACCAACAATGGAACCAATGTTTTAAAACTTCCAGGTCATGATTTATGTCAGTAGAAAGATTTAGAACCGAGTCACTGTTAAACGCACATGCCATATCATCAGCGAACGCATTTACTTTGCTACGATATTTTTGTAAAAAAAAAGCGAGTTAATGAAAATTTAAAAAAGTATCGGACCAAGCACAGAACCTTGGTGAACTCCTAAAGAGATAATGCTATTAGAACTGAGTTGTCCATTAACTTTTACCCTTTGCCCCCTGCCAAATAAATACGAACAAAACCAATTATGCATTACTCCACTAAAACCATCCTTGTACAGTTTGTCCAAACGTATTTTATGACCGACGGTGTCAAAAGCTTTTGTTATGGCGATAAATAGAGCTGCAGTTAAATTCCTGTTATTAAAATTATTATAAATATTTAAGCACAAATTTAAGAGGGCTCCTTCAGTTGAAAAACCAGTACGAAAGCCAAATTTGATTTTCTTTAAATACTTTATAGCTTTTTCAAATATCTTTGAAAATACCATGGTATTATTCCAAGGTTAAGACGTAAATATTGCGTATCATTTTCGTTTACAAATAAAGAAAATATCTACCCTAGGTAAAAATGAAGGAAAAAGCACACAAAGCCATAAGGTATACAAATAACCAAACTCATTTGTCACGCACTTGCTGTGTCACCCGTAGGTTGCGAATAGAGTTAGCTTTATTAGAGATGAAATAAAAAACTGACTGACCGCTGCGCACTTCCCAGATGACGCGCGATAATCATCCATAGCTTAAAATATTTTTTTTTTTAATTAGTACTGCGAATGACAAAGTAAAGATACATTTAAATGAGCTAAGCCATTTTAAAGTTATACATAAGTGTGTATCTTTTTGAAAACATTAAAATCCTTCTTGTGAGTTTTCTCTTAATCTAATATCACTTTTCTATAGAACTGCTCAAGTCTTAAAAATTGGTTGTACAATAATCTGACGTATGTCTAATAGTATAGCCGACATATCAAATTGAATGGGGTAGCAAATGATTGTCCCGCAATTTGTAAAAACATTTCTTAAGTGTTCAACTTCCCGATGTCGGACAATAATCAAATGTAGCTTTAATACTTTTCAGAAAACTACATTACAATCGTCTCAGCTATTCTCAAGTTATGTGGTACGAAACAAACTGAACGTTAAAAAGCTGAAAACATGTAAAGCGCTTATTGTTAGCTATCTAGTGAAATTAGATACCTGCTCTCGCGGGCCTTTTCGTTGATCATTTTTATCTCTAAAAGTCTCGCATGCACTGTTTTCATATACCGTTTACAGTTTAGCCGTTATATCGAATTTAATGCATTTACGATTTTTACCCAACTTCGGTGCATATACAGTTTCATGGTCCAACGTGTTGATATCAGACGGAATTGGCATACAGCCCAGTAGCTGCTCAGAAAGTGTTCCAATTCACTGAAGAAAACCACATCAAATTAGGTTACGTGGTTATTGATATACAGACGATCACGCAGACAGACAGACAGAAAACCACTTTCAATTTAATAATATGTAGAGAAGAGAATATGTGGCGTCGTGGCGTAGTGGTTAGTGTGTCGGATCACTACGCAAGAGGTTTCCAAGTTCGAATCCCAGAAAACACCAAAAAGTTTTTTCACGATCCCACCTCTCGCGAACGTCTGACAAACATCCGAGAGTATTGTTGTCACGAGAAAGCTTCTCAAAACAAATTGCCGTTCGGATACGGCACTAAACTGTTACTGGTCCCTTCCATTCGTGTGAAAAATATAACGCAGACAACACGAGTGGTTGCGAGAAGCTAGGCCCTGGCACTTAAAGAGCTGCACCAAATATTTATTTATTTTTTTTAGAGAAGAGAATACATCTCTGATGCAGATGCTGGTCCTATCTATTGTGCTATCTCAGCGTCAATGATTTCCGATCGAGCCCAGCTCTAATATTGATGCAATCGTCAATTGACGTACGAGAATCCGAATTGTGTCTGGCTCTGAACTGGAATACTTAAACAAATCAAATGGACTTATATGCACCACCAATCAACGCTGGATGTGACAGTAGATACACAGTTCCATAGCAAAGTACGCGATGCAATGGAATTCGCTAACCAAAGACGACAGAATAGAAGGTTGGCCGAGCCGTCCATTGTTGGCGCAGAACAATAGATGAGAAGTCCCAGTAGCTGGAAGAGAGTTGGAGAGAACTGAAATTTATTGCCAGAAACCGTACACAATGGCGTGTAAGCATAGTAGAGGTCCCAGAACCCGCAACGGTATACAGGATATAAGTAAGACTTCAAGATTTTTAAGGGTCGAAATGGCTGAGAGTCTTCTTTAGCTTGGCATGTTACAGCTCTAATATAACATTCCGCCATTACAATGTTTCAGAATCGCTGTATCTGATTATGCTTTTGTGAGGATTTTACCCAACTTTGTTGATTCATTTACAGTCCCCATTTCACAGCAGATATTTTGCTTGGTCCTTTCCTCTTTAAATTTCTCGAAGTCACTTCTAGTGACAAAACTTTCAAAATTCCAAGCGACGCATTTTTGTAGATAGGACATGTTTTCTGTTATAATCTCTACACCATTAGATGTTGTGTGCCCAACCTGTTTTCTTTTTCTCCTCGTTAACTGATCCAACATTAAATTAACCGCAATCGACACACAAATTAAAACCCGCTGACCACTCAGAAAAGCAAAACACAAACCTAACATCCAATTCCCCCAATAATCCCGACAGTAACACATGATAAGCAGCCATCAGCTCCCCACAACCGCCACCAGTCCCATCTTCGCACAGCAATCAGCTACAGTAGCAAATGCTGCGCCATTCCCAAACCAGAAAACTAGTAGCAGTAGATACTGTCCCCTCTCTCCCCATCCCTGCAACAAAATGTCGTTCGTTCGCACGCTATGCTCCTATTTCACACATAATCACGGGTCATTACATAAATTTCTTCTTCTCCTCATGTGTAGAAAATTTATCAGTTAATGGGTGAGGAGGCAACAACAAGAAAAATTGAAAGACCCGAGGAACCTTCTTACACCTTGCACATAGAGCGAAGACACTATCAAGACACCGCACACAGCCTATTAGTCGGTGAAGCGCGAAGCGATATCGAACTCACTTCCTCGTCCAATTCTCGGTTGCACTAAATAATTTTCTGATCAATATTTCATTGGTATTTCTCCATCCAGTACACATATCCCGACGAGATCTAAAGAAGAATCGACGATGAAGAAGAAAAACATAACAAAACGTGCCTCTAACACGTTACCGGTAGTCACCTTAGAGACACCTCCAACCGAAACACCCCTACACTAGCCGGCTGCTACCGCCACGATGCCCAGCAGCCGCAGCCGCAGCCGACTTTCCAGAGTCTCAGACATATGCTACAGCGGGAGGGCAAATCGATCGGGACAACATGCATTTCCAAGTGATCTTTATCAATTTTACGCGATCATCGCTTTCGTAACACGGAACGCGGTGCTGGTGTCCCGCGTGCACATTACCACCAACACCAAGTGGTAGCCAGTCTGGTCTGGTGTCGACTGTGTAGACCATTTCGCGTGCGCGATCATCTCCCTCATCGTCGTCGTCGTCGTGTGTAAAACAATCCATTGGAGCGATCTTTAATGCATGTTCACAAGCGATCAATATCCCACAACGACGAGTTCAGAGGGGGACGCAACTTTTCGGACCCAATAGTTCAGAATCGCCAGAGATCACGCGACGACGACGACGATGTAGGCTAGGCCAATGATCGCGCTTCCCAAAGAGGACACCATACGATCAGTGGGTTCAATAGAAACTACGGGACTACCACTAGATACTTTATTAAATCACCAAACGACATTGTCACATTGCATCCGCAACCGCAACCGCAACCGCATTTAGGTATTAATTTATGGCCAACGTGATTGTAAATTACTCATTTAACTCTTCGGGTTCAGCAATTAAAGTTTAATATGATCAGACGGTAATTATAAGTCCGCCCGTTCGCACAGCAGGACCAGAAGCTCCAGAGATGAGCAGGTTTATCGATGGAGCCAGCCAGCTGGAGTGGAACGTAACCAAGGTAGGCCTGCAGATGGTGTTGACGATAAACCGGGCGGCGACCGATGCTACAACCTTATGGATGGAATGCCTATCGATGAGAATCATGAACGTGGTCGTCAGTTCCAAGAGAAAGAGAGATGTATCTGTCAATATCTGGGAGTTTAGTGTGCAACGACAACGATGGCTCGGAATGCCATCCCGATTAATCAACAGCACAGTTATTCGAAAAATGAGAAACAAATGTAATGTCGCCCTCAATTCCACAGCATGTCGTCTGACGATGATGATGAGTCTTTCATTGACATGCATCCATCCGTGCGCACCCATCCATTCGGGCGCATCCGTGATGTCAATACAGACTGAGATACGAAAAACTTATAATTACCGCGTGTCCGATCTGTGTAAATAATCCCTACAGTCGAATGAATAGTGTTCCTCTTCATCCTTCCATCAGCAGCAGTGGCCTCATTCAAAATGCCATTATCATTGGTTGGACAGGAATTCGCTGAAATTTTGTCGGCGCGTATTTTCTGTTCGAATGGTTTCGTAAACGAGACAATTTTTTAATGGGCCCACACGCAGCCAGGAGCGAAACTCCTGGAGCCTCGTCCTGTATTTTCCAGGAAGTGCTGTCATCGGGCTATTGAATTTTCTGCATAATTAAAGCGTCGTCCTGCGTGGGTACGATAAGATCTTCCAACTTAAAGTCGAATTTCAGGAGGGGTGAGTGCCTACATTTAATCATTGTTCGTTGGAATTTCCTGTAGAAAATAATTTGTGTGACTTGAGAGAAGAAGTGTGGTTCTTGATTTCCCTCGGGGATGCGTTTAGACGTCTAAAATCTAAGTGTGCTGAATGACCTGAGGTGGGAAGGGAAGAATTTCTCAGAATTTCGCTATTACTTTCGGCAAAAGTCATTGACTTGCTGAGAGTCAGAGGTGGGTATGATTGGCTAAGGGTTGCAAGTGCTTCATGCAAATTGATGCAAGAACAGGAAGTCGCTTGGGAATAACTTAACATCATTAAAATTTCAAATTTGGTCTGTAACTATAAATTGTTTTGCATCTCAAAGCTGGAATTTCGAGTGCTTTAAGTTCCTTAAAGTTGCAAAGTTTTAGCTCTAGCTTCACAAATTTTATTTATTTTTCTTTTGTTAACCGTTTTTAGAGCTATTGGATTGGGAAATTGAAATAAAACACACACAAGTTGAGCAAATGCGCCACAGTTTCTTTGATTCGGTAGATAATTTTATGGCATTAATGAAAATGATTTCGGGAATATAGCCACCACGGCAGCGTCTCAGGAACTGCATCCTGGAGCTCTTCGACCACTTTTTCGAGCATTTGAGGAAGTATCTCACGAATAGTGCTCTCGATGTTGGCTTCCCATGCAGGAATCGTAATTGGCTTGTCGTTATAGCGACGTCAAATCACACGATCTTGGAGGCCAGGTCCATTTCTGGAGATAATGTTGTCATCGAACACTTCCTTCAATAACTCGATTGCTTCGCCGGCAGTATGGCATGTGGCACCATACTGTTGAAACCAAATGTAATGCGGACCATGTTCACGAACTTTTGGTAACAAAAAATAGTGTATCATGACACTATACCGGACGTCATTGACGGTAACCCGATGATGCCGCCAGCCAATCTGACAATTTTACTTATTAACAAAGCCACTGGGGCAGAAGTAAACTTCTTCACTGAACAAAATTTGGCGGTAAAAAAGTGGATCGACTTCGAACTTCGGCTTCAGTTCTTGCATCAATTGAATCTTGTAAACGCGTAAACCAAGATCCTTGCGCAAAATCTTCCACAAAATCGATGGACACAGCACGATCACACGATCTTCCTGAACACTAACCTCAAGGGCATCGATATTTTCACCTGTGAGCACTCTGTGCATTCTTGTCGGTGGCTTGAAGTTCAAAAGAGTAAATGTAGTGCGAAATTTTTCAATTATTTTTCGAATATCCGACTCAATTGGTCGATTATGTTAACCGTAAAGTTGGAGCAGCGCTCTATAAACATTTGTTACTGAACACTGATTTTTGAAATAAATTTTCCCAATTTGTAAACGCTACTCGGGCGTAAGTCTTTGCACGATGATTTCCCAACCAATACTGAATAAAAAGATGGTGTCAGCTGTCAGATTAACTTCCAGCTGTCTGAGTGTTGCCATATTGAAAAAAAAAACTCCTAAAAGACACCATTTATAAGGCGAACGTACTTGTACGTCTTATGTTCAGTATTTCTCCCACGTATCTGCCTTGATGCTGCGTCGCTTGTGGGGTTGGCTAGTTTGACGGACCTCAATATCTTTCTGCAAGCCGCTCTATTTTGGATCACACCATCACTGAGGCAGAAAATTAACTATTGTTGTTACATTTGAGTGATGCAGTTATTTCTGGAACTTGGGTCGCAGAACCAGCAGATGTGCTCAGAATGAAGCTTTTTCACAATTGATTCCTTTACACTAAGGCTTCCGCGAATATGCGTACTTCTAATTAAGTCTCATTTTGATGCTTCCGCTGACAGCCGGCGTTGTCATTTTTTTTTTTTCTTATATTTTTCAAACATCGTTCAACATTACGATGAGTATGTTAAAGGCGGATGTACGACTGTCGTATAAAGCAAACCTTTGAGTTTGAATGACGTTTTTCGGTCTCAAAAGACATCACATTTCATAAAGCAGTCTTTGCCCGGGCATGATAGCCCAAAGCCGCCAGTTGCGTAGACTGAGGTGCCACCCTTCGTTGACTATCACAAACTTGCGATATTAGGGTTAATGCATGCAGCTACCAGAGACCAACACGAGGATGTAAAGCAAATTGTTGGCAAATTTTGGTAAATTTTTCATATACATATTCATCTCTGTTTGTGTATTGGCTTGTTCTTCATCTCAGAAAGAACTACTCGCACAGTTGTGATCTAAATCAGACCACAAACTGCATATGTAGATATGCCATCTTTCAGTATTTAAGACATCTAACATCAAAATTGCACGAAATCTCCTTCACACAGATTCCTAGAATACAGACTACTAAAGACCTTCCGCGCCGGTATCACAAATAGCAAAGTAACCAACTCCATGTAGTCCCCTTACTCTGTTTCATTCTACTTGCACTCTCTTAGTGTAGCTATTACACTCATATCTAACCAAACGGCGACATACTATAAATGCGGTTTCACTGTACAAGTCCAAGTGTGGCACAGGCGAATTCCAACAAAACAACGAAGCCAAAAGGCAAATAAATCTCCTCCACAAGGATAGCGATACACAGTATTCCAAAGGAACTTGCGATCTACGATTTGCCTTTGTCCAACTGGAGTACCACCTACAAAATGCGCCGCTGCATCTACCATTGTCGCAGATGCACATTTGTGGCTAAAACAAGAAACAAAACTGACATACTTACTCGAAGTCGTACATACCAAACTACTCCCCGGTCTAAGCGCACTGACTCCTTCTCGGGTATGTGATGCGAGGTTCTGCAAATACCTGGAAGAGCTGCTCTCCTCCAAGATGAAACTTGTGTGTGCACTCGCGAGTGTAGGTAGAGCTCGGGTCATCGCGGTTCAACGGAAAACGAAAATATTCCTGCACGGTCTCGATTTCATGGTGTGATTTTTATGAATTGCCAACCGACCCGAGTTTGTGACAATATTACGAAATGCACGGCAACTAAACCGTCCCTGCATTAGGAATGGTGAAAGATCAATACCAGGGCCAGTCATTGCACTTTGACGCGTCAGTTCTAAGTCCGAGCGCAATCATTTGGCTCAATTGCCGCCGCAAGCGTCAGCGATTCAATTTCAAGACTCTCATTACGGATCGGAGCAATTAACTCGTCTCCAAGTCATAACTGAATCTGTAGAATGATCAGCGCTACCTGGAGGGCTTGGAGCCACAAAGTTCACACTATTTATCGAATGTGGATTTGCGAAGCGCTCCAGATTGCTCCAAATAACTATCTGTACACAGTGTACGAGTACAGCGCTGCACGATGACTTCCACTTGCCAGTAACGAGGCTGGAAGTTAGTTAGCGAGGAAAATTACTATACTCCTACTGGATTTATGTAAGCCAGGGTAATTGCAGGAGAGCAAGAGCAATCCATTCAGTTGCAGAATTGGTTGGCTGAGCAAGCAGATCTCAGCACCTCGAGCTAGGTTGGATTTGTTTTTTTTTTTTTTTTTTGTAGCGAATTCTCTCGCGTAGTCACGTTGGATTGTGCTGGTATCTCGATCTAGAGAGGAGTGGATTCTGTGCTTTTTGTCCCGGATTGGAAATTTATATTTATGTTCTATGAGGCGATGAGATGCAAAATTGAGTGCAGTGCTACGCTGTGCTGTGCAAGTGGCATTTGGATTTATGCTCTCTGGCGGAGTAATGAGCTGTCCCCTGAAATGGGATAGAAAGTATAAGTTTCAAAGTGTACGAGTGCAAGAAGTTTTCCCAGGCGGATTTTTCAATTTGCGAGATGTAATTTTGTGCCAATGCTTGAGGGGATGCGAATAAGTACCTATGTACTCGTATGTGGCAGGTGGTGAAGTTTTTCTTTTACCATCAGGAATGAACGCTGTTTTAAATCAATAGAATTTAAATTCGGTGGCCTACCATGAAGTTTGTAAGTTCCTCTTCACAAAAGAAAAAAACCGACTTAAAACGTACACTTGAGCCTAATACATGATACACCCAGTGGATAAGCAAAATTCTTTTGGAATTGACTGAAATGAATGTCCACTGCTATGGATTATTAGGTTGTGAGAATACCTGCACTGAGACCTGTGCTGCCTCACTCGGATCTCTACGTTAGGATGTGCCAGGTACATTGCTGTTTACATCTAGTGGGGGGTTTAGGCCCATATCTTACCAGAATTCTGTTTCATGCATAAAAGGCGATGACTGTTTTATTTGTAATTTACAATTTCACCTTTTTCGAGCCTCATCGTTATTTTCTTCATGAATAGAACACCCGAAATCAAATTTTGTTCATGGATGACTGTAGCTTTTCTGTGTTGGTAGGCAGGATTTTGCCTGTTGCTGGTATGACTGCATTGTACGCCTTTAATCCACTGTGCCTCAGTTTCAGTAGAATTTGATTCGCAATGAAGACACATATTGAGGAGTGACTCTGGAGGCAAGAATAATATTCCAGCTTTGAGCTGATGGTTCTCGTTCTCGCATCTATGTTCCCTACTATCTAAAACCTTTCACTTTATCATTGTCAAAGACTCTTTCATGCCCAGTAAGACTGCTAGCATTCCATATAATGGAGCGATTTTTCGATAGTTGTTACCACCAAAGTGTAAGATGTCCCTTGGATCTAGTTTGGAACTAATATAAATGCCCATTCACCTTTCAATTATATTCAGGAGGATTGATGTAAAGCTTATTGGCCTGAAATTTAAGAGATCGCCCTACTTTAAGTATGGAGCTAAGCTTGAAGATTTCTACAAGCTCAGGTTCTGTCCCTTGCCATGTATGTGTTAAGGCACTCAGTCAGTAGCCCATGGAACTATCTTTCATTAGGTAGCCTAAACCATTTGCAGTGCCTTGGACTCCTTCTTCTGTATGGGAACTGGTTATAAAATATCTTGGAAAGTGCTCATCGTTGTTGTCTTCCAGAGTTTCGATGCATGAGTCTGGTGCTCTTTTTTGTTGAGTCCTTATCACAGCAGACCGTGCAGCTCTTTTGGTGCAGATTGTTCTATATGTACTCTTCGCTGCATTTTTGAGCCTTCTCGCGTTTTGATATGAGTTCCACAGCTCATGTGGTGATGTGTTGAAGTCTACGAGAGATTAAGTACTTACAAGGTCCTGGCTTCGCTTAATATTTATTTGATGGCAGCGTTTTTAAATTCTAGCTTGTCATTTTGAAAATCTTATGTGCGCTTAATATTCTTAAATTTTATTCCATTGCAAAACTCCTCCAGTTCAAATGTTGTAGATCTCGTTCTAATAGTTTATAGATAGGCCCCCAGATAGTTCTTTTTTTTTGTGATGGTGTTACCTCAACACCCTTTTTCGTGTGATACTACCAAAGTCTATAGTGGCCTGTAAGGAAGCCAATGTTTGCTCACATTTATGCAGGCCTACTTTGGCCTGCCTCAACTTAGGGAATTCTTCCTAAAACTGGGTCTTTTGCAGTCTTCTTACTTCCTCGACTCTCCTCGTGTCGTGTACGGTCTCTACTCGTAGAATGTTTCAAGTCTAACGAAAGCAAGCTCCAACCCTTTCCTTGCTAGTTCATCGGTTGCTTTTAGGGCACTTTGTTACTCTGTCCCAGTCTATTTATCTCAGAAAGGCACTCCATACAAGTTTGGATCTGATTGCTCAGTATCTTGACGATATTTCTATACCAGTCATCATGCTCGAAAAATACTTTCCAGGATACCGAGTTCTGGGCCGCCCTAGCTGCTGTGAATATTTTGGTTCCGCCCGTATACCATTTGATGGTGTTGTTGCGGAGTTGGAGTTTGTACTTGTCGAATGTACTGCTCGTCTCTTCTCCCAAAGCAGTAGTCAATCTCTGGGGTCAGTCCAGAAGCGGGACCTATTTGGAAAGCTCTTTGTTTGCAATGTATTTTCCTTACCCCACGCCCTATTTTTAGAATAATCTCCTTGACTTTTATTTCTAGCACCATGTGTAGGGGGTAAATTCCAGGATAAAATATAGTGGGACGGGTTACCATGGAATCTATTATGCGAATGCAACACAGTTTCTATGCTTTTTCCTGTGTTTTCCTTGTTATATCCAGTCCAGTTCTTCTCACCCAGGCTACTGCTCTCGACTGTTTAGTGCTACTATACTCTTTCGATTAGTTCCAAAGCAATGTGTCGATTTAGTATTGCATATTTCAAGTTAGAGGAATCTTGTAATTAATAATAAAAACCCATCTTAGTTCCCATTTGCCAGCCAAAGATTGCCGACAAGGAAATCTTTCATTTCCAAGGGATTGCTTGACGATTCTAACGTTTATAGTTTTTCTTGCGGGTTACTGACCCGTAAACCGTATCTTACCATGTGTTTTTCGCAGCGAGAACTCGCAATTCATCCTCAACTTTCAGATGACACCACCCGAAAGGGTCTGAGGACTGTAGTTATCCTTTATCATCATTAAGATACACTGCGTTCCATATTTAGTTACATAACATGTTATTTCTCCAATCGCCTCCTCTACGATTTTAATGAATTACGCAACTCAGCATTAACTTAAAGCTGTTTTCGATCAAAAGAAAGCCATCTAAACCGATTTGCACTTGACAAACTGTTGCATAACCATTTCTCCCCTTGTCATTGCACAAATATCTTATCTAAGCATGTAAGTCATTAATGACAAAACAAACTATGTAGCTGCGGAGACTTAACGCTTACCATCCTTACCATGGCTGGTAAATACACACACACGTGCAGTCTGTTTGTAATCTCCTTTTGCAATTAAATGGCTCATAACGCCTCATTAAGGTTGCATTATGTGCTGGAATTACTCGGAAGCCTTCTACCACCACCACTCCGGGTGACGGGTAGATGAGATAGTCCGTTCGATGTAGGTGCTGGAAAGTCAATCGATGCGTTGCTGATGTCCATCACACTGGTATTTGCCGGCCTAATGCAATTTCAACTGTAATGGGGCTTTGTCGATTTTCGCATTATCCTTGTGGATCGCCCTAAAATGTCTTAGGGAGCTTAATTGTATTCGAAAGTGGGCATTTCATGTCTCACTAACCAGAATGGACAAGGTTCGACCACCATCAGAGCTATCAACACAACCACCAAACCACCACCACCACCAGCACCAGTGTCATTCCAGTAGTCATCTTTGACAGAATCTCGGTGGTCCTAGTGGTGTGTTTTTTTCTTCTTTTTTTTTGGGGAGGGGATACTTGCCCATCACCACCCAACTTAAAGATACGCGTCTCAATTTTAATTAAGACAAACTGAATCGTATGCCCTGCGCGTCGTCCCGTGATCTAGTCCAGCACAGGACACAGAGCACATACACCCAGAAAAAACGCGATGGCGACATTATCCCAACAATCCATCTATGAGTACATGTACCTCTTGAGATACTTGAACCGACCAACAACGACGACTACGACGACGATGGAAACGAAGAAGCATCCGAAGTAGAAGAAGAATTTATACATGAAACGTGAGGTAAATCCGAAACGTTTTTCTCAGGAGTAATTATGGACTTAGTATGACAGTTGATTAACATAAACGTCCCCGAAGATTTGCCCTCAGGATACGTTGGAGATATGCCCTTCTCCCGTCCTTAAACGAAAACCCTCTCTGCTAATCCCTTGTTTTGTACTTAAACTCTGATGTTCGTCACTGTGTTGTCGTGTCTTTTCGTATCTCACGCGGATCACTCAGTTGCCAACTGCAGCAGAAATTTATGGCTGTGACTTGAGTAGCAAGACTCCAGATTGGTCTATAATAACGATGGATAGTGCGGCGAGGGCCGGTGTATCTGCAGCCCGCCTCCGATGCCCTGATTATAAGGTTCTGCTTCGCTTGCGAAATTATGCTTAAAAAATATGTTCTCCTAATAGTTGAAGATGCTATCGGCGGCCATAGAGAGACGAGGCTTAGATGTTGATGCTGATGACGATAATGACGACAATGATGATGACGACGACGAGGACTGCGACTGCGACTACGACGATGACCATGTGAAGAAATTTACCGCGGCGACAAAATGGATGGAAGAAGTATAGGGGTAGGGACTTCGCTGCAGCGAGGGCAGTTCCTCTAATGATGATGTACGGTGGTGTGGTCGCGGGATTTTTCGGCACACAAGCTGCGCGCATTGTTTGGCAGTGGCGCTGCTCGTTATTAATCCCGACCGCTTCGGTCTGAATTAAAATGAATATTTTCTGCATCCAGGTTGGTATGGATAATTATGGAGATTCCGTTCTGATTACGGATAATAAATGACATGTAATTGGAGTGGAATGGGTGTGGGTCGTGTTGGCGGTGGTGGTGCCTGCAACGACGCAAGTGATGATTAAAGAATGTCTATAATTTGCAGGTGGAGAGGATAGTGGTTAACCTCGTTTGAGGAATTAGTGTAGAAAGATTGTATCCTTAATGATTGTGGGTAATCGTGCTTTTTTAAAGATCACAGTAAACCAGGTGTACTCGTAGTTGGTACCATAAGGTTATGCACCCACATTTTCTATCTTTGTAGAGGCTTATACTTATTCCCTAAACAAGGAAGTCCTTAGTACAAAAATATATTTTCCTGACTATCTGTCTTCTAAAACTGGTACCAGGATCGGCAAAATAACGATGGTGAAGCGGTGAACTTCATGAAAAAAGAAGGCCCACGGTCAGCACCTATGAACCAACGAAACAAAAGTGTATAAAAGAATCTTAAAAAAGCTCAAAATGACTGCAAGAGTCACAAAAGACATACTGTACTAATAAAAATGCGACAGATACTGCAAAAAAAAGACAGCAACTTATTCAGTTGGGTAGTGATATGACAGCGACTCACTAGACTGGCTTCCACCTTTTTAAACCAAAAAAAAAAGGATGAGGTTCCAAAGCACCCAATGTGAGTCCACTGAGAAAGGCACGTCCCTTCTCCAACGAAAAATGGACCAAGCAAAGGCCGTATATAGTGCGGTGGTTGAATCTGCGCCTAGAAAAGCAAACAACTTGAGGAACTGTCGAGCACATCCGAGAAGCCTAGAAGTGCGGCAATAAACTCCAAACCCTTCTCTAAGATTGCCAGGAAGGGCTTATTGTCGTAGTAATGGATATGTGTGTCAAACTTACGAAAAGTTGTGGCTCATTTAAGGTGAAATTATGAACTGCCCTTGCAAGCACACGATCACTTTGAGGGTATACATCGTAGATTCGTTATTCCATTCTATTTTAGTGCTTAGCATAGTGAAGACTTCTTCGAAGCTGTATTCCTTGGGCTTATCATCTCTATATATTTTTCATTAACTCAGCAACCGCGACAGAAAGTAAGTTATAAAGTCAGTGCAAGTCTGCTACACATGGTCAGATCCTACCTGACAGTCCAACTGAAGGGTGTATAACATAAAAATCTTGATGTTGTTTATTCTGAACGGTAGTAGCTGGTGAAACATGGTATGTCAGGTACGACAATAGGAACATAGGACTTGAAACTTTCGTACGCCTTGATGAGAAGAATATGACTAAACATAGGTAGCCCAACTTGTTTAACTTTGGCTACTGACATTTTTTTCTTTGTGGCAGTACTGCTGGCATTGTCTTGTTGAAAGAGTATTTTTCAGCGATTAATCTAAGCTGACCGTTGATCTTTAAGAGCTACCTTCACTAGATCTAATTGTTAATGGTTTGGCCAGGAGGAAGCAGTTCGAAATGCACGACACTACGCATACCCCACCAAACAGAGACCATTGTTTTTATGGGTGGAGAACTGCCTTAGGCACTTACGATTGGCGGCTGATAAGTTCAAGGCCTAAGGCATTAAGTGATAAAAGAGATCCGATCAATATAATAATGACTTTCTACGGCCGCCTTGATCTCGTTCTCACCTGCAAATCCCCGGCCTCATAACTCATTTTTCAAATTGAAAAAAAGGAAAAAGTCGCTCGGGGCCAAGTCTGGGTTGTAGGGTGCGTGGTTTATAGTTGAAAAACCTGTGTGTTTTAAGGGCTGTCTCGAAACCCGCGCCTTGTGAACAGGCGCGTTATCTTGCAAAAACAGCATTCCCTGCCTGAGTTCCCACCGTCGCTTCCGAACGACCGCTTCACGTACCTGAGTCAACAAATTTCCGTAATATTGACCATTCATCGTAGTCCCCTTTATAATAACTTCGCTGTCCTTAAAAACAGTCGCCATAAGCTTTGAAGCCGACTTTTCCAATTTGAATTTCTTTGGCGGCCTCACCCCTTTTTCAATCCACTGCATAGACTCTTGTTTGGACTCCGGATTGTATTGCCGAAATCACTTCTCAATTTGGTTGCAAATTTCGTCGAGATTGTCCCCGATAACTTCAAACAAATCTTTACAGCATTCGAGTCGTCGTTGCTTGTCGAACTGCGTGAGCATTTTCGGTACCCAGCGCGCACAATTTTTTTTCATGTTTAAATGCTCGTGGAAAGTTTCACCAATCCGTTCTTTGGTGATGTTCAGTTCGTCCGCTATCTGCCACATTTTTATTCTTCGGTCGGTCAGAACTAATTTTTCAACTTTCCCGACGTTTTCTTCAGTAACCACTAACAGAGGACGTCCTGGGCGGCTATCGGTCGTCTTCACAGTCCTCTCGCCCTTCTTGAAATAAGCCACCATGATATACAAAGGCCCAGAATCCTGAAGACTCGATAATATGTCTTCGAAAATTCCATTAGGCGATTTTCCTTTTTTCACGAGGTATTTCATCACGGCGCTGTGCTCAAAATTCCGAGAATTTCCGATTTCGGCTGACATGGTGATGTTTATCATACCACAGGTAATCGTAAACCCACTAAGGGCACTTGGTGGACAAACGAACTTAAAAAGAACAGAGGTCAGAAGATTACATGATAAAGCAAGAACAAGTAAATCAGAGGTAGACTTGTCCACAGGACTGTACTTAATCTTGACACACGTGATATTAGAAGAGCAAAAACAGAGAAAAATTGAAAACACTAACGAGGCTGCCAGACTACGCAATGTTTTATCCAAAGACCCGTCATTCGTAGGATATCTCAAGCGCAGTGATAACTCCTGAACGGAGTCAAGCCAAGAATCTTTAGAACTGTTAGGGGAAACACACTTCCCAGGGTGCAGCGATCTCATTCCAAACGCTACCACCCCTCAGTTCGTTCCAAACTCTGTAACAAATGATGAAGGCAATGATATTATTACAGAGCGAAAGATAGCATGGGCGGTTAAATCATTTAAACCCTACAAATCCGCAGGGCCGGACAACATCACTACAGCCATGCTCCGACATGCTCTAGCAAGAATCACACCCTGGGTTAAAGTAATTTATCGCAGCTGTATAAAGCTAGGTTACGTACCGAACTATTGCAGAAAGGTAAAAGTGGTCTTTATCCCTAAGGCAGGAAGACCAACCCATAATTTCGCAAACGATTTCAGACGATTTAGCCTCACCACGTTTCTCTTGAAATCACTGGAGAGATTAATTGATCTACACCTGAGAAGCCTTCTCAATGAGCATAATTTATGTATCACTCAACACGCCTACATAAAAGCCAAGTCGGTAGAAACTGCACTACATGATGTTGTCTCATTCATTGAGAAGAACCTTCACTTCACGGAAGAAAGAATGAAGAAATCACTTTGCGCATTCTATGCATGCAAGAAAACCTTTGGTAAACAAATGTCAGACCCATCCTTACGAGTACCTACGGAATTTTTATTATATGGTGGAATGCAACAGACAAAACCAGCTACCTTAAAATACTCAGAAAGGTACAAAGATTAGAATGCAACAGAGATCAACACCGCAAGCGGGTTTAGAGATGATGCTAAATATCCCTCCCCTAGATGAGTACATACGATGCACTGCTGCCAAAAGTGCGATTCGTCTCAAATAATCGGGCGCATGGAAGCAAACCTCCTGAGGACACGGGTCTATACTCAACAGGTATAGTATAACAGATTTCGACAGAATAACAGATTATAACATACCCTACAAAGATTTCCACAAGAACTACTCCACTTTTATTCCCGAAAGATAAGAGTGGGACTCCAATACATTAACTAATGTACAGGACATTCAGCTCTACACTGACGGGTCTAAAATGGTTATCGGAACTGGCTCCGGAGTTTTTTGAGAGTTACTTAAAATCATCCACTCGTGCAAGCTCCCGGATGATCGTAGCATCTTTCAAGCTGAGATCTTCGCCATTGATAGGGCTGCACAGACTATACATCAAACCACTAGACGAAGTCAGATCGAAAACAGTTTCCAGATGCCGTAATACGTTGAACAGAATATGCAACACCCATGACGTAACTCTCTACTGGGTTCCTGGACATAGCAATATAAAAGGAAACAAGACAGCAGATGAACTAGCTAAAAAGGGATCAGCATTGGATTTTCAACGTACTCGAATATCAGTAGAAACTCCAATAGGTGCACTAAAAAGGAAAATAGACCTAAAAGCTTGGTCCGCCAGAAGCGACTGTGTCATACCTCTCGCAGCTTATGGCCGACAGTGGATGAAAGCAGAACAAAAAGCCTATTGGCGATGAATAAAAAAGAATTTCGAATCTTGATAGGAGTGCTATCAGGACACTGCGGGATAGGGGAAATGGCTGCCAGACTAGGCATCAACACACCCGACCACTGCAGGAGCTGTCATAAACATACCCGACCACTTCAGGAGCTATTAAGACCAGAAACCAACCATAAGGAGACAGAAACCATCAAACACTTGATATGTGATTGCCCAAATCTTCAAAACCACCGCCTCCGTCATATCGGAAACACGCTCTTTGAAGAACTAGGGGATCTCGTACAAGTTCCACTTGGGAACATGATAGGCTTCATAAAGAGCGCAGGCTTGTTTGCAACAGAACCCACTGCAGGGCAAAAGTTTTAAATATAGGTTCCACACAACAAAAAAGGGAGACACAATGTACCGTATGGCGCCCGTGATAAGTACTTAAGTGCACTTCCCTCCAACCTAACCTAACCTAATCTACCACAGATAATAACAAAATGAGTTGGAGATTTTTTTCGGTAAAATCGTGCGATAGCCATTTTTCGCACTTGGAAACTTTCCGAAATGTTTTTAAGTGTTAAGTGTGTTAAACTTCCTGTCTATTTGCCCAACGGATGCCTGAATGGAGAAAAGCTGCCTCTGTGAGACCTAGTGAGCATTTTCTTTGGTATCTTATTCAACACCAACAGAAGACTACAAACGAGGTTAGTACAGCGGGCTCAATGGAGGCCTAATTGAAGAACGAAAACCTTACCCTCCACATCCAATCAACTATCATGGGATCCAAATCGATTGCCAATAAAACGCCTTCCCGATGACATCACCAAACCTCTCAGCCAGGTGTCAAATATAAATCGAACAATTACCAGCACCCAGTCTCCTGCCACCTGCACTTCATCGAATTCGAATCTAAATGCCAGTAATTAAAGCTGACATTACAAATGCAACTTAAATCCGACACACGAATGCTTGCTGCACATACCTCGAATGGCAACACATCAACTATTTGCACAAACAATTGCCGAGGCCTTCAGTTGCTTGGCTCTTAACCCCGACAACACAAAAATATACTCTACGAGTATCACAAACAAAGGGGGCCATTAGACCACAACAATTGAATGTGTATTCCATTGCTGAGTATGGGCTGCCATTGCTGTGGCCTCTGCATAGAACGTAGCTGTATCCTATGTGTCGCACTCACCGACAAACTAAATAAATTCAAAATTAACCTCACATTATTCACACAAAAATTCCCAGTAAATCACATAATCAAATATAATAATTTCCATTTCAATGGTTTGCCGTTTCAAGGGGGCTCCGCATCGGACGGTCCTCCCCTGAATTGTTATTAGGCTCAGTAGAGAAGACCATAATAATCCATTAAACGATAAGCACCACACCGTCATAGCCGGCACAATGAATTTATTGCACCTAGAATGCCACACGTTAATTGCCTATCGATATCCATGGACTTGCAAATGCTATTCAGGTCGAGGGGGGTGCGCTTTTTGATAGCTAGGATCAAAAGCTAGGTTATTCGTAGCGCATATCAAGGGTGGACTGCCGATGTTCATCGTCAAATCGCTGCAGATGCATGTACGTTCGCATAGGTGATACTCATCTGTGAAACTTTATCCAGGCACTCCAGCCAGGGCAATAGGCATACCACGGGTATTGATATCGAAATGGACCTGCAGAATTTCACTGATGCGCTATAGGGCTGCAAAAGTGCATACGTTGTTCCACTACTTGACATTTGATGACACACAGTCTAAATTGCAGGGTCCTTAACGACTTTCCAATGGGCTGCGCAATTTCATATTGTATGCCATAGTTTTGTTGAAATATCCGTTTTTCATTAGCAACATCTATTTGGACATATGCGAGGGGCTACCCGGGGGTAGAGTAAAAATAGATCGAGCAGGTCTGGTACATTAACGACTTTCAATGGAGTTTTTTATTTGTGCTTAATTACGCCAAAAGCAAAGGTTTTGATAGGCTAGTAGTAGTAATTGAATCAACCTATTATGTGGTGCGGTGCTTGCTTTCTAGCCTCAAGAACGTAAACCCGATGACAATGGGAGGCTTCTCCTTAAATGTGTAAAGGTTCACACTGAATCTTAGAATATCGCACCGAAAGGTTGAATTTATCAGCCCGAACTTGAGCTGCCTTTGCATTAAGCTTTCGACATCCGTACATAATTTTAAGAATCTTGCTTGTGGTTAGTTAGAATGGTTTTATCAGCTTGACGACTTCTTCATTACCTTTCAATCCTTCGTTGCTTGACACCCAGAGTAGGATGACATTGTTGGTATTTCCTAGGCTGTTGAGCCTGCCTAGGCATTTTCTAATTTCAACTGATCGCATTGCATTTCATGGTGTATAAACCATTGTTCTTTTTAGAAAAAGGGAAGAACTGAACCTTCTTAGAAGTCTTCCCTATATGTAGAAACTATCCATTTCTCCCAACTTCTTGAGAGTAATTATGAACAGAAAGCTGTCGAGGAATCCCCAAATAGAACGTATACTAATAGAGCCCCTTGTGTACCCTTTTTTCAGACCTATCCTTGCGTGATTTGGAAGACGAAAACTAACGAGATCAGCTAGTTAGCTCGAACGCGTCCAGCGACCTGCTGCAATCTGTATTACTAACTGTTTCCGACCACCTATCCAGTTACACATTCAGATGGAAGCTAAGCTGAACATTCACAACCATTATAATGCAGGAAACATTGAACAGAAATATAACACTCATCACTTTTCGCTTGAATGGAACAGGAACAAGAATTTGGCATTCTCCTTGATTATATGTATGCTTCCCAAGTACTGCTTTAACAGGAACTCTGCTGTTGTCATTCCTCCCAGGGAAAAATGGAAAGTCAAACTCATAAAGCATAATCTTGTCTGGTACTTGGGTGGATCTAAGATGGGTTCAGGGGATGAGTCTGGCATTTACAGTGAAGCATACTCTACAAATCTTTTAATTAGCCTCGGCACACACTTATTCTTTTACTATGCAGAGATATTTGCCGTCAAACAGTGCGTACGTACAATCTAGGGCCAGGGCCCTTAAATCGTCCACAATAAAATGCAGACTAGTACTGGAAACCCACATGTTGCCGTTGCCCGTCATTCTGTTCTGGATTACAGACCGCTAGCCATCTAGTCCCCTAATTGGACCTGAACCGTTCTGTGGTGTCAGCCTTCATTGTCGCTGACATGTTTATGGAAACCGATGTCTGTAATTTCTTAAGACTTTTTCTATATTGTACAACGAAAGGTACCATTCCCTTGAATCTGAGTCACAGTTTGTAGATTTTCTTTTAATCATTCTGTGACTTTTCAGTGCATCTAGAAATGTGTCCACTAAAAGTCTCTGCATTAAACTTGCTTCGTGTTGTACTAACCCTAATGTTACTCCGTCCCACTAGTGCTCAAAAGTTGTCATAGCCAGCCTCTAACACATTTACTTTTAATACATGCAGTCGACCTTATTCTTTGAGAGATCCTCATTGACTTTTACGTGTAAAGTATTTTTAAAGGTTCCGGCTATATCCTAGGAGGCGAAAATGAGCTTTTTCTTACCTCTAATGTTTTCTCTATAGTTTTTGTCACGAGGTACACGTACAAAGCGTTCTCCATATTGCACTGTAGTCTGAAATATCTTGGATACTTTTAGAAAGAAGATTCCCTTCGCCTTTGTCTCCAAGGGCTCAAGGTGCGGCATGATATCTTGTTTTCCTTCTTTTATTAGGACATACAAATGTCGTCTACACTTGGTCATATGAACGGTCCAGTCTATAGCCCACTCCTTACAATAGGTTGCAGCTACCCTCTGTCCTACTGTAAGATTTGTAGAGCAATCTACCTGCAAAGAGAGTTCGTAAAGCTGTCATCACTTTCATTAGTGATATAGTCCGGCTCTCTCTTTGGATTTTTATATTGTAAAAAGCTTTGCTATTTAGCGTTGCGCTTAGCCTTGTTAAACAGCTTGCATGCTTTGAGTACTAATTTAGAACTACTTGATCGACGACAGAGCATTCCTTGTCGTAGATCATATTCGTGTAGCTCCACTCTACTAAGGAGGTTGTTTTTGAGCCGATGGGACATGGCAGTCTCGTTGTAGTTACACGGGTGGATGTATTCCTTTATTTGAAGATATCTAGGTACGATTTAGGTAACAACTTTAAAAGGTTCTCACCCCTTTCATTGGTACCCTTGCTGCGAAAGATGTAAAGGCAATGTAACAGTTTTCTCCTGTCACACTACGAGGGTGGGTCAATAAGTCCCTGAAAATTAACACAAATTGTGTCGTCACCTTAAATTTAATTTTTTTTTTGTTGTCAAGAATCATCTTTCAAAAGAACGCATCCAAATTTTCTGACAGATCTGTCAAATAGTTTTGTTGTGGCAGCCATTTTATATAGACGCCTACTAGCATTTTCGTTAAAATGGAAAATTTCGAGTGCTCATTAAACACTACTTTTTGCGAGAAAAAACTATCACGCAAAGCAAACAAATGCTTGACAAATATTATGGAGACTCTTCACCATTGATTGGAACCATTCACCACTGGTTTAATCACAAGTGATGCCGAACGTTCTGGTTGCCCAATTGAGATTACCACACCAGAAATGGTCGACAAAATCCATGGTTTGATAATGGACGATCGGCGAGTGAAAGTGCGCGAGCTTGAAGAGGCCACAGGCTTATCACATGGCTCAGTGATTTCGATTTTACATAAATATTTGGACATGAAAAAGCTTTCCGCAAGATGGGTGCCGCGTTTGCTCACAATCGACAACAAATATTTCAGGGACTTATTGACCCACCCACGTTCTTCTCCAATCCCAGTACCTCTCCACTAAAGACAATGGTGCAGTAATTACCTTATGACTTTATGGCTTTAATTGGTATCGGGACTCGTATTACAAATTTGTAAAGGCAGTTGAGGTAACGTCGTTTCTAATCAGGATGTAAGCTCTACCTCTAATATGCTCCCTATCGGGGTTCTTGATCAGAGCAGGCCCTGTAGGGTGAAATCAGATACTCCTACTGTTAAAGTAATAACCACCGTACACAAAGCATTGCTTAATGAACTGGTGAAGGAAGTCCACGTACCACTTAACCTCAGGCCTGTACGTAGATCGCAAACTTACTGGTTGCGCTAGAGCTAGGAGTGATTTAGTTAGCTTTTTCCTCGACTATCTGTTTCGCTCTTGCTTACCCTGAATTTAATAGTTTGTATGTAAGTGACTCCGGAACTTGTCTTTTGTTGTCCTCTGCACAACTTTTGTTGCAACACAACAATAAATGCAACAAACCACCCACTACCGGCATAGCATCTGCCGCCGGCAAATGCAAATTAATTTCACTGACCTTGCGATCAAATCAAAGTGCCGACGGCAAACGCATGTGCAGCTCAGGAGTAAATGACCAAAATCAGCTGGTGGTCAACAACAACAACAACAGCGCCGCAAACATAAAGATGACAATTAGAAAGCACCAAAAATGCATACACAAAAAATGCGATGTTTCTGGTCAAAGCTCCTCCCACTAACAAAAAGAAGTCACACACACATGCGTCATAGCGAAGCGCCGTCTATGCTTTTGTCTATGCATTCGTCTATGCCAGCTGAGCATGATACAACAATAATAATGCACGACGGCTAGGAGATAGCAGTTCAACCTTTTTTTTGTTGATAGATCAAATACACAGCAATGCAATTAGCAATCTGGAGGACCCGTAAACCAGGGTCAATAACCAGATGAAATGGACCAAGAACAGCTAGATGGAAGGTTTCGTTTGAGATGTCCATACACAAGAAATTATTATCAAGTGTACTATAAAGTAGGCAACAATAAAACTCTTCCGTGAACTAAGTTTTCGTTGGCTTTTAATTTCTTGGCATAGTGCACCGTGGGTCACTAGTTAGTTAGTTTTTGCTCTAGATACGACTGTGAACTGGCACCTTGTGCTAAGTTAATTTGCTAATGTCCTTTCGGCACAACTTTAGTAATCTGACCTGACAGGGTGTCGCGTGAGCCTAGCAGGCGTGGCTAAACCTACATAACTAGGCTCCCCAAAATATAATTGCTAGATCTCCATAAAAATCGCCGCCATTAACCTTTCAAGGACATAAACAGAAAATTAATTACAACATTTATGACAATTTAACCACAAATTTCAACCAGATCCTACCCGGACGAACTATATGCGCGCGATTATTTTCGCACCCCAAACATTACCAAATGCCTCGAGCAACCCCAGGGGCGGTCACCCCGAAAATAAACTCTGCGAGTGAGCTCGCCGTCACGACATGTGCAACATAATTTACCACAAACATGACGGATCGGCAGACAGAACTGAAACAGACCGTAGACCAAAGACCGGACGCACTGCGAAAACCGCCGTAATTAATTAAATGCAATATTTATGGCTACCCATGCAAAATGTCATTTTTGTCCAGTTGCCCATTCCGATACTTGATACTGTGATACCACCATACCACCCCGTTCACAGGAAGCAACTGCGACAAACTGGAACATTATGGTGTCCTCTTGCTCTCTCCGTGTGCATGACTGCGACATGACTTTCACGTACGACGATCATAAACCACGTGTACGATGTCAGAAATGTCCACCACATTTCTCCGTAATGTGTAACGCAACTGTGTCGTGTGTAAGCTGATGGAGCATGCATGAACTCGGACTCCAAAGCTAAGCCGGACTGGTAATATGTACCCAGCAGTTGTTCCGTACAAGAAGATGAGTGTGCTGCATGAAGACAATCTACCAGCAATCGGATTTTACGAGCACTTTCCTCAAATGATTCCCCTTGCTCCCCCGTCCGGCCCCACACCACCCGAAACAAAAACCACATATAACAACGACCAAGAGGCCGGTCGCCATGTTGTTGTTGACGAAATGAATGGAAATCCGTTTCCTGGATTTATGTTGAGTGGACATCGGAGGTCACATCCTGTAATGCGTTTTGAAATGCGTCCACCCACCCATTTGACCATCCGAAAACGGACTCCATTAGGGGATGTTTCGGGTGTCGGAGGGGGAAACGACTACGACAATGACGACGACGATGCACATAAAAGTGTTTACGGAAACTTTTCCGGGGAGGAGGCTCCTCCAGCCTTGAGTGGATATTTATGTTGGCCTCCACTTCTAGATGAATCCCCCGGGGGATTACTAGGTTCGTTAAAATTGAGAGCGCCTTCGATTTTATGAACGTATCCACTTCGAACACTCTCTCGTCTCAAAATCACCGGGCATCGGGTACGGGGGGAAGGGAAATTTTATTATTTCGCCCTAAAAATGCGAGATTTTATGGCCGACTAATAAAAGTAAATGTATTCCGAGGGATAAAAGGATTCTTTTTTTTTTTTTTTTTGGTTTGTTTCCCAAAAACCATTTTATGGCACGAAATAAAAAGGACGACCTCTGCACACCCTCTCCCCGGATATCTAATCCGTTCATCGCTGGCATCTCTCACTCCAGAGTTCGCACCCCTCTGATGAAATTCCAATTATTCTTGCAATAAAGTTGAAAGCAAAGCAGTCAGAGGAATACGAATCCAACTGAATGCACAGGGTGACTGACCTGAGTTTGGCTCTAAGGCATACGAGTATCGTACACAAACCACCCCCACCTCGGCCTCAGCTAACCAAATTATACGGTTACAAATAAACTAAAGTGAAACAAAGCTCAAGCTAACGCCAAAGTCACCCTTAGGCCGCCATTTCTCTCCTGTACATGTGCATTGTCGCCGCTCCATACAAAGCTCAAAGTCACGTGGTGGTTTGTGCGGTGTTGCCGTGTGAGATGCAAATCCTTGCGAACTCCTTCGACTGGAAAAACTGTTGATGTTGATTTTGTGGGCAATTTTTTTTTTTCGGGGACGGTTTTTCTTTGTTTTTGCCATTTGTGTCCTCTCTTGTGTGGTGGTGTGCCTATTCCGCCGCCTGTTTTGGATCCTGATTTGTTCGAGTGCGGTGGGTATACTCGAAAATGATTCCGGCGGCAATAAGCAAGAACCCTTTTCGAAACGGAAAGGCTTCGCAATGGTTTTGATGAATAGGACTTTTGTTCCTTTTGGGTAACCATCACCATCACCATCACCATACCAATGATGGTCCTTGCGACTTTTTGCAGTCGTCCTTTTTTGCGGAGAAGTTTTGTACCTTTTTGTGATAGAGGATGAATTTAAGGCATTTTTGTTGTTCCTCTGTGGAATTACATTTTTTTTTTTTTTTTTTTTTCTGAATGCCGAGAGGCTTTTGATAGCAATGGCCTGAGGAGTTGGATTTCAATTTTAAAGTAAGACCGTGGCAACATCATTGTTCCAGCAAATAAAGAGTTTTTTTTGTTTTTTTTTTTTGCTACAAGGAGATGTATTAAGGGAAAACCAAGAACTCTTCAGCGAAGTTCTGCTTCGCTGGATTGTGGGTAAGAAACTTGGTCCCAATGTTGCAGGGCGTTGGTCAGGAAACGTTTTCAGTTTCGTTGGGCATGCCAAAAATCTGGAGGTGACGCTTCATAATACCGCGGAGTGAAGTTGAAAAAGAAGAAAAAAAAAGGGACAATGGTAGAAAGTCAGGACTTAAGGAGTTACAATTCTTTTTTTTTAATTTTAATTTAGGATGAAGAAATATAAAGACGATGGAGTAATTTTACTTTAATTTTGAGTTTTGGTGCACCGTGGTTGACTCTTTACCAGTTGGCGATTTTAATCCTCCCTCAAATCAAGCAATGGGCTCAGTCGGAAGGTGAGTCCCATTTTGTTGCTAATGCCACCTCTGCCACGGAAATCATACTAACTTATAGTTTCTCTGCCTCTGGCCTTTATCAAGTAAGTGGCATCAAAAATAACTTGGGTAAGCAACTTAAACTCATATTCTCTTCCGATGCCAATAATTCTGTTGTCTCTTTGAGCAATCATCTTCTTTCTAAGTTGGACTGTTATCATCCCCTCTATTTCTAACTTTGGTCTCTGAGCATTCCTGCAGCCTTAATTTTCGTAAAGCTGCCTTTGTTAAACTTAATAATCTGCTTAGTAACTTAGATCTCAACTAATAGAGATCAATAAAAACAAATTATGGCCATTGTACCATTTTACTGAACTCTGCGAAAAACTTTGCTACGAATACCTTGATCGAATACAGTTCAATTTGATCTCTGGGAGTGTTTCCTAGATTCTGGAAGGGCGTATGCTGTCCATGCGGAATGCTGTCCAATGTATGACGAAGCATTGCGATTAGCAAGTCATCACTGTTTCGCTGCATCACTCAAAACTGTCGTTTAAAGTTCATTATTTGCTGGAAGGGCATAGAATAGATTTCGAAAAGATTTAGGACGTCGAGCTAGCCCATGTTGCTAGCATGTTGACGAGTTTGTGACTTCAACCACTCCTAACCTGAAGATACGGGCGTTGTTCGCAGTCCGCACATTTTGAGTCAGACGCTGTGGAACTTGATCTTTATTTTAAGGCGCCCGCCTTGCCGATATTTAAGCCAAGTATATGTGGTTTTCATAGTAAATCAAAGAGCCAAACAACAAAGTCTTTTACATCCATACAATATTTGTTTCTTGCTCAGGACTGTTTAAACATTATATCTGTAGACGGTTACATCATCCACAATCTGTCCGGTATCCTGCAAAGTTCCCCCCATTCCGCTATCTGTCGAACCTATACTACTATACCTATAGATGCTGCAGGCTTTTGTGAATCGGTTCTGTTCTATCCATATCTGGTCTATCCGGGACAGGAAGCACTAGTCACAACCATTGCATGACGAAAGTGCCAATGGATTGGTCACACTTTTCAAAAAGGCAGCAGCTTTATTGCTACACATGGCTCAGAAAAGTTGAAGAGCAATCACGGCAACTGGAGTAGAGTTGGAAAAAGTTCTTGTGCAATGCTAAAAATTCTAATCAGTGACGCGTACATCCTGTAGAAGTCTTAAACCCAACAAAGAGAAACAAAGTAATTAGTGGTCCTAAATTTCCATATTTTGCAAATCTTTTTAGGCTGTCCAGTAATATGCTAAGCTAATCCTGTTCAGCGATATGCTTTCAAATTACGCATTCTACTTCCTCAATTTAGGTTTCCTCAACTCACCAAGCTCCGACAACACTCTCACCCCTGTAGGACTACCAATTGTACATATGCAGATGCCGAGTTTTGTTGACAAACAACCCATCTTGGTCGGCTGTTCTGGCTTCATTGTTAGGGCTTAGCAGTACCTTTCGTGGCTTCTTGAATCCCAACTCAATAGCGTAAATTAGTGTGAGTGCAAGTGCAACTTTCTCTCTAGAACTCCCCTAAAGTTAAATCTCGATTTTCTCAAAAAGTATTTTTATCAGAGTGGCGTGCGACGTACAGTAGAGCTTGAATAATAATGTCCTACCTCTTGCTTTACAACTTCTTCAATTAAATGTCTCTGTACTCTTAGCAGAGAGTTCATATATATTTGCCTTAAGCCTGTCCGTGTATTTTGCAAAGAGCGCGATAAAGGTTGAACTCCATTACTCTGTTGGACCGTATAATCACTTGCTTTAATACCAAGATGTGGCGTTGGTATCTAACATAGGTATCACGCTTATGAGTGTAACGACTTCAAGGTTTCTAGGAAGAAACTCAAATTGTGATTTTGATCACATGGTATCGATTCTATCACTGGCACGGTCCCAGCAAGTTATCTATCGAATAAGCTGCTGTGAAAGACATGGTTTTAGCCACCAACTCTCAGGCAATCCGTGGATATTTTCTTCCTCGATCAATTCTCCAAAGTCATATCTCTGCTGTCGTATGTGTCGTTTTGTTGCCATACGCGTTGTAGATGAATAAGAACAGTAAGTCATAGACAACGGATTGAAATCTTTTGTTAACACGTTTGAATTGTAAACGGGACTTTGCTACTGCATGCCTGCAGAGAATACTGCATATCGGCGAGAATAATACTAAGGCTAAGACGTATATATTTACTGGTAGGTTCTGCAATAACAGTTCCATATTAATATTTATTAATGCGTGTATGCGCTTACATTGCGTTTAAGAAACTTCACTATTAAAACAATGAATTGCAAGTGCAACATTTAAGGTCATAATCGACCAAAGTTTCAAAATCTGTTAAAAATTCTACGACGCCTTGGATTTTCTAACCTCAATATGTTCTGCAAGAGTTATTTTTCGTTCCAAAAGGATACCCAAATATTTCATTTTGCCAGCTCCATTGAGGCACCTACCTCCTTTTTTGAACAGCATCTTCTCAATTTTGGAATTATTATTAGGCAAATACTGATCATGACACCAAGCCCAGACAACACTCAAGGCGTCTTTCGTTCGACTACAGAGTGACTGCAAGTTCCTTCCGCTAAGACAACACATTTGTCAACTGCTACCTGAATATCAGGGTTACATTTTCTCATTAAGCTCACTCAAAAGTGAATCAACAAACAAACTTATTTGGAAAGTCTTTTAGTTCAGGTCAGAATATTTTCATAAAAACCTCTGTTAAAAGTAAAAAAATATTTGGAAAAGTAACAAATACTAGTTACTAGGTACTAAGTAGGGTAAAAATATGTACATATTGTAACATCTCTGTGAGCTACGGCTCGAGTAGATAAAACGTTATTCTGTGAGATTATTTCTTTATTTTCTAGTCTATAGAACAATTCAAGTTCAGACTATACTGTTCTTCGCAAATTCTTTCCTTACAAGGTCTCTTTCTTCTCAAATCACTTTATCTCATTTCAATTACTTAATTCACAAATCCAAACTAATTACTTCTTCTTGTTAACTCTCAACTTTCAATTTATCACAAAATTACAACTTCGCTTATTATCACTTTTCCAATCTCTTCGTGCGGTTCAAAACCCAACTGCAACTATCTCGATCGCCATCTGTTCTTATATAGTCGCATTTCTGATAGCCAGAAACTTCTAGCAAATTCTTCGACCACTGGAACCGTGGACACTAACCTCGAATGTGTTCAGAAGGAAGACACTTCGGAATGTGTTGCTTACTTTTGGGGGCGTAGTTATTATGCTACATTATGTTACAATATATTCATTTTATGAAAAATGAACACATTTAGATATATGATCATTTTAAAGGTTTAGCATCGTCAAAATCCTCTCACTAGACCTTCTTAGACCTGATCAAAGCAAGGTTGCAAAAGCAAGGCTTATGGTGAAGCATTCTATGGACTCAGCTCAGCTTGAGTGCATAAGTTGCAAGCAAACTATCTTCCCCTAACCCCCAATCCTCCTTAATAATATAAAATGAAGTATGTAGTATTTTGCTAAATTTTATCCGATGTAAGCGCGTAACTGAAGAACGACTAAATCGATTTTGATGCCATTTACTTTGCTGATTAGATAATTTCTCTGGAACTATTTATGGATGGCTAAACATATGAATCCACTCGGCAAAAGCTTTATAATTGTAACGCACTTACGCCGCACGCAAAATATTGATATTAATGCCATCAAAACGCTCACAACGACTTATAAAATTTGAATGTAATTTTGTTTATATTTTTATTAATTGGTGAATCTTTTGGACTATAAATCATATTCCTACTACCACCATTGGTGCGCCAATTGATGGCCTTCTCTTTCTTTTCCTTTTTCTTATGTTCTTTTGGGTTGTACGTAGATCTGTATGGGAAATGTGCCTGAGAGATGACAATTTTTCAGGCAAAGTGCAGCCATAGTGATTTATTTTTAAATTGAAGAACTAAAACAATCCGTTTTGTGGTGAGTCATGATAAAACAAATTAATGTTCGAAGAGGCACAGGTATAACATGTGGAATCTACAATCCTCAGGCGGGCCAATACGCACTTTTCATTTGTATAGGTACGAGTACAGGGCGGACAGGGCAGAAAATTAAATTAAGCATTCGTGCAAAGCATAGCAGTGTTCAACTTCAGAAGAGCTCTTTTATATAGAGCATAACGATACCCCACCAATAATGCACTGGTTGATTCGAAAAAGTCAAGGCTAGGCTTCTCAAGAGAACCTTCATCGTTGTGCAAACATTTATTCAGTTAAATCTATCTCAACCTCAAGGCAGCCATTGAGCTAAATTTCCATCATGACCATGGCATAAATTGCATTCCCGTTAAAAACAAGTGCAACAATCCCATTACCTCTCGTCAATCGATCTAATTTCAGCACAAAACAGAACTGAAACACCCAGTTGCAGTTGCCAGCTTGTGCTCCTTGCAATCACACAAATTGGCAGCAACTTGCACAATCAATCATCTAACAAGGTCATTCCATTGTCTCCAGCATCCATCTACTATATTCGTCCAACTATACAACAGATAGATACAAAGATACAGATACTCGTTGTAGAGATATTTTAATTATAGAATTCTGCGTCCCAGTTTACTTTGATTCCATCTTTAATTGAACCGATGTTGATTGTACGTTTGGTGCGCCTTTTTTTTGTGTCTCTCCTCCCGTTCTTGTTGACTACTGCAACAGAAAAGACGCTGGCCTGCCTCCAGGAATGATTTTCCACAATTAACTGTGGAACGGAAGAAAGCGATGTGCTCCAGTTTTACTCTGCCATTTCTCCTCCCGTTTCAATTGATGCTCGAGTGAGTTTATTTTTCTAGAGCACTAGTAGAGTAGTTTTTTTCTTCCTTCACTTCCTTCGTCGTTCGCAAGCTACCGCTATTTAATTTTCTGGGAATTTAATTCTGCAATTCAATTCAATCATCTGATAACGAGATTCGAAAAAGTGCAGAGGGCACCTGCGTTGGGTGGAGTTGTGGCGCACGTTGACGTACGAGTAGTAACCTCAAAGGCATGCAAAATGTCATTAAATGTCATCAGGGAAATGAGAACGAAAAAGAAAGGGTAAGCTTCCACCCTCACCTTGTTATTGACCCGAAGTGAAGCACCTTGGAAGGAACAAGGAACAAGGTGAAGTGATTACCTCCAGTCTTTCGTTTTTCTTGCTCCCAACATCCTTGGAGGCAGAGTATACATTCGTCCACCCATCCAAGCACTTGAGTTCATGCTCGCATAGGTGGGTGCACGTATGACTCGAAATAAGTGGAACAAGAGGTTGAGGTGGAGCCGTAGAGAAAAAACAGCCTTCATCCTGACGCCAAAAATCGATTATAGCCCTAATTGCACGCTGGGTGGTAATGACGTTGGTTGATGCTGGGTATGCTGAGTATCCTTGGTTGTGTGTCATTATCATTATCCTTTCATGCTGTGCAACACTTTCCGGGTCACAAGCGGATTTATCTTTCAGAACGGAGTAAACGGAACTGAGAGAGTTGTTTAATGGGCCTCAAGGTGGTTTATAGTGGCTGTTCAGTTACGGACATCATCACCCAGTAGTATACTGTGCTAGATTGTGTTGCCTCGGTGAGTGTCTCATTGTGTTCTCCTGATCAGTTAGTCCTGGTCAGAGGATGTTTTACAGAGGATTCAACTTTCTGCTGGGCATTCAATAACTTTTCATTGTCGGTCATTAATAGTCTGCATCGCACAGTGTGGCGGAACAGGGGTTTGAAGGACTTGGATCGAGACAATCAGAGAAATACAATACATCAGAAATGTTTTTGGTTAAATGCCCAAAGACATTGTATCTAAGGGAATTTTCGAATGACATTAGAAATAGTTATCATCTGCATGAATTTTAAGACATACTAAGCATAAAAGAAGTTAAAAAGTTACTTCTACTGCAGTCGAAGCGCGTATTCGAACTTCGGTTAACTATGTTAGTTTTACATTCGTCTGGTAAAAGATAGATTTATTGAGATACAGTTTGAAAATCTGTAAAGTTGTTGCAGCAGATTTTATTTGCATCCATTATTAAGCACCATTCTCTAAGGAATCAAGCGCAGGAGTACCGTATACATATTTTTTTGTTTTCTATAAACTTCTCTCAGGATAGGCGAATCTATGTATAACGATGTGGCAGCGCAGATGCCTGCAGTACCCGCCCATCTCCCAAACTCCGAAACGTAATCGCGACTTCGTTACAGAACCTTTAGCAACAACTAGTTTGTACTCAGAAGATGGAAGAGGTCTTATTGCTTTGAGCGACTGCAGAGCTACATCCATATGCAGGTACTTTACATCTTGGGTACAGGTTTACTTTTAAGCTGAAACTGGTTGTGGATATATTAAGGTCCACAACCAGATGCGAAAGTGCAAGCAAGTTGAGCGCTATAATCATAGGGAATCGAGTTCTTTTGATTGCGAAATGTCGTAAAAACTGTACGTTGAATGCGTATATTTCGAAAACGGTACGTACTACCGAACAAGTTGTAGGTTTTCAAATTCTGTACAGAAAGAGATTGAAATATGAACTTCAGTTTGAAACGTATTACGTATCTACTCGCATCTACATTTGAAAATCTGTTCATGTATTCGCTTATAAAATCTCAGAATGTCTTCAGTATTTTCGGCTTTTGGGATGGCAATTCGAATTTTTTATTTCATTACGTTACGTGACGAGCCGCCACAAGTTGATGTTGATGATGGAGTGAGATGTTGCAGTTCGAATCGAAAAGAGTAATATTTAGTCTTGAATTCAAACCAAATATCACAGGTTGGAGTTGGAAGGCATCGGCTTATGAATCTAGAGTTGGTGTCGTGGAGAAGTCAAATGCTTGATTAGGTGACTAGAATTGAATCGTATTTAAGAACTAACTGTAGTTCACTTAGAAGGATTATAAATCTATGATGATGTCAATATAGGCTGCGTACTTCACCAGTTGGACGAACTTGCTTAAGATAGTGTCCTGAGTGTTGACTCCAGCCTTAAGCACTATCTGTTAGATTAGGGTAGGTATGTGAGTACCCTGTGACATCAGTCACTGCGTATCATCTGCCCAAGAACCAAAAGACTGTAGACGCTGTGAAGTTCAGATATCTGAGTCAGAGTTGATAGATTTATTGGAGTAAAGGTGGAAAATTATCGGCACTGAAATGGCTATTCTCGTAAATGTTCCATTTAAAAGTAAAAGAATGTAGAATTTTCAACACCACCTTGTGAATGCATGACAGAATCAAAAGGAAAGAAAAGTTTGGTCTAAAATCTCCGATTCAAAAATTCCATCCCAGGAACACATACTAATAATCAGATCCATTTGGGTTAAGATTTGGGGATGTTTTGGAGTCTTATTCTAGCCCTAATTGAACAATTTAGCACATGGAAGCTAAGGTTTTCAAGGGTTTAAACTGCATTTGTTAAAAATTGTAAATTCCAGTAAGGGATTCAAAGAAGAGGGTACAGGGAGTTCGTCCCTGATTGAATAGGGCATGAGGGCAACTATACGTTAGCAAGTACGATTGCCGATCCATTCACCGAATAGACGTTTTCAAAACTGATCTCCTACAAATATTAAGACATCTCGTTGAACATATTAGAAGAAACGCAAGCGCGTTTTGGGAGCTCTCTCTATGTGAGTTAAGTTCGTTAAGTTTCGATAAGCCTGTGAAAATAAAAAAAACCTTTAACGTTTTTTGAAGAACCCGTTGCATCTAGTACCACCCTCCTAGCAAGGCGTCATATACAATATAAATGCCAATCGCAGAGACATAGGAAGCTGTTCCTGACGCTCGTTAGCTTCTGCTTTCATTGATAAACAGCAAATAAATTCAAAACGCGTGGGAAAATCTTACTTTAAAGCAGTAGTCATAGACCACTAGTCAGTCATTGAATAAAGTACGGCATGATAACAAAACCAAGTCGAAAGGATAACAATCAATCTGGGCTTAGACTAAAAGTTCAAAGTCAAAACCGAGAGTTCTCAGGCAAGAATTATGACCTAAAAGCAGAGATTAAGAAGTCGAATTTAGAAGCTAGAAGTCAAAACCGAACTCGAAATTATTTGTAAGGTCAAAAACAAGGAGAACGTTCCTATCGCTTTGACTAACGAATCCACGAAACTGAGGTCTACCTACTCGAGCAGGCTGAGATATGTATTTCATTACTGACATTCAATCAGATGCACAACAGAGTATCCCAATAAATACAGAACACAACAATTAACAATTCTAGACCGAAGCAAAGAATCTCAATTATCATCTCACAGCGAATTCAGCGGCTCCACTGTGCATTGTCGTCGATGACCTTTTCTTTCAGATAGCGAATCTTTTGTGTACCCAGGCTAAATGGTTTCGTAATTGATGCCAGGACATTCATTCTCGGTCGACTTCCATCGAAATATACGTCTGTTTGTTGAGTATAAATCTTTGCTCCCTATCTTTCCTGGTGCACCCCAGAATTTAATTATCTATAATCCAACAAACAACTCAGCCATAAACTAGACCAATGCATTGTAGATTCGGGGGGCTTGCTATTGGCCTCATTTTAAATTCCAAACACACTCGCCCGCAGTTGAAAAGAAGGAGCTACCCGTGCCCGTGCACGTATCTCGTCTTCCGAGCAGGAACAAACACTTCTCATTCCTTCGATCTGATTAGAGTGTCAATCGGCGATGTGGTTTTGCCAATTTTCCGCCCGTGAAATTGTTCAATATTGTCACGTGTTTTGAGTGCTCGCGCTCCTTGCACCTGTAGTACGAGTACACCGTCATGCGGTGCAATGAAGTTTCCCGAGCGCCTTTTTTGGGGTCTGGGCTTATCCGAATCCGTCGCTGGAATACAATGACGATAGCTCCCAGCACCGACAGAGACGACAGCGACGATGGAGACGACGACATGCACACAAAAGGAACCGCATTGATTTTCCACTTGGTCCTTGTTATTTTCATTCTTTTTCCTTTTTTTTTTTGCACAGCACACTAAAAACCCCCTCGACCAGTTCTAGGTGTTCCGGTGTGTATGGAATTCCTCGAGGAAAAAGTGGATTTCTGGTCTTGGTGTGTCCCTCCGCAGCGGGATACAAGTATCTTGCGGCTGCATCTTGATAGGGAATCGGGTGTGTATTGGGGATACACTTTGTGCTCGCGCTTCCAATTCGCTTTGCCTGGATGCGCGGTTACAAAAAGTGGATTAAATAATGATTAAGAAATGTCATGAAATGAAAAAGCTTTTACAGCCACCGCCGCCGTCCAGCCGAGGCGCAGCAAAAAAAGCCTCGAACCAGAACAATTGTGGATTATTTTTTCTGCGGCAGCTCGTTCGAGTGTGCGTCGCGTTTCCTGATTGTTTTTTTCCTGTCAACGGTTATAATCGTAATTTTATGTGAATTTATTTTTTGTGCAGCTTCATGAGGGACAGCAAAATGATGGACAGACTGAGACGAGATACTGGATTGCTTGTTTTTTTTTTATTATTATTTTTGGGCAGAAGAATGAACGTTCTCTGGGATTGTGGTGAAATGTGGAATTTATTTTTGGAAATTATTTTTTTTGTTTTGTATTTGATGCAGTTGGGGATAATCGGAGATGAAATGTGGGAAATTTATGGTTTAAACTTGTCTCCCGAAAGGAATTGTTGTATGCTCTTATCATGTGACCGATTGATTGACGATTCAACAAAGTTCTTCTTCGGTCGGTCTTTGTTTGCGGCACAATTGGTCCAGAGGAGATGTCGTTTGCCAAGAAACGATTTAGAAAAGTGCAATGTATCCACATTTTTCCACTTTTTTAAGCATTTTAATCGTCACAAAATGTGAAGAAACTTAAACCTTCAAAAAAGGTTAAATGCACTTCGAACGAATAGTATGAGGCCGCGTTGCCAACGCCATTGCTCATAAAAAATACAGATACATTTGGAAAGGATTGTCTGGGGTATCATCCTTATACTTTAACAAAACCTCATTAAAACAGACGTGGCATTATGAATTAGGGACTCGATTTTTTATATATTTTGTAAGAAAGACATGCTGGAATTGTGTTCTCATGAACAAAGTGGGCGTGGCTGTTGCTGTTTGTAGTCAGATTCCAATAGATCTTCAGAATAATTTCCAATCATCGCTATAAAGGCCTTTAATTAAAAATTGTAAATGTTTTAAAGTATACAGTATATGGTTGTGCATGAAATAGAATATCGGGTAAATGGCCTCTACGGCTTTACTGGCACATACGCACTCTTTTGTCGAAATTTACCGTTGTCCGTTTTGCATAAATATGGCTGAATTTCGTTGATACAGTGCTCAATTTGCTCCTTCAAGGCGAGGTGGTCGTAGTCTTGTTGGCATAAACCTTAGACTTCAAAAAACCCCAAAGAAAAAAGTCCAAATTTTTTAAATCACATGAACTGGCCGGCCAATTCACATCACCAAAACGGGAAATTACACGGCCAGGAAATGACTCGTGCAGTAATTGAATTGTTTCTTAGGCTGTATGGCATGTGGCACCGTCTTGTTGAAACCTCATGACATTCACATCCATATCTTGCAATTTAGACACAAAAAAAATGGATTATCACCATTAACTGTTATTGCCTGACCATTCAAAAAAGAATGGTCCGATGGTGTCCCTAGCCCAAAATCCTCACCAGACAGTAACACGTTGTTGCATTTGTTTCGCAACAATCACTGGTAGATTTTCTGAACCCCAAATTCGACAATTTTGACGATTAACAAACCCATCAAGATGAAAATGACCCTCATCGCTGAAGATAATTTTGTTTGAAAAATCAGCATCCACTTCTTGCTGCTCCATAATCCATTCAACGAACTCTCTTCGCTGTGCGTGTGGTCAGTAGGCTTCAGTTTTTGAGTCAGTTGCACTTTGTATGCATGAAGATGCAAATCTTTCGTGCGAATACGCTCTAGAAAGCTTCTTGAAATTCTTAACCACGGTGCCGAATTGATGTTCCTGGACTCCCACAACACTCTCACGAACTGCTTCGATGTTTTGTGTTGAACGAGTTGTCGAAGGACGGCTAGAGTGCCTGAATTTTTCCAGTCTCCCTGAATTTTTAAATTAATCTTTCACAGTTGATGAAGTTAAATCTCTATTCCGACCATATTTTGTGCGAAAACCTGAAAACCTGTAGCTGCCAAACCTTCATTATTTTTAAAATGTTGCTCAACAATGAAAACGCGTTGTTCTTTCGTGTAGCACTCCATTTTTAATAAATTTGTACTGTCAGCTGTCACGCTCTTTTTTTTTTTTTTTTGTTGGCAACACTTTTCTGCGCAAATGGCGCAAAATTCAAATCTTGCGTGAATTTTTTGGGACACCCTTCAACTGCGTCTCTTTTATGAAAACATAGAATATTTTCAATAACCTTAAACTTAAACTAAATACAAATAAATAAACAGCAGCAAAAGGTCGGTATAAGGCAGAAACACTACAGTACAGTACTTTCTGCAGAGACGGATCGTAGAGCGTATTTCACTTAAATTAAATCGTAGTTGTTGTAGTCCGTATGAAGAGGAAAGAAGGCGTAAACTGCAACAAACGTAACCGCATCAACGCCCTTGCTTCATAAGTTGAGGAAGCAACTAACAAATGCGATAGTAGGACCATTTATAGAATCACAAAAGATCCGATGAGTGGTCAGAGTTTCAAACTACATCAAGTTGAATTTCTATTCGGTTCCTTCTGACATCGGATGAGAAGTAACTAACAAGATGGAAAGAGCATTTTACCACGATTTTATATTGAGCTAACCAAAGCAACAAATAGCCGAATTCACATCGGCCTTCCCAGTGGGGCTTTAATGGCACTCCTGCTGAGTTTTTTCAACAGAGTAAAGTACATCGGCAGACCTCTTTCACCCTATTATAAGGAGTGCATGGGAAACCGAAAGCATTCCAAAAGTGTGGGAAAATGGAATGATCATCAAACTCCTTAACCTCTCTAGTTTCCGCTCTCAGTAAGAAAACTAGAGAGGTTTTTGGGTGGCCTACCTACGGTTTCACACATAATAGAAAAAATAATTCCGGGTTGAATCAATGAACACCTTGATTACGCTCTGGATGTCCAACAAGCAGGCTTCCGCTCAGGATCCTCCCCCATCGACCACATAAACACCTTGCGGATCATCATAGAGCAATGCGTCGAGTATAGGTCTCCGTTTCACTTGTTGTTTATCGACTTCGAGAAGGCTTTCTATAGCGTAAAAGTGGAACTTGCGCAGAAACTTGTATCTATTATTAAGGCTACCTATGAGGGTGCTACATTTTACATAATGGTAATGTGTCTAAAGAATAGTGGTGTGCATCAAGGCTGCATACACTCACCATTATTTTTTCTGGTGGTGGTAATCAGTGATGTTCTCCATTCTCTCATTCTCAGGATCTGCACTACGCTGCCGACATCTATTTGTTTTCATACAAAATAATGAACTTGCACTAATTGGTGCACAGTCTGGAAGTCGAAGCAAATAAGGTGGAACTAAGGATTATTAATGCGCCAAGATAAAAGCCCGCAGTCTTTATTTAAACATTGCTGGACAGCAGGTCGGAAAAATTGGCAGCAGAATCGGGAAGGCCAAAGCTAGATTCGGAATGCTTTCCAAAATCTGAAAGAATGTTTACAGCACTAAAACCAGGCTGCGACTGGTTCGCTTCAACGTTGAGTCAGTACTACTATATAGATGCAGTACCTGGAAGATCACCAACATGTTCAATCGAAAGCTACAATCCTTAGGAGGAGCCGTTGATAATATCGGCTGTAACTTTGAAGTTCAAATTTATAGCCTGCGCTATCGTGGTATCCGTAGATCCCAGCCCATTGATACTTTCTTCCTTCGCAAATACTTATCAGCTCCTCTTCGATCTTTTTTATCGGAAATAAAATGGTAGCCATGACTTCTCACCAAGGCACTTTCAAAACATTTATATCTACACGCTACTGCCTTTGTTTGGACGCCAAAGTAGAGCAACACCCTTGATCGTAACCTGTGTTAGCTTGCATAACAGTAAAACGCCAGCCAAATAGCAGCAACCGTACATACGGCCTTATCTCGTACGACATACTATAAAAATTGAATGCCACCCATGCCAACAAAAAAAAAAAAAAAAACAACAACTGATCGTGCAAACGACTCATAAACGCCATCATGATCATCATGATCGTCGTCAGCATCATCATTATCTGGGTACAGCGGCGCAGTGGCCACGCGCATAAATGTCATAATTTTGCGATCGCGATATCGTGAGATTTCAATAAATGTCCGACATGCCAATAAAGATGCCAGTCCAACGATGACTTCCGCAGCGGGTAAACAGCCGAACACCACCACCATCAGCCAGAAAAGTGGTGCTAATGAGTTGCCCACCGGCTGGATGTGGGATATCGACTGAGGGGTATTTTTAAGTGCACTGTGCACCTCTAACATTGTTCTTTATCTCTTGAGCCATTATGGATCGATGGATGTCCCGAGATCAATCTGAACGGAGAATGATCGTGGATATTAGTTTTCGCTTTAAATATGATCGTGATGGTGTGTGGAACTTTGGCGAAACATGATCGAAGCATCAATATTGACGTGGATTTTTGCCTCCCGACAGATCATATCAAAGGATAACATATAAGGTGGACGTGTATGTTGGGAAAGCAGATTGAGGCGCCTCCTATGACTGACGTTAGATTTTATTAGTCTCCACATGAGGGCAGATCGTGAAGACTAGGCGTCGTGGATCGTATATAATTATAATCAATATTGGGGGTCATACGAGATTTGGCTAGTAGATAATCCAACAAAGCTTGGAATCAATTTAAAGAGACCTAAAGGTCATACAAGTTCCGCAGAAGGATTAGTTAATGCTATTTACTTTGATAAAAAAAATAAACCAAAAACATAGTTTGGCGTAGAGAGAGAATGTTGAAAGTAAATTCACTTCCTCTGAAAGGTAGGTAGATAGATACATGTTCTTTGGCGCAGTTATTCGATGACGGAACCGAAAAGTTAGAAACATTCGCATAAAGATATAAATTTCAGAGGGTTTCTCAGCTTAAGTCAGCCAGATTATCAAAGGAGGGTATTCCAAAAGACCACAATTTTAAACTTAATCCCTTCCTCATCCCTGCAGCTTATGCCATAGTCATTAAGACTACTTCGAGATTATTCGCATGAATTTCAGTGGTCAATGACATTAGATTGACAATTAGGATCACTGATGGATTATCCCATAAACTTCCAATTGCTAGATTCGAATTCTGCAGATAAAGATTGAATTTCTTCAGGTCTGTTAGTCTGATACTACACAAGTTTGTTAGCTCATCGAAGGGGAAAGTGCCAAGAGTCCTGAGAAGCATGTTACCTAGAGCTCGGCTTTTAAGTTTGTCCCCGTTCCAGCAGCCATTACGAACTATTATCTGCATGGACAACATTGCGTCCAGTGGAGATGCCAATTCCAGAGACGTCTAAGACGTAAGATCTCTTCTAATCGAGGACTGCCATAAAACGGCATAGAACTGTGGGTCCACCATTCGTTTAGGCAGTTGTTGGAAATTCTTTAAAGTGAAATGAATAAACTTCCACAGCTTATTTGCTCTTTCGTGTGCCCAGCATTGTCCGTTGTTATCTCCTATAAGTGTGACTAGCAAAGTTTTATCAGCCTTGACCAAATTTGCTACTAACGCCAGGATCTTAGTGACTGCCTGGCTGCCAACATAGATGGTCACTTCCTGGAAATGTTGTGCTCATTGATCATTCTTGTTGCCCAAAAAGGAAGAAAGTTTTTCACTGTCCAAGAGTAAAATGTTATGGCAAGATTCTCTCAATCGACAATATTGACCTTCGGAAAATGCATAACATTCGTGTATTGCAGAACATGAATGGACGCGAGAAGCTGGCCCAGATACTGTATTGGCCAAAATATTTATTTATTTCTAAATTATTGCTATTACTCGGCTTGAAGTAGTGGTCCAATCATTTCGAATCCTTGTGGCTCACAAAAAGAAAACTAGCTTTACCAACGTCCATTTTGGAGCAATCAGTGAGATGCGAATGCAGAGGCAAAGGTTTTGACCCTTAGAAGACCAGAAATTGTTTACTTATGATTGGTCAATTTGTTCCTAACTAGTTTCTTTCGACTTAACCTAAGCACGGTTTAAAGCGGTCTGCTACTATGGGTATCCTGTAATCCCCATGGAGCCTGCCCTCTGAATCTCAGTCAAACTTGAAAGGACGTATGGATTGAATCTGTCACACATACTCGTTATCTTTCTCTCCATTCATTTCTGTTAGGAATTCTGATCGTAAACGTTTGTCAAAGGCTGGTATGTTAGTTTCTAACAGAGTATAGAATCGGGTGCATGGTTTTTTCTTTGTCAAAAGCCTGCTTATCTAATTTGTGAGTTTCATAATATTGGGAAGTTTTTTTCCAAGCCGAATCGTTAACCGGAACCAGAACCTCATTTTCTGTCGGTTTCGAAAGATCACACAGAGACGACTTGTCGGAGACAATGCCATGAATATGACTGACGATATAGTAATAGAAAGTTCAGTAGTAGAAGATACATACTACAAATAGTAGTATCTTCTACACAATCACTGTGAACCGTTCATTCCCTAAAAATATGCCACTAATGCTCCTTATCCAGCTTTCATACGTAGCATCTCTCACTGTACACCAATTTCTGTACTCCTTTAAAGAATGTCTAAACTTCATCAAATGCCCACGCTCCACCAGTGACCATGTGGTAGCTACAAAAGTATACAAACCGCCCGAAACACCTTTGACTTTTCATATGGAAAAATTTCTCTCCCCTACTATGAAATTCTCAGAAACATTCTCCACTTCAACTTCTGTTGGGTACAATCCAAAAAATAAACTCTATGAAGCGCTCACCTCTCAAAGGAATTCCAGGTTATTCAGTCCAGAGGATACGAAATAAAAAAGCTTCACCCCAATTATTTCGGGTGGAAATTTCATAACAACCCTCCGCAGAGTTTTTACACCACAAAAATTATAAGCACGCATGCATATGTGGATATGGATACGATACGTACAAAACCCGCATGAATGGAGAGTTTTTGTTCCCACGAACTGGAAATGAAAACGAATTCTTTTTTTGTTGTCCCTTTTGTATTTGAAACACGACGACGACCTTCGAGGAATCACTATCTGCTCAAGGCCATATTTGGAGGACGATTATTACTATTTAATCTCTTTTAAGCGATAAGCCGATACACAGCCACCTCCTTGGATGCTACGAGTATCCTCCTTGAAGATGAAAGCCTTGCTTCGCTTCAAAATGAATAGAATGAAAATCGCTTTAAGATGGTGAAAGGAACAACAAAAGTATCTCGCCCACCCAGGGGGAGAGAAATAAAGAAAGCTGGCTACCCCCTCTTTAGTTTGTCGTCTTATCTAAAATTAAAATCAGGAATCATCACACTATGCGGGCCACAGTTAAATGGAGATTACAACGTTCGTTAGCTGTTGTCCTTGTGCACTCTGATTACGGCCTTGGATACTGGTAAAACGTAGCGAGCTTGCTCGTATATTCCTCCCGGCTGGCTTTGCATATTTTTCATGTTTTTCGTAAATTTACAGTTTTTTTCCTTTTTTTTGGCTCACGTTCGAAGGACCAAAATTAAATGCATAACTTTTTTTTATGTTATTTTGTACATGAATTGTAAATTCGGAGGACATGTAATCTCGTTGGGATTGCTATTTGAAATTACTTTGGGAACTAGTGCATATAAATTAAGAGATAATCTTGGCATTGGCATCATTGGTAGAATTCTCAATAAGGAACAATAGTAATGTCCAGCAGTGGAGGTTACCTTTTTCCCTTTTGGCTGGAAATGGAGGTAATCATTGGATGATTTGTTTTCAGATGCAGATTAAGTTAAGGTAAGTGTCAAAAGAATTTATTAGAAATGGTTAAAAATATGTTCCTGTACAGTGTTGCCATCGATTATGTTACCTTATTTGCACAGGATATAATAATCTGTATGAAGTCATACAGAACGCCACGTGGAACAAAGAAGTAATAAATAGGGAAGGTAAATATCCGCCGGAAACAAGAGAACTGATACGCCAAAGGAGGAGAGCACGCAAAAGATGGCAACAATCACGAGCTCCCCAGCACAAAACTCTTTTAAACCACCTGTGTAATGAACTCAAGAAAGTAATCAAAGATTTCAAAAATTGACAGATCTCTACGTATCTTGAAAGCTTGACTGCCGAAAAAAGTTCGAATTATTCACTATGGAAAGCCATGAAAAGTATTAAAAAAAAACCCAAATGCAATCGCTACCAATAAGAAAAAACAATGGCGAATGGGCAAAAGGAGACAAAGAGAAAGCGGATTTATTTTCCGTGCACCTGGAAGAAACGTTTAAGCCATTCGACGGACCTTGGTGGTACGCTTACAACACCTGACAACTTTAAAATAAAAAACGTGTCGTTGATTGAACCAGACAATAAAAAATCTTAAAAATAACAAGGCCCCTGGATGTGATTTAATAACTGGACAGAAAGCCCTGATCAAGCTTCTGCTTATTATAAATGCTACGCTAAGATTCTAAGGCAAAACAATTCCAAAACCGGGAAAGCCTCCAAACGATAAAAAATCGTGCAGACCGATATCGCTCCTGCCGATAGTATCCAAGGTATTTGAAAAGCTTTTGTTAAAGCACCTACAAACGGTCAGTGAAGAAAGGCGTTTGATTCCTGACCATCAAATCGGCTTCAGAACAAAGCATTCCACAATTGATCAGGTTTGTGGTAGAAAACACCCTAGAGGATAAAAAGATATGTTCTAGCACTTTTCTGGACGTCTCTCAAGCCTTCGACATGGTATGGCAAGGAGGCTTGAAATTTAAGTTAAGACAGGTTCTTCCGGAACAATTATATAAGATTTTAGAATTCTTCCTTGCGAACGCATCGGAATACTCCAAATTTAAGGAAATCGTTGCCGAAGTACCGCAAGGAAGTGTTCTTGGTCCGGTTTTGTTCTTACTGTACACTCGAGGTATACCGCAAGAAGAAGGCACTGTCGTAGCTATGTTCGCAGACGATGCGGCTATCGACTGATTTATAGTCGAGTCAGCAACTGTAAAGCTCCAACGAGCTTTGGACAAAATTTGCGAGTGCACAAAGATTTGGTGCATTGCTCTCAACGAGACCCAATCAACTTAACTTACAAAAAAATTAATAACCTACCCATTTTTATTAACTCGGTACAAATACCTTATGCAAACGAGGTAAAGTATCAGGGAATGACACTAGACGCGAAACTCAAATGGAAGTCGCACGTTAAGAAGAAACGGAACGAGCTTAAAACAGATTCAGACAAATGTATTGGCTACTGGAAGACATTCCAAATTAAGCATATATAACAAGTGCGTAACCCGTTTGGGCGTATGGCATACAACTTTGGTGTTGTACCAAAAGAAGCAATAGATATATCCTACAATCTTTTCAAAACAACCCCCATGGTATATCAGATACAACGATATCCACAGAGACTTACCATCAATGACAAAATAACGAACTTTGCTCGAAAACTCCGTATTTGTCATTGCAACAACGTTATACTCCAAATTCTGGACGAGACAAACCTTGTGCGCCGACTACAAAGAACGAAACCGTTCAATCTAGCGCAATAAGGACCAGCCGCATTTAATGGCGGGTTTTAGATGGTGCTTTTGCTGGAAAGATACCTGCCCGACGCAAATATTTTTGAAACTAAAACTACTTGGTGAGGAAACTTAGTCGTAGTAGAAGGGAGGGTTGTTTAGTGAGTAAAAATCTCACAGTTCTATGAGCACCGCGCTCATAGTGTCTATGAAAATTTGTCACCCCCCACAAAAAAAAAAAAAAAACAATCATCCACAAAACTCGATGACCAGAAAAACGTCAAAGTGCCTTAATATCAAAAAAATATGTCACCTTGACATAATTTAGTAGAATCAACAAAAAAAAAATGGCACAATATTTTAGATACGCAATGCATTTCTTATCTTATCTCAACCAAACCCAAGTGTTGCCAGTAGGTATTTTGTCCAGGTATCATGAACAAATATATGAAGGCTATCAATTTTTTTGTTTCGTATTTTTAATTAAAATGACTTATTCTGAAAAATATGTCACTAATTATGTCAACATAATTTGATTCTGAAATAGTGTCACGGCCGAAATATGTCATGTCACCAGTGACATGAATTATGTCACGATCACAACAGGACCATATATAGTGTACTGGATATTTGCATGGGTCCTAGCAAAACTTTAAAGAGCTTCACTACGAACTTGGCAGCTGTCATGTCGTGATTATTTACGACTGAACTTGGATAGATACCTCCTGTGACATGCTCATTATAATCATTAACTTTAAGTACACGTAGAAAAAAGAAACATAAAAAAAAGTCCAACAAAAAATCCCAATCTACTGTTAGTACCTACTGAACCTTCTCAAGTTATTATCCCATCGACAGTCATTTCGCCTAATGAACTCCGAATTCTTAATTAATGCTACAGCACCACTCCAATGCCTTTGCAAATTTGCATCCATAGCAAAATTTTCAAAAAAAAAAAATCACAATCACCATCCAACCATCCAATGCATAATAACTCCACTGAACCATGATGCTCCTCATCAATAGGTTTACTCGAATCCACTTCACTCTTTCGTTGTATGCACACCTACTTCCATGCTCGCAAGCGCTGCCTTCGTGTTTTCTTCATTATTTGCATTTTCCACCCACCACCGAAAAACAAAAGAAAAATCCAAAAGAAAATATCCAAACAAATAGAAAGAAAACAAAAGGGATTTAAAAAAAAGGACTCCTCTTGTCCTTGGTGTACCTATAAGCATGCGGATGTAGAGGTTTATCGGTTATGATGACGCTAACGACCGTTGCACACCGAATTTTGTTTTCTGAATAAATTTCCAAAAAATTGGGCAAAAAAAACAAGAAATCCAAATAAGAAGATGGAACTTGGGCCCTCCTTGCAAAGGCATGTGGAGGGAATACAGAAAATCGTCCCTACGATGAGTCGGAAAAAAAAAACAGATTATCCCAGTCGTTCTCATTTTCATGCATTTTTTCTTTCCACTCGATTCCAGAATAAATATTGTTTGCTGGAAAGTAAGAGAAAGGAGTTCAATTTACAATGGAATTTACAAGTGACGGCTGAACTTTGCTTTGCAAAAAAAGAAAACATATTTTCCTTTCATTTAACTTGAAAAGCAAAACATGATAAAAGCCCATAAAGGCCTTACCTAGTTTGGATGGCGACACAGTCCGTTGTGGCTACTTTCCAATTCGCACAAAAACTTGGATGAGGATCTTCACTCTACTGGTCCTTGTTTCTTAAGTTCAACTAAAAACAACGGATGTCTGTACCTGATTTTAATACAGCTTTTACCTCTTGTCATGGGCAGCACTATTAAAGCTATCTTCCATCTAAAACGAGGTGGCTTTTGGTACAATTCCTTAACGGCCTTTAGTGACACTTGTCTCTCCACTCTTGTGTCCAGAATTTGAAGAGCAAATTTAAGGTCGACTTTCGTCGCGTCCAGACAGTGTAGACTTTGTATAGAATTTGATCAGGGGTCTGATGCCGGCGGACAAGGACAACATTAGATTAGACTTCCACCTACTTTTCGAGTAAAGACTTGCGCTGTGTTAATGAGTTATATTGCGATTAATAAAGGAACCTAGTCGGAGTACCTACGTCTGCAATGACAGTCAAGCTGCTCTTAAGGATTTACTCAAAATTTCACTACTTCGAAAATAGCTCTCTGAATTCGGCTGATGAACTTGCTAGACAAGGCTCAGAGGAGGACTTCTCAGGACCTGGACCTGCGTTGGGTATTTCTGTGTCTTTGTTCAGAGTTCGATTTCCTATGAATACAACCGTGGGTGGAATCACTTTCCTGTATGTAGACAGATGGTCCCATATGTCTGGAACAAATCCATGGCATTCTTGCCATTCGTTCCTATTGTCCAGTACTCTTCTGCCAAGCATCTCAATGTGCTGGGCTTAAGCGATACAACCATCTGCGACACTTCCTCTATGATTGTTCTGCTTTTGCTCGTATAAGGTGCCTAATTTTTGAAGCTAATGTAGTGTAAGCTGATCTCTTAAACTCCCCATCACTAAAGTGCCTATTCTGGGTGCCTGGTAATACTGTGGAATAGTATGGAGAGTTTCTTAGGCAAAAAACGATCTGCTGAAGCGTACTACCTTAGGTGAGATCTTTCTTTAATGCATCATCCCTCCAGAATGGTTTAAAACATTTTTAGAGCTGGAGCAGTGCCGTTTAGTGTACGTTTTAGGAGCGTCAGAAAACTGGATTTGTGTAAACAAGAAAAGGCAACTTTTAAAAAAGTAATAGTTTTCGGAAGACAAAGTGAAAAGGAAAAAAGCTGGATGAAGATCGACCAAACATAAAAGGTGCATCAAGGATAACATAGCCTCCTTGTCGTCCGGTGAGATATCATTATATCTTGCTATAGACTCCGGGGTTACGTTTCGAAGCCTGACAGATTGGCCGGTACTACAGGCATCACCTATCAGACGCTATATATACGCTAGCATTATGGGTTCGAATTTCTGAGAGAAGTTTTTAAGAAAATAAAAATAGCATCGTCTATGTTATCGTATGCTATAACTGTCAAGAGGAACGAACTGACATAAATTATTGCATCCACTGGAGTGATACAAAAACAGTGCGGCTCGAAAGTTAAAAAATGCCACCTTTGAGAGAAACCAGAGAACATCTTTTTGGAAGCAAATTAAAGTAACCTTGAAAACCCACCTATAGAATTGGTTTTATACCTCTAAAGGAAATGTGGGACTAATCGGAATATATCAGCTTAAAAGCTAGATTAACGGCCAAGCATTTTATGCTCATATGCAGAATACCACCATAAGCAGCTGAAGATATCGCCTCGTCCAGTATCTAGCTAAAACTCTAAATATATGGACAAACAAATTAATGCAAACCTGGAGCAAAAAGGAAACTACTTCTAAGAACCCAATGAAGATCCAAGGAAACTGGAAGATTTGTATACTCGTATCTTCCCAAAGGAAATAGTACAACATATCCAGCTGGCATAGATCCTAACGAATATATAAGATGCGTTGGCTAAACAAATTGATTTCGTATGGCATACCGAGGCTCTACCTGTATAGAATATAACACCTAATAGCCCATTTCCGCTCAGTGCGACATCTTCCAAGAACAGGGGTTCAACATCTGCATACTAAGGCCAATATATCTCGGTCTTAAAGCATTAAGCAAAATGTTGGAAAAACTTAATTGGATTTGCACTGCGCTTTGTTCCAAAGCCTCCTTCACCAGCTAAACAGATATAACATCCAGAGTTTTACTTCAAGTCAGATGGAATGGTTGGTACTGCAGCAAGATGGTTGGTTGGTTGATTATAACCAACAGAGTCAACCTCACGTAGGCTGCTATTCGGGCCCGTTGTGTTGCCCTCTATAAGAAAAACTTTTTGATAAGAAGAAGGTATGGGAGAGTGTAGGTGAAAGGTAGACAGTGAGGAGACAGAAAGACGGGTGGGGTTCCACGTCTACGAGAACTCAACCAGGGCTGAGGTATTTATCCCTGTAGCGGTCAAATCACAGAGGAAACGCTCGAGGCTCTGCTCCTCCACCTCGCAACCCGGGTAGGTGCAGGACGTCATCTGTCCCAGAGCGTTGTATAGGCCTACCATCAGTTACCTGCAACAAGATAATCCGCACCAATCTTATCAGCACCAACGGAGAGGTGTCGGTGCCATGCGGCTGAGTAGTAAGTAAATCCAAGATAATTTGTCTTTTAAAATTTTCATCTGCCCTTGATATCTTGCATGCTTCTTTGCCATAAAGTACGCTATATGAGTACACAAATTCCTGAGAGCATTCTGATACTCAACTACTTTCTTATTCCTGAAACAGTTGCTGTCAAGAGTGATATTTCGCTAGATTTATGCTCTGGAGTAGTGTACTCGTAGTTGAATATTGTCTTGCCCGAGTCGCAGTTGTTGGGTACCTATTCTGAGTAACGCAGTCCTGTCTTACACCTTTTGTGACTTCAAAAACTTGGTATCATGGCTCAAACTTGATGTGTCTAAATGCAGGCATGAATCAGGGAAAAAAAGGGGCCAAATGGAAAATGTTCGGGCAAGTTTTGAAATTTCAAAAAAGTTTTTAGGCAATTAACATGATGTCACAGGACTAACCAGAATTTCGGCCTCTTTGAACTTAGTCAAAAGTTTAGATTTTGGAAAAAAGTTTGATTTGGAGTTGTATTTTGCCAGGGCTAGTGGGCTCGAAACATTGTAGTGGGGACACATGTATGGCAATGTTAGCATTGGTCTTCGATATTTGGCTTAGACTTCTCAAAATATTAAGGGGCAATCGATTGGCAAATTCTCTGGCAGTGTATTCGCGACTGCATTCACTCATCAAGTCCCTTCAATTAGGTCGGGAGGCGGTGTCATGTAGGCTCCACTTCCCATCCATACCAGCTTCTTTTAGCTCTCGACACGCCCGCCTTCTGAGACATCTAAGCTGCATGTTTCAGAGCTACCAGCTCGATAAGAGATGACCAACCACACCAAACTTACCTTAAACTTAACAAATGTCAAGAAGCTTGGAAAAGCTATAAAATAAAATACTATTGTCCAAATCCAACACCCCAACCTAGTGAGTCTTCCAATGAAAATCATATCCCAGAAGTGAAGTTGTTTAGAAAAGAAATCGGAACGAATTTCATTTGATGGTGCTCCTTGACTTATTTGTTTATTTTCACATCCCTCTGTGGATATGCCGTCAATTTCTCCTCGCATCTCAGAGGCAGAATAGGTAAAAATGGTGACTTATTCGTTTTTCATTACCTTTTGAGAGTCACCTTATCACAAAAACTGCCACTGTTTTGTTACTCCTCTCTAGCCGTTGTTGTTGGGACATAAGAAATATATAAAAGTGGAAATGAATCTCTTGCATAAGAATGGGGGAACAAAAAAAACAGAAATCCCCCAAATAAAAGGATTTTCGACTTTTCATATCCTTAACATTGTACACACCTAGGAGGACCTTTGCATTTGTAAACCGGTAATGGGTTTCCTTTTCCTACCCCTAAAAAAGGAGGGCCACACAAAAGCTTCTACCACGTACTCCCCTGAAAGTATCTTTACTCGTAGATCCTTCTTCTGCATATCAGATAGATTGTGTCAAGGTGTAGGCAAAACACAAAATATACTAACAGCACTTGAGACAAAGGTGTCGATGAGAGAAGCCAAACCAAAAACCGAACCTTAACCTGAACTCTAACGTTTCCAGAAGTGGAATTTGTTTATATACGATCTGCCCTGTTGGGAAATTTACATTTCTCTGTAGATACTTTGTACTTATGAGATGCTATGTATTTTTCGCGGGCATTCACAGGGGATTCTCGACATCATCCCGCATGTGGTAATGTGAATTTCTGCGAATCAAGAGGCGCACATAAACTTTTACGAGAATTGATGAAATTCAAATCGGTCCGCTTCTTGTGATTCTTTATTCACAAAATCTGAGTTTGTCGGGAGAATATCCCACCTAGCACCTGCTATTTGAGGGGAAGGAAAAGATTCTCTAAATTTTTGTATTTCAACTTCAAAGGGAACTTCTTGAGGTACGAGTATATGTGCTGCGCCGCTGTTCAGTCCTGTCATTGTCTTATGTCTTAATTTCGTGTCCCTTGTGTCATCTAATTTAAATTTTATAGTAGGCAGGAGGTAGCAAGGATCATCGTTGTCATTACCATCGGGGGCGGCAGAGTTCTCTTTAATTTCACAAGCGAGTGAACTGCGTTTTGGGGCGGATATGGCGTTTAAAAGCGTGCAGAATCCTGCAGAGAAATTAACCATAATTGCCGGCGTCGATTCGTGATGCGTTGCTAATGAAATTATGACAGTTGCTGGCTTTTTGAACCTTTAATGTTGGCCCGCTTTTTGCGGTATGCAATTAATTAATTTCAAAATGTCAATTGCTCGTGGGTGGTTGGTTTTAGGGATTGGGAACCTAGTCATTAAGGGTGGAGTAGGTTGGAATGCGATTTAATTTCGTTTTGGGATGTTTGGCAACAACACATAATGAACGGGTATTAAAAAGTCGTCGAACCGTCACGAATGGAAAAATTTTCGAAAACATGAATGCGAACATTGAAGGTATAATTATGAGGAGGTGGGATGGTTCACGTGTGCCTTCTTTACAATGCGAATTAAAGAAGTAATGCGAGTTCAAGTACCTCGCTCTTCTTCCGAGGTCACCTTGAGAAAATGATGAAATGAGATAATGTATTGCAGATTGGTGGCGGTCTATCTACCTACCTACAACCTATTAAAATTAAGTTTGGTTAGAGTTAGGATGGCTGTCTGCACACATAAAATAAAAGAGGTCCATTGTAATATCCCACGATCTATCGCGCTAACTTCTTCTTATGAAGCAGATGCTGCTACTGACGTCAATATTCGCCAGGTCAACGAGGTCATTAAAAGGAAGAGCCCCGAGATGGAGTAGTCTTCTTTTAGACAGAGCTGGGCAGGTACTAACGAAATGAAGGATCATTTCTACCTACCGTCCCAGCAGCTCCTGCAGAAGTCATTTAAAAAGAGACCTAGCCTTTTAGCGTGTAGACGTATAGGACAGTGTCCCGTGAAGACACCGATTACGGTGATGATCTGGGATGGTATAAGCTATTAGAGCGTTTTTGATCTAACTTAGGACAGGTATGTCTAGAGACTTGACACGTCGCGAGAGTCTCTCACCTATGGATATTCTAACCCCCGGGTAAGAGTTAGAATATTCCAGAGGTAGGCATGCCTGTCGTAAGAAGCGACTGAAATTCACCCCCGTATACCAAGTTTAGTGTGAAAATCCACGCTCTTTGCAGGTCTGCTCTAAGGATTCTGGGGAGAGCCATTTATTGCTATCATGTGACCTTTTTACAAAAAGTTCAAGGGTATCTCGAACTTCACCAACAAGATCGAATGTCTCCGGAAAAGTAAGTCTGCCAAAGCGAAACTCAGTGAAGTGCAAAGACAATATTTAACTCCGAATCGAGCTTAATGGAATGGATCCACGCTGCTAAGAGCTTAAGAAAGAAGTAGATATAGTTAGAGAAGAAAACAACCCTCTAAAAAACACGCATCTCCAAAAGAACGTTAAGATAGCCCACCCCGGTCAACTAGTTGCGAATATCATACGGGCGAAGGAGAGCTAACACGCGCAACGACTTGGGTTTCAAAGAAAATAGCTAGAAAGAAAAAAAGAGCCGGATCTTCACCTAAACTCAAGCCACAAAATGAAGACAAGCTCAAAGAGCTGCAAGAGAAACAAATTCAAGCAAAATTAAGTCATCCGCCTCCAATAAACGTTGAAAATCCACCCCTCGTGCACTAAAGAAGATGTTATGAATGATCTTCACGTCAAAGAGCTTGAAAACTTTTTTACGCCGTTTACATAATGAAGAAGGCGCAGCTTTCACTTTTTATGCTTAGTTTTGCGTACAAGACCGCACAAGACCGATCCCTCAGTGTAAGCGATGTCAAGGCTTCAGTCATACGCAGACTTATTGCCAAAAAGAGCCGCGATGCGTAAAACGTGCCGGTAAACATCTCTCGGCAGAGCGCGACTTAAATAAGCAGGCCCCAGGACTTGCACAAACTGTAAAGGTGAGCACTCAGCGAACTATCGAGGTTGCGAAGTGGCCAGAGAACTCCAAAAAATGCCAAGATATGCTTAAAAAAAACTTTAAGGCCGAATCCGAAACCAACTAACGATACACCTGGAATCGCTGAAGGAAAGGCAGCAAAAGAATATAAACCCGTAAAGGAAAAGACGAAAGATGAACAAGAGAAGCCGCCATTTGTTGATATGCAAACGTATGCGCAGACAACAAAGCAAGACAAATAAACTCGTATTTGAAAAACTGAGCAAGCTCGAGTATAAACCTCGTATAACACGAACTAATTAATGAATAAGAAACAATTGCTTAAAATATTAACATGGAACGCAAGGCAAACTGAAAGCTGGAAACGCAGTCTGACGGGGAACGCACGAAAGTAAATAACCTGCACAAATTCGTAAACGCCTCGGGATGTCTTGAAAATGTGCTGGTTTTTCATAGGTTCTACAGTATACCATAACCCCCAGGTCATCGCAACGAATCTACATTGATCTAAGTGTGACGGGTGCAAGATTCTCTTGTCTTCTGCAAACAATTTTGCGAATTCTTACATCATAGACATATGCTTGATTTCTGAAACCCATTTGACAAAGGTATCTCGTATAAAAATGAAAAGATGGTTGGTTGGTTGGTTTAAGAGGGTGAGCTAATGCTCTTCACTTAGCCCTCCATTGGGCCCGTAGTGTTCCCCTCGTCTATCGAACTCTAAGAAATAGTACTATGCTTTGGGAATTATGCATTAAGAGGGGATTTAGGTATTGGGAAGTATCAACGGGAAACTATGTCATATCGGGGAATTGTACTATTCGTCTAGCGATCTCCAATATATCACCGATTCCTTTCTTGCTGAGGTGTGTTATATCCGGTATACTTGGGGATCACAGAATTTTCAGTCTTAACCCCGCTGTTGCAGGGCAGTGGCAGAGGAAGTGTTCTATATCTTCGTCCTCCTCCAGCTATCCCGAGTCTGAATGAATGTTTGTTGAGATTGATGTGCCCTGTTAAAAGTCCCACCATCAATCTCAACTGTGTTCTGCTTGAGTTTAAAGCTCTTTTTGCTGTGTTGTTACTCGGTTCTGTTATTACAGATCTAGCCACTTTACACGTGTCTATGATAGATTCGTCCAGTAGGAATTGAACTCCTGTCGTATCTTCTGATTGATTATTGTTTTAATAGTTGTTAGAGGGACCCCTATTGTCTTATCAGGATTCAGTTCTATGTTATCATCTGCCTTTTCGTTTCCCGGTACACCTCTTCATGCCCCGGTACCCATGTAGGACGGACTCTATTGCGTCTGGCAAGTACGTTCAATTTAGTTTTGCACTCCCTTACTAGTCGTGATTTCGACATGGGGTTTGTGATCGCGCTGGTTGCTGCTTTGCTGTCCAAGCAGATGTCGATTTGCCTCCCTTCGCTGATGTCTTCTGCGAGTAATTCAGTTGCTAAAAAAAAGGTGATTTTATGAAAAAGAATGATTTTATAAGTCTCATTTCAATTCACCGAAAGGCAAACTACTTTACGGTATGCAATTTGGTGTTAACTTATTTTCAACGAGGAAACCAACTTATTGACCCTCCGATAAAGCAAAAACACCTGTCCTAAGAATTTTACGAACGTCGAAGAAAGTTTTGATCTCTCCTCAGATCAGTAGTATGGACAATAAGTAAAAGTCTAATGAAAAAAGTAGGAGCGCCTAGATTAACTAGCAACCAAACTATGTAACTAGGACGGCTTTAGAAAATATTGCGAAGAAAATATGGTCCTGGTATATGTCGTTTAAAACACGGTACTCCCTATAGGAGGAAAGAAGTCGCAGAAAGCGAAATTATATATCCGCCGGTAATAAAAGAATTGATCAGTGAACGGACGCAAAAGATGGCAACAATCTCGCGCAGAAACCCCAAATGCAATCGTCACCAAACAATGCCGAATGGGCAAAAGATGACAAAGAGAAGGATTTATTTGCCGAGCACCTAGAAGAAACGTTTAAGGATAGAGAATCCTGGTGGTACCATTACGACACCTGATAACTTTAAAATAAAAAGAGAGTCGTTGTCCGAACTTCACCAGGCAACGAAAAAACTCAAAAATTACAAGGCCCCTTAAGGAACCGGACAGATCCTCAAGGAATTGCCGAAGAAAACGGCTCCAAGACAATGGAAAGTCTCTAAAGTTATAATGGTTCTAAAACCGGGAAAATCTCGAAACGACAAAAAATCGTACAGATCGATATCGCTCCTGCCGCTAGTGTCAAAGGCATTTGAAAAACTCCGCTTGATGCACCTACAAGCAGTCATTAAAGAAAGACGCCCTACGGTCTATAATTTTAAAAGATGGGGCGGGATGTATGAAAAATGGAAAAATGGATGTACGAAAATGAATCAATCGAAGTTATCTCATCATACATGTACCAACTTGAACATCGAATATCAGTTCCAAATTGAACATGAAATTAGTAGAATCGAAAGTAACAATCAACGCTACTTGAAAAACTTATCTGGCTAATAAAATTATCAACCCTAGCGCGAAATACAAAGTATTTACTGTTACGGCCAAGACTATCCTTTTCTATAGTGCACAAATTTGTGGACACAACGAGTATGACGAAGTGGAAAAGTTATTACGGAATTTTCTGAAAAGACTTTCTAAACTTCCTAGTTGTTCGTCCAACAATGCAAAGTTTCTGGAATCAAGATTATTCCAATTATTCATGGATACTTTAAAAATTTTCATGTAGACTACGTAGTCAGAGCAATCAACTTTTAGAAGACGGAAGACTGTCTACGTAAGCTGCCCGTCAAAAGACTCTGTACTTCGCCTACTAGTTGCAGTTAGCTTCAAAATGCGATCTTCAGCTTGACTTGGATACTGGAAATACACAAACCTCAAAACCGCAATTGTACCAGCTTATTATATGAAAAGGACTAGAACTTCTCAACATCGGAACTGGTACAATACTTTGGAGTGTAACCTAGAAAACTATTTCAGCGAAAACTATTCTGTAGATACTATATCTATATTGGCTAAAGCTAGGTTGCCTTTAAATTGCAGACCTCACAGGGCAAACCTTCCAATAATCTGTACTTTATGCTATGTGAGAGCAGCGGAGGATGTAATGCACTTCATGGCAACGTAGTTTATTATCTGACGAACTATTTGGGGATGCAAGCGGATAGAAGAAGAGAGGGTGCGAAGAATCCGAAATGGCGAAAATGGTGCAGCTTTCTAGCTACATATACAGTTGTATACAAATAGCTCTTAAGTATCGGGAACAAATTGTTGAGTGCAACTTTTATCTTTATATAGGGTGACCAGATAAGAACGATAGGAAAAGAAATTTAAATAAAACTTTAAATAAACACATCATTTAAATGGCCGCCTCGACGGCCCAGTCGCCAAATTTCTCCATCACCAGTTCGAGCGTTGCGTCGCTTGTATAGCATGTAGCGCCGTCTTGTTGGAACCACAGCTCGGATATATCGATGCTGTCGAGCTCTGGCCACAGAAAGTCCGTTAACATCGCTCTACGCCGAGGACCATTGACAGTGATGCCGTCGTGTCATAAACCGCACCAAACAGTCAATCTTTGTGGATGCATTGATGCTTGGTCGAACACTTGTGGATTGTGGTCGCTCCAATAACGGTAATTTTGCTTATTGACATAGCCGCTGAGCCAAGATGGGCCTCGTTCGAGAAGATGATTTTTTGGCCAAAATCCGAAACTCCGGCCAACATTTCCAGCGCCCAATTAGCGAACTCACGGCGTTGTCTATGGTCGTCCGGTTTCAATTCTTGCGCCAGCACAATCTTATACGAATGTAGGCCCTAATCCAACCGCAAAATAAGCCTGATTGACTCTCTGGCGATGCCCAATTCAGCTGATAGGCGCCGTATCGACATTTCTGGGTCTTCTTCGATACTGGTCGCTAAGGCATTTCGCACCGATCTCTGTCTGGTTGGTGGCTTAAGGTTCAAAAGAATGTTGTACTCACGTTCAAACTTTTCCACGGTGCAACGAATTGCCTGCGCACTGACGCCATGATGGCGACCGATCTCATGACGAAATTCACGTTGCGTATTTACAGCTGAGTCGGAATTTCGATATTTTGGATTGGCTGGATGTCATTAGTAACTTTGACAGCTGCTGAAACATAATAATTGGAAAAACTATCATTGCTATCAAGTCACCTTTTATATAAAAATTAATTTCTGTTTGTTTGTGTGTTTTCGATAAACTCCGCAACTACTCTGCCAATTGAGCTCAAACTTAGACATAAAGTATGTTTTGAAGAGAGGAAGGTTATGCACGTAGTGTGATTACTTTACGATAGGTGGCGCTGAGCAGCAATTTCGAAAAATCTTCTTGGCGTCTCTCAAGCTTTCGATAAGGTTGTCATTTGACTTCCTCAGTGTGTGACTAATCGCTGGCTTATCTCGACAGTTTTAATGTTGAATTCGAAGGGTCTCAACTTAATGCATATGGATATTTGACTGGATTTGCAAACTGGAGACAGGATGCCAAAGGCAGCGTGAGCTTTGTTTATTCTGTTTTTAACGCCTAGGCCCGTTCCGCCATCAGATAACACTAAACTTCTCAGGTAGTTAAACTGTTCGCCAATTGGCGTCTTCTTCAGAATAATACGCTGATGTGTGGAGTGGCCTGTGGGCATTGATCCTTAGACAGACCTCCATTCACCAGAGCATTGACACATATCGTCTATCGATGGTACAAACAGATATCATCGGCATAGTACAAATGACGTAGCCTGTCAAACGGACTCCATTGGATGCCATGTCACTCAGATGTGCCAACATTTAAATCACATTTCCCACTAAACATTGCCTAGTCTCTGTTGTTTTAAAGTGCTCTTATCGCTGTTTAGTTCTTAGGCACCTGAACATAGAATCTCTTTTTTTATATCTATGTTGCGCCAAAAAAAAAAAACACAAAAATGATTCTACTTCTTGAATGTTAAAATTATAAACCTACACAGGAGGCGATGGCCTCCCACTCTTTGAGTTGCAAGATAATTAATATTTTCCGAGCAAGCAAGTTTTCACATTACTTAAGCATTAAAAGGGTTGACCAGAGTTTATGGGTCTCCCCTTCGCTTACACAGTATTGTGTGTCGTATTTCTCTGTGTCTTCCAAGGATGCTTATGCTTAGGCAGGGTATTCTCTGCATACGAGTATACCTCCGAATGTCGTCCTCCACATAACCCAAGGTGAGCTATACAAAACCTGCACTTGCTGTGTGAGTCAGTTTTATGGGTTTTATGGTTGAAGTGAAATTCCGACAGCATACATTACGGTTTGCTGACAGAGGAGTAGGGGCAGGAGGATGAGAAGCAAGTCTCAGGTTAGAACGAAGACAAACACGGGACAGGAGGCGTACATAAGCGGACAGACTGTGAGTGAATTATTTCTTTGTTTTTGTTTCGGAAAGATATTCCCAGCATGCATGTATGTGTGTGTATAGATATGTAAGTACAACGTTGTTTCTAAGAAAGCAAATGGCCCAGATATAAATTTCATCCTGAGCACCGAAGTTTTCGGAGCCTCTCTCTCACTCGTACCCTTCTTCCTGTTGTCGACCTAAAGGTTGGCAGAGCATTTAGCATTACGTAAGGGGTTAAGGAGAATCGGAAATGTGCGCTCAGAGATTTGTGTGTTTTGATCCTGTTTTGGTTTTTATTGTGTTCCTTGTACTCCTTGTGCTGTTGGGCTTGTAAAAATGTTGTAAAATTCTGAAATTATATTCCTTGGGAGGACCTCACTACCTCAGCCCTATCTAGGTATTTGGAAAGCAGAAGAGTTCTGTGAGGTGGACAACAACCCAACCACCCCCCGCCCCTCTTGGGGCAGTGTGCTGCTGTATTGATTTCTTCAAATTCTTTTGAAGACGAAATTTTCTCCGAGTGGAATTTGTAGCCCGAGGCTTTATGCTGAATTTTATTTTATTTTTCTGATGATATCGGATTTGTGTTCTTCTGTTTAGTGGAGGAGGAGGACAAGCAACACTCAAGGATAATTTTGTGACCCAGAGTCCTGCTTGCTTGCATCGGTATTCAATTAAATTTCAGAGAGTTGAGTTGCTTTTTGAAATTATTTTCATGGACTCTGTGTGGGGATTATAATTGTGGTATTTCGTTTTATTTGCTTGAGTTCATTCAATTTGATGTGAGTTTTGTGACTGAAAGTTGCGGGATAGAAGCCTTCAAATGCACAAGGCTCACCATAAGGATAAAGAGTTTATGTTAGAGTTTTCGAAATGGAATAGCAGTGTATTTGAACAAGAAGAACATAAACTTAAGAGGAGAAATGTTTTAAGAAAATTAAGCAGCGATTCAATGAATAAGTATGCTTTAAACTATTTACAGTTTGGTTGTTGGAAACTACATGCATCTGAGAATTCGGTTCTTGCCGCAATAACTTGAAATTATCAGATATCGTGTAGCTTCACTCAGACCCAGCGGCATATGTTTGGTTGGTTTAAGAGGGTAAGCTTATGCTCTTCACTTAGGCCTCCACTGTGCCCGTTGTGTTCCCCTCGCCAGTCGAGCTGTAAGATTGGAATATGGGAATTAAGTGATGAGAGAGGGTGTAGGTATTGGAATCATGGGAAGAATCAAAATGGAGATTATGTCAGATAGTGATCGGGAAATCGTCTTGTTAGTCTAGCGAACTCCAATATTTCCTTTTTTACTGAGGTGTGTTCGATCCGGTATCCTTGGGGATCCCAGTATCTTCAGTCTTAACCTCGCTGTTGCAGGGCAGTGGCAGAGGAAGTATTCTATATCTTCTTCCTCCTCCTCACCCAGCACATTGGAGCACATGAGCACGTGAACCCCGAAGCTTGTTTAAAAAAAAACCAAGTATTTCAAATTTTAAATCTTTATCTCTTCGCAAGACATTTTTTTACATTTACATAATTTTAACAAGAATGAATAATGAATTAACTAACGGAACATCTGGCCCTTGTCCTAGAGGTTTTAATTAAGGAACTGGCCCTCCAGGTTGAGGGTTGCTGCCCTGCCATGGACAAACAATTATGGTTGCAAGCAACGAATGTTGGGCCCCTTAATATGCCACGTGCAGCCGAGCAAGTAGCGTAGGCCCTAGACTGCTATAAAGTAGATATCAGCTCTATCCAAATGCGGTGGTATTAGTCGGGCAAAAAGGAGGGGATGGAGCAAAAGCAGCGTTTATTTGGATACATATTTGTCGTCAAAGACAGAAGGCTTGAGCTTTAAGCATGTGAGCGTCCACATTAGAGCAAAATTCAAAAACATCAACCTAATATGCGCTCCCGCCTACATGGAGGAGAGGACGACGTTACCAACGGTTGCTATTATGGTAGGACCTATGACCAATGTCCAAGTGTGCTTGGTGATTTTAACGTAAAAATGGCAAAGAGAAGCATCTTCTGAAACACTATTGAAACATCACTGTCGCTAGCACACGATTTCCGTATCTCAATATTCATAAGGGCACCTGGCGCTCTCTCGATCAACTAACTTTCAAACAGATTGATAACGTCGTGATTGATGAAGGCACTCCTTTAGTATTTTGAATGTTCGCACCTTCCGAGCATCTAAAGTTGACTTGGATCACTATCATCTTGTTGATACCAACGTATATCCCGAACACCAAAACACCAAAGAAGAACTGTGAGAAAATTGAACATCCAATAGCTACAATCGCAGAAGACTGCCAGAGCTTTCGTAGAAGTGAAATGGCGCCAACATTAAGCGCAGATGCGCAATGACATTATTGTCAGCAAGCCATTAAGAATACCGCCTCTGATGTGCTGGGTATCTCGCATCTACCGAAAAGAAACCCCTGGTTTGTTGAAGAGTATCACCAAGCGCACGCAGCAAAGCAAAAGGCTTATAAAGTGACGCTGCATAGGATCACGAAGGAAGCCTACGACATCTACAAGCATAAGAGAAGGGAAAGCGTGGTTTTGATCCAAGAAAGTCCATCGTAGATCAGATATTGACATTGCGGCAGGTCTTAGAAAAAACCCAAGGACTCCAAATCTGGCGTACGTTCTGATTTTTATATTTTTGATTATATGCTGTCTTCAAAAAATAACATTCAACATTGGCGACTTGGAGAAAACGTCACAACAAACAGCTACAATTTTGAGGTAGTCAGGGACTTTGTATACCCAGGCTTCGCTGTAAATTCAACAAATGACACCAGCGCACAGATCAAGCGAAGACTCTCACTCTTGCTAACCCCTGTTTCATTGGGCTAAGAAGAAAATTTGGATAGCAAAGCTGTATGACGGACAACTAGGATGACTTAGTACAAGACCCTCATCATCCCAGTACTGCAATATAGAACAGAAGCATGGGCATTATACAAGGTAGATGAACTCTTCAAGTGATTTTTGGCCTTGATTGTACAGACGAGGAATGGATGAGAAGATACAACAATGAACCAGTCAGAAGGATTCAAATCCATCACTTGATATGGCTAGGACATGTAGAACGAATTGATATCAACGCTCCGGCCCGGAAAGTCTTTGAATCCATTCCAGAGGGACGACGCGGTAAAGGAAGACCTTACCTAAGGTGGCGCTAACAAGTGGAAAGGTATCTCAACCAACTTTCTCTGCGAAACTGGATGCAACTTGGAAAAGATCGAGCTGGCTGTAAATGCTTGTTTGTTGGGACTCAGGCCTACCCATACCCCGTAGAGCCATCTAAAGTAAAGTAATAAAGCTTTTCGCTATCATAGTTGCCCAAAGGAATGAAATAAAGTCGCACAATCGCACGTGGCAGCTGCTCATGTCATCGCAATATTATTTTTGTTTGACTTTGCTCAATGGCGGTGCGGCACTGCGACTATTGTACCATTCAGTAATTTTCATTTTCGAATTGTCAACACTCCCATATGGGTATCTTTAAAATCTTAACAGGCGAATGCACTTTTTCCAAAAAGTTGCCACCTTATTTTGCACAGAGCTACAAACTCACATAGTATACTGAGTTCTGCGGTTTCACCCTCCTTTAGACAGAGTCGGTAATCAGTTTTCTGAATGATATTCATCTTATATATATGATACCTGAGGCAGTAGTGGCCGGAGAGAAAGCCCACCAGCCTTCTAATATCATCCCGGCTATATTTAAGGATATATTTAATTTGTCCACCCTAGGATAGGAAGGACACTGTTTGTAAGGCATTATAACATGACCATTTATGAGCTCCTCACATATCCAGCTCCTTTGCTCTGCTTGGCTATCAGAAAAAATATGTATGGCTGCACCCCTGATATCAGTGTTCAGGTTAATGTGAGCACACATCTCGACAGCATAGAGTTCGGCCTGGAAAACGCTTGGATACATTGGTTTTGAGATTTTGTGGCCAGCACCTGCCGCAGAGTCCAATTTGGAACCTTCGGTATACCAAACGATTGCTTTATGATCGATACCCAGATACCCCCAGTTGTCCAAGTTTCACAGTCTAAGGTCGTTATCTCATTTTCTGCCCAAGCAGAGCGACTTGAACATAAGGTCTGTCTTGAAAAATGGACATGTGAACTTTTTGGTCTGAGATTTTAAATTGCTGCAGATTAGCACGTACTACCTTACACACGGCGACATTACTTTTGTCCTTTAATGGTTCTGTTTTTAATGTGGGTGTTCCGAATTAGTCCTTCGTAAATGCACTTGCAGGGATATTCATTTTGTGCTTTAGGATTTTAATTTAAATAAAATAAAAAGTATTAAAGTTTTGGACTATGGCATTATGTATAAAATACAATATTAGTTAACTGGCCTCCACAAAAGCTTTTGCAAACTGCGATTCTTGTGAGGTGACTTCTCGGCGCATTTGTGAATGCATTGCAGCCATAACTTTACGGATGTTGGTTTTTAGGTACTCCAAGGTTTAGGGATTGTCTGAATAGACAAGATCTTCAACATAGCCCCACAAAAATACATCTAACGGGCACGATCTTGATCGAACTTTTTCTGCAATAGAGCCAAATTTGCCTGTGTTGTGTGGTATCTAGCCCGTCCGGTTGAAACCACACGTCACTCACATCAATGTCTTCAATCTCAGGCCAAAAAAGTTGGCTATCATTTGACCATAGCGCAGAGAATTCACCGTAATAGTGGCACCTACGTCATTTTCAAACAAATACGGGTCGATCACGCCCCCGGTCCACAGCGCGCACCAAACTGTCACCCGTGGTGGTTGCAATGGCCTCTCAATTATGACATTGTCTCAGAACCCCAAATTTTTTTGATTACGTAGCCGCCGAACGAGAAACGGGTCTCATCGTTGTTCAAAAAATCGGCGTCAACTTGTTGATTTTCCAGCACCCAATCGGCGTAAGTTCTGTGCATTCTTTAGCCAGAAGGCTTTAGTTGCTGTGTAAGCTGGACCTTAGGAATGTAGGTTCATATTTAATGCTACAATACACCAAACGGAGCTGTAGGAAATTAACAAATCCGAGTTTTCGGTCGCTGAGGCCAAGCATTACGGTGATGCACAGGCCTTACGAGTACGACATCACAAACACTACCACTTTGTTTGAATTTGGTGATTGCGTTTCGAATCGTTTACTCAGCGATTATGACGACCATAATCTGTCCTTAAATCGTGATGCAGAACTTTTATTTTTGTAGTAAGATGCAAGAATTTTAATGCGTTGAAGCTATGGTTAAAAGATCCATATTTTATATTGACAAGGCATAAACTAACTATCTGTCACTACGGATGATAGATAGACTTCACAGATGCCATATGGCAGTGTTGTTAAATCCCAACCTCCTTTATACAATCGATCTTTTAGGTCGCCGTTCTTCTAAACCCTCGCTAGTAATAAAAATAATAGAAAAGTGTCTACTTACGTACATAAAATTGGGAGAAAAGTAACGTAATCAAATATGTATGTCCCGAGGAAAAGTCTAAATAATAGCAAAATCTATGAATTTGATGAGAGTGTGTTAGCTACGATCATAGCATGTTCTTTTCTGTTAGCTTGTGTTGAAGAACTAGGGGATCTCATACAAGTTCCACTTGGGAATATGATAGGCTTCACAAAGAGCGCAGGCTGGTTTGTAACAGAACCCACCGCAAGACAAAGGTTTTAAATATAGTTTCCACACAACATAAAAGGGAAACACAATGGACCGTATGGCCCCCGTGATAAGCACTTAAGTGCACTTCCCTCCAACCTAACCTAACCTTGTGTTAGCTAAGTGTTTAAAGTAACAGTAAAAATAATAATGTATCTAATCTAGTGTGATGCGACCCTCAACTTGTAAATTGCCACTAGAGGGCGATCACGCCAATTAAATTGGCAGCACTTTTTTTGTTACAGTTTCTTTTCCTTTTTTTGTGGGCGTCGTGGCGTAGTGGTTAGTTTGTCGGATCACTACGCAAGAGGTTCCAAGTTCGAATCCCAGAAAACTCCAAAAAAGTTTTTTTCACGATCCCACCTCTCGCGAACGTCCGACAAACATCCGGAGAGTATTGTTGTCACGAGAAAGCTTCTCAAAAACAAATTGCCGTTCAGATACGGCACTAAACTGTAGGTGATGATTCGTGTGAAAAATATAACGCACACAACACGAGTGGTTGCGAGAAGCTAGGCCCTGTTGCGCCAAATATTTATTTATTTATTTTTTGTATAAAACCGGCACCGCCCAACTTCACTTCCTCTTCCTTTTGTTCTATTTTGGTCGTATCGTTATCTAAAACTTGTAGTTTTATTTGTTCATCAATACACGAGTATATTCACTAAGCGTTCTGACTTTCATAATTACTTTTCCATTTCGAAGTACCTATACATTCTCCAAAACTATTATCGAACTTTGCACGGACGTTATTTTTAAGATGTCTTGGAAAGAGATGAAGACAAACTTAAAATTTTGATCGTTTGCAACACAAGACTTCATTTATATATTAGTCATTAGAAAAAATTAGAAATTCTACTTTGGAAGGACCATTGAGACATAACCAAACCATGTTATTGAATTTATTAGTAGCGTTGTTGACCTCAATTTTGTCCCTCATCCCCCCCGCCCCACAACTATTCAATTTCTAGAGCAATTGAGGACCTGCTAATTGAAGTGTAAAACAATTTAAATTCCTATCTCCTTGTACCTACTACACAGGACAACTCAAAGTAACTAAACTAAACATTCTTTGACTACACTCCATCTGCCTTTCCCCTTTCAAGTTTTACGAAATTACTTTCCTTGGGAATTATTATGAAAACATCCTTCTTAGGAATTCGGGTTAAGAATTTAAACAGGGACTCAATTTAGTCGATTAATATTGGTTATGCATCGTCCGTGTTTATAAAAATACACAAAATATGTATCAATATCCCAAAGTGGCTACCAGGAATTTGCCTACCAACTGCGTAGCGTCCTCGTCACCCAACGGCCAACTTTGATTTGGCTCATTCAGAAAATTGATTTACGTAACAGTCCCGTGAAAGAGGTATGTAGGTCAAGTTATATTTATCAGTATGGAGTATCACCATCCGGGGTTGGAGGAGGGTTCTCTGCAATGTAGTAGTGTACGAGTACGAGTAACTTTGAACTTCTGAATGGCAAATGGCCGGGTAAACGCTTATAGCTAAGCTCATTACCACTGCTGGCAGAAGAGATTCCCAGATGGAGATTTCATGGTTTAATTTTCCTACTTTTTTTCTTTGCTACTCCACTATTATTCTCTTTTCTTTTTCTTTTGTGAGTTTCGTATTCGAGCGGCCTCCCTAAAGTCAGCCTTTGCCAATGCCATGCCACCCATTTGCCATTGTTTCATCGATTTTTGGACCCAAGAGACAAAAGGGCCACCTCTCTGCAGATATGTGGAGTATTTCAGTGAGTGAAATATAAAATTACCCAGCTGCACAATGTCAAGCAGAAAAAAAGAGAAGACTTGAGCCAAGTGGAGTTCAGTTCTCAGTCTCTTCTTAGTGAGTAAAAGAAGAGAAGAAATTCAAACTCTTCCGAAAGAGACGCTGGGGTTTGCAGAGAATTAAGGGGAAATCAATGCGGTCTCGCACTGCATGTTTGCAGCGCTAATTGAATTGCAGTGGGAATGAGTGAATTTTTTCGCAGGGGAAGTGGAAAAATTGCACTTGTTTCGAGTGGATTTGTTTGAGTGGTTTGACTAAACCACGGACTTTCAAACTGTTTTTGTTTTGAGAAGCAGTCATCTTCGGTTTTTTTGAATTTTTAACGGTAATGACAGTTTTTTTTGTAGTACCAGTGGACGAACTGCCTAATAATAGTGCAGTTCGGAAGTTAAAGGGTGTCCTGAAATTCACGCAAGATATTAATTTTTTTGATTTTATTTTGTGTGGTAAAGTGTTGCCAACCAACAAAAAAAAAAGATAGCGTGACAGCTGACAGTTCAGGTTTATTAAAAATGGAGTGCTACACGAAAGAACAACGCGTTTTCATTGTTGAAACATTGTTTTAAAAATAATAAAAGGTTTGGCAGCTACAGTTAGCAAATTTCGTACAAAATATGGTCGGAATAGAGATTTAACTTCGATAACTGTGAAGTGATTAATTCAAAAATTCAGGGAGACTGGATCAATTAGTGATCTTGGGCACTCTAGCCATCCTTCAACAAGTCGTTCAACACAAAGCATCGAAGCAGTTCGTGAGAGTAAGAACATCAATTCGGTACCGTGGTCAAGAATTGGACATTTCAAGAAGCATTCTACAGGGTATTCTCACGAAAGATTTGCATCTTCATGCATACACAGCGCAACTGACTCAAAAACTGAAGCATACTGACCACGCACAGCGAGAGGGTTCGTTGAATAGATTATGGAACCACAATAAGTGGATGCTGATTTTTCAAACAAAATCATCTTCAGCCATGAGGCTCATTTTCATCTTGATGGCTTTGTTAATCGTCAAAATTGTCGAATTTGGGGTTCAGAAAATCCACGATTGATTGTTGAGAAACAAATGCATCCACATCGTGTCACTGTTTGATGCCGATTTTGGGCTGGGGGCATCGGACCAATAACAGTTAATGGTGCTCGTTGTAGCGACATGGTAATCCACTTTTTATGCCTAAAAGTCTAGAAGGGAAGCTGAAGCACTTTTGTCAGTGGCTATGTACCTGCAACCAACCCACTTTCATTCGCTTATTTAAATAGATTTAGCTTCTGTTTGAAAGGAATGATTGATAAATACATGATTGATTCAGAAATATCTATCACAGAGTGTTTTTCAAGGTGTTCATTCAAAATGTCTAGAGCTGATTGAATTAGCCCTGTATGAAGTGGAAAAGTCCATTTACAATACTTTAAGAAAGCCTTTCTTGACATAAAAAGCATTAAGACCGAAGCAATAGACAAAGCATTGGATAGGACTGGCGTGGCCAAATAAAAAATGTGGATTGTCATCATCACAGCCCCACAGCCGACCTTGCACACTTCCGTTGACGGTGCCAACGTCGGCCAACGTCGTTCTCAAAGAAATATGAACCGATGACGCTGCCAGCCCAAAATCCACACCAAACAGTGACTTTTTCGGGATGCATTGGAAGCTCCGTATGAGGATTGGTATCATCAAAAATTCGACAATTTTGTTTGTTAACGTACCCATTAATGGGCCTCATCGCAGAAGATGATTTTTCGATGAAAATTAGGGTCAGTGTCCAACTGCTCCAGAGCCCATTCAGCGAACACACGTCGTTGTCTATGGTCATTTACCTTCAGCTCCTGGGTCAGTTCAATTTTGTACGCTTGCAGGCCCAAGTCACGACGCAAAATTCTCCAAGTTGTGGTCTGCGAAAAAAGGCCGAGTTCTTGTGAGCGACGTGAAATCGACTGCCTCGGATTCTCCGGCACACTCTCACGGACAGCGGCGATGTTTTCGGCAGATCTACCCGTCGATGTACGGGTTTTTGGTTGATCGTTTACTGAACCAGTGGACTCAATTTATTCACCACACTGCGAATAGTCCTCTCGGATGGACGATTAAAGTGACCGTAAAATGGGCGAAGCGCGCGGAACGTTGCCCGAACAGAACACCCATTTTGATAAAACAATTTTATTATTTGCACGTGTTGTTGAATACTATATCCGTCCATGGTGATTTGGCAAAACAGGCTGAATAAATGACAATCAATTTGACAGATGTAGCTTCAACAATATGGCCGCTATCAACTGTCAAAGTTCGGAAGTCCCTATTGGAAGACCCTGTAGAAGGAGTTTTTATAATAGGATGTCCAAGCGGATTGCTCGCCTCAGTATGCTTTCAAGCAGATGAAGAGAATATTTTGGGGCCGGTCCTCATTCGGAATAAGTAAGAAAGGCAGTTTCTTAGTCTTTCACAGCTGTTGGCTCAAATTACGACTAAATGTATCATACAAGCTTTTTGCAAACATTCTCACGTACATAGCTTCACCTGCTTTCGCAGCCAGAGCAGCGATCAATGTGAATGCGATTTTAAGTCCGAACGCTACACCAGTCTGGTTTCATTTTCCGATTTGAGTACACTTCCCCTTGTTAGCTACATACGAGTACGAGTATATGCAATGCGAACTTTAAGGTCTAAACATCTTTCGATCAGTTTCCAGATACATGCCTATCTATGGAAAGCCAAGACTTGAAAAAGTCTGTAGAAACATGTACACTTTTTCTTTTTCTTTTTTTGATTCCATTTTCTTCGTTTCAAGAAAATCTCTTCATCTCACTGGAACTTAACGCATGACGATGCAGAACCCTCGCAGAAATCCCGACAATTCATGATTTACAATTTAATCTTATCCAAGAACAGGATCTAACGCCTTATTAATTAAATTGCTCCGAATAATAACGATAATTGCTGCGCCATACCAGTCTGTCTGGAAGAGGACATCTTTCGTCGTAGAACGAAAGACATCTTTTTGTTCCACCACGCGAAGAAGAAAGATTCCATCTGCACAGATCCCATAACAATCAAGATTCCAGAGACCACAACAACGAAGAGGCAAAACAACAACGATGGAGGAAAAACACTGCGTGTACAGCAGTAAGTTGTTGGTAGGATCGATTCCGATCTGGGAAACTTTAGCCAAACGCAGGAGAAAACAAAAAGATCACAAGCAAGACCAACAAACAGGGAAACGACGACATCTCTTTTGAGTTGTCTCATCGTCGTTGTCGTTGCCTCTGGTTTGGCTATCTAATAGTTGGCGCTGTTCATTCACGGTGGTGGATCTGCTAAACGCATGTCTTAATTAGTTTATAATTATCGGTAGTAGATTCCGTAGATCTGGAGGTCGCATCCAACGCAATGAAGAAAATGTTCGACGGGCAACGATCACGACGCTGAATTTTTTGCACATTCACGCATGAGATACGAGTAGTGTCTTACCTACACACGAATAGGTGAAACCCATGGATGGAAAAACGTGTCGGAATGGTGCTTTTCTTGGAATGTTAGGTGATCTGTTAGGCAAACCAAAAAGCACAATACATTCAGTATGCAGTGTCATGTCGAGAATTAGGAAGTTTCAAGGACATCCTTTGGTCTCCGTATTTCACTGCGTCACTTCTCATTGAAATTGCTGAAGTAAACATCGCAAGGACTTTTAATTGACTGAATAATGAGGTCCTTGACAGCCACCGGGGGAACTTGCTGGAGTTTTCTACTTACTCATTTGTTGCCAGTGTGTGCTCTGCATAGCAATTTTGACTTCCTTCTTCCTCTTTAGAGAAATTGTCAAACGTAAACAACCGTGAAATGAATTTGAATAGCTTTGTAAATTCACATCGGCCGGCGGTGGCGTATTCCAGTTGTTTGTGTTCCCCAGGAAAGGGGTGATACGAATATAATTTTGTATTCATTGGATTGTTAATAGATTCAAAGTGATTGAGTAGCTGTCATTAAATTTAGAGGACATCGTTTGAAGGATCAAGGTTCTGTTGGCAACTATTGCGGCATGCCGCTAAAGGTAGGAAAAAATGCTGTATCTAAAACACCAAGTAGTTTTTTCAAGGTCAAAACCTCTCAAGACATTTGACCGATCCCAAGCAGATTTGTGCCGGATAACCACGCTGACGAACTCCATTAGCTTTGCATTTCAATCTTCCAGTTATGAATTTTTCAGAAAGGTATATGCACCGAAGTGCATATGATAACTACTGTCAAAGGCGCTGACGTGTGAATTAGTCTTGGGAGTGGGAAGATGAACGAGTCAAATGGCAGCGGGTTACGGTGAACAGATTCATTACAACGGTAGAAGGGTAGATGTGGGTGATCATGTTTGGGAACCCTGTAACTAGAAGTGCTCTGAGTCTCAGCCAAACGGAAAGCTGAAAGTCGAGAGCTATGCTCGGAACTTACATTTGCACCTCTGCCCTTTCCTAGTCTATTTCCGAGCAGAGAGGAACGAGAAACTGGTCAGAATTTAAATACCCAATCCATATTCATCTATACAGATGACCCCAAAACGGATACGGGTTTGGGTGCGGACATCTTCTCTGATGCTTTGGCACTAACCAATTTAACTTCCAGGCCACGGCAGTGTTTACCAGGCAGAGGTTCTGCAATGAAGGCAATAACACGTAATAATATCAGCTTTTTCATAGACAGCCAGGCAACAATAAAAGCAATGTCCACTACAGAAAGAGCTCAAGGATTCTCGATACGCAGCATAAAGTAAAACTCTGCTGGGTACATGGTCATAGGGGCTTACCAAGGAATGAGAAGACAAGAAAAGACTTAGCGGTAGAACTAACTCACACTGAGGAAACGATACGAATCTCGCCTTGCAAACTTCAATAAGAAGCAGGAAGTAAAACTCTCATAGCAACTAACGACAAGTGTAACTCTCTAAACAATTGCATAATAACGAGGAGACTTTAGCCGATATACCTACAAATATGTACTCGTATATGATAGAGCCAGAATTGAACTCTGTTGTATAATACGCTAAAATACGACTTGAAGAAAATAAAACTCTGTCAGATAGACCTTAGGAGGGACTGCGGCAATGTGGTAGTTCACCAGGATATACCCCACTCCCTCAGTCATACAAGATTTAGATTCCTCGGAAGGCACTTGTTTAAGATATAGAAGAATTCTCCGTGAAAGAATTGTACGACTTCTAAGTGGTTTAGAACCTAAAGAAAAAATAGGATTAAGTAGAAGGAAATAGTTCCGGTGTTTCCCTTCCTCACAATGGGTCTGTACCGAAATGAGTGGGACGATAAGGAAAACCATTTCTTCAACCCAATTACTCGTACCTAACCTATACTGCTTGTTGGCGAAAACAGCGGCAACGAGCACAAATGTCATAAGGCATATAAAATTGGACGGTAAATGAGTTGGGTGCAATGAAATGACGATGTGGAACGCTTTGTTGCACTATTCTAACCTAAAACTCTCCTAGGATCACAGTATCTGGGAACTTTGTGAAGAGTATTTCTGAAGCTCTGCACTTGAAATATAAAAACTGCATATTCTCTCATCACAGCTTTGCCTCTAGACTATGTTTTCAGCCTTAGAGAAGTAACATAGTGGCACAGAGAGACACTATTCGATACAAGATATTTTGCATATATTTTTGAAGAGACGTGTTGAGCAACACTTCAGAATATCCTAGATCTACTCCTGATTACATTTTTTTTTACTGTTTTAAATTTAAAATAGGAATAGTCTAATCCATTATGTATGGAGTACAACGTCGGCTAAATGGCCGCCATAGGAGTGGTGGAGAATTTTTGGCTCATTTCTGATTGTATTGCGACCATAACTTCACGGATATTGGTTTATAACTGCTTAAAAGTTTGAGGATTGCCTGCATAGACACGATTTTTAGCACAGCCCCACTAATAGAAGTCCAACTGGGTCAGATCACATGATCTTGGTGGCCAATTGATGTCGCCAAATCTTGAAATTACGAGTAAACGGCCTGCGAACTTATCGTGCAATAGAATCAAATTTGGCTGTGTTGTGGCACGTAGAACGGTCCATCATCTTCAAAAAAAAGTTGGTTAGCAGTTGACCATAGCGCAGAGAATTCGCAGTAACAGTGGCGCATTTGTCCTTTTCACAAAAATACGGCCGAATCAGAAATGGGCCTCATCTCTGAAGAAGATTTTGTTCGAAAAATCGGCGTCAACTTATTGATTTTCCAGCACCCAATCGGCGTACTCGTAAGTTCGGCGCATTCTATGGCCAGAAGGCTTTAGTTACTGCGTAAGCTGGACCTTAGGGATGAAGGTGCATATCTAATAGTACAATACGCCAAACGGAGCTGTAGGAAATTAACAAATCCGGGTTTTCGGCCACTGAGTCACCCACAGCAGCTATATTTTCAGTTGATCGAGCATTACGGTGATGCACATGCCTTACGACATCTCAAACACTACCGATTCGTTTGAATTTTGTGGTTGTGTTTCGAATTGTTTACTCGGTTAGACGATTATGGCGACCATAATCTGTCCTTAAATCGCGATTTGTATTTTTGTAATTTTTCTAATGCGTTGAGCTGTGGTTAAATGATCCATGTTGTAAAATGACAAGGCAAGAACTAACTACCTGTCACTATGGATGACAGATGGTTTTGACAGATGCCAAATGGCAGGGATGTGAAATCTCAACCTCGAAATGAATAACCCTTTATTATATCTGAGATATTTATCTCATTTAGCAATTTACATTTTATAACAAAAGTTTTGTATAATACATGTAGAGATTAAGCCCAATGGCTGAACCCTTATGACCAAAATAGTTACACTGTTTATCATACAGTTCACAATAAAATATACTCGTAGTCGAAATTAATAGCAATCAATTAATTCTTTGTAGTCTTCTTGTTTGGGTTGGTGTGTTCAACATTCAATGGATTTCGTTATTTTGGTGTTGACGAAGGCGTTAAAGGTACTGTCTTGTGTTGCATTTTATCTCTTCGTCTTTGAATGGCAGCAGTATTACTTTTCTTTTTACAACCTCATAACTGGATGTTATACGTCCAGATTGGCTTGAAAACTTGGAGATTGCTGTATCGTCTACAAAAGTAGATATACTTGCTCCGGATGTGGTTGGGAGATCATTCGTATATGCGTAGCAGGTACATTATTGGACACAAAACGCTGTCCTGGGGAACCCCGGCATTTATTTTTCGAAGTTCAGAGTACCTTCGACGAAAATGCCTTTCAGAGTATGTATGTACTCGTATATTTGACTTCAGTATGAGGTAATATTGCTTTGGTAGTAATCTTTGCAATTTACTCAGGAGTCCCTTATCGAACCTTTTATCCAGGAATACGGCAGAGCAGATTTTATTTCTGTTGTAGAACATTGTCTATCATATTTCTTAGCGAGTGAACTTGTTCGATAGTCGAATGCTTTCGTCTAAAACCTAGTTGATGTGAAGGAATCAGATTTATTGCGTCTATAATTGGTTGTAGTCTTTTTAGCCGAAAACGGATCTAATTCCCTTAAATTTTACGTTGGAGTTATGGTAGACATATACTACAGATGGCATACCACGTTTTGGCAGAGAAAAACACTCGTATCTCGGACTCTTGCACTTCAGACAACTCTTCACTATTTAGTTATTTGCTAGCTTATATTATGAAACAGTCCAAGGTGTTGGCCTTTCGATGAAAGACTCTATTAAAGGCGAATTTCTTGATCACAAAAACCTAAGGGTCCACACGGTTAAAGAATTTACCTCCAACTTTCATCGTAATACTTAAGTTCTTCATATTAGCTCTTGAATTTACATTTGATGTGAAGGATTCCCCCTGAGAGATAAGTCATTGAGAGAATAATCCACCATAACTGCTCGATTCATGAATCATTGCACAAACCCCCATGGGGCTCTTACTATAACTTTTACCATTCTAACTTAATTGGCTTTTATTCTTTTCATTTTTATTTTCATTTTTTTATTGCGCCGCCTTTTGGTCCTTTTTTCTATTGCTCCCATACGTACACAAAGCCCCATGAGTTCTCCCAAAACAATTGATCACACAACAACCTTTCATCCCGAGTCCCATTCACACGTAGAGTGCTATAAAAACGTCTGCACCGCAAATCAATCATTTCCACCCAACCACCCCAATAGCCCTGATTTACCGGCGGAAATTTCACCCTCCCCAGCGTACCAAACTAACGTCCCCCAGTGTAAAGGAGGAAAATATGAAAAATCGAATCCAAATCCAGGTTACTGATATAAATTATGATTACACGACATGCGCTCCGGAAGAATATCATCACAAAGCGGGCCTTTGTGCTGGCAACAAAGTGTTTTCTCAAGAGGTACTCGTACATATATCCGTACACCCTTGGCATACACCCACACGTCCGCCCATTTCTCCCTCGCAGCACAGGAGTGATAAATGCTCATTTATGATGTTGTGTTGTTGCTAGACTGGATGAGGATGGATTAGGCCTCGGGGCGCATCCTTCAACCATAATCCTGGTGCAGCAGTTTAGCTTATCAATGGAGTTGCATGGCGCAAACTATCACACACACGTGCTACTTTCACTTAACGTCAGAGGTGTTCATTGGCAAAGACTCCTTCTTCTTATTCTTCTTCTTCTTCCATGGAGGTAACATGAAACCCGTTTGCAAGAAGGTCATAAATCTATGTTGTACCTATTTTATCATGACAGGGACACAGGTTCCCAGGAGAAAACTCAGCCAGCGAGGGTGGATACTACTGAATATCCTTTCAAACTTTCATCGAAGACTAAGACGCGACGAGTTGATGGGTATTGAGTTCCATATCCTTGATGTGCGCTGGAATGTTTTATCACTCGCAGCACTGACTGACGAAAGACTGTCCAACGATGGCGATAGTGTTTTCGAAAAGTTTGCATCCATGGAGGGTTAATTTTCCAATTCCTTACATACCCATGTACAGTTGAAGGAAATCTTGGATGTGTTGGTAAAAGTTTCAGCTCCCCGGATAAATAAATCACCAGAAGTCTAATTTAATAAAAACTTGAATTCTCCTGGTGGTATTTCGCGAGCTCACGTTCCACCGTGTCCTTGATGAGATGTGGCGATAGGGGAGGGCAGGGCTTAGCGGCTAATTAATGAACCTTTTGGTTGCCGTTCTGTACGTGTTACTCTGACGGATTGTGTAAACGAGGGAAGCGTGCTACTCCTTCGTTAGAACAAACACGGGAAAGATGGAGTAAGATCGTAGAAATTTGTTGTGTAGCTATGTATGCCTGTGCTTTGGTAACCAAAGACCAATGAATTCACCAATAAACCGAAGGATGTGCTGCATTGAAATCGTGAAAAGGACGACGAGTAAAGTTTTGCTGATTTATTCACTTTTTTTTTTTTTTTTTTGCTTTTGGTTGTCAGACTTCGTCGTTCTTTCTCCGCCATCGTCGTCAACTTGTTGGATAGAGTTGTGTACGATTCCTCCAATCATCATTAATCCTTAGGTCGTCTCGGTGGATTGGGTTGAATTCATTTGCAAAGAGGAAAATGGCAAATCGATGGCAGACGTAATTGAGTGTAACAAGCAAATTAATTGCACATTCAGTCGCCGGAGGAACGTTAATGGGACCGTTTTAATAAAATATTTTGACGCTGAGTTTTAAACGACATGGTACTTGAAAGTCGACGAAAAATTAGGTAAATCTCTGAAGGTGCAGTAAAGAGCTGTCTGCCTCTCTGCATATCCCCTAAATGCTTGTTGTAAGCTTGACTTTAATAATCAAAACCGGGTGGAATAGAGTTTAAACGGGGATAACATTTCAAAAACTTCGAAAACTGACCCTTTTTACAGAATCTACGATCTAAAGTGGGATCACTTGCCAGAACATTTGCCCTTTAAATCTCCATTCGAGCTTTCAAAGTCATCTTATCGAATGAAGGTTTATGTGTAATTGTTCCAATATCATTGCATACTTTTAGATGTTTGTTTTAATGAAAATATTTGGCAGAGTTTAATACAATTTTTGTAGAAATGACTTGTCTTTGCTGTCTCGCTATGGATTTCTAGCAAAATTAATGATTTATTTTTGGGTTACCTGAGTCCTAATTGGTTTTGCAAATTGCAGGGCATTGAAAAGTTAGAGAATCAATTTCCAGCTGCTAATGAGATGAACTATAAGGGCATAATTGTCGCGCGACAATAAGTCGCTCGTGTGGCCTAAAGTGACCCAAATTTAGCAAAAACAAAAAAAAAAATATAGAAAATGGCAACTCCCCACGGTTTCTGACAGCTCCAATCTGGCCAAGAACATCCCGTTTTCCATGGTACCTATACACTGGCCAATTGCGAGGTTTTTTAGATTGTAGATAGAAAGAGAGTGTCCCCCGAAGTTCGCTATCTCTTTGTAGTTCAGTGACGTTTGGAAATTTCTTCGAAAATTGCAAACGAAAGAGAACGAATGGCAACCCGCACCATCTATAAGTAAAAACTCGTAAAGCTTCGAAGCGAAACAAATTCATCGGAAAGAGAAGGATACTTCGTTGAAGGCATTTGGGTATCTGGCAATGATGGCCCCAAAAAATTCGACATATTGCGACTTAGCGAAAGAAGACAGTACGATTGGGCAGAGTGAGAGCGATAATCATCAAACTTCCAAAGAAGGGTAATTTAATGGAGTATATTTAGTCGCGGTCTTCAAAAGCCGCAATTTAATTACTGATGTCGAAATAGCAGGTTTCCGCTCGGGTTCCTTCTTTATAGACTCCATACGAGTATTTGCATCGAGGACAGGTCTCCGATTCATGTGCCATTTATCGACTTCCAGAAAGTCTTCGACATCATGAACCGGTATGCTATTATACCGGTATATTATAGAGATATTCTCTAGAAACTTATAGCCATTATAAATGCTACCTACAAGAGCGCTAAATGCCATGTCCAAAGCGGGATGTGACCCGACAATGTTGTGTACTGTCACCACTGTTATTCTTGGTCATTATCAGTGATGTTCTACGTGCACGCCTTTCAAGCGAATGCAATGACCTTTCAAATAACATGGTTAAGTAAGCACTGCCGAACAGAAACACGTTTATTTATCTGGCAACGTTTGTCTTGGCATCGAATTGGATATTCCATGCTCTGATGTTATAGATCTGGAACAGCGACGTTTTCAGCACCAAATCTAAGGTTCGACTATTTGACTATGACTTGTAATTTGCAGTCCGGATGTCTTCACATCATTTTGAAGATGAACAGCTTTATACGTGAACGGATCAAGGACCTAGAAATGGCATAATTGGATGAAGGAAGTGGCAATGGATTTGTCAAACCTTGGGGAGGGGAGGAAATTTGGATGCGTACCAATAACATGTTTTTAAGTAGAATTCATTTACCCAATCCCAGAGAAAAGTTGTGGAAGAATCGACTTGAGGAGGAATCGTGAAAATTGAGAATGACTTGAACAGAGCTGAAACGCGCTGCAGAAGTCCAATCACGATGATGAGTGGCGTTGTTGGCGCCCTATGCAACGTGGGTGTGTTACAACGCAAGTGAGTAGTTACACTGACGTCCATAAGTTTCCGGGCAAACCACTTTTTTCCACAATTATACGTTTATCTACTCGTATCTGAGAAACAAAAACTGCAAACGCCATTAATTTATCATAAAATCCACCATAAAAGGGATATAACTTGTTTATTTGTACAAAATGTTTTCAAAAAACTGCAATTCAGGTATTTTTTGGGAAAACTAGGTGTGTTTTCTAACTATAAAAGCAGGTTGCGTATTCTTCCGGCACCAGTTAGTCTTGAAAGTCTTAAATAAAAAAAAACCTCAAATGGGAAGAAACAAGGAAAAAAGTTAAACGTTTTGGCACAGTAACCATATAAGCCTAAAATATAGAAGTCGACAGTGTCTGATACCATACGTCTCTTTAAAGAATCATCAACTCTTAAGACCCGGAACAGAAGAGGAAAGCTTACAACTCCAGAAATCTTTGCAGAGTTCAACCGTTCTCACTCAAAGCAGATACCAGTAACAAAGATTTCTCAAATTTGCACAAGTTTTTGGACAGTTTACATCCCATGTAGTCCTAACAATTAAGTACGGCGGTGGTTCAATAATGGTCTGGAGATGTTTCTTTTCCGCCTGTGTTGAAGACCTCATCCATCTCGATGGAATCATAAAGTGCAGACAAATAAAGGGTGTCTCAAAATTCATGCAAGATTTGAATTTTGCGCCATTTAAAGTATTGCCAACGAAAAAAAAGACAGCGTGACAGCTGACAGTTCAGGGTTATTAAAAATGGAGTGCTACACGAAAGAACAACGCGTTTTCATCGTTGTCATAATTAAGGTTTGGCAACTACAGTTCGCAATTGTCTCACAAAATATGGTCGGAATAGTGATTTACCTTCATCAACTGTGAAGAGATTAATTCAAAAATTCAGGGAGACTGGATCAATTAGTGATCTTAGACACTCTGGCTGCCCTTCAACAAGTCGTTCAACATAAAACATTCAAGCAGTTCGTGAGAGTTTTGTTGAGAGTCCAGGAACATCAATTCGGCACCGTGGTCAAGAATTCTCACGAAAGATTTGCATCTTCGTGTATACGAAGTGAAATTGACTCAAGAACTGAAGCCTTCTGACCACGCACAGCGAAGAGAGTTCGTTGAACGGATTATGGAGCAACAACAAGTGGATGCTGATTTTTCAAACAAAATCATCTTCAGCGATGAGGCTCATTTTCATCTTGATGGCTTTGTTAATCCTCAAAATTGTCGAATTTGGGGTTCAGAAAATCCACGATTGATTGTTGAGAAACAAATGCATCCACAAGGTGTCACTGTTTGGTGCGGATTTTGGGCTGGCGACATCATCGGACCATTCTTCTTTGAAAATGCGGCTGGTCAGACAATAACGGCTAATGGTGATAATCCATTTTTGTGTCTAAATTGCAAGATATGGATGTGGACGACATGTGGTTTCAACAAGACGGTGCCACATGCCATACATCCCGAGAAACAATTCAATTGCTGCCTAAGTCATTTCCTGGTCGTGTAATTTCCCGTTTTGGTGATCAGAATTGGCCGCTCAGATCATGCGATTTAAAGCCGTTGGACTTTTTTCTTTTGGGTTTTTTGAAGTCTAAGGTTTATGCCAACAAGCCCACGACCACCCACGCCTTGAAGGAGCAAATTGAGCGCTGTATCAATGAAATTCAGCCACATTTATGCAAAACGGTCAACGGATTTCGACAAAAGTGTGCGTATGTGCCAGTTAAGTCGTGGAGGCCATTTACCCGATATGCTATTCCATACATAACCCTATACTGTAAATTCTATCAAAATTACTTCTTGGGTGAATTTTGAGACACTCTTTATTAGAAGAATACACCTTATCATCGGGTTCACATCAATGTAAAATAATGATCCAAAACATTCTTTCAAGCTTTGCCGAGGATACGTGGACCAAAAAGAACCAGAAGGATCACTGAAAAATATGAAATTGCCTGCCAATCGGCCGACCTCAGCCCTATAGAGCTGCTTTGGGACGAACTTGACGGCGAACTTTGTGACATCCTTCAAGTAGCCTGGAGATAAATGCAATTGGAAACTATTAAGAAGCTGATCGATAGAATGCCTAGACTGACGGCCAATGGGGTGCAAGTAAGAGGTGGATTTTTCGACGAAAAGAGGTCTATCTCTTCATCTGCTACAACTATTGTAGAAACTGTTCAGCCGTGAGGTTATCTGAGCCAGCACCTTGGTTTGTCTTAAACCTGGCTGGTTAATTGGGATCATCCAGATTAGCACTATCAGTCGGCGCAATTTAACAGACTACAGAAATCCATCTTGGGACTACTCAGGACATTACACCTTATTTCCCCCCTTCGGGTAGGGGTTAGAATATACCCGAGGTAGGCATGCCTGTCGTAAGAGGCGACTAAAATCCACCCTCCGTATACCGAGTATGGCGTATACAAAAACATGCAATGAACAAAACGAAAGATATTAATACCCCAGGTGGCAGTCCAGGTACACTGGAAAATCCACCCTCTTCGGTGGTCGGCTCTACGGATTCTGGGGAGAGCCATTTATTGCGTTCATCTGACCCTTTTAAAAAAGGTACTAGGGTAGTTAGATCTCCAACATCAAGATCTACCATGAAAACGTGCGGAACTAGAAGTCCGGCGACATCGATAGTGTCGGCGCACGAACAACGGACTTCAGCGAAAATTCAAAGCCTAACGGACGAAAATATGGAACTCCGGACCAGGCTAAGTAAAATGGAACTTCTCTGCGAAGAACTAAGAAAGGAATTAAATGTACTTAAAGCAGAAAATAAAGCATTTAATGATACATCGAAACCTCGTAATGAGTCTGCTGCGAGTTCAATCGTCCCCGATAACACGGATTATAAAACGGATGATGAAGAACTAAGTCGGGAAACCAATTGGATTCTAAAAAAACGGCCTGTCAAAAAACGAAAAGCTGGCTCTTCGCCCGAAATGTTAACGAGGCAAGAAAACACGCAAAATAAACGAGAAGGTAAAGAACAGCCTGACAAAATAATCACGCGTGCCGAAGAAAATCCACGAAATAAGGTACGACCACCGCCACCAATATACGTGATCGGAATTGCAGACTATAATAAACTGCATTCCTTTCTCAAACCTTTGTTGCTATCCGATTTTGAAGTAACATCGCTCAACAACAACAAATGGAAAGTAAACGTAAAGGACTCAGACAGTTACCGCTCAGTATCTAATAAACTGAATACTGAAAAAATCCAGTGGTATACTTACGAAAATAAATCTGAAAGACCGATACGAGTCGTAGCTAGAGGACTTCATGCCTCATGCCGAAAGGAAGACGTTGTTCACGATTTGAAGAACAAAAACTTTAAAATCGTCGATGCGGTAAACTTAATTAAACGGGAAAAGCAAAAATTGGAAGGAGAGGAAACGATGGTTAAGCGCGAGCTTCCTCTTTTTATGCTAACCTTTGATAAGGCTGAGAGTTTAGAAAAGATTTACGAAATAAGAACAATTCTGAATGTCGTAGTCAAAATCGAACCCATGCGCAAGAATACAAGGTTGATACCTCAGTGCAAGCGATGCCAAGGATTCAACCATACGCAAACATATTGCCGAAAAGAACCGCGATGTGTCAAATGCGCCAGTAAACATCTTAGTCAAGAGTGTGGTGTAAACAAAAAAACCCCTGCAGCGTGTATTAACTGCAATGGTAAGCATCCGGCTAATTACAGAGGCTGTGAAGTAGCCAAAGAATTACAAAAAAGAAGAGATCGACTTATGAAGCCGGAAAACCCACCCTCAAAACCGGTAAATAAGGAAAAGTCGAAAACTGCTGCAAGAAAGGTGACTAGAGACAACCGAGCCGACCCTGGCGCGCTTACGTACGCTCAAGCTGCGACATCAAACACCAATCAAATTCCACACCGCGTTAAGGTAAAAGCGCCTAAAGAAAAGCCATCAGATTCTGACATGCAGACGCGTGCTCAAGCATCAGCATCAATAAAAACGAACACTGATAACTCGGAAAACCCCGTATCTCACGTCTTTTCTATTATCCTTGCGAGGCTTGAGGAGCAAACAAAAACAAACACGCTAATTGTCGAAAGGTTGGAGAAGCTTGAATATAAGCTTAACAATAGGAGCATTTCAAAACGAACATGACGAAACTTCTTAAAATTGTTGCATGGAACGCCAACGGTCTCATACAAAGACTAGAAGAGCTAGAAATATTTCTACGGGAAAATGACATTGACATATGTTTGATCTGTGAAACTCACCTGACGAAACTATCGCGTGTAAACATTACTGGATACAGTACCTATCACGCTTATCACCCGTCGGAAAGAGCCAGAGGCGGATCGTCTTTAATCATAAAAGATTGCATCGAACACTCTGAAGAGATTATGATAGAGCTTGAAACAATGCAAGTGAGCACTGTACGCGTGAAAAATGGACATTACTCTTTCAATGTCTCGTCTATTTATTGTCCACTGCGTTGCAGGCTTGAAAAAAATGATTTTACAAATATTTTCAACTCTCTTGGACCGAATTTTATTATTGGCGGTGATTTTAATGCAAAACACACCTTCTGGGGTTCAAGATGTGTCTCACAAAAAGGCAGAGCACTTTACAACGCTTGCATGCAACACAGATGCGACTTTCACTCGACTGGTAAACCAACATATTGGCCGACTGATAACAACAAAATACCCGATCTGATCGATTTCTTTGTTGTAAAAGGAATACCAGACAAATGTATTAAAATTGATGAAAGTTTTGATCTCTCTTCCGATCATTCCCCTATCATTCTAACGATGACCGAACGGCTATTTAAAAAAGATGTACCTGCTAGACTAACTAGCAGAAAAACTGATTGGGAAGGCTTTAAAAAAGACGTTGAAGAACATACCGAACTGAGAGTATCACTTAGGACGTTTTCTGAACTCGAAATTGAAATTGATCGTTTTGTTGAAGTTCTGCAGCGCGCCGCGTGGAAAAATACTCCCTATCAAAGGAAAACGCCAATCAATCATGCCCAAAAATATCCACCGGAAATAAAAGAAATGGTAAGGGAGAAGAGAAAAGCGCGTAAAAAATGGCAACAAACTCGTGCTCCGCAACATAAATCGCATTTGAATCGCTTGTGTAACTTGCTAAAAAAGGCCATTATTGATTTTAAAAACCGGACAATACAAACCAGCATTGAAAGCTTAACAGCGGACAAAGATTCCAATTATTCGCTCTGGAAAGCTATAAAAGGCATTAAAAAACCGAAAATACAAGCGGCCCCAATCAAGAAAAATGACAACGAATGGGCCAAGAATGATAAAGACAAAGCAGAAGTCTTTGCCGCCCATTTAGAAGAAACATTTAAACCATTTGATGGGCAAGCGCTTGCTGAAAATGATAATGCGTCGGATATAGCATTTCACAATTACACAGTAAGAAATGCAAGGCTGACCGAACTTCAACAAGAAATAAAGAAACTGAAACCGAATAAAGCTCCTGGATACGACCTAATCACAGGAGAGCTTCTTAAATCGTTACCAAGAAAAGCGTTAGTTAAGTTTCTTTACATTATAAACGCAGCGATAAGATTAGAATATGTTCCGAGTCAATGGAAAGTCGCGGAAGTAATAATGATTCTGAAGCCAGGAAAACCACCGAATGATAAAAAATCGTATAGACCTATTTCGCTGCTGCCGATTATGTCTAAAGTTTTCGAAAGAATAGTACTCAAGCGATTACAGCCGGTTATAGAAGAAGGATCTCTTATTCCCAATCACCAGTTTGGGTTTAGAACCAAGCACTCAACAATAGACCAAGTGCATAGAATAACTGATTTAATTGAAAAAGCTTACGAAGAAAAAAAGATTTGCTCGAGCATATTCCTTGATATTTCTCAAGCTTTTGACAAGGTCTGGCATGAAGGCTTGAAATATAAATTACGACAAGTTCTGCCGGAACACTTATATAATATTCTAGAAAAATACTTGACGAATCGACTTTTCCGAGTCAAACACGGAAACGAATATTCGGAATTTAAAGAAATAAGGGCTGGGGTGCCGCAGGGAAGCGTCCTTGGACCGCTTTTGTACCTATTATATACTCGCGATATACCGCAAGAAGAAGGCACCGTATTAGCTACATTTGCCGACGACACTGCCATCCTGGCAACGGGTAAAACGATCGAAGAATCGACTGAAAAATTGCAAGAAGCATTGAATAAAGTAAATGAATGGACAACGATTTGGCGACTAGCTTTAAACGAAAACAAATCTGTTCATGTCAATTTTACTTATAAGAAAATAAATAATTTGCCCATCTTTTCAAACTCGGTTCAAATTCCGTTTGCAAACGAGGCTAAGTATCTTGGAATGACACTTGATGCTAAGCTGAAGTGGAAATCGCACGTGAAGAAAAAACGTAAAGAACTCGAAACCAAATACAGAGAAATGTACTGGTTACTTGGAAAACATTCCAAGCTTAATATAGAGAACAAACTGCTTTTATACAAGCAAGTGCTAAAGCCGATATGGACATATGGAATACAACTTTGGGGTTGTACCAAAATAAGTAATGTCAATATTTTACAAACTTTTGAAAATAAAGTGCTAAGATCAATAGTTAATGCACCGTGGTTTATTAGAAATAGCGATATCCATAGAGATTTAGGAATTGCGACAGTCGAATATGAAATCAAAAACTTCGCGCGTAAGCATAAAGACAGATTACAAGGACACGTTAACAATGAAGTCCTTCGAATTTTAGATGAGAGGAATCTACTGCGTCGTCTACAAAGGACTAAACCTTTCGACTTAACGCGATAGCAAGAAACCGCGCCTAATTTGCGGAGCAAGCAGGAACTTTCAATGGAAAGGGACCTGCCAAACGATCTCAATACGTGAAAGAAAAACTGCTGGATAAGTCAAAACTTAGTTGTAGTATGTAATCAAAGAAATTTATCACGAAGGGAGGTTTTTTTAGTGAGTAAAAATCTCACACTACTATGAGCACGCGCTACCGATCCTCATAGTGTCTTCATGAAGATTTTTTACCTACCCTCGGAAAAAAAAAAAAAAAAAAAAAAAAAAAAAATTACACCTTATTTTAAAAGTCTCACTTTTAGAAGTAGAAAACAACTTCAGTTCCATGCAGCCAATTCAACCGGCGAAAAATCCCCCTCGTCACACATTTGTCTTCATTTATGCTCGCCGTCCGTATGTCCTCTACAAAAGAATTACAACCCAAGTGATTGGCAATCAAACTCCGTATGTTGTTTTTCTTTTACAGATACCAAGCATCCTATCGGGACAACATCGTCATCACCGTACCAAATCGGCGTACTTCTATTTTCCATTATACGAGTATCGTCCTGATCTTGACATACATACAGCTCAAAACAAAGTACCTACGCCATATCGCTGGCAGCATAAGCAGCACATCACACATAAAACCAAATTATTATCCTTTTGTCTAGTCTCTAGATATCGTTCGCGCGAAACAAGGAAAAATGGCCACGCGTAAAAGCATGTGCGAATAAAATTTCATTTTCATTAGTTGCTCGTTTCGTTGTTGAGGGGTTCATGGACCGCATTTAAGTGAAACAAATTGTTCCGCCCAGCTCGCACAAGGTTGAAGGAAGGACAACACACAGGACTTTGTCGAGTCGAGTCGAGCGCGCGAGCTATCGTAAATGTAAAATGATTATGCGTGTGCAGAGCGTGTACGATGTTTGTGTTTTTAGATCTCTGGGGTACTGTTATCTATGCGAACATCCTGCACCACTACTAACGTCAGTTTTATTAGCGCGCCGCTCATGTGTCACGTGGCGACTGAAAAATGTTTCATATTTTTCCGAGAGTTGACTAAGTACCTAGTAGCCCCCAAAAGTCAGGGAGGTGGAGGGCGTCGAACAGCAGTGTGGCATAAAACGCGAATCAAGTCCTTCACAAATACATATAAATGCACATACATATATGTATGTATAGCGGAGGAGAAAGAAAAGGAATTTAGGGCTCAAAGCGTTTTTTATGAGCGGAATTTATGGCGAAGCCTACGGAAGGAGAAATTCTACGCGCGGCAAAAGTAGACAGCGAACATTTTATTCCGTTTTATGGTTCTTGATATCTCAAGGAAGGTCGTAAAATGTATGTAAGCGTGTGTGTGTTTCTGTTGTTGAGTGGGAGGCGGGGGCGCCATAGTGCAAATGGAACGATATGTGATAAATAACTTGCGAAAGGAAGATGATGATGATGTGTCGGCATAGGCGAGTCATTTGACACATGGTAACGAGAGAAACGTTGGATATAATTCTGACACATGCGGATGCGGGTATCTTTCTTCTTTTCGAGGTGGCAGCTAGTTTTCTATCGTAAAATTGATATACGTAGGCGAAACGTTGGAGTCTAAAAACATGTTCAGTCAATTTTCAACGAGCGAATTGATTATTATTCATGTGAGCAAGTAATGTCCTTTGGAATTTCAAATACACTTCGCTATATGATCCTTGACAGACAACAACACGTACTCGTAGTTTGTTGAAACTAAATTTTTATATAAATTGACGGTATATATTTTGGAGCGCACCAGCTGGGCCTTCACAAACATTTGAAGCTATTTTAGAGACACTCTTTAGAGTGACGGTTCCCAGCAAGGACAACGCAGATCATTGACGGATGTGATGCATCATAATTAACCGCAACATTTCTACTTTCAATTAGCATAAAGACTGCTTATATAAGCGAATGGTTAGGACCTAAAAACCTTCAAGTTTATGCCATTTCCGAAGGCAGTTTCTTCGATTGAGAGGAGCTTCTCATGCCAATTTTACTCTCGGATGTTTGTCAGACTTTCGCGATAGGTGTAACAGTGAGACAACTGTTTTCGTGTTTACTGGGATTCGAACCTTGAACCTCCAGCTCAGTGATCGCGCACTTTACACTGAACTACGGCGACCCCAAGACAAGTGCACACCATGTGGTTTTTAAGCCAAGTCGGATTGTATCAACTCCTTAGGTTCTAATCTCAGCAGCGGATCTTTTTTTTACTGATAATAAAACTATTTCAAGGGATAGGCATGCTCAATCTTTGAAGACACGAGCATCGATACCTTATCCGCTGTCTACCAACCGCTATTCTCACCTCCACGCGGTGAACCCCAGGTGCCGAGTACTTTGGCGAAAGATGGGATTAAACCGCTGTGGGACGTCTTGGCGGCAGCATGCGAGTGAGGGGGAGGGTGTTTCCATTAAAGCACCCTTCCTTGGACTCAGGCGGTAGCGAAAGATTCCAGTCATGTTGAACTACCTAGTGACCATCCTACTTTGACATATTTGGAGATCAGGCCTGTAAGGATCTTGAAAACTGCGTGAGGGTTTTTCCAAGAAGAGATAGTGACGGAGGAGTTCTTAACGCACGCATCCACGTAGTGGGCCAGTAGTAACCAAGTAATTGGCTTGGAAGTTGTGCGGCGGGGTAACTTCCCTACCATGGATATAATTCTTAGTTACAAAGCAACCACTAGACTTAGATGGATCTACTGCAAACGAAATATGGACAACGACTATAAAGCAGATATAACTTCCATCCAGGAGATGCCGGACAATAGGAGGATTGAAAACGGTGACATATACTATGGTGATGGAGAGAACAGAAGCAGCCCTTTTTTGGATGCGGATTTATCATAAGCGGCAGAGTTAGGCAAGAAGACTTAAGCTTCAAACACGTAATCGAGAGTCTTATGACAATTCACTAACACAAGCCTAATATGTGCTGATGCCCCCACAGAGGACAAGGATGACGCCACAGAGTGTTTCTAAGAGCTTCTCGACAAAACCTATCAGCGTTGTCCGAGATATTTTGTTGGGCGATTTTAACACCAAAATAGGAAAGGGGGACACCTTTGGTGGAACAGTTGGTAAACATAGCTTACACTTAAGACTTAAGCTAATTGACTTTGCACCGGGACGAAATGTTGTTAAAACAAGCATGCGGTTTCTTTATCTCAGCATTCAAAATGGGCCATGGTGGTGTCCTGATCTTTTAATGGTAAATCAGACTGATCACAATGCTGATCCGAGCGGCCAAAATCGACCCGAAGCACTACTTTTGTTGCAGTCCAAGGTACGAATGCAGATATCCCAAACGTCACAAGAAAGAAGAATTACTTTGAGAAAATACAATATCGAAAGGCTGCAATCGTAAGAGACCTCCAGAATTTTTGCTGAACGAGGACTCCCATGCCGCTAGCATCAACTGCGACGCTGCAAAGATGGACGAGGGTTGCTCGCAGCCTCTATGAGCAAAAGAGACTAGAAAAACATTGACTTCTCCAAAAGAAGAAGAAAGAGCACAAGAAGCGAGCGATCGAAGATATTGAGGGGTTCTACTGCAGGTTCCGTACCTTTCATGGATCAATATTATTCATTCTTTAAAGAGGTGCGCTGGGTATCTATCGCCTCGATATCTCTGCAAAATCTGAAGACTCCGTTTGCCTCTATACCCAGTTTTCTGTAATGTTCCTTAAGTCTAAACCTTTACTTAATTTTCGCTTAAAATTCTAGGGAAGTTCTTTGGCCTAGGGCAGCATAGAAAGTTAATCCCAGAGCTTGACGCTTTTGTATTTCTCTTCATTCTTCATATCATCTTGTAATTTGATACCTCGCAGCCCACAGGACGATTCCGGTCTAACGAAGGCAGTTTCCGACCAACTCCTTGCTAATTCATCAGCTGCTTCATTCCAACGTACTCCTTTGCTACTCGCATTACTTGCAGATGCTACATTTCCCGGTGGGCGCCACTTAACGTAGATGCAAACAGAACAAAAAATCACTGGAAGAATTCTTCTCCCAAAAGATAAAATACCTAGAATAAGGCGTTGTATATTAAGATGTCAAATGGGTTACACATTCGAGGATGCGAGTGCTACATTAAAGCAGTTTTCAAGAGATCTAAGCTTCAAATATCTTGAAACAGTCCTTGTAAGATGTACACTATTTCAACCTGACTGGAACTAGATGCCGTTCTTGTTTCCTGTATCCAAGGAAACACCTTTAAAATCACCTCTACTACCCTGCCACCAACGACTAATCACCAGTCGAGATTGAAGGCACCTAAAACTCACCGTGTTAAGAGTAAAGTAGGAATTCATTTGTTGAATCATTCAGTGGGTTTTACCTTGTGTGTTAAACAGGATGCCATTGTTTAGTTAATTATTCTTGTTTTCAAGCAGAGGCTCATTTGTATCCTAGCCTTTGTATAGCATTAAACAACAAAAGTATCGTTCCAATCTACAGAATAATTAACGCTTCCGAGTTCATCCAAAGTACAACTCTTCCATTCCTTCGAGACTTCTATCGTATTCTTGTGTGACCAGGATCCACTGGGTTTGAGTGACCAATCTATGTATTACTAATGATGTCGTCATTTCAGGTACCCTCTCCCGTGTACCTACAGATTCAAATGGCTGCAAATCAGACTCTATACTCAGATGGTTTTCTAATGCGCACGCAATCCAAGCACAATCAGAGTTAGCTGCTCTTCTTCCATCGAAATGCTGTCTAATTAGCCAGCTATTTGCATACTCAAGAGACCGACAGAATTCATTCTGTCCATAAGAAGAGATACGTACGTATCCAAATAATTAGCATGGACATTTGAAGCTCGTTTCCAGCTGCACACTGGCCATCTACTCACCACATTGACCATAACCATTGTCGCACACACGCTAGTTACCATTCTAATCGCGTATTGCTAGCCAACAAATAAATAAAACAACACGCAAAACACCAAAACGAAGAAAACGCGGAAAGAACAAACAAAACACGGAAACGGAATGAAACTTACTTTTTGCCCACAAGGATCTCCAAAAGCGGTAATATCCCTCTTTAAGCCAACACAAATAGCAGTGCAATCCAAACCAACAAACAAACAACTCGCTCAAAAGGGCTTCGGTTTCTCATTGTTCCAGTCGTCCTTCCCCGTCCATATGGAACTAAAGAAGTTGCTTCAGCCTTGATGCCTTTATGCAGATCGCTTTCGCCTCTCAGTTACCACACCATGAGGAGTCTGTAATGACGGCCGACGCCGCCGCCAGAAGTTAGTCGGGTTTTGTCACGATTCCGCAAAAGTAAATTGAGTTGTAAATTGAAGCAGGACCTGGAATTGTATTCTGCTCCTTCTGCTGTCCGCCGTTCCTCTGGGCGGATGCTGCAAATGTGTTATTCTCATTCTCGCTTTGTCCGATTGTCATGCGATCGAGAGCAAATCGGATGAGCTACGCGGACACTGCTGCAGTTGTGGTACGTAAATGGAGTTGACCCTTGTGAAGGATTGAAAGAAGAGGATATACTCGTATCTATAGATGTAGTCCCATGTTGTTTGGTCATGTATGGATTTGTATAGTCGCCGCCGTCGATGCTATTGCTGCCATCAATGGTTGTTGCCGATCGTCTTTGGAGTGAAAAGTGAACACGATTGGACTATCATGGTGTAAAAGTTGATGACGATCTTCTTAAAGAAAAGAGCCGAGGATCAAAAAGTCAAACACTTTGCGACCGATCTCAATGCGTTAAATAATTGAAGTGGATAGACATGAGCGAACTGAGATTTAAACAGTGGTATGAGCCAGCTCCACACAAAGTGCATCTAAGTGTCGACTTATTTCACCATATTTACTAATTGCTTGAGTAGCACAGATCTATCTCCAGAAACTGCTTGAAGTATTCTATGATCAGTGATCGACATTTAGAGCTTCAAGCATTTGATAATTATAATTCTAAGTCTTACTCCTTTTCAAGAATTCTTAAACGGATTCCAGTCACAGATAGATGAACTGAACAAAAAAGCTTGAAATTAAAGGCATGTGTTTAGTTTATTCAGCTGCAACAAAGATAACGTAAGCCCTAATTGGGAAGAGATGTTAAACAGCGAAATTAAATTTGGAAAGGGTCTGATAGACTTTGCAGAGAGAACATGGTTGGTAGTGTGTGGCACAAGAGTCTGCATTCCAATATCAATAGCGAAATAGCTGTCTCTAGATCAAAGAATCGTCTACCAAACTGATCTGACCATGCCTCAGGCTTTGTCAATAGACTGCCCTCGAAAAGTTCTGCAATAAAAATCGCAAACACAGATTGTTTCTCAAGACTACTTACATGTATTCCAAAAGCCAATACTTCGATATCCATTTCATTCAGAAAAATTCGACTTGAAAAATAAGGCCGCGAAGCATGAATGTGCTTCATGTACTTTGCTCCAATTATTCGTATACTTTATAACTAGGAAGGAGTCGGAAACGGACTTCTTTGAACCGAATACGTTCTGCGAGCTTGCATCAATCTAGAGAAGAGCTAAGAAAAGAAGAGGAGCACAAAAGAGCTAAACTTTTGGAACGAACTCCACAAGCTGAAACAGGCAAATGAACATTTCGGAAACTATAATAGGCTTCGCAAGGGGTCACTGAACAAACATCTCAGGATACTTTTCTTTTGGGCAATAATTCAAATCACAGAAAATAATAATTGTTTCAAAGTCCGACACAAAATAAAGTGCACAACTGGGTCGCACGTACTTCCACCAAAGGGTGCTGCTATACGAAACCAACGTACTCAATAACCGCTGGCGTTCCACAAGACTCCGTTCACGGACCGCTTCTATTGAATGTAATATACTGAGTACAAATGAGAGGTTTCGCCGACGACATAGCGATAATGATTACGGCAAAACACTTAAACGAGCTAGAGTTGAATGCAAGCGAGACCATTGCATCTGTCAAACAATGGTTAGAATTAAAAAGTTTAGCCTTCACAGTACACAAAACATAGGTAGTGCTTATTAGCAGTCGCAGAATAAGAGCGACCATCAAAGTCAAGGTGGGGAATTTTAGAATATACTCCACAAGATGCATAAAATCTCTTGGAGTGATCGACAGGCTAAACACTCGGTGCTTTTGAGAATGTTCCCAAATGCTGGGGGCCCAAGAAGCACCAGGAGACTATTACTGGCTAAAGTTATGAGCTTAACAATGCTGTACGCATCTAGCCAGATCCGTTAAATAAAAAGAACAATCAATCAGGGATACACAGCGTCTATAGACTAACCGCACTTAGAGTTATATCGACTTATAGGACAATTTTGGATGATGCGGCGTACGTCATCACTGGAATGATCTCTATAACCTAGCTGACGAAGCAAAAAGAATTCGGGATGAAAGAACTGGAAACATAGCAGCTAAAAAACTAAGAAAACAAGAGAGGGAAATGTCACTGAGAATGTAACAATAACGATGGGATACTTTCCCGGAATAAACCCTGGATAGGTAGAAAACAGGAAGAAGTTAACTAGCAGTTGACGCAATTTCTGTCGGGCCATGGCGGCTATCGCCGATAACTCCATTGTTTCAGACTTGACCACTCGCCAGAATGCCCAGCATGTCCTGGATGCCGAAAACCAAGGTTCCTTGGATAAAAAGAAGATTCGAAAGTGAAATATTACACTCAATGCCAATGTGGGAGCCGTGGCTCAGTGGTTAAGTGCGCGATCAATGAGCGAGTGGTTCAAGGTTTGAATCCAAGAAAACACAAAAATAAAAAAAAAATTAAAGTGTTTCTCTCGCGAATATCTGATAAACATCCGAGAGGAAAATTGTCATGAAAAAGCTTCTCTCAATCGAAAAAAAGTGTGCTTCGGAAACGGTATAAAATTATAAGTTTCAACCATTCATGAGGTGCACAGCACGATTGGCTGCGAGAAGATAGGCCAGACCCTGCATTGGGCTGTTAGCGCCAAAATATTTATTTTTTTAATGCCAATTATAATAGCGGCTCAAGTCGATCTCAGATAGGTAGAATGCCAAAGTGCTGCAAACGCAGATAAAGATGGTCGTGTAAACCGGAAACCAGACCCGCGAAGTAATTAGTTTTTCTACATGAAAATCATGACTCAATTCTTACTTCTGACTCTTAAAAATAGGAAACATCATCGGATTTATATGAATGATGATGTATAGGATTTTTTCCACATAAGTCGTACAGTTACCGCCCCAAATACTAAAGAATCTAAAACGTTGCGATCGCCTGTTTCTTTAATTTTAACTAAATACGAGTATTCTACCACACTTTTTTGATCGAATCTACTACTTAAAATGTTCAAGAAGCGAGGTTCCTGTTTTGTCCCAATAATTGCGAAGGGTACGAGTATTGTTACCATTCATTCAATATGAGGTTGTGACAGACGGACAACAGACTCTCACTGTAAAGATTAGGAAAACTGAAAAAGTAGCACTTGCACCCTGCGATATGCACCTATTTTAGATGCCACTTAATAGATATCGCTGATCCAAAAGACGTTGCATACCTGAAGTTGCTGTCTAAAAACTGATCGTCTGATGTGTTACCTATTTTGTTACATGATTAATTCTTGTATCACGATCAACAATACGTATCCATATGTATAGGTACATAAATATGCAGAATTTCACGGAAAGGATTACAAAATTGATTACAAGATTTGGCACTAATAAGAAAAAACAAGTTTTCGACCACCTCTATGTATGGTTATTATCCCGATGCACAACCACTAACCTAGAGGGTCAGATCCTAGGTTAATAGCCCTCAAGGATGTCGGTACTTGTCGTTTATATACAACCAGTTTCAGACCCTAAATGGGGGATGTACTAAAGCTATAAGCTGCATCGTCTGCATTGTCAGTGGAAATTTTTAAAATATGCTCTCCGGTTTTTTTAAGATTTACATCTACTGAGGTGTAGAGATGGTGTTTATGGCTTTCCTGTAAGACTAGAAAGGACAACAATTATCCGTTTTGCAAGAAAGATGAGACGAAACTATTCAACTGTTTTCACAGAAATCCAAGCACTTGGAAGTACACTCATAATTCTATGGATAGTAACATTTAGAGTTACCAAGTTCATGCAGATCTGCCATCGAATATGCGAAATAATTAGATTATCAGCCTCCAGTGTAGTGGACAACAATTACTGAAATCCCTACAATTAAAGACATGTTAGAATCTGAATGAAAGGTTACTCGAGCCTCATTCCCAACTTTGTCCTATATACTGACAGCAAACGAAAGACCTGCCGCATTCGCCAAAAATGATCGCATCAACACTCCTCATCGGGTCTGAATCCTTTTGACGCATTGTACGTCTAAAAGCCACTGTAAAAGCCATGTGAAGCATTTCTCCTTATCCAAATCTGACGAAGCCTGCTAAGTATACCACAGCAAAGCACCTAAGCTGCTTTTCTCTAAATGTTGGCACAGCAAATCCATCTTCGCAGTACACCATGACAAGAACAGTCTCAGATTATTCAGTGGACTCTGCTTTCTAAAAGCTCTTACACTATTTAAGTCAGTTCACTATGCCTTGAGAATGACGAAACCTGTCAGACATTTTAATAGAATACCGTGTCCAGCTTCTTTTCGCCATAAAAAGTGAGATGATGGACGTTTTCTTTCAAGTTTTGAATTTTATCTCGGTCGACATTTCCCTTTACGTTACTTAAAACTAAAAAATCTTGTTATGGCAAGTTGTAACATCTTTCTGAATATCTAGTGCTGAAGACAGCTACAACTGTTTCCAAAGCTATGTGGCAAGTGTACTTTACAATGACTACCATCCTCGTGCGGTCCAAGAACCCTTCAGCCCATATAGCACCGCCCAGCGACATTTACGTGGATGCATGCATTTTTCTTGTATAACGACTATCTGCCTGCTACATGAGAAGATGTATCTTACTGTACCTCAGTGTACTTCAGTTCTCCACGCCATTATTAATGGTCGAGATTTCCAGGAACATTGAACAAAATTCCTCCGCATCATGCAGTCGTAGTTTCAACATTTCAACAAATTTCCGTGAGCTACCGAATTACTCGCCACGACGAATGTCCCCATTTCAGCGGATCATGACCTTTTCATGCGTGAATGCAACTTCTGTTGAATTTCACCAAATACGGCTGGCACACTGCCATAAGAACAAATAAATTACCCAATACTTAGCATGGAAATTAAAATTCAACAACTCCTTGCTGGCTCAAAAAGTGAAGGAAAATTGTTCGCAATTTGTTGCGCCCGAAAGAAACTCACGAAAAACGAAAATCATCAATTTGGCCCAAACAGTTGTTAACACACAGTCGTGCCTCTGCAGCACAGTTTAAAATACACCGAACAGCATCAGAGGCTAATTACCATGGCTGGCCAATACTGCATTCCTGCATGCATCCCAACGATGACAACAACAAGGAGCCCTTTTCTGCGCATATCTATACATGGATGGCCCCGAAATCCTTTTGCAGATCCAACAAATCCCAATTTTTCGGTATTCGATTGGTCCTCTGTTTTGGGAAGCCACAGAAGTTCACCGTGTATGTCGTCGTTGTCGTCGTAATTATCCCAACGAAGACAAAGGCCACAAATCTCTTTGCTGGAATCTGCAATTCCTTCATAAATTAATCCGCAAATCCGTTGACCGAAATGGACATAAAGTACCCAAAATGTGCCACATGGAGCAATTCAATGGGGATTGGGGAACCGCATCAGAGGCAATAATTGCCACAAAGTGTCGTGTCTTATTGTGGACATGGTATGAAAGGGACAACACTGAATTTTGACCCGCAATCATGGCATTTTCGTTTGCTTGCAACACGGAAACGTGCGTGCGGACATTTTTACTTTTGTGTGTCCACCCCAAAAATGGATAATTGCCCGTGATAGTCGGTGGTTTATAGTTCAACGCACAAGCAAATTAGCTAACGGGATAAGGACAAGTAATCCACCGGAGTTGACATAAATGCGAATCGTATGATAAGGTTGCAGTCGAATAGAAAGGCGGAAGAGCAGCCGAGAGGATGTAAGGAGTGACGTTTTGCGATTTATCATTGTGCAGTGCCGGAGAAACTTCATATCTTAGTCACACGTGGCGATAGTGAAGTAAATATGCCTAAATGACATATTTTTTGTCATTTCCTTAAGACTGATTTTAGGACTTGTATGTACGAGTATTTTTAAAACAAATTGTAAAAAGTTCCAAGCTCTGTAAAGACTCCATGTCGGACACACTACAGCCTTCCATTATTGTTGATTACAGGAACGTTGCTTTTCGTCCGCCTGGCCAAGCTTCTGATATTCGCGATCAATTGGGTATCTAAGTATCTATTCGGCCTTCCTAGTGAACAAAAGCTCCTTTGCCTGAATTTATGAAGACAGTGCTCTCAGCGCTCCAATTTGCTGTCCCTCATTTTCCTACTGCCGTCGTCAGCATTCAACTAAACCGATGGCATAACACATATGTATGTTGATTATACATAGAGTACACTCCTGTATACATCCCCGCTGGCATGTCTTCCCGTTTTTATTAACGACCTACAGCCAGAGTGGGACATAATCAATTACAAAAGTAATCAATTACTCAAACAATTGCATTAATTAAAATTACAAAGTAATCGAATTACTTGGTGATCCAGATTACACTTAATCAAAGGAAAACAATGTTGATTACAGTAATTAATTACTTTGATTACCATTGTTTTCGCAATTCATTAACTGTTATGATTTAGTTTCGCCAACATTCATTTAATGGACATTCATGAGGTTGAAGGTTTAACTATTAAGGAAGTAATTTGATGGACATTTTTGAACGTGTAGGTGAAAATGAAGAAATTACCGTCCGCCCACTTTTTTTTCACTTACGCATCCTAAAAGGGGTCCAACCACACACTTTAAACTTTATTTCCATCCTTGCATAGATCAAAACATCAACCACTTGCCCCATACTCTATACCCACCCCGCCCGACACATCCATCCACTTGAAACTGAAATGTAATTTTGTGGTAATCGATTACGATTTAAATGGTATGATTACCGATTACCGTCATTATAATTTCAGTAAGATAACTACACATTTCATAATTTATGAAATGTAATGGATTACTTTTTATAATGATGCAATTGGTAATCGATTACAATTTGCCCAACTCTGGATACAGCATTATATTCATATTCCCTCTCCTCACTGATACATTTGGTATATGTCAATACCCGACTGTATGAATACTTTTTCGTGTCACCGAGATTATAAACACGTCACTGACGTTACCATCGTTGATCTCGTCAGACGAAATGAAGATACACAGGATACAAATCTATGTTTCATGTGCTCAGACTAAGACCTGCAGTAGACTTTTTTAGCACCAACTTGTCCCGATTTTCTTTTAAATGATTGCCAGCTACATACGGATGCATTCAAATAGAGTTAAAGTGAAAAGGAAACCATTCAGCTACAGTAACGAAACCTAATTAATATGACTTTTGTCCGAGAATCACGTTTTGTTCATAACAATTACTTTACACAAAGCTCGAAAATGGGACAACTTAAGATGTCCAATTTTATGGTCCAAGTGGAAGCCTTCACAATCAAAGTTTACAGCCAATTAATGCCAATCGAAAATCAACCCAAAATATAATACCCAATGAACTGTTACCGAAACGGTGTTTGAATAAAATTGCATCTAAGTCCTCATTACAGACACCACTTGCTAATTTCCATTTGCCTAATCGCGGCAGCAGATCAGCGTCTTAACTTCCGAACATGAAACGAGGTTCTCTTCTCATTCGTAGTACTCGTATGGTTGGCGGTGGCAAAGTATCTCGGCTAACGATTCGTTGCAATTGATTTCACGTGGTAATTTCGCGCACGACTTCAACACTCTTCCTCTCTCTCGAGCGCGCGACATTCAGTCACCCCCACAGACTGCGTTGCGACTGCATCCGTAAACCGCAATTTGAATTTGCAATGCAATAAAACTAATGTCACCCTGTGGCTTACAGTTTAATTGCACTGGCGACAAACTCGCGGAATACCCATTAAAGTGTAGGTCCGATCTCGGCGCGAACATTGAAAATAAATTCCAATTGTCGCCATAGTTTTCACGCTCCTTACCGTAAAGTCATGTTTCCGCTGTGAACTTAGGTTGGCGGGGGAAAAGAAGGATGGAATCTATGTACTCTATGCAGAGGCACATACGATGCAACCGAAGATTCCATCCATTCACTGTACTGTAGTGCATCGTTGCACACTATTATGGGTAACCAAACTGGACATGGCCGCAGAGCTGCAGTCCCACTATGGCTGGGGCGGAAAGCTAAGGGAATAGTCGATGAGGAGGAGCATCGGGAATTCCGAGTGTTTACCAGAAATGTGATCTTATCAAAGAAACTGTCCGCTGCCGTTGTTGGTACCGGGTTATGAGAGTTCAGGAAGTTCTATCGGGTAAAGTCGGCTGGGGTTTGGGTGATATGGATTGTAACTAGTTGATGGTGGGTTACTTAGTGTCAGGAGGGAATACAAATGTAAGATTTATCAAATCCACAATTCTAAAAGAATACAAAGTTACGTAGACTTATGAAGAGATGAAAGCATTATTTCTCCTGCATGCTTAAGCAAAACTATATCCTAGCTGTCAAAGGCGGATGACCCACCACCATTCCTCTTAAGAACTCACTGTAGGACGTACTTTCCATATCGATGCTGAGCACTAAAGTTTTAAACTTGAATGCAACTTTCATCGAGAAACTACGACAAATATATCATAGTATCTTCCCCTTCGACTTTTTTTAAATAATATTACCAAAGTTGCAGGACAATCATACAGTAGATTTCACCTATTCAATCCTGAGAGTATGGAAGCGAATCACTAGCTTTAGCTGCTATTAAAATTCAAGAAAGCTTCTTCCGAGGCTTACTCGATCATATCATAATATGCAGCAGATTCGATAACGATGGAGAGTGAATGATATTTTTGGAAGACTACGATTAATGGAAACAACTGCAGGAAGATGGCTCAAACTTCACTATTACCTAAAAAGCGCAGTGACAGAGCTCGCACAATGATTTTTATGTCACCATACAGCTTTAAAAATAACTTACACACCTTGCAATGCCAGTAAATATTTCACAACTTTAGTACCCTTAACCCCCGTTCAAGCCCGGTAGAAACTGCGGCACCTTAGATCAAGGAATTGTAGAGCCTGACTGAATTGTAGAAACTGAAAGAAAAAAACTTTCTTTGGAGTGAAAAGAGCTAAAAAATGCTATGAGAGCCATACAACAAGCTATTACCCCCAACAACAAAGCCAGTCACTGGTAGTTCCCAGAAATGAATTTCCTCAGAGGGAACATTTCAAAGAATCAGTAGCGAGCGAACTCAGATAGACACCCTCCTGCGGCAACTAACAAAAAAATGGTCATCAATGAGCAGGAGTGGTGATGCTCAAAAATAAGACCAAAGCTACCAAGTATTCCAGTAGCAAGACTGCAAGAGTCTTGCGGTTCGGATAGTTCCTGCTTGGGATTGATCATCATTAGCCGATAGCCCCGAATAAGGTCTATTAAGGCAATTAGCGTAAAAGCTAAGCTGTTCGAGCATAAAGGCGTGGTGCTGTTTACCATTCTTAGGACAATTATCGGTCGTCAATGATTTTAGAATTCTTTCACACCAAGATGAATTCACCGAATTAAAAATCTCCCATATAAACACGTTAGCTTCCCACCCTAGCCTTTACATGACAAGGAATAGGTTCAGAGTCCACGTGACTACTGGAAAGTTTAGAGATAGAATAGAGCAAACAGAAATAGAGTGCCATGAAGGCAAAATTCTTTTAAATAAATTGTATGTACAACACGAACTTAGTTCCTTTAAGAGCCGTGGTTAAATTGCGTCAAAATATTCGGACTTATTTCCAAAGACCTTTTGTATACCTAGCAAAAAGGGACCAAGAATTATTATTTTGTGTTCCACCTGATTGGGGCACAACAGAACAGGAATTGATTTCTATGATATCCCCACAGGAACGAAGAATACAATATCATGCGAAACCTCAGCTTTCAAAAAAGCCTTACTCATACCTCCTTAGATAAAATGTAGCAGAAGCACAACCACACTTGGAAGCTTGTCTAGGAAACTGACGAAAACGTTTAAATAAAAATACAAAAAAGTTACTATTCATCTTACACGGATCTTAGAATACTCTAGTCATCATCTGTGAACTTTTTAATGCAAATACAATGTTAACGTCTAGTCAAAGAAAGATTTTTGTGATTCTTAAGAGATTTCGGGCGTGGCTATCATCATTTATAACCAAAGTTCATGACTTGTGATGAAATATTCACAACCAGATTTCACCACCATGGTTAAGAGTCTTGGAAAAGCTAAATATTTTTTTTTGTATAAAACGCCCCAAAAAAATGGGCGTATTATAGAAAAAGTCAACGTCTATGCAGAGTGATTCTACTTCAGACGGATGAGTCGTACCATGACAAGAAAATATTTACCTAGGAGGAGGATGGGGTCTATCTCCCCCCCATTTCTAACTACGATGACTAGAAGTTGGTTTTGATTCAAACTACTTATACTGCTTTAGCTTTTTATAGGTAAAGCGCAAACCAATGGCAGAGATACGCTTCAGAAGCTTCAAAAGCTTTCGAAAAATTATTCATAAAATCATCCAAAACTTTCAATATATTTCTTATGGATTTTTTACCATCAAAATCGCCGAAGACTGTACGTATGCACTTATCTACAGCTGTTTCCTAACTCAAAATGTAATGCCCAAAAATTCGTGACATACGGACGGAGGGCGGGGCATGGCTAAGTCGACTTATAGGGCTCTATCTATTTTTTCATTGTTTCTGATAAATTTTCTTGAACACAAAAGCTCCTATGTCTCCGAAAAAGTTTGCGAAAAATGTGGAAACAAAATTTGAAAATTCTTCTGGCAAAAACACTTTGAAATACATGGAATGAAAATCCACCGATATTGATGATTTCCAGACATTTTGCGATTTTCTACAAGCCCGACCTAACTCCAAACCCGCACTTCATCAAAATCTGTCAAGTGGTTCTTGAGCTAATATGGGTTTCCATTAAAACCATATCTTACCTCCACTTCATTCGATTTCGATAATTTTCGAGTGGGGCTACCTAAGCTAACAAACCAATTTCTAGACAGGAAAACTACTCGAAACGCGGAAGAATGAGTAATTCCCTACCAAAGGAGGTTTACTGACCTCGTCCTGCCAACAAGTGTAGCACTAGCATTTAAGTAAGTACATGTGTTTTATTATCTAACACGCTTCAAGTATTGCCAGAACTTCTACCTGGAACGCACTGGATGACTCGGGAGGGCGGAAGGATACTGCACCGACTCCACAGTCCATCTTTGCATAGTATAAATTGCTGTTTTGAAATTCTTCATGACCTCACCCCTTTTCCAGTCTGCTCTGAACGGAAAATCGATCGAACCAATCCCCAGTCTAGGATTAACCCAGTGCGTCGCACGACTTCACAGCCGAGTCTCCAAACATAAAATATTAATTGATATTTTAATTGCATCTGTAGATGAGGCTGATTCGGATCCCTCTCCCGTTCCCGTCGAGAGTTGCAAGCCAAGCAAACGAACCGTGTCATGTCGATGATTCCGCATAGAAAACGAATTCCCTCAGAGCGCTGAACACATTGGTATACAATTACTACTCGTATAGTTTCAGGGCACTGGCGGTGGGTGGATGGTTACTTTAGTGCATACAAAGCGATACATTCAAAAAGTAATCAACCATGCATTTAGTATTATTTAAAAAAAGAAATCTCCATTTGAAGCCACTGCTCCTGCATAATTATAGATTTATAATGGTTTTTCCAAGAGCTGGAGAGCTGGAGAGCTGCAGAGATGACTCTATATCGAAAGGATGATTCACTACCACCGAAGTGCAGGGATACGAAGGAACTCCTGGTTGGAGGGATTCAAATTAAAATTGAACAAAGCAAATGAAAATTAAATACAAAAGTTGCCCATAAACCACACAGGACGCCGAGTGCGCGCGTACAACAGCCCGGCGGCATTTTCCATCATCCATCCCATTGCAATGAAAAGTAAATTGTGGGAGCGGACGGCACCAATGATGATTATGATGATGTATGTTTCGCTGCCAATGCCAGGGACATTAGACTAAATGCAGGGTTGTTGGGAATATACCGACTCCGGGTTGAATGTATTAATTGGTCTGGTGTGGACTTGGGAGGAATGGGAACTTTGGTCCAGTCGTCAACAGTCAAAAGCCCCGGAGCTATAGCTACTTTGTGTTTTTCTTTCGGTTTTCTTCTTGTTCTTCCGCTAAGAATTAGTCTGGGTGGAGATTGCTGGAAAATGTCTAAGGAATTCAGAGAGCTTCCTTTATGTTTCTCCTCTGAGGATGAAGGATATTCCTTGAGAAACTCATGCAGACATTCAAAGAAAGTAGGAAACTTTTGTGTGGGAGTTTCCCCAAGAACGAGTCCTTTATTCGGGGATACTCAAGAGTGAACATTTTTAAATTAACAAGCAATAAGACTAAGAACAAGAGGAAGAATACAAGATCGACCACATTTTTAATTTTGCTGAAGTGTCTCATACAGAAGGTAGGTATCCATAGCTTTTAAACTTCAGTTGTGCTGGGCAAGGACTTGGAAATGGAAATTAAAGTCCACAACTGAAAGTGGTCTTACAAGGGGGAGAGAGTTGAGAACAGCAATTCAAACTAATGAAGAAGAATTAAGAATGTCTTTTCGATGCAAGAACAAGGAGTTGTTTGACATTCTTAGGTGGGCACAATTTGTGGAGTTGATACAATTATAGAATGTTTTCTCATTAATGGAAACGATTTTATAGTCTGGTAAAATTTAAACATTTATTGCTTTTGATTATTTAGTAGGTATAAAATTATATTCATTTTTTAGTGTACCAATTTTTACTTGCACTTGTGAGATAATTTCAATGACAGTCTGACAGTATTGCGACCACAACTTCACGGATGTTGGTTTTTAAGTACGCCAAAGATTGGAGATCGTCTGTACAGCCACGATCTTTAATATAGTCCCACAAAAAGAAATCCAACGGGGTCAGATCACACGATCTTGGTGGCCAATTTATGTCGCCACAAACACTACTGATTTCTTCGAATTTTGTTGATTTAGTTTCGAATTGTTTGCTTAGTTGGACGACCATAAACTGTCCTTAAATCGCGATACACAAATATTAACAGAACTGTTATTTTTGTAGTAAGATGCAACAGTTTGGATACGTCCAGTGGTGGTTAAACGACCCATATTGTAAAATAGCAAGGCAAGAACTAGCGACCTGTCACTATGGATGACAGATGGGTTTGACAGATGCTATATGACAGGAATGTGAAATCCCTACCTCAAAATGAATAACCCTTTATATCCAGAACTCCTGAAGCAAGCAGCGCCCAATACCCGTCGATGGCTGGCGTCATTATTCTCGAAAATATTAGAGACGGAAGAACTCCGAAAATCATTTAAAAAAATAATCGCTCTCCTAAAACAGGGAAAACCATCAAATAAACCCGAAAGCTACCGCTCCATTGCTCTTCGTTGTACATACCGTGGGCGGATGGATTTCAAAATCCAAGATGCTACAAAGTACATTTCTAGCATCTTATTAACACAGCTTCCCGATATTAATTTAGTGCAGCTGTAGTTTTATTTCGGCTTCTATCTTGGAAAAGATACATAGGTGCACACAATCTTCGGCAATTTTGATGGAAACATTGTATTTTCAAAGTTTTACGATGGACTAAAAAATTTGTGAACATTTAGTCTATTATTAGACTATTAGAGTCGTATCTACTAAATATTGATACGAGTTAATACTTCTTTTTGTTGCCGAGAGGGTGAAAATCTTCTAAAGACACCATAAGGCCCGACAGCGCCTTACACCACTCATCAAGATTAATACTACAACTAAGCCGACGCTTATCCAGCAGTTTTATTTTCGCTTACGAGACTCTTGATTTTTGGAGACAGATGTTCGTATGTAATTTAAAAAGAATATAGCGCTTTAGACAGGTTAAATTCCAATGAAAGTTCCTGCTGTTTTCTCGACCGGCATATACTATGACGCGAGGTCAAAAGGTTTTGTCCATTGCAGGTAACGAACTGAATTGTTCGCTTCAAGTAGTTGAATGACGGTACGGTTACAATGGCCGTGAACACAATCTTTGTGTTAACGAGCAAATTTTGTTATCTCTTCGACGACGCTGGGAATTTCCAGGTCCCGATAAATATCTTCGTTACGTACATACCACGGTGCGCTAACGATCGTTCTATGAACTTTATTTTCAAAAGTTTGTAAGATGTTTCTATTGCTTTTCCTGGTACAACCCCATAGTTGTAGACCATATGTCCACACTGGCTTCAGTTTGTTATGTAAGCTCAACTTCCAATGTTTTCCGAGTCGCCAGTACATTTGTCGGTATTTGATTTCGAGCTCGTCGCGTTTCTTTTTTACGTGCGATTTCCATTTAAGCTTAACATCTAGAGTCATTCCTAGATATTTTGCTTCGTTCCCATACGGTATTTTAGCCGAGTTCAAATATACGGGTAATCTGTCCACTTTTTGTAGGTAAAGTTGACGTGAGTAGATTTGCTTTCGTTCAGCACAGGACGCCAAGAATTCGTCCAAACGTGGACTTTATTAATAACATGTTGCAGCTTTTCAGTTGCTGTTTCAATTGTATCGCCCGTTGTCAATATCGTCATATCGTCCGCAAACTTGACGACGACGCAGTTTCTTTCCTGCGGGATATCACGCGTGTAGAGTACATATAGAAGCGGGCCAAGGACACTTTCTTGTGGGACTCCGGCCGTAATCTCCTTGAAGTCAGAGTAATCATTTCCGTGCTTAACACGAAAAAGTCTTTCGGTAAGGTACGATCGTAAGATTAGGAAGAGTTGCCTTGGCAGTAGTCGTTGCAATTTACACTCCAAGCCTTCGTGCCAAACCTTTTTGAAAGTTTGTGAGACTTTACGAATGAGCTGAACGAGTGACTTGCCATTTCTTTCGTGCTTTTCTTTTCTCCCTCACCAGTTCAATGATTTCACTCGGATACTTTTCGTTGCGGTTAATCTTATAGCTTGTAAATGGAGTGTTTCTCCATGCCGCTCTTTGGATTGCTTCCGCGAAACGATCAAATTCATCCTCCAGTTCACAAGGTGTTTTAAGTGATACATTTAAGGCGATATTTGTTTGGCAATCATTTCTAAAGCCCTCCCAGTTTGTTCTATTGCTAGTAAGTCTTGGAGGTCCTTCTTTCTTGATAAACGCTTCACCAAGTAATAAAATTACCGGAGAGCGGTCAGAAGAAAGATCAAAACTTTCTTCGACTGTAATAAACTTCTCGTAAATGCCTTTTGAAACGAAAAAATCGATGAGATCGGGAATTTTTTCTGAGTCAGTTGGCCCATAGGTGGGTTTTCCTGTTGAATAAAAACAACAACTGAATTCATTTGTCACTTCGTAGTTAATACTTGGCTTTAAAGTACTATTTACTCTTCTACGTTAAATGTTGAAAATGTAAGAACCTCTGCTTTTAAAAATGGGTAAGTGGATTCTATGGTTTTTTTGAGAAAGAGTTCCCATACCTTTTGGAACATTCTTCATCATATTATAAATTCTATAGGTTCCTGGCCCTTACTTTAATTTAGGTGACGCTGCAGTCCGCGGTCGACCTTGGCCTCAACCAAAAAGCCTCTTCAATCAGCACAATACTTTCCTGCTGTGTCTCAAATTGTACCTATATATTCGCTGAATTTGTTCAGATACCTTTGCATTTGTAGGAGCCTTCGAGGATGAAAACTGCCTGTTCTCTTTATTCCCCCGGCTAAGGCCAGGCACTGAGCGGTGAACGACTGAACGATTCAGCTACGAGCGATTGAGCGACGCAAAAAAATGGAAACATATGAAATCGTATAGTTGTGGCCACGTAGTTTCTGAGTGATGAGCGATTTTTGTAAGCGATAGAGCGACGTCGATCTGTTTTCAACTTTGTTTTAATTTTTCAGTTCAAAGCTGAGCGACGAAACATTTTTAGTTGCCTCAATTGTCAAACAGCGGAAAAAACGGATAAAAAAAGTAGAAAGTTCACCTAATCAAGCAAATGTTCTACCCAGCTATCGACGAATTCTATAGGATGGTCCCTGAAGTAAAAATATGGAAAAAATAAGTTCTGAATGCTTGATTTCAGCTCTCAAAAGTCGCCCGCTTTTATGGCGGGACAGCCATAATGAGTTTAAAAATAAAAATTGTACAGATAAGCGGAAGTGGAATGAAGGTACGGTACTGACATACGAAGGTATTGCCAAAATCGGATCAGATATTTGCGAAAATTCTGATATAAATGATTAAATTCCCCGTAATCTGATCTTTCTCGATTTAAAGGATGTACACCAAATCTTCGTTTTTTCGACCGTAGAATAAATTTATAAATCTGAACACAGCTTTCTAGTAAAAGACTACGGCAAACCGCACGTGACATAGACATTTTCACAACTAATCGCTCAAACGATGATGCTCAATAAAGGCCACTCGTCGCTCAATCGCTCAGTCGCTCGAAGATTCTCCGGTCCTATTCGTTTTACATGATCCACCCACCTTAAGCACTGAATACGCATTTTTCACCAGGTCGATGTCGCTGTACATTCATCAATAAAGAAACGTCCTAAAATCTTTTCACTACTATGAGAGTACTTTCATCCGGCTATGATAAAGTCCATCATTCTGCATTCTACATTTATAAGCGGATCCTTATTAATTTCTGGTTCGGTTCGAAGGCGACAGCGACTGCTCTCTTCGTCCTGCCGATTATATCAATGTCAACGCCCACCTTATATTCAAATAGTTGCACTGATTTTTGGAAAATAGTGCACCCTTGGCCTTTTACTATCTTAACTATCTCACTTCAAACTGTCACATGTAACCCATATATTCGTAAGTTTGGTATTTTATCATCTGCAGGATCTTGATCAATTGTTACTTTTCCGGGCATAAAACCGACAGAAACTAAATAAATGTAAATATATAGGTTACTCAATAAATATTTAGACACTAATGCTGGCTCAGATACACCTGTATCTACATAAAAACTGAATAATAGGAAACCAATTAAATACTAAAAGCAAAGTCAAAATAATTCTGTACTGATGACTCTAAAATGAACATAGTAATTGCCACAGGTTTCTTTTCTGAAACGCTAGGACTGCTCGAGTCAATCAGGATCCACGACCACGGTAGCGTTTAACAAGCTAAAGTTAGGGTGGACATGGTATTGTGGTAACATCATCGCTTGTCACGCTACAGTTTCACGGTTCGAATCCTGATGTCAATAATCATCTATTTATTTCGCATGAAACAAATAAAAAGTCGATCAATTGCGAAAGCTTATGTCAACTCTACTGCGAAGGCATAACACTTGCAGTAGGGCGGTCATATGGATAAAATGCAACTTGATCGTGATGATGACATCAGGTGGACGGAAAAAAATACTGTGAATCATGAGCACCGACAAAAAAAGCAAAAACAAACAAGCTCCCCAGTTATCTGGACAGCCACCCTTGGAGTTCACTGAAACTTAATACCAGCTGAGTTTCAAACCAACTACACCAATCTTTCTTTCTCTCTGTCTCTTCCCCTTTCCTCAAAACGCCCGTGTTCTAAAATTAGTACAAGGGTATTCATAACACCTTTCATACGTGCAAAATATAAAAAAAAAAAAAATTGACAGCAACAGTATTGTAATATATCATCAACCATGACCGACACCGCAGGCTACGGCTCGAGTAGATAAAACGATATTCTGTGAAATTTATTTCTTTATTTTCTAGTCTATAGAACAATTCAAGTTCACACTGTACTATCCTTCGCAATTCTTTTCTTACAATGTCTCTTTCCTCTCAAATCACTTTATCTCCTTTCTATTACTTAATTCACAAATCCAAACTAATTACTCCTTCTTGTTAACTCTCAACTTTCAATTTATCACAAAATTACAACTTCGCCTATTATCACTTTTCTAATCTCTTCGCCACAGTTTAAAAATCACTGTCCTTCCTATTGATCGCCATCTGTCCTTATATAGCAGAAGTTTCAGATAGCCAGAAACTTCTAGCAAATTCTTCGACCACTGGAAATAATTCCAAGATGACAATCATTTCTTCCAGTTATAATTCTCTCTTTATCCGTGGCTTTGTCAGCTATTGCGAACCTCGAATGAAAGTACAGTTTGGAATGGGCTGTAGGAGCGTAGTTATTATTCTACATTATTGTTGCATACTTTTAGACGATGTTACACTGCCCCCCTCTTAGACTTGTTCGTCCCGAACAAGTGCGTCCTCACTTCGACCATTGTATCGACTCAGTCGGTCCACATGAACCACTTTCATTTTGGCCCTTGGTCCTCGCTGGATGCGGTAGACAACATCGTTGATGCGGGTTACTATTCTGTATGGACCCTCCCAGTTCCGCTGCAATTTAGGTGATTTCCCCTTTTGGCGATGGGGATTATACAGCCACACTAGATCTCCTTCCTGGAATCCTGACGTTGTTGCCTTGGCATCATACCTGGTCTTCATGCGGTCGCTCGTTATCTTAATCTGGCTTCTGGTCCTTTGGTGTATGTCCCTAAGCCTTTCCCTAAGGTTCGCCACGTACTCTTCTTCATTTCTGGGCTCATTGGTAGGAGATCCAAATTTCACCTCACTGGGTAAACGAGCTATTCCACCAAATAAGATTTCGAACGGCGTATGTCGAGTAGTGCTATGCACGGCACTTCTATAGGCCATCAAAAACAAGGGAATCTGCCGGTCCCAATCCCGTTGGTAGTCACCTACGACCTTCGAGAGATGTTCGTCCAAAGTCCTATTGAAACGCTCCACCATACCGTCCGACTGTGGATGAAGCGGGGTTGTCCTTGTCTTTTTGATTCCGAGTAGTTGACACATCTCTTGGAAGATTCTTGACTCGAAGTTCCTCCCTTGGTCAGAATGCAATTCCAAGGGCACACCGAATCTGCTAACCCAATTGTAGACGATCTGCTCCGCCACGGTTCTGGCTTCCTGGTTAGGGATCGGAAACGCTTCCGGCCACTTACTGAAGTAGTCCATCACTACGAGTATATACCGATTACCATTGTCGGTTTCCGGAAAGGGCCCTGCGATGTCAATGGCGATTCGTTCGAAAGGTGCTCCCACGTTGTATTGGTGCATCTTACCTCGAGTTTTGGTTCTCGGACCCTTACTAGCTGCACACACGTCGCATTCTCTGCACCAGTCTTCGATATCTTCCTTCGCTTTTAACCAATAAAAACGTTCTCGTACCTTTTCTAGCGTCTTATTCGCTCCCAAGTGGCCTCCGGACGCCCCGCCATGCATTTCCTGTAACACCTCCTTGACCCTCGTCCGCGGTACTACAAGCTGCATTACAAACGACTTTCCGTCGGAGGATTCCCATTTTCTTCTCAGAACACCTTCTTGGACATGGAGGGAGTCCCACTGCGCAAAATATGCCTTTAAGGTCGGGCTTCTGTGAGAGATGTCCTGATGATCCGGTTTCTCCAGGTTCTCCTTCCAGGCCAGAATCGGCTCGATATCCGGGTCTTCCTTCTGAGCGTTCCGGATCTCATCTACGCTCCAGCCGGCGATAGGTTCGGCTCTCATTCTTTGGATGGAAACCAGCTCCCGTTCTTCCTGACGCGCACAATGTTTACAATCCGTTCTGCATGGTCTCCGGGACAGTGCATCCGCATTAGAGTGGAGTTTTCCTTTACGATGCTGTATTTCGTAGTCGTAGATTTGCAGCCTTTCGATCCATCTTGCGACCTGACCCTCAGGACTCTTGAACTGTAATAGCCATTTTAAGGCTGCATGGTCTGTGCGAAGAACGAACTTCCTCCCGTAGAGGTATTTGTGAAAATGCTTCGTAGCCAAGATCAAAGCTAGAAGTTCTCTCCTTGTCACGCAGTAGTTCCTTTCTGGCTTAGAGAGCACCTTGCTGAAGTACGCAACCACCTTCTCTTGGCCGTCATGCACCTGGGAGAGTACGGCTCCTACCCCAACATTACTAGCATCTGCATCCACAATGAACGTTTCCCCGGGAGTGGGGTAAGCCAGTATCGGGGCATCGCATAGCCGTTGTTTAAGTGCCTTGAAGCTCTTCTCGCACTCCATTGTCCATTTGAATTGTTTTCCCTTTTCCGTCAACTGGTGCAGGTTCTTTGCGATCCCGGCAAAATCCTTCACGAACCGTCTGTAGTAGGTGGCTAGGCCCAGGAAGCTCCTTAGTTGGTGTTTATCCTTGGGGACTGGCCAGTTTTTCACCGCTTCGACCTTCTCTGGATCGGTTCTCACTCCTTTCGCTGAAATTATGTGCCCCAAGTACTTGACTTCCGCTCTAAACAGGGCGCACTTCTTGGGGTTGAGCTTCAGGTGGGCACTTCGAAGCCTTTGAAACACATCCCTTAGATTGTCTCGGTGTTGCGCAAACGATTTTCCTACGACGATGACATCATCCAAGTATACCAAACAGGTTTTCCATGTTAACCCTTGCAGGACACATTCCATCAATCGCTCGAAAGTCGCCGGAGCATTGCACAGCCCGAATGGCATTACCGTGAATTGCCATAGCCCATTTCCTGCGGTGAAGGCGGTTTTCTCCCGGTCTTCTGGATGGATCTGTACCTGCCAGTAGCCACTCTTCAAGTCGAGAGTGGAAAACCATCGGGCTCCTGATAGTGTGTCTAGCGTGTCGTCAATCCGTGGTAGAGGGTAGCTGTCTTTCTTGGTGACGTAATTGAGCTGCCGATAGTCCACGCAGAACCGCGTGCTGCCATCTTTCTTCTTAACCAGTACAACCGGTGATGCCCACGGACTTTTGGAACTTTCAATCAGACCTTCTTTCTCCATTGCCGACACCATCTCTGCAACTTCTGTCTGCTTTGCCAATGGAAGGCGCCTAGCAGGCTGACGAATTGGTCTAGTATCACCAGTGTCTATTCGATGTTGTACCAGGTGTGTTCGGCCGTATTCTCCGTCCTGTGAGGCAAATACATCAGCGTACTCATTGATAAGATTCTCTGCCATAGTTCGCTGCTCCTGATTCAGCTCACTGGACTGGAGAATCGTCTCTCTCGTTTCCGCTGTCCAAGGTGATGGGAGAGGTTTTGGAGCATCACGTTCAGATATTGTTGCGACGGCGGTAATCGGCGTGCATTTTCCAGTCACCTCCCCTCGCCTTAGTTTGACAGTGTGTGGTCTTGCGTTCAAAACCCTCACTGGAACCATGGTGTTCTTTGGTTCGACTAACGTCTATCCCACTTCTGACACCAATGTAATATATCATCAACCATGACCGACACCGCAGGCTACGGCTCGAGTAGATAAAACGATATTCTGTGGAATTTATTTCTTTATTTTCTAGTCTATAGAACAATTCAAGTTCACACTGTACTATCCTTCGCAATTCTTTTCTTACAATGTCTCTTTCCTCTCAAATCACTTTATCTCCTTTCTATTACTTAATTCACAAATCCAAACTAATTACTCCTTCTTGTTAACTCTCAACTTTCAATTTATCACAAAATTACAACTTCGCCTATTATCACTTTTCTAATCTCTTCGCCACAGTTTAAAAATCACTGTCCTTCCTATTGATCGCCATCTGTCCTTATATAGCAGAAGTTTCAGATAGCCAGAAACTTCTAGCAAATTCTTCGACCACTGGAAATAATTCCAAGATGACAATCATTTCTTCCAGTTATAATTCTCTCTTTATCCGTGGCTTTGTCAGCTATTGCGAACCTCGAATGAAAGTACAGTTTGGAATGGGCTGTAGGAGCGTAGTTATTATTCTACATTATTGTTGCATACTTTTAGACGATGTTACACTGCCCCCCTCTTAGACTTGTTCGTCCCGAACAAGTGCGTCCTCACTTCGACCATTGTATCGACTCAGTCGGTCCACATGAACCACTTTCATTTTGGCCCTTGGTCCTCGCTGGATGCGGTAGACAACATCGTTGATGCGGGTTACTATTCTGTATGGACCCTCCCAGTTCCGCTGCAATTTAGGTGATTTCCCCTTTTGGCGATGGGGATTATACAGCCACACTAGATCTCCTTCCTGGAATCCTGACGTTGTTGCCTTGGCATCATACCTGGTCTTCATGCGGTCGCTCGTTATCTTAATCTGGCTTCTGGTCCTTTGGTGTATGTCCCTAAGCCTTTCCCTAAGGTTCGCCACGTACTCTTCTTCATTTCTGGGCTCATTGGTAGGAGATCCAAATTTCACCTCACTGGGTAAACGAGCTATTCCACCAAATAAGATTTCGAACGGCGTATGTCGAGTAGTGCTATGCACGGCACTTCTATAGGCCATCAAAAACAAGGGAATCTGCCGGTCCCAATCCCGTTGGTAGTCACCTACGACCTTCGAGAGATGTTCGTCCAAAGTCCTATTGAAACGCTCCACCATACCGTCCGACTGTGGATGAAGCGGGGTTGTCCTTGTCTTTTTGATTCCGAGTAGTTGACACATCTCTTGGAAGATTCTTGACTCGAAGTTCCTCCCTTGGTCAGAATGCAATTCCAAGGGCACACCGAATCTGCTAACCCAATTGTAGACGATCTGCTCCGCCACGGTTCTGGCTTCCTGGTTAGGGATCGGAAACGCTTCCGGCCACTTACTGAAGTAGTCCATCACTACGAGTATATACCGATTACCATTGTCGGTTTCCGGAAAGGGCCCTGCGATGTCAATGGCGATTCGTTCGAAAGGTGCTCCCACGTTGTATTGGTGCATCTTACCTCGAGTTTTGGTTCTCGGACCCTTACTAGCTGCACACACGTCGCATTCTCTGCACCAGTCTTCGATATCTTCCTTCGCTTTTAACCAATAAAAACGTTCTCGTACCTTTTCTAGCGTCTTATTCGCTCCCAAGTGGCCTCCGGACGCCCCGCCATGCATTTCCTGTAACACCTCCTTGACCCTCGTCCGCGGTACTACAAGCTGCATTACAAACGACTTTCCGTCGGAGGATTCCCATTTTCTTCTCAGAACACCTTCTTGGACATGGAGGGAGTCCCACTGCGCAAAATATGCCTTTAAGGTCGGGCTTCTGTGAGAGATGTCCTGATGATCCGGTTTCTCCAGGTTCTCCTTCCAGGCCAGAATCGGCTCGATATCCGGGTCTTCCTTCTGAGCGTTCCGGATCTCATCTACGCTCCAGCCGGCGATAGGTTCGGCTCTCATTCTTTGGATGGAAACCAGCTCCCGTTCTTCCTGACGCGCACAATGTTTACAATCCGTTCTGCATGGTCTCCGGGACAGTGCATCCGCATTAGAGTGGAGTTTTCCTTTACGATGCTGTATTTCGTAGTCGTAGATTTGCAGCCTTTCGATCCATCTTGCGACCTGACCCTCAGGACTCTTGAACTGTAATAGCCATTTTAAGGCTGCATGGTCTGTGCGAAGAACGAACTTCCTCCCGTAGAGGTATTTGTGAAAATGCTTCGTAGCCAAGATCAAAGCTAGAAGTTCTCTCCTTGTCACGCAGTAGTTCCTTTCTGGCTTAGAGAGCACCTTGCTGAAGTACGCAACCACCTTCTCTTGGCCGTCATGCACCTGGGAGAGTACGGCTCCTACCCCAACATTACTAGCATCTGCATCCACAATGAACGTTTCCCCGGGAGTGGGGTAAGCCAGTATCGGGGCATCGCATAGCCGTTGTTTAAGTGCCTTGAAGCTCTTCTCGCACTCCATTGTCCATTTGAATTGTTTTCCCTTTTCCGTCAACTGGTGCAGGTTCTTTGCGATCCCGGCAAAATCCTTCACGAACCGTCTGTAGTAGGTGGCTAGGCCCAGGAAGCTCCTTAGTTGGTGTTTATCCTTGGGGACTGGCCAGTTTTTCACCGCTTCGACCTTCTCTGGATCGGTTCTCACTCCTTTCGCTGAAATTATGTGCCCCAAGTACTTGACTTCCGCTCTAAACAGGGCGCACTTCTTGGGGTTGAGCTTCAGGTGGGCACTTCGAAGCCTTTGAAACACATCCCTTAGATTGTCTCGGTGTTGCGCAAACGATTTTCCTACGACGATGACATCATCCAAGTATACCAAACAGGTTTTCCATGTTAACCCTTGCAGGACACATTCCATCAATCGCTCGAAAGTCGCCGGAGCATTGCACAGCCCGAATGGCATTACCGTGAATTGCCATAGCCCATTTCCTGCGGTGAAGGCGGTTTTCTCCCGGTCTTCTGGATGGATCTGTACCTGCCAGTAGCCACTCTTCAAGTCGAGAGTGGAAAACCATCGGGCTCCTGATAGTGTGTCTAGCGTGTCGTCAATCCGTGGTAGAGGGTAGCTGTCTTTCTTGGTGACGTAATTGAGCTGCCGATAGTCCACGCAGAACCGCGTGCTGCCATCTTTCTTCTTAACCAGTACAACCGGTGATGCCCACGGACTTTTGGAACTTTCAATCAGACCTTCTTTCTCCATTGCCGACACCATCTCTGCAACTTCTGTCTGCTTTGCCAATGGAAGGCGCCTAGCAGGCTGACGAATTGGTCTAGTATCACCAGTGTCTATTCGATGTTGTACCAGGTGTGTTCGGCCGTATTCTCCGTCCTGTGAGGCAAATACATCAGCGTACTCATTGATAAGATTCTCTGCCATAGTTCGCTGCTCCTGATTCAGCTCACTGGACTGGAGAATCGTCTCTCTCGTTTCCGCTGTCCAAGGTGATGGGAGAGGTTTTGGAGCATCACGTTCAGATATTGTTGCGACGGCGGTAATCGGCGTGCATTTTCCAGTCACCTCCCCTCGCCTTAGTTTGACAGTGTGTGGTCTTGCGTTCAAAACCCTCACTGGAACCATGGTGTTCTTTGGTTCGACTAACGTCTATCCCACTTCTGACACCAATGTAATATATCATCAACCATGACCGACACCGCAGGCTACGGCTCGAGTAGATAAAACGATATTCTGTGGAATTTATTTCTTTATTTTCTAGTCTATAGAACAATTCAAGTTCACACTGTACTATCCTTCGCAATTCTTTTCTTACAATGTCTCTTTCCTCTCAAATCACTTTATCTCCTTTCTATTACTTAATTCACAAATCCAAACTAATTACTCCTTCTTGTTAACTCTCAACTTTCAATTTATCACAAAATTACAACTTCGCCTATTATCACTTTTCTAATCTCTTCGCCACAGTTTAAAAATCACTGTCCTTCCTATTGATCGCCATCTGTCCTTATATAGCAGAAGTTTCAGATAGCCAGAAACTTCTAGCAAATTCTTCGACCACTGGAAATAATTCCAAGATGACAATCATTTCTTCCAGTTATAATTCTCTCTTTATCCGTGGCTTTGTCAGCTATTGCGAACCTCGAATGAAAGTACAGTTTGGAATGGGCTGTAGGAGCGTAGTTATTATTCTACATTATTGTTGCATACTTTTAGACGATGTTACACTGCCCCCCTCTTAGACTTGTTCGTCCCGAACAAGTGCGTCCTCACTTCGACCATTGTATCGACTCAGTCGGTCCACATGAACCACTTTCATTTTGGCCCTTGGTCCTCGCTGGATGCGGTAGACAACATCGTTGATGCGGGTTACTATTCTGTATGGACCCTCCCAGTTCCGCTGCAATTTAGGTGATTTCCCCTTTTGGCGATGGGGATTATACAGCCACACTAGATCTCCTTCCTGGAATCCTGACGTTGTTGCCTTGGCATCATACCTGGTCTTCATGCGGTCGCTCGTTATCTTAATCTGGCTTCTGGTCCTTTGGTGTATGTCCCTAAGCCTTTCCCTAAGGTTCGCCACGTACTCTTCTTCATTTCTGGGCTCATTGGTAGGAGATCCAAATTTCACCTCACTGGGTAAACGAGCTATTCCACCAAATAAGATTTCGAACGGCGTATGTCGAGTAGTGCTATGCACGGCACTTCTATAGGCCATCAAAAACAAGGGAATCTGCCGGTCCCAATCCCGTTGGTAGTCACCTACGACCTTCGAGAGATGTTCGTCCAAAGTCCTATTGAAACGCTCCACCATACCGTCCGACTGTGGATGAAGCGGGGTTGTCCTTGTCTTTTTGATTCCGAGTAGTTGACACATCTCTTGGAAGATTCTTGACTCGAAGTTCCTCCCTTGGTCAGAATGCAATTCCAAGGGCACACCGAATCTGCTAACCCAATTGTAGACGATCTGCTCCGCCACGGTTCTGGCTTCCTGGTTAGGGATCGGAAACGCTTCCGGCCACTTACTGAAGTAGTCCATCACTACGAGTATATACCGATTACCATTGTCGGTTTCCGGAAAGGGCCCTGCGATGTCAATGGCGATTCGTTCGAAAGGTGCTCCCACGTTGTATTGGTGCATCTTACCTCGAGTTTTGGTTCTCGGACCCTTACTAGCTGCACACACGTCGCATTCTCTGCACCAGTCTTCGATATCTTCCTTCGCTTTTAACCAATAAAAACGTTCTCGTACCTTTTCTAGCGTCTTATTCGCTCCCAAGTGGCCTCCGGACGCCCCGCCATGCATTTCCTGTAACACCTCCTTGACCCTCGTCCGCGGTACTACAAGCTGCATTACAAACGACTTTCCGTCGGAGGATTCCCATTTTCTTCTCAGAACACCTTCTTGGACATGGAGGGAGTCCCACTGCGCAAAATATGCCTTTAAGGTCGGGCTTCTGTGAGAGATGTCCTGATGATCCGGTTTCTCCAGGTTCTCCTTCCAGGCCAGAATCGGCTCGATATCCGGGTCTTCCTTCTGAGCGTTCCGGATCTCATCTACGCTCCAGCCGGCGATAGGTTCGGCTCTCATTCTTTGGATGGAAACCAGCTCCCGTTCTTCCTGACGCGCACAATGTTTACAATCCGTTCTGCATGGTCTCCGGGACAGTGCATCCGCATTAGAGTGGAGTTTTCCTTTACGATGCTGTATTTCGTAGTCGTAGATTTGCAGCCTTTCGATCCATCTTGCGACCTGACCCTCAGGACTCTTGAACTGTAATAGCCATTTTAAGGCTGCATGGTCTGTGCGAAGAACGAACTTCCTCCCGTAGAGGTATTTGTGAAAATGCTTCGTAGCCAAGATCAAAGCTAGAAGTTCTCTCCTTGTCACGCAGTAGTTCCTTTCTGGCTTAGAGAGCACCTTGCTGAAGTACGCAACCACCTTCTCTTGGCCGTCATGCACCTGGGAGAGTACGGCTCCTACCCCAACATTACTAGCATCTGCATCCACAATGAACGTTTCCCCGGGAGTGGGGTAAGCCAGTATCGGGGCATCGCATAGCCGTTGTTTAAGTGCCTTGAAGCTCTTCTCGCACTCCATTGTCCATTTGAATTGTTTTCCCTTTTCCGTCAACTGGTGCAGGTTCTTTGCGATCCCGGCAAAATCCTTCACGAACCGTCTGTAGTAGGTGGCTAGGCCCAGGAAGCTCCTTAGTTGGTGTTTATCCTTGGGGACTGGCCAGTTTTTCACCGCTTCGACCTTCTCTGGATCGGTTCTCACTCCTTTCGCTGAAATTATGTGCCCCAAGTACTTGACTTCCGCTCTAAACAGGGCGCACTTCTTGGGGTTGAGCTTCAGGTGGGCACTTCGAAGCCTTTGAAACACATCCCTTAGATTGTCTCGGTGTTGCGCAAACGATTTTCCTACGACGATGACATCATCCAAGTATACCAAACAGGTTTTCCATGTTAACCCTTGCAGGACACATTCCATCAATCGCTCGAAAGTCGCCGGAGCATTGCACAGCCCGAATGGCATTACCGTGAATTGCCATAGCCCATTTCCTGCGGTGAAGGCGGTTTTCTCCCGGTCTTCTGGATGGATCTGTACCTGCCAGTAGCCACTCTTCAAGTCGAGAGTGGAAAACCATCGGGCTCCTGATAGTGTGTCTAGCGTGTCGTCAATCCGTGGTAGAGGGTAGCTGTCTTTCTTGGTGACGTAATTGAGCTGCCGATAGTCCACGCAGAACCGCGTGCTGCCATCTTTCTTCTTAACCAGTACAACCGGTGATGCCCACGGACTTTTGGAACTTTCAATCAGACCTTCTTTCTCCATTGCCGACACCATCTCTGCAACTTCTGTCTGCTTTGCCAATGGAAGGCGCCTAGCAGGCTGACGAATTGGTCTAGTATCACCAGTGTCTATTCGATGTTGTACCAGGTGTGTTCGGCCGTATTCTCCGTCCTGTGAGGCAAATACATCAGCGTACTCATTGATAAGATTCTCTGCCATAGTTCGCTGCTCCTGATTCAGCTCACTGGACTGGAGAATCGTCTCTCTCGTTTCCGCTGTCCAAGGTGATGGGAGAGGTTTTGGAGCATCACGTTCAGATATTGTTGCGACGGCGGTAATCGGCGTGCATTTTCCAGTCACCTCCCCTCGCCTTAGTTTGACAGTGTGTGGTCTTGCGTTCAAAACCCTCACTGGAACCATGGTGTTCTTTGGTTCGACTAACGTCTATCCCACTTCTGACACCAATGTAATATATCATCAACCATGACCGACACCGCAGGCTACGGCTCGAGTAGATAAAACGATATTCTGTGGAATTTATTTCTTTATTTTCTAGTCTATAGAACAATTCAAGTTCACACTGTACTATCCTTCGCAATTCTTTTCTTACAATGTCTCTTTCCTCTCAAATCACTTTATCTCCTTTCTATTACTTAATTCACAAATCCAAACTAATTACTCCTTCTTGTTAACTCTCAACTTTCAATTTATCACAAAATTACAACTTCGCCTATTATCACTTTTCTAATCTCTTCGCCACAGTTTAAAAATCACTGTCCTTCCTATTGATCGCCATCTGTCCTTATATAGCAGAAGTTTCAGATAGCCAGAAACTTCTAGCAAATTCTTCGACCACTGGAAATAATTCCAAGATGACAATCATTTCTTCCAGTTATAATTCTCTCTTTATCCGTGGCTTTGTCAGCTATTGCGAACCTCGAATGAAAGTACAGTTTGGAATGGGCTGTAGGAGCGTAGTTATTATTCTACATTATTGTTGCATACTTTTAGACGATGTTACAGTATTATACTTTGCTGGGTCCCTCATGGGAGCCTACCGGAAACTGCAGTTACTTTAGACTGAGATCAAAGTGACCAATCTGTCAAAACTCCAGAAGTTTGTGAAAAAGGCAATCACTGACTACTAGTGAAATATCAAGAAAGCTCTGGCCAAAGAAATGCAGGAAGACCCTGTCACTATTGGTAGTCATACTCACTGGTTATCACCCGCACTAATAGGTTATGTGAGAAAGACGTGGAGCGATTTGGAAAGTGTGCGTAGTACATGCAGAAGACTCTGTTGAAGAGGAGCCCTTGATACTACTATCAGGGGTGTCTATGGCCTGTCTATGACCTGTCATGACTTGTCGGAACAAAGCTAAGCCTAACCAGCAACTATTATGAACGTGGTGAAAAAAATGGAGCTTGGTGAAGGGTGATGAAGAAACACAACAGAAAGTTGAGATAAGGGAGTCAAACGGCGAAACTTCAGCAAGTCAACACCCGTTAAGTGAAGCGCGTTCATCAACTTAAGGTGAAAAGTCCGGAAAGGGAAACACTCATCACATCATCTGCATAGTAATCCGAACAATGTCGTGCCTGATAAATTAGTTGTGATAATTTGGCGTCGAACATGTGCAACTTTTTGGAAAGACAACTGTAAGCTAGACACTTAAAAGTTGTGTAGGTTGCTACTAAGGGTAGACTCAGTAGTTTTCCGAAGCACCCTAATGGATATCATAATGCGTCTGCATAGATCTAATTGTGATGAGAAAACCCTTGTCTTTTTCATCAACCCACAAACCTAACCTTACCTAACCTGATGGTGGTAACAATCTTGATAGTAAATATAGTAGGTCTCTGTTTTTTTTCTATGACCGATTATCTCATTCTCTAAACAGCGTTTATTTTGGTAATCTTCGCTAATTGATTATCCGCACGCAGTGTGTTCAAAGTGCGAATAGTCCACTTGTAGATCCGAAATTCGTTGTCTTCGGTAAGTTTGCTGCTATGTCAACATTAGAATAAGCACTTTTATCTGAGTATTGTTGTTCATTCCTCACTTGCTATTTTCTTTTCCATGGTCTGCAAATGAAATCCGCGATCGTCGTATAATGGTTCTTTAAAGTGCCATTTACAGTCTTCTGAACAGAATTGAGATGTCTCATCTAGTGGATCACATTACGATCACTTAATCCGCTGTCATTACTTCTTTGTATTGGCAATTATTATGCCATCATTTTTCATTAATTTTTTGAAATTTTATTTACTTGTTTAACTAGTAAACAAATTATTTTATTAACCCATTAGGCTTCCATAAATTATTTTAAGATGCGATCAACATCATCAAAATGTGAGCTTCTATTTCTCATATCGCAATGAACACTTGTTTATCTTTATCTGTTTCAAATTACTATTGCTGTTGTTTACTGTTTGTTAGTACCAGAAATCACAAAAAAAAAGAGATTAATTCAATAGATATATTTTGACATTTTTTTGAAAAACAGAATGTCATCCAAGTAGATACGAGTAGATAATACTAGTTATCATCACTTAAACTCGATAATTATAACTTTTCCAGAGCACATGTCGCATAGGCTCTTACGAAAAACGAACGCAAAGCGCAAACCAGTTTACTGACCAAATATTACTCACCCTATCTTACGAATTGTGCTAAGGTAAGCAACTAAGTATTCTTGAATGAACTTCATTTGCCTACATAGTTACATCGTTGGATGAGAAATCATGTTGTTGGTATTTTTTGTTGTATAAATCCACAATCAATCAATCAACAAGTAGTGGATTCTATTTACAATTTGGTTAGTATGGACTCAAGTGAAACATTTTGGCCTGATAAATCGATTTTAACATTTCAAACCGAACAAAAGATATCATAAGCAAACTCGTATAGGTATATTTGCGTCTTACTTCTCTAAGTGACTATTGACAAACACTGACTGAATACCCTATCGAATGAGATAAGACTCAAAAGTCGTTAAACAAGTGTCTACCGGAATGAGTCGACAAAATTTCACTGAAGATACGCCTAGATTCTAAAAATAAAATTATTCAAACAGTAAAGTCGAAAAGTTTTGTTAAAAAAAAAAAAACATCATAGGTATACTTTTGTTTAAAAAAAAGGTGAAAATCTCGAAAGACACTGACACACTCAACCCCTAGTAGGGTGGGATTCCAGCCGCAATACTCGTAAAAACACCTTCGATCATGACCCATCTAAGGAAGATCGACAGTTTTTTTTTTGGCGTGTAGCTTAGTGAAAATTGTCGAAAATATCGCATGCGAGCTTTGCAATAGTATGGTATTAATCCACTAAAAACACCCGAAGAAGATATGTTTTACGTCATCCTTCCAATTATGGCACCTAGTCGTCAAACTAATCAGCAATTTCTTTTTATCACTTGAGGATATATATATATATATTGTCAGTTTCCCTTTGTTTTGGAGTAAATCACTCATTTCGAGTGATGATGTTCGAAGGGTTTTATCCGTTTCAATCTTCTAACTAAATTGTTATTATTAAGTAGTTCAGCTACTTCTAAATTGGCGTGGTTGCGAAGTCTAACTTTATGTCTTCTTGCGACCTTAACATCATGTCTTCTTGCGACATCATGTCTTCTAGGACGACTTCTATCTCAGGGTTGATGTGTATCTTCAATCTTTGCTTGTGTCACCGGATCGATATGTAAGTCATCGTGTAAGTCTTTGTTTCTTACGTACCATGGGACATTAACTATTCCACGAAGGACTTTATTTTGAAATGTTTGTAATTCTTTAATATTTGTTTTCTTTGTACAGCCCCATAATTGAATGCCATACATCCAGATGGGCTTAAGAATTTGCTGATATAGCATGATTTTGTTCTGAATAGATAGCCGTATAGCTTCCTATATTTTATATTTAATTCTTCTTCTTTTTTGTAACGTATTCCTTCCACTTTAATTTGGCATCCTATTTGTAAAGTTGACGTGTGTAGACTTTGTCTCATTAAGTTTAATGCGCCATTGTTCCGTCCAATCTATTACTTTATTGACTGCATTCTGTAGCTTAACAGTAGTTTTGTCTCCGCATTTTTCAACTACAAGTATTGCGGTGTCATCTGCGTTTAGTGGTATATCCCTTGTGTATAACAAGTACAGAATTGGTCTGAGAACACTGCCTTGTGGGACCGTACCGCACCCAAAAAAATCTGCCTGCTACATAATATTTTAGTATCTCATAATATTGTCTAGGTATGTCCCTATGCAGTTTGCACTCCAAGCCTTTACATCCAGGAATAAATCAGAGTATACTTGTTTACCTCCGAGTGTTTTCGCTATCACGTCGAATTGCTTATTCCTAAACCCAAATTGATGGTTCGGGAAGAGTCATCTTTCAATAATAATTTTGTCTATTCTTTAAGGAGTAGTTTTTCAAAAATTGGTGATAATGTCAGGAGTAAAGATGTTGGCCTATAGGAAGTAACTTCTGTAGATGGCTTACCTGACTAATGCAGCGATCTTCCAGTGATGAAATACATGTCTTAGTTTAAAACAGGCATTAATTAAAAACTTAAGTTTTATTTCAAGCATCTTTTTTAATAGAGGGTTATCTTCACTGATGATCTGAGTAATCAGAGGATTTTTACCGACTTTTATTTTTTATGTGCTCTTTCCATCACAGCTTTGCATCAGAGTCATACCTAAATATTTCGCTGTTTTAGCGCATGGAACCTTTTTATTAGCAGCGTCAATATGGATTGACTTGGACTCGCTTAATTTGATTCTCCATTTTTTAGTCCATTCACAGATTTTATTTATGCCAATTTTGAGTTCTTCATTGGTTCTTCCTACTGCTAGTATTGCAATAGCATCTGCAAATGTTGCCAAAGTATAGTATTATAGTATAATATTGGACCCAGTACACTACCTTGCGGTACCCCGGCCTTTATTTCTCTTAGTTTTGAATAAGTATTCTCTTGTTTTAGTACGTCACCTCAGATATAAGGTCATATCCAGGACTTTTCTTTAAGTTTAATTAAGTTGCATATATCGTTAGGAGTTGTGGGCAGAATTTCTTCGCTTTCCTCTTCTGATGGTTCTATTAGCATAGGGTGTCTATTTCCATTTTTATCTGGTGGTTTGTGGCACGCGCTGTGTGGCATGTTGTCCCGTCTTTTTGAAACCACAGCTCCTCCACGTTAATGCCATTTAATTGGGGAAGGAAAAAGTCAGTAATCATGAATTTATTGACTGTAACGTTCTGGTTGGCATCACTTTTGAAGAAATATAGACGAATGATTCAACCAGCCCATAAGGCACACCAAACAGTAACTCAAAATGCGGCAATTTTGCTTGTTGATGTAGCCATTCCACCAAAAAGGAGCCTCATTACTGAACAAAATTTTGTGGTGAAAATGAGAATCGCGAACAATCTCCTTTTCGGCCCATTCACCGAACGTACAACGCACACGATGGTCAAGCGGTTTCAGTTCTTGCACGAGCTAGATCTTGTAAGCTTATAACCCAAGATGTTTACCCAAAGTCTTCCATAAAGTGGATAGACACAGCTCCAATTGCTGTGCAAGTCCTCCTCACTACTACGCTCCACAGCAGCGTAGTGCTCTCTGCAAGACGTCTCTGCGGATGCGTATTATCAATTAGAGTATGCGTGGTGCGAAAACAATCCATGGTTATTCGAATGACTTGTTCGGATGGGCGATTATGTCAGCCGTAAAATGGACGTAGCGCAAGTATCGCGAACTGAACCACGGTTTTCGAAATAAATTTGCACAATTTTGCAAGCATTGTTCTAGTGTACGTCTATTCATGGCGAAATGGCAAACCAAATTGAGCACAAATCAGCTGTCAGCTGTCAAATGTCGCTGGAAAGTATTGCCAATTCGAAAAACCAACCTCTAAAAAATCACTCTTTATAACTGCGCTTCCACCCTTAGCTGTTTTTTCAGAGTGAACGGTGTGGTAGATTTTGTAGTTTTTAAATATTGTTAGCATGTGCATTTTAGGCATCCTAAAAAAAAAACACTCTTCCGCCCCACCTTCTATGTTATTATTTTCGAAAGAACTTTTTTTACAAAATTACTACAAACAACATCCCATGTGGAAAATAACATTAATCTCAGTCTTTCGCTCTTTCCGAAAATAGTGTAATTAACTTAATTAAACATTATAGTCGCGCAAATGCGCCTTTGGCTCAGCTCCATTCAGTTCTTCCTGCATACCTCTACAACCTACCATCCGTTCTCCACCATGTTTGTTGCTGCCTGGTTGACTGCAGAATTTCAACGGAGAGCACTAAAATAAATTTATAACAACAATTTTGTGCTTTTATGCAACGAGGAGTGGAAAATATTTTCATATGGATATCCGCCACCGGAGTGGGTATGATGTTACCGGATTCTCGCTGCTTATACAGCTAACACACATACCCGTACTACTACACTAGACCATGGCCTACGGGGAAGCATTCTTCTAGAAATTGAAACTTTGTCCTGGATATAATATGTACATGCACACAGGAGGCTTCATTTTTGGCTGTTTGCCAGTTTGTGATTTTTTATTTTTTTTTTTTTTTTAAATCATTTCCACAATATGCACATCAGGAGCGTTTTGGTGCCACCACCTATGATGCTGCATGAAGTGAATGCTACTAACACGAGTTATGTATTCTTTCGATTTCGTTATTTTCTTAGCAACAAAAAACATGTGAATAATGGTGGATCTTTAAAATTTCTACCTGTCAAAGGAAGATGAAATTAATTCCACTAATCGCTTGAATCCAAATCGGGTCAATGTTCAGCTGATATTTATAAATTTTAGAATGAGGGGATCTTTTTTTGTGAGTGAAAGACCATGGGAGTGCGCTTATTCTTACTTGTTGAGTAAGTTTTCATGACATACAATATGACATAAGATACGGATTAAATAGTGACAGTGTTAATTGTGACAGTCCTAACTTAGCACCAAGAAGTGTCCTTCGAATTGGAAAGGACGCACGCGGTTTCAAGAAAGAGGGAGCGGGAAAGAGCGGGGCAATCAATGTTACTAGATAATAGCTGGTGAATATGTCGTTTTTCCAACGACCGAAAATTAACCAGTTTAAGAGCATCCACATAAGCAGGGCAAAGTGAACAAACCTACGCTGCACAGCTTCGATTCTTATGGTATGGGCAGCATAATGGAGGGATCTAACGAAAGAAGTTAGAGGAATTTTGTTACGTAAGGGTCATAGAACTTTTTTGACCAGCGTTTCACAAAGCCGAGTGCTGAGTTGGCTCTACTTATGACATTGTAGATGTGTGATCGAAAGTTAAGTCAACTATCGCAGATGACACCCAAATCGCATGCTCGTCGAATGAGCTAGAAGGTGGTGGGAGACGTTTGCGGAAGTAGGTAATGCAATGACATTGATTGACATTAAGCTCTAAGAAATTTTAGTAAAACGGCGAGAGTCAGCGGAAGATGATATACGTCTAAAGATTTTCATATCATTGGCGTAGACCAGAAGATCGGAGCTCCGAGTAATACGTTCGGCATCATTTATTGTAATGATGAAGATCAATGCTCCAAGATATCTGCCTTGAGGGATCCCCGCGATTGCTATGATAGGGTTCGATACTGAAAATCTAAAACCAACTTGGTGGTCCGCTAGGTATGATTTGATACAAGAGGTGAACAGAGGTTGGAATCCAAGGGCTTTCAGCTTGAATAGAATAACTTGGTGAGGAAGCCTTACTGAAATATGTGGCATTGCCGCCTTCCAAAGCGTTTAGTTTACTAACCACAAATTCGGTTAAGTTGGTGGTTGTTGACCTACCTTTAAGGAATCCATGTTTCCTTGTAGGAGGATTGGCTTGCAGTAAAAGAATATTGATATACACGATGCTCTCGAAAAGTTTAAGAGCTTAGCTATTGGATGATAATTAGAAACCCTTTTTTGTTGAAGAAGGGCCGTAAGAGGCTGTATCAGATGATTCACAAATTTGTTTAATACTATGGCGGGGATATCATTAGGACCAGGGTCATCCTTCAATTGATTAATCTCATTGATAATTATCCACCGAGTCAAGGGAAGTTTGTGCAGAGTTGTTCAAATAGCAGAAATACGTAGTTAAAATCGGGTGAAAGAACGTGGATAGCAAATGACTTGCAGAAAAAGTAAGCGAATAGGTTGGCAATTATTTTAGAGTCAGCCAAGGAAAGTGAGAGTAGATATATAGCTGTCAGATTTTCGTTTGACGTTAATAAATTGAAAAAATCTCTTCGTGTTGGCAATTAGGTTGATCTGTATTCGATCTGTGAAGATGGTATCAGACGATTGACTAATGAACACTGTCTTTAATACCACTATTTTTTGGGTAGCCAAATAATTTCGACACTACGAGTATTCACTTTTCGAGTATCTGACGATGAATAGCGTTCTAATTTCACTTAAGTTAAGGAACAGGTAAGCAGAATATATGTAAGTAAATCATTTTCAAAACAATCCGGCACGTTCATAGAACTGAGCCACATTTTAATTTCGACTCTACTGGTCACTTTTACACTTCCATCAGTTTGTAGAACCAAAAAGTGACACATGTTTCTGTTGATCTGTTTTCATTATATGGTCTGTTTTATTTTTTCACTTCTCTATCTATGTCTGTGTCTAGCTTTCGTGAGATGTGAATCTTTGTTTTCGTCACAGAGTCACTAACTCGTAGCAATGACTTGCAAAATTTATTTATTTTTTGTAGCCTGCGATCATCAAATAATACTTAGCCTTTGACTTCAGAGGCGTAGTTAGCAGTTAATGAATGAAAATATAACTTTTGTGTTTTTGGAGAAATCCATTGTTAATCACATATTCTCACCGCAAGGTGGTTAACTAATTTAAGCTGTAACACAGTCGATGCAAAACATGTCATTAAGCAAATAATGGCGGGGTATTAAAACAGAAAAACAATTAGCGTTTTCACATGAGATGTGTATGTTTAGCAGCACAATAGTAAGTCGTACTATTTGGTGTTAACCTTGAAATGGCTTTTGAGATCTGCTTCAAATGCATATGGACTCAATTTTATGGAGAAATAGATGTTGTTACATATCTTTGAGAATCTTTTAAAAAAATCAGCAACTTGATCTGATTTTAAAAGCAAAGTATCTACAACCCAATAGTCAACTGGTACACCATAACCCCTTTGAGCATGTTCATAACTTGTCATCATTATTGTTTAGGACTTGTCAAACAGATTAAAGCATCGACTTTCTCTTTTCTTTTTTAAGTTTTCCAGCAGAAATACCAGTTCAAAGGCAAAAATGATGAAAAATCATAAATTCTCATCAAGGACTTTGATCGTACACTGCAGTAGCCACAAAATTCTGGTCAAGGAAGGCAAAAAATTCCAGCAAATAAGAAAAAAAAACGTTAGTTTATCCATCTCCCTCTCCCCGTCTTCGTATTCTCTTCATGTCCTTCCACAAACCCAAACAATCAAAATCCTTTTTATGACGACGATGATGGCGATGATAAAAGTTTGTAAAACACAAGATTCAATTTCACTACCCCAGGATGGGGGATGGCAGCAAAAAAGAGCTAGTTTGGCTCTTCCACTTTGTATCAGTGTTGTTCCCCCAAAGGAACATATAACAATTTGCACAGTGAAGTGAAAAAAATGTAATAAGTTACGGTTTAGTGATCAAAGTGACGCAGGATAACCGCTAAAATCATCGCTCTGGTATTTCTTCTTTTTTTTTGTGTAACATCGAAGGAACGTTTCGACAATGTCGACAGAAATGTTTGGTGTTTAACTATTTTTGTTTGTGCATATTCCCTTTAAATGCACACAAGGGATAGACAGGCGAAAGGAATCGTCTGACAGTTGATTGCATTTTTTTGTTTTTAAGTGAAACTTATTTTTTGCCACGGTAGAGAAAACTTTACTCGGATGTAACGAAAAAGGTGTAACGCTAAAGTGAAACGCTTATTTTCTCTAAATCGGCTCCAACGCTTTTAACCAAATTTGGTACTTTAGTTAGCTTGGATGCTGCTGCAAATTGACGTTTAAGATTTATGAAAAAATTGGATAGGGTGGCCGTGGTGTAGTGGTAACATGATGTCAAGAATCATCTATTTATTTCGCATGAAATAAATAAAAAAAGTCGATTACTTGCGAAAGCTAAGTCAACTCCACTGTAAAGGAATAACACTGGCAGTAGGGTGGTCATATGTCTAAAAATGCAACTTGATCGTGATGATGACATCAGGTGGGCGGAAAAAAATACTGTGAATCATAAGCAACGACAATAACAGCGAAAACAAAAAAAATACTCCCCAGTTATCTGGACAGCCACCCTTGGAGTTCACTGAAAATTAACTACCACCTGATTTTCAAACCAACTACACCAATCTGTCTTTCTCTCTGTCTCTTCCCCTTTCCACAAAAAACGCCCGTGTCCTAAAAATTAGTATAAGGGTATTCATATCCCCTTTAACACGTGTGTGGTGGCATCAGCCACCAATTTTTACTTGCGCCTATAGGGCATGCGTTGATTTCGTGAAAGTTTTCGACTCGAAAAGTGAATCTGTCTGTTCATCTGTCTATTTATTTCCGACTGTAACCTAGAAAGATAGACGGATTAACTGAAACATCATATCTGGGTTCTTTGGGGCCACATTCGAGGTGAAATCTAGATTTGTATTCTAACCCAAAATTTATTAGTACTTTATTAATGGATAATATCGAGAAAAATTGTGTTAATAAATGCGGTACCAAGTTTTGGGAAAAGATTGCACATAACAGTAATTTACTTATTAAACATAAATTCCTTGGTTTTGAGTGACTTGATTTGGTTGAACATTTTATATCTCGGACTAGAACTACTCCTAGAACAATTTTATTCAAAATTAACATCCAAGCAGTACTTGGCAAAATATTTTTCAAGAAAAAAATGTTGATTAAAATTCAAATTTGTGTTATTTCCAAATGAATGAAATGCACGTACGTGAAGTGCTGTGCGCCGTACGAATGGCTTGGTCCTACAGTTTTCTGCCATTCTCCAAAGCCAATTTTATCGATTGAGAGAAGCTGTTGATGACAATTTGTACTCTCGGATGTTTGTCAGACGTTCGCGAGAGGTGGGACAGTGAGAAAACTTTTTTCTTCTTTCTTGGTTTTGAACCTTGAACCTCTCGCTCAATGATCACGCACTTAACTGATCCAGGGAGATCACATTAAAGCAGTAAATATTAGGGTAATTTGAAAAATGGTAAAGTTCCGTGCGATATCTGGCGGGGAATTGTAATACTCAGTTAAACCGAAGATAAAAAGGGTTAGTAGCCACGGTGTCGTGGGTATTGTATTTGCTTGTGACCGAAACTGTGTAGGTTCGAATCCGAACGGGGACCAGCAACCATAGCCACCCGAACATATATGAGAAACGTATGAAATCTAAGATTCTCCAACCACTACACCAAAAGGGATTTCTACCTGGTACTCCAATGAACTGAAAATCGAGTCTGTGTGCTGAGGGATTTGGAATCGCAATAAAAATGGAAAATTGTTAAGCATGGCGTAGTTCGGTGTTAAAACATTTATTGTGGCAGGAAATGCATCACAAAAGGATTTTAAGCCCATTTTAGGCATCCATATATGACATATTCTAGAAGAATCACCGATATCCGAATCTCGGATCCCAGCACGCATACTTCGATGTGAGATCCATGCAGACGTCTTAACGAGGTATTGTGAACTATTAAACTTCTTTCATATATGTAGTAAAAATTGCTTTTAATTACGTGCACACTGAAGTAAAATAAATACAAATATTTTGGCGCTAATGGCTCATTCAAGCTCTGGTTTCTTAAAGCCATTCGTGCTACGCTTAATTTTGCACCTCGAGTTTGTGGTTGAACTAATTTCTAAGTTAAGTTCGGTAGAGATTTGCCGCATGACTCCACAAAAATGGATCCTTGCCGTGGTTGCTAAAGACTAGACGTAATGAAGAACGCTATCATTCGTCAAGAATCAATTACATTGCAATTAGCATAGCAAAGGTCATTTACTAGCGCTGGCCTTGCAGACTTCCTCCCTTTTAATGAAATTTTCAATTACTTGTCGACATAAATCTTAGTTCATAAATAACTCCTCCTTTTCCTCTGGAATCGTTTGGGGTCATTGACATACACTTTCTGCGTCACATAACCTCAAAGAAAAAAAGTGCAACAGTGTGATATCGCCAATTTCGGGAGCCGAAACTAGAAATGACGCGTCCGAGAATCTTTGTGTGGAATAACTGCATTGTTTCTCGCACAGTGTGATACAGCCCTGTTAAAACCAGATGTCTTCCACATCAATATCATCATGTCTCGATAACATTCACCATTGTTTGTTACAGCAGCACTACAAGTATGGCCTAGTGACTCTTTGTGGATGCATTGGTTGTCTCGTGGATTTTCATGTTCCATTCAGTTGAAAGTGCATGTTGAAATCAACATAAATCATTTATAAATCATTTCTCTAAATGCGACCGTTGTCCAAAAAAAAATCCACTGAAAGCCACCATTGAATCACCCTGTATATTTTCTTCTCTGTAGGTAAAAGGTGGATAGAAATCTCTGCTATTTCTGATTCTCACATCACACAGTCATGTTGATCTAGTCAATTATTTGATAGCGCAAATTAAATTTGTCCGTCGACGTAACACTGTTAGTCTTCATCGCATAATTAAATAAAGGGCACGACTGCGTCGCACGTACTTGCGCCATTTGTGCTGTTCATTCGAGTATTATTCCGCGTCTTGATTTTGTTCAGCTTTCTCGAATTGCTTCGAATTCGGTTTGGTAGAGAATGTATGAAACAACTCATTTAGGATATCAATATTTGCCCTTACAGATGCGTCAATCAAATGTAAAGCCCAACTGTAATAAGGTTTTGATTGCCGAAACATGAGTATCTAATCGCTGTCAGACATCCCGCTCGAATGGTCGCACTATTTTTTTTTTTTTTTTTTTTTCATTTTATCAATTTCGCAGGTGATAATCAGTAAACACACAACTCATATCGCACACAATCGTTTGATGACAAATAAATACTGTTGCCGGATATTCAAATAAAAATAAGCCCACTTGCTGTCTAGTGACACGTGCGAATTATCCGAGCATTTACACCCTCATCTGCCCAATAATCTGGCTTTATTTGCCAGCAAAGTTGAGCTGTCGGGTGACGTTTCTCTACCTCAATTATCGAGCATACCAATTAACATTTTATGGTGTTTGAGGCAACTGTCACAGAAAACAATTTGCTATCGTGTGTTAGCTGTCCAAAAAGTAACTCTTATCGGGTATAAAACTTTTTCGCTAAATGTGATCGCGCTTAGTCAGTTTCATGCTTCAGTCGCAGTCAGTTGTCAAACCGTTTCAAGATGATAATTCTAAACAAAAGTGGTATCGTAATTCCAGATTATTTGGATAAGAAATTCTTCAAGGATACCCTCGAAGATGGGCTCCGCGAATCCGGTATTTTATTGAATCAAATAAGTTTTGAAATGGGTAGTAATGCTGGCGACAATTACTGCAGTAGTATCTACCGGGTTAAGCTGAACTTCCTCCGACGAGGGAGTTCATTTCCGGAAGACATCTCAGTCATCGTGAAGACCATTCCGGTGACAAGTGGCACGCAATTCTTGGATGACGTCGGTGTGTTTATGAAAGAGAAGTCTGTGTACTGTGATGTGTTGCCACGATTGGAAGTTTTGTTGGATGATGTTAAACTCGGGGCAAAGTGAGTGGCGAATCACATATGCTTGTGGCGTATGCTTAACTGAAATGTATTTAGGTACTTCTATGCAATCAAGGAGCCGGTGCAGACGATTGTGTTTGATGATTTAAAAGTCTATGGATTCACCACTGCAAGTCGTCAGGATGGGCTTAACTTCGATCATTGTAGGATTATTCTCCAAAGGCTTGGACAGTTGCACGGTAGTTCTATGGTTTTGGCCAAAAAGGTAATGAAACTTGTAACCTACTCGTATTTCTGAACAAAAAATTATTGATATTATTTTTGAAGGATCCATCCATTTTACCGCAATTCCAAAGTGGAATGCTGTCTAAGGCCACAATTGAACTATCGGGGACATTCGACAAAATGTTCGGCAATCAACTAGGACAGTTAGCTGCACTCGTCTCCAAATGGCCAGGTTATGAAAAAATTGCGGAAAAGCTAAAGAAATACCGGGCCAACTTCAAAACAAATACTGTAGCCGTAGGTCGTCCTAAGCCTGGTGAAATTTCCGTTCTTAACCACGGCGACTTGTGGACAACCAACTTTATGTTTAATTATGACAAAGAGGAACCCACCAAACCTATCGACGCTATATTTGTAAGTTCCTTTTACCCAAAGCCTTGTAGACGTTCAGACGAATCTCTTCCTTAGGTCGACTTCCAGTTGAGTTATTTCTGCAGTCCCGCATGTGATATAAACTTTTTCCTCAATACAAGCGTACAGTACGAGATTCTGGTGAATCAAAGAGACGAGCTAATTGATATCTACTATCAGTCCTTCTCGGATACATTAAAGTCCCTAAACTATCCAATGATTCCTACAATTGGTGATCTTAAGAAGGAGCTCCGAGAACGCGAAGGCTATGGATTCTTTGGGATGTATGGTTTCCTGCCAATCATTACCTTGGACAAGGAACTATCAGAGGGCAGCAGCATAGAGTCAATGTCAAATGAGGAAGAAAGTCAAAAGAAATTGGAAAAAGTCTTTTCGAATGAAAAGTTGCACAAATATTTCCGATACAGTTTGAAACGATTCGACGAATTGGGCGTGCTGGATGAGTTCAACAATTAAGGCGTTGATTATGTCTGTGATTTGTTAATTTTATTTTGTTATACGATCTGTGAAGGAATGCCAAATATAGTGGTTATAGTCAAAGCTTTAATTATTCGTGTTATCAGTGTTATTGTGACAGTGTTGATCGTAGATAAATTATGTAATAAAGACAACAAATAGAAGTGAAGATTATTGACGCGGGCCCCTTTTTTCCGAATGTAATATTTGGATAACCGAGATAGTCATACAATGCGATGAATAAGTTTTGGTATCAATATCTCTGGTTGATGGGTATTTAATTGAGCTGCGCAGGGGATTTTTTAAGTCCACAGAATAGGGGTAAAGGTTGAGAGGGGTGGGGTTAGAATTATTTGTTTATTGTCAAGTAATCCTGTTAATGTTGATTTACCCATGAGTTCGCCTGCAGTAGTCAAAGGAATAAGTTGAAGTCTGTGGTAATTTTAAAAATGTCAAATATTGGGTTTTTTTTAAGAAAATTTCCAAATCCCGGAGCCTTCTGTGTCCTTTGAACTACCAGGCGGAACTCCTTTTGGTGTAGTGGTTGGAGAAACTTGGATTTTATTCGTTTCTCTTTTATGATAGGGTGGCTGTGGTTGCTCTTCCCCGTCCGGGCTTGGACCTGCACAGTTCGGGTCACCAGCGAACTGGAAATATTGAGTTAGGCGCAGTAATTAAATTCCTCACAAAAGAAGGAAAAAGTGTGCAAATATATTAAGTTACGGAACTGCTTGCCCTGAAAAAACCATTGTTTACAAGTGGTAGGACTTATTTAGACAGGGTAGAGTGTCATTGAAATGGTTCTGAAAGTCGAATATGTCCTCGTGGAAGATAGTTGACTCAAACTGGAAAATATTTGCAAAAAGGTTCAAAATGTTCGAAAAAACGAGTTTCAAAATATACAGGATGATCTTGGGATGACAAAAATCAGCCCAGAATGCTTACGCAGCAACAAAAAAAAAACAGTGTAGGATGTTGTAAGCAATTTTTGGAGCTGTGTGGCGACAATCCAACAGAAGTAATCAACAAATTTGTTGCTGGGGATGAAACTTGAGTTCATTATTATGGTCCTGGGTCGAAGCAGAAGTCCATGCAGTACCATGAAAGGAGTGATCCAGCCCCCATGAAGTTTAAGGTCATACCATCGGCTGGGAAGTGTTTTGGGACACACGAAGAATCCTGTTAATAGATTATAAACCAAAAGGCACCAGTATTCTAGGAGGAACACTCTAAGCCAATTAAGAAAATCTATTAAAGTAAAAAGGAGAGGGAGTCAACAAATTTACGCGGGGATATGAATATCCTTATATTATTTCAGAGCACAGTCGTTTGTAGATAGACAGAGAGGGAGAAAGAAAGAACGATTGGTGCAGAGGTCTGAAACTCAGGTGGTGTTAAGTTTCTGTAAACTCCAAGTATAGCGTGCATATACGGAAGCATTTTGTTTTTGCTGTTATTGTCATTGCTTATGATTCACAGATTTTTTTATTTTTTATTTTTTTACATCCTCCTGATGTCATCAACACGATCAAGTTTCATTTCAGCCATATAACCACCCTACTGCCAGTAGCCTTCGCAGTAGAATTAACATAAGCTTTAGCAACTGATCGACTTTTTTTAATTTATTTCATACAAAATTAACGTGAACCTGCAGCATGACAAGCTTTGACGTTACCATTACACCACGACCGCACTTTCTTCATGACAACGCACCGATTCACAAGGCTCATATTACCATGGCTGCTATGCAGTTATGTGGCTTCCAAGAATTAGCTCATCTGCCTTACAGTCCTGACCTGGTACCTAGTGATTATTACCTGTACCCAAGTTTGAAGAAAGACTTATGCGGAAAGCATTTTACAACAGAGAATTATTTTTATGAAGGCTTAGAAACATTAATCTATAGATCTAAGAAGTGTTTTGGTGTTTAAGGAGATTCCCAGACGATGACGATCAACAATTCCATCCACCTGACCAAAATGAAGTGAAGATAGCAATATCTAACCTTAGATCCACCAAAGCTGATGGAGCCGATGGTCTAATTGCTGAGTTATTTAAAGCAGATGTAGATGATTTCGTACAGAACGTACATCAACACATCCGCAAGATATGGTTAGTATGCCCGACGAATATAACCTCAACATCGTTTGCCCTGTCTGCCATATTATGCGAATACCTTAAACCTTTTGTCAACAATCTGATTAGTCCGTATCAATGTGGTTTTAGACAGATCTTTGACAAAAATCGAAAACTCCAAATCGATACTCACCACCATTTTATCGACTTTAAGGTCGCCTATGATAGCGTCTATAGGAGCTAACTATATAAAGCCATGTCCAAGGCAAGACAAAATAAATGCTGCCATCAAGTCAACATCGGCCACTTAGACAGAACGTCGCAATAGACAGGTAAAATTTTGAGGTAATTAAGGGCTTTTGTCTGTGTAAATTCAATCAATGACACCAGTGCAAAGATCAAGTGAAGAATCACTCTTGCCAACCGCTGTTTCTTTGAGCTAAGAAGAACAATAAAGGTGACTTTGTATAAGACCTTCATCATCTCAGTCCTGCTCTAGAGCTCAGGTGTATAGACGTTATCAAAGGCGGATGCAAACACCAGTTGGTTGCTTTGAAAGAAAAATTCAACTAGTGATTTTTGATCCCATTTGTTTCGGCGGGGAATAGGGGTTGTACAGCGACACCCACCTAGTTAGAAGTATTCAAATCCATCGCCTAAGATGGCTAGGATATGTGGAGTGAATTGACGGGAAAGTCGTTGAACTCATCCCAGAGGTACGACGCGGTAAAGGAAAACCTCACCTAAGGTGGCTCACACAAGTGAAAATTGACCTCAACCAACTTTATGTGCAAAACTAGGAGCTCCTTGCACAAGATAGAGCTGGTTGGAGACGCCCAGGTCCATCCCGGACTGTAGTAAAACCTAATGTAAGCAAAGTAACATTAGAGAAACTTAGGATTTTTTCGTTTCTCTCTTATTCGCTTTGGTTGTTGGTTGCTGTTCCCAATTCGGACACAGCTCGGTTCATAAGCAAACAAATTACCAACTACACCGTTGGTACCATTTGAATATAAGTCGATTAGTGTGAGATGAAATGAAATTAAAACTTCAATTCGAGGGATTTCTTTATGAAATTTTGTTATTGCCTATCTGCACAACGGATAAGTATAACTTTCAACATCGTCATGAGTATCAATTTTGTAGTTGAGCTAGCTAAGAAGTTGCACTACCTATTGCAGCTCTCGTCTGTCCCACTGTCCGGTCTGACGGACACTATTCAGCTATAGATATGTGAATATTCTTAAGCCTATAGAGTATCGAGAATACACAGGGTTATTCAATTTGTGCTTTAGGATTTTTAATTTAAACTAGCCGTACCCGGTGTGCGTTGATACGCCTAACAAAAAGAAATACATGTGCCACTGAAATTTACATAGAGCGAAAAACTTGTCTCACTCAAAATGCAGTTGTGGGCAAACTGCTGGACCGATTTTGACCAATCTTCACTAAAACACTCTCATTGCTGAAGAAGATTTTATTTGAAAAATCGGCTGCAAATACACAGATATTACAAATTATTATTTTTATAGTAACATGCACTTTCGCACTCGTACAGTTGCAGGAGTACTCAAACGTCTTAACATACACAAATCCGCTGGTCCAGATAGTTTTGAAGAGGTGTTCTTCTGCGCTGGCAAAACCTCTGCGTAAGCTTTTCTGTCTATCCTACTTTTCAGGGCTCTTTCCGAGTAGATAGAAAACAGCATTTGTCCAGCCCATCCCTAAAAAAGGCGAATCTTCCTCCCTGTCCAATTACCGACTCATTGCACTTACGTCCCTTCTTTCCAAGGTCATGGAAACGCAGATAAATCGTCGGCTTATGAAATATCTAGATTGACGAAAACTCCTTAATGACCGGCCGTATGGTTTTCGTAGCAACAGGTCCACTGGTGATTTGATGGCATATCTCACCGAGAAGTGGAATCAATCACTCCATCATTTCGGCGAAACTAAGATGGTTCCGCTTGCTATTTCAAAGGCATTTTGACAGAGTTTGGCATCAGGCTGTTCTGTCGAAAAAGCGTACATATGACATCGATGAATCTCTTCTTCCATTTATTATAAATTACCTTTCTGTTTTGTCTCCGACTCTCTTTCTTATTTTTATAAATGATCTCTTGTCTGCAACTTCTAATCCAGTCCATTCTTTCGCTGATGACAGTACCCTAAGTTCTTTATATTCGCTTCCTAACTCACGTCCTTGCTCTTCGGCCGTAGAAGGGAACGCCAACGTATGTGAAACACATTAAATTCCACCCTGGACAGCATAATCAAATGGGGTTCAAACCAACAGAGTGGAATTTAATGCTTCCAAAACTCAGTGCTGTCTTCTGTCTCTCAAGCGAAACCAAAACCCTCAACCATTATCCATGGATGGTACTTGCATCATTGAAACCGAAAGACTTGCCATTCTCGGTATGTGTATTAATAACCATCTTCGATGGAACGATCACGTATTCGAGGTCGCCAAAAATTCTGCAAAATGTCTAGGATTCCTTAAACGGTGCAAGAAATATTTTACCCCGTCTAATCTGGCCTCAATTTATAAGGCATTCATCCGCCCTAAGCTGGAATATAACGCCCATATCTGGTCTGGTGCACCCAAGACCGTTCTGCACATTCTTGATAGGGTACAAAATCGCTCGTTAAAACTTATAGGTGATCCAGCTAAATAGCCAGTTGCATTCCTCCCCTCCCATTCCTTCACCCGCAATACGCGACATGCTTCGAATGCACATCGGTTGACCCTAAAGCCTAACGGTCGTACTGTTAAATATAGGGATTCGTTTATAAGCCGAACGACACGAATGTGGAATGATCTACCACGCTCTGTATTTCCCCATCACTATAACCTTCAAACATTTAAAGCCAACGTGCACAGGTTTCTCCTCTGTTCCTCTTCCCCTTTTCCCTAAAAGCCCGTGCCCTGTAACACTATAAAGGTATTCACATTCCAAAAAAATGCGTTGTTCTGTGATTAACCGATCCATATTGTAAAATGGCAAGGCAAGAACCAACTACCTGTCACTATGGATGACAGATGTTATATGACAGGGATGAAGATCCCTTTATCTCCCAAATACGAGGGTGGGTCAATAAGTCCCTGAAAAATGAAATAAGGAACACTCTTTTAGGTATAAAAACATTTTAGTTTTCAACATAGTCTCCTTTTAGCTCTATAAACTTCATCCAATGTTTCTCCAATTTTTTGATGCCCTCTAAATAATACGATTTATCGAGCCCCTCAAAATAAGCGTTTGTTTCAGCGATGACCTCTTCATTCGACCCAAATCTCTTACCTCCGAGCCATTTTTTCATGTTTGAAAACAAGAAATAGTCGCAGGGGGCTAAATCTGGGGAATATGCTAGATGAGGCAGGAGTTCGTAGACTAACTCATGCAATTTTGCCATTGCGACTGCGGACTTGTGCGCCGGTCCGTTGTCCTGGTGTAAAATAACTTCTTTCTTCGCCAAATGCGGCCGTTTTTGCTTCAAATCGGCTTGGAATCGATCCAGCAGCTCTGCGTAATATACGCCGGTGATCGATTTACCCATTTCAAGGTAATCGATGTGAATAACACCGCGCGCTTCCCAAAAAACTGTCGCCATGACCTTGTTTGCTGACAAACCCGCCTTGGCCTCTTCGGCTTCGGTTCACCAGGAGAAGTCCATTGTTTTGACTGTTCCTTGGTTTCTGGTGTGTTGTGGTGAATCCAGGTTTCATCCACGGTTACGAAACGGCGCAAAAACTCAGCCGAATTTTTCTGAAACATCGCCAAACACACCTTTGAAGTTGTCAAACGAATGCGTTTGTTGTCGATTGTGAGCAAATTCGGCACTCATCTTGCAGAAAGCTTCTTCATGTCCAAATATTTATGTAAAATCGAAATCACTGAGCCATGTGATAGGCCTATGGCCTCTTCAAGCTCGCGCACTTTCACTCGCCGATCGTTTTTTCTCGCAAAAAATAGTGTTTAATGAGCACTCGAAATTTAATTTTTTTTTTATTTTAACGAAAATGCTAGTAGGCGTCTACTCGTATATAAAATGGCCGCCACAACAAAACTATTTGACAGATCTGTCTGAAAATTTGGGTGCGTTCATTTGAAAGATGATTCTTGACAAAGAAAAATTAAATTTAAGGTGACGACACAATTTGTGTTAATTTTCAGGGACTTATTGACCCACCCTCGTATAAACTTTTTCCAACTTATCTCCTTTATTTGTCCCAATCAATGTGGATAAACCGAACAAATTCAAATGAATTTTTTAGTGGATGATATAGGTAATTATTGGAGCTCCCTGATAAAAGTGTCTGCCGTTCTTGAACTTCAAGTAGCACAATCGTCTTGATTTAGTCATTTGAGTGATAATGAAAATTAAATTTGTCCATCGACGTACATATATGTATGTAAATCTGTGCGACATATATACCTACATAAGTATATGACATCATATGATATAATCAGAAATGAACTCTACTTAATAGAGATATAAGAAGAAGCAACAATTTTTAATAAAACATGCAAATAAAATAAATTATTTTGCAGCTGAAGCAACGTTTTGAATGCGAAATGCGAAATGCGGAAAAGTAGGCACTATTGTTTGTTTATTTTTAGAATTTTCGTCGATGATAATCAGTAAATACACACACCGCATGTAGATACTGTCTCGTTTCATGGTAAATACTGATGCTCACATCCAATGATTACAGTACTCTCAAGCTTCATGCTCGGGTCAGTAATCCGGTTTTTATGTCTTGAAAGCAGAATCCATCTAGCAAAGTTAACCTAACAGGTAAACATTTTTCTATCTCAAGTATCGCTCACACCAATCACCATTTGATTGTGTTTGACGCAAAACGTACTGTGCGATCAATTCAAGACACGCAATCTGCATATGTATCTGTGTTACATAATATGAAATATTGTTTGTTGACTGCCGAAAATGTTATCTCTCGTGGTGTATACATTTTTTCTATAGAAAGTGGTCGCTCTTTAGTCAGTTTCATGATTTAGTCGCAGTCAGTTGTTAAACCGTATCAAGATGACCATTCTAAACAAAAGCGGCATCCGTATTCCTCATTATCTGGATAGGAAGTTCTTCGTAGACACCCTTGAAGATGGGCTCCGTGAAACCGGTATTTTGTTGAATCAAACAAGCTTCGAAATGGGCAGTAATGCTGGCGATAACTACTGCAGTAGTATCTATCGGGTTAACCTCAATTTCCTCAGGCGAGGTAGTTCGTTTCCGGAAGACATCTCGATCATTGTGAAGACCATTCCAGTTACTAGTAGCACGCAATTCTTGGATGATGTCGGCGTGTTTATGAAAGAGAAGTCAGTGTACTGTGATGTGTTGCCAAGGTTGGAAGTTTTGTTGGATGATGTTAAACTCGGGGCAAAGTGAGTGGCGAATCACATACTCGTATGCTTGTGGCGTGTGCTTAACTGAAATGTATTTAGGTACTTCTATGCAATCAAGGAGCCGGTGCAGACAATAGTGTTTGACGATCTAAAAGTCTATGGATTCACCACTGCAAGTCGCCAGGATGGGCTTGACTTTGACCATTGCAATATTATTCTCCAAAGACTTGGACAGTTGCATGGAAGTTCCATGGTTTTGGCCAAAAAGGTAATACAAATTGGTAGCCCCCTTCCAAACAAACGATGATCTGATTTATATTTAAAGGACCCATCTATTATACCGAGATTTCAAGAAGGAATGCTCTCCAAGGCCACTCTCGAACTATCGGATACATTCGACAAAATGTTCGGAAATAATCTCGGACAGTTGGCTGTACTTGTCTCCAAATGGCCAGGTTATGAACACATTGCGGAGAAGTTAAAGAAATACCGTGCCAACTTTAAAGCAAAAACTGTTGTCGTAGGTCAGCCTAAGCGCGGTGAAATCTCTGTTCTCAACCATGGCGACTTGTGGACAAGCAACTTTATGTTTAACTATGACAAGGAGGAACCTACCAAACCCATCGACGCCATATTTGTAAGTTTTTTCTTCTCCAAACTTCTTACATCTCATGAATCTCTTCTTAAGGTCGATTTCCAATTAAGTTACTTCTGCAGCCCCGCATGTGACATAAACTTCTTCCTCAACACAAGTGTCCAGTATGACATCTTGGTGAATCAAAGGGATGAACTGATTGACATCTACTATCAATCCTTCTCTGGAACTTTAAAGTCCCTAAACTATCCGAACATTCCTACAATTGAAGATCTTAAGAAAGAACTTCGAGATCGCGAAACTTATGGGCTATTTGGGATGTTTGCTTTCTTGCCAATGATTACCTTGGACAAGGAACTATCAGAGGGCAGCAGCATAGAGTCAATGTCAAATGAGGAAGAAAATCAAAAGAAATTGGAAAAAGTCTTTTCGAATGAAAAGTTGCACAAATATTTCCGATACAGTTTGAAACGATTCGACGAATTGGGCGTGCTGGATGAGTTGGTCTACTGAAGCTTTGTGGTGTTGTGTGTTATTAAAAAAATGTTTTTCAAAAATGTGCGATGTTTTGTTTTAACTTTAAGTTGGAACGGTGTTCAAACGTCATTTTATCAATACGAATAGACCTCTGCCCAGTGTCAAAACTGCTATTTCAATTAGTTAATCAGTCAACTGCACATTACCTGTTTATTTCACCCCCGGTCTGTGAAATTTATTCAGACCGAGTCCGTGCCTAATCTTTCTAATAATCTATTGTTTCACTACTAATGTCGTTTATTTATGTATGTACTCGACTCGAGGTAGATGCAGTAGCTATAGATACCTCATCGTAAATACCTTTAAACTAATTCTAAATGTGTTATGATTCACAAAGCTTATCTCTAGTCAAATAAGCCAACGAAAATGTCGAGCAATTGTCTTTGCTTTGCCCAAGGGTTACGTAATTAATTTAAATGAGATCTACGTGCTGATGTTAGCTTTCAAGGAAGTATGAGTAAAATGATAAGCATTTAGATTTTTGTATGACTAGCGTATTTACGATCATAACAGTATGAGATGTACTAAATGAGATGCGTAGCGTGCCTCTGATATCACTTTTTCTTTTCATTTATAACTCCGGTCGAATGGGGAATTCCATGGCATTGAGACCTGATTAGGAAAAAGTAATATTTTGTTGTCATATAGTAATATCATATCATATTTCGTATACACTATTGTTTTATATTTCAGTACAAAAAAAAACACATATCTGCGACAAATTCATGAAGTAACATGTGTTACCGATTTCATGTAACATGCGTTACCTCTATTTTGAATCTATAAAAAAATTGTTTTAAGACTTACTAAGGTTTTATATTAATAATCATGCTTTCATGTTTTCCCCTGAACGGTGTCTGAAATTAATTCATTTAGATCATTGATCCAATAGAAGTTAATACAGAGAAATATTTTCTTGAGAACGATGTATAGGTACAATCGGCAAGTAAATGCCTAACATACATTTTTTGTCAAATTTAAATTTGTTTTTAACTGTTGACTTCGATATCTATACGACTTTCATTCGATTATATTGTAGCTAATCACCTGATTTGAATAAGTAGATACTTTTGGAAACTTCCAGGATTTCGACGCCGCCGTTAAGAGCAATAAATTAATTTGAATTGGTTGCAGTGAAAAGAAACTGAGCAAATTTGTGCTTATAACTGAAGAATTTCGTTAACTAGCTGACCCGCCCGGTGTTGACGCGTGTATTTTTCTTCAATTTCAATTTAGAAGAATATGCGTATCAGAAAATCAGATATGCGAAAATCAAAATGATGGAATGTCGGGTTAACCGTAGAGACTGGGCATATGACACACACAACTTGTTTATAGACTTTTTTCTGGACTGCAGTCCTATTGATGGATGCAGTTCTGGATGCAGGTTATGCCGACATTTCGACGGAAAAATTGCTTAATGTCGATTTTAGGTAGTTATTGGCTACTCAGCCATTTGAATATGCAGTTTAATGAAACTTTTTTTTAGATACAACCCGACACCATACTTTCTAAATTTTGTCAAATAGTATTTTGCAAAGCTATTTTCGTAAATACCTACCCTGATCTAACAGAAAGTAAACCATGTAAATCCGTTCTACAGTTTGGAAGATATTGGAAAAAAATTTAAAATGTTATGTCTGTACAAGGTGGCGCAAAAGTCATCATCGGAAGAAGCTGTCATTTTTGCAAATGGCGTCTTATGTTAACGCGACTTTGACATCTGTGAAGTAAACAGAAGCAGAATTCACGTATTCATACGCACATATACTCTTCAAGAATGCAGAATAATTGTGTCAATGTTTTTGATAAATAATCGGTCGGTGTTTCTTACTCAACGTGAATTTCGTTGTCGATTCCCTGGACAAACACTACGAGGAGACTGGCTCAACACAGAACAGTATCAAACGTAGCCGGCCCCGGAGCAGTGGTTCAGTCGAAAATATCGCTGCTGTAGCTGCATATGTCCAAGAGGATCCTCAAACATAAACCAGTCGACGAGCCAGACGGTCTTTACAGTCAAATGCAAAGACTTGAACTGCAAACAGCGCATCAACTATTGCCTGGAGACCACCAATAATTTATAAATTAAGCCCTCCTGAACTTCAACCGCAATGAGGATGATTTTTCATCTATGCGGATACGTGAATAAGCAAAATTATCATTTCTGCGGCACTGAAAGTACGCCTGTAATGGACGAAGTGCCATTACATCCTCTCAAAGTCATTGTTTGGTGCGGCATTTATGGAGGAAAGGTGATTAGCCCATATTATTTCGAGGACCGCGTGGGCAACACTGTTACTGTGATTGGTGAGCGCTACAGAACCATGATCAATGACTTCTTGCTGCCGCAAATTAATGAGTTGGGTTTGGAGAACTGTGTGGTCTAGGGGGACGTTGTAACCGCATACATATCAGGACAGTGGATATTCTGCAGCAAGCGTTTCCCGGCCGCTTAATCTCTGGTTTTGGCTATTTGCACTGGCCCGCAAAATCGCCCGATTTGACCGTTCCAGACTATTTTTTTTGGGTTTTTATGAACAAGCCACAGACCTTGGTGGCCCTAAAAGAGAGCATCCGACAAGAAGTGGAGAATTTATTGCCAGAAGTTTTGAGAAAATCATGAAAAATGCTGTGAGATCTGCATCAACTCTAGCGGCGGCTACTTAACCGATATTACCTTCGCCAGTTAATAGAACAAAATTTAGACTTGGAAAATCGAGTGAGGACTTTTGACCATTTTCAGACATAGGCGTGTATTGTATAGCTACATAGACAGTCAGACAGAATCGAATTCCTCGCCTAATTTCGCTCGCGCATGGAAATTCAATTAACATCAGTGCGCCTGCGAATCAGAGAGAATTCGAACTTTGGAGAGATGACCTTACCTGAGGTGCAGCGCTCAAGTGTAATACTTAGTACGCAAAACTAAAGGCAGCCAGTCAAGCATCGAGGTGGTTGAATAGCCTTGCCAATTGTGGGCCAGACCAACCCCGAACTGTTACATTATCTAAAGTAAGTAAAGTGTGGATATGTAGCTTCTCTTTCTGTACCTGAACCAGTTCTAATGGTTCGAGCAATATTGTGATTTATCTTTTAAATATTGACTACGTTGTCTCTTAGGCATGCCATGTGCTTTAGCTTTCTCCAAATGCTCAGGTGAGATACAACTTTTTGGAGCTAGATGTCTGTGGACTATCGCAGTCCACCAGTAGGTATCATTGCTAGGTTAAAACTACTTCAAACTAAAGTTATGTATCAGTGAGTCTCCCAACAGACATTTAATGGCATCCTGGTGTGCAGAGAGTTTTTCAGCCAATATTAGGTACTCTATTACCTGGTGACAGAGAGGCCCCGTTCTAACACAGATAAAGGTAACTTTCCTTATTCTTATTAATTATTTAAGTTACGAACTATGCATCTATATAGGGTATACCCTACGGGAGGAGGTACCTACTCGTACGCACAAAACAACATCAATCATCTCATCTCACTGAAAGATCTGACATTCATCAATTCCTCCCACATCGTTCGCTTTCTACAATATGAATGAATGACCTATCGTGTATCTCACATACAATATGACCGCTTTTAAATTAAATTTAAATGGAAGAACATTTTCTTTAATTAAGGCTTTATGCCGAAATCTTATACTACAGGGCAAAAGGCTATAACTTACTATGTTTTTCAACCAGCGTTCGCCTGTGAAAATAATCTTCATACAGCAATCTCAAGATACATCTAGATTTCTAAAAGTACAAACTAATGCCGCATCGCCAGAGAGGTCAATTATTTTAACCTCTTTTCATTCGAACAATTGTCAATCACGTACTTAATCGACGCAAATCTGTCAGTGCGATTCAAAGCAGTGCACCGCTTCCATCAATCAGTTTCTATTTGTCTACCTTAGAGAACACACTATGGGCACCCAAGTCGCCACTTATTTGGATAAGAAATTTTTTCACACAGTTTTAGAGGAAGGATTTCGTGAACTTGGTATCCTTGTCAATGACATCGAAGTTGTAGATGCCGGAATAGGTGGCGATAACTACTGCAGCACAATTTATCGAGCAAAGGTTTATTACCAACGAGGATCTTCTGGACCGCGAGAGAACATATCGCTGATAGTAAAGAGCATGCCGAATGTAAATTATGGATTTCTGGAACGCCTTCAAGTGTACGCCAAGGAGAAGGTTTTCTACATGGATATCATACACCGCATGGAGGTTTTACCAAAGAAAATTCTTATCTTAGGAGCCAAGTGAGTATCTTTCAAGCCTAACCCTCCCAGATTTGATTTGATTTTGTTCTCGTAGACACTTCTATTCGACAACAGATCCCATGCAGACGATAGTCCTCGAAGATCTGACCAGTCTAGGATTTGAACTACAAAGTCGTCAATTGGGGTTAAGTGAGGAGCATTGCTCAATGGTCTTATCGAAACTTGGACAGTTTCATGCCTTGTCAATGGTTCTTATGGAGAAGGTATGCAGAGCTATACATGAAAAATTATTTTCAAAAACCAACAAGTTTTAGGACCCAACAATTGGAGAAAAGTTCCGCAAAGGCTTACTCCATGAAGAGGCTATAAAGTCCACCCCTTTTGTTACACTTTTTGGAGCCCAAGTACTGAAGTTAGCTACGATCGCAGCTAAGTGGGAAGGCTTTGAGGAAATTTCCCAAAAACTCCTCAAATATTACGAAAACTTTTCCGAAAACGTTTTAAAAGCTGTTCTTCCATTGGAGGGTACTGTAAACGTCCTCAATCACGGTGACCTGTGGGTCAATAATTTACTATTCAAACACGCTGAGGGGGGTGGACCGATCGATATGCGAATGGTAGGTACTCGTACTTAGTTCAATTGCGTCACTTTTACTTTGGCCTCTTCCAGATCGATTTCCAATTCAGTTTTTGCGGCAGTCCTGGATTCGACTTAAACTACTTTCTGTACACCAGTCTTCAGTTGAATGTCCTAGTGTCGAAACGAGATCATTTGATTAAAACTTACCATCAATCGCTGGTAGATACTTTGCAAGAATTACAGCACGAATCTATCCCGAGCCTTGAAGATATACAGAATGAAATAAGAAACAGAGAACGATACGGTTTCTTTGTATCTTTCGCATTCTTTCCGATGATTTCCATGCACAGAGAGGACTCCAGTGACAACAGTCTCGAGGGAATGCAAGATACTGAGATCGCTGCAAAGAAAATCGAATTGATGTTCACCGCGAATACGAGAACGCTCGACACTTTGCGTTATGTGCTGCAAAGATTCGATGAACTTGGGGTTTTAGATTAACTGGGACAGGTGTAAGGTTCACTTGAATAAAGTTTATTTTTGTGCGGCGAAAAGTGTTGTAGAAAAGTGACTAATAGACCAAACGAACCCGAATGCCACGAACTTTGCCTGAAGGAGTTGTCTGCGATACAGGCTCTTCACAAGTTTACAGCACGGTAAGTAAGTGAGTGAGCGCTAGCCGTTATTATCTACATCGTGGTGAAGATCTCACTGTGGAATGAATGAATGAGTAAGGAAGGCGGAACACACTAAAGCACATCGTACAGATTAGGTTAAATTAGGTGCCGCTTCACTGCGATCTTTGTGGTCCCCATTGTGAAAGTAATGAGATGGTAAACTTTATTATTGGTTTGAAACATTCCTGAACTATTTAGAACACCAGACGAATATTTAAATGGCCTCTGTTTGCTTGTGACAGTTTACCCAGGCCTTTGAGGAAGTATTCTCCAAATCCCGTCATTCTGGGTCTTGGGCATTTGCAGGGAAAGTGGGCTGTGTCCTCTCCCGCATCCATATCACTGCAGCAACTACAAAGGTTTGTGTACTTAAACATATTCTTTTTAGGTTGGCCGCCCATGCATAGTCTCAAGTTTGGTTTACTGAACGTGAGCAGGTCTTTGTTTCCTTGTTATGTTGTGTCATCTCATCTGCCAGCTATACGATAAGACATGATGCAGGGGTCTTAGGCATGCACTGCGACCTGTAAGATCTACTGTGGTGCCCAGTGTTTAACCAGGAGCTAGGCTGAGGCTCTTGATAAACCTCAGTAGAGCTCTAGCTTCCATGTTCCAAATATCTGATGGGTTCATTAAATTCCGAGTTAGATAGTGTAGTCTTTTCTGTGTAGCCGGCAGGCATTCGCAGAGAATAAGTTCTGCCTTGGTGCAAGTAGTTCTATTTTATGCAGATGGTACGTTAGTGATCAGTGTCCAGTCAGGTAACCCGTTAAGATCCTTAAGTCTTCTTTACGGAGTTCGAATATCTTTTTGATCTTATTTTGGCTAGGGTCGACAAACTTGTTCGCTCCTCTCAGGCCCTTAGAGTTGGCGCAGTATTCAGCGAGTATTCATCGACTTCCCACTGCTTTATTTTGGAGTGATCACTAGTAGGGCTCAGGGCTCAGGACCAAGTAGTGGGTGACAGGGGACTCTTTTCGCCAGATGTCCGCCCGTTCATTTCCCTGGAAGCCATCATGCACTGGAGTCCTGGTCACCGCGACCTTGTTTGTCGATAGGAGATCTTCTATGAGGTTTAGACAGTTGAGGGCCCTTAACATTGCTTGACTATGGAAAAAGATGTGGGTACGGGTTTCTTTAACTCTTACATATAATAGTATAATAGATTTTAGAAGTCTCATTTGGTCAGAACTGAGATGTTTACCATTGCATGGTTCAATTCCGTATTTCTTCCAGCTGGTTGGTCAACTTTCTCTTTAGCGGGAGGTCCTATGATGTTGTGTTTCTATTTGTTTCAATTTTATTAGCTGCTTGATTGTCTACATATGTATACGATAAAATCAAATCGGTCATAGCTAAAGCTTCCACTGGGAATACTACGTCATGATTTGGAAGCTTTATTGACCGGGCAGTGGCGGCTTCGATCGAAAAGATTCCGGAGCCGACATCTTTTGTCATTTTTGAATCGTCTGTGAAGACAGATATGTTATGATTCAGTCCAATATTCTTATGCTGCTAACTTTACTTGAAAGCCTAGGCCAAAGTCGGAAGATATAGCGTTAGATAATCCATTTTTGCTTGGGATGACCTATTTGGCCAATATGCTACAATCGGCGTATGCTACAATCTTTATTGCTGACTTTGTATGCCCTAGTCTCAGTAAATATCCATTTGCAGCTGTGATCCAAATTGGGGTAACTCCTGAAGGTCACAGCATCAGCTTAGCGTCATCCTATTTGTGAAGTGAGGATGCATTTCACTTAAGCAGAGAGAAATGTTCAAAGAGTCAAGAGCTAATAGCGTCAACTATTATGAACTCCTTGCGCTTTTGTTTTTGTATTTCTTGCAGCGCTATCTCCACCAATTTATACTTCATGTAAGCACGCGAATAAATGTCTGTTAATCTTTCTAGTTTTGTTAGAAGAAAAGTCCTTAGGGATTGTGTGGCTAGTCTATCCTGTTCTGGGTATGGAAATGACTCTTACTTCTGCCCACACAACCAGTAGATATTTACTTCAGTTAAGTCAACCACTAAATATCTGAATGAACCACAGAACGGTTTACCTACACTTTTGGGCTCAGCAGCATGATTAGAATGAATTCCATTGTGTCCTTTCCGCTTTGTATGGAGAGAATGAGTCAATGGCCGATTTCTTTTAAATACTAGCACCACACTTTCCTTGGTATGTGTTCTATTTATAAGACATCTTGAGAAGTCAGCGCTGATGAGTATTTCTAAAGTCTCGACCCATGATTCTGTCCATAAGCTATCCAATTTTTACATCGAAGGTTAGTCTCATCTGAGCTTCCAAGTAGCTCACTTTGTCGTGATTCAATTCCCCACAGTAAGAAAATTATGATCCAAAATCACCTCCGGTTCTTTACAGGAACTTCATATCCCCTCAGCCTTAGAGAATAGCAAACAAGCAAAATTCCACAAGTGTTTGACCAAGCATCAATGCACAATGTACGGTTCATGGCACGACGGCATCATCGGACCTTATTTCTTTCGAAATGAGGAAGGAGACACCGTTACCGTCAATAGTCCTCGGTATAAAGCGGTGTTAACCAACTTTCTGTAGCCAGAGCTCGACAACATCGATATATCCGAACTGTGGTTCCAACAAGACGGCGCTACATGGCATACAAGCGACGCAACGCTCGAAGTGGTGAAGGAGAAATATGGCGACTGGGTTATCTCACGGCGAGCATTCATGAATTGGCCGCCGCGATCATGCGACTTAATACCCCTCAATTATTTTCTCTAGGGCTACGTCAAGTCCTTAGTCTACGCTAACAAGCCAACCACTTTGAACGAACTCGAGGCCAACATTCGAGACGCTATTGCCGGGATAATGCCGCACATATTGGACCGAGTCATAAAAAATTGGACCGACCGCTTGAGGCACTGCCAGCGATGCCGAGGCGGCTATTTAAATGATGTGCTATTCCATACATAATGGCATGAATGTAGCTTCAAAATAAAGCCAGAATCAATTTGATATCTCACATCGTTGTTGTTTTATTTAAATTTCTTTTCGTATAGTTCTTATCTGGTCACCCTTTACAACACCAACTGAACGAAACAGCAATGCGCGCTTGAATGTTGGAACCAACCTGCTAAACACAAAATCGCCAGAAGAACCATCGCTCGAGTCAAAAGGAATTGTTTTGTTCAAAATCATTTCTGGCCCCCCAAAGATCTACTAAGCAAAGGTACATCCTCTAACGATATTTATTGTATTTGCTTTGCACATAGACTTTAATAGATGGAATTTGATACCCGTGCGGGCTTGGTATAGACACCTCAACCAGCATCGTTATCAAACTACCTATGAATAGTGCTACCGCATTTTGTAATGTAACCCTCGCTCTTTATCCGAACTACCTTTCTATGAGATGATTACAATGACTGTTAGACACCGCAGAGAGGCATACAATCGGAACACGAAACATGTTAGCCCCAGGGATACTTTTAGCCATTCGCTCTCTGTTGTAATTGCCGACCAAGCAATTCCACATAGCAGAAGCATTAATAAAATTAAATTTCCATCTCCATTTTGCATCTCATGCATGGCAAAGCAGAATCCTAGATTTCTATTAAGAAATAGATCCGCCAGCTGCTGTCGGGTCCTAATGTAATTGAAGTCTGACAGAAATTCCTGTGAGTTCCAGTCGGTGGTCCAATGTTGGGTACATCCAACCGCTTGGCCCCCCAGCATCAATCGAACTTTGTTTCATCCTTTCTGTCGGCTGCGGCAATGATGATGGTGGTGAGGTGATGCCCTTGACAATGCTCTCCGATGACAAGGTACAATCAGTCTCTGCAACTCGGTAACCACAGTCATTACGTAACGAGGGGATGGGCCGCCGACACTACGTATCCGTACATAGGAACAGGGCGAACAGAACAGAGAAGAACTTTAATTTGAATTCGCCAAATTCTGGGTCAGTAATGCCGTTTTGTTGTTGCTGGTGATTCTGGTACTGATGCTGCCGGAATGTGTTCCAGACAATGATTTTGACGTATTTCGGGGGGACGCACTGAGACATGAGATCTATGTGTGTTTGCGCCTCCTGCTGAGCTTTGGAAGGATAATGGTTACGATGTGGTCTGTGTGTGCCACAAAAAGTGTTCCTTTGTTCGTTTTAGTACGGACACGAGGTGGTCGTTGTCATATATAGCACATCTATGGAACTTGGAGGCATAATAAGAATGAAATGAAATTCCTATTCAATCTGAAGGATCCGCCTCGCAATCGGAATTTCTATTCATTGTTTGTTGGTAGCGGTTGTGAGTAGGTTCAAACGAGTAGTTAAGGCTTACTTGATTGAATGACTTAACCTTGCGTTTTATGCTAAAGCAAAATAAGGGAATAATACATAGAGCATCCAATTGGTATCACAAGTGGAATAGTTAGTTAGTTTTACTCTTTTGTAATTACAACTAGTCTTACTTAAATCACTTCTACCACGCTTACATGCCATTCTACTAAATCTTCCACAATTGCCGAGATTTCCCTTCAGCTGTTCTATGCCAAGAGTTTCGCAAACAACCTGCTCTTCTTCTTGGCGAGCTATGCAGCTATCATCCTTTCACAGAGTGTGACCATTCCACTGCGACTTTCACTACCGTATTCGCATCTACATATATGTATGTCTCTGAACCATTCCCTCATAAAGCTGAACACTTAAGATATGGTTTGACCACAACACCCGCAATATGTTTTCTGAGAAAACAATCAACAAAAGCTTATAACTTTCTTGTTTTTGCTGGAAAGTGCGATACGACTTTTGAGTTCTGGGCATCGGATAGTTCTTCCTGACTTTGAAGGATACCTTCTTCAACAATGTGACTTAAGATGGTGGACAATTGTTCCCCCCATTGTGCCTTCAGGTTAAATAAAGACACCTTCCACTTTAACTTTCATTTCACACAAGCCCCAAACATGGTCAAGCCATACATATTATAGAAACTTTTGACCTATGAAGAGGCCTGATACAACGCCGTCTTCCTTTCTCATAAGGAGGAATCCATTCATATCTAAGACTCAGTCCATTTTCGGTTCCTAACAATGCAACTCAAAATAAAATAATATCCCGCTCGTTAAAGTTTCTAAATTTTCATTAACTTTCAACGAATTTATTAAAAACTAAGCCTTAGCAACAATCACATTCACTATCACAAAACTCATCTCTCAATCCAAGACACCCAGTTCATCGAAACGATCCAAAGAGTACTTGATCGTGCTCAAAAATCTCTCCGAAGAGAACATCACTTGGCGTTTCTTTCGTGCACCTACTTCATTATTGAAACTTTCGATGCTATTATCCTTCGAAGAGTCTCTGTCCATTGAGAGCAATGGTAAAATGGCTTCAAATGCCCAGAATCCAATGAACTCCTTTGCGTGGATTTCATTTTTCAGGTCTTCCCACGTGGGAATTTGTTCATACTCCAATGCCTCCAGTGTAGATTTCAATGCTCTATAGTATGTCCTCAGGAGTAGGTATCGTTTTGAGATGAGGACACTCAGTTGAACACTGGTGTTGAGAAAATAATGGAGATCAAACGCGGGACTTGCGTAATAACTCATTTGAAAGTCAATCTAAAAGTAAAAATTGCTTCAAATTTGAACCCCTTTTGGGACTATTCAACTTACGAACAACAAATCATCAGGGTGACCATTCACATGCTTAAACATACAGTTATTGACCCAAAGATCACCATGATTTAGCACCTTAAAGGCTTCTCCTTTACAAACGCAGGCGTTGACACGATCATAGAAGTCGTCTTTGATTAGACGCAACTTTCTGGCAATGTCACCAAACCCGTGCCACATTTCAACCAAGTCAGCCATATCACCGATGTTCTGACGAAAGATCGAATCTCGAACAGTACAGTCGGCGTTCTTATCGAACATTGACTTGTTGAACCTGTGCATTAGTTCTGGTTGCTAGAAAACGAGAATCAATGACACTTTAAACCCATTTAAGAAAAATCTTACTCACATCTCTAGCGAGGATCATTGAAGCAGCATGAAACTGACCGATCTTCGTCATCGCCAACTTAGCGTGATCCTCATCCAAGCCATGGTTCCGATTACCCAGCACAAGGCGAAGGTCATTCAGATCCTGAAAAACGATTGTATTCACTGGATTCTCCTGTGAGTAGATCAACCTGAAAGTTAACGATCATTAGTACTGATCGATGATCATGCCAACCAGTCTCACTTGGGAACAATCTGTCCTGAGATGTTCTGCGATGTAAGCATTCCCTCAATGGCTGGCAGCACTTTGGTATACATAATCACCTCCTTACCGTAGACATCCATAATCTTGAAAACCTCACGATCACCCTCGACAGGAATGCACTTAATAATGAGTGAGACTACCTGTGATTCGGCGCCAGTTGAGTAGCGCACTCTAGCACGATATATAAGACTCGTGTAGTTATCACCACCGGAACTGCCCATCGAGAATATGATTCGCTCAATTTCCACATACGACAAGTTTAGGCCAATCTCAAGGGCTTTACAAAAAAACGACACCGACAAGTGTTCGGGAATGTCAAAGCCATTCTTTTCTATGATCCCCATTGCACGGAAGCCGTTCTAAGACTAAGTTCTAGATCATCAATGTGCAGTCTGACTGCTGCACACCTACAATGTGATCAAACAAACTTAAAGTTATCGTAGCAGTCTGTGCTTCTCCTCATGTTGCGTAACCGACAATGAATTATGAGTGTGCAGTTCGAGATAATGTGACTGTGCATTTAGGGGTTGTTTTTTAGTTGCAATAACATAGAAAACATCTGGGGCTATCAAGAACACACAATGAGTGCAATGCATTAATTTGATTGACTTCCCAAGTGTTTATAGGCGTAGCTACTTGTGTACTTAAGTAAAGCGTGTGTACCCTATCGGCATTGATTGATCAATGTTTATCTAACAGCTTTGAGAGACGTAACTGATTTTTAAGAGGGTTGATAGATTTCGAGGGCGAATTTGATAATGCAAATCTGTGGGGATTTTAGAAGTCGGTACTAGTTAGGAAAACAATAGATAAGAACATATGTACTCGTATGTACATATGTACATGTATGTATGTATCTAAGGGCTATACATTGTGTTGTGTTTTATTGTGCCGTGACGTTATATTTGTATTACACAGCACAGATACATATACCGCCAGATACCACCATCCAACAACAGTAGCGCGCTTCTGGTTTTAAACTTTATACTAGGAGTCTATCTAGGCCTAACTCATGGTGGTAATCTGAGCTGGAATCGAAATATATAGAGGAGCGAATGAAGAATGCTTTAACAACACTCTACACTTCCCACAAAATTTGTGGGAAAAGCTGGTGGCTACCTCCGAAAATTAGGCATTAGTTGTATACCATTACTGACATACGAATGCTTAAGTTCGGACTAGGCTGTTTGATAAAGTGTCAAACATTTGACACTTTTCAATGTCAGAAGGTGTCAAACAGTATAATTGTCAAATTTCATGTGTCAAACGTTTGACATTCGTCCGTTTGACCAAGCGGAAATTTAACATTTTGTCAAACAGTGTAATCAGAGGTACAAAGTGATTGTGTCAAACCCTTTAACAGCGCTTGACACCGTTTGAACATTTGACACTTCACGAAGTATGAAAGTGTCAAATTCCTGTATTTTGTGTCAAACAGTGCAATGTGCTACGTAAAATTTTGTTATGGAAAATAAAGATATCGATCTATAAAAAAATAAGTAAAGAACTACCCGCCAAGGAAGTAAATGGGAAGTAACCGGATGGCATAAACAGAAAAAATAGATACAATGGGCATAAGATGCTATCTGAAAACATATGCACGTATGCAAATAGGTAAGGTAGTTCCTCACAAATGGTCTTCTGATTTTACTAATTTTAGTGCACGTAAGAGAACATACCTAGTGTAATATAGCCTTTGACTAGATTTTGTGTCAAAATATTCACACTTTGTCGAACAATCTTAGTCTTAATCTTAACTTTAGTTTGGTGGACAGCAATAGAAACATTCAGAAACTTCATGCTGGTAACCATAATACAAAGGGCAGCCTGTCTAAACGTGGACTCTAAAGTATACACCTACAGCAAGCCTAGAAACCACACCTAACCTAATGGCACTAAATTTGTTTTTAAGAGACACTGCTGCAATGTAAATGCGCTGATAAGATGTCTACCTCTTGTAGATGCAAAGACTGACTGAGCAACTACTCGTATCTTATATAAAATCAAAAATAGAGCGAAAATTCCTGACTGTAGCAGAAAACAGGTGGAAAAGTATTCAAACATGCAACACCACGAAAGCTCTATGGTCAAATATAAGTCTCAAAAAGAAAACTACTATCCCTAAGCAGATTGTCGATATCCGTAGCAACCAGACGGAACACAAGCTTTTAAATAAACATTCAGGGCGGATGTTAATTATAAACTAGCAACATGTCTGCAGAAGTTGCGGAAACCGTGATGTGGAGAAGACATCTTTCACTTCTTATAGCAATGATGCCATTTAACTCTCCTTAGGAACCCTTCTTCTCAGATTTACACGAAGAGGTAGACATACAATAAGCCGGCACATTTGCTGGGCATTGACAACCAAACCACAAATACGTCATAAATGTGTATTATCGCCTATAGGCTCGTCAGACAACTGAATCATATCAAGTAGGCAGTAACAACTTTTGTGGTGGTGTAAATAAGATCGTTCCTCTCGATATTTCAAAGCATTTAACATAGTTTGGCATCCAGCTCTTTTGACGAAAATGCATGCATATGGTATCGATGATACTCTTCATCAATGGACTAGAAACTATCTTTCGGAACGTTTAATTCAAGTTGTTTTGGACGGCTTCAGGGCTGCAACTCACCAAATAAATGCTGGTGCTCCCCAATGCTCTGTTTTGCCTCCGCCTCTTATGACTGATGACGGTAACCTCAGCTTTTCATATTCGTTTCCTGACTCACGTCTCTCCTCTTTGGGCGTGGAACTGGAATGTTAAGGTCATTAAATTTCGACCTAGACAGCATAATAAAATAGAGTAAGACCAACAGAGTGGAATTTAATACTTCCAAAACACAATGCTGTCTTCTGCCATTAAAGAGTAAGTTATATCTTCAGCCATTAGTCATGAATGGCTGTAACCGAAAGACTTAACATCCTCAGTATATGTGCTAATAACAATCTTCGTTGGAATGACCACATATTCTGTGTCACCAAGAACGCTGCGAAATATTTAGGCATTCTTAAACTATGCAAAAAATATCTCACTCCTTCTGGTTTTGCCACAATTTATAAGGCGTATATATGCCCCAAACTGGGGCACCAAAAATATCCTTGCACTTACTGGATAAAATTCAAAATCGCGCTATAAGACTTATAGGAGCAAGGACCATCGCGAATTCTATAGATTCACTCCACCATCGTCGAAATGTCTCCAAACTATCGCTGTTTTATCGGTTCTTCAACAAACGTGTTCAAATGAAATAGCCAGTTACAACAATTCAACCGCAATACTTGCCATGCCATGAATGCACATCAGTTCACCCTTAAGCCTGTATTCGTATGTACTCTAAAATATAGAGATTCTTTCATAAACCATACAACGCGAATGTGGAATGCTCTACCAAACCCTAACTTTCCTTTCCATTACAATTTACAGACTTTTAAAACCAACGTGCATCGGTACCTCCTCTCTCTATCTCACCCCTCATTTCTTTAATGCCCTCGCTGTGTAAATCAGTACAAGTGTATCCAAAACCATTTTAGCGTGTGCGCACTATAACTAAAAAAAAAAAAAGCATCAACCGACCCTAGGAGGAAACGGGAGTAGGGGAATAGCTTTTACTCATCACCGACACCTATGGCTCCTTGTTATTGACGAGATTCTAAAATTATAGCAGAAGATATGTACGAGTATGTAGATTCAATGTGAAGGCCTACACTTATGTTTTCATCATATTATCAAGCAAATCTCTCCCAATCTGTTAGTAAATATTTGCATCAAAAATCAACATTGTGTTGTTTATTAAAAAAATGTAATCTCTCGTACTCAGGGTCATTCATCCAGGAATCGGTGTATTTATATATACTTAGGTACATAGGAGTATCTATAGATATTTTTTGCTAAAGCCCTGTTTGAATTCTTCTCGACGTCCAAGTATATATGCGGGGGCTATCAAGACATAATTTGAAGATCCAAATTAAGACCTGAAATCTTTCGGGAAGATGTGCCTACGCTTATATCTACCACCAGTGGAACTCTTTAGTCTAAATATTCTTTAATGAGTCTGAGAAACTAAGAATTACGATACACTTGTATTACTTGATCTAAAAAGCTCGCTGTTTTACAGTACAGTGACGTTTTAATCACAATATAATGCAATTTAATCAGTGTCTCTCCATCAAAACCTACAAATATTTATAAAGCACTTTATTTGGCACTTGATCGCGACGTTTTGGCGAGTTCTACAAACAAAAATTTAAGTGTCCTCAATAAAATTATCTTCCAAAACTAAGTAGATAAGTTTCAATTACTGTACAATGAGTCCACAGATTCTTATGTACAATTTATCGCAACTCTTCAAAATAAATACGACTTGCTGCCAACGCATTTCTTATCTTTATTTTGGTGCGAATATTTTTTTAATACTTTTGTAGATAATATTACCAAACAACAGCCGCTAATCAAAAAGAAAAGAAAGTTTAATTTTAAATGAATATACTTTTAGGATGTCGATATTTTAAGGCTTTTTTGAGTGCATTTCATCAATTAGTCTGCAGAACAGGTAAAGCTCACCCTACGCTGATCAACTTCTACAACATGGCGCAAAAATAATGATGTCTATGATTTTTGCAAATGGCGTCTCCTGTCATCGTGATATTGACAGTTGTGTAGTATACGGATGCGAGAAACACGATAATGAACAATGGAACGTGTAATAATTGTGTTTATTTTTTTGCGGAATAATTCATCAGTTATAACAACACAACGTGAGTTTCGTCGAAGATTTCCCCACCATTCGGCGCCGGCTAGTCGCACAAGCCGTGCTCCTCGAAGAAACTGGCTCAACACGAGACAGGGCAAGGGCTGACAGATCGAGAAGAATATTGATGCTGTGCCCGAAGATGTGAAAGAATGTCCAGAAACATCAACGAGACAACGGGCCACGTATTTGGGCATTTCCAGGCGGTCTCTGCAGAGTACTTTGGTGAAAGACTTGAAGATGTTTCTGTTTAAAACTTAGATCAGTTGCTACCCGCAACCAAGACCAAGACCGTCTTAAGACTTAACCATTGGGAGGACGATTTTCCTTGAAGTTTAATCATGAGTGACGAAGCACATTTTCACAAGCAGCAGAGAACCAGCGTATTATTCAAGAACCTCCTTTACATTATTTGAAAGTTACTGTTAGGTGCGACGTCTGTTTTTCAAAAACTCTGCTGGCAACACGATAACTGTCACTAGCAAGCGCTGCAGAACTAAGTTATGTGACTTTTTGATACCCTAATGGCCGATTTTGAAAGTCGATTTGAGTTACGGTGGACATATCCTGTCAGATGGCGAACCAGGTGTCTTCCAAAAAATACGTATGACGGTACTTGACTAAAAATTGGCTATTATCGGCACAGCCACAGAGTGGTGCGCTTTATTTCTTTATTAAAATATTTGAAAAATTAAAAAAAAAAAATTCACAATTTTCCAAAACTTGGTGTGCCATGACCTTGCATAAAAAGGGTGGGCCATTTGATGGTTTCTTTTTTAAAATTGCTATAGAAAAAATTAATTTAAAGTTGTTTTGCTTTATTGAAGAGAACTTCACTTTCTGATTATTTATGGAAAATAATTTCATTTATATGGCTACCTCGATTGTCCTGGCAGTAGCTCATCCTGTCAACCCAATTTAGCAGTATATTTACTATGGTTCAGGGCCCTATTTGCCAAATAACTCGAGCAATACGTATAGTGCTTAAGTGGCCTGTTCTCAGTTTCTGGCCAAAAAAAAATCGTTGTTCATACCTTTGTGCACTCTCTCTTAACCGTAACGTTGCCACCTTTATCTTCGACGAGAAATGGACCAATAATGCCGCCACTCCACAAATCACCAAAAACTCACACGCTAAAGCACTATTTTTACCGAATTTTGTTTTCAAAATTCGCTCCGGTTCTGCAAAACAGCACTTAATTTGGAAATAAGTTTTTAATATTTCCCAACGTTGTTCAAGCGTAAATCGATTCATTTCGTACCGCGGAGACATGATACTGTGTTTTTGTAAATTTCTTGAGCGCGAAAGAGCTGTCAGTGTCAAAATAACATGTACAGGGTGGGGCAAAAGTAATGTCATAATGTGAATTGGTTCCCATTTTATTAGAAATGAAGAAAATTGGGCTCTGTTTTCACGAAACGTTTATTTGAAGGTGAAAAATTTCACATTAAGGTGAAATGGCCAACTCTTGAGGAGACATTTGTGCTCGTTTTACGGCATTTTCGAATTATTGCTCGCAAAACATCTAGCTCTAAATTGGTGATTTCTTCTTCAATGTTGGCTTTGCAAGGTTTGTGGTTTGTTATGGTAAACGTGACATTTCAAAAACCCCAAAGGAAGAAGTCTCGCGCTTTCACATTATGACATTACTTTTGCCTCATCCACCAAAACGGGAGATCAAATGGCCCGGAAATTGGTGATTCAAAATCTCCATCGTTGCCCGAGGCGGGTATCGGTCCATTGCTTGTTGTCAACTAATTCTTTATCTGTCTACAATATAAATGTCAAAGCACAATGACACTTGGCGCCATTTGCAAAAATTATGGAACATTCACATACGTTTGACTGACCCTGTAATTTAAAATTAAATCAGCAGATGGCCCATATAGTGAAATTTTTTTTCCAAAATTGGCCATTTGTAGAATAACGTTAATTTTGCGGTTAGAATAAAAATTCCGATTTCGTCTCGAATTGTGACCCCACATACTCCAGATATGAAGTTTAAAGCAAATCCGTCGAACCATTTAGACTGCAGTCGTGCAGACAGACAACCATTGAAAGACCAACTTTTTTGAATTTTTCTATTGTAGTATTGTCAAGTACAAAGTAAGAAAAAAACAGTCAAAAAATTTTGTAACGCCTAAAATGTTTTTTTTTTACAGAAGCTTTCGGTAGCCACCTTGTGGAGAAATTCAAGGCATGTAATTTTGATTCGATACTGCATGCAACATGAACCACTTTCGATATATTCGCACTCGAATTTTTTTAAAAATTCTGAACCCATCTTGTAGAGGAAAAAAAAGCCACGCGCCTTAAATTCCACTTGATTCCCATTATCTTTTCTGAAGTTTTGAATAATTCGGAATATATCTTGGAGTTAATTTTTTTTTCCTAGAACACACCCCTTTCGAGATATTAACAGTTAGAACCGATTTCTGTTAAATACAATTCGAAGCACACATGCACTCCATGTTTGTTTACCTTAAGCTGAGGTAAGCATGTGCCATTCTACTCATTTCAGACAATTAGTGGAAGAATGTTTCGCGATTGTAATATGTACGAGAATTCTACAAAAATGTTAGTAAAAGGCGTTGTTGTCAACATTATATAAATAAAAGCAAATGCATAGTGGAAGGATATTTTACAAATAATTAGAATTTATAATTGGTCATATAGACAAGCCGCCACGGCAGTCAACCTATCCCAGTTGCGTGGATATCTCGGAAAACAAAAGAACTGATGAGCTTACCCTGAGGGATCGAAAATGCATCCTTCTCGCGATCTTTGCTTGATTATCGTACTGCATTGGTTAGACTTTTTAGGGCAGTTTTTCACAAGAACTTTAAATCAGTACGCTAAATAAGAAAATCGACAATGAAAATAAAAGTAAATATGCGTTTGGATCTATTTGGACGAATGGCGAAAACGCTGTTAAGTTCTGGTCAGTTGTCGATAAGAGAGATCCCTTGGAAGTTCTTGGTTTAACTTACCCAAATAAGTAAATATTTATACAAAACTTTGGGCAAGCAATACCGCTTTATTTTTTCGTTTCTTAAGATTATAGAAATCTTTGACAGGTCCTAAACAATAGAGCATACATAATTCAGTCAAAACTCAACAACATTACCCCCCTCTCAATCTAATACACCCAACTCGTCGAACCTCTTCAAAGTATACCTCAAAGTGTCTTGCAATCTCTTCGAGGAGAAAATAATCTCCATTTTATTCTTAGCGATTTCTTCATCCATAAAGCTGTCAAAAGAGTTGTCAGCCGAATGAGCCTTTTCCATTGTTGTTGTTGGAAGGATTCCGTAATTCGTAAAGAAACCATACAATTCTCTCCGCCGCACTTCTGTCAATATGCTGTCAAAGCTTGGAATATTATTAAACCTATGCCCTTTCAACGTCTGACACATTGCCGTGTGATATACCTTAAGAAGATCCTCCCGCTTCTCCTTCAACACATCCAACTGCAACGAAGAGTAAAGGAAATAGTTTAAATCGATCCCAGGACTGCCATAAATGCTCATTTGGAAATCAATGAATACAACATCCTCCACTTTTTCGCTATTGTCTTTGGCATGCTTGAACATACAATTGTTAATCCAAAGATCTCCATGGTTAAGGACTTTCAATTCACCCAGAATCGGCAGCTGACTCTTGATGAGGTTCTGTTTGAGATCGGCAGCGTACCTTTTAACCTTTGGAATTATACTCTCATAGCCCTCCCACTTGCTTAAAAGTCCAAGAAGACTTTGAATACAATTTCCCAAGTGTGTTTCATAGATTTGAGAGCTATTTACGCCATCTGCTGCTAATAGACCACTTCCAAAGGAGTTCATGCATTCAGGATCCTAGAAAATTTGCAACAAATTACATTGTAAATTCTTTACACTGAAAACCGTACAATGCACCTTTTGATGTAGGACCATAGATACCGCGTGGAACTGGCCAATTTTCTTCATAACCAATTCAGCATGACTCAGATCAAGTCCCTTTACACGGTCTACCATGATGTACCCTAGCGCGGATAGATCCTCAAAGACAAGGGTGTTGATGGGTTCCTTATGATCATGGTACAACTTTGCTCCGAATTTAATTTTATCCAGCAGAATCTCCATTCTTGGTAACATGTTGTAGTAGAAGATCTTCTCCTTCAGAAACACTCTCAAATCCTCCAAAAATCGAGAGTTACCCGTTATTGGAATGCTTTTCACTATCACTGACAAACTCTCAAGTGGGCTACTACCGCGCTGGAATGTCAGCCCAACTCGATAGATCTTACTGCAATAATTATCGCCCCCATCGCTTCCCATCTCGAAGGTGATCTTTTTAATTGTAACACAAGCCTCAAAGAGGCCATTTTCCAGAACCTCCTTGAAGAACTTTACGTCCAAAGATTGTGGCGCACTAACCGTGTTGCAAAATTCCACACTCATCACGGAACTCAATAGTTCAATGCAACTAACTGCAAGTCTTTGCCTTGTTCAGCTATAAATACATACAATAGTGCAATGATAATGATTCAAGTTTAAAGTAAGTGTACGCAAGCTGGCTGGAGGGAGAGATGGAATAGCATTTGGCTGTTGATAGTTGAACAAAAGCTTAGTGAAATTGGTCAATAATTGTGTTCTCAATGAATGAACCTCCTACAAGTCAATATGTATACCCAAGGGTTTAGATAAGATAAGAATTTCGCTATACAATGTCTAGAAGATAGCTTCGTCCATTGTAAAATGGTTATCAACAATTGATGTGGCGGTGGTCATATAAAACCGCAAGTCAGGATTGTTTAATAAGACATACCTACACTTATGTATTGACATTGTAAATTTGTTTGATTTGACAGTTTGCTAATAGCCTCAGTGCATGTACCTACTGGCTTATGTAATAGACTTGTTAACAAGTTGAATGTTAGATATCTATTAAGCGAACTTTAAATTTAGTACCAATTGACTGCAATTGCGTGACAGTTTGACAGATTTGTAGCGTTGTATATATTTATTTAAATAATTGAGGAGGTTCGCACACAATAAAATGATAGTGGCTGATCTGCTTCTCATAGTTAACAGACATTGTAGGCCAGTCATTAAGTGCTTAAACAAAAGTTGTTAATTACGCAACACAAAATTATTATTTTTTTTTTTTTTTTTTGACAACCAGAAGTGTTTTTCAAATAATTTTTTGCGCCGAATTCAAACAGATAGGTATCGGGTAGGCCATCTGCTGGTTTATTTTTAAATTACACTGACACTGACAGCTCTTTCGCGCTCAAAAAATTTACAGAAGCACAGTATCATATCTCCGCTGTTGCCGAAACAGTACGAATTTTGAAAAGAAATTTCGGTCAAAATAATGCACCAAATATACACGCTGTACACAAGTTTGCGAATAAAATTCGTGGTATTGGCGTGCTAATTGGTGACACAATATAGTGTTTGTTCTGCGCTCTGCGCCTAAACCCGAGGATCTCAAATCGCCACAGATCCCAGCAACTGAACATTAGCTGCACTAGCCTGAGGAGAATTATGTATGTATACTCGTAAAGTCCTCAGATTATTCTCTTGCAAGGTCCAACTGATTCAGAAATTGAAGGAAAATGGACACCCTCTTCGTTGTCGTTTCTCTATTGGAGCTTTAGGCAGCTCGAAATTGACGTTAATTTTGCTAAAAAAAAAAAAAAATCATTTTGCATTTTCATCTTATCGGCTATCTAAACAAGCAAAACTGTCGTGTTTGGGGCTCGAAAAACTCACACATAGTCGTAGAGAAGCGAATGTATCCTCAGCGTATGACTGTTTGGTGTGGTTTGTGGAATGGCGGCATTATTGGCGGCATTATTGGCCTCGAAAATGAAGATGGAAACAATGTTACGGCCAGAAATTGAGGAAATGAACTTGACTGTTTCTGGTTCCAGCAAGACGTCGCTACGTGCCATACAAGCCTTCCAATATCCGATCACTTGCGCACTAAATTCAATAATCATGTAATCAGCCGTTTTGGTGGTGTTCCTGCTTGGCGTCCGCGGAGCTGCGATTTGACACTGTTGGACTATTTTTTTGTGAGGTGCCGTTAAAGCTGACAATCCAGAAATGATTCAGAGCCCCGAAATATAGAAAATATACTGCAAAATTGGGTTGACTGCCAAGCCAGCTGTGGTAGCCATTTAAATGAAATTATTTTCCATGAATAATTAGATTTAATAAAGTTAAAAACTTTGAAAAATATTGAATGGATTTTTTTTATAGCAATTTTAAAAAGAAACCAACAAATGGCCCACCCTGTGCATTCAGTTATTCGTTGCTTTGTAACGAATGACTGCGTTTTCTTCCGCCACTAGTCATTACCCATGCGTAGTATTCTAGAATATGCTACGGTGAATATTAAGACGGAAAAGGGATACAGACTATAGATTACGTAGGTTGGTATTAGACAATCAATGTTTCCTGTACAAAGAGTATATCACCAATTTCTCGACGTTTTACAAGAGGCTGTACGCTAATCAATTTCAAACGTTCGTCATGGGAAAGTTATATCTTTCGAGCCAAGAAAGACCGCATAATTCAAAATGGATGAATCTGCGTTGGACAGCCTCAATTCGAAGGGAATGGGTATCGTAATAGCATATTCAAGGATTGGAATGACAAATTAACAGTAAAGGAATTTCGTAACCAACGTTTCACGAAACCATGCGCAGAGTTGGTTCTGCCAATAATGCTATCTATGTATGTCGTAGATAACATCCAAATCACGCGGTTAAGTAATTAAGGGGACAGGCTCTTCACAGCTGTAATAGGATCTAGGGGCTTGGTGGTAGACTCTTTCGAGAATAAGTGATAGTTTGACATTTGTTGACATTGAGCTCAATACAAAATTGTTGGCACCAGGTTGAAAAGTCAGCGGGAGTTGATATATATGTACCTGAAGATTTGCATGTCGTCAGTATAGACAGATACATACAATTTTTCAGTAATAATACAGTAAACGTCATTAGTTATCAAGATGAATATCAGAAGACCTACGTGGCTACCTTGAGGGACTCCAGAGGTGGCTCAGATTCAAGAGATCTTGTCATTCTTCAAGGTAGGATTCGATCCACCCTAATTGGATCAAATTAGATTTTGGATTGAAAACCAAAAGCTTTAAATTTAAGAAGGATGATTCCGAGCGGAATTTTGTCGTAGGCTTTACTAAAATCAATGGCAATTGCATCAACTTATTTGCCATCCGCCAATGAGCACAAACTACTAGATACGAATTCCGTCAAGTTTGTGGTTGTTAATCTTCCTTTAAGGAATCCGTGCTGATTTTTAGAAAAGGTAGACGTGCAATTGAAAAATGTTGTGTCATATACAATGCTTTCGAAGAGTTTAGCAATGGGCCTGTTGAAAATTTTATTCTTAGGACCTTTCTTTGTGAAAGTGAACTATGACGAGCTATTCCTAAGTATGGGAAAGATAAGAAGTTAGAAGAGAGCCGTTAGGAATTGAGACAGGACAGTATTCGTGCTTTTAATCTTCTCTTCTACAAGTGCCACGGTTATACCAGCTGAAACTAATCAAGTTTGGGCACAACTTTTCATGTAGCAGAAGTAAACATGATCCAGGCACGGTTAGAGAATGCTTGTCTAGAGAAATGAGTTCAGAATTGATGGGAAGCTGTCTAGTTTTCTTTTTTGTGTTAATGAAGTGGAAAAATTGTTTGGGGTCTTAAATTAGATAGGATTACATTCGGTGTAGATATACGAGGTAAAGAGATTCACAGAAATAGGGAAAGTGGTATATTGTGAGATAAAATATGTGGCCGTAGCCATTACTGAGCAGGAGATTAAAGGTTCGAGTGCAAGGGTAAAAATACTTTTCGTACGGTCCTACCTCTCGCGAACGTCTGGCAAACATCCGGGAGTAAAATTGTCATGAGAAGCGGCATAACAAATTTAGGTCCCAACCATTCGTGCGGAACGAATGTCTGCGAGAAGCTAGGCCAGGCGATTATGTATATATATTCGCTACAATTTATTCTTTGCTTAGGACCACGCCCACTTTAGCTTAAAGTCAGAATACGAGAATTTTGGTTACTAACACTCACATTAATAGCCATTTATTTTTTCTGATAAAATCACTTAAAAATCAATCAAATATCTTCCGAGTTACAGGATATCTTTGCATTTGAATCAAGAATTTCACAACACCGTTCTTTATTAGGGATGAGCTAAAACATGAAGAAGAGTGGGATTGTAACTTTTATTCGTTCCTTGTCCAATTTAATAGGTTTTGGAAAAGCTACTACATACTTCTTCTACTACCCGGAAGACACTGCTTAGCTTTCTGCTAAAATCAAAAGATGTTGCTTCGTACACGAGAATCTCCGATCTTTAAGAGCTGGGTGATAGCATCGGCATAGCATAGCATTTCTTCCTCATTCTTCTTTCTCGGTATAGCCTGTTTCAACTGTCTCTGTGTCTATACTCTGGCCCGAGAAATTTCGCATTTTGTGTGTTGGAAGCGTGCCTTGTATCAGCTAACCCATCGGCGAATTGTTCATTGGTTAGACAACTCGTATCTGGCAGTTCCTGAAATTCAGTTGCGCAAAAATTGACGTTTACAAGATTGAGAATTACAAGTTTAATATCTCATTGCAGTTTACCTCTCACAATGGCATACAATAAGTCTCAACATGAAAGAACCACAGATCTATATACTTCCACTTACTAGGGACTTAATTTCTTGTTCGTATTTTAGGTGGTCAACTTTGCTTTTCAAAATAAATTGCAACAGCCATGAACCATTAACAATTACCTGCTGACGCAGTATTTTGAGATAGTTCGGATGGGATGTGACTGGATAACATAACACTTGTCATTATCTTGCGAGTAGAATAAATTTCCTAGCTAATTAAATAAGTACAAAGTTGTGATAAAATCAGACACGCAATAGTATTCTCAAAGTTCTAACGTACAATTCCCGATCGTTAAAATTTTATTTACCAACAGGTTTTTATATAATTTACAAACAACTAGCAGTCTATCAATGAAAGCGTTTCTTCAAATAAAATTACATGACACAGCAGCAATATTTTTAAACATTATAATGACTCGCCATGACGGGCGTTGTCATTCAAAATATTTTGAACCCAAAATGGTTTTAAGATATTTTTTTTCATTTTTTGTGAGTATCGCTATCTTTTCGTTGTAAATCCAATCTGTCGCCTTTCAAAATGTGCGTAAGAGGGAACTGTTATCTTTGTTCTCAATTGCATATTACTTCGCGCGACTCGTAATCGAAATGACATAAACGAAAGTACTTTTGCGGATTGATAATACGAGACTGTCGTGCGGCAACTACAGTTAAGCGTAGTACATTCTCATTCTCGTCTAGAGTCAGCCAAGTTAATTCTCTCGCTTGACCATAAACGAAAAGTGTTGTCGATTGTATTTATAGCCAAACAGGCAAGATCGTACTGCCAGTTGTTTAAAACTTTTTGTTCGTTATGACTGCGGAACTTTGCAACGCAGTAAGTGCACCGAAATCTTTGGACGTGAAATTCTTTCAGGAGGTCCTTGAAAATGGTTTTCTCGAGGCTTATATTTCTATTAAAAGTATCTCCTTCGAGATGGGTAGTAGCGGTGGTGATAACTATTGCAGTCAAATCTATAGAGTTCGACTCAGATTCCAGCGTGGTAATGAACCACTAGAGACCGCGTCAGTGATAGTGAAAAGTATTCCAGTGTCAGATAGTACTCAATTTTTGGAAGATTTGAGGGTATTCCTGAAGGAGAAGATATTCTACTACAACATGTTGCCAAGAATGGAAATTCTCCTCGACGATGTGAAATTTGGCCCAAAGTTGTACCACACCCTTAAGGAACCGATCAACACACTTGTGTTTGAGGATCTTTCCGCATTGGGCTACGTAATGGCAGATCGTGAGGAGGGACTAGATATGAAGCATTGTCAGATTGTTATGAAGAAACTTGGGCAGTTCCACGGGGTATCAATGGTCATACAGAAAAAGGTAAGTTTAACTGTAATACAGACTTTAGCTTGCATGTCAGTTAATTTTGCATTTAGGACCCTGAATCAATGAACTCCTTTCGAATGGGTATGCTAGCAGAAGAAGGTGTAAATGGCTCCCCCATCTATGAGAAATTCTTTGGAAATAATATTCAAGGTCTCATCAGAACCATCAGTAAGTGGAAGGGCTACGAAAGTATAACTCAAAAGGTCAAAAGATACGCGGCTGACCTCAAACAGAATCTGATCAGGAGTCAGCTACCGATTCCGGGCGAACTGAAAGTCCTTAACCATGGAGATCTTTGGGTCAACAACTTATTGTTCAAGTACACCAAGGGCAATAGGAAGCAAGTGGAAGATGTGGTTTTTGTTGATCTTCAAATGAGTATCTATGGCAGTCCTGGTTTTGATATAAATTATTTCCTCAATACATCGGTGCAGTTGGATGTCCTAAAAGAGAAGCGAGAAGACCTCCTTAAAACATATCACACGGCAATGTGTGAAACGTTGAAAGCCCATAATAATAAGTATATCCCGAGCTTCAGTGATATTCTGAAGGAAGTGCAAGGAAGGGAGCTCTACGGATTTTTTGCCAATTATGGGATCTTTCCACCGATAGCAATGGATAAAGCGCAATCGGGAGACAATAGCTTAGATAATTTCATGGATGATGATTTCGCGAAGAAGAAAGTCGATATTATGTTTTCATCGAAAAGGTTGGAGCAAACGATGAGGTACACTTTAAAGAGGTTCGATGAGTTGGGTGTATTAGATTGAGTGTGGTTATTTGATAAATAAATAATTTATTGTTGTTATGAGTTGATATGATTTGTCTTCTTTTTTTTTGAAAGACCGAAATATATTTAAACGAAGCAACAATGTTTCTGTTATAAGAATGTATGAATCCGAAGATTATCCTAGCCGCCGCGCTGATTTGACGGAAGATCCATTTGAGCCATGTGCCCCTTTAACGATTCTATGTCGGGATAGTCCCGCCTAATATTTCAATTAGACTGCTTGCTATAATTATAGCAGTCTGACCTAGCAAAAAGGATGGAAGAAATCGTAACTCATTTGATTGACAGCACTGGTTGTTGAACTTTTGTGGGGTGACTCCTAGATCCTAGGTATGGTAGATCCTGAAGTTAGTATTTCGTTGACGGCCTTAAGTAAGATTTATTCCTGATTCTGAATTAAACGCAGTTCACTTTGTAGAATGGTTGACATTTCAGTTATCATCCATCGAATAACTTTTTAATCCGTTGTGAATGAAGTACTGTGGCAGTGACCGAAGAATTCACAAGCTATCTTCACTAAGCGACAGACCCTCAATCAGATTGATAATATTGCAATCGATGCCAGGTACGTCTCCAGTATACTGGATATCCGAACTTTCGGAGCAGCCAAAGAATATCCGGCGGGTATCCAGCACATCACAACATCAACAGAATATTGCGAGAAGATTCCAAGTCGAACGGCTACTATCGCAAGAGACTGCCGAAACCTTCGCTGACCAAATTTCTTTTAATCTCTCGACAAATCCTTTACCGTCTGCATCAAGTAGAGAAGACCAGTAGTAACACTGTCAACAAGCCATCAGAAATGTAGCCTCTGATGTGCTGTGTTTCACTCTGTGATTACAACGAAATCCCTGGTTTGATGAAGAGTGACTTCTAGGAAAGTTGAAGAATATAACAAAAATGAAGAATGTGTATGCTAAGGCGATTAGGCCCGAACAGAAGTCTCCAGCGTCAAACAAGGAATCATCGTAGTAGTGCCGCAGTCAGTTCTGAGAATCTGGAGAGAACATTTTTGCAGACTGTTAAACGGAGTTTGCTACCAGGCAGAACGCACCATTCAATTTGGATGATGAGAGCCAACATTTTCATCCACCCGACCTAGAGGTCTAAGCTCAAATCAAACAAGGCTGCTGGGGCTAGTGGCCTACCAGACGAGCTGTTTAAAGCAGCGGAAGATGATTTGGTAAGCAGCATGCCCCGTGTATGCTCGATGAATGGAATCTCAGCAATATATGCCCTATCCACAAAAGGCCTACAAGATTTTGTCTGCTAAACGGTGTCAATGCCTTTCATCAACAACCTGATTAGTGCAACTTTAGGTCAGGAAAATCTACCACCGATCAAATATTCACACTACGGCAAATCTAAGAGAAAACATAGCAATTTCAGATGGATTCCCACCATCTCTTTATCGATTTTAAAGTCGACAGAAACTAGCTATATAAAGCCATGTCTAGTTTAGGCATACCTGTTAAGCTCGTCCATCTATGTAAGATGATGATGGAGAATACACGCTGCTCCGTCAAGGTCGGTAAAAATATGATTGGTAAAAATACAGTTTGGTGTTCCAAACGATCTAAGGCAAGGCGATCCGATATCCGACGAATTCTTCAACATCTTACTTCAAAGGATTTATACGAAACTTGCAAGCTAACATCGGAGGTTTAATTTCCCAAAAGTCTGTTCAACTGCTTACGTACGCCGAAGATGAATGGACTCTTGGTTGTTTCGAAAGGAAGATTTTTCGTATCCAGTTTGTATTGGCGGTGTGTGGAGAAGAAGATTCAATGACAAACTATGTAGAATTTCCATTCCAGTGACGATGGCTAGGAACGTAGAACGTATGGACACCAGCTTTCCGGTCAGACCACTAACGGGCAACGCAGCAGAGAAAGTCCCCTCCTTAGCAGTGGCGTAGCGAGAGGGGGGGGGGTGCACAGGCCCCGGGGGCGGCAATTTGAAGCGGTTACATTTTTTTTTTAAATATATAAAATTTACAAAACGGATTCTTTTTTCAGTCCAACGAATTTATTTACAAAGTTTACCAGCATTAACACTGCTTCACAGTAAGTAATCAGACATTCCTTGTGTTACTTAACAACAAAATCCAATGAACGCTGCTCCCTAGTATGCAACTACATTTCATCAGAAATGACAACCCTGTACAGCTCACACAAATTATAACACAGTACACAACATCTGCATTCGAAAATACTCTTTTTCTCTTTTCTCGCTAAAAGATAAAATCTATGAAAGCAATTCAGATGTTGCACCTCATGAGGATGGCATTGATAAGGATGAATTTGAGATCGAACGCGTACGGTTAAGAGCAATTATATCTTCTACAAGCATAACAACTCGAACTATTAAAATATATATTAAAGTTTAGACTGGAAGTTAGTCTGCCTAACATAACAATAATGCTTCGTCTTTTTCTCACAATTTCAATAAGTAATGCTGGCTGTGAGAGGAGTTTCTCAAAATTGAAGCTTATTAAAAATTATTTAAGGTCCACAATGAGCTCTCTAAGGCTATCTAATCTGGGTATCATGGCTATAGAGCAGGAAATCACAGAGACTATCGATACTGAAAGAATAATAAGCGATTTTGCCATGATGAAAAGTAGGAAAATAAAATTTTAAAGAAGTTTTCTGCAAATAAATAAAAAAGTTTTTTGTAATTTTTTTTTTTGCCGACAGGGTGAAAATCTTCTAAAGACACCATACGGCCCGACCGCGCGTGCTTATGGTAGTGTGAGATTTTTACTCACTAAAAACACCACTCATCAAGATTAATACTACAACTAAGCCGACGCTTAACCAGCAGTTTTATTTTCGCTTACGAGACTCGTGATTTTTAGAAAAAGGTGTTCGTATGTAATTTAAAAAGAATGTAGCGCTTTAGACAGGTTAAATTCCAATGAAGTTTCTGTTGTTTTCACGACCGGCATATACTATGACGCGAGGGCAAAAGGTTTTGTCCTTTGCAGACGACGAATTGAATTGTTCGCTTCAAGTAGTTGAATGACGGTACTGTTACAATGGCCGTGAACACGATCTTTGTGTTTACGAGCAAAATTTGTTATCTCTTCGACGACGCTGGGAATTCCCAGGTCCCGATGAATATCATTCGTTACGTACGTACCACGGTGCGCTAACGATCGTTCTAAGAACTTTATTTTCAAAAGTTTGTAGGATGTTTCTATTGCTTTTCCTGGTACAACCCCCTAGTTCTAGACCATACGTCCACACTGGCTTTAACACTTGCTTATAGATAAGCAGTTTGTTATGTAGGCTCAACTTCGAATGTTTTCCGAGTAGCCAGTACATTTGTCGGTATTTGTTTTCGAGCTCGTCGCGTTTCTTTTTTACGTGCGATTTCCATTTAAGCTTAACATCTAGAGTCATTCCTAGATAATTTGCTTCGTTCGTGTACGGTATTTGAGCCGAGTTTAAATATACGGGTAATCTATCCACTTTTTTGTAGGTAAAGTTTACGTGGGTAGATTTGCTTTCATTTAGCACAATACGCCAAGAATTCGTCCAAGCGTGGACTTTATTAACAGCATGTTGAATCATCTTTTGTTGGTTGGGATGGTGGTGTTCTTACCATTCTACGACTCTTTATGAAATGGTCATCTTTTAGCAATAAATAGTTCCCCCAGAATCCATGGAACCGACCTCCGAAGAGGGTGAATTTACCAGTTTACCTGGCGTACCACCTGGGGTATTAATTCCTTCTGTTTTGTTCATTGCATCCTTTTTTTTAACTTTTGTGAAAAGTTTAAACCTTTTTGGATTTAAGTCGCCTTCTATGACAGGCATGCCTTACCTCAGGTATATTCTAGTCCCCTATCCGGAAGGGGATTTACAGTTTAAATTCAGCCGCCCCTCTGGGGTCAGACGCTGACCAGTGTGCCGCACAATATGCATCAGACGCTCCTGGTTTTATGGGTTTATCCTTCAGGTTCATCTTTCAGTTATAACCTTACTGCCAAGGGTGGCCCTACCAAGAGTGCATTGTAATGGTACAAAATGCGGAGGTACAAAATGTGGAAGTACAACATGGCAGGATCGCCATGTGATGGGTCTATATACCAAGTGTTTTCCCTAAGTTAGGCAGGGCCTGAACGCCATAGCAGTTGCCAGAGTTCTACTTCTATGAGTAGGGCTAAAAAGCCAGAATGAGAAACGCCTTGTTTTAAAGTCAAGTTGAATCTGCTTTGTTTAAAAAGAATCGATCTTTATATACAAATTCCCCACCAGCTTTCCCAATGCACATCGATATCTAGTGGGTCGCATGCCATCATATTTCGGCTTCTTAGTCATGACCTAAAAAAGTTATATTTCTATTTCCCCAAACACTTACTAAATATTGTATTGATCACACAAAGAGTCAAACACTTCTCAAATGACACGTTAGTAGGTCAGCTTTATGCACTGCGACAAAGGGCATAACTTATGACTTCTATCGAAGTATTTTTGCCTTTCTTATGCGTCAGTACTTTGGCGTGTCCCGTCAAGTGTTTTTGTTTTGTGATCGTTGACTTTATGTGATATTGCATAATTTATACTATGTGTGTTCTTCTTGTGTGTACAATGTGTTCTTGGGTTTTTGTTTTGGTGGGTGGTGGTGCTCCTGACAGCATCGCTTATAACATCATGAAGATTACTTCTTCCGGCGGATTTTTGTCGGCTCTTACGAACGGGCATACCTAACCCCGACCTTGCAGGGGGGAATCCCGTTTTCCTGAAGAATTTTAATTTAAATAATTTAAGTAGGTATAATAACTGAGGTAAGTAATTTTTATTCGCTTAGAGATTGGGAAATCGGAAAATGGGAAAATTTTAAATTTGCGGCTTCATTTTTGCTTCACTTGCTCAAGTTTATTGACATACATATGTGTAGTTATAACAGGTTGAAACCGTAGACAAAGGTTTTTTTTTTTTTTAGTGTGTGAAGAAAAAATTACTAGGGGCGGCATAAATTGAGTCTGCCCCGGGCGGCCCCAACCCACGCTACGCCACTGCTCCTTAGGTGGAAAGGGACCTCAGCCAACTTGTTGTGGGAAACTGGAGGCAGCTAACAAAAGATTGAGGTGATTGGAGAGGTCTTCTGGCTGAGGACCTGGTTCACCCCGTACTTTAGTAAGTGCCTGAGTAATTCCAGGTATGTCAACCTTAGCTATAGCAAATTTTGTGTACCTACTATTAAGGTTTCTTTGAGTAATCTCGACATCTCAGGTGTGGTGTATTCGGCGAGTTTATGCATTTTGTGATTATGTGCCTGCCATTAATTTGTATGCAGGGCGAATGTAGTCTAGACGCATTGTACGATGGCATAGCCTGAAGGGAGCAGTACGGATTACAGTTTTGGAAACCCATTGCAGTTGTTTCTTTCATTTCAGAGAAGAAGGATGCATTCGGCGGCTTTGTTCTCTTCCTTAATTCAACAGGTGAGCTACTACTGGATCGAAGTTATAGAAGATGCTATAGGAGGGTTCGAGACAAATATTGCTTTACCATACATCAGTTCGTGTGCCAGTAGTCACTTCAATATTCTCGTTGGAGACAAGTCGTTTTAGGGATAATCTACCCAACTCAAAACCTTTGATTGATTCTGCCTTGGAGTTGCTCCATTAAATGTTCTCTGTGCTGGCACAGCTGCAGATAGATCAAATTAGAACTATCCATATCTCCGTCTGTTAATTTGACGAAAATTTAGACAAAGATCCTCCCTTAACACACGCAGATGAGACTAGACAAGGCTAAATAAAACCGCTGATCGGTCGCCTGTTATCTGAAGTGCACAGTTGGTTGGTGTGTTTCAGATTAACATCCTCTTTATTTGAAACTCAAGTATGGTGCAAATCGTTTTAATCACGTCAGTGGTTATGCATTCGGACAAATCAGATGTGAATCCTTATTTATCCAAAAAAAAATACCACAATCTTAGCACCTGGAAAGATGTTCAGGTCACAATATCGCTGCATATAATTACACCTTCACAATAGATTCACTTTAGAATCAACGTTGACTCTCTACAATTTCCTTATCTCTACAAAACGTGCTAGACAACTAACTAAAAAATATCTACATGCATTGGATCGATGAAATAGTTGACCTCGAAACCTTACAGCAAATATGTAGGTGCAGGTATATTAGATAGCCGATGACTAAGTATAAATAAAAATTATATTCATGGGGGTGAATGCTAAAGTAATAAAGAAAGCACGTTGTATTTCAATTGAAAAATGACACACAAATGACTACATTCAGTTGAAATGCTTTCATCCAATTTTCTTATCTCATTTGTTATGCATCTCCCGGATCGTTTGTTGAAGCCGTAAATGTCGTTGAATAAATTAGGAAAGCGAAACAACAAATTTATGTAACTATACAATTTTATTGATCACCATTTAATAGTCTAGAGCCCCTACTTTATCAAGTGCCTTCAACGAATACCGCAAATGTTCCGTGAGCCTTTTCGAAGAGAATGTCGCTTCCATCTTTTCATCAGATCCATCACCTTTGACGAGGTTTTCAAAACTATTTCCCTCGCATTTACTTTTGTCCATTGTCATCACTGGTAGAGGCGCAAAAAGTGTAAATATACCATAAGCTGATGCCTGGTTGAATTCATTTACAATGTCCTTGTAGCTGGGTATATTGTCATAGCGTAATTGCAGCAGAGTATCCCTTAATGAGGCATAATACGTTTGCAGCAATAATTCTGTCTTTTTCAGTACATCCAGCTGGACACTTGCGTAGAGGAAATAATTCAAATCAATCCCAGGACTGCCATAGTAACTCATTTGGAAGTCTATGAATACCAAGTCCTTAGCTGTGCTGCCCTCATATTGGAATAGCATATTATTGACCCAGAAGTCTCCGTGATTTAAGACTTTAAGTTCGCCCTTCCTAGGTGCTTGACTCGCGATAAGACGGGTCTGAAAGTTTCTGTGGTATTCACGGAGTTTTTCGGCTATCTCTTCATAGCCCTCCCACTGTGAGACTACTTTAATCTCATAACCAAGGTATTTGTAGAATAGCTTGTATAGTATGCAGGATGGATTCATTGCCTTGGAATCAAGGAGACCAGTGTCATATTGGGACATTACTGAAGGTTCCTGGAAAATTTAAAGGGTTTCAGATGCACTAATTTATAACAGCCACCTACCTTCTTAGCATAAACCATAGAAACAGCATGAAACTGTCCAAGTTTTTTAAGTACAAGCTTGGTGTGATGCTCGTCAAGTCCGGTTTCTCTGTCCGCCATGGTAAAGTCCAGGTCATTCATGTCCTCAAATGCCATTGTGTAGACTGGCTTCTTCCTGGCATAGTAAAATCTAGAGGAAAGGAATGTTTAGCCTTCTTAAAAGTAAATACTCACTATCCAACCCTTACCTTGGAGCAAATTTCGTGTTGTCCAACATAATCTCCAACTTTGGCAAAATATCCATGTAAAATACCTTCTCCTTGTGGTACACTTTCAGATCATCAAGAAAATTCATCACCTCCGACATAGGGATACTCTTAACAATCACAGATATTTGTTCCGTTTCACTGTCCTCGGCCCGTTTAAAGGTGACTTTAACACGATAAATCTGACTACAATAGTTCTCGCCACTACTACTACCGAGTGAGAGTGAAATATTTTTCGTAATCACATTCGCCTCACGGAGTCCATTCTCGAGCACATCCTCGAAAAACTCTCCGTCAAGATACTCTGGTGCACCAATGGCGTTTTCTATACGCATCTTTGTATGAACTGAATGAAATGAATCTCAACTTGGGGTTTTGTATTTATACCCATTGATGACATCTACTCTTCCCTTTCCTTATTGTCTAATCTTCATGTTTATCTTTCTCAGTAGTATACTCGTAATCCGTAACAATACTTAAAGTTAGCTAAACTAGACAGCTGAAATTGACTGATAATGTGGCACAATGCGTGCAGTTTCATTGTGCTATCTTAAGGCGAAGATTATCAAAAAATAAGTCGCACTGTAAAAATGTAATTTATTATTTTTTATTTCTTTATTACGAGCTCATGAGACAAGACATTCTGGAACTTTTGCTCATGATTATCAAGCAAGTGAAAAATCTAATTTTGGCACTAATCATTGTATAGGTGACTTGAAATCTGTTAGTACTCGTAAAGCATTGGATTTAGATATTGAAACAGGCATGAGCATGTTAGGGCTACTATCGGGTTGGGCATATTTGAACTCCAAAGATAGTTGATTCTGAGAAATCATGAAGGTGTATCGACGATAATAGCGCCACTCCAAACAGTACTAGTTACCAGACATTTAGTAATGAAAATGAGAATAATTATTACCGCTAGAATTCGCCCTTCATTTCAAAATAAGGAACACATTTTCGTCATATGCTCTTTAACCAGTCAGGTACATGTTGTCAAATCAATTTCAATTTAAATTTAAATCCAGCGAAAAGTCTGTCCTTATATAGAAAATGATCCAAGAAATTTGCTCAGCATGTGTGAACAATCTTATCTACAGCGACCTTTGGGGCTTCTCACCTCTGTACTGTTACATACAATGTGGGGCAAAAGTAATGTCATAATGTCAATGTGCCACCATTTTTGCAAATGGCGTCAACAACAAGCAGTAACAATAATTCCGCGTTCTTCAGGGGTGTATCGCTCCATTGCTTGTTATCAACTAATTCTCTATCTGTCTACAACATAAATGTCAAAGTACAATGACATTTGACGCCATTTGCAAAAATGATGGCGCACTCACATTATCACATTACTTTTGCCGCACCTTGTATAAGGTTATTTGCAGATGGAGCTTCACAACTGTAGTTTTAACAGAGACACTGACAGTCTTACTCATCTGCGAGGGCAGTTTTTTTTAAGTTGGCGAAATGGGAATAAAATGCATTCCACGTAAGTCTTTATGGTACGACCTTAAACTTCTTGGGAGATGTATCACATCTTTTACGCTACTGCATGGACTTCTGCTTTGACTCAGAGTAATAATAATGAACCCAAGTCTCATTTCCAGTGGCAATCTGCTGGATCGACACCATACAGCTCCAAAAACTGCTAACAACGTTTCACACCCACCTGGGCACCCACTTTGAGCTGATTTTTGACATCCCAAGATGGTCGTGTAGAATTTGTAGAGTTTCTAATATCTTGAACCTTTCTGCAATTTCTTTTAGTTTGAGTCGACTATCTTTTAGAAACATTTTATGTGATGTGACGTCACTTATCACTTCGAATGACTATCTACCTTGTTAAATATGCCCGGCAATGGTTTTACCAGGACAAAAAGTTCCGCTTGTACTTCACTTAGTATATTTTCCACACTTTTGCCTTGTTTTATGGGGAATTTAATTGCTGTGCGGAACTTAATAGTTGACATTTTTTTAAATTACCACAGACTTTAACTTGGTTCTTTGACTACTGCAGGCGGACTAATCGGTAAATCAACATGAAACTTCACATTTATACCTAAGAAGGATTACCTGACAATAAAATAATGATTCTAACCTCACCCCTTTCTGCCTTTACCCCCATTCCGCGAACTTAAAAATCCCCTGCGTATAAGCATTGCAACAAATTAAGGTATAGCCTAGCACTAGTCCATAAGTCACACGTGATGACTGGTCTAGGTCGAGCACATCGAACGAGTCTTTTTGAAAAACTCCGTAGCTGTTGTGGTAGTCCATAGAAGACTAACTTGTTTAATGGAGCTCTTGATTTCTCGTGCTGTTCGACGGCTGAGGGCCATAGGCGGGTTACATAGCTCAGCAGGTCCTCAGTTGAATGGGGGCTGCGAAATCCACACTGTCGTTCACTTAGCAATCCGTGTCCCTGCAGGTATTTGATTACATACATCACAGTGTTGCAAATAATATCCCGGACTGGCTCTAGAAAACATAACTAAAATACTATTTTTGTTTATTTTTCCGTGTTTTTAGTCGAGATATTCTCCTCACGATTCAATGCACTTATTACAGCGATTCAATAGTTATTCAAATGCCTGCTCTAGCTCATTTTGCAGAATTGCCTTCTGTGCCCGTATCGAGGCTGTTTGAATGGTCGGAATGTCGTCAAAAAAGCATCGTTTCAACTTCAATTTCAATTTCGGGAATAAAGAGAAGTCGCATGGTGCCAAATCAGGTGAATACGGCAGATGATTTAACACACACACACTTGATTTTGAGCCAAAAATTGACGAACAATGAGTGCTGTGTGACTCGGTGCATTGTCGTGCAACAGAGACCAACTTTTTGGATAGCGATATTCGGGCCGAATACGCTGGATTCTGGCCATCAAATGCATCAAAACTTCAAGATAATATGCGGCAGTAACTGTTTGACCAGTTTGAACGAATTCTTTGTGGATAATTCCTTTGCTATCGAAGAATGTGTATTTTTGAAGACAAACAACATCAACTGAAAAGGTGTTCTGCAAAAATAATTTTTATAATTGCTAAATGTCAACTAAATGTCCTGACAGATAGTAGAGAAAGATTCAAGCTTTAAAACGCATGTTCGAACAAATAGATGGAGCTCCTAGTTGCTGAAATGTGGTTCGTGTCCGGGATATTATTTACCACAGTGATTGATGGCTTTTTGTATCACTTTAGATAGCATGGACAACAACGCTATGGGACGATAGTAGTTGAAAAATATTTACGCATAAGACAAAAAAAAAGTCTACGAAGAATAGATGTTAGTTCTGGTTTTGCGAGGTCCCACCTCTCCCGAACGTCTGACAGGCATCCCAGAGTAAGACTTTCTCGAAAAAACTTCTCAATTATGCCCTTCGAATACAGCAATAAATTGTAGATTCTTTTCATTGTTGTGAAAAAGATACACGTATAGCATGAATAACTGCGAGAAACTCTAAAAATGTTTTATTTATTTATTCGGCTAGGTATATAATGAAAAACGTTGCAGCATCAGGTTATTCTTTTTTGGAAGTTCTACATCCGCTCTTCGGGGAACCTTTTATTTTTTCATGCATTCATATCATTCACGGGGTGCAAAATACCTGCCTATATGTTTCCTGCTAAGTTTCGACGACACAGACATAGTGCTGGCCATACTGTTCCCGCCAATTTGTATCCAGATTTCACGGTACAATCCAAAAGTTAGCCTCCACGCCTAGCACCCAAGCTACTTACTATCACTATCCATCTGGTGTATAAGTTAGTGTACCAAAAATGTGTGGAAAGATGAGGGTCTTAGAGATAAAATGATCCACTTGCTTTAGTACAGCTGCCGAGGTCTAGCACTGTGCTCACTGCATGGATATGTTAAATGGAAACAAGATTGATCATCCACCCCTCTCGGACAACATCGAATCCAAATCTTTGTATGGATTCTGTGTTACGGAATAAGAAAACGAATTCAACAGCCTTTTAACTTTTATTACATTTGGTGATTTATCTCAACACAAGTATTAAATTTCGAGCTGAAGCAAGCAAACGTAAAAGTCGTATCCTCTTATGACAAATTTATTAGCAACACTTAGTAATCAATCTAATACACCCAACTCATCGAACCTCATTAAAGTGTACCTCATCGTTTGCTCCAACCTTTTCGATGAAAACATAATATCGACTTTCTTCTTCGCGAAATCATCATCCATGAAATTATCTAAGGTATTGTCTCCCGATTGCGCTTTATCCATTGCTATCGCTGGAAAAACCCCATAATTGGCAAAAAAACCGTAGAATTCCCTCCGTTGCACTTCCATCAAAATGTCACTGAAGCTCGGGATATCCTTATAATTATGGGCCTTCAACGTTTCACACATTGCCGTGTGATATGTCTTAAGGAGATCTTCTCGCTTCTCTTTCAGCACATCCAACTGTACCGATGTGTTGAGGAAATAATTTAAATCAAAACCAGGACTGCCATAGATGCTCATTTGAAAATCAACAAAAACAACATCTTCCACTTGCTTCCTATTGCCCTTGCCCTTGGTGTACTTGAACAATAAGTTGTTGACCCAAAGATCTCCATGGTTAAGGACTTTCAGTTCGCCCGGAATCGGCAGCTGACTCCTGATGAGATTCTGTTTAAGGTCAGCCGAGTATCTTTTTACCTTTTGAGTTATACTTTCGTAGCCCTTCCACTTACTAATGGTTCCGATGAGACCTTGAATACTATTTCCAAAGAATTTCTCAAAGATGGGGGAGCCGCTTATACCTTCTTCGGCTAGCATGCCCATTCGAAAGGAGTTCATTGATTCAGGGTCCTAAATATGTACATAATTAGTTCACATAATGGCTTCCCTTTGAATAACAGCTCAACTTACCTTTTTCTGTATGACCATGGATACCCCGTGGAACTGTCCAAGTTTCTTCATAACCATCTGACAATGACTCACATCTAGTCCCTCCTCTCGATCTGCCATTACGTAGCCCAATGCGGAAAGATCCTCAAACACAAGAGTATTGATGGGTTCCTTATGATCGTCGTACAACTTTGGGCCAAATTTCACTTTATCCAGAAGAATCTCCATTCTTGGCAACATGTTGTAGTAGAATATCTTCTCCTTCAGGAACACCCTCAAATCTTCCAAAAATCGATTGCTATCTGACAATGGAATACTTTTCACTATCACTGACGCGGTCTCTAGTGGTTCATTACCACGTTGGAATCTGAGTCGAACTCTATAGATTTGACTGCAATAATTATCACCACCGCTACTACCCATCTCGAAGGAGATGCTTTTAATGGAAATATAAGCCTCGAGAAGACCATTTTCAAGGACCTCCTGGAAGAATTTCACGTCCAAGGATTTCGGTGCACTTACTGCGTTGCAAAATTCCGCAGTCATAACGAACAAAAAGTTTTAAACAACTGGCAGTACGATCTTGCTTGCTCGGCTATAAATACGATCGATAGCACTTTGCGTTTATGGTCAAGAGAGAGAATTTACTTGGCCGAGAATGAGAACCTGCTACTCGCGTATTTTGGCAGTTATATAGTAGACAGATTAGGGCTTATTATCAACGTTTATATCATGTTGATTCCGTGTCTTGCGAAATACGATAACAGTCGCGAACGTTTGCAAGTTACACATATTTCCTTGACTTTGGCGGTGTTAAGGGCACAGACTGGGTTTATTTACAATGAAAAGATAGCAATTTGCTTTACTGGGTTAAAAACATACTGAGAGGCCGATGACGAGTTAGCGAGTAAGTGAGTCAACATTATGTTGAAAAATACTACGACTGTAGTATACTCGTATAGTATGTCCACAATGCTTTCATTGACTGACTGGTAAACTTGTAAACTAATTATAATAAAAACCTGTTAGTAAATTAAATGTTAACAATCTTAAACTGCAAGCTAAAGCTTTAAGCATAGCGTGCCTGACCGGCAGATTTATTTATTCAATTATTTGGGTGGGGGGTTGTTCTACGATTATATGGTAATCGTTAGCAGCTAAATGGATGTGGTTTTTAGTGCTGCCAGTAATTTCAATTAAAGAGCATAGTTAGGTCGCACGTACTGGCTCCATGTGCTGTTCGTTTGTAAATTTTTCAGATTTAAAGTTTAGGAAAGATCGGTAAGCAACAAAATTGGCCTTTTCATAAAATGCGTTAAAAAGTTAAACAATTTTGTGTGCATATGTTAAAAATTTTAATGCCACGTCCTTTCATATGTCAAAAATAAATTTGATATCAATTTTGAATAAAATCGTCTTAGCCGTATCCGAGAAATAGTAGATTTTCGCAAGTCCGCTACGTGGACGTGCTGATTTCCAAAGACCGCCTCTCAAAAGGCGAGATTTGCTAGTTCCCCAAGACCACCCCAAAAAGGGAAGGACCTCAAAACGATGGCGTGCTGGTTTCCCAAGACCATTCATCAAACGGCACAACTTAGTGGTTCCCCAAGACCGGGTATCAAAAATTAATAATTACTGGTTCCCCTAGACCGCCGTTCAAAGAGCTGAGCGTGCTGATTTTCTAGGGCCGTCTGTGAGAAGGCTGAACCAGTAGATAGCACTGCGCATAAGTTGTAAACGAAATTGTTAAGTATTACCTTTAAGTAATGCTGTAATCCTTATAAACAATAAATTACCTCTATTCAAAGATTATGTGTTTTCTTTATTTGGACCTGGCAACCCGGTGAACAAAACTTCAGCCTAAGAAACAAACACATCACAAACTGCACCAATTTACCCATTTTTTAGAGAATTCGTTGTTAAAAGCTTCAGTCATTAAAAAACATGAACGGATGTACCAACGAGTCATCACTTCTAATGATATTTACAAACATGCAGATATCGGTCAAAAGCTATGCCTAGATCAAGTTTTGTATATCAGCAATAGGGTGACTCAAAAAACTCAAACATCGAAATTTGACTGTACTCTTGGATTCGTTGGTTAAAAAATTACTCACAAAGTATCTTTTGTGTTTAGTTAGTTATTTAGTTAGGCTTTATTGTCTTACATTTCAGACACAGCTCCGTGGAGCTATCTCTTCAAAGCTGGATAACCTTGAAGCGGAAGATGATAGTCCACATCAGACGCTACCAATGCTAATATTTCGTAAGCTATTATTGCTATAAAATTGCGTTTTCAGTTGTGTTGATATCTGAATTCTATACAAATAAATAGACAATAAGACAATATGTTTATGCGAAGCCTTAAAGGCTTATCTGCAGAAGGTTGCGTATCAGATTGTAGTATTATTCTTGGAAATTACTTAATTTATAAACTCGATGGATAAATTGTTATAAAATTAAAGAAATTTATTTTTCTAATGTGTTTTGAATGGATGTCTCACAGTTCACGAGGAAGTTGATTAAAGATCATCGGTACTACTCGTATGAATGAAAGCTGTTGTCGCCCATAAGAATTGTAAATTCTTGGTGTTTCCAAAAATCCTTGTGCCCTTTGTCTGGTGTTAACGAGTTTTTTCGGTATTACCATATTTTACTCTCAGAACAATATTGAAAAATCGTTTTTGAAGCTGCTGCAGGTCCATTATCGTATTACCCCATACGACTATTTCATATAGATTCAACCAAGGAAAACTAAACTTGTTTGAGAACCGGAAATGACGTATAGTTGCTCAGATGGTATTAGAGCACACATAGCCTGTCGCAGGCGTTTGCATAAGTGTTTTACGTGTATATCCCATTTAAAATTACAATCGACCTCAACACCAAGGTATCGTTATGAGTTCGCATTTTCAATAAAATCGTTGCACTTATCTGCTTGATTAATATTTATGTAATCTTATTTTGATTGGAGTTCTAAAGATGTGTGGAGGTTTGATGTGCATACGTATGGTTTTTTGGAATTGATTATAAGTTCGTTATCATGACACCAACGAACTATTTCATCGAATACTGAATGCATTGTTTGGACTGCACATTTCACTTCTCGATGGCTCACAATAATTGCAATATCATCAGCATATTGCAAACCGATGTTATTTTTTAGTACTGATAGCATATCGTTGACATAAATACTAAAAATAAGTGATCCTGTTATAGAACCTTGGGGTACTCCGAAAGAGACGTCATTAATTAATTGGACATTAATTGGACATTAAAACCTCTATCACAAAAGTAACTACCGAACTGTTCTAATATTCTACCTAGATTTTTATTTAAACTGCTATTTACTGTGTTAGAAAATTCTAGAAAAATTTGATTGACATTTCTATTTTTCAAAAACCCAAACTGATTTTTATTTGCTAATATACTCTTGTAATCGGCTGGCCATTTTTAACTATCACTGGTAAAATTGATATTGGACGATAGGTTAGGTTAGGCTGAGGTGGCTGTCAGCCAAAAAAAAAAGCCAACACGCTTAGAACAGTAATAGGTCCATTGTGATACCACATGAGTTTCGGACGCGGCCTCTAGCCTACTTGATGAACCATTTGGAACTTCTGATGAAGCGTAGAAGGTCCCTAACGTCAATATTATTCAGATCATTTAGGTCGTTGAAACAGAAGGCTCCTAAGTGGAGTTTCCTTATTTGGGAGAGAGCTGGGCTGGTGCAAAGAAGGTGAAGAATAGTCTCTTCCTCCTCCTCGTCCATACAGCTTCTGCAGAAATCATTTGGGAGACGCCAAGCTTGCCCATTAGACTGTGTCCAGTTATGACACCGATAACAGCACTATTATGCTTTCTATTGAGAGAAATGAAATTCTCAGAGTGTTTCAGATCCAGCTTAGGCCAAATCTGTTTTGTTGCTAGACAAGTTGTACCTCTTGTCCACCTAGAATTTATCTTTACGATAGCATCCAGCTTTAATTTAAGTTTGCTTGTAGCGATAGGCATACCCAATGACCTTTGCCTAGGATGGGTATTGTTGTTCCATGTCTGACAATTTCGTCAGCCTTACAACTCCCTGGAATATCCCTATGCCCCGGCACCCAAATTAGGTGAATATTAAACTGCTCCGCCATCTATTCGGATTCGAACCGTGTATCAACAGCGTGACAAGCGATGATGTTACCACTACACCATGACACGGTTTTTACTGTTCCTTGGTTTCTTGTGTGTTGTGGTGAATCCAGGTTTCATCCACGGTTACGAAACGGCGCAAAAACTAAGCCGAATTTTTCTGGAACATCGCCAAACACACCTTTAAAGTTGTCAAACGAATGCGTTTATTGTCGATTGTGAGCAAACGCGTCACCCATCTTGCGGAAAGCTTTTTCATGTCCAAATATTTATGTAAAATCGAAATCACTGAGCCATGTGATAGGCCTATGGCCTCTTCAAGCTCGCGCACTTTCACTCGCCGATCGTCCATTATCAAACCATGGATTTTGTCGACCATTTCTGGTGTGGTGACCTCAATTGGGCGACCAGAACGTTCGGCGTCACTTGTGCTTGAACGACAGCACCGAAATTGAGTAAACCAGTGGTGAATGGTTCCAATCGATGGTGAAGAGTCCCCATAATATTTGTCAAGCTTTTGTTTGGTTTGCGTGATAGTTTTTTCACTCGAAATTCACTATTTTCTATTTTAACGAGAATGCTAGTAGGCGTCTATATAAAATGGCTGCCACAACAAAAATATTTGACAGATCTGTCCGAAAATTTGGGTGCGTCCCTTTGAAAGATGATTCTTGACAAAAAAAAAAAAAATTTAAGGTGACGACACAATCTGTGTTAATTTTCAGGGACTTATTTCCCCATCCTCGTATAAATGTCACTGCTGTTTATGTTTAATAGATGTTCCGACATTTTATTTACTTGTAGTATACTCTTCTCAGATTGTTCAGATACGTGTTTTTTAATTTCCACTTATTCTACAAAATGCGTTAAAGTTACTTGCTAGATTTGTTTCTATTACAGCTGCAAGTATTTTTTTATTTTTTTTATTTACTGGAATAAGACAGTGATCAATTATTGTACTGATTTAACCGTAGATCGCGCTTTAAAAAAAAATAAGAATTCTATCCTTTGTATCATTTTTGATACATAGGTATTTTTGTATGACAGACGCACTGAAAAAGTGATTTACGTCAACAATTGGTTGTATAAATTTGTAAATAATTGTCTTTCAACAAAATACAAATTCATTTCTGTTTAATGTATTCACTGCAAATAAATTCGGTGTGGATCTCCCTATAAACGGGTCTGTTGCGCACACTACAATGAAAAGATGTTTGTTTTGTTTTGTTTTGTTTTGCTTATGCCTGAATGGTAGCACTTATAACATCTTCAGCGCTTCTTCGGTATTGCTGTGGTCTTCCGTCCAATGTGATCGGGACGATGAACCAGAGGGACCATTATCCTGCTGAATGTATTTTGTTGCCAATTAAATAGTCAAATTACGCAGAAAATACAATATTTTCGTTCTACATGCTTTTGTCTTGGTTTCCAGTTTGGCTTGACTGCGTTGAAAATAATATAAGCGTTCAAAGCGGACATGTCAATAATATACTCGTAACAGCCATTGCCAATCGATACTGTAGCAGCTTAGCATCTTGTCAACAGTGTCAACACCACCTTTTGTTGCATTATAATATGAAATTATTTCTGCTAGTTTCTCGGACTGTCACCAACATTGGGCTTATTGCATAGTGCTCATGACAACAGTGCATTTATTTTTGAGGCTCATATACGAGACAAGACATACATATATCCTCAGTAAATGCAAAAGGTGGATTCGTACCGTGGAACATTTAAAACTATGTAATCCGACCCTGAATCAAAAAGAAACGACGAGGGAGTTAACTCTCAGTCCCCGAGCCACCAGAAATTCTGATGCTGTCTTACTACATCTGCCATATCACGGCTTGATACCGCTCTACTAAACCGGAGACGCTCCGTGGGAAAACAAATTGTCCATCGTTATGTTGTGGCCCTTCAGTTCATCAACCAAATCAAGTACAACCCGTTCTCCTTGATTTTTCTCCGCAATTTCTACTATTCCCGTTCCCAAATATGGTTGTGTTTTCCAAACGTAACAGGTTTAAGCGCAAACAAGAAGCCAGAATTGCATATCATAGCTTCCTGGCCATGAAAGCCAAGGAACTGCTCATCTATTGTAACACAGTCATGTGGGTTGTATTATATAGGAAGAAGCTCAGAACATTTTTCCCCAAGATTTCGAATCGGTGCAAATTTATCATCACTTTGTTAACTAAAGCATCGTCCTCTGTGACATTACTGCACGAAATATTGGTCGTCCATGGTTAGCATAAGTCGTGCATTGTTTCATTTTTTGAACTAAAAATTATTAAAAATGCATATAAATACAACGATAACATAATCCAACCATCGACATGAAACATACTTGTAAACTCTAGCCAATATCAAAGTAGCCAAAGAGGCATTTAGCACATCAACATCTATCTCGATGTGATTATTTCCATGTAAATGCTTGGCATACTTATTGGCATATCTCAATTAAAATTTTTTCAATTGACGGTGGAAAAAGCAATATGTTGTCAACTCGCTTCGATGCATATCTTGTCATACCTGAAAAAATGAGCATGAATTTGTCGCTTTACACTGAATGTATTTCAAACAACCTGATTTCAAGGCCATCACATTAGAAGCTCATAAGCGACCAGTTGGAAACGGTCTATTTTCTTTTTTATCGCTATGATCATTATGTTGGTCCAGTTTATTGATGAAATTGTACAATACATATATCAAATAATTTAGTTTTTATTTGTATGCTTTCATACCAAAATGTTTTGTATTCAACTTTTTCATAAAATAGTTATTCTCTTATGTTAGAGCAACTCCACCACCTGATTTCATCAGTTTAGGAACTCTGAATTAAACCCATTTAGGTGATAAAGACAGTTCTCTTCTCCAGCAATGTTAATTTCCACTAAAATTATAACTTTAATATATTCAACGATGTTCTTAATGTATGAAATAAATAATTTCCAATTTGTTCTCAACGATGCATGAAAACATTTCATTTCATTACGTTCCAGGTCACTAAACTCATTATGCACCCTATACTCGTAATCAACATTTGATATACATACGAGTATCAGCTTGTTCATTTTTTTCATTGTTGTTGTTATTGTCGTCAGTCATATCTATGTAATTTTTAATTTTGGCTTATTATCAGAGCAAAGAGAGAGACTACATATGTCATTTTCAATACTCGTACGTCATCAACATCAACAATGTATATGACAGTTGTAGCGGATGGGCCACCTACTGGTTTCTTTTTAAATTACGAGTACATGTTATTTTCACACTGACAGCTCTTTCGCGCTCAAAAAATTTACAGAAACACAGTATCATATCTCCGCGGTTGGGAAATATTGAAAACTTATTTCCACAGTGAGCGCTATCTCGCCGAAACAGTGCGAATTTTGAAAATAATTATCGATCAAAATAATGCATTTTACAAAAAAAATTGTGAATAAAGTTCGTGAGATTGACATGCTGATTGATAAAATACGTTATCCACGTACATGTAGTCGTAGAGAAGCGAATGCATCCTCAGCGTGTGACTGTTTGGTGTGGTTTTGTTTAATGGCGGCATTATTGGCCTATTTATCTCCGACGATGAAGATGGCAACACCGAGGCATGATAACCGATTTTTTCTATTTTTGCCAGAAACTGAGGAAATGAACTTGGACGATCTCTGGTTTTATCAAGACGGCGCTACGTGCCATACAAGTCGTCCAACAATCGATCTTTTGCGCACTAAGTTCAATAATCGTGTAATCAGCCATTTTAGTGATATTGCTGCTTGGCCTCAGCGGAACTGCGATTTGACGATTTGTGGGGTGCCATTAAAGATCGTTTTCATGCAGACAATCCAGAAACGATTCAGGCACTTAAGCACAATGTTGATTGAGCTTTTCGTGAAATAGATCCCTGAACCATCGAAAATATACTGCAAAATTGGGTTAATGATTTGGACGCAGCAGCCATTTAGATTTTCCACAAATAATTGGACTCTCTTCAATAAAGCAAAAAACTTTGAAAAATATTATTATATAATATAATAAATAGATTTTTTTTTATAGCAATTTTGAAAAGAAACCAACAGATGGCCCACCCATTATGTCTGTCAGCAGCAGTTAGCTGGCTGTTGATGTAAACCGATCGATTGTTTGTTTCATTTCTCTCTCTCTCTTTCACTTGATGAGTTTAATAACAGTTTTGTATTTTACTTTGACCGTTTAATCGAGTTTGTCTCAAGACATTTGCTTTGCACAGTTTGTTTGTAAATGAAACAATTATATTTGAGTCTTCTTGTCGTGTTTGTAGTATTTGTATGGCACGGCCTTAAGACCTGAAGGCTATATTACCGTGTAAACAAAATAAAATTTCATTCATGAAAATCTATATGTTTCTGAAAGTACATTTGAAGTTTGAGATAGTCCTTTAAAACTTGTTGCAAGTTGTTTCGCAAGGAACAATAAAAGCCAAGAGTGCTATTAATTTGTGGAAGTCAGTCAGCTTCTGAACCACCCTAAACTAATTACAGTTCTGTTAAGAAGACAACTTATATTTCTTTGTAAGGCACGTATAAAATTTGTTGACAATAAGTCTAATCACCTTCTTCCTATGGCATCGCAAACTAGACATTGCACTCTTATTCATAGCCTCAGCACTTACATGACGTAGCATTTTTAGTCGTCACCTGATAACCGCAATTATTTAAGGTAAAGTCGCCATAAAGTTATACTACTTTAGTGCTCTTATATAACATATAAGATCCCTGACTTTTATAACATTACGTTTGCAGATTTTAGCCGAGTCACAGCACTCGCACTTAAAAAGTGTGCCGTTATAAACATTGAAATAAATCCAAACTACATCTACTCGCACGTATCTTTCTTATCTTAATCTGTTTATTTTTATTTTTTTATACACTCCTTCATTGCTCCATAAATATTTACATATAACAGTTAATAAAAAAAAACATAACAAATATTACCTAAGCTAAGTGTGGTGTGTAGGGTACCGCCCTTCTCTAATAATTGTGATCGAAAATTCCAAGCTCATCGAAACGCCTTAGAGTTTGCCGTAAGGTATCGGTAGTCCTTGGATTCGATGAAAACATCAATTCCACTTTCTTTTTGGCAAATTCTTCATCTTCTGCCATGGCCTCAATGCTATTGTCATAGGAATCCTTCTTTTCCATTGCTACCATCGGTAGGAACGCATACGATGAAAAGAAACCGTACAGCTCACGTTGACGAATTTCCTTGAGAATGTCGTCTAGTGAAGGTATATTTTCATAGCGCATATATTTTAATGAACTCCTAAAGGATTCGTAGTAGGTCTCGATAAGGAATTCACGCCTATTGATAAGGACATCTAGTTGAACGCTACTGTTGAGGAAGAAATTAATGTCACATCCAGGACTGCCGTAGAAACTCGTTTGGAAATCAACCTGCAAGATGGTAAAATTTTAGCTCTGAAAACCATTTGGATTTAATGAAGATTCCCTTACAAATATAGCATCAATTGGTTTATTTTCCTCGTCGTACTTGTACATGAAATTATTCACCCAAAGGTCACCATGGTTCAGGACTGTCAACTCTCCTGCAATAGGTCTTCCAGTCATAACAAGGTTCTCTACAATATGCTCGCAGTGGGTGTAAAGTTTCTCTGAAATTCCTTCATAACCTTCCCATTTGGAGACTACATCCGCTAGAGTCTTCAGTTGGAGTATCATGAAATCAATAAATCGCTGATTCGTGCGAATGTATTTCTCATCAAGCATTCCTGTTGTAAAGCTTTCTTTCACTGAGGGGTCCTAAGAGGAAGGTAAAAGTAAACAGATATTAGTAAATGAATTAAAAAGAAAAGCAGATGACAAGTATTTAGAGTTCGACAGACTGTATCTATCAGTTGATGACCTCAAATCTGATTATGTGAGTTTCTATCATTATAAACATTATTTCGGTTTTCAAACCTGTTTACTCCTTTAGAGTCTCTAGAGATTTTATATTCCTAAAGAGCTACCCTCCAGTGGGCTTCTTGTACTGGCGACCCAAAAGTTTAAAACCGTCTATTGTGCAATCTCGAGGTTCCTTCGGCTGAATGGCAAAGCATCTACAGCAATTTGTGGAAAATAAATGAAAACCCAAAGATAACTGGATAGTATTGACAGCGAACTGGAGAACGTTAGTACCATCTTGACATACGAAATACTGGACACAATTCAAAGGTCATCATGTGAGTGCTTAAGAAGGGCTTTACAAAAAAAGTTTTAATCATTTTGGGAAGCAGCATTAAAGCAAAGGCAATCCTCTCCAGTTGATAACTCTAAAACGTCCACTTATGAGTTTTAGTTTACAAGGGAAATGGGTTCTACAAATTCACTTTGAAATAACTCGTAAATACAAAACAAGGCAATCGATTGGGAATTCGTAAAAGTTTCAAATGAATCTAAAAGAGTACCGAATCACCGTCAGAACTTTTACTTGGCTACAATCGTAGCAGATATATTACACTTTAGTAGCTTTTGTGCTACACAACTGTCAAAGTTCATGCGTTTTTGAATTAGAAGAAGAAGAAGTCTGTAATTCATTGTTCAGCGCAAGGATACACGTAATATTCACATTTTTAGTACTTTCTGTGTAAGTATGTACATATACTCGTATAGCACAAAATATGAAGACTTAACTTTTGTTACACTTTTACTACAATTTACTACGTTATTCTGCTACGAAATAATCTTCCTTAGTGGCAGCACTGATCGCTACAATCGATCGCAGTAGAAGGCAAGCTTGGAGTTGCCGAACAATTAGAGCAATTTCACGTAAATTGTGGCCGCCGTGGCTGAGTGGTTAAATGTAAAGGGTAAAATTGTCTTGGCAAGCTTCTCACAAGCGAAAAATTCGGAAGAGGCATAAATCTGTAGGTCCCTAAAGTGGTGGGTCGAGGTCCATGTCACAGGAAGGTTCCAGAAAAATGTAAACTGTATAGGTTAGGGCAGGGGTTGGAACCTCTCTGAGCAATGGTCCAGTCTCACTTAATATATAAAATCGCACTAGAAACTGAAGTCAATAGGCAGTAGCCTCGATCCAACCAAGAGGATCTTATAATTTCAGCCCAGGTTTTAGATGACCAGGGAGATCACAACTTATTTTTAAAGACAAAATCTAGCTGAATTTGATAAAATAGGCTGCTCATGACCATTCAACTAGTCAGTTCTCTCAGTACTTTCTATATTCGTTATAGTTGCTGAATGTTGAATTGGGCTGTATAAGTTGGCGAAGGTAGACTATTTCTATGTAGAAGGCATGAAATAAATTGTTTAACCCTTCCTTGCTTAGGTACTCTTAATGAAGGCACCTACAACTACATGCATACATATTTGCAGACTGGTATCTGTATAATAAGCCAATAACTTTCACGACTAACAAAACCGAATGATTGGACAAAAATTCGCCAATCAACAGCTTATAGCAATACCTAAACCTCGTGATATGTCATGCTAAATGAGATCAATGACGAGATCAATGAGACTCCACTCTTGTGATTAAAATGCATTCATTAACAACAATTTCACAAAAAATTACGAAATCAGTTGTGTTTTCATTAACAAATTCGTTGCTATTTTATGCAAAGTCCAACGAATTGCAATAAATCGACAAAAGTTCAGAAGGTCCTACCGTAATCACCAAATAAATGGTGTGCAATATAATCTGCGCCAACTTTTTTTTGTATAGTCTCAAATATTTTAAATAAAATATTTTGAATGTCACCTTGACAAATCGTTAAATAGAATGGTGCGTATATTTGTTTTATTTCTATAAAAGTTATCAGGTTATAGTCTGAAGATATTTAGATCGACGTCAAAATGTTTTAAAAATTCCAGTCAGTAAATCTGATAATGAAAATGGTTAGGAAACAAATAAAGGATGGAAGCCTTACTGAAGAGTAGGGTCACTAGGCCTAAAGAAAAGAATGGTCACTAATAAAAACGGTCTATCATTTGCAACGCGGACCTTTACCAGTCAAAACTGTGATGCACGGAATCCCCGTGTCGTGGTCTAGTAGAGGAACACTACCTGATCGAATTGTTTTCGGACCACACCTAAACCGGCGATTTTCTGATAATTAAGCATACTATGAATTAGGTTCAAGTCCTGACTACAATGATATTCCGGGAATTAATTTTTTTACAAGAAATAATCTTGCAGTCTACTGTATACATATGTATATTTTGCCTTCTCGTTAGTCGGAGGATAATAGGGAGCTTTGTGATCATTTGAGTTTGGTTTTTGATGTAGAATTTCCAGAATGGAATCTGCCATATGGAATCCGTCAAATTCATCTGTCATCCATAGTGACAGGCAGTTAGTTCTTGTCTTGCCATTTTACAAAATGGATCGTTTAACTACTGCTGGATCGTTTTACTAACGCAAAATATACAAGATATGTTTATTTAATACCAACTAGAGTTCCGAATCAAATATTTTCAATGAGCGTAGTAGAGATAATACTCACTACTTCTCTCTAAATATTTTGATTCGCTTTAGCATTAGTGAGTATCAGAATCATTGAGCACCTGCTCAGGTTTTTGTTCATACGACACAAGATCAGAGGAAGGAAGATATAGTGTTAAACCAGCGAAAAATTTCCATTCCACCGCCATAGGAGACAAACCAAAACCCAACCGCGAAAACTTTTAAAAATCGCCTTCGTGGTTTGCCTGATTAAACAGATTTTGATTAAAATTTAATAGTTTGACCCAAATTGTATGAAATGCAGTTAATATTTTTAGAGGTTGGGTTTCAAGAACCACTGAAGAAATTTTGATGAAATTTATGAAATTATGTATATCATGTCAAAAAGTATATTATCGTCACAAAGTCTCCAAATATGAAGTGCGAGTATAATATTTATTGTCCGCCTTACTCATGAATGTCTAAATAGATTTTAATAAAATTTGGCGCGTAAGCTAAGTCTCATACGGTAGTTGGCTCAGCTGAAAATGATCTAAATGTGATGAAGTGGGGGTAAGATATGGAAAGAAGGAGTTTCAAAAATCTTCAAATCATATTTCTCATATATCTAACTCTAGAACCACTTACCGGTTTTTATGAAATTTCGTGCTTAGTCTAGGCCCCAGATATGTATGATAGATATGTTTGCTAAACATTAAAATCGGATGAGGCGGGGATAAAGAAATGGTGGGGTGATTTTTAACCCCACCTTTTTTTTCCAAAAATGGCTTGTAATAGGAATCCTTTTATATTTTTCGCGTAACCAGATTTTGGTCACTTTAGGAAATAGAGACAACAATTTTTTTTTTTAATTTTCATCCTAATTACTTTCGGTTCACCGCATAAAAAATAATAAATAAATTAATATTTCGGAGCTAACAACCCATTCAGGGGCAGGCCTAGTGAGCCGCATGAATGGTTGGGACTTACAGTGGAGGTAAGATATAATAATATAAGAAACTTCTCATGACAATTTAGCTCTCGGGTGTTTGTCAGACGTTCGCGAGAGGTGGGACCATGAGAAAACTTTTTTTTTGTATTTTCTGGGATTCGAACCTTAAACTTTCAGCTCAGCGATTGCGCATTAAACGACTGAACCATGGCGCTCACATTTTCACCACATACTATTTTTTTTTATTTTTATGTTTAAGTTTCACCTCCGTAGATCTAACGATTCAAAAGATATAAGCGTGTGACATACTGGCGGACACCGTGTTGAATCCATTAGTATGAAACACTAAGAATGCCTACGCTCGAGCCATGCCAGGTATAACATTTCTTACAATTACTTAACCCGATTGTGAATATTGAACTCTAAGTTAAAGCTTAATTACTAAATAAGCGGATGGTTAAATAGTCCGACACTCATCTTTTCCAATTTCTTTAGCCCTTTATTGACAGTCAACCAGCAAATATATTTTAAACGAAAAAACTAGTAGGAAGCAAAAAGTTTTCAATCTATTACAAATTTTCTTAAAGCCAAATAGACTTTAATATATTGTAGAGCCTGTACAAGTGAGTGTCTATACTCAGGCAGTGGGTCCCTTCACGTTTAGCGATAACTCGATAATGTATAAACTAAATTGTTTGAAGTCAAACCTGGAAAGAAGAATTTCACCCCTAGATGGCGCTATAAGTACTTAGGTACATTTAAAGTATTGAATCGATTTTAATTAAGCAAAAGCAAAACGAAATAATATTAATTAACAAATATCTAGCCGCAGAAAACCTGACTAAGAAAAGAGCACAACACGTGGCAGGGCCCATCGACAAATTTTTTTTTTTTTTCACTTTTCGTACTCGGTTTTCCTTGTTATTTTTCTGTACTTAGGTGAAATCAGTATACTTCCTTTCGCTTATGTTGTACTATCACTTTTTAAAGGTATTCAATTTAAAACCTTTAAAAGTATTTTCACTACCGGCGGAATATATGGAAGCAGTAAAACATCGCCTGGTTACTTTAGCCACCAAACACGTACAAACACGCGCATCTTAAATACTCTTTTCACAAGTAATTTAAAAATAAAAATTACTCACCTTCTGAACCAGAAGCATAGACGCAGCATGGAATTTTCCTAATTTCTTTAAAATCACACAACAGTGTTCCTCATCTAGTCCTTGCTGTCTGCTTGCCAGCTTGTATCCATACTGTGTTAGGTCATCGAAGACTATTGTCTGCATGGGCTCCTTTGTGGTATACAAGCATCTAGACGATAGAAAATCCGTTTTTAAAATTTCAATCTGCAAGTAGTTCTTAGGCGCCCACTTACTTTGCTCCAAATTTGCATCCATTTCCCAGTAGAATCTCTAGCCTTCCCAAGACATCGTAGTAAAAAATCTTTTCCCTCAAATAAACGGCTAGTTCCTCTAGAAATTCTGTAGCGGGAGTTATAGCAATACTCTTTACAATCACAGCCAGTTCCTCATCCAGTTGTTTATTGCTGCTACGATATAATGCTCGAGCTCGATAGATCTTACTACAATAGTTCTCACCACCTCCATTGCTTTCGGCAAAGACAATCTTCTTTATGTCCACCCGCATCTCCCTAAGACCATCCTCAAGAGCAGCCTTAAAAAAGCTCTCGTTCAAATAAGTCGGTGGCGATCTCATCTTCTTGTTGTCAATATTAGCGTGTATCTGTCTGGATTATAATTCAAGCTACCTTCCTGGTTTGTGGGCGAAATAGAACTGAAGAAAGAATGGACGACGTTAGATGTTATGCCAGCCGAAGTGGCCGCGAATTTATTTTTTTTATCTCTTAAAAAGTATATAGCGAGAGATTGGACTTTTTTTTGTTTCGCGTATGACCTACGGTAGGACCGCGAATCTAGTAAAGTGTCTTGAGGTGATAATGCAAAGCGCGAAAACGTGATTGTACATAAGTTGCTTGAGGAAAATTGTATGTTGACATGGTTTGAAACGCAATTTGTTCAGCTGGTATATAGGTAAGAGAACATGATTGCTATGACTCGGAAGGCTATCGGCTAGCTTCAAATCTACACCTACAACGCATCGTCAGGAAAAGAAAAAAGTGTAAACATTTCGAAAGAAAAAGAAATTATGTCGAAGTAGTGGCGCCAAATTAGGAACGCAATAGTCTGGATCTGAACTATGAAGTATTCTCTTCATGCGATAAAGATTTATTGCGTGCGACTACATATGTGTAAAGGAATACGGCACGGGTAAGAGATAAACCTACGTATTAGTTTTACGATCTCTTGTTGGATCAGAAAAGGAGTACAATTTCGGCCGCCGATTAAGAAAGTCTAGGCCTTATCTGATGTTGCATAACAGCAGTGTCATCAATGTCCAAATTGATATTTACTGTCAACAGATTTGGTGGGTATCACCAATGACTTTTTTGCAAGCTGTGCATTCTAGATAATACTGATATTTGTTTTGACATTTGCAAACATGAAGATGATTCTCGATCCTTAAATTTTGAACTGCGATATTGTGACGCATATTGTTTTTAACCATTTTGTTGTTTCAGATGAACTGTCTACTAGATACGGATTGATTACACTGAAAGTGTTTTCTTTATTCCGGTAAAAACGGAAGTGGATTAACCATATCAATGAATGGCGTCAACAATTTAATGCAATCGCTATCCACGGGATTGACGAATTCTCTATTTGTTTTGCCGCTGAATATTTCGAATCAGCATCAGAGTTTTTTTTTTTGTAAAGATTTAACTCAATGTTAAACAGGCAAAGTTTTATTTGACGAAATCCAGCTATTGGCTGACACAAGATTCAACATTAGATACCTTAAAACAGACGTGGCTGTGTATATCTCGTTGCTTATCGCCAACATTGAGTGAAAAAAGAACCGAAAGCCTGCTAGCAGTGGATAAAAGAGATCCGGACAAGTGTACTAATACGATACTCAGAGATAGGCGCATTGGCCGGTAGGCAATTTACCTGAATTCTGCACTTGAAGAGGCCACTTATAGCGATGCTAGTGACTCTATATTGTGAATTAATTCTGAAAAGATCCTGACTGTAACTGTAGAGAATTCTTCCGCTGCCGCCCGGGTCATATTGACTGTGCCGTGATGAAAATAACCTCAAATAGTTTTTGACTGCAACAGAATATGAGTGCTATTAATATGACATCCCTGTACCGTTCAGATATGTACAATCTGTCAAAGATACAAAAATACTTGAGACGAGAATGATCAGTTCTAAACACATTTGTTCTAGTATGAGGAAGTTCAATGACAACAAAGCGCCAAATGTATTCCTTTATCGAAAAAAATAGCTCCCGGAACAGATTTGCTGATTTTTGCACCCGTTCTACTCACCATTAACCGAGGTTAGTTTTGTTTACAATTTTGGGTTTCAAAAGTGAACTAAAAAACAATTGAAATACATTTTGGATGATGAAATATTGACACCTAGTTGCGAGCTCTGCATCTGTTCTCAGCGCCTATAAAAGTTTGATGACCTAGAATGCTTTATGAATGAAATTTGATAAGCCCATTCGAGTTACTGTCACGAGTCACATTGTATTGGGCCTATCCTAAGTTTTGAGATACTGCATCTATTCCGTGCTCGTAGAACTTCTGGCCCTTATTAGAACAAAACTGGACAAAACACGATTTTAGGTCAACATCATTGGTGAAAGTTCTACCAGAAGAAGAGTTTTACAAACTGGTGCAAGGTCGGGGTGTAGTGAGTGGGTTCAATAATTTTTCACGAGTTACCAAAGATGTGTGTGGTCTAGTGATTTCATGGTGGAACACGATTCCCTTACGATTTGCCAATCAAGTCAGTTTTTCTTTGATTGATTCCTCCAGTTTCATTAATTGTTGGCAGTAAACATCTGGATTGATCATTTGGTTCCTTGGAAGCAGATCAAAATACACAACACCTTTATAATCCCACCAAATTGACAACATCAATTTTATGCTGGTTCATCATGCTTAGACCATGATCGTTCTCGATTGATGTTAACCAGTGACGATTCGTTTCAAAAATATTGCAAATATTGATTCGTTGTGCTTTCAATTCATGTGGAACCCAAATATCGAGCATTTTTACGAGTCCAAGGCTTTTTGCAGAGATAACTCTCTGCAATCTCTCGCACAATCATATGACGATCTGATTCAATTATGACTTTGATTTGGTCATCATTAACTTCAGTTAGTCTAAAATCAAAGAACGTTGGTTATCTTTGAGTGAAAAATCTCCAAAACGGATTTTCGTAACACGTTCGAGTTCTGTTAAGCAGTCAACACAGTAAACTTCATATACATATCTCTTTGTGAACCTCAGCAGCTTTCTTGCCTTTACGGAAATAAAAAAAGCAAAATATGTCGAAAATGTTCGTTTTTGCACTCCATTGTAAAATTGAAACTGTACTAACAGTTGTAAACAAAATTAATCTCGATTTGCTTTTAAAGTAAGCTTAAAGTGACAGCTATCAAATGCCAAAAGAAAAAAAATAAAAACGAAAATCAACAAATATAACGCCATGTACTTGTAAAAACCGCAGTCTAATTTTAGTTACGTTTTGTTTCTTACACACAAAGCCAGTTCCAACGAAATTAGTTGAGGGCTTAGAATTTCCTTTTAAATATCCGAAACAGACGAAGAAAAAAATTAAATCAAGGTCCAGCACCTTATGGTTATTTAAATATCTACCATTTCATTACTGCCGTCCGAATCAATGGAAACACAGTGTTTTGAAGAGTTTCGAGGTATTTCGCTAACAGGTTAAGCCAACCCACACTACCCTACGTTGTCATGCTACCAAAACATATAAAGTGTTGTGTCAGATTTTTCGATTTTTAAAGTTCCCGACAGACTTCTTGCATTCACTCATAAGAAATTTATGCAATTCCGACAATTTGACAGAGTGGAGGCACTGGATGAGTATTTGCGTTCCACCCGCCCGTCCATCCGTCTATTGCTAGAGCAAGTTCAGGGCATTGCCAACTAAAATCTGAAAATATAAAAAGTAAAGATGGCGGGCACAATATGGCGGCTCAAATTTATATAGAAACATTATTTTACTAACCCATTTCGAAAAAAAGTTCTGGGTTGCATTGCAAGCATAACAGCTAGTTAGTGAGACGTTTTTTTTTTTTTTTCTAATTCCAAAATTACGTGTCAAATAACTGAATAAATGAAATGTAATGCATGATATTGAACTCAGATGGAATCGAATGATGGGAACTATCGAATAAAAACTATCGACTTATTCGATAGTAATATCGATAGTAAAATCGAAATTTTCATTCATTCGATAGTTATTCAAATTCGTTCATTTTTATTTTCATTCATTGAAAATGTTCGTGCGCCGTACAAACAAAATAATTACGATCGAAATTTTAGACTCTGAAATTTTCTACAAGATGAGTGCTGACTTTTTTAAAACTGTATGTACGCAATCCTCCAAAATGCCATATTTTATACCGAAGTTAATGGAAATCTACTTGTTCACTAGTTTTTTTTATTGTATTATATTCCCCCACTTTCTCAATGAATGAATGATCGATTTCGACAGCTGAAATCATTCATTTACTAATTTGACTATTCGAAGGCAGTTTGAGTTCAGGGTCCCTCTATTTTAACCAAATCAGACGCTTGTTGGTCGAATCATACATCATGTCATGTCAAAAGATCTCTGAAAAGAGCGTGCATATGGTATGCCTTAAGTGGTCCTTCTACGGTCATATGTCAACCGATAAGGATGTCAACCGATTTCACTCACTGGCGTGTATAATATCCATGTATGGCTACGGCCGGACCACTTTACGCATAGACTTTTGGGGATGAGTAAGGCGTGTTAATAGGAAATTTGTGGCAAATTTTGGCCTTACTAGCAAGCCCTCAAACCAGATCAAGAGGGTACCTACAGTATTTCTGGTATCTTGGAAGTATTGTGTAGGTCAACAATTCGTTCTTTTCAAACATCAAGTCATTGTTATTTAGGCTCATCACTTAGAAGGTGAACAACCAGTACCATAGGAAACTGCAGATTTGTATTACCGTGTGCAGGTATTCTGCGGTGACAAGAGGGTTAGGTTTATAGGCTTATATCTCTTGGATTAACATAACCAGTCTCATGTTGCTTTTCATTCGAGATTTTTGTACACTTTGAAACTATCTTATCAACTAGTTTATTTCTCCGCTAAATTAAAAACTAAAAATTCAAGGCCATTTTCGAATGAGGTTAGTAACCCAACAAATTTTCGAGATAAAGCTTTAATACATACGTACATATATTACGACTTTTCAATGTACAGATCGTCTTCAATATAACTACAATAGGCCGTCTGGGATAAGGTTAGTCACCCAAAAGCGTTGCAAATAATAGCAACATTAGGATTTTTTTTCCAATCTAAGGATCGTGTCCCAATTTCACTTAAGGTACTACATTGCGTAAAAATCAATTGTTTTAAATGCTGACCTTCAATTCATGCCAAGATGAGACTGCATTTGAATAGGCTGACTAAAGACTCCCACCGGATTTCGTCAGCCTTCTGAACTTTCTTCAAAAATTGTTCTTACATACCTTAGTGTATAATTTCTCTCCGTGTCTTAGTCGTATCACATTTCAAGGCACACATTCAACCTCAACCTTGACTTGCGATTGCATTTAATTTCAATTAGACGCTTCTAGCTACGGCAACGTGACAACAGCGCACACATGGCACATGAAAGCAGTTTCTTGAACAGCTATTTACACTCTTTGAAGCGTAGCTGCTAAGAGATAAGAACCATTCTATACAGGCTGCACGGATACATAGAATAGATTGGCCGAGAATGAGGTTCTCTAAATTTAGACAAATTCCCATGGCAATGATTTTCGTTAAGGAATTGTTGCTTTGCCTTGGCTACGCATTTCTGGGTTATTTTACACTCGCACGCGTAAAGTGTCAGAGTTCATATAGCGTCTAGAGCAAAATACGTCTTCAATAAAATTAGAACAATTAGAAAATAAAAGTGATAAGAGTTTATTGACTTCCAGATATAACTCTATAACAGCGTACATTTAACGAGACCGTAGAAAAAAAAAGTCCCTTCACCGGTGATTCGAGTGGATTTAACAAATTTCATTCATAAACCAAACCTGGCTGGTCATTAAACATTCATAGGCGCCGAAGCCCCATGCGTAGCACGCAACTGAATTTCAACATTTCATCATCCAAAAAGTTGGCATACTTGTATGTCAATGCCCTATTAGTTCATATTTTCTAACTTAAAATTGTAAACAAAACTAACCTTGACGAACGAAGAGTGGAGTAGAATATGGAACAGAAACATTCAGGTTAATCGGCTTAGGAATCTATCTATTTTAGCCTTTTGAACTAAATCTGAAATTTGTTTACAAAATACTAAAAACGCCGCAGTGTTCTTCTTATAAACCAATGAGCTTATGCTAGTAGTTAATGGGATTTTCTATAGTTAGACTATAATGGTACGCTCCTGATCTATTAATAAAACAACTGACCTGGTTGAAATCCATTTTTGAAAAAAGAACTAACATAGAAGAGTTGTTGGCATGGTTCAGTGAAAGGTAGCTTACTGTAGTTCTTCTACTTCTTTTCACAGGATCACACTTTACACACAGGATGTAGTAAAGTGGGAGGGTATCCCTACTGGTCCGCCTGTGGGCTTTGCTTCAGGTAGCACATGCTTAAAGTTTCAAAGTGCACATTTCCATACAGAAAAGGTAAGTTTGGCAGCATATATTTCAAACCAAAAACATTGAAGGTCCTACTAACTTATCATTAAAACTTCCTATGATTTTGTCCATAAGTGTATTTTCCTCTCTCCAACCGTTTTCGATAAACTCTTTCTGAAAAACTTAAGCTTCTTTTTCTGCGAAACTGTTAAGTTTACGAGATAATATATTCGAATGGTTATCTCAAAAGCTTCCATTTATATTTTCAGAAAGAAAATGGTTTGGTTTGCTTCCTTAAATTCAAGGTCACCAAACAACGTTACTACTTTAGTCATAAGTAGCTTTCTCTTATCTCTAACCGTTTCCAATGGGGTAATCTTTTAAAAAACCCAATCCCTTCTTTGAAAATAAATGGGAGGGTTACGCCTCCAATGGGCAGTCCCGCAAATTTGTCTAACACCAACATTTAAAAAAAATGTTAGAATTCATCTGAAATGGGAGGTATGACACCCTATCATTTATCCTCTAACCCAATACAAAAATTTAAAAAAAAATGCATTGAAAATGAAAAAACATACTTCGACTATTCTTCAAAATCTGGTATGCCATGAGCTGGCATATGTCCAGCATAGTTTAGACATTTTTTTTGAACAAATTCGACCGAGTTATAGACGGGAATTTTCAAAATCCATTCAATAACTGTTATACGATATTTATTTTTTTTTTTTGCCAAAAATAGGAACAAAATCGTTTTAGAGAAAATCAATTTTTTATTGCGGGATCAACGCGAATAAATCTGATTGCAGTTCTCACGCTCTGTTAAGTTGGCTTTCCTTCTTGCTTATTAAGGTCTGCCCATATAGTTAACGAAGTTTTGCAGAGTTCGACATAAATATCGACAAGACTTATCATTTTGTAAACTTCGTGTTCTCTAAAAATAGTTTTGACTGAAGCTCTGCCTACGAAAATGTATAATTTTCATAGAACTAAAAGCTCTCATCATTCCTTCATATTGATATTATTAACCTTTCATGCTCTAACGTTTAAATTTGAGCAGCATCTATAGAGGAATTAAGAAGCCGTGGTGTATTGGTAACATCCTCGCTTATCACGCTACAGGTTCACGGTTCGAATCATGATGTCAATAATTTTTTTCGCATGAAATAAATAAAAAGTCGATCAATTGCGAAAAGCTTATGTCAACTCTACCGCGAAGGCATAACACTGACAGTAGGGCGGTCATATGGCTAAAATGCAACTTGATCGTGATGATGACATCAGGAGGATGGAAAAAAAATACTGTGAATCATGAGCAACGACAAAAGCAAAAACAAACAAGCTCCCCAGTTATCTCGACAACCACCCTTGGAGTTCACTGAAACTTAATACCAGCTGAGTTTCAAACCAACTACACCAATCTGTCTTTCTCTCTGTCTCTTCCCCTTTCCTCAAAAACGCCCGTGTCCTAAAATTAGTATAATGGTATTCATAACCCCTTTCACACGTACCTTCCATATTCCATTACAACTGAACTATGAACTTCAATAAATTTGTATGAGAGGGCTTCGGGCACCTGTACGTGCAATGACATCGACAAGATAGGTCATGTACGCATGACTCGAAACCACTCAACGACATGTGAATGGAACTGGCATACTCGCTAAGCAAAATGAATTGTTTGTGGCTACTACTTAGACCCGTGCTGCCAAATGGCTACATATTTTCACTAAAATCGTGGATTTTACTATGATTTTTGTTTTTCCTTTTCTCACTGAAATTCAAAAAAAAAAAATACAAAAATATGTTATTTTCTGTATGAAGTTTCCAGTTAGCCCTACGAATTTCTGGTGCCTTAAATGAGGGGAATGAGTCTAGTGAATAGTTGACTCTCAAACCTCGTTCACTATTGCAATAATATACAAACAGAAGTGTAGTTGCCTGATACTATGAAATGATGTTGATAATATTAGCGAAGGCCACCACGTTCAAGCCATCTAGTGTCAGCATTTTTAGAATTTCCTCCATAACAAGATTCCAGAAATATGAGTGGGAAGAATCGCCATCATGAGGTGTTTCTTTACTAATTCTTAATCTCGTGTCGAATACGCGCGCACTAAGCACAAGCACTCCAATCTCAAATACCAATGTTGAGCTGATACAAGAGCAGACCACTGAGAATAAACACTAACGTTGTTCAAAGCCCCCTTAATATTAACAAATGCTACTAGCGGAATTACCTTTGCCTTGACACCTTACACCTAATCACCATCATACAGAGTCTTTCAATAGCCACACATGAACTTTGACAACCGATTGTGGTTATGTGGTTATGTAGAATGATAGCGCTGACATTCTGTGACGACAGTGTTCTGCCATAGCTGCCGCCAAAATTGCGCTAGCTACATTGAATTTATCATCGGCATGAGCGGAACATTTTTGGCTTCGTAAATAATTAAAACTGCCGGAAGAAGAGTGAATTTTGGTCAGGCGGCGTCATTGGCCCAAATTGTATGATATGGACATAGACAACATGTGGTTCCAGCAAGACGTTATTGAGGAATAAGTTCTCAGGTCGCGTTATTTCGAGAAGTTGTGTTGACGTCAACTGGCTACCGATCATACGATTTAAAGCCTTTTTCCTTGGAGTCTACGTTAAGTCTCTGGCCTACGACCTGGAGGACAACGTCATTCAGGCCACTGTTGAAATCCAGCCCGATTTATATAGAAGAATCAATCTAGAAATACATATTCCTGCCAGATTAACCTGGAAGGGATGGTAAGATGGATGGACTTGAAAGTTTTGTAAAATTATACATGGGTATGGTGTAGTCGATGTTTTCAGGAAAGATTTTGAAGTTATTCAAAAAGGAACTTTACAGGAGCACTATGAAGTTGCTTTATGGCGAATAGCATCACACGTTGCCATATGCCTACCAAAGATGTCGAGGGGTGTCCGGTGGAACAGGGTGTCTAGGCTGCAGAGGGTGTCTGCATTAGCCATCACCTCGCATCCCTCAGGCTTATCAATATTTCGTTAACCACCAAATTTCAAAGAAGTGAAGTGACTACTGCGCATGCTACTCAAAAATATCTATAAATATGGTCAAGCATTTTGAATATGTTAATAAATACGTTTTTATAAAACAAAACAGCGATTTTTCTACGCTATTTTACTACGGAAACATTTTTGTTAGTGGCAGCACTGGTTGGAACTACTACTTCCTGATAAAAACATTTTATAACAGACTCTGAACCAGTGACCCCTACTATATGCAGCGCATATTTTTCTACTTCTTAGGTATTTATTTAGGTAACTGCGCACGTCATTGCGTCAGGTTCTGCCATTTACCAGCAGCATTTACTCTTAAAACTAATTTTTCATTCATTGCAGAATGACAAGTTACCAAGAAAAAAAACGTTTTAATATTAGATTGTGATTAGAACACGATGCGATTAAACTTTATTTAATTTACTTTTCCTTATGTGTATCTTCAGCGGCATTAGAGCATGGAGCATATTTTTTTCTGATCACATACCCAACTGATTAGCGGCTAGCAACAAGAAGCACATGGTCTTTTCATCCAATCGTTGGATTATATTTTCAAGCAAACACTCATATGTACATAGGTATTTATGTATTTTATTATAGAACTCCCATCTCATTAAATCTATCTAAAGCATACTTAAACGTCTGCTCCACCCTGTCGGTGGTGTACATCTTCTTCTTTTTTGCTGTCCAAATTTCTTCGTTTTTCATTGCCTCAATATCATTGCCTATCGAGTCATCTTTACACAGCACGAGCATTGGGAAGATAGTCAGCATCACCCATGCGCCAGACAGTTCGCTCCTTCTCATCTCTGCCAGAAAGTCAGCCCAAGATGGAATGTCTTCGTCATAGCCGATAACTTCAAGGGTTTCCTTGAATTCGTTGAAATAAATTCGGTGGAACTCATAGCGTTTACTTTTAAGGGTTTCCAATGGTACACTGGTGTAAAGGAAATAGTTGAGATCCAAACCAGGACTGCTGTAGTTGGAAATTTGAAAGTCAACCTAAAGGACAATTTAGTTTAAGGACTCATGTCTATCTATCCGGGTAATTCGAGCTTACAAAAACAGGATCCTCGTCCTTAAAGAGAATATTATTGACCCACAAGTCTCCATGATTGATCACATTATAGACGCTCTTTGTTCGATCAAGCGTTTCCATAGTTCTCTCATCGAAAACATCCCTGAAAGCGTATATTTTGTCCGCAATCGATTCATAGCCTTCCCAAGTTGCCACCGCTTCAGCAGCACTACTTAGCATTCCAGTCATGTGATGATGCAAGATCGGTGAGATCTTTGTTCCAAACTCGAACATTGAGTGTTTGATTCTTTCAATGACCTCTGGAAACTAGTAGAAAGCTTTTAAAGGTTAGAAAGTGAGGGCTCAAGTTTACCTTCTGTGCATAGACCATAGATGCAGCATGGAATTTGGCAATTTTCTTCAACACCGAAGTGCAATCTTCTTCATCTAGACCAACTTCCCTATCCTTTAAGTCATATCCAAGCGCGTTAAGATCCTGAAAAACGTAGGCTTCATAACCAGACTTAACTTCTGTGAAGAGTCTGTGAAAATATTTCATTAACTAACCAAAATATACACTTTTAGGCATATAACTCACTTGGGTGCAAATATAACATCACCACCAAGAATCTTCTCCAGCTCTGGTATCACTTCCCGGTACATTGGGGTCTCCTTGGATTTCATACCAACATCCCCATCGACTGTACTCTTCATGGCCTTCAAGACCAAATGGACTTCTTGTGGTTCCCCATCATCGTCCTCGTCAAATTGGTAATCCACTTTCACACGATAAATATCACTAAAGAAATTCTCGCCACCAAAACTGGCCAAATTGGCCTCAAAGTCAAGAACCTTGACATCTGAACGCCCAAGGCCATCTTCTAATGTATTTTTCAAAAATTCTTCATCGAGGTAATGTGGACCTATCTCCATTGCGAGTTGATTTTGAATACACGGAAATTTTCATTCTGTGGAGAGTTTTATAGAATTATGTTCAAGGACAGCGAATTTTGTAAAACATTGCGGTGTATCAATTATTAAACCAAATTTTGGTAATTTAGACTTTTCGAATCAATAAAACTGAACAAAAAGTTGTTTAATTATTTATAGCAGAACGAGAGAAGTTTCACATGACAATTATGCTCGAAATGTATAATACATTATACTGGTAACCTCTGCGAGAGTACCAATTAACTTGGAATTGAGTTAAGTATACAAATTTGTAGACACGTGAGATAAATTGCTAATAATTCAACTGCGCTTATATCTTATGTCACGCAATTTTTTTTTAAACACCACAGAGACTCCTTTGAAAATATCGTAGATTAATTACAAAATAATTACGGAAGCATTAGAATAAAGTTGAACACGTAGCAACTTAAAATTGAGTAGGTATTTCAACAATTGACCAGCTGTGATTTAATCGTAAATATACTCGTAAGTGCCTAATGTTTGGCAGACTGAAACAAATCGCATTAAAATTATTGCTAATTAAGATAAAATTGGCAAAAAACAAATCTCATCTGCTTAGCGGATGGAAACCAGTGGCGAATTCATAGGACCACAAAGGCCCACAATGCGGGGAACTTAAGGCATCTATGGGGCACCGTTTGTCCCATATCCACATACAAAAAAAAAATCAAATCATTTTAGAAAGACGGATTATAATCGTTTTTTGTCGGAACTTGGCAGCATTTATTTAAAAGATAAATGATTGCCCCATGGTGGTACTTGAACCGATAACCTTCGATCAACATGAAAACATGCTACCCACTACTGCACCTCTGAGTAATGTGATTAAGCGACAAAAACATCTGTAAGAAATCGGCAAGAGTTTCTTGCATTGCACCAATAATTCTAACGCACTCACATCGCTTGACCATCTTAAATAACATGAAAACCCACTGACTCACTCATCAGCGTATCTGTGTAAACCACTGGGACTAGAAACTGAGTAATCATTAAAAAATAACGATCCTTCATCAAATTATAATCATCAATTTTGCAATCTACGGATACCATCGTCCCAAGTTGTGCGCCTGTGTAGTTAGTGGGTGCGGTGGTGTGTACTCAGCACAGGATACGAGGGTGATGAGTGAGCAGCATAAAAAGTTATGTCGATCTAGCCATGTCTGTCTAACCACTTTTTGGGCCTTGAATTTTGAGCTAGGAACATGAAATTTGGTATTTAAACTTTCTAAAATCCAAAGCAGTACAAGTGTAACAATTGTTTAAATCCGCCAACAGACACGCCCACTTAAAAAAAAAATCATTTTTCTCAATATTTTTACTGAAAACTGAAAAATATTGTCTACGTAAGATACGTATACGTTGACTTTCTCCGCATTTTGTCCATGCATTTTCCATGGCCACGCCCACTTTTTGTTGGCGTTTCGTTAAAAATTAAGCATACTTTGCTCTTTCAAAGCTATTTACTGTATTGGTTAAGTCTCATTGTGGAGATCTTATCAGAATCCGTCAACTTCGGTTACAAAATTTTGGGAGGCACACCCACTTTCTGCTAAAAAAAAAATTGTAACAATAGTTTTGTAAAATTTGTTTAAAATCTGTGAAATATACTCGGTATAGCTCTCGTGAACGTTTGACAAACATCAGAGAGTAAAATTTTCATGAGAAGCCCTTCGGAAACGGGCACGAGTGCTAGCGAGAAGGGTCTAAGCCTGGCCCTGTATAGGCTGTTTGGGCCAAAATATTTATATTCCTATTTTATTTTTTTAACTATAAACCCTACCACAAAACAATCAGTAAGTGAGCCTTCCCCTTCCAGTGGGTAGTTTGGTCGTTTATGACCCGAACTGTGCAGGTTCGAGCCCGGGCGGGGAACAGCAGCTACAGCCACCCGAGTATTAAAGAGAAACGAATATAATCTAAGTTTCCCCAACCAACCACTAAAAAAGGAGTTCTGCCTGGTAGTACAATGAACAGAAAATCGAATTTGAGTGCTCCGTGATTTGGAAATTTCATTTTTAATAAAAAAAAAAAAGAAGAAGAAAATCCCTTCCACGATAAATAACTCTTAGTAACTTTTACTGATATTTTTCTTTAATCCAATGCTCCAACATCATTAAACCTATCTAGTGCATATCTAAAAGTTTCTTCCACTCTTTTTGAACTAAGCATTATTCTCTTCTTCGCTGCGAAAGCATCCGCGTTCTTGAGCGTCTGGATATCTGTTCCTTTTGAACTATCTTTACACAAAGTGATCATTGGGAATATAGACAATAAAGTCCAGATGCCTGAAAACTCCATCCTCCTCATTTCGTATTGGAAATCCTCCCAACTGGGTATATCCTTGTAGTCGATACTTTTCAAAGTCTCTTGGAACTGTTTGAAGTAAATTCTTAGAAATTCGTATCTCTTTCTTTTCAATATATCCACTGGTAAACTTGAGTACAAAAAGTAATTAATATCGATCGCAGGACTTCCGTAGCTGGCCAGTTGGAGGTCAACCTGAAACAAATTACATGGATTAGAGGATCAGCCTAGAATGATTCAAATGTACTTACAAATGCCAAGTCATCGTCCTTAAATAGGAAATTATTCACCCATAAGTCACCGTGATTGATTACTTTATAACGACAATTCGTCTGATCACAGGTCTCCATTGTTTTTTCATGAAAGACTTCAGATATTGCATTAATTTTGTCTGCAATTGACTCGAAGCCGTCCCAAGTTCCAATAACTTCTGACGCACTTCGGAGCATACCTTTCATATGTTTATCCATTAGATCTGAATTTTTGGTACCAAATTGGAACATATGATGCTTTATTTTATCGATAACTTCTGGGAACTATTATACAAATTCGCTAAAGACGATCTTGCATTAAGTATTTACAATGTTACCTTTTCTGCGAAGACCATTGACGCTGCATGGAATTTGGCAATTTTCTTAAGCAGAACTATGCTATCCTTTTCATTGAGCCCAATAACTCGGTCCTTCAGTTCATAACCTAAGGTATTGAGGTCTTGGAAAACATAGAGTTCAGAGTCATATTTTACAACTGTAAAGAGTCTGAAAAAAGGGAAACATTTGAGTCATAAAAATGTACAAAGGGTGAAGAATTAATTCCTCAAGTTGGGCGCAAAAAAAAAAGTACGCTAACTTTCTAGTAAAGCCATTGTATAGCGTAATCCGTTCTTCAACGGCTTTGGACAAAGCTATAAAGTTGTATTGCGCTTACAGCCCAATATAGGGCCTGGCCTAGCTTCTAGTAGCCACTCGTGCTGTGCGCCGCAGAGATGGTTGGAATGGAACCTACAGCTTTATGCCGTTCCCGAAGGGGAATATTTTCGATTGACAGAAGCTTCTCATGCTCACGCAGTTAGCATCATTTAGGGAAAATACAAAGATCAACTTGTTTGTATATTAGTGGTGCTTTCAATTCTGTTTCATCTGATAAGATTAGACATTTCTTGTAGACAAACGCCAGCTAGTGCGATCATTCAACTCAGAGTCTAGAATTAATTCCAGAAAACTTTGACACAATCCCCAGTTATTACTTTTTACTCTTTCTTTCTTTTCATCTCGCAGACTACTATAGCGTAATCCAGGTGGAGATAATGGAAGCCCTGTCTTGCCTGAAGTAAAATGTGGTATGTCCTCGAGCTGCTATAAAGTCAGCGTAGTCCGTTTCCATGAGCAATTCAACATTCACCTAAGCTGTGTGCCATTGCATATCGATATTCTTAATAATTATATGGCTGATGAACTCGAAAGTTATTTCCCAACTTTTCATACTACTGCAGAACGATAATCCCGGCACAAAACTCGTTACATGCAAATTATTACTCTCTGTACGTGCTCAATATCTGCATTAGAAAAAGCTTTCATTTGGGAATTTTTTTTTTCTATGATCTCTCTTTTTTTTCCCTTCTGCCAGAAACCTCCAATGCTTCATTAGTAGCTCCAACTGACTCTGTGTTAAGCACTAGGGAATACCAAAATCCATATGGCATCACAATGGACCTACTTTTGGTCTAATAGTGACTGGGTCTGGACTCATTGTTAGCCAGCCAACCTTACACAATCAACTGAACTAATATATACTACCACTCGTTTAACTTATTAAGTTTCACTTAAGTTATAGTCAGGCTATCTGGCAACACTGGTACTAACTTGAATTATTAAACTAGTACCCTACACTTGTATCTTTTCAAAGCCTGGTGCGCTAGTAATTTGTCGGTTTCAGAAGGAAGCTACTGTAGAAGTAACCTGTAATGAAGATACAGTCAGATTATATCATTATATTTCGGACAAAAGTGGAATCGAAGAACACGGAGAGTATTGAAAAAGTGCGGGTTCTTTTCAGAAAGAAAATAAGAAAAGTCAAATTTTAGAAATCAAGAGAATTCTCTCAAATTCCAGAAAAGTACCCGTAAGCTTTTCATATGAAATCTTGAGAAACGTCAATTTAAGCTGGTTTTCAATTAAATGTCAAATTTTTACTTTTTCCGAATAAATAAATCGCAGGAAACAGAGCTGTGTATTAGCTCTGTTTCGGAAGTGGTCGTACGAAAGCATTCTACTATTATAGTTCAACCTTGAATCCATTCGCTCTTTCGTACAAAAATTTGGCACAACAGCTCAAATGACAGGCACTTGAGCAATTGACAGTACTGAAGGAAACTTAACGTAGAATTATGACATTAGCTTCCGATTGCTTTCGACTATTATAGTTCAGCCGTCACTCTTTCGTAAGTGAGCAAAAGTGACCGAAAACTTAACGAATCGAAGCAAAAAGCTATTATGGTCACACAATACAAATCCTTTGTATTCGCACTATTTCGGAAGTAGTCGTACAAAGGCATTCTTCTATTATAGTTTGGCCTTAAGGGTTTTAATTCAGGACATGAACGCAAAATATATAAATTCAATCGACTCCATTTTAGTACGATTTTGTGTATAGCTTTCAGTTCAATCGAAAATTTTGTTTTTCATCCCTGATGAATAAAATACATACGAGTATCTGTATATAATTTTAATTTATTCACCACGGTCCCACTCTAACCAGATCATTTTACTAGATAATATAGAGATGGTATGCGTGCACGTTGGGTTTTCATTCAGTAGACCACGGGTACTCTGATTTTAAGAAGCTCTGATCCGCGGATTGGACCAGCGACGCTGCAAGTATCTAATGATTTGTAGTACCGAGTACTACTGGAAATCAAAGAGAATATTTGACTCGTTCGAGGAGAAGGAGATAGAACAACATATTGTGTGTGATGTATCAAGATGGGAAAGTAGTCCAAAAAAAACTATCACCCGACGACAAGGAGGACCGTATCTGCGAGTTTCTGTGGGTTACAGGAAGCTAGAAACAGCAAGGACTGTGACAGTTAAGAAACTATAAACTCCAAGGATCAAGATGTCAAAGTAGATGAACTTGTATACTACATTACTTAGGGTCAAACGATTTTCAAAGTAATCACTTCTACTCACTTTGGTGCTAGTAATTCCTTGCCACCAAGAATCTTCTCCATCTCTGGAATAACCTCACGGTACATGGCAGCCTCTTTCGACTTCACAGCCATATCTTCTTCCACCTCCCTTTTCATATCTTTCAAAATCAGATCGATCTCCCTTGGCGCTTTATCTTCATCTTCTTCAAACACATAATCGACTTTCGCCCGATAAATATCACTGCAATAATTCTCGCCACCAAAACTTGCCAAATTTATGTTAAAATCTAAAACTTTCACGTCCGTTCTATTGAAACCATCTTCGAGAGCAGTTTTTAAAAACTCTTCATTGAAATACTTTGGACGCTTCGAACCGTTCTCCATTGTTGTTTTATTCACAAAAAAGAGATTCATCGGCGACTATTGTTTAAATACCCACTCGCCAAACACATTGGCTTGCATTTTATCACACAATCGCGTCCCTATCTTCATTTTGTTACGTTGCAAATCAATTAGAGCCCAATTGGATTGTGCCACTTCAAAGATGATACGATTAAATTGTAAATAACTACTTTATGAAGTTGGCTGTCGACTCATTATTAAAAAAAAAAAAAGAACTATTAACTTTTGAATCGGTAATTAGTATTATACTTTCCGCTGCGAATTAGAATCTGGTTATCAAAACAAAAATTAGCTGAGTTCATTGAGGCAGATAGTATTAGTGCGCACGAACAGTGACTGGCAGAATTTGGACCGAAATAAAATGTTAATAAATTCAACAACAAAAAAAAACTGACTACAGAATTATTAGATAACATACATATGTACTTTAGAAAAGCCTCGCGACATGAAGAAGACGTAATTCGATAACAATTTTTGAACATCATGGGTAGAAAAGTGTGACATACTGCTAGACAGCAGCAATAAATGTGTACGTACGTATTCTGTGTCGACTACACTTCACTTCCACACTCTAGCCTATGCTCAACAAGAAGGCATTTCAGGTTATTCATTTCGAGATTGGGATTTCACATCACCGCCATATGACAACCGCCAAATCCATCTGTCATCCATAGTGACAGGTAGTAAGGTCTTGCTTTTCCATTTTACAATATTGTCATTTAACAACTGCTCAACGCATTTAAATTATTACATCGTAATACAAAAATAACGGTTCTGTAATATCTGTATATCTGTAAATTGACGCTGATTTTTCGAACAAAATCTTCTTCAGCGATGAAGCCTATTTCATACTCGGCGGCTAAGTAAACAAACAAAATTTGGAGTTCTGCGAATTCAAATGTGATCGTTGGGAGGCCATTGCATCCACCACGAGTGACAGTTTGTTGCGCGCTCTGGACCGGCGGCGTAATCGGGCCATATTTTTTTTTTTTTAAATAACGAAGGCACCACTCTGAGCTATGGTCAGATGATCACCAACTTTTGGCCTAAGATTGAAGACATTGATTAATGTGAGCGACATGTTGTTTCATTAGAACGGGGTTACGTGCCACACAACTCAAGCAAATTTGGCTTTATTGCCCAAATAGTTCCACGCCCATTTAATTTCGAGTTTTGGCGAAATCAATTGATCTCCAAGATCGTGTGATCTGATCCCGTTCGATTTATTTTTGTGGAGCTATGCTAAACATAGTGTCTATGCAGACAATCCACAAACTCTTGAGAACTTAAAAACGAACATCCATGAAGTTGCCATAACTTAACGCAATACTATCAAAAATGTGTCGAAATGTCATCTAAAATTACGTCATGAGAATTAAACTTTGCAAAAACTCTCGTAGAGGCCATTTAACCGATGTTGTATTCCATATATAATGGCAAAGTCCAAAATTTAAAACAGTAAACAAATTTCATTCAAATGTTTAATACATTTTATTTATTATAAATTAAAATCCTAAAGCACAAAATGGATAACCCTATTATTGACTTTTAGAATATAGGGCACCGTTTAGGGCATTTTTCTTCTCTACTATATTAAATTAAAATTTAACGTTCATATGTGTGATTTTCCATAACACTTCAGATCGCCTATATTACCTAGAAGTCTTATACAATGAGCTACGAAAAATTACCATTTTTTCATTATTGACTTTTGAAGTAAAGGGTGTGGCTTAGGACAATTTTCTTCTCACCTATAGGTATATTAAATTTCATAATATGTATATATTTTCCTGACACTTTGCATCCTTATAATATGCACAACTCTATTCTATTAAGTTTTAGAGCAGAATTTTTGAAAATTTTGTAAATCTATCACGCTACCATGCCTTAATTTTTAACAGCGCTATTCATAAATCATAATCAACTGTTAATGAACATAGTTTAAATATATAATAAATATTCTGGCTTAATAGCCTATACAAGAGCTGACCTAACTTCTCGCAGCCACTCGTGCTGTGTGCCGCAGAAATGGTTGGGACCTACAGTTTCATGCCGTTTCCGAACTACTATTTTTTTCGATTGAGAGAAGCTCTCAATCGAATGTATAACAGACGTTTGCGAGAGGTGAGATATTGAGACAACTGTTTTGGTGTTTTCTGGGACGCGAACCTTGAATCTCCCGCTAAGTCATCGCGCACTTAAACACTAAGCCATGACATCCACTTGATCATAGTTTAGTTAGCTATAAATATACAATTAACTACTAATTGGGTTATTAAGAGGAAAAGAAAGAAATATTGTGTAGTGGTTTAAAACTCTGGTGGTATTAAGTTTCAGTAAACTCCGAGGGTGGCGTCCAGATAACTGGGAAGGGAAGCAATTTGTTTTGCTGTTATTGTCGTTGCTTTTATGATTCACAGTATTTTTTTCCGCGCTGATATCATTACCATGATCAACTTGCATTTAAAGGCACATAGCCGCCCTACTGCCGGCGTTATGCCATCACTTTTTTACTTTTTTTTATTTATTTCATGTAAAATAAATATAATACATGATTCTTTACATCAGGGTTTGAACCGTGAACCTTTAGTGGGACAAAAGGTTCACCATGACCGCCCCGTCCCAAAAAAAAAAAAATTGTGTACAATTTTGAAAGTTTTTTAAAATTTTACCTGATGACTGGGCTAAAAAGGATAAACACAGATCCAAGCTCACTGGCAGTTCCAGTCTAGAATCGACTGTATACAGCCCTACCTCCCTGAAGCAAAATGTAGTAAGAACGGTAGTACACTGTACAGTAAACTAAACAACGAGCTACAAGGGATGTTAAGTCAGAAAGGGATGTAGAAAGCGATTCAAATTTACACTCATGTGATAGCTTTTCTGTATGCTTTTGCTGTTCAATTAGACATTTTTTTACACAATAACATGAAATATTCGCCCTCTTGCTGGTTCGAATCAAATTACTCTGATTAGGCATTTCATACTATCAGCACACGCCAGTGTATACTATCAGAGAAGAAGGCAGTGGCAATCACCTTTTCGATGCAGGCTTATCATAAACAAACGAGTATAAGAAATTTCATGGTAAGTTATCTGCGATTGCCTATCGACGATCGCGCTCTGTTTACTATTTCAATTTCTTTCCGCTTTTCGTTTTGATTAAACGTGGATGACAGTCTTATTGTAGATATAAAAATGGCAAGTATTCCGCATTACCTCACTGAAGAATTTTTTCAAGGCGCCTTAAATGAGGGCTTCAAGCGAAATGATATCAAAGTGAAACATCTAAATATGAAATTGATAAGTGAAGGCGGTGAGAATTACTGCAGCGATATATATCGAGTGAAAGTGAGATACTCAACTGGTGGTAAAAAGAATAACGATATCTCACTGATTGTTAAAGACATGAAAAAGAACTACGCAGACGGACTACCATTGCCATCAAAGGAAATAGACATGTACAAGCTGGTATTGCCAAAAATGGAGGAGATTCTTGGGGAGGTAATGGGACCAAAGTAAGTATGGAATTCAATCGAGAAACACATACGAGTGGCATTAAATTTTCATCATTTTAGATGTTTCAAGGCAACTCTCGATTTTGGTGAGATCTACGTATTCGAGGACCTAAATGCTCTTGGATATAGTTTAGGAGAGAGATTGGATGGATTGGATGAAGCTCATGCACATATCTTATTGGAAAAGATTGCCCTCTTTCATGCAGCGTCAATGGTTGTCGCAGAAAAGGTAAGTGATTACTTAGAATGATTACAATAGTGAGTGTATGATTAGCTTTTCGTTCGCATAGCTTCACTCTGTAAATTATGAAGTGCAGCATACATATAATACATAGGTCCTCTGTCCCGACGATGTGTCTAATACAGGACTCAGCTTCGAGTTTCAAGGTTTCCACTTTAGCGGAAAACACTTCGCACCTTTGCATTATACCGTGATACATTCATACATAGTAACTACACATTATAGTTCATTCAGAATTCCTCTCCTACGTAAGGCAAGCCAAGTGAACTCCCTGCTCTAGAGAAAGCCTTTTCGAAGTTAAGTGTAGCGATACGAAGATCTAAACAAGATACTTCGATATGGTGTACGCAGGAGGACCTAAAGCGAACACCTGTTTGATCATTGTCGAGAATACTGTCCAGATCCGTTTCTATGTACGAGTAGTATTCCTGAAGGCTCGGCATACACAGAAGAATTGGATCGTCCGCACTTCTGCATCCACTTCGCCGCAATCTTTTAAGATACCTTTCTTCAAGGTCTCTGCAATTATTTCCTTTTCCCACTTGTTAAGGAATGTTTCAGTATCCAAAGTATTTTCTTTGAATGGATGCATAAAGTCTACCCACGTTGCCGTAGATCTCAGCGGAAATACCATCAAGTCCTTTCGTTTTATTTACTTAGAGCGGGAATGATCGCGGGAATGATCTCGTCCTTACTGAAAGTTACAATACAAATTCTGGAATATGTCGTATCAAATACTTATCTCTTCCTGATTTTGAATATGATATGGTTTTGGAGCATACCTCTATTATAACTGTTCCTCATCCGAAACCATCCGAACTCTTTACCACGTATTAACGCAAGCTGTAACTTAACTACTACTAACAGTTCTTTTGTGGTTACAAAATTCTGATGCGTCTACTACTTCTACTTCTGTCCTAAACCTGGCTTCCACCAGATGATTATGAGATTTCCAAACTTACCTACGAACTCTTTAACTTTTAGCATCCGGATCTCATCGAAAAAGTTGGAAAATCCTTTTTTGAAGGAGGTTTGGCCAAAATTCCTCTAGTTGGAGATATAATACTCGCGAATCTAAAGTACGTTGCAGAGTTAATGAAAGGCTGGGATGGCTTTGATGAAATAGCTGTAAAGCTGAAAAAATTGTCCAGTAAATACGAGGAAAAGCTGATCGAAGCACAGGAGTCAAATAAGATTCGTTTCAAAGTTCTAAACCATGGTGACTTATGGGTTAACAACATTTTATTCAAGCACAACAGTAACGCTCCAGTAGATGTGAAATTTGTAAGTTTACTACCTCGGTGTCTGTATATATCTAAATAAAAAAAATTATCAATTTTAGATTGATCTACAAATATGCACCTATATGAGTCCTGGCTATGATCTTCACAACTTTTTCTCTACAAGTGTACCATTAAATGTGGCTATAACAAAACGATATGAACTGCTCCGAACTTATTACAAGTCGCTTAAGAAAACTTTAAAACGCCTTGAATACTCAACTATACCAACTTGGGATGATCTACTCAATGAGCTTAGGGTGACCGAATTTTTTTCCTTACAATCAACGCTTCTAGCTCTGCCGATGATATGTTTACAAAAGGACATATCAAAGGGAAATGATATGAACACTTTGCGAGACGTAGATGTAATGAAGAAGCAAAGAGTCGATATGTACAAATCGAAAAGAGTTCTTGAAGTTACAAGATTTACATTGGATAGGTTGAACGACTTTGGTGTTTTAGATTAAATTTTGAAAGATATTTATTATGTTTATTTAATTATTTCCAGTTGGTCCATTTCAATGCACTTATTTGTAGATAAACACCAATTCTACGGCCAAGAGAGGCTTCAAATCCAGTCCGCAGGGACTACGCAAAAGAGGCTGACGTCAGACCTCTTCTGATAAAGAGGTATGTACGGAGGCATCAGCAAATTTGGTGTACGTAACTGGAGACTAAAGATATCTATAGCCCGAAGTGAAAGATGCTTTGAAAGCTGTTTGACAGTTAAGAACCCAGAACCCTCGCGGTCTGCAACTTTGTTTGACCCAAGCTTGACTAAAGCTATTTTGCTTTCGATGCATTCGGATGTTGTGAAAAAATGATCGTCATCCAGATTGAGACGAACAGACTGCCTGACAGCGAGATTTTGACCGTTTAGCAGTCCGTCCGCAGAAATAGTCTCCCATCTTTGCATTTACAAGCTTCTATTTCCATTTTCACGAACTCGCGTTGCTCATGCTTCTTTTTTTCTTCTGAGAAAGTGAAAATTTTCAGTGTAGTGCAGTGTAGTACGAGTACGTCATCAAATTAAGGATTTTGAGCAGGTTTTGGAGTGAAACCCAGCACATATGTATATGTCTGTACGTGTGACAGTAATTATGTTTTATATATTTTGTAGTAAAAGAACGAAACTACCGTGTAACAGATTTTTGGGTAGACACTAATTTTTCGCAGACTGTGGGCGCAAATTTAAAATTTTAATTTCGAAAAAAATATTTTTGAATTTTACTTGAAAAGATCTTTCCAGAGATGTCACATGCCTACACACGAAAGAAAAAAAAAGTTTTTGCGACTTTTGCTTGACTGGATGTCACCTCCAAAACAGACAGACGGTGACAGACAGACGGACGGGCCCGCAAGAGAAAATAATATGGTTCCGTGGCTGTTTGCGGAACCCTGAAAAGGAATAGCTATCCGATTCCTGTTGTCATTTTATTAGTTGACAGATTTTTAATAGAGTTCTAGACCACAGAAGGCGACTATAAGTACTGAAAGTTGGCAACATGAATCCACGAACATGACGACAACAATAATAGGAGTGAATATGTGTTATAATTCATGTACGCATGTGAAAGCGCAGGTGAAATGCTTTTGTGCTTGAATGCGCTCGACGAATTTCTTTGGACACATACTGGTAAACGTCAAACAGAACCATGGGTCTTATTGCTTGTTACGGAACCAGAGGCATGATAAACGATTTTTAGATAACATTACCCACGACTCGTAATGATCATGTGTGACGAGAGTGGCAACAACAAATGATGCTTAAAACATTTTGTTGAAAGGCAATATCCATGCTATTTTGGAGCGTACCTAACTTCACTTCCATTCTATTGTGTCAAAAAAAAAAAAGAAAATTTTATGAATACTGCAGGGAAATTTTTGGAAATAGTGAATATTCTTTGACAAAATTATAAGAGTTATATGAAACATCTTGAACTTCATGCGGCAACTCCACTAGACATACAATTTTATTTTGTAGTCTTTTTTTTTTTTTTTTTGAAAGTCCAATTCCATGAAAATGAACCTAATACATGCCCAAATTTAGATGTGAACTTGTTTCATTTGTCATAAAAAAAAACAACCTTCATCCGTTATCCTACTCAAACGACGTCTAAGGAGGTGTGGTACAACAAAAACCATTCTCGTTGCCATAACGATATTGGAGACCGAAATCGTAACACGCAATTAATTTATCATTTACGATAGCTAGGCAATCGTTAAACATAATAAGGCAGACTTAATCTAGGTGATAACTGCGAGGAAAATGTGACGATTCGTCAAAAAACAAATATTTGCAATTGATTCTTTATTTGTTGTAACTCGCTTTGCATTGTTGAATTTTTAATTTAAATACAGATATTTTGCTACTAAAAGACTATTCTCTCAATTTTTAAGAGATTCGATCAGAAAAACTATTGACAGGACATTTTCATTCGGGCACTTAGCTCTGAAAACATCTGCAAACTGTACACGTACTGAGAGAATTAAGGAAATTCTTCGTTAATTTTTCAGTAATTTTCTTCCAGAGAAATCTTTCAAGTGAGTTACAGCTGGTTGATTTGACAGGAAAAGGGATCCAAAATCAAAAGAAACAAATTTGTGGTATACAATTTGATAAACAGTGAACGGTCATTGAGAGTTAGCTCCATTCGGACTTTATGTATATATTTACTTTGCAAGTTATAGTATCTTTATTATTCCTCTGTTACAAACTATATGTACATTAAAGTTAATATATCCCGTACATCTGAGGTATCAATTTGCATGTATCTGCATCTTCATTCTGAAAGATTGTGCGTATGTGATAGGGCTTTTGAGTACACATTAAAGAATGAAAAGATAAACAAATTTCTTACTCTCTCATTCTCTCAAACTTAAAATTATTGTTCTTCAATTTGAAACAGTTAATTATTTGTGCCATAGTGAAGATGCGGAGGCATGTGAAACCAGCAAAAACTCCCATATCTACGGATACACTATTTAGAGAAAAAAGATATACATATACGTAACTTGTCAACGCAAGCTACTCAACATTTGTATTGAAAACTATTGCTATTTGCTAATCTTATAGTAAATGTTCATGTTCCAGCAAATGGTCGTAGTATAGTTTCTGCGATTTAAAGTGCGCATTACAATGAGGACAATCCTGCTCAATTGCGTCGTGTACGTTGGCAATATGCTCGCTGAGATCGGCAACCGTGGCGTATGGGGCGTTACAGTATTCACAGTTGTTCAAGTCCGGTATAACGTCCTTGTGATCACGCTGGCGGTGCAGCTTTAGACAACGTTTCGTGTCAAATCCTATCTTGCAATCGGCACACTCATGCAACTCCAAAGTGCTGACGTCATGGTTCCTTAAATGTCGGAGAAGATTTCGCCTCAAAGTAAAAACAAATAAGAATAGCGCGCTTAAGAATCTGGGGAGACCTACTTGATGTGGAATGATTTGAAACATTTCCCGCACTGAAATTCTTTCAATCTCATCCCAGCGGTTCCCATTGGTAAAGTCGCGCTGGGTACTTCCGTTTCAGTTGCAGTTGCTGGTGGTGGTGGCGGTGGTAGTAGTGCGGGTGATGACGGTGGTGGAGTATTTCTGTTCAACTCATCCTTGCTGCTCGTAACAGTTGTCTCCGAGTCAAAGTCCATTTCCGGTTTCTTCTCGTCCGTTTTAGCGGCGTGCTTTCTCATATGCACGCCCAGTGAATACTTAGAGGCCAAAACCCTGTCGCACACGCAACAGACGTGACGGTCTGTTGGTGTCGGTGCACCACTGTGGTACTTTAGAACATGATGCTGTAACAAAATTGTTCAAAGTTAGCATTTCCCCACTGGAAATGTTAGAAAGTTTACCTTCAACCCGTCCTTCTGTCTAAAACTGATTCCACATTCATCACAGGCGAAGGGCTTCTCTCCTGTATGTCTTCGCATGTGGAATATCAAGCTCTTACTCTGCGTGAAGCCTCTCTGGCAGATGTGGCATACATGTGGCCTCTCACCCGTATGGATAAACATGTGCTGCTTCAACGAACCATTCTGAGTGAATCCTTTTCCGCAAATGGTGCACTGGTACGGTTTTACACCGTCGTGCGTACTCATGTGTCGCATCAGGTTCGTTTTGGTGCTGAAATCTTTGTTACATTTGATGCAAATGTTTGACTTGCCTTCAAGTTTAGAAGCAGCCGATTCCCCTTGAGCCTTTTTGGCACCGCGTGAGGCTTTTTTCTTGCCAGACTTTTTCTCCCCTCTTGCGGGTTTCTTTACATCATGGTCTTCAATGCTAGACACGACTTCCTCCTCCTGTTCAGCAACATTAGTCTCCTCCCCCTCCTCTTCCCTCTCCTCGTCTTCGAACAGTTCATTACCATCTTCGTACAAATGCAATTCCTCGGCGGAATTCTCATCCAAATAGAGATTGGTGTCACAGTTATCCTCTTGGATTATCTCATGAAATTCCTCCATGTAGATTTCATGTTCGAATACCTCCTGCTTGGTTGTAACAATATCATCTGGTACTTCTATTACTTCCAGTTCTTCGGTGATAGTCGTAATCGACTCTTCTTTGGTTTGCCTTGATTGCTCAGCAATTTGTTCGAACCCTCCAGCTTCATCAATGAGTGCATGAATGTCCCCATCATCTTCATCTACAACTGTGCAGTCGTCGTCATCAACGGGCAGCGTTTTGGTCACTTCCTGAAAGTCAGTGCTGATTTTATTTATAAACCTCCGCAAGTGCCTCTCTGAGGAATTCGCCAAGCGACAAAACTCGTAAGCAACTTTCAGTCGTGCTATGCATTTGGCGCATAAAATTGCAGGCATGCTGTCCTGCTCTTTGACCTAAATAGAAAAATAAATTTAGTATTTTTAAAAACTTTACAATTTCAACGTTTTTATGAAATTCTCTTGTAGAAGGATGTGGTACAATTTCGAGGAGTCTATTCTATTCGCCATTTTATTACAAAAATGCATAACTAAATCTACTATAATAGAGTAGATACGTACCTTGAGTTTGGTGGTGTAAACAAACTTCTCATGAAGACTACTGTCTTGAAATAGGGAAATACCATTTTCCGATTTCATACAGACTCGACACACAGAGATATCGACTTTAAAATTCATCATTTGTGCATTAAAAGTAGTAAATAGTTTGCTTGAGTGCTTGCTTTTCGGGCAAAAAAGTTTAAATGACGTTTCTCATCGTCGGTGAATGGCGCAGCTGTCAAAATCGTTGCTTTGTTTTTCTGAATTGTGAACATGCCCATAGGTTGTGATATTGGATATTGAATGCAAAGTATGCATTAGATAAAAGACGGGCGTTGAATTTGAATTTGTAAATCGAGAAGTTGGGATTCGAGGGACAATAAACTTGGCCGTTTCTTGATTTCTTTTGGAAATTGTAGTTGAGTGAGCGATGGCCGAGAGAGAAGCATGTTGCAAAAAAACTTCGAAATTTTATCTGAGAATAACATATATCGATAGGGTTGCGTCCAAATAAGCATTAAGCCATGATCGCCTCCGCAGAGTCTGACACAAAACTGAAATTACAAACTTGGCTAAATCTATCCTAATCTATCTAATCGTCATTTACTTGTCAAAAATGACATAAAAGACTGTCTAGACTTCTGAAAAGATAGACTGACAGACACAGAATAAACATAGTTTGTTTCAAACTGAGACGCCGTAGAAATGAAAATATTTACTTCTCAAAAATAAAAGTGTTTTATCATAGCATGAATGCACTTGAAGAATATAGGGCTGAACAGAATGTGTATCTGTGCCTGAGTTTTACAGTGCTGTCAAACATCTGCCGCGCTGCTTGCGGTTAAAGTAAACACAATGAACGCGACTGTCAAATTTGCTTCTTGTGTTTTTACTCCTTAATTTTATTAGTGCTTACAAGAGTTTGTTATTAATTATGGATAATGGATATGGACGAACAAGAAGAAATTGCTTTTATTATGTGTGTTCTGCACATGTGCTATTTAGCAATAAAATTAATGAAAAAGAGGAAGCGCAGATGGTGGGTTCGTCCTCTTTATAAGAAAAGAAAAGAAAGAGGATTTTTTTAGACAACTTTCAAACACATCCGAAAGCACGACGAGGACCTTTTTTTAAAAGCAACAAGGATGAGAAAGCAGCAGTACAATTTATTGCTAGGCCTAGTAAAAGAAAAATTAAGAAAAAAAATCTATACTCTCGCAAACTCTTCAATTTTTTTTTTTTTTTTGCACTCATCAACTGTAAACAATGGAAACAAAACAAATGTAAACAAAATTTACAAATACTTTTTTTTACTTACTTGATATTCCAACTTCGTAGGATATCTTCTTCCATTTTTGCATTTTTTTTCTTAAATTTTTGAAATTGGGATTCGTAAATTCAAAAGAATTTCGTTCGCGTGCACAACTTCTATAAATTTTTCGACCTCCATTTCCAAAACAACAAAAGCTTTTATGTACAAATTCATAAACGTCAAATTTTCATCGCTGCTTGAAGTTGAGCAAAATCCAACTTCGCGATTCATGACACAGACGCAGACACACATTGTGTTACGGCTTACGGCTTTCCATACCTTTAATATTTTGACAGCTTGCGACTCAGACACAGACGCAGATACACATTCTGTTCGGCTCTTAAGTCACTTTTCTTACTTGAAAATTTGTACGAATTTTTACGATTTCTAGTGCCTACAAGAAACAAAAGAAAATATCATGGAATTACGAATATTTACAAATATAAAAAAATATAAAATTTTATACGTATACTAGTTAAGATTTGTTTTTGGTGCCAATTATACGAATAACTTGTGGCGATTCGATAAAGAGCAAATATTTGACCCCGATTTGGAACGATTCTCAATTATTTATAATCGGCATCGTTAAATCTACTGAACTATATCATTCTCAATCCGACGGACCGCAGGTTCTTTATACTCATTCAGTTCGGTTTTACTTGAAAATTATATTTGAATGGAAAATTATACACTTCAGCGGATTCAATAGCGACGATTTTCGAGTTTCGGGGGTTTATGTAAGCAATGGATTATTGAAAATGGAAATGGATTTTTCGTAACTCGGAATTAGGCGAAATATCGTGGTTTGATAATTACCCAAGTACAAACAAAAATTTGTAAGTTTAATGCTTTGGTACTTCATGTACTTTTGCGGTTACTCACCATCACCACTCACTATCTTCGGACAGAGTGAAGTACGCTAAAATAATAAAAATGCATACTGTAACACCGCATTGTTGTAGAATTTATCGTCTATAATAAGGTCTACTCCCATACGACTGGTGGCACTACATGTACTTATTTAGTGCAATAAATTAAATGCAATAATGAAAATGGCTGCACCCACAAGCCCGACTGTGCCATCTACATTTTCGTACAGGCAATAATAAAAGTGGGTGCGCCCACGCAACGGACTGTGACATCTACATTTTAACACTGACATTATCCCAGACGTCAGTGCTGCCAGATGTTGTCGGTACTCGTTACTCTTCTTTCGATAAGGTAGTAGAGTGATTCTCGTTACTTCACCTTGTTTATATCATAATAATTCATTTCCCGATTTAAGCAATTATTAGAAATTTTTTTTTTTTTTTCAAAAAGGAAAATAGCTGATTGTTTTAACTTCCGGCGGACCTTAGCGTAGATTTTTGTGCAATCATTTCATCTCCACAAGATACTAAATAGAATACTACTGCTACGCAATAGCATCATGTTACCAAGCGCCCCTTATATAAACAATAGTGTATGAGTCAAGAAACTGTGTTTACACATGGTGTCAAACTACCGTCAGCTTTTTTGATGTGAAATATGTTAAACCACGTCAAAGTAAATTTTCCCAAATGTCACGAAACTTTTGAAAATAGGCTAAATCTTCAAAATTAATTTTAATTAAAATTGGATATTTTATTTTATATACATAAGTAGACTCCATATAACGGTATACTAATATCCTAAAACTTATTAACGTTGTATATCAATTGGTGTCTAAATTTGATCCTCTGGCTAAATATTGACGTTTATGTGAGGGTGAAATGAAAATTTAACTTTGTGGAAATTTGGCTAAATCAGTTTTGTTAATAAAATCACAGCAGTAAGTTCAAACTATAATAGCTTGCCAAATGGAGGTTGAAACCAAATTCCTTCGTATAATAATTCATTCACATCATTCACTACGATAAAATCAAAATTTAGTTCCAAGCTAATATTTAACGTCATCAGAACACCAGCACAGTAAATAAAAAATATGGTGGTGGTGGCCGTCGACCAATTGCAACATTAGCTGCGAACGTGAAGAAGGTGAGAAGCAAATTGGCGAGAAATCCATGACGCAGCGGATACAAGATGGCAAAAAAGGTTGGTGTGTCAAGCCTTTCAAAATACATAAGCTTCAAGATCTTACAGTTGCTCAGAAATCAATGCGGCTCGGTCGTGGCGACTTGAAAAATTGCGTGTTCACTGATGAGATAGTGTTCACTGCACCGCTCTATTTTGTGCTGGCGAGAGTGAGAATTAAGGCCGGAGTTTATCAAGAAGTTGTGTAAAACCTTGTTCAGCTAACATTTAAAACAAAAATGCCCAGCAGGAATCTGCACCCGGTCACAAAGCCAAGACAACTCGGGCTTGGCTTCGACAAAACGTTAATGACTTCATTTCGACGGCAGATTGATCTTCGTCCTGGCCCGACCTCAATCCGAAGGACTTCGCAATATGGAGAGCAAGGTCAGCAAGAAAAAATACGTAAGTGTTGAAACCTTGAAACGTGCACCAATTATTTTCATAGACAATTGCATTTTTCTATGTTATACTTCAATTCAAATAGCCTGTATATTTTACGAAAGTACTGCTGTCGTTAGAGTAAACATTTGCCAATGTGATAGTTGCAATGACCTTGGTTCACGATATATGTTGAACATGATTTTTATTTCACATGAGAATGATGAATCCCAATTGAGATCACAGTGAAGTCACAAACAAATATGAATTGATATTCTGTCACGAGTCATTATCCCTTTTCAGTGAAGTCGAGTTTAGGATGTTTAATGTCCCGTCAATTTCGGGCTTTTCCGGGTGGTCTAGAATGAGTTAAAAAACAGAGTCCTGGAGAACACCCCCGCACACACCCTGGCACACTAGAGAGTGGATTTCTTATCCGGACCGTCTATTCCATTCATGATCATACGTTGCTCACTTTTAAAACTCGTATTCAACTATGTTTTTTTTATTTATTTAATAATGTTTTTTTTATTACAATACAATAATAATAAAATTGTAGCAGTACGCATATGTTTGTCTCGAAGAATTTTTCTTTTAGTTGGGACGCTACAAACATTTTCTAATGTACTAAAAATATATATATAAATTGTTATTTTAACTTTTTTTTTGTGAATGACAAAGAGACACAAGGGGATGCATTAGTTGGTGCTCCATATATTTATTTTCTTTTTCAAAAGGGTATCGCATAACTCTTGGAAAAAACTAAGAAAAAACTTTATAACAACGAAAAAATAAATGAAACATACATAAAGATCAAAGTGAATTGCCATCGCCTTCCACTTTTGGCATTAAATCAGTGTCTGTGTGAATTGTGAATACTTTGCGGGACTCCCTCCTTAATCGTCGCTCAAGAAGTCATCGTCCAGATTCAAATCTAGCGTATCTATATTATCGTCCAGAGTTATACCTTCAATTTCCAGATCAAGATCATCATCTGCATCTGCGTCTGCGGTGTCAGCGATATCAAGTACCTTCACAGAGGCAGCAGATTGAGTTGATGCGCCCTGGAAGTCGTCATTCTTCTTGTGATCTGCTACCTCGGCTGTAGGTCTATTGCTTTCGAAAATTCCCTTCTCCTCGGCGGCTTTCATCTCTTCGAGTGGACTGCGGTCGATGTTTAGCGGAATCTGTGACGCAGAACGAGCTGGTAATATTTGCTGCTGTTCTTTTTGCAGGAATTCCTCCACACGAAGTGCATCATTTAGACCGGGGAATAAGTTTTCGTACTTGCTTGGATCAGCAAGGGACTGGCCTGCTTTCTCGTTGAATTTGGCTAGCTCCTCGCGCCATAATTCCACAACGTAGGGCATTTTACTTGGAATGTATGTCCGAGCGAAGAATGCAGCTTCTGGCAAACGATTTGTTTCGATGAGAATATTTAGGCAACCAGTCACATCGCCACGCAAGAATGTCGAGAGGAATGCAATGTTATGCTTGCCCTGTGATGAGCCTGCTTCTCCTAAGTCTTTCAGCATCTGTGCATCACCGGAACTGGTGGCGAGCAAGAGAAGACCGCTGAAATCGTTCGCCTTCTGCATACACTCTTTGACCAGGGCCATGTTGTTCTTCCGTGAAGCGACGTCGGCCAGCGATGACCACTTCTGTGGATTGTCAGATTCTCGGGCGAGTTTCAGTGCAACATCGAGTTCACCAATCTGCAGCGCCAAATCAAACCTGTGATCGGGATCGGTGGACACTTGAAGTGCCTGAGATTTGAAACCCTGTTTCTCGAGGAAATGTGCCACTCTGGTGCGGTGTTCTTTCGGTATCGTCGGCAAAACCAGGTCAGCTCGCTCAAAGTCACGTCGCATCACAGCCGTCTGGTACTCTAACGCACTCAGTTGCAAGCAGAAACTGATGACGTTCAACTCCTTGTCGCCCAAATATAGTCTGTTGTCTTTGGGCACGTATCCAAGGAGGTACATAGTGCGATCCAAGTGGGAAATGGTCACAATCTCTCCGCCAACGTAGTAATTGATGCGATTCACTGAATTTGTGTAGATAAAGCAGTCTCCCACCCAGAGACCGGTCCTCACTTGTTCGCTCACTTCGCCAAGAACATCGAAAGCTGACTCAATGCCGTCATCCTCCAAACCCTGTTTGGTCTCTATTGCTGTAGCGATAGCACCAGTGTCTACGCTCAGAATGAAGTATGACTCGTCGGTAGCTAAGCAAACCAAAGTACCAGCTTCGTTCCAGAATACATTCCTTGGCTGAACCTCAATGCGACGCACCAATTGCAACGTTTCCCAATCGTAGAACGCCAAGCCAGATGATGTTTTCACTCCAAACAGAAAGCCAGCGTAGATGTTCTCAGCTCCATACTCTGGAGTGAAACTCTTGCGTTCTTTGAAGTTTCTGAAGAGCCTCACGGTTCCATTGTTCTCCCGAATCGCGTACTCATTGCTCTCTATAGCCCAAACGAATTCCTGTGCCGATCCAAATGCCTTATTACGCAAAGCCATCGATGTGTAAATGATGTATTCGCCATCGCCGCAGACTACAACGAACCGCCCGTTTGGATTATGGGTGATTGTCTGCGGGTAAATCTCACAAGCTCCCATATCCTTCACTGCGACTGGCAACCTTTCACCGTCCTTGACCTCAGTCTCATCCGACAAAGCCTTCAGATTGACCTGTTGCATCTCTGAGTGCTTGGCCCAGATGATTTTACCTCCAATCACATCCATCGACATGGCTGGCTCCTCGCGACCGACTTTAATAATAATCGAACCCTCATCGTATCCCAAAGCGACATTGTTGGTTCCTCTCATGCAGGCGATCGTCCACACTCTCTCGAATCCATAGTTTAGGCAAGTCTCCAGGCGATAAGTTCCCGAATGCCAGATCCTTACAGTTCCGTCCTCTGACCCAGTCAAAACAATTGGCAATTCAGGATGGAAGCACACGGCAGAGATATTCTGTGCATGTCCCTCCAATGTCTGGACGCATGTTTTGTTTTGGTAGTCCCAGATTTTGACCATTCGATCATCGGCGCCAGAAATCAAGTACGGCTTGTCGCCTCCGTGGTAATAATCAACGCAATTGACGCCTTTCTCGTGACCCTCCAGAGTGAAATTCGCGAAATTCGATCCCAATTGCCAGACTTTTATGTTGCGATCCAGCGAGGCCGAAGCGAATGTATTGTTGTCCTTTGGATTGAAAACGATCTGCATCACGTAGTGAGTGTGTCCTTCGAAGACGCGCTGGCAGGCCCATAATTTCTCCCAGTTCCACAGTTTAATCAGCATGTCATCTGGAAAAGAATCAAGAGTTAGTAAACAGAATCATGTGCAGGAAATGAAATTCGGGGAGTAAGTCTTACCGCTACTGGTTAGAACAAGCGGCTGAGTGGGATGCACAGCAATACATCGAATGTAATCGGAGTGCGCTTCGAAAGAGTGAACCTTCTCCAGCGTGTTATAATTGAATATTCTGATCTGCATATCATCAGATCCTGTGATGAGCCAATTTTTACGTGCTACAAAGCGTCCGGAACGCACTGGGACATCACAAACTTCGAAATCCTTTACCAATTGTTGGTTTTCGTAGTTCATGATGTGTACGTGGCCATTGTATAGGGCACACAACATCCACGGCTCCGCTGGATGTAAATCGACGCATTTCACACGATCCGACCTCGATGTGAGGCGTCTTTTAATGTCTAACTTAAGCGGCATGATTTACACTTGGTTTATGTGTTATTTATGAGTTGGATTTGTGGTCAAATAACAAGGATTATTAAATCTTTGCGGCAAACACAAAACCGACGGAAAAATCACTTCATAGAAAAAGATGTCTGACTCGTAAATGGGAAACGTCAAATGGCGAAGTTGACAACCAAATTTTGATAGGTTGGAACTTTTGTGATGGCGGAGAAATTGTAGTAGATTGGTAAGCAGGTTATTCAGCGAACAGTTAAAGTAATTGTATTAAACACAACAAACAAATTATACGGAAATTAGTAGCTGTCTAAAACATGAATATGGCCTGGACTTTGAACACTATATGATATGCTGACCATCGCTTAGTGGCCGCCGATCATAAGGAGAATAAGAATTTTATAATTTTAACATCGAAAGCTGGGTTCCTCTTGCGGACAACGATATAGATGCACGTGTACCATGTTCACAAGAATGCTTAATTTTGTGTGAAAACAGCATCAGTTTTAACAAATTGAAATAATTACCAAAATATACGCACGCATATTAGTGTAATATTAGGTTTGTTCGGGTACTCATATGCAAACGTAATATTAATCTGAAAAGAAACCACCCTGGTACTGGAAAATAAGAGATTATTTTTTCTTTTCATTTTTCTCTATTTTACTTCCAGAGGAATTTCGCCTAACAAAAAAGTGAAAACTTTAAAATGAGTTAAAGCTTCTGGTTTGACATCTAAAACGACTTAAAATCAAGAGAAACAAATTTGTAGAATAAATTTTATTTGAAAAACAACTTAAATTGATGTTTCTCAAGATTTAATATGAGAAACGTACGGATACTTTTCTTGAACTTCTGAGAATTCCCTCTCGAGTTCCGAAATTTTATGTTTTTCAATTTTCTTTCAGAAAAAGTATCCTCACAGAACTGTTAACTTATGTGAACCCGTCGGATCTAAAACATATGCTGTTTTACTTCTTTGCCATGCTGATCTAAAAATACATGATTAGCTACTTGCCCAGGGAAGAACTAATTAAATGCTTTAAAACAAACGATCAATTCACCACGCCGACACCACTGCGTTATGTATAAATCTCTCACGGCAAAATCAGAACAAAGTCCCGTCCAACCGTCAATGATATCAATGACCTAATTTCCTATTCAGAAAATCACCACTAAACTGACTGGGAAATTTTCAACACAGGGAAACTTATTTGAACGGAATTTTTTACCATCGCGATCGCAATTTAATTTATAATTTGTTTATCTGAAAGAAAATTTCCTATCTCACAGATTATTTCACGAACAAAAAGATCAACACATTTAAGAAATTCAATATCAAAAATGTTGCTCTGACTTGCTCTCGCTCAATAAAATTCTTCAAATGAGTATTTTTTTTTTCTGTTTAGGTTCCAATTTTCATTACATTGATTTCACTAATTAACTCCGCCTATGAGTTAACTGTATAACTGACCAATTATCTACTCAAGTAAGAGCAAAATATACTGTTAAACAAAAAACCAGAATGTACGCTTTTAGCTTCTTTAAAGTGCTGTAAAGAACATTGTAACAATTTCAACGACATCAATGCGGAGACCACTACTTTTCAGTATTAAGGCACTACAGAACTGAACTTATCATTTCAGTTTCGCAATAAATATTTTGAAGCTAACAGCCCAATGCAGAGCCTGGCCAAGCTTCTTGCAGTCACTCGTGCGAAGTGATCCACCGCTTAGAGTAATAATTTTTTTTTTTTTTTGTACAAGTCAATTATTATAAAAAAAAATTAAATCAAAAAATATAATAAAAATATATATATGGATACATAATATGTATTTAAATATGGAAATATTTAAATATATGTATTTAAATATGGAAATTTATCATCATTTTTCTCTTTCCATATTAAGGTCGTTTCGACCCTAATGCCTCTAATCATTCGCTTTACCAGATAAGATTATTTTACGCCTCACGAATGGTTGGGACCTACAGTTTTATGCCGAAGGGCATTTTTTTTCGATTGAGAGAAACTTTTCATGACAATTTAACTCTCGAATGTTTGTAAGACGTTCGCGAGAGGTGGGACCTTAGAAAACTTTTTATTTTTGTGTTTTTTGGATTCGAACCTTGAACCTCTCGCTTAGTGATTACGCACTTAACCATTAGCCACGGCTTACACTTGAACTTTATTAAAGTCGGATGAAATAACCGTTAGGCTAATAACCGTACGGTTTGTGATTCAATCACGAACTGTGCAGGCTTACTGGTGGATCTATCTGGAAAAAAAGATACTCATACAGAGTTCAATTTGGCTAGATTGCCAACACCCTGGCCCAGAGGAACTACAAAGAGGAGGCTGACCACACCTTAGATTACCCTAAGTAGCTATGATGTGAATGGAACTTAGTTGTGCGTAAAATATGTTTATCGATCATCAAAGTGGACTCATTTGCTCAGTGGTTAGTTCATTATACTACTGAGCGGAGCAAATGGTCGACAATCAGCAAGAATTATTACTTGCTGACAACATTTTCATACCATATACCAATGCCTAGTTAGGCAAACTTCTTCACTATCTCGAAAATATACATACATATGTCTATATTTTACCAGTATCGTTGATTGTAAATCGGTTGAGTAAACGGCCAGATTATCTTTGGCCTAGCTAAGTAAACGAATAGAAAACATGTTCTTATAAAAATAATATATATATTTGTACGCTTCCCTCCACCTACACACTAATTAACAAATAATAAAATAAAACAGATATGTGACTCGATATTATCGATGTATGTACCCTTGGTCACTAATTCGAATCACGTATTTCGGCTGGACACAATCAAATCGAAGAGAATTCGGGGTTGAATCATCGTATCAACGAATGACTAAAATCCAATTACAAAATGCAATTACGTGACGAGTCATCCTCTACTAATAGATGCGGTGATTCGACTCTCATATTATATAAGCGCAAGTAAATAAATAAATCGATCTTCGATCTCTGCCTCTATCTTTTTTCATATCTCTAAAAACAATTACGAAACAAGATAAAACAAAACAAAAAATCGTCTACGATTTCTTTACACGGTCGAGTCGATTCACCGCCTGCAACGAAGTTTCGGTCCGAATTTTGTTGTGCCATGTAAAAGTTGACTTAGTGTCGAGTCGAACCACGTGACCATGGGTGATTATCTTAAAATTAAATTAACGAGTTCTACATTTTACACTAAAGCTATACGTCACGAAAAGTGTGCCATAAAATGCTCATCGTATTGCCTCCTAGACTTAAAGTAACAACCACATTCATTACACAAGATATCAACATAATCGTGTTTTCCAAACAAATGCTCATAGTACTCATTGGCATCGGCATAAGTGATTTTACATATATCGCAGTAGTTGAGGTCACTGATCACAGGCAATTTATGCGTTTCATTAAGGTGCAACTTTAACTGCCTTGGATCAGAAAACGAAATTGGGCATTGTGGACACGAGTAAATCTGCATTTCAGACTGTACATAACCCCGAATGTGCTCCAGAAAAGTTTCCCTAAAAATAGACAATTCATTGTAATCTTAGAAGATCTATATATGTAACTGCTACCTACCTTGAAGTATATTGCTTATTGCAGAGGTAGCAGGAGAAACGAGCATTTTTCTCCGCCTCATGCACTTGCAGATGATAGAGGAGTTGAAACTTCTTCCCAAAAGTTTTAGAGCATAGATCGCATTGATATTTTCTGCTGGGTGCATGCTGGTCCTGGTGTCTACTGTGTTCCCATTTGCTCGAAAACGACTCTTCGCAGACGTTGCAGGTAATTATTCCGCGTCGGTTGTGTTTCTCAAAAACATGCCTCTGCAGCGTGTAGCGACAAGTGAAAATTTTCTTACAAAATGTACACTTCACCCCAGCTTCTCCTTCGCCATTCTGCTGCAAACGATGAATATTCATATGTGACTGCAGAGAATACTTCGAGCATAGACCTTTATGGCAAACTTCACATATGTAAGAGGGTCTTTCTTTTTGTGAATCAGCATCAGTCTTCTCTGGATGATCCTTTACAACATGGCGCTAAAGAACAAAAAATAAACATGGGCTTCTAGATAATTCATACTATAATTTCTACTAACCGCTAAGGCCTCCTTGGTGACAAAATCAGTTGTGCACAATTTACATTTATAAGGCTTCTCTCCGGTATGAAGGCGACGATGGATCCTTAGAACTGTATTCCTGGTGAAGGACTTCTCACACAAATCACATTGAAAAGGCCGCTCTCCCGAGTGTATCAACATGTGCGTTTTGAGAGAGGCCGTGTTGGTGAATTCAGCCGCGCAGATGGTGCACTTCGGTTTGGAATCTCTGCTAAAATGTGGTTTCCTGCCTCGTTTGCTCTTAGTTTTCTTTCCATCTTTTTGTGTTTTTTTCGATGGAATTATGGGTTGATTTGGCTCTATGACTATTGGAATATTGGTATGGTCCTCAGATTGCTCCGATAGGACATCGACTAAATTATTAGCTATTGGGGCATCTAAAACTATGTCTACAGAGTCCAATGGAGTAGATAGAATCTCATGAGAAGTATCTGCTATTAAATTTACTGTATCATCCATTGTACCAGTAGACAAAATAATAAAAGCTGCATCGGTTTGGACGTCTTGTAAGTTGCCCGTCTCCGTATTTAAAATAACGTTTGTACTATCGATATCGAAAACTGGAGAAAAGTCGGTTTCAATAGTCTCCGAAGCACCTATTAATACATCAGATCCACATATATAGGATATGCGATCACCTTCAAGATTGAAGTAGAAACTATTGGCATGGTGTTTGTCTTCGTCAGCGTAACTGCTATCAGAAGGAGTTTCAAACTGATAGAACACCTGCTGTGGCTGGTTACCCCCATCCTGATTAGTTTGTGTGATTTCTAAAGTACTTTGGCCAGACATTTTATCTTTCAAATAGCGCAAATCGATTTCTAAAATAGTCGTTTTTAAGAGCAAACACGTAAATAGTATTTTTCAAAGCGTTTTTCGTTGGAGTATACTAATGCTGAAAGAGTTAAAACAATTTTTAAATGCTCACTAGATTCTACCTAAAGTTTTCCTGGAATGCCGTCATTTTCTGGGATCTGGAAAAAAGAAATATTTGGGGGCTTAAGTAGCAACTTACAGACAAAATCAAATAATAATACAAAATCAAAATTATAATGTTTTTAAATTGAGTGAAAATCCATTAAAAAAAGCTGAACATTTTAGACCTGTTAGTAAATAGCTACACTTATGTCATTTATTTGAAAAACACTCAGATTTGCGATCATCTTGTTTATGTTGGTGGAATGCATATAGCGCTGGTGCGTGGCCATTAACAACGGATGAGAAAGCGGTCAGGATCTTCGAGAGAAAAGTTATCCAAAGGCTCGTGGTACAATTTTCATGGATGGCGAATGGATGACTATCTTACTCGTATAAGCATTTGATTCTACACAATCTGTATGGTGATGTTGGCGCCGAATTATCGAATCCATAATATTTTCTTATAGCATCCAAGTATCCGAGGATCTACAAAAGCATTACCGTACGAAATTACTAACGCAGGAATTGCCAGGAATTTGTATCACAAGAATGTGAATTATTTACTTGGTTATAGCACTATTGGTCAAGGAATGGTTTAAGCCACTGGCAACACTGAAAAGAAACGATTTTCGATATCCTTACCTAATCTATTACAAAAAAAATGCAGTTGTCACACTTATCAACCTTGACCCTTAGTGTACTGTTTGTCAAATCATTTAATGGCAGGAATTGACAAACCTTTCTTTTTCTCTAAATAAGATGCACTTTCACTCATTTACGGACAATATTACATTTAAGCTTACCTCTAAAAACGTATTAAACATAAAACTACACACATTACCATGCCCAGAAAAGTTTGGCATGGTGCGCCATGATTTTGCACAGACCAAAGGTACCTAATCTCCAGTTTAACCGATTTTATCTCCTTGAACTAAACATTAGCATTACACCCACTTTATTGGATATAAACTTAAATAAAAAAAAAATGCACAAATTTTAACGTAGGACAGGGGAAGCACTTAAGGAAGGAGCTTAAAACTAACAAGTAAATAAAAATGATAACATGATAACGTAATGTCAAAATGTATGAGAAATGACGTTTGCCCTTCAATCGTAGTTCGCCACGAACTTAGGGGGTGAACACAAGTTTTTTTAGTAAAATGATTTTCCCCAACAAAATTTAAAACCTGCGGAAAAACGCAATAAATTTATTTTCTTAGAAAATTAATCTTAAAAGTAAATTGAGAAAATATTAAGATACTCTATCACTCCGTCATTATCGCTTTATGCAAATGTTTTGATTCATACACTTTAGAACATTATTTTGATTACTTGGGCTCAGCCCAAACGCGGTTCTCTTAAAAAATAGAAACTATATACAAAACGTTGCCCCATTTTCTAGTCCCTACACTCTTAACACCAACTAACACGGTGTGATGGGCTTCCGCAACTGATAACAAGCCCTACATGTAGTGTGTCAGTATGTGCTTATCAAAAGCTTTCCTCGAGTCGAAGTATTTCTCGCATTCGTTGCACGTTTTGCTGATTGTATCATGCTTATCGTGCATGTGTCTGTAGTACTCCGCTGCGGTGGAATAGCTCTCTCCACACATATCGCAGGAATTCAGGCCACCCATCGTCACATCGTGCGCACTTGACATGTGCATTTTCAGATCACGGGTGTCGTACTGTCCAATGTTGCATTGCGGACACTGAAAGTCCATATTTCGAGGATCCATGTGCTGCAACTTGATGTGGTGGATGAGGTTTTCTCTAAAAATAATACTCAGCTATATTCAAAAGCATAAACAGATTAGTGCTATACCTAATTGTAAAGGTTTCGCCACACTTTTTGCATGGTAAGTCCTCAATTTTGTGAGTCTGCAAGTGGAAGAGCAGCTTGAACTTCTTCTCAAAAGTTGCCTGACAGATGTCGCATTGGAAATTTCGATGAGAATCATGTACTTCCATATGCTTTGTGTAGTCTAACTTGCTATCGAAAGACTCCGTACAAGTGTTGCAGGAGTACGTCACTTCTCCCTCTGCCGTTGAATTCTGTTCATGGAGTTTCATGTGAGCCTGGAGAGAGTATTTTGAACCCATCGCCTTGTGACAAATTCCACAAGTGAACTTGATTCGATCAGCTTCTCTGTCGTCATCATGGTCTTTCGACATGTGGCGCTAATTAGAAAAAAAAAAAAAAGTTTAAACTAGCCCCAAGTTGCAAATTGTGCACCTTACCATTAAAGCGTCCTTAGTGACGCACGCACTATCACACAGTGGGCACTTATAAGGCTTCTCCCCGGTGTGCAGTCTTCGGTGGATATTGAGCACGGTTTTTCTCGCAAACGATTTGTCACAGTGATCACACTTGAATGGCCGCTCACCTGAGTGCACCAGCATGTGGGTCTTCAGCGAGGTGGGATGCGTAAACACCGCTTCACATATATGACACTCAATTTTACTGCTCGCTCGCAATGCCTTCAGATTTTCTCGCTGCATACGTGTTGACTTCTTGTTTGTGGACTTAACCGCTGTTACCTGCTTGTAGTCTTTATCATTCTCATCATCATTGTCCTCACCCTCTTCTGCAATTGGAGAAGCGTCCTCATCATCGCCACTACCTTCATTGACAACCTTCGCTTTCCTTTTCCGACGCTTCCTCACCGGTAGTTTTCTTTTCGTTTTCTTCTCACTAGGTTGCTGTGGCTCTTCCTTTTTCTTAATAAGTTCAGCCGACTTAGCTGGTTTTCCACTACTGGGCTGAACCTTAGCTTTTACTAGCTCCTCGCCACCGTCGTGGGTCTGCAAGTGATACAGCAACTGAAACTTCTTTTCGAACGTTCGCTGACATACGTCACACTCGAACGTTTTATTCAGGTCGTGCGACTCGGCATGTGAACTTAGCTCCCATTTGTTATGGAAGCCTTTCTCACAGATCTTGCACGAGTACTTGAAAGGAATACGGAATGAGACAGGACCGATAATGCTAGCGGACTTTTCTTTTTTCCTGCGAACAATCTTACGGCGGGCCTTAGATTCATTAGAGTGTGTCTTCATGTGAGAAGCTAGTGAGTACTTCGAACAGCGTGACTTGTTGCATATCGAGCAAATGTAAGACACCTTGTCCTTGCGGAAGTTGGCTCCGACTTCTTGTTCATGATCCTTTTGTAGATGGCGCTGGTGGAAAAGGAAAAATAGATAAATTAGACTCAGTATGTGGGAGGAGTGTCTATCTTACCGTTAGAGCTTCCTTCGTAACATAGGCACTTGGGCATAGTGAACACTTGTAGGGCTTCTCTCCTGTATGCAACCGCCGATGAATGTTGAGGACCGTCTTTCTGGCAAAGGCTTTGTCGCAGAATTCACATTTGAAGGGCTTCTCACCGGAATGCTTAAGGAGATGGGTCTTCAACGAGTTCAAGTGGGTGAAGATACTTCCGCAGATATTACACTCGATCTTGTCTCTGCGTGCGGATGCCCCACGTTTTACCTTCTTCTGCTTTGGGTTTAGAATTTCTTGATTTTCAGTCTTGGCAGTGATTTCTGGTTGAATTTCAGTCCTGTGTACAGCAGCGTTCTGATCTGTATGCTCCTGCTGAACTGGTGGCATAACCTGGTCGTCAGATCTGATTTCGGTCGTTTGTGCGCCGTACGGTGGGAACTGTGGTTGATATGCGAAGTCGTAGTTATCAGTTGGCGGGGTGGATTCCTGCAAAGGCAACGTGGAGTGCGTGGCGACTGTTGATGACTCGTATTGCAGATGCATAGGCATGGGTTGTTGGTACTGCATATGCGTCTGCGCTTCATAAGTTCCATAATCCCCGCCAACTGTTGCAGTTGCATTATAGTCATACGCGGATGGGTCATTCTTCATAACTGGTATAATTTCCAATTGCAGAGACCTACCAGACTCATGCTCCATACGCAGATCCTGCACAGATTGCGTGGAATAAGCGCTCGAAGTCACATACTGTTGGATCCCATTTAGATCCACATGAGACTGCTGTACACCACTGCTATGACTCGTTGTGGATTGAGGTGATTCCATAGGCATGCTAGCCAAAGGAAGCGATGTTGCATACCCCGTACTACCTGCCGTTGATGACACCAGCGGAGCAGGAACATTAGCGATTTCAACCTTAACCTTTTGCTCCTTTTGTTCACGTTGCTCTTTCTCGAACGTCTCCATTCCAATGATCTCTACTTGCTTCTCATTCTCACCAACACTGTCATCGTCGTAGAATCCTGAATTGTCTATGTCGTCATTATCATCGTCAGCCTCCTCCACAGCTTCCGTGTGTATCGCTAGCAACATATCAATCTCTGCCATGTTCTCATCGAGCTCATCGGTACAGTTGCGCTCATCGGTGATAACTGCAGCACTTCCATCTTCTTCCTTTTTCAACGAAGGCAGGAATATTGTCTTCCTGAAGTATTTCTCTGCGTAAATCGCCTGAAATCGAAAGTCGTAGGCAACTTTCAAGTGATCGTTGCACTTCTTGCAGAGCTTGGACGGTAGTCCATCCTCTTCTGTGGCCTACAAAGATTGTGTGTTATTTGTTAGTATAAGGGCAAATAATAAAAGCAACCTCCAAGGAAGTGCAATAACGAAATTGATCATCTTTCCCGCATCCATCGAAGATTGGTATATTGCCAGAGGAACTTAAACATACGCGGCACACAGTGTCGTCTAGCTTGACGGACATATTTCCTGACTGCCCTTCGAAGTGGTAGATATCCTTATTGAATTTTAGAAGATTGGCGGTAAGGCATATTTTTCCCTTTTTTGCTATTTTATAGAAATATAGTAGAAAAATTTGCAACGAGAATTGTAAATAACAAAATGGCTCCAAAAAATTTATTCAGAAATCTTGACTGCGGTTGACAGCCGACTGACAGCTTTCAATGTGAGAGATAGAGATGTGCGGAATAAAAAAATGGGCTCTTTATCAGATCTGTGAAGTTGTTAAATTATTTGAGCATATAAAGCGCTGAACAGAATGCTTTCGATCCGTTCGGTCTGCTCCGTATTGCGATCGTTTTGTCTAACAATACCCGTGTTTCTTTAAAACACGATAACCTATTTTGTATATTGTAATTTGGCACTACTGATTAAGTAGCGGATTGGAGTGCGAAGAAAATTAGTGTTTCTACTGTCGTCCAGCTTTTTATCTTGGTAAATTTTAAATTAAATTAACTTTTTTTTACTTTAAATTAAAAAAATAAAGTACTTTTTCTTGCTCGATAGTCGAAATGTGCTTTACTCAGCTAGTGATAATAATAATAATAATATGTTGGCGCTAACAATCCAATGCAGGGCCTAGCCTAGCTTCTCGCAGAATTGTTGGGACCTATAGTTAAGCTTTTTCCGAAGGGCAATTTTTTCGGTTCAGAGAAGTTTCTCATGACAGTTTTCGACTCGGATGTTTGTGGTGGGTGATCGCGCATTTAACCACTGAACCACTGTGCCTACTTCGTTAGTGATATCTGTGGATAATATCGAAAGCTATTGAACAGACAGTTAATTGTTGCTTCTGCTTGGCATGCGAACTTTTTTTTTTTGAACTGTGGATAATTTTCACAAAGAAACACTGCTAATGTCTATTTTGTTTATGCCTGTTATGGACTGCTATTCGGTTTTATACTGTTCGATTGAATATTATATCATCTTTCGTTCGGATTTGCGTTGGTATGGTTATCATCGTACATACATGCAAACATTGAAGAACAAAACATGTCACGTCCAACGTGTAAGAATGGAAAGAAAACATAGTGGCTCAAATTTCTCTTAAAAGTACATTACTTTTTAGTAAGGATGAAGAATTTTTATTTCCCTTTTTTTTAAGCGAACAGAAAATAAAAAAAAGTCTAATATTGAACAATAAATAAACCATTGTTGCAGTTGCTGTTTTTGTGGCCAGCGCTAAATTTATCTCAAATTCAGTCTGATTCTGTCATAGCAATAAATTATTTCACAGTTTATACCCAATTGGTTATAATAATAATTCATCAACAGAAATACTGGTATTATAGGACCAAATATAATTTGAATTTGGCAAAGTGCTGCACAGAATATTTCTGATCTGATCCGGCATTTGACTTTCTGCCATTACTCAAAATTTGCACGATACTTTATGGAATGTATTGTGTGCTCAACCAATTATTTTTAATGAAATGTGGTTAACTTCTGACGTTTAGGTGAAGAGATTCTTGCAATTACTCATAATTAGAAACAGTTTTAATTTTGTTTCGCAATTGTTTTAATATGAAATAGCTAGACAAAATGCACAACGTACAGTAGAATACTTTTATTTTGTTTAGAAAAAAAAAATAAAAAGAGAAGCAGAGAGCGACAACGTATGTTTTTGACTTAACAAATGTACTACGCTGAGGCATTGGAGGAAAATCTTTAAGGGATCCTTAAGTGGATCACGCCTAATAGCTGCGTTTTGTTATTGAACTAGACTGGTTCAGATTATAGAAAATAAAAAAAAAATGTTTGAAACCAATTTGGCAGCTTCTTTTTCCAACGTTTAAAAACTGAAATTTAAGTGGAATCAAACTGTCTTTAAAAAAGGTGCAAACAATAAAAAAAAAAAAATATCACTTATTTTTCACATCTCCTTTACTTTCTTGACAGACAATTTAAATAACATTCTGTCCTATTTTTAGATTGAAAAATAAAAATATGTATGCTCGCTCTTTCTATTAGTCAGGGTTAGAATCAATAATAAAACACAGCTTTTAAATTTTAAAAATTTATTGCATATCACAATTACAAATGGCGATTTAGCCATATGGAGGATGAAACTTGAAGCATTTTAATATTGCTTTGCACTTACAAGCTAAAATTAAACCCAATTGACACACGACTCGTCATTTTAGTCGTTCATGGATATAATTTTTATATATTTTCTTTAAAATCTTTTCTCAGGAGAAGCAAACCTCTAACGTTGAGCCAGAGCTCTTGAATTGTTGGAGCCTTCATTCTGGAAATGAGTCTCCTGTTTTGTTTGAGTTTTGATAAAGGGTCGTCCACGCGGTTGCCAGGTGAACACACACGCTGTAGAGCAGATGAAGGGGCGAACTACAAACGTGAGAACAATACTCAACTCCTGGTATAACTTGTTCTTCAGTACAAAGAGCTGCTGAGCTGTAAAGTACATTTTTGCTCTAAATAGCAAAGTAAAAGAATAGAAATATGACGCAGCACTGCGATGTGTGCACAATTTACGAATTACTGCACGCAAAATTCTGTACACCTGTTTTGGGTTTTAGTTATTTCCTTTAAGGTGGTAGACACATCCAAATTAAAGAGATTTATTACAAATTCAAACAAAAATATATGTATGCAACCACAATAACATAACCCAACTGTCGATTTTTTAAACTGTCACCATTTTTTTTTTTTTTTAAAGAAATGAGATCAAATTGAAAGAATCCACTTTAATTGAATCCATCCAACGAACAAAAACTTCCGCTGCAGTTTCGATTTGCAAACATCTGGCAGTGCCTGGGTAATCACCGCCATTGCCCATTTGTTGAACTGCACGCACACCATCGTACAAAAGCCGTCAAAATTCGACATTTTTCGTTTTCATCTTGACTCTGGAGGCGGAATTCCTTTTTCAACTTTTTCCCTAAATAAAATTAATTTTAAGTGTTATCTGTTCATTTTAAAATAGTTAATTTATTGTTTCCATTAAGTACAATGTCTGAGGAATTCAAGTTGCCCCGCCGTTCACGGAAACGTTTGCGCGAAGTGAAAAGAAAAGCCCGACCAGGTAAGTGGCAGCAGCTTTGGTCTTGTTTGCGCTTTGTATGCCTTTAACCTAGAAACATAAAAATTCTCAGAACTGGGCGACAGAGAGGCTTGGACCGCCCTCCACTATGTCGATCGTTTCGAGCAATTCACTCGGTTCACCGACAATGTGGAGCGCATCGATGGCAAGCTTGTCGATTGCCAGGAGTTCATAGATAAGTTTGAGAAACCGTACCTGCCAGTTGTGATTACGGAACTTCAGAACGACTGGAAGGCCCAGGAAAAATGGACCATGAGCCGACTCGTCAAGAAGTATCGAAATCAGAAGTTCAAGTGCGGTGAAGACAATGAGGGCTACAGTGTCAAGATGAAAATGAAATACTACGTGGAGTATATGAAGAGCACTAAGGACGATAGTCCGCTTTATATATTCGATAGCAGTTTTGGAGAGGTAAGTACAATGTCGTTGCATACGTACGTGGTTTTTTGTAGCTTAGGCTGTTTGTTTTAGCACCATCGTCGGAAAAAGCTTCTCGATGACTACGCTATTCCAAAGTATTTCCAAGATGATCTCTTCAAGTATTCGGGGGAAGAGCGTCGTCCACCGTATCGGTGGTTTGTAATGGGGCCAGCACGTTCGGGAACCGGAATTCATATCGATCCGTTGGGGACGAGCGCTTGGAATGCGCTAGTGTTTGGTCATAAGAGATGGTGCCTGTTCCCAACCAATACGCCAAAGGAAATGTTGAAAGTTCCCGGGTGTCTAGGTGGCAAGCAGCGCGATGAGGCAATAACCTGGTTCAGTGTTATCTATCCAAAGACGAAAATGGCCGATTGGCCAAAGGAATATGCTCCAGTAAGGATTGAAAACTCTTAGGTTGAGTTAATTTTAAGACAAATTACTATTTCCAGATAGAGATCCTACAGGGACCAGGAGAAACCGTATTTGTGCCGGGCGGTTGGTGGCATGTGGTATTGAATCTAGACGATACGGTAGCTGTTACTCAGAACTTCTGTAGCAGGACCAATTTCCCCATAGTTTGGCATAAAACAGTGCGTGGCCGACCAAAACTATCTCGCAAATGGCTTCGTGTACTTCGAGTAATTACTAGCCTTTTCTAACTGAACATAATATGATTGATTGTTTTTTTTTTTTTTTTTAGGAAAAAGAACCCGACCTTGCGAAAATCGCCGAAAGTATTAATATAGATCAGAGTACCGGATTCGCTTCCGACAGTTCTAGCAATTCTAGTTCATCGTCATCGTCCTCATCGTCAAGTGATGATGACAGCGACAGCTGCTCCAACACGGATAGCGGCCAAGAGAGCCTCACTGCCAAAAAGAAGAAGAAGCGACGAATGGGCGCAGGAGGAAGAGGTGGTGGCATGATGTCATCGCGTTCCTGATCAACAATTTGATGCCGAAGAGCGTTGTTGCGGGCACTATCTATCATTCTCTTCAAATTCTTTTTGAGAAAAACTGTAGACATTTCCTAAATTTGATTTATTTCACCTTTTATTCCCATTTTATAAGTTGGAGACGATTTACACTAAAGTATCGAAATCATAATGTAATATCTTTAAAATTTCCAAACTACAAGATTGTTAAAGGATTGTAATTGTTTAATACGGAATGACGAAATATATAATTTAAATAAATTGTAATGGAAGGTGTTGTCGTTGTGCTAGTGATGATGGCGGCATTAGAGGGGACATCTAGCCAAAATGGCAGTTAAAATATTGGTAGTCTTTTTCCAAGTTAGCTTCTCCAAGCAATTAACTAACTGCTAACTGTACCGGTAGATCCCTGACGTAACTTACATATAGATCTCAGTGCTAAATCACTCAGTGAACACTAACTACTTTCTATTTCTAGTTTTAAAACTATTTGTTGTACAAACAAAGTTAGTGGGAAATACACATTACAACGGTTGTACCGTTGCAAGAAATACTTTCATAGGCATTCCCGCTTCTGGATTGACCCAGAGATGATATGGTCAAAAGATATTGTTTCAAGGGAAAATTCAACTAGAAAGTGGGACAGTGAATCCGAAAAGTACGGAGAAGCCATGGGAACTTCCCCCAGTATTTTCCAAGCAGAGGTGCATGCGAACGAAAGATGTTCCTAATTTGGATAAGAACCATTCTGCGGGCTGGGATCAGTTAAAATACGAGAAAAAGAAACTCTCTAATCCAAGACAGGCCAAAAGTCTTCTCGGGAGTTATAACCGGAAAAGAAGTAAGGTCTGTATTAACATTAGCTAAAATTGACTTTGCATTCTTACAGACCTCCTAACGAGTCACTGTAGACTTAAGGAACATCGCAGGATTGCGGAGATGCTGAGGAAACCCGGGGCATCTGGTTAAGGAATGTGTAGCACAGATTAATAAAAGCAGGAACTACCTGGATACCTAGGAAGAATATCGGTCGTCGTTGGATTGGGCTGCAGTTGAGTATCTCATCGCCTAGAGCTCCGAGTCAGTGAAGTACAATAGCGCAATGCGCCTTCAAACCCATACAACCAATCTGCAACGTCTTAAAACCGTTCGCATAAGTGTGTCCAATCGTTGGACATTGTCACCGTTTCGTTGCTACTCTACTTAGGAAATAGTTGTGTAATACTACTACGTAGTACAAAAGGTTTTCGTAAAAATAAAGTGTCTTCGTAACAGCTGTCTCCAATAGGAAACAATCAGTCGTTGACAGCCTTCGGCCTTAATAATCGGATAAAAATGCTTGCATGTGCTTTACGGTGCAGTCCTCTAAATTAAAGCATCATTTAAAGGACACAACTTTATTAGTAGTTGCCATCAACATAATTATACTCTACATGCTTCCTATTCTATAACGAACTAATGACCTTCCTGCTTCGCATTTGTTCCATCCATTTGTTGAATTGGTCCTCCGGCGTCACTGGATGTGGCAAGTAATAATGCTTTGGTGGTTCACCCTCTTCCAGGCGAACAAAGTAATGACAATGTTTGTATTCTACTACACCAGTTCGTCCACGAGCATGACGGCGCATTCCTCTAAAATAGCGCCCTTTGCCAACAAACGATTCAGCTGAAATAAACTTAGTTGTATCACAATTTAGAATCAGATTTAGCCATCTACTTACAAATCCATAAATTGCTTTTGAACTCAACATTGTGCCTTTTAATTGCGAGGTCTTGTGCCTCCAGAATAGTCTGCTTAACGTATTTGCCACCTTTCATGAGAACAAAATTCAACTGCTTCACAGCTTCATCCACTGACAGACCGCGAACCAAAGAGGCAATGTACCACATCTTGTCAGGGCTGTATTTGATGTTTGTCGTCAAGTGGCACACATACTGTAATTAATTTATTTACACACATTTTGTTTTTGGAAATGGTTAGACTATTTACAGCTTTCCGAGGCTCTTCTTCGGGCGCCTGAGGCGGATGCACGACCTTATTGTTCAGCATCCACTTCTGGGGGCCGGTATTGAATTTATTCCATTTTCTATTCAAACTATTTGTCGTATGGAAGGAGCAGGCAGGGATAAGTAGTTTTGTTGCGTTAATAACTTGTTTATTCACACAGAACACGGAGAATTGTTTGATTAACGAATTCATTTTCTATTTTTCTAATCTTTCATAACCTACTGCAAGGGAACCCACGACTATTTGACAGAAGAATGTAGGGTTGCCATTCAAAAGGTTTGCACTTCAATAAGAAAATTTGAGTGATAATTTTTAAATTAGGTAGTATATTGGCTTGTTTAGAAAAGCAATAGGGAATAATATTTACAACGATATTTGACATGTGTCTCACTCTCAAAGATCATTTTGACTTTAGTCTGTGTAAAGCTAACTCGATGCTGAGTTTTATTGAATGAAAAGCTAAAACTTATCTGATCCCTACACTTTAAAAACATTTGTTCAAATCCTTTCTTAAACACCATTTAAAATATTGCTGATAGACAATACCTTGAGCATGGTTCAGACGTTCAATATTTTCCATTAATCAGGTTGAAGAAAAAAATGCACTCACGTGATTGAAATAAGAAGATTCGGTATACACCTTCAATCTTCTTTCAATCTTTTCTTCAGAAGAATATAAATAGATGCGGTGAATAAAAAAAAATTAGTTTGCATTTCGAATGCACACAAATCACATTGCACACATATAGGAATTTAAACGTTTACAAACTCTTCAGAGGTAAAAATATTCGCAAGCCAATGTGAACCAAATTTTCTACAATCTTTACAAAAATCATTCGGGAACTCTTGGAGAGGTACAGTACATTTAGTCAGTTAAATAAGTTTTAATATAAAATTATTTCTCGAACTTCACCTGCTTTTATTTATTTTAACCACAAGTTTTAACTCAAAAGCACCCGGTTTTGAACTATCTTTTATTGGCAAATGAGTTTAAGTTAAAATCCATTACTCAATGGACTCGTTAGAGTCAACAGACAACAAAATTATTAGTTTTGCTCACCTTATATCATCTTCTTTAAGTAGCATACCCGTGAATGCAAATCGTCAGAGATGTAACCAACCCCACTCATTAGAGATCGCCAGAAAATCATGTGGTAACAGAAAGCTAAATTAGATTACTTCTATGCGAAAAATGAATCCCAATCACCGCTGACTGTACCTCAGCTTTAAATGGACAATCAAACCATCAAACCTCTCCTAGGTCAGTAGTTATGTACTTGGGCCACCACCAAGCATGAGACTCAGATTTGAGTCCCAGGAGGTTTTTCACGGTCACCTCTTGCGAACATCTGACAAACAACTGAAGGTAAAACAGTCATGAACAGAATTCTCAATTATGACCTTCGGAAACGGCAATAAACTGTAGGTACCTTCCATTCGTGCAAAAGACACGTAGGTCGTTAGTGCCAAAATGTTTGTTTTTATTTATTTATTGGTAGATAAGTTGTATACCATTCATGTTCTTGGCATCACATTGACTGTAACATTACGAAATATTTCACATCGGCACAGCTCCTTCCGCTGGGTTGAAAATTATCAACTTAAACATACCTTTCATTTACGAGGCATAATAAAGAGAAGATCTCTACTATAAATACAAATATGACAAACTAGTATTCTTGCATTAGTTGTCGTACAGTTTTTTAGGGAAGACATGTGAAAGCAAGGGAACATCTCTTCATTTTTGACATTATTTCTCCTTGCCGCTAATAAGCCGTCCTATAACCCTGGCATCTCTACTCACAAATGCCAAATTGTCAGCTGTTTTCTACAATCGCAACATCCCCCTCGTCCAGGTGTCGCTTGCGTCTGCAAAAAGACCAACTGTCTCCGCCGCACTGACAGGATTCATCGCACAAAATAGACCGACGAGACGACCACGGCGGTGGAAAAATCGAATTTTCTTCCTCCTCCGCAAAAAAACAACATAAGATAGATTGTTAACCACAGAAAGTTATATTTTTGCTTTCCACCCAATTCACCCAATTTTATTTGAATTTTGCTAATAAAAATTTTAGTATAAACGTGTAATCATTCGTTGTATAACACTTTGCCGAACGGTTTTTTTTTCGTCGTTGTAATTCACATGTACATAACTCCACATACTTAAAGAAAAATGATTTGATCTTTGATTTCCCAATAAGTTTATAAATAAAGTGTTTACACATTCAATTGCGCAAATAATACGAAGGGATTTACGAAACGAAAAAGTGCACACACACACATTCGGGGAGCAACATGACGAACCATGAAATTCAAAGTACAAACGCTGAAAATTCCAACAAGAAAGATGCTAACAATCCAGAAAAGGTACTTGAATGTGATTTCTCGAAGAATTTTCGTCCGTTTTTGATGGCATTTGTAGGACCAAAGAGCGTGCCACTTTACATAACACACATCTCCTTACAGTCGAGAGGACATTTAAAGAAGGAAAAAAAGAAGTGACAGTATAGCCTCGCGCTCTTATTGTTATTGATTTTTGTACTGTCGTACATTTTTTTTCCTATTTCGTGTATTCTTGAGAAGATTCATCATTGAATTGTGTTTATTTTTTTATTTTTTATTTCCATGTGTGTGCCGATGTTGCAGTTTGTTGTACATTTCCTAGCCAGCTTCCATGATATCTGTGTTGTAACCGCAATGCTTCCGCTGTTCACATTATTATGTTGTTTTGTCTCTGCGTATGTCTTCCAAGCTGATGAGGTCCATGAAACACATTGCCGAGTGAGTATTTTTAATTAGTATGTGCGCTGTAATATACACACACACACACACAGAATCATGCATGGGGGGTGAGTGTTTATTAAGGGTAATTGTTTTGGGGGGTTGATTGGTAACGATATTCCCGCTAAGCGGGTTGGGTAGTAGAAAAATGCAATGGAGCGCGAGCTATGATTAATAGTCGGCACCACAATAATTGCTTCTATTGAATTGAACACGACCCACAACGACGTTTATGACTACCGCGAAGTCTTATATAAGAGTTGTTTACAGTAAACAATTCTAGCGAAATGTGCTGGCAAGCAATTTGAGTTTGAGTGTGTGTTTACTGCATTGATATCAATACTTTGCAAATCCCATAGCGTGAGAAGATTTATTCGTCGAATCGAGAAATGTGCATTTAATGCAAATTTAATTGTGTGTATGTACGTAAGTCATAAAAGTACAATTTTTTTAAATTTCACTTAACTCTATCATTAAAATACTACATTTTGTTTGGTGACTTATCGAGACTCAAACAGGATTTCCTCTGGGTGAATTATCAATTTGAAGTGAAACTTCTTTGCCGACACCGGAAAGAATTTCACCGCATCGGCTTAGTAGTATGGTAACGACATAAGTTGATGACGTTATCGTTATCGCGATCAATAAAGTAGGGATACACACATTCAAACAAATATCGATATATCGGTCATTTTTACTTGCACGTATGTTTAAGGGCAAGTATTGGTTTTCTTCGATCTTCGATCTCGAGATTTTGATCAAACTTGACATTCCCATAATAGAGAATTCCGAAAAAGTGAGTCTCGAAATTCTGTCTGCCTGTCTCACTGTATGTTTGTCTGTATGCCCCATCAAACTTCATATCTATAATCGGTGGATTCACAATTCGAGGCGTAATCGGAATATTCATTTTAACCCCAAAATTAATCATATTTTGTTTTCGCGAAAACGGCTCTAACGATTTCGATCAGATTTAATATTTGAGTTGTGGTTGATATATATGTATATATAACGGTATAAAGGCACACATTAACTTATTCTTACAAATGCGGCTATTTCTCAGCTATGGCTCAATCCATTTTGTTCAAAATTGATATCTATATATTTTTTTTCGAAATTTAACGGTTTTAAAAAAATTTCTATTTCAAATCTGAATTTTTGCAAATCAACAATTAACAGCATGTAAATAGGTGCAAGTACGTGTACTTCATTTATTTTACATTAAGAAAATAACGATTTGGAATTGGGAGAAAAGACGGAAAATACATTTTCTTGAGTATATTTTGTATTAATAAAGTCAGTATCTTTTAGGAACTATTGTCAAAACTCTTCATTTTATATGTTCTCCGCTAAGCCCACTTTGGTTGTTTGGTACAACGAGATTATTGAGGCTTATTTCTGAAAGACCAGGTGTAAAGTGGCGACTGTCAAACCAACATTTTAATAGATGTAATGTCCTGCCCTTCAATTCATTTGGCATAGGACCAAGCCGGGAACTTCCTGGGTAAATGAAGTCCCGTGGCCGACAATTTTCTCATTCCTGGACCAAATAAAAGCTGATGAACTTTCCGATTTGTGGTTTCTCGGAACTGAGAATTCGGGAGAAATTTGTTTTCTACATATATTCTTACAACGAATTTCGTTTGAAACGAATGTCGTTGGCGGCATCAGTTGAAGAGGTGCAATAAAACCATTTAAAACTAAGATGTCGGATTTGCTTGGCCGAGTTGTTGATGAAGCAAGTTTGAAAGCAGAATGGCCAAACTGGCTTTTCCATAATTATTTTTTTGTGGTGTCTTGTAATAAACATTTAAGCAGAAAAGGCAAACGGTAAATAAATAATGTTTTTCTACATTGATGTACTTAAAAATTGATTTTTTTATAGGAAAAAATACTGCCTTCGATAGTCGGTTTTCAATATCGATTTATTCGATGTATCGATATATGTATTTTGTTCATCACTGCAATATAGCAAACAAAAAAAATTAAATAGTACTAAAAATTTAAATTGATTACTTTTCTTTACAAAAAGATACATCGGTTATAGGAAATCTTTGCCAAAATCGAAAGTCTGCTAAAAATCCAAAGCGTATCAGCGGAAGAATAAAACGAGGTTAGGTTGTACCACTAGAGAAAGCAAGTGCGTTCCCATTCAACATTTATTCGCAAGTACCTGTAAGTATGATACATACTTACCCAAGCTCGATAGAATACGGCTAATCAGAATACCGCAAACACAATGGCTGAACCTTTTCCAGTCGTGCTAATCTGCTGTACCAGAAAATTTGTTTAATTAAATATTAATTTAAAATTAGGTAGCTTATCGTCACATCAGACAGCCTTGAAACAGCAAAACTGTGCCTTGAAAGAAAATGCTTCTAAAAAGAGGGCGGAATTGTATAGCGAGTGGAGCCATATGTATTTCTTTTTGGGAATATTTGCTCTAAAATTTCGAAAACGAAAAATAAATGGGCACGTTTTAAAGTTTGTGGAAGATTGAGCGAAGAAGTGTTGAACAAAAAACTCCTCTTACGAGTGACCGAAAGGCTTTCGCAAACCTAGTGTCTTTTGTATACTTTATTTCACAGCCACAATAACGGCTTGTGAATGCCTAAATTCGGTCGAAAATTTAAATCTAATTGGAATCTCTAGCCGATCGAAGCTTGGCTTTGAGATCTCGAAAATAGTAACGCCGAAATTTTGTATGGTATACCACACTTCTTGCAGCACGCAGATCCATATTTCGCACTCGTGGAGAGAATTAAATAATGATGACAGGTGAATGCCTTTTGTACCATGGTATTAGCCGTGTATCTTTAGCACAAGGAAAGTAGCAACAGAGATTAGCAAGGACGAAGCTCATAAATTATTAGTAGTAAAATCTGATTTCTAGCTTTTCAATGGTTTTTTTTTTTTGAACAAAATATGAACCTCGTATTCGAATACAGTCAGTGGAAGAAAGCTAGAAAGAGCAGTTACCAGTGAGCTGTTATATGTATTTGCTTTTTATGTACAATATATAAGTAAAATTATTTCTCTTTCATTCACGCCACAAATCTTGGACACTTTTTCGGGTTGAGAATTAAACTAAAAATTTTCTTTTTGCGTTGAAAAAAAAAAAAAAAACAGATATAATAATAAAAATAACATCTGGAACAGATTATAAATCGCATGAAAATATATTTGTATATATTTCCCGAGACCATGCGTTTGATTATTATTAACTCATGGTACATATACAAACAAAATATTAGGTACATGTCAATACAACTGCTAAAAATTAAGCCTAAGTCCTGTAAAAATCCCCTGTTAATTGCGACGACCTAAAATGCACGACTTTTGACTGACATAACCGGAAAAAAGATTTACGAAAATCCCCCTGTATTATGTAATTGTTAGTCTGCTCAGTTTCAAACTCAATAAAGCTACGCTCAATTATTCGGCGATTATTGTACATATGTATCTGTAATTAGTATTAGACAAAATATTTTACGCCCCACAACAATAATGATATGGAGCCTTTTATACTCTAGGGAGCAACGAAAGTTTAGTCAAAGTACACAGCTCCATTCAGTCGTTTTTGAGATCATAGAAAAAAAAAATCAAACAATCTCTGTCTCTTTGTACCTAATATTAGTATAAATTTAATTTCATTACTCGAGTAGTAATTTTTTTTAAATATTCTACCAACAGGTATATAATATAATTCCATCAATAAGTGCAATTACTGGAGTTAGTCCGCAACGTTACTTCTGGAGGATCAGTATCGCCTTACACATAGGACCCAGGATTCCTATAGCAGTTGTATATCGAAACTATTATCGTAGTCTAATTACCAAACTCAAATCGCCAGAATCGATAAAGAAGGGTAAAATCCTGACTAACGTGGTTTTCTGGTTAAATGCAATTGAAGTGGCATCACTGGGTGGAGTTACGTATATTTCAAATCGAGAAAATTACCGTGAGTTAAGTGGACTCCCTGTGCGGCTTATTTTTAAAGCGTTCTTGTAAATTACAGCCCTTCATGAGAAGATTTTCATCACCTTTATGACATGTTCACTGTGTCACATGTTGGCCACAATTAAACTATATCGCATACTCCACGACGACGACCACATCACAGAGAAGCAAAGGGACTCACTAAAGTGGAAGAAAATTCTCTTTGCGATTTCCATTTTGAGTACGATTGGACTGTTGATATTCTTTGCCAAACATCGATTCTATTGCCACGATTTGGGTAAATCAGATGGTCATTCAAATTTAAATCATTAATTAAATTTCCTTCTAAATAGCATTCAGTTGGTTCGCCTTGTTCGAGTACATCATTGCTGTGGCTAATATGTTTTTCCACTTCACAATCATCTGGGATTTTCCATCACAGTACATGTTCATTGCGCAAGGACCACTGAAAATTATCGAGGCTCACATAAGCAACCCCTCGTCGTCAATTGAAACGAAAAAGTGTGATTAAGCTATGAAATGACACGTTTATTGTGTGTGCGGTTTTTAATTTTTTTTGTTTGTTTCTTGTGAAAGCTCAACAAAAGTGTGTAACAAAAATTTTTGAGAAGATCAGAATGAACTTGAAAAAATCCCCGCAAAACAAGGGAAACACTCAAAACACGTTTAAGGGTGCCTCAACAAACATTTAGATAAAAAAAAAAAAATAGATTTTTTCTTAGAATTAGTAACGACTAAACCACGCCGATATTGGAGATGTCTAACCACGAACCGGTACGTACAGTAGATTTGAAAATGTTGACTTAATTTTCCATACTATAGCGATGGAGAAACTAAATTTCCTTTTTGGAGACATGTATACCTTATGTGTGAATTAGCGTAGATATTTATTAATTTTCCAAAAATTCATTGTACTATTTATATACACTTATTTTTATTTTATTTATTTTTAAAGAGAAATTACGAAAGAAAGAATACAAATTGTACAGCAGGGTTTCTCTCATGCAAATAGCCTAAATGCATTTTATATAAGCTTCAATTGCAGGTTCTTTTTCTGTAAATTCAATATTCAATATTTTCTTACCGTTTCAATTAAGAAATTGTATACATACATGTACACTGCCCAATATGTGCGGCTGCTTTCCACCTAAACTACTGACTACTTTTCTTTAGCCCATCAATTTTGGACTTTTTGCCTTATCTTAAGAGAAGTATCTAAATAGGTTTTTGAGAAACTTTTGCTGTCTAGAGTAGTGCAGTGGCCTTTGAAGTAGGTAAATGGTTTAGATCTATACTATCAGCCTAGACTTTTAAATTCATAATTACAACGAAACTTCCGTATATATTTATTATATCTAAAAGAAAAAAATATATTAGCTTTGTTACCGAAAGTTGAAAAATGCTTTAAAACTATTTGGCAGCATTGTTTTTCCAATGTTGGACAACTGAGATTTAGAAGGAAAAAGACAAAAAGAAATGCTTTAACATTAACAAAGAAATATTCCAATTTATTTTTAACATACCTATTAATTTCTTGACCGAAAATTTAAAAAAATATTTTACTTCATCTTCAGATTTGCAAACAAATATTTGAATGGCATCAGCTAATTACCGAATAATATCAAACTTTGCTAAGTATACTCCGTTTAGTCAGGATTAGAATTGATCCATTGGGTTCACGTTACTTGAACCAGTTCAGTGGCTGGTTCTTGTATTCTTATTGTTTTCTTTATTAAAAGTGGAGCTGAACCGGATCAGTTCTTGAGGCAGTTCTGTTGGATTGGAAGTCTACATAAGGACCATTTACGTACTTTCCGTGTTCAAAATATATAAACTGTCAAATAAAGGGTTAAGAAAATACACTCAAAGAATGGCAAGTAGAGTCAAAAAGTATGTAAATACATTACTATGATAGAGAAACTCAATGAAGTCTGTTAGTCTGTCTGTTTACACGACTGCGGCCTAAACGGCTGAACGGATTTTCTCCAAACTTCACATCTGGCGTCTATGGGGTAACCATTCGAGGTGAAATCGAAACTCCAAAATTAACGGTATTTTACTAATGGTTTTTGAAAAAATTTGAGTCAACATTTAACAAACTGTCAAAATATCCCTAATAAGTCCATTCGTGTACTTCTGTTGCGAATAAAAATGTATGGAACGTAAAATTCCGTAAATTGAGAGGCGATTCTCTCTGATCAAAGAAAAGTACTCGAACGCTTTTCGTACAATTTCTTACAAACAATTCAAGAAACGTCAAAAAGACGTGGAAAACACTATTTTTTCATTTTATCGACTATTGTGTAGAAAATTACATTTTATATTCACTGATACCAAACAGAGTGGATATTGTATATCTGTCTTTCTTATACTGCATACCGTCATTGTTATTTAATCTGATATACTCATGCGATTTTCAGGTACTTTCAAATGAAATATAAATCCTGTTTCCTAAGTTGAGTCACTTACAAAATAGTCGTGTTGAGCTGTGTGACAACCTGTGTTCTGCAAGTCTAAAAGTGATTAAATTTGAGATCTCATATATGGTGATCTAAGAACATTTGGCAGTACTTTAACAATTGTAATAAATTGCCGGGTGTCACGCCTTAAAGAATAGGGACGATTATGTAATACATATTACGTCTACATTAATAAAAATACCCCAACTAATCTCTTAGGAGTATTTTATTGATAAATGGATCTACAGATACATTATTCGTGGCTTATGTTTGGAGCTGTCGAAAACACTGAACTAAAACTGTTAAAACCTTATTTATAGATTCGTTTATGTACTCATATGTCAACATATGTATGTAATATTATGTCTGATAACATTAGCAAACCGCCCGCGTACTGAGAGACTTAAAGAAATGAAAGAGATGTGATTTTTTTTTTCATTAATTTATCTGTAATTTCCTTCCAGAGGAATGTCGCTTCAAGAAAACGGTCAAATCAGTTACAGCTAAGAGGACTTAAAATCAAAGGCAACAATTTAGTGGAATAAATTTTGGATTAAAAAAGCTTAAAAAAAGTTGACTTGTGTGATCCGCGATTTATTTGTTTGGAAAAAAACAAACGTTTTCCATTGACACTTATTTGAAAACCACCTTATAATGACGTTTCTCAAGATTTCATTCGTAAAGTGTACGAGTACTTTTCTTGAATTTGAGAGAATTCTCTCTCTGAAATTTGACCTTTTTCTTTTAGAGTAGTACCCACACACATTTTGGTAACTATGACGGAGTTCACACTGGTCTGACGGACTGAATTTTTTTTTGACATTTCGTGTTCAGACTGATAGTCCTGTCTGAACACTTCTGCGGATTCTAAAATCTAAAAATCTCACTACTTCCCCCTTTGCCTCTAAACGTCATAAAAAATCCAGTCCTTGGAAATGTCTCCGCAATTGTAATGCGCAAAATTGTGCGAATGTGAAAGAGCGATATAAATTTTTTTGAAGAATGAGTGATACACAAATTTCATCAATTCTCTCACTCTCTTGGTGTCTCACTTCGAAATCCATCCAATCGTTACGGAAAACAGGTTCAAGGGGTTACATTCAGCACTAAATTTCAAAGTTTTTCGTGGCATTTTTTTTATGATATATAAACACACTGCTTAACGCCTGAACACAGACATTCGGTTCTTTTCAAGAAAAGTGCGAAAATCAAGTGAAGTATTGCCTATAACGGAACGAACGAACATTTTGGTTTGATTTGGTGTAATGCTGTCTCATACTATTGCTCTAAAATTAGGAATCGTTGTTTGTCACTTTTGAAGTTGACTTCGTTCATCCGTATCCAGCGAGTGAATTATTTGCATGTTTTGTCCTTATTTAGTACCAGGTTGAAAATGCAGAGACATGTAGAGCCAGCATAAATTAAATACAACTTAGAACTAATCATGTTTTTTTTTGAGAATATTTCAAAAACCTTAAATGTGACTTTCATTACCGGCGAAATTCGTAAAAAGCGCTAAACGTTAAAGTGTATAAGCATCCTAAAACTTTTTTTTTAACGTCAGGGTTTTTTGGGTACTTTTCTGGTAAAGCTTGGATTTTTTTAGACCAACAGAAGAAATTCTATGCAAAAACAATAGTATGCGAAAGCACTTCGAGACTTGTAGGTGACTTGATTCTGAGTAGCCACATATGAACGACAATTTTCATCTTTTTTACGGATGAAATGGCTTATCTTCAATTTAATCTTAGGCTTGTAATCATAACTAGGGGTGTTACTCTTCTAACCTTTTCGTTATAGAAAAAAGTTTTCACCAGATTTCTTATATTTCAAAGGCCATTGCATGCATCTTGCGAAATTATATTTTTTCTTTGCTCTCTTTCTACTTGCAACTTTTAAAACAAAACACCACCACTTCCAAACTTAAACATTTACTAACAAAAGAATTACCAACAAATATTGAATAATAAAACAACTACAAACGCCGAGTGAATCTATTTCTTTATCATGTACCTTATACACAAAAAACAAAAACAATGTAAAAAAAAAGAAAATAATTATATGATACACGATATTTTTTCTACATTTTCTACACTTGATTTTATAATTTCCGAATTTATAATAATGCCTACACGAACAAATATTTATAAAAAAAAAATATCGTAGACTTTAGAACTAACAACTATAACAACAAATATTAGTCACAGGTTAAAAGTTAAAACTAAAAACAAAAAAGTGGTAAAAATTGTATTCATCATACCAAAAAAAAAAAAAAACCATATTTTTTTTGTGTTGAAACGTTTGTTTCTGAACTCTTGTAACTAAATTTGTAACTAAATATTTAGTCTAGTCAATCGTAAGGATTCAGTATTTTATTTATGGTAGAGTAATTTATTTCATTTATTTATTTATATAAATATCATCGGTCATAGAACTAACTACTCAAAAGGATCAAAGTTTGGGTAAACTGGTATAATTTTTATAAATAATTTTTGGTGTAAATTGCTTTTAACTGTTTGTAATATTAAGAGAGAAAAAAAAAAATTCTCATAAATTTACCCAATTTTAAGCTTTTGACAAGTCAGTCTTCTGACCATGACTTAATCGAATTTCAAATTTTATTTTAAAAATAAACTTTTGTGTGTAATGTTTTTTTGTTTGTTTCCATGCACTTTTTGTTATAAATATATAATAATTAAAGAAACGCATATTTATTAGGTTTTAAATGAACGAACAGTATTAGAATATAGGATTTGAGTATACTTATTAAATTAAAATACAATTATTGTGCTCTTTAAGTGATTTCTCCTTTAAAGTTGCAAGGAACAGTGAATTTGATATTACCTCAAAGTCAATTTACACTAATGCCTTTACTATCTTTACCGCTTTACAATCGCACAATCTTATAATTGAATAGATAATGGTTTCACGTCTTCCTAATTACATCCGTCTGTTATTGGTATTTTGAAAACAGCGGGAATTACATATTTGCGTTATTTTGGTGTATTGCATTAAATGAATAGTAAATAAGAAAAAGCTACTAATTTGGCTAAGAATTTGAATGGACACATTTCACTATTACCGCCTTAGGGGTAGTTAAATATTGTTACCTATGGGATATAAGCTTAGGTAGCATTTGTGGTTAGGGGTTTACCTTACTTGTATTCATCTATTATGCAGACGAGAGACGATTTTTTTTTATCACCCTTCGCTGGAAAGATATTCCGTACTAACTGGACAATCGAACAATTAGTTAAGCGCGAACATTTCTCTATCAAAATTCCTTTTGAGCAGTGACAAAGACATTGAAATATACTCGTATCCTCACCTCATGAACTATCCGTACCTTATCTCCGTGGTATCTACATATATGTAGGTCATTTTCTATTTGTTTCTGTTTTTACTTGCACCTACTCGTATAAGGGCAATTACTGGTTTTCGGAAAATGTTCGAATTCGAGAATTTGATTAAACTTGATATTACTATGATCGAGAAACTCAATAAAGTGGGTCCCTCTCCCTCAATTCTGTCTGTTTGTCTGTCTGTACACACGACTGCAGCCTAAACGGATGAACGAATTTTCTTCAAACTTTACATCTAGTGTCTATGGGGTTACCATTCGAGGAGAAATCGAAACTCTAAAATTAACGGTATTTTACTAATGGTCGTTTTTGAAAAAATCGATTTAGCGATTAACGATTTTAATCAAATTCGATATTTGAAAACAGATGCTATCAGATGACATACCAGATTTTCGTCAAAAAATAGGTATAACTTGGCTACTTCTCGGCTTTGGCTGAATTAATTTCTAAACAATATTTGATATACTCGTATGCAAGATCATAGCATACTGAATTTTGGGAAATTATAAAACAACAATTTTTAAATTTAAACGGATTGTCATAATCTTGTTTTTTTTTTCAATTTTAACGGATTTAAAAACAGATAAACAACATATAGGTGCAAGTACGTGCGACCCAGTCGTGCACTTTATTTTTTGTGTAATGCCATAGCATATTGCGTCCAGTAATTTCCTATTAAAATGCATAGAGATCGCCTGTCTTGTAAGAAATTTTCAATTCTAGTTTTGTTATACGAGAGTGGGCATAATTTGAGTTTGTAAAGCGGGATTTCGATTGACTGTCACCTTTTTCTGGGTAGTCCCAAAGAAAATAGCCTTGTTTCAGGTAAAGCCTTGTGTAGTCCGGTGTTCTCGTTACAATATTTCTGCCAATGTGTAGCAGCTAGTGCTTTTGCCACTGGCAGCATATCAAATCAAAACCTTGTTGTTTGTTCCTTGGTAATTTGATTCACTTTTGCGTAATCATACCTTCCGATGACACGGCCCATAGTCTACTGCTATTCCCCAGTTCATTAGTTTGATTATGTCTACACTCCGAGATATGAGTGCTTAATATGCAATAGTTGTAATGCTTTTGAGCAGGACTTAATCAAAGGGCTGCTGGTCCCCAAAGAGAATTTTCGTAAGTCTTATGGATTTTGGTCTGCTCTAATGATAATACAGTTTGCCATATACACTTTTCTGTCCTGCAGAGTTTTACACATTTTCCCATTCTTCCTACTGAAAACATTCCAGTTTGTTTTTTATGTTCTTAAGTGTGATTTAATTGGAGGTTACAATTTATATTTTAAATCAAACATTGGTTTTTGATAAACTGCTGATATTTCTATGTCAATATAATGCTGATACATTGACATTAAACATGAAAAATGATATCTGTTAAATGGCCACAACATATATCGTTGCAGACTTTCGCCCTTCTGATGAAATTGTCCATTGCTTTTCGACATGAATCCTGCAGTAGTTTAGCTCTGGAATCGTTTGGACATCATTGGCGTACACTTTCTGCTTCATATAACACCAAAGAAAAATATCCAACGGCATGATATCGCGACCGGGAAACTTTCTGTGTAATAACTGCATTGATTCTTGCGTTGTGTGGCAGGTGGCACCGTCTTGTTGAAACAACATATTTTCCACATTAATATCGCCCATTAGTGCCAAAATTAATTTGTTATCATGTCCCGATAACGTTCATCATTGACTGTTACAGCAGCACCACGAGAATTTTCGAAGAAATAGGGCCCTATCACGTCGGCGGTCCAAAATCCGAAATCCAAACAGTAACTTTTTGTGGATGCTAAGCGCTCCTAAAACCTGGAGGGAGGTACAGGTTATTTTCACGGTTTGGTGGAAGGCTCTTGGGAAGTAGTGCTATCTCTGTAGTCTAACCGTAATCCAAAGGTCAGTCAGCATTCGGATATTTGGATTTTTAAGATCGACTCCCACAGCAGCATTGGAGACCATGCTAAATTTTATTTCTCTGGATCTCTACTGTGACGGCAGGACCATTAAGACTGCACTCATGCTTAGTGAAGCAGCGCAGTTGTCAACGCCAGCCTACAGCCATTCCTCTCCCCTATCATGGTGGGAGCGTTAAACACTATGAACACAACTGATTACCTATCTCCGGCATTAATTTTGGACGGCATGATAGTCGGGAAGTCCATAACTGTTTACGTTGACAGCCAGGAGGCGGTTAAGGCTCTGGAGTCACCAACAGTTAAATCAAGGCTAGTAAAAAGGGTCAACTAAATGAGATATCAGCAACCAATACGGTAACCCTCTGTTGAATACCAGGACATGTAAATATCTCGGGCATATAAATAGCTCATAAGCTTGCAGTATTAGGGTCGAAATTATAGACTCACTTTGTAGTCATCCCATTAAGCATTATCCATTGTAAAATCGACGATGAAGCCATCAAAACTTAAAATACGTGCTGGGTCAACTTGAACACTTGCGCAATAGCGAGAACACTAAGGCCGGTTTTTGATAAGAAGAGATCCCTTTCTTGCATCACTTGCATTCTCACTGGGCACTGCGCCATTGGTATTTATGCAGAACATCTCGGAATAGTCCACAATGACTACTGCAGGAACTACTGGAAAGAAGAAGAAATAGAATTTATTCGACATCTGCTTTGCGAATGTCCTACACTAGCCAACAGAAGATTGAGGACTCTTTTCAGTCACTTCTTTAAGGAGCTAGAAGACTTATGTAACGTTGAGCTGAAGAGTCTTCTGGGATTTCTATTTTTCAGCGGTTTTTCATTTCAGGCTCCAAGGGTATTGAAAACTGGCACAGTGGACTCGACTGTTGGGCTAAGTAAGCAGTGACTGTTATCACAGGTGCTCTGTAATATCAGTCACTGCCACCTACCTAACCTAACATAATGTTGGCGTGGCCGGCCGAAGATTAAAAAAAAAACCTTCTACAATCCATACCAAATGTCAAATGCTTGTTCTACCTTCTGCGTTGAGAGGCCACCATAACCACACATCGTTCGCATGTTTTGATAGACTGCCTTGATATCAATACTCATGCCTTGCACATGTCTTTTGCAAATATGTAAATATTTCCAAATAATATCCAAAAGTAGCGAATACATAAATTTAACTTCACCACTGTCCCTTGCAACTTCTGAGGTCTACATGTATGTTGTTTTCAATTATTTTTTATTGAATATAATTTGTTAAGTTCTAAAGAATGTAAACTATAGTAATAATAATTTCAAAGAGTTAGGATTACATATCTGCATAAAAATAAAATAGTTGTTACAAATTAACATCCTAAATATTAATACTAACTCATTCACATATGATTTTGTCGTATAAAAAAAAAAGATTTAATCAAATTAATATAGAAGAAAATTATGAAAAAAAAACAATTTAAAGTTGTATTTACGCTTAGAATTTCAATATTTATGCATTTTATAGAAGCCAAAGACAAAAAAAAAAAAAAACAATACAAAACAATTGTAACACATCAGTCAACTTACTCAGTAATCAAATTAAAGAAACAAAAAAAAAAAACTATTGCAATAGAGTGATAATAACATTAAAAGATAAATAGGACATAGTTTTGTTGGAGAAAATAAAAAAAACACTGAACTCAAGTTGTATGAATATGTAATCTCAAAATTTGTTTTAAGAAAATGGGGACGAAATAAACGAAACTATGGCATAATAGTCAAATTACAAAAAATGTATAAAAAATTAATTTTGTTTGTTCTTTTCGTCAATCGTTCGAAATTATTAATAAAAATAAAAGAAAAGAAAAACAATCAATTATAGAAATTTTGTTTTATTTTGGTCTACTATGGAGACAATCTTGACGGCCACACGATGCATATGACACTTAATGTCCTTTCACTTGCTTCCTATTAAATTACAGAGATACACCGGATATCCGTATCCGCGGATAATGCGCCAAAATAAAATATTCGTATCCGTATCGATATTCGGTTTTAATTAATAGGGTTATAAATGTTTACGAAGCTCCGTAAATTGTTAACATTCATTTTCTTTTACGAAGCTTTTATGAATTTGCGAACCTACACATAACGCCTACCAAAACAAATGTTCGTAAATAAATTTCGTCATAATTGCAGTTTTGACGGAACAGTTGTCGGTGATTGGTAATAAAATAGCGAATTAATTTTGAAAACTTTTAAAATACATGCAATAAAATTTTAAGCTGTAAAGGAATGTTTGAGTTTTCCAATTCTTCATCAAAATTATTTGAATTGGATAACTTTATTTTCACCAAACAGCTAACAAAATGTCAAAAATTTACAAACAAATCATTTGAGGACAAATTTTATGAATAATGTTTGGCGTTCACCAATTTACAAAGAAAAAAGAGACTAGTACATTTGCGAAATTACTTTATTAAAAATCCTCAACAATCTGGACTACGTAACATCCTCCACCTTGAAAAAAATGGAGGACCAAAGTGTTTTTGTTCCGATTTTTCGTAATTATCTTAGAAGCACAAGAGCTTAAGTACAAAAATCAAAATGAAAGATCATTAAATTTTCTATTGGACAGAATTTAGGAAAAATTGTCAAGAAACAACAAAATGAGTTTTTTCGTAAGTTGCGATAAAGATCTAAAATACTTTCTAGTGCATAAGTCAAAAATTTGAATGTCGAATCCATAAATAAGTCATATATAGCTTGGATATCAGCTTTGAATAAAATCGTCTCAGCCATATCCGAGAAATAGCCAATTTTCACAGGTTCGCTAATAAGTAAAGCACCTTTATTGGAATTTTTAACAAATTTCCAATAAAGGTACTTTATTGTTAAAATTGTCCTTAACTCAAGTAATAGAATTTCGCCTCGCATTACCCCACAGAATTCAGATATAAAGTTCAAAGCCGTTTAGGCTGCATCCCGAAGTACAGGCGGACCACTTTTTGAGTTTTTATTGTAGTAATGTCAAGATTGATCAAAAATTTCGAGATCGAACATTTTCACGAAAACAACACCTTATAGGTGCAAGTAAATATTACACTTAAAAAAAAGAGATAAACAAATAAGATATCGGATATTCATATGTACATATGTATATCCTTTGAGGGTGGCCGTGGTGTAGTGGTAACATTAACGCTTGTCACGCTCTTGGTTCACGGTTCAAATCCTGATCTCAACAGTCATCTATTTATTTCGTCTGAAATAAATAAAAAAACAGTCGATCAATTGCGAAACCTTAGTCAACTCTACTGCGAAGGCATAACACTGGCAGTAGGGTGGTCATATGGCTTAAATGCAACTTGATCGTGATGATGACATCAGGTGGAGGGAAAAAAAATACTGTGAATCAAGAGCAACGACAAAAGGCAAAACAAACAAGCTCCCCAATTATATGGACGCCTCCCTTGGAGTTTACTGATACTTAATACCACCTAAGTTTCAAACCCACTAAACCAATCTATCTTTCTCTCTCTCTCAATTTATACAAACGCCCGTGCCCTGAAATAATTTAATGGTATTCATATCCCATTTGGCGGGCGCAAATTATAAAAAAAAAAAATAAAAATATGTACGTCGTAGTATATTCGGCTCGAAATGTGTGAATGCTTGAGTTCCATATATTTGTTGATGCCTGATATAAGGTTAACTTTTTATTTTGAAAAGGGCCATTTTTTGTTTATTTAAAAACGGTATTTCCTTTTTTTGACAATACATAGCTTCCACAGAGTACAAAGCTCCTATGTTGGAGCTATCACTTTTTACTGAATATCAACAGGCATACTTTTTTGGATTTTCTCAAAAAATAACGGAACCATACATTTTCGAAATCAGCTCATCGCATCTTTTCATTTGATACCCATATTACATTTCTACAAAAAAAAATATATTTTTTTTGACTTTTACTCTAACCTCCAAAACTTCTTTCAATATTTTATTCTCGGTCTGGTCCAAATTTCAACCTTTTACGTCTAACGGTTCAAATGATATGAGGCTGTGACAGACAGACGAACAGACAACTGGCTGTCACTATAAGGGTTCCGTTCTTACTTTTTGTTACCTTGTATGTATCGGAACCCTGAAAACGAAATTATTAGCGATTAATGATAATTCGCCTGATATTTGTGTCTTTTTGAAAATGCTAAATTTATTTTTTAGACAAGAAAATGATGCCAAGAAAAACCAAAGTACATACATACATAGCTATATTATGTATTATAATTTTAACATCAAGAGTTGACTGCGGTAAACCAGACGTTACTAGTCCTTGATTTACCATTTTTCTAAAATGACGGACATTGCACAAGTCGGATTGGTAAGAACTGACGATATGACTTTGAGAAAAACAGTGACGATGGACTTTCTTAGATTGTTCAGTCTTTATAGGCTTTCTCATTTTTGAGCTGGTTACATAAGAGCTCAATATTTTACTGTCTGATATAATCGCAATACCTTCAATGAATACACCTTGCCCATTGGGTCCGAGTACCTACTCTTGCCTCAGTTCGTGGGGGCTCTATCGACCGCTTTTCAATGTCAATCATCATCACTTAGCCTTTGCCCTCTATTTTGGCGATCTGAATTTTCCAGAAGCATGTGTTGAGCGTGAGTCTCTCGTTCTCTGCCCAAATTTGTGTGAAGGTTTTTTTCTGGTTTTGACCAGCACGTACTTGGAAAGAAAATAGTAATAGTATGCGCTTTTCTTCACCAGGCATGCCATCTGTACTATAATCAGCTTGGACACTATTATTTTAAGACAGTCGTCTACGAATCGACGCGACAGATGTCTGTCGGCCCTCGAGTGCCGTTCCATCACAACCAATTGTAAATTATGGGAATTCTTTGGGCAGAATTGCCAGGTGATGCATTTTTAGCGGCTATGGTGATACGACCCGCCTCCTTTTCACCTGTTTCAACCGTCTGAAAGAGATTTAAGTAGTAATGTTTTTTTTTTTTTTTTTTGCTCTGCCGACGGCTGTAGTTTAGTATACCTTGACAGAGCTTTGTAGAAGATGCGCTCTTTGGATAGTGCGAAGTCTTGCTTGTGGACCTACACTTGCTCCATTTAATAAGCGATTTTTCGCACCAATATCAAGGTGAGTGCCACCCACGCAACATTATGACATATTATAACCTTGCAGACTTTTATGCTAATAACATATGCATAGTGTAGCGTACACATATCTGATTAGTTCCGTTGTACATATTTCAGATTAAATATTTACTTTTTAATTAGAAAACAAAACAGAGATCAATTAAAAAACCTGCAGTACTACTACAACAAAGTAGACAGTACCCAACCGTCATGAAACTTGACTGTAGTTACATAGAGCTAACGTTGGCCTTTTAAACTGAACATGTTTGACAACTTTCCATACAAAGACAGCACATCTCCATCGAGGGATGAGATGTACATAAGGTTCCCAAGTGCAACTTTAATGGTAAAAAAAAAAAATAAGTACTAATCGCGAATGCATGCATAAGGAAATCCGTGGGTTTAACATTTAGTGCTGACTCCTTCAGTATTCTTTCTATGAAATGCATTTGAAAAGTGATGCCATGTGCAAAGAACTACATTTGAGTAAACCTCATCAGAAAAAAACCTACTTTGAGAATAGATTATTTAATTCGAATGAATACTTAGCTAAGATGATGCTGTAGTCTTAAGCTTTCCTAACTACCTCCAATTTTGCAACCCACTGCGTTCTTTTAATTACACCCAAGTTTCAAGTGATGCACAGTGTTGAAGCCGTGGATGTTTTACTTACAAAAATGTTAAAATCAAAACTACTGCCATGACAAAATTATGTCCACCCCACTTATTAGCATGATGGAGTTTTGAAGGGGTAAAGTATTCTTTACGTACTGCTTTTCTATGAAAAGCACTTTCTAAGATGGAGCTAGAGTACGAATCGGAGCTGGCTTCAACCTCGAAACCCCCCAAGACAGTTGCATTCTAAGTTAATTGCCTTTATATTCACACACCAAGTTGGTTTAGGTCTACTTTTTCATTGGAGTAAGAAATTGGAGTCCTATTTCGTTTTTCCGAAGTAGATTTCTGGCAAAGAGTGTACATTTCTAGCAATGAAAACCCGGTTTAAATTTTGAAAAAAATATTTCACGACGATTTCACTTCGATTTTCACGGTACTATTCGGAGAGCAGTGGAAATTTAATTTCACGCGAACAGCGTACTAGGCTTTAGTACTGTCGGCTGTACATATTGAGTATTTTTTTTACCGAAAGCAGCATATATTTTGTATAACTTTTATTCGTCGACTTATGCGCGTTCTAAAACTGCATCAGACGGCATTACACAACCTCATCTTAGGACTTTTCTTGCATCATGAAGTTTTTCCTTGCCTTGATGAAGCAGTGTGCGTACAACAAAGGTGCAGAGGAGACCCTGCCATTACACAACAGTGCTTTAATCTCAAAATAACGTAAAGCTCAACCAGTCTTCCCATGAAATGGAAGTGAGATTTATCCGCGGATTTTTTGCATAAATGTTCGTCAATATGTTGGTGTGTATGCCATTGCCAGGCTAGCAGTGAAAATTCTCTTTAGAGTTGGCTGCAACCGGCTTATACATTGCGGTGGTATTATCAGGTACAGGGTACCACCAGTACCAGGCGTTTTTGAGCCATCAAAGGACATTACAGCGTATTTTTAAAGATTCATCCGCCGCTACAACCAATGCATTATACATACTAACTACACCGAGTTGTTTGACTTTGATCATTCTCAGCCTCGGCGATCGGGTCGGTTTGTTATCCAATTGTAATGGTTTTTTTTTTTTTATAATTTGCACATGTTAAAGGGGATATGAATACCCTTATACTAATTTTTAGAACACGTGCGTTTTGTGGAAAGGGGAAGAGACAGAGAGAAAGACGGAGTGGTAACTCAGGTGGTATTAAGTTTCTGTAAACTCCAAGGGTGGCTGTCCAGATAACTGGTGAGTATTTTGTTTGTTTTCGCTATTATTTTCGTTGCTTATGATTCACAGTATTTTTTTCCGTCCTCCTGATGTCATCATCAAGATCAAGTTGCATTTTAGCCATACGACCACCTTACTGCCAGTGTTATGCCTTCACAGTAGAGTTGACTTAGCTTTCGCAAGTGATCGACTTTTTTATTTATTTCATGCGAAATAAATAGATGATTCTTGACATCAGGATTCGAACCGTGAATCATCAGCGTGACAAGCGATGGTGTTACCACCACACCACGGCCACCCTACCGGGAAAGTGAGTCTTCCAGTTCTCTATCCAGTTTGTTTCTCTCAGATTCTTCCTTTTCTGCAAAGGTATGGCTTCGAATTCGTTTTTTTTAAATTTCAATCAACTCACTATTAAATAGTCAGGTCAATCACCTCCTGCCTTCTTGCCGTCGGCTGGGAGTCAACATTATTGATGGTTATGTCAGACAATAGTATGAAATTCAGAATATTTGCTGCTACTCCAGAATGGATTCTGGGCATTAGCATCACAACAGATGACTATTCCCATCTTCTTGGCTTCACAATACACAATAAGTTCAGTCACTGCGTTACTGAATCGTCATAGAGCACTTATTCCACACCCATGGCTCTTGGATAGATGTTACATATGTATGTGAGGTTTTATGTGCAACACGGAAGGCCCGCTGTTGATAAGAGCAGTAGCAGACTTGGAGCAGATTGATCTGAGTGAATTTCATTGATAAAAACTATTTGTTCCATGTGTTAATCCCACTCACTTGAAAATTAAGCGGATTCGAATCTGGATTAAAAGCACTTTTGTTGTCGCCTTATAATCCTTTCAATCCGTTTTCCTTTATTAAACAAACAGCGGAAGAGTGCTGGTAGAAATTCACTTCACACACTACTTTCCTTATGGGCGAAAAAGTTACTGCGGCAACACTTTTTCAATTACACAAAATTCGCCGTACACATAGCCAACAGAAATACGCTCTCTTCTATTTACTGACAGCCTTATTAACTAATCCCATCGGTTGTTTGTATCTTTGCCGCGGCATTCATTGAAAACCAACCTCCTCGTTTGTCAACATTTTTAAAATACCCACTAATAGGTAACCCCTTTTTAAACCCGCATTGACTCTGCTAACTCACTAATCAAATATGTATCTACGTAACCCAATACAAATTAAAATCAAATACAACCGAAAATCGAGTTGGACTGGTTGCGGTTTGTTATGTATCTCAATACAGGTTGTTTAGCTCACACAATCAAACGACACCGTGCTACACAATATCCCCTCATTTGGGCTACTGTGCGCGCCCGCTACCGACCCATCAACCCACCCATGCAACACCCAGATACTATGCATCATTACAACTACCATCGCAGTGACTCAATCCCAATCGCAACCAATCAGCTTACCCAACCGAACTGACCAAACAACTTGACGTAAAAAGCTCCAGCAACAACCGGACCCGCCGCACAAAGAGGCAAAGAATCGAGTCGAAGTCGAGGTTTTCCGTTTTCCAATCCAACCGACAGACAGCCGGCTCTTGGTCTTTCTTGGGTTCGCGTTGTCTGGATTCCTTGTGCCATTCCGTACATTCCGTGGACGTAGTTGTCGTCGTCGTCGTTACCCCTTTTTACCATCTGACTATAGAAAAAGATACTCGGTAGAACCTGTGTGAGATGCCACTGCACACAAAAACAAAAGCAACCAAGATATTTTTCGCAATAAAATCAAATTAAAAAATACTGATTCCAACAAAACCGTAATTGCCAATAAATTGTTTCGCCGTCTTTCGTTTGTGTTGCGTGTGTCGCTGCAGCTTGTTTGGCCGCTCCGCGTTGTGCTTCTCTGTTTGTTGTGTATATTTCGAGGGAAAAAATTTCCCAAGAGAATTCCTCGCGGCGCATTGGTATTTAATTTTATCCGCTTTTTGTTTGTGTTTGTTGTTTGTAGTTAATTTATTTATGAAGTGAATTCGAAGCGAATAAAAAACTAACAAACTTGGATTCGTCGATCTGGAGAATTTGCTTTCTGGTAAGTTAAGTTACTTGGATTTTTCTTTGTTTTTGTTATAAAAATAAAAATAAGCATCACGAATAGAATGACCCCTCTCTACCACTACTATCATCATCAGCCAGATGTGGGGAAATGGTGAGAGATGAATTCGCCGCGTACTGAACTTTGCAAATTCCCCGCGAGAAATATAATCCCATCTCTTTCTTACTCACTCTCTCTGTATACAGCTGAATAGAGCGGCGGAATACACGCGGGAAATCTTGGAATGTGGGCAGTTTTTCGTGAGGAATTTTCGCCGCGGATATTTTTGAAGTTTTTTAAATAATTGCGTACATTGTGTACACATAGCGTAGATATTTCCGTTAGTCGAAATATTCTAAGGCAGATGGCGTCTTTGTTTGAAATATTTTTCTAAAAGTCAGAGCAAGAGGCAGATAGGCCCTGCCAGGAGCGCCAGAGTGAAAGAAGTGTAAAGTACGTGTGTTGCCTCAACAAAATTTTATTCAATGAAATTCCACATTATCTGGGTTGTGTTTACTTCCCGTTGCGACGAAGTGCGACTGCGAGTTACTTACTACTCTCCTTCGCCTCTAGTCTATCATTCAATCCAAAGATGATGATGACTTTTTGAATTTGTTTTTTTTTTTGTCTGCTTCGTGTTTCTGTCTTTTGTTGTATAGATAAATATGGCTGCCGGTTGTCGGCTAGGCTTGTTGATTACAGTAGGTATACCGTCTGGGGAACGGGGTGCGGATTGGCGAATTGAAGTTCGTTATGCTGTAACTGGATTTTTTTTCCGAGTGGTTTTTGCGGGGGGAGTAATGATAATTGATACTATAAAAGTAAACCACAATTCAGGTACTAATAGTACGCATATTACCTGATCAGTTGTGGCTTTGGCAGCAACGACAAATGTGAAGGGGGGAGACTAATTGATTTTTGAGGTTTTTGACTCTGCTTTGGTTTGTTTATTTTTTTTGCGTTTGGCTTAACAAAAGCTGTGAAGCTGCTTGTGTAGGACAAGGGCGGATGGGTGTAGACTTTGTTGGAAATTCTGCGGGAATTCACGTTTTTGAGTTACAACAAATTCATCTCAATATTGTTTCTCCTGAAGATAATTAGTTTAGATCAATATATTAAAAAGCCGTCAGTACATACCTAGTTACGTCAAAATACTGGTACACGTTTGAACGCACTCATTGTGAACTTAATATTGAACACATCCATTCTATATTGACAGGTATTTAATGATCGACATTTATAGTAACTTAACGCGCAAAAAGATTTATACACAAGTCGTTTGTAAATGTGGGTTGGTGCGATGCTGAAAACCGTTTTTTTTTTTTGGTAATTGACCTTCACATAGTGTAATACGAAAAGAGGCGATATTTTCCGGACCTTGCGACCGCTTGGAATTACCCGGAATTTTGTGTATCGAACTGTTAAGTTGTTTGGGGTCGCTGATGGAGTAAATGACCGTCAAAGATCCGGACACCCTTGCACTGTCAGAACTCCACAGGCGATAAAAGCTGTTAAAGCCAGGATTAATCGGAAACCGCTGCGAAAGCAGAAAATCTTGAGACGAGAAATGAAGATGTCACAGAAATCCTTGTCTCGCATTATCAAACAAAATTCGCGACTTAATGCATATAAAAGACACACTGGCCAATTACTCGCAGCCCAATTAAAGCAAACACGGAATGAAAGATCGAAAACTCTCAAAGGTGGTAACAGGCAAATTTTGTTCAGGGATGAACAAATGTATACTATTGATGAATCGTCATCCAAAGAAGCATCAGAACTCATTCTGCGAGTCGAACGCGTCAACTCCTAAGGCAAAAACAACAGAAGCGTCCAAACAATGTGCCAGACTTCATAGCAGCAGTCCGTTTGCCGTCAGACTTCAATCTTTCGGATTATAAACTGTGGCCTATTTTAGGGGTGATGTCTTGTTCTACACCTAACTATTGAGTCCTTGAAGCGCACACATATCCGTGCAGTGGATAATTTTCCAATGGACGAAGTGCGTGCTGTGATCGATGAGTGGCCAGAGCGACTAAAGACCTGTATAAATGCAAAGGGCGACCGTTTCGAATAAAATGTTTAAATATTGTTTCGTAAATAATCAATTAAAGTTTTACAGAAAAATAAATTGTTTTTAATTTATCACCAATAATGAGTGTACCAGTATTTATGACTTGACTAGGTACATACATATGTAAGGGTGCGTAACCCTTTGATAATTGTCATATCTTCAAAAAGTGGTCAATCAGAAAAAATAAATGTGTGAAGTTACGTTATAATAATGCTTTTATTAATTACAAACTAATATTTGGTGTGGCAACCCTTGCCTTTAATTTCTGTTGCTATTATTTTCGGCATTGCTTGCTAGCCTGCAGTACTCGTCTGAAGTAATTTGTATCCACTCTTGCTGCAAAACGATTTTAAGCAAAACTTTTGATCTAATAGAGTGTTCCCGGATCTTACGCTTAAGGATACTCCAAAGGTACTCAATTGAGTTTAGATCTGAGGGCTGCTTACGCCATGGAAGCAATTTTGTTGTTACGAAATCTGGGTAACGAAAATGGTTAAACATAATATGGCCCAGCGAATTCACTAAAAGACACGTACATATAGAATGGTATGCGGCTATATCTGTCCACGGAGTTATGGTGATCGTAACAATAAATTAAGTCCGACTTCGAGTTAAGGTTAGATTCTAACTTCTATACTACTTTACAGTATGTAATTTAGTTACAAGGATTTGTTAAAAGTGAAAAAAACGTCTTTCATATTGTCAAAATATTTTCTTTTTTTGAACAAATCCTTTAAGAAACTGTAGTAATAAATTCGAAAAATAATTTTGGTTGAGCCTGTACTCGAAGTTACTAGCCCGGTGGCAATGCCTAACCGACGAGCCGCAAGTCAACTTCAAGTTAGGGTCGGCCATTCCTTATTTTTCTCGCTCTCTCTTCTATCTGTCAAGCAAGGCGAGTGGTGTGCGCAGTAAAGTATAGAGTTAAGAAATAATTATAAATCGTAGAAAATTATACTAAAAAACAAACAAAATTGACTGATTACCTTAGTTGGTTAGTTTTTTTTTCTAAAATAAATTTGTTTATTTGTTTTGTTTTAATAGATAAAAATGAAGACATTATAAAAGGAGAACATGTTTATTTTTCTATAACGAAATATAAAGAGGTTTCACTGCAACAAACATATATTGTATAACAGTGTATAACTTATTATGTTCTTCCATGTTTGTAACTCCTATGAATTATTTCGAAACTTCAAAACCGTAATTCTGAAAATTTGGACCTTTATCGTTTTTCCACGCAACCTTGCATGTTTTGCCAGTTATCAAACATTGTTGCATATGGGTCAAGTTCTGCGAATATTTTTATTAGCCTGGCTCCGATTTAGCGGTTAGGTGGAAATATAACTGTAGAAAAATACACCCAAATATTAACAAATGAGCTAATACATTGGGCCAACGAAAATATGCCTGTTATTTGGAAATTTCAGTAGTATATTTCAATTTCAAGCTTAGTGCTTAAATTGCAAAAACGTTTTCCAAGACAAATAAATACATCCATGTTCTTGAGTGAATTGCAGCAAGTTCAAACCTTAACCCCATCGAACATCCTTGGGGATGTAAGAAAAGTAGTTGCAAGCTATATGTAGCGGTTGGGTTGGTTCATTGAATTTATACATCGTAAGTGTATAGAAGCGCTTAAACGTAAAAGCTGTGCAACACATAATTAAACTGGATTTAGGCATAGAAAACTTGAACAGTCTTACCTAAGCTCAAGATCAAAATGGAAGCAAAAATCTGTTTCATGAAAAACATAATACAAGACTATTAAAAGTATTTGAAAATAATTTCAATTAGAGGGTGGTGGGCAGAAATCCACCAAAAACTTTTAATCTCCTGTTAGTCAACGAGTATTTACTTCATCTCGGGGCGTTATCCCAGCGTTATAGTTCCGCCCATCGTGAGAGGAAACCATAAAAAGCGTCTTTTTGGAAACCGATTTCCATCAGCATTGGTCAAAACTCTAGAGACTGAGTGCCTATGATATTTTCTATAACTAAGCTTAAATTCGCCATTAGTCTAATATCCGCTTCCACCCAAAATGGTACTATAGGTTTCCTACTCTTCAGAATTTTAAAGGTATTCTAAGATAGACAACGCACTCTAGTATTTTCGATGTCTACTATTTCCAAGCGGTTAACTTAAGAAGATAATCCGAACGCTATAGCACCAAAGAACTAATGTGAGAAAGTTTAATAATGAAAAGCTACAATCGCAAAAGACCTCCAGTGCCTTTACCGTTTAATCTTCAGAGAAGTTCAAAATCGTCAGCATTAACTGCACAACATTGGAAACATTGCCAGAAAGACGTAGGTAATGCCGCTTCTGAACGGCGCGGTCGAGACTAATTGAGATGTTATTAGAGACTTATGTATGTGCCAAGAGTACAAACCCAGAACAGAAAGAGCAGGGACAATGAAGAAAATCTGCTAGCAGAGTTATAGTCGGCGCGGCGCTAAGAATTTGAAAAAAAGGTCGATAATCAAAATGAAGATGACAATATCTAAGCTGCAACAAAGCTGCTAGAGATGGAGAAGATTTGGTATGGAGCATACATCATCTAAGACGTAAAATATCATCGGGTAAAAATTTGCCTCTGCGAATGTATAAAGTTCATGCATACGAGTACCGCTTACGGACTGACGAATCAACGATCGACCAAATTTTCACACTAAAACCGATCGTGGAAACTTCCAGCGAGTTTCACAAAAAGTCTGCATGTAATACCGGTCATCATCTAGACCTGTACCTCAAACAACCCCTCTAAGCTATTAGAAACATGCAAACAATTTTGACAAGCAGATGCGCTGTCATGTGATTTCTTCAATCTTGTGACGGAGCAGATAGTGCGCATGGCTGGTCTCCACACGGGAGGAACTATTTTCAATCTGTTGGGATACGAACGAATTGGTCTCGAGGTTGGTTTATGAGGACAAAGTCAAAGAAATAAGCATCTGCCCACCATCTGACAAAACGTCACTATTGATAACACCAACTTGAAAGTACTCAAGGAGTTCATCTGCATTGGAGTAAACATAATACTCTCATAGAGATTCGACGGCGACTGACCCTGGCAAATCGCTGCTACTTCAGTTTGGTAAAATAACTGAATTCAAAACTCTTAACTCTGAAAACAAAATGGATGCTCTGCAGGTCAATAACTCTTTCTGTTGTAAGATGCCGAGTGCTCGACTTAAAGCAGTAAAGCTAAGTAGATGTTAGGCTCTTTCGAGGCACAAATTCTTCATCGGGTATTCGGAGAAGTTACAACCTTGAACTCTATGAGATGCACAAAAAAAAAAAGAAAAACAAGGACCGACGAATATACTCGTATATGGCTCTGTCACATCAAGCCAACGATCGTGGATGCGAGGCAACTTGGATCGTCGATTCCGAAAGTCGTCGACTATTAACGTTTCAGTAGCCCATTAAGTTAAGTAAAAATGTTTCCGTTAAGTGGAATCTCGGCATCGTTTTCCCGATCCTTAGTAAAGAAGACCGTCTGAAGTGCGCCAACCACAAATGAGATACTCGTATTATGCTAACGTAACACATCACATTTTCGTCAGTAATCTGAGACGAGTCAATCATGGAATTTGACTTTATGAATGGTTCTCAGCAAACTCGATTAGTAGTTGATCTCTGCTTTATAGATCAAAAGAAGGAAATATAGAAATCTTCCCGAGTTGACAGACTAACCTGATTCTCAATTAACATTGGTTTCGCTCACAATTTTCTCTTCTCCGAGCTCATTCAACTGTGATTTGACACACTTTTCAAAACTGGTAACGCCAAAGATATGTAAACCAGATAAATAAACAGAGTTAATTCCCCTAATCATTTGGGCTTCTCTACTGTGCCCTTCCGCGCTACGTTCGTCAAACCCATTATTCTATGAGATATGCAAAATCATTCTCTCCGCACCCATCAACATTCTTTTCGTCTCTTTTTCGTTATTTATGTTTGCCTAGCCCTTTCCTCCCATCGCATCGTCGTCAGTCATGTGAACCAAACCAAACCAAAAAGTCACTCATCTCATACTCAGGTGGCAATAAGTGGACTCACTGATCCTTATTGTTCTCGCTCTCGCCTAGCTCCAAGCTTATGGCTTATTTGCTTTTGCTGAGCATGTCCAACACCCATTATCGTCGGTAACAGCAACACACCTGTAGATACTAGATACTCTGATACTCTTTGATACGATGACAACGATATGGCGCGTTTGAACCTCCTCTTCGACGCGTAAGAAGTTCATTACGATAATGGTTTGGGAACAAATGTATAGATATGTACATAGATAGATAGATTTGACCTATTCGATGAAAGAGCGGAGCATGTACCAGCAATAAAAGCCGTCATTCCCCCGAGAGTGAGCGAGACTGAGCAAAACTGTTGCTTCAAATATAGAATCCAACTCCGAATCCGAAATCGTTTTTCCAATCCATTTCCCGCTGAAAAACAATGACAAAAAATAAACTCAACCTAAACTGAGTAATAGAGGATGGGTTCTCTTCAGGACTTCTATATAACTCTGTGCGAAAGACAGAGTGAAGAACTCTAGTTGGCGCGCTCCAAAAATAGTTACCGCGCCGCACTGAGGGATTTGAGAATCTCAGCATGCGTACAAAATTCGAGATACACCGCCCCTCGTCGCTCGTCCTCTTCTGAAAAGAAGTAAATTCACCTCTTCTTCATCGTTCATGATGATGATGATGATGATGATGAACTTAATCGCCCGATGGGTAATCTGGGTATTAATGGTAATCTGTGTGAATGTAGCCATGTTATTAGCGAAATAGATAATTGATGGATTGAAAAGCGTATTTGGCCAGAAATATGCGGGAATACTCGAATCTTTTGACATTAAATTAATGACTTGAATTGATGGAACGAAGATTGATGGCGGATAACTAATTTTTTTTTCGAAATAATTTTTCCTTTTCGGGTGGTAACATTAAAATCCTGTCATTTTATTGAAAACTAATGAGATTGCGATGTGGAACATACTTACATTTGTGTATTTGCATATTTGTCGTTTTGATAAGTTTTTTTTTTGGTTTGGTTTTGGGTGCAGAGTTGCCAGGTTTAGTTTGCTGTGAAGAGGAACATTAAGTGTTGGTACCTATTTATCTTAATTCTCTTAACGCCTTTACAAGTTAAGTTCGTCACAATCAACTATAGCCTCTCGAGTCTCCCTCCAGATTTTTGTACTAAGTTGATTGTAAGTCCGTTTCGACCTAAGCGCCATAGTAATAAGTGATTTAGCTAAGTTGAACTAACTTTGCGGTGTAGGGTTACCAGATTAAAAAAAAAGTTATCAGTTTGAATGTGTGACGAAGTGATAGTATGTTTCAAGCATTTAGGATTACAGTAGCAGAAACATAACTATACTTTGCTTTGGATGGAGCTATAGTCTGTCTATATAGCATGATAAGTAAGCAGTGCTCCCTAGTTAAAAAGCAACGCCAACTATTGGCGCAAAGTCAAACGAGTTTTGCAACTCCGTTCGAATAAAGTTGCGTGAATTATAAAAAATTATACCGGCTTTTATGAGTGTCCTGTGGTTCCTACTTACACATTTCATCAGACTTTGATAAATCTTCGCTGGTTAGGAAAATTGGATCCATCCTGCCATTTTTGCCAAGGTATCGATAGTGGGAACAATTATACGTCGTTTTATTTTCGTTTGTAACCGCACCCATCTTTGTCGCTTCTGATTCGACCTCGTTCAAGTTAAATACATCAGCAAAGTTTCAGTCTCAATATTCGTCAACGATGCAGCACTATCAGTCTGCTGCACTCTTTAAGCTTTTGAATCATCGTACCGCTGGTGTAGCAATATGAACATAATTTGGCCTATACTGATGTCCTTATGGCTTAAAATCATTCTGCTAGTGAACAATTATATCTCAGTTTGATGTTCTTTCTTTTCTTTACGAAGATCTCGCGTTCATTGAGTTATTGTAGCTGGCTTAAGAAATTGGCGACTTAAGGTTAATATAGGTAGATAAAATCCTAGCTGCCTACCATCGCGTGTCATTTTTTAAGTACAAGCTTTCTGCAATTTATGAGGCACTTGATCAGCAACAAAATCGGCGGCAGTCGCTTGTTTAATCTTGTTTTACATGTTATGGCTCGGTTTGCTGATCAGGAGACCACAAGGGCCGTTGTGTACATTGATGTATGGGAATTGCGTGGTTTTAATGATACTTTACATCGCCACGAAGTCGATTAGACTGGGTCGTTCCCCGAAGGTGTTGTCGTACTTTCGTACTCTGTCAGTACTTTCCGTCACTGATGTTAAAAATGCTATCTTTTCCTATATTTACGTTATAATAAATATAAATATTTTGGGGCTACAAACCAAATATTTTTACAAATTTGAAAACTTTTTTGATGATAGTATTACTAATCAAATGTATGTACATACATTGTTGAAAAAAATTGTCTTTGTTTCTGGGACTCAAATCTGAGTGTCCCACTTATTGGGCCATCCATTTAACTACTGAGGTACGGGGCCCATATTGCAATAAACTAGTTGATTCTAGTTGTGGGGCTCAATTACATAGGAATAGTGCGCAGCTAAACTTCCAGATTTCCTCTAAACTCTTACAGTAATTCTTTAAAGGGGTTTTATTGTTTTTCCCTGAAAAAAGCTTTTAATTACATATCTGCTTATGCATACCGTTTTCCGGCAGTAGTGCATTAGGTGTCTCGAAATTGGTGTACACGAGGTGTCAAATTTTGGACTGACTTCATTGAGGTTGAGCTCGCTCTCCTTGCGGACCATCTCATCAAATAAAGTAGTATATAGTTTTAATAATTTATTGAAAGAAAGATATTCCTTTAACAACTTTTTGTAAAAAAGTTACATTGGGTGAGCTTGGAAAATAATCTCACTGAAAGGCTTGAAAGAGGTGAATTCTAGTGTATTATTTTTAAGAAGAAAAGGAAGTATTGTTAAAAATTTCAGAAATATTTAGTATTTACTTAATAAAATACAACATTTAAGTTCATCAAGTTATTGCCATAAGGAAAATGAATACAACAAGACAAATGTAATTAATCATCATCAGCATCAAAGTGGCTCCTAGTATTGCCTGAGTTTCATCTTGAACTGATTTGTACTACCTATCACTTTAGAAGCTCGGGGAAGGGAATTTCACAGCCGTGTAGCATATGTATATCTAATCTAAATCGCTTCCATCGTTTGTACGCTTGATCGCGTTCATAGATTAAAGCTCAAACCAATAGAGGCTTTTAATTTTTGTAGATTTAGTTTTTAAAGGAACATGGACATTGTAAATATGTATTGATAATGTTATTCTGAAGAAAAGTACTTTATCATCGATTGAAACAAGAATCACAGTTGACAATGTTCGTAATTGCCACGGTACTCGTGAGCTTGAGGGTGGCCGTGGTGTAGTGGTAACATCATCGCTTGTCACGCTGTTTGATTCACGGTTCAAATCCTGATGTCGAGAATCATCTATTTATTTTGCATGAAATAAATAAAAAGTCGATCACTTGCGAAATTTAAGACAACTCTACTGTGAAGGCATAACAATGGCAGTAGGGTGGTCATATGGCCAAAATGCAACTTGATCGTGATGATGACATCAGGAGGACAGAACGTAATACAGTGAATCATAAGCAATGACAATAATAGCGAAAAACAAAACAAAATACTCCCCAGTTATCTGGACAGCCACCCTTGGAGTTTACAGAAACTTAATACCACACCACTCTGTCTTTCTCTCTGTCTCTTCCTTTCCACAAAAACGCACGTGTTCTAAAAATTAGTATAAGGGTATTCATATCCCCTTTAACATGTGCAAATTATATATATAAAAATAAAGCGACACCGCTAAACGACCGCTAAAAATTGTTGTGCGCTTCCTCCCAGCTAAGAACTTGCTCAGATGCTTTGATCGTGAAATATATAGATTTGCTTCATAGATTCAAACCAATGGCGCTTAAATAGTTAAAAAATAAATTTTACTACCGCAAATTGATGAGAAGGGTTATGTCCTTGCTATTGTTTGTTGTCAATTCCCTCATTATTTTCGATAGAACACAATCCGGCTCGCGATTTCGCTTTCATTAGTGATCATATTTTTTCACGCTGAGATAAATTTCTAAATAAAACAGGAACAGTCAGAGCCAATTTAGTGTAAGTGCCTACTCAACCTATTCGCAGGGACAAATTTTACGAAAACTCCAAATTGGTATGTGTGGACGCAAATCGCATGCTTTTTTATCGGTCTGCAGATATCGGAATAAATTTCCAGACGACGGGCAAATTTCCAAACTACTCTTATTTTCTTGTTTGTGTTGAGTGTTCCTATCGTTTTACATCACTTGTCATCAGGCAGTGAAGAGAAGAGGCAAAGTGCGACGGATTGTGATAATAGGTCTGTTTCTGTACTTCACCAAATTGCGAATTTCTACGAAATTTGACGAAAATTGTTCAAATCCGCAGGAATACCCCCGTATCGTAAAATTTCGTATCGCTATTCAAGTACGGGAACAGACCTAATGATTGTTGGAAAAGAGAATGATCATGTGCAAAAATTCGCACGTGTGGAGGGGGGTAGCACACGATTCCCCCTACCCTACAGATTAGTTCCGTAAATTGCTATGTGAGTAGGCACTTTTAATGTTGCTGACTTCATGAAACAGAATTGTTTCTAAATTATCGGTTGGCATTGGCGTCTGGTTAAATCTCCTTTTGTTCTTTGTACACTTGACACACGTTTAGATTAGCCAACCCTATACCTTATGAGTCTGGCAACTCTAAGAATGCTCACTACACCTGCATTATAATTCTCTCTCATGTGTTCTGCATTCGCTTTTCATTTATTTATTACTTCTTGTTTCTGCCTTAAGTTTATTTATGACTGCCGTTTCGTTCTGGCCGCGTTGTTGCTCTGCCTGCCCTCCTCCTCCGCAGGGCGTTGTTGTTGTTGTTGTTTCTATTCATTTTGATTGTGTGTACGTACGAAAGATATTTTTATCTATTGCGAAATTTATTTCCATCGCGCATGCTACATAACTCGTTTCACTCATCAACATCACCCGAAAAGAGAGTAAAACAAAAAAAAAAAACAAAAGCATAGAGCGACAAAAAACGGGGAGAATATAAAAAAACCGCTCAAGCACGCACAATATGCAAAATGAGCGTTTAACGTTCTTTTTTTTTTGCACAGCCTCTAAATCTGCTGAATTGTTCAAAAGTTTTGGTAAGGTCGTATTACCGTTAAATTTTGAAGGCGCATTATTATCTCACGAAGCGTAATGGAAGATGGCTCTGCAATTGTACCACTTTGCTTGGAGTGGGACTATTTTTTGCACAAAAAAACCGACTTCACTCTTGATTTTCCCCATTTTCGCACACACACACACACACACACATTCGTATGATATTCTCCACTCCACTCTCTGGGAAATAAAGGAGCGCAGCGCACCCTCTTTTTTTTGTGTTGGTATATGTGGTGTGGTGGCGATGCGTTGCGTGGAGTTGAATCAAATAAAATTTCGGTTGATTTCGTTGTAAAGGTCATGTCATGATTTCATTGAAATCGCTTTTTGAGTGTTTTTCTTCTTCGGGGTTGTCGCCCGCCCCTGTTTTCCTTCGGCAGTTTATCTGTCCACATGTAGATACTGTTGCTCATGCAATCATCCCCCAGTCACTTCTTGAACGAAATGAATTCTGTTTATTGGTTTATGGAAGACGCCGTCGGTTGAGGAACTTTTGCATAAGACGAAGTGTGGGGGAGGGATGAAAAGAAGTCAAGAAGATGGGTTACAAATTATTATTGTCTCGGTGATTAAGATAATGTTCGGAAAAGGGTGTTTAGTGTTTATTGACAAAAGCTGATGGCGAAGTGTTGTTGCTGGTAGCTGAAGCAAAGGGGGATGATTTCGGGTTTGTAAGATGTTTTTATTGGTTTTTTTTTGTTGGGCATGTCTTCTTTCTGTCGGTTACTCCGTTTGCGAGTTGCGTAGACCGAGACGGAGGCGATTGTGTTTTGTAGTGTAAATTAAAAGAGAAATTGCTAAAAGATTCCTGGAAAATGGGGAAGGATGGATTTTTAAAGCACGTAGTCGTATCGTAGTCATGGCAGTGAATTCAATGTCAAGTGTTCCTCAGGGAGTTGACGATTGATTTGGGAGGACGGCGCCGTTTTTTTTTTTTTTTTTTTTTTTATTTCAGCTGGGGTCGAGATTGATTGTTATGTGATTTTAATATGTTTGCAGTGTTATTGGATGTCTATGTACAGGAGGGGGTAATAAAGCAACTCCAGGAATATTTATTGTTTTAATTTTAAGGATTTATCAGCGATAATCTATGATTAGGAGGATTTATAGGCTTTCTGTGTTTTAAGAGGCACAGGCAGTTTGACATCAAGAGAACCAGCGAATGTATTCAGCAGCCGATCATAAAAGAAAAACAAAATGTTATTTTGTAATGAATAACCCATCTGAACACAGAACAGACGAAGAAGGTAGGCGGTTATGTACCTTCTGATCAAAGAGTACCTGGAATTTCCCATTCAAACAAACCGAGCTTGAGATATTGTCAAAACCTTTTTTTTTTTAGGTTGGTACATCTGTCATCTGGCGCTGAAATATCTGTTTGAGCGCCATATGTCCTGAGTTTGTGCGTGATAGCTTTGTAAACAAGTCAGTGTTTGTTGTGTTCTGTGAATTTGCTGAATTTGTTGCAATGCATCGCATTGATGTTGGTAAAAAAAATGCTTTCTTTGGACCAAAATGTTATCGATGGCATCATTACCGGTGACGAGACATGGGTCTATAAATATGACATCGAAACTAACAATAACTAACAATCATCGGAATGGCGCTTCTCAGACGAACCAAAACTCAACAATCCGCGACAGAGTCGGTCAAAAATCAAGGATTTGTTGACCGTTTTCTTTGGTTGCTGTGGTGTGGTCCACTCCGAATTTCTTCCGCCAGGCCAGACAGTAAAAAAGGAGTATTACGTTAGCGTATTAAAGCGTTTGAGGGAAAATGTTCGTCGCAAGAGGCCAGAATTGTGGAGAAACACCACGACAAAGCACCGGCTCACACATCTAATCTTGTACGCGACTATTTGATCAAAAACAACGTTAATACCGTTCCACAAGCTCCGTATTCACCTGACATGGCTGCTTGTGACTTTTTCCTATTCCCACAACTCAAGTTACCACTTCGCGGAAAGTTTTTTGAGACGATTAAGGTGATAAAAAAATCGGCATATGAAAAGTCTTGAAGATTGGAGGAAGCGTTGGAATATGCGTATTGCTTGAAATGGAGCTTACTTTGAAGGGAATAAAATGAATATCGATGAATAATTGAACTGTTTTCGTTTTATTGAAGAATTCCGGGTACTTTTTGATCAGACGGTATGTAGTTTTAAGCTCGACGAAAAAGAGTACTGTCGATCTTATATGAAAAATCGATTTTACCACATACTTTCTGGCCTCTTGCTTCGCTCGCAGCAGCATCTTTAAACTTTCTGTATTTCAGAGCCAAATGAGATGATTTCATAAATGAGCTATTTCGAAGAAGCTAACACCAAAGCTGTTATTTTTAGTTTTTATACCCTGTTCATGTTTTATTAATTTTGATACATAGTTTGTAACATAGAGATATAATAATAACGCTAGACTGCACCAAAAGTTATGTTGATCTAGCCGTGTCCGTCCGTCCGTATGTTACCAATTTGTGGGCCTTAAATATTGAGCTAGGAACATGAAATTTGGTATATAAGCTTTCTAAAATCCGAAGCAGTACAAATTTACAATTTTTCAAAACCCGCCCACAGACTTAAAAAAAAAATGCGGCGGTTTTTCTCATTATAGATAAAATATGTAGACGTTGACTTTCTCTACATTTCGCCTATACAATATACATATATTGCAACGTCCATTTTTTGGGGTCGTTTTCTTAAAAAAAACAACAACCATATATTGCTTTTTCAAAGTTATTTACGGTGATGAATCTTTGGTTACAAATTTTGGGAGTCACGCCTACTTTCTGCTAAAAAACGTTGTAGCTACAGTTTTGTCGAAAATCGCATCATCTGAATAGAAAGATATCCAACGCATCTGTTTTAAAAAATTCGCAACGTCACGCTCACTTTATTAAGTACGGATGAGTTACAAGATGGGGAATAGGGTTATTATACGATCTGTTCTAGATAGATTGTAACTTTCCTGTATGTTTTTTATATGTACGCATTAGGTAATAATCAAGGAATGCATTGAAATTATTTAATTATTACCTTATCAAGCAATTGTTACCGTGTTTGAACATGGAACGACCTGAAAATGTCATAATTTCAGTTTTGGCACTTTTTCCTTCAATTCAATTCAATAAAAGGTACGTTTGCCTTGTTGAACTTTATTTCGTGCTCATTTGCGATCTCATTTGCTAGTAACGAGATAATTTAGCAAATGGGGAATTGTATGGGAAAGGAGATAATTTAACACAGCATATGCGATTTTTTGTCGTAATCATCTCGCTGGGCTTTAGGAAAAACCTCGTTTTAGCATTGATTACATTTGTGTGTGTTAGTAGTTATTTGGGTGGATTTCTAAGGGAGTGGCTCGCTTCAGTTTCATGCTATGAGTTGGTTAGGCCTCTCATGGGTATTTCGAAATATGTACCGTTGTAATCAGCATCTAAAAATACGTGCGGAAATCATTTTTTTGAATCCTTTTTTTTGAAGACTCATTGATATTGCCTGCAGTTCCAACTACGCATCTGACACTACCTCATCACGGAAGAAAATATGTATGTACATATGTATACTAGAAAACTTTCACACCCAGGCGTACAAGAGGGCGAAGATTTACAATTGTAGGACGGCGATATTTTTATTTTGTACGGGACTGACGAAACCGGACGGAGATTAGGTGTGCCCTTGAATGCTTAAACTAACCTCTTGTTCAACCATTCCAACCTAACTCAATTTATGCAATAAATTGCTCCAAAAACAGCGCCCCACACATCTCTGAAAACCGATTATCACACAAATTGATGCCTTCCCGAATTCACAGACCGGGTAAAACACTGAGTGAGAGTGGAACTAACATCATTCAGTCCGTTGCAAGTCCATTCAATAATATTCAAATCAGAATCCGAAAGTGACCCATATTTGAATGGCACCGCTGACCAGAATCTTTCTTGTGTATTTCATCTCCTCTCCATCTCGGTCGAAGTTGTCAGGAATAATATAACCCACTCCCGGTCAGCACATCATCGATTTCCAGTGAATGAAAGCGACGCATTGTTTCCCACCAGATGGACATGAAGCTGGCTGAGGGGCAAACAAAGAGGAGGAGGATAGGATAGGCTGTCATTATTATGAAATTACTGATAATCGATCTCGCCTTCCCCTTAAACCCGCCTCCTGCTAGCGAGGTATAAAAGATTAATAAAAGAAAAGAACACGAGGAAAAAAAGAGTAGAAGAAAAAAAATTTAAATGTCTCCTCTCTCATGAATAATTCACCAATTTGCTTCTTTTTTTTCCGTGTGTACGAAAAAAGAATTTAATAATGAACTCACCATTCAGACCCACGTACGACAGACGACAACGACAGAACGAACGAGCTACTACAACGACACAACGAAGTCCACCAAGAGATGGAGCAGCAGAGCAGCAGGAGCATAGTGTGCAGGAAGGGTGCGGTTTGCCCCTTGGCCCACACTCTCCACCAGCCGGGTTAAATAAGAATTTTCCTTTCTTTTGTCATTAAATATTAATTCAGCTTTTGGTTCTTATTTTTTTTTTTTTTTTCTTCATTCTCCTTCTGTTTACTAACTCCTGAGGGGCATGTCTTGTGTGCAATGGCAACGCGATGGGGTTAGGCATGGAAATCAAAGTTAATGCATGCAAAAGACTATGAACGAAAATGATTAAAGTAATTTATCATAGTGTGTGAGTTTACATTGGTTTTTTCTTTATTTTCTTTGGTTTTTGTAAGAGCCGTCAATGGGGATTGGATCGGTGTTTAAATGTTGCCATGTGAGTTTTTTTTTTCTGAAAATATTTGACTACGAATCAGGAATGTTATAATTACCTAGTTATGTCATAAATGAACGCACTCATCGTGAAACTAACATTGAACACATCCATTCTTCCTAGTCCTGCCATAAGTTCTGTTACACAATTTCCAGCACTTATCGTTCAAAACCTCTTGCGGGAACTGTTAACTTTTTTTTCAGAACACATGCACTGATCAGTGAAGAATACTAGACAGTTTGGTTTCAGTTTGCAAACTATTAACATGGAGTGGGGTGTTAAAGAGAATCGAGTCGCGGTAATAGCGTTGCATAAGTGGTAATAGCGTTGCATAAGTGCGGTAATAGCGTTGCATAAGTGCTGGCCAAATTTTCGAGTTGCTAAAACCACTCGGAATATCGAGAATATTCGTTTATCGGGCTATTGCTCGCTTCGGCGAACTGTCTGGAGTAGAGGACTGGCCAAGAAGTGGTCGCCCGCGCGTCGTCCGTACGAGTGCGGTAGTAAAGGCAGTGCGTGAACGAATTCGGAGAAATCCCCTTAGGAAGCAGAAGATCATGACCAAGGAATTGGATATATCAACCAGATCCATGTCTAGGCTGATTCGGGATGATCTGAATATGAAAGGTTATCGTTGGTCCACGGGTCATCTTCTAACACCTTAACAAAAAAAAATTAGGCTGGAAAGATGCAAGTGACTTTTGCAATGGCACACGGACAATGGCCGTGAAAACATTCTGTTTGCGGATGAGACAATTTTTACCATGGAAGAAGTTTTTAACAAACAAAATGAAAATGCCATTTCATCTAAGGGAGTGAAAAAAGTTGTTCCAAGGGTTCAACGTGGCCATCATCCCGCTTACGTAATGGTTTGGTGGGGGGTCTCTCACCATGGTGTCACATCCCTGCATTTCTGTGAAAAAGGCGTAAAAACCGGTGCAAAGGTTTACCAAGAAGATGTGCTAGAGGGTGTTGTGAAGGGTTTGACCAATACCCTTTTCAATGGATACAGATGGAATTTCCAACAGGACTCTGCTCCAGCGCACAAAGCCAAAACCACGCAGGAGTGGCTCAGAGTCAATATTCCTGGCTTTATAGCAGCAGAAGATTGGCTGTCGGGGAGTCCAGATCTGAATCCACTGGATTATGGTTTGTGGTCAGAATTGGAGAACATGGCCCGCAAGACTCCCCACAGAAATTTGGAAAGCCTTAGAACAGCATTAACCAGAGCAGCGTCCACGATATCCATGGAAACTGTACGTGACGCTATAGCCCAATAGCCACACCCTTTGGAGGCTTGTGTTAAAGCAAAACGCAGTCATTTCGAGTGAATCCAATTTTTTTAATAATCAATATTGTGGTCTAATAAATGAAACAATTTTGAATACAATATGTTTACTGTTTTTTTTTTTTTATAGCGTTTTATATTTGTAACAGAACTTATGGCAAGGCATGGTATATTCACAGGTATTCAATCCACAGGCGATCAGAGCTGTTAAGCCCAGAATTAATCGGAATCCGCTGCGAAAGCAGAAAATCTTGTCAAGGAAAATGAAGATATCGCAGAAATCCATGTCTGGAATTACAAAATCTGAAGGACAGCGTTGTTAAAATGACCGTAGAGTCGACATTGATGGTTTTGTGGGAAATTTTTAACTTCGTCTTCGACGGAGGCTCTTCTTAAATCTTTGTGGATATCATCAATTTAAACATACCACGGTGCGTTCACTATTCCCCTTAGCACTTTATTTTCAAAAGTTTCTAGGAAGTTTCTATTACTTTTCTTTTCTTCAACAACCCCATAGTTGTATACCATACTTCCACACGAGTTTTAACATTTGATTGTATAGAAGCAGCTTGGTTTTTGTATGTGCCTTCTATTTTAATTTCGCGTCAAGTGTCATTCGCAAGTATTTCGCTTCGTTTGCATCGAGTTAATTAGGATGGGTACAGTCTGTTAGAGCATTTAACCAAGAAAATTATTCAATATTCTTTAACGCCCCACAATTTGGAATGCAAATCGAACAGCTTACAGTACTGCTTGAGACCTCAAAAGCCTTGTCAACAGATCAGAACAGCAGTGATGGACTATACTTTCACCATAAGGTACCTACAGCGAAACAATAGATATATGTATTTCTGCAAATCCTGGTTTAAAATCTATCAGTCATATAAAGCGTTATCGGTGAAAAACTTTTAGGAGGGAGGAGCTGGAATACTCGCTGGCTTCATGAAACAATGAATAAACTTGTTAGTTACATCACTTGTTGCATTTTTCAGATCCAGATTTGAAAGAGGTTATATCGTCGTTGCTTCGATTATATACTTAATATGAAGATTGGAGTTTAGGATAATTTTGATATGAGTATCTTTAAAGCTGCTAGAAAAACATGCATGTCACTGCGTGTCACCATTAAATGGTTGGTAAACAGACGACACCGATTATGCGTAAGGCGCGCCGAATTTGAAATTGATTGCCTCAGTCGCGAAGGGTCTTTTAAACGTGTTGGACATTTTATTTACCTTGATCTCTTTGTGTTCTTGGAGAAACGTCATCTTCAGCTATATTGATAAGTTGTCGGAAGTGCATATCTTGCAAAGTGGACTGATCTCAAATTGAATCATCGATTGCAAAAATCGTCCTTTCCACGGCTGTGTTGCTTTTAGTGTCCAAAATCATATTAAGGGTCCACTGGTCTCTCTAAGGCTCCTGGGGAAACATGCTAATGGTTGGCTTAAACCCCCAATCTTTCAATATTTCACATTATTTACTACTTCCTAATAGAATAGGAATACCTACAATCTTGGTCTTCGGAGTTTAAACCGGAACCTATTAGATTTGCGGAGGATCTACTGAATCGTAGATCTTAGTCAACCCCCGGCATCCCTTCCAATATAAAATTGTTCTCAAAGTGGTTTAATAAACTAACAGCAGCCTAACTAATTTATTCTATAATACTATAGCGCTGTTGGTATCTAGATGGGACACACATTTTTTTTATCAATCTGCATCGCAAAGTACTTTTAAAATCTAAAACTAAATTATCGAATTTTATCGCATCTGGCAACACCACTAACTTTGTCACCCTATAAGCAATACATAAATTAAACATAATTTTTAACATTCACACAGCTTAAGATAAAAGATGAATATCAAAAGCTAGAAATCCAACCAAACACAATGAGCCCAAACTAAACAAAAGAAGGAAAAAACAAGCACTCTACCAGTGACATGGGTCACTTTCAGTTTCCACTCAAAACATTCTCCTCCCTTGAGTGCACTTTGTTCACATCCATTTGAGTGATGTATCTATACGCACATCGACACGAGTGGATTTGGTTTGGAGAATTCTCGCTCAGATATAAAATTTCTGAGAGAGAATCAAAGTGGGGGTTACCTGCCGGCGCTCTCCCTCTCTCTATCTCATTTTTTCCAACACATATATGTATCTCTCTCTGTGTATCTCGTCGTTGTCGAGGAAAAACTCCAATTGTGCAGAGACTGACTGAACTGAATGCCCGCCCGCCGCCTGCCAGCCAGCCAGCCCAACCAGTCAGTAGTTTTGTTTATGCTGCCGTCGCGTCCATGAGAATTTACCGTTGCTAATACAATCTTGCAATCGTTGCCGCCGTCGCCGCCGATAAGTGGGAAAACTCATCAACAAATTTTCTTTCTTTGTTGCCATTTCCCAACGAGGAGGGTTTAAATTTCGCGCTTTTTGAGGTTTCACGCTGGTGGGGCGCATAATGATTCGCTCGAATGCGATGATGTGACAAAGTGACAAAAATCCAATACTCAGTTATCATCAGTCAATTTGAAATGATGAATGTGGATAATTTACAGGTGTACTACACGCGTTAAATCAAAGTTTTCGCCATGTATCTACATGTGGATATCTGATAATCTACTGTAAATAAAAGTATCTGCGGGGTGTCAAATGTATCTTTGATGCTTTGTTGACAGATACTCTCCAATAAGAATAAGAATCAATGCGCCAACGTCAATGATGGCCCGCCAGTCGTTCACTGATAATCTAATTAAATTGATAGACAAGTGAAGACCGACCCCTTCGCGATTGTGTGTCTGCGCGGATTTCTCACAACAATCAGCCGCATTTTGTGCAACCAAATCAAATAAAAAAAAAAATAAAAAATATTTATTCAATCAATTGATTGTCTTGTTGTTGTTGCCAGTGTGTGTTCTTTATATTTGAACAGCCAATTGCAATTGTTTTTAATCAGTGCGCCGGTTGTTTGTTTTGTTTTTTGTTCCTTTTTTGTTGATTTTCTGTTTATAACTGTGAATAAAAATCACAAGTGTTAAACCAAGAATTTATATATAAATATATTTTCTAAAATAAACAAGAACCATCGTCACTGTCCAGCCAGATCATCGTTCTCAATAGCAGCTAACAATCGGAACCAGCAATGGATTGTGATTACTCGAAATTTCTTTATAAACGTGAGTATGCTGCCCCGGATCCATCTGATACTGACACACTGTACATGTTTAATTGCAGTGTAGTATCTCTAAACACATCGTTTGCACATTACTGTGCAGATGGTACAAACAATTTATGAACCCAACATGCGGCTAATTGCGGCGAATTAATGTTTTCGGTTTTTTTTTTCTGTTACTTTGTTTTTGTGGGTGATTTCGTGGTTTTCCCTTTCGCTGCTTTTTTTGACTCATTGCATCATAATCTTTCCCCCGTGAATTTTAGTTTTTTTTGTCGGTTTTAGGCGCGCAGCGTGATTTATTGGCCATTGCTGAGATTTTATTTGGTTGCTGGAAAATATCCAAGAATAGATATTTTCAAAATAGAAATGGTTCTAGAACTATGTGTCTGTCTAATTGTCTGCGTTGTAGAGAAATTTTCTGGTAGATTTGATTCTCCGTCCAACCGACGGTGAAGTTGCGTTACTCTGTCTAACTGGATAGGAGTTAAATTTGTTTTAATTAGAAGCAGGACTCTATCGAGGATGTTCCATGTAAACACTGGAGACAGTTCTTTTTTGTAAAATTCGAGCTCTGAACAAAAAAAAATCTATTTTACTTCACCCCTTCTGAATTATCTGTAAAGGAATCTATTCCCCTCAAGTTTGTTCATTACATGCCTGGTCCGATGCACTTGCCACATGAAATTCAAAACCGCCAGGTAAAGCTAGTAGTGGTCAAAAACATAACAAAAAATAATTGCCTCACCTGGAAACTGAAGAAATGTTTAATGTCTCTTTCGGAAATTAGCTAGATGTTCCCCAGGGCTCTATTCACGTACCTACGCTTTATAACTCATTGACGTGCAATTAACAAAATCAACGTCAATCCATAATCTCCCAATCAACAATTTCACCAACACTTGCTTAGGAAGTGGAAGTGTTCTTCATGTTAATGTGCCGTGTAATAAGGTAGACAGGCAGTAATAAAATAGAATCGATTTTATTTCCAAACTGGTAATGATATACTTTTCGCGCCTTCGAACCTTTGACGTTTTAGTTCCCAATCCCGAAAAGTTTTCACAATATCAAATTGGTAATAAAGTATACTAATGAGATAGTCGAAGCTTAGACCGGTCTGAGTCGCCTTTGCTGTTTAAGCAACGGTTTTCTGTAAAATACACAAAACTATTACATCAAAGTGCTCTAGGTACTTCGAAGTACCGGTAAATACTTGTGACTCTAAGAGTCGCTTTGCCCACTCATCGATCGCAGCACGCACCTCATCCATTGGTAAATTGTCCACTGCACGGATAAGTGCGCGCTTCAAGGACTCAATAGTTGGGTGTCGAGTAGAATAAGCCATCGCCTCTAAAAGAGACCACAGTTTAGAATCCAAAGGATTGATTGCCTGACGGCCAATCGTCTGCTGCAATGGTGTCCGGGGCATTGTTTTGGAGCCCCCCTTGTGTTGTTTTTACCTTATGAACTGGCGCGGAGTCTTGTTGATAAAGTCCTCTGGTTGTTTGAAAACAATTGTTGGTTAAGTCCCTTCGCAACGTCTCCCTTCTCGTCTGACTCCCGACCAAATAATCACAAATGCCGGATGATGATCCCGTTCGACTCGGGGAATGAGTTCTGATGCTTCTTTGTATGACCGGGCATAGACTCTCATTTTGTTGTGTAAGTGAAGCTGAAGCTGCACACAATGCGAAACCGCAGCTGAAGTACGAAAAGTAGCTGCAGCACAAGTTGAGTCAACTTCAACTTCCGAACGAGCTGCACTACTTTTTGACAGTTAAAAACAAAAACAAGAAAACGAAAATGGCAGAGCCGTCTACGGAGAAATTCATAGCATGCCATTTCTTCTTCCTCAGTCATTATTATAAAAATTATAATTATAAAATCCACTACAAAAAAACATTTTCACGAAACACAGCGCGATTAGCTTTCCGTTTTGACAGCTTGAGCAATCGAGCTGCGCTTCATCATTGTGTTGCTACTTCAGTGAGCGACTTATTTGACAGTTTGTACTACAGCGACTTTATCTGCTGCAGCGCTTCTCCATTGTGTTCGGGCAGTAAATCTTTTTGCGCGTTAACTTAGTATAAATGTCGCTCATTGAATACTTGTTAATATAGAATGGGTGTGTTCAATATTAGCTTCACGATGAGTGCTTTTAATCGTGTACCAGTATTTATGACATGACTAGGTAAATTGAACAGTTTCCGCAATATTTTTTAAACCTCTCATTTTTTTCGTTAGAATGGGGTAGTTTATAACATTCATCAAGATATTCATTCTTAAAAATACTCATTGGAGGAATTAAAAATTTTGTAAAATCGGAGTCGTGTCTGTCTATTTGTGAAAGGCTTTTTTAATATTAAATTAACTTTCAAAATTGATTTACTATTTGATTGAGGCATTTATCAGATGTGTATAGCGAAAATGTCATCTAGCGAGGTACAGTGATTAGCTAATTTCCAATAATATGATAGAAGTACTGTGCGAAAATTGATGGCACTTTACCGACGACATATTGCATAAGCCAGCATAAGCGTGAGAGATAGATCAAAGTTATTTTCCACAAAGCTTCATTCCACGTGGAATGAAATGCAAAATCAAAATCTAAAAATCTGCATCTTTCATGCACAGAGCGGACATGGCCCCAGTTCAGATACGTGCTCTTTCAACCATATTTTACATAACATTTTGGCACATTTCGGGTGTTATTTTACATATTTCTTGAATAATATTGTAATAACATCGGGATTATGGTTGGCTTGTTGCCGTAGACCTTTCTCTTCAAGCGGTCAAATCAGGGGATTGAGGGGGCAATCGATATAGCCTCTGATTGACATTATGCGGCCGGGAAAAATGTCGTCAAAAGTATCGTTAGCTGTGTGTGATGTGTCACCATCCTGTTGGAACCACGTGTGTTGTAGACCCAATCGATCCAATTCGGGGAACAAGAAGTTTTGCAACATATCACGATAGCGATCACCAGACATTGTTAAAGCATTGCCTCCTGCGTCTTCAAAGAAATGTGGCCCAGTAAATGTCGTTGGTGTACTAATTGAGGATTTTCATTGCCCCAATAGATTATATTTTGTTTAACAAATTCGAACAGATAACTCGCAATGAGTTTAGTCACCCATGATGATTTTTTACAAAAAATTAGGGTCTTCAATATGGAGCTGCAGAACCGTCTCACCGGCGCATATGGTCATTTTCCATTAGTTGTTGAGTCAATTGAATTTTATACGGGTACAAATGCAAATCTTTTTTGATTATTTTAATTAAACTTGCCGGAGACATTCCAAATTTTTGTGCACGGCGTCTAACAGAGGTGCCCGGACTTTCATCAATTTTGTCTCTCACTGCAGCAATATTTTGTGACGTATGCTACGAACTTGGTCGGACTTCACTTTACCTGCCAGTGTATACGAAATTTCAAAGAAATTCATTATACGCTGAATGGTTGACTTGCTAGGCACATGACATAAACCAACAAAATTACGTAAATTTCTTCATACTTTCACAATTGAACGATTATTTAGATAAAATGTTTTAAAAACTTCAACACGTTAAGGCGTCAGATGCTCCATAATATATTGTTATCGACTGCTCTTCACAACCGTCAAATGGCAACTGTCAAATGCAGTTGGCGGCCAAAAGATATCGACCTGGAACAGAAAAAATATCCTGTATAACTTAATTGATATTTTGGATGCACATTTACCGTGACATTAACTCAACTGTTTAATTTTGTGGATTTACACAATCTCGTTCGTCCTTATCGCAATTTTGTACCACCAGTTTAACTGTTAATATATTTTATCTTACACTAATAATCAGGCATACAGCGTACCTAGCCTAACTTTGGGCTATACAAAGCCTTTGATTACTAGAGATACAATTTTTAACACGATCTGATTGCTAAAGCATCCTTGGCTTATATTGATCTAACTATGATCACAACTAATTTTGTTTACTCAAGAAAAATCATAGAAATATATAACTAATGCAATTTAAACAAAATATATACATATTTTAAATTAAAAAAACTTATTTATTTGTTTTAAATAATCAAGAAGTAAATGAAAACAACTAAGAAATATTTTTACCCAATTGCGTTTTCCCGTCGGACTAGCAATATTTCCTCTTCTATTCTATAAAGCAAAGTAAAAAACTAAGAAAATATTTTAATACCTCAATTTATTAATAACACGGTCGCATTTATTGAGCGGTCTGAATTTAGTGTATGTATAAATTCCGACACTAATATGGCCGTTTTAGCTTCTAGAATGTCCCTGTGGCTGATAAAAGTGATAAACAACAACTTGAGTCATTTCCCATACCCACCTCAAAATACATATCTAGAGGAACACGAGCTAAAAACAGCGAAGTTGTTGCCTTAAACATTTCAAAGCAGTCGAGTCAGTGTGTCTTAGGGACCTATTAAGCAAACTAGCTTCCTGCGGAATGCGGAAAGAGCTCTGTGGTCGGACAGATCAATTCAAGTTGTGGTCGATGATGTCAGATACCTTTGCTTGTGCCTCAGGGTTCCATACTTCCACCAACTGTTTTTCTATTCCATATTAAATAATGACCAACTATAGTCGACAAGCAGCAAGGTTTTTAGTTTTGCTGACATCACTCTATATCTCAAATTACCAGAAATGCGACTAAATCCACTATTTAAAATCTTGCAGCGGGGAAAAGCAAACTTAGTACCTAGACTTCAGTGTGAAGAAAACCCAATTCATTGCCTTTTCCAGAAAGAACACGTCCACTGTACCACAGCTCCAAAATGGACGACCAAGTTATTCAACCCAAGTGAGCTATATATCTTCTTGGCATATCCAACATTGCATTGTTCCGTGAAGTTGAGCTTTCTCTTTAGAGCAAATATATACTTTACAGCGAAACAGCTCCCTCTTCTGTACGAAGAACAAGTTAAACCGCAGCCCGAATATTGTTCTCACGTATGGAACTCGGCGTCAAAATATTCTGTGCATCTACTCGACTGCTCTGTATGCAGTTCGCTCAATATATGATCCCGCATTAACAACCAATCTCCAATTTTGGGTAATCAAAGGCTGGTAGCAGGCGGCAGATGTTCTGAAGACCTCAATGGAATGAATGTAATGATCCATAGAAATGCTACATTTGATCGGCTTGTGTCGTTTATTGTGTAAAAAGTCATTTAAGAGACTGAAAATTGTTGCAAGCTTGTGGTGACAATTTTGATCGATATCGTCGGCCGAAAATCAAAAGCTGTTATTGAACGGGAGTTTCTCAGAAGCGGCCCAGTATTGAAGATTTAATTTCGCAAATAGTCTCGATAGTTTTCGTATCGGTTAAAGATATTCGGGATAATATCGCAGCCCAAACTGTTTTTTCCACGTGTTTTCGATAACTCGCAAGGAAATGCCACAAATCACTTCAACCGCCATTTTTAAGGACGCCATTATAAATCAACAAGGGGACAACATTTACATTTTGACGGTTTGTGAATTGTGTTATTCGCAAAATACTAAACCAATATAAATATTTCAAAGGAAACAAAAAAGTAAAACAACGAGGATTGAGGTCTAGTGTATTCTCCCGGAAGAATGTCCAATAACATAGATCGCCACTTCAGCTTATGATTCCTCAAATCAAATTTGTTTGTATCTAAAAGAGAAACACCATTTGGTACCACTTGGTGATCCCAAGAAGATTCAGGTTCTGCAATAGCAATCCAATTTTGCAATACAAAATTTACCAGAAGAATCCTCGTGCCAGTTCGTAGTCGATTTTCCATGAAGTTAACCGCGAAACTTGGATCTGTAAAATTAATTAAAATTGATAATTTTTTTTCGGGCTCACGCTTCAATTGTCTTACCATTCATCAGCATGTTCACCGTTTCCTCAGACTTATTAAATTCATAGAATATTCCGTCAATTGAATTTTTAAATTCACAGCTAAAGTACAACCTTTCAATAAACAGAACTTGCTTTCACTCAGCTGTTTTTGACATTTCTTCGCCTGACTAAGATTTGAGGCAGAATTTTTTGACTAAGAATCCAGTCCACCACATAAAAAGAAATTACTAGTTTTTTAGTCAATTCGAGGGCTCGCAATCAATAAGAGTATTGAATGCTTCCATTGAGATATGTGCTGCCAAGTTTTTATGATGAAATTCCTTTTCTTGACGTGGTGATTTAAAGACACATCAGGAGTATTCTTGCACATGTGCTCAATGATCGTCTGTGTTTGGTACTTTGGATTTGTTTGTTTCACTGCTACAGGCTTCAGATTTAAAACATTTGTCTGACAAAAAGACTTCAACTAATTAGAATAACGTTTTGTATTATTCCGTCGACTTCAAATTATTTGATGGTTTAACACTTCAAATTGGTAAAAAATCTCAGAGACCTCTAAATTATCAGTTCAACGAGTCTCAAGAACATTTTAAAACAATGCTGGTGATTGAAAATATTGGCCCTTAGTAAAAAACTAATTTAAGCTCTCGTTTTTATTAAACTCATCTCTAACTTCACATCGGTAGTAATAAACACGAATGACACTCCTAAAATAGGAAACAGTTTTTGGCCCATTTGCTGATACTAGTCATAAAATTGTGTCTTATCTAAGTAATTCTTAGTGCTATGTTGAACTTAAACCTAAAGATCATCATACGAGTAGCTTATTTCCATTTGCTGGAAAATATTTAAGTGCATCTTAGCACTTTTAAGTTTAAATTACTGATATTTAAGACTTACTTTGTATTTCGTGCAACCCGTTAAGTATTATTTAGGTGTATAAGTGATACTTAAATATTTAAGAGTCGTATCAGCAAACGGGTCTTAGCCACCTCTAAGTCGGTTTTAAATTGACATTTCAAGTCTAAATGGAGGATGAACAAATTATACGTGTTTTTGATATTATTCCTAATATATCGAATAATTGAGCATGAACGTTAAAATGCTGAAATCTGAACTGATATCCTTCGATTTGTCAAAAGTCAGTTGTGAAGTTCACAGTAGCGAAAATGTGAAAATAAATTACAATAATATTCTGAATTTGACTTCTGCTAAATCTGTTTTATTTTTACGATATTTTAAAAGCAACTTACAATCAGCTGACTAGCAGCGACTTTACCATAGGAGTAGCTTTTAGTATTTCTATTACTAAGGGTCATTTCGTCGCCTTAACAGGTGGTATAATTCATCTAACCGCTATAAGTCTTTTCCCATTTCACGCAAACTTCATACGTTCAATGAATTTTTGAAAAATTATAAACAAAATCAAAGTCTGCTTTAATTACTGCACGACAACACGAGTGCACAGAATAATTACTTATAGTTTATTTGTTTAACATTTCCTAGAACACGGATAACATGGGGCAACGAATGTAAACAAAACCAAATGCCGTCGGCATTATTTACAAATAATTGACTGTCGTAATGCCAATCACTTTTAAAAACAACCTTCAGTTCAATGCACATGAACAGTTAAAATCGTCAAAGTTTATTTTTTGTGAAAATACTTCAAGAAGTCCCATTGACAACAGGCAAGAGTGACACAAAAGTTTTGATAAAAAGATACTTCTGGAAATACGCAACCACCCGAAGTTAAACAAACGTGGAAGAAGTATTATTACGAGTATGTCTGTATTTATGCGCCGCAGACAATATCTCAAAAAAAGACAATACAATTGTGTGCCAATTTAAATTTTTGCGATTTCCTGTAATTAGAGACTTTCCACATACTTACGCCTCGGTTTGAAGGTTCTTTTCTGGAGCACCGACCGCGCTATTATTTGGCCTCGGTCAGGATAGTCCAAAAATAAATACATAATTACACCAGAAATAGAAAAATCAGCACTCTACTTGTACATAATTCTAAAAATCAGCAAGAATCATAAAAGAAATTCTTAAAAAATTGTCTCCAATTGTTTACATTGTACATAGATATAAGTAGCGTATTAAAATTAATTTTATCTTGTGGTGGGGGGCGTGGCCAATCCAAGTGACAACGCCAAACAAAAAAGTCATCCACACCAGATGAGCCAGATGAACATTTTCGAAGAAAGACAGATATTTTTAAAATTTTCATTATTTCTCGGTAATAATAAGTTCCTCGTTTTGGGATGTAAAGTTTTTTTTTTTTTTTTTTTTATAGATTTGTCATAGATACAAGACAAAGTGAACAATTCATGGTACTCGTGCATGTAAAGCAGACAAAAACTGCGTGCGTGTGTCATCTTCTCGGAAATTGAAATTGTAAATATGTTTGGTTTTGGGTTTGAGTTCTCCTCTCCTCTTAGTAGTCTAATGCAGAGAATTTCTGTATTTATCAGTTAAGTGTTTGTATCCAAGTCTAGAGTAGGTAGAAGAAGAATTAGATTTGGTGTCAAATTCAAGGCTAAGCATAGGTGCATAGACACGATTTTAACTTTAGTCAGATTTTGTTGCGTATATTTAATCTATAGAAGAGATAACATCGATTTTTGTGGTTTTATTTATTTATTTGCTGAAGTAATATATTGTCGATGAGTAAGAGGGTAGTGATTCTCTGAATCAACTAAGAAGCAAAATTATGTAGAAAAATTTAAAATGTTGCCACGGAACACTATCCACGAGAGCTAGACAACCTATAACACTGGTCAAAGCCGGCGCATCTAGTCACATAATTGGCACCGAACTCTTTTTTTTTTTGTGGTGTCAGCAAAGCAAAAAAAGCTAAGTCGTATGAAATCGAGTGAAATTTGGCAGACAGAAATAATCTGACAGTTTTGTCCGGAGCATACAGTGGCCATTGCGCCTTGAAAAAACACCCATTGTGTATTTTTTGCCTTAAGGACGACAAAACATTTTCCTACATCCCCACAAAAGATCCAGCCTTCCTGCCCTTCTCTGGTGTCAAAAATATACTCTAGTAAGAACAAAATAGGATAGATTAATAGGTTTCTTTAAGAAGCCGCAATTTCTGCCTAGACGCTCTCCCGTCCCTACAATCTAATCTAATATACGAGAAATCTATGGCCCTAGCGGCTTATCTAGTAGGGACTTTTGATCATTCTATATTTGATTCCACGTTTCGAACTGATGCACAACGAAAGTTCTGCATAATATTGGTCATCACCACAGATCATTCTAATGTCGTCCCCACTCGTGTTTTGGACATCTAAGAGGCAACACCAGGCTATCGGTTGAGAGCGTTCCAATTTTTTGACAAGTCTTATGCTCAAACATGGTGCCTCCAATTTTTTGATTCAACAGGCGGACAGGCGGGTCATCATCTTTTTATCCGAACAGTTGTGATGAAAATATTGGTACAGGAGCGCTTCCAGCGGTGTTCATGCGAAGGAATTTACTTGTCGCTGAACACGATCAAGTAAACTCAAGCATGCGACGGGAGCTTCCGGTCAAACATTGCGAGTTGTATTTAAGTTTCGGGCGAACATAGCCCTTATAGTTCGTGGTGAAGTCCGCAGGAGTAGGCATCTAGAACTACCACTTGCAGCATATACCAAGTATTGACAAACTATTAGATTTCGCAACATCTATTCCGCTTCATTGCCGGGAAACAGCACTGGGTTTTTGACCTCGGTTGTTTGTACCCCGACTGATGATTGCATCAATGTTAGAGTTGAGTTTGGTATACATTCGCTGCCGCTGAGATTTGACGATTAGGGGCCTTTGCGGTGGAATCTTTAGCGAATAGGAGAAGTTAAGAATAAGTCGTACTACAAAGGGTTGGAGAGAGTACTAAGTCGAAAATGGTGTACAAATACATCCATCAAATACAGCAAGCAATGATTGACCACTTAAAAGACTCGTAATGCACTTGATTGACATGCAGTAGTCCACAATGCGTTCGCCATTGTCGTTAAGATATTTGAGATTTCACTAAAAGGCTACCGTTGGAGTCAATAGCAGCCCCATACTGGATTCACGAGCCTTTCCAGCTGGTTTCCTAGATTAATGTCAGACTGTGTTTCTTCTTAGTGCGTAGTTCCTAGATGTCGGTTTTGTTATTATTTGTTTTATAATCTATTACGTTGAGACAACACCCTAAAATACCTGCAGATGCCTGCCTCCTAACAGAAATAATTTTGGACATATGCATAGGTGATGTATCCTAACGGCCTGCATATAGTAGATCGTTCAAATGTTGTATTTATAGGGATCATACTGTTGAGTTCTTTGGAACGTCTGGATGGTAGTGTCTATCATATAAAATAGGAACAAGTCTGGCACCACCATTCGGTCAGCCACCGCCTGGAGACTGGATGTTAGTTTGGGGTCTTCCATTAAGCGCACTATACGTCTCTGTATGCTGCCGAGTAGATGAATACGTTTTGGGGCTTTGTGCTTTGTACCTATACAGTGTTAAGGTAGTGCCATTTTACACCAGAGTTGACTATTGTGCCAAAAAGATGCATGGTTTCCTTGAGTTAGGTATGGTGGAGTAGACATGTTCTTTCTGGAAAAAACTGCGCTACATTGCGCTTTTTTCCTTCACTTAAAGAACGTCATCGGCAAAATGAATGGTCTTCCTGTATGTAGACTTTAGTAAGTAATTGATATGCAGTAGAGTTGATGAAAATATAAACCCCTGAAGCACTCCAGCCTTTACAGCAAATAATCAGGTGAAACACCATCGACCACAATTTGTATTGATCTCCCCTGAAGACAATCCATCAAACTTCAAAGGTGTTGTGGTAGTCGTATGCCAGACTCATTTGAATGCTTTTAAGATGTACAGAGTGACGGTTCTGAAATTCACGCTTCAGTTGGAAGCATTTGGCACTTTGGACATATTATTCTCTTAAGTCGGATCCCTATCCTTCTTATTCGATAGGCAAAAGCTGCAAATGCGGTATCCTTCCATTTGTTGGCATTGCTTAATAGTTGTATTGTTCTTGTCATTTGGTACATAAAACTACCCCAGGTTTTTCAATTTCCGAACTTTTACACCTATCGGGGGAAGTTACACGATTCATTGCTGACATAGGATAAGGATCATCTCAGGAGATGAAAGTAGCATTTTGCCACGGTTTTAAACGGTAATGTTGCTGCTTCATACCCAAATGAGCTATCCGAAGAACAAATATCCGAATTCCTATCAGACCTCCTAATAATACGGAAATCATAATAGCGATCAAAGCACTCAAAAAAAAAAAAATTAAAGCATTGGGGCTCGATGGCATTCCTCCTGAGTTTTTCCAAGCAGCACCAAGCACATCGGCAGACCTTCTTCACACTATAATAAGGAGTGCATGGGAAAGTGAAAGCTTTCCATAAGTGTGGAAAAAGGAAATAATAATCAAACTCCAAAAGAAAGAAAATCTCACTGGAGAGGTACTTGCGTCCTGCCGCCGGTTTCCAAAAAAATAGCAAAAATAATTCGGGATCGAATCAGAGAACTTCCGCTCGGGATCCTCCTGAGAAACTTATATCTACGAGTATTATTAAGGTTATCTATGAGGGTGCTAAGTGTCACGTTTTACATAATATTGAGGTGTCTGATGATTTTGAGGTCCATAGTGGTATGCGTCAAGGCTGCATACTCTGACCATTGTTATTTCTGGTGGTAATCACTGATGTTCTTCGTGCAGCGGCGTACAATGGACAATGACATCTTACCTTAAACATTCGGACTACGTGACAACATCTGTTTGCTTTCACACTAAATAATCAACTTGCACCAAACGGTGCACAGTCTAGAAGCCGAAGGAAATAAGGTGGGGCAACAGGTCGAAAAAGTTTAGAACTTTCTTTACTTAAGGTCTAGGCAAACGTGACGCAGAACAGTAGAGGAAGAATCCAGAGCATGGGTGTCAGGATCTAGATAAAATAATTTGCCTCCTGAACATAGTTTTTCTTTATGTTTTCTATAATATCTTCCTCAAACCGTCAAAATTGGTTCCATGCCGTTTCACTGTGATACGATACGACTTGATGACAAATTTACCATTGAAAAATCGAAAAAAAAAAAAAAAAAAAATACTCCGCAACAGCTAAAAATTCAAATCCAATTAGCATCCAATTCATTAATCCCCTCATAACAATTAAGGTTAAATAGAATAAGGGTTAACTTAAGATTACATTCTTCGCAAGAAAAATGTTTCCTTTCTTTGAATTGAAAAAAAGGATGGAAAAAGTGCCTACCCCTTGGGGGAAAAAAAAAGTTGTCAACATCAAAGTTTTGACACACACTTGAGCCATCCTCCAGTTGGCAAAGAGGCAAGACACCGAACACCACATCAATGGTAAAAATGGGTGGAAATGGCTTAATTGAATTTTCTTATTATGTAAATCCGGTTTTAATCTAATCAATTAATCGGGAAGCTTCTATTTTTTTTTGTTGCCATTTTGTACACACAGTTCCTTTGTGTGCGCAGCATTTATCCTTTATCCTAGAAAATTCTCCAAATTCTATAGAACACTCCAAGAACAGCGGCTAAGTGAGCCAAGTCAAATGAGCAGAGTGTAATGTAATGCAATTCATCTAAAGGCATGTCAATGGAAATTACTTTGAGATACAATGCTCTCCTTTCCCTGCTCTGTTTGTTTGTATTTGACGCGTTTGTAATTGTACTCGGATTATATAATTTCGAATTGGATCTGTTGTTAACCTGTGCTTCTCCTACAAATGAGCGCTTTTTTTTTTTTAATGAATTGGGTTTGTATTTCAGCAGCATAAATTTTGTATCTGTTCCTCGTGGCGTTTACAAATAAGTCAATGGAATAAGAAAAATATATGTAAATGAAGAAAACTTTAAATGCAGTGCGAAAAGAAGAAAAGGTAAATGAAAAGGAAAAGAAAAAAAGAAAAAAAAAAGTGATGACCTCGTAACCTAGTCGCTGCTTTAGCTTGAACGTTGACGAAAAGAGAAGATGGCTGTGAAGACGATGACGCGCAGTAGAGATTGTGGTAGTGGTTCTGTTTACCCGATTAGGTGGCGTACAACTGGTGGAAGTAAGAAGTCACCGCGTGGCTTCTACTCACACTTTTTGCCATACGGATACGATAATGGCCACTTAAGTATAATTTTACTATTTCCGGCGCCCAAATCAAGTGACATTTGTCTTTCGGTGAATTGGTAAATTTTATTATAAATTCTCATAATATAACTGGTTTACAGATTAGAGGAGGTAAATTTAGCTAAATGATGACATTTAGCCTTCCGCTCTTTGCGGTTAGAAGTTCGTTTTGAATATGCTTTTTGAGTCATGGGTAATTCTTTGGCGCGGAGAATTGTGGTTGATTATTTTACGCAAAAAGGCAGTGGATTTCTATTGACTGAACGCATAAACTTGTAGTCGTTCAGGATGTATAGGTACTGTAGTTTGTAAACAAGAAAGCTTCAGTCAAGAAAGCACAGTTTAAGTCTGGGCTAAAACGTATGCCAAGCATTGACTATCTATTAGATATCTCAAGATTAACTTCATTAATTGTGAGTTTGGCTACGTAGGTATCCGGATTAAAAAAATAAAAAAATGAAGTGCACGATTGGGTCGCATGTACTTGCACCTGAAAGTTGTTTACTCAGATTTAAAATTTAAACAAAAACGGTAAATTTTAAGGCGGATTGTAAAAGTGGAATATCAAAATTGCCGAGTAAAATATTTGCGAAGAAAGGAAGTATTTTACTCTCGGATGTTTGTCAGACGTTCCTGAGAGGTGGGACTGTGAACTCGAACCTTGAGTCTCCCGCTTAGCCATTGCGAACTTTACCACTGAGCCACGGCGATCGAAGACAGGAAAAAAAAACTGGGTTTTTCACGGGTTAAACTTCGAGTTATGTATTCGTTGTCGCCAAGGCTCTACAGCTTGGGGCCCTTGCCGCACAGTCATTAAAGAGTAAGCAAAGTCAAAAGTTTAAGTAGGTACTGCTTGTCCACGAATGATTAAATTAGAATCAGAGAGAGAGAGATAGATATGGAAAGAGAAAAATGGATAAATAGATAGACAGATAGATAGATAGATAGAGAAAGAGAGAGATAGATAAGGAGAGACAGATAGAGAGATGATAGATAGAAAGATAGATAGAGAGATAGCTAGATAGAGATATAGAGACGTAGATAAATAGACAGCGAGAGAGATAGATAGCGAAATAGAGACAGATAGATAGATAGAGATGTAGATATACATAGAGCGAGATAGAGAGAGATAGATAGTGTGAGAGATGTCATTGATGAATATTAAAAACACAGGCGGAGATAAGGAGAACAAATTTTATTTATTACGCCTGAAATGTTATACTAGAGAGTTTGGGATCAAGTGCAGCACTGGGCACCTCGCAAATATAGTGCACCTATTTTGAGGATAGGTTATTCAATTTCATATACTGAACTGAACCGAGATCCGCATGTAACAACAATCTAAGACATGTATTCATTTTATTTATGTGGTATTGCCACGAGTAGTACTAGTAAACAGAAAGGATGTATCAGTTTAAACAGTCATTTCACCTCTTCATCTATCACTGCCAAAGTCTACATGGTCAAAGTAAGAACAAAACTACACTTCCTATTAGTTTCGACTCCAGATTTTCAACTTACTTTTTATAGACTGATAAGTGCATTTGCAATCTAAAAACAATAAAATTCAAATATAAATAAACTATACTACCTTTTTTTCCACCAAACCAAAGATAAAAGTGGCAAAAAATCACTTGATAAACAAGCTGCTGTTTTTTAATTTATTTTTGTCGAAAATTTACACAGCACATTTAACTTTTGAGTCAATACGGCAGGCACTCAAACCGATGATTGCGCAGAGAACTGGTAATTTCGTGAGTCATTTCATTTGGTTTGCCGGCAAAAAAAAACGTTACTATACAAGAAATAGCAACAAAAAAAAAGGAGAAAACAAAAACTGCTAACGAAAAAAATAAACAATATATTTTTTTTCTTTTGCCCGGAAATGTTATCATACTTCTAATGGGTCTTTTATCGCCATTAGATGTCTTTTTTATTTCACAGTCTCTTGTGCCATATTTGTTGGCAGACAGCGAATATAATCATTTAAGGGGGTGTGCTCTGAAATCAATCACATTTGATGGGGTTATGTCTATGAGATCAGGGAGGATAAGGAAAGGGGGGGCGTAAAGCCCTTTTGGGGATGTCATTAAAGTAGCTACAAACCTCATTGGAAACCTTTCTATTTGTGTGTGTAGCGTATCACTGAGTTTTTAATAGAATCTATTCTGCTGGACTTTCTTGACACAATTCGTGACAGTGCAGCGCAATCTTTGGACATTTTTCTGTCTAAAATCAATTGGGTATATTTTGTTCAATTAAGCGGCGGGTGATTCTTAGTCAATTCTAAGATAGGTTCATTACTTTTATCAAGCAATATTCCCTATCTTATCAGTCGTGTTTTACAATATAACTACTTAATTTTTAAATAATTTATCACGTCGTCGCTAAACATAAGATCTGTGTGCACTGACGTAATTGAAAAAGCTCTTCAAGAAAAAAAGATTTACTCAAGCGTATTTCTTGATGTCTCGCAAGCATTTGGAGGCTTGAAGTTCAAGTTACTGACAATACATCTTGGGAATAGACTCTTCCGTGTCAGACACGGAAACGAATACTCGCAATTCAAAGAAATTTCAGTTGGCGTACCGCAAGGAAGCGTTCTTGGCCCACTTCTGTATCTTCTATATACCCGTGATATACCGCAAGAAGAAGGTACCGTCTTAGTTATATTTAAATGATCGACGAAGCAAATATAAATCTGCAAAGCGCTCTGAATAAGGTAAATTAATGGACAAGGGCCTGACGAATCGCCCTGAAAAAAAGCAAATCTGTTAATGTAACTATCACTTACACCCCGCGCAACAAAAAAAGCCGCACATGGTAATTTTTAACAAAATGGAAGAAATCTAATAAATGATGACTAATCACTGCGTAGTCACTTTGTATTTTTGATGTTTAACATTTAAGTTAACACATTCCCCAATTTGACAATACATTACGTAGCCTAATTGAAAAAAAGTAATGATCGTGAAGATCAGACTACAAAATATCAGATATTACCCAAGTACTATCAATATACATAAATTAAAAAGGAGCAACAATTTGAAAAGCAAATTTCTTTTTTCATATTTTTATTAACTAAGAAACCTTTTTACATAATTTAAGACTTTGATAATACTAAAAAATGATTCTAGTATTTCGTAGCACCACCCTTCGCCCTAACAACGTCATGAACCCTGTTTGGCATGGAGGCATAGAGATTACCGAGGTAATTGTTATTAATTTCATTGAACCACACTTCTTCAATGATGCTCTTTAGATGCTGCATGGTTGTTGGTTTTTTATCTTGGATCTTCTTTCCCATAAGAGCCCAGACATTTTCGATGGGGTTGAGATCTGGACTGTTTCCCGGCCAAATTAGGGATTCTATTCCTAATTCTTCTTTCAAAGTTTTAATCTGTGGAGGAAATTTAAAAATTAAAATCATAAGATTTTCAAAACACCCATAAATATGAAAAAAAAACCTCGAATTACTCACAGATTTTGCTCGGTGGCAAGGTGCTGAATCATCTTGAAAAATTGGTTTTGATGTTTCTGCTGTTATCATTTCCATACTCGGTACAACACCATCTAAGATAATTTGTTTGTACTGCATGGCGTTAACAGTGCCCTCGAGCATAATTAGAGATCCAACTCCGATTGCGGTGATGCATCCCCACACCATAACATAAGGAGAATGTTTTACGGTGTGAGCTATGCATTCGTCGCTGTAGCATTCCCATTTTCTACGACGAACTATCTGCTTCCCATCCGGTCCGATTAGGTTAAACTTGGACTCATCAGAGAACACCACATTTGACCAATCTTGAACACTCCAGTTTTGCCTTTCCTTAGCCCAGCTAAGGCGCGTTTTCTTCATTTTGCTGGTCAGAAGGGGCTTTTTCGCTGGTCTCCTTGCTAGCAAACCCATCTCGTTGAGACGATTCTGGATAGTTCTGACGCTAACTTCAGGACCAGTAGCTTCTCGCAGGTGAGCTCTTAACTCCGATGCATTTTTAAACCTGTTTCTCAAGTTTAGCCTCTTCAGTTCCCGGTCCTCCCGAACAGTGGTACATCTCTTCAATCCTGTGCCAATTTTTCTGTCCAGATTGTGATCCCGACGATATTTGTTACAGAATGTTCTTACAGAACTTTCATTGCATCCAATTTGTCGAGCAATTTCACGAAATGACTGATTCTGTTTGGATAAGCCGACGATAACTGCCTTATTTTTTTTACTCAATTCTACCCTTTTAGTCATCGCGATATACTCTTTTCACTTTTATTTAAGAAATACAACTGCACGCACTGTTAAATACTGCCAGAATGAATTCAGACACATTCCAAAATGTGCATTACCTAACCCGGAAGCAATAAAATATAATTCGGCGAATCCCTTAAAGGTAATTAGCGCAAAAAAATGGAAAACCCGTATGCGGCTTTTTCTGTTGCGCGGGGTATATAATAAAACGAACAGCTTACATATACCCGGTCCGTATTCCTTTCGCTAACGAGGCTAAATACCTAGGATTAACACTCGACGTAAAGCTGAAATGAAATCGCACGTGAAAAAGAAAGAATGTAACGAACTCGAAAACAAATACAGAGAAATGTAGAGGTTACTTGGAAAATATTTCAAGCTTAACATTGAGAATAAGCTGCTCTTACTGCTCTTATACAAGCACGTGCTGAAGGAGGTGTGGACCTTTTGTATACATTTCCGGGGTTGTACCAAGAAATGCCAATATTTTACAAACTTTCGAAAGTAAAGTGCTAAGAGAAATTGTCCATGAACCGTGGTACACAAGAAACGACGATATGCAAAGACATCTCGGAATTTCTACTGTTCTTTTTCGATGATGCCTAAAGTTACCACGTCCTGGGTACTCGTATATCGCTAGTATCCATTTGAGCCGTCCTCATTTCATGCTTAAAATTTCTCTCTTGTTAGAGCCCCCGATAATCTAGTAACCATTTTAGTTTGTTTGCCTTTCTTCACGTCTGACCGCCATTTCCGCTGTTCATTAGCAACCCATTTTTCTATTTTTCATTTTCTATCATAGTAATAGAGCACTCTCGGATTTATAACTACAAATTAGTCTGCTTTTGCTATTCTAATTAATTTGTGAGATATCGCATTTCTTATATGAGGAGTGACTTAGGGAGTGTCTGAGAAAAATTATATCTTCGGCTTCCCAAAAAAACACCCTAGGTAAAATAAAAAATAAAAAATTCACCAAAATCGGTTCAATAATTTTAAAGTTATACAAGACCTGTCTATTTTACACATAGAATAATAATTAGAGATTTTATGTATCTTCATACTATGCAATATGTATTTTGTACACTTTCCGATATTCAGAGTAAATATCGCTCTTTTCTTAGTGAACAGAACTACTCGCTTTTATTTTTCGCAGGTTGACGTTCAATCAGTAGTTGCATGCCCATTTGTTTAGTGTTTTTAAGGCTTTTGCATCAAATGTCCGTATAAGTTTGAACAACACTCTTTCAGGTATATCCCTGGGGGCCAAAGTTTTATTTGTCAGTTTTGTATGTCAATTAATATCCAGGAACTGATTTATTGGCCCGGAGACTTTTTTGTCATTGTGGCTGGATTCACGTGGATTTTCTTATGAATATCATTTTAACTGGTGCAGTACAAGCCACGGTACTATATTCTTTTATGGCTTGCAGCTTTATTGAAATTATTTCGTGTGGTTCTGGCGCAAACACTTTGTCAGCTTAAGTGAGTGTTTTCAACGTTTTAATACAGAGAGTCTACTCAAAAACTGTTCTGTTTCTTGATGCATTCTGGGGCTGCATGCTCCTGTGATAGTTCTTCTCTTAATCTGGCAACGTGTTTAGTGGATTCGATTCCTTTACATAATGTCTACCAATTAGGGTCATGTTTCTCCGACCACTTATCACTTTACACTTTTTATCTTATCATTAAATTGATTTTTTGATAGCCATTTTACTAAACAACATTTTAATTTCGCTCACTTATCAATTGAAACGAATTGATTTCTTGCTAAGTGAAAACTATAAGCATTTCTCTAAAATAAGAGAATAATTTTTCAATAATTTTCGTTTTTCGAAACCGAACCGTCTTGCAAATGATTGATTTTCAGATTCCACTCATTTTGGCTAACCTATGGTTTTGCATTCAATTTACCAACCAAATCTAGGTCCAGTGGCAAAATATTTGTATTACGTTATGGAGGCTATTTTTATAAAGTCCCTTTTTATAGAATGTTCATCAGATCTTAATCGGACACAATAAATGAACGCCGGCCGACTACTTATGCAAAAACTAACTTTACTCTGGGTATGTTAATCTTTTCTTAGAGAGCGAAGCCAGACAAACAGATTGCCGCATTGTGTTCTCATGTCTATCCGAAGGTTTTCAGTTCAAGTAGCAATAGAAGACAACAAGACCAGACAGCTTTTTGGCGGGATATAAATAAAATTTGACCCTAAACATTTAGTTCGTGGGGGCCAGCATAAGCATTGGTCCAAGTTCCCCTCAAATAATCCCACGATTCCAAACATATCTTAATATGGACAGACACAAAGGATTGTATACTTCGAAATTCTTTCGGAAAGCCAAGTTTTTTCTTAGCAATATTTTGTTAAAATTATGAATTTTATTATTGAAAAGTGATGATTAAAAATATTTGGCGAAACGTGAAGACCAAAAATTTATTAAAACACCTAAAGTTACAGCCTTTTCCAGAGAAACGTGTCTTAAAAAAACTATGAAAAATGCCAGAATTTGGTTCTCATTTTTTTTTTTCATTAAAATACATATTAAAACAAATTGCGGAATTTTATTAATAAGAAGTCCAGTCTTCGTTATTTTATCTCTTAGTGCAACTTCTTCAAATCTGCTTACAAGGTGTCCTGTTGTAGATAGTATTTTTGTTCATCTAAATTTCTGCTTTATAAGTGACCACACATTTTTTATAAGATTCTCATAAGGACTTGGCAGCCAGTTTAAAGTCGTTACATCATTTTCCTGTTTCCAAGGATTGTAGACAAGACTTTGGATCGTTAACCTCGTGCAAGATACAGAGGTTTGACTGATTTTGACAAACCCTTTTGGTATAGTCTGACCATGAATTCAGCATCGAGGTTTCTTGTGAACACTATTGGCTTTCCGAATCCTTTGACAGAGAAGCACCCATAAGCAAGTTCTGTGTGGCCAAGCTCAGCCTTTTTGTTAATATGTTTTACGGTCAGCAGCGGTCTAGGGTTAGCACCTCCTTTCTTGATTCTGCCGAGCGGCGTATTAATGTGTTGATAGACACTTGCCCCCTCCTCTAGACCATTTTTTCTTTGCCTTCCTTAGATTTATTGTTGCGTTTTTCCAGAACAATTCACAAATCTTTTCATTTTCCTTTACCAACGTGGTTTTGATACGAGTATACTGTTTATCTGAGCGACATAACCGCCTTCTTTATATTTATTTATCCATTTTTTCACAAACGCCTCTATTGTTCTCATACATTTTTCTACCGATTTGACAGTAATTTTCGATCCTTTTGGGTTAATTAACAAGAAAATACTTTCAAATCGCTTTTTCAAAATTGTACTCATTTTGTAATTATGTATTCCCTCCAAAGTATGAAACCATGCTGGAGACATGAATACAATGCGCGATCGACAATTGAATGTACATGAATGTGTGTGAGTAAAGTAAAAGAAGAAATTAGAGACACGTTTCTCTGGAACATGCTGTATAACTTTTCAACAGAGCACTTACTACTTTGCACATTTCCCGTTTAGTGAAACAGATATTCGATAATTTGAGTACTAATGAATTATCAAAACTTGAATGATTGTTTTCAATTCTCTTTTCGATGAAACAGAAAATGATAAGTTGATAAATAGTAAACGATAAGTCGTTGGAGAAATGGGGCCCAGCTCTTTTAGGCCTACTCGTACTTTTGCTTTCTCTGTACCGGTCCCTTTCTCTGTACCTTTCCGCTACGTTATAAAGCTTCTTCGCATTTTGGCGAACGGTTTGCAACTCATTACGTGTGTAGTTCTCTCTACAGACTGCTAAGGTGGCAATTAAAACAAATTCAGATTTTTCCAAAATAAATCTCAAAACATTTCCACAAACTAAATACATTCGAATGACTCCGCGACAAATGCACCACCCGCAGAGGTCGACATCAACATTCTAAACTTACCTCATGTTTTCACAGCAAACATTTATCTGACATTTAATTAAATTTATGACTGCACTTTTCAGATTTTTCTTTCGAAAAAAGGCAACAAAAATAAATTGTCACCTCGTTCAATGTTTATTATTTCCACAAAAGCAAACGAATGATAATTCTATTTAGATACATTTTCACTGTGATTGGAAATTTCTTCGTTTTGGGGTAATTTCTAAAATTGAAACGCCGAACGCTGCCAACTTTGTTCTATTTTTGGAAAAATATATACCTACATAAAATAAAAAAAAAATAAAATAAAAATAATAACTCACTTGCTTATATCCTCTCTCTACAGATACTCGTCTGTTGATTCGCGCTTTCCTTGCGCTATGTGTGTGCTATGCTGAGTGTGGATAATTTTTTTTTTTCTCGGATTTTATACGAAAATGTTCCTCTCTTGGCCTGTATTCCTCCTCAACTCAGTAAATTTGCGAGAGTGCTCTTGAATTGAGATTTAATTTTTTTTTTTTTTTTTTCATTTAATTTCGAGAATGGGGTGAATTTCATTTCGTGTGCTGCTACTACAACTCCCGGGAAATGTATTTTAATTGGAATGGAATTGAAGATGGGAATTCGCACAAATTCTACTTGAATCCCTTATCTACTCTCCCCGCCGCCGCACAGCTAGTTCCTCGGGGCTGTTAACATTTGAAAGGCAATTTTTTATGTCAGTGTTGATATTTTCACAGTTCCAACGTTTTGGGAGTGTTCGGACTTCCGTAATGGTTTTTCTTTTGGCGTGTAATTAAAATATGTTTTTATATTGGCTAACGGCGTAGAATTTATTTGAAAATTCCAAGAAATCTTTGGAATCAAATTGGAAGTGTTTTTAGAAGCCGCGTGGACAGGGAATAATAACCAGAACTTCAGATACCTAACTTTTCAAGTAATTTGCAATTGCTATATAGCTGCGTCATATTTTCATATTATTTAATTTCAATTGTCAATCCACTCCTTGGTAAAGGATTTTTCATTTCGATGTTGGAATTTCACATCCCTGTCATATGGCATCTGTCAAATCCATCTGTCATCCATAGTGAAAGCTAGTTAGTTCTTGCCTTGCCGTTTTACAATATGAATCGTTTAACCACAGCTCAACGCATTAAAATTGTAGAGTCTTACAGTTCTATATTATCTGTGTATCTGTAAGTTGACGCCGATTTTTCGAACAAAATCTTCTTCCGCGATGAGGCCCTTTGCTCGCTCGGCGGCTACGTAAGCGAACAAAATTGCAGAATTTGGGGTTCTACATATTACATTGTTATATTCCATACATGCAATGGCATAGTCAACAATTTAAAACAGAAAACAAATTGACAAGTGACAAGCGACCATATTCCACCTGCTGGTGGCGAAAACAATTTGAAGAATATAGAATAATTGTCCCCGGTTGGTACTTAAACCGAAAAGCTTTGAATCAAAAAACAGACAAAATATCCAATAGGTTCCATACCAGAATGGTATAAACGGAACGGAACTGAAATTTTGCACAAAAATGGTACGTGATGGACCAAAAATAATCAGAAAAAAAAAAAATGTTTGAATAGTATTTTTGTGAGAAACTTTTGAGGGTATAATTTACCCAAAAAAAAAACTCCCAAGAAGTCCAAAAAGGTAAAAAGTCTTTTGAACAAAAAGACTCAAAAACCGTGGCATAGACAATGTCCTGGTTACAATGACATATCAGGATATACACCCCGCGCAACAAAAAAAGCCGCACATGGTAATTTTTAACAAAATGGAAGAAATCTAATAAATGATGACTAATCACTGCGTAGTCACTTTGTATGTTTGATGTTTAACAATTAAGTTAACACATTCCCCAATTTGACAATACATTACGTAGCCTAATTGAAAAAAAGTAATGATCGTGACGATCAGACTACAAAATATCAGATATTACCCAAGTACTATCAATATACATAAATTAAAAAGGAGCAACAATTTGAAAAGCAAATTTCTTTTTTCATATTTTTATTAACTAAGAAACCTTTTTACATAATTTAAGACTTTCATAATACTAAAAAATGATTCTAGTATTTCGTAGCACCACCCTTCGCCCTAACAACGTCATGAACCGTATGCATGGGGGCATAGAGATTACCGAGGTAATTGTTATTAATTTCATTGAACCACACTTCTTCAATGATGCTCTTTAGATGCTGCATGGTTGTTGGTTTTTTATCTTGGATCTTCTTTCCCATAAGAGCCCAGACATTTTCGATGGGGTTGAGATCTGGACTGTTTCCCGGCCAAATTAGGGATTCTATTCCTAATTCTTCTTTCAAAGTTTTAATCTGTGGACTAAATTTAAAAATTAAAATCATAAGATTTTCAAAACACCCATAAATATGAAAAAAAAACCTCGAATTACTCACAGATTTTGCTCGGTGGCGAGGTGCTGAATCATCTTGAAAAATTGGTTTTGATGTTTCTGCTGTTATCATTTCCATACTCGGTACAGTGCCCTCGAGCATAATTAGAGATCCAACTCCGATTGCGGTGATGCATCCCCACACCATAACATAAGGAGAATGTTTTACGGTGTGAGCTATGCATTCGTCGCTGTAGCATTCCCATTTTCTACGACGAACTATCTGCTTCCCATCCGGTCCGATTAGGTTAAACTTGGACTCATCAGAGAACACCACATTTGACCAATTTTGAACACTCCAGTTTTGCCTTTCCTTAGCCCAGCTAAGACGCGTTTTCTTCATTTTGCTGGTCAGAAGGGACTTTTTCGCTGGTCTCCTTGCTAACAAACCCATCTCGTTGAGACGATTCTGGATAGTTCTGACGCTAACTTCAGGACCAGTAGCTTCTCGCAGGTCAGCTCTTAACTCCGATGCATTTTTAAACCTGTTTCTCAAGCTTAGCCTCTTCAGTTCCCGGCTCTCCCGAACAGTGGTACATCTCTTCAATCCTGTGCCAATTTTTCTGTCCAGATTGTGATCCCGACGATATTTGTTACAGAATCTTCTTACAGAACTCTCATTGCATCCAATTTGTCGAGCAATTTCACGAAATGACTGATTCTGTTTGATAAGGCGACGGTAGCTGCCTTATTTTCTTTACTCAATTGTACCCTTTTAGACATCGCGATAAACTCTTTTCATTCCAAAATGTGCATTACCTAACCCGGAAGCAATGAAATATAATTCGGCGAATCCCTTAAAGGTAATTAGCGCAAAAAAATGAAAAACCCGTATGCGGCTTTTTTTGTTGCGCGGGGTGTACATACATACGTACATACATATGTACATACAAATTAAATTCTGTAACTAAGTCTTTAGTGGTTCTTGAGAGAGCCTTGTGTTAGAATTAAGTTGCAAAACACTCACCACGCGAGGCCCGACTTGTGGAATTTTCTTCTTCTTGAGGTACATTTGGCCCCTGAAGCTTAAATAAAATATTTTCATAATTTTCTATTCACTACATATATCATGGTCTCTAGGTCAAACAGTTACGTGTTGAATCCGTAAGTGTTCCATTTAACCGTTTTACGGAACAAACAAAACTGACAGATGCGCAACAAACCAAAATGGCGGTCATGCAAAACCATAAAATCTCAATTCGAAGAACCCTCTACCTCTCATCTGCCCATAGATTTTTTAGCGACTTCGTGTTTAAGGTTCCTTCCATCTCAGAGATGGCATACACCGTCATTTCGTGAAGATCTAACTAAGACGCCACTCTAAACCGTTCTGCCGTTGTGATAGGCATGAAAAATAAAGTCATTCGGTCCCCTCCTATTTAATTAATTCTCTCTCTCTTCCCTTGTAATCGCTGACAAATTTTTTCAAATCGGTGGTTTTGACTAAAATGTAAATTTTTTTGCCCACCACATTTTTACTAGGGCATTGGAGAATATTCATACAAAATTTGGTGCCTATATGTTGAACGGAACAAACAAACATAAAACATACACGTATTTAATTTTATATAATTTAATTCCTTAATTATTTCCGCTAATATTATTAGTGATCAGCTAAATAATTAAATGATCAGCAAAAAATATTAACAAACGAAATAATTAACCAGCAGATAAAGTAAATGATTAGCAGGAAAATTAACATATGCGCAGAAGAAAAGTTTTTTTTAGAAAAAAAAACAATGCCTCAAGAAAAAAGAAAGAAACGGTTGTTCAAGAAAAATCTTGAGTAACAGTCACAAAATACCACCTTTTGCAGAATATTTTTTACTTTTTCAGTTAAGATTTAAACAAAATAATGTATAAAATTGTTAAACATAGAATTTTTCAGATGTTTTATTGACATATTTGCTCATCAAAAAATTATAATCTGCTGATCAAATAATTATTTTTTTTTACTGGGAACAAATTTTTCAGCTTATCTTTCATTTACTTTTTCTGTTGATTTTGTGTTTTTTTATTTTTTGTAGATCTAAAAAATATTCTCTGATTATTAAAAACTTTTAAATTGCTAATCAAATAATTTAATTTTGCTGGTAAAAAAAACCTTTAGCGCGCTTATCGATTGTCAGCTATTTCCTAGATCTGAAAAAGCCATTCCTCCGCTTGCAGTCTCTTTGTCAAGGTCAATTCAGTAACATTCGGAATTCAAAACGAGGACAATTGGTGCAACAATCCTCAACGCAATCCACAGCCACCACAGCTAGTCATGGCAAACATACAAATAAACTACATATTTACCAAAAAAAAGTTGACAACCAATTAAATATTCATAATTTCAAAATTAACAAAAATCAATCCTTCACTTATAATTGTATCTAATTAATTTATATTCATAATCAACACGAGACTTTGTTTAGTTAATTTTTACAGTTGCATACATTTATTGTTTTCGATTATTCAAAAATAAATGACATCGAACTTATTCTGTGCTTTTATTTAGACATCAAACCGGAAAACAATCTGATACGTAAATGGTACGCCCCTTCCGATAAATAACAATCGACTGTGAACCCATTGAGTATCTTTTTCAAATTTAATTAAGAAAAAAATTCAATTCATTTGGACTCTCTAATTGGGTTATAAATTACAATTCAAATTTATGACTTATGCGAGTATATCCAACTAATTGTAATTGGAAGCTGACCAACAAAATTAGCATTTTCTCCCCCCCACCCAGACTTGTTCACACTTCGGAGTGTGTTTTTCAGTGTGTCACTTAAAAAATCAAACCGATACCACTTTGGGACGTCTCAAGATGTCAGGTGGAGAGCATTTTGGAAGGAAAATCCCCATTTATCGAAACACTTGATTTGTTATTCATAGCCTTTCGTCATCGTTCGAGAGGATACATTTCGACACTTACAATTGACAGAGGGAAACATTTTCAAAAGTTCGCAGAGGTATTTCGGTGTATAGGACAATTTGGTTTTAATTTTTTTTTGTTATTTTTACGATGGAGGTGTGTAATCTCTCTGTTCCACTTGACAAGAATTGCTCATTATACCTGTTGGAAGGGAATGATATATTTAGGCCCCGAAGCGAGCGATGATAGTCAAAATTGAAAATCCAATGCGTACTGACTAATTTAGATAAATTGGGAACTGAGCAAGAGGTTGGCTAATAAATCAGGGGCATTATTGATCGATGGGATTATGAGGGCCCTATTGGCTACTTGTTTAGCTGATATACAGTGCTCTTGATGAGATTTCGGAATTCGTAGATAAGTAGCTTTCTTAGAAATAAAAAAAGTGAGACTTGGTTTGAGAAGGAGTAATAGGGTAAAGCAGAATTTTGCTGATTTTGGGAATGTACATATGATAAGTTGACACTGAACGTCCGAGTACTTAATTTAATTTGATTAATTCATAGCTGGCTTCATGTCTTTTCCGCCCGCCCCGTACAAATTAACATTATTCCCCGCTTGAGGATTGTAGATTCACAGGTTATACTCTTTAAACATCAATTTGTGATGTGATGTTTAGCTATCTGTAAATATTGTGAGAGAGTGATTACCTAATCAATAAATCAAACGTCATCCAAATCGATTCAGCCGTTCTTGAGTTATACGTATACATCGCACAAAACTTAATATTATATTATTAGAGATCAAGGAAAAGGAATAATTTTAAATCATAGAATCATAGAAATAAAACAACAAATTTCGTTGCCCGAGCTAGGAGCTTGCAATGCTGGAGCTGAATTACCGAATGGATAACTCGTAACCAAATTTGAAATCGACTCCTGATATTATGGCAGACTAAAGTAATAGCTTTCCAGAGTTTTTATCGCATATTCACAAGAATTTCGTTTGTGAAGTGGGCAGATGGTGTACTGCTATTTAGACAGCATCTATTTGGTTTTGTCCTTTATTACTTGCCTATAGAATAAGTATATTCTGTCTCTCTGTACGCAGAACTGCAGCCTAAATGGATGGACAGATTTACTTTCAACTTAATATCAATTTGAGGCAAAATCTAATTAACGATTTTGAAATTTAAAAAAAATCTTTTGATTTGTGGGAGCCGTGGCTCGTGCGCGATAACTGAGTGGGAGGTTCAAGGTTCGAATCCAAGAAAACACAAAAAAAAAAGTTTTCTCACGCATCCACCTCTCGCGAACGTTTGACAAACATCCGAGAGTAAAATTGTCATGAAAGGCTTCTCTCAATCGAAAAAAATTGCCCTTCGGAAAAGGTATAAAACTGTAGGTCCCAACCATTCGTGAGGTGTACAGCACGAGTGGCTACGAGAAGGTAGGCCAGGCCCTAGCCTATTAAATATTTTTATTTAATTATTTATTTATTTTAAATAGCCTATGAAATTTTACTTCGAAAAGCATCGAATTTGGTTCTTACTGGCATTGGAACATTGAAAGATTTCCGACTTTTTCGGTCTATGCATGCAAGGTAAAGGTTTACACATGAATTTCATTTTTACTGGCGCCAGCAAATAATAACTTGCGCCATCAAATCATTTTATGTGTTTAAAAATAGCTGTTTTCGTTTGTTCTTCAAGTGTCGTAAATGTTTCCGTGCAGCTAGACACAGACCTATGGATGGTAGTACCTTCCATGTTAAATTCTGCACACTGTCTGCTCCACCTCAAAGTTAACAAAATCACATGACATGAGATCTTCTGGTATTACGCTGCACAATTGGGACGGTAGGCTATAACTTAAAATTCGTTGCAATTTTCCAGGACTTGTCTTAATTTGATCTTACAACTGAGTACGAACGAAAATTGTCGTCAAAATTTGATTTGAAATTTCCGTTATTATTTTGGGTAACATTTTTTTCAATTTCTTACCGAAATATTTTTTTTTTTTTAGGAAGTCAATTTATTTCAGTTAAATTGTGTGGCTGTGTATTAAGGAATTTACGTTTTTTGTATCCATTTCATCTGAGTCGAGGGAAAATTCCAATAAGAACTGTTTGTCTGAACAAATTTTATTCATATAGAATTTTTCGGATCAACAACGTGCTCTGATAAAAATATACATGTGTGTTTTTTCATCAGAAATGTGACCAAAACTATTTTCCGAATTCAGGTGCACTATGAAGCCAGGTTTGTTGCTTCTTTCATTCATATACGCCATCAGAAATCCGACTCGAAGTGTGTAGAACTCGATGAGAGCATTCACTCCGGCATCAAATATACGACGGATAAATGTGCGACTTTCTGTCTGTCGGAAAAAAAACTTAGTTCTATTTGGCATCGGAAGATAGATATCTGACTCGTTGAAGTGTGTAGAATTTAATGGGAGCGTTCATACGACCCACACACATCGGGTATTTATTGTTATCGTTGCATTTACACATATACGACGCCAGATATACGACTCGTTCTTTGCTGGACAAAGAATTTTGCCTTAACTTAAGAAGCAGGCAACATATTTTGATTAAATATGGTTCCTAAGACTGGTAAGATATGAGTGGTTAAATGCCAAATGCTTCCAAACAACTGGGATCATCAAGAACCGCGCTGAAATTTAATGGAATTTAGCTTTTACGTTTGGTATAAGTTTGAACTGGTGTAAGGTATGCCTGGTACACTCTAAACTAAAGAACCCCCGAACGAATTCCGATAAAATTTGGTTTGTTAGTAGAGCTTAGTCTGTTCCGGAAATCATCGAAATCGGATGAAACTTACGCTCAGATATACGTGGTTGAGTGTAAAAGGTCATTAAAAAGTCATCAAATCTAATATCTGACACGTCGTTGTCGTATACCCGAAGCCGGATGTGTGTTAACGTTTCCTATAGTTTTATACATCTCAAGGGGAATATCCGACTTCGAGTAGTATGAAATTAAAAGTATATTTCCAACGTCGAATATCCAATGATATCTATGGTGACGAGTAGCATTTAGCTCTCTCTCAGCAATATGAATAGTAATAGTTCAGTCCCGTACTCCAGGGTATCTTCAATTCGGGTAATATTTTTTTTATCTAAAAATTACATGAATTATTCGATGAATATAAACAAATTCAACCGAAGGACAATATATTAGCAAACCTTTTTTCGAGTACAAATTCCGTCCTCTATTTGCGTGTGGCCTGCAATCCATCAGGTGGATATTGAGGCCTGAGTCGCGAAAAGTCGATTGTTAGTTAACAATTCTTTAATAATGAAGCAAACCAACAGAAGGGACAACTTCTTGATTTTATCCTTTATTTTAAAATGTATCTATCTTTTTCAAATACCAACTGAGAATTTGCGGGCAGAAATTACTCGCAAAGAATTTTCGCTGTCTTTTGGTATTTTTTTTTTTTTAAGGGTTAATGAATTTATATATAAAATTATTTTCTATAGAAATGTATTTGAAGTTGTCTTTGGTTCTACCGCCGGCTAATTTCTCTCTCTCCAAAGGGTTCCTTAGCATAAAAATACTAAAAAAAAAAGAAAAGAAGCAAATTATACAAAGCCAAAAGAAAACACTGAAAGAATGAAGCAACGTGACATTCCGTAAATTATTTTCTCTTCGTCTCCGAAAAACGCATATAGAAAAATAAAAATAAATGAAAAACCAAAATGGATGCATGTGAGGAAGAATGAAGGGCAACCGGGTAGGGATGTAAGGGCAGGAAGCAAATCAAGAAAAGGGAAAAATGCCGAATGTTGCAATGGAATGGAATTTAACAGAGTTGCATTTGTCATGAATTCCTTGCTCGAAGCAAGTCTGCAGTTCCTCTGGAATAGTGCTCCCCATCGACTGTGAAACGTTCTATATCTTTCGTGTATCTCGAAAACGCATAAAGAGATGTATCTTCGTCTTGACCGTGAAGGGAATAGATTGTACCAAGAGTACGAGTACCACCCCTCTGCATATGGTTGTGTGACGAAAATAATTTCGCGCGCTGACAACCGAGAAGAGGAGGAAGTATCTCTAATAGTGGTGGTGCTGGTGCGTGAGTTCTGGTAAATGTCCTCCTTCCAACTTTTGTTTGCTCTTCTTCCCAGCCGCCTTTCAAAAACAATCTGTGTTCGATGTGTGCAAAGTGATAACATACTCCTTTGGTCGGTTGGTTGGTCCGTCTCAAACAGCCGCATAACTTGGGAAAATATTTTTGCAATTTTACAAGGGCATGGAAAATAATTACCTCCTCGCGCTGATGTTGCTGTTGCTGTTGCATGCATCCTATGTCTTGCGAGTAACCTACGAACGCTTTTACATAAGCGGATGTGCGCAAATATTTTCTGACGAAAATATTCGAAATTCGTACGGCAAACAATGCGAGTTGATGTAGTTGGGGATAGTTAATAAGGTTTTCCTGCTTCGATACACGCACACACTGTGTACTCCAATAGAAGGAGGATGACTGGAGGAATTGTCCGTATTGATGTAGCACAGATAACACTAGAGAGAGAGCAGCGGGAATTTCTCGATTGCGGTAACAGATAGGGCGCTAAATTAACAAGACAGATCGTTCCGTTCACTGCCGCATTGGTTGTATGTAGCGCTATGCGAGCTCACTTGGTGTAGAGTTTCTCGCATCTTTCCAGTAAACAGGATCGCACGGAACGATCGGCTTTAAGTGGCAAGATCAAAGATCAATTAACATGTTATTTAGAGGGTTGTGTTTGATCTTCGCCCCTGCTACACAACAATGTTTATCCTTTTGTGTGTTATGTGGTTGTTGTTGATTCGCAATATAAATCGAGTATGTGGTGCACAGCTAAATAGTTTTATACAGTGCGTTTGATACAGTGATTGAACAAAAGATTCCGATTGCCCTCGGGGCCCTTCGACTAACTAACCAGTTTTAATTTTTAATTTTTCTTCTCATTTTTAATTAACAAAAAAAGAAAAATGAACCAAGGACGGGAATAAAACGTTCCTGGGAAAAAATTAGTGCAGAGTAAAAAATTCTATTCATTTACACTTGATCCTGCTAATATGAAAGGAATATACTAGGTCTGGGTGATCATAGAAAAAAAGTCCGGAAACAGTCAAGTCACTTGTTTATTAAAGTAAGTTATCCAGTCACGATCACCTAATTCGTTTATGTCAATATCCAACCCTGACAGCGCCCCGAGATCTTAGTAAACCAAAAACCGCGCCTGAAACATAAACATTCGCAAGATTTTGTCTCTCAAAGAGCCCGCCTTTGTTAATGTCCATGTTTCATATTTTACCACAAGTGAGATGTTTGCCCGGTTGAGCTGAACTGCTACTGAGTCAAAAATAAAACTTTTTGCCAAGGAGTTATTCTTCGTCTAAACAACGGACGAGGTTGAGGATATTATCCTTGTGGGGAGTCAACCCCCAAACATTGAAGTCGTTATTTTCATTAGGAGAAGATCAGTCCCCGTAAATCTTTAGCGATTGGTGGGCTTGAGCTGAACATTTTTTAAAGGGGAACATCGGATGATTGCTTTAAAAGGGCATGCGTGTCTTTGACGTCCAGTGTCAATTGAAAATTCTAACCGAGATAACAGAATCCATTAGGTCGACATTCGCAGTGGCACTGTAGTGTAGACTATGCTAAATCTTACTGTGACAGAAAGTGACGTAGTCGAGCACAAAAGCATGTTTATTGCTAGGACTCAACTGGCAATTTTTGCAGCGCAATTCAGCCTATATTCGCGCTTCAAGAAAGGTTATAAATATGCAGTGTTATCATCGTGACATAATTATTTCGGTGGTGACATAATCGCAAAATCCATTATGCTCACATAATAAGTGACATATTTTAACATTCTCAGAGTAGGTGACATAATTTTAATCAAAAATGTGAAACAAAGTTATAACTTCCTTTTTTTCGCAAAACCTGGATGAAATCTCTTCTGGCAACACTTGTGTTTGGTTGGGGTAAAATAAGAAATATATTTCGTATCGAAAAATATTATGCATTTGCCTTTATTTTTTTTTTTTTTATTGTTTGGCTTAAATTATGTCAAGGCGACATATGTTTTGATATTTTTTCGTCGGCGAAATTTACCTTGTGTTCCTAACACTGATGAATATTGCGTTGAGGAATATATTCGTAGGGTTCTATCTACACAACTGTCAATATCACGATGACAAGAGACGCCATTTGCAAAAATCATAGACAATTCATATAGGGCCACTACTTTTGTGGCACCCTGTATTTGGTCATGGTTTTCTAGTCAGGTCAAACGAAAAAGTTAGTGTCATATTTTTTTTACCATTATGGAGTTAGACCGGAGTTATAATTTTGGCTAAAGTCAAAATACTTTAGCTTCACTAAACCTTTACCAATTTCAATAACTTTTTATTCAATTGAACAAACATTGGCCTGTATTGAAAAGCGAACGCTACATCTTCGTTGTAGTTTTGTATTGCAACACAGTATGGAACTCCAGCTTGACTGAGCCGATTTCAATGACATTTGCTTTGTTCATTTGGGAATTTCTCAGAGAATGTTAATGGATAACGCTACTTGCGTTTAAATATTTTTAAATTACATTTGTTAGCCGACTAACTGAAAAACTCCTAAATGGATTTCGATGAAATTTGGCACGTAGGCTAAGACTGATACGCTAGTAATTCCACTTGAAATTGATCAAAATCGAATAGAGTAACAGTGAGATATGAGGAGGGGTTTAAAATCGAATCGTCTTTCTCGTATGCCTAATTCAAGAACCACTTAACTTATTTTGATGAAATTTGGGTTTTTGGTTATGTTAGACATGTAGTACATGAATTAGTACATGAGTTAGACATGAGTACATAGTCTGTCTGAAAACCATAAAAATCGGATGAAGATGGGGTAATTTATGGCGAGGTGACTTTTCTGCCCATGTATTCCACTATTCTTAGAAAACTGTTTGTGCCAGAAGACTTATATTTTGCCCTTACCTTTTTATTGCTCTGCAGGCAATACGCGACGGTTTTGCTACGGTTTTCGAAGTGTCAGAAAACTTGACATAAGACTGAGAACCAAATATACGAGTATTGTTCAACTCCATTGTGCCAAATTTTGTTTCATTTCCTTCTGTTTAATTTTATATATACGTAGGTGCGTCTTCTTTTAATTTTCTGTAAATTTTACTGAAGCTATATTTCGCGCAATGAAAACTCAGCTTAAGCCACATTTGAAGCTATAAATCCTCACTGTACGTTAACCCAAACATAATAAGTGTACAATTTATTTATTTTCAATATATGGGTTTCGCTGCCAACAGCGATGCACCAGTGGATGTGTTTGTCTGGTTGTGTGTTCAGAACAGATTTATTGCTTGCTCCTATAAACGGCCGGACGGATTTATTTTGAACTTCATATCTGTGGGCCTGTACAAAAAACTGACTCCCTATCAGTCCTAAAAAGCTTAGCAGTAATTCAATCCGTTCTTGGGCTTCATATTAGCTGTTTTCACATTTTTACGGTCGATTGGTAGCACACTATTCATCGAACAATTGCCTTCGGGTCGATTGGGTTCAATGGAGTTGGGCACAATTCCACTCCTGGACATAGGATGTGCAGGAATGCATTATGAATTTTCTTCATGATCGACAGAAATGTCTATGTGTTTCATATCAAAGCTCTAAAAATTACTGCGACAAGAAAGTGGGACAAGTTGATGCGTCTAAATGTTCGGTTGTCAAGTTTATTTTGTTGACCTGCAGATGGGGCAGCTTGAGGTTCCAATTACAACATTTTGTACCACGACAAAACCGCATCTGTCTAATGAACAGGGAAGTCATAAGTTCATATGTACCTCCTAAATTCTGGAATTTTCTAATTGTATTTTCACTACGTAGAAAAAGCACCACTTATGTTCTCTAAAAGCGTATAAGCCCATTTGACGGTGTGTACTCGAACAGGTGACACATTCAAGAAGTTTCTGATAAATCATATCGCAAATATGTGAGGTGCTTTTTTAATAGCGGAATTTTTTCCATAAACAAATCAAGCTCTTAATATTCATGATAAGATTCATTCATTACTTATGTCGCTTTGTAAGTCTATTTTAATTCTTGGATTTTTCGCTCGTTTTAAGCCAAAAATAATCTTACGACTCCCCCTCAACCTTTGACTGACCAAACCTCCTATCACCTCAAATCTAATCGAAAGTGTTCCAACGAACACAAGGTACGAGTACCTATCATATATTAATTATACGACGATAGCTCGTCAGAAAAAGCACCTGAAATTCAATTAAACTGAGATTAGTTTCAAAAGTAATTAAATCAGCGAGCAAATAATTCGCAGAGTTAACCTTGGCACGATTGTACTCGTAGGTAGGCAGCCAGTCCTTTTGAAGTTTGGATTTGTTTGTAGCTTTGAGTTATCTTACCAACGGAAAAAAGTTCCAAAAAGAGACATAATCAAATTAATAATTGCAAAACTAAATTTCTGACTGCTATGATGGTAAACTCTTGTTTTCGTAGTCAAAGAAAAAAAAAAAAAAAAAAACCTGATAAGATATCCACAACCGGGCCTGGTGATGTAATATTTCGTTCCAAAGAACTATGAGTAGGTACACCGTATACCGATATTTTCTTATCACCGAAGCCTGAACTTGAATGCTTGAGAATGCCGTGAATGACGTGAATGACGTTGATGAAATATTATGGTGATTGCGGTGTTTATAGACGACAAAAAAAAAAAAAAAAGTAACTAGCGGGGGTGATGTATCTATGATTTGGTAATAGATTCACTTTCCTTGTTTGGTTAATTGTTGTTCAAGCAAAGTTGCTAGCTTTTTTTGTAATTTAAATCACGTAGACGACAATTATTTGATAGTACGACTGTTTTTTTTTTTTTGTTGAAACATGAAAGATACGTGTTTTACTATCCGAAATAAGTTTCATTGGTTAGATTGTTTCTTTTTTGTTGGGTTTTACGTTATGAGGAGTTTTTATTAGTTTTATCACTTGGGTTCTATGAGATATTTTACGTTTTGATTGCTTTGGGAGTATTGTTGCAATTACAAGCAATTTTGCATCAAATTTACGTCTTTCGCTTTGTTGTTGTCTATAAAATTTGCAAAACAACAAAAATGTCACGATGTAGTGTACGGCAAACGTGCGGAGAATGCACAGATAAAAGTGTAGTTAGCGAAATATTTTGTTAAAATGTCATGCATGCTTACATCCGGTGAATTGGTTTATAAAACTAGCGGAGTAATGATTAACTCGCTTTTGTAGAACTTAGGTAGGTCGGGAAATTGACGGCCTTATGCTCCAAAACTCTAATTGAAATAAATGACTCTAATTAAAGGGTTCTGTTTCTTTTTATGCTTGCAAGACTAAGGTCTAAATTTGTGGGCATTTTTGTTTAAAATAACAAGGCGGGTACGGTAGTGGTTGTTCGGCGTTATATTCCCATCTCTGCGTTGGTAACGTTGGTAAGTCGACTAGAATAATTACGTCACTCATAATTTTACCCCTGCATTGTCCTGGAATAGGGTACATCTTCAACTGATTCCACCAGTGTGATGAAATATCTCAACACAGAAACATTAAATGCATCAATATCCTTTGCTCTACCGAACACTCCAGTGTCCTACAGGTAGAACTACTGGCAAACAGCGAGGCTTGCTAAACTCTCAAGCATGATCCAAATCCATCCAAATCCCAAGCGAATCATCGTTAGGTATATTCATTGATAGTCAAGTGGTTAGCAAAGCAATAGATTCGGCTCATATAGAGCCTAAGAGCTGGCTTCTAGTTTTGAGCGCGTCGTATTTCTTACACGAATGGGAGGGTGTGATTGAGAAGCTTCTCAAAACTATTTTACTTTTGGAGATTCGTTAGGCATTCTCGAGAAGTTTGACCCTGAAAAACTTTTTTGTTTATTTACACTGATACTAGCCTGAATCTTGGGCTCTGTAGTCTCACTTGCAATTCACTACACCACTGCTACCACATCCTACAAAATGAAAGAACAGTGCTTGAATGAGCTTACCAGGTTAGGTGATTAGCTTTAGGCCGATTTGCTCTGGGTTCCAGATTATAGTGGCATAGATAGAGATGACGAATTAGCAATGCGGGGGTAAATGCGTGGAGTTCATTTACTTAAAGAGTTCACATTCACATTCCACTGAAGGCTGTCAAATCTCAGGTCGTTGAAGTTTATTGACTGCGTCATTTCTAGAGGACTATGGCCCACCTATAAAAGGTCCAAGACACTCAAATTGCTTAAGATGACTCGACGATTAGTGCGGGTCGGTGTCCAGCTGAAAACTACGCAGCTTATCTTGGTATCCCTACAGTACGCATTGCCACAGTTATAGATGAGAATGAAAATTGAATTCGTACTTACTTCCTCTGCAGTTGTCTGACATAAATGACAGGAGGTAATTGCGGAGGTAACTATCTCTACTTTTATTGTATTTAAGAAAATCGTAGGAAAAACCAAACAGAGGTGATAGTTTACAATCTGATGGGACTCCACTTCGAATCCGAATGCAAAGTGTTGGTTCGTTAGTATGTAAAATATAGACGCAAGTCGAAAATTTTTCTTCTTCTTTAGAAGTATTTTAAATCTAATTTTTCTATAACCAACGAAGGTGAACTTGAGAAATGAACAACCAAGACATCCGCTACTTAGCAGCTAGTCGACAGAATTGCGTCTAGATTTACTCCTGCGTAAAGCATTTCGTATAAACTCTATGCTCACATAAACGAACAGAATTTACAAAAAGAATGAAAATCAAATGTAGAGGAGCCTTGTATGGTGATTCGCAAAGTGTGGATGTGGTTAACGAAGGGGTACAACGTCGGGACAACATTTTAGATGTCGTGTACGATTTACCTACGTTAGACTCCTAGGCCCAAAACCAAAAATGATCAATGGCCCACAATTTGTGGACGTATTTTCATAATGCAAAGAAGCCCAAAAATAAAGTTAAAATCATCCAAAAACAAATGTACATCCTCCCGAAAGTACAAATGAAAAACCACCCAATAATTTGGATCCTTGTTCCTAATGAATATTTGCCCAAAAATTTAATGAAAAATCGCCAAATTTGAAAATCAATTAAAAGAAGACTTGAGAAAATAATATTTAGAAATTCACGCCAATTTTTACTCGCGGATACTACCTTTTAAGTACATAGGTGACTGTAATGGCTGAAGTAACTGCCTATCACCGAATATAGCACGTAATCAATCAATATTGTACCTTCTTGTTAAGTAATCTTTCCTGAGAATCTATCTACAAATATAGTAAATATAATAAATGCGATATTCTCTTACTCGCTGCTTGGTTTTTGTGCCTGAATACTTTTTGAATACCAATACTCGTACTCGTTTCTTTTGGAATCGGATTATGTTATGACATTTTATACTTTGTATTCCGTCATTTCTTTCTTGGTTTGGTTGAAGTGTCTGAATAATTTGGGGTACTAAATTCTTTTCAGAGCATTGGAATTATATCTTTTATGTGTTACTTAGTAGATATTAAGCCAGTACTTGAATATTTTGTTGAGTCTTTTGGAACCCCTTATTGTTCCCTGGTCAGTGTGTGTTTCAATACACGTTTTCGATTATTTCATGGACAACGAGTACTATGAAGTAACGGATACAAAGTAACGAATTAGTGGTTTTTTTCCCGTCACTGGTAAAAAAGCATTGTTCATGGATGATTTTTATGCGGTTAAGTCAGTTTCAGTGGTGTTTCAGTGGTTTTTTAAAGTCTATTGTTTAGGGTATTCCGATACATTAATTTTTGTTATACCTATTCAGATGCCTTCTTATCCGGTTTGCTTTTGGTCCATTTAGTATTTTTTTTGCGGATATTTTTACTCAACGTTTTCCCGGACCATTTTGCGCTTACCGTCGACGTAGAGCTTTCGATGTTTTATTCCGTTTTTGCTTTAATTGAGCTGTGAGTAGGGGCCAGTTTGTCTTTTATATGCGTTGAGTTTATATGCGTTGTTTGGTAATGCGAAACTTGAATTTTTCCGATATCTCCATTTCTCGTGACAAAATTTTTTGCTTTCGCAGGGGATTGCCTTTGTCAGTTACTCCACCAGTGTCAGTTACTCCACCAGTGTTCTCAAACAGTTTCATATACAAAATTTCGGGTGATTCCAAGTGGTCACAAAGTCCGGAAAATATCGCTTCTTTCCATATTACACTTGTGAAGTCCAATTACCAGAACAGGGTTTTCAATATCGTCCCACTCCATATTTATAAATTACTTTTGTCTAAATCTTTTTGCGCGTTAATTTAGTATAAATGTCACTCATTGAGCACCTGTCAATCTAGAATGGATGTGTTCAATACTACAATAGTTTCACGATGAGTGCGTTTAAAGGTGTACCAGTATTTATGACATGACTATGTAGAACCTCAGAAGAAATATGAATGAGTAATTTTTCAGGCTGTGGTATTGTCATTTTTATAGACGGAATAAAAAGTTGACAGTAAAGTAATCCTACAGTCAGTCGATATATTAACAAATTCGCAAGTCGGTGGTCAAAATGAGATATTGATATTGCTCATATCTCGACAATTTTGGAAACCTATTTGAAGAAGAAGGTCGTTTGTTCTATCCGGACTAACATTCCTCATGTCTCATTCAAGGGGCACCAGCCATCATTTTTGTTCATAAAAATCGCCTACTCAAAGTAACAAAAATGTTCTAATGTCTCCAAGTAACCTACTTACAGAGATCGAGGAAATGCATTAGATTTCACTTTTTCAGATAATTGCATTTTGTTTTTCCATTCATATTTCCGTAAGAGCTGCATAAGCAAAAATCTATTTCCTTCATCATCATCACTCTGTCGCCCAAGAATTCGATTGCGACACAAGTCTTCCCTTTATCTCTTCTCGAGTTAATATTCTGACTCAAAGTGAACACAATAAGTTGCAAAACTATCAGCATAGATACTTTGCATCATACAATCCATAAACTGCAATGAAAAGCACTATCGTCATCATTGCTGCCCCTTCTTTTATTTTGCAAAACTTCAGAGGTCTTAAGATAAATTTCAAAGATTTAAGATTTGAGAATTTTGCTAAACTTTTAACTTTGAATTGTGTAAGTTTCTTAGAAATTGAATTGTTAAATTTTCATTTTCATTTGTGTGCCATATCACTTTGTTCAGATCTTGATGATGCAGTTTTCAAGTGATACGGGGTTTTGTATTATTTAATTCATACTCCCGCTTTTTAATTTTTGTTGATTGTAGTGCAATTTTTGTTTGCACACATGAATGCACGTTTCTGCATTTGGTAAACCGCTTTGTTGCTAACAAAGTAAAGTATAATATTTTAAAATGAAAATATTTTAGTTACTGACTCAGTTATGCAGTGAAATTAGATAGCTATACGGTGATATCATGTGACTTTGTGATAAACAAATACTTTTACGACGTTGATAAGAAACGCTTTTGTTAGACTGTATGGTTGTAGTTAGATGTGTTTTTTTTTTTTTTTTGTTAAAGTATCGCACGTTTTTATTTTCGGGAGAGAAAAAAAAAAAAAACTAAATCAGATTGTTGTTAGATTGTTCAATTTCTTACTGAACATTTTACTGAGGTAATTTTAAATTTGTGTATAAAAGCAGAATGAGATTGTAACATGAGACAAATGCTTGGAGGTAAGAAAATATTCTACTGTTATGAAGTAGGTTTTTTAAACAATTTAATACATATAGAAGACCGACCTGGGAAACGGCAGTTACTTTTGTTTGACAACTGATAGTTTTATTGTTTATTATTCCGAAAATTGCTTACAACACTGCGATAATAAGAATCTCTTAATTGTACCAATTTTTGACAAAGTATTATGTTGAAATTTTGTTCACCCTGAATGTAAAGAAATATACATAATTATAGCGGGTGGGCCATCTGTTGGTTTTTTTTTAAATTACATGTTTTTGATACTGACAGCTCCTTCGCGGTCAAAAATTTGACAGAAACACAGTATCATATCTCCGCGGTACGAAATGAATCGATTTATGCTTGAACAACGTTGGGTGATATTGAAAACTTATTTCCAAAGTGTGTGCTGTGTTGCCGAAGCAGTGTGAATTTTGGAAAGAAATTTTGGTCAAAACAGTTGCAAGTTTGTGAAGAAAGTGCGCGAGGTTGACATGCTAATTGATAACACAAGTTATCCTTGTGCGCTCAGCAGAGAATATTGCTGCAGCAAGATGGTGCTATGCCGTCCAACAATCAATCTTTTGCGCACTAAGTTAAATAATCGTGTAACCATACGTTTTGGTGATGTTACTTGGTCTCCGCGGAGTTGCAATTTGACGACATTGAAATTTTTTTTTTTTTTTTGTGGAGGGCCGTTAAAGATCGATGTTGTGCTGACAATGCAGAAACGATTCAGGCACTTAAGCACAATATTGATAGAGCTATTCGTGAAATAGATCCCCGAATCATCGCAAATATAGGGCAAAATTGGGGCTACTGCCAAGCCAGTTGCAGCAGTCATTTAAATTAAATTATTTTCCATAAATAATCGGAAAGTGTACTCTCTTCAATAAAGCAAACAACTTTGAAAAATAATAAATGAATTTTTTTATAGCAATTTAAACAGATGGCCCACTCTTTAGTATTAAAATTGTCATATTGCCCACCTTTTATATACAAAATTAGTCTAGTGCGACGAATGAGTGTCCTCATTCCGTCTAGAAACCCTGAAAATCAGATCAAGTGTGATTGGGATGTGGGCGGCGGGGTTTAAAAAATCTTCGATCGGCTTTGTTAGCCGCCATACTCAAAAATTTCTGAACGGATTTTAATGAAATTTGACACGTAAGCTTAACTGATACGTTTAAAATATTTTCGAATTAATACGCTTTAGTCAAGAACCAACGGTTAGGTAAAGTTCGGGTTTTAAGTTATGTCAGACATGTCGATTCATTTGTCTGATAATTATTAATATCGGATGAAGACGGGGCAAGATATGGTGAGGTGACTGTTCACTCCACCTATTCCAATATTTTTTCAAGAAATGTTTGTGGTAGAGGATTTGTTATAATTTTCGCTATCGCCCATGCCCGGGTTTTTAAGTTTTTTTTTATTCAACAAACTTTATCAAACAACTTTAATTTTAAATATTTGGACTCCTCGTGCATTTTTAATTTGATATATCGCTTGATCGGGTGTAAAAATCCCTTTTTTGGAGTACATTATGCCCCCAAAAAACCCCCACACAAAAATACGTTTTAACATATTTCAGTTTTTTTCTTTGTTTATTCTTGGTCCATCACGTTCTATTATTCTGCAAAATTTTAGCTCTCTAGGTCAAACGTTTCAAAAGTTACAAGCTTGTGATACATGAACAGACAGGCGGACAGACACCGTGTTGAATCCATTAGTGTTCCGTTTATACCATTCTGGTACGGAACACTAAAAACAAGTTGAAAATGTTGATTGTGAAGAGTTTTTAAACGATTAATGTTTAATTTCGATTTGTAAGCCTTTCCAAGTGTTTTAAGATAGGGATTAAGATTGCTGGTTTTCCTGTTTTTTTTTTCCTCAGTGTACGAGTAGAGAGAGTTCTTCAGTCGTTTAAATGAGCATTCACGCTCTTTAAAACTGCAGGAAATGTAGTTTGTTGTTCAGATATCCCCTTTGTCGAGTAGCAGTGTTTAAAATGCAAAGAGTCTGTCAGTAAGCACGTTCGATAATGAATAAAAAGATCTGTTTGTGAGGTATGGTCAAATTTGAATTGCGGATTAATGCACATTCAATGCCATTATGTTTTTAAATTTAACATCATTCAAATGGCTTCCATTCTTCCACATAAATCGGGATTGATTTGAACAATGGTTTGAATGACGTTGTTCTCCAGGTCGTGAATTGTTGCTGGTTTATTGACATAGGCCAGAGATGTAACGTAGACTTAAGGAAACAAAGTTTAAGGCCGTTACTTCATACTGTTACGCAACTAGCTAAGATAGCTTGCCTTAGGCCTGAAAATAGTTGCAAACCCAACCACCACTTGTTAGAATTTTTTTTTTTTTTTACGGCGTACAAATATCTACGTGGGTTAGAGACCGTTCAGCCATTTATGACAAAAGCTGTTGAACTAACCTAATAATAAATATACCTACTGGCCCACAAGTCAACTACAGTTTCTGAAGAAATCTCCAAACCTGACATATTTATCCACCTAAGCCTTGGTAGGTACATGAAGGGTAGCCAAACTCAAATCTTATGTTATTACGTTACGAAACACTCTGGCTTTCAGTTTGCTTTTTGGTTCTAGGTTTTTACTTGCACGTCCTTCTCAAGGATTAAAAGAATTTTGTCTACAAATTTCGTATTAATTTGTTTTGCTGGGTTCTATAAATAAAAAAACGTCCGTTCGCCCATATGTTTGTCTAAAATATGAAAGCTAGATGCATGATTTTTACACAAGTTATGTAAAAGTTTTGACCCAGAGACATAGACAGAGTCATTTTTCAGAAAACCGTTATTTTAGAGGCAAGTCCAGTAGCACTAAAAGTCGCAGATTTATTTTCCTTTTTTTTCGTAAGTGTATAGTGACATGTCTTTGAAAAGAGCTCTTTGAGTAGAATTAAAATATATTTTTTCGAATCTAAATTTTAAGTTTGCGCTCACAGTGCGAAAAATGGTTGTCCCGCTATAGGCTTAGCTGGGTGGGTATTAAATGATCAATAATAGATCATTTTCGTTTACCACAATTAAAGAATGGTTTAGAAAAAGCTGTACGTAGTTGGCGTACATGTGGACTGAGCAATATTCGACAATAGTGTGTAATACATTGATGTATGTGTTGTATACCGAACAGAGGATGGGCCCAAGATTGGAGCCTTGTGGCTGCCTGTTTCGTATCGAATGCTTCTGATAAGTCGAGGAAGGTTAAAACTATCTTTTGGTTGTCATCTATAGCTTTTCTTAAGAGACAGACAACATGTCAATTTAAGGACACCTAACACCGTTTATACAATTTTCCCTTCTGCTCTCGACTCCCCACAGAATAAGGTAGTTGTTCTTTTTGGATGGAAACCGGACAAACGTTCGGATAGCGCCCCAAGATGCATTTAGCTGTTTCACTGTAAAGTATATTTTTGCTCTAAACAGTTAGTTCAACATCTTGGACATTATACTTTGATATGTGGAAGTGGTATGTTGCACCAGAATTGACTATAACACTAAGAAGATGTATGGTTTCATTGGGTTGAATGTTTTGGTCATCTATGCGAAGCTGTGGGATAGTAGTCGTGTTTTTTCTGCTTTTCTGTAAGTCTTCGACGATTTGATGTAATGTGCAAGCAAGATGATATTAGGGTGTCGTAATCGACAAAACTAAAGATCTTGTTATTTGTCGACTCTAGCAGGTATCCCTGATATGAAATAGAAACAGAGTTGGTGAAAGTATAGACCCATGTGGTACTCCAGTGTTTACAGCAAAGGTTGTCTAAAGGACTCCTTAATCAATCCGAAGAATATATTCCAGAGCCTGTTGCCGATAATATTGGAGTCCTCTGTGTAAATTGCAATCTCAGCACGATGTATCGTAATCAAATACAGTAAGAATATTGTCCGTTTATTTCAGATTACCCGTTAGGTCTTCCTTCAGGATTGAACACGGTCCTCGCCTTATCCTACTGGTCTTGGATGTGTCAAAATAAGTCATCCTTAGCGCATTATATCCTGAAATGTGTTTGTTCTGTATATATTGAGCGGGAGGAAGTGAAAAATGATATCCAGTGGTAGTTACACCAACCGATCTCTGTTCTGCAATTTTGCTAGTGCGGCTTTCTACTGGTTTAGGGCTCCGTATGTGATTTAATTTAAAGGGTGGTCTCTTTCTGCCAAATTACTGTCGGTTGTCAATGCTGTTTCCATTATCTCACTAATTTGTCCTGGATCATTATTACCACGTTCTCTGCATATACCGTGACGCCTAATCCCACTGAATTTAGATTCTTAAGGCAGTTATTGACCACCAGTAACCACAACAGACATCGGATTGGTACTCACTGAGTTCAAGAAATCTAAAGGAAATACTTTTTGAGTGCCTGTGCACTTCATGGGTAGTACTGTCGATTGCTACTGATATTATGTTTATGGGGTTCTTCTCCTATTCTTTCTAAACAATTTTGTGAATCAAAAACGTAAGGCCTTCTAAGTTCTTTGGCATATAGTTGCCACTGTAATTGTGTACAAAACTATACCCAAGTGTATATCGTATATAGTTGTAAACTTTGATTTTCTTAGTCACTGCCTGACAATATCGTCAAAGCGGCAAAAGTTTACGGTCCGCCTCGAGCGGTTAAATTTTCAGCACATTAGTTAGTGAATTACTTTTTCTCTACATTAACACATTTGCAATGTTAAAGCTAAACCATTCTTTTTATTTTTATTTGCAGGTAAGTTCCACATCATTGCACAGAACAATTAATAAATTAGAAAGTGCGCCACTACCATGTCGTCGCTTGGTGAGTAATAGTTCTCTATCTGGAAAGTCTTCTTATCTTCTATCCGTCGAAATCATCATGCAATCTGTTTGCAGCAACTCAATTTGTATCTCTCTTTTGGATGGATTATTAAAAATCGATTTAAAGCACTTCTAAAACCACACAACGGAGCAGTATACACTTTCACTCAATGACTTCAATGCCATTCTCTCTCATCGTCGTCGTGGTCTTGGTTGTCGGTTTTAAAATCAAATTAACGACCTTTTCTTTGCAGTGTTACCTACCATTAGAGCTGAAATTTGCTTTGGTTGTCTGTCGCTCTAATGTTCCATTCAATTTATTGCACATTCATAATCCGAACATCTGAACGCTGTGTTGTGTTTGGAAAGGAGTTACTGTGTGCTCCTGTCACAGAACATAGTGGCGCTGTTAACAGAAGTAGAGTGTATCTAGATTTTTATTTTTCCATGCAAGCGGCGCTACATATAATGACATCAACCACAGGCTGAATATTGCTTGAAATGAATGTAGGTTTTTGAATGAAAGGAGACTTTGTTGCGCTGGATTCTTGGCTGTAGGCTGTAGATCTTGGGCGTAGCATTGAACTGAAGTCTTAATCTATGTTCATTTATAGTTACATTGCAAAGTTAGATCTTTTTTTTCCTGCTACAATGAGTTTGAGGTTTTAATTTCGGTTTAATGCTGCTCAAAAAGTCAGTTGTCATTGGTCTTTTGATGAATATCTTCTCAATTTATCTATCAACTTGCGGAATTCATGGGGAGCTGCATCCTGACATCCGAGACTTCAGCTCCTTCATCAAACGTTTCGTAAGAAAGTGACCGGCAGCGTGCAACCCAATTCCTGAGTACTAGTTGTATTTTGAGGCCGTAATTTTTTGATTTTCGACAACTTTTCGAAGACAGTTTTCCCGTTTAAGATTTTAAACAAAATTTGGGTTAAACCTCAGAATAAATAAGGTATGAATAAAAATTTCCAAATGTGTTAAATGTACTGAACCACATACAGGGTGGCGTAAAATGACGTTTATGGTTTAAAGTATACAAATGGGGTATTTTATTGACCTAAACGTGAAAGCTTACGTCTTGCAAATGGTTTCCATTTTCTGCTTCGCACACAAGTGCTCTTTGATTGAAGTCGCTACTGGGCGAAATAATGCGCTCATTTAAGATGTCTCATAACAGAGCCATTGTGTGCCTAGCTGTATGAGCTGTGGCTCCATCCTTTTGGAATCATAGTTATGGATGGTTTTGCACAGTTGGCCCCAACAAATTTCGTCCAGTATTGAGAAGCATTGATGGTAACTGCGGCAGCGGCTTTATTTTCAAAGAAATATTAGTTACCGCATCAAACAGTACACTTAAGTGGGTGTAATTGTTTCTGATGAACTGCTCTTGGATTATCTGTAGCCCATATCCTGCAGTTTTGATTGTTGCTCAGTTGCTTGTAGTCTGTCGGCTTCAATTCTTGCACAAGTTGGACTTTATATGGAAACATGTGCAATGTGACTAAAATCCTCTGAACCGATCTCCGCGATAGCCCGAGTTGAGTTGAATGTTTCCCTTCCTGTGCGCCGTACGTGGTCTTCCGGTACCAGAGAGGTTCATTACTGACCCTTCTTCCTGAAAACGTGCAACCAGACGATTTATTGTTGGCACATTAAAATATCGACGATATGCGCGTTTTTTCCGCGAAAATCACTTTTTTTTTCTGAAATGGACCTAATAATGCTCCGTAATGCGGGAATCTAATTGTAAATCGACATTTTTTAGGTAAGCAGTGCATTTTCATGTCTCCACATGGGATCGTGGTAAATAAGAAAAAATATTGCATGGTTTATTTGAAGAAGTGAAGATGGTTACTGAAAGTGCAACTATTTTTAAGTGTTACTTTTGTCACTTTTGACCTCCTCTTACTCAAGAACCACTAAACGAATTTTATTGAAATATTGTAAACATTTTTTAATATGGTGCATATCATTAAAGTTGCGGTAGGATATTGAAATCGTCCCTTTCACATATTTAACACAAGAAATTTTGGGCAGATTTTGATGAAATTTGGTTTGTAAATCAGATTTGACGTGTTGGTGGTCACTTCTAAAAACAATTAAAATCGCTAAAGTATGTAAAAATTGTATCTCGTTTTTGAATACATGTCATAGTTTCGTAATGTGCATGTTTCTCATCGCTATCTCTAGGAATGAACTAGAAAGTTGTAACTTTGCGTACACTTAGTAAGGAGCACAAAAAAGAAATCCTGATGTAGCCGAATTTTGATTATCCACATATAGGGTGTCACAGTGAATATATTTTTTGTGATTTATATAAATTTCGTATGTGTTTGTATGCGTTTGGATTTCCGCACACCTCAAGAAGTCCCCAGATAACCTAAAAAGCTGAAGCATAGCCTAATTATTGAATATAGGGATTTGTATATAATTTGCTCCCGAATGAGGTCAAAAGCCAATACTCAGCAGTAATATACCCAAAGTTTAGATTTTAAAAATACAGAGTGTTACAGTGAAGGTTTTTGTTCTAATCTGTATGAAGTTTTCCAAAATGAGTGTGTTTTGCTGTACCCGCCCAGAAGCTCCTGTGACTTATGCACGCTTATAGCGCTTAAATTTTAGAAAAAGAACTTAAATTTAGAAACACAAGGTGTTACGGAAATTCGTTCTCTCTTCGGACTTACGTACAATTATTCAACGTGCGTACATGTTCCCACAGCCCTCAAGAATACCCCGGATGATCTAGGAAGTTGAAACGTTGTACATTCGTAGAATGGATCATAGGGCAGAATGTTACGTAATTAAATTTTCGATTTTTGTGATTTTCTAAGTTACAGGGTGTTGCAAAGACCGTTTTTCTTCCCGTATATACCTATACATATATATGCAGTAAGTTTGCTTGGCTTACCAACAACAAACTAATATTCAGAAATATATTATTCATTGACAATAAAGCAAATTTACAAACTACTCGGTGATAATTAGTTAAACTTTTGAAAAGCGAGTTTTGCGGGAAAAAACATGATGCGCACATGAAAATTATTGGACCCTTAGTATGTTACTTAGTCCACTTAACTAAGCCAAAAATTCCTATCGCACGCTATTTTTTCCGAGGTGAAAACATAAAATTCCTTGCCTATATGTCAAAATTAGTATATTCACCAACAGCAATGCCAACGTTTAACACTTGAGATGAAACAGCTACGAAAGTTACACTTCCATAACCAAACAGGGTAATTCCATGCAAGGGCGAAAAAAAAACAATATTTTTTAATCATGGTGAATCTAGTAATATCATATTCAGTATATAGGTAATTTTTTAATACTAACACACAGATATATCTAAGCAATCCTGTGACAAATTCATAAAGTAACATGTGTTACAGAGTTCATGTAACGTGAGTTACGTTTGTTTTGAATTTTTAAATAATTAATTTGTAGTCTTAATAAAGTTTAATGGTTAGGTTCGAGGGTTATTGAAGCAAATTCAGCCGTCAGCTCGCTCAGGCCTACACGAGCTCTTAGCATAACCCTTAGTTACACCTGAAAAGAAGAATCAAAGTTATGTTATGTGAATATTTGATTTTGTGCAGTCTGCATCGAACAAGAACTTTTTCTATTCTGACTTGGCGCAAAACTTTAGGATCGCTTTCAAGGATATGATTGCTAGGACGTGTAGGTCTCCAAAGGAGGAATTCCCTAGGAAATCCCAACGTCTTATGCTGAGACTGAGGCATTGGCATAAGAAGTGGAAGGTATCCTCTACTACCACGTAGTCCCAGATATGAGAATGAACTAATAATTATTCTACCATCTTGTTTCGTAATTTGAATTGCTTAATTTGTTTCATCTGAGCATAAATTGAAAGTCATTTATTTGGATTGAAAGTACTAGATCGCCTGATGTAACATGAGTTACCAGAGCTCTCTAATCATTATGTACGTAATGAATAACCATGATTTTGTTTCTTTCACTAAATAAGTCCCAAGGTGTTTCCATATTTTAATAATTTGTATTGTGATGTGTGGGACAGTTGGGTAGAGATTTATTTCGAAATAAAATGTAACATGAGTTACCATGGAGTTACCACTCTGTTGTTCTTTATTCCAAATCTTTCAAAACTTATTAAACTATTTCTGAAAACCACTACTAATAAGAAAATATCGGGGAAACTTTTGGCAGCTCCCACAGGAAACGCAATTCTGGTTTATGTGCCTGTAACGTCATTGATGAACAAAATGAAAGAACACAAGGCTGCATTTTTATTCATTTTATGCGATTCATAAAAATAAACCCCTAAAGTGGACCCTTTAAAATAAATTGTATATAAAATTAAGCATTGACTACGAATGATTGAAATGTCTGCACTGAAACGAACCGTAAGAGACGATTGGAATCTAGGGTCCGGCAGAGCCTTCAATGAAAATGCAATCCTTTCATTTTACAAATATTTTTCCTCTTCACGGAACTCTTATGGCGTTGCCAATGTGTGTGAGGTAGGTATCCTAAGGATGAGACTCGACAGAAGAAAATATTTTCACCCTGATGTCCATTCGTGCATCTAATTTAAAATCTTTTTGTTGTAGTGACTCCTTCTCTGATTTGCATATATCGGATCGAGTTACTAAGCTGCGGTAACATTTTATTTTTATTTTTATTTTTATTTATTTTTTTAATTTAACTGCATTCAAGTCCACCTTCAGCGGTGACATGAACTTTGGTGACAGATTTATAGCTGTGACCTCAATTTTGTAATCCAAAAGATTGATACTACAATTCTCTGGCTTAAATTGTGTGGAAAGTTAATAACTTATACACATGTGTGGCTGCATGACATTGGTTGGAAGTATTTTTTAATTAAATTAATTGACATCGTATAGATAGTGAGAGATGCAATATAATTAGACAGTTGCACAATGTAATTGCATTTGCGACTGAATGCCTAGATACCAGGATCTTAAATAATTTCCAAAGAAATTGATTTTCAATTTGTAAAGCAATCGGGTACACTGGAGTTGGTGTAACTAAGTGTCACGAATGACTTAATCAGTGTAACTGATGAGTGACACTTTGACCAACCTAGCGTATGATAATAAATTACCCAGCTGTGTGAGTGAATGAATGGAAAAGAGTTCAGTAGGTGATTGAGTTGAAGTGTTGTGTGAATAAAGTTTTGCTTATGAGAAACAATTTGTGACTTTATAGCGAAGTTGAATGCTTGAAATGACGTGAAACGTATCCCATTTCAAGATTCGAAGACTTGATGGACTTGAAGTTAAATATGTTTCCAAACTTGAAGAAACTATTCACTAGAGAAGCATATTTATCGAATAGCCTTGACACATGGCGTACTAACCTAACATTGGAGTGGAGTAAGCATTACTGGATGTATTTCGGAAAAATAGGGGTGTAACAAATAAATAATTTTACAAAGTTACTTCTGCCCGAAGTGGTTGCAAACTGAGCAGCTCACATCGGATTTGCAATTTAGATCATGTAAACGACTTGTGAACTTTGGATGTAGCTACTATCATGATTTCACTCACCCTTTTGGGAAAAAACTGAAAAAAATATGACCTCAAGTGTAAACTATTTCTGGTAGTGGTTAACATCGGGACAAGCATTTTCCAAAATACAAAATATGAACCTCTTAGAATCTGTCTGGGAGTGCGCAGTTAAAAGCTCAGTCTGAGTAGAGGATATGTGAGTGGAATTATTCAAGACGTTCGTTTGGATAAGCAGGTCAAAGACTCTAAACATGATTGCTAACGCAGTCGACTCTAAGTTCGATACGATGAGTTATCTTTGATCCCTAAAGGAAGGGAAACTATATTCTCAGAACAATCCTTAACTCCAAAAGTGAACTGGTTTGCACCTACAAGCCAGTTTTGTTGGAAAGTGACAGGCTATTGTGATTTTGTCGACCTACTTGCGACATGCAGTTCAAAGGCTTGCCTTTTGTTTAAGGTGAAACTTCTTTATTCACGGTAGAGTAAATTTACTTCGGTGTAACAAAAAATTACGCTACTGTATGACGCTTATTTGGTCGAAAACGGTTGATTGAAATTGGTACTTTAGTTGATTTGGATGCATGCTACAAAACGTTTCCATGTGACGGTTCTTTCAGTAAATCTGCTCCGGTGTAACGAAAAACGTGTAACGCTACGGCAGAACGCTTATTTGCCCGAAAATGGCTCTTACAATTTTGATCGAATTTCTTGTGTTAGTTAGTTTGGATGCGTGCTACAAAATGGCGTTCAAGATTTCTGCAAAGAATTCATGTAACTGTACTTTGAGTAAATTTGCTTCGGTGTAACGGAAAAGGTGTAACGCGACGTTGAAACGCAAATTGAAAACGGTTCTTACGATTATGACCGAATTTGGTATTTTAGTTGGTTTAGATGCGTACAAAATTGCATTAGAGATTTTTGTAAAAAATTGCATATTCTTTGAGTAAATTTACTCGGGTGTAACGAAAAGGTGAAACACTTATTTTCTCGAAAATGTCTCAAATGATTTTGATCAAATTTGGTATTTTCGTTAGTTTGGAGGCTTGCTGTCAAATGGCATTTAAGTTTTTTTTTTTTAATTTTTATACAATTAACAAATTGATGTGCACAAGGTGCTGCATTATTATTATTTTAATAGTTGTAGGTGTATGTAATGAATGTTGTAGTAAAATTACCGTTGCAAAACCTCCAAGCACTCAATATTATGCCTAATATTAATTCAACCGATCACTTGGTTCAGAATGTCTTCCTGGTCATCTTGATCATGGGTGCTGAGAGTTGATTGTAGCCTTAATTGTTATTACCCATTCATATAATTTTGGCACTTTGGGCCATCCCCACATCTTCGTTCAGCTTGCAGTTGTTAGTTTTGTTCTCCGAGTTTGACGATTATTATTTTGTTCAAACTAAAATATCAGCGGTTTACAGCAGAATGTCATTAAGATAGAAGAACTCCTTAGCTACTGCCTTCTGTCAATGGACAATTTTCATGAGCATTGTATCCTCAACAAGTTTTAAAATACACCCTTGTTTCAATACATCACTCCCAAAATTATACCCTTTTTAACCCCCAAAACCCCATCAAACCATTCAGTTAACCCAATTGACCACTCATTGTCCACCTAATCAAACCGAATCAATATCATCAATTAATAAACCCCCGAATGCCTTTTAACCTTTTTTTACAAAGCAAAAATGCCAAAAAGCAATCATGGCTAACAGACTCCCCCTCTGACACTCCCGCCTCGGGAATGTTCAAATATTCGATAGAAAATTTCCCCATAGTGGACACAAAAATGCTTAACCACTATCATCATCCAGTTAATTAAGATTCCCAAGTGTAGTGGTGTTCGGTGTGTGTGTGTGATTTTTTTCCATCCACCCTGCCGACAAATATTCATTTTGTTTGAAATATTTTACTCCATCCATTTATTGCTGAAGCACGCATAACTACCAACTCGAATGTGCATCGTGTAATCATCCGCGCGCCTCCCCGGCTCGCGCTGGTCACCATCAATTTTTATTTAATTCTTATAATGGAGCAGTAAAGTACAGGACACGCCGCCCTCTCACACATCATTACAAATGAAACCATCACCAGAAAACATAATAAAATTCACAACACACTACTCCCTCCACCCCAGGCTCCGGGCGAACAACACAACGCACAACGACTGCAAAAATAATTTCACTTAATAAAAATATCCTCAACAATTTTTCCAAATGAATAATTTTCATTCAACCCTGAAATATTTTCCGCTTAGCCGGGAGCGGCAGTGGTGTTGGGGCGCATCATCATCATCGGCGGAATATGTGTAATGAATAACCCCCAAATTTACTGGGCAACATGGGTGGGAATCACCTCACCCCCATACGTGTGAGTTGTTGTTTTTTGGGGTTGACTCCTGGCTGTAATCGCATAAAGAAGGAAAGCAGTTAATTTTTTTTTTTTTTTTCATTTATGACGATGACGAGGACGACCCCTACTGCATTCCAGAGAGAGGATGGATAGTGCTATCTGTTGTACCCTGCTGCTTCTGGCCAATTCGAAAATGGAAAATGCATTTTTAATGCAACCGCAGGATCCATCTGATTTTCTCCTCAATATGACCGACGGACCAAGAGTGAATATTTCGTCATGGTCGCAAATTAAACCTCCTCCTGTGTGGGGTTATCCTCTGGAAAACCTATTTGCACTCTCTCGCATTCATTTTAAAATAAAATGTAGAGATTTTTGCTTGAACAGTAGGTACTCCTGCCACAGGAGACGGAGAATGTGAATGCAGATGAGGTTGTTATAAATTTCATTGCTGTGTCCAGCGTTCTCATTCTCTGCTTGCATTCCATACGTTCGACTGACCATTGGAGCCCATCAACCGTCCAGCAGTGGAATCATCAACATCATCATCACCATCAGTAGCATCGGCCAGCAACAGCAGAAGCACCAGCAGAGAAAATATTTCACTCACTCTGTACGAATGAAATTCCATTCTTGTCCATTTTCCGAAAATGGAAGCGTCCGCTTTTCGAGGCGGATATCATCATATAAAATATATTGTATGTATAGTATGTGTTGGCAATGGAAAAAAGAGAGCCGAAATCCTACAAATCATTCCGATCCTGGCAGAATGGTGGAGCTCAGGGGAGCCTGAGGAGCGGCGCGTAGAGCATACATGTTAATTAACAATTTCGTTTGAATTCCAATTCCCCAGAATGTTTCGGTGGTGCAGGCAACATTCATCCATCGAATCCAACTTACTGTGTAGTGGAGTTGGTCTTTCGTCGTCAACCGCCCAAAATATGCGCCTACATGCATTTGTTGATATTAATTTATAGATGGCTATGTGGGTGGTGGGCAGGAATTGGACAACTACTATGCTCTCTACCCAATTTCGAAAAGAATAATATTCACTATGCTTTCGGTTATGATCTTTAGGCCGAATATGAAGCCAATTTTGCTCTTGAACGGAGGTGCTCTTATACGTTTTCATATCCTGTACAGGATGTAATGCCGGCGCAATTACAAAGGAATGCACTCGTGTATTCTTCGATATCGCATTGCCCTTGTGATTACAAGTATAACTTTACACATGTACATGTGCTTAAATTACACACGCATGTGTGAAACATTGTCCACGATTAACTCAAATCTAGTTAAAAGAGACTTTTTTTTCAACAGATGCAAAAAGTTTTCTTAATCTGCGAATGTGCTATGTGTTCTTTTGCTAGAAAAATCTTTGACAATCAATTTGTGTGGTCCCCTTAAAGAGGTTAGATCCCGACTGTATCGAAACTATCTGCTAAGTTGAAGTCATGTCAAATTTCAGGTAATCTGTGGTGTACAATACGATATAATCAATGAAAATAGTACTCAACGAGTTAACTTTCACCTTTTATAAGTCACTCCTAAACTCACATTTAGCTGTTTTTTTGTTATTTTTTTTTTTGTGAATAAGTTCAGATTTAGTCAAATTCAGATTAGTTATTGTGATTTGATTATACATTTTCACTACTGTGAATCTGCATAGTTAACTTTTGACAGATCGAAGAAATTCTGTTCATTTAGTATATCATTCTTAATTCTAACACATCAAATCGCTATTTCATAATTTGTCCGTGCTTTACTAGTCGTTTTATCACGAATAAAATCCAAATCAAGTAAAATTTCATTCATCCCCTATTTTTACTTCAAATAATGTTGGCTTGGTTGTCACTTTAAAATCGACTAGCCACAACTAAACTTTTTCCTATTCTAGAAGTGACATTCAAAATTTGTTTCGTCTACTAGTAGACCTGTCCGACTTCGTCTGTGGCAAAAAGCCATTATTTTAAAGTTTTATAGATCACAATATTGTTTCAAAAGAAGAGAGAAAAAAAGGAATAGTTCCGTTAAATAAACACAAACATGAACATACTCATCCACTGGTGCGCTATTGATTGCAATAACATTACCTGTGATTTTTTTTTTTTTTCAAAAACGTACTATTGCGGTCTTAGGAACCACAGGTTAATGATTAGTATCTCAAACTCTTCACCAGTCAACTCACTAATCAGAAAAATAAATTATTCAAATCGGTTCAAGTTAGATGCGTGTAAAGTAAAACGAAATATGTTCTAAAGCACATAAAAGTGTTTAGAAGTCAAACAAATTTATTCTGCATCCTAAATTCTTGTCTTTATGGTAAATCGATTGATATACAATATGTTGGGGTATCGTTAACCTACTTATTTTCTATAGCGGACATATACACGTATTAGGGTGCTTCTTAAAAATCAACATTTATTTCTCTTACTTAAAATATGGATGATTAAATTTTAGAGATCGCTACCGCGTGTGAAAGTTTGGTAAAATACTATTTTTTTAATTAAATATTTATTCTTATTACTTAGTAAGAAAATAACTGCTGACCATTCAATATATTATAAGTAATTCTTCACACAGTGTGGAGTACTGGAGCTTCGCGTACCACCCCACTTCGCCATCCTACATGTTGCGTACACCCGCATTAGGTACTGCATATGTTGTGTCAGTCGACTTTGTTCGCACCGCACTGCAAGTATTAGTTTCCTGAAAATTTACGATATCGAGATTTTGATCATACTTGGCATTACTATCCAAAATTCCCGCAAGATTTGAATTTTGCGCCATTTGTGCGGTAAAGTGTTGCCAACGCAAAAAAGAAGACAGCGTGACAGCTGACAGTTCAGTGTTATTAAAAATGGAGTACTTCCCGAAAGAATAACGCGTTTTCGTTGTTGAGCAATATTTTAAAAATAATGAAAGTTTGTCAGCTATAGTTCGCAATTTTCGTACAAAATATGGTCGGAATAGTGATTTAACTTCATCAACTGTGAGGAGATTAATTCAAAAATTCAGGGAGACTGGATTAATTAGTGATCTTAGACACTCTGGCCGTCCTCTAATAAGTCATTTAACACAAAAAATTGAAGCAGTTCGTGAGAATGTTGTTGAGAGTCCAGGAACATCATTTCGGCACCGTGGTTAAGAAATGGACATTTCAAGAAGTTTTCTACAGCGTTTCTCACGAAAGATTTGCATCTTCATGCATACAAAATGCAACTGGATCAAGTACTGAAGCCTACTGACCACGCACAGCGAAGAGAGACCAGGAGATATCGCCGCAGTTAGTGACAAACTGTCAAAATTCTTTCGCCATTTTCCTCAGCAACAGAACCTTTCATGAAAGAACCACGCAGCGAATTTTAACAAAAGATTTGCATGTGCATCTTCATGCCTGGCTCAGGAATTGAAACCAGCAGACCATGAACAGAGTCATGACTTCGTTGATTGGGTGTTACAAAACTACCAAGTTGATGTCGATTTTTCGAACAAAATCATCTTCAGCGTTGAGGACCACTTTCGACTGAATAGCATATTATAAATAAACAAAATTGTCGCATTTGGGGTTATGAAATCCAAAGACATCCACAAAAGTCACACTTTGGTGAGAATTTTGGGCCTGCTGCGTGATCGGGTCGTACTTCGAAAATTTCCGTGGTGCTGCTGTTATAGCAGTCAATGGTAAACGTTATCGGGGTATGACATAAACTTATTTTTGGCACCAACTGGACGATATTGATGTGGAAGAAGATGTGGGAAAACCAGCCAGTCTAACTTTGGAGCGACAGTCCCGGGGAAACGGTGGGTGCTTCTTGAACAGACGGTGTATAGGTAATTACGGAAGTGGCGGGTCTTTCTAGAAGAGAAGGTTTAGCAAAAATTAGTTTGCTGCAATTAGAAGTGGAGATAGGACAGGATTGGTTTCAGTATTTCACTACTGAACGCATTTTCATGCAAAAGCAAATGTGATTTATAAGGCATGACCGAGTGAAATACTGAGATCATCGTTGATAACGTCAGTGTATTCCATTGCTCACTTCATCTTCCTTAGGTATACATGCTGCCTAAACTTTTTAAGAGAAGAGAGACAGAACACTTTATATTCTTTCTATATGGGAGGGTTACACCTCTCAAGGGCATCACTTGATCGCATCACATGGCCCAATTGTATAGTTTATTTATAAAACTGTACACAATTTAAGCTCTTTTTTCTATTTAATTAATTTCGCAGGACAATAACCTCATCAGGTTCAAAAGTTTACATCGGACAAGTTACAAAAAAAAAAAAAAAAACGACTAACATTTTATGTTCCATTAAAAATGTTTATTTGGTGGCGTGTGCTCTCGAATTTCAAATTAAATCAATTTCCATTCATTATAAACGCACATTAGAGAGGGATAAGACTTAGCTTTACACACCTAACCCCCCCTAGTCTGCCGCGTTCGTTTCGCAGAGCAAATTTTGATTGCTAAAGCAATAAAATAATCCGCACACTCGACACAAAAAGGAGCAGATGGAACAGTAATACACACACACAAGCACACAATAGACCCCCTCGTTCAACTTAGAGAGACAAATGACTTCCTGCAGCAATGAACAGAAAATCGCAATCCGAGGAAAGACCAAACGAAAAAAAAGGCAGAAAACGGATTGTTGCGCAATGTCCGTCTGTTTCGTGGCCCAATAAATACATTGTCCTGGCATTCTCGCAAATGCACATGCAATTGCTGCAAACAGACAAACAGATACACACAGAGAGCCAGGGAGACTTCCTCTGCGCTAAGCTGAAAAGCGGAAAACCAGAAATGTGTGGAAATCCGAGAAGCGAATTTTCCATTTTTCCACCAACAACCCCCGACCACCACTAGACCGACAACCGACCGACCATATGAATTGGGGTTATGCGCCCTCTCATAAATTGTGCGGTATAGAATAGAGTCATCGCTTTGAGTGTGGGTGGCCCGGGGGGGACTATGATGCAAGTTGAGTTCCTTTGTGAGTGAACTTTTGAGGGGGTGGCGGCAACTGGCTGAAGGATAAATTTCGAAAATTAAATCAAAGCCCAAAGTGAATTTTCCATCGAAATAAAAGTGAAACGTTGTTAAATGCTTTGCCTCTCTCCCCTCGGGTATGGTGTATCATTTTTATTTTTATTTGAAAATTCTTTTTTATTTCTCCACACACACGGCCACTAGTATAGTAGCGTTTGCTTTTATGACCCTTTTATCATTTACACGTTGTTTCCCCTTCTACAGGGTCGTCGTCGTCGTCGTTGTCGTTGTGTTGATTTAAATGGTGTCGCGCGGATAGGTGATGTAATTTTGGAGAATGAGCAGAGTGCGAGCTGCTGTAAAACGCCTCGAAAAGGGTCATAAACAGGGTTTTTATTAAAATTAAAAACACAATTTTTTGATTAAACAATGCAAAGTCGCTGACTGTTTCTGGCTCTTTCAATTACAATTTCTGTCATAAATCAAAAGTATAGGTTCTCGGGAGGAGACTCGGTTCTGTTCTGTTCTGAGGGACAAATGTGTTTCGGAAACAAAACACACAACGTATGGTCATTTATCAGAGACGCACGTAATTTCCCGAAAGTATCAGACACTCACCACAGCGTCAACACATAGTACAAGCGTTAATTCGCTGTGATTTTGTATTCAGAACTCGTTGGATGGCCCCCGAAAAGTTTCAACGTGCGTTATTGTTTTTATTTATATTGTACGGATGGGGTATTTTTAGCTTTAATCGGGATATTGATTTGTTTACTAATTGGGCACTTTTTTTCTCATTGGTTTGGGCTTTTCTTATAATTTAAACTATTTTGAGAGGTGCTTTGAAGATTTGTTTATTTTTTTTTATTTTTTAAATTGTGAGGTTAAAATTTAATTTTGGGAAATTCCGAAAAATTATGTATGGACTAAATTTTGATTCTTTGTAAACGCGATATAAAGTTTCTGTGCTACATTTTGCCAACGCAACGATCTAAGGTTTGTCAAGGTCTATCCCGCCGACAAGATCCTCCCTTTACACACTCAACGTTGACTAAAGTAATCTGTTGCTCATCGGTTCAAACTTGTCTCGGCCTTCTAATTTAAATTATGTTTAATACATAGTTTGTAACGTAGAGAAATAATAACGATCGACCCCCAAAAGTAAATTATATTTGTAATCAGCATCAAACATTTTTTTGATCTAGCCATGTCCGTCCGTTCGTTCGTATATCACCACTTTTTAGGCCCGTACATTTTAAGCTAGGAACATGAAAGTTGGTATACTACCTTGATCAAAAAGTCTCAGGAATTTATTCCTGTTCATACAACAAATGTGTAAAGTTTCAGTTCTCTAGGTGAACCATGTATTTTGAAATCCAAAAATACAGCTCCGATAAGTTCTTTCCTATGGTTTGTATTACAAGTGTGCACAATTTTAGCTTTCTAGCTCATTCGTGGGCTTTTAGAGATGATAAAACACACAGTTTTACCTCATTTCCCCATCAAAGGATTACGCGATGGGGATTTTCTTGGCTTTATAAATGTACACTCCTTTACTTCGTTATAACTCGGAAACTATAATATTAGTTTGTTAAAAATATTGTTAAGGGGGATGTCCAAAACTCCGAATTTTGTTTGCACACCTAGATCTATGAACCTGCGAAAAATCAAGCTACTATTTATCATGCAAGGTTAGCCTGTTTCTTGTCTCTATTGACTGGACTAATTATTTTTATTTTTTATTTTATTATTTTTTTAAAACTGAATAAAAACAAAGAACACGAAAACATACTTTGCCGCACCTTGTGTTTCGAAAATAAACTACTAGGCCCCTTTTAATCTTTCATGATGCAATTCCAACTAAAGTATGTCCCGTTCTGCACCCAAAAATACATGCAAATATTGAAAAGATTTAGTATTATTTATTAACCGAGGGATTTTGAAGGCGATGTGGATCAACAAAAAAAACCATCACCTTGTATTTCGAAAATTAAAAATTCGGGTCCCTTAGATTCTTTCACGCGGTCAGTACTATAAATATCAAAAGTTCTAGATCGGGTACTTCCGAAGGGCTGCGAAAAGATACTCTTTCATTACAAAGGTTCTGCAACAAAGAAAAGTCTTTGGGGAGGAAGAGAATAATTGTCAAACTTTCAATGAAAGTCAACCTACCAGAGTGCGAAAGCTGACGGGATTACCACATTCACCAAGATGACTATCGATAGCACTGAGGAATATCTGGAAAGCGCTAGATTCCGTTCTTGATATACTTGCTTTTCATCGATTTCGAACAGGTTTTTGGCGTTGTTGCATAGTATTATACCAAGAAGATTCCTATTAAGATTGGAAGTGGTCTTCCACAAGGTTGCATTCTATCGCCGCTACTATTTTTGTTGGCGATTCGCAGTCTTTTATCGGTGAAAATCGGTGGAGTCCGATGAAATCTAATTTATCAAATACTTCAATATGTCGATGATGTTTGCCTCCTATGGTTTGGTGTTAGGGGTCGATAATAAACTCCACCATTCTGTTCCCGTTCACAGTTCTCCAAGCAGAGAATAAAAAAGAAAAATCCACAAACAAAAAGAAATACCTACTCGTCTCACAAAGACGAACAAAGTTCATCAGATGCCAATGACGCAAGCTATCCGCAATAATTGAACTTGACCTATATTCATTTGAAAGCTCTGCCATGACCTATTTTTTCTCCACCACCCACAAAAAATGTGTAGATGAAAGCAAAATACTCACCAATAAGAGCAAACTTCAACCAATAACGACATCATTCACCACCAAGGTTAATGATTTTGCGGATTTTGAAATTAATTACAAAAAAAAAAGTTCCCCTTCTTTCAAATTTAACTCAAGAGTGACTTTTTTTTAAAGACTAATTAAACTGTTTTTATCTGATCGAGATTTGACATTAATCGCCTGTGTATCCACACACTCTATTCGCAAGCCAGCTAATTAGGTTTGGCAGGGAGATTGGCGCCTTTTACTCTGCGCGAATCCATTCACGTTGTGCAAATGAAACACGGCCCACAAATTAAGTATAATTTATGCGTGTTGAACACGTGCTGAAGTGATTGTAATTGAAAAATGGAAAACCAGTCCGCTAGAGTCCGCCAAAAATATACCAAGAACCTACTAGAACGTACATTAGGTACTCCCGTCGATAACAATTGAAGTTTGGGGAAGGAAACAACATTCCAGGTACTTCTCGTACTTCTGAGTAAAATAAAATGTTGTTGCATGTTACTGTTGGCTAATTAAATGTAAGTAATTACCGCGCACGGCCCTTTACCGCCAGCACGCGTCTCGGCGGTGTAGTAACTGAAAAGAAAAAGTATCCGAAAAATGTATCTCCTATAGTTTTTTTTTTTTTTTGTTTTTTTTTTTCATTTACCAAATGCAATACAACATGCACAAATTGAATTGCATTTTATTTATTAGGTGTTGTATACCGCGCTGAACCAGAAGCCCCAGATTGCAACAGTTCCTTTCATTTCATTCCTCCATGCGCGGTGTGTAGCGTGTTTTATTTTAAATTGCATAATACACTGCAGTCACTACTAGATAGATACAGATACACTTACATAGGTGTATATATCGTATCGTAATAATTTTTACAACGAAAACGACGAGCGGGACTACGCAATGCATAAAAATAGGCAACAAACGAAATCAAACAGAATCAGAGTATCTACATCCAAACAGCATGTATCTTTCCGATGGTAGTGCGTCAAGTAGAGAATCGGTAAAGAGAGGGGTATGATTGAAGGAAAAAGATACCAACGCAGAGCGACTATATAGCTAGCGAGGAGATCTCGTAAGTGTCTAAAGTATCTTTTAGTGTCGCATTTATTCGGTTTGATATTTATGTCACAATAATTGTGGCTTGTTGCGTGCATGTAAGAGGCCTAAAAATGTTTATATCGACACAAAGCACCAGACAATTTATTGTAAGTGAATCAGCAGTGGGTATACTACACGAAGAAGACCAAATAATTTTGTATTTGTATGGGCATTGAGCATGCTTCATGCCGGTGATACATCGGAAGCAATGTGCGGTTGTTTATTTGTTAATTAAGATAGATGCGATTGGGATTATGTGAGAGGTGAGTGATTTAGTGGATTTTCCCACTAAATTGTTATTAGCCAGGTGAGTCATAGATATGAATGGAGCGCAAAAAAGCAACAGTTCTTTTGGCGGTCAGGGCGAAGTGAAGTGACTTTTCCGTGAACTCAAATGCAACTTAAATCTGCGAGTATGTAGGTACTATTTTATTGTAGCGTACGCAAAGCTCTTATTTTACTGATTGCATGGGCAATGTGCAAAGGCACAGATCATGATATTCTCAAGGTCAGTACGCAAACAGTGAGTCACATTAACCCGTCGAACGCAAAGCTTCTTTTAATGAACATTGTACGACAGTAGTGAAAGACAAGGTCCGCTTAAAATCATTACTACTAGCCTTCAGAAGGTAAAATCGGTGGCTGACAGAATTAACTTGTAGCTTTCTCCAAACTAATGTCTTTAAAAAATGCGGTGACTTTGTCTTTAATTGTCACTGTCCTGAGCAGCATTCTCCATTTTTTTCCCCTTTATTAATAATAGAAAATTCCTAAATCCCGGAGCACTCCAGACTCGATTTTCGATCCGTTCTACTACCAGGTAATAGTGTTGGTTGCTGTTCCCCGCTCGGACTCGAACCTGCACTGTTCGGGTTAGAAGCAAACACACTACCCTACTTCAGCATTTGTTTAAGATTATCTCGCTCGTGTGCCTTCATGAACTCCATTCGGATGATTGAATAATCAGAATATACTGGGACCATAAATTCGTTCAAGAAGGCTAGTCCCCCCAAATGTTTTCTTATTTCACCATAGTTTTTCCCTGCTGAAATTCTCTTCATCACTCTTCAAATATGAGACTGCATCTTCTACCTTCTCGGGCAATCTGTGGAGCCTCTTTGTTTTGCCGTCATCAATACTAGAAGGCCTTCGCCTCATGGGCGGCTTCCAGAATGGCTAAAACTTCCACTTGAAAGAGGCTGCATGAAACCGGAAGACGTGTGAAGGTGGAGATACCGAGTTTCTTTGATGATACATCTATACCTTTCCCTTTCTTCATCTTTGATCCGTCTGCGTATATTGCGATTTCTAAGCTGAGTTCGCTGCCCATTCCTCCCTGATGGGTATCCACAATAGTATACTCTCGATTGAAGGAATTAAATAGTCGATTTCTAAGCTGTCAGCTACTGTTGCTTTAAGGATTGAGCTGTGTCCATATATTGTTGTTGTCCAGTTGTTGATCTCTTTGAGGCGAACCAGCATTTAGCAGCAGTATGTCTTATATACAAATCTAGTGGCATTAGGTTAAGTATGATTTCTAGACCTGCGGTAGGTGTTGACCCGTACGTCAGTTCTCACTATAGCTACGAGTATAGTTTCCCGTTGATACTCCCCATGATGTCAATACCTAAATCCCCTCTCAACGCAAAATTCCCAAAGCACAGCACTATTCCTTACAGTTCGATAGACGAGGGAAACACAACGGACCCAATGGAGGCCTAAGTGAAGAGCATAAGCTCACCCTCTTAAACCAACCAACCAATCAACCATAGCTATATACAGCCAATGCCTAGTTTTCAGGGATGGTCCTCAGTTTTTGCCACAGGTCCTGTTGCAAGTGTAGAGTGCCTTTGGAACCTTATTCATTTTCTCTTCTTAGCTTCCAGCTCAACTTACTATCAAAAGTTAGACTCCGATATTTTGCACTGTGTGATAGAGGAAGAACCTTATCCCCTATATTCGGTAGCACAAAGTCCAGGATGGATCTCCCATTAATGAGATCCTGAACATAAGTTTTGTGAGTTGACATCTAAAATTCAAATATCGGATGCAGTTAATGGAAATCAGTTTTGACTGCGAATATCTCTACAAGATGGATGCCGAATTTATCATTTTTTTTTTTTAAATTGTTCCAAAATGTTCGATTTCACCCGGTTTTGAGTGCGAATATGTATTTTTAAAGCGATGCATCCTACGAATAAAATTCTTATGCTCGAAATTTCAGGATGAGAAATTTGCAATTTTTAAAAGTTTTCAAAAATTATAAGTACACAGTCTTCCAAAATGTCCTACTTTACCCTGAAATTAATGGGAATCGCTTTTGAATATATGAATAACATTACGAACTGCGAAAACAATTTTTAGGATCAAACATTTCGATTTTAAAATTCCCTACAAGATAACTGCTAAGAATTTAAGTTATGAATTCTTTTATCAGAAAAAGAAGGATGGACTTTAGTGTTACAAAACTTATCGATATATAAAGAAATATATACATAATAGGTAGGTATGTTGGCACTAACAGACCATACAGGGCTTGGCCGATCTTCTCGCAGCCATGTAGGGACGTTGGGCCGAAGTAGGACCATTTCAGAAGGTACGCGAGAGATGGGTCCTCCTTAATGAATGTTAAAATATCCTTTCGCTGCGTCCATAAGTGCATATACTTCAAAACAACTTCTGATTGCCAAGCAGAGTAAATTCTGTGTAAAAATTGGGAAAAAACTTCTCTTGCATCAGAATCTAATTCAAAGAATTCGCGCAGACTTAATTTTAAACCGTAACATTGCCAACATTCTTCGCTCCAAAACCAAATTAATCCGCCATTTTCTCGAGCCAAATCCATTGCATAACATCATCCAAATTCGTCTGAATGTCCACTTAACTCGTCATTAGATTCAATTAGAACACATTGGATATCCGAGAGAAAAAAAAAGAGCCGATGACACCAGAACCGGCAACTGGTAATTCGCACACACTACACGCGTTCCATCGTCACTAATTATTTATTGCTTGTTCCTCCGTTTCTGCCCTGTCAAACGAAAAGTGTCTTCGAGCGAAATTTATGGACAGGAAATAAATAAAAAAAATAAAATACAATAAAACAAAAGCACAAATACAGAAAGAGTGAGTGTCTCCGTAATTCCACGAATTTCAAGTTTAAAAGCGAAAAAAAAAAACATGTTTAGTTCATCCAAGAGGCCCCGGAAAACCCCCCTTTTTTCAAAAATTCTGCACAAGAAGGCAAATCCGCACACACTTATGTTTGTTCTTTATACACACACTCACACGAGTTGATGTATTGGCTATTTTCTGTCTGTCTGTCTGTCCTATCCATGGACATTAGTTTTGCTTTCGACTGGCAACAGGCCAAAACTCTATTTACGTTGCTCTTTGGCTTCTGCCAAACGAAAGACGAATGAAACCCACCGAGTAAAAGAGTGCGCGATGCGAACATCATCAAAAGAGCGAAATCATCATTTGAACTTTTTCAAATAAAAAAAAAAAAAAAAACTTTTAGACGTCGCGCGTGGACGTTGAATTCAGTGCTGTGCTGTGCCCAGTGAAGCGGAAATAACTGGTGATGGTTTGTCTATGATGGGACTAATTGGGAGCAGTACTATATGGCCAGAAACTAATCGTGTCACGGATTATACTGACATATTGTCAAGTTTAGCAATCGATTTGCGATATGACTCTGGTAACACTGTAACTAGTGCAATTTCACATTTATTTCCAAAACTTCAACAATCCTGTCAACATGACACATAAGCTGTCAAACCAGCTAATGGCTTGTGGTCTCCCTCCGATTTATCTGTCAATACTTTGTTGTCGTGTAACCTTCGATGGAATGCAACCATACTTGGACTTACATATAAATCCACTTGTTGAATTTTAACCTACATCTAGAACAAATTGTATCTATAATAGTCCATACAGATGAGCTGATGGTAATCAGTGGTAAATGGGACACCTTCTGTCAGAAATTCTCTTTCCCAAATAAATTAAAAGACCTGATTCTAGCTACACGAGCATGATAGAATTATTCAAGGAGCTAATGACTCCAAAACGTGGATGCCGCCTCTGCCGCCTCTGCCGCCAGCGGAAATAATTGAAAAAAATATTTTCAAATATTTCTCTACTAAGGCAAAGATAGATACTTTTCGTTCACGAACATGTTTACTGTGACGAAGCAAATCAAAATTTTCAGACTATTGACACAGAAATGTGTAACATCGAAGTCGCTGACCATTTTATCTGCCGTGGAACACTAATTAATACTAAAAAAAAACAAAATTTAATGATGAAATCCAACGAATGCGTCGTAACTCTGTGCCTACAGCCAGTTTGTTCGCACCCTTGAAATTTTCGGTTTTCCACGATGCAAGCAAATACAACGAAGAGTAATAAAAACCAATTTGATAGAAAAAGATCATCCGTAAAATCTATGAAGCGTGAAAAAAAGATTACAACAATGTGTGGTGGTAGACAGATGAACACATAAATATTGGTCCGATCTAAATTGGAAGTTTATGTCAGGTATATTTGGTGGCAGTGTTGATTTTATTGAAATTATGGTGCGAGAGAGTGAAGGTAAAAAGGGTTATTATGAGGTGGTGAGAGATGATCTTTAAAATGCAAATCTTTAATTTATATATTTCACCTAAACCTAATTTTTAACTGCACATCTTGCCTCCTGGAGCAGTCGAAAAGTGAACGTACTGCGTCTGTTTGACTTGCTGACTGCAAAGTACGGACTCTTCAGTGAGTACGTTCTCTCTTTGCATTATGTACAATATATGAATAAAGTGGTACTGCAGATAAAACGGACAGCAAGCCGTTGATTCTTCTTATTTTACATGTAAATTGTGCTGTGTATAAAGTTACAACAAAACACTCCTATTTTCAAACTGAGCAAAACTTACATATTTTATTTTTTTGTTTGTGCTTTTCTTAGTGTTGCCGCAGGAGCACGAAAAAAGTATCAAGTCGCATCACGTCCTTAATTCATCAAAACCAACAAAACAATTTAATTTCTCTATCTTTTGAGAATCTAAGAAAAAATCGGTATAGGGATCCATACATTGATCTCTGTTAAATAATAATTTATATATAGAGGAGGTTCCAATAAAAAGCGCCATAATTTTATTTTCGTAAAAGACATTAGCAATTGTATACATGTAGAACTGTTGCGATTAAGTATGAAATATTAAGGGTATTCACGGTTATATGTATCGTATATCATTGTAAAAAGTATAGATATACCTCAAAGTTTTACCTTGTAGTTTTGCTTGACGACCGTGTGTGTTATGTCAAAATTTATTTTCCTTCCAAATTTGAATGATATTAAGAAACAAAATTTCAAAATACATATTTCAATAATTTTGTAATAATATTTCTAAAAAATGCCAAAGAAAAACCGATTTCATTATTCGAAATCAAATTAGTAAATATAACGGCACCCGACTGCAACGCTGAATTTGCAATAGGGTTGGGTATAGTAGAATTGCATAGCTACACTTTTACACCGAGTAATACATATTAACATCAATTTGTACACCTCCAGAAATTGTCATCCTGTCGGCGAAATTTTTCATCAGTTACAGTTTTTTGAACGAAAAATATGGCGAAATCACACATACCAGTAATATAGTATATTTTGATAGCCACTGATCCGTTCTACAACAAAATACAATAGATCTACAATAGCTACTAGAGGTAATCATTTGACTGTCCTATCAATGTTGAGAAAGAAAACCCTCGGCAAGTACTTCCCGAAGATGTCGGTGATTTAGGCAGGCTCGATATTTACAAAATAAGAGCTTTGACTACGGATGTTAGTGGCTGTGCACATAAATGCGGAACAGAAAATGTTTACACCGCTACGGTTACCGACATTAACTTCCTTAGGGGACAACATATCTTCGTGGTATCAAAATGGACCTACCTTTTGTTTACCTTTATAAAAAATGATATATCTTAAATATTTTTATTAGAAACAAAAAAAAAAAAAAAACTGTTTTAATAAAACGTCCCTGGCCCCGCACACTTTACAGCGGTGTTTTCTTAAAACAAAATATATTTTTCCTTCTTAAACCTACTTACCATGGAATAAAGAATGAAGAGAAGAACTTAAGAGGATGTACCAGACATACACACAGGCAAACAGACAAATGGACAGCCTGACCGATAGACATACAGTCAGATGCACAGCCGCAATGCAGAAATTCACTTTACATTTTGAGTAGGTATAGTGCAATTACAGAATCTGATGTTAATTTCTATACAATTTTTCGATCCCATCACCTTTACCATACTTTTTTTCGAAACATATGTATACCTATTAAATTTTTGCATTTTATATAATTTTCATCATCACCCTGTTGAATATAATTTTGGATTTGACATTCCGAAAATGGGAAAACATTTTTTACTTGGTTTTCAAAAAGTGAAATAGTATCAAAATTGTAATATTTCAGGTAAATATAACATCAAACTTGAGAAGAAGCAGTGGCAACACTGCTCACTGTTCACTGTTCAAAAAGGGCATGATTGTGTCGCACGGACTTGCTCCATACGTGACGTTTGTAAGTACATTGTTCAGATTTCAAGTTTAGGCAAAATTCGTAAGAGGTGCAGAAATTGGAGTTTTTGAAAATGCCTTAAAAAGTTAGACAACTTTTTTTGGTGGTATACATGTTTCTATTTGGGAAATTACTGGCAAAGTATGAGACCTACATTCACCAAATTTAGCAGAGTTATTTGCTAAAGCATTGTTTACAATACTCTTATCCTATGTATGTCAGTTGGACAACTTCTGTAATTCATTCATGAAAAATGTTGAAAAATCTCACATTACTCGAAATATGTATGGTTAGTTTGAACAGTTTAATGTGGTATACTGGTCGTGGTAACTGGTTTAGTACCAAATCCAGTTGATAATAGTGTTAACTGTTTTGGGGTAAAGTCTTGTCGTTAAGAGCTGCTACGCATTTTTTTTTTCAGTCATGTTGAACCGTCGTATCTCGAACTCCAAACGATTTTGATGCGAGTAATATAACTATTTCTCCAATCTTCTCAGCCTAGGGTGTATATTCCATAATTTTGGGATTCTGTTTTCCTATTTTCCCTTTGTCAATCTATTCAGAAGTCGTTTGATTATATAAAAATCATAAAATAAAAAAATTGAGAATAATACCATGAAAATGTTGTACCTGCATTTAAGAAAAAAAAAGTCAATAGGAGAATATTCTACAAAATAGATGAATAGGCCCGTACTTGAACCCCTCTTAGCTCTGGATTTATATGTCTCTCTTCAAGTAATCTTAGAATCCAATTAGTGAGAATGAGATTTACGTTTAGGGTTCCCTCTTTACTGCGTTCGTTGTGACTTTGTTAAAGGCCCCTTCAATGTCCAAAAATGCAAGTGTATTCTTTGTCCTTCAGTGACTTTTGAATGGTTTTTCCTTTCGTGTTTCAAATGCTTTTAGGAGAAACGATGTGAGTCTTATGGGTCTGAAGCCTTTGCGATGGTAAGACTGGGCTTACCGACTTTCTGTATGGAAACTACCTCAACCTCTCTCATCATGTTTTTGGTATGTACATACTCGTATCTCCATACCAGGCTGCTTAGGAAAACCTCTTTTAGTATGGGGACTGTCTTTCCGACGTAAGTTTTTGACATACTCGGAGCAGCAGACTGCATTGTCGTGGTGGAAGCATCAGAATGCGAAGATTGTTCTAGAATGTAAGAATGGACTCATTTCTTATGTAATCTTTGATGCACTAGCGAAAGAGGGCTCAGAGACTACTCCTCTAAGTGCGGAAACTTATAGGTGATAGAGACATTGTGAATTCCATTAGAACATCGGAGAAATGTCTCCTGTCTCCTTGTTTTATCGTTTTTTCCATAAAAAATGCTCCAGCGAAATAGCCAGTTGCATTCCTCCCCTTCAAAATTTCACCCGCAATACGCGACATGCTTCGAATGCACATCAGTTTTCCCTAAAGCCTAACTTCGGTCGTACTGTTAAATATAGGGATTCGTTTATAAGCCGAACGACACGAATGTGGAATGATCTACCAAGCTCTGTATTTCCCCATCACTACAACCTTCAAACATTTAAAGCCAACGTGCATAGGCTTCTCCTTTGTTCCTCTTCCCCTTGTCCTTAAAAGCTCGTGCCCTGTAACAGTATAAAGGTATTCATATTCCTTTTGGCGCGCGCGAATTATAAAAAAAAAATCTATGACTAATGTCAGTTTAACAAAAATTCTCTACTGGATCGATTCTCACATGGTTTCTATACATACAGGTAGATGGTCTAGATGGTCAATGCAAAACAAAGGTTGGGTTAATCTTAGGATACATCACATGATCAACATGAGACTCATTGAATATGCTACGTAGGAATCCTGCCTCGAAAGCGAAGATACGACGGAGCACTTCCCTTGTCAGTGTCCTTCTTTTGCGAGAATGAGGTTGCGCAGAGCGACAGGAGAAAGCATACTTGGAGAGTACCAATGCGGCTTCATACCTAATAGGTCCACAATTGACCAGTCTTTCCTCTTAAGACAAAATCTAGAAAAATGTTACGAATTCAACATCGATCTCCACTTGCATTTGATGCAAACCATAATGCATGTGACTATCGAGGGCGGAAAGTAGGCAGAACCACCAGAATATATCGATCGGGGAATAAACATTTGTGGGTGTGTCGAGCTTCAATCCTTACAATCGATAACAGCATAGACCACTGGATCCGAACATGACGCTTGAAATAAGGATCTGGAAAGCCGTGGTCACTAATCGAGAAGTTTGGAAGAGAAAAGTTCACTAATCTCAGGCTTCGAAGTAATGGAAATGGACTCAGTCCAAACTCTATCCGCGGTCGATTTTCTGTTTTTCGGTGTTCTCTTCAGGGGCGTTAAGTACATTAAAAATTCAATTCATGATCGAGAAGATGACATCCATCTATATTCTTGTTCTCATATCCTTGTCGGGAATGTAACAGCATCCTGCATACTCTTATCAAAGTATCTAATACCAAGGAGCAACTAATAATAAAAGAAAACGTTTGAGGTTACAAACTGAGAAGTTAATAGTTTTTCGGTGTGCTCCCAGTTGTTTAACATTGGTTTGGATTCAACTTGTAACCTAACTTAGATCAAGGTCTGCCAGCCCGACTTCTTGTATTGGAATTTCAATCTAACTCACCCAAGATGCATTCCGCAATTTTAATTTTTTATTTAACTACGAAATTGCAAACATTTAAGTTATTAATTTCGGCTTTTAAAAAAATTAATAAAGGAAAGCTCTGAGGGTCAAAGGTAGTGTTCTCCTCGACCAGTGTGGGAATGAAATTTTTTTATTAAAAAGCAAAACAAAACCCCAAGCTACCTTCATATTTATGTAGGAATGAAGGAATAATGTTCTTAGTCATTCTGCAAATCCAAGATAAAAAAAAAAACTATATTCCTCCTTAGTGCAAACATAAAACATAAGAAAACGCAAATTCTCCAGCAACCTTTCCTCGTAAATTCATTTCACAACTGGACCTAACCCATCTAACCCAGCAGAGAAAAAAAAAATTAAATAAATATAAAACCTAAGCCACCGCAACCCGTCCGTCTACCTGGGAGCTGCTGGGAATGGTATTCAAAGAATGTTTGCTATTTTTTCGTATTTCTTATTCTTATGAACTTAAAAATGTAAGCAAAAGCACAAAGTATCTAGATGAAATGTAATTCGCTGGACTAGAACGGGATTGTTTTTACTTTAGAGATGGACACGGAAGGAGGACGGGTGGTGGGGACTGGGGACTGGGGAGCACAGCAACAACTCAGCTCAACTCGACATACCTGCGGCAGTTGTTTTAAAGAAATTAAATAATAGAGAGATACAAAAAGAACGCAAGTATTCTATATGACTGTGAGTGTCTACAAGCGTGGAATTATAAAGCGCTATATAAAGGTGTATACCTGTAGGAAGGTATACTATATGGGCATAAGGAGGGTAAACGTAAACGTATCTCGCATTTATTGTTTTATTCATCTTTTGTACGCGAAACGTAACCGCGGCGCATTTTTATGATTTTTCATTTCATATCAAATGGAATTCCATGAATTTCACTTTGTTGTGCTTCTAAAAAAAAAAGAAAAAGAAAAAAAAAGAAGCAAGCCCGCGCGCAGCTCCCGAGTACACACAGAAGTGGGTAGCGAGCAAAGGGGTTGGGTGAAGTTTTTGAGAAGCTGTCAGGATAAACATTGATGTGTGTGAGTCATTTTGCGCGAAAAAGGTGTACTTGATGTGTACAGCGTGGGGAAAAAAGTACTCGCAACACCTCTCCGGTCTCCGCGGATATTATTTACATGACGAAGGAGGCAGGTATCTGCCTCGATACTTCACTTTAATGTGAATATTTTTGCTTGCTACTGGCATTTCATCGGTATGTCGTCTCTCTCAATGAGAAATCCTACATTGATGCGGCGATAATGATGACAACAATGACAGCAATGACATTGACGATGCTTGATGATGGCAATGAAAAATGTTTAATTAAAGTGTATGCATGGGTAAGAGTGGATAAGAAGACTCAGGCAAGCTCATGAATTTGCTTAGTAAGTGGATATGCCTAAGCACTTCAGAGGAACTTTTTGTTATCTGAAACAGGGCACAGACATGAAATTCCATCTCTGATCTACATAGGTATTTATAGACTGAACTCATATTCCAGAAGAGAGAGTGTATTTTAATCGATACAAAACAGGGTTGTGGTGAACAAAGTAGACAAACTTGTGCAACCACAATTTTCATCAATGCTACATACATATAAGATCACCTTAGCTCAACGTTTGTAAAAATATTCGCCTGTAATACCAAAACTATTGGAGTGATGTCAACTCCTAATAGTGGCGATTGTATCCTGTAATAATGCAGGTAGAAATGGGTCTTCCGGAGTAGAACCCAATTAGCGCTTGAGCGCCATTTAAAAAAAAAAAAAAAAGTTTTGATACGAAGTAAGTGGAGAAGTTATTAGACCCATCCTGTGGAATTCAATACATTGATATTGGCCACTGATCTGTGCTGATCGCCACAACTTTGGCAATGGCTGCGCGCGTCCTGTTTTGAAGTTTTTGTGGCTTGGTTTGATTATGGTTGGAAAATATCCTGCAACCTTTGCCAGGTATAGTTGGCCTTTGATAGAAATTGCGAGAAGATTTTCCCTTGACAGCTCCAAACAGAACATGCACTTTCTCCACAAGGTATGTGTAAATAGCCGATCCCCGCATGTTACTATGCCCTGGAACCCAAAGAAGATTGACCTTAAAACGATAAGCTTGTGAAACAAGTCCTCTTTATACTGTCCCACTACTTTGGAGGACGATGTAGCCTAATCTAGAACTTTGATAGCGGCCTGACTATAAGATGGCGGCGTTTCGCCAGGGTGTAGGATTGTGTCTCAGTGTCCGACAAGCAAGGCGGTAAGCCTTTGATATTTGCACTGGTCTTAAGAAGATTCCCGCTCCGACGTCACAGTGAACCGTCGGTTAACCTATCGAAAAATCTTTCCTGCAATTCAGTTTGGTTGCAGTGTAGGTAGTCAGAGTCATTGCCAGATTGCCTGGTAACAAATCCAAAATATTACTATGACCATAGGGCTTTGTCGAGCAATACCCCGACTCTCTAAGTCTGATTGCCAAGTTGTTTTTCTTATAATGTAGTCTTTTCTCAAAGCGGGCCACTAAACCAGCGAACCATAAGTAAGAATAGAACTACGGCTATGTATGTACATCAGACCACCTTCGGACAAAGTCGAAAACTATGTATGCGTCTAACTTTAGCAGCATCTGCAGTTTCCAGTTAGTATTCCGTTTGAGACACATGACACAGCCTTGGGTTTCTGAGGCATTGAACTCAAATCGGTTTTTCGCATCCCAGTTGACAATAGCTTCGATAGTTGACTACTGTAGACACTCACTGTAACTTGACGATTTGAGGCCCTTTCCGCTGACGCCCGCAAAGGAAATTGTTTTGTGGTTTTAATTTGCCTCTTAGTCTATATATACACTGATGAGCAGTTGTAGCAAGAATACAAGATGTGGGATTGCCTTTGTACCTCACGTGGGTGACAATTTCTTTCTCGATTTTGGAAAAATGTAGAAGAAAGCGCACAGATAAGTCCACCAGATATCTCCGCTTGCGACGACACTGCATTGTCCTCCTAAGAGATGCCCGACTGATAAGGGGTATAGGTGCGCGGATAGGGAAAATGGGATACCTCCATCCTTTTCTTCATCCTTCTTACAATCTTAGGCGTAATGACATCAAAACCATATTTGATTGGTTCTGAATACAAAAGGAATAATATCCAGGGGCTTATTGGGATCAATGAATTCCTCAGGTTTCTAACTGTAGGGAGGGAAAATTCAGCTTCCACTTTCTTAAATCCTGCTTTCAAGCGCAAAGGGAAATTCATAAGATTATTTTTTAACTACTCAACATGAATGAGGACTTGCCCTCCTCAATATATGCAGAGACCTATAATTTGCAAAGATTCAAAATTAACATCTCTCTCTCTCTTTCCTTTTCTGTCCAATCTTTAACTCTCCCCTATACTCTTTTCGTTCACTCCATCACTGGGTTTTCTAACATTAAAGGACATATTCCTAAGTGGTAGTGGGCGCTGTGGCTCAGTGGTTAACTGCGCGATCATTCAGAGTGACAATTCATAACGATTTTACTCTCAGGTGTTTGTCAGACATGGTAGCAGTTTTTATAGTAGGTAAATGTTGCAGGTATCCGTTTCCCCTCAGCCCGGTCCATTCCAGCGTACATTTTTAATAGGTCCTAACAGCGTACTGTACGAAATATGCCACGTCACAGTTTGGTGTGGTTTCCAACATCGATGTTAGTCCTATTAGCCGAGGCCTATCATTATTTTGTTTCATGTCAGGGCCTTATAGGGTGGGTAAGTGGAGCCTACGCACGATTTGCACGATCTTTAGCCGCTTGTTCATAGGCTTGGATGTCTTCTTCTTCTTCTTAGGGTAAAGTTATGATCCGGAGTAGAAATATCACAACCCTCCCACTTTACTGCATCCCTATTGGTCCGCCTGTGGGGTTTGCCGGTTTGAACTCAGGAAGTACCGGCAGGTTTCCCGGTTTCGGATCACTTCGTCACTGAGGCCAATCGAATGCTGGTGTTTTTGAATTCGAGTGATCCAGTTGTTTTTTGGTCTGCCTTTTTTGCGCAATTGTGTAGGAAGGATCTCTCCTTTGAACATGACAATACCAACTGAGCCGGTCGTGCTCTATCTTGCTTGTGATGGGTTCTTTTACATGAAGGCTTCCTAGAATCTTCGAACTTCTTATTCTATCAAGCTTTGTTACTCCTGCTGTCATGCGAAACATCTTCATCTCAGCTGCCGTTAATTTGTGTGTAGAAATAAATTCTAAAACACACTGCCCGCTTATCATAAAAAGAGTATCTATACTACACTTAGACTATTGTTCACATTTACTTGTGCTAATTTAAATTTATACTACTAAAAGAATATTGACGGACGGCGGTGTAGACGGTCGAAAAGACCTCCTCCTCTTCCATTGTTCTTCGTTGTATATTTAACGGAAATTGATCGGTGTTACCAGATCGGTGTATTTTTATTCTTAACGAAATGTGGTAGGTGTTAAAGGTGCTACCAGATCACTACAGATGTTAAGCTATTGGTCCGATTCAAATTTGGTGCTGTTTCGAAGGAAAATTTATCTGGTGAAATGCAATTAGTACAAATTTATATAACCTCAAATGGTAACGACACCTCGGTGGGTTAGATACAATCTATTATTGAATTATCCATATTTTCCCGCGTCTACTTTGTCACACTATTCTACCATTAGACCTAGTATTTATTCTAATAGTTCTAACAACACGTTCGATTAGAAATTAGCAGAAAAAAAAATATTGATTCTGCCATCCGTTCGGTGTAAATATTTACACGTTTTAATTATCTTAATTTCATTTTATTTGCTAAAAACACTTGAGCTAATGTAATTATTCGAGCAAATTCCTTCTCTTCGCTGAGCCCTATCCTATGACGAATTTAAATTATTTTAAAAATCTTCCATAACAGTTTATACATTTTATTGTAATTATCTGTATTAATCGGGCGAGATCGGAGGCACTAACCAAACTTAAATATAAACAAAATTTTAGTTAAAAAAAAAACTCTTTGATGTTAAAAAAAAGAAGAGTTTTAAAAGATCCTCAATTGTGAGGAAAGTGTAGTTATAATATTTACTTGGAGCGTATTCAGTGAATTTCAGATTAGTTAGGAGAGGTTTCTTGCTAATTTTTTTACGAATTTTCTACGATTTTTTTTCGACCCTGAGGAAAATGAGAAAATTGAGTAAAATGCTGAGAAAAATAAAGAGGAAAAATTGTGTATATTTAATTTTAGATTTATTCGCCTTGGAAATCCCCAATCATCATCATTTCACAGTCACAGTCGGTAGTGCCTGTTGTTTTTTTTGTTTTTTTTTTTTTTTTGCTGTCGCGCTGTCTTCTCTGTCGGCACTATGTTTACAGAGAAGCAGATGAAATTAACCGGCCACCAGCTGCTTGAGATTAATATCCCTCCATTTTATTTGTTTGTTCCTTATTCAAAAAACTATAGAAAAGGGAAAAAAGTCTAAATTTTTAAATTCTATCATTTGATTGATATTCATTGACGATGTTATTTCGAATAGCGCTGCAACCTAAAACTGTTCGTTTAATGTATCTAATAAATTACCGGGCAACAGTCGTCCGAGTCCGGTGGGAGTAATTTCACATAAACATTTTTCATTTAGTTTTCTGTTTATGATTATTTTTTATAATCTGAATATTTTATAGAATTTCTAATTTCAGGAAATTTATAAAAAAAAAAAAAAAAATAAATTACGAATGTGCTAAACTTGAAATTATTTCTGCCAAAAAGTCTAGAAAGTCAGTCGTTCAAAAAAATAAGAAAAAAAAAAATATTTGATCTTAAAAAAAACAGCACACTAAAAATAAATTAAAAAATTAGATGTATTTAACAAATTTGTTGGTATCTTATGATAGCAATAAAATAAAGATTTATTACTCGAGACTGCTAGGATTCAAGGCCAATCTTTTGCCAAGTGTCTAGGTTAGTAATATGGAAGTGCTTTTCTGTGACTAGAGGGACAGCCGACAAACGTGCTTCTTTATGAGCATTTACAGACTAGTTTTATGATTGAGATAAAAATACTTGTAGTGAGTTTATGTTTCTTCTAAAACAGTTTTAAACTGTCGACTACGGTGAAATCACAGCTGTTTTGATTATTGTCGACAAGTAAATATCAGATGCGTTTCCAAAGAAACGCAACCACTATTTAAAGGTATGACTGCAGGACAGCTGTTGTGATTATTCAAAAGAAATTTACACTCGCAGTCAATGAAATTTATGTGTTTTGACGTAAAATTTCACATTTTGGTTAAAGAATTCTCAACATTTTACACATATTGTAGAATGTATTCACGTCTCGTCGTGGTCAGTGTAAATTGGAAAAGTTTTTCGAACCGGATTAGTGATTTTTAGTGTTTTTTTTGTTTCGATTACATAGTGCGGTGATTTTTAAAACTTACTCAAGTACCCAAACTTTTAGTTAAACTGAACTTCGTGAAAACGTCCATTGAACCATAAGTTTTTTTGAAAAATAATAAATAATAATTTTGCAAGGTAAATAAAGTTATTAATTTAATTAATTTAAGTGATCAGTTCCTTTCAAATTTAAAATGTATATCATGTTTCTAATTTTGTAATTTTTAAATATTCTCTGTCTCACCCGGGACACCTGTTAAACATATATACGAAGTTTCAGCTTGCTATTCCGAATATTTGATGTAGTGCAGAAAAAATACTTTAATGCTTTAATAGAGGTGAAGAGTTTGGCACTTAAGCCATGATTCATGAAAAGAATAATTGCTTCTACAAAAAATATTAATAATACCTTTTTGGTAGAGAAATTCATGATCTTTAAGTTTATCACAGCCACTTTTGCCGTGGAATCAATACGTAAGGAGTTATTTGGTGAAAACCCTTAGACGTTATAGAAACTTTTCGCAAATATCAAATGATTAGCCTTTGCTGCCGTATCTTAGGAGACATACCATCAACGTGGGTACCAACGGATTTGATATTTTATTGGCGAGCCCACCGATGATTTCACAGAGGACCTATTAATATCAAGGTAGGATTGGTGCAGAAAGCAATGCCTTTGGAGGAGGTTTGTACTTTGGATAGCCTTTTAAGATTTTCAAAATAAGTTTTGAGGCTCAGCTTCTTTAAACGATCGCCTAATTTTTTGATAAAGGTCGGCTGACTCTTCTTTCAGAAACGAAGGTTCTCGTTTTAGACTCTTGCTGCAGTGTGGATTTTTTTTCACTATTGAAGGTTAGGCTTTTTAAAAGCCGATAATTTTCCCCTTTTTAACCGATTTCAGTAAAGCCAATTACTTACAGTGAGGGTCATTTTTTAAGCAAACAACACGAATGTGGAATTATTTGCCTCAATAGTCGTATTTTGACAAACCAATAAATTTTAGACTCAGTTCGTACTCAAAGCTCTTACGCCATACCTTGTCAAAGGCCTGAGCAATATCTGAAAATAGTGCCGAATAGAGTTGTTTTTCTTCCCGTGTTTTCTCCACTACATCCGTAATTCTATGCACTTAGTCTATCGTGGAATGTTTATTTCCAGATCCGTACTGATGATTCGTGTATAGACTTCTTTCTGATTTGATTTTGCTAAGCTTTTTCAGGAACAATTTTTCGAAAACCTTTGCCATAATTGGTATAAGTGATATCTTTTGGAAATGAGGCATTGACTTAGGTATTTAGTATTTGTTGTTTTATGAGAACAAAAAAGAAGGTTTTGCACCATTTGCCTTATTTGAGGCATGGTACGTACCATTGTACCACATTTCAAATTGTGTGGGGAAATGTACCAAAGTGGGAACACTTTGTATGTGTGTAGATCATTTTGTTGCTGCTTTCTCTTATTTTTACATAAATATACATTATTCACACACGAGACACGAACTTTGCAAAAGATGACCGTTGGTCGTTGGTGTTGTGGACTTGTAGATTGCAGGAACGAGTAGAGGACTACCTAAACAGTGTTGCCATGGACTTTTAGTAAAAAAAAAGATTTTAGAAAATAAGTGAGAGATACTTTTTTTCGAATTTGTCTAAACAGAGAGTAAACGCCCAAGAGAGAATTCGAATTAGACGATTCTGACGAAAATCGGTATCTGAACAATGTTTCACACATGGTATTGTCAAAGTGTATATAACTAATTTTGTGCAGAGCATAACTCCTTTGCAAATAAGTACAATGGAGTACGATGCCATAAAGACAATAACGTTAAGATGTTCAATAATAGAAAAAAGTATTGCTCTTTTGTTTATTATGTCGTATCTAACTACTAGTAGAGGAATTATTACACAAGTGGGCTGTTTCATTCACATTAAGCGTGAGCTCTGTTTCATTTCAATTTCTAGTGAGTTTCTCGATTCAATTGGTAGAGAAACTTAGAACAATTTGTAGGAGACTAAAACCAAGACTATTCCAGGTTCCGTCTCTGCATGTGTATCCATGTTTACTATTTTGTGCAATTCTCCACCAAATATTTCACTCTAATAATTGTTAATTGAAAAAGTAATAACAAATTGACAAAATATTCCTCTCCCCTGCGGGACTTGATCCCAGATCAGCCGATCGAAAAATGTTTTCGTGTCGTTGGCGCAGCACGCTAGTTGGGGAGGTGAAAAATAATACCTGTTTTTTGCCTACGTATGCAACATTTCATCATAGAGTAACTTAATTGCAAATTAATTTATAACTGACCACTGCGTCGGCTTGTTCAGCTGTGCTCAAAATAATAGGCGCGCTATCTTACAAAATGAAAAAGGCGAATTTTGTTAAAATGTTTACTATCTTTTTGTTTTTTGAAAACAGAATTAATTTTGTTTGACAACACTTATTTCTAAAAACTGTAACGTAACGTAAGGGTGGCCGTGGTGTAGTGGTAACATCATCGCTTGTCACGCTGTTGGTTCTAGTTATTTCGCCTGAAATAAATAAAAAAAGTCGATCAATTGCGAAAGCTAAGTCAACTCTACTGCGTAGGCATAACACTGGCAGTAGAGTGGTCATATGGTTGAAAATGCAACTTGATCGTGATGATGACATCAGGTGGACGGAAAAAAATACTGTGAATCATGAGCAACGACAAAAGCAAAAACAAACAAGCTCCCAGTTATCTGGATGCTACCCTTGGAGTTTACGGAAATTTAATACTATCTGGGTTTCAAACCACTACCACTACACTAATTTTTTCTCTCTCTCTCTCTCTCTCTCTTCTTCACAATGCCCGTGTCCTGTATAAGAGTATTCATATCCTCTTTGACGCGCACAAATTATAAAAAAAAGTGTATTTCGAGTTATCAGTCTAATTGTTTAGAATAATAGGAGTGTTAATCAAAAACTTAAATTTTGTACATAATAAGATTAATAATTTCAAAATCGGTTAATGTTTAAATTTAGGTAACTCAATAGTTAGTTGAAAATCTTTTATTTTTCAATACTGCCTCAAAAGGACGTGATATAGAGTCCACAAGATTCTAACAATAAGTGAGAGTTATCTTACGCCAGGCCTCTTCAACAACCCTCCAAAGCTGTTCATTGTTTGCTGGTTTGATATCTGCAACATATTTTTTGATATCACATCACAAGTGTTCTATCGGATTCAGGTCGGGGGACTGTGGCCACTCCACAACCTAAATACCTTTGACCCGAAACTACTCTTTTGTGTTTTTAGTGGCATTTCATTTTCGACATATGGGAGCATAAATTCATCAAGGATTTTTACATATACATACATTTTGATCCATGCTGCCATTTATCAGATGTATAGGCCCCAGATCTTAATATGAAAAACATGCCCAAACGATGATTTTCGCACCACTATGTTTAACGGACGACGGACTTATTGTCGGGAACCAGTTCCCCCAAATAGGACAATTTTACTTTCGTCCGTCCAAAGTATATTGCACCATTTTGTCGCAGGCCAATCGGCATGACTTTTGAGTGGGACCTTGCGTGGGCTTCGGGCGAAAAAGTTTATTTTCTAGAAGCAATCTGCGAATCGTGACTTCGCTAACATTAAGTTGAACTTTTTGCTGTATGACCTTGGAAGATGCCGCTGGGTCGTTTTTAGAATAAGGTACTATCAACCTGTCATTAGCTTTGGAGGTTTTGCGTTTCCGTTCCCGTGTCTCTGGCTTTTTGGTATAATTTAAGGCAATCTGATTTGTATGCTTTCCTCGTCCCTTTACGATCAGTTTTTTTTTTTTTTTAACGAATGTGAAATAAAAAACGTGAAATAATTTTCTTACAACAAAAGCTGTTTGTTTTCTTACTTCTTAACACGGTAAACATAAATTTATTTGCTTTTTTGAAAAGGCCCCTATTATTATGAACACCACTTTTCTGTTCGCCGAACAGGCAAGAATAGCTGTGCATATTTTTACTGATTTTGCTTGTCAAATATTTACCCAATGAACCTTGAGTGAATTTTTGGACACTCTTTACATAAGGTTTGTACAAGTTAACTTCCAGGATTGTGAATTTTTGCATAACGACGCTTCTAAAGAAATGCATTATTCACTACGAATTTTTTACTTAATATTGTTTCTCCAAGTGCGCAAGAAAAATCTTTAAACCCATAAAAAAAATTGCATCATTTTCCATTTCTGCCACATCAAATACAACCATAGAAGAATAGACGGAATAAAGCATAAAAAAAAACACACAAGCTCATCCACTGGTGCACCGCTGTTGGCATCAGCAACCACAAATTGAAAATCAATCAACGTACAATGATGATATATCGATAAGTTATACAGTGAGATTTTTCACTGTATAACTTTAAAATGTTTGCGTGCAATCGTTACAATATTTGAAACTGAAAAGTGGATCACGTAATTTTGAATTACAGAGTAATAGAGAAGACTAAGGATTTTCTGCTTTCTCCTGATTAAATTTTGATTTTCAACAGCTCACCTACAGACACTTATCGGTTGAGATTTATTCTACCGCCTATGGTCGAATGATGATAATTATGATATTCTTTCGATTGAAAGGTGGAACTGGGTTTCTTGGCACACGCAATTAAAAAAAAAACTAGAGCCACTATCAAAGCGCCGTTTAATGTTATTTTAAGCGATAAGTAATTTTACATATCTCTCTCTGTGACAAAGTTGCCTTAATTTGTTTACTCACGTCTTTAAAGCTCATTCAAAGCAATTATCCATCCACGTGTTTACCCCAAACACACACACTATTGCTATCAAACGTCACAAAAACAACAGTGATACCTTCGATAAGAATACAAAATAAAAAAAAAAGTATATTATATGACGTTTACTTCAATCTAGATAAACTGCTATTACAACATTTCGGATTTGTGTACAAAAGCTTAAGACCTGTTTGAAGAGCAATTATTAAGGGCTTTCCTCGAACTCTACACTAAGCACCTAGTTTATAGCCTCTCCTCTGCCACACGTTGTTGCTGGTCTCTTGTGATAGAGTACCACCCAATCTGATAATGGAATTTATTAAAGCGATGAGCTCGCGCACACTGTTGCTGCACCTCTCTCGCGCCAAAAATCACAAAAAAAAGAGGGCTTGTCATCTCATCTCAACTCGACTGTCAACATCGCCGTAGCACCAAATGATGATCCTTATCTGTGGCCTGGGCTTAGCTCTCATATATTCCAATCTCGGTGTGGTATTTACATTCGGAGCCACACAGAGAACAATGTGACTGACTCCGTAATTATGCAAAGTACTAGGTGTTGCTTTGGTGTGCGTTAGGCTCATCAAACCGTAGGGGTGGTTTAGTGCTTTATTATTATAGCTGCTCCAGACAAAGGGAAGATGATGCACTCATCAACGACTTGTCACTTGGTAGACTTGAGTGTAGCATTGCAATCTCATTACTCATCACATCTCACACTCCTTGTGTAACTAATCTCATTGCTTAAACAATTCTGAAGCCGAAAACTAATATTTCTTTGTTTTATTTTCTTTTCTTTTCAGGTATGTATCTGTTAACATCCAGAGAGTATCTATAATATCTAATCCAGCTAATTAGCAATTCAGATTTGGAACGATGATTTCGAATACATTTCTCTTAATCAGCGTTGGACTTCCGCGCGCCGGTCCGTTCGCCTCTGACAGTGATAGATCTTACATATCCAATTGGCTATTGGATTCCCACGAATCTAAAACACGGCTACGGCTGATTGCTCGTTACATATTTATGAACAGCGCCTAGAGTAATAGCAAGAGCCGGCGTCATCGTTGAAGACGCGCGTGCTCGAGAGAAATCTAATTTAAGTCGATTTGGAAAATTTGAAATTAAATTTCAGTCAATCTGAGAACGGAAACCCGCGCGTTAGCATTGAAGTATTGAGAGATGGTGTGGTAGGTAGTGGCAAGTTAGCCCCCGGGGGCGCCGTTTAATTTGCACTTAAATAGTAATTTTTTTTTTTCTACGCCGCTGCGCTTATTCATGAATTGATTGTTTTGCTTGAAGCAGTAATTGCAGCTGCCTCAAATATGGATGGGTTAGGTACATGCTTCTCAATTCTTTTTCTATAAAGGAGTCTGTGTGTTGTTCATGTATGAGACTTAATTCGACATGAGATGGAGATTTCGTGAACGAATTGATTGGTTTTGTTATCGAGGTGAAGTAGTGTAGCAATTAGCTAGTGTTGCAGATGGATTTAGAATGCAATTGGTCTTTTACTCGTAAAGTTCCTGCAGTCTTCTATGTACGAGTACATATCTGTTTAGCGAATTTGACATTGGCGCCGTCGTGTCGGAAGATCCAACCAAGCGTAGACTAAGCTATGGTTTAATTTGAAAGTTGTATAGGTACGTCGAGTTGGTGGAACTTAGAATAGTTAGAAAAGTCAACATCAGTGATACTGTTGACATTTGCCTGCATATCTGCAATGGGTGCATATCGTGGGACAGTCTAAAATATTTGGAATGCATTTGGAATGCAAAGTACCTTTAGGCAAGTGGAAATTTTCGTACTCGAGATTTTGATCAATTATTCTATTGCTTGTATAGAGGAGCTCGGACAGATGGGTCTGCCAATTCTGTCCGTCTGCATTCAGACTGCAGCACGGCTGTGCATGGACAATCTCTCTTAGCACTTTATTTTCGAAGTTTTTGAAATACTGGCATTAGTCTTCCTGGTACAACCCCAGAGTTGCATACAATAGGTTCATACCGGCTGCAGCACTTGCTGCCATAAAAGCACCTTATTCTCAATGTTAAGCTTGGAATATTTCCCAAGTAACCTCTACATTTCTCTGTATTTGTTTTCGAGTTACGTTTCTCTTATTCGCGCGATTTTCATTTCAACTTTGCATCGAGTGTCATTCTGAGGTATTTAGCCTCGTTTGCGATCGGAACCGAGTATATGAGGATAGGCAAGCAGATTTTGTTGCGTTGAGGTCGATCCGCCAGGCCTTTGCCCTTCCATTTAAATTATTCAGAGCGCTTTATAGTTTTACAGTGGTATCTTCGATCGTTTTACCATTGCTAGGATAGAATGTCATCGACATGACGGCGCCTTCTTGCGGTATATAGAGGATACAGAAGCGGGCCAAGAACATTTCCTTACGTACCGTAAGGAAATGTTCTTGACTTTTATGAAATTGTTAGGTATTCCTTTTACAATGAAGAAATCGATTAGATCGGCTATTTTTGCGCCAAAAACGGCTCTAACGGCTTCGCTGGAGTACAGAGACTCTGAGGTTAGGACGTATGAGAATTCCCTGATGTGAAGGGTATGTTCTTAGATGCTCCAAGAGGCACTGGGAAACTTTTTTAATTAACAAACTCTCATGGCATATGAGTTCCCATGGCACTAACTTGTCTGGATCGTGCCGGAGAGAGAAACAGAAGGAAATTGTATCTTCAAACTCTCGCTTAACCTCACGACCATGGGCTTAGAATGAAGTTCATTTTTTTAAATAAACTTTTCTCAGGATAGACGAGCCTGTAACACTGTGACAACTCATCTGCTAAAGTCTAATCAGAAGTGTTTAAGACCCCGACCCATAGAGTCTGTTGATCCGTTGCTCCGTCGTTTTTAATTGACATATATATAGAATACACGTATTCTTATGGAAGGTGGACCTTACCGACGCATGTATGAACTTCGGCGGATAAAGTAGGTTTACTTTCTACTTTTTTAGTACGTTGGTCCGTTGCAATCGGCACTTTATTGGTGGAAGTATTGAGAGAGAAGAGAAACTGTCATCGACGTTGACAATCTGTCAACGAAGATATGCGACGGATTGTATGGGACTGTTCTTTACGGCAATACGTGAACGTCACTGTCAACCATCAACGGAACGACGTCGACGGATTCTATGGGTCGGCGCCTTTAGTGTGGCCTGCTTAGCCAAGAAATTAATTTGTTTCTCTCTTGTTTCCGATGTCATTCGAAGAGATTGCAGAGTGAAAGAAGATATAAAGTCTGGATTTACAACCTCGCCTAAGGCCTTATTTTCTCTTGTGGCGACTTTTACTAGAAAGTTTAAGTCAAAGTTCAAGTGCTTCCTTTTTATAAATAAAAACAAATACTTCGGCGCTAATAGCCTATAGGCCTAGCTTCTCGCAGACATATGTACGTGCTGTGCTACGCACAAAAATGGTAGGGGCCTACAGTTTTATGCCGAATTTGTTCGATTGACAATTTTACTCTTGATTGCTTGTCAGACGTTTACGGAAGATGGGATCATAAAAAAAAATATTGGTATTTTCTGGGACTCGGACCGTGATTCTCTCGCTCAGTGATCACGTACAGATGGCGTTCCTTTCAATAGCTGAATTGGATTGTTGAAGGGGTAAGGCGCTCTTTTGAAGCTGTGTCTATAATGCGCAAATTAAGCGGATTAGTTTTGAGGGCTGCGGTCGATATAATCCTTATAAAAAAGGTTGCGCCAATGGCATTGATCCGTATATCATATTTGGTTTAGAAGTGGCATTTACTCGTACGTATGATAAATCCAGTTTTTTTTTTTTACTGTCTAGCTCGAGGTCAGTATATCCACACCACTGTACCTTACAGAGCTTTACGAGTAGTTCGTAATAAGATTTCATTTTGTAGTTTCCATTTCACAGAATTTTGCATCACTTAGTTGAAAAGCGTCTCCCAATTCTCCGGAACCAGTCTGCGAGTGTTTGATCGATGTTAGACCAACCCTGATTTTAAAGCACCTTTGTATGGATACATTGACATTGAGTTGTAGTCGGAGAATTATTATAACTTCTTGGGCCGCTTCGTCATGTACTTATACACTTTGCGCTGGCTTGTCACTGCTTCAACCAATCATAGCCTCTCAAGACAACAGAATAAAACTTATTTCCATTGTTCCTTAATCTTTATTGGTATTTCTCAATCTCACTAACCACTGTGTACATCAAATCCATTAACTGAACAATATTTAACCAATAATGGTTGTTACACAATTCTAAGTGGCATGCTCAAGACTAATGAACTATAAAAATCAAAGCAATCACCTTTCCAAATCACTTCTGGTCATGCAACAGAAGATCGCATTCGGTCTACCTCGAGAAACACCGAATTCCCATTCTCCTCGATCGACACTGCTGCTGACGGTCGGTGGCGTGAAATTGCATCGCGTACACGCGAGTTCCTCCAAGCGAATCCAAGTGAATGGTGCGCCAGTGTTTGTCGGTGCGCTTATGTAACAAGCAAAAATTTAAACTTAACCTCAATGCTAGCAGAAGACACCTGATTGGTTACGCTCCAATTAGGTGTAAGTGAGTGGGCAACCTTTAGCAGAAAAGCACCTCAGATTGGATCAATCTACGATCTGCTGGTGGATAAGTAAATCAATTTTCGTGAACAAATAAGAAACTTTTCTGTAAGAACAAACTTGAGAGAGATCTCAACCTGGTTTATGTCACCAAAGAACCACATCATGATCATCGCGTCGTCGTCGTCTCGGAGGAAACCAGTTTTCTTCTTTGCTTCCTCATGACACATAGCCATGGTGTACGGATGGCAGCGACTGAAGGCACCGCAACGTATAGCCCCAACGATGGCGACAGCGTTATTGGAAAGAGATTACCCTGAATTGGCACAGATTGCCCGAGTGCTACTGGTTTTTCGGTCTCGCTTGAGCCGTCGATGGCGACGACGACGACGACGACGTCGACGGCATGCAAATGTGCCGGATGAGGGTCACACACGACCAAAAAGTGCTACAGTCAGACCTTTCATGCAAATTTTCCATCGTGCTGCATGTTGACAGCAAATAAAAAGCTTATTACCCAAAGATTGGTGGTTACTCTGTTTTTTTCGATCTTGATTTCAGTGTGACTTTGATTGGAAATGGCTTTAAGCATTGCTGGTGCTGGAGAGTAGGTGGCTTCGTTTCTCTTGTGGAACTCTCTGACAATTTTCGGTCTCTTCCTCATTTTTCAATTTCAATTCTTAACTGTTAAAGTTACGACTGTAATATTGTGGTCTTGGGAGTTTGCACGCACCAGACAGCAAGCAGCCTGGAGTCGCGATGTAGGTTGGTGGCTGGAAAAACTACCAGATGGTGGTTTGCATAAAACGGCATTGCTTCCTCAATTCGTGGTGTAGCAACCAAAGCATCACCTCGAGGGAAGAAACGAGATGGATTATGGTCTTTGGCATGCTTTACGACTTGGGTTAAAGATGTTGTAGGCTTTAACCACTGTTTTGACCTATCGGCTGTTGGGTGGTGTTGCACGGTGTTGGATATTTAATTGAATATTTGAGTGATTGATTGGATTGTGAATGGTGTGTTTGGCGAGATGAAATTGATATATTCGAATGTTTTTATGATGTGCGAATGTTCATTTCAGAATTGGCGTTCGGAAATAATTGGCAAGAAGATGTTATTGTTTTGCCGGCAATTTGGTTGTGGTTTCGCGTTTCGACAAATGAACCGCAAACATTTTGTAAGATTTTTAATTCTGTAACGGATGAGGAAGAAACATTTTTATTTATTTTCATTTACAGTTTCCAACTAGTATTATCTCGCCTTTCCAAAAAGCAAGGTATTTACAGAATTTACTTTACTTTACTTTACAGACATATACCGTAACCAATAAGCATCTCTAGCCAACTCAATCTTAGGCTAGCTGCCTCCAGTTTTGCAAGCGAAGTTGGTGGAGGTCCCCATCCACTTGCTTGCGCCACCTTAGGTGAAATCTTTCTTTAGCGTGGATTTGAAGACTTTTCGGGCCGGAGCGTTGATGTCGATCCGTTCCGACTAGTTCGAAGTCGCTCTACAACCGGTATAATTCGTTGTTGTATCTTCTGTTCCATTCCTCGTCGATACAAACGGGACCAAAAACTTCTTCACTCGAAGAATTTGTTCACGCCTCTGCGCCTACGCCGTGTATCAGGATATGAGAGTCTTATATAAAGTCACCTTAGCTGTCCGTGAGAGGGCTTTGCTGCTTAGTTGCCTTCTTAGCCCAAAGAAACAGCGATTGGCAAGAGTGATTCTTAGCTTGATCTAGCACTGATGTTGTTGTTTGAATTTACTTCGGAGCCTAGGTAGACAAAGTCCTTAACTACCTCAAAATTGTAGCTGTCTATTATTTTTTTTGATGACATCATATATTTTGTTTTGCCCTCGTTAATCGTTAAACCCATTTACGCCGCTTCTTTTTCAATACTCACTTACGCAGCACTGACAGCCCGCTGCGTTCTTCCAATTATGTCAATGTCATCGACATACACGAGTAGTGATATAGACTTATCAAAGATCGCACCCCTCATGTTGGCTTGTGAACTTTCTGTAATCCTTTCGTAATCCTTTTCTGACATCAAAAGCCTCGGTGATGTTGTTGCCGATCTTGATGGAGCAACGTGCATTCTCCATTGTCATCCTGCACAGACGGACGAGTTTGACAGGGATGTCAAAATTAAACATGGTTCTGTATAGTGCGCCTCTATAGACGCTATTATAGGAGACTTTAAAATCGATGAAAAGGTTGTGAGTATCGATTTGGAGATCTTGGGTTTTTTCCAAGATCTGTCGCAATATGAATATTTGATCTATGGTGGACTTTTCTGGCCTGAAACCACACTAATACGGATTAATCAGATTGTTGACAAAATGTTTAAGGCATTCACGTAATATGAGAGAAGACAAATACTTCTGATCGAGTAAACGATACTGAGTTTTCATTCATTCTTTCATCCGACCATATTTTACGGATGAGTTGATGTATGCTCCGTGCCAAATCATCCCCAGCTGCTTTAAATAGCTCGACATTTACACCGTCGGCTCCAGCAGCCTTGTTGCATCTAAGCTTAGGTATTGCCATCTTCACTTCACATTGGTCATGTGTACAGAATTGTTGATCGTCATCGTCCGGGTTGAATGGATCATTCTACTTGACATCGAAGTAGTGGTCGTCACCGCTTTTCAACAGTCTGCAGAAGTGATCTTTCCAAATATTCAGCACCGACTGTGACTCTACTACTAGATTTCCTTCTTCATCCCTACAGGCTTCTGTCCGGACTTTGCAGCCTTGGCATTTTTTACCTTCTTCATCTAGTGCTTTTCATATTCTTTCTTTTATGCTCACTATATTGCTCTAATTTCAAGAGAATCGTCTTAAAGAGAAAACCTCGACTTGTTGACTAGTCCTATGTCTATTCTACCTGCGAATTATTTGATCTAGAATTCCGAGATTCGCTGCCTCCGAATCGGCGCAAAAAAAAATTGCGTACATATATTTTCCTAAAATTTTACGCAATTCTGAATTAATCTTATAGAAGATAATTTATTTCGTACCACACATCGTTTTCGATATCGGGCATTGTGGCAGATTGCGTACCTACCAGTGATGCCAATTATAAAATGTCATTTACGGCTATCCGATAGACAAACAAAAAACGAAGATGCTAAAATGTCACAAAACATGACAAATTGACACTAATCTCGCTTGCGGCTTACGGATTTTAGTACTTAGTTCAATGTAGTTCAGCCAGATTGTAATGGATTATATACATTTTCAGAAGTTCAGGCACATCTGCAATTTATAAATATTTCGATTATATTTTGTGATAAATACGGAAACTTTGACTCAAAGCCATGGAAATGGTTAAAATGTTGGTATCACTGGTACCTACCTCCTCAGCTTATTCAGCGAACAATCCAAGCAATTCAACTGAATAAAAGAAAAATTTAATGAATCGATACTATCGAATAAGTCGATAGTTTTTATCCGATTGTTTCCATCACAGGGTGCCAGAAAACTTGGCCTAGGAAATTCCAAAGATTATAACCGAAAGCGACAGAACCATACTGAATATAAAAGACCCAATTACATTCTAATTCGATGCCTGAACTTCGCTCCGATTTCCGTAGAATCTTCAAACAGCAAAAACGCTTTCAACCGACAGACAATGTTTTATAATGTTTGCCGTCATTCACCATTTCCAGTGACATTACCACCTTTTTCTCTTTTTCACATCGTGTATCTATGTATCTTTCTGTAGGTAATGTTCGCTAATTGAGGTTACCGCCGATGGGTAATTTGCGATTTTATCTGCCCCAACACTAAATCTACTCTGAGGGCTTCAATGTGGTTGCTCTTTTTTTTCAAATCACATCTCGCATTTGTCAATCTTGCTTTTGCTTTCTTTTATGCTGAGCGCGTAATGGAAAACCCCCTCAACAACAAAGAAAAATCTGCGCACTGACATGCAAGCCACGACGAACGAAAACACGCTTCATGACTTACACGCTTAATAAATTTCGCGAAAATAGTTGAATTTCTTTGTTGAGATTATTATTTACTTTCCTGACTTATGCAATGTACCTATTCCCGCTTGTCTGGTGGACTACAGTAAAAATTACGAAATTCGACACACTGCACAGAGCAGCGTGAGAAAAACGCTTGAGATTGTTTTCCATACCATATTGGGCGTTTTTTTTTTTTTTTTTTTTCTCTTTTCTTTCGGCCCACGCGTAACCAGATACAAAAGCTACAGCAACCTCAATGGTATTTGTTTTGAAATTATTCTGCTGTGCAGCAGCAACAAACAATATTGTCGACAATGGTTAGTTATGCTCTCAAATATGAAATACACGCTTTTTTATTATGGTTTTTGTGAATGACCGCTGCATGGTTGTTAACTAGATTCAATGTGGGATGTGCTCCAGGGCTGTACATATTTCAAATTTTGAATTGAAGGTGTATTGCAAATGGAATTTTTGTCTTTTACTTTTGAGAGAAAATGTTAGCTAACCATGCATGATTTTTTTCAAAATGAACAAAAAAGAGAATCTAAATAAATAAAATTCGACTCTAGAAGCACTTCTTCATCAATAATTTTCATTTTTTTTAAATTTAAATCGAATGTAGTATAATTAACTAAAATATATCATGCGCCAAATATGGTACGATGTGGATTGCAAACTGCAATGTTTGAATGCAAACTGCTCTGCAACAATATATGTACCATTACGCGCATATACATACCTAGTCAAGTCATAAATACTGGTACACGCAATTTTGGTGATAAAACTGCGTGACGGCCAGTCGTCTGCTGCTATGAAGTCCGGTACATTGTTTTGGATCTACCCATGTGTTGTTTTTCCCTTATGAGCTGGCGCGGAGTCTTGTTAAAAAATCCACTGGTTGTTTGAAAACAATCGTCCTCGCAAAGCCTTCCAGAACATCCGTTTTGTAGATTTTTGCCGATGTTTTTACTCAAAATGTTCCTGTGATCATTTTGCGCGTACCGGCAGAGTAGAGCTTTCGATCTTTCATTCCGTTTTTGCTTTAATAGGGCTGTGGAGTGAGTGGCCAGTGTGTCTTTTAATCTTGTTTCATAATGCGAGACATCGATTTCTGCGATATCTTAATTTTTCGTGACAAGATTTTCTGCTTTCACAGCGGTTTCCGATTAATCCTGGTTTTAACAGAGTTTTGATGGCCTGTAGAGGCGTTCGGATTTTGACAGTCAGTTACTCCACCAGTATCCTTAAAATATTTAACAGTTCGATACACAAAATTCCAGCTGATTCCAAGCGGTCGGAAAGTCCGGAAAATATCGCCTCTTTCCATATTGCACTTGTAAAGGCCAATTACCAGAGCACGGTTTTCAATATCGGCCCACTCCTCTTCTCTCTCTTTCGCATTAACTTAGTATAAATGTCACTTATTGAGTACCTGTCAATTTAGAATGGATGTGTTCAATATTAGTTTCACGATGAGTGCGTTTAATCGTGTACTAGTATTTTTGACATGAATAGGTATTTATTTCGCTAACACATTTTTATTTTCGAATTTAGACAAATTTGTTGAAAATACGTCATTTAAAATGTCCATCCCGTAGAAAAGTAAGCGTGGCAACAATATAAATAATCGATATTTATGTACTCGTATAATAAAGATGAATGCTCTAAAGCTGAAAATTAGCGTTCCTGTCTGGCAACTCTTTGTCGCTTTGGGGTAATTTTACTGATTTCTTTGCTGGATTTAGGGGCGGATTGTGATCCAACGCAAGCTGCCAGACGTCGACTTACGTAGTCACCAACTCTAGCACAACAATAAAAGATATCAATCGGCCTTGGCAAAATGGTTTATGAAAAACGTTAGTAAACGTTTAGACTAACTAATTTTGATTGACACACTTAAATTTGAATGTCCCTATTTTGTGAACATTTAAAAAAAGAGAAATCCACATAATTTTAGTGTTCACAGAATGTGCCTGATGTGGCACATGATTCTATTACCTCTAAATTATGTCCACAAGGCAGAAAAATGGTTTGTGCCTTATATAGTATAACACATTAAGCACGTAAGGGTTGAGAAAATCATGATAATTCTATCTAATACTGAAGCCATGATAACACACAGAACAGACTAACCATCAAGCTGACATTAAAGTCGAATCATTTTGCCCGCACAAGATATCGACCGTGCAATTAAATCAATCATTCATTGACAATTACCGTGAACTCGTATTTTAATTCTGCGGAAATGGCTACTCACCACGAAAACCAATCAATAATATATTCTTTAAGTCAATGCAATCCACGCCAGGCGATAGTACTTAATAGTAAATAATTTATTTTAGTTCCACTCATATCGGGAACATGTTTGTCCATATGCCTGGACATAAAAACGAACTAAAGCCCAGACTACACTACAACTCTTATCTAGGTTAATTTATTTGCATGTGGATTGTGGATCTGTGTTTGCTTGACAGACGCACGTGTTTTCCGATCCGAGCTCTCATTTCTCAAACAAGTTCTCGGATGCGGCAGCTCTGCTGTCTGACTTTATCTTGGAGTTGCATAACACGTGGCTCTGCGGATAACTGCAAGTGCTCCAGAATTTATATTCTTTTTTTTTTTTTAGTGGGCAGCTAATGAGAACGCCAAACAAAACCTTCGTCATGTGTGGGTTACTGATTAAAAAATGTATTCACTCCACAATGTGAATTCGTCTTCTCACAGCCTACACTTGTTTCGCCGGTCGCCGTCAGTGAATGTCACACAGATCACACGCGAATCCAATTAATTCGCGTGGTACCGTGCCTTTGGGTTTTTGCACCCATATATGGGTTAGTGACAGGTTTTTGAAGAGGTGCCATAGCTAACCTGCGGCATAACACAATCGAAAAAATATGGTTGAAGTGCGGCGAATTGGCGAAGAAAATTGTTGTCCATTGTATGGTTATTTGTACATGACACACGTGGAAATTACTAAAAATTACAATTTATTAGTAAGTTTTGACATTTAGTTGGGAATAGACAGAGAACTGATATTTAAGAAAGATCACGTTCAGGCGTTTGAGTCTACGTGGTAATTTTCAATTTTCCATGGAAAAAAAATACAAACTTAGCTCAAGGATGATGGGAAATTTATTGTATGGTGCAAAGTTATGGATGTTTTAATAGATGGTGGTTTTATTTTTTATTTTTTAACTGGCAAGACTCAAATACGATGGCGATATGGTAAAAAGGAGATACTCCCGATTGATTGTCAACATTTAGGCTTAAATCACAAATGATGAAGGAATACTGCTTGTAAAGGGTGGGCCATCTTTATAAATTACATGTTATTTTGACACTGACAGCTCTTTCGTGTTCAAAAAATTGACAGAAAGTCAGTATCATATCTCCGCGGTACGAAATGAATCGATTTATGCTTGAACAACGTTGGAAAATGTTGAGAACTTATTTCGAAAGTGATTGCTGTTTTGAAAATAAATTTCTGTGGAATTAGAAGGAGAATTATACATAAAAACTTCGGATTATTTCCTTACAAGGTCCAACTGACTCAGGAATTGAAGAAAAATGAACAACCGCTTCGTTATCGCTTCTCTGTTTGGGCTTTAGAGCAGCTGTAATTTGACGTCGATGTTGCTAACAAAAAAAATCATTTTTTCGGATGAGAAGCATATTCATCTCGGCGGTTATGCAAACAAGCAAAACAGCTGTATTCGGGGTTCGGAAAACTCACAGTCGTAGAGAAGCGAATGCATCCTCAGCGTGTTACTGTTTGGTGTGGTTTGTGAAATGGCGGCATTATTAGCCAATTTATCTTTGAAGGTGAAGATGGAAATAATGTTACGGTTAACGGAGAGCGTTACAAAGGCATGATAATCGGTTGTTTTTGGCGAGAAACTGAGGAAATGAACTTGAACGATCTCTGGTTCCAGCAAGATGGTGCTACGTTCCATACAAGCTGTTCAACAATCGATCTTTTGCTCACTAAGTTCAATAATCGTGTAATCAGCCGTTTTGGTGATGTTGCTTGGCTTCCGCTACGGTTTGACGCCGTTGGACTTTTTTTTTTTGTGGGGTGCCGTTAAAGATAATTGTTGTGCTGATAATCCAGAAACGATTCAGGCAGTTAAGCACGGTAGAGATCAGAACTAGCGAAAATATACTACAAAATTGGTTTGACGGGATGGGCTACTACCAAGGAAGCCGTGACAGCCATTTACTCTCTTCAATAAAGCAAAAAACTTTACTTATTAAATGGATTTTTTTTATAGCAATTTCGAAATGAAACCAATAGATGGCGCATTGTGGGTAATTGTAAAAGAATGCCCTTAATCTCACCCTCTAGACAGGTTGTCAGATCGTATTTAAGTTCTCTAACCACCCATGCAGCTTTAACAAATTTGCTATATAGTTTATTTCTGAAGAAATGTACTTACTTTAGTTGGCTTCCGATGCATGAAGGTTCTTTGCCTGAGACAAAGCACTCTTCCATCTTTCACGCGCCAAGCTTCCTGCCGTTCACGATCGTCTAATTTGTATAACTTGACGTCTCGAGCTTTCGGGCATTCATTCACTCTACCTTGCCGAGCCAAAGTAGTCCACATTTCTGGCTTTTGGACAGCTTGGTACAGCTCATAGAGTTCGTGTTTATATCTTATCCTCCTTTCGCATTTTTCGTACACAGGGCTGAATAACCGATAAATTCCAACATTCCTCACCATACAGAACTAATTTCGTTCTTCGAGTTTTGAACACTGCTGTTTTGTTAAACTGAAGTAGTAGGGTTTTTCTACCGTCAATATTCATCTGATTTCCACAAGGATATCATTTGTGAAATTTACCTTTACTACGAGGTAGATGAAATCTTTAGGTAGCTCATTGACATTTTGACATATTTGGTCTTATCCTCATTTACTTCAAAACCAACTCGCCTTGCCCATTCTTCAAGTGCCGTAAAAGTTTCTAAAACTGATCACTGAGATTGCGCGATGAAGTCGTTGTCATCTACCTATTCCAGTGGCTGACAGATTTGTGAAAGATACGAGAAGTGCCTTCCGTGTTAACACCTGCCCTGCATTGCACACTATCTACTCCAGTACGCGATTGAACAAGTCGCATGGCAACGCATCTCGTTGCCGAAATACGGTGCAGGTTTGAGGTAACTCTGATGAACTGTTTCCACGTGGCAAAGTGCATCGTGCGTTTTTCAATGTTAAGCGGTATAGCTGGATCAATTTCCACAGAATTCCGAAATCAACCGTCGTTTTGTGGAGTTTAAGTCGATGTGGTCATTCGCGGTCCATAATAATGAGCAACATTTTGAAAAAGTGTTCTGAAGTGGTCCAGCCACAGTCATACGTACATACATCGGCATGCCATCTACATTTATATATATGTCAATTGACGAATTAAGCAGACTTCTTGGGATTTGTTGTGACATATACAAACAATTTCGCTATCTCAGTGAAAGGTTAATACACACAGATACTTGCCAATATTCTTCTATTCACTCTCAACAAACTAGTCATATGTCCGATAGCTGTGGCCCGTGGACTAATCCAACTAGTCCTTTTTACAAGAAGACACCAAATTCCACGCATCGTCCCATCTAAGCCTAAAGGTTCTATCCTGGACCTCTCTTGAATAGCACTAGCTACTGGAGTCTCAAAGCTGACATGAAGTTAACATGAAGTAAAAAGTTTACTGAACGTGATTGAGAATTTCGTTATTGTCGGTACATTGACTACGAAATTCTCATTTAAGACTGGTAGATTACCTGCAATGGGAGGAACCCTAGGTCTTCGTAACATCACTGACCTGCTAGCCTATCGAAGCACATTTCAATTTCAGTTGCAGAGTGTAGTACCATAATCACTGCAATGTCATTAACAATAAATCATTGTCGATTCTTACGGATGTGTACAAAACCAAGCCCGAAGTCGGTATCAGTGCTTTCTCTGAAAACTTGGAAATTCACTTGGGCTATAACATAATCGAAGCTATATATCGAATGTATTATATAGATAATTAATTTAAAAAAAAAAAAATCCTCATATCCATTGCCATAAGATCTAGGTCAATGATAGGCAAGCGCATATTTATTTTAAACGAGGACCTCACCATGCGCTCGGGAATTGTGTACCTGGAAAGCTAGCTAGATAAAGTTAATATGATTGGAATAGCTTAAGTACAACAATCATCAACGTGCTAAAGACTCAGAACTATTGCAATATCGAACGTCTACTAAGGCATACCTAAGAGAAAAATCAGCTCTAGACCTGCTAACATCGTAACTAGGTACTGTAGTCGTATTCTAGGTATGCAAGCTTAGAAGCTAGGAATCTCGTGTCATGAAGGGATAAAGAAGTAGAAGAGACCATTGTTTCCTTCCTTCCCGTCTTCACCCAGTGCAAACACTGTGTGTATCCACTTTAGTCTACGTGTTTTCGTATCTCATCGAAGGCCACTCCGAACCAACAAACCAGCTAAATACCAATCTAGTTTGAAAAATTGAATGCTCCTCTGCATGTGTCTTGTAAAACCTAGATAGAACACTTGTTTGTGCTAAAAGTTAATCAGCTTTATTAATGGGCTCCTCAAGAAATATGACTATAATCTCATTCAAATTTGAAAACCTTTACACAACCAATTCGCCTTACAATGTTACAACTAATTGAATGTGTCTCCAATCAATTGCCGTTAAAGTTACTTCGCTCCCATGAGATAAATCATACAAAAACTCAACATGCACCTGGACCTTTCATCGGGCAAACACTTAAATTTGATCCGGAAAACGACCAGAAGCCCAAAACCGAACACACGCATGTGCTGTGCGCCTTCTAGCAGGCCTCGATACTCGATAAAACCTCGTAAACCTATCTCTCCCCAGTTACAACGGAAACTAATGACAGTTAAAAGTAAAGAGAAAAAAAAAACAAGTTTCCGATACCACAACCTGCACCCGGGAGGTGGGCAGGGACAGCAACAACACTCTTGTAAAAGAAAACCGTATACATGAGGAACGAATGTGACCTCACGAAGCACCCAATGTACCACGACGCAACTTTTTTTTTAGCTCCCAGCATCCACTTTAGCGGCTCCATTCAGCAACAGCAACAGCATCTGGTAGCATAATCAGGCGCAGAACTACAACTCTACGTAATCGCTATCATCATTTATTATTGAGTGTAGTCGATCGAGTTGAACCCCATTGCGAGGTGGCTGTTGTAGTGTATCTGTATCTCTAGCAACGGCACAACCGCAAATCTATTCTTTTGCACCTGGAAATTGTTATGCCTTTGAGTTATTATTACTTCACACAAATAGGTTTATTATTTGTTTTCCCCGCTCGTATGTCCTAATCTCCAATCGATTGTAGATAAAATAATATGCGAGAGGAAAAACACTTGGTTAGCAAGGAGCCACTTGCGTTTGTGGTACGCAATGCCAAGTTTCCTGACTTCCTTTCTCTTTTTTTTTTTTTTTTTTTTCTACTGCAACTTGGATTGGGATGCGAAAAAAGATTGGCAACTTATTGATTTACTATTGAATGGAGTAGGCAATTTGTGTGGAGAATAAATACGTTCTATGCTAGAGAGAGGTGTTTTGCGATGATTGGTTTGGGATTTATTATAAAATCTGTAAATGGGCGGAAATTCGCTGAGAAAATATTAATTTTTATATGAAGGTATGACATCTACCTACACAATTGATGAATCTAGAACTAGGAGTCAGTGATTTGTGTATCTAATCAACGGTCCCAAGAGTGACGATGCGATTATGCAAATAAAGAACTTTGCGTGGATACTAATGTGGGGACTATCGACGGTCAGTTCATTCAGTTGATTTAAACTATCGAATGATTTTTGTTCATTCATTCATTCAGAAAGCAGGAAATATACAACAGATCAGTGGCGTATGGGTCCTGAGTTCACATTACAAACAAAAATAACTTTTCGTGATATTCGCACTCAAAAAGATATAGATAGATTTCCATCAATTTTGCGGTAAAATCTGGCATTTTGGAGAATTCGACATTCGTCTTGTTGAAAATTTCTAGGTCTAAAATTTCGATCGTAATAATTTTTTTTCGTTCGAAGCACCGTTTTCGAGATATTTTCACTCAAAAACAATTTTAACCATTAGCTCGGGATAAAGTCGAGTCATTTTGGAAGATTGCGTCTACAATTTTTAAAAAAATTCAAACATTCAGTAGTCGTCTTAGAGAGAATTTCAAGACCGACAATTTCAGTAGTAATAATTTTGTTCGTACCACGCACCGTTTTCAAGATATTCGCATACAAAAACGATTTCCATCTCGCTGACATTCTTCATTTGCCCATAGAAGTTTTGTCAAGCTGAGCCGCTTGATTCATGAGCGTACGAGTACAGTCAGCAGATGTCTCAGATTTAATGCCTCTGCTAAATAGCTCAAACTCTTGCGTAACCAGGTAAGGGTCGTTTTCTATCTGCGATTAGATTTGGCACCCGCAATCTCCTCTGGCCAAAATGTGTCAATCGTCAGCATTGTTGTGGATTCTCATGAGGACTTGTCCCAGTTGATCTCGCAGTATCGCTTCTTATTCATCTACATACGTCTATGCGACGCATCTTTCTGCTTTTGGCGATCAACCAGTCATATATCAGGTGCAAGGTTTATGGTTCTCAAAGATACGTAAATGGCATTCGAGCTTTTTGAAATGCCCAATCTCCCTTATAGTAAGCTGCCGCCATGAAAAGTAAGTGGTTCCAGAAGTAGGCAGTGTGATCCGCGTCAACCTATGCTTTTAATTCATCAAGGTTTGGAAGAGTATCCTCTTTTATTTCTGAAACTGCTGAAACAACGATGTGTACATACTGTAGGTACGTAGAGTTATTAAAAAATTATTTTGACTTTTGGAAAAGGTGAACAAAATGGTTTTGGCTGTCCGCTAATTGAATAACCATATGATCAGCCTCGACTGTGAGTCTAAGGCGAATTGTTTGATACTCCTTTCATGGTGTAGCTGTTTGAGTTCTAGATGGTAAAACGGAAACATGGTCTCATTAAAAGTAACCGAACTGCTAAAATGAAACACACATATAAGTTTTTTTTTTTTTACCGACCTGTCAACATCTAAACACTTGCATACGATGTTGCCACTTCTCTAGACCTTCTCTATAAAAGGCGGCATCCTTCAACGAAGACCACCTTACAATGGAAATAAAAATAAAGCCAAATCTGGGCTGGTGGACGGGACAAAATTTCCCTGAGAAATTCGCTTAAAACATCTCAAGTTTCCCTCGAAGAATGTAATGGGTCAGAACACTATGGCCATGACTTAGTCAACTGATCTTTCTGCTTTCAATTTTTTAGGTATTTGACTTGAATTTTAGACTCCGACGCAAGCAAAAAGTTTTCTGGCTCCGTCTGATTTCGTTTAAAATAAAAATGAAAGCTTTGGCTGAGTGTCAAACGATTAGTCAAAATCGCTTGGACTGATCCATAAGAAATGTCTAAGCTACTGTCCCTAAGCCTGGCTACAGATGACAATCTCTTCTTGTCCTTAGCTGAGCGTTGATCGATCAGGCAGTTCATGTCATGTCTTTTCGTTTACTCGATGGATGGGTTTTGACTACAACCCATTTTGCCTTAGCCTTTGTGGCACTTTTGTCATCATTACTACTGGGATGAAAGAATGTCCCTACAGCACAACTTGGAATTTTTAAATTTTCTTGAAGTTAAGAGACTTAACTTTGATTGAATGTGCGAATCAATGCTGAATATTATATCGCTTTCTGAATTGGATCAAGTAAGAATGACAAAATCCAAATTTTTGTTTGAGTTAAAACTGTTCTGGAGTGACGAAATATTTTTGCCACGTCATGTGGTTCAGAATTTTAGCTGACTTCTTGATCGGTCCGAGCAAAAGCCTCGACTATCTGAATTAGTTGTCATCTTACGTATGTAGGTACCTATCCGATATATAGTTTGTTGTCGTACAGATCATCTCACTATTGATGCTCCAACAAAATGATAACAAATCACTTTCCAAGCACGTTCGCGAAACTCGTAGTATTACCTCACTCACATCCTCCTTCCCATCCACAAACCAAGTCAAAATCCATTTCTATTACGTGCACATTCTAGCAACAATGTATCCACAGAATACAACTTTTTTTCCCAATCGTTGTTTATGTTTTGCTCGTACAAGTCGAAAACATCTCGACAGAGGCGTGTACACACGTCTTCTGCCATCATCGTGTGCAACATGTACCATTCGCTTCCATTTGTGCTGTTCCTCTGCAAACGATCGTGTACTCCAGTAGTTGCAGCAGCAGTAAACATTATCTAAGGCTCCAACGCCTACTTAAACAAAAAAAACCTTTCAAAGTGTGATCGGAGTTTTATTTTACCTTTTACCACCTCAAGCTCGATCGCGATTCCGCCGCGCGCCATAGAGACAATGATGAGCGCTGTATTGCCATTTGTGGTTGGACGCGATCGCGAGACGCGCATGAAGCGTGAATGGCAAGGAAAACTCCTCAGTTTGTTGCTGCCTATGATGATGGTGTCCTAAAATAACGGCACAGTACAGTAGCAAATAGCAGCCTGGCCCCATACATAGAACTGAGAGAAACTGAATAGAGGAAGAGATTTATTTATGCGAACACGACTTGTGCTGCACAATCTTCGCGCCGTAATCGCTTCGTCTTTTTTTTTGTTGCCCTATTCTCCTTTTTATTGGCGTTGTGTTTTTGTTTTTCTGGCGTCACTGTCAGTTTATAAAACACACACACACACACGCCTAACTTTGGGATTTGTTTGGATTTTTTACAATTGCAGTATTCCTGTCTCCTTCCCCTACTACCCAACCCACTGTGTTTCTCTATTTGAATGATATTTATAAAATGCTTTTAATTGACGTCACTTTGACAAGTGGGACTGTTGTGTGCGATTACGGTGGCGGCGGGCGCGGCGACTAGCTACCGCGCTGCACGGTCGGCCGCGACCGATCGTCTGTACCGATTTGAATGCTGATCGGGCTTACTCATAGTTAGATACGTCGATCTCTACGGGAACTACGACAACGCGACTATGAAAGTTATTTCAATTGAATTTCTTTTTTTCTGTCGGTCGCTCTGTGTACTTGGTTATCTCATTCTGTGCTTATGGTTCTTTTCTTGTTTCGTTTGGATTGTTTTTAGTTTTCGCTTAAAGTGCACACACTATCGGCGAGACTAGAATAACTCGTAAATACACTGAAAGCACACCGATGACAGTAGTTGACGCTTCATCGTCGTCGTGTGGTGAATTTTAAGTCGAGTGAGTTGGGGCCACCACATGCACACTCTTAAAAAAAGGGGAGAAGTTTTGTTTTGTGGTCTTATTCCTCGTCCTCCATTCACCCATTCTCCAGAGTAGCTCCACTCTATCTGATTGTCGCCATTTTATTTTGGTTCATTGGCTGTTGTGTGTATGAGAGTGATGAGTTTCTTGCTGTTGCAGATATTCGAGAGTAAATTTGAAGTTGAATACGATCGACAAAGGACGGTTTCTGCTTGTATTTTGTAGCTCATGACAGCCATAAGGTGAACTGCTCGTTTACAGCACGAAAACAATTCTCAAAAATATCATTTGTCAATCCACTTTCATACAATTCCAGTTTCCTTGAATGCGAAACGTAAAGAAATAGACCTATAATGTCAATGGGGCATTAGCTGTCAACCAATCCGACAGTTAGGAGTTAAAACTTTTGACAGAAAGATGAATGTCTACTTGAAAGTATCATGCATTGGAAATGTAAACAAAAAAAAAAAAAAAAGATATTATAATCCGCTAACAAATTTTAAATTTCCCCCCGATTCGAACCGTAATATGGTAAAAATATTCAATCCTTTCAATAGGAGAACTGTCAGCAGAATGGTACAAGTCTAGCGGGTGGGTTCATTTTTGCTTCGCTGATAGCTTTTGATTTTCAGCTTAACGCTGCTCGCATGAGAGGAACCCATTCTTTGTTTCTAGTGTAATACGTTAACGAATTTTTCATGGCGGAAGTAATAGAATCGGATAACGAGACGGATATATAATGCCATCGCGGCAGCAGGATTAGTCGTTATGAACGCTGCATCGATCGCCTATGCGATTTTAATAGTCCGTTCTCATTCAGGTAAGCTAGGACCTTGGTGGGATCATCCCATATTTTTTGTTCGTCTGGTGTGCCCCTTTACTTAGTATCACGTAGGGGTAGACCGCGGATATTGATTGGAAATACTTGTAAGTCTTGACTTCATGGTGCTCCTCCTTCGCAACACAGGAACGTCTTGAATACTCCGTCCTAATTTTACAAATGTTATAGACGAACAAATATTTAACTATTTTGGGAAACAGTTTCAGCTTCTCGGAGCAGCAAGAAGGCATTTGTTGAGACATGTCTCTGCTCCTGAAATTTGGATGATTCAAACTTCTCCCTAACGCGCATAGCCACGGAGATCCAGCTTAATGCCATTCTTTAATTGGAGTTAAACGTTCCACATATTCTAGCCATATTAGGCAATGAATAAGAACCCTTCTGATCAAGTCCAGAAAGGTGCAGAATTGGTTATCGAAACCTCTTCGAACAATTGGTTAAACAAATGAATATGGGGCTCTAACTGTCACCTACATGACAAGAGTTCTTGGTTTAGTGCAAGCCCTACTTGTTATTTTGATAAACATCGCCGCTATAACGGCAGGTGATTCCTTAGCGTGATTATTGGGTTAATCTAAGCTATGTAGCTGTTATTCCCGCTGTGTAAATTCTCCTTCCTCCTTCATTGTTTTATTTTTATCCTCTCCTGGAAGCATTATCGGACGTCAATTCCCTTCTAACTCATCCACTATTAGCGGAGCATTTTTCACCATCTGTTGAACCTTCTACTCTTACTTCTTACTTTTGTTGGCTTCAGGAGAATGTGGAGGAGGTTGTTACTTTAACAGTATATTCTGAACCTGTATTTTACTACTGATGAGCCATGTTGCTGCAGTTATGAAACTTCTGTATTGATTGCGGTTTCTTGCAATTGCTTTAATTTTCTTTCACGGTAATCCGGATTTTTGAATATCCTTCTCAATTATTTCGGTCGTTTTCGGTAGTTTTAGGTCACCCTCAACGTCTGCACTCTAGGGTTTGGTGAATGACTATCTCAGAATGTTGCCGATCTAGCACCACTTTCGCCGCTTAATTTATGTAATTTGATTTTGCTTGCCAGCACGTTCGTCACCAATCAAGTTTTACAGGTACACAAAATTCTGCCTTCGCAATGGATCCTAGCGATTAGTCCAAATACTACTTCAATTTATTAGGCCCAGAACCGTGACTGAAAACTTTCTGGGTAGCTTATTTCAGCTGACTGGACCAAATAAAAGCTGAGAAACTTTTCAATCTGTGACTTCCCGGAACTGAAAACTCAGGACAAATTTGTCCCTTGCGTCTGTGCTTACAACGAATTTCGCTTTATAACTCCGATATGACATTGGAAATAGCAGTTGAATAGGTGAAATGAAGTCGTCCAAAGCGAGGGCCACCTTAGCAAGAAACAGGAAACGAATGTCTGCGAGAAGTTAGGCCAGAATTTTTTTTAATATCCTCTGTAGCTTATTTAAACGGACTTAGAAGACCAATAATATCTACTGCTTCACAAATCACATGTGCCTACATAGATGTACGATTTTGAATTCTAAGATTGCGTAGGTGATACTGAATTTTTTTTTTGTGGTGGCATAAACAGAAAGGGGAAAAGGATGAATGAATAACTTATCGCCTTCAGTCGATATTTTTTGTGTATTCCTCTGCATGTCAATTTTTATTTTTTTGCATTTCCAATTCAACTCAAACAGTACACTTATTTTCGTACCCTACTGTACTCCAATCAGACTTTTCTCTGTAAATTTCATCTCAACCCAATGAGTTCGAACAAAACTCATTCTCTGTTGTTGTTGTCACCCATTTCCGCACATGAACCAAAAATGAACTCACACATGTTCGTGTTGTATTCGTATCCAACTCAAACAAACGATCGTGTATCTGCTGAGACTGAATGGCTCTCCATTGCGATCAACTCACGAGAGAAATTGGGTATACCAACCGCGAGGTGATTTTGTGCACTGCCCTAATAGTGTGATACCGTACGCGCGCGTTACAAAAGCGGCCCCCCGTCCTCAGATACTCGATTTCTTGCGTTATTCAATTTTGTGGTTAGAAATAGCAAAAAAAAATAAAATTTATCTAATTACAATAAATTCGTGTTCATTGCACTCTCTCTAGTCTGTTGTGGTCGCATCGGGTTGCACGACAACGTCCTAATTTAACAAGATACAGTATCTATCAAGTGCAAACACTAGTTCGGGTGTATCGTAGATATTCAAAGTGAATCATAATCATATTTGCAAGTGGGGAATACGTAAAAAGTTTATACATACTCGTATGTATCTTGAGTGAAGAGCGGGAGTGAGTGAGATTTATAATACGCGACGTGCTCTAGTGTTGTTACAAAATATCGTCGCAAAACTGCCCCAGGATAGCGGATAATCCGCAAAAAACTATCTCAATCATAACACAGCATTTAGAAGGTACTTGCTGCAAGTAGTATATCGCTATTTTCTATAATAAATTGTATCTGGCTATATCTGTTTAGTATCTTTCCTATTTGCCTGTTTTATGCGCGCAACCAAACCGTGTGTGTTGGTTCTGTGTGGTTATGGTGTCGCACGAGCACGATCGTGGCCAGTACAGCGTACAGGCACCACCAACAAGAAGTTGTCCTACCTGTTTTGCCACCTTCCGTGCCGCGACCGAAACCTAAATCCAATCCAACTTTTGAAAAGAAAACAACGAACAAAAAAAAAAGTGGTTTGTGTTGAGTTTCGTACCTCCACCTCCGCGGGCGCCTCTTACAATCCGTTTGCCTGCTTGTTCTTGATCACTCCCTCTCTCTATGCCTCAGAAGCCATTCACTTTTTTTTTTTTGTTTCCTTCTTCTGATTGTACTTGTATCCACTTAAACATAATCTACCTATCGGATTTGGATATCTGATGGTAATGGTGTGTATCTTTTTTTTTTGCAAATTTACCCAAAAGAAATGTATCTATTACTAATGACGCAAGGTATGTCGATGTAAAGATAAACATCTCGTCATTGCATCTGTATATTTTTATATCTGTACAGTGACCTGAACCTTTGAGCATTAGAAAAGACCCCAGTTTACCTGTCGATATATCCAATTCATTCAGATACTTTTAATTTCAAAGCGATTTTCTGGTGAAATACAAAAAAAGAAAAAAAAAAGGTTGATAACGAGAAACAATAGACGAAGAATAAATCAGAAACTGCGAAAACGAGAAATGAGAGAAAGAAAAAAATGAGAAAAGAAAACCAAAAACAAGGAAAAGATTTAGAGAAAAACTCGTTTGCGGTTGTCTCTCTCGTTCGCATGCCGTACTGGCAATTTACTCTCCCACTCTTCGCCTTCACTCTCTTCGTCTCGTTCGTCATCATTGCCGTGCCGTGATTTTTTGCCTTTGAAGTTTCTGAATGTTGGCAAAAGTGGAAACACCTGTGTGAGTCATCGGAAATAATTGGTTTGGTTGGTTCGTTGGTTGCCTGGTTGGTGTGGTGGTCTCTTTGGTGTTTGAAGTTCTTTTTATTTGTTTTTTCTTTTTCTTTTTTTCTCTTCGTTGTTTATTATGTTCTGAAAACATGATTTCTATGTTTTTTTTTTTTTTTTTTTTTTTTGTTTTTGCTCATTTCTATAGGCTCTGTGGTGACTAGAGTTGTTGTTTTCTTTGTACGTACGCCTTTCTTGGGTCGAATTCGATTTTTATTTATTATTTACGAGTATGTTCATTAGTTTTGTTCGATATGCACGAGCAGAATAAATGAACTCACCTGTGTGTGGTGAATTTTGTTGCCGCTGTTGCTGGAATTAAGTTGTAAGCATGTGCAGATACATCTATGATAGATAGCGACGATGACAAAGATTTGTGTAGAAATTTAAATACAAAAGAATTGGATGAATTATTGACGGGATTGTTAGATGTTATGTTATGCAATCGAATTGAGGGTAATTTAATTGATGACCCTTCGTAAGTCGAACAAGACGAGGCACTAGGTTTGTTTCAGTTATTACCTGTTGATTAAAAATGTTTTACATATAAGATTTTGACTCTTGGGAATACAACTGGTTCTAAAGGAATTGAGTACATGAACCATAAAATGCGGGCTAGCGGTCAATTTCTAGAAAATGGAGTTGCTACCGCATTTAAATGAAACATCTATTGACCGAATAAAATATAAATTAGAGGACTAAAAAGGTCGTAAAAGGTCAGGAAAGAACTATGGACCAAATCCCTAGACTATTCTCAAGATCGGCACTGCAATTGTAAATCCCATATTAAGATATATAAGCCTTTCCGCTGTCATGCAATCAAAACAACTATTGCGGAAAGTTGGAAGTGTAGTAACAACAGACTACACTACGCCATACTTGGCCGTAAGGGACGGAAACCATATCCATCTGTACTTCAAGATGAACATGAATGCAAGCGCATAATCTTTTCTGAGAAGTTTAAACTAATCGAATGGCTGTTTCGAATCTGTCGGAAAAGATGTAATATTTTTGAAGAAAAATTAAAAGAACAGCAGTCAAGTCGTACAGGAAAGATTCAGGTTGAGAACTTCATGTTTGTAAATTTACTCTAAGTACCCGTACATGCATACACTTAAGTTATCGACGTTCTGGTGATTGGTCACTTCATTTGAATTCTCTTCAGAAATTAGAGCTAGACAATTCAGTTATGCCAAGTAAGCTCAGATTTATACGTACAACGTCAAGATAAACAAATGAAACGAGATCAGGTAGTCAGCACATTTACGAGTAGTTGTGGTTGAAATAGCAAAAAACGGACAATCCAATTAGTAAAACCCAAAATAACCGCAGACCGCTATCTATGGAGTTTTGGGGGATTTTTCATGTCATGATCCATTCCGGGGTACCATCTCTATCAAGTTTCGATTTGGGAATGTACGGGTGTGGATACAGGCTTTTCTAAGTAGTCTTCAATGTATTTGGTTTTCCGGGGCACATACACGATCGGATAAAAGCATTAATTCTATCTGTGTAAGTTCAGAAATCATCACGGCAATAATGGTGCTCAATCATCTTCATCAAATATTTGGCATCATTTTCAAAGTCTACTGTTCATCATTGCAAAGTTGCGTAAACTGATGCGCAGGCGTCAAAATGTTGATGCCATCGCGATCGAGGTTTGAAATATGTCAGAGGAAAAGGAAAGTAAATTAATAAATTTTTAAAATTTAAAAATGTTCATCATTTATAAAGGGTGGTTAAGTTTTAAGGGCCGATGTTGATTTTGAATAAAACAGAAATTATTTAGGAAATTAATGTCATTTATTTTTATTATGATAATATTGGTATGGTTCAATTATGTATGGAACAAAATATCGGCCAAATGGCCGCCGCGACCTCGGCGGCACACCTCCATCCGATGGTCCAAATTTTCGATGACGCTGAGGCATAATTGAGGTTCTATGCCGTTAATGTGCCGAATTATCTCATCCTTTAGCTCTTGAATTGTTGCTGGCTTATCGACGTACACCTTTTCTTTCAAATAACCCCAAAGAAAGAAGTCCAACGGTGTCAAATCACATGATCTTGGCGGCCAATTGACATCGCCACCACGTGAGATAACACGGCCATTGAATTTGTCGCGCAAAAGAGCCATTGTTTCGTTAGCTGTGTGGCAAGTGGCACCATCCTGTTGAAACCACATATCGTCCACATCCATATCTTCTAATTCGGGCCATAAAAAGTTCGTTATCATCTCACGATAGCGAACACCATTCACAATAACTGCCTGACCGGCCTCATTTTGAAAAAATACGGCCCGATGATGCCGCCAGACCATAAACCGCACCAAACAGTCACTCTTTGTGGGTGCATTGGTTTTTCGACAATCACTCTTGGATTATCATTCGCCCAAATGCGGCAATTCTGCTTATTGACGAATCCACTGAGGTGAAAATGTGCCTCATCACTGAAGATGATTTTCTTCGAAAATTGATCATCCACTGTTGCCATTTCTTGCCACCATTGTGACCATTGACGACACTTGAAATGGTCAAGAGGCTTTAGTTCTTGAGTCAATTGCACCTTGTAAGCGCGTAAATGCAAGTCTTTATGCATAATGTTCATCAACGACGAGCGTGAGAGGTGCAATTGTTGGGCACGACGACGAGTTGAGGTGGACGGCTCTTCAGCCACACTATCGCGAACAGCAACAATATTTTCTGCAGTACTAGCTGTACGAGCATGCACTGGTGTTTTCACATCTCCTACAGACCCGGTTTGCACAAATTTTTGCACGATTTTTTCGATTGTACGCACATTTGGACGATTAAATTGACTGAAAAAATCACGAAATGCACGATATGCATTTTGATTTGAACGCCCATTTTCATAATAAGCCTGAATAACTTTAACGCATTGCTCGATTGTGTATCTTTCCATGGTTCAAATTGAATTAGTCTGAAATTGAGAAATGTCAAATGAAATGCAGAAAAAAACTTGACGTTTAGGTGTGGTTCACATTCAACATCGGCCCTTAAAATTTAACCACCCTTTATAAAAAAAATCTTGAATGCTTTAAAATGTCAAATAAATATTCTATCAGCATTGCATCGACATCAGCCGTGTTTCACATCAGCATCGCAACCAAGCAGTGATGCTCAATCGATGCACAGAAATTTGACGTTTCTGAATTTACATTATCACTGTATTATCGGCTCCGATGTACCGAATTTTTGATTTAAAATTCCACTTCAGTTTAATCTAGCTCCTTATCTAATTTGGAAGTTACAATTTAAATCTGGCACTACTGCGGTTCTGTCAAAGATGAACAGCTGACAATTGACCGATATAATTTTTCATGTTTAATGTCAATGTATCAACATTATATTAACATTATATGTTTGATACCCTATCCTCATTTTTCAACAACCAAGATAGTTTAATTGATTAGAGATCTTTCAAAGTAGATATAATTTTATGAATAAATCGCATGCAATAACAATTTCCATAGTTCATTCATTAGTTTGTATATATTGACCTTGATAGTCGTTGAAACTCTAACAATTTGCAAAGTTCAAATACCTACCTCACCCAACTTTGAAAATCTTCAACTAATTGCGAAATAGAAATTCCCAAGTGAATTTAGCTAACCCAGAATAAAACTACCCAAAATCGTATTAGAAATATCCCCCCTGCCAGTCATTGACATAACCTCTATAAACAATTGCCAATCACAAGATTTTTCGCAAACCAAATGAATAGAACCGCAAATACCACAAGAAAGCAAACTACACTATACACGTGCTACATCAGCAGACAAGACGAACGTAATTAACATCTGCCAGATGGATTATTTCGGATTTGTTTAAACTTTGACCCGTAACGAGACTAAAGAACCCAATTGGTGGTAACTCATGTTTGTTTCAGTTTTTCGATTGAAGAACATCTGCCGCAAATTATTTAACTATTTGTCAAAAGGAAAACGTTTAGTAATACTATTTTCTAATTTTAAAACAGGAAGTCGTTTTGCCAATTTTCTATTTAAACAAAGTTTATTGGCTGTGTGAATAGATTTTGATTGTGTTGATGATATATTTAGGCTGGCTAGGGGGTGTGGATTCGACTATTCGGTTAAGTTGTCTTACATTGCAAACAAAATACAAAACTAGTAGCTAATACTATGGGAGTGGATTTCGACAACGATTGCTATTATCCAATGGATTGTGAGGGAACAAGTTTCAGTCAAAGTACGTAAGTGATCTGTGAATAGTAACTATAAGAATTTTGAGTGAAAGCATGTCTTCTGTTACAAAGAACAATAAAAACAGTTGTGAGCATGAATAGTCCGATATTAACAAGGATACTAGCTACAGAGAAAATTTACAAAGATGGTGCCACTTTAGACCAGTTTTTTCAAACCTTGTCTTAAATCTCTATAGAATAAATACTAGTGAAGTGCTTTGAAAGAAAGTGTTAAGCGTTGCTTACGCATCTATTTGTATCGAGCAGACAGGCAGATCATATATTGATTTAAGCAGCGCTCTTGCTAACCTCCTTGAAGACTGCTATGACATCCCAATCTTATTAAAGCCATATGAAGCTGGAGATATGTAGAATGGAAGTAGCTCATATTGCATATACACTAAGTTGTTGTACTTCACTGAAACTGTAGACGTTATCGTTTATGCCAACCAAAGAGCTTTTCCGCTGCAATGAAAGACTGTGGAAATATGTACATATGTATATTGCGCGTTAACTGCCATCAACAGCAATGGCTTTGAAATCCCATCTCCAGTCTAAGTTCTGGGCATCTTACTTGAGAGTATTGATAGACAGAATATTCTTTTATACCCATATTGAGCATGACCCTTTGAATGCATTCTAGGGTACGAACAAAACCCAAATTTAGTCAATGAAAAAGCGTTGACAACAAAGTATGCGCTATAGTTGAAATGTCATTTGTATAACTTCAAAAATATATGTCCTTTGATTTGTAAGAACTATTAAGGCATATCTTTAAATGTCTTAAACCATTTTGCTCCACACTTACCGGGTGAACTGGAGAATCGAAAATATATACGAAATAGATCCTGGAAAAATCAACGAACGATAACGAAAGAAAAAGATTAGCTTGCCTGAATTAGCTTGCTGTAGATATCTGTATTTGTACCCACTTCACAATGCTGGTGTACTTTTTTTCAGTTCGGACTCCGACTCTTTTTATTTGTTTACATATTTCTAAAAGAATGCAATTCTCTGCCTTACTGTTGACCCAATACATTCCTTCACAGAACATAACACACTTGACTTTGGTTATTGTTTAGTTACTCCTCGAGTTTAAAGCATCCAACACTACCCTGACCGTTTCCGATATCAGTCAGTCCAAATTTTTGCTAGAATCAATAAATTTCAGAAGTTACAAAAGGTAGTGCTAGGTATCCCGGAGATACGAGTAGATGTATTTACATCTTTTCATTTCAGGGATCTAAGCACATATTTTAATCGATTTATCTATTATAAACACTGTCACTTGAACATTAGACGCGTAGCGCCCCTGTATCAGTAATTCCATTGTCATTATTCAGACGAAGTTTATCACAGTCTCTCGCTAGTTCGTCTTTTCAATCACATCAATCGCATCCTTCGTTGGACTTATCGTGCTTATAAATATCCTATTGGGGAAGACACTAGGTCGACTAATTTTTGAAGTGAACTTTAGTCGGGTGTAACAAAAAAGGTGTAACGCTGACATGTAACGCTTATTTTCTTGTAAAAGGCTCTAAACGATTTTTACCATTTTTTTTTTAATTTTATTTGATTTGGGTGGATGCCTACAAAATACCAATCAAGGTCTTTCATATAACGGTACTTTCAGTCTTGGTACTTTCAGCTTGGTTGTAACGCTTCGAGTGTAACGAAGAGGTGAAAGCTTATTTGCTTAAAAACGGGTCTTACGATTTTGGCCAAATTTGGTATTTTAGGTAGTTTGGATGCGTGCTACAAAATGACATACAAGGAATTTGTAAAAAGTCCATACATCTGTAGTTTTGAAAATCGGCTACATCTTAGAAACGTGTCAAACGATTTCGATGAAATTTGGTAATTTACTTAGTTTAGATTAGGACCAGGTTTTTGTGAGTTATCATTTAAACCAGTTATAATTGGATTTAAGTTGAGATATGCTCTCTACACGTCTCTTTTAATGACTTTCTCAGACAACACTAGAGGGTTCGAGTCGTTAAAAGGAGTGAACCAGCTTCGGTCATGGAGTTAGTCAGTCAGCAAACTATTACAGCTGGCAACCAACTAAGCTGATTACATTTAATTGCAAAAGACAAGAGCAACTTTGCTGTCTCAGAATACTCGTATAAGTACAGTTTTGGTTCGAGTTTTTCATGTGCAATTGATACTTATTGGCAAATACTTCTGCTTGACATTTGAGTAATGTGGCTAACAAGGTCTTATTGTAATAAATGCGGTTTAAGATTCTCCCTACTTAGACTATTTGCACCATTCCTAGTAATCCAAAGACACTTCCTTATCTGAAATATCTTCCTGTATTTGATCTATGAAATAAAGATTTTGTTTACCACTTTCATGGAATGACCCAATAAATGTGCGTCTCTCCCATCTTGTACTTAAATAGAATTCACAAAATAAAGCACAAAATTCGAAAGCGCTTTTACGAGTTTTTCAACTTTTTTTTTTTTCTGTTTGTCAGATCGGACGGAGATTACTAACATGTGTCACTTTAATTTAATTTACATATTAGAGAAACTCAAGAAGAACGATACGCAGTCATCATCGGACCACACATCTCTTAACACAATTAAATAAAAAAAAAAAAAATTCAATTCACAAAAATTCTATCTATCTTCGAATTTAATGGATACACTAGTAGTAGATTGGCACATACAGTTTTGAGAGGGCCTTTATGTTTTAATTTGCAGCCCACGAGATGACGTACACACGCGCCAATAAAATCCCATTTGTTTCGTTCTGTTCATTGTCTATTGCTACTTCTGGTTCTAGTTCTATTTTATAGTTTTTAGCGATTTCTTTTTTTAATAATTAGGTTTTAGTTCTCTGCTGAATCATACATTTTTTTTTCGAGCGAGTAAGATGTCAATAAAATCAACAACAGGCTGGTTTATAGTCGAATATAACTGTAGATATTAAGATTTATTTTAATTCCGCAAAAGAAACAGAAAATAATCTTCTAGTCGTGGTATCTTGTATCTTTCTTTTTCTGTTCTTGTAGACCCGTAGATGTATGGCAACGAGCCAAATGTTTTATAACATATCAATCAAGAATCGTGTTTGTGTTTTATATGCTTTGGGGCGCGAGCGAGCGATTGAACGAGTGTGAGGGTCAGTTGGAATCTTCTCGTGCCTAGAAAATGTCTTGTGTGGGGAGGTGGACTGGCTTTGGGGGGATTTAAAGAAATCATTGATGGTATGATGAAATTAATGGTTTTTAGTTTTATTACTTTGGCTGAGGATGAGTTAAAGAAGGAGGTTTTTTTTTTTAAAAAATTTTTTATTAGTAATTAAAAAAAAGGTTACACATACGCCCAAGTAGTTCACAGATTCTACTCATATATTATTTTTATTGCATTATTTATGAGTAGCGTCAGGGCATGCAGATGGCGTGGGGTTTACTTAATGATTTTTTGATTATTCGAAATTATACTCGTGATGCCGCGAAACTAACTATGAATTTGTTAAGCAGTACACCCACTGTGGTTCTAAAGTAAAAGTAGAATCATGCAAAAGATAGCTTTGGGTTTTTTTTTTTTTTACCATAATCCTTTCACTATTTTTACATATGAGTTATGAGTGAAAAGGTATATTTCGAAATGATTTTTTGTTATTCTTATATCCGGACAATTTTAGAAGCATTAATACTTGTTTGATAGCTTGCATCGTAAGACTTTATTGTGTATATGGCGATCAGAAGTGACTAATACTTGAAAAGAAATGTGAATATGTAGTGTTTTCTCAATTTTATTTGCAACTATAGAGGATTATAAACATCCTAAGAAATTGTTATAGTTTAGTAGCTAGCTCTTGTTACTATTACCCTGAATTTGTTTAAGGTCTATGCACAGAATACTATATACAGTAGGTAATAAATAACTCCGCCATGAATCGAAGCACTGCTCATATCTTTTGCGTTAGAAGCAGTGTTGCCATGGACTTAAGAGCATCTATCATAGTACCTGCAGTAGTCATTTGTGTATGACAGAGAATAAACAAAATTGACAAGTGCGAGTCGATCCTCGCACCGTTAGTGTTGTTTGTCGTCATTTTAGTAAATTAATTTACTTTTCTCTTAATCTGGAAACTAAAACAAAATTATGTGATCTTTTTTTTTCGATTTCAAGATTTTATTGATGATTAAATTTAGTTTTTAAGTTTTAGGTATGGGAATGCGGGGTTACAAAGCGTTGAAGGCTTACACGTGTCGAGGGAACACAGAATAGAAGAAACATTAAGTCAACTACAATTCTAATTGTTAAGAATGTTTATTTTTAATAATAAAAAGGAAAAAGTAAAGAAAACTCTGTAGTGACGACAATACGTGCTGTGCAGCAGAACGAAAACAAAAAACAGAACAACAAACAAACAAAAGACATTTAGATTTTTCGTATTCTACGTCCCTCGTCGTTGACAGCATTCAGCTGACACACGGTTTTTTTTTGGTCTACAATTGCAAAATTTAGACTTGAATTTTTTACTTTCACTAACTTTTTGATCAATGTCTGTTCTATGATGCCTTACTGAATAGATTTTAATGTATTTTTGTGCAACAAACTTTTTAAAAAAAAAAAGAAAAAATTACATTACATACCTATTGGAATCCTTTAAGTTGTGTAAAATCGTCGAAAATTTCAGCTGTCTAGGCCAAATGGTTAAAAAGTTACAAGGCGTATGACAGGCGGATGATCAGACGGACACCGTTTTCCGTTTTCCCATTTAGGTACGGAACACTAAAATCCAATCTTGTAGCAACGTTTCTATCCCCTTTGCCTACATTCATGACAGGTTGTGAAAACTTGAAACTTTTACTTCGGACTGGAAGGTGCAGAGGTTCCAATTGATGCATCTTTACAGTCAGAGAGAAGGGACTGGACAGTCTTTTTTTTCAACAGCTTGTCTCCAGCGTTGGGCATTTTTAATTTAAAATTTGAACTGATCGACTTCAAATCCTCGGAAAGATTTCCAACGAACTTTTCCTTGGGGACAATTTGCAGACTCTCAGCAGCTAATTGTAAGTCATTTAGACTGCGCAAACATTATTTGTGTGGCCATTTTCGAACTCACGCTCAAGGATACCTCCAAGGAAGCTATCAAGCATGATGGCTTGTTGATCGTTTTCTAACGGTGTTTCTTACATTATCGCTGGTGCCGGAACTTATTGATTCGCAGGTATGGCAGGCTGTCAGTCAAAAATGTCCGCACACTTTTCTTATTAGATGACTGATTTTATGCGATATCCTACCCAGCTTAAAAAAAAATGACAAATTTGGTGTTAAAAGGTGTGCAATCTGTGGGATAATGAAACTCATAGTATAGATGGATCTTATAAACATATTCTTGAATTCCAAATGCACAAGCACTGTGACTAAACTATTTGCGGATAATCTTGATAGATAACTGACACTCGGCAGTTCAATCGAAGTTTCCTGAAAGATTCTTACGCCTTTGCGTCTACAATAACGTGGCAAATGTAAAAACTAGTCAGTAAGTCAATAAAATACCAAAACTCCATGCTACAAAACTCGTACCTCATGGACCAGACTCACAAATTTTATCTGTCCCTATTTCATAACTAGCGGGGTTTTATTGAGTTTGAGTAAATGTACTATTTGCGAATACATAAAAGTTGATTGGAACGTACTCTTTTTCAGCGATGGTAAAACCTAACCTTAATTTTATTCTTTTTTTTTTTTTTAAGCACGGACTGTATTTTTTTTAGTGAATGCAGAAACCCTGTTTGTATTTTTTTAGCAAAGACATTTATGTATATCGATCTTGTAAGCAATTTATAAGGAAAATCCCCGTTCAACTGATCGGCACTTAGTGCAAAACTTAACCGCAACTACATAGTTCATCTACTCGCTGTAGAAAGTGTGTGTAATTGACGGCAGCTACATGTATGTAAGTAGTCAAAGTCGAATTTTAATAGAACATGGCTACTGTCGACAATTAAAAGTTTCAGTTAGTACCTTAAAATTAAAGCTAATTTTAACATCTAAAATGTTACAGTGACATACACATAGGTTGAACCTTCAACGTAGAATAATGGGATGTTCAAGCTCTTTAAATTGGAAGACTGTGGTATTTCAACCAAAGACTTAAAGGGTTGTCAGCTTGAAACTAAATTCATATCATGCTGAGCTGGTGTATGGTTTTAAGAATATTTGATGGTGTCTGTAAGTTCACCTATTGTTATACATAGAACATAGTGTCGTGTCGAATTTCAACCAGTAAGATCGTGTTCTATAGCAAAAGGTCTACCTTAATGTAGTTCGAAATCATGCTCTGCACTTTCAGAATTCAACCCAAACTCTTATAACATATTGTATGAACTCTGCTCACTGATATATTAAATCGAATTAAAACGGATGCAATACAAGAAAAGTGTAACGTAACTAACTAAACTATGTACGAAAGTAAAATAAGTTTCTTGATCTGACTGGAAAATTATTAATGGAACTTATACAAATAAATAAATAAATAAAATGTTATCCGCCACTGCAATAAAACTAAAACTATTACAAATTTAAATATTTGTCTTATATTTTTCAACATCCGTGTTAATATGACATATTTTTTTTCTGTCGAAAACATAAAATTTTAGGCTAATAGCATGTCGTTGAGAAAGTCATTGACATTTCCGTTCATCAGTCAAGAAACTTGGCACACGTTTGACTTAAATCCGATGCATTGTTGAATCCTTTGTCACTTGCCATAAACCAATGGATGTCAGTCGATGACATCTGTCACTTGGTCAGGTCCATTTTATAAACATTCGCAACCCATCTTTGAAATAATTTGACACCCGTAACTTCATAAATTTTTTAAAAGACAAATACAAATGTACAAGTAATTGAATCACTGATTATTCATCTCCCCCTAAATTACTAAACACCAATTAAATGAGACAATTATCATTACCAGACCGAGTCAAATATAGAGAATTCCCAACAAGCCGTAAGCACCTAACCTTAAATATTGAAACAAATGTAAAATGACACTTGAGGACCACCTACGACATTTTCACCTGACATCCATCTATCTAGCGGTATAGACTTTTACATAATATTCACAATTGTCTTTCTCGAAATCACCTGTCAAATTTCATGTCAGCTAAATGACAACACATTGTAATACACACACAAACAAAGTCAAACGTAATGTTGACAATCAGTTCAATTCATTAAATACACAGAGCGTTGGTGTCATCGTGACTTTAACCTTGACATTGGATTGATGTAGCGCAGAGGAGGAGTGCTGCTGGTTGTGTTTACATTGGAATTCATTGGCCAATTTGTTTTTGATATATTTTTTTTAGTTTTCCTTCTTTTATTTCTTTTTTTTTTATATTTTACTATTGAAGGCTGTCTTCGTTCTTAAATGAAGACAATGATTGACACTTGGATATGTTAATTGTTACTCATATTTTTGGGTCACAAAGTAATTAGTAAAAATGTTTTCTTCTTTTTATAGACACATTAAGAATTATAAAAAAAAATAAAAATAAAAACAATTTTCTGATTTATCAACATCGGGCATACATTTTTCATGGTGCAATGCCAAATGAGTGGCATAGAACAGAAAAAATGTTCATTGGCTAAAGAATTTGTTTTTATTTTATGTCGTCAAATTAATTTGGTCCGAACATTTCTAAATGCGAAGTCAAATTTATAAAAATCTAATATTTTTTTAACGATTTTCTTTGGAAAATAGTCTTAGAATAGACTGTTTGTTTACATAATAGTTTTTAACCCAAGTTTAAAAGTTTCCTTTAAACATTTACAAAGTCATTCTATGCCCTTCTCATTTCGAATCGAATTTAAAACCCTTGTGCTCACAGGGGTTCAATATTTTGAACATTTGAACTGAAAATCGTCAGTTTCTCTGGTATCAGCACACCGAGGAAGGATAGATGACGAGGCTTCACCAAGAGGTTGTCCAAAAAATTCGAGAATCCCTTCACACCAAAGTCAAGAACCGATAGCTCTACCAATTTCGATTCTGTTTAGATTATTTTCGGTACTCTCTAAGTTGGCAATCCTGTTGGCTATAAAAAAAAAAACCTGACGAAGAATTGAGCAGTAAATTAAAAGATCGCTGCCGATATTCAGAGATTTCTTCACGCCAGAGCTCCAAACTTAATCCTCCGGCAACTGCCTATTTTGGTGTCTTATTAATATTTCCCTAATACTATTAAAGAGCAGCAAATGAAAAGACCAGCAAAATTTGCTGGTAAAAAAAATAAGCAACAGAAAAATAAATAATTTTCCAATCCGCAAAAAGTAACTTTTTGAACAGCAAAAATAAGTTTATTATGAATTACATGGAACATAAAAGATGAACTTAACAAATGTTTTCTAAGCAAAAATTAATTATTTAATCAGCAAAAAGAAATGCTACAAAATGAAAAGAAACACAAAGCGATTGCGAATTTCGGAATATAATTTATAATATAATAAACTGCTAATCAAATAATTTAATTTTGCTAGTCAAAAACTCCTTTGCCGCTAATCGATTAAATGGTCGATTTTATGGTCGCCCAATCACAATAATTTTTGCACTTAATCTGCCGTCTAGTGGCCTAATATACTAATATAGTTCCGATTTATCCAAGACCTTTGCAGGAAATACATCTGTGTTTGTTTGCAATAAACTTATATGCATCTACTTATTTTGTCATTATCGTCAAGATTCAAAGAATCTGTCCGTTTTTTTTTTTATTCAAAATCAGTTCAGTAGTTTTTACTCTACACATTTCGTGAAAATTTTATAGTATAACTCGATATTCGTTCCATCTCCATAGCCATTTGCCGTGATATTTCTGCTTTATACCGGTGAAACTTTGAGCCTCCCCTTATAGTCCAGTCTTAACAGCTATGATTTCAGCTTTAAAACACGGCTGTGATTCCGCACCGCACCGATTAGATGTGGAATCCTCAATCGAAATTACTTTTGCAGATTCCATAGGGACCAATTTGTTTTACCAAATTCCATATGTATGTTCAGTACGCAGTTCACGACGAAATGGTTCACTCAATTTTCGTGCGAAATTGATTGTTTGAGACATTAATTCGTATCGAAATGTTGGCGTTTCTCTTCCATGAATATTATGGTAAAACGCCTGCTAATAATTAGTGTATAATTTTCAAACAGCTGAACATTTATTTTCGCTTGAGCACCGTACTAGCCTTTAGTCTAGACTTTTGAGAAAAATTCGTTCCTCCATACCCACATAATTATTTCAAATTTTAGACTTTTTATCAACTGACTGACCCTATCGACCCCTCGTACACCTTTTTTAGCTTACTAGGTCTTGAGCTTAAAAATGTTGGTTGCCTTTATCGGAGATTGTCTATAAGAGTGTCTGTCTGTCATTATCACCAGCGATAAAATTTAAACTCCACACACTTATCAGTTGAAACTTATCAATTTTCAGGTAAGTGAAAATTATAAGCGTGTCTCATAGATTAAAGACAACTTATCATAAAATTATAATATGTTTTTGAATCGATAAATACCTACTATCTTTTTGACAGCCCACTACGTTCTTTAGTAGTTTAAGAAGTTTTAAGAAGCGGAAATACAAAAATTTGTACAGTAACGAAACGTTGATTTATTGCATATTTCCTGAACTTTTCAAAACTTTGGTAAAACAGGAAGTTATGGAAAATTATGATAAGTTGATTAATGATAAGTGATAAATGATAAGAAGCTGGAGAATCAGGGCCTTGATAAGTTTTATATATCCCCATCAAATGAATGCCAAGTCGTAAAAACAAACCTACAAACCATTTCCGAGATCAGCCGCTTGTTACACAAGATTAGGTTAGGTAAGATGACTGCCCAGCTATGTGCAGGAAAATAATAAATGATGTGATGCAATGCCATCTGGTGCAGCAAAAATTCAAGGAGATTTCCGGGATACAATCTTCGTGGACATTCTGTAACTATGGGCCTAATTGTTAGTCGGAGGAATGTCGAAAATGAACAAGTTGGAAAGTGTTGGCGCGAGCACTGACTCTTGTGGTAGACCACTGTTCAGCATTTTTAAGGTGCTACTAGCGTAGCTGAGGAAAACTTGGTATATCCTTGTAAGGACGATGGGACGGTAGTTCTCAGGTTTTTCGACTGATTTTCATGGTTTAAGAAGAGCGGTGACTTTCCGTCTTTATTATATTCGAGAAGAGCGATGCAAAACATCGCTGAGTATTGGTTCCTGCATACTTCAAGAATTCCAGACAAATGATGTCGAAACCAGCTGCTTTGCCCACTTTACAGATGAAAAATCGACAACTATTTCTTCAGATGTGACGGGGCTGCAATATGAATATGTTTCTGGGTATGCTAATTTTAGCCTTCTAATGTCCCTCTTAACAGGGTGATGTGCTATTTATCTGATAGTGCTCGAGACATTTCATGTATACGGTTGGCAACATCGTTGAGATTGATTGGGGAGGATTCACTTCATGTCTTGCGGCTTGAGTGAGTAAAGTTCAAGCTTTCCATAGTAGTTTGGCACTTCTCCAGGTGACTTTTGCCAAGGTATCTAAGCAGTTCATCATCAATTTCGGAATCGCCTTGTGCTTTCTGCTCTCCATCCAGGCACATACTCTTTCCTATATCCACTTGGTATATGCTTTTTAGCAATAGCTATTACCAATTTTCCATCCCGCTTGCAAGTGCTTTCAGTGTCAAGTGTTGAGCCAAAGTATGCATATTCACTTGACCTATGTATCTTTCCATCTTAATCTTAAAGATTTCCAATTATAACACTTATTCTGGTAAACACCGAAAGCGTGGTATATGATGAATATCTTCCCGTGCTTCATGGTTCTAATCCGCTGTCTCATCTCTCTTTTCTTGAGGTTATCCTCTTTTCTTTATACTTTTTCTGCAAAAAAAGATTAATTGTCATGTCGTGTTCGTGAGAATGACGGGCAATTTTCACTTTTTTTTTTTTTCCATCGCGCGAGCGGATTTTCATCATTGTCCATTCGACCATAGTTTGATTACGTGCAATGGGTTGTTCTTTGCAAGACAAGCACTCTCTTCCAAGTGCGATACGATCAACAATGAAGCTAAATGAGCAACAGAGGGCTTGACTGTTGGGTTTTTTTTTTTTTTTTTTTCGTGCAAATCAAGTGTCCGAGTAAGCGGTTTATCTAAAGTTGGCTAAACTTCGGCTCATGTCTCTCAGACAGGGTCTAGGCGCGTGAACAAAAAAGACAGATAGCATAATGAGGGGTGGGTCAGTAATTTATTTCTGTTTTATTTTTCTTTCTCCCGTTTTTCTTTATTTTCTATGCTTTGAGTAAAAATAACAACAAGTCCACACTAAATGGTGTGAAGTTGTTAATTATAATTTCGCATTAATTAGCAGAACCTTAAAGTCTGACATAAATTATCCAGAAAGGGCTAAACGCTGTAGAGGCGTTGACAAACCTTAATATAAAAAAATGGTTATAGAAAAAAGTCATGAACCTTCTAAGTTCTTAGGTTAAAATAAAAAAAAAAAAAATGATGAAAGAAGAACACGAAAACAATTAAATCGTTGACGTTGAAAACTTGAATGTCAGTATGGTAATTATTTATGCTTAGGTTTAATCGGTTATTAACTTATTGCTAGCAGGCTACAATTATGAATGAGTAGTAACTTTTTTTTCTCACTTGTTTAATGGTTTTTTTTTTTCTTTTTGTTTATTTTCAGGTAAGTTCAAGGAAGTGTGACCGATAGAAGACCGACGATTGTATGTTTAAGAAGTTCCTTATGTTTCTTTCTATGTACGGAATTAGTTATCATATTTTTAAGCATTAATTTTATATCGAACTTTAAGATCATCTCAACGTAGCAGCGTACTCGTAAAGGAAAGAGATGGGGCTCTGCTTGAAATCTAAATAAGAACAAATTGCAAAATTTGTAATAGAGTTAACCACCCAAGTTAAGCGAACTTGAGATCCTGGACTAAATCTAGAAGGTATCTAGAGTGGGTCCTTTCCTACAGTACTGTTCAGTGTGAATCTTTGCATTCCCTCCACTTAAAACTTTTCTTTTAGGACAAACTGTCAGATATATGCAAATGTATTGAACAGATTTCTGCAAATACTATACTCGTATAAGTTGTAGTGTACTGACATTCAGGAAACAAAATTAGATTTGCACTATAAACTCTAACAAATTTTTAGCCTTGGCATTTGATTACATAACCATTGGGCACAAAATTCACTGGGCGATCAATATATCAAAGCGTTTCAAGCACCACGGCTGGCCCACGGTGCTTGAAACGCTGAAAAGTATTAATAAATGAATTAACATGGAATAATTTCTCAGCAATTATTTCTTAACAGCAGAAGAACAAATGCAAGACTGGTACTGACATGCGGCCTATACTCGTACCGATGACCTACTAATATATATATATTTTTTGTAAGGTGATACAAAACTTGCGAATCTCAAGTCTTTATGATTTTCGAATGCAAAGATATAGGTATATGTATTGTCAAGACGCAGCAGACTTTTAATTTGAAGGCACACAATACAGAGAAAGATGGACTCATTTCTATAAAATCAATTTCACAATTATTCCCAGCAGGGAAAACTGGTATAACTACAAAGTCCTTGCGAAATCCGAAAAGTCAGTATACGCTGTTAGCTTCATATCTGAGTCGAGTACTGACATGAATTACTTCTCAGTCTCACCTCACATCAAACTTTTTTTTAATGCCGAATGACTGCTGCAATATCGCCTTATGACATTGTTATCTAGATGAAAAGTCAAGCTGTTGTCAAGGCTTTGAAAGCTTTAAATATAAAATTTAAGGCAATAAAATGATCCTATGCTGAATACCTATGTACATACATATATATGTATATATAGGATCTTACCAGGTAACAGTCTGCTCTGTTTCAGATAAGCCTTTTGCCCCAATTGAGGTAGCCAAACACAATATGCATCTACTCGCTTATGATCTAGCAAATAGTAAATATTGTGGACAGGACAATCCAAGTTCTTTTATATAAAAAAAATAAGCGCACTTAATGAGTTTTGGTGTTTCCAAAACACCTCCTGTCGAAGCTGCGGCGATGCTGAAAACGATCTTTTTGTTCACGTCCAGTCTTATCTACAAAAATATTATTCTTCGTTATAATGCTTGAGGACCTTCTTCCATAAACTGGATCTAGGCATATGAGCCCAGACCTTACTACCTCAGCGATCAACCTTGTTCAACCTTACACCTTTTTTTTTCTTTCCTCAAAATTTACATCAATTAGTCACCTGTCGATTTCGCCGCCACCTCAAATCACCACTACATAAATGGCAAGGTCTTAAACTTAATATTTAAACAGAGAGTTGTAAGATCTTCGTCCTCCCACACACATGAATATAATGTATGTACATTTTCGAATATAACAAATTCCCGTGTAGGCAAAATTATAAAATTCATCCAAATCGGTCCATAAACTAGCACAAAAACAAAAATATTGTCTTTTCTCTCTCCTATCGTAAGTATAAAATTTAGTTCCATAGATACAGAAAAAAAAAGAGGAAAAAAACCCGAAGCAAAATTCTCCCTTCTGTACTGTTCTGAGTACACACAACCGCACAAACCAAACCACGGCTGCAAAGCTGTTGGCGATGGTATCCACTGAATAATAATAATAAATCGTGATGACTTGATGAAGACAGTTTATATACCAATACTCAGCGTCAGGTCAACTTACAAAACTTTGTAAGTGGAATTTCGCAAACCCCGTCGTAGGCCTTATCTAGGACCTAAAAGGTCCTATAGTTAAATATTCTAGTCTACAAGCTCAGTCAGGATTTTCTCTTTTATATTAATCAGGATTTGTGCACAGAATCAATTGTAAAGAGCGAGAGAGTATTGTAAAAAGCCCAAATTTATGGGAAGTTACTTAATGCAGTAAATTAAATTTGTTTACCACTTCCAATCCTCCGCGGATCAAGGTTGGAGAATAAAACTATTTAGGTATTGTATCCTATTCCGTAAAAGATAAAGCTTTGCACTTAGATTTTGTCCCAAAACCAAAAAGGTTTAGGATAACTAACCACAAAATTCGTACATTACTGTCTAAAACAATTCTATAAGTTTAGCCTTGACTACATATTGGTCTCCATGAGTAGAAAAGTTGAAAGGATAAATCATAGCAGCAAAAAAAAAATTTGGGTCAGTTCAAGCTTTATTCTACACAGCCCACATTGTGGAATATTTCAAAGATTAAGACAAAACATTAAATCATTAAGTCAAGCATGTATTTTTTTCTAACAAATCATAATCTGCAAATGCAACCCACTTATAACTTTAAGTCCAAAAGTCTGTTCAATTTTAAACGAATCCTCATCAATAACTTAGCTTTCAGAATAGAAAATGGCTTCGAAAACAAAACCCAAACACTCTATACATCTAAATTTAATCGGCCATTTAATGGCGATCAATTTAACAAAGTTAACTCGGCTAATGAATTCAATCAATAACATTAACTACTTCCACGAAAACCAGTTTTGTCTGTGGTGTGGTGCTCCTCAACAACTCGAAATCAAGACCTCAATGCGCGTCCCCCAATGCACGACATGACCAACTTAATTCAAACTGCATGTCCGCGGGAAGAAGGCAGACGCAGAGAACTCGGACAGATGCAACCCAGACCCAGTGAGTGCACAAAAAAAAAAAAGTCAAAAGATTCATCATCATCATCATGCATCATCATTGTTGGTGTGTTTTTTTCTCCCTCTTTTTGAGCGCAAAAAATAAAGTAGGAAACACAAAACGAGACCAGACTCAACCCAGAACGAGTGAGCGAGTCTCCAGATCTTTGTCGTTTTGCTGTACTTGCAACCTATGATGAGTCATCGTGATCGTTTCGTGTTGCCCCCAATGGGTCACTAAACAGACTCCAACTTCACTACCATTACCAACTACTCATACTCACACTCTATCACAGATCATCGTGAAACGCTTAAGTGGTCCCCAAGCGAAAATTATGTATGTGCGCGTAGTTGACGAGAAATACTTATCTACGGCGCTTTTGCATTCTCCACGGTTTGTCATTCTGTTGGCATTTGCGAAACCAGAGCAAAGCGGCCATAAGACAAATGCAATGCGTTCTTCTCATGCTTGATCGCGATCACATGTAACTAGGGATGAGTTGAGTACGCGTACTTCTTTTTTTTCTGCTCTCTGAGCGTTTATTTATTCAACTGGTGAAATTGAATGAAGCAAACAAGAAAGACAATAACAAAATGGTTTGAGGGAAGAATGTGATCAGAATGCTGATATCTACAAAAAAAAAAAAAATTAAAAAAAAAAAAAAAATAGAAAAAAAGAGGTTTGGTAACACGAGTCACTTGTTCGAATAGCAGTACTTGCAATAAAAGTGAATCACAGATTGTTTTTCCGCAGCAGCGTTTTTGTCAAAATCATTATTAAACTTGCAGCGATTATGGCAGATTTGGCTGAATAGGCGTTTAACAGGTTGAAATTGGATAGGTTATTTGTTTTTAGGTCAAATTTCATTGCATCAGATTTGGAAGTTCTCAACGTACTAAGTTCAGGATTGCCATGGGTTTCCAACAGGTTTACATTTCCTTTGGTGATCGACTTCTACCGCTGATTTATTTCAGAAATAAGGTTTCACTATTTCCATTTGTGGTTACTCTCTCAAACTTAATTCTTTTGCCCACCTCAAACCAAACGTTACATCCTAATTTTTTAGTCCTTCGAGCCAGATAATCGAAGTTTCAGTAATTTATTTTTTAAACAATACATGCTTGTTTAGAATTATATCATAGATAATTTTAAAGGTACAATGGTTAAGAATTGTGCTGACAGTGCACCATTTAATTCAATTGACTTTGTTGTACTATCGATGATGAAAGCTGTATCCTCTACTCATTTAGATGAAAGTGAATACTCATGAATGTGTTGATGTTTGTTATAGAAATGTCTATGATTTGAAATAAAACCCCTGTAAACGGCTTTTGTTTTACCTAGCCTAACTCTAGGCTTCGATATCCAGAAACTCTACGAATATTGAACTCAAAATGCAGTGACACTAGCTCTGGTGAAAGGATATGCAGAGATCGAAAAAAATTAAAAAAAGCAGACGCTCTACTAAAGCAGGAATTTCTGGGTGTTGGACCATTTATTCCTCTAGGTATAGAAACAATGAGGGATATATTTGAGAAATGGGTCACTTGGTAAACTCTACCAAGAAAGAAGTTCTAAGCATGCTCAACTAGATACGATTAGTAGCAACATTCTACTCGTATTCATAGTACATGGTGACTTTATGTATCATCTAAAGTAGCTGGAACCTGGATATGCAGATGGCGGCACACATATTATGTCAATATCACTAGCTAGCAGAAGAAGAAATATAACGAGCAAGTACTGGTTGAAAACCGAGAAGAAATGCTAGAGTTGACAGATCAGGACGTACTCTGAAGGAATCCAGAGATCAAGGGAAATGAAAAGGACCCCAACAAGGTGGCGTGGTACGATATCTCTCTGAATAAATGCTTGTATTCATTCAATGTTACTAATTGTTTAGCTAAACTCTGTTAAGCTCGTGTGCATAAAATTGTATCAATTAAGCATAATGGACTTTCAGGGGGGAGTCTGACAGAATCCCGAAAAACATAATCCCGAAAACCCAAAATCCCGAAAATAAAGAAACTTTGCATACACCCAACCTCGCACCCAATCCAAATCCTACAGTCACCCCAAGCAGGGGGTGTTCCATACATATTCTACTGTTTATGCATTGTGGATATAATATATATAAATATATTTGAACATTTGAACGTGATAAATTTTTAATTTTACATAATTTTTCGGGATTTTTTTTCGGGATTTTGGCCTTTCAGGATTTTGGATTTTCAAGATTTTGGTTTTTCGGGATTTTGGATTTTCGGGATTTTGACCCCAACCCCTTTCAGGGGTTAAAATAAAGATGAGTCTCCACTCCGACACTGAAGAGAGACAACAATTTAGATTGCCTCTGACACATTGTCCCCGTGTGAGAATTGACTAAGTTTCTTTGACAAAAAAATGTCAAACTATAATGTTGAAAACAGTGACAAAAATATTTGATACTGATATGCACCTTAATTATCGTTTCCGTATTGGTTGGTAACATTTCATTTAGGTGGCACTTAGATAATGACTGCAGTCATTAGCAGCCCTAATATATGCCGACTTCCATCTGAGGATAGTAAGTGCCCAAGGCTAACTTTTTCTTACAAGTGACTTGACAGTTTGTTCAGTGGTTTCTGTCGAGAATTTTAGTAATGATCTCCTATCAAATACCAAGACAGATTTTATTTTACTATTGTTGCAGTAGAGATCCAAATGGATGAGTTTTAGGATTGTTTTCAGTCAGCTGTGGACTCTGATCGAATCGATCTTGTTATACTGATACCGCCTACCCTTTTGGTCCTGCAGTCAAACATTTCTACTCAAAAGTCTTCCACCATATTACCAGTCAACACTTGTCTTGATCGTTGATCTTCTCCTTCAAGCTTAGCTCGAAATCTAAATGTATGCGCAGATACCTTGCCGCTTTCAAGATTTCCAGGTCAATCCCAGCGATTTCATTGAGGTTTAAATACATGGAGTGATATTTTCGTTGGGAAGAAAAAAAACTGTCTCAGTCTTTGACTACTAGACTCTGGCAACTGACGTGATTATTTTTTGCTAACAGATGTAGTCTTTAGGTCACTGATGATATGTACTAAGATGACTACATCGCCAGTACAAGCAGTCAAGTCTCTTAGAATTGAGAGCGGGATGCACTTCTTTGGGGTGAGGTGCAATCTCCTCCTTGGTTATGCCCAGTTATCTCCCCGTGCGTGTCATGCAGTGAATGCAGTTAATCCAAAAAGACAAATCTGACATTAATGTTATCTCAGGCTATTACATTCCACCCAATAAATAGGATGGAATGTCTTAGCCCCAAGGCCCAAGGGATCGTGGAAACCTGAAATATTAGTCCAGGCAGAGACTTTGACTGAGAAGTAACAGCCTGTTCTAATTCAGTTCTCCTATATTTCTTCTACTATGTTGACAAGGAATCCACAATGTATCCAAAAACCAGAATTCTAAATTTAATTGCAAACAATAAATTCCTAAGTTTCATGCCCACACCCAAACCAACACTCAATTGTCTAAACTAAACCAACGACTACTCAACAATCTGCCATTTAATTAAAAACCTGAAAGGACACCACCGACGGTAAATCATAAATGAATGAAATTAATGACAATGGTCAACAGAATGACGCACAACTATCTGCATATTTTATTAATCTGAGTCTCTATCTCTGATATGTCATCTTACATGGGCTTTCAAGTATATGGGCTGCTAGAAATGGAATGACACGTCACCCCTTCTCGTCCAATGCCATCGTAATCTATTACCGTTTCGCAATTAATAGGCATAGAATCCATTGAATCCTTTGAACCGAGTCGAGCCAACTAACACAACTACCAAACAGTAAGGATCAAACGAACGAACGTCACACACCTGCCTATTCTTGAGCCCAACTCTAGAGTAAAGGAGGACACAGCAACGACGACGAGGACGACAATTCACCCCTAAAAATAATTCATGCAAGGCTATGCTCTGTCCTCGCAAAAGGGAAATGCCAGAATGTATGCACCACCAAATAATTCACACACAAGAAACTGCCGAGCCAAGCAGGAACTACTAAACTCAGAAAAACCCAACAGTCTCTCTGACCCTTACATTGGGAAGGGTGCAAAAGCGAATAAACAATAACAACAACTGTGTGCACTATGGATTCCAAGCCCTTGTGTGTTCTATGCGATGCGCGTATGAGTGCATTGCGTAACATAGGAATCGAAGTTAGTTTGGCATACTTACTCCTTCAACTCGACGCTACACAAGAACCCAACCAAGCTGCTGTCATCGGTTCGGTGGTTTTTCGTTTCAGGGTTTTCCTCCGTTCACACGCACACACACATACACACATCGTTTCGTCTTTTGTGAATATTTTTAAAGGGGGTGGCAGGGCGGCGAATGTGAATGAATGAATATTATATTGAAATGTTGCAAAGAATTTCAAAAATGTATTTTCCGCCGTAACGACGGAGAGCCGCACACACACCATCCTTATCTGGAAGTCGTGGTACTGATGATGGTGGTGGTGGTGGGCTACTTTGTTTGCGAGCGTTGAAAGGTATAAAGTGAGTTTTTGGAAGTTTTGTCTCGGATACAACATTCCAAGTTCAGACAAAAAAAAGGGGAACTACACACATAGAAGCAGCTCTAGAAACAACCCTTTTCGACAAGGGACTTTTATAGAAGTTAGGTTAAAGGAGGTGGAGACACTTACCTTTTGGTTTGAAGGTTACGACCTTTTTTTTGTTTTAAGTTTTGAAAACTGAAAGTGGATAGGATAGGAAGAATTTAGAAATCTAAAAAATAATACATATTTTTAACGGGTGGGTGTTTGAATGTACTACATATGTTTGTGTGTTTTAAGACCACACAGTAGTGACTTTGGATAAAATTTAGACTTTTACGAAAGTTGAGAGATATATTTTTGAAAAGTGAATTATTGTCATTCAACATTCGTAGAAAATGTTAAAAACTTTCGCAAATCGTGCTATAAAAGTTGTGACCTTAACATTAGCCTTCACTTTTATCTCCCACATCATTGTAGCGTGTTCCAAACGGAAATAATTGTCCGCATCTTTTCTGGCAGCCAAGTAGCAATCAAATCCTTGGAATCGCTTTTTCTTTAAACCGAATAACAGCTCTAGATCACCGATCGTCTCTTATAATGATGGCGCAGCAGTTCACAATCCACCTTTCTTAGGCGCAAGGACATATGGACATTCTAGAGAATTGTAAGCCCCTGAACTTGCCAGACATGGAACAGCGATGTCCATTCTATAAGATAAAGATGCCTTGGGTATACCGATCGCTACATGTAATCTTGAATTAAATCTGGATGCTAAAGTGGTACAACTAGCTTTGGCCCAAGCTAGGTCTGAAACGCACTAAGAAATTGATTTCTCGCAATAGATTGTATGTATATTAGCGCTGTAATTGGTGCCATCACTGGACACTGTCTAGAGAGGCTGTACGGATGAAGAAGAGGAGGTAACCATTCTTCACCTACCTTGTAGATGTCTAGTTCTATCCCAAAGAAGAAAACTCCACTTAGCAGCCTTTTTCTTCAGCGACCCGAGCGATCTGAAAAATACAGGCATTATAAGCCTCCTACAGAAGCTCCAATTGGTTCAACAAAATTGTTCCCTTAGATCCATATGGTATCACAATGGGACCTATCATTGCCTTAAGTGTGTCGGTCTATTAGCTGGCAGCGACATCAACCTAAGCTAACCTCATATTAGCTCGTAGATATCATCTGGTTTCATGGTTTCATGCAGTAGGTAACGACCTCTACATAAATTTTTAGGTTGAATGTCTATTCTTAGTACGCCCATCTAACGAAAGTACATAATTACACACATATGTATATAGGTACTGCTAACCGGACTTCTGGTCCAAAATTGTCGTTGAATATTTGACCAGGTAGGACGGTAGCTAAGAGCATTAGCATATCATATGTTTTTGTATAGCAACATCTTGGAACTAAATTAGTTTTTAGAAGGAAAAGAGGTTCACAATCTGCCTTTTTCGGCATTTAACTCATCTGTGGCTTACGCAGTAGCCGTCTAAAGCACTAGGACCCTGGAGCGTCAATGAGGTAAATTACAAAGGACCTTCGAGTATCTGAAGTGGCCAGTTTATGTCGGAGCAAGCAAAAGCTAACGTGTGCTCCGAGGAAGGTGGCTCCTCAACAAGTTGGAAGCATCCGGAAGATCTAGGCCTTCTTCATTTTTTTCCGGTCAATAGAAGAGACGGCAGGCGTCCCCCGTGTGATGCATACCAAGTTTTCTGCGAGTATAATGGTCCTTGGAGTAGTGAGCAGTGAAGGTCATGTTATGGCTTCCTACTGTTTTCCACAAGGTCTTCAAGTTAATGCTGCCCATTACTTCGACGTGCTAGAGGCAATTGTTAAACGCTGGTAGACGGTTTGAGTGAAGGAAGGCCATACGTTCCAAGCATACGTTTGTGCGTTGGCGCACAAAGCCGCGAAGATCAATTTCCATGATCACATAACAACACCTTATGGCCACCTAACTCACCAGACGTTAATCTGTTGGATTCCTTTGTGTACTCTCCACAATACCATCCAAGCTCTAAAGACTGCCATCATCCAAGCAATGGCCAACGTCAACAAGGACCATTTAATTCCGGCATGCCCACGTTTCTAGTCACGAATTGAGGCTGTTATCGATGCTGAAGGTGGTTTTATTGAATAAATATGGGCTACAGACGGAAATGAATTTATATGTCAAATTATGTAAGCCTAAGCAATCAATCTTCGCTGAGTCCATTTTGCACTCACTCTTGTGTAACCAAAAATTCATTAGGATTACATGCTACTATATGTCGGTGAGTGTTCTGAAGCCCACTCTACTATAACTTGCCTTCCTCTTGCAAAGCCATTAAATTTATAAAGCCCATTAAAAGAACATTCAAATGCCTTCACCTCGATTGAAATAAAGAAAACTATTTGTTGATATTGAAGAACTTCCGCTAGAAATAGCGAGCACACAGAGCACATCACTAATTAACTCCTCGTAATAATTAAAACAACTTTGCACTCAGGCGTCAGGCCTCGGCCGTCCAGCTGCATAGAAGTCCAATTAAATGCCGATTGCAGTACACATGCCAGTCAGTTGTAAATTTTTATTTTAATAACTTTTGCGAAAGCGTTACACTTTTTCATGCAAAACGGCAGTGTCGGCGGCGGCTGCGCAGAAGGGTTTTGCACAACTCCACTGCAGCGCTCCCGATTTAATTATCTCAGAATACAGCCGACACAATGCGCTAGCAAGTGCATTTAATTTACCGAATATCTATGAAATATCTGCAAAGTGAAATAATTCAAATTTTATTTTCGCAACTCAAACAAGCGCGCGTTCTAATGAATTTTGCGTCCCAACCGCAGATAATTGCTCTGGCACGGTAGTGCAGTGTGGGGAGGTTTCACTTGGTTGAACGATGACGACGACGACGACTACAGTCCTCGTGGGGAATCAAATGCAACAGAATTGCAACAATGAGTCCCCCGCCAGTTCCACTGCACGGTGTTGCACTCCCCTTTTTGGGTGGAATTACAAGCGTGGCAATTTCAAAAATTACATGCAGCAATATACAAATCGATGCGCAATGCCTCTGCTCGGCGCGGCTTGCCTACTCAGCTCATGGTCTACTTAGGAGCAACAATTGAATCGAATATTAGAAATACACTACGTTCTTCTGGTTCCTCTATGCTTTGTGCAGCGAATCACTGCCATTTGCATTGCATTGGGTGTAGAAATCCAAGTTGTGAAGTTTTTCTTTTAAATTGTTTTTTTTTTTTTTTTGTTTTGCACATTTTTTTGTAATTTACCTCGACTACGAGGAATATTCGATACGGCTTTGCCTCATCTTTTCAACATTAAGTAGTCATCGTGTTTGAGTATTTCCTTGCGCGCTGATTTCTATGCACTTGCATAGTTACGCATTAATGTTGCATTATAATTGGAGTCATTCATAAGTGCGCGGCACTCTGTAGATAGTTGCACTTTACTGATTTAGTAGGGCATATTTGCGGCATACCGTTGAGGTTGCTTTTACTATATTAAATGCATAATTAGGCAAAGTTGGCAGGAAGAGAAAACGCATTGTTGCGTAGAGATTAGATGTAACCCCACACGATGAAAAGATAATAACGCACAATCTGAAAGGAATTTAAACACAATTTTTCCATGGCACTTTAACTTATATGTCTATAAACGTTAGGATTTCTATAAGCCTACTACTGGAACCCTCTAAAGGGACTCGACTAGGGATCCGAAATATGATACGTTAAGGACGGTTATTTGTGCAATATATGTTAGTCACTTTTATTTCTTCAGACTGTCGGTTATACTTTTTAAGTTTTAGACCAGTCATTCCTCTGGCCAATACATAGCATCTTACGGGTATGAATCCCTTAACCAAAATATATGTGTTTCGGCGCGCTCCAAAGACTATTTTCTTAAATTGCCAAAAATACTTAAAGATCTCGACGTCGACAAATGCATTGCGTAAGTTTTTGAGTAGTCCTAATCTTCCAGATAGAACTGTTTCTGCCCGTTCCTTAAAAAAATGTGATTCTTCTTTTCCATCCAACTACTGACAAGGTCATTGAAACGCTGATACTCTGTCAGCTTCATTGGTGATTCGATGACATAATCTGACCGAAAAGTGGAACCGATCTCTTTATTAGTCTGGTGAAAGTAATGCCGTTGCGCTTAATATTTCAAAGGCATTTGACGAAGTTTGGCATCAATCCCCTTTGTCGAAAATGCATGTATTGGGCGTATTAGATTAAAAACTACCTTTCTGGGCTTCTTGTTCAAGTCGCCTTATACGCTTTTAAGTCTGGAATTCCAGGCTCATCTTTGCATTTGAATCTCTTTCTCATTTTTATAAATTATCTCTTGACTGCCACTTCTAATCTAATAAATTCCTTCGCCGATGATGGTACTTTCAGTATCTCGTATTCTTTTCCAGATTCATGATCTTGCCCTTCGACCGTAGAAATGGAGCGGCAACGTATGTTAAATTTCGAACTTGTCAGCATAATACAATGGGATAGAAACTATAGAGTTGAACTTAGTCCTTCAAAAACTCAATACTGTCTTCTGTTATTAAAACGAAACTTGAACACTTAGCCGCTGTCTATAGGCATTCCATTCTCGGTATTTGTATTTGCTGCGAAATTTCTACGTTTCCTTGTTAGAAATATTTTACCCCTTCTGATCTGGCTGCAACGTATACAGTATACTAAATCCGTCTCAAGTCCACATTGCACTTACCGCAAAGAGCTACTCAATTTTCCTCAAACGCTAACTGAGCCATCCGGCTTTACATACCCATTTCCGTAGATCGTAAATGTTCAACTGTGATGTATACGAGTAGACTTTCTCTGAGAAATCGGTTCAGCCCTTCTTGAATCAACGCGAGAAACACACAAAAGTACGTCTTGATTTTCTTATAAGGGAATATACCAAACACAAAAGACTTTCTTCGTTTTTTCAAATCCTGTTATTCTTTTTTAGGAGCAAAGAGTTGCCAATAAAACGTCTTCCAATTTGGCACAGAAGTTTTCTACGCTCTATAAGTATCCTATAGGTTCCTGACACTTTCTAAAAAGACGTTTCTTCGTGATACTATTTGCTCAGAAAATTCGAAGACTACCACAAATTCACGGACCTTCCTTCATCATTCTTAGTGAAGGGATTTATTATTATTCCTTCGCTCAACCCTCAACTTGAGGTGCAAAATAGTTAGTTAATATTCCTCGGATAAAGGTTCAGCTAGACCTATGTCAGTAGCTCATTTATACGGTATGAGCGCTGCTGTTGATGCTTTAAGAATTCGTCTACTAGCATTTCTTCTAAACACTGAAGTAGTCCTGAAAAGACCTTAGCTCGGAATGTGTCAAAGCAAATTGTTTGCCGCTTAGACAGATACTCTTTCCCACCATTCTAATTAGCTACTACCCACAACCTCCCAAAAGAGTGCCATTCAATCGACATACATACTAAACACCAGGAATTTTATGAGTAGCAGTTATTAAACAGGAACAGTGTAGCTTGTGTATTATACATAAATAAATACATTTTGTTGGCACTAACAGCCCATACAGGGTCAGGCCATGCTTTTCACAGTCACTTCAAGCTTCTCATGACAATTTTATTATCGGACATTTGTCAGACGTTAGCGAAAGGTGGAACCGTTATAAAACTTTTTTGATATGATTTCTGGGATTCGAACCTTGAATCTCTCGCTCAATGATCGCGCACTTAACAACTGAACCTCGGCACGAACTTACAATATCACTAAATTCATATGCATCACTTAGAGACATCTCTTCGAAACAAACATATGTATGTATCTTAGCGACACAAAATTCACGATATCTTTTAAACTAATTTTTGGTAGGTATTATTTGAACAAGAACTCACGAAAGTTTCTCTGGATGATATCATTCGCAATCATCTCGTGCTAGAAGATATCTCTTGGAGACATCCATCAAAGACAGTTTTAGAATGTTTAAAAAGCACAGTAGAAAATTATAGTCATCTACTCGCTCTAGCACAAAATTCCACGATAATAGCAAAGTCCCAAATTTGCCGACGGATGACATGACGAACTTTAAAGGGTTGCTATCGTCTCTTTGTACATTTAGAGTTCTTGAAAATTTAAATGCGTCATCTTTTTATCTTTTGTCCGTAACGAGATGATCTGCTTGAGATCTTTATTGAAATATTATCCTGATACTACGATCTCTTTCACAATTTCAAAGTTGAACTTAACACTATCCCTCAGGAGTGGTCCACTATGAGACAAATGTGTCATCTGCCGGAATCTCCAATTAGACCGCATTCAACTTGGACTGGTCATTCTGGTGAACAATTTTCATTCATACGCTACCTGTTAAGATTTCTTTTCTGATATGTCCTAGAGTTTCCTTCTCACAAACACACACACACTCGCTCATTGAAAATCTAAAATAGTTTTTAGGGAGAACACGCATTCCATAGAATTTTTCAAATTCCATTCGATCGTATAGTGTCGATTGTTGTTTTTCTTTTTTGTCGATCCCTTGTCAGAGGGTTGATTGCACTATTCCTAATTCTACTACTACTACCACCACCACCACCACAACTACTAAGGGTCGCTACACTTCACATAGTTATGGGGTGAACGCGATAGAGTTCGTTGGCAGGATATACGACCCCGCCGCACCACACAAAACAGTTACGTTTGGGAATTCAAAAAGTGTAGTGTGTTTAAGCGTCGGATTCATCTGCTCGGTTTTGTACGTTTGGTTCAAAAAAAAAAAAAATAATAAATAAATCGAGATTTGTACTGTGGTTTCTAATAGGATGCAATGTTTCCCTTATAACAGATACAACCATCGAATTAAAAGAAATTATTCCGATTAATCAGAAAAGTGTTTAACTTTGTTGTGGTATTGATTTGTAGTCTTTCGGAAAGGTGTTCAGTGCTCATTGCTGAGTAATTCATAACGCACATAGCAGCTGCATTATTTTCCAATTGTGTCAGTGTGTGCTGCACGGGACGAGTGTGGAATTTTTTCGATATAAATTTTATATAAAACATATTTATGAATACAGGGGTATTTTAGTTGTTTATTGTTCTTTTTTTTTGTTGTGTGGTTGTGTTTGAGAAGCCAGTTGGAGGCTGAGATAACTTGGATTTTGGATATTAACGTTCTGTCATAATTTGTGGTAAGAGTTTGCGTACTGTATCCTGGTTGAAAATGTTTAAGAATTTTTTTTAAACGACCTACCCTAAAGAGTGGTAAAAATTTAACGGAGATGTGCTTGCAATAAATAATTGTAATATTTTCCATATCCACTCGTAAATACATATGTATCTAAAAAGGTTGATATTGGAATAAGTTTCTTACTTATTGTTGAATATAAACTAACAACCTTAAAAGCAGACTTTCCAGATCTTGCAGGCAGAGAGATATAAAAACATAGAAAGTGGACGATACTTCCCTCCGTGGCAGGGTTACCTGATTCAATGACACGCAGAGCTGGGTTGTCATCAACTACATCAATTAGTGCAAATAGCTCGCATAAAACAGCGTACATTCTTGTTCGTCCAATTAATCAGGCCGAACGTTGCAGTGCATTTTAAATAGGGTAATTTATGGTTTTCCGCTTCCGGCATAAATAATTCATGTTAGCACTTTATAAGCTTGAATCTTATGAACCAACTAATAGCCTTCTAAATAGCCATGACTTTAGCTTGAAAAACACAGCACTTATCTGGTAATCGCAATAAGTTTTTAATTTGACGTAAAAGCGGAAAGACTTGAATATAAAGGGTAGGCCATCTGTTGGTTTCTTTTTAAAATTGCTATAAAGAAAAATTGTTTGCTTTATTGAAGAGAGTACACGCGATTATTTATGGGGAATATTTCCATTTAAATGGATGCCGCGCCTGGCTTGGCAGTAGCCCATCCTGTCAACCCAATATAAATGGTTCGGGGCTCTATTTTACGAATAGCTCGATCAATATTGTACTTAAGTGCTTAAATCGTTTCTAGATTGTCAACATAACATCGATCTTTAACGGCACCCCATGAAAAGAAAAAATCAACGACGTCAAATCGGATCTCCGCGGAGGCCAAGTAACAGCACCCAAAACGGTTGATTACATGATTATTGAACTTAGGGCGTTAAAGATCGATTGTAGAACAGCTTGTATGACACGTAGCGCCATCTTCCTGGAACCAGAGATTGTCCAAGTTAATTTCCTCAGTTTCTGACTCTGTAGCGTTCTCATTTGACCGTAACGTTGTTGCCATCTTCTTCTTCGAAGAAAAATGTGCCAATAATGCTGCCATTCCGTTTCTCAGGATGACTTGTGTTATCAAGTAGTATGCCAATCTCACGAACTTTCTTCGCAATCTTGATTACAGCAGGCACGATTGGTGCATTATTTCGACCAAAATGTATTTCCAAAAATCACACTGTTTCGGCAACAACTCACTTTGGAAATATTTCCTAACGTTGTTCAAGCGTAAATCGATTTATTTCGTACAACGGAGATATCATACTGCGTTTCTCTCAATTTTTTGAGCACGAAAGACCTGTCAATGTTAACATTACATGTAATTTCAAAAGAAAACCAACAGCTGGCCCACCCGTTACATACATGCAAATCAATAAATCTGTGAAGCATATACAAACCATTTAAACGCTCGGTTCAGAGGTATCTAATTTTCTTATTGAAGATGTAAAAATTACTAATCCACAATAATGCACTTAAATCAGGCGGATAAATTTGTTCGTTGCCAAATTCTTATTTTGCTGTCAGATTATTAAATCTCTAGACCTATAAATAAATAAATATATCCATAAATATTTTGGCGCTAACAGCTAACTTCTCACAACCATTCGTCCAACGCGACACATTAATAGTAGCGATCTACAATGTTATACCGTTTCCGATAGGAAATTTTTTTGATTGAGAGAATTTTCTCATTCGCACTAGGTGACCGCAGATTTTTTTTTTGTGCATCCTGGGACACGAACCTTGAGTCTCCCTCTAACAACTCAGCCATGTCGCCCTCTCGTTGAGTGAGCGCTAGCCAACACTCAAAACTTCATTGAGTTCTTTTTAATCCTTTTTTTAATGAATTAATAATGATAAGCGACAAGTAATTGGAGAAACATTGGTTTGTGATTCTCCCACTCCTCCCTGAACGGGATAGCTATTGAAACATTTTTGTTGAAGCATGCCGAAAGCATTATCGTGCTCGATTATTTCAAACAAGTATGGATAAGCTCCATTTTAGTGGAAAAGAAATCGAGATGTGCATCGATCCCTTCACATCAATGCAGGAAAAAATATTGGATCCAAAACATCGATATCTCGATACATCGATTTTTTGAAATTTTAAAATTTAATTGTAGTCGAATTTTCCTTTTTCATATTTCATGCCTAAATTCTAAGTGCAAAACAGATTGAAATTACAATTTTTGAAAGCACATCGAGACATCGATGTATTTAATACATCCAAAGATCGATAACCATCACTAACTTGAACAAATATCTGGATAAGTCGTTGACGGAAAATTACGTTCAGTATTTCTTGTGGATAAAGCTCACCAAGCCGAGGATATATAAATTATCGTACGTAGAACTATGATAGAATACTATTTTGGTTCTATTACCTCATTTGTTTTCTGTATATAAAAGGGTATAATTGGAGGGTACATGGCAAAGAAAAAATATGTATGAATAGATGACGATGCGCGTTAAACAATGGGCTAGAGAGAGGTCAAGATAACAACCTCCTGAGGATCATAAGAAGTGTAATTATTTAGCCAATTGTCGAGGAGATTCATGAGAATTTTAGTCACAAATGTTGTTCGCGTCTCTCCATTCTTCGCTGGACGGCAGCCAAGTCGCCACCCGCTGCAATAATGATTTGAAGTTAGATATTTTGTGTTAGATATACGTACTCATTAGTAGTTGTACCAATGGTGGAAGTGCTTTATTATACTTTACTTTATTGTAGATGGCGTTACACTCCGGGGTGGACCTGGACCTCATCCAAAAAGCGTCTCCAGCCAGCTCGATCTTGTACTAGCCGCTTACAGTTAACACACGAAGTAGTTTGAGGTCCCATTCCACTTGTGTGCGCCGCCTTAGGTTGCGTCGTTCTTCTCGGATGGATTCGCTCTACATGTCCTAGACATCTTAGGCTATGAATTCGAACCCTTCTGACTAGGTTGATGTCGCTGTACAATTGGTATAATTCGTTGTTGTATCTTCTGCTCCATTGTCCGTCGATACAAAGGGGACCAAAAATAACTCGAAGAATTTGTTTTCCAAGGCGGTGTTTTCATCAGCCTTTGATAACATCCATGCTCTGTGTCGTGTAGCAGGACTGAGATGATGAGGTCTTATATAAAGTTGTCTGTGAGAGAGCCTTACTATTCAGTTTTAGCCCAAAGAAAAAGCGATTGGCAAAACTGATTCTTAGCTTGATATCTGCGCTGCAGTCCTTGTTTGAGTTTACAGCGGAGCCTAGAAAGACAAAGTCCTTAACTACCTCAAAATTTTAGCTGTCTATTGTGAAGTTCTGCCCAAATCGCTGATGTTGAGTGCCCTTTTTTGATGACAGCATATATTTTGTTTTGCACCACTGACATCCCGCTGCGTTCTTCCAATTTGTCAATGTCAACGGTAGTTGTATAGTCTTTTTAAAAATCATACCCCTGATGTTGGATTGAGAATTTTGTACAATTCTTTCAAGTACGATGTTAATGAAATCACATGACAGCGCGTCACCTTGTCGTAGTCCTTCTCTGACATCAAAGGAATCGGCGATGTTGTTATCGAACTTAATGGAGCAACGTGCATTCTTCATTGTCATCCTGCACAGACGGACGAGTTTGGCAGGGATGCCAAAAATAGACATGGCTCTATATAGCTCGCCTCTGTAGACGATGAGAAGGTGGTGAGTATCGATTTGAAGATTTTTTCCAAGATCTGCCGCAATCTGAATATCTGATCTATGGCGGACTTTCCTGGCCTTATACCACACTAATATGGACTGATAGCTAAGGCGTTCATATAATATGGCGATGTTGAGTAGACAAATACCTCCGTAGTTGGCGCAGTTCAGAAGGTCTCCTTTCTTGATGGGGAAAGTGGTTTGCTGTATTAAATATGCACTTTAAAATCATGTGTCAGGAACGACTTATGGACTCATGCCCATACCTATTTAGCCTAACGTGTTGAACTAATTTCGTTCATAAAGAATAGAAGCAATTGATTTCTTGTGACAGCAAGCACATAATTTACCTCTGCTTATAACACTTCTACCCGTTCAAGAAATTAAGTCACAAACCAAGCTTTTCTAGTTTTTTTTTTAGGGAATTCCCCTGCCCCCTCACATCGATCATGAGACTCGATTTAAGATTCCAAACCACACTTACATAGCATTAATTTCTGGTAACAACTTTATTTCTCAAAATCATTTGTCCACCTCGTGTCTAGTCGAAGCGCTAAGCTTTTCAGAACCAGAAGAACTCTACCTAGTCATGAGGAGGGAGACGTGTCGAACATACAAATTTACGCATCGGACCCAGTAAATGCATGTGCGTGCATTAATTTTATAGTACAACCTCTTAGTTGTTATAAAGTTAACATAACATAAACATAACTCATTCCGAGGTCTACAATAGATCCAAGTAGTGGCGATGCAAATACGTGCCAGCACAGCGGTACGCATTGAATATCTATGCGTGCTCAACCATAGGAAACATTAGAATACGCACGAGCTCATCCATATGAATGAAACACGAAAATAATAATCAATTTGTACCCCAGATAGACCCCTGAAGGACTATTTTGAATATGTATCTGCAGCAGCAATTGATAGTGGTTGTGACCTATTGAAGCGTAAATTCGAGTGGATTATCGCGCGTTACTCTCTCATCCCCTAAAAGTTGGAATGCGGTATGTTTCTATTTTTCTTTTTTTATTTTTTTTTATTTTAACTACCTTTACCCTGTGAAAACAGACAACTGGCAGAGAGGACAAAGTGGCACTTGAAATAGGTGCTTTCACCACTTGACGAAGTCTTAATAAGCCATTCGCTTCGTCCTTGCAATGGAAACGTAATTCGCTCTCTATCTGCTTGCGATGTTATGTAATAGAATATAGTAGTAGTGTAGTGCCATTAACGAAGGATGAAAACTGACCGGAGTTGAAGTACTCTACTCATTTGAATAGGGGTCCCCCTTGAGATAATCTCGACAACACAACAATAATAATTGTTTGTGCGAATGATTTATTTTTTGTGAAAGGAAACTATCGTGTTCTTGTTTGCCACGTGCCAAATTCAGTGATGCAAATATGACGAGGATAAGGGAGTGATGACGATGATGATGAGCCAGCTGCTTATAGTGGTTCAAGTGGGGGAATATATTTTTATCAAATACTTTTTGTGAGTTTGTCATGTGTAGCAAGGGGAAAGAGTATCAATTTTGTTGTCATCATTAAGCTAATACGAATACAAACTGCTATAGCCTGATGACAAATTCCTCCCAATTTATAAAAAGTTTTACATTATGCGCAGTACATAGACGTGTCGACTTTTGGACAAGATTAATTTCTGAAATATGAGGAGAATCCGGCGAAAAACTTTCCTGAGAAATGGCAGATTCATCATCATTTCGAATTAAGTATGGTATGTAAAGTAAAACGGTCCGGGGAGATCTTTTCAGAGGTGCATGCAGATTTGGATTGGAGTTGCTGCTACGACCAACAAATCTAAAGGAAAGTATTTAAGTATTAACAGTCAGTACTGAATTATTTACTTCAGACTTCAGTGTCTTTCGAGATGACAGTATTTAGAAAGAGGACTATTCCTCTTGTCGTGGAGTTCTTCTGGAAATAATAATCGTTTCGACTCAACACTATTTAAAACCTCACACACCGCTAACTTAAAGTACATTTGTGTCAAAATAACCTCTCATTCTTTGCTGCTACATACAGATTTACCAACTTGCTGTAGATGCGATTGATTTTCTATTTATTGTTGAGGACCCCTGCAACATCGTTATAATTTTGGGGAATTTTCCTGATCTTCAATGGACTCTCTCTGAGGATGAAACCCCATTTTGTCGCTAATAATGCCTCCTCAGACAAGAAAGTTATTTTCACTGATTGTTTATCCGACTGCGGCATTAACCAATTAAGTGACATTACTATCTTAGATAGACAACTTGATCTTATTTTTTCATCAGATGCTGATAATTGCGTCGTTACAGCAGGCAACAATCTTCTCTCCAAATGAGACCGCTACCACCAACCTCTATCCTTAGTCGCCGTTGATATAACCTCGACACTAGTAGAAGAGAAGATAAACAAACTTAAAGAAGAATACTCTCGCGGCCCTGATGGTTTGCTAGCCATAGCCTCAAAGAAATGCACGAACTACTTGGTTTAATCCCTTACTGTTCTCTTCCAACTTTCTATCGCACAGGGCTTTATTATGTGGGTCAAATCTTACTTGAAACAAAGGCAGTACAAAGTACTTTTTAGATTTTCTGTGTCCCACCGCATTATATCCACCTCCGGAGTCCCACAAGGCAGCTACCTTAGTCCTTTGATATTCATCTTGACAATTAATGATGTAGATTGTATCATAGAAGACTCTTATCCATCTGTTTATGCCGATGACTCACAAGATGATTTGAACCAGTTTTTAACCTGGTGCCAAAAGAAGTTCCTTGAACTCATTGTCAATAAATGTCAAACTCTCACTTATTCCCAAAAGCGTCTTCCACCAACCCCCAGAGCTTAATTCATTTGCGACGAACCAATCCCCTTTGTCAGTTCATTACGTGATTTGTGTGTTATCTGTGACAGGGAACTTAGTTTTCGCAGAGCCAACAGCTCTCCATCCGAATTAAGGCTGTCGAAGGCAGACTCATCCGTTTCGCCCTGAGCGGTCTTCCTTGGGCTGACAGCTATAACTTACCAGCCTATATGGATCGCTTGAAACTGATTAACGTACAGTCACTCGACAAACGTTGTGAGGTTGCCGACACACATCAGCTTTTAGCTGGACACATCGACTGCCCTGAACTGCTTTAAATGATTTCCCTAAACACCAACCCACATAACCTTAGGTCTGTACACCTTTTCCGTCTTAATTTTCACCGCAGCCGACATATCAAATTAATTGGCAAACAATTTTTAACCCGGCTTGGTGTCCGACAGTAATGAAAAGTAGCTTCAATTCTTTCCAGAGAAAGAGTCAATAGGTGGAAAAAGACTACATTGTAATCGGTTCGGCCGTTCTCAAGTTTATGAAACGAAAGCGAACTGGACATTTTAACATTGAAATCATAAAAAGTGCTTATTGTTTGATAGCTGGTGATAGAAAAATAGCTAGTGGTCCCTCGCGGACTTTTTTTGTAGATCTTTGTGAATTCTTAAAGCCTCTCATACAGGGGCTTGACATACCATTTATAGTTTAGTCATCATAACGAATTGATTGGTGTGTTGGTTCATGTAGATCCCATAGTCTTTGGAATGTAAAATTCGTTTTGTATTTTATATACAACTTGGATTCAAAACTTAATGCTTTGATGTTTTCTAACTTACCAGAGGTTGATTGCCTGTTGGTTTGAGTCTCTCCGAAGTGGCTCAGGGCAACTTAGAGTAGCCGTTGCAATTCTCAGTTGCTCAATACATTGGTTGCAAGTGCTACTGTCATGGGGTTATATGACAGCGTGGACACATGCAACTGAAAATTTATCATATAATCCTGTGGCAACAGTTATTGCAACCAAACTGTTGCACAACTTAAAATTGCAGCGGTGTCACAACCATTTAAAGACTTCTTCATTGGTCCTGAATCCTTCTGTCGTGTTGACCAAATCCACTACAAGAGGCATATGAACATCCTAGTTTAACTCAAATTCAATCAAAATATTACTCACACCAAATCCGGTACGGTCGGTTCACCGATTTGTTGCGAGCAATATGATCTCTAGTAACGCATGACTTATGTTTTTTTCAACGGCGATCACATCCGGTCAAAGGGTTCTAGATATGGGTCGGCACAAAAGGCTTCTGGCTCACCTAGTGACATTTAATCCCTCAAGTCTTTAACACTCACAACGTCATCCTTCACAGAGCATAGATCACAATCTCTGTTAAGTGCTTTAGCACATAAAAGTAATTAAACGACCATCTCTATGAATGAGCCGGATGAACTATACGATAAGCCGAACCGGAATTGGTCAGATGAAGAAACAACAAATTTCACTTCTTCCCCGCCATTCCGAATTCTTCAGATTCTCCTTAATGAATTCGATGAACCATAACAGCAAATAAGTGCATTAAAATGCATTAAAAGGTGAACTGACACACAACCAGTAGACACTAAAATAGACACTAATGAGCGAAGGAGAGAAAACGACGACCTCCAGCCCCTTACCCTTCAACAGCAGCAGCAAAAAGAGCCTATTTGCCACCATCCAGCCAACTTGAGTAAATAAATAGCTCATTACTCACATCTGTTGACTTTGTATTCAAAAAGTGAGTAACTGGCTTTTTTTTTTGTGTTCGTCGTTCATCGTTCATAGTATCTGTCTGGGTGCTAGAGATACTAGCACGTACGGCACACCGCGTCTGAGCCGTAAACAACACACAGAGTCATCAAACATTGATGGGTTTACGCGACAGCGCAATTATAAATGCATTTCATATTCCGATATAAATGGTGTTACACCTGTAACGTAGGCTCGTCGTCGTTGTCATTGTTGCATGATTACCTGGCAGGTAGACTCTTGAACTCACTCTCTCAGTCTAATGATCTCCAACCAAATGAGGATAAAGTGTCTATCTTCTGCGGTGTGGTCTGTCATGGGCTGCTTTCCAAAAAGGTTATCATCATTGTCAAGGAGTCGGGCGTAATTAGTTGTGTCGTCTATGGGAAGTGGTTGGTGTTCACTTCGGTAGACGCAATCGTATCTTTGCCACTAAGAAAAAGAGATGTCCTGACGATAGTTGATATTTGCTTCTCTCCACTGCGCGTACTCACTCTATTTCGTTTCGAATAAGGAAAATGTTTATGATTATAATTCTGAGGTTATTCGTGCCTTTTTTTCTATGCCTCGTTTGCCATTCTTTTGCAATTCTTTTGCGATTTGCAGAGGCGTCACTCGGTCGCTCACACCGCATCGCCTCGTAGAATTGTGGTACGCACATTGAATGACTAATGACTTCCAGCCGTGGTTGATGGTGAAAGAAGACGCATTCAGGAAGACACTAACATTGTGCTGTGGCTTAAGTAACGCGAAACGTTCTCTTTATATTGTTATGACTCTACTAGGTTAGATTTGGTAAACGAATGAAAAATAGTAAAATGTTTATTCCTTAAGGGGAGGGAGTACATATAATCTCACTATTAAATTGTGAGGTTTGATTGTTTCCAAGTGTTCTGCTGCTTGTGTCTACGTTCTGAAACGAAACCGTACCCTTTTTTTGTCTTCCTTTCAGGACAGTCATAAAGATGTAATGCTCTTTCGAAAGCTGGATTGGTACATGAGAGAGATGGCGAACTTGACCGCCTTGTCTATTGACTTTTCATATTTGTTGCACGAGCCATATTTCAGGGAGTTCAAGAGTTCTTCCCAGACGTTGGTACTCGTACATTGTACCTATGATTATTTGCTTGAAGGACTGTTACATGTCCTGTGTAAATTGTCTATTGGTCAAGTTGAATTGGTTGATTGGAGAGGGTGAGCTGCTCGCTTTTCACTTAGGCTTCCATTGGTCTCAGTGATGGCATAACTTTGTATATTGTATCTGTCATTGGGATGATTAGTCGTCTGGCAGCATCTGCACAGTGCTGCCAAGAGACGTGGCATCAAAAAGACAACGCAAATTCGACCAAAAAAGACAAATAGAGGAAAAACTTTATAAAAAGTTTATATTTTTGGAAAATATTGGACGAGAGTACTACCTATTAAATTTCTCGTAAAAATTGATTTCGCGCGACAAGACAATTACGTATTCACTTGCCTACGTATTCATTTTTATGTTTTTATCTCTTCAACGCATCTTCTAGAGACAGAAATATTGAATACTTAATTGTTTATATTTTCTGGATTGGTAAATGTGTAACCAACGTCTTCCAAATCCTTCCTGCTGTTGATTAAAGTCAGTGATCCAAGTTGTTTTCTTTCGAAAAATGAGAAGTTATGGCGCAGCTGATGTAAGTTTGAGCAAAAATCAAGCAGATGGCATAGTTGGATCTGAATACCAAGTGTGAAATCATTTTTAGTATAAGGTACCTGATTAAAATAATTTCAAAACTTGTATGCTGATCTGGTTTTAGGTTCGTCATCTGGCCATCCGGCAGGTGATCAAATATCTGGAAAAAACACATATGTCTATGCTTGCCATCATTGTTCTTTTTTTTTTTTTTTTAATTAAATTTGTAAATCTCAGCACTCAGACTTAATATTCGGTTATTCATTTCTATTTTATGCTCGGATGGCTGTGGTTGCTGTTCCCCGCTCGGGCTCGAACCTGCACAACTCATGTCACAAGCAAACACAAGGCCCACACGTGGCGACTTCATCCTCTATATGTTGCTTTGGGCAAAACTTACCAACATTTTAATTGCAATATTTTGGCTTGTCTGCGCTTATTCACGATTGACTACCATTTTTAGTTTTCTCGATCATGTCTTTTAACACTCTTCACGACTAAGTAATTTCAAGGCTTGCCACACGCCGTCGTTTGCCAAAAGTGTTGGTACAACTGCCAGTGTTGTTTTTTTACCCACAAGCTTGTGGTATTATTTACTTTGTCAGCATTGTACTTTTCCACAGCTTGGGTCTGCTACGGGATCTTAATAAGTCCTGCCTCTTAAGTTGCATAATTCAATATTTCATGGCTTCGCTATCAAACCTCCTCGACCTCTTCCTCCGTTGTTTCAACTATTTATGAAAAGTTCCAGTATAATCTATAGTCGAGAGCTTCTGAACACTCCCCATGATTGTCCAGCTGGTGTGCGTGGCGATAACGTTGTTCATGCCAGGCCACCAATAGGAACGTCTGGATATAAGCATCGGACAAGTTCAATTTCTTGAAGAATATTCCAATTTTGCGAAATGTAGGATCGTGATCGATATCGATTGAACCGATGGTGACTCTGAAATCCGGCCTAATTAGCGAATGTTTTATCTTGTAACCAATAGAAGATGCCTACTGACCCTTAAACCTCACCTTCTTATATCTCATTGTTCATGTGAACAGCTTCATCGAGTCGATGTCAGTCTTATTAATCAACAGTCGAACGACACCTAAGTAATAACTTGTACCATATGTATTAAATTATCAAACCCACTTTGACCTCTACTCAACTCAACTACTGTGTCTGGTTAGTGTGTCCTCTCATCACCCACATAGTATCTATTGTAGTTCATACGGACGCCACTAAAACATTTCAAATTAACCCACAGCAACGCAGGAACAAACAAAAACAAACAAACAAAACAAAAAAAAAAAAATGCGAAAACTATTCAACTCCCGACTCGATTTCAACACCTCTATGAATTCCCCGAATTGAAATTAGAGTAATTTGAAATGTTTCACGTCCGCAGTAACAACACTAGGCTATGCCGCCAACGCCGCACTATTCCAGCGCAAATCATCCTTCCGGAAAGATGCAAAAATTTAGTCCTCAACTCAACAGTGAAACTGTGTGGAGGAGAGTGTGTGCTGGAGTTTGAGATCTCAGGATAAAACCACACATATGCACTCGAAGCTTGAGAGCAGAGATTTTCGCATTTCGCATCAAATCCAGCTTAACCCACCCATCTCTATACACACAACCTACGTTCACCCAATGTTAGATAGTACATTCGAGATTGATGATAGCTACTGCTGGCTGGTCTGTGTGCCATTTTTGTGGGTTATGTGAATTATTTACTTTACTCCACCGATGCACGTTGTTGCATCTGTATCCGCATCCTCATCACAGCCCTGGGTTGTTCTGGTTCATGATGATGACGGTACTGATGCAGTCTGGGATACTCTACACACAATGCCAATGATTTGGCGCACTATTCATTCCTTTTTTTCGTCCTGTTGTTTATTTTTTTACAAACGCGTGGTTTTTGTATGCAGTTCTGTCAGTGGGCGTGAGGGTGAACGTTCTTTTTGCAAATTCTACTGAATGTGCTGCCAAAGCCACAGGAAATAAAATAGGCATAGTTAATTCACTTTATGTGCAGTTAGAGAGTGATTCACTCACTCTTAACACAGATGGTTTGTATTGTGTGTGATAAAAAGAAAAATTCCATTAGTCATATGAACTTAAAACTACGTATAGGTACATATGTACACATACTCGTATTTGAATGAAGCCAGTTTGGATTTGACAGTTTCCTTATTACATGATTGTATTTCCTCCAAAGGACACCCGGTGTAATTATCTTGTCACTACTCTACTATGTACTGCATCACTTATTCATAAGCTGTCAACAAGTTATAAAACTGATTAGACCATGTTCGACAACAGTGTGCCGTCATTAGTGGGTAATGGATAACAAGCCTTTTGTGATTGTGTTTGCTGGTGGCTTATCCAGCAGATCGTAAAAAGTTAAACGGTAGCACTAGACGTAATTACATGCTATTCACATTGTTAAATCTGTGTTGGTACGAACACCTAATGTGAAAATTATGACATGTTTGTTTGAAGATCAATTTCAAAGTGTGTACGCTATTTTTCTTTCTTCATTTGACGTTTAGTTTGGTTACGTTCGATAGAGGCCGACTTGTTTGTTAGTGATGCAGGTGTTGGCCATATAGAGGACATGGTGAAAGAAAATGTATTTTCAATGTTTTCTTTTGCTTTATAATCTATTTAAGGGTTATTCTAGTCTAGAATGTCATTTATTCTTTTTTGCTTTTCCCTTCAAAATATAATTTCGAGAATATGTCCACAAAGTCTCATACCAGAATTCCTAAAATTGACGAAATGATGGGTAACTGAAGTACGTGCACGAAAGGAAGAATGGGTATGGCTGAATAAGGCCTTAGTAAAGTGTACTAGACAACATACCAAAAGTTCTCTAAATCGCCATTTTTTTTTTTTTTTACGAAATGACATAATAATTTGCAAGTTTCTACGTGGGACCATGTTGAGTTGAAAAAAATTATTATTTCAGTATGTATTTATCCGAACAAATGAAAATGATTTCGGAAAGTCCAAAAGTTTTTAATTGTTAGATTTCCTGGGCGAATAAAGTCCAGTTTAGAAATAAAACAATTTAGAGACGACTTTTAACTAAAAGTTGACTCTATCCTCTATGGAATAGTTAGAGTCGACTCATCGGTATTTCAGTTGAATCTAAAATGTTGCAAGTAATGTCCGAATATAAACACGAAACAAGCGGGAAAAGCAGAAAACTGCCAACTGACTTGACAATAGTAAAAATACGAAAATGGTTAACAATAGGGATGAAGTTTGTTTTATTTCTACTAGCTGCTAGAAGGACCTTTGCGTTAGGTCAACAAACAAAAGTCTACTTCAGTGTCGACATTAAAAATTTGTATTTCCAAGGACCTCCATTTGTGCATAGAGATTGTTTTTTTTGTATTTAATAACTTGTGATGAAGTTTGGTAGAAGGCATACATTTAGTATGGACCACAGTAGATACCGAATGTAGCCCAATTTTTGATTAACGTGTGCGTGTCTTTTCGCATTTCTCCAGACCCACCTAGATGACTTAGAAAGTTGAATGTTTGCAGACTTATAGGAAGAACCACAGGAAGGGATATTTTCCTAGTACAGTGTGCTAGGCAGTGGGTGCCATTGCTCAGTGGTGATTCAAGGTTCAAATCCCAGAAAACACAAAAGAAAAAAATGTCCTCATGCTCCCACCTCTCGCAAACGTCTGACAAACATCCGAGAGTAAAATTGACCTTCAAAAACGGCTTAAAAGTGCAAAGGTTCCAACCAGATTTTTCTTATTTGTAATTGTCTTCCCAATGCAATAAAATTTTTGATTTTCAGAATGCAGGGTGTTGCATAGAACATTTTCCTTCTGATCTCGGAAGTTTTCGGATATTTTAAAAGAACTGAAATTTAGCATGTCATAGCACAGATCACGCAAAAGAACACAACGCAGCAGAATTATTGAATTCCAAAATACAGGGTGTTTCACAAAACATTTTCCTTCAGATTTCGTGTATAGATTTCGCCTATTTCTGTATGCCTCCAGAAGTTCTTGGAAAACCTAAAAAAGACTTAGTAGACTTTTAGAGCAGATCACGCGGAAGAATATATTCATTTAATTCAAAACAAAGCTTACCATGTTATATCTTATAGTTAAGTATCTTATTTTAAATCGTAGCTCAATTTCTGATTTTCGTAGTACAGGGCGTTGCACAACACGTTTTTCTTTCGACTTATGTACAATTATCCTATATGTGTGCGTCTTCCAACACTTGTCCAGAAGAACACACTTGTCCAGTTATAAATACAGAGTGTCTTATAAACAATAAACAATTTAGAATGTGAGTATGTCTTTCAGCACCCATTCAGAAGCTTCTAAATGACTTACGAAGCCGGAACTATACACACTTAGAAAAAAACTTAATGAAGCAAGAATTTCGGAATACAAGGTGTTGCAAATATTTTTCTTTAAACTTATGTATGTACAATTTCCCAACGTGCGTAAGTCTTTCCACACTTTTCAAAAATCAACTGGAAGACACATTTTTACACTTATAGAACGGATCAGAGGGTAGAGTCTCTACGTAGCGTGATTTTCCTAGTTTTCTAGGTTGAGAGATATTGCAAAAGCAATTTTTCCTCTCGTTTATATTTTAACAATTTTAATTGGATTATCACCAACAGACTTATATGCTTTAAATATAGAGCTGCTCACAAAACAATATTTAGTTATAATAAAGCCAATTTATAAACACCCCTGCCATAAATTAAATAAAATTTAGCAAACATGATGCGCACATGAAAAATTAGGGGGCTTTTAGTATGTTGCTTGACACTTGACTAAGCCTATTTTAATTGTTTTTTTCCGATGTGAAATCCTAAAATTCCTGCGCTCTACCTTGAGTATAACGATGGCAAAGCTCCGCATTTCCACCGAAATGAGGAACTCATATTAAAACTGGATTTCAGTCCTCATTCACAAAAAAAAAACGTTGCCTTTCTCCTTGCATCCATTTATGCTGTGCGACCGCAAATTATAGTTTATTTTATTTCATTCACACGTATAGAAGGAACCTACAGTTCTAGGCCGTGTCCGAAAGACGTACATAATTGAGAAGTTATTTTACTCTGGACGATTTGCCATATATTCGTGAAAGGTGGGACCGTGAAAGAACATGTTAGTGGTTTTTTTTTTTTATTTCTTCTAGTAATCGGACCTGAATCCTTCACTCAGCATCCCAATGCACTGCCGGCCTTGAAGAAAAATTGTTTTAGGCTTTAGCTCTGAGTCCAAGTTGTAAGATGCAATTAGGTCTCATCACACGTTTACAAATCTCACTGAGATGGCCACTGCACTTCTTCATCATGAGTTAGACTTTGTCTTCCAAATAAGAAGACTCACAGTGAAGCTATTATCCTTTAAAATTGCAGTTAATTCGATTTAACCCTTAAGAGTTGTTATATCTTTGTTCTCCGTATTCGTTGCTTAATTTTCAACAACAAAGTCACTCACTTAGTGAGCGTTTACCCTATTCTGTGGATACCGTTCCCCTCGAATCCTCCCTATTTTTACTCAATTTAAATTGAAATAATTAACCACATTGAACAACAGCGAATAAAATTCCATGGAAATGAATTATCATCAATTTTGTTCATGTTTCTCGCCCTTCGTCAAGTTGTAACCGTCCGTCAACCGGCCAAAGGAATGGCCACTGCTCCAACTCCGACCATGGTAAACTTCATAAAGACATCACACGCAAACAAAAAAAAAAAAAAAAAAACCCTCTGCATATTACACTCGAATAATTCTTATCTTGTTCTTTCTTTTGTATTCTATCACTTCAGCTCTTCACTCTTGTACTGTCTAATGAATAAATAATGCCACCGTGTAGCATAGTAGGAGAAGACTTCAGGCCTTGACGTGCGTTTTAATTCATTTTATCATTTAGACCCCAACAACTCTACCTTCCTCACATATGCTCATAAATCAAATGTCCTCGAGGAATTTGTGTGTGCTTATAGCCTGGTGTTCTCTGTACTAAGAGAGAGTGAGTACGGTACACCCTGTAAAATGCAGTAAATAATAAAGTTTTGTCTTGCTGGTGTGTGCGTTTGTCCGTCAGCGTCAACTTTTGTAATATATTGTCATTCTTCTTCTTGTTGTTGTTGTTGTTATTGTTGTTGTTGTCTGCTACTGATTCTACTTTGGGTGTTCTTCATCATCATCTTTGCCGATGGACTTTCCTCCTCCGCCTGTCATGTAAAATTGTGCAGGAGGTGCAACTTGATGTGTCGCAAGTCGCCAAGTGAATACGAGTTTGTCTGTCAGGGTGAAAAAGAAATTTGTGTGCGGTAGCTAAAGGAGTGATGAAGGAGTACAATGATACATTGACGGTGTCAGGTTGAGTGGGGTTTTTTAAAAAATCATTTTGATGAACTCTTTATCGTTTTTTTTAATGGTGAATAAAGTGAGGATTGAATGTGCATAAATCATGCATTCTCGTTAGTAGGGGCTCGCGACATATGATATTGTGGTACCCATTCCTCAAAATAATAAATAAATGTGAATTGTAACTCTCATCAACTTCTTTAGAATTGTAATCTGACAGGGACAGAATCCCAAAAACCGAAAATACTGGAAACATTCGATGTTAAATGTGTTGTTGTTGATCACGTAAATGGATTTAACTTTTTTTTTCGACAAATGAATTTATAATTTATATTTTTGACAGACACCTTGTAGTGAATTGCAGCACTCAAAATTTTGATCGTATCAACTTTGTAATAGGACGCACCGTTTTCGAGATATTCACACTCAAAAACGATAACGATTTGCATTAACTTTGGGTAAAGTTGGGTATATTGAAATTGCATGCCTTGAAAATTTTGAAAAATTCGGCATCCATCTTGTAGAGAATTTCAAAGTCTACAATTTCGTTCATATATATATATATATATATATATTTTTGTACGACGCATCGTTTGCGAGATATTCGCAGTTAAACCCGGTTTCCATTAATTTCAAAGTCAGATATATTGAAAGATTTTCGAAAAAGTTTTGAAAAATTCGACATCCATCTTGTTGAGAATGTAAACGCCCAACATTTCGATCGTAGAAATTTGTTTTCGTTAACTTTCGCGTAAAATCGTACATTTTTGAAGATTGCGTACCTTCTAATTTCCAAAATGGTGACCTATTTAGTCCAAAATAGTTTTGCTATTGGATGCACACCGTTTGCGAGACATTCCCACTCAAAAAAGATTTTCTTCAAAAACAACATTTTAAAAGATTACACACCTTCATTTTTCCAAATTTTTGAAATGTTTGGCATAGATTTTGTATGAAATTTGAAAACGACCGTCAAAATTTGTCCATCGGGGGAACCGTTTCCGAGATATTCGCAGCTGAAACCGATTTCAATTAACTTCAATCTGAAGGTGTCTTTACACATTTTATATGCCAACTCACAAAATATTGCTTATCATAGGCAACGCTACGACAGCAACGCCTGCAACACCTTCTTTTCTAAGATCCGAGCTATAAGTGTGCATAGTTCTAGCTTCGTTAGTTACCTAGACGCTTCTGGAAGGGTCCTGAATGACACACTTCGGAAAAAATATTAACTATAACACCCTGTATTTCCAAAATCAAGCCTTTGGACATATTTTCTAATTGTGCATGGTACTTGCTGTAAGTCTACAATGTATAATCTTTTGACGTCATGCTGGAACTTCGTAAGGAGTGCGGGAAATGGAACACACGTTGGAAAATTATTTATAAATCGAAAGGAAGTCGTCCTGTATTTCGAAAATCAGAAATTGTGCTAGACTATATTCTTCCGCCGCGTGATCTGTTCTATAAGTCTGCTAAGTTTCAGTTTTCCAAGCCATCCGAGAACTTTTTAAGGGGTGCGGAAAAACGTGCAGAAGTAGGCAAATTTTTTACAATTAAAAAAAATAAAATTATAAATTATAAAATTGTCTCTGCAATACCCTGAATTTTTAAATTCAATAATCCAGCACACATAGGATAATCGGGAAAAATGCTCTATACAACACCTTGCACTCCGAAAATTTAAAATTTGATTGTATTATGTTCTTCCACGTCAGTCGTACTTTAAGTCTGTGAGTTTCAGATTTGTAAGTGGCTCGAAGACTTAGAAGGTATGGGAAAACGCATACAAAAAGAAAAATTGTATACAATCCAGAAGATGAATGATAATGGAAACTCTTTTCTGCGGTTTCTTCTATAAGTCTGCAAAATTTAAACTTAAGAAACACGCGTATTACTGTGGAATTTATTATATTCAAAACGAGGGACGATCTCTGCAAAAATTGAATTAATAAGTAAATATTAGCTCATGACTTACCCCCACTTTTTAACACGTCAAACCTGAGCTACGAACCAAATTTCATCAAAATCCGTCCAGGGGTGCTTGTATTAGCTACGTGACCTCACTCCATTTGAGTTTAATAATTTTGAGACGCAGCTACAACGCACTCAAATTTTTGACCAAATTTCACCATAGTCCGTTTAGGGGTTCTTGAGTTAGAGGGCATCACAAGTGACAACATTTCAACATTTTCAGCCACACTCTATTTTTTCCCGGGATTTGACCCGAATTTCGCCTAAAATTCCCATCTATTTTGAAGGTCTATATTTCAAGTAACACATTCGTCACTCAGAGATAGGATGAAGCTAGATCTACCATGCTTCCCGTGCTTATCTGTCGTTCTGGGTTAAAATAGTTAAAATAGGATTTCTGCCATCTGCTTCTGGGTGCACTTGCGGGAATGCGACTTTTGTGTTGGACTTGCGGTGTCAATGTTTACAATTAGCTCTGGAATCTTTTACCCCTTAGTGTCTTTGTTGAGTTTGTGCCGCGTCTTAGTTTTTGAGGCTCTCTCGACCATTCCTGAATACAGACCAAGTCTGGGGAGACAACGGTCTAAACCTCAAGTGATCCATTACATGTTACCTTATTCTAACAAAACATTCTCTTAAAGTTGATACGTATCAAATTGAAATGCTTGACTAATTTACTCGTGCAATGCCTGTAGACTATGTAAGCCCAAAAATTCTTAAATTTTTTGAAAATTCATAAAAGATTGGTTGTGTATTTACGATTCTAGATTTAATTACTGCCTGGAATCTATGAATCAAAAAACGTCGAATAACTCTCGAGCAATATTTGATTTCTTCGTTCTATGAAATATGTATGTACATATATAGGTACATAGGTACGAGTATACTGCCACGTTCCAGATTCATGTTAAACATTCACCGGCAGACAATATTGTGAAATGTTTTTGAACTTTTTTTTTTTTTTTTTCAAAGCGACTTTGATGTGATATTGTAGTGCTTCACCCACTATTTTACTCTCTTTGTCTAAACTGTTGAGAGTTGAGAGAATCCATCGTCATCATCATCATCATCACCACCGTCGTCGTCATCGCCGTAACCAAACAGAATATTAATCACATTTAATATTCAACCACAAGAGATATCCAAGGTACTTCACTTTGTCTCCGTGAAATTCTCTGCATTTCCTGTGATGAAGGGAATTCTAATGGAAACCTTCGTTCACTCAGCCAGCACATAGCAAAGATACTCTGTTCGTTTGGTAGTTTTGTTTTGTTGGAATCGCGCCCAAAACACCTACACGCTGAGTATTCTGTATCTTTGTGTGAAAAAGCATCTAAGTATTCCTCGAGGGGGAAAAAATATTTATCAAATTCGCATCTTTCATCTGCTGTGTTCAACCGCAACAGATCCGCCCTTTGTATAACAAAGGCAACTTCTCGAAACAACAAAGCAGTTTCACAGCGCACAGTACACGGGTGATAGTAGTAAATGATGCGAAAGGCGGTTGCTGCGCGAAGATTTGATTTATTTTATTCGTATTACACACCTTTTCAATGTGGTAGGGCTCTTATTCGGCACTTGTAACCCTTTTCTCAGTTCGATTCTTGATGTTTTCGTTGGATTTCGGGTCTGGATGTGGAGTGACACTTTTGGTGGAGAAGTGGTTTGAATTTGAGAAAATGCGCACTTGGAAATTAATTTCGTTTTTGGTTCATTTTGAGAGTATGAGATCGGTTTCTTGACTGAATATAGTAAATTAGTTTGGAATCATAAACCCCGGTGGACGAATTTGGCGCAACAGCTCTTTAAGTGCCAGGGCCTAGCTTCTCGCAACCACTCGTGTTGTGTGCGTTATATTTTTCACACGAATGAAAGGGACCTACAATTTAGTGCAGTATCCGAATGGCAATTTGTTTTTGAGAAGCTTTCTCGTGACAACAATACTCTCGGATGTTTGTCAGACGTTCGCGAGAGGTGGGATCGGTAAAAAACTTTTTGGTGTTTTCTGGGATTCGTACTTGGAACCTCTTGCGTAGTGATCCGAGACACCAACCACTACGCCACGACGCCCACTCCTAGTGTATCTCTAATGATATAAAATTAAGTGATCTGCTGCGCATTTTAATGCGCTGTAACGCTGTAGCTCTAGAACGACTGAACCGATTTCTATCCCGTTTGGTTTGTTGATTAGGCCATTTCTCAGGGAAGGTTAAACATCCCACTTTGTCTTGCAAAAACGGGGGAAATATCACGAGTTAACGTCGCATGGGAAAATTAAAATTAAACGCTAGAAATGCTTATAAAAATTTATTCGATTTGTCGATTAGGGCATTCATTATCCTGAAGCAAAATAGATTAAATAATAGATCATTAATTTTCAGTCAGCAAGTACCACTGCCACCAGTAGTGCAACAGTGGATGGACTTGTGTGCAGGCACGAGAGATTCATTTATAGATGTTCTCCTCTTTCTCATCTGTTTGGTTTGGGTTGTATCATAGAATGTGTTATGAATATGGTCAAAACGGTTTTTGTTTTGCAATGAACCGATTTCGATGAATCTTTGGTTTGATAATTTGTCTGCGCACTTATAGAAGAGATATACACAAACAATATCATGGTGAGCGATGCAATCCTGATATAACAAATTTATTTTCAAAGAGCTTTAGGTTAGCATGATGTTTATTTGTATCGGGTGGACGAAGCCAACTGGATTGACGATCAATTCTAATTTCTTGCATAGATATCCAATTGTTAAAAATAGCCACATTTGAATTTTATAAAATGTATTAATTAAATTTGTTTTCTCTTTTATTGCAGACGGTATTGTAGGAGCCGGCACCATAACGTCGCGGTGGACACCAGTAAGTGCCGGTCCCCCAGGTCCATTGGGACCGGCAGACACAAATGGCAGTATGGCGGATGCCAAAAATTTAGACGTCGGAGATATGAGTGACGTAAGTAGAAAAACATTTTATTAATGCGGTTCATTGATTTCAAGTTAATGAAAGAGTTCAATTTTTGGTGAACATCTTGAAGCTTGGTCAGTCGCCAGTGGGCACATTTAGGGTAACCGCCTAATGACATAGTAGCAAACGGAAGGATACTTCCTTTATCTGAGCTGGGCCCTGTCCCCCGAATTGTTTTTCTACGCATCCTCTCTTGGATTGATTTGAAAATCCACATGACCTATTTTAGGCGGTGTTGTCAAAAGTGTTTATAAAAGTGTGAATTTTACAGGCCTAAAAACGTGCTATAGGGTCCAGTAAGTTCGTCGATAAATTGTTTTAGACGCGTACATATTACACCATTCAGGATTTTATGCGCGATGTTAAAGACTCTTATACCTCTGTAATTGACGCAAGTAAAGTGGTCCCTCTTTTCATGGTTCGGGCATTAAGTCTTAGAAAGTTTGAGCCAGCAACTTGGTTTGATTCACTCCGCTTTGATTTAGCTACGGTCGAGTATTTTGGAAATATTGGTCACCATTCAGATTGAGACGATTAAACTGTCTGGCAAAGGGATTTTTGTCTTCCGTCGCCGTTAAACAATCTATTCAGATCATCAACACCGCGATGTTTCTACCAGTGATGATCAAATATGGCCTCGGTTCAAAACTGAGTGTGTAAGAGTAAGATCAAGCCTGCAACTTTGACTCAAGTACATGACTGAACTGCAAAGACTCTTGCATTCGAGCTGTTGGAATGGAATGGAAATCACTTAGTTCTACTATGATATTCTCGTCTATTCCCTTATAGGCCCTGGGTGGTGGACATACTTTACCCGGTTCTAGAAATTGTGGACTTATTCCCTTCTAAAACTTTTCTTACTCGAACGATTCTTGTCTACCATTTTGTCAGCGTCAAAATCTCATAAAACTGGTAGGTTTCGAGGCTATCGAGTGGCAATATTGCCACTAGTCTTCCGCGCTTGCTGTTACTGTAATGGACTTCTGGAAAAACACCCGATGAACATATCCTCTGTCAGCGTCCTGCGATTACAACTCTTCAACGTTGAACTTCTTGCAGAGCATTTGATATTCGTACACGTAGGTACGTGGGTACCATAACCTGTTGCGACCTTGTAATGTACGATCAACTTTCATGGTGAAAGCTCATGAGTTGCTGGGTCTGTTCGTAATAACAGGCTCCGTAGTAGATGTTGCAGGTATCTGTTTTGCTTAAGCCTGGTCCATTTAATTCATTTCACTTCTTGGATAGCGACTAAGCACTTATTCCGACGCATACCTGGGGCTCCAGAACTTTAGTTAAAATATGTTAAACTTCAGGGGACGATTAAACTAATGTCAGTAACCGCATTAGGGGATGCCAGCGTTGCCATTAGCCCATTAAATATTTATATTTATATTTGAACTTCAAACACATTACTACTACACGACAGCTGACCAAGAAAACTATCACAGCAAGCAATTCTGGTCAGGACAGCCCTCATGTCGTAGACGCGATCCATGAGAAATGCATCGCACTGCACTTTGATGAGACCCTACGCTGAAAATTGTTTGTCCAACGACAGTTTTATCTACCTCGCTATCAGTGTTTACTGATTCTGTAATAAGAATGATCTACAATACAAAAATGTTTATCGTTATTTTTTTTTATCATAACTTTCTATTTTTCAGGACGAAAAAGATCTCTCATCAGCCGATGCCGAAGGTGTCTGGAGTCCTGACATCGAACAGAGTTTTCAAGAAGCCTTAACAATATACCCACCATGTGGCCGAAGAAAAATCATCCTGTCCGACGAGGGAAAGATGTATGGTAAGTGCTCCAAAGACTTTTCTTTCTATCTATAAAAGTTTATCCCCCGAATAAGTAAAACCCATCAATGGGGCAAATTGCCATCATTACTTAACTGATAGTTGGTTGTAGGCGTTTCGCGTCACGTGCTCATTCATCCATCCATTTGCTAACTCTCACTTGGAAGTCACAGAACCGAAAAGTAATTCCAGTAGCTGTTTCAGTATCTAACTCGCGAGAGTCGTAGAATAATCGTCGTCGTGACAAGCGATCGCAAGTCATAAATCATCATCACTGCTATTCACCCGCGCTCACTCTCAATTGAAGCGAAGTTGGCAATTACTAAAACGATACAAGAGATTCCGTCATGCGGTTCCTGGTTAAGACAATCGCGAATGTATGTAGGTGTCGCCGACTGCCGTCATAGATTGTGTGAGCTACTTCAAGGAGTAGACTGCGAAGCGAACGTTTCATTGCTCTGAGTTCGCAACATAATTGGCCTACCACGGATTTTTCTGCGCTACGACAGGAGAGTAGGTACACATTGCCCGAATGTTCCATTGAATCTAACTATAAGACGCCTCCTCGTGTATGCCTGACGCCTACACATTTCCTCTGCGCCACGAGTACTTAGATTTGCTTTGATTATTTTTCGTGCAACTTTTATCTGTGTAATATATTCTCACAATTTGTGGAAAGATTGTTTTGCATTTGTTTTGTCTTAGACACGGAGGAGGGGGAGCGGTAGATGGACACACACACAAATGGTGTGTAATTTGTTTAAACAAATTTGTCACGCAGGAAAGTCCTATTGTAGAATATTTTATTTGATGTGAATTGCGCCCACGCCAAGATGAAGATTACAGATTAAGGCCAAGCAGCGACGGAGAGTGGATTGTGGGTCAGTCTAGAATTGAATAGGAAGATAAAACGAAGTCATAAATTTTAACACAAAATTGAATGCGAAATTCGTTTATGGGAGAGACTTGTGTGGTGCTATTGGATTAGGTTATAGGTGCATGTATGTATGTATCACTTTTGCGAACTAAAGTGGGGAACAGATTTTGGTCAAAAAGGCTACTAACTAAAGAACTTGCAAGTGGCAGTAACATGATACCTAAAAGAACGTCTAATTTTTATGTGACAGTTCTAGTTGATATAGTTCTTTCAAGTCCATTTTTCGAAATACGGCTCAAAGGACCATACTCCTCAGTCTAAGGAAGCAGTACAAAATAGAAATCAAGGAATTCAATGCCGTCACAGCATTGCACAACAATGGGTAATAGTCCTTAACCATCCTTTGTCTACTAACTTTTACTCTAAAATCCAAATGGAGAAACCTCACAGGTATTTGAGTTAAAACTGAGGTAGAAACTGATGAAGAAGAGCGTTTCTGCAATCGTCTTTTGTTCAGGCAATGTGGCATATTTGGTCGGACTCTACTTGAGAAGAACCCAGGTTTTCAACATCTACTATGGAGAGTTATATAGGTGTCATTTTGCTCTCAGAGACTTAGACGAAAATCTTAAAATTTTACTTGAGACAAATTCCACAAAATCGACCGCCACACGAACGAGTTATTGCAGTGCGACACTTTACCACGCCATCTGCAATCTTAGGGATCATATTGTTAACGAAGACAGCTACTTTTTTGCCGCGCGATCTACTTGACGACGATTTTTGCAGGTCCCGTGGCAAAAATGTAGACAGTTGTCAATTTTGCTTTAACATCTATCACCTTCTGCGAAGAAAAAACGAGCATAGTACGTCATTGTGAAATGTCATTCGACTCTATTAATGTTTATTTCATTGGTTATTAATTTTGGTCTTCCAGGTGCAAATAAACTGCATATTCATTCAAGTGTGTATTTGCCTCCATCTTGGAAAAGTATTAAACGTAAAGGGACGACAAAAAAGTCGCACGGCAATGTTGTTCGAGGGATGTTTAATTGGCGCCGCTAAGTCGATGTGCTAGACTCTTTTTCTACAGATGCGAGTACGCGGCTTATGTTCTCTAGTAAACAGTCCAAACTGCTTTTTCCAGTCTCCTTATGATTGACTACAGTTCCTTCTTCTCGGAAACGAATAACATATCGCTTGATTGCGTCTTCAGATGGATCCTTTCGAACGTTAAAATAATAGCGGAATTCACTACGAACCGTCCAGCGCACACTCTGTCTGAAAATAAAAATTAAGAATGCTGAACGATCTCATTTTTAAAATGCGCTTTATGTTTATGGCTAGTAAAGAGTGTCCCAAAATTTACGCAAGATTAGAATTTTGCGCCATTTGTACGATAAAGTGTTGCCGACGAAAAAAAAAAGACGGCGTGACAGCTGACAGTTCAGAGTTATTAAAAATGGAGTGCTACACAAAAGAACAACGCGTTTTCATTATTGAACAATATTTTAAAAAATATCATCTTGATGGCTTTGTTAATCGTCTAAATTGTCGAATCAGAAAATCCACGAGTGATTGTTGAGAAACAAATACATTCACAACGTGTCAACGTGGAGGCATCATCGGACCATTCTTCTTTGAAAATGCGGCGGTTCAGGCAATAACAGTTAATGATGTTCGCTATCGCGAGATAATGATCCAGTGTTTTGTGCCTAATGCAAGGTATGGATGTGGACGACATGTGGTTTCAACAAGACGGTGCCATATGCCATACAGCCCGAGAAACACTTCAGTTACTGCATGAGTCATTTCCTGGTCGTGTAATTTCTGCGTTTTCGTGATCAGATGGGCGGCTAAGCCCAGATCATGCGATTTAACGCCGTTGGACTTTTTTCTTTGGGGTTTTTTGAAGTGTAAGGTTTATGCCAATAAGCCCACGATCACCCACGCTTTGGAGGAGCAAATTGAGTGCTGTATCAACGAAATTCAGCCACTTTTATGCAAAACGGTCATGACAAATTTCGAAAAAAGAGTGCGTATATGCCAGCAAACCCATGGAGGCCATTTACCCAATGTGCTATTCCATACATAATCCTATACTGTATACTTTATGAATCAATAATGTGTTTTCTATCAAAATTACTTCTTGCGTGAATTGTGGGACACCCTTTACATTGAATCTGGAAACCCGAAGGCAATAACAATGGCATTTGATAACCAAAAGGTCCCATCCTATTTGTGTTTGATTCAGTGCTTCAGGTGACTACTTACTTACCAGATGTGTGCCCAATCACACATTGCCTAATATTTTTAACACGACATATTGATTCGCCTAAAGATTTGACAATGTGTGATTGGGCAAGGTACTCATAGTAAGTAAGTAAGCACCTGACGAACTGAACCTGATACTTCATTGATTTCTCCCACAAGTAATTCCCGGACAAACTGTCTTATATCTCATTTCCGGAGGATGCCATAACTTCCCTAAACATGTTATGATGAATTAAATTCCGGTTGTTATTACCATATCCTTCAGCCCTATTATTCTTGATCCGCCCTTAGGTTTCTCTGTACGGTTTTTAATAAAATCAATTTGCAACTCCGAATTATTGCATATACCAGAAATACCTTTCTCGGAACCGCCTGGATGCAACCATACATCAACGTTCACTCACCTGACCACAACAAAATATATGTGTACACAAACCACTAAAAACCATTTATGCACGTGCACTTCCTTTGGAATTTGCTACTTTAATTTGGAAAGCTCTCCACCACACCTATACTCTCACTTTGTCCCAACTCCATTCGAGGAATTCTCGAAAATTTGTGATGCACACACTCACTCAGACAAACAGACACACATATTTAATAAAATCAACAAAATTATTACTTTCCTCCTGACATGAGAAATTAATCTAGGATAGCCACACGTATTTCTTGTGTCCCTGTGTCCATCTACCCAAAGGCAAGAAGAACATCGTATAGTTGCTTGCAAACTAGATAGACAATGCGCTCTCAGATTGCAAATCGCAAAGGGATGCACAGGAGTACACAGCAGAGCTTTGTCGAATATGTATCCTCTGGCTGTATTATCCTTGTCATTATTCTCAATGGCTGCAAAAGGCCCACGTTTCATTGGCTATCAGACAGAAGGACACACACCATCTTCGACGAAGAGGAAACAATTTTAGATTTAGAAAAAATGAACTTTTGGGCAATATCCCTTAATCCTCATATATCCTTCGCTTTAACACTCAACAGTTTCAATTTTGGAAATTTAGACCGAAACACCACCACCCGAGCATAAATAGAAACAAAGCCAACATTCACTTCAATTCCACATAACTGGAGGAGGAGCAGAAGGATATACGTACTATAGGTACAATCTAGGATGAGAACGAAGAAGGCCAAGCATCTTTGTTGTCACATGCTGAAATTAATTACTTTCCAAAAAGCAGAGAAAACAATATCCTGGGAACATAAATTACAGGCCTGCTGGTCTTTGGCCTCCTCGCCGACACCATAGCTTCGTGTGTTTGTGATTGTGATCTGCTCCACCTCCACCGCCTTCAGTTTAGCTAAAATGCCTGTCGGCATTCGAAGCTTTTGTCTTTTGGCACAGCTAAGGCACACGGTGTTTGTATGTGCGCTGCAAGGACGAAGGACGACGTAAACATTATTGTGAAACACTTGAAGGGGATGAATTTTATTTATTTGGCGGGATTTCCCTAAAGCCACCGCCACACACCAATGTCGACGACTCCGGCTGTAGTAACAAGCTGCCAGAGTAGTAAGTCCTGAGGCAAAGGATTTACCGGGATTATCGCACAAATACTTTCCGCCTGTGGTGGCTGATAGTGGTGACGGCAGGGAAATTTATTCATTGTGCAAGAGCAAGAGTTTTCCATCGCCTTTCTTGGAGGGTTTTCTAGGTTGCCGGCCAGGGGGTTGTGTAGTGTTGCTGTTGATTTCAGTTTACCCCATGTACTCGGTCGTGTTTTGTGGTGGTGTTTAGGTCGATAGTGGTCTCCGATATGTGTGCGAGGGAAATTTTGCTGACGTTTGTGCGATGTGCTTAGAGGGAAGTTCTGTTGATTTGTTGAGTGTTATTGGTGGAAGGAAGTGGGTCAGGAAAATGATGGGGGATTGTGATACTTGATGTTGGAATTATTTATGACGAAGTATGATGCATTGCTTACAAGGGGTGGTGGCAAAGGTGGTCTTTTGACCGAGTGTTAGGCACGTTGTCAGGATTGAAAGAGGGAAGCTAGAAATAGATGGAAACGACTGTATTTGTGGAGGTCATATAGCAAAAAGTCTTTTAAGAAGAAAACTATTTTGTCCCTTTTACGAGTTTTAGAGCATCTACCACGAACATTTTAGAAACTCCATGACTTCTATTTCGACCGTCATGTGCCAAGTTTTTCAGGGCCAACTCACGCCAATTCACTCATACAGCTATTAGCAAAAGTACCCAACTTCTTTATGTAACAAGCAACGGTTGGGCTTGGTGTTTAAGCTGATTGCACAGCTTACCCAAGACTTGCATTCCAATTCTACATGTAGGGCTATACTTCCGAGATACTGAAAATCTGACTTCTCTGAATTTACTGTGCAGGGTTGTTATAAAGTCGGGGAATTTTTCTTTGTCAAAGTTTATCTAAGCCCTTCCAGGTTTATCTTCTGGAGCAAGATCATAATGCTCAAAAAGTAGTGGCGAAATTGTACATCCTTTTTGGTTGCAGCATGCACAATGCGATACTACGTTATCCGGTACACCTCTGACGAACCCTATTTTCATACTACAAAGACATATTCTGAAAACAATGAATATCGGAGGTCTATACTCTAAGTATTGCCAATCTACTCAATCTCGCTTCGTGCGTGGGTGACAGCAATTCACGCTTTAAAGTGCATTCGATGTTCGATCCCCAACCAAATCATTGCGAACAAGCGCGTGCTATGACATCTTCGAAGTTCTGGCAATAACTTCTGTTCCAGATACAAACACTCGTGCATTTCGATGGTCAGTGTTTTCGTGCAATCATTGGGTGAATGGGAATTTTAAAGACTGTGCGCTGTCATTGCCTTCTTTTGGATTTGAATTCCTCCATCGTAATGGCAATACTTCCATTATGCATTTCACGATTTGTGGAAGATACATACAGTTTGCTTTCTTTTCTTCCCCATTCCGCAGATGGTAGTCTTTTCTTCTATAGACTTCTAGTTCTACACGAGAACTAAGAATATTTCGGTAACGTTTTTCCGAATAGAATAAGGCAGTGTAATATTTTAGCCGTATCGAAACAAACAATTACAAGCGCGCCAGTGAGAAGCCTTACAACTTTTCAATGCGCCAGTAAATTAGCGTGCCAGTAAAAGTAAAATTTTTATGTTTTTTCGAAGTAAAATCGCGTGGGCTACTGTGCAGCAAGTAAAGTTTTGATGTTCAAAAATCCATTTTTAAATATTTAAATGAAACTGACCCGATTTCTATATAACTTTTATTCGCGTGAAAGTTCAGTTAGAACTAAACTGGCGCCAGTAAATCATGTGTGAACCCGCCTTAACTCTAACAGTGGGCACAGAGTGCATACCTATATATAAAAAGTCAGGTCGGTCTTCTTCATGTTGACCAAAGTATTGTAGGTACATAAATGAAATGATGTTGAGGGTTACTCTGTTACTTTGACGTCGGTTCATTGTCCGCAGAAGTGCAAGATCTAGAATTATTAAAATATAGGATCCATGAGATTGTTCAAAGTTGCGTCGGAGAATTTGATTCGGAAAATCCGAATAGGATGTTATCTGGTCTAAATCTACATATAGGCACGATTGAAGTCTACATATAGACTTCAGACTTCGGTGTGCATTAGGACTGACTTATGGTCTTAAAAAAACTGTGGCACTGCAGTCCATCCATTCGCCAACAAATGAGTTAAGATTCCTTATTTATATAATTAAACGCACGTAATTTCGCATAAAAAAAACCCCACTAATGTGACAATTTAATTGATTTATACGGTTGATTGCAAAAAGTAACCATACAATTGCTCTTACGTCTGTCAGTGCATAGAAAACAAAAGGAACTTACACCTAATGAGGAGAAAAACAAAAGTGTACTTACTTTTCTTTAGGTCAAATGACACAGCAGAATAGTTCCCTTTTCGATATTCTTAACCTTCTGTCCACTAGCGAAGTAAGAGTTGTTCTTCTTTGCTATAAAAAATACCGTTTAAGAACCACCCTAAGAGGATTTCCTATGCACTTTTTAGTCCAAAAGAAAAACATTTTTCTTCTTTTTTTTTTTTTTTTTTTGTATTTGTCTTTGTCTTTGCCGTCGGGCATATGTAGTTGATCCAATAATATGTGCGATGCGAACTTATGACAGACTTTAAAGAGGGTGATGAGTACTTATTCATCATTACTGTCAGTGACTGTCAAAAGTGACCCAGGCAAAGAAAAAAGAAAAAAAAATCATAAATAAAGGAAAAAAACAAGGCACATACATACATACGAGTATGTATACTCATGCCAATCAATGAAAGTTTTAAGCTTTTTTTGTGTTTAGGAATACTCGTATAATGTTATGAATGTTGTTATCTTAAATGCAATTAAGACTGTGTGGGAACCATCGGACTTAGAAAATGAAATTGGCCTTTCAGTTGAGTCAACGGCCCTACGTAATTTGCTGCATTAGATGGAGATAGTTTTTCATTCAAAAACTTTATGCGTTTTTCTAATTAGACTGACTGAAGTCGGCGTCATTTTTATAGAAAATGTTGGCCATAAAAGAGAGTGGCGTCTTTCCACACAAAGTTTGATTGTCGCAAATTTTACGACAATTAACCTGCAAAACTTGAGATCTAAACGACTTTTATACCGTCGGTCCTACAGTCTTTTACCGAAATACTACCTATATGTGCCCAGTGCAGGAGTTTTATGGTTTGCTACCTCTTTCATTAAAATCGGTTCAGGCATCTAGGCTAACACAATGACAGATTTGTTTTTTTTTTTTTTTTAAGGAAATTTCCAAATCCCAGGACACTGACTCGATGTTCTGTCCATTGTACTACCAGGCAGATTTTATTTGTCTTTCTTTTATGCTCGGTGGAAGTTGGTTGCTGTTCCCCGTTCGGGCTCGAACCTACACAGTTCGGGTCACAAGCAAACACACACTGCACCCACCATTACTATTCCCCGTTAGTAGGCAACGGTCTATTGCTATCATTCTCGCCAATGCCGGGATTTTCGAGTTTTTTTTTGTTCAATGAAATTTATCATAAAGAAATATATTTTATATTTGTGGGCTCCTTTGAATTTCAGCTTTGATGTGTCGCATGATGGGGTCTAAAATTATTTATTTATCAACTACAGAAGAAAAAAAATCGCAGATTGAAGATAAAGGAGATAGTTGAGAACGTCAGCATCTCGTATGAATGGACCCAAAAATCGTTCAAAATCTACTTGATTTCTCAAGATGGGTTGCGAAACTGTTTTCAGTTGAAGAAAAACGCAATCGATTGGCAATGTCTCGCGAGTGCTTAGAGCTGCACAGCAATCAAAAAATTGCAAAAGATCTGGATCACCAGTCCCGAAAAATGCTAAAGCTAAATTATCATCAATTAACTTCGATTATTATTGCAGTCTTTTGCGTCGGCTGCCAGAAGATATAAAGAAAACGCGTCCAGGAATGTTCAGGAAAACAATTTTGAATCACCAGGACCATGGATATCCATCTTCTGTTCCCCAACCATAAAAAAAAAAAACATTTGGGAGGACAAAGATTTTCAACGAATGGAGCGGTCGAAGCTGCAGTAATCTTATTTTTTTAAGGACTTGAGGAAACTTTTTTTTTAAACTGGTGTAATGGTTAAAAAGGGATTACGTTGATCCCAGTTTCTTTCCTTGTGAAGGGCTGACCACTAACAAGCTATCAAGTTTGAATGAATCCTTACCCAATCTGAACCTTTTGTCACTATCCATGACACTATTAGCTTTCCCTCCTTTTACGTTACTTGGCGGTCGGTATACGGACTGTTTACCGACCTTATCCTTTGATTGCGGTGGACGTAAAACCCCAGGTTATTTTGTAAATTATCCGAAATTCGAATTGGGCCGCCTATTCGCCATTAGGTTCCCCACAAATGTGTTATTTTAAAGTAGATTGTCAACCTTAGCAGTGATTCAAAGCAATAATACCTGAAAATTAAATAAAATGCACCCCCAAACACCTCGAACTTTCCTTCACACTACCGACCACACTTTTCTAAACTATCACCTTAAAACTTTTTCGCTCAATTGATAATCGATAAATAATAAAAGAAAAAAAAAATACCTTACTGTCGTAAATTCCATCGAAAAATTAAAAAAAAAAAAAAAAACTCGGAAAATATTTATCAAAAATTTTATAAAAGGTTGGTTCTTAATATTCCCCATTATCCCTGCTGACAGACAGTTTACCAGTTCACTGGTAAAATTTCTCCCTGCGCCGACATAATTCGCCAAACTATGAAAGGAATATACGAGTACGGAGTGTGCACATTTTTGAAATGTTCATCTTTTATCACTTTCGAAAATTTTGATTTTCCCGGGAAAGCCCTGACATACGAAGAGGTGTCAGTGTCAAAAGAGAGAGATACCCCCCACACTTTAGCGGTAGAAAAATTAATATAAACCCCAAAAATGTCATTCCGCCGCCGGCGCCCGCCATCACTTTTAATTGCACCATGCGCGAACTTTTATCCGGAGGTTGATGATGATACCCAGGCATCAGTGCCTGTCGTGCACTTTGTGTCATCATCCGGCAGGAGGAGCAAGTCGAACGCAAAGTTTTCCATCATTTTCATCGGTTTTTGCTTTTCTTTTATTCTAATTTTCTGTGTTTTGCTGCGCTACAACTAGTTCTGGGTCAAAGGGTTAATCAGCTCCAATTTCAGCGTTGCGTTCGGTGGTAGTGGGATTCTTTCTGCTGCTGTCGATTCACCCCCGCATGGTGGTACATACTTGGTAGTATTCTGGTCGATGTTTTATGAGTCAACTTCAACATGCTAAGCTTCTAGATGGATGGATGGATGGATGATGACGGTTGGTTAGTTGGCTGTTGGTTGCACATATATGAGGTTTCATGGATGGTTTCTGCCATCATATTGGAAAATTTAATATACTATGTGGTGGACAGATAGGTAGTGAGACGATGACAAGCGGCTTATTGTTGGGTGTTGTGTGTGTGTGTCCTATTAGATCTGGCGCTGGTTGTTAGGGGTGCGAATGCGGGTTACGGGTGGGGTTCTGAATATGAACTTAGGAACGAATGAATGGTCTGATCATCTGTTCTAGGGTGGAAGGGTACTGAATGGTTTTAATTTTTGCACTGCCAGCCAATAATTGGCAAATGGAATAGTGAAAAGTTTGCAAATAAGAACAGGCTGCTTAGGGAATTAGTTAATAGTGAAGTTGATAAAGGTTTCGAGCACTTTGTATATACATACATATGTATATTTTTGATGAGGGGCCATCCTGGTGGATAGCAAGCATGTATTGATCTAGAGTGCTTCGATTGAGAGTCGCTCAATTCGGAGGGATCTAGTGATTTACCGCAGAATTGACGTCCGCCCTTTCATTAGTTCCTTATGCTGGAGAATGAAATCATCAACGGTGACCTTCCCGATTCGTGCAAAAGGTGATTCTACGTTATCCTCGAGATGACTTCTCACAAAAGCCCGCGCTTCTGCGCGCGATGGTCCTCAAGTCACTTCTTCTTAAGTTTAACAAAAATGCAGGGCCAAATTCCGGAAATAGATGATACCATTTGTCCTCTAGTTCAGCTTTTCATTGAGCCCATACCAGTTGTTGCAAGATAGTAGTAGCAATTCATTCAATCCATAAAATAAAGAACTGAGGCACTCCATAGCTTACAGCATGATGACACCATCAATCACAGATCTGTCCAGAAGACAGATATGTTGCGGTAGTCCGTGGGAGGCTAGATTCCTTAACTGGGCTCTATGTCAGACTCGATTTCCCCTATTATTCAATAGGTGGGTTACAGAGCTCAGCGTGTCTGCGAAAGCCATATTGCCGGTCGCTTACTAGTCCGTGTCCTTCTGGATATTTGATTATCTCTGCATTTATGGTTTTTTCCATCACTTTGGATAGCTTGGCAGTTTTATGTGAGTCATTTTTGTAGGACTGTGGTTCCCTTTTTTGCAATCTGAATGTTTAAGGAAGCCCTGAATTACACGAAGTCGAAACTTCACGTCTGGCATCAATGTCTGCACTTCCTGAATAGTTGATGGTTCTGCGTCAAATTGGTTGAAAAGATGAGATATTGTTTAAGGTATCTGTCCTCTTTTATTAGAGGTGGGAAAGAGTCATTACAAAAACTTCTAGGGTTTTTGACACATCACGCTTTCCATTCCAGTGGCTAGATGCGGTTTTTTCGAATTATTTTAAGGGTCTGTAATGTTTTCGAAATGTAACGTAGGTATAAATGAACTATATAGTGGTTGGTGCGCCCTCTGCACTTGGAAAAATAGCAATCTGTAGCTAACTTCAAGAATAAATTGTACGACCATGTTGGACGGCCATCTTGATTCTGGAATTCTGATTTGAGCGTGATTTGAGACAATACACGTAAAAAGCGAACAAATGAACGATCCGTTTTAATATTAAAAATTACTGGTGTATATTAAATTTATTTTACAGGACCGATTTTTTTTTTATTTTCATTCATTCATCACCAAATTGAATTCGAAACATTCTCTTTAGAGAAGTAAAAAAAAATCACACAAAATTAGACCAGTCCCTGCCCTGAAATGTTGGATTTCAGGGCAGGGACGGGTGCGTTCGTTGAGCACTTCGTTAGTTCAAACTTTTCAATTGACGTCTTCAGGTGTTAGAATGAGTTATGTACGAAATCCTATCACTTGCTGGGCAAGGAAACTCGATTTGGTTACATAAAAGTACTTCAAATGAATTTATGACCTCTACCCGAATCTAAGTTACCAGCGACGCAGTTGTGAAAGTTTATGAAGTTAAAATTAAATACAATGCACGTTGTCACTAATCCTTATTCGCGCTTTGTACCGATTACGCAATGTTCCCTCCTGCCAAACGATTTGTGTGACTCTGTTTGACATGCTCGTCACTTTCACTTCGATAATTCCATAACCTGCCTTTGAATTATCCACGTGGCGAAAGACATTTCGATTGTACAAAGAACGAAGGGGGGCTTTCCATAAACTAAGATGACATCAAGCTTTCATGCTACATGAGTTATTTTGACAGCACTTCATAGCGTTTACCATAAAATTCATTTGTTTAAAAAAAAAGGATTCATAATTAAAAATTCAGTCCAGACTCCTCCACTTCACAATCCTGAAGCAGGCAGCAATCTCCTTTGCAAAAGACTCTAAAGGGTCAATCACAATATGAACACGTACACAGTGGAAGCATGATTTTGACTTCAGAACTTGGGCGCTGCAGCGTTTGGCCTCCAACGAGGAATCTGTTCACTCCATATGACAATTGAATTTTATAAAGTGAACCAGAGAGGGGGTTGCAGAAAGGAGAATCTACTGCATAATTTCCATGGAAAAGGAAAAAAAAATATATCAACCCCCCAAACCTAAAGTGGAGACGTAACAGAGAAAAAGTCCTTTGACTCTCGTTGTTTTCGACCGAACTAAGTTCTAAACTATCCTTTCCAGGGATACAAACACATAAATATATATAAAAAGAGAGAGCGAGAGCATCATCCCCCTAGCTTGTTGTGTGGGGGTAGGGGTGTATGGGGTATTATTTTATTTATGCTTGCCTTCTGTATGCTAAAACGGAACGACAGTGACTGCCACGACGACACAGAGTGTACCATCCGAAGGACGATGATGATGACTACGACAACGGCGACGACAACAGCAAACTGCACACCACTTGGAAATGTGTAAGACACACAGAGAGAAAACACAAAAGAAGGGTGAAAAAGTGGGTGGTGGACTTTCACAGAACGTTGTCGGATTCGGAGGAAGGGAAACAGGGTTTGGATTCGGTTAGAACTGAAACTATGCCAAGAATGTGCAATTAGTGAGTGTACGAAGCGTGTTTTAGAGCCGTAGGGTTGCTGGCAGAGCCAGCAGGCAGCAGCTACAGCAACTGGCTTTAGCTTTAGCTTCAGCTCCATCGTCGTTGTTGTCGCCATCATCGTCCTTTGCACATAGAGTGTATAAAATATCAAACGTGCTCCTTCTTATATAATCGGGTAGCAGGGTATACACCCATTTAGATATAGAAATGTAAATAGAATTTATATTCAAAATCGTTCCAAGAAGAATAGTCCACCCACTTTTTGACTTTATCCCGCACTATTGCCGACGGGAGACAGCAAAAAATAAAGAAGGTCTTTTCGTCGGTGTTGGATGGATTTCTGACCATTTCGTGTAGCTTCTGCCCACCTACATATAGACAGACACTCGTAGTTAGATTTAAATAAAAATTTAAACTTTTAGCCTTTCCAAGCGAAGAGAAGAAGTTTGCTTTTTTTTTTTTTTTTTGCTATCCACTTGGAGGATATACCATGAATCCTGTGTCTAGCTGGGTGCTAGGATATAATTCGCCTTCTTCATCTCATCCTGTTTAACTTATTCTCATCGTATCTTCTGACAAAAGTTCTAACGCAAATTATATTATGCGCATTGTGCTATGAAGCATCTATATTTGCTGCCATCCTCCTACTGCTACTACTCATCCTGTAGGATATTGTTTTGTGTGGGAATATATGAAGTTTGTTGTGCTTGTCCTCCAACTCTGATTCTGATTCTGACTCTGACTCTGACTCTGACTCTGACTCTGGGTGTTATTGTTCCTTTTCTAGAGTGGACCGAGTTCTTCTCTTTGTTTCGCTTCTATATTACATTTTAATTTGTTTTTTTTTTTTTTTTTATTCATTATCCTGACTTGGGTCTATATCTGATGCTATCCTCTTTATCTGACTTTTGTTTTTGTATTTTATTATAAATGAATTAATTGTTTTTTTTTTTATAATAGCTGATGGTGTTTTGTGTTATTTTCATGTTCTATGTGGGTGAAGGATGGAATTTGTTTATTTGTTTGTATTTCTATTGTTTTGCACTTGCCTTTTGTTTTGTAGGAGTTCTATGGAAAATTGGAAATGAGTTTGCTTTGTTTTCCATTTGTCCTTTTTTTGAATCAACTTGCTTTGGTGCGGATCAAGTACGAGGGTCGTGTTAAGGTCATTTGGACTGGGTACAAGTATAATGCGCTTCTTATGTAGTTGTACATAGTTTTGATATCTAAGATACTGGTCGGCTAGTTCGAGTACCACCTGAACATGGTCCTTTATTTTAATATTTGTTCTCTTTTGTGTTTGTAACCATGATATAGTGAATCTATTAGAGCTAATGGAGCTAAAGTTATTTAAAAAAAGGATGCTAAATGGTTTCCTTCATTGAGCCCTTATGTCTGTATTGCCCTGAGACCTGTAGCATTACATCATGTGGCTAAATATTAAATGGCAGCAACTACAGGTAAGTTTATAATGGAAATTCAAAGTCAACAAATGGTATGGCATGGTATGGAGTCCGGGAAGAATGTATTTTCGATCCTTCCTATCCTTGTATGCCGTTAAATGCCGTAATGACCTTTCTTCGATCGCGTGTATAGCTTGAAGGATAGCTATGTCTCGGCCTCAAATGTGCTTCAATTCCTAGGGCTTCGCAAAAATAACCCTGGTATATGTGCCGACGTCTATCTTGGATCTGTCACTGAAAAAGGGCATATCTTCTTTGGGAGATGCCAGTCCATTCTGTTGGAAGTTAGAGTAGTGAAGCTCTTATCAAAGCCTGTCGCCTTAATCAGATAGTCGATTTGTGTCAGCTTGTACGAAGTCCCGCCAAGAATAGAAAATAACAGTATGGTCACAATCCCGTTTCTATGAGTTTAAGTGTGAACTATCTCCAATCCAATTGTGGTTATCGATCTTATGGTCACTCTTATGCCGATGCAGCCTGCTGTTTGGATATGTGTCAAGCTTAAAAGATATAATTTCATCTTAAGAGCTACACAGTAAGTTTTTATATCAAAATTTTTGAACCAATATTTTATGGTTGTCCGCTATAGAAATAGGTCAAGCATTCAATCGATCCAGAGGATGTAACCTCAATTATGCAATGAGCAATGCTGTCCGGTCCCTGTCTGTCACATCGTTGTATGTTGGCCTTTCCTAAGAGAAATTTGTAAAAAAAAAATTGATTCCAAGATAACAGCATCGTCAGTGTAGCCAAACACCTTAAAGTCATCTTCTATTAGGATCCTTAAAATCTCATCAACTTTTATGGTCCAGTTCTGCACAGGCTAATGAGGATGGTGTCGGTATTAACTGATCTATATTTCATATTTGTATGATCTGAAAAGATAACAGACTAATCAGTCTGTACACCCAAGAGAGAGTCAGATATCTAGCTTGGAAAATTAAAATAACGACAAAAAGCCTAAATGGTCTATCCTCAAATACCTGTTTGCAGTCACAAAAGTTGGTGCTCATTGGAATGCCCAGTACCTCTTTATGCGAATCAGTTTAGCTGGCATTATACGAGTAGATTCAATAGAGCTGAAAAAATGTTTCCATAAGTTATTCTCTGCGAATCTAATTTCTTTCTTGAAGATTTTACTCTATTTGCAAGTGGGCCACTTTGTAGCCTCCTCCTTGGTGAAGTTTCAACTTGCAATTTTCACATCTTTCTAGCGCTATGTTCGACTATACATTTACACATGTAGAAGTTGGTTTTTTTTGGGTTTTGCGGAGAAATTATTTCTAATTATTTGGTTCGCTACAATATAACTGTCGGTATAGTATTTGGGTATACGAAGCATATTTGTATAATTGTTTCGAACGGCTGCAGTACGAAAGCGTATAAGAGAGATCACAAAATGGCGAAGTCAGATCAGTCGTTTATTAGCCAATTCGGAACAAACAGTAGAACATTTTGGAATACAAAGTGTTTTTTTTTTTTTCTTGTTTTCTGGGTTCCATTTTTAGACGTCGTTTTGGATTTGAAATTCTGATTCCTGATTTGAATCCGACTGCCTCGAAAATATTTATGTAGACCTTTTTTTTCTTTTTTAATCTGTTGGGCGCCATTTTGAAATTTTGAGTTTGGATTTATAACCTTTTGTTCTACCTGCCGTTCGGATTTTGTCCTTTTTTTTGTAATTAACTGGACTTTATGTCCTAATATATTGTTTAATCAAAAACTCTAACTGAATTCTCATATTCTAGTACATTTTCGTAAACAACTCAATACGCAAATGCTGACCAGCATTCGTCCTGCCCCGTCCGCTTCTTCTAATAAGAATTTCACAACTTCAACAGCATTTTAAAGCGACTCTTCCTTCCTACCTGTAGCGCGTTTAAAAATGTTCCAGAGTCTTTTCATTACTCACAGATAATTTAATTTCAAAGGATTTTTCCATCCTTCATTCATTGTGTGTGTCATAAAGATAGTAAAATCAAATAAAGTTCAAATAAAAAAGAAAAATTCACACAATTTTAAAAGAATATCACAGCTGAAAAATAAAACACGGATGACAGATAACAAAAAAAAAAAAGAAAAGGATGCGCATCCCCAAAATGCCACCCCGTTCATACAAGTACCCTGCGCGCTCATTGTGTGCTTTATTTGACTAAAAGTCTGTTGCTTGCTCTGCTGTTCCTATGTCTTAAGGTTAAACGTGTTATAAAATGTTTCTCCACCATCCCCCTACATTGAAATTCTTCCTCATGCTTATCCTTCCTTGCCCCATTATTTTTCGCTTGTCCTTTTTTATTGTCCTTTTCAACAAAACAAAAAAAAAAGAACAAAAAAAGGATAAAAACTTTCTCATTTTAATTTAAACTCTCTCTTCTCCGCTAGAACGACGACGGCAATGAAGAAGAAAATGGTGTATTCACTGTCAGCTACAATAAGCGCTTGGCTTGAGCATTTTGTTCCGTCTGCTCCTCCTTGGGGGTCCTTTAATCTTTCCCCATTTTATTATCCTTTACACGTCATCACATCATCACTTTCAATTTCCTTCTATGTACATCTCCTCTTCTTCTGCTCGACGATTTTATTATTTTTTCTTAATTTGTTCCTTTTATTTGTGCTGCTGAGTTTTTTTTTTTTTTTTTTTTTATTGCCAAGGGAACACAAAAAAAGGATATAATACCAGACGACTACGATTAAAGTTTTGTCTTAAAGCTATCATGCTCCTCTTCCATTCCCATCGATCGATTTATAAAATTAATAATAGCCCATGGAGCAGAGAAGAAAAAAAAATGTAATTAAATCCTCAATGTCCTTCGGAAACAATTTTTATTGCATTCCAGGATAATTGATTATATTCGAAGAAACTACGCTGATATTTAGATATTACTATTCATATCCATATGTGTGTGCGTGTAATTGATAAGGACATCGAAACGAAGCCAACCACTCATTAATCTTCTGAGAAGCCTGTAGGAAAAGACAATATCCTGTAAACGCCTATTAGTATGTATGATATCACATTCACTGAAATAGTGCGATCACACAGGCAACAAAAGGACATGTATCTGAGAAAATATGACCTCCAAGTTGATTTGGTAAACTCTCGCTCGCACACACTCGAGCAGCAAGAAGAAGAAAAAAAAATGATTTAATATCAGAGAATGATATATGTCTTCTCAAAGGACATCTATTGATTCCTCTTCGCCAGGATACAAGTAGTTGAGAGGCGGAGCTGGATTTCCTTGTTTGATAATAAATCTTCTGTTTCTGTTCATGGCGTCCTATTTAGATCAAACAAAAAAAATAATTTACAATGCATCCTGTGTGTCTGGCTCATAATAAGAGCAGGGTAATAATTTCTTTGCATATGTCCTAACAATTGAAAACTTGTAAGATATTTAAATTTCAAATCAAAGGACTTCTATTCACTCTACTTAATTACACTTGCAAACTAATTGAGCTTATTCCCTTCATACTTTTTTTGTCTAATTGCAGGACGAAATGAACTCATAGCACGATACATTAAACTTCGTACAGGAAAAACGAGAACACGAAAGCAAGTCAGCTCACATATTCAGGTGCTGGCCAGACGGAAACTCCGGGAAATCCAGGCTAAACTCAAAGTTGTAAGTAATGTGAATTAATATTGAAATTGAAAAGAGCATTTTTTTTTCTCTTTAACTCTTGTAGTTGCAATTAAAAAAAAAAAAAAAAACGGGATTTAGTTGAATTTGTTTGTTTCATGCTTTCCTCATTTTATAATTTGGAAAAAAAATTAAATAAATTTTTTTACTAAATCATTTAATTCATCAACCATCTTTACAAAAAATTCTAATAACGTCTTCAATATTGATTTAGTTTTGTTTTTTGTTTATTTATAACGAGCAATCTTTGTTTTTTGTTTCGAAATTAATCGGGAAGTTACATTTAATTTAGGTTAACAAAATCGGAAAAGTGAATGGAATGGGCTTCAGGTTATTTTTATTACGTTAATATTATTAGTGGTCAGCTTAATAATTAAAATACTGGTAAAATATTCTACCAAAAGACAACTAATAACTAACCAGCAGAAAAATAAATCGCCGCAAAAATCATTCTAAAATCATTCTCCAATCAGCAAAAAATAATATTTGGACCAGCAGAAACTAATTTCGTATTCCGTAGAAAATAACAAAAACAGATAATGGTGCTGTAGCGTAGAATGCTTAACTACCATAGAACTTATGACCTCTGTATTACTTTGAACAGTTTGATTGAGTGCTACGGTATATCACCATGATGCCAACCGCGACCAATGGTTAGCAAAACTGAATTATTTGATCAGCAGAAAGAAAAAAAGAAACAGTTATTCAAAAAAAACTAGAGAGATTGAAATTCGCAGTCGTTTAAGTTTTTACTTGAATTTATTTTTTTTATATACATATATAAATGAATCCCTACATTTTTACTTTTTCTGCTGAAATATTATTGGGTTTATAACTTAATTCGTGCGGTTTTTTGTCAAAATTTGAACGTTTTTTTAAGAAAAACATGTACAATAGTATTATTCAAAGTATTGCCCATCTAAAGCTATGACTTTTTCTCATCTTTCTGGCAATTTGTGGATCCCATCCCAAAAGAACTGCGCCGGCTTGGCAGCCAAGAATGAATCAAGCCAATTTTTGATATTCTGCTCTGATGTGAACCGTATTTCAGTGAGGGCGTTCTGCATCGACCGGAACAAATGGTAGTCAGAAGGGGCAAGGTCTGGGCTAGGCGGGTGGGGTAAAACTTCCCATCCACTGTTTTCCAAATAGTTCTTAACCGGAATAGCAACGTGGGGCCGAGCGTTGTCATGATGGAAAATTATTGTCTCGTGTCTGGTCGCATATTCCGGGCGTTTTTCGGCTACTGCTCTCTTCAAACGGATTAATTGTGTTCGGTAGCGTTGTCCATTGATGGTTTCACCCGGTTTTAGTAGCTCATAATACAGCACACCCTTCTGATCCCTCCAAATACAGAGCATTACCTTCGCGCCATGGATATTCGGCTTTGCCGTTGTTTTGGCTGGTTGGCCGGGTTTCACATATGATTTTTTGCGCTTGGGGTTGTCGTAATGGATCCATTTTTCATCACCAGTAACAATCCGATGCAAAAATGACTTCCTTTTGTGGCGTTCCAGCAGCATTTCAGACATGCAAAACCGCCTTTCGACGTCTCTCGGCTTGAGTTCATGTGGAACCCAATTTCATTGCTTTTGAATATATCCAGCTGCTTTTAAACATTTTGAAATGGCTGCTTGAGTGACACCCAAAGATTCTGCGAGCTCTTCTTGTGTTTGGCAACAATCTTCATAGAGTAATGCTTCCAGTTCTTCATCTTCAAACTTTTTTGGCTGCCCAGGACGTTCATCGTCTTCCAAGCCAAAATCACCACTTTTAAATCGTGCAAACCACTTTTGGCACGTTCGCTCAGCTAGCGCATGTTCACCATAAATTTCCACCAAAATACGATGACTTTCGGTAGCAGTTTTCTTCATATTAAAGTAATGAAGAAGAACTCCCCGCAAAAACACTTTTTCAGGCACAAAGTTCGACATATTTGAGTGAAAAAAAAATTATTGTTGTTTACCCTTCAAATGAATGACATATACTGAAATGACGTACAATGACAGTAGCTTTCCAACGCATGTTCCAATGGAATAATACAAGTTACGCCATCTCTTAGCAAACCGCACGAATTAAGTTATTTACCCAATATTTTCTGGTAGTCAAAAAAACAATTTTTCACATGATCTACTTTTTTTGCTCATCAAAATATTAAATGCTGCTGATCAAATAATTATTTTTTTTTCTAATCATATAATTCTTCTGCTGGTTTTGTTTTTTGTTTTCTGCAGATCAAAACAATATTTTGTGTTGATGAAAAAACTATTGAATTGCTAATCAAATATATCTGAATTTTGCTGGTAATAAAACCCTTCACGTCTGATCGATTAAATGGTAGTCTTTTTACGAGTATTATACAGTTGAGGCTAAGGTCCTCTTCACAAGTTTTTTTTTAACTTCTAGTCTTGAAGATAATATTAATGGTATTACTGAATAAGGAGCATCTCACAATTCTGATAGTAGCCTATTCTGTAAGAAGGATTAATTTCTTACTTCACATCTGATGTCTGTGGAGTCACACTCACACCCGAGGCTAAATTTGAATTTTAATTTTATGATATTTGTAAATCTCTTCTCAAATATCGATTCCCTTAAGAAACTGAGCAAAATGACGTTTTTCTGTGATGGTGTTTCTTAATTCTTCTGACTTCATTATTATATTTCGGAAAGTGTTGCCAACTTCTTCGTTCACCGGCATTCAGTTTCCTTAATAAGGTTCATCTTGTTGAAATACTATCTGATTCAGTGGCTCGAGTTAAGTTTTTCTTTTAGTCAGTTTAAGTGCGTGACAACTGAGCGGCAACGGCAGACTCGGGTTCGAGTCCCAAAAAACACCAACAAGTTTTTATGACAAACTTGTTGCGGATCCTTTTCATACCAGTTCATCGGCAATATTGCTTGCTTCAATACCCTCGAGCCCTGTTGTTCACTATAGAAGGGCATGAGCGCACTGAAGGATATTGAAGCAGCATTCATCCATTTTTGGTTAGAACCAAATTGGCTATTCGGGAGAATATAAATGAATGCGCCTCTGATACTAAAATTCAGGTTGATATTGGCAGCCATGTGAACACATTTCATGAGGTTTGGAGATTATACTCGTACGTCCAGAAAATTCAGCAGCAACTTTGAAGTCCACCTTTGAGCCATCTTTATACTTAAATATTCTTCACGGTCCTCCAGTAGGCGGTTTTTAAGCAAGACGTATGAAAGTCAAGGGGAAATCTTTACAAAAATGATGCACTTTGGAGAAATATTTTCAGCAGAAGTGAAACCTATTTCTCTTTCTGAAATTGAGTGAAATAGCAATATACACTCATTTGTATCTCCTTATCCATCTAATGGAGGTGATTACCGATGCTGATGTTAAACCGGTGTAAGAACAGATGCAAGAATACCAGTGTGGAATGTCCCATTGACTGTCAATTTAAAACCTAAACTGTTTCCTATATTAGGAGTGACATGCGTATTTATTTCTACCGATTTGGAGTTAGAGGCGACTTAACGAGAGTTTAAATTCGTTTATTATCATACTAAGGGCCATTGGTTTTTTTCAAGCCCATGTCATGTTAAGTACTCGTATTTGATGCAATTAAAGAACCGCAATGACTTGCTCATTTTCTTTGTTTAGTCATTTCTTTCGGTGCTGCCAAATATTTTAAACTGACTGCGCTTAAAAATTCAATAACTAATCTGTCCAAATAAGTTAATAAACTCCTACCAAAAATATCAAGAAGTCACATTGGCTAGAAAAAAAAAAAATTCTAAAAAGAACAGGGGAAAAAAATTCAGTAAAAGGGTACAGTAAAATCGCTACCATTAGTAAGTATAGTTGGAAACATAGTTTTGTCCTTCAGCAAAACAATTTCTTTTCTTTTTGTGTAGATTCGAAGTAAAGTTATTTCGTCGTTCTGTTTGTCCCGATAAAAGTGATTGCTTTTGAACTTTTAGTTGGTTTTTTGGTTTGAAGGAAATAGGTTTTAGGAACGCAAACATCGACTACAAATGGACTAAGTTGAGAGGATAACTATACGGCAAAACAGCGAAAACTGGCACAAAGAGTGCTTTGTGTTTTAACTTTTTTTTACGGTTTTTCTTTTGCCGGAAGGTGGTTAGGACGAAACCTCAAACGACGTTCAAAGGAATTTTCTTTGATTGTTTCGAATGTTGGAAGAGAGCGCATTTCACATTGTTAGCCACCTTTTCTACGAGTTCATGTGCAGCACTTGTGCAATATTGTGGTTTGTGAGCATTTTTTTTTTTTTTGTTTTTTTTTTTTTTGAATTATATACTACTGGTAGAAGTTTTCAGAATGTTTCTATTGTTTTTGAAAAAGTGAGTGGAAATATTTTTCAAAAGAGAAAAAGAAGAAGCCAGGAGAACTTTCTGTTGGGGTGGGTGATTAAAATTTTTTAAGGAAGTGGAAGATATTTTCAATTAAAATTATTTTTTTTAAGTTGGAGTTAGTTTTTGGAAGTAAAAAAATAAAAGAAATTTTGGGTTAAGAAATATATGAAGTTCAAAGAGAAACTAAATAAGATATTCTTAGACTATTTTGAAGAAAAATATAGCCTTTTAAGCACTACAGTTTGGTGCAGTATAATTATGACAAAGTATGATAGTTGCATTTAATTTTCGCATAACTGTTCGAAGAATAATGAAGTTTTGAGTACTGCGTCGAACAATTTCCCTTTTTTCACGTCATTAGGCACGTTTAATTGTGACATAGCTAGCCAGTGGATGCTAGAAAAGTAAAATTTTACAAACTTTACTTTAGGTGGCACTACAGTCCGGAGTGGACCTGAGCCTCAACCATCAAGCGTCTCCAGCCAGCTCGATCTTGTGCTAGCCGCCTTCAGTCCCTTTCCACTTGGGTGCGTCACCTTAGGTGAGATGTGGCGTTGTCCCTCTGGGATGAATTCGGAAACTTTCCGAGTTGGAGCGTGGATGTCCATTCGCTCTACATACCCTAGCCATCGAATCTTTCTCACTAGGTCTATATCACTGTACAACCGGTGTAGTTCGTTCTTCCAATTATGTCGGTTGTTGTACAGACTTTTAGGAGATCGTACCTCTGATGTTAGATTGAGAATTTTGTACAATCCTTTCAAGTCAAATTTTACAACCTAACTATAAAGTTAATATAACAACTAATCCGCAATTGTCCTTGCTTTCATCCCTAAGTGAAATCTTACTACTGCAAATTGCGTCCTTTCATCCAATATCAAAACCATCGTAGTTCTCCCCATTTTCTGATAGATGTTGCTGTCATTGATTAAGGTCTGTTTCACATACATATATCCGGCATCAGATATAAACGATTCTCGATATTTCTGAAATACGACACAAACGCCAGATCCATTTGATTTTGGTAATTTTCAGATAGAATTATCCAAACTTAGGCCAAACTAAGAAACCGAAATTGATCGGGCGTTTTTGGACTTTTACTATTCAACCACACATATATCTTACTCCCTTTTTTATCTGATTTTGATGATTGTCAGAAAAGATAATTTGCACATTAGGCTAGTGATTCCCCAACCTAGCAAGGAACACATTTTAAAAACACGAAGAATATGTTACTCCAACTTCATTCTTTACTGCTAAAGATTAGATGGGCCTACCTCAACATTACACAAAAAAAAAAATAAATTTCATTCAAATTCATCAGACGGTTCGGATCACATTTTTTTGAAAATGTTTGGCACTGAACCACCCATATCTTACCCACAAACAAATTTTAGACATTTTTAGGCAGAACCATCTACTCGTACACATTGTACCAGTCTTATAATCCAAATTTACACGAAACCTATTGGGTCGTTCATGATCCGATAAGGAGTCATATATCCGACGCCGGATACGTGTGGACACTCCAATAAATTGTTTATTCGACGTCATATATTTTACTAATAGATGAATCGTGTGAATGCTCTCATTATATACACTTCGATATATCTGAAGTCAGATATCCGTGGTCTGATGCCACGACGTCTGCATCGTATATCCGAAGTCGTAAAGGTGAGACCCTTCATTGACTTCTATTCAGTTTGAGTTGGATACCCGATGTCGGATATGTGTAAAACAAGCCAAAATTTCGCCAACATATTTTAATAAAATCGTATATCCGACGTCTGGGTCGTATATCCGAAGTCGTAAAGGTGAGACCCTTCATTGACTTCTATTAAACTTGAGTAGGATACCCGACGTCCTAAGTCCGATGTCGGATATGTGTAAAAGAAGCCAAAGTTTCGGCATCTTTTTGTTGTTTCTTTTGGATTTTATTAGTTGGATGGGAGAAAGACTATATTTTGTGGAAAAAAATAAGTCTCTTACTCATACTTACGTAAATATTATATATGTATATAATCGATATTTTCTTTGTATAACTATATCTGGCGAGTAGATTCACTAGGTTCATCACCACACCCCTCTTCTTACAGTAGCATCACTCGCGCATTATCATCATAACCTTCACACCATCATCTATAACCCATTTATTCAAAGAACCGTCTTGCAAATTCATTTAAAAAAAAAAAGTAAACACCTTTAAGGGCAATAATCACACAAACAAACAACAACAAATAATCTCAGTTAAAAAACTAGAAAAAATCGTTCAAAATCTCAATCAAAACCACAACCACGTCCCGTTCCTTCCTCCACTTTTTCTAGGATCATTTAGGTGGTAGCAGCGGCAAAGAAAAAGCTCTCCAAACAATGTCCAGCATGTCAAGTGCGCAAATTGTTTCCGTTACAGCTGCCAAGAGTCTGGCAGCTTTCCAGCAGTCAGCATCCGCACAACATCACTCGCATCAGCAGCTCCCGCAATTGCCAACGTTGGCGCAACTTGAACAACAACAGCAGCAACATCAATTGCAGCAGTCACAACTCCATCCGCATCATCTTCACCATCCACTGCACCATCCGCCGTTGTACCCTGGTGTAAGAAGACTAAAAAAAGAACAAATAATATATTTTAGTATATTTTGTTTTTACCTGTAATGTTTCATTAATCTTAAAGTGATCTGCAAAAGTAAAACGCGTCACATAAGTGCTATGCAATGCGCCGCCTTCGCCATAATGTATTTCATATAAAAAAACTGCAGCATCCAACATGTTTACTACACACAAATACATATACACCATTAAAAATGCTATTTTTTTCGATCGAATTTGTTGTTGTTGGGAAATTTTGTTTTTGACATGACATTTAATTTTAAGTCTCTCTTTGGCCAGATGATAATTAATTCAAATAAAAACAAAGCTCGCTCATATTTATGCTCTAAAATATGTAATGTATTTCGCCAGCGCATTATTTACTGTTAAATAATATCTATGTATGTTTGGTGGAATAATTTTGGTCCTTACTGTACTAACAGGTCAATGTTTCTAACAAAAAAAAAAAACCGTTGTATGTTTTGGTGAACTAACTTCTGTCAAAATTCATTGTTTGTCGGTGATGGTTGTTGGCGAAAGGAGAGGGAACGAAACGATAAATATATTTAGTGTTTATGTTTGATAATATTTCTGTTATATTTATAGTTTTGTCTAGTGCATCAGTTTTATGTGGCTTTTAGTGATTTATAACATTTTTATAGTGACGTCTGTCATTATAATCAGAAACACTTTACGACAGAATTAGGACTTAATGCGTTATTTTGATTTAAAACGAATTCATCTGCTGATCGTAAATAATTTTAATTTTTATTTTGAAAAGTGGAATTCCACTTTCAAGGTAAAAGCATATGAAGTCATTTACGAAATTGAATACGGCATTCCAAATAGACACGCGGTTTATTACGGAATTTTGAACCATGGAAGTAATGTCTGCGTGGGTTGTTTTTATCTACGGTCGCAATCCATGACCTTGCTGAACAATAGATAGAGCAGATTGCTCAATCGTGAACACCCCTTCTGTAATTTTGAGCCAATTAGTCTGTGCAGGTACTTTTCTGCAAAAAAAAAAAAAAAAAAACTTAAAATCGTCAAATTTCAGAAATCGAAAGATAATTCTCTCAAATTTAAGAAAAGTACCACTATGCTTTGAGAGGGGTTTTTAAGTGAATGTCAACCGAAAACGATTGTTTTTTTTTTCAAATTTTAGTTCAAAATTTACTCCACAAATTTGTTTCTTTTGATTTTTTGCTAATCCTATCAGCTGTAACTCATTTGACAGTTTTTTGCTGTTTGATTCTGAATTGTACTTACTGCAGGCATATGATTACGTCCCAAAATGTCACGTAAGTTACCGTAATTGAACACTGATTTTGATAAAAAGTTGGAACGCGTCGTTAATACGTGATAATTGCCATGTGTCTAGTTCACATCTGTCAAATATACGAGTATAGTGACAGAAACCAAATATGTACACATAAATGGCAATTCAAATCAACTGGTTCGCTTTCGGACACAGCCTGTGCTATCTAGTGGAAATGTGTCATACACAGCGATAAATATGAATTATATCAAAATTTACTGAAAATGTGTACGCAGTTGATTGTCGTTCTTGCTTTCTATACGAACTTTTACTGAACTGATTATAACGGAAACATGGCTATTGTCTGCTACTGAACATATTGCTAATATTATCAATCTAGTTAATCCGAAATATGTAAGCCCATTCGTAATGAATTGAAGCAAGAAAAATTCATCCACAAAAATGATACAGGTTTTAGATAGGTAATCTAGATTGATGTGCGCATAGCGGTTACAAAAAGAAGACATTACCCCAACGTTTAGGTATTCTTTTGACAGTTTTTATGTAAATTGCGTTTACGTACTTTTCACTATTTACCAACCTCTGAATGACAGTTCTCAAACTCTTATATTTGACAGTTTATAAGTATTTACACGAGTAGAAATATATGCGTCACGTAGAGCAGAAAGATTTTGATATCGTAATGAAATAAAAACATATGTATTCCCTGGTATCTCAAGAGACTTCAAAGATTTAGGTCAGATCTAAATTTGGCGTTAATGCTACCACCTAGATAGGGAACACTGGCTAGCTCATCGTCCGTTCGATGTTAAACATTTGATATTATGACGTTCGTAATATTCACATACAAACATACTCGTAGCTTGACTGGAACTAGGTAATGGTCCCAGACTATGTTGACAGCTGTCGGTTTGTTGATATGTGGCGTGACGAAATCGCATGCTAGCTTAAATTCGTTTCCGAAGGTGGTATCATGTTGGCTATACTTTTCGACTTTGCTACCTAAGATGTCCTCCTTTACCATTTGTGCCTTCACATCATCAAGCACGGTTTAAACATCATGCTTTGCTTTGGATATTGTTCTCAAGTTCTGTCGAAGTCCTTGGTAGCGTACATAATGTTTCACGTCTTGTGGGGGAATGAGCGTGAAACTGTTGCCTTAGTCTGATTTGGCTTTAGAGCTAGGATTATGACCGTCGATTGGAATCGGAATACTGCAGGGTTAAATAATTCTCTGTGGCAGTGCGGTCTGTCCATTTATCTTTTGTCAAAGTGAGCCAGGCGCAAATGGTTATAAATTACTATAAGTAGATGTTACTGTTTTTCATTCTTCTCCAGCCCAACCCGTCGTATTACTAGATTGGCGTGGTGTCTGCTTTACATTAGTATTAGTATAATATGTACTAAATAATTGTTCGCCTTTGTATAAGAGCTAGAAACTCGTTCTCCATTTAAAGGTTTGCGCTAGCAGATTGCTGTGATGAAGGCTTAGACCCCTTGTCCTAGCTTCTCCAGTTACCGCTAACTTGTAGCCTACTCCAAGTTGTACGTTGGAGGAAGGAATGGTTCCTGTCTCTTGTTGTGCTGAAATCGTGAATAGTTTCTGCCGCTGGTAGTTTAGAGGATTGCAATTGTGTATACGCGCTTGTAAGAACTTTAAAAGTGACTTTAAGGAGGAATTTATATGCATACTCGTATCTGTATTATCAGGTAGGCTCATGCTTAAATCATGTACCATACATTTCTTGTATTAAATGCTTAAGATTGTCATGAATAACTCTACTGACTGTACCGTAGTTTGTCCAGTAACATATTGATGTGGGCCTAAAACCTAACCTTGGACTAGAATCTTATTTCTTTCTTCACATTATTATTCATTGCAAAATATTTCATAAAAAATTAACTCTAGTTCACTCTTTTTATAACCTTTTTAGCAATTCTGGCAACCGGGACTACAGCCGAGCACCTCACAAGAGTAAGTTTATATACCACAAACTCTAAGGAAACCTTGAATAGTAAATGAATTAATTAAGTAGAGAATATCTTTCCAGCATAAAGCCATTTGCACAACCACCATATCCCGCCGGTAAACCATCCACAGCTGTGTCTGGTGAAATAGAAGCAGGTCTTCCACCAGCCCAGCCACCATGGGAAGGCAGAGCGATAGCGACGCACAAATTTCGTTTGTTAGAATTCTCCGCGTTCATGGAAATCCAAAGAGATGAGATTGTAAGTATGGCGTTGTTCCTCTCCTTTATAAAGGAAATAAAACGTTTTTTTTTTTTTTTCTGTTTTTCAGTATCACCGGCACCTTTTTGTACAGCTTGGGGGCAAACCGTCCTACACAGACCCACTGCTAGAGGTGAGACTAGACGAAATACATGTTATCAGACTTTGTACATACGAGTATATTTTTATTTTTCTTCTAGTCTGTTGACATTCGACAAATATCTGACAAATTCCCTGAGAAGAGTGGCGGTCTGAAGGATCTCTATGAGAAAGGCCCACAGAATGCCTTCTATTTGGTAAAATGTTGGGCGGATTTGAATACGGAAATTTCAGGAGAAGCGGGCGTTTTCTATGGTGTTACTAGCCAGTAAGATTTAATAGTTTTTAATAATAAAATGTGATTTGAAAAAATATTACCTCTTCTAGGTATGAAAGCAATGAAAATGTCGTCCTTATCTGCTCAACGAAAGTGTGTTCGTTTGGCAATCAGGTTGTGGAAAAAGTCGAAACAGAATACTCACGACTTGAGAACGGCCGCTTTGTCTATCGCATACAAAAGTCGCCGATGTGCGAGTACATGATCAACTTTATACAAAAACTGAAGAACCTACCTGAGCGATATATGATGAACAGTGTCCTGGAGAATTTTACAATATTACAGGTTTGTTTTATAAATAGTTTATTTATATGTTAAAACTAGCTAATCACGGTCGAAAACGATAGCAGGAAGATAGTCATTTGTAAGCAATATTCTTAAGTTGATAGCAGTCTCTGCTTTCGTAAAATACAACCCCGACCACATATAATATTTATTACCAAATGCCCTAATATATATGTAGGTACATACCGTGCACTACTTACCTTAGCGAACCACCACATTTTCTAATATATGTACATACTATGCCATACCGCAAAATACCTATTTACCACCAAATGTCCTGATATACCCTTAATTGTTAATCTGCGACGAAGGAAAAGACTTAAGCAATATAATCTCGTGAATTATATGATCAGAGTAAGGTAGAAGGGTTTCAAATTTGAGTTAGCGATCTCAGACCTCGAAACCTAGGCTCGATGGCAAAGGTATAATGTGGTTTCCCATGGTTCAAGGGAACACTGGAATCGGTCTCAATCACAAAGTCTCAAAATCATTTGGAAATACATCATAGTGTTTTTCAGACGAATGTTCACTGTGTCGAGATATGCGCTAGTATCAACCTGAACGCTAATATAACGAGCGCATTCATCCACATACCCACGGAAGGTGCTGAGTTTCTACTCTTTACTCTTTGAGTATTGAAGATCCTATAAATACTGTGAAGAATAAAGTCAAACTCAGATGGGTACCTAAAGACACGGTGGTTTTGAAGAAAGTGAAATTTGCTAACGGTCTGTCAAGGAAGAGGTCTATAATAAGGCTCACAGTTCTTTTGTGGGATCTCAAAATTCGCAGTGAAAGCAAACATCAACAGAAGCGAAAGCGTTAGATCCATGTCCGACTAGGAAATCGTCTCAGGACTTGGGCAAGCTCAATAAATCTATCCGGACCTTCAGTGGTAAAACTAAGATACAGCAGGGAGAATGTCAGAATGCTTGTGAGTTTCCTCCCCGATCACTGCAGAAACAGAGATCATCCCTACAAGATTAACCTTATACAGGAAACTGAATTCCGCTTTTGCCTAGAGAAGGATGACGCCGTAGAACATACCCATAGTATGCCCGTCTGTGGAAAAACCAAAGCGATACTCCCACATTCGTTTGTCGGTACGGTAACGTTTCGCCCAGTTTCTTCGTATTGGTAGGTTTTCAGTTTACAGCCGCTCGGTATAATGATCAGTACCGGCTTGGGATTTACCACATGCACAATGGCTGATGTTCATGCTACGCTTTGACCGTCAGCGTGTGAAAGGGTGAAGGTGATACGACTCTCCAAATGAGAAACTTCACTCGAAACAGCATCTTTTTCTGTACAAAGCACAAGTTATTTTTTTTTTTTTTTATCTTTAAAAATAGTTAACATGGCACCCTAAGCTAAGCACATTTAGACTAAAAGTTATCTCCACTGTTATACCACTGCTTTATAACAACAGAAACCTTGAAGGTGTTGAGGGTGAAACTGTGGCATCGCTCACTTCTGCCTGGAACCACAAGATAAATCTTTGATTTTAGAAATAGAAACTTTTTGCACAATTCGCAAAAAGTACAGTTAGTGCACAAATTCCACAAAGTTTAAAAAAGAAACGGAAAGTTATTTTAGCCGTTTAGGTTGGAGGGATATTCCATTAACCGCAGATTAGATGATTTGCGCTGGCGAAACGTCTCTGAATATACAAAGAAACCATTCATTGACATGGAATCGATAAAATTCCATCTAGAAACTGTAGCTAGAAGAATGAAAAATAGTAGATGGAATTAAATCAGGAGACAGATCTGGCCAAAGCTGGACTTCAGGAAAATGAAAAGACTGCTTTCAGTTATATTTAGCTAAGGACCTAAGAGACAAACATGCCAAAAGATTAACTATTCCCTTCAACGGTTTCTCCAGAATCTGTCGAAACTCGGAGCGCGAAGAAACGACCACTCCTCTTTTATGCACATGCTCTCTTCCGATATAAAATGTTTTAAAAAACTAAAAATTCTTCTTATAATTTTTAATAATACTTAACCAAGCCGTCACGGAAAGGTGGTAAAAGCGAACATCGAAGTTTGGATTTAGTATGCTATAGATACGGTAGCCTTGAATGTCCCTTAACACACTGAATACCGAACCAAATTTGATAAAAATGATCATCGGATTCGTTATTGGTAGCTTGGTTGCTAAAAATCGTGACCTACTGAAGAAACATTAAATGCCTATGATGATTGACAGCCACTCCCCCTAAGAAAACATCAATGACTTCGATGCGATATCTGAAAATACATATTTATTTGTTTTCTCTTTTGGAAAATTTTGTATTAATGACTAGCGCTAGTCTGCAATCCATTAAAATTCTTTTGCGTCCCAGATTTGAGAACCACAAACCTAACATCAACATCAAGGTAGGTCAACATCTTGAACTACCTTTACCTTAACAAATTTAAATTAACTAAAATGTGCATACACATCCTAGGAGAAGTACTAAAGGGTCTGCAATGAAATCTCAACTCATAGCATTCAGTGTATATCTTCAGGCGCTAGGTATTGGTATAAACCAATAATTTCTTTCATGTTAGAGAAGCACTGAAGGGTCTGCAATGAAATCGTAACTAATAGCATTCAGTGTATATCTTCAGGCGCTATGTATTGGTATAAACCCGCTCATCAAATGATCTGAAATGATAATATTTCTTAACACATTATTTACTATATACTAGATGTGACAGGTGTCATCAATAAAACCCAAGCTCCAAAGAGTGTGCAATGAAAATCTTAGTTTTATTCAATTTTTATAAATATTTTACGCGCTTTATAAATACATCCATATATGTACTATAATGTGTATTTAATTTGTTCGTTTTAGGTTATTGCATCACGAGACACACAAGAAACCCTCCTCTGCATAGCGTACGTGTTCGAAGTGGCCGCCCAAAATAGTGGTGCAACGCATCATATCTATCGATTGATAAAGGAATAGCATGAGCTTCTACCCTTGGCCAGCAGCAGCAGCAATCTTAATGAGAACAATAATTTAAGCCTAAGCCACAATAATACCAGCAGTAGTAGAAATAACACCAACAACAACAATAATAATGAGACTATGAACCTGAATAGTAACAGCAGTTATTTGGCAATAATGCCATCACCTGTGACTGTGACAGCGGTTGCAATGGCAAAACCTCCAGCAGTGGTAATGACACCACAAATTGTAGATAGCACAATAGTAACAATCACATCTGCTGAACAACAGCAACAACAATCTGCAGTAAAGTATTCAACATCAATCAAATCATCGCCCCAATCACCATCATCATTATCACCACCGCTGCTGCATCCTTCGATGCCATCCATCGCATCCGCATCATCATCATCAATATCATCAGCAACAATATTATCATCCGGAGGATATCATAGTAATTTAATTAGTAGGATTAGTAGTAATATGAATAGTGGTAGGAATAACGATAGTAATAGTACGATTAAGGATAAAGTTCAAATCTCTTGTAATTTATCACAGGACATGGAAGCAACGGGGTCAAAAAACAATAATAATCTTAGTAACGAGACTAGTGTAAATCTAAATTTAACTCTAAATAACAACAACAACAGCAACAACAATAATTTAAATTTAATTAATAGTAATACTACGACACATGGTAGTGGTAGCAGCATTATTATTGATGCAGCGTCCCCCTCAATACAAATGTCGTCCTTTGGTAAGACGTCCTTAGTGTCGTCATCGCCGCTGCATTTCTTGAAGCTACCCGCTGACTATGGTGGGGAGATAAATAATGCCGTGGTGAGTTGTTTACACGAGGACGCATTAAATTTGAGTAGCATCGGGAAAGGTGGGATGACAACGACGCCACTGATCTCGTCGGGAATTGTGCAATCGAGAGTGGTAACGGCGGCGTCAGAGTCATTACGCCACGATGAGAGAGGTGATTTGATGAGAAGAGAGAATTGTGGTCGGAATTAGATTTGGAATAGGATTTTTTTTTTTTTTTTTTTTGTGACTTGTGTATCCCAAATTTAATTCTCAAAGAGGTTAGGTTTTTGTATTTTGCTATTTTGGTTTTGTTTTTTGGTTTACTTTTTGAATATATTTAGTTTATTTGAAACTTGAATGGGAATGGATATGTGCTCGTAGGGGGAGTTGTAAAAAATAGATTAGTTAAGTCTTAAGCCCGTCCAATTTATTCGTTAAGATATTTTTATTTAATAATTTTGTTCGTAACAAAGAGTAAAGAAGGATCCTACATCCTACATTTATAATGTGTAAGAAAGTATAGGAAATCTTTTCTTCTTTATTGTCTACAGTTAGACCAAGCCGCTAACTAAAGTGCTAACAACCACTTGTGATAATAATTTGCTAAAGAGAAGATAAAAGTTATCTGCACCAGTTTTAGTATCGTACCTATCCTAGTCTTCTTGAATTCTGCTGAGTTTTGGTTCTCGCTAGAAAGGTAGGGTGAGACAAGTAACGCTCGTAAAGACAGAAGTTTGCCTTTGATGACCCTTAACATGTCGTAAGAGATACATTTTTTGTGTTTCGACAAATCCACTACTATAACCACGAGTAGTGATATTGAAATGTATTTCCAAGTAGTATTATCGGTATTAGTATCGGTATTTTCTTCCTCGAGTCTTACAGTATTGAACTTGGTTTAGTACAATGTGCAACATGTTACCGTTGACTGTCACGGAGAAGTATTGCCGCACTTCTAGTCTAATTTAAGGCGTTCAACAAACCCGTGGTCTTTTCTCGCAGCTCCTGTCAGAATCATTGACCGGCCCATATCCCAGTTTGATAAACCGGTGGCATAGGTGCGGCTGCTCCTTGATTAAGCTTTAGCTGCTGTATTTAAAAGAGATCGTTAAAATGTTGTATTCGCTTTGCTCACAAGTGAAATTCCGTCTTGGCCTGCCACGACAATCGACACTGACTGCCATCTGTCCTCTAAAATTGTCTAGGGGTATAAAATGTTCCTTCCATACTGTTACTACCGATTCTGATTCTACTACTAAATTTCCTCCTTCGTCTGGGCAACTCAAATCGACCCTTTTTTTATTTCTACCAAGTTTCAACCAAAATCTTAAGTTTTCTTTTTGTGTTCCTCGTCAAGGCTTTAAAAGAAAAATTGCACACAGTGTGCATTCATTTCATGCATGCTATAAAAATCATCAGCACTAGAGAATGTTTTGGGGCTGAACGCCAAACAAGGGCAATACACAAGCCCCTGTCTAACTTGGGTTGTAGCGCAAGTACAGTCTTATTGCAAAAATCCATTTTATTCCAGATTTAACTTGTTATCAAAATCATTTTTTTCTTTAAATTGATCCTAAGAAAAGTACCGTTAATTTTAAGGCTAGAATGAAAATTCACCACCAGCCTTTTACACTGCAGTCCGATGTACAGACAGAATTGAAGTGACTACTAGAATAGAGTAATGGTACTGTCACATCATTTTTCGGGTGAGATGACTATAAGAATAGGGATGTTAACATTTGATAACTCAGAGTTCATAAAGGAGCTATCAGCATAGCTTTAACTTCTAACTTTATTAAAAAAAAAATGTTTTTACAAAATTATGTGTCGTAGGGAAAATGCAAATGAGAAAAATTTCAAAAACGAAAAGTTGTGTTCGTTTGAGCAATACATATGAGTACGTTTTTTACTCCATCATGTTCACCCTTCTGCCTGGTTAATCCAATCATATTTCTTAAATGGCATTGATGTCAGCTTTATACCAGTAAAGAAATGGTCTGCAGAAGTTTATAGCATTGCGCACACTTAGCTTCCAAGATCAATTACAAGTTCCTTAAGTGCCCGATAGAAACTCTAATATCTTTTTTTTTATTGGATTTATCCGTTAAGTAATGAGGAATTTATTTTTTATTCTTATTAATAGTGAATGAAAATTTAGAAAAATAAATATTTATTTATTAATTTATATTCTCGACACTTCAGAAGTAGCCCTGGAGAATATTACGTTCTCTTTATCAGAAAATCTAAAAACCCCGCTCTACCTAAATATCTAATTATCGTAACCACCACATTCAAGTCTAAAATAAAATATTTTTTTTTTTAATTAAAATATAAAACAACTGATCTCATCAATAAAAAAAATCGTTTAGCAAAAAGTATACAAATCAAACCAAAAAACATATCCAACTTTACTAGTAAAAAAACATAATTCCCAGTTCTCATCTTATCACTTGAATCAATCCACCGTTAAATAAAATTTTTAATTTTATTAAAAGAAATAAAAAACACAAAAGAGTTTCAGAGCAAAAAATAAAATAAAAAAAATAAGAAAAATAAATTGAAAAAGGAATTTTCCAAAAATAGTGCCTACATGAAAATATAAATAAAAGTAAATAAGTATAAATTGAAAATATATATATTATATTAAAATTACACAAAAAAAGGAAAAAAAAAAAAAGGATTAAAATATATATATACATATATAAAATAAAAAATCACAACACTAGATTTTAGAGAGTATTATTAGTTTTATACTTAAAGTACTTTTAATTTTCTTTCTAAAGTTTTACAATAAAGTAACTTTTTACTGTTTTCATAAAAAAAAAAATAAACTCTTTTATTTCTTATCTTTCCACACACAATAAAAATAAAATAAAAGAAAAAACTCAACAGACAACTTTAAACAATAGTATCCCCCAAAACCTGTGAATGTTGTTGATATTACTTATTTGATTAAATGTTTAATCAAAGAAAAACAGCAAAAAAAAAGAAATAAAATAAAATAAAACCGATTAACTTTTAAGTATAAAAGGCAAGTTTTCTTTTTCAATAAATTGATTTAAATTTTACTCGAATGCAATGCATTCAAAAATTATATACTTATATACATATTTTATTTTACTACTTAGAAAGAAAATTGTGTTTTTAAACATACGTACCACCTGAATGAACCGTTTTGTATTTAAATTGTTATATTAAATGGAAACTTTTTTTTTTCTTCGTATATTTCGATGCAATTTTCGAAATTAAAAAAAAAAATTGATTTATTAATTTAACAAAAACAAAAATGAAAGAAAATAAATTGCGGCCAAATTTTTTAATAATTGTTAAATATTATTTTTCTATTGTTTAAAACAAAGAGAGTGAAAAAAGTGTTTTCGTAAACAATTAAAAAAAAAATGAAACTTCAAATTGTAATTAAATAAAAATGCGTATAAAAAAAAAATTGTTGAGGTAATAGGAAAACTTGAAGAAAAACAAACATTGTGTATAGAATTCTTTTGTACATTTAAATATAATTAAATAATTTTAGCTATACTAATTATAATTTTAAATATTTTTTTTTATTAATTTTAATATAGCATAAAGAAGAAAACAAAAGTGTCATTTTAATTAAACATTTTTTTATTATTTTTATTATTATTATTATTCTGTCCATGTCACTCTCTTTAAAATGCCAACAAGTGAAAAAAAGGGACAAACGAAAATGTAATTTGATTTTTAACTCTTTCTTTTTTTAAGCATAATGTATTTTGTAATATAAAAAAAATAATAATAATATACTGAAAAGTAAGAGATATTTACGAAATAAAAAATAAGAAAATTAATAAAAAAAAAAGAAATATATACATATATAAAAAAACCAAGAAGAAGAGGAAAAAACGTAATAATTATGGTATAAGTTTTAAGTAGCTGTTATATTCTTATTCTGTGTTGTAATAATTTAAAATTTTTGCAATTTCTCTTTTTTTAAAAATATTTTTTTTTTTTGGTAAATTAAAAATAATTCATCTGAATGAGTGGATGGCTTTTTATTTATAAATATGAATACCAAATAGCTGCATTCGCTGTACATTTAATTTGATTCACGAATGATAGTTACGCTGATTTTTAGGGTGGGTGGCGGTGGTGTAGTGGTAACATCATCGCTTGTCACGCTGTTCGAATCCTGATGTCAAGAATCATCTATTTATTTCGCATGAAATAAATAAAAAAGTCGATCACTTGCGAAAGCTAAGTCAACTCTACTGTGAAGGCATAACACTGGCAGTAGGGTGGTCATATGGCTAAAATGCAACTTGATCGTGATGATGACGTCAGGTGAACGGAAAAAAATACTGTGAATCATAAGCAACGACAATAAAGCGAAAACAAACAAAATACTCCCCAGTTATCTGGACAGCCACCCTTGGAGTTTACAGAAACTTAATATCACATGAGTTTCAAACTACACCACTCTGTCTTTCTCTCTATCTCTCTATCTCTTCCTCTTTCCACAAAACGCACGTGTTCTAAATATTACTATAAGGGTATTCATATCCCCTTTAACACGTGCAAATTATAAAAAAAAAAAAAAAAATAGCTTCTGAACACAGGAAGGTCTGTCGTTTCCAACACGATCGTTCTATTGTGAGATTTCACCTATTTCGTGGGTTTTTCGACCACTGAATGGGCAAAAAAGTATATGGACATCTTAAGAAACTCATTACTTCCAACTATCGAAGAGCTATATCCATTGAATGAAGATTTTATATTTCAACTGGATCGCTCCCCTTGTAATACGGCAAGAGATTTATTTTTCCTTAATTTGTTCTTACAATTATTTTTTTGCTTTAATTAATATCTACGAGAAAAGTGCTGAAGAAATTATACAAAATTGTATTTTATGTTTAAGGTGTGGCAATTTTTCCTAGACAACGGAATTTTTGAAATAGAACGGTTAGAGAACTAATCAAGCAAAAAAACGAACCAAAGAAGTTATAAGAAATGTTTGGGATAGTTTCTATTTTAGGGGCGATGGCCTATTTTAGGGACGATAGCTTGTTCTACTCGACACCCAAATATTGAGGCCTTGAAGCGCGCAATTATCAGTACTGAAGACAATTTTTCATTAAACGAGGTGCTGCGAGCGATGAGTGGCCAGACTGACTACCTGGCCTGCATAAATGCAAATGGCGGCTATTTCGGATAAATTTTTTAAATATTGTAACCTAAATATCCAATTAAAGTTTAAAAAAAAAGTACCAGTATTTATGACTTGACTAGGTATATCAGTGCAACACTTCATATTTCACTTTTTTAAGTTGTGTGAGTGAAAATGGAGTGTTTGGTGGGCGGAGTATTTCCCTCGCCAGCTAAAAACAAGTCCAACGAATTACATTCCTAATAATTCAACTTGAAGTGTCATGAAGGTCAGTTAATAAATATTTGAAAAATTAAATTACAGGACCTTACTGTAGTAAATGAATTGCGAAAACAATAATAATCAAAGCAATTAATTACATGATTACAAGTTATCAAAAAAATCCTTAATAATTGCTGTTCCCCGTTTGGGTTAAAACCTACACATAATGTACATATGTCAAAATTATTGTGTGGCAGATATATTTGGAAGAAAATTGGGATTATGGAATCGAATACGGAGGAGTTTGAAATAATTTTGTAAATATTCTATTTTAACAAGTAATATGTAGCTGATTGTTCAAATTTTCAATTCGATGATAAACAACTGTTTCCCGGAATTTATTTTCTTGTAAAATGAAAAGAAATGGCCGTGGTGTAGTGGTAACATCAACGCTTGTCACGCTCTTGGTTCACGGTTCAAATCCTGATCTCAACAATCATCTATTTATTTAGTTTGAAATAAATAAAAAAGTCGATCAATTGCGAAAGCTTAGTCAACTCTACTGCGAAGGCATAACACTGGCAGTAGAGTGGTAATATGGCTTGAATGCAACTTGATCGTGATGATGACATCAGGTGGAGGGAAAAAAATACTGTGAATCATGAGCAACGACAAAAAAAAGCAAACAAGCTCCCCAGTTATCTGGACGCCACCCTTGGAGTTTACTGAAACTTAATACCACCTAAGTTTCAAACCCACTACACCAATTTTTCTTTCTCTCTCTCTCAATTTCTACAAACGCCCGTGCCTGAAATAAATGGTATTCATATCCCATTTGGCGCGCGCAAATTATAAAAAAAAAGTAGTTCTGAAGAAAGTAGTAAAAATTAGTATTTTGGCTGCCATTTTCCTAGTTGGGGCCGCCAACACACACACAACTTTTTTTTTCCTTGAAACCAATACTTGCCCTATATGTGTGAAATAATTTAATGATATAAAAGTGGAGGAAAACACCGACAAATTAATTGAGCTCGTGAAAAGAAATTAAATTGCGAGCGTCATCATCATTAGAGTCCACTTCACCGTTAGCTGCGTTTTGTTCAGAAATCAACGAGATCATATCACCGAAAATTAAAAAAAAAAATCGCTTTGAAAGTAATTTGGCAGCATCGTTTTTCCTATGGCTGACAACTGGAATTTAAGAGGGAACAAACAAGGAAAAATGCCTTTAAAATCGAGGCAAGCAAGGAAAATATGTACAATGGAAACTCGATTTACCTGGATGCTCGGGCGGAGCTCCCTGTGCAAACATTTGTGAAAGTCCGGTTAATAGAGTTTAAAAATGAAAATTCAAAATTCTAACTTTTCCCGGTTGATGGGGTCCCTGAAAATCAACTTTCGACTCTATACTAATTTATCTTTCCATTTCATTCTGCCGGTACGAAATCATTTCGATTAAGCATAACAAAATCATTTATCTATAACGTTTCTCTTTTAATTCTACTCCCCTTATTTCAGAAGTACAAAATTGAAACATTTTTGTTAGACTTGTATAGTAATTTGCTTTACGCTATTGTTAAGCCTGTTTAGAGGGTTTAAGGGAAATACTGCCCCATATTAACGTATGAATAGCCGCATTTCTTTGTAACTATATATAGAGTTATATTAAGTGTCATTCCTCCATGTTGCTCATCCACGGTGACTGTAACTGATAAAAAATGACATCGACAGAATATAGATTTCCAGAAAACATGAAACGGATAGTTACTACATATTTCACTCGCTGTAAAAATGTAAAATTTTATTCCATTTAGTAAATTTTTTTTTTTTTTATGGCATTTCCTTTTACAAGAGAAACGATATTTTGTGAAGCTATTTAAGACTAAAACTTTTTCCCAACATTTTATTAACAGCTACATTTGTAGCCAAATTTGTATTTGCAATCATTAACTGTTTTGACAACAGAAAATGTAAGGGAAGTAGAAGGAATTTTTAATAAGTGAAAATGGTTTCAATTTTTCATCTAGTTCGGAGCTTAGCAAACAGTTTGATTTTCAAATAATGTATTAATTAGGCTTTATTGAATAGTAAAAGAACTACAATATTTTCTCTGACTTAATTTTCAGAATCTGCTCCGGTCCCATTTTCCAAAAGTGGCAGCTCAGTCAAAAAATGAGCTGTGGGTTTATTCTAAATTTGCATACGGAATCATTCATATAAGACGTTTGGTTTGAACACAGCGCAATCTGAACCACCATTCGGAAACCGACGAGGTGAATATTGGTTTCTGTAGTGGTGAAAATAATTGACATTTGAACTGAGTCTTGTCTTGTCAAACAATTAAATAATTAAGATAATACGATTTTTTAAAATCCCAAGGAAATCTGTGGAGATTTGAAAGCACTTTTAAGATTATTTCAACTTTTGTTAAGCTTCTTGCATTGTTTTAATGTTCAGTTTCTGAAAATTTTAAATTAAATCTTATTTAATTTTTTTTTAATGACGTGGCAGATTTCCTCCTTTTTCAAAAGTCGAGTAGTAATTTCGTACCGGACTGGGGAGTTAATTTAGGTACATGTATGGGATGACTTAATTCATAGTTCTAACTTCTTAAAGAGTATGTATTACATACATGTGTACATATTATTTAGTTATTTTTAAAATTGCTGTTTTCGGCGCTGTTCCATTTGGAAAACAGTAACAAAATATGTTCATTGGTAAATACGAATTGTAAATGGCTTGAAACAAATTGACTAAGACCTTTTCTTTTGCTTTGATGAGAGTAACTTCACAACACATACCCAGCCCAACCTTTTCCAAACACCCTGCCTAGTAAAACATTTAATTTACTTCGCGAATATTTCTCAGATGATCTTAGCCAAAATCGATCGCTAAGCAATATTCGACATATTCAAGGACATAGTGAGCCGAATTTTTTAAAAAAATGTACCTAAACAAAAAAGTATTTTTTTTAAGGAATAACTGCAATTTTCTATTTTCTTAAATTCTCAATCTGATTGTTTTGTAAACAAACAAGTACGTGTTACCTAGTCGTGCATTTCATTTGCATCACATTCATATGATATATTGCAGAAATCTTTCAGCCATTCTTAGACTTCCGTAAATTCGTTGCTGAATGAATTATTTTGTTGATATAATGTTATTTCGTTTAAAACAAATTTCAATTGCAGCAACAGGATGCAACTAACTATTTTTATTCATTTTAAATTATAATTTTACTGGAAAAGAAGAGCTAATGAAAAATTGTGTTTCAGTATTTGAATCCAATACTGAAACACAATTTTTCGTTACCTCTTCTTTTCCAGTTAGAACGCATTTCAAGTACGAATTTTTAACATTTTCGTTTTTGTATTATACTTTGTCAGTAAAACGCTATTACTACCTTTTAAACAATTTAAATTTTTGCGACTTTTTACGCTGAATCTGTAAATGGATTTTTTTTTTTTAAAATTGTAGTTTTGGAGTTGGCCAAATCATTTTTTTAAACTAGAATTAACTCCAAACAATATGAAATCAACTAAAAAAAAGAATAGAATTTAATGTTATTACTTAAAACTTCATGATTGAGGACTAGATTGGGGCTAAAAATACTTTGAAAGGGCTAAATTGCCCTTGTGGACATATTCAAGTTTTGGGATCTAAATCAACTGAAATTTAACTAAATTTAGCCCAAAAAGCGCTAAATTGGCATTCCTATTTGGCACTTATACGTATACGGAATTTGAGAAAAGGCCGACTGAATTCGTTCTGTGAGCTAACTTAGGCTTCAGCCAGTTACACAACGCGATCATCTCGTTTGTAGCTAAGTCATGGGTGGACAAACTGAATTCCTGATCGCGATGAGTGAGTTAAGCGGGATTAACCATGTTGGTCTGTCAATATTTAATTTTCTTAAAATTTTTATCCATTCACCTTAAACTGTGAATTGTCCACAAATCATTCACAATACTACCCATTCAACGAAATTCACCACAAATATTGGTGCACTTGTTGCGCCTGTACCCACCACATATGTCATTCTGACAGATTACTTCATCTGTGTCCAACTTTTCGATTCGTTTATGAAGTGGAAAGTTCGTAAGCATTTTTGTGTGTCCGTGGGCGGGTTGTGCGATCGTCGGCTAAAAATACTTTATTTCCTGATAGATTGAATAATGTGTGTGTCTCCAAATTTTGATTAATGCATTCAGTTTGATCTGTCAACTGGAAATCAGCGCTAGCGAGTGCATTCTAAATTTAGCTGCTTGAACTTGAACTCTTTGGACAAGGACTCGTGTCTCACTTCTGTTCTGCGTAGCTGGAGGCAGGTCTTCAAAAAGAACGATTTTGTGACGCGTCAACCGCAAGAATACCCGTGGTAAGTGCCATTTTTATTAATATATATGTATGTACTTGTGTTTTTGTACTTATAAATCTAATTAGACGACCTCCATCACTGCTCACTCCAGAGCAATGGCAACAAAATGTGCGAACCTAACTTATTCCCAACTGATATACATTTCCTATTGCGAAGTATGAGTTGTCAATTTCACAAGCATGTAGCCAGGTCCATAGCAAAAACTAAAGATAAACACGTTTAGGCCTTGTCGTTGATAAAAGAATTCCAATGAATTTGGCGGCGAGGCAACTACTTATCGCGCCCAGCTAAAATGATTTGCAAGCACATTACTAACTTTTGAAATAGCCATACATAGGCGTGATGACTAATTTATATCGCCCTTGATCGTGAGGGTATAATGTCTCTTTGTCTTAGATTTCAGGTTTTCTGGAGTTTTATTAGGCCAAACATCTTAGTGCGATGATTTTGCAAGTTTTGTCTCACCGCCACTAAATTAGTTGATAATAATCGCATGGACAAATAAAATGACTGGCAATTTAGTCAACATTTACTTGTGTAAGTTAATCCAGTTACGGTGCCTCAGAGATGATATAGAAGTCGCAGCGGACGTTGTTTAGGTTGTTGTAAAATTGTCTGTTAATGAGTAGGTAGGTAGACTTTGTTGATCGCAGGCTATTGTCACGTAAACAAAAATATGAGTGCAATTGAATGCGACTGTAATTGACGAGTTACATTACGTATTCAATGAAAGAAACACTGCACTATTATTGAATAAATGACACCTCACATATTACAATAGGAAAACAAATGAGACCCTCTGAACTGCGGCAACTACAGAGTTATTAGTCTCCTCAACATCGCTTATAACATCCCATCTGCCATATTATGTGAACGCCTTTTGTTGTCAACAATCTGATTAGTCTGTACCAGATATTCATATTGCGGTAGATCTTAGAAAAAAACCCAGGAACTCCAAATCGATACTCACCAGCTTTTCATCGATTTTAAAGTCGCATATGGTAGCGTCTATAGAGACAAGTTATCAGAGCCATGTCTAGTTTTAGCATCTCCAGGATAACGATGGAGAATGCACGCCTCTCCATCAAAGTCGGTAACAATATCAGCGGGGCTTTTCATGTCAGAAAAGGTCTACGACAAGGTGACGCACTGTCATGTGACTTCTTTAACATCATACCTGAAAGGATTGTACCAAATTCTCAAGCTAACATCAGGGGTACAATATTCGCGTACGTCGACTACATTGACAAAATCAAGCGAAGAATCACCATTGTCAACCGCTATTTCTTTGGGCTAAGAAGGACTGAGTAGGAAAGACCCACGACAACGACAAAGTCACGTACAACTAAGGTGACTATATAAGACCCTCATCATCCCAGTCCCGCTATACAGCGCAGACGCATGAACGTTATCATAGCTAGATGAAAACACCCTTGGTTGTTTTGGAAGAAAAATTGTATCGACGGGGAATGGAGGAGAAGATACAACAACTATATCGGTTGTACAGCGACATCGACCTAATCAGAAGGGTTCGAATTCATCGCCTAAGATTGCTAGGAAAATGTAGAGTGAATGACATTTCATAAGCAAAGGGAAAGTGGAAGAAACACCGACAAATTATAAAAAAGCACGACTCCGATTGATGATGCTTTAAACTGTAACTATTATTTCATACGTAAAAAAAACAGGGCGTTCTGCTGGTCATTTTATTGAATAACTTCTGAATTATTACGTGAGAAAGCGATATGAAATAAACATTCCTTTACTTACATAAGAAATTTGATATCTCGCAAGCTAATGCAAATATCGAAATCAGATTTACACTGCAGGCCAAAAGTTTGAGGCCTGACTTCATTCATGCATGGAGATTGAATTTTATGAATTACATTGGGTTTTTTTTTTACCTAAATTTTCTACCTGTACAATACACAACACATTCAGATAATAAAAGTCGGATTTTACACCCACGTTTTTGAACAGTGGGCGTTTTGTTTACAAATGTGAGAAAATCCGCTTTTGTGGTTTATTGAGAAGTGCTTAGGTTTTTCATAATTATTAAATTTTATGACTTTTGGTTGTTGATTCAGCACTTGTTTATGACTCTTTACATCAAAAGGGAAAAGTCGCGTAAACCACAATCGACAAAAGATCTGCAATCATCAGCCTTCTTAAAGAAGGCAAATCGCAGCGGGAAGTTGCTTCGCAGTTGAAGGTATCAAGGAGCTGTTTTTAATGTACCATTGAACGACACGCTCCAACCGGAAGTCGAGGATAAATTATGGTCAGGACGGCCTAGAGCTACAATTAAACACGGAGATTTTTTAATACGAAAAACAGCGCCCGAAATACGCGCCGAAATAAATGAAACACGGAATAAACCGCTGTCCTTGACAACGGTCAAACGAAGATAAAGACATGCTGAACTATTTGGGCGAGTTGCTGTCCGAGAAGCAGAAAAGTTAAGAATGGCCCAAAAGCCATAAAGACTAGACTGAAGAAGATTACAACTGAGTTTTATTGAGCGATGAATCCAAGTTCGAGGTATTTGGCACAAAACGGAGAGTTTTCGTTCGATGCAGTGCTGGATAAAAAATGCTACCAGACTGTGTGGTTCCTACCGTCAAGCATGTGGAGGTGGTTCTGTTGTGGTCTGTGGATGTTTCTCTTCAAGTAGAGTGGAGTGATTGGAAAAATGAATAAAGAGGCATACAAAACAATATTGGAAGAAAACGCTGTGACCTATGCACTAAGATTAATTGGCAAAGGATTCATATTTCAACAGGACAACGACCCTAAACACACTTCAAGACTTTGTCAAGACAACCTGAAACAGAGGGAAGATGAAGAAATCTTACAAATCATGATATGACCGCCGCAATCACCATATATAAAGCTATTGTAAGAGGAACTGGATAGAAGGGTCCGGGATCAATGCCCATCATCAGGATCTATAATATTAAATTGCTGCAGCAATATACCGCAGGGAACAATTCAAAAACTGAAAGCTAGAATGCCAAGAATGTGGCTTTTTGGACGAAAAATCGGTTTAAGTCATTTTTTTTTTGTTAAGAACAAAATGAAAATATTTTTCTTCTTATTTTGCTTTCATATATGTTCCACGATTATTTTACATAATTATTATTCTACTAAAGAATTTTTTTCGATGTTAGATTCTGTTTTTTTTTTTCGAGCACTGAGGGCGTCCTCAAACTTTTGGCCTGCAGTGTATGTATTTCTCGTGTCGTTATAGATCCGGAAATGCTCTATTGCCATGATTTTTTTTTTTTATGTCTTTGGGTCACGTACTTTGGAAATCCGAGGGGGGCTGTCACTAATTTTCGCAGATACGAGTATTATATATTTTTATAAAAAAAAATATTATTTATTATTGTTTTACACGACTTGTGTGGAAACCGTGCATATAGCTTTTCTAGTTTAGAAGCTAGAAGGTGGTGACAAACGGAATAAGGTTTCGTGGCCTGTATATGTCTGCCTGCGGTATTGATCTACATATGTGCTACCTTTCGCAAGATTGTCGAGATAGCTGATTTTGTCTCTCGCATTCCACCATACAATTGCTCCCTAGGTAAGTATGGGTGTAACGATCACAGTACGTATCTAGTGAATGCAGACCCCAATGTTTACCAAAGGTTTTCTTGCACATGTAGAAAGCGCATAGTGCTTTTAATCTTCTTTCTTCTGTGTTCTTCTTCCAAGTAATTTTCGAGACAAGGATAGTTCCAAGTTACCTACCTTCTGAGAAGAGTTTCAGAGGAATCCCATTAAGCTTGTTTTTTTCTATAATGGAGAAACTCCAATACTATAAGGATGCAAGGAAATTTATGGCTCCTGTAAGCCAGGTGCAGGCATCACTTCAGGGAAATTTAATTTACATAGGCCAAGAAAAATAGCAACGAATGTAGCATAACATTGCCAACGCCATCTGGCAAGGCTCTAGTTCTAAGTGTCAGTTCGGGAAAGGATGGTTTAGTTATAGGATTAGATTAGATGCATCCGTGCCTAAACAGTGTCTATAGACACGCTTACTAAGGATAGTGACCAGCTTTAATTGACTGAATTTGCAGCGGGATTCAAAAGGTGTTTCCTTTTATATGAAAGTCTGGTTTAGATGTCTGTTCGAAAAATTCAGGAAAGTCCTTAGCAAGTTTTTCATTGAAAATTTCTTCGTCCAGACTTTTCGCATTCTATCCAGGCTGGATATTCTTCATTACCTCAGTTGATATTAATACCTGTCGCTTCTATGAACACAAGCGGCATCTTAGGTATCAGTCGTCAACCCCAGCAATTTGAATGAGTTTTATTTTCATCTAAATAGCAAGTCTTATGCTTTGTAGATAATTTAGATCATTGCCGTGTCTTTGAGAACGGAATCGCTTGACAGATCTAAAGAAGTCGTTTCACTGAGCTTTTAAGAAATCTAGAAATCATTTCTATGCAACCAATGTAAACTGAATATTCGCTTTATGCATTGGTGTAATGCTGAAAGTTTCGAAAAATGTTGGAGAGGTTTCTTTACTGTCAAATCTGAATCTTAAAACTGTGTCAGATGAGAGATCTATGACGTAAAGATGGACACCCGTCATTTCAGTCAAGAAAGGAGTTTGATAAATAACCCTTTCCAGCGAATCCATCACTTAATTTCAGTCAGCATCGAGTGTAGATTAACTATAGGTTCTTACTAGGTCTTACATAGAAGTTCTAGTCCCTAAATTAACATGTGCAGCCACATTGCTTCAAGCAACACACAAATTTAATTTATTTTTCTTTAAGGGTAGGCTCCGAGATGCCTATTGATGCTTTTCTGGAATAGCTGGAGATTAAAAGCTGGAAATATGTCTCCTGGAAGTGAATTCCAAAGTTTGCTAGTTCTGTTACAACAGGAATCTTAATGATGTTCGCTTGGCTACCATGTGGGCATAAAGCTCAAATGATTCACTTTTAGGGATCATTCCATTGAGGTCTTCGACACATAGGTCTGCTACCAGATTTCGATGAGCTAACGATTGGTGATCAGATATTAGTGAAGGATCTTCTATTACTCGTATTTGAGATTATTTTGGGGCTGAACTGCAAATAAGAGAACAATACTCTGAAGAAGCTGTTGCGCTGTAAAGAATATCTTTGCTTTAAACAGGTGGACGCGGACGCTGATCTTGCAGTGTAGGATATGTGGATATGCCATATTACACGATGCATGGTTTCCTTGCATTGAAGTTTGCTTTTTCCAACTGCAAGATTTTATTTAGGTCTTCAAAAACAAATTTTGCCACGATTCAGGCGTACTAATATCACGCTTTCCTTTTCTATACCCAACTGATTATTAGTAAGTCATAAAACTGCCATACCAATTGGAATATGCAAAAAAGAAAAATACAAATTAAATAATCACGTAGACGTCCGAGGGTCAGTGCGTAGACCGGCACAATTTATATACGTATGTAGTATAAAAGCCAATACAGTCCATGATTTCCATTATTCCATGGAGTTAAGTCCGACTATGGACTCGCAAATTAAACATCAAATTTGAACGATTTTAGGGAGCCTGTGATGCTTTAAAAACTTGATTACCCTAAGGCAGTAAAGCCATCGAAGAAGAGGAATTGATCAGCAATCAGTACCTGTATGTACACTTGTCAGGTTTTTTTTTGTTTGTACCCACAAAAATGGGAAAACGAAAAACGCAAACTCACTCATCCTTAGACGAGTTAGACAATAAAGTGCACCACCATGTGTACTGGTGCTTCTGGTGGAGCATTGGATTGGACAAAAGAAGAAAAAAAAAAAAAATCACTCGAAACCTGTTTATATATCTGAAGTAAGGTAACACATAACAAAAATAAGAAAGAGAGACGAAAGTGGACATTCATTCACTGGCAGTTCCAATATAGCAACGAGTTGCTTCTTACGATTCAGTCGCATTTCATCATTCCGTCCGCGAGCAACTTGTAGCGTCTGACGTATAGGCAACACAAGCGCAGTCCAAAAATTGTAATCACTATCTATATACTAGTACTTATATACACCCATTCGTGCTGTTTCACTGATTACTACTTATCACGCGCGAGCTGCAAAAAAAAAAAAAAAAGCGACACAGTATACCCATCAGTCTATGGACTATCTAAGCGTGTACGTCGGTCAGTCGTTGGTGCGTTTCCAAGCGGGTTTGACGTTAAATCTCCTGCTTTTGCTTCTGCTTCTCTCTAACTTGCCATTTCGTGATTAGCGTTTAATTTCTTCCTTCTTTTTTTTTAATTTCATTTTGATTATAGTCTTACGCGATACAACACACAATCATTGTGTTGTCCACGTCGTACGTCGTCGTCATCTTCATTGTCAATTAAAGTATAATTTTCTCATGTGCGGTTAAAACAAAAAAAAATAAAATAAAATAATCGACCACATATTGCATCCCAGCTGGTTATTGTATCTTTGGATAACACTATAGCTTCTTAGGTAAGTCAGATAATAATTTATTTTTAATTTTTTTTTTTGTTTTTTTGTCCGTTTCGTCTCTTTGTACTCGTATGTTTGTTCCGAGTTGGCAATTCAGAGGCAAACATAGTACCGCACGTCGTCGTCCCGCATAAAAAAAAGGTTTGCTCAATTTATGTGTATTTTGTAAATTGACGAAACAAAGGTCAAGGTTGTCGTCGTGTCGATTGAAATTTTCATAATGTTATGTGGGTTGGTAGGTTGAGGTGAACGCGATAAGGTGCCATCAAAGATGATGGTAATTTAATGAGTTTGAGGAGACATTGCATTGCAATTCTAATTGATGACTCTTCATTTCTTAATCAGAGAAAGGAAGTCATACAATTCCCAGTAGTAGACATAGACATCCATCGATATGAATAATCTTTCCTAATCGTCATTGGAGTCCATGCGATTCGAATGGGAATTGCTTGATTAAAAATGTAAATGCGTTGCTAATGCTGATTTATTTTACATTTTGACTGGCTAGTCTTGAAATAGAATCTCTTTTCTCTTATCTGAGTATAATTCTAAGCATTTGTACATGTACATTTTTTTTTTTTTGTGATAACAACGATAAAATAGCAAAGTGATATACTCACTAGTAGTATCATTGGTTGATGATAAGATTTCTTTTTTTTTTTTTGTATTGGAAAAGCGGAGGGTGCTTTAATCATAGTTATCTCACTCATGTTTAGCTAGAGAGGTATCATTGAAATGAATCGGTTTTTTTTTCGGTGCTACCTACTTCCTCTAAAGATTGCCAGACATAATGATGTCGTTGACGGGCACAAAAGCTGTCTATAATAATAGATGACAAATTATTTAAGGACTTTTTTTTTTTAATTAGAGACGTGTGCGGATTGCTAAACAAAAGTAGTTTATCAATCGAGCGTGACGTCCAGATACATATACTTGTATGTGGTTAGAATTAGAATGGGATTCTAACATATAATTACTTATTTACGTATCGGGTTTCTAACTTGTGGAGGAGACTCTGTTTTGAACAGATAATTTTTCTATCAAAAACTGGTATGTGGTATTTGTTTATCTGAAACTTGCTGACCTCAACGATATATTCGATCTTTCTTTGCGTTTTCAAGAGGCTTAAATTCGAATTAGCCTTGGGATTTATGATTTTAACGTATTCACTCTATTCACTAGCATCTTCCAAATTAGTGTCTTGGTAAATCAACTACCGGCTAATGCCAATCAAGGGTGGCTGCAAGGTCTTGAAGTAATTAGATCTCTGTTGACTCCTAACTTCAGCTGTCAAATAGCAAGTGACATTACGTGCTTACGTTGGAATTTGCATTCGTAATAGGTCCATTCGCGTACTATTTTGGAAAGCGCTTTCAAGGGAATGAATACACTTGAAACTCCTCTACAGATGAAGTGGTAGCGATACAGTGACAAGCCATGTGAGGTGCGATTTTTTAGATTTTTTAAAATTTCCTAGACTCCTTTTGGCATTTGTTGATGTGTCATTTTTTATGCACACAATGTAGCCATATGTAAAGCTCACAAGTGGCCAAAAACAGTATTTGTTTTTATGAGTTTCCGAAAGAACATAATAAAATACAATTTTGTGAAATGAAGTTTATTTGGTATCCGTCATATTCCAACAATTAAACCGAGCTCACAATAGTGAACATACAGAAACATAATAGAATCGACTTGGAGGTGGCTGTGGTGTAGTGGCAACATCATCGCTTGTCACGCTGTTGGTTCATGGTTCAAATCCTGATGTCAAGAATTATCTATTTATTTTGCATAAAATAAATAAAAAAGTCGATCAATTGCGAAAGCTAAGTCAACTATATTGCGAAGGCATAACACTGGCAGTAGGGTGGTCATATGGCTGAAAATGCAATTTGATCGTGATGATGACGAAATAATGAATGACGAACAAAATCTTTCTCTCTCTCTCTCTCTCTCTCTCTCTCTTCTTGACAAAGCCCATGCCCTGTAATAGTATAAGGGTATTCATATCTCCTTTGGCGCGCGCAAATTATAAAAAAATGGCTTACAATAGTGATGAAAAGTTGAATTTAATTAAATTTTTTTCATTTCTACGAATGCTAGAGAGACCTATTAACCTGCGAGCCGTTTACGTGAAGGGTAGAAGTGAGTTGTCAAGCAACCTTTGAGTCTCGTTTCTATCACATGTAGTCACACAACGTCGCAATGGTCTCTTCAATCTATCTAGCCAGACTAATGAGTCGCCAGGCATTATTAGAGAGAAGTTGTCATGGCACAGGTTTGTTTACAAATGAGAGTGAGTATATTTTTTTTTGTTCTTCTTGTGATATTGACGTATCGTCAGGACAGCTAGTTGTTTATAAATGACAGCAGATGTTTTGTTTTTCTATGCTAATACTGAATGAAGTGTAATAATGACAACGAATTGTTTATAAATGAGTTTTTTTCTAGGTTTGTAATTAGGTGAGATTAATTATTTCAACGTACAGTGTGGCCGGAGTATTCAAACTTCCACTCACTAGCCTCCACCCAACTGCAGTGCTGCCTTAGGCTTAGAGTAAATTGACAAAAGACTACCTTAGAGTCGACTTTAAATATTTATAATTGTAAGGGAGAATGTAATTACATTGGGGGGGGGGGACAAAAATAATAATAATAAACTGTCAATGAAGTTTGTATCTAGATCAAGAAACAAACATTAAAATTTTCAGTCTTTCATACAACATTTTCATTTCTATAAAACATACAAATACCCCGCGCACTATGGTTCAATGAATTCTATCGAAACCATCAGTTTACATTGCTGATTGTGTAATTTCCCGCCCGCTTTTGAGTGTGACCGATCAATTGCCACCTTCGTTGTTGCATCGTGAGGCCCATTCATTATCGAGATACAATTTCAACAGAGTATTCCGGAAAAACAACTGCAGCTTTTTTTTATGTATGATGTACATTATAAAACATTCCACGAATTGGTGCGAAAAATTGAAGACTGCTGTTAATGTTATTGCATTAAAAAATCAAATGAAATTGTTTAAAAAAAAATTGTATCATCAGTTTGCGTGCAGATTTTTTTTACTAAGAGCGAGAATTTTGATGTTGCTATTGCTTATCTATCAAGTTTGTTTTTCTTAAAAGCATCATCAGGTAGCAGTCGAATTAAGAGTTGTATTTTGTTTATGTAATAGGTCCGTTCCCTTACTAGAAAATACGCAAGTACTAATCCAACTTCGTTCCCTAACTCAAAAAATGTCTTAAAGAGACGCAATGAGAGAGCAAAAACATTGCCTATCAATGGAAAAACTTACAAATTTTTGCCCAATAAATTTCTGTGGATAAACTGTCAAACCCCTGTCAAGTCACTTATACACTTGTTAAATGCTTTTTTGTTTATTTCGTGTTCGAAGATTGAAACAAGTGAAATAATAAATGAAAAAAATATATAAAAGTGAGCTGGTATCATGGTCTGAATTTACAGCGGAGCCTAGGTAAACAAAGTCCTTAGCTACCTCAAAATTGTAGCTGTCTATTGTGACGTTCTGTCCAAGTCGCCGATGTTGACTGTCCTTGTTTGATGACAGCATTTATTTTGTTTTGCCCTTGTTAACCGCTGAACTCATTTTCGCCACTTCTGTTTCAATACTCACGAAAGCACCACTGACATCCCGCTACGTTCTTTCAATTATGTCAATGTCGTCGGCGTACGCGAGTAATTGTACAGATTTTTGAAATATCGTATTGTACAATCCATACAGGTATGATGTTAGAAAAATCACATGACACATGCAATCCTTTTCTGACATTTATCATCGCCGTTTAACAGTCTACAGAATTGATATTTCCGAATTTTCAGCAACGACTGTGACCGCTACTAGATTTTCTTCTTCATCCCCACAGGCTTATGTTCCTGTTCTGTAGCTTTGACAAAACTTTCGAACATCATTTCTGCTATAACACCTCTCCATTGACTCGATCTCACGTTTTTCATATTCTCTCCTAGAAGCTGATGTTCTTCCCTTCTCTTCCCCTTGTCACCCTATTCATCGTCGCTTTACTAGCCCCTTGCTTTGCTTTACTTGATATCACTGTATTTAAAAAAGTTAATACTAAATAAAATACAATTAAAGAATAATTTCATACACGCAAGCACAATGCGGTAACCATTTGGCGGCCTTGGTCATCGAAATATTAATTAGTCGAATTTTTTTCGTTCGTGTTTATTAATAATTGTAATGCTGTTATTGTTTGACGTTTACCATTTTTGAAGTGCGATGCTGTGCGTTAATTTATGTTTGTAAGTAGTGTCTTATACATCGCATGCGACTCGATTCGGCTTAAAATGTAACAGATTGTACGATTTGACTTGCAGAATCGGTGTGTAATTTCGCCTAATGAAAAAATTAAAAAAAGGCTTAATAAAGTTGATTTCAGATGAATTGTGGAATCTACGATTTTTTTATTTGGCAAAAAACAGACCACCTTGAATTGACGTTTCTCAAGATTTTAAACAAATTGCATACGGGTACTTTTCTTAAATTTGAGAGAATTCTCTCTCGATTTCTGAAATGAACATTTTCCATTTTTCTTCGAGAAAATTACCCACGCACAGACCTATTTCCTTATGTCTAGCTAGATTAGGTACAGTTGACGACAGACATACATGTGTAATACTTGTGTTTTTCTTTGTTTACCTGATTTCCGCATTCAACAGTTTTCATTTTTTCTGTAATTTGCTCTTAATTGGTTTCAAGGATCGTGGGTTCATGGATTGTTTGTTCATAATTATTTTTTATTAATTTATAATTAACAATTTTATATCAACAAATCTATAGTCGATTATAATCGACTAAATAGCTAGGAAGTGCACATAAACTATATTAAAATAGACATGCAATTAGCTTACTATTTATGTGTAATATAGGTTTTTTTATAATCTATGATCTAATTCCTCCAGGTTTGCAAATTACATTAAAATGACATTCAAAGTATTAAACTTGATATAAAATTAATGGCGCACAATGTCAAGTATACGAGCATTGACCACTAATGAACTTGAAATGTGCTGATCTTTTAATGAATACAGTATCACATGTCGCTCTTAATTAAAAGAAAGAGTGTAACAATAACTCAGTAAACTACGTTGCTGTGATACAATTAAATTTAAATTGATGTTCAAATGTCCATGACTGTTTAATTGACATTTGCATGTTACATTGTGTTTTATTCCCATATTTGTAAAATTCACATTTTCCTTTTTGAGGACCTCGGTGTATATTGATTTATTTCCGTACCCTTATTATCATTTGCAAGTCGAACGTTGCTCGCAAATCGTCGTGTACGTATTTGCCGAATCATGAAATTGGTGAAATTGTTTTTTCTTTTGCCTTTCATTCGTCAATTCTGTAACTGAATATTTTTATTTGTCTGCTTTTTAATTACCTACTGGATTTTTACTATCGACACAAGAATGGTAATAGATAAGCTACACTTCAAGTGTTTACGACAACTATAGTAATCATATAAAATGCGCAATAAAATAACTATAGACGCAAACCAATTGGATGACACTATTAAGCAAACGTCAAACAATGCCACATCGAGTGAAAAAGTAAACTTACATCACACTCTCTAACGCAGGTGACAGTTGTAATAGTAATAAAAATCCAAACAAAAAATATTACATTGAATATTTTTATTTGGAAACGTATTTTTATGAAACAATTTTAAATGTTTCCGATTCACCTTGCTATTACCGTGTGTGCTATTAATTGCTCAGTCATTTTTATACACACACTCGTAACGGTCAAAGGTTTCGTCCGTCATCGCTATGGTCAAAACAAAGTAAAATACAAAATGTCTATTTTCTGTCAAACATATTTTCTTAACATTGGAATTTAATTACTGTCACTACAGTGAACTTTTTTTTTTCTTAACATTATGCATTTCACCCTTCGACTCTTCAGAGTTGTTAATTAATGTAAGTTAATGTTCACCTTCAGTTGGAATTAGTTTATAGCAGCGAACTTGGATTAATAGCCATATTTATGGAAAAAAAATTCTCTCAAGTTAATTTCAATTATCCATTCGTCTATTCAACTTCAGTAGAACGGCGGCGAGCTGTTATGACATCGAGAAGTGTAGTCTCTGTACGTAACAGCTGGCGGTGATCATTTAAACCTGTTTGTAGTTCCCCGTAATGAGAGTGTGATTAAAAAGAAAATATTTCATCGCACATACACACTTTCTACTACACGGTTGCGTAATGGCTGGTATACAATTTCGCGCATGGCTCGTATCTGTTTAGGTTGTTTTCAATCCGTAATCTATCGTTCATTCAAAATATTTACAAATTCAGAAAATTAGAATTTAAATGTTTTCGTTTTCTAAATGGAGGTGGATGTGGCGCTCGTTGAAGTCATATTTGCGCAACCGGTTTCGGTTTTTTTTTTTTTTTTTTTGCAAGAAAACGAAATTTCATTTCTTTTTCTAATGCTGCGATCAGGTTCTTCTCTCGATTGTGGTCTTTCCCTGGTATTCTTGTCTAGAAAAAGAAAGAAAACACATAAGAAGACTACATGTGGTGTGGTTTGAATGAATGGGCTCTTTCGATATTATTTTGTTTGTTCTACTTTAGGGCGAGATTGTAGTCGCATAGTTATACTTTTGAAAAAGTTCTGTCAAATCAAATAAATGATTTTTAGACAGTTGAAAGTCATGAAAAATGCGACTAAGACCGAAATTATTTTATAAAAAATCGTTGCTTAGACAGCAGAGGCGACATAGAGCGGTCTAAGTTTCGACTACAAATCTCGCCCCTAAAATAGGCTGAAAGTCATATGACAAATTGTGACTAAGAAAAGCTGCGCTAAGAACGGGGCATACATACATATGTAGGTCGGACTTTTATTTCAGAGGTGGGCTATTACAATGACATAGTTGGAGTGGCTACAGAGTAGCGGGTAGTAGATAACGATAACGATAACTCCTATCACTACATTGAATAGGGGCTTCTCTACCTGGTAGTAAAATGGACTAAATTGAGTCTGAGGGCTCTGAGATTTGGTTCCCTTTTCATAAAAAATGTACAGAAAAGTTACAATCCACTTGGAACGGATCGTATGATACCATATCCATCATGTTCTAACCCATCCCTAATAATGTGGGCATTGAGATGTGAACTTTCTTATGCAAATGCAATGACACCTTTCTACTCGGGGAATATTTCCACGTTTTTAAGAAATTTTATCAGAAAAACTTTTGCTACGCCTTTTTGTTAGAAGAGAGTGAGCGTGACAGTCGGCATTTGTAACTAAAATTCACGGATTCTGATGAAGTGTCTACAATAAGACTTAATCGTCACCGTATATAGCTTTGAGAAAGCAAAAAAAAAAATACATTTTAAGAAAACACCCCCAAAATGTGGGCATGGCCCATTACTATGTAAGGACGAATTGTAGAGAATGGCAACGTCTATAAATTTTGTTACGCAATTATTTTTCAGTTCCTAGTAAAATTATTGAAAAAACGAAACGAAATTTCGAAAAGTAGGCGTGTTTGAGGGGGGGTTTCAAAAATTCGTACACACGGGTTCTAAAAGGCTTATATATGAAATTTCATCCTACTAGCTCAAAATTTAAAGCTCAAAAATTAGACGGACAAATATATATACTTTTGTTTCTGTATGTCACAAACTATGTATCAAAATTAATACACCCTATGTAGGGTGTAGGCTCAGAGTAGGCTCAGGCGATACTAGATTTTTCAGCAATAATAAACTTAAATGCTGAATTCTCTTTGAGAAAGAAGTAACTGCTACCATTTTGAATTTATATACTCGTAGATATATCGAGTCTGGACAAATCACTTAGGTCTTCGATGAAGTACTCATCCACGGTTTTTTTTTTTAACATTGCTAGAGAAGGACATGTGCACAGAAGATGAGCGATCGTTTCTTTCTCCTTCTCATCTCTATAGCTTCTTAGAGGAAATACCTTGTTTTTCTTTTGAGTGTCTGCCTATCGGACGACCTGTAAGGGCTCCAATTATAAATTTTAAACTTTTAATAGAAGTTCTTTAATTTTGTTCCAATCAAACTTTGGCCAGATTTACCTTGACGAAAGGCAATTACTGATATTGTTTCACCTACTGGTTGCCATTTCTCTGACCATTTTATGTGTGGAACTACGATTCCTGAATTTATCTATCTCCAATTTCAGGGCCATTCCGACTGTGTACTATCCTTAGCCAGTTTCTCCGCAGTTGCGTGAAACGCCCTTTTATCCTCGGCATGTGGCTTTACCACCTTGAATCGTATTATTTTTTATCTTTTATTGTCTCTTGATAATACGGTATAATAGCATAGCTGCAATACAATAGTACTGCTTTATTCATTGAAGGCCAAACCACAGCTTCTCGCACAATAGTGATCTGGCAGTCAATTATATTGTTTATATTGTGTGAGCTGGTGAATAGGTTCTACTTGCGTGTGTTTTCTCGGTCGCAAATATATTTAGAGTTTCACCGTATTTCCAAACGTTCTTACTAGGAATTCTAGTTTTTTATTTGACCTCAAAGTTAGTATTCTCTTCAACAGAAGATATATGTAAGTTAGATGAATTCCTGATTTAAAAATTATGTCGAATTTCTTATCGTCAACAGCAAACTTGCTTGAAGAATAAATCTAGAGAACTATGCATCACAAGGCTTTTGGTAAGACGTGGGATTCGAGGTCGAGGCAAAATAATTGGATTTACTCTGCAAAAACAAATCGACTCTAGTAGCTATTTAGTTGGTGGCTGATAATGCCTTCAATAATGTCTGCGCGCTAACATATTTGGAGTCTTGTAACTTCTTTCTGTTGCGTTCAAAATTCATCCTAAACCGTGTCTTCTTTTTTTTTTATTAAACGCGTATCCATATCGTACGATTTACGACATCAATTTTTTATTTGACTCTCCAACACGTACACACGAACTCACACAAGATTACCATCTTCGGCAATATCAGTTGCCGCCGAATTGTCTCTAACGCACCAAAAGCAAAAACACTACGTATTCGTGACGATTTCGCTTGTGTGGTGATAAAATTAATTTTGCTTCCTTTTATTTGGAACTATTTGATGATTTCTGAAAGCTGAAAGATGGTTAGTCTTATATGTTTGTGGTTTGTTGGTTTGGCTTGGTGTGTAGATGGTTTCTGTTGAAAATCATCGCAATCGGATGGAGTGGTGCACGTACATAAATTAGACCAAAATAAGCTATATACTCGTAGAAGAAAATACTTATAAACACAATTATACACATTTTGGGGGACAAGTTCTTGATAGTGGTAGAAATAAATATCTGAAAAGTTATCACCTGTCAGGTGGGAGTTTCATAGTTTTTTTTTTGGTGAAAAAGCAGCAGGCACCAGAGTTGGTTTTTCGTCCCTATCTTCCGAACACTTCATCTTAGGATAAAATTTGGAAAGACGAAAATATTTTCAATTAAGTATCTTAGGTATTATCATATATTTCGTACTAGTTTCCGTGGAATCTAATTATAGGTACGTTTTGAAGCTTGTTATATGGGCCGGTACTGTAGGCATCTCGGGGAGCCTATCACGAGAGAAGGTTTTAAAAAAAATACGATAAAACCTATAGAGACGGAAATGTCGAAAATTAAATTTTCTATTAGAATACTACAGAATCCATCATGAGTTTCCAAACAGTTTTTGTGTAATAAGAGTGCGAAGCGAGGGACGGACGCAAAGAAAGAATATAATTTTCCAGAACCTATACCATTCTGGATTGCTGAATGTGAAAATAACGGTAAATCCTTCATAATGTTGACTAAAGCCATTGATTCAAGTTGACTTTCCGAAAAATGCAAAAGTTGTGTGTTGTAGTGATCACCTAACCACGGACACCTCACTAGTTTTTTTTGTTGTCAGGTGTTTTAGTTATTTTTAATTAAATTATTTTTATTTCACATGTTTTGTTTCATAAAAATCGATACAGTGGTACTTGCAATAATTAAAAAATTTAAATTAAATTAAAGCTGGATGCTATTGAAAGGACAAATTCAGATTTGGCCTAAGCTGGATCTGAAACGCTCTAAGGATTTGATTTCTCTCAATTGCATATCAGTGAGGTAATTGGTGTCATAACTGGACACTGTCTAATAGGCAAGCATGCAACAAGGCTTGGCATACTATAAAATGATTTTTGCAGAAACTGCATGGACGAGTAGGAGGAAGAGACTATTCTTCACCTTTTTTGCACCTGCCCAGCTCTTTCCTAATGAAGGAAACTCCACTTAGGAGCCTTCTGTTTTAACGACCTAAATGATCTGAAAAAAAAAAATAAAAATAAATAGACGTTAGGGACCTTCTACGCTTCATCGGAAGCTCCAAATGGAACTATTATTGGTCTAAGTGTGTTGGCTTTTAGCTGACAGCCACATCAACCTAACCTAACCTACTTGCAATAGGTGGCAACAATAGGACTGTTGCAATTATTTACGGTATCTAGGGATCAAATTTGATTCTAGCTTCTTTAGTTTTCAAGGAACATTCAACAATATTTGTTTATATTTCATCGAAATCGCATCAGTTGTTTTTGCTGTAGGTGGCAGACATTCGCAAGAGGTTGGTGTTGGTTCAATGCTCAGTAGTTCAATGCACTTACCACTGAGCTACGTTCGCTATTCCGTTTAGTTTCAAGTATTTTGATAATAAATCCAAACTTTGACTTCCAAATTCATAAACATATTCGGCACCCTAGTCGGTAGAGACAATACTTTGGAAATACCGGAAACTATGATACATATATTCTTCCGACCTATGGTCCATCAATTTACTCGCCTTATCTTGATTAACCTTAATAACCTCGCAATCAAAACGTGTGATAATGTCAATGTCATCACCAAAGTCCAACAGCTGGACCATATTGTTGAAGATACTTTAGTACGAGGTTGAAGAGATCACATGATCACATGGCTTAATAAGATTTGGTCGAAATATCAAATTTTCTGAATCGCATTGCTAGATATAAAGTGACAGGTGCAAATTTCTATTCTTATTATTCCGCTCAAGTGACACCTTGAAAGATTATGAGATTGAAGCTATAAAAAAGTCTGTTGAAAGCTCGTAAAACGTTCACGGGTAAAGGCTCAAAATAAAGTGATGTGACAATCTGTCACTTGGACTATGAGAAGGCCCAGAGCCACGTGCCAGATGATTTTCGCATTAGTTTGACCAGCCCACTCACATGTCTATCTATACAGCTTATCTTTATTTGGTCTGGGGTCAAACTTCTCTTTTCGCCACATGATGTTGTCTATAAGTGATTTGTGCGAGAGCGAAATTAGAACCCTGACCGTGGGCCCGTCGCTCAGGCCTATGACACCATGACAACCTGTTCCAAAGTTATATTTAATGATCACTCTGTTTTCATAATTTATTACCTCTGAGTGACCACAAGTTCAACTTTAAAGTTACACATTAAACTCACAGTACCCTACATAACACCGGCTTGCTACGTCAGGCCACTATAGGTAACATTCGTACGTGACTTTTTCGGTTGTTTTCCTTTCATTCTCGTCTTTCGTTTTTATTTTTTTACGGCTTTAACCGTATAAATAAATACTAAATATAGTGTAAACGATTATTGACGGACAGCGAGAGAATAGAATCCAGCACACCACAAACCATTTGCATTTCTCTGTTTAAATATTTATTTATTTGGCATTGCTTGACCACTATTCGAATATACCTGTCTGACGTGTTCTCGTATGTGCCAAGTTCTAAAACTACTTTTGCGTCAGAAGCTTCGCTGCGAAATGCACGCAGTCATTTCCCCCAAACCGAAGTGATCTGAAGTAGTTTTCGCTAAGATCGCAACGAGCCCCTCGTCCCGTGTTATCTCTTCCTATGGAGTGTCGAACAATATCGTTTACATTGTTCTCGATTAACATTTCGGGACAGAATGCTAAACAGATCTTTTGGAATTCTAAAGGACTTTGTACGTTGTTCGAAAATTTCACACATATCCATACATAATACTGTTTGTATTTGCGCGTTAAGAACGAGAGAAAGAGAGAGTAGTGTAGCTTATTGCGAGTGCAAGAGTGAGAGATAGAGGAAGAACGATCAGCTATCAGACTACTTGCTGTCAAGAGGTCGTCCCCGCAAAATCGCGTCGAACCGTATTCAGTCATAAATTTAACTTGAATTACCCAATAATCAGATCCTCAAGTGTTTGTTAGTCAGTATATCGTGAGACTTTTTGTTTCTAGTGACCAGTGACTGTGACTGATAAGTGTAAGTGTGATTAGAGAAAAAAACGTGTACAGCATAAGTATGTGTGTTGTTTTAGTTAGCGTATGTGTGTTGTAATGTCAGTGTTTATTATTGAATAACACAAAAAATATCTCGTAGTTAAACTTTTATTTAAAATCATTCTCGTTACTATCTTATCGCAACTAAAACACTGAGAATAATTAAATACCCTGATCTATTCAATTGTAATCTACATTATAAACGAGTCTACAACATGTGTTATGTTTCTGTGGAATTCAATTTTGCCTTGTCACCTTTTTTTTTGGATTGTCACCTATCGTCTGGTATTCTACTGGCAGGAATAATTTTGTAAAAAAAAATTAATTTTTGTTGAACGCCTTTGATACGAATTTAAAGAATAAATGAAAACGTGCCAAGGTTTTATTTTGAATCTTTAATATATTTAAATTAGTTTTTGCTTTGTTTTGTTTGTTGTTGGTTTGAATGCACTTTTTGAGGAAGTCGAAAAGTGTTAAATTTATTTTATTAAACTTTGCCTTTTATCTCATCGAGTTTGCTGTAAATTTTATGTATTTTGATAGATGAAGTAGGTAGATTGCCGGTCATGCTAAATATTTAAATATTGTGGTAATGACATGATTCAAATTTAACCGGTCCGAAGTTAAGTTATTTATAGATTATACCTAGTCATGTGTTATGACTGGAACACGTTTAAACGCACTCATCGTGAAACTACAATAGTATTGAACACATCCATTCTATATTGACAGATATCCAATTAGTGACATTTATACTAAGTTAACGGGCATAAAGACTTACGCAATAGTTGTTTGTAAATATGGAGTGGGGTGATATTGAAAACCGTGTTGTGGTAATTGGCCTTCACAAGTGTAATGTGAAAATATGCTATATTTTCAAGACCTTGCGAAGGCTTGGAATCACCCGGAATTTCGTGTATCGAGCTGTTAAATTGTTTGAGGACGCTAGTGGAGTAACTGACCGTCAAAGATCCGGACACCCTAACACTGTCACAACAAGTCTGCGCAGAGACCGTGTAGAATTCTTATCCTGTTGAGTTGAGAATAGGTGTGAATATGAGCACTATTTAGCCAGATGGGAGCTTAATATTCGGCTATTGCGTATACAAGATAAACCGCATCTGTACGTAGGGTATTAAGAGAGGGACCCCAAGAGTTAGATGCTAGCTTTTGGAGCAGGTTGTTCCTGGTTCTGAGCTCATTAGCAGTCTTTAAACTATATCGCTTGAAAGTTAGGGTTCTGTCCATTGTTATCCTGAGATATTTCGGCCGCTGCAGCACTTTGGACTTTGAGCGGGTTGTACGCTAGTTGATTATTTAGGCGGAAGTAAGCTGACTCAGTTTTTGTTAGGAAAGGAGTCAGCCTTCAGTTTTAAAAATACTTTCCCAGCGCATCGACATTTTTCGTGAGCATGTCTTCAATTTGGGTCATGCTTTGCTATATAAGTTGCACAACAGCGGGGCTAGGACAGACCGACAGAGTGGTAAACCGCTGTTTTGCCTGGGATTACTAGCACTGTCGCTGACATAGACTTGGATAGATCGCTTACGGACCATGTTAGTGATGAGATTTACAATTTCGATACAAGGAACAACTTTCAAAAGCTTATAGATCATACCAGCACGGCAGACTATTGTGTTATAGATAAATCGTTCGAGAATTTTATAACAAGTGTTTAAGAGAGCGATTGATCTATAACTATCAGTTCTGCCGTTTGGTTTTCCTGGTTTGAAAATTGCAATAGCCTTCGATTTTTTGAATTATTTTGGCAAGGTTCCAGACGCTTGGATGTTATTAAACAATTTACACTACCAAGCCTTGGAGTAAATTCAATCGGTCCCTGCAGCTTTCCCAAGCTACAGTTGGCATTGGCAGCTTCTAGCTCAGGCATTGCATAGGATGCAGGTGAAATAGGTGTCGATGCTTTAAATTGTTTTAACAATTTCTTAATGGATTTTGTGTGGTGATGAAGTTAGTGCCTAGTAGTTTCCGAGTAGCTTTCTTAGTAGATCGGGTGAACTCAAAGCCTTTGGTTTGGTTTTCTTCCACCGATCTAATCATGATATGTCGAGGAATTGCAGGAGTTCCTCAGCATCTTCACGAGAATTCTTGGTATAGTCTGTTGCTTTCTGCACTCCATTCAGAGATGTGTTTCTTTCGGAAACCACGTGGACGTGTCTCATTGTAGTGCTAATTACAATACCAATGAATCTTTCATAATTTTTGGTCGTCGGAGGAATCTAACGAATATTAGAGTTAAGCTCTGAGGAGGAGTTGGACGTAGATCGGGGTTGAAGTTATTTCGCCATAGCCATGAACAAAAAGTTCCTCTATTCGTTCCTAAATGAGTGCCAAGTGATTTGTTTCAGTCCAGTCAGGCAACCTTATACCGTCGTTGACGTCCACTTAGTATTTCCAAAGTGTATGAAAAAATTGCTGGGTGCTGGTACAAGGAGAGAATTTCACTGGGCCATGAGCTGTTCGGTGGTTTGTAGATGTTTACAATTGCATACGTAGCTATTCCATAAGCTTCATGAAAAAGGGTACCTACGAGTAAATAGCCGTTAATTTTTTCTCAAGTAAGGAGGCTTGATTCGTCCTTACAGTGTTTGTTTTTTTTTTGTAAGGAGTAGGATGTTGGGAAGTGCCGATTGGATGGTTGGATATGTCTGTTCTGGGCATGTACACATGTTCACATATATTTTGTCGTGTTGTATTATTATTGCTTTTTATGTTTTGCCAGGAGTGAGAATCTCATTGCCTAAGTTCGGTATCCAGATATGAATAGATTTCTAGAGTTACCAAGGGTGCAGCGCGAGGAGCTTGTTTATTTTTCGAATCCCTTAGAGATAACTCCGACAAACCGGAGAAAGGCGGCACTTTTTGTCGCCGCGTCAGTATAATGCAAATCTAATGCGCCTGGACTATCATGCTTAAATGAAACATAATATTGTCTGCACCGTTTGGTCTTACTATATGTTTGACAAAACTGCAATTGTTCCGCAATCCGTTATCTATTTTATTATCTATCTTACTTTCTATCTATCAGATGATTGTCAATGATATCTCGTACTCTTTTGATATTTTTTTAGGAGGAATCTTACAACAATTTATCGTTGAAACAACATGAAATGTCTTGGATTTCTGAAGAGATTTTAAATATATTTTTCTTCTTTTTAACTTCGTCAAATTTGTTTTCCAATAATTATCTTCCTTATGTTGGTGTACGGTATGAGCAGGGAACGTACTCAGTTTGTTCAATTTTAAACAACGTATTTGTGATTGCACTCAACAAACCGTCAGCGAATGCACTTCGTCATATTCAAACCTAAGTGTTTTCAATTCCTAAGTACACTTTCGGTAGATCACGCCAAAGAAAATTATCAACGTACAGTACTTGAGAATAACACAGACACAGTAAATTGTTGAATATTATGCACTTTATCGATTGCGATCTCTTTATTAGCACTTAAGATTTGCAAGTCTAGGCTGTTGCAGTGAGAAGTTTATTTAAGTATAGGAGATCGTAGATTTATTTGCCAAATACTTATTCGCTTAAAAAAATCCACCTGGCTGGTATAACCACCAAATGATTCCGTCCGCAGGTATGCAGGAGCAACGACTTTCAATCTTAATCGACCCCGACCTTTTCTGTTCTATTGACAAGATAATTTTTTTTTAAATTGTACCTGAATTATTGTTTCATCAACACTTGTTTGTCAGCAGCTGATTAGATTATTTAGTACATGTATGTACATATGTACCTAATAAATGGTATAGGAAGTTCTGAACTATTTTTATCACCTTTAAATTATTTTATAGCAACATAATTTAAAGATTTAATGCTCAATTGAAACAATTTAGTAGTGACAAACACGTAAGAGGGTCAATTGAGTCAAACGCAGAATTTGAAATTTATTTCGTTGAGAAAGTAATCAGACTCTTAATATTCGCTGAATAAATTAGAATATGACTGTAAGAATTTATAAAAACTTTGTGCTGATGGGCCTCAACTGAAATTATACACAATTAGGCATCATGTCTACTTTTGTATACCTCTAGCTGCTGCTTGTAACAGAAATAGTTGACTTACACTACTCTCAATTTTACACAGCTCCCTTGAATGAGAGAAATAAATTATATTGCAATCCTGTAACATAAAATCCAGGTTAGTTATTACTTTAAAAGCGCCTAGTGATATCAGTGAGGTTCATTATACCCATAGTAAAATACTTAGCTAATCTGTAAAGAGACCCCCAAGCGATACCCGGATGGATATCAGACTTTAAGCTCTACGTCTAGTAAGCCTCTCAGGTACGTATAAAACGGTTACTCTGTATACACCATACCCAGTATAGATTTAAATGAACAAGACATCCAATACGAAAATAGAGAACTGAAGTTTTTTGCCAGCCAGTATACAACAACGAGTCATAGAAACTCCCGAATTACTCGACAATCTCCGCCATTGATACTCGTATACATATGTTGCAGTAACTATATATACTATACTAAATCCATTCAAGACTACAATTACGTTTGCTTTTGACCTGAACATTCCAGGTTTAAGTCAAATTGGAGAACAGGAACCCAAATCTGAGTTTCCCCAACCATTATACCAAACAGGTGGTAGACAGGGATCCACCCACTTGTTCCTGTACCACAACATCTTGTTATAGGCTACGTGAAGTAATCGTGTCGACCGGTATTACATGCAATTCGTGTACTACAGGCATTATCCTGAGAGAAAGTTATAAAAAAAAAGAAACCAAAGAGAACAACCAAGGTACAAGATAGGCACAGACCAAAAACATAGCAACAGGGGAATGTGAAAACTAATCAACACCGCCTGGCCTTGCAGGGATGACTGTGCATATCTCGCAAATTATTGCCACAATTGAATGCACGAAGAACAAGAAACTTATTGGTAATATGAAAAGAGAAACTCTTTGGCACTTGGAGAATCTAATGGCTTGTCAATAATTGGCATTTATGTTAGCCCAGACCTTCGATGGAACCAGCAGATTACTGATGCTACAAAAGGTGGTGCTAGATGCCTAGGATTTCTTAAAAATTGTAATTGGTTTTTCACACTTACGGACTTATAGATTAGGCTAGAACTCGGACTTAGCTACAACCTATAACGCTTATGTTTGTCCGAAACTTGAATATAACTCACAAGTTTAGGCGGGAGCTCCCGTTACATACTTGAGCTTACTTGATCGTGATAAGCTTTTAGACTGATCGGTGATATATGAAGCTAAATCCCTTCGCTCGAGTACTGACGTTGGATGTTTAGGTTCAGACAAAATATATAGTTACATCTCGCCTGCCTGTCTGTTTAATCGTAATAATAATCGTGTAGCCCATTCTAGACTTGCATAGCTAAGTTTCATCCACACCGATCACGGTAGGAGATAATTTTTCTTAATTTTTCCAGAAACAATTTGCATACAATTTACAAATATCTAAAATTAACGCACGTCGTTACCTCGCTATTTCTCCTTATCTGTCCACTCTTTAACCCTTCCATATGCGTTCTCCTTTTTCAAAGAACACCGTTCTAAGTGTTGGAGAACAGTTAAACAAAAAGGAGCTGTCATGACAAAGAGGAGATAAAAATCTTCAAACAACTTGCTCTGTGAATGCCTGTACCTTTATGGGGAGCAAATTTTTTGAAGATCTAGGGAAACTCCATTTTTCAAGAGCACAAGTTGGTTTGAACAATGACCGATCGTCTAATAACTTGGACCAGGAAAACAAGCTTCTTGGCAAGAGCATTCAATGTACATGTTCACCTTATTTAGACTAAGTCCTACAGCTCATCAAAGAAACTACTTGCAAAAGTCGTCAACTTGATGTTAGTAGTCAGATTGGGACGTTCGCAAAGCAGGTGGTGAACAGATTAATTTTTTCCTCACCTTATCCTTGCAACTTCTGTTTGCAATTCTTCAACAAAATGAATTTCCGTATTGTTCATATCTCGTTTAGGTGTGTTTGGAGGGTTTTGTTTGTTTTGTTCTAACTACCACTGATTTCAGAGCTTTAAAACTGTGGCCGCACTGCAAGTTGTTTATCTAGAGTGCAATGTGTAGCAGGTCGACAGGCAAACTTTAAGTTTCGTTTCTATCACATTACCCACTCAATGGCAGTCGCTCAGTTCTCTCCTATCTACACAGTTACACAGTTTAGCTAATAAGTTACCAGGCGTATAAAATGCTGGCAGTGATCCTTTCGTAGTGCTTCGTGCCCGATTTTTGAAGGATTGACTCCCAGACCTTAACCGCTGACCCAACTCTTGCATCGACTATCCACTATTAAACTTTTTTGCATTCTAAACTAATATAATACCAAACAATCGGATTTTCTATTTTTATAGGTAGATTCAATTTCCTTGCCACACAACCACTCATAATAATTTTTACTTTTCTATTACTTGCAGTAAAAATGGAGAAAGAAATCGAAATTGATGCTGGTATCCCAACTGGTGAAGAACCATTCCTTGGAACACTAGATATCATTCTTCTAGCAATTCTAATGGTTGGTGGTGCTTGGTATTTTCTAAAAAACAAAAAGAAAGAAGAAGAACCAATTCGATCCTATTCTATACAGTAAGTTGGTAATTTCTTCCTCCTCCAAGTCGAGTGTCTCTAACCACTTTATTCCACACAACAACAAAAATAGACCAACAACTGTAACAACAGCAGTTGCATCAGAGAACTCGTTCATAAAGAAACTAAAAACATCTGGTCGTAGTTTAGTTGTCTTTTATGGCTCACAGACTGGTACTGCCGAAGAGTTTGCTGGTCGTTTGGCCAAAGAAGGTATCAGATATCAAATGAAGGGAATGGTTGCTGATCCCGAAGAATGTGATATGGTAAGGAAGATCCCGTATAGCAAGAGAATAGATACAATGTAATCTAATGAGATTTCTTCTTATTTCGCAGGAGGAACTTCTGAAATTGAAAGATATACCAAACTCATTGGCTGTTTTCTGCTTGGCTACATATGGTGAAGGCGATCCCACAGACAACGCAATGGAGTTCCACGAATGGATATCGAATGGGGATGCTGATATGACTGGTTTAAATTATGCAGTAAGTACATAGAAGAGGTTTCCTAGAATAAGGGGAAATGTGGTCAAGTTTGAGATATTCGAAGAGTCAATTAGTGTAGATAGTCATGCAAACGAGATGAGGGGATTTTTTTTATAAGTTATATCGAGGAGAATTGTACTGTGGCTTGTCAATTAGCATATAAAGTTTTGAAGCCAGTCTGTTACTGGAATTTCATCAAAGGCAAGAGCAGGAACAGAACGATGTGATATGAATGATATATTTAAAAGCAGGCGGTTCTTTTCTTATTTCCTGTTTAACTCATTAAGCATCTGTCAATTACCAGCTCAAATTAATTTTAAACTTCGCCAAAACCGCAAAATTAAGTGATTCTATGTTCGCAAAAAAATACAAAAAAATATCAATTAGGAGAGTGACGAGCATTGGTGGAAAATTTCAATCTGAAGAGTTTGTTTCGCAATTGAAAACAAATTGTCGACAAACAATCTGTATGTACTTGAAGAATGAATCATTCATTAAACTTGGAGTGTTATTCACTTTGGTTACTGATGAATAGTGCTGTGTATGAGTTTTGTCACCAGAAATAAATCAATTAGGCCTAGCAATATAGTAAAATATCTTTATTTATTATCTCTAATTTTTAACACCGAGACTCTGTACCTCTGTCAGCTTAGGCAGAGCTATTTACCATCCTTTAAAAATTTCCTTCTACAATATATCTCCATTACCCATTCGAATATGTGGCCCATTGAATGCTTCTGGCTAGTTGTTGCCACTTTTCTTTCACCCTATTTAATCGTTGTGTCCGTTTGACTTCTCAATACCTCTAGGAATGCTCAATCAGCAAAGGGTAGACATTAGTTTCCGATAGCAGCTCTTGGACTTTGAACTTCCTTACGCTGATATTTTCACTAACCTTCGGTACAAACGGCCCGTCGGTCCGACAAGATGATAATTTTGATTGCGTAACTACAACGTTTGCTTCTCAAACCTCTTTCTACATTTACCTTAAATAATAAGCTTAAATTCGTTTTCATGATGACAGGCAGACTGTATCTTCAGATCGTCTTGTTGAATATGAGATGTGAGTTGATATCTCCAAAAAATTACTTCTCCTGAGAGCAAATAAGACTAATGTGGTAGAATTAAGCCCTGACGTGGATCATGGCTACGTTCTCGTTCACGATATCATTCTCCATATTCTCTGTTTTATTTTTCATCCAAGGTCCATCCCATCTAACTTCCTGAAAAGCGGTTATATCTACTTTATAGCAGTAGGAAATTTCCATTGGGGGTCTTTTCAGCGGTTTATTAAATCTTTAGTCATTTCTTCGTGGGAGCTTCTTTATACGTGTAGTAGCTGTATGTAGTACCTCAGTTGTGATCCGCCACAATCATTGGGATCTAACGTTTTCCACAGAGTCGATGTCCGCCCTAAACCTGCCTGATTTTGTAAATTACAAGCTATCGGCGAGGTGGAGCTTCTTAAATTCTTCATTCCAAAGGATTAAATTACCTATTTCGGGTGATAGTTAGGCACTCACGAATGAAGTATTCAGATGGTTATTCGTGCTGGAACTACATCTCATAAAGTACAGGATTCTGAATCTGATGATCTTTAGATGCTCGTTGAAAGAAACGAAGCTCTTAAGGACGCTGCTTTTTTTTAAAAGTAACAGAAATCATGTCAGCAGTCGGACTTTTGTGGTCACAAAAATTCAGTCAGTCCATCAGTATAGAATGAAGAAGTGTATCATTGACTGGAGACCTAATTAATTTGATTTCTGGTAATTCTCTGGAAGATTTACGGTGGATACCATAGGACGCATGTAGTATCTACTGTAGCTCAAAAACGAACATGTTCGTACGATATTTGTTCTTCAATTAAACCGTTTGTAAGGCGCCATGGCTTAGTTGAGTTCGCGATTATTAAGCATGAAACTCAAGGTTCGAATCTCGAAAAAATATAAAAAAATTATTTTGACGGTCCCATCTCTCGTCAACGTCTGATAAACATCCGAGACTAAAATTGTCATGAGAATCTTCTCTCAATCGAAAATATTGCCTTCTGAAACGCAAAAAACTGTAGGTCCCTCCCCTTCATGTGTCTTACAGCACGGATGGTAGCAAGAAGCTAGACTTGGCCCTGTAGAGGCTGTTAGCGGCAAAATATTTATTTTATAAATATGACCGCAGTGGAAGTAGGGAAGGAAGTACTACGGATTACATGGACTCAACAGAGCAGTTAATAAATAGCACGACAGTTATAGCGCCTGGTGGAGTGTGCTAGTATACAGAAGTCGAAAACGTAGTGCTCTCTAACGTCGTAACAAAGAGTATATGCTCCTCAGCTTTCAAACTGATGCTAATCTTGACTTCTACCGTCAGCATTTAATAATATGAAAATCTTTTCTCTTTTGTACTTTTCCTTTCTAACGCTCATAAAAAGTGCATACGTCGTCGTATTCTCGGCGTCAAACCTTTGTCAAGGTTACGGTCTGCAATCACCTTACCTTATTCGTCATAGCGGTTGACTAATTTAAATCTTAGATAACAAGTTCAAATACCATGCATATTTGTATGCCCGAATACATTCATCGAATACAAAATTGTCTTAAGCAACATTTCCTTTTCAATCGACCTTGTACTGAAACACGCCCCAAGATTGGTACGTTCAGTAATCAAAATCAAATATTGTAGTTGGGTGGTATAGTTTAAAGGTTATCGTACTCGAAAATCGAATATAGCGCCTAAAGTCGAATGTCCAACTGTTTTGAATACGTGACAATTATTTTTTTATGGAATAACAATAATTTGAACTTTCACTTTCAACTAACCACGCAATATCAAAACAGTCACCATTTACATCTGCTCGCGAATGGTCGCTAAAGGAGAAAGTAACATAGCCCATCTCTTAAGGTCAACAATATTTTTGTAATAATTACTATAATGAGGGAATGTGGAAAATATTTTTCATTTAAGAAATCTAAAATTGTCATTTTTGTGTTTGCTAAGCTGCTACTTGGCTCGCAATTGTCTTAATTTTACTGATAACCTCAGCTACTTCAAAGATATGCACGTGCTGTATTCCTGGCCTACAAGTGCAGATCGTTGTCCATTTACTGTTTTCGTCTCTTCTAAAGGTCGTTGATGAATACTAATAATCGTTTCCTTTATCGGCTTAGAAAAACATTGTTTTACTTTGCAAAGTTCGTTCGTTCGAACCGCTTAAAGTACATCCGGCTTAGTATGTCATGGTTCAACGACGCGAGTATTGTATTTTACACTTTGACCAGACAGGTGGCAGACACAGATGCATTCTTATCAGGCAGTACTTTGAACGAGCGATAAGCTCTAGAACAAGCCTCTTCTTTAATCTTCCAAATGGGACCACTTTTTAGTTTCCAGTTTTTTTTTTTACGAGTACGACAATATAATTCTGTGGTTGTTATTATAATTCCATCTTTTCTATGATAGTTGTTATCTCTTTAGCTGAACTCTCGATTGGCAATAAAAGTGTGTAGGCGTGTGTGTGTGTTTTATTAGAATAATAACATGAATCACGGAACTTATCAAGCTACGCAATTATATTCCATAGAATTTCGAAAGATCGTAGACCTTACAAGTGACCTTTGTTTTTTTTTATAGAAGAATAATTATAAAGGTTTTTATGGAAATGTACGCATTTTGTAAGCAGGGGATTGTTTTTTATTTTACAATAGTTTGTGCGGAAATTTTTAGTGGACGATCAAGACAAACAATTACACGTGTATTAGCTGTTTTAATTTACCAGCATGAAGGTCTATTAAGTCGTAATTTAGCCACAAGCTTTTATCTTAGTTTGAAGTCCAAATGTGGTGAGCAGTACCTTTAAGTTTGTAAACCTCAAAATTTGGAGTTTGAATACATCATGTTAGGCTTTTAACTACTTTTGCTATATATTTGCTGTATATGCGCTAACAGACTAATACATTGCCTGTTGAAACCTATAGTTTTATGTCGATTTCGAAGGGACATTTTTTTCGATTGAGAGAAGCAATGTTTACTCTCGTATGTTTTTCAGACGTTCGCGAGATGTGGGACCGTGAGAAAACTTTGTTTGTTTTCTTGGATTCGAACCTTGAACCCTCTGCTCAGTGATCGCGCACTAATTTTTAAATCGGAGCGTACCGACAGAGCAAAACTTTGAAAACAAAATTTTTACTTCACAAGGCAATATTGTCTGAAACTATTTGTGTGTAAGCGGTCGTATTGTGAGAGTCAGTTGTCTGTCCGTCTGTCTGTCACAGCCTCATCATTTGTTTAGGTTCGTCCTATATAGTGAAAAATACAAAACAAAATTTTACGGCGATGAGTCATTTGTTACTGTATAATAAGGGTCGATTTACGTAGTAACGCTACGCGACACGCGTGGTAAACTAGAAAAGGAAGTTCGTTTTTTACCATCCGGTTGTAGAGCAAGAGTGAAGTAACAATGAATAAAAGGTACTCTTTAACAGATACAGTTGCGCCATAAACCAAACAAGGTAAACTAAAATCGAAATAATATATTCATGACTTGTAATGGATTTTATCACTTTTCATTTAATTTATTTATCTTTAATTTGCGTTAATATTTTCATTTTAGTTTCCACATTACAAGTACTTAGTAAAAATTCAGCACATTTGCTCCCTTTGTAGCAGGAAGCACGATAGATTTACAAAGGTCGCAGTGCACTTATACCCCTACAATTAGTCTACAATAATTGTTTGTATTTAATACGAAAAGAAAAATTATGTGTAAATATGAACATGTTTATATTCACTATAATTATTCAACGCAAAAATGTGCTTCCAGCCTAAAGAACGACTTCCAAATTGATTGAAACTTGTAATGCTGTCCCTTACTTACTTTAGACTTGTTGCTATGTTTTATGCCGCTTTAAATGCGTAACTCACTTGTGTGACCATGTAAATTCACCGTAACTATGAGTTTATCATTATTGGCGAGTAGAACAGTTTGTGACATCTGGAGGTGAATTTATTATTCGATATGAGACATAGAGAATTTGAAAGCTCACCATTTGTACAGCATTCTCATAAGAAAGTGTGAATGTAATGTGAAATGCAAACACATTATTACAGTTATTACATAAATAGTATTCTACTTTTTGCATACAAACAACATACCAGGGTTATTTCGTAGAATGATTCTAATTGAAATATTTATTTAGGTTTTATTATTACCATTATTTACATATGCAAATGATCATTTCACACATTCTGGTGTGTTCTACATAAATTTATAAAGTTTTTAGTTTCAATTCGCACGTACGTGCCAGCCGTTTGTAAATTGTTTCGATTTAAAATTTAACCAAAACGTTTTCATAAAATGCATTAAAAAGTTAAACAATTTTTTTTTAACCATATATCCAAAATTTGAATGTCATACATTTATCGAAAGCATTTTGCATATTCATTTTAAACAAAATCGTAATAGTTGTATCCGAGGAATAGCCAATTTTCACAAGCCCTTTAATAAGTAAAAATTCGCAACTCGGTCAAGTACGGGAATAGACCTACTCGTAGTATGTTTATGGAAATAGGTTCAAAACCCTCCGCACATGAAGCACATTCATGCTTGTCCATCAAGGTGTTAAGAAAAACATATAACAAAAGTGCATCAAAATATTCAGCATTGGCCAAAAGTACCAAGAAGCCCCCAGAAATTTGATTTCTTAAAAATTAAGTGGATAAAAAACAAAAACTTCTACTCTTTGAGTGACTTTATTTAACAACTATTTTAAAAAAAAAAATTACGACTTTAAAACTTTTTCGCATACTTTAAGCCATTTGTTTACATTCGCTGGAAGTGATATTTTCCCATTCCTACCTTAACGCGAATTTGAACCCTTCAGTAGATGTTACGCTGTGATTCTTTATTATTTGCTTGAGTCTGGGGACTGAGCCAGTCCAAAAGTTGAGTATATCGTTCTTCTTAAACCATGCATTGGATATTTTTTTTTTAAGTATGACAGTGAGAGTTGTCTTACTGGAATATTATAGACGGTAGTATTCATGATCCAAATATTTGTTGGTAAGGAGTTTCCAGCGTAGCTTCAAAGACCGAAATATAGCTGTCGCTGTTCATTCTGCCATTGCATATGAATAGCTCTCCAACTCCATTCGCCTCTATACAGCCCCAAACCATCACACTTCCAGCACCATATTTTACTGTGGGCATAACGTAATCTGAGTGATATGCCTCGCCAGTCCTCCTTCTCACGAATGTGGCTTAAAACTGTATTAATTTTAAATTCTCTATTCACTATTTAAATTAATTTATTTAAATCCTGTTTATACGAATTTTTTATCAAAGGCTCATAAAACTTACCTTAAAAGTTTGATCAAATGATTTTGCTCCAATCAACCAGATTCCAGTCGCCGTTTTTTGTAACGTTCGAAGAGTCAGGACTTTTTTTTCTGGCTTTGCAACCTTTTAGTCCTACTTCTCTCAACTTTTATCTTACAGTTTTCGCAGATGTTGATAGGTGTACAGAAGATGTTAAGCGACCGTTTTTTAACGACTCTCGAACAAGTATTTGTTGCATTTTCTCATAAACCAATGTTTTTCTATATTTGCGGCGTTTGTTTTCGTTGCTATCAGTTTCTATGAACCGTTTCAATGTATTTTGGACTGTATAGAGCGAGCAGTTGCGGTTTTATCTATTTCTACCTGCGAGAAGCTTTAAGAACGTAAGAAGACAATTTGCGCCCTTGGCCGTTTTGAAAATTATTTTGGTTTTGGCATTTTTCTAATGCTTACACAGAATTCACAAAATTGATTCCAATAATTTACGTTTATTCGCGCTTTTATGCGGTATGTCAGGATATTTGGGAAATATCCCCGTCATTAAGGAGCTGCAAACTAATTGATGCATATTTTTTCTCTTTCCTTCATAATTTCCGAAAAACCGCAATTATTTATGGGATTTGAGTCCAAGGCTGTAGGATGCGTACTCGCTAAATATTAATTAATAACACATATATTTTAGTATTAAATTTATTTGCATAGAATTAATAATTTCCTCATATAATAAAAGCAAATAAAACACCAATAGGACTAACTTAATGATAAAAGCTTTTATTATCTTAATTAATGTATTAACTAATGACCTATCTTTTAAAAAAGTTATTTACACTACTTAAAAACAATTTCACGTTTTACCCCCAGCTATTTGTGTTCTGACCTTAAAGCAATTGCCACCGATTGTTGTTCTAGTACATTTCATCCAATATAAATTCACCACGTTTCTCATGAAATGTAGAAAACCACGCTGCCGTTCTGAATTAACTTTCGCCATTTTATTCACATTTTACTACAGTCTCTTTGACGGACACGTGTGACGTAAGTTAGTTCCGTAAGCGATGTGGAAAATGTGTTCCCTATTTCTGTGCTAATTGGCTTAATTTACTATATTAACAGGTCAGTTAAAATGTAAAATTACAAATAAAACTGTAGTTTCATTCATGATTTAAAATAATTCTTATAAATTACTATAAACTAGTCAAAAGTAATGTTTAGTAGAATTTTTTTTCGGCGAAGCTATTCGCATCTCATAACTCTAGAGCAGCGCTTGAGTAGTATTAATAAAATTAAGTCATGGGTAAGGGTAAAGGCGTTGGGGAGGAGACACTGAAATAAGTTAACTAATCGATACTTGGTCTTTCCTTGCAGGTATTCGGTTTGGGGAACAAAACCTATGAGCACTACAACAAGGTTGCCGTCTATGTCGACAAGAGGTTGGAAGAGCTCGGTGCCACCAGAGTCTTTGAACTGGGACTTGGCGATGATGATGCTAAGTATGTTTTTTTTTTTGTTTTTCTTAGTAAAGTAGAGAACTCTTCTAAGTGTGTATGTGTCACTTGTTATCCGTAGCATTGAAGATGACTTCATCACGTGGAAAGATCGATTCTGGCCATCTGTGTGCGATTTCTATGGCATTGAGGGTGGCGGCGAAGAGGTGTTGATTCGCCAGTATAGGCTGCTGGAACAGCCCGAAGTACAGCCAGATCGCATCTACACTGGTGAGATTGCGCGCCTGCATTCGCTACAAAACCAAAGACCACCGTTCGATGCAAAGAATCCATTCTTGGCAAGCATCACGGTGAACAGAGAGTTGCACAAAGCTGGTGGTCGTTCATGTATGCATATTGAGTTGGACATTGAGGGGTCGAAAATGCGCTATGATGCTGGTGACCACGTGGCAATGTATCCCATCAACAACAAGGAGTTGGTTGAAAAGTTGGGCGAACTTTGTAGTGCCAACTTGGATACGGTCTTCTCGTTGATCAACACTGATACGGACAGCAGCAAGAAACATCCATTCCCTTGTCCTACAACTTATCGAACAGCACTAACACATTACTTGGAAATCACCGCCATTCCGAGGACGCATATCCTGAAGGAGTTGGTGGAGTACTGTACAAATGAAAAGGACAAGGAGCTGCTGCGAAGTATGGCGTCAATAACACCCGAGGGCAAGGCTAAATACCAGTCATGGATACAAGATGCGTGTAGAAACATTGTACACATCTTAGAGGACATCAAATCGTGTAGACCGCCAATTGATCATGTGTGTGAGTTGCTGCCAAGGTTACAGCCACGATACTACTCGATATCTTCATCTGCTAAGGTGAGTTTAGGAATTAGTTTGGAAAGTATGTAGCTTTGAAAATGTCGTCACTTTAGCTATACCCAACGACAGTGCATGTGACAGCAGTCCTTGTGCAATATGAAACGCCTACAGGTCGTGTGAACAAAGGTGTTGCCACCACATACTTGAAGGAGAAACTTCCAAAAGATGGTGAACTGCCGAAAGTGCCAGTGTTTATTAGGAAAAGCCAGTTCCGGCTGCCCACCAAGCCAGAGATACCTGTTATTATGGTTGGACCTGGTACTGGTTTGGCGCCATTCAGAGGCTTCATTCAGGAGCGACAGTTCCTTCGTGACGAAGGCAAGGTAATTGGTGATACAATTCTGTACTTTGGCTGCAGAAAGAGCAGTGAAGACTACATCTATCAGGAGGTGAGTGTGTGGACTGACATTGGTTGGATGGTAGTCAATATTTATATTTTTTTTTATAGGAACTGGAAGAATTTGTTGCAAAGGGCACACTCACACTTAAATCAGCATTCTCACGAGACCAGAAAGAGAAGGTTTACGTTACACATTTGCTGGAGAAAGATTCCGACTTGATATGGAATGTGATAGGAGAAAACAAGGGACACTTTTATATTTGCGGGTAAGTTTTAAAAGTTTTGACTGAAAGTAGATAGCATGTATTCATAATTGGTCACTTAACTCACTGTGATGACTGATTTCCCAAGGCATGCAAGAGTAATTTTGTGACGGGAAAACAGTGGCGGGGTTTCATTTAATAATCTCGTTACTACCTGTCTTGTTGTACAATATTTTATGACCTTACATGCTGAAGGCACAAGAGTCTTTGGCTAGGTACTTATTGGTGAGAGGAAATGCAAATCTCACTCAAACTAAGCATGATTTCATAATAGGTCAATAGACAAACATTTTGACTTATTTCCCAAGCCATGCGATAGGAAATCACGCAAAGGAAAAACAGTGAAGGCATCTCAATCAATGGTGACTTCACTACCTGTCCCGTTGCACAAAATCACAAAATAAAATGTTGTAATTCCTCTCCCAATAAACCTGTAAGCAAAGCATGCAAACTCAATTGATCATTAAATGCCATATGAATCGATTTCTCAGTCATGCTAGATTAAAGTGAATGGAAAAATAGTGTAGCGGTTGTCTTCCATGGGCTGCTTCACTATCTGTCTCCAAAATACAAGCGAATACTGTAGGTAAAACTTTGCGCATGAATTCATAATAGACAGAAGTATGTAATTTTTTGTCTATTTCCCAAGCCATGCCATAGTGAATCGGAATGGAAAAACAGTGGAGGAATCTCAATCAATGGTTTCTTCACTACCTGTCCCGTTGCACATTGGAATAGAGTTTGCGTACTGTTTTGTAATATTTTAACATTTGGTATACATTTTTGTTTCTCTTTCGCCGCAAGTCTAGGCAGGATTTTTTTTACCAGCAAAATTAGCAATTGAATAGTTTTTTGATCTGCAGTAAAAAAAAAACACACGAAAGTTACAATTCGTTCCTATCCCCCCATCTTTTAACTCACTCCTAATAAAGTGAGCTTGATGGCGTTGCGAAATTGTTAAAACAGATCCAATGATGTTTTTCTTTTAAGAGGATATTTTCGCGAATTCTAAGAAATTTTATAACAAAATGTTTCTACAACTTTTTCTCAGCAGAAAGTGGGCGTGGCTCCAAAAATGTTTAAACAAGTTCACAAAGAGATGTTGACAATAAAACTTAACCATCACCGTAAATAGCTTTGAAAAAGCAATATGTACTCGTGCATATATGGTTTCTGTTTTTTTTTTTTTTTTTTTTTGTATTATAAAGAAAACGCCCCCAAAAAGTGGGCGTTGTGTACGCATTTTTGGTAATAAAATAATAAGTACTTTTAGATTTTTTTTCTGTAAAACTTTAATCGATTATTTAGGAAACAATATTTAAACAATTTATTCGAAATGCCCTCCATTTGCATTTATGAAGGCCTTGAGTCACTTTGCGATATAAAGGGATATGAATACCCAGAAATTATTTCAGGGCACGCGCATTTGTAGACAGAGAGAGAAAGAAAGACAGATTGGTGTAGTGGTTTGAAACTCACGTAGGGTATTGAGTTTTAGTTAACTCCAAGGGTGGCGTTGAGATGACTGGGGAGCAATATAGAATCCGATCCGTTGCTGCGTCGTTTTTAACTGACAGCTAGTTAAAATACACGCATTCTTATTGAATGTGGCTTATAACCAACGGATATATGAACTTCGGCAGATAAAGTATGTTTATTTTCATTGGTGGAAGCATTGAGAGAATGTAGAAACACTGTCATCGCCGTTGACAATCAGCCACCTTGAAGAGAAAACACTTTCAGCAATAACAAAATGTCATCTGTCACTAAAGGTATGCGACGGATTTATGAGACTGTTCTTTCCGGCAATACGTGAACGTCAAACTTCAACGGAACTGCGTCGACGAGTTCTATGGGTCGGGGCCTTTATTCCTACGCAGTCGACCGGCTTTTTTATTTATTTATTTCATGCGAAATAAATAGATGATTCTTGCTTTCGGATAGTCTAGAATTTTACAAAAAAAGTGCACAAGTTAGAGTGTAACAGCCGCCCATCTAGTGTGGAATAAGCATAATAGTCCGAATCGACAAAATGTCGCTTTCGATATACACTGTCAAGAATAGTAGTGAGTCTCAATTCGCCAACAGCAGCATTTGCTACGCTGAATTTAAATATTATCCGGCTAGCTGGCCTTTGTTGGAATTTGTTCTTTTAGCAACCATAACGAACTTAGATTCCTTTTCAATGTTGAACAGTTCGTTAATCGATTAATATATGGTTTTTGATAATCTTTGCTGAGAATGTTTGTTATTTCAACACCTGTCTCATTGACTTTTCGCGGCTCATCTTTTCTACCGGTCTTCAGAAGAGACTTGTATAGATGCGGTTCTAGTGAGGAGTTCTGGAATTATGCCACCTACCTACTTCTAATTATAGAAGTCAATACGGTGCCCCCTGATCGCAACTATAAATTTGTTTTTTCAATTAACAACTCAAAGTAGATCTCACCACGCGCGTTCTTATTTGACTACTGTATTATCCATATCTCTTTCAACTAGTGTGTGGTGTGTTGCCTTTTGAGTGTAGACACCGTAATTTACCAAATAGAGTCGCTGGATGAAGGTGATGTCTATGTTACTGCCAATCGTTGGTAGAGTAGCACTCGATATTATATGAGGTGAAATATTTTGCAGCCAGTGCACCAATGCAAACCTTAAACATGCACTTTATCTTTGAATGCAACGTCAACACGCCTGCGTGCCATTTTGTTCGGAGTTCTGCAACGCGTTTGAGCTGCTTGCAACTCATTCCTAGAGAATTTGATTTATCCTTAACTGTTCCGCCACGTTTGCCTAGGGCATACCGCAGTTCTGTCTACTTGGGTGAACGGATTCCACTGCATGGCATATTTCGAAATGGAGGTGCCTTCGCACCGTAGGGTGTCCCCAATCCACTGCCAACTTTTCCTTCTTGGTCCGTTCTCTGAGAAAGTTGTTCGTTGGAAATGCGATTGGCCCAAAAAATCTTCAAGATGATTCTTAGACATCTATTTACGAAGGTCTGCAGCTTGCGCGTATTAGTGGTGTGCACCTTGCAAGTACTGCACCCATATAGCAGTACTGATTCTACGTTGGAGTGGGACATTCACAGCTTGGCTCTTGTGCTAAGAACATTGTCCGGAGAAAGTTTTGATAGCATTCCGAACGCTTCTGATTCTGCGACACACATTCAGTTTGATGCCACCGCATTTAGCCAAGCGTGCACCTCCTAGATATATAAAGTTATCTCCTTTCTCGACTTTCTGTTCAGCAATGTTGAGTTGAGCGCGGGTGTTAGAAATGCTCAGGGCTTTTGTTTTGACTTTGGGCCCATTCATAAATGCAATATTGCGCAAGATGTACTAAGCAGACAGTTCACAAATGCACAACGTCATGCCCGATTCACAATACAGCGTGAGAGCGAGACGAGAAATCCTCGTCCTCATAAAATCGTTTCCCAGTTCACAATGAAGGTGATACTTTTGACAGCGAGCCTGTATTATCTACCTAAAAGCAACAACGGCAACACACCACCTTTCTATTTCTGGCTACATAACAAAGTCGCATCAGCCTGCTGACAGGCTATCTCTTTTCGAGAGTTTTTCAATTTTCCGAAAAGAATGCGTTGCGATAGAACGAGTCTCGCATCATTGTGTATTGTTTCATACATTTGCATGGATCGAAACTTTTTTTTGGACAACTCCCGCTAGACTCGTCTCGCTCTCCCGCTGCATTGTGAATCGGGCATCACTGCTAAGCAAAGAATTCATAAATGTAGTAGAGCTTTATTCATTGCGCAATTTTGAACGCAATCATGCAGCTGTCAGAATCGTATTGCATTTACATACCTACTGTTATTGCGCTGTTGTTTTTCGTGTTTTCGTTGTTTTCTTTTTGTTAAAAATGGGTGAAAAAACTACAGGTATGTAAACATCTAATTTGCAAGCACATGCTTTGCAGTAGACGTAAACTTACATTTGCGCAGCTTTTCCTGCTTTGCAAAGCTTGCATTTATGAATGGGCCCAGTGTTTATTTTAAGCCCCACTTGTTTATGTATACCAAATTTTAAAATGCTATGAATGGTTCTTTCTCTTACTTTACTTCTCCTTTCTTAGTTAAGAAAAAAAAATATGCATGAAAACACAATAGGTCATGAAATTCAATTCCTATTGGCCTATTTCCCAAGCCGTGCAATATTAAATACGCGATGGAAAAAACAGTCTTGGGGTTGAATCAAACAACCTTTTGACTACCTGTCCCGTCGTACATATTTTCATTACATTTATTTATTTCCTTAAAAAGGAGGCAATAAAAGCACACAACTTATTCGAAAATATTTTCCCTTTCTCTCATTACAGTGACGCTAAAAACATGGCTGTGGACGTGCGAAACATTTTGATAAATGTTATCACAACCAAAGGTGAAATGTCTGAGGCAGACGCAACACAGTATCTAAAGAAAATGGAAGCGCAAAAGAGATATTCAGCCGATGTGTGGAGCTAAAAAGAGAAAAACCCACAACAACACAACAAAATCATATACTGTCTGCTGCTGTATCCGCCCGCCGTTTGCCTTTCTCTATAGAGAGAAGCGTTTAGAGCGATTTTCCTTAGAACAGCATTCCTCGTTGTAATCTAAACAAACTCTTACTTCAATCATAGTCGAAACCTGTTTTTTTTTTTTTTTTAGCAAAGAAAGTCAAAAGTTATAAATTTGTCTCCTGTCTTGGGAGAGTTTTTATTTTTAATATATTTTAGTTGTTAAATGACACGCGAAACAAAAATTTATATCTATTTGTATTGCCCCGGGGAAGTTGTTTATTCTGTTCGCATATATTCATCGTTTACATAAAGTGCAATTTTTGTTTATTATTTCCTTTTATTTGGTTTGCATTAGAAGAACCTTTCGCGGATGCGGTGCATACGCGAAAGGAACACATCCAGTACGGTTTTAAGGTCTTGTTTAGTTTAAAAGTTTAAAAGTAATGAAAATAAATTTAATTTAAGTTATAATATTGTTTGTTGTACAACTTGATATATATAAAATGTATGACACGAAAGGCGCGCGCCCATCTTTCAGGCGTAGAAACTTCAAAGTAATATTTAATAAAATTAAAAAAAAAAAAAACAAATGCCTTAAACGAAAAAGAAAACAATTAAGTGTGTTATGACTGTGTATAGTAAAATTGATTTAATACCTATCATTTTAAAAGAAATTATATTTCATATTTTTTTTTTTTTTTTTTTGTAACGAAGAAATATTTTTTTAAATAAAGAATTTATAAAGAAAAAAATTATTTTAAATGAATCGATTTTATTTTTGTGATTTCGCTGTTTTCAGAAAAAAAAAACTGACAACTTGTGGACACCGTATAATGAATGGGCTATCTGCTGGTTTCTTTTTAAATTGCATTTTGACACTCACAGCTCTTTCGCGCTTAAAAAATTAACAGAAACACATCAAACATACGAGGGTTGTTCGATAATTCCGTACAATAATATAAAAAAAATGTTCAACATTGCTACATTTTTAAGCCGTCCGAGTAATAAGATTTGTCGAATCTGCAAAATAGTAGCAATAATAGCAATAACCTCTTCATTTAATGCTCATCTCTTACCTCCAAACCATTTCATGTTTGGAAACAGAAAATAGTCGCAAGGGGCCAAATCTGGAGCATATGGTGGATGGGGAAGCAATTCGTTCAATTTAACTGTTGCGATAGCGGAAGTATGAGCCGGGGCATTGTCGTGGTGAGTAAGCGAACAATCGCGCAGACAACTTTCTCATATCCAAATAATTTTTCAAAATGTTGTGTACCCGATCATTTGAGGTGTACACAGCCTCAGCAATCTCACGCACTTTAATTCCGATCGTTCATCATTGTACCATGAATTTTATCGACCATTTCTGGTGTGGTGACCTCAATTGGACGTCCAGAATGCATTCATTTTTTCTCAGCGTCCTTTGTGCTCATAGCACCGCATCCGAAATTTCGAAACCATTTGTCAATCAAGCGTAGAGTCGCCGTAATGTTTATCCAACTTTGCTTTAGTTTACGCAGTGTTTTCTTCGTCAAATAATAATGTTTTACCATGGTCTCAAAAATACGAGAAGTTGTCTGCTTCCAATTACTGTCAAACACAAACTAGATGACATTTGTCTAATATTTTATATGTCATGGGCAAAACACAATGTGGCGGTCGCACGTTTGACAGGCATTCTACCGATTTTCGATAATATTTGTCATAACGCGCGACCTCAAAATTTGCAACACCAAATGTGGTTTCAAGACGGTCGGGCGTTAAGAGGTTAGGAATATGACAGAATTATGTTCTGTTCCCTCAAATTTCCCAGACTCGATTTCGCGGCAGAAAGAAGAGTAAAAATGTACTCTTTTTTAGTTTTATGGTTCCATTAGGATACACATAAGAAATAACTTTGCAAAGAAATGTGTATGAATGAGAAAATAAAAAAATAAAAACCTCTGCATACTCTAGCATAAATAATTTCTGTTCAAAAAACGTCAATTAGCAATTAAAAATGTTTACACATTAAATGTTAACAATTCGGAGTACATACACAACACAATGACTTACTTTGTTGCTAAAATCGAACAAGTCAAAGAATAATGTCAATCCAAAACAACTGTGAGCTGTCAAAACGTGCGACAATAGTAGAGAGTAGCTCTACTCCGACGATGAGGTGGCGCTTACGATATTTATGATTAAAAACCGACCAAACGCCTGAGATCACATTTGGTGTTACCGCATAAAACCACATTGTTTCTACTCATCCTACCAACGCGCGAGCGCCACGTTGTGTTTCTACTTTCATGGTTTCAAGAATGTTACCATATGCAACAAATATCAATTTGCGGCTGGCAACACTACCATATACCAATTATCCAACGCCCCTCGTACCACCGCTGTACGAAATGAATCGATTTACAATTTGAATCTTGACAACGTTGGGAAATATTGAAAACTTGTTTTCAAAGTGAGTGCTTTGTTGCCGAAGCAGTGCGAATTTTGAAAAGAAATTTCGATCGAAATAATGCACGAACCATGTCTGCTATACGCAAGTTTGTGAAGAAAAGATTGGCATGCTAATTGATAACACAAACTATCCAGAAACTAAATAAATGAACTTGGACGATCTTCGTTTCCAGCAAGACGGCGCTACGTGCCATACAAACCGTCCAACAATCGATCTTTTGCGCACTAAGTTCAATAATCGTGTAATCAGACGTTTTAGTGATATTGCTTGGTCTCCGCGGAGCTGCGATTTGACTTTTTTTGTCGGATGCAGTAAAAGATCGATGTTATGCTGACAATCAGGCGCTTAAGCACAATATTGATCGAACTATTCGTGAAAATGAGCCCCCAAAAATATATTGCAAAATCGGGTTGACAGGAGTGAAATTATTTTCCATAAATAATCGGGAATTGCACTTTCTTCAATAAAGTAAAAAAACTTTGAAAAATATTAAATGGATTTTTTTATAGCAATTTAAAAAAAAAACCTTTATTATCATTGCCGAACTAAAAATGAGTTAGAGCAAATTGTATCACAATGTGCTGTACAGGGTAATGAAATTACAAACTAACAGACAGACATACACACCGAGCCAAAAACAACTGAGTTAGGGTGCCACAGCATCGCATTAGCCGCCTTTAAGCATTGCCGTATGTTTTCGGCACAATTCTTATCAATTGAAAACCAAAAATACAAAAAAAAAAAGGATTCGGTGGACAATGAAACACTACCCCCCCACGGCGGCTTATCAATGTCGCGCACTTTTATATGAAGATTTAATCTACTAACAAGATTATCGTTATCTTCATTCGAATAGTTTTGCTTGTTTGGCTTTATTATTAATTAGCGCGTCGTCAAGTCCCCGTGGAGTTGTTGGTATCAAAAAGATTTTCTAATCAGTTTGTTTTCTTCGTGTTTTTTTTTCCCTTTTTAATGATAAACTCTGTTGGGAGACTGATTAGCGTAGCTCACCAATATGAAGAATATTATTTCTGAAACCAGCTAGTTTAGTTTCGTTTCGCACTTGGAATGTGAAGGTTGTGTGTGCAGTTTTGAAGGCTAACGTAAGTAAATACATTTATTTAATATCGATAACATCTCTATAAATAAATCAGGATGACTTTTTAAATGCCAGAGATAACACTGCGAAGTGTTTAAATTATCGCTTTATCTGGTCATGGGATGTTTTCTTTTCACCGCGGTTACGTGTCAAAGGACATAAATTTCTTTTTTTTCAGATAATCATGGCTCAAATCAGGCAATTTAGTAAGCTTATGCTGAAGCGGAGCCAATTCTTTGCTGGTGTACATACCAGTTCATCTCTGCGTAGTACTTCTTACCTGATAGACACTCCTGAGTATTCGTTCTTGAAGGACATAGGCTTGGACAGAACCAATCCTGGAGTATTTAATGGTGCATGGAAAGGATCTGGTGAATCAGTGCGTTCGCTCGATCCTGGAACTGGAGAAGTTATCGCCGAAATTCGAATGGGAACTGTTGGGGAGATGCATGAGACAATTGGATTCGCCGCGCATGCGTACAAAGAGTGGTGCAATGTACCGGCACCGGTTAGAGGTGATATAGTACGACAGATTGGTGATGAGCTAAGGAAATACAAGGAGCCACTGGGGAAGCTTGTAAGCTTAGAAGTGGGCAAGATCTACAGCGAAGGTCAAGGTGAGGTGCAAGAGTTTATTGATATCTGTGACTACGCCGTCGGATTGTCCAGAATCTATTCGGGACAAATGATCAACTCGGAACGTGGCAAGCACACGATCTTGGAAGCTTGGCGTCCGTTGGGTTTGGTGGGTGTTATTTCTGCGTATAATTTCCCAAATGCTGTGTTCGGATGGAATGCTGCTATAGCATTGGTGAGTTTGATTTTAAAAGAATTTAAAAGCTAAGTTAGCGGAAATATTTGTTTCTTCTTTTCTTAGACAACTGGCAACAGTGTAGTTTGGAAGGGAGCACCAACCACTTCTCTGGTGTCTGTTGCTACAACAAGAATCGTCGCCGAAGTACTAAAGCGCAACAATCTCCCACCAATAGCTACCCTCTGTCAAGGAGGTGCCAATGTCGGCAAGAGCCTGGTGCAGGACCAACGAGTAAACCTAGTCTCCTTCACTGGAAGTTGCCAAACGGGCCGAGATGTCGGTGTGGAAGTACAGAAGCGTTTCGGAAAATCTATCCTCGAATTGGGTGGTAATAACGCTCTCATAATTAACGACGATGCAGACTTGAATACGGCCATAGATGCAGCTCTCTTCGGTTGTATTGGCACATCTGGCCAAAGATGTACTACCACCAGACGTATTATTGTACATGAAAAACTCTACGACACATTCGTGCAGCAGTTGACAAGCAAATACGAGTTAGTTATGAATAAAATTGGCCATCCATTGGATGCCAACACGCTCTTCGGTCCAGTACACTCCCAGCAAAATGTAGACAACTTCAAAGCGACTGTCGACGAGGCAGTCAATGCCGGCGGTAAGATCTCTTTCGGTGGCAAAATAATCAATCGTCCTGGATTCTTCGTGGAACCAACCATAATCACAGGCCTTCGGAATGACTCCGCTATGGTCCAGCAGGAAACATTCGCTCCCATTGTCTATGTCTTAAAGGCAAAGTCTTTGGATGAGGCAATCGCTTGGAATAACGAAGTCGATCAGGGTTTGTCGTCGGCAATATTCACAAAAGATGTTTCCAAGATGTTCCAATGGATTGGACCGCATGGCTCTGATTGTGGAATTGTCAACATTAACACAACAACAAATGGTGCTGAGATTGGTGGTGCATTCGGTGGTGAGAAGCATACCGGTGGAGGACGAGAATCGGGTTCAGATGCATGGAAACAGTATTGCAGGAGGACGACTATTACAGTGAATCATTCTGGAGAGTTAGCATGTGCGCAGGGTGTTGTATTTCAGGTTTAAGTTATGATTAAGAGAAACACGTTTTTTTATAGACAAACATATACAGTAGATTAAAACATTTATTTTTTTGCATTCATTAAAAAATATTAAAACTTATTACTCTTTGTTTGTAACGTCAAACCTCCAAAAGTCCACCTCGATGTCCACAGATTGTTTTTTGTGAAATTTATAGATGGAGTCGATGTTGTATCTGAGTTCCGCTACGACTTCACCTTTAACGCCCCATTCTTTGGACTTTTTCGTGATGTATTCCCTGTAGAAAAGTGGAAGTTGTCATGTGTTATGGATGATTAAAGAAGGTTTTAGTAACGACGACTGAACTAATATAAGAGTGTTTGTGTTAGTAGTAATAAATGAAATATTTGTTAGGAGTAGAGTTGTGATATGTACAAACAAGTTCAATATTGCAAGAGCTTTATTGGTTTGAGTTGTTTAAGTCTCACGGTAAGGCCAGGCAAACCGAGTAGGTATTGAGTGAAAATCTGTAAAAAAAAAAAACAGCAGGAATATATACGGGGTTTTCACCAAGCCAGCAACGATTTACCCTAGGTTCACCGGCATAACCCTTTGCACACAATCACGACATACGACAAAACTGAAGCTGTGTCACCTAGCCAACTATGCGGACAACGAAGAGAAATTACTTGCTCATCGTGCATACATTAATTAGGCCATGTCTTACAGATAAGCCTGTAAATACTCTCTGCTAAATTGTTGGTTGCAAACATTGGTCTTAATGCATCAAACCATTGGTGTTTCATTCAACTGAAATGTTCCAGTGCTTGTCGTTGCTGGCCCTTATGTGAGTAGTAAAACGTTGGATTAATCTCTTGCCTTTTTGAAGCAGTTCCGGACTTCTTTCCTGTTTGAAATCTTCTCGATCTAACGCTAATTACATTGTCTTGCTTAAGTTCTCTGAACTCCTCTTCTGCTGACGAACGGCTTTAGTGTTTTTTTTTTTTTTTGCTATATCGTCCTACGGTTTTTCATTCTATTAGGATTGCTTTCAAAAAACATGGAGCCTTAACCGCGGGTTTACAGTATTAATGTCCTGGGATTGTAGAGTGGATTTTTAAGTATAACCCGAGTCCGTAGAAACATTTTGCAAAAAACACACCTAACATTGCAATGCTGAGGCGACTCATGCCTTTGTAGTTGACACAGTTGCTATTGAAGCGGTTATTTTTTCCTCTCACTAATCCTTGAGGATTGGGGAAACGATTTTGATGTTTCATTCATTAGACATACTTTTATCCAGTTGTACTTAACAGATGCGTTGATGATTGGTACCAATTCATTGCTTGTTGTTGGATTTAAGCTACGTAGGTAGGGCGGAAATGTTGCCGGTCCTCGTCTAGGTTTAATGGAGTATTTTGCAAACTTGTTGGTCTTCATCGCCGTTTAACAGTCTGCATAAATGATCTTTTCAAATTCTCTGCGCCGAATGTAACTGTACTACTAGATGCAAGTTTTGTAGCATATTCTCTTTAACCTTTGGTAAAACTTTCAAACTCAAACTTGACTCGAGTGCTCGTTATCCATGTTCTTTCTTCTTTTTTCGAGGAAGCTGGTATTCTTCCCTTCTTCGCCTCTTGTTTTGCTGCGTGCGCTTGTCGCAGACTTTGCGTTTCGCTGTGTTATGTTGGAGAAATCCAGAACTTCAGGGCATTGTGTTCTGGACTTCATGTTAGCGGCATTGACCTTTCTGAAAGTTTAAGAGGCACTGGATCGGCAGTTTTTAGTAGTCTCTAACGATTGTAGCCGTTCTATGTACAATTTCTGGCAGTACTTCTTTGATATAGTGGTGTTTGGGACATCCGCATATGTTGCCCACTCGAAAAGTTCGGACATCCAAAAAGCGTAGATAGTAATCAATCTGGTTGACAATTTGAGCGGGAGACCGTCAGGTTGAATTGTGAATATTTATGTGTCGGAATCGTGTGCTAGTTACGATGACGTTTCGCCTCCTCTAATAACTTGAATTCTTTTCACCAATGATCTCCTACTTTTTTGTTTGCGTTGTTTTGTATAATCTTTTCCCAGAAAAGACGAACCTGTAACGCTGGGACAGCTCCCCGAGATGTCTGTTAGTTCTGCTCTTGAATAGCTGGAGATTAAAAGCTTCTGGAAATAAGTCTTCTGGCAATGAATTCCAAAGATTACTTATCCTGTAGCAGATGGAATTGTGATATGAAAATGTTGTGGGCTTGCTTAGTAGAACGGTCAAATGTTGCATTCCTATAGAGCAGGCATAGATCTGCTACCAGTCTTCGATGAGCCAACGATTGGATGTAAGTACGGGATCATCAATTAAGCAAATTGCTCGTCTTTGTGTGCTGTCAAGTAGGTGCAGAGAATGTTAAGGGGCCCAGCTCCATACATGTGAACAATACTCAAGCAGCGGTCTAACTTGTGTTATGTACAGAAGGAGTTTCACTGTAAGGATTTTCTTTTCTCTAAACAGATAGCTCAACTTCATGGACGCCAATTTAGATATGTTGAATATGTGGTCGTGCCATGTTACCCCAGAGTTGACTGTAAAGCCAAGAAGATGCATTGTTTCATTACGTTGAATACCAATACAATTTTCCTGTTTTCACATGTAAATACCTTTCACTCTAGTTCACAAAAAGGCTTCCTGGTATTCCTTTGGGGGAAGATGCCTTTTTGCAAACCAAATTATCAAGTGATCCGTGCTCTTTTACTAGAGAAGTTGTTGCCTATCACTCTTGCCATTAACCAGAAAGGCCGCGAGCCACAGGAACATTCTAGATGCTTGCTGGTGACTGTCTCACTGTGGTTCGTCTTTGTTGAATCGACTCTTACATTGCACGTGTTTCGGAGGCTATGACATAGCTAGATCTTGCTTGCAGTATTGGGTAGAGTGCCATTGTCTATAGGATCTGTTCTGGCAGCGATGTCTTGCGCACAATTACTGCTAAATCAAGTCTTGCTGGAAGATGATCTTTTGATGGAGTGGCGAATGCAAAGTCCCACTCCGAGGTGAATTATCTCGGTTACAGTTTCTGCGCAAACTTTGACATCAGTGCTCCTCAAACACATGTGAGTCTAAGGAAATGCACCAAACAAATACCACAGCTCTTCCCAGTTAGACAACTTATTTCTGACGAGAGTATCGGAGCCAGTTGTAGTTGCAGACGTTAAAGTCACCGAAAAACAATAACTTCAGCTGTCGGGTGATGATTTTGAATCCAGTTGATCCGTTGGAGCAAATATATGAAATGAAACCTGTTGATGAATTTACTTGGGTTTCGATTAAGTTCAACAAGTGAGGTTTCTTTCCCTCCAGATGTTGATGCACTCAGTTCAAGTTCTTGTTGTTGAATCCCCGGCCTCTGATGAAAATTAATATTTACATGTTCTACCCCCGGAGATCGGAGTGGGAGACGAGTTTATTCCGGGAATATTTTATCCCTGGAATTGATTTGTCAATCATGGTCTTAACTTTACATTCGAGATATTGTCAGTCGGCGAGTTCATAGAAAAAATCTTTGGCGATATTAGGCTGATGTTAGTGAATTTAGCCTAAGCGAATTAATATCAGGCGTTAAAGACTATCATTTTGTTTAGAAAAGGGTACCTGAGGTCGAAATACCATGGAGCGTAAAGGGCTGTTGACAAATTCAAACTTACCTAGTCGAGGTTTTATGCAGGGAATAAACGGCATTTGATGCTAGTTCCACACCCGTTTCTAGAAAATGCATATCCATTCCAGCGTTGTTTTTCGTGCCGAATGGTGGGTTCATTACAACCGTATCAAATGCATTACCCCATTTGGAATAGCTCTGTAAATGCAATACATTCGACTGGACACAGTCAACAGCTGGCAACTCCATTTCGGTCACATTTGTGCGGAAGATCTACAAAGCCACACCATTGCAGACATGATAAAATCAATGCTCCATATCTAAACTCACCTCTATAGCACTGTCATCCAATTCAAAACCAATGGTCAACTGTGCTCCCATAAGAAATGACCCTATACTCAGCATACCACAACCACAGCCCAAGTCACCAACGACTTTACCCTCAATATCGTCGTACTTCGCTTGAATATTATAAATCATGCAACTGGCTATGTGTGGCGGGGTTGGATACTGTTCTAGACTAATTTTCGGTTTCTCGAATCCATCTACGCCCTGCAGATACTCTTCGAGTTTCTTCAGTTTCATGCGCGCCATTTGGAGGTTATAGTTGCGAAGGTGGTTTGCAGTTACTTTTGCGGAGTAGTGGGTGGCTCAAGCCGCGGCAAGACAGGCAGAAAGCTATTTCCATAAAATGAGTCCTGAGGTACAAAGAAACCAAACGTCGGAGCGTTGGAAATATTAAAGGGGACTCCACGGATCGCTGAGTTTTGACTGAATTCTGTGCTAGGCGATGGAATAAGCTGCTAGGGCAAACAAAATTATAATTATTAAGCCCTCCATGTTCCCTTTAAAGTGCACCTACCGGTAGATTCATTTGTGGGACCGGACTCGGACCTGGAACTGGGCTAATTCCAGAAATAGCACTCGCAACAACCGGCGATACACCCTTCTGCAAAAGCTGCTTTTTGATTTGCAAATCTTCTAGGATTTTCCTATTCGTTTCTGGTGAATTTGTATTTATGTTAAATGTTACTTATTTTATTACGTTTATATATACCTTGCTGAGCACTTAGCGCAGGAAAAGCCATGAAAATCAAGGAAATACATACAGTACACACAACAAAGAAGGTCCTCAAGGTTCAGGTCCAACAACACGCTACAAATGTCAAAAAATGGTTAGCTCTGTTGGATTTGAAGTGTCGGAGGTTAGCATGGAGTGAATGTTTTAGAAGCTGTGGTAGAGATGAAGTTAGAATACGTTATTTTTAAATAGCAGAAGCCGCATATCGTTTGGGTATTTTTTCGAAGGCATAGTAGGTGCACTCAGGCTTCGCAACATTTGGTCTTGTATTTAATATTTATTGGATTATTTATAAACTCTGCACTATTAATATATATAATATTTATGTGCATTTAGAAACATTAAACACATTACAATTTGTTAAGCTTGGAAGCCACATGGCGTATCTCCAGGAGATTATTCATAAAATTTTCTAAAAATGATTAAAATTTAATTCAATTTAAGTTAAAGAATTTACTTTTCAATTTTTAAATACTCCCAAGATTAAGATGTTTTTTCTAATAAAAATTATTTTAATTTTATGTTTTTCAGATGTTGAGCTAGACTGTTGAATATTTTGGTCAAGGTGTACATCAATCTTCGTTTGCCGTATTCATTTATAAAGGAAAGAAGCTGATACATTCCCTCCGTTCGTCGTCGGGTGTCCAACCGGTGGCTGATTTGTGTTCGGAAGTTCGGATCGTCATAGTATTCCCACGCCGCTGTCATTTCCAATATCTGCTTAACTTTCAGAAATCCTACGTTGTTGATTATGGTGTCTCTTCTAGAGTAACTTAATCGCCCTATCTTGGATGTTCTGCAACTTCTCGATGTGTGTTTGCGCTGCACATCCCAAGTCAGTATACCATAACTCAGCCTGGACTCTATAAGTACGCTTGCTTTAGTACACAAGCCGTTGGTTAGTACTGTCGACAGGCCAACGTAAACAGGGATCCCTCAGTTTGTTACGCAGGGGAGCACCGCAAAGGAAATGTCTTGTCAAGTGTGATGCCTAGATATTTGTATGTATCGACAAACTCGTATCCAAAGATCTTTAGTACGATTTGTGACGCTGGGTATTGTGGACTTCAGATACACATACGTTTTGTTTTTGTTGCGTTGATTACTATCTCATTGTGATGGCAGCATTTGCAGAATCCTCAAACATCTTAGCATTTCATTCGTAAACAATATGAAGAGTAGTGGGCCAAGTTTTGAGCCTTGTGGAACCCGATACTGCACACCTTGTTCACTGCTACAGCAATCCTTGATTTTCACGCGAAAGGTCCTTCTAGGTAATCAGTTAAACACTACGCTACTTTTTCCCTTCTTGGATAATTTTAATAAGTCTGTTATGGTCCAGTGTATCAAATGCTTTGCTAAAGAAAAAAAAACAAAATTAGTGCGTGGCGTCGTTTGCTTAAACTGGTATTGACCAAGTTCGTAAAGTCTCTAAGGAGTTGGTTAGTGCTTCTACCTTTTTGGAAACCATATTGTTTTTCTCATACTAAGTCATGCTTTCAGATGAAAACCCGAGTTTGATCTGTATATATTTGCTTCGTAATCTTCTCGATGGCAGGCAAGATCACAATTGAACGATAGTTCCTTAACTAGGTTTTATAGAGATGAATAATGGAAACTGCCTGTCGCAGTTTAAAAAATAATTAATTTACACTTAAAGCCAATAATGTTACGCTTGCCTTAACTTTATTTTGTTATTTAGTTCACTATGCAGAAACTTCAGAAGATTTTGTTTTGTAACTAATAATTGCTATTAAGCACCGATATTATTATCGGTATTATTCATATTAGCCTTGTCCTTATTTTTAATTCCGCAAATTGTACAACTAAATTATTTCAATAAATAATTTATAATAATATTGGTTACTGATAACCTTTATCGAGTACAAAGTTGTATGCTGTGACAACTTCTACACGCGCGACGGACGCGATGCAGACACAGACAAATTTTAATGTCAACGACGTTTAGCATGTGAGGGTGGAGGCAAATTCGGTGGCCACGACGTACACGACACTTAATGTTCCATAAATTTAAATCATTTTTTTATGCACTCTGCAGGCTTTATATTTTTTTTTAATTTATTTTGGTCTAATTTGTTTAGTTTCTTCTAATATGAAATATGCAAATTAAAATTTTCCCATCAAGAAAAAAACAGCTAAGAACATGAAACTGATATTTGGATGCGTAAAAGGTTGAGATTAAACCAACTTTACAAAAGTCGTAAACATAGCTTTTGTTACGAAGTCGTCGAGTTTGATAACTCGATGTGTACACCATCATGAGCATCACGAACGTTGTTATTACGTCTGAAGGTATATTGGATACAGATAAGTGTAATTCGTCTGAGTCCTTTGCAAGAAATAGGTCATTCTACAGTGGTATTCTTGCATCGGTTGTCAAACTTGACTTTTAGGCAAGACTTATGAAAGGGAAGGCAGCAGGAATATTTGCAATTCCTACAATTTGGTAACCCATCAGGTACACATTAACAGTTATGAAGACGACTTGAAACTTATATGAGCATGTAAGAAGTATGGTGAATGTTAACCAGAAAAATAAAGAAGAAGAAGTAAGGCATCGGTTACGAAAAACAAATATTAGTTCTTGATAATGGTTATTAGTAACCAAAAACAAATGCCAGTCAACGAAATTAGTTATCGTGGACCAACAAAAGATCATTGATCCAATAAGTTATTAGGGGTCAAAAACAATAACAACGACATGAAGTGATTATCGGTGACCAACTCTAGGCATTCGATATTTTATTGCTTACTATTAAATTTGTTATGACAAAGAAATAATGGTTGTCTTGAGTCCCTGAAAAAAAGTTAAAAACCAGAACGAAAATTTGTAATTAAGCCGATCGTGAACGTCTTAAAAAGAGTAGATACAGTAATAAAATAAAAGATAAAAATACAAAATACAAAATAAATGAAACAGACGCAGTTTCTGATTTTTTATTTTGTTTTTGTGATTCAGAAATTAATATACATAACTGTGATTGCAAAGTATACTGGTTCAAGGCTCATGTCCCTATCCCCTTTTCTATCCTCAACCACCAATCACTACTTTTGGCCCATATTGTGGTTATCTATCAGTAATCGACTCGACTACTGTCGATGGATTCGATTAAATTTAATGTTAATATTATGTAACTCAATCGACAAAGGTCAGTAGCTCAATAAGTTCTTCAACTATTTTGTCCTGGACTAAATGACACTTGTTCATAAGAGAATTTAATTGCATATTTATTATTACATTTTTTATGTTAAAATACGTTTCTTTATTTAACAAAAAGTTGTGAAGGAAATTATAATCGACAACACTATCAACTATGAAATCGACAAATGTCGACCGCAATCGAAGTTCACAGTACCAAAATTCAAAGATGATCAATAAATATCGTTTGTCGATCTATATAATCTACAATCACAATATGGGCTTTTTGCTCTGTTTCCCAGCGGAACTAAACATGTATATAATTGTTTCACATCAAGCAACAGAATCAAACAAGAAAATAGGAACAGATTTCTACCCATTAAGCCAGTACTCTCACTTGAAGATCAAAATAACGGTTGTAGCCATCACTAACATATTACGATATAAACCTTAAACTGCATATTATGAAAGCTTTTGTTTTGTCCGTAAGCTATGTAAAAAAGGCATCAGAAAAGTTTATTGTTCGCAATTTTAACATTAAACGTGATTATCGCCGAATAACGGGAATGCGGTTAGCTATCATTATTTAGTAACAGGAATTTTAAGAAGTCTCAAAGTTAGAGGCAATAAATCAATAGAAACCAATTTACATGGGCTTGTGAAATTTAACTTCCAAATGATCTTAATGATTTCTGCATGCTGATTTCAAAATTATTCTCCGTTTTGCTCCATCAAGTATAAAGTGAAAAGGAATCTTAACCAAAAAAAAAATTAGCTTTTCCTAGTTCAATTTTCCTGCTGCGATTAGGAAAATATCCAGGAAGGCGGATTTATTTAGATATATATTTATATAATTAATTCATGGTGATTAAAGCCGAACTATTTATTCCTGTTTTTTTTGTTTTTTTTTTTTTTTTTATGTAATTATTCTGGCCTTTGTCGAAAAAAAGTGGAAAAGTATCATAAATATTAAACGAAAAGCAAACAATTTTGGATCTTTTGCAAATATTGTGTGAAGATTTTTAGGATTCTTTTTCAAAATGTTTGTGGGTGCCATAATTTCCGACAGCCAACATGTTGTTGTTTTGAAATATAAATTTAATGAGAGCGTGATGTCTTGACATCATAATGTTAGGACATCGTTGCGTAGGGATGTCTTGGCATCGAAATAACAGTAAACTGCAAGCATTATGCGCGAGATCATTGTGGTTGTAACTGTATGGTGTTTCCAGAGATTAGGAGCCAATATACGAGTATAATGCTAAATTGCTTACTCTGTCTCTGCAATAGGAGATAATTATTCGAAGAGGAAAAGAAAATTAAATTACGAAGGAGGAACAGCGACATTGATGTGGTGAGAACTTTTTTTTTCTCTTTTTTTAATATGACTTCAATGGGGAACAAGTGAGAATCATCATAACTCTATAAATAGATCTATTAATTCATTAACTTCTCTACACGCAGTCTAAAATACAGGCATTTAAAAACAGCCATCATTTTTATTCTGGTTTTATTCATCGGAATCATCTGGCCAAGTTTTATGAGTTACCTTCAGCTTTCTACAAAATCATCCTTAGCAAAGTGTTTTTCTTGTTTGACAACTCTTACCTAACAATAAATCATAAGCGTGCTGTATATCCCCGACAAGCTTATCAATTCGATTCAAAACCGTTTATATCTCCAGTAAGCATGTCAACTCGATGCCACGGTTTTATATAATTTATGCGAGAACTTTCCATAAATTAGAACATTGCTAAATCGTGTATTAGACTTTTCGGCGGGAAGTTTACCAATGTTTACACCTTAGTCATCTGCCTGGGTAATGTATCATACTTTGCCATATTTCATTCATCGGCTTTCTGTTCCCCATTAACTAGTCTCAGTGTAGCGATAAGTATGCCGATGTTGAATGGAAATTAGAAACTACAGCTTCTCAGCGATTAGGTTAAATCTGCTAAATGTGTTAATCAGTGCTCAAAATATATTGTATCTCCAACAAATTATAATAAATTAATATCAAACATGAGGCCGCCTGGCATGCATTAGTAATATGATCATAACCAATAGACTATGATCGACTGGTACGGTGATAGAACTAACGTGTCGTTGATTTAGTAGTTTCACCGCAACGTTCAGAGCATGGCCACTTGGCAGTAATTTTTGGTCTTTGGTTTACGCCGTTAAATTTGAAAATTCGTGAAGTGCTATCTATGCTATTGCATACTATCCATTCCTACCGATATTGAAAGTTCTGTCAATAAATACTAATGTGAAAATTATGACAAGGATTACATAATTTTGTGCATTTTGATTTATAGGGCTGACTTTATACAATCTTAAATTTTTCGAACCAAATTTCCATACATTGACCTTGATACCACACAAAACCTGCCCAAGTGTGACTAAACAATAATAAAATTCATAAATTACGAGACAATTTATCAATTTTATTAAATTAATACAGCTTATAAACCGAATAACAATCTCATTTATATTGACGATCTCCAGAAGCATCTCTGTCATATTCAATTGATTAATACACACTTACTACTATATCAAACATGAAACAATCGAATATCGTTCTTTATAAAGTGTAATCAATTACAAGCCAAGTTGTCGTAAAAAAAAACTGTCCTCTGTTTGTTTGCCGGTCTCATGTAGGCAGGTAATAAAGTAAGAATACGATTCGTATGACAACGGATTAATTAATTCGGAGTTTTTATTCACCACATAAATTCAAAATGATACCTTGCTAGGTATCATACTTCCATATTTCGTCATGTCGGATGTCTGAATTTTTTTTTTTTTTTTTGAATTTTGACTTAAGAGGAAAGTGGGCGTGGTTGTAACCTTTTAATAGTATAACCATAAATTAGAGCGAAGTCATAACAACATGTTTCAAAATGGGGTGAATTACAGCTATAGTTGGTGGCAACATATTTGTTTATGTGCTTTAAATATTTATTTATTTATATTATTTGTTTAGCTTTAAATGGATCCTATTTTCCGGATTTTCTTCTCCATATACCGTTAATGCAGGCAGAATCATAAATCGTACGAAGAATTTTCATCTCAAATTGGAGTCTCTGAAATAAAAATTATAAATGTGCTTTCATACCACTTTGATAAAATCCATCTGCTCTACATGGCACGATGGGGAATATGAGGAATCTCTTTAGTTCTTTACAACAGTGCCTTCTCAGTCCAAAGAAATAGGAGTTGGCAAGGATGATACTTCGTCATAGTCATCCTGTATAGGCGGTTGAGTTAAGTAGCAAAGCCAAAACTAGGTCTAGAGCGATATCAATAGCTTGTCCCTTATTCACGCTGTCATGCACGTTCTTTGATATTGACAAATGGGTGGGTACCTATCAATTTGGTATTCTTGTCTCTTCTTCAGCCGACGAGCATGCCCGACATTCCAATATGCTCGTGGTCCTACAATAATCGGGTTCAACGAACCGAAAGGAGAACCAAGCATGCTTGCCGCTGTTGAACTTCGTGAAGTCTACGAAGCGTGAACATGTCTTTCGAGACACCGCCACGAACATATTCGCCCAGCATATCCGAGAATGTGTGACTACTGTAAGAAATGCATACCCTTCTAATGGAACCCACCAGCACAAAATAGAAGAAAATTAGCTCAAGGAATCCTGACAATAATTGCAAACAAACATCGAAAGTCAACAGGACGTTGGAGAGATCAAAAATATATCGACTTGAAACACGGGATTTCTCGTAGGCGAGGAAGATGCATGAGATAGATAAACTGAGTATGTTACCGCACACTAAATTTATTTCCCCACGCACTCCAAACTTGTCATGCTGGTTTACCATTCAAAAATACAGTGAAGGCGCGAATGTCGATGACCTTAAAACATATCTCATAGCTTAATTTAATTAGTAACAATCAATTTGACCTGAGACAATATTAGGAGTTACCCACAGTTACCTACTGTTCATATCTCAATAGTCCATTAGGAATTTTTGAAATATGAAGAACCATCGTGTCTAATTTGAATTGGTTAATTTTTGTACTTCGTCTTCGTCAAAAGAGCTTTAAGACTGCATCTGAAAAAAATGGATCCTGATTCAAGGTGATTTCCTTGAAGACAATATTCACCACAGTAGACACAATAAGACTGATGCAGAATTTGTTAAAAAATAAAAGCCCTCCCTTGTATTTTTCTTTAAAATTTTATTAGTTAACACGTTCCTCTAAAATCGGAACAATTCAATTGTCTATCTAAAAATAATACTTCATTTTAACTTAAAATTAAAACTAAACTCTAGAAACTTATTCAAACGTCATTAAAATTTTCAGTCACAGAACATTATGCAAACATTCTTAGGTTTTGTCTTCCTTTCTATTCTATTCATACACTGTCACTATGTATAATTTGGGTTGAACCTCTCTCTCGAAGAACACAGTCCAGGATAGTATGGATTACCCCCAGTCCGACACTTTGATGTCGGCCAACCGGCCTTATACACAGGCGCATCCAACGCATATATTGAAGCATAGTTACAAGCGATATTCACAATGTAATAGTATGGATAATCGGGTCTTGTGAATCTAATCGCAGCACAACCCACATGGGTGTTACGATCGACTATCATCTCTGCAAAGTGTCCATACTCCTTACTGTCAAAGGATTGTTATTAAAGAATATCATATAAAAAATACTATTAAACTTACAAATGACTCTCAACACGGAATCTCTTGATGTAGCTATTGTCAATCAGATTGTATTCACTAAACCAGCCCCCAACAGCTTGCTCCAACAAGTTGGTCATATTTATATAAGACCGCTCCGAATACAATCCGTACAAACATTGACCGGAATTCCGGTAACGGTAGGTATTGTAACAATCGTCATGGTCAAGAATGCATGTCTTCAAGTTCAACAGTGCCAAGTATGCTAGCTCATTATCCCATTTCTACAGTAGGCGACGAAAGGTGAAAGATAAATAAAAAAAATAATAAATTGCTTGTTTAAACACACGAAGCAAGTTGTGGAACAAGTTTATAGCTTTTCTATTTTAACCAATGATTATGCTAATATGGTGACACCTCGGCATATACACACGACGGCCAAAGTATTTATTAAACAAATTTAGATTCGACTTCCCAAGTTTGCTCCACTTTACATAAATTACCGTCACTTATCACTTCATAACTCACCATTGTTGCCATTCTAGCGGCCGGATAATAGCCCGGCAGCAGGCCTAGTGCAATGAAATTCCTCCGTTTGTTGTGCTCATGCAGAATCTGCCGTCGAAAGGGCTTAACGTTCAGAGCTACAGCGTCTGGGTGACATCTATAACTGAATCTCTACAAAAGGACGAACTTATCGTTAGAAACAATTCTTGGATGGATAAGCATTTTTTTCTTCACACTTACACCATCATTATTGCAAGCTATGTGCCGCCCCCCGGTGGGGCATAAATCCGAGTCACACCACGACAACCTCTTCGGAGGATAACCTTTCGCAGAAACCAACAGCAACACCGAACAACTTAGCAGTAAAGTTAAATTTAATAAATTCATTCTGATGTGATAACGTTTCGCGTTCGAAATTCACGGTCACGGTCACAACGGCCGGTTATTTCTGTGGTGAGAGATCTAACCTTCTGAATTCGCCGAGAGCAAGGCAGCGGCTTATATTACTACTCTCCACTCGGCGGATCGGCGGTTGGGCTAAGAACCAACTCCTGAAAATTTCGCAAACAAGACGAGGTGAATTAATTCAAATATCGCGTTTTTTGCTCGAATCTCTTTTGGTTTTGGTTTGGTTTTTTCCCCCCCCGCCCAAAAGGGAGATAAACAAGAAGTGTAAAAAGGTATACATGCGTCCAATGGCTATACTAGTGTGAGTAGATGAGGAGAGGGAAACAAAGAAAATGAATGTTAATTTGTTTAATAATGATTTGATTCTTTTATGCGAGTGCGACAGGTGTAATTGAGGAAGGTCTAGGGGCATTGCTTAAAATATTCTAGTTAATGGCTTCGACTGATCTTGGAGATACTTGATACTACTGCAACAAGCCTTACATAATCCCACTGCATGTGCGAATGGTGATTATGTTGTGATTCTATCTTAAGAACTATCGGTTGTGGAAGCTTTTACGAGCTCATGTTATCATTATGCTAATGATCGTGGAGATTTGAGTTCGAACTTCAGTGGCGTTTGAATTTGTTTCTTTTTTTATGTTTTCTATTAGTTGTTATATCAACAAATTAACTTTACAAGTCATGGTTTAGTTAAATGATAGTAAAGACTTGTATTAAACAAATAAGAAAATATATGTCCAGGGGAAGTCTTGATACAGATTTGCTGATAACAATTAAGCTACCTATGAACGTTTTTTTTATTGGGATACCGGTCTATAAATTTTAGAGCCAACCGACGATATAAGAATAAGTATATTTATTTTTTTATTAAGAAAAAAAAAACTAACAAAAATATATGGCGCAAATAGTTCACATACTCGTATATAGATAGGTTCTACCTGTGAGAAACTATGATATGAAATGCTGGGAGTTTAAAACCTCTACCGCTAGTGAATCGAGCCCCGTTCCCCAACTCGCGCATCCTAAGAAAACGATACCACAATTGTCTTTTCGTTATTCTTATTATTACAAACTTATCATGGAACTCACTAAAGATTCGCACGTACATAGATCAAGATGGAGTCTCTATCTGTGGAGTTGGAGGGATTTGGAGAGCATTCTTTATTCGATATGCAATTATCTAATGGGCAAACGAAACGATTGGAAATTTATTCAAAAACCCTTTTTAAACTTTCTTTAAGGCAGTACCTAAACTTAAATTTTGCTTTCGTAGAAGCAAAGTGAATAGCTTCGACTATGATTCATTAAAGATCTAACAAATTAGGCCAGCTAACATTCCTTTTTTAACATTCTCTCGGGATAGCGAACCTATAACGCTGTGACAACGCCCTGAGATGCCTGCAGTACCGCCGCAATTGCCAACCTTCGAAACGTAATCCTTGATTCATGCTTAAAATACATCTATTGAGCCTACCTTTATTGTAAATTCCATTTTGGTTTGTCTAGATGTGGACTGTTTCACATTTGATCACCATGGCCTATTTCTGATCCTTATTTTGCCGTTCAATTTCTTTGGATCACTGCATGTCCTTTTTACCCATTCTACACATTACTTATTCATTTTTACACACATTCTATCCACAATAATTTGCTAGTTTCTCACTTTCCTATGCATATGATCACTGCTGATTGTCCATTTTTATTAGAGTATTGTTTCCCGGCACTGAAAAATCAACTTCGCCCTCTGATAAACTAAAGTTTTATTCCCATACAGTATAGTACGGAAAAGTCTGCATCCTTTAAGACTATGTATGTCTTTTAAATTTTATTAACCCAGCGACGGAAAGAGAGGAATGGGTATAAATAAATAAATAAAGAAATATTTTGGCGCTAATAGTCCAATAGAGGGTCTGGCCCAGCTTCCCGCAGCCTCTCGTGCTACACACCGTACGAATGGTTGGTTTCGTTTCCAAAGGCCGATTTTTTGGATTAAGAGATGCTTCTCTTTGTCAGACGTTTGCGAGTGGGACCATGAGAAAATTGTTTGTTTTTGTTTTTTCTTGGATTCGAACCTTGAATCTCCCGCTCAATGATCGCGCACTAAACCACTGAGCCACCACAGGAATGGGATTTTAAGATTAAAGATGAAAGGATATAACGCCGTGCTAGCCCTGTGTGTTTGCTTGGATAAACAGACGTTGTTAGCAGACAACTTAAAAAACAACTTCGTACGTTTTCCAGCCGCTAGTCGCGGATTATTTTATCTTACAATTTTTTGTGCCCAAAAGTTTCTGGTAAAACTTTCTAGGTCATTTCTTGGAAATTATATACTATGGATACATTTTTTTTAGAATTATATATTATTTTAGAATTGCACTCCCAAGTTTAATTTATGTTTTTTTATTAGTGGGTTTTTTGTATTTAGTACGTGGGTAAATTTGGGCATTTCCCTATTGAATCTGTTTTTTTTTTTTCAAAGCAACAATCTGACAACACTGGTTCCACCATCCCCAACTCCGCAGCTCAGTTTTCGCAGAATTCGCTACAGGGCTTCCCTGAATATACATAAGCAAATTTGGAAATTCTAGTAAACCGTCAAAAATAATGACAGGGATTACATTAATACTTCCATTTTGATTTATAGGGTTAACTTCATTCACTCTTACTTCTTTGAACCAAATTTCCATACATTGACCTTGATTCCACGGAATACCTGGGCAAGGGTGACTAACCATAAATAAGACTCATAATTTACGAGAAATATAAATGAAATTCATCGCAAATTTATTAAATTAGTACGCTTTACAACAACAAATAACAATCTCATTCATATTGATGTTCTCCAGAAGTATCTTTGTCATATTCAATTGATTAATACGCATTTGCTGCTGCATCAAACATGAAACAAAAGAATATCAATTTTCACGAAATTAAATAAATTATGGGCACGTTTTTTTCTGAATAAAACCGGCCTCTGATTGGTCTCTCGTAGGCAAGTAAGGGCGCAGGAATCAGATTCGCGTGGCAACGAAATAATTAATTTCAAATTATTATTCACAAAAGAATCTGAAAATTCGATAATATAAATTTGGTTCGTTGATTTACGATATCGGTCGGGCTTGAATTGCAATGCTTATTTAGAACTTAAGAAAATTTAACGATACACTTGGCAAGGGATAAAATCAATAATAAAACACCTTATGAGATGAGGTTAAGATTAATTAATTTTAAAGGCCGCCTCGCCAGAGACAATAAAATTAGTCTGGCTGTGGAGCGAATCTTGACCCACGGTATGTGGGACAGATATTTTATTGTTTTTTCTCTCACCAGAACGTCGACATTTAGATTTTGCTTTCATGTTTACTTGTTTTTGGCTGGGTTGGGTGATTTTTACGCATTTAAAAATTCATTGAACTCTCTGATGGTGGTTGGTGAAACAAAGAAGTTTTGATCTGCAATATTATGACTTCTGGTTAACTTTGAAGAGTTCGTGGTAAATGCTAAGAAGTGGTATAATAAAATTAAACCACACGAAAGTCAAAGACACTAGGTGACACTGTCATCGCTACCACTCTTAGACATCATGTCTCAAGCTGGAGCGATATGATAGCAAACCATTGTTTCTGGTGATTGGACAGGTTTCGCACGTAGAATTATTTTAAGCCTGATCATCATCAAAGTGAACTCTAATGTCACAAAAAAAATTCTTTAATGAATTATGCATGATATTTTGGACATTATAATTATATATTATAATCTTGGAAGCTCACCTGTGCCTCAGAGGATCAGGTAAATTATGTGAGCACGTGTCTCGATAAATACATATCACGATGATGAATACTTCAGATAAAAGAATGATACTAATTGAGAGATTTAATAAATGAATTTATTAAGGTTCTGCTTATCGATGTATATTTAACAGGTTCACATATGTAATGTAGTGTCTGGACTATGTACTTGCGGTTGCAGGCAGTGTTTTCTCTTTTTTCTGTCTGTCTGAAGCGGTTATAACACAATGCAATTCAATTTTTAACTGGTCTCTGAAACCAGTTGTATTTTTTAAAAAATAAAAAGAGATCTTATTGTATCAGGCGCAGACCTATAAAAAATATATAAAAATAATTTGAAATGAATATGAACTTGAGCAGCTCTTGCTTTCAGCTGGACTTCATTTTATACAATCCTTGTATAGTGTTTCTACTTGACACTAACGATTGTAAATTCAATTAGAATAGCTATTAGTGGTATGAAAAAGTGTTTGTTCGGTATAAAGTATCCGTTTCTGTCAAGTATTCGTTACATACAAGGTATTCGTATATGAGCGCTCTTTAGCTGCAAAGTTTTCATGCAATACAAATACAATCAATCTATTCTAATACCCCAAAGTATTCACAGATTTATTTACTTTTACCCCACGCCTGAAGCAAAATCTAAAGGAATTCGTATGAGTAGCAGTGAATCTGATAACTTGACGACACCAATACTATTAATGAGTGAACCAATAGTATTCGCGAATATGAAGAACTCGTTACTTTTACTCGTTACCAAAAATGTAACGAATGAGGACGAGTAGGCAAAAGTACTCATGTTTTGCAACATTTGGTGTATTGGGTAGTTAAGCAAGATACATATACATTTATGTATTTTTACATCTGCAGTTGTGTAAATAGACTGACATTTTTTTTAAATTTATTAGTGACATTTTAATTATTCGGTGACATTTTAATTTGGTGTTATTTATCATCATACTTCTAATGATATATTTTAGCTCGCCACTTTCAAGGTTCCTTTGAAACAACGCTGACCCTTGAAATGATAGCACATGGGAAACTTATTGCATAAGCAAACAAAAGGTTAAAACTCTACCATTATTTTTTATTTCAGTAATTTATAAAAATTTATTAACTTTTGTAATGGACTTGACCTACGTATAAAAAGTTGAAGATTTTCAATACCTTTGTATGGATGCTGGTGTTAACCCTTAATTGAGTGCGTATGGGTGAGTGCGGGGGAGGGTGTAATTCCACCCCCTGAGCCGCTACGGTCAGTTGAAGGTCAACAAATCGGGTTTAGAGGTGTCACCAATTTGTGTGGTATAACTATTGAACTTATGGTAGGTAAGAAAAAATAAATAGTAAACATTTTAAATTTATATTTTAACACTCAAACAAATAAATAAATTTTGATGTCCCCAAACAAAATTACAGCCAAAGTCAAAGAAAAGAAAAAAATTCTAGTTATTTTTTTGTTCAACTTTGATTTTTGTGAAATTTAGTCTAAAACTTTTTCTTCGTGCAGTCTTATATCCTGCAATGTTTCTATTCAAGGAAAAAAGTAGTTGCTTACAAAAAAAAAAAAATAAAAAATTATACCCTGTCCAGGATATATTAATTTTAATGCACACCTAAAAGGGCCTACAATTTTGAACCAGCCTTCTTAGTTCTTAGATTTTTTTTGTTCAATCCACCCATAACTACGCCCACAATCAAGTTTTACATACATATGTAGGAAAGTTTTCAAAGCTTCTTTCAGTAAGTTTAACCAGCTTCATAACATTCATATTTAATATTTTGCATTTCTAGGTAAACGTCTTCATTGGGAACGAATATCAATTATTCACGTCAACAGCCACGCCTACTTTACTACGGAACGGACATTTTAAATGACGTATTTTTAACAAAATTGTTTAAATAGAAATAAATGATCTTAACAGAATTTATAGACGTCAGGTGCTCTACAATTTTCTATATAATATTCATATGCACCCACATTTTACGGGTTTTATTGAAATACCTTCTTTTTTTAAATACCTTCTTGAATTCTTTTGATTACTTTATTAACGACATACATAGAGAAGGATATTGTAGCACATACGCTTTGTTCAGTAATACTGTTCTGCACAGTTTCAATGAGAAAGAAGGTCATTCAAAAGGTTCTACTTTTTATTCCGAACAGTCTAGTACACGATTTTCTGTACCTACTCTTGAGACAAATTTGTGAGAAATATCAATCAGCTGTTTGAAAATTATTTTTCGTTTGTATTGAAATAAGTTTGCCTTGACTTTAGCTTGCGTTTCGCTAGATTCCTCCTAAAATTGAAGAAACAACTTTTCAGTGATATTCATATCAATTACATTCGTAATTAACTTCACTCGATGAATGAAATGCATGGGTTTTTTCTTTACATTTCGGAAGCTAAAAAGAAAAACACTTTGGAACATGTCTTAGCTCATTGAACAATAAGCTGTACTTTTCGATTCCAATTTGTTCTGACAGTTTTCACTCATTTGTACTATTCTGTCCTGTTCTGTTACAGACGGATTGTAACCTTACTGTATGAATTATTTTCTATTTGTCGGTTTTTGCAAGCACAGCGACGATATACACTTACTAGCAGTACTTTTAAATATTCCCCATTATATTTGCACAAGTCCGGATGTTTAGTTACACATGATACCTACATATGTATGCAGTCAATATTAATATACGCTCATCGTTAGTTTACTATAATAGCCATACAGTAAAGTCCATTAGGATGTGATGATGCGATTTAGCACATTTCTTGTTTGTCTACGGCAAATATGTTTTCGCTTATTTCGCTTTTGAAGACGTAAAATTAATAGTAATTACTTGGAAAGTGGAAAAATGTAAATGTCACCACCAAAACATAGTACCTACACAGCCTAAAAAAAAAAAAAAAAGTGATAGCAAATCCCATTCACATTTCTTCGTTTACGCGTAATTTCGTTATTGTTGGCCATCGTCTTGAAGAATTCTGGATGCTAAATATATACTTTGCTTAACATTTTCAACATTCCCTTCGTGCTTTGTTAATGCGAGCTAGGTTAACGTTAGGAGAAATTTAGAAAGTTTCTAACAGCTTTGGCCGCCTGATCTTTATCAAAAAATATCATCTAAAATCCAATCTTCGTTGTTCAAACAAAAACAAAATATTCATATATTTCCATTTGATTTTGTAAAATTTTGTTCGTAATTGTTTTATTATTTACGAGTATTTGTTTATTTTTAGACGTTCTATGATTTCTTCAATCAAAGGGCATAACAAATAAAATATACGACAAGTTTATATATTATGCGCGCAACAGGTATGCTTGACTGGTTTCCTATTTCAGGTTGCCTCTTTATTAGATGTAGTATTTTCAAAATTTAAAACATATCAATTTATAACCTCATCCGGAGATGTTTTGCTTTTCAAATCAAATGCCGCCTAAGCAAAAAGGTAGTAAAACTCTACTCAAAGGTGTCTCTCATAACTTTTATCAGCACTACACGTGATGAATCAATTAAAAAACAAACAAAATTAAAATTAAAACAAACCGAAATAACATCAAAACATGATCTTTTCCTGTTTTCAAAATATCTCATAAACACTAGCATTCCTCATTAACACGTGTCCATGGCTATTTCGGGTTTTTTTATGTTCAAACTGCTGCTTTTCGAAATGTTCGTTCATGTCCTTTGGGCCAATTGACTAATTCTAATTCACTATTATCGATTTTAATTCTTGAATGATTTCACGAAGACATGTGTGATGGGAGACCGCACAACTAATTTGCATAAAACCATAAGCCTTCTTCTTCGGGACCAGACAAAACCGGTCTTGAAGCTATCAATCTCTCGTGTGTTTTATTTATGTGTGCTCTTCCGGTAAAAGTTGCTCGAGTAAAAGTAGAACAGTTAACTCCCTTTTTGCCCCAAACAAATAAAAAAAACCAAAATCCCCAAGTGAAGGTGGGAGAAATAAAAAAAAAAAAAGTATGGCTACTTCGAGGCCATCTATTTCCTGCGATCATTGCCAACGATCAATGATCAATAGAGCCAAAGCAATTGGATACTATCAGAATAGGAATAGCCCTGACCAATTGAATGAAGTAAGCGTCGTCGTTAATTATTAAAGAACGTGTCTACCAAGAGACGACTCATTAGCATATGAAAACATAAAGCTCGTAATAGTTTCTCAAACGATAGTGCGACGGACAGAATCACAACATGATCGACATTCACATCTTCAATGGGATTGTGTAAGGCCGGATTTAGTAGCGAAATATCTTCAAGATCAGTCCAATCAATTATTATATACGTAGAATATATTAAAGAACGCCGCTATGCCTACCTTAATTACTCCAGTCGCACTCCAATAAAAACTTGAATCATAATTAAACAAATTACCATTAATTTTTATTTATTTTTTTCTCTTTCTCCCCATCTACTAACACTAACAATGTATAAACTTTATCTTCATTTTGGGAAAAAAAGTAATCCAAAATAGATCCTAGCGATATTAGAATTAATTAAGCTTCTCTAGTTCGCTGAATTTCCTGGAGTCAGCTTTAAATCGAACCACCTTACTCTCTGCGATTTCAGATGGTTAGATCTCTCACCACAAGAATAACCGGCCGTTGTGACCGTGACCGTGAATTTCAAACGCGAACACGTTATCACATCAGAATAAATTTATTAAAATTAACTTTAGTGCTTTTGCTGTTAGTCTCTGCAAAAGGTGATCCTTCGAATTCGTTTTGTGACCCAGTTTTATGCCACAACGGAAAGCAGTACTCAACTTGAAATACTCGTAACAATGGGGTAAGTGTCAAAGGAACACAAGTCCTTTCTTACAATAAGTTTATCTCCTTGTATGATTTCAATGAAGAATGCGAACCGGTCGCGTTTGTCCTGGATGTTGACAACAGCAAACTCTGCATGAGAATAACAAACAGAGGAACTTCATTGCACTAGGCCTGCTAGAGGGCTTTGATCCTGCTTCTAAAATGGCAAACATGGTGAGTTATGAAGTGATAAATAACGGTAATTTATGTAAAAATATTTGCTCAATCAGCTGGGGTATCGCTAAATTCATATACATAGTCATTGGCTAAAGAGCCACACCCTTGTTGCATCACCTGCTTTGTGTATATTAACAGTTATTTATTAATTTTTTATTTGTTTTTCACCATTCGCCGCCGACCGGTTAGCGTACTTGACACTGCTCAAATTGAAGAAATGCATTTTTAACTATGACGCATGTTGCAATACATACTCTTACCGGAATTCTAGTCAATGTTTGTACTCATGGCCTTCGAAGTGGTCCTATATTAGTTTAGCCAACTTTTGATGGAAAATACTGTTGCAAGCTGGTTCAGTAAGCATGATCTGATTGACAACAGCTAAATGAAGAGTTTCCGTGTTGAAGAACTTTTGTTAGTTTGAACTTTTATGAACTTTTATTGTGTTTTATATTCTCTAATACGTATATACTAGTCTTGACAGCGCCATTTGAGGAGCTTATCGTTGATCGTACCACTCATGTGGGTTGTCTTTCGATGCGGTTCAAAAGACATATGTAGGCACATACTTATCCACAGGATTATATTGTGATATTCACGCTTGCAACTATGCTTCGATATATGCGTTGAATATCCCCGTGTGCAAGGCAAGTGAGCCGGCTTCAAACTGTCAGACTGGAGGCAATCCAGATTATCATGGGCTGTGTTCTTTGGAAGAGAGTTTTAATCTAAATTACCAATAAATAATGCCAATATTACATGCATAGAATAGAAAACATTAAACTTGGGAATGTTTGCATTATGTTCAGTTATTGAAAATTATGTTTGAATAAGTTAAGTCAAAAGAAGCATTATTTTTAGATAGACAAATATATTGTTGGTTAGCTAGTAGAAATGTTGAAAAAAGCCTTAAAGGTTTGTCTGTTTTTTCAGAAAAAAAAGAAGAGAATTATGATTTATATTTCATATTTATAGAACCGCAAAGGACCCTCAAAGCATCTTAGATTTATATCTCAATCAGACACAGAGGTTTTTTTAATATTTATATGTAATTCAACTGATATTTTCCTACTCTGGTCAAATTATTTATTCTTAATTAAATTATGCTAACAGTACGAAATAAATTATAGAGTCATCGACATTGAGGGCGCTTGAATCTATTTTTGACTGGTAAACCAGTACGACAAGTTTTGACCCGGTGCGTGGGAAAACCCATTTAACGTGAGGTGACTTACTCATTTAATTATCTATCGTATGCATCTACCACGCCTACTCATGGTTTCGTGTGTTAAATCGGTATAATTTTTAACTCTCCGGGTATTTCTGAACTGATGACGTTTGCCTTCAATTTGTTTGCATAAGGTTTTTGCTTTTTTTCGGTCCTAGGCTAATGGGTTCTACTCCGTGTAAGGGTAGTTTTCGTTATTCACATTATATTTATTTGAGGCCTAGCCCACATCGCTTTTTGACTGGAAAACAGTTTTTAAGCAGAAGAACCCTATTGCCATGCTACAAAAAGGAGTCCGTTTTTTTATAAAAATGTAATCAAATAACTGCTAGCAATTCACTCATCAAACGTACAAAAATAAATCTGCAACGAAATAACCCAAAGACAAACTAATCTGGGACAATATAACTTAAGAACAAGAGAAACAAATAAAAAAAAAATCTTGTTAGTAGCCCTCCTTCAAAATTATGACAATTGAATGGTTTTTGAGTTTTCTTGTTTAATAAACATTATCAAAAAAAAATATATTCGTATTCCTTAGAACCATAACTTTTATTTGAAGTATCGCGTGATGGAATGGACTTTTTTTAACAAATTATTTTTCTGTTTTTTTTTATCATCTTCCCTTAGGATTTTTTATTTTTTTTTTATAATTTGCGCGCTCCAAAGAGGATATGAATACTCTTATACTATTACAGGACACGGGCGTTTGTGAAGGAGAGAGAGAAAGAAACATTTAGTGTAGTGGTTTGAAACTTAGATGGCGTTAAGTTTCTGTAAACTCCAAGGGTAGCGTCAAGATAACTGGGAAGCTTGTTTGTTTTTGCTTTTTTGTCGGTGCTCATGATTCACAGTATTTTTTTCCGTCCACCTGATGTCATCATCACGATCAAGTTGCATTTTCAGCCATAAGACCGCTCTACTGCCAGTGCTATGCCTTCGCAGTAGAGTTGACTTAGCTTTCGCAATTGATCGACTTTTTTATTTATTTCAGACGAAATAAATAGATGATTGTTGACATCAGGATTTGAACCGTGAACCAAGAGCTTGACAAGCGTTGATGTTACCACTACATTTAGCATTTTACAGGAGTTGACTATAAACTGCCGAAGAGTATGCTCCCGATCCGATCTGTTCCGGTGGTTCCGAAAAGTTTGAAATGTTTGCTGGCCGGAAAGCTTCGCACAATGTCGATCTTTGACGGGTAGGTCTGAAGGCATTACCTATAAATTTGCTCTTTATTAGTCGAATCGGCGCAAATCATAGTTCTAACTTCTTAAAATCAGGGTTTCCGGTATCATTCCATTTAGGAAACAGCAACGTGCTGTTTGTGTTAAAAGGTTGCTAAACATTAAAAATCACAAATTTTGATAGACGGAAATTTCAGAAACCATTAAACGTACTCTTTGTTGTTTGTGCTTAAAGACTTCTAAACACCAAATAAAATGACTAACTATGCAAATGGTTTTTGTGATCAATATTATTGGTATGCTATTGGGCCTAGTAAACAAATCACAAAAAATAATATATTTGTGATAGCGTTGATATTCGTGGACATTGTGAGAAATCCTTGAGTTTTTTGGTACACATGAGGTCGCATTGTGCTTTGTAAATTTGCCTATGTGGTTTATATACTACAAAAGCATCGCATATTATTCAAATAGCAACACTAACTCTGGCAAATTATTCAAGAGAACAATAAACGGGATAGTCCCGAATACGTTATTAAAGAGTTTAAAAATGTGCTAAAAGTGCACTCATAATATTAAACTGGCATTACTGTTCGTTTGCATTGACAAAAGTCACCTATGTATTGCGTTTCCATATGTCCTAGATCCAGTCAGACCGTTCCGCATGAGAATTGCACGTATGCGACTTCTCATGAGAGAAGTCCTCTATAGGCAGTTAGCGTCAAAATACAATATGTATTTAAAACATTTAACAAATCTAGCGCTAAGAACCTTCGTAGGTCTATTCAAAGTAACAGCTTCGACTGTTTCAGCAACTCTCGTACCTAACCTACCTTTATTTACAATTGCTCATTTCCGACCGCCATTGCCTTAAAAAAAGAAAATTGAATATCATACTCCCTGCAGAGAAATCTTAAAACAAACGAACTCAAATGTCACCACATAAATCGAACATACCCAAACGAGTCGCCGGCTGCAAATTTGTGAAAACTCGTTTTTGACACTTCTTTTTGCTATCGCATTTTGTGGGGAAAAACACATTTTTTTCTATTGCGCCACGGGAAGTGAGTGCAAAAATTGATTTAGGACACTTTAGCCAGAGGCAAACCCCATAAATTTTAATGGAAAGTATGTCAGCAAAACGTCGAGCAACGTCTGATTTAAATCACGACAACTGGGATCGTGAGACCGAGCCGGAAAATAAGGGTACCTTCCAGACGGCAACGGAGGATGAACTCAAAAACCGTGTCATACGCAAGGCTCGCCGAAAACTTGCCGGTTCCAGTGGAGCCACGCCGGGTGATGATGCAGACGCACCAACTAAGAGCGTCTTTAGTGGTTTTGCTGGTAAGTACATACAAATAACGAGGTTTTCCTTGTAATTTTCTAATCGCTTGAAAGGTTTTGGAAAAACACCCACTGCATCAACTGCAACATCTTTTTCCTCCGGATCCAACACCGATTCGGCGACTTTCAGCGATGAACCCAAGGCCATCACCAACACATTTTCGTTCTTAACAAAGTTCACACCGCCTGCCTCAGACTTGAAACCAGATTCTACAAATAACAACAACTACAGCTTCTCCAAATCTAATACCTACTATGCCAAGCTGAAGGGTCTCAATCAAGCCGTCTCCAGTTGGGTCAAGACCCACGTCGACACAAATCCACTCTGCTTGTTGACACCAATCTTCAAGGACTACGAGAAATACTTGGCCGAAATCGAAAAGAATGAAAGCACACTTGCAAAACCTGAGGGTGACAACCATTCGCAAGCTTTGAGTGGATTTAAATTCTCTGCCACTCCAGTGCCGTCGACAACGTTCTCCTTTGGGAACTACAAAACAGACACAACTGATGCCGCAGTTGCCCCAACAAAAACGTCCATATTTGGAAGTTCGTCTTCTCAGAAATCAGATGATAAACCCAAGAGCAGTACTACCTCCACCACAGGTTTCAGTTTTGGTCTAAAGAGTGACAGCACAACCAACTCATCATCATCGTCAACTGGATTCACTGCATCCAGCAGCACCGGCTTTAGTTTCTCAAAGAAGCCCTTCTCTTTCGGCAACATTGCACCACCCCCTGCCGCAGAGCCTTCTGCCGCCGATAAGGAAAACGGCGATGAAGAAGACGAACCGCCAAAGGTGGAATTCAAAGCTGTCGTTGAGGAGGATAGTGTGTATTCGCATCGCTGTAAGGTATTCGTAAAGACCGGTGAAAGTTTCGCAGATCGTGGTGTAGGAACTTTATATCTTAAGCCTGTGAAGGACTCTGAGAAAATGCAACTTTTAGTAAGAGCAGATACCAATCTGGGCAACATCCTAGTTAATTTGATTCTAAACGATTCAATACCCACTCAACGCATGGGTAAGAACAACGTTATGATGGTTTGTATACCAACTCCGGAGACAGAGAAGCCCACGCCGATGCTGTTGCGTGTGAAAACTTCAGACGAAGCTGACAAACTACTGGCAACAATCGATAAATACAAGAAATAGTCACAGTCATGAGCATGAAAGCGGCATTCAAAACTATGATATTATTGTGTTTCATGTGAGTTATCTTTTCGTAGGTCAGAATAGCATCAAAAGTTTGTTGGTAATGCTCCTAGATGCCCCACGAATGTTATTTGCCGTCTTGTATTGATAAGATTTTGTAGTTTAATAAAGTAATGGTATATGTTAGATTAGTTGATTTGTGTTGTCAATTTTTAGTACCCAGTGGGGTCCCGCAATGACTTTCCTAATTGCTCCGGGGTGGATCAGGGCCTCAACCAACAAACCTTTAGTTTTACTCACCAAGTTGTTTGAGGGTCCCTTTCCAGATGTGCGCTCCACAAAATATGGATTACGCGTCCCAATAGGATAAACTGCGCTGGCGACCATACGTTCTACATGTCCTAGTCATCTTAGGCGCTGGATTTGCACCTTTTTGTCCGTATACTTCGTCATTGAATCCTCTCTACACTCGGTCAATATAAACTGGACCGTACATCAGACGAAGAATCTTCCTTTCGAAACAACCAGTGATACTTTCATTCGCTTCTATTAACATCTATGCTTCTGTGCCATATAGCAGGAGGGGGATGATGAGGCATTCTTTATGTTGGGCACCGGTCCACAAAAGAATGAAATATGTGGGCAAGTACCAAATATCTAATAAGGAAAAGACAAAAGACACGATCCCCATTCTAAGTTTCCTACAGTAGAGAAGGTTCTCCTGCAAGGACTCTTCTTGCGAAGGCCAAGTCAGAGTACAAGACTCTCAAATATAATTCCGAAATGAATAGCAATGCGAGGGAACAAATCTCTCCTAGATATTAGTAGGGGGCACAATGCCCTATCTCGTGTTGAGCCAGTTGAATTGTGCAACTAGTCGGCGCCGAACGGTGGGAAAATCTTCGATGAAATTCACATTGTGTTCTTATCACTGATGAATTATTCCACAAAAAAATTGACACAATTATTCCACGTTCTTGAGGAGTACAGCGTTCCATTGTCATCTATTTATTGCATAACTGTCAATATCACGATGACAGTGATGACGCCATTTGCAAAAAACATAGAAAATTCTTATAGGGTCACTACTTTTGCGCCACTTTGTGAATAGACAGGGTCGCACCTTGCTCTCAAGAAGACTTTTCTTCGACGACCTTAAGGGGATCTCCATGAAAAGACAATGATCATTTTAATTAATTTTATAGAGCGGATCTTAGAGTATCTACTTGTGCTTAACCGCTTCTTAAAACAATAAAACTGGCACCCTAAATGTAGCTCCATCTGAAATGCTAGCGGTTCAGTATGTATTAATGTCCTGCTCTAGCTAGAAGAAGATTGAAGAATAACGACCGTTTTAATCTAGTTTCTTCAACCCACTCCATCCCTATCTCTGCTAAAATACAAACGCTTCTTATAATCTTACAAAACTAATAGGTATATATTTGTATTCCCTCGTTCAACTTCGAGCACCATTGGCCATGGCAGCTTCTTTCATTAGCACGGCATTTAAAAATTCAATTTGGATCGATGTTATGTCGACTGGTGGCAGCTTCTGGATCTTAGTTTTCAAAAATTGAAAAAACAAGTCCAATTCATCTTTCTCGTTGCCGATGAACAGGTGAACCTTTTTCGGACATTCTCCACTTGAATTGTCCACAACACTACCAACAACATTGCTAGACTTTTTGTCACCATGATTCGATTCTTCCAAAGTGTCCACTGCAATTGTATTAATTTCACTCTCCTCGTAGAGACATACTTCGCTATAGGCTTCCTCGGTAGACCTCTCCGTAGTAATGTCGCCCACATCGCAGAATTGAACTTCATCTATGTCAACCACTTGTTCAATGTCATCATCATAGTCATTCTCTATCAAGGTGTCCTCATCGTTTACATTTTGGAACGAAATATTCGACGACTCATCTAAGTCAATCATCGAGGAAATTGTCGAGATATTCACTTCGTCGATTTTATGCAGCCCATTTTGTGCCGAAACATATTTGCTGCGTTCTGACTTCAATTTCGGTTGATAGATGTCAGCCAGGAATGCTAAATCCTGACTGTATCGCCACTTGTCCAAGCAATCTTTGTACTTCGTCTTGCGTAAGCGATACTGATGGTATGTATCGCGTAAGTTTTTCCACTTCTTACGGCATTCTTCTGGTGTGGAGTTACCTGCGAAAAGAAAGTGTGAAATTTCGCCTTTATTGTGAAGAAATGAAACATGTACCACCAATTTCGTCGGCAACATCCCGCCAGCCTCTGGCAATATCAGGCCTTCGCCGCTCCTGTGGAGCTAGTTTGTAGTTGTACAGCACGGGTCGCTGCCTCACGCACCAAATTAACTGCGAGATTTTGTCACTTTCGTCTCTTAATGCACTTTTTCGTCCTGTTTTAGAAGTTTTTTTTGAAATTTAAAAGAATTTATTTTGTAACGAATTTTAATTTTGTTTACATACTCTGCATCTTCGAAAGTAAAGAATTAAGTTACTCGATGCTCGTCGAAGGGATTTTTACTCGCTGGATGTTGGCGGTTTCCGCTCGCTGGTGGGAACTACCGTTTGGTTGGATTTCGAAAATTGTTTTACAACAATCAATTCTGCAAATTGTAAGAAATTTGTATTTTTATTCGGAATCTAGATACAAAGGAGCACTTTCTAAAGAAAAATTGTTGAACACATACAAGAAAAAATTGTCTTTTTTAATTATTTTGACAATGGCTGCAGAGTTGCCAGTTCGGGCAATTTAAGTTCTGTTTGCTTTACGTTGCGTTACGTTTCACAGGACAGCATAAGAGACATACGACAATAATATTTTGTTTGAAGTCAAATTCAAAATTAGCCCCTAATCCCGATATAAATACTGTTAAATCAGATAATAATAATCAACCCATTAATAATTTATTTAACAAAATATTAAACCAAATTAATAAATTGTCCTGTAAATTGCCCCGAAAACCCCCAAAAAATAAATGACAGCTCTCTCTTCGGCTTGTACCTGTGATTACGTGAGAACCCCTCTTAAAGCCGTTATCAACGTCAACCTCCAAAAAGTAAACAAAAATATTCACCGCCACAGGCATCAATAATTTTAAAAGATCCCCCTCCAAAAAATTAAAAAAAAATAAATAAATGATGTCCACAACTAGGAATGAAGAACAATTTTCTAGTTGTACTACTAACTAAAAATAAATTGTACTGAAATGGATTGAATTTTAAAGATTTCTATTATTAGCAAAATTAGGGAAAGTTTGATTCAACTTTACCAAAACAGTTCTTACAAAAAAGCTTTTTTTTTCAAACTTCATACCTAGGGTATGTGCGAACACAATTCGAGGCGAAATTCTAATTTTCATTCTAAGCCGATTTTGAAAAAAATAACATAACAATTCTAGTAAAAAAAGATGTTCTTGTCAAATAAAATAAATGCATTGTGGAAGAGTGCTTTTAATATAATCAGAGTTTAGAAATAAAATGTTTATTTGGGAATGAGACTGGCGGTTCACATGCTTGTGTACTCCTACAGACAAGCCGCTACTGTAGCCTCCCGAGCATTAACAAGAAACGAATAAAATCGAAATTTCTTCAAGGGAAAAAGTATTTTTTACCTGTTAGTGCAATACCTAAAATCGAGTGTGAGGTTTGAAAATTTCCTTTCATTAAAAAATAAAAAATAGTCACAAGGAAATTCTTGTTGAGTAGTTTGTGTTCCACTGAGATTCGAATCTGAACCTCCAAAGCCCTGATTTAAGATGGTCCGACAGGTTAAAATTTTGCGAAACTGAATTTTCCAACCTGAACATTCATTACGGAAATGTCATGTTCAAAATTCAGATTATCATAAACTCGGAAGGAATATCGTCAGCTGAATATTGGAATGTCGTAAGCGGAAAAATCACTTTTTTTTTGTATTTTGATGCAGTTTCAAATACAGGTGTTTCTTTCTTTCTGTTCATTTCGTTTGGTACTAATTCACAGGTGGCAGATGGACTTCCTGATAGCGATCAGTGAGTTAAGCGCGATTATCAGAGTATAAATCTGTCAATCTGAATTTAATACTTTCCGATCAGGTGTTAAAGCCATTTGAAGTTACCATTTTAGTTGTTGTTGTACGCCATAAATATTGTATTGAAATTACGCTGGACTTAAATGGTTTTAATTAATCTACAAATAATTAAGCGCCAAAATTTGTTTACACTTGAGCTTTTTTTAAGCTTCTACATGATTAAAATAAAAAGCACAATTTAAGGTGTTGCAATAAAGCAGAATTTTTCCCATTATTCATTATTAGACAAATAAGCGGTCAATAAAAGAAATCTTCCTGGAACAAAAAAAAAACACCCTGTATTTTCCAACCGCCAATGCTGTTTCCATTACTGTTTAATCTATTTCACTCGACTTTCGCTGTCGTTGTCAAGGTTACTCTTGATATTGCTACGTTTATCTGTTTCTACCATCAACCTTTAATGCTGTTCTGTCAAGTTGCAACTTTTGTCGTATACGACATTCCAATATTCAGCACACGATATTCAGAAAACGTAGAATTAACAAGACAAAACTAATTGCATTTAAACTACCCTACTTGTCCTAAAAAGGTAAGATTTTTTTTTAAACGAAATCCCAATTGTGAATGCATCACAATTTCAGATTACAACCAGCACCATCATCCAAGTGGAATTCTCGAATAAAACGCCATATCCGAGAAAAAGATGACCATATGCTCGCCGAACCAAACAATAACAAAATGGACGAGTGTCATTCACAAACGCAAATGTCAATAACAGTGCGAGAGAAAATCCACCAAAAAGCAAAATCACCAGCACCAGCACTCTGAAGTGTCACTTTCGAGCGAAATAAAAATATTAACGTTTTCCTTCCCGAAGGAAGTGCTTTTTCTTCCTGAACAAATAACCGAATAACAAAAGCCAATTAATAATCTCCGTTGTGGTGAAATATTATATTTTATTCGTTTTATTTTTGTTTATTTCAATTATTTTTGTTTGGTCACCCAACTAAGGGCAAGAGCGAGGCAACAATACGGAACTAAGAACAACTCTGTTCAAGTCCACCACTCACTTAATAGCTGGTGATTTCGTTCCCCCAGACTAGATAAAGAAAAACAACTGCAAGCGATAGTAGTGGGTAAGTGTGAAATCTCTTTGTCTAATGAGTTGTTTCAATTATTTACTAGCTGACAAGGTGCTTGCCTAATTGCAGATAAGCAGCAAAGTTCCAGCGAACTAGAAAAATGGACATCAGTGAGAGTTATGATCCCCAACAGCAACAACAACAGCCCAACCAGCAGCAGTCACAATCTCAGGAGCAGCAACAGCAGCCACCGTTGTTATTTCCTACCGTGCTACCGTTTCCGATGAACGGTTTCAGCGATACAACAGAGGCCGGTTGGAGGCCGGTTGCACCGATAGAAGCACCGCCACCAACACCAGCCTCGACCGAGGTCGATATCGATTCGTGTTTGCTTCAGCAATTCAGTTGTTTAGGTACAACGGATCATGAGGATCTTATCAATCAATTCCAGACTTTGATGAACAATCAAATGAACAAGGAATCGGCGAGGTTTTTTCTTGAGATGAGTAATTGGTAAGTCTCGTTGGTGATAGTGATTGAATCGATCTTATCGGTTATTGGAATGATGCACTGTGGTTTATGTAATTTGCTAATAGCTACTATCTGCGACTCAAAATGTCTTTGGAATGACTGCATTTTGCCTCAAAAATGCAATGTCATTGCTTTTAGTGTGATGACACTCGTGCGGAGTATCAAATTTAGCACACAAAATGAGGTTGTACCTTGACACCATTTAGCAAAAGAGTGTCGTCTATGTTGTACAACGTTGTGATAAGTTTTTAAGGAGCTTAAATATCTTTCTCTATCTTATCCAAAAAGTCATTGTATCAGTCTTTTTTATTTAGGAAATAAGAAACGTGCACTTTTCACGTACTACACTCCGAGACAAAATAATAAGACACTCCCACAAATTCTTAAGAAAAAAAAACGTGTGCGTAACATTTGCCAAATCTGATTGAATCATTAGGCTGCAGGATGTATAGGTATTTAGACTGCACTGCCATAAAATAATTTCTGGAAAAAACCTTAATTTTCTTGTTTTGAGGCAAAAACCGGAAACTGAGTTGGACCAAAAGATAGGACCGGTGGATTTTAAAATTAAATAACGTGAAAATTTCAATATTTTATTTTATTAGTAATTAGGCATGCATATATGTATGTTGTTTTTACTATAACTTTTTTATCGTGAATGACAACATTTCCCGTCAGGATTATAAATGTTTTGCATGTCTTGTGCAAATGAACACAATGTAGCCATGTGCATACATATTTCTGACGAACGATTTGTAAATCTTCACATGTTATCAACCTCTTTCTACATACATACATAGTATATATTCCCCCAACTAATCCAAATATCTATTCATAATATCCACATCCTCCTCTCAGTCTCATTTCCACCGTATGTAATCCTTCCCCAAAGAAACAGGATAAGCAAAACAAAAATTCTAACTAAGGCCATTCTCCTCGTCTCGTGTGGTGAGTACTCATAACCGCACGAACCCCACTAACGCACCGGTTGAGACGGATGGTAACCGTTGATCCTTTTTTGAAAAATGTTTATCAAATTTAACTTCAAATGATAATGAAACAATGATCAACATGTCCTATCTTTTTGTCCCACTCAGTTTTCGGGTTTTCCCCCAAAACAAGAAAATGAAGGGGTTTTCCAGAAATTATTTTATGGCAGTGCGGCCTAATTACATCCTTTTACCTATTCATAAATTAATCTTATTTCCAGTTATCTAGATTTTTGTTCTGAGTTTACTGGATATCTGGCCAGAACGTTCCAAAGAACAGATGTAACTTTTACAGACAATTAACCACAGTCAGTTTTTTGATCACTAGATGATCGGTCTTTGCCTGAAGCAGGTTGACATCCCAATCAAGATTCTGCGTCACGAGATATTGATATCAGTTCTTGATAAAGTCAAACATTTCACCAGCAGTTGCGCTTTCATCTGTTTGGATTTTAAGCGCTGTAAGAGCTAATGTACTCCTCTGCCATTATGTACTCCAGTACCATTCACTGTGTATGATTGGGTAGTACAAGTCTAGCACAATATAATTGTGAATGGTACTAATCTAATCGTTCGTTGACTTCCAGAGAACTGTATATGAATAGGTAGCTTTACTGATACCTGTTGATAACGATGTATTATATGCCTTAGTATGATAACTTAACTTACCGGTCGGAGTTTAACTGATTGACATTGCCATAATTCTTAGATATCCTGGATAATTTCTTTCTATGATCACGCGTCACATGTTTGAGTGCGTTCTGCTTATCATACCTAAATGAGGATTATGTCACTTTTTGAAAACATTTTATAAACTTCTTGGATATTATCAAAAATATTCTTTGGGTGGAATTAGAGACTCTAAAGTCAGATAAAAAAAATATCCATTTTCAGAAGCGGCACTCCCTCGCCTTGGGCTTCATCCATCTGGCTTGCTTAGCTTAATCCCAAAATTAAGCTTTTATTAGCACGATTTCCGCTATAATTTTTTGGAAGCGTTTTGTTTAGTTATTGTTTTTCCGATGCACAGTTTGTAGTTTCATTTAGAAAAAAAACTGTGCACTTTATCGTTTACTAATTTTTGAAAATAATTTCATTCGTCACCACGTGCAGTCACCTAAAACAGCTTTAAGATGTTCAACTGTGTGACATATAATTTTTCAAACGAACATCGAAATCCTACTTTTATAAGGTTTTTATTATTTGTATTTGAAACCACTTTACAGGAGGCCTAAATGCGGTCCTCTCGCACTGATAACTGATTTTATTTGAACTACCAATTTTATTATTTATGTGAATAAAGATAATAACTTAAATTTTAGGAACCTCCAAACGGCGATCGGTTGCTTCCTGGACTTCTGCAACATGCAAACGTTACCATCAATGAAGATCATTGCCCAATCACGTCCCTCGGATCTGAAGCAGGCATGGAAATTACAAAACGACGGCAACGAAGACTGGCCCACTGGCTGTTATCTCATGTCACCCAGTCAGACGAGACGAATTGAGGTGCCAGTGATACGACCTGGTGACACATGTGACATTGTCGCCGACATACCACCCACAAATCCTGCCATAATGTGGAGGCTATGCACTCCAAACGGCTGGTACTTTGGAGGTGAGCGTCGCGCACATATCCACCACACACATACACACACACATACACACACACATACACAGTTCATTTAGCAATGTATTAATAATTTAATTTTCAGAAACAATCTGGATGATACCGCCTGGAACCTGTGATACCGCCGCTGATTTGGCCGATCGGATGGCACAGCTACGAACATCCAACTCAATGAGTCCCGAAAGTTTTCCACAAGTCAACGTTGTGATAATGGTTAATATGGAATGAGCGTGCTGCGTGTCTTAGGTTGTTAGGTTGGGCGCTATGTGTCACTTGCATATTATTATATATTAAAAAAACATTAAAAAAAAAAAAAACTATATATATAAATATATTTTGGAGATCCCCGTTTAATATTCTAAAATTTCTGTTATCAAATGATAAAGTTCTCTCGGTTGAATCTTTACCAAATATTCAAAAGAAAACAAAATCAAAAGAAATAATAATAATAATTCCTTTTTATATAATATATTCATCCGTTATAATCTGTGCAAATGAAGGAACATTGAAAAACAGTTTTACTACTTCTGATTTCTAGAATTAAGATTTTTTTTTTTTTTTTAAAGTTGTATTGAAATAGTGATTTCATTCGTTTTATTGAAATATAATTGTAATAAATTGTAAATTTTCTTTGTTTGTACGTTAAGCTCGTGTGCGTGTGTCTCTCTCTCTCTTTCTCTTCTGTTTGATGTGAATTTGAAAAAAAAGCTTTGATTTAAAATCATGAAATTGAAACGAAAAAGTTATGTTTTATATAGTATGTTACAAAAATATAGAATAACATAAGGGGACGATTGCGATGTTTATATTACTTTACTTTTATTTTCTAAAAAAAAAAAAAAGAAGAAAAGAAACACTTCCTTTTGACATTCATGGTTGAAATTAAAACGCTCTTTGAGTTAAAACTAGCTTTTATTCTGTGAAATATATTTTATGCACTCGGATAAAAATTGTTGTCATTCATTCCTACAGAGGCTTCTTTAACTAGTCATGACCGACAAGTAACTTTAGTTGAATCCAACATAAACATTGCAGCCGGTATACCTTTTTAGAAAGTCGAGTGAATATTTATACTTGACAAGTCGACAGAGAAATATTTACAATAAAGTGACATTTCGTTAATAAACAATCGCACCTATTTATATTCCCCTAGCCGTTTGTTATGTAAATACGACTATTTACCTTTCATTTTTATCGGTATTACGTAACTTGACAGTACTGAATTGAAAAGGAATTCTAGGGGGCTGGTGAAAGTAGGCTGTGCTATACAACGAATAAAACGGGAATCAGGTTGGTTGTGAACCGACTGTCACATTTGTAAAAGTCTATGCTATCCATAGCAGCACTTCGGATTTCGTTGTATGGACTTTGTATTGAATATGAAGTACTCGTATATAAAATTCCATTTCCATGTAAACTAACATTCGTCACAAACAAAAAAGAAAATGTGACTGTAGGAATAACAAAACATCTCATGTGATTACAAGGATGCACATTTTTAGACGAGACACGACTATAAGAATTTACGTCACTCTTTTTATACCTGCATTTCTGTTGTCGAAGTGATTAAATTTATGACTTCCTATATCAAACTGATCTGTTTTCATCATTACATTAGTTTGAAGTCTCGCTGGACATTTTCTTATTTCCATAGTGAAAGTGAAATATTATCACTTTATTTCAGACATCTCGTATGTTGAAATTCTTATTGACCTTTTCGTAGCGTAATTTGTTTTATGTATCTGTTCTCATAGTCGCTTAAGCTTTCATTTGAAGGGACTTATGAGAAACTAGACATTTTTACCTCTCCACTTGTTTTCAGGTAATACGACTATGCGATTAAGTGTTATATACTTTATGTAAATGATAAATATTTGGTGAGTTTATTTTTTGTAGTACAGGGTTATTCATTTTGTGCTTTAGGATTTTAATTTAAATAAAATAAAAAGTATTAAATATTTCAATGATATTTTTTTTTACTGTTTTAAATTTTGGACTATGCCATTATGTGTGGAATACAACTTCGGTTAAATAGCCGCCACGGGAGTTTTTGCAAACTTCGATTCTTGTGAGGTAATTTTCGATGACTTTTCGGTACATTTTTGGATGTATAACTTCACGGATGTTGGTTTTTATGTGCTCCAAAGCTTGAGGATTGTCTGAATAGACACGATCTTTCCAACGGGGATAGATCACACGATCTTGGTGGCCAAATCTCGAAATTAACCGATCAGGCAAATTTCGTGCAATAGATCCAAATTGTGTTGTGTGGCACGTAGCCCCGTCCTGTTGGAATCACATGTTGCTTACATCATTGTCTTTAATCTCAGGTGAAAGAAAGTTAATTATCATTTGACCATAGAGCAGACAATTCATCGCAACAGTAACACCTTTGTCGTTTTCAAAAAAATACAGCCAGTTCACAGCGCTCACAAATTGTCACTGGTGGTGAATGCAATGGCCTCTCAACGATCACATTTGGATTCTCAGAATCCCAAATTCTGCAATTTTGTTTGTTTATGTAGCCGCCGAGTGAGAAATAGGGCTCATCGTTGAAGAATATTTTGTTCGAAAAATCGGCGTCAACTTTCAGATACACAGATATTACAGAACCTTTATTTTTGAAGTAAAATTCAACAATTTGCATGCGTTGTAAAATGGCAATGCTATAGTAGATTCCATATGGCAGGGATGTGAAATTCCAACCTCAATTCCAATCTGGCTCGTCGTTAGTCTGGATGGTTATAGATTTTTCAGCTTGATTTCTTTTATAAATTTCTTCTATCCCTCTTTAAATTGAAATAAAATGTATGAATAAGAAGAGTATGTTGGTGTTCTGATTTCCTTTAAGAATCTTAATTTGAAACGGATGAAGTTTTTTGAAATACAGTAATGTCACATGCGAAAGAATTTCAATTCGTTTAGCATCATCGAAAGTCAAAAGAATAATCTCGGCGATTTCACAACTCTAAGCTACCATTTTTTTCCATTTTTGTCCACTAGGAGGTAAATTATTTTAATGGTCAATTGGGCGTCCAATGCCGTATTATTATTATTTTTTTACTTTATTCTTAAATTGGTGACTTTCATTGAATTTTCACTACTGGGTCTGGCAAAATTAAATTATTTCTGCAGAAAACATTATTTATTTGCATATCCGATTGTAATGTGCCAAGATAGTTTCTTTATTTTTCTTTTGGTCAAATAGGAACATAATATTTGATTTATAATACATATGAGGACTATGTGTGCCGTGGTTCAGTGGTTAATTCCGCGATCCCTGAGCGGGAGATTTAAGGTTCGATTCCTAGAAAACACAAAAACAAAACAAAGTATGCTCACGGTCCCACCTCTCGCAAATATCTGACTAACATCCGAGCGTAAAATTGTCGTGAAAAGCTTCTCTCAATCGAAATAAAACTACCCTTCGCAATTGGCATAAAACTACAGATCCCAACCATATATGCAGCAAACAGCATTATATATACATTTTTATTTTTCATAATATATATATAATATTCAGGCGCTTTTTCACAACATTTAGATGATGAGTTTATTATTAATTTTTATTTTGGGTAAATCATTATTTATTATGTGTTTAAGCCCAGTAGACACGCAGTACTTTATGCCGCAACTAAAATCTCAACAAACTTGTTGTTAGCGCGAAGCAGTCCTTCGAATGGAATCCTTAGGGTGCACGGCTAGTTGGAAGACCAAGAACAACGTGGAGATCAACAGTCTAAGCAGCGACCCAGAGGAAAAATGTGACTGAAATATCTAGCTGCAGACCGAGAAAGATGAAAGAGATTTGTTGCTGTCCTATGCCTCAGCTGGGGTTAAATGTGATGATTAATTTACTATTATTATGCCTCAACCCTGGCTGATATTCTCAGATTTATATATATGTTCTTGGGGATTATTAATTAATTGCTGCACTAGAATCATAAGAAATGACATTGCAAACAATCTCCTTTGATCGAACATGGAACACACTCCCTTTGAAATAAATGAGTTTCAGTGTAATCATACCTCCAAATTGCTATTCTATTGGCAACTCTATATATCCACATGTCAGACAACTGTCATTGAAATTCGCCTCGAATCATCATACGTCAGTTGTGGAAACTTCATCCTATTCGCCCGCGACGAAGGAAATTCGTATTTGTGTGCTTCGAAAAAAATGGAGGAGACGTACGTTTCTCAAGTGCAAAGTTTTCTGTGCTATAATTTCCGCTAAAACGACTTAAAATTTAAATATTTACCGAAATAACTTCAATGTAAGTGCCCCCTTTCAATTAAAATAATTTTTTCCGTGAATTCCCTCCGTGAAGAGCCCCGAAAAGCCAAATTTCAAATTTATTTGGAACAAAGTGCGACCTAATTTTCAAAATTTGTGTGCGATTTGCAAAAAAAAAAAACGAAAAATTAAAATTTCTTCCAATTAACAGTGAAGGTTGGATTTTTTTTTATTATAATTCGACATTTTTGCGCTATTGGTTGGTGTGTTTTCCTAATTTAGCGCATTCTCTCTCGAGTGGATGGTGGAAAATAAAATTTGTTTGATCGATTGTCGTTGCTCTTTTCTTTTTTTTTTTTTTTTTTATTCGTAATGGGCTGATGAAAGTTTTCCTCGAGTACAAGGAGAAAATGCCTTTTGGTTTTGTTTCTAACAATCGCTGCACCATCACCTTTCGTCGCTGAAAATGAGCAAAAAAAAACTAAAATTAGCCCAAAGGAGATCAGAACACAGCCCACGAAAGTGAAATAAAATTTTTGAGCGAGAAAAATACAAAAAAAAAAAAAAATTGCTATATCGAAGGAAAATTTTCAATGTACATAGGTATATGCATAGAGTTGTATGTTTTCCTTCTCCCCTCTGAGACAACGGCAGCGGCAGCGGCGGCGAGTATACAGTTTGAAAATGATGGTGATTTTTAAAATAGATTTATTGTTATTCGCGTTTTAATCAGAGCACAAACAGGGGAGACTAAAGGCGACAACGACAAATTCGTTGGGAGGCAAACAGCCAGTACTCGCAAAGGAAGGAAGCTGTTTCATTGATTTTTTGCATTGGCTTTGGTACATTGATTATAGGTAACCAGAACGCACGTAACACTTATGTACATATGTAGCGCCTGGCAGGTACTTGTTACATAGAGCACACTATGCCACGGAAGTGTTGCCAGTTGAATTTTTACTCTGAAACGTACTTTGAGATTGATTATGTCCTTAAGTATGCCGTCGCCAATGAGTGTCCTTGATTTACAACGAACTTTGTGTAGTTTTGAGCCTGATTTGATATATCTACGGTTACAGATTCATTAAATGTTTTCTTTATAAATCAGTCAATCAATCGTCCGTACTCTTTCTGACGAAAGTATGTGCTCTGTGACAGAAAACTGCATTTATTTCAACAGTTGTAATGCAGATTAGCTTTCAAATTTGTTTGTTTGCCATTCGACGAACTGACTCAAAAAAAGACTTCCCATTTGAAATTACCATTTCAGTACAAAGTGCATGGCGTACAGCAACAACGCTCACTACACGTCTTGCCCGAAAAAAACCTTGCGTCTTTTGAATTTAGAACACATTGCCGAAGTGAGCTTAGTGGTCGACTCACTGGCAACATGAAGCTACGCCGATAAACCGATAAATCGCCAAACACCTCTTCTTATATCTTGGTACGCGAAGAACAGTTGGGGCTGCCAACTACTGTAAAAAACGCAATTGAAAGTTTCGGATCGTGTCTATGCAGATAATCCCCAAACTGTGGAGCACTTAAAAACCAAAATCCGTGATGTTATTGACGCAATACAGCCAGAAAGGTGTCGAAAAGCCATACAAAAATTACTTCGCAAAAATCGTAGTTTGTAAAAACTCCCGTGTCGGTCATTTAACCGATGTTGTATTCCAAACAAAGTAGTGGTTAGTGTGTCGGATCACTACGCAAAAGGTTCCAAGTTCGAATCCCAGAAAACACCAAAAAGTTTTTTCACGATCCCACCTCTCGCGAACGTCTGACAAACATCCGAGAGAATTGTTGTTACGAGAAAGCTTCTCAAAACAAATTGCCGTTCGGATATGGCACTAAACTGTAGGTCCCTTCCATTCGTGTGAAAAATATAACGCACACAACACGAGTGGTTGCGAGAAGCTAGGCCCTGGCACTTAAAGAGCTGTTGCGCCAAATATTTATTTTTATTTTATTTATTTTATTCCATACAATAGTAAAAAAAAATATTGAAATCTTTAATACTTTTCGTTTTATTTAGATTTAAAATCCTAAAGCACAAACCCTGTACAGTCGCATATAAGACTAGAATTTTATTTACCAATTTGAATTTATATCAATAACCTAAGTTTAAAAATTTAAGACAAATAAACAATTTTTTCCGTAAATTAGAAACTGATTGCTTTTGACTTGCTACGAATCGTAGCAGAGATTTTTCTGCTATCATTTCGTGGTCATTTTGCTTATCAAGATTGCTACGCCGCTACGGCTATTGGGCATTCTGATTGGTTGCTACGTCGTAGCACATTGTCGCTGAACGCGCCCAATGATATTAATGGCATAGTTCCGCTGATTCAGTCTGGGACGCGAACATTGTGCTACGAAAATCAATTGAAGCCCGTCGGATGGCTATGTAAAGATAGATGGTGATCAATGTATGGACTAAAGCCTCATATTGTCCTGTTTGGTGTAAACTCTAAAGGACTTAGACTAAATTTTAGTGCTGGTCCGGACCAAATTCGGTGGTGTGAACTAGGCTAATGAAAAAAAAAAATTAATTAGCGGCTGTTCCGGCTTGTCGGGAAGGAACGTTTCGCATTCGATTTGGTAGTGACTGTATGAAATAAAATTCGGAACGTTCCCTCTCGACAAGTCGAGAAAGCCTTACAAAATCAAGTGGCTGATGTTGTACGCCATATATTTTGCACTGAAATTACATTAAAATCGCTGTAAGTCCTGAACGGGAACAGTCTTTATTACAGTTTTGAAATCAGCACAGTAAAACGCGTCAAATGGCATCAAGAAAATTACAAATTTATATTGGGAACTAAACTATATTCCTGTCCAGATGGGCACTTCAAATTATCTTAAACATCCCTCAAGTTCTCCCGATGCTCCGTAAATGCATTTCTTACAACGATGGCTAGATACACCAAACACGTTTTCTAAGTAAATCCATGCAGGGCACTTAGATGCGTATGTTTAGCAATTAGTATAACGTTATGCCAGCTAATTTCTCAACCGCACTTGAAAAGTCTTCATCGTCTATTTCTAGATAATTCATATCCCGCAAACGTTTTTGCACATAAAGTTAGCAACAGACTTCGTTCTTTTTTAGTAGATCTACTAGTTCTCTGATGTCACAGACTGAGCGGGTAATCTTGTCACAAAACTAAATTATGTGGCTGAAAATCTTATAGAACGTATCACCAAATTTTTCTGTGTCAGTCATGTCCGCAGTTAGTTGGTTTTTTTTGTACATTGTTGTCCCGGCGGATAATACTGCTGAAAGAAAGGGAGTCTGTGACATCTATCCTTCTGCATTGAAATGACGAACTTCTGGACCGCAAAATCAAAAGCTTATCGGGAAGAATATTAAAAATAGGGTGGCCGTGGTGTAGTGGTAACATCATCGCTTGTCACGCTGTTGATTCACGGTTCGCATGAAATAAATAGAAAAGTCGATCACTTGCGAAAGCTTAGTCAACTCTACTGTGAAGGCATAACACTGGCAGTAGGGTGGTCGTATGGCTAAAATGCAACTTGATCGTGATGATGACATCAGGAGGACGGAAAAAAATACTGTGAATCATAAGCAACGACAATAATAGCGAAAAAACAAACAAAATACTACCCAGTTATCTGGACAGCCACCCTTGGAGTTCACTCAAACTGAAACTTAATTACCACCTGAGTTTCAAACCAACTACAATCTTTCTTTCTCTCTGTCTTCCCCTTTTCATAAAAAACGCCCGTGTTCTAAAAATTAGTATAAGGGTATTCATATCCTCTTTAACACGTACAAATTATATAAAAAAAAAATTCTTGTCCCATTAAATGGGCCGTCTCTACTCATAACTGTACGAAACCCCAGTGTGCGATGGAATGTTACCTGCCTTGGTACACTCTTTAGATCCAGTTTTGAAGAAATTTGAATGTCGCAAAGTCAATATGATGTTAATTCCCTAAATTGGCAACAGATCTCCCTCAGATTTGAAATCTCTCAGACCCATAAGTCTCACCTCCTTCTTTTCAAAGGTTAGAGACAAAAATTCCTAATTCTTTCCTTATAGAACACCCGCTAAATAGCAACAAATTCGCCTATCAAACAGGTACATAAGTTCACCCTCACAGGTCTGAACCATTTAGTAAAAAAAAAAAATGTAAGGGTAGTTGGGAGCAGGTGAAATAGCATTGTGTTCCTTTCTGAATATAGGTGGTTCTTTTCACAACACATCATAGTCTCCTATTGAAAGAGCCGCTTTGTTAGTTTGGTGGGTAAAAGTTGAATAGACCTCTGTCCAAATCGCTCTGCAAAGCATGCAAAGTCACGCCTGTGCCGGCATCATGGGTGCCATGCTCTCCTACCTGACTGCTGCTCTGGAAACCCTTCGGGAGCTACCCCCACTGCACATAAAAATTAAAAACAAACTGGCGACCTAATGCACTCTACTTGCTACTCCAGTGATGAGAGCAAATTACTTTGTCTGCAATAAATGTTAATCTGTCGACTAGTGTAATATCGTAATGTGACCAGCGATTAAAATCACAACTTTTGATCCTTCCACTGGCAACACTGCCACTGAACGAACCATGTGTGTGTAAACTACTAACTAGAGAAATATGTGTATCTAGTATCTCTGATTGAATACATACGTGCAACGTACAGCGAGAGAGCTGTACATATTTTGATATCTCACTTTATATACTGAAACCATGTCGCTTAAGGTCGTTGTCATCGACCTTGATTCCATGCTTTTCGCACACACAGATACACACTCTGACATTACGCGATAGCAAGTATTTGTATTACATGCTGCTGCCTGACTATTTTGCAACAAAACATCTCAATGCGGAATGAGTACATATCTGTATTTACATGCACTGCAACTTGGTTTGTTTCGATTGTTACATTGACATTTGCCTTCGCATTTGTTCACCGAGAATAGCAAAGGAGAATAGAGAATCGAGTATCTAATTGAAGGAATAAAAAATTTGTTATTATAATTTTTGCTTTTTGCCAGGAAAGACACACAAATCACTTGTTTTAAAAATCTTCCATTCACACAGAGATACTTACATATTGTAGTTTTTGGCATTTATTTATCTCGCCTATAGTTGGTGGTTGAGTAGAGGATGAGATGTGCTGCCAATGCCAAATCCAATGCAGTTAACCTATATTTCTTCTGACTTGGGCACTCCAAGATTTATACAATTCACTTGTCCGGTGGGGAAATAAATTTCCGAAACGAAAATATTTTTCAAAGTTTTTCTACAGAACTACCCTTAGCATAGCACCTTCGATTTCGGCAGGTGTGCACTAGATTTATTATTTAGAAATTTTAATGTGACCATTAAACTCTTTGGCTAATCACTGCCCTTTGCGGAAATCTATATTCATAGAGTTCTGGATGGGTGTTCGTTGCTTGGAACGATATCAACGCACTTTAATATCTGTAAGTAGCTCTGTATGATATTTAAAAGTGGTATCCTTTTTTTTATTTGTTTCGTTATGCGCGAATATTCCAAGGGTGCCAATAAATTTGTTATTTGAAAGTCAAATGAGATTCAAGTTGTTTGCGAGGCATACAATCAGTCTATGCATGAGCTTGAGATGAAAGCATATGTATATGAGAAATCAAGTGGGGAACGAGTTTTACGCATTCACCCTCGAAGGGTTGTGGCAGAAATTTCTTTTCTAAAAATAGGTTTTTTGTTTTGTTTTGGATTTTTAGTGGGTGTGGGTTTGGAAGCAGATCTTTTTTTTTATCAGTCATCTCATTGCAGTCTAAATTGCGTTCATATTTGATCTATTATAATTGAATGCGGGGTTTTTACACGCAGCGGTCATTGACTGTGCGATTTGGTTCTTCCGCGTTGGTACGTACTAGATATATCGATTTGGGTCATAATGTATTGCATAGGGTGTCAATATCCATTTCTTATGTGTTTTTGGCACCCCCTAGCTCTTTCTCAAAAGATGGCCAGTATGCAAAAAAGAAGTCGCAATCGAATTAAACAGACAATTTTGACTTTGACCTGCTCTGTTCACTGTGGTGTTGAAAGGGTGGGAGATATATCGTTTTTATTTGTAACAAGTAGGCCTTTCTTAAGCGATTTAACCAGAAATAAAACACGTTAGTAATTTTGATCAATTTATGGTCTGTGTGTCTTATTGTTTTGAAACTTACAAAATGTGTCGATTTAACATTAATTTTTTGGCGTGTGGCCGCCTTTGGCTTTTATAAGGGCTTCAACCCTTTTTGGCATTGGAATTGCAAAGGCTGGTGATGTAGCAGGTGTCTATTTCTTCATGTTCAAATATTTTCAGTGTGGCTTCTTACTTGCTGTAAATTTCATGGCTTTTTGTTCAAATGGGATTCATGTCCGGACTGTTTCCGGGTCAATGGAGTGAATTTATACCCAATTCTTCTTTGTAACTTTGAATCTAAAAAAAGAATTGTATTATATAAAATCGACTATAAAGATTGATAAAATTGTCAAAAGAACAGTGTAAAGTTCATGGTTTAGTTACGGGCTTAGCACGATGGCAAGGTGTGGAATCGTCCTGAAACACAACACCCGTGGAGTACTGGCTCACTTCGTCTATAGTGGGAAATACTCCATTTTCTATGACTTCTTTGAATTTTACAGCATTTATGGATTCATCCACTATCGAAAGAGTGCAAACTCACCGGCAGTTATGATAACCCAAACCATGACACTTTTCGGACGATCTGCTACACATTTTTCCTTCAATCCTTCTCTAGATCGACGTTGTGGACCCTTTTTGACATGGAATCGCAAGGACTGGTGATGTAGCAGGTGTCTATTTCTTCATACTAAATTTGTTCTATGTGATTTCTTAATAATAATAATAATAATATTTTGGCGCTAATAGCCCAATTATCGCAGCCACTCGTGCTGTGCGCCTCATAATTGGTTGGGACCTACAGTTTTATGCCGTTTCCGAAGGGCAATTTTTTCGATTGAGGGAAGCTGCTCATAACAGTTTTACTCTCCGATGTTTGTCAGATGTTCGCGAGAGGTGGGACCGTGAGCAAACTAACCTCTCGCTTAGTGATCGCGCACTTAACAACTGAGCCCCGGCGCCCACATGTGGTTTCTTGATTCCTTCAAATTTGTTGCCTTTTTATTCCTTAATTCTACACTCATTCAATGCCAAACGTGCATCGTCTGAAAATTCCAAATTCCAGCTTGAACTTGGACTCATCTGAGAATAGGACTTTTTGCCAATCATCTCGGGTCCATTTTTGCCTTTCAAGTGCCCATTCTAGACGATTTTTGTTTACCTTAGGCGTAAGAAGTGTTTTTTTTTTTTTTTTTGTTGCTGTTCGGTAGGCTAACAAACCTGCTTCGTTAAGCCGTCTTTGAACTGTTGTCACAGAGATGTCTATTCCGGCGGTTTCCACAATATCCTTTCTAACTTATGGTGCAGTAGCGAACCTTAACGTTGTCCTCTGTACATGTTGGTTGATTCTAAGATTAATGCACAAAACAAAACTTTCTTGGTTTTTTTTTTTTTTTTTTTAATCTTATGGTCGATTCGTTGAATCCTAATCGACGAGAAATCTCCTTAAAAGCCAGGATTTGAACCTTTTCAAATTTTGTTACCTGCCTCCTGCTCATTGCGCACTTTACACTTCACGGTCAAGAAACGATTCAAAAACCTAGGTGACTTCAAAAACAAGGCAACCTTGGACAAAAAGAACTATTAAGAATCTTAATTACTCTTTAATGGAAGGGTTTTCTCGTCAAATAAGAAAACCGGAAACAGTGCAGGTCAAAGTCAAAATTTCCTATTTTACTCGAGTGCGGCTTTTTTTTTTGCATATACTCGTAAGATCTAAAAATATTAAAAATGTACACGCATAGTCTAAAGCGTCTAAAGATATTACGAATATTAGGAGAATAGAAAATGAGTAAGACTTTTCCAAAACTTTTGTTAAGTGGAAATATCTCATTTTGAACAGATTATCGTCAAATGTACCAGCACTTTGTGTACATCATTGTGTTACCCAATATTTGCTAAATTTCACCTTAAACTCTCTACTAATCTATCAAATAATGTGCCACGAAAAAAGCGTTCCTCTATTTACAGGAATAAATAAACAAAACCACAAAGCCCGGGCCGAAATAATCGTCGATTGTACAGTAACAACATTCCATTAATTGATGTGGACTCTCGAACTCGGTGAATACGTTTCGATTAACAGCCTAAAAAAAAAAAACCTGAATCATCATTATTCGTAAAATGATTTACCCTAATCACGCTCTGACTCATTCTCCTCCGGAGTCTAGACAATGCTAAGGTCGCTTGATTTCTGGTTTTCGCGCCTGACTTCATTAGTAGTATATTATGTGTGTAGTAAATAAATTTATATATCGTTGTTAGCTTAAGTTAAGTTCAATGGTATTAGATGTTAAGTCTTACGTAATTTATTGATTGGAACCATTCAATTTTAAAACTGGAAACTTTGTATCCCACCCCCGCCAGATAGCATACCCACCACCACCACCACCCACAATCTATTGAATTTTTCTTCTTTGTTATCATCCCCTAAATGTATCTACACCCTCTATGCCTTTTTATAATTCGGCAGAATAATGTATGTATGCACGGAACCTGATTGCTTGAGCACACAATGCATTCGTTGTCAATAGTACGAGTAATGCAGAAGAAGCACTCTAGTCAGAGAATAGATCAGCGAAATAAATTCACTAGAAGAGCACTGATTACATGTACACCTACTCCTACACCTCATAGCCAAGATGTTTAGGTTGTTTTATTCGATTTCTATATTTGTTTGCTTTCGTTTCTTTTGGTTCTACGAGTAGTTCGACACTTGCGCAGTGTCTAGCGAATGTAATCATTAAAAAGGTTTTGAGGGTTACCTCACACATTATGGTCTTCCTTGTTTCGATTGCACAGTCAGTTGTGTTTCATGTGTTGTTTACAAAATATATAAAAAAGAACCGCGTATGACACATCGCAAAAATAGGTATAAATTGAGTAAATAAAATTATCTTTAGAAGGGAGTGTGTCCCTAGATTAATGTGGTGTTTCTATGTGGATGATAGAGAGAACTTGTGTTGGCTCACTGCTGTTGAATGCATTTGAGATTACATAAGTCTGTCACTTTGGAACACGCAATGTTTACGTTTTTCTGTACTACCTATCTCTGTGTTAGAATATATAATATTTCCTGTAGTGCACTTGCACTTGTGAGATTTCACGCTAGTGATTGACTATAGCCCGTTTCGTTAGTGATTCAAGAGTTATGAATGTGTATAAATGCCTATCGTCGATGACATAACATTTCAATGTTTACACATTGTGTTTATTTGTTTACGCTTATGTATTAGCAATCATAACCATCACCCGTCGAATTCGTGAATATTCCTTGAGGTATTCAAGTGCAAGGAAAAGGGAATGATTTTTAACGAGTTGTAGTGTTGTGCCTTAAAAATTATGTTTAGAACTGAACACATTACCTGTGCTGTATGCAGGATTTTGTGCGAGTACTTGGGGTACGAGTACTTTGGGCTACTTATGACATGAGCAATGAGCAAAATAAGTTTGATTTGTTCATCAAATCATCATCAATTTTCAAAGTAATTATCAGTGCCACCAGTAGTGCAGAAGTGAATGTGTTTGTGTATGCATAGGTGGGGAAGATTATTTTTTTTTGTTTTTTATCATTTTTTAGTTGTGTATGTTATGTGGATATGGTTGGGAGAATGACAATTTGTCGTCTAAAATGATTTTTATTTTATTTGTTGTACAGTGAACCGATTTGTTTGAATCCTTTCTAATTGGTTTGAGGATTTTTCTGTGCACTTGACGAAGGAATATATACATACATAAACAAGCAAATCGTGGCAAGTGATGCATTTTAAGAAACATCATGGTAGAACAAATTGTAGTAGAAATAACGTGTGAATCTACACTCCTCGCTCTAAACCATAAGATGCTGATCACCTAGCACCTAAGTGGCATATTTTAAAGCGCCAACTGATAGTAAATATTGTTGGATGTTCTCTGCATATCTGCACAACTAATCTTTTGTAAGTTCTATACTCAAACAGGGTTCCTCCAATGACAAATGAATAAATCCTTTTTTTCTCGCTGTATAGCGTCAGGCCAAATTTCGCGCAGCCACACATTACAGTTTTATGCCGTTTCCGAAGAGCAATTTTTTCGTTGAGAGAAGCTTTTCATGATAATTTTACTCTCGGACGTTTGTCAGACATTCGCGAGAGGTGTAACCATGAGAAAACTTTTCTTTATGTGTTTTTTGGGATTCGAAAACTCTCGCGACGTGTCAAGTCTAAATAAAAAATGATCTAATAGATTCCTTTCGCTAAAACGATCGCAGATCAGCATCGTCCTAGGTGTCCTCACTTTGTACCTGTCCAGCCCCGTCCAATAAAAGACTGCTCCATCTCGGGACTCTTCTCCTCGATGACATTGGTGACCTGCTGAATATTGACGTGAAAAGCATCTTCTGCTTCATAAGAAACTGCGTCTGGTTGAATTACTCCTTTAGGTAGTTAGAATAGCTATAGATCCCATGGTATCACAATGGACCTCCTTTGGCTTAAGTTTGTAGGTACGCAGGTGCAGAAATAGACAGTTTCATTCCTCTCCTCCTCCAATACGCGTCATGCTTCGAATACACATCAGTTCACCCTTAAGCCCAACTTCGGTCGTACTGTCAAATATAGGTATTCGTTTATAAGCCGAACGACACGAACATTTAATGCCAACGTGCAGAGACTTCTCCTCTGTTCCTCTTCCCCATTTTCCTAAACGCCCGTGCCCTCAAAAAAATCCTATTTAAGGATATTCATAATTACTTTGGCGCGCGCAAATTATATAATAAAAAAAAAAAACCCTAACCTAACCCAACCTAACCTACAAGATGTTCGGTTCTTTCTTGTCTTGTCTCCTGGTATCTATGAGGAGGTGCTATTTCTACGACGTCTTTGTTAGTTATTTGTCATCCAAACAATAATCTGTATCTTAATTCAATTCAAAGAATAGAAATAATTGGCTTAAATCACTTGTCAGAACGAAACTTGATTATTACATCATAGTCTGAGGGTGAGATTGACAGTTGCAACTAAGTTTGACTACAAAGTATTACTTTCTAAAGTTATACATCCAAGCATAGTTTTACTTTTGCATAAAATAAAAAAAGACTGTCAAATGAAAGTTAGTTGAATATTTTTATTTTAGACAGTTGAAAGTCATGCAAAGTCTCTACTACGATCGAACTAGGTCTGGTTAAAATAATGTGCACTCTGATGTGATAGTTTTGTTTATTTTAATGAAAATCGTTGCTTGAAGCAAAGGCGACTAAGAACGATCTTAGTTTCGACATTAAGTTATCTAAAATTCCATTGCATTCATATTTTATGACATAAAAATAATTTCACGGGTTAACACATTTGCAACATTTTACAAATTTTCAGCAAATATTATACTCGTATCATTAAGATATCACCGATTGGGGAAAAACAGTTCTTAAAGACTAACCTCTACACTTTTTCCCACACACACCGAAGTTATATGAGCCAGTTACTAATTATAGTCGAGTCCAGTTAGCGAGGTTATCATAATTGTTGCTAACGACATGAGCTGACTATCTTCGCCATTTATGTGAAGTGTGCATAAAAATTCCGCGCGCGAACTGTGTAATCTTTAGAGGTACGAAAAAAAGTATTTATGTTACGTATACGCCAGAACAGTCGAAGGTTCCACACGTGTTTTTAGAGATCGTTAGTGAAATAGTGATATTTTTGTTATAGAGCATTAATCGAATTCGGGAATTGTTCATTCTTGTTCACTTGAATTTCGAAATCTATTTGTTTTTAAATTGGTAATTGACAATTGTATAAGAGTATGTGTTTTTTTTTTGTGTATGTGTGTATCTAGTCAGATCATAAATATAAATACAATCGCAAGCCATTTAAAACCTACAATGCTGATTTGCACCCAGACTTCCGAGGGTATGTAATCCGGTCCGACTGATTCCTTCCCTGATTCATTATTTTCACCGCTTCTCTCATTTCGTCCACCGTAAAGTCTGTTGTTTCCTCTTCATGAGCAACAACAGAAGGAACGCTACTACGGGGAAATTTGTCATTAAATTACGCACGGCTGACTAAAGCTATGGACATAACCTTATTATTTTCAGTATTTTAAATCTATGAAGTTGGTAGTATTGAAAAGTGACAAAGGTAGTAGACTGATTATTTTTTAAATCAATTAAATCAACTATTTAGAAGAACAACAACGCTGTGAATTGATCTGAAAAAAGGGAACAATTCAAAGGCCAAAAACATTTTTTTATCCTTTAAATATATTTATTACAATGTAAAAATGGTTTGTTTCACTGTTTATAATGGGTGATTTTTTAAGCGTTTGGTTTTTAATTGTCAAAAAAAAAAACAGGAAAATTGCAAAAGTGTATAAAATTTTTATTTGAGTTGATAAATCAATGCGCTTGCTATTTACTTTTTTAAGATTATTTCATGTAAATGTTGATCACGACTACGTTTCAAGTGGTCCATACGGAGAGTCCAATTTTAAGTCACTTTTTCGAGCATATTGGCTGGTGTCTCGCTAATAACACGTGTAATGTTGTCTTCTGAGGCTGCAATTGACGCTGGCTTATCGGAATAGACGAGTGATTTGACGTATCCCCATAAAAAATAGTCTAAAGGCGCCAAATAGCACGATCTAGTCTAGATTTGGTCACTATGGTTTGAATTGCTTGCTCAGTAGGTCGATTATGACGACCGTAAAGTGTTCGAAGTGCGCGAAAAAATTTTAATAATAAAATTCAATAATTTGTAAGCGTTGTTCGGGTGTAAGTCTTTCCATGATGAAATGGTAATGCTAACTGAGCATGTTTGAGTTTGACACATTGTACGAATCACGCGTGAGCTGTCAAAAATAGAACACTGAAAAACCAAACAGCAAAAAAATCACCCTTTACATATTTTGTCTTTATACACAATAATGATACCTTTATACACAATAATGATACCATTACCGGTTCGCTTCATTGGTGCTGTCCTTCGTCTTTTCGGTCTGTTCGTTCTCACTACAGTCCCCCTTTGGAACGTTTTGCAGTTGTTTAGGGTTAGTGAAAGCTTTCTTTTCGTTTTTTTTTTTTGGTTCCTCAATAGTATTCCATGGAATTCGTTCAGTAAATGCGGGAAAATATTGAGTACTAAACTGTTCAGGTATAGCTTCTGATAAACCAAGAATACGAATAGGTTTAATCGGTTCGGGTGGAAACTAGGAATTCATCTTCCACTTGGCGTAGTACTTAGCAAAATTAGCAAAATTTTTTCAAATGGCAATGCTGACAATGAAAGCAACTCATACTGCTGAACGATGAACACCTCGGCATACTGGTTGAATCAATAATTTTGATTTGCGATTTCTTTTGAATAATATTGCGGTATGTTCGCTTTATCCTTTTGCGTAGATCCCGAATGACGTTCTCGTGAATACTGATGTTGTTCAAGTTTGTAGGAGACTACGTATACCTGTAGGTATACCTGTAGGCTTCGCAATAATATGAGAAATGATTCTAAAATGTTAAGGGGTGTCGGTGGGTAGGTAGCATTCCGATTCCAGGGGTAAAGGATCTACTTAATGAGACGTAAAAGATTGATTTACTTTGCATTTTCAATTTGCTAATCAAATTTATTTGGATGTCGCTTAATGTCATCATGTCACTTACGTATTCCAAGAAAAAGGTTTGAACCAGGTAAGAGGTATTACTTATCTTGTTTTGTTTATGGGATAATTGTGGGTTAACACGAATTTGTTGTTTTCAAAATTGCCATTTGACAAGAAATGGAATAATGACCGTTGTAGGTGTTATGCATACCTGTTACACGTATTTTTTAATTTTTTCTTTAAAACATTAATGGATTATTTATGGAACAATATTTTAACAATTTATTCAAAATGGCCGCCATTAGCATTTATGCAGGCATTAAGTCGCGCTGGTCGCTGATCGATTGCAGCACGAACCTCGTCCATTGGAACATTGTACACTACACGGATAAGTGCGCGCTTCAAGGACTTAATATTTTTGTGTAGAGTAAAACAACCCATCCTATAAAATAGACCGCAGCTTATAATCCAAAGGATTGAGATCTGCACTGCCCGACGGTCAATGGTCTGCTGTGCCACTCTTGTGTTGTTTTTGCCTTATGAGCTAGCGCGGAGTGTTTTGGAAAGTCCAATGGTTGTTTGAATACATTTATTGGTTAAGTCCCTTCACAACGCATTCTAGAACAAACTTTTAGTAGATGTTTTCACTCCCTTCTCGCAAAAATTAGTAGTTAACTTAGTATAAACGTCATTCATCTGTCAATATTGAATGGATGTGTTCAATACTAGTTTTACGATGAGTGCGTTTAAACGTGTACCAGAATTTATGACATGAGAATGTATGTTGAAGTGGTTACTTGATTGAGTGCTTTATTGTTTTTTTTTTTTGTGTATGTAACGAATGTCTGATTTCAATATTATCGGTTGTCCGTTATTATTGTAATTTGAGAATAATTCGTTTAACATAGAAATGTGAACTGAAAGCTATTGTTAGTGGAAAATGCCATCGTTCAAATAATATAAAGCGCACAACTAAGTCGCACGTGATTGCACTTATGTACATTTTGCAAACCACTCAAATTTGAAATTTAAGCAAAATCGTTAAATTCCACCTTCATGTAAAGCAGAAACTACTTTTGACAATTTTCCAAAACCTGCTATACAACGACCTTTCATTTCGTTAGTAATGAAAGAACTGACTAAGTCCACTTATGGATAAAATTGACTTTAAATGAGTAATGGCCTCAACAGCGTAATTCAATTGCAGGTTACAATATAAATTGTTTTTCATAAACTGCTTATATTTTTGCATCAGAACAATGTGGATATATTGACATTAAACATGAAAAATTCGACCCCACAGCTGACCTTGCAGACTTCCACCCTTTTAATGAAATTTTCCATTACTTTTCGGCATAAATGGTGCAGTAGTTCATAAATAACGCGTCGAATATCGTCCTTTCTTCTGGAATCGTTTGGGGGTCATTTGCCCTTCTGTTTCACATAACCAAACAAAAAATCCAACGGCGTAATATCGCACGATCATTGTGGCCAATTTCGGTCGTCGAAACGAGCGATGACGCGGCCGGAAAACTGTGTGTGTAATAACTGCATTGTTTCTTGCTCTGTGTCGCATTGTTTTTTGCTCTGTGTGACAGGTGACACCGTTTTGTTGAAGCCACATGTTCCAAATCAATATCGTCCAATTGGTATACAAAAATAATTTGTTATTATGTCCTGATAACGTACGCAGAAATATATTACTGAATCCATCCTCGATTTTAACGGTGTAGTAGGATTTCAAAGTACGTGGTTGGTATACATCAAGTAAACTCATTACTCAGCTACGATTTGTAAGATTCCCGAATCATCAACTTCTGAGAGTATACTCTCGAACATTCGTGCTTTCCTTTGCCATCTGCAGTAAACAATTCCGCGATCCCCCGTGATATATTTTGTTCGCAATTGCGACTGAAATTAAATAAATCTGTCCTACGTATTACAACTTGTAATGGTATACAAATGCCAAAAGTATTAGTATCTTTCATTGAAAAGATAAACAAATACACAATTACACTCTCTTAATATTTGAAATATTTAACCACAACGCATATAATTTTTTTTTACACCAAAAATAGTTTAGCCATAATAAGCTTCAGAATGTATGCATTTATTATTTATCTCTTCGCTCAATGATCAAAAAAATAAACATTTTTCTCGTCTAATCTATTTTAAGCAATGTCACAGACACCTGCACTGCTTGCTCGCATTTGCGAAGCAATTTTTTTTTTTCCTACAAATTATAGATTGGTTAATGCAAATACTAAATGCATTGTTGTCACTCGAAAATGTGTGAGAGTATCTCACGATTCATATCGATACATAACATCTGTGTATTGAAGATGATTCTATTTTTAACAATTTGTTTAAGATCAAAATATGTGTGTATGTATCTTTTTTTAATCAAAATAATTCGTCATAAAAAGATGAATGCAGCTAAAAACTTGGTCACAATTTTCAGTGGGCGGTATGGTTTTGAATTGAACTTGATTTATTAAAGATAGCATTTCTTTTCCAATATATGTAGAATGTAACAGCATCATCGTAGTGTAATTTTATAAAGAAAAATGATGTAATTTACGCAGAACGTACATAACTTTTTATATAAAAAAAAAACCGAAACAATCTCTATTTGCTGCCTCTTCCTCATTGCAACATCACATTCACAACACAGTATATGTTGCCTCTTCTCTATTTTTTTTATTGTTTTAAATTCTAATACGATTAGTTCAATGTGGGTAGGAGGAAGGGGCCTTGCGCACACATTTAATTTCAGACATAAACGGTCTCTTGAACTTTGAAGTTCACATCGCACACATAGAGTACGGGCGGCCGAAAGTCATGCGGTAGTGTAGAGTATTTTTCGCATTCGCTGATTAGCGGTTTAATTTTTTTTTCGTTCAACTTTTGTTTGAAATCTTATGTGATAAACTTTTGATAAACGAGATTGTATCCGGTCGTAATTAGAGGAAAATTTGTATTATATTCTACTCTGTGTTGTGAATAGCTAGTGACAAAGTTTTTGAAAAAATTAGACCTTCACAGTGAAATTGAAAAAAGAAAAAAAAAAATGTGCATAATTATAGCGATTACAGGTGGTGATATAAGTAAATAAACAAATAAAAACAAATCATGGTGTGAAATAAAAAGTAAGAATTTTTTTTTGTTCTTCTAAGGCCAGACGACTGTTTTCCTTTCATTTTCTGAACAAAAATCCAAATGAATACGCGATGGGTATATTTTAATAGAATATAAACAGAAAAAGAAAATTTATTTTTGTTAATTCATAAGATGGGTGGACAATTTTAGTTGGCATTTGCCAAACCGTAAATATCATGTTGAGGCTTTTATATGTCTTTTTTTCAAATATAAATGTATAAATGAAGAATTTTTTGGTATACCTTAATGTGTCCAGACTACATGTGTAGCACGTTTTTAGTTTAAAGTAAATCAATTCATTTGAAAGAAATGTTTATAGCGAAGATTTTAAGTGCGTTATACTTAAAAAAAAAACTCGAATTACTAAAATTTATTTTTTCGTTAGATCTGGGTTAATGTTTTCATTCTTAACCTGAATCACTCGACAAATATAAAAGAAAACACATTTTAAGTATATATGTACGAGTATATACTTATTGCGCTACTGACCTATGAAAAATCTCTGTGTGGGGCATGGCAATTTTAGATCTCCGTCGAACCCAACATTCGCCACCGGATCGATCCGTTCTGCTACGATTTGAATATACGTATAATTTTTTTTCGTAAATTTTTTAAAATCTTGAATATCGTGTAAAATGGAAATTTTTAAAGTGACACCAACCAACATTCCTCGATTAAAAAATACTTATGTTCATGACTGTTGCTGCCCACTTATTTAAAAACAAACAGGTGGTATCGAGATATCGATACCATCTCTTCAAAAGCATGTCATAAATACTGGTACACGTTTAAACGCACTCATCGTGAAATTAGTATTGAACACATCCATTCTATATTGACAGGTATTCAATGAGTGACATTTATACTAAGTTAACGCGCAAAAATAATTACACGAAAGTCATTTGTAAATATGGAGTGGGGCGATATTGAAAATGGTGTTGTGGTAATTGGCCTTCACAAGTGTAATATGGAAATAGGCGGTATTTTTCAGACCTTGTGACCGCTTGGAATTACCCGGAATTTTGTGTATCGAACTGTTAAATTGTTAGACGACACTGGTGGAGTACCTGACCGTCAAATATCTGGATCTGGAATATACCTTCGATCTGGTTTTAAATTTTAAAAATTTTTCTTCAAAGCCTTCAAAAAATAAGTTCACCGGAGCTTCGACCCCTTCGTTCTTTGAAAATCTCTGTCCTCCCAAATATGTTTTTAGGTTGGGGAATGGATGAGAGTCACATGTAGCCAGATCAGGGAAGATGCGGCAGTAATTCAAACTCACAGTTATGAATATAAGCCATGGTTTGACAGAAGGTGTGTGGGCGTGCATTGTTCTGGTGAAACAGATTCCTGGGCTGTTTTTCTTTATTTCCTCTCGCAGCCAACGCGAATGACCGTCTTCACAACAAAGGCCAAAAAATCGTCTGCATCGGTTTGAAACAGCTTCAAACATTCGCGAGACATCGACAGTCGATTGGGTTTTTATTTAACTGAAAGCTATTTTGGAACCCATCTTGCAAAAAGCTTGGATAAACCAAGTTCGTTTTGAATAATGTTTTGGGTCCGTTCATACGAGATGTCGACGATCTCAGCTATCTCCCTTTTCTTTTTTTTTTCTATGTTTTCTTCGGTAGTTGAGGTTGAGGGTCTTTGGATATCCACTTTTTATACCAGGTCCACGGTATATTAATTTTGATAAATAGTTTGTAACATGGAGAATAAATAACGGTGGACCCCCAATAGTTTATACTTTATTTGTCTATGATGTCTATATGGGCATCATAAGTTATGTCGATCTAACCATGTCCGTCCGTCCATCCATATGTTACAATTTGTTGCGCCTTGAGTTTTGAGCTAGAAACATGAAATTTAGTATATAAAAAATGTTTGAAATCCACCCACTTTAAAAAAATTTTCGTTTTTCTCATTATTTTTGCCAGAGACTGAAAAATATTGTCTAGGTAGAATATGTAGGCGTAGACTTATACTGCATTTCGTCCATACATTGTACATGACCACGCCCACTTCTTGGGTGCGTTTTCTTAAATAAAACGTATTGATTTTTCAAAGCTATTTATGGTGATGGTGAGGACTTATTGTGAATATCTCATCAGAATTCGTGAACTTCGGTTACAAATTTGCTTCTAAAAAAAGTTGTAGCAACAGTTTATTGATAACATTTTTTAAAAATCACGGACATATCTTCCGAATTGAAAGATATCATTGGATCTGGTTTAAAAATTTCGCAACGCCGCGACTACTATATTAGGGGTGATTTCCTATATCTTTAACTATTTTAAACAGTTCTTTTGTAACAGCGCGATGTTTGTTTTTTGTCAATTTTTTTTAAGAATAACTACTTTGCCTCACGTGTATGAGGAATGAAACTTCATAGAGTTACTCTTAGAATGTTGGGAAAAAAAGGGGGAGAGTACCAATTTAGAATTAATCCTTTTTCTGTGGTAGGCCACGAAATTTTCAATTCACCCTCGTACTATTACCGATATGTATACAGTGACTCACAGCGAAAAGGCCCACCTTTTATCGCATTCTTTTTGTTAGAAAAAATTCCAGAAAATCAAACAAATTTTAATAAAAAGTTTATTGTATTCATGTTCCATAATAAAAAAAACATTTGAATAATTCAATTACAAAATCAACAAAAAAAAAAAAAAAAACAAAAAAACGCATTTTTTTATAAATTTTTTTGTTTTTTTCTTTTTGCATTTCCACTTTTTAGTACAACCACATTAGTTCAGAATTGTGTGTGATTCAGTTTTGTGAAATGGGACGTCATACTTCAATTGACATTATAAGAAAGGAAAAATTAAAAGAGAAACTGCTAAAATTGTTAATAAAGCTCATGAAACAATTAGAAATATTATGTTATGGTACAATAAGGAGAGCAGAATAATTACTAAGCCAAAAGTAAGCTCCAGGTAGATGTTTTCTAAGCTGGATGAACTTTGGGTTGTCAACCAATTCTAGAATAATCAGAGGCTGAGTGCACCAAACTGCAAGAAAGAGTTCGAAGAGTTCTACGCAGAGCTGGATTAAATGGTAGAATTTCAGGAAGGAAGCCATTTTTTTCTATTCTAAAAATAAAAATGATTCGATTATTAGTTTTGGAAAAGCTTCCCTTCCGTTTTTTATTGAGGCTTCGCTAGCCAGTTATAAATTCGTTTAAATTTATGAACGAGTATGTACAACATGAAGGGTGGCCATGGTGTAGTGGGTGACCCGAACTGTGGAGGTTGAAGCCCGGACGGGGAACAGCAACCACAGTCACCCGAGCATAAAAGAGAAACGAATAAAATTCAAGTTTCTTCAACCACTACACCAAAAGGAGTTCTGCTTGGAAGTACAATGGACTTCGTGTGAGTCTGAGTGCCTATTCCTTTTATAAAAAAAAAAGAAAAAAAAAAATTAACAACATGACCGGCATTCTTGTTTAAGTCCGCAGCCAAGTGTTACTTCTTTTTTTATAATTTGCGCGCGCAAAATAGGATATAAATACCCTTATGTTTTTGCAGGGCACGGACTTTTTTTTTGTAGATAGACAGAGAAAGAAAGAAAGATTTGTGTAGATGTTTGAAACTTATGTGGTATTAAGTTTCTGTAATCTCCAAGGGTGGCATCCAGGTAACTGGGGATCATTTTTGTTTTGCTGTTATTGTAATTGGTTATGATTCACAGTATTTTTTTTCCGTTCTCCTGATGTCATCATCATGATCAAGTTGCGTTTTCAGCCATATGCCCACCCTACTGCCAGTGTTATGCCTTTGTAGTAGAGTTGACTTAGCGTGCGCAATGGATCGACTTTCGTTTGTTTATTTCATGCGAAATAAATAGATGATTCGTGACGTCAGGATTTGAACCGTGAACACACAGCGTTACAAGAGATGACATTACCACTATACCATGGCCACGGCTACTTTGGAAAAGAATACTGCGATGGCAGTTTGGACACGTAGGAATTGTGTTTTACTACTTTAAATTGATGGAGGGTTGTGTACTTGGTATCTGTCCGGCTGGCGATTCCACTGGCAATCGTTTTTTTAAGCGGCTATGGATGCATTTCTCAATAAAACACTCATGTACAAAAAAGTATCACGAAAATTTATGAGAAAAAATAAGCATAAATATTTTGGCGCTAACATCTCAGACGGGGCCCGACCTAGCTTTCTGTAGCTATTCGGACCAGAATGAATTTTTTCGATTGAGAGAAGTTTCTCAAGTTCAATTTATTGTCGCATGTTCGCGAGAGGTGAGACTTGAACCATGAGTGGGAGCTCAATGATCAAGCACTTAACTTGATGATGAAAAGGATTTTTTTTCTTTTAAGTTGCTAATACTTTTGTGATACGCTTCGAAACTTGATATAGTGTATCAGAGTTCGTTTTGAAACATGCTTTTATTTATGTCAAAGCAATATGTACTACTGGCTTTGTTCCAAAATAACCATTAGTTTATGAAACAAAAAAAGAACAAATTCTTTCACTCGAAAACTAATCTACTTGCTTTTCTTTCTTTTCAGACTATTTTAATATAAAAACGCAAAACGAAACCACAACAAATTAACTCCTACCTTATAATACCAGCAATAAACAAAACCTCAAAACTACTCAACGATATTCTCAACTTCACGACACACCCAAACACTAAACTGACAAATGTGCAAAAGACATACAAAATACCAGAAATTTAACATTGCAATCAGTCCTCCGTTGCAATAAGACAAAGAATAGAATAAAGAAAATTTATTCTTAAGTGGAATATCGGACTCAATTCGAAATACTAGTCAAAACGCCTTCCGCAAACCGTATAAAACTGAAAGCACTAACCACGACTAACTACAAGAGTCCTCCAATAACCACCATCACACACTTAAACACATAATATGCCTGTAATTTCGCCCAGAAGATCAACGTCAACAACCAGTGGCAGTTTGTACATACCGCAAACAACCAGTGGCATATACACATCGAGTCTAGCAAACAAATCGACAGGAGCTGGCACACTGTCATCTTCTTCCACAAGTGGTTACAGTTCAACCTATCGAAGCAACGGACTCACAAAGACTCCATCCGCCTCAACCTATAGCTCCTACTATACCGGGTCATATCTATCACGTACACCAGCATATCCCTCGGTTGGCAGGAGCTCCTACAGCAGTACCTCATCATCTGCCTTAACTGGCGGCTCCTCAGCTCTATCTTCATATCGTCCCAGTGCGTACCTGAGCGGCGGAAATAATGATACAACAGCATCATCGAGTCGATTTGGAGTAAGTAGATTTTTTTCGAATAGACTAAGTAGTAAAGATACAACACCACCCACCACAACCACCACCTTCACCAACAGACGGCGGCGGTCGTTATTAGCTAATAGATTACTCAATAATAGCAATTATAGTGCGGCTGCTGCATACACAAAACCAACCACAACGTACTCAGCTACAACATCAACACTTGCCTATTTGCCAACGCTTCTCGATGGCGGCCATAGTAATAGAAGATCTGATGCGAGCAATTTTAGAGACCCCACTAGTAATAGTGAACCCTTTTCTTCTTCATTAACTTCTGCTTACAAGAAATTATTGTCGTCTGATCACGATACTCTTACTTCACACTGTGATCATTCAATAAATTTTAATTTCAATAAGTTAAATAACAATGAATTTGTATCTAAAACCAATTTGAATTTTCCTTCTTCGCAAACAACTATTGAAAACAACTACAACAACAACAACAACAACACGTCATCATCCTATTCCTCCTCCATCATCACCACCACGATCATCGACGATCAATCATCGCAAACGAAAAATAAAAAAAACTATCCAAATGAATCGGTATCGCCACAGAGGGACCTAGACCTTAGAACCGGCACAGAAAACACCGATTGTAATAACAACAGCAACACAAAATCACCACGTAGCAGTAGTAAAAGTAGGAATTCCCGAGTATCATCCTCATATTCATCATCATCATTAGCACGATTAGTAGCGACATCTGCTTTGGATATATATGAAAAATATAGTCCAGCACATTATATACCAAAATGTGAATTGTCACGTTCCAGCTCACTGTCTGAAGCGGCAGCATCAGCAGCAGCAGCAAAAGCAGCTACCACTTCTACGTTAAATGACACAAATAACAAAAAATTTAGTAGCAATTCAATTAGCAAAAGCAATAGTTATAGCAAACGTTACAATCGACATACAAATGGTACGATTAATGAGAATAGCGAAGATCCTTCCTCCTCCTCCTCCATCACAGATAACTATATATCTGTGCCGCACATAAATACGAATAGTAACGGCGGTAATGCCGCCAACAAGCTGTTGCTGCATGTAAGCTATGATCTGCAGGATGATAGTAATAGTCTTAGAGATCTAAAAATATCATGCATCTCTCCTACCACTACTACTAGTAGTCCATCTAGTTCTCAGGATACAAAGGACACCGCTCAATTGGCTATCAAGGTAAACCTCGAAAAAATAACGTTTTGGATTTGCATTTTTTTTTTTTTTTTTTTTTTGTTGGAAAGAAACTAAAAAAAATAATATCCTGCGTGTCCTGATAGCTGTTGTTCTTCTCCTTAATCATGTTCCCGCCTCTGTTATGTGCACATTTGCCGGCGAAAAATTACTTACTTTGTTTTTCTTGTAAATTTGATCGTGTGTTATTCGTGTTGCATTTGAAAAAAAAAAAAACTTGTACTAAACTAAACTAAAATGCACAATATTCACTGCTACATAAGCCAATCGAAACGTTGTTTGAATTGCAATTTGCAAAGTCTAAAAAGCTTCTGTTGTTTGTTGATTGTGTTGTTTCTTTTTGTTGCCTCACTAACCACTAAAAGGATTGAGAGTATTTTTGAGGGGGGAGGGTTTTGAGACTTGCTATAAGAAGTCTGGTATTATGGTAAATTGAGTAGAGGTTCTAATATTTAATATGGGATGAGATATTGCTTCTACCTTATTATTTAAGTCTGGGAAAAGTCATTTGTATTTCATTGTTTTTTTTTTTTATAGGTGAAAGGTTATTTTTGCACTCGAATAACTTTCGTTATCAACATACCAATTTCTAAATCGAATCTATCAGAATAATACTTAAGATGAAACTAGATTGTGGTTTATATCCTACCCGGTAGGACATACGTTGAACATTTGTTGATCATAGTGGTGGAAAAGATAATAGGCACAGCAATCATTTTCATATGTTTTAACAAGAAAAATAACAAAACCTATTCGCACCTCGTTGCGCTCTGCATTCCCCCAGAGTTCCCTCTGACCTCAGTAGTAGGATGTTATACACTGCAGGCCTCGTACTTTCTGGTGCGCTCTTCCGTCTATTTTGTTTACGGGTTCTGTCTTGATGGCTCCCGGTCTGAGCGCATCCTTAATATCTTCATCTGAGAGGCACGCTTGGATTTTCCTTCGGTATGGAGAATAATGATTGCAGATTGCGTTCGAATACTGACTTTGTGAACTTTTTCCACTACCGGCATGATTTTCTCATGGAACAAAACAGTAAGGCTAAATGGGCTTTAGATTATATCTAAAGTCACCATGTCCTGTAGATATCGCTATTATCCATTTGAACGCTCCTCGCTTCGTATCATACTTATAACTTCTCTTTTGCTAGAGTCTACCTACTGCTTTCGGAATTTATTAGTGTTCCATTTGTTGCATCACATAGTTCAGGACCCAACCATTTAGAGGATAGGGCCTCCAGCTTTTCCTTTCACTGCATCATTGGGTTTTGCAAACTTCAAAGAACACAGTACTAATTGGTGATCAAAAAAATAAAATAAAAATTGTGCTTCACCAGTGCCATTTATCATTTCAGTGCAAGCGAGGGCTAGCTGTTGTAATATCAGCACTGTTGTGAATCCTTGTCGTAGGCATCTCAGTCTGTGGGACGCACATTATTGGTTTTGGTATCTGGTCTCCAATCAAAGTATTGTAAATGTCAAGTACATTTGCCATGGCAACAGTGATATGATGAGTCGATGATTTGGTTGACAAAACTTGACTCAGTCATCACCACATTAATAACAAAAAGTCGGAGAAGGAAGCAAAATATCTACATAATATATATTGTAGTTTATAAAATCGCGTCCACACCCGTTAACAATCGTCTGATTGTTTGTCAATTACGCTCAACAATTCTGAAAGAGTATAATGAGCCCTACACTGAAGCTATACAATTTCATTGCACCTGCTTTTAATGCGTATTCTTATCGTTGTAAAGTCTCACGAGCCAAAAGATTTGCGTCATAGTCTTTCGCAACAAATATATATGATTTGGGCCATTTCCTCTGTTTCTGGCCAAAAATCATAATGCCTCTGTAGCGTTCTCCGTTGACCGTAACGTTGTTGCGATCTTCATCTTCGAAGAAAAATGTGCTAATAATGCCGCCATTACACAAACCACACCAAACAGTCACAGTCGGCTGAGCGCACAGGACAAATACGAGGATAACTTGTGTTATCAATTAGCATGCCAATCTCACAAACTTTCTTCAAAAACTTGCGTACCTGCAGGCACGGTTGGTGCATTATTTCGACTAAAATTTATTTCCATATTAACACCACAGGACAAACTTTGGAATTAAGTTTTCTATATTTCCCAACGTTGTTCAAGTGTCAATTGATTCATTTCGTACCGCCGACAAATGATGCTGTGTTTCTGTCAATTTTTTAAGCGCGCAAGAGCTGTCAGTGTCAAAACAACATGTAATTTAAAAAGACCCGTTATTTGACATTTTTAAAATTATCACAGATTTTAACATATTTTTGTTACCACTGCAGGCGAACTAATTTTTAAATCAACTTGAAACCTAAAAAAGGATTGCGTGACAATAAAAAAAAAAATTCTAGCCCAACACATTTTTTCCTTCTTTCTCTTCTACGAATTAATAAAAAAAACCCTCCGTACTATACTAATTGCAAATGTCTGCAAATTTATATCGTTTAAGCCTCGCATTTTAAAGAAACTAGGTATCTAGACAAAATCAAGAATTGGTTAATTTCGGAGCAATAACTTTTTTAAATATGTAGCAGCCCCTAAAAACAAAATTGCACATTCGTAGTTTCGGAATAAGGGCGACGATGTATGATTGATGCTTTTTTTTTTAATATACATATGTACATATGTACAGTTATGGCCAGTGAAACTCTGAATTACTGCAAATGTTGCTTTAGAAATATTTAAATACTAGAAAAAACAAAATCAAAATAAATTTTATTTATTTTATTTATACAGAACAAAAATAAACTACAAAATCTCAATAAAATATGGATTTGAAAAAAAAATATTGAACGATTTGACCGGTCAATAAAATAAAGCCAGCTTAAAAAAAATCCAAGCACATTTCTTGAAGTCATTGTATTTATGAATGCCAACCTAGTACTTTGTTGCATGGCCATTGTTTTTCTAAACAGCGTCGCAACGTCTAGGCATAGAGTCGACAAGAATTTGACATTGCCGCAGTGTTATAGATGACCATTCGTCTTGAACAACCACCAAAGTTCGGCTACATTTTTTACTTTATTCACTCTCTTCTTAAGATGTTGCCAAAATTCTCTATCGGATTTAAGTCCGGAGATTGGGCGGGTCATTGCAAAACACTTAAATTTCTATCTTGAAAAATTGTTCTTGCCTTTTTCGAGTTATGTTTAGGAGGATTGTCCTGTTGAAAGATCCATCTTACGGGCATGTTTTCTTCAGCATATGGTAGCATGACGTTCTCCAGAATGTTAATATACTCATGTTGGTCCATACTTTGCTTTATCTAGCAAATTGGACCACATACATGCCATAAAAAACATGCCCACAGCTTAATGTTGCTTCCTCCATGTTTAACAGTTTTGTAACAGTTTTGTATTTAGTTCAGTATTTGGTGGTTGCTGTACCCATCTTCTGCCATCATTACAAAATAAATTTATTTTTGCCTCATCGCTCCAAAGTATGTTTCTCCATTTTTTAATATTTGCCTGGCCAGTCCAGTCTTTATGCCTTTCAGCGAAATTCAAACTGTTCTGTATATTTTGTTTGCTGTGGAGGGGAACTCTTCTAGTAACCCTGGCTTTAAGATTGCATTCTTGTAGTCTTCGCCGAATAGTGCGTGTGCTTATTCCTAGTTGTAGGTCCATTTTAATGTCTCGAGAAGACATAAATGGATCTGCTTTAGCAGCATGAACAATCTTCATGTCTTCCTGCAGAGATGTCCCTCATGCCCCGATTTTCTTGGGCTTTTTGTGGCTTAAAAATATTTTCCACCATTTTCCTTTTGCAATCTCTCGTTGAGATTTTCCATCCTTATGTAGCTGTAAAATGACTGCGCGCTCCGTAGGTGTGCAGTGAATGAGACGAAACCGATCGAAGTAAACGGCAATATTACCTGACAAATTAATTTGAAATAAATTGTTAACCCAAACAGCCTTTTTTTTGCGTTAAAATTAAATAAATATTCAGTGGCTCTATTTTAATGACCAACCAAAAATGGCACTTAACCTCGCAAACCACATAACCATCGCAGTGACACACATCAAATGTAACGGTTCTTTTCTGTCACTACAACGACAAACCATGTCAGCAAAATCAAAGCTAGGTGGCAGCAGAAAGAAGTCTAGAACAAGCTACTTTTAGCTTCAAGATGTCATTGGTTCTATTTCATTGGCCATAACTGTATGTACGTACCTAACAAATTGACTGCCTCTATTATATTTCCCACCACAGGAGTTTATAACAACTTTTGAACCAAAATTTCATATCAGAAAAACACGAATAATATGTATATTTAGGAAGCTATATCTTTCAATCTACGAATTCCTTTTGTACACCTCGCAAGTATATGCAGAGGTGTTGAATCTACATAAATAAAATTTTAAGTAAACTATTGTTCTCTCAAATTCAAAGTACAAAAACTGCATATTCAGACACATTACACTCCCAAATACAGACACTATCAGCTTGGAATTTCAAATCATTGTTTTCTTATTTTTCTTTCGCTCATGGTTCCTACAACAAATTGCGTAAATTTATTTTCGTTCTTTTGTTTTATTTCAATCGAACCCTGATGAAATTCTATTTTGCTGCTAGTCATCATTTTGTTAAGTTTCAAAAAAAAAAAAGAAAAAAAATCCCTTCAAACAATTTGCAGTATGTAGAAACATCGCAATGCTTCCAATTGTTTTTTGCTTGTTTTTTATTACATAGAAAAAACGAGATAATACCCGTTTCATTCTAAAGGAAATGACATATTATTAATTTCTTTCTCTGTTCTAGACGTACCATTCGTAAATGGCTCACAAATAAAAATAAAAATAATATAGTGTAACGCCATAAAACTTAGTGTGTACGTGCGTGTGCATAGATATATCATAGGGTGAACAATATATGTATCCATAAATATTTAATTTTACTGTACATAAAAAAAAAAACAAAAGGTGTTGTGTAAAAAAAAAGAAACAGAAATAAACAAACTCTAGAGTGCATTGTGAGTAAAAATAAAAAGAAAGATAAATCCACTATAGTCAAACAAAAACTATAAAAAAAAAAACTCAATTTCAAACAAAAGCTAGAAATGATAGATGCTAATATTAAAAATTTGAAATTCCCAAAGCAAAAACGTAGTGTTGAGGCTACAATCACCACTACCACCACCACAACCACCACTACCACCGTCGCCACCACAACAACAACAACAACCAACAACACCACTTCCAACCCGAGCAACAATCAGTCGTCGACAGCTGCGAAAGCAGGTAATCAACAATTTTTCTTAATCTCCGCCTTCAAGGATCAGAATTTCCTCAAAAACGAATGTGATTTGGCGCGTTCACAAGTCTATCGATCGAGGCAAAGGTTCGAGAACAACAACGCCAATGATGACAATTTCAACAACAACAACGACAACAGCAACAATAACAACCACGGTGGCAGCAACAATGCCAACAACAATGAGAATGGTTCACCATTAGCAGGAAGCAATAGTAGCATTGTCACTACCATCAATGGCAATAGAAAGCTACCACCGGGCACCAAGAAACAGCAACCATCGATAAAGCCCTTGATTCATCGGATCCCGAACAGCAAGTTTCTGACAAAAATACCCGCCAACAACAACATGCATTGTCTGCATTCGAACTCGGAACTGTTAGATGATATCAAGTACATCGACTGCGATGATACTGAGCGACAGCAACAGCAACAGCAGCAACACCAACACCAACAAAGACAGCACAAACCGAAACTACGACCAAAATCTTCCATAATATCCACATCCAACCAGAGTCTCTTCGAAAAGGTCAATCAGTACAAGTATCAGAACGGAACCACACTCTCCTCGTCACCACCAGTCTCATCATCGGCACCCACATCGACCGCAACGACAGCGACATCATCGCCATCGTCAACCCTCCCGCTGATGGGTGGCCGCAAACGCGACATCATCCACGATACATTTAGCATTAAGGCGTCGATCGAAAAGTTCAATACGCTTAGCGAGGCAAAGCGTCTACCAACTAGAAATAGCACCACCAATTTACAATCAGCCAACGATTACGAGAGGAGGTTTCCGCTTCGAGAACGCTCAGCATCGCCAGCCACCAGTAGCAGCACCGCCACCACCCGCGGCTCCAGTATCACATCGAATTTAGCCGCCAGCAATAGTACAAGTAGTGGGAGTATAGCCAGCAATAATTTGCTCTTAAGGAATCGCAGCACCGAATCATCGCCATCACATTCGCCCAAGAATCTACGAAAGACGTCGGTGACTCCAACGGCGGCTCTACTCAATGGCAGCGCATCGAATCTATTGAAGAGTGGTGCAACGTACGATAAAGTAACCCTCACTACGGTATCAATGTTGAGCTGTCCAACGCCTACGCTTTCGACGGTGACTTCGAAAACGATATCGAATGATAAAAAGCCACCAGCGTCTGTGTCGCCGTCGAATAAACTAACAGACATTGATGAAAGTGTAAGTGGTCCATTAGACAATGTCTTTTTTTTTTTTTTCTCTCTCTCTCTCTTCTTTCTCTCTGTCTTTATCTCTTTATTTATATGATATTCTAAAGGATATAAAAAAAATTAAATTAGTGGGAGAAGGTGTTAATTATTTTAGTTGTAAATAGGGTGAATCTACTGCACACATATGTCATTGTTATTATAATTTTTTGTTTTCGTAAGTTTATACGCTTCATTCTCATGGTAGTTGTAGATGTGTTCTGTGGTAGAGCTTCTCTCAATTAATTTCATTTGCTGCTAATATACACAAATTGATTTAATTTTTGTTTTATATAAAGTTTTCGGTATTGTTGCGGGGTTGTATTTGTCAAAGTGACATTAAGGGTCCTGTTAATGCATCACATCACGTGTGTGGTATAACATTTAGTGACAGAATGACAGGCGAATGAAAAGCAAGAGACAAAAATGATTTACATTGACTAGTTATTTTTTAGTGTCTTACAGACTTACATAATCAAATCAAATCACTAATAATAGCGCCTCAGTGTCTATGTACCTATATAGTATGGTATCTGGTAGTTGTCTGTATTTGCCTTTCCCTAAATATAAAGTTTTCTCAGGTTTGTAGAAACAACAAAAAAGTTTTATGCCTGTGCGCACAGGCTGAACGAATTTCGCCTGAAAACTGTCAAATGAGTTACAGCTGATGGGTTTGACAGCAAAAAGGATTTACAATCAAAAGAAACAAATGATTTGTTATAATTTGTGGAATCTGCGATTTATTTGTTTGTAAAAAACATTCGTTTTCCATTGACATTTATTTGTAAATCACCTTCAGTTTACGTTTCTTAAGATTTCAGAAGAAAAGCGTATAAGATAGATAATTTTCTCTATTACTGAACGACGTTAATAACCCCCGAACCGACCTTTTGATATACACAAGTTATGGCCATTGATGCAAGTAGTTGTAGTGGGAGAGTTGTATCTGTCAAAATGACATTAAGAGCCCTATGCCAGGTAGCGAATGATTCTCTTTTCTTATGAACTTTTTTTCCATTTTAATTGAATCCAGCTATTGTTTGAGAGGGCAAGGATAACTTCAATAAAATCAGAATTTAGTTTGGTGCATGAATACCTCAAACACAGGTACGAGTATAACTCAATTTTCTTTTCCTTCCATGAATAGAATTTGAATTGCCAATGACAATAGTGTCTTGAGACTCAATCAAATCACTAACAACAGCTTTTCAATATACGTGTCTTTGCACTATATGGTATCCGGTATTTGTTTATGCATTTCATCTGAATTCGTTGTTCTATTTCTTATTGAACGGATATTCATATGATGTATTCCCACCTTTATATACGAGTAGGTCTCTGTGTGTACAAGCTGAGATAAATTTCAATTTTCGAAATACTTCTTCCCCGTTTAATCGATGTATAATACAATAAAGTACACGACTTGATCGCACGTACTTGCATCTATACCTATGTTGTTTATTTGCAAATCACGTAGATTTGAACAGAATCGTTAAAAGGATTTTTTTTTAAATATTGTTCAAATACTGATTTCGAACAAAATCGATTGAGTCATAGTAAAGTATGGTTTTTGGCAAAACCTTATACACCATCTGTTGGCATATGTCCACTGTAACTCAAATATAAAATTTTAATAAAGTCGTTTGAGGCGTTTTCAAGAAAATCGATATCGGCCATTAGTTTTACTAAATAGAATAAGACAGTCTTACGCATTGGTGATTGTAACCCACCACTTTCTAAGCCTCTCTCTCGCTTTCTTAAGTTGGAGCTATTTGGCGCGTTGGCGGTCTTCTTTCCCAAAGTCAAGAAATCTATCCTTGTCCGGATGTATTATTGGTAATGTAACAAAGTCATACCATTCTTTTTTTCGGATGTGAAGGATGCCACCCTTCGTCCATAGACTTGTATAAAGTCAAAGGACGCAGTTGCAGTTTTAGGAGTTATTCACGAAGTTACCGGGGGCCACCTCGAGCAAATACTTGGTAACAAACTTAATTGATCCCTTATTGTTCTGATCCATGTTTTGGACAGCTAGGAATTTTTCGACCAATTACCACAAAGGCTATGCGCTAAGTACAAATATTCCCACGGAATTCATGACGTTTCAAACAGAAAATTCATACTAAACGATATATTTAAAGCTCGTGCGAATAATACCTAAGCAATTTGGGGTCCATTACTCTATTAGACATGCTAAAGCAAAGTCTTACGCAATACGAGTACATACCTTTATGATTAGCGATTTTATGATAGCTATAGCCTCGTCAATTAAGGCTTCTTGTAAACGTCTCATACCTATTCTGATTCGTGGTTTTCCTTGGTGCCATAATTGAACCACCACAGCCATCAATATCTACGTGACCCGTAAATAAACTACAGACTAGCGAATCATCCAGTATGTGGAAGAATCTTGTCCAAATATCCACCCCAAGCTATATCAAAAAACCAGATGAAAACGGGCATTTCCTAGCCCCTATTGAATAGCCGCTTGAACAGTGTACTCCCCTTAAATCTACACGACTTGATGGCATAATTACAGTTGAGCTGCAACAATACATTGATCAACTTTTCACTCGATCTTCAGTGGCTGTCAAGGTGGTCCTTATACCGAAGTCTGTTAAGGCTACTTACCCTTCTCCTAAAGATTTTCAACCTATCATCCTTTCTTTTAAAAACTCTGGAAAGACTGGTTGACGTATATGATAGCTCGACAGGAATCTTATTTTGGATTCCTAGCATAAATACAGCAAAGATAAAACGTTGAAAACTGCCTTTCATTCACTGGCAAGAATCATTTAAAGATCCTTTGAAAATATATAATTCACAATGGTTTCCTTTCTATAATTCAACGTATTTTCAATAATTTCAACCGAAGCTATAACTACTTCGCTTATATACCTAAAGTTTGACAATTTCCTCTCATCCAGGCTGACTAAATAAAAAATGACCCAAAGACAAAATGGGTGTCATTTAAAAGAAAACCTTTATTTTGGCAAAAGTCGCAGGACATTTTTTTTTTGTAACACATCGTTGAAAAGAGCTCTTTATGGTGGAATGTCTGCGAAAAATGTTTGCCAAACTCTATCTCAAGTCTTTCCAATAAAGTTCTTCAACCCACATAAAAAAAATGTCAGAAATTATATAAGAGAACAACCCACAGAACGCTCTGTCTGTTTTTTTTTTAAGGAATAATATAACTTTCTATGTACGAACGGTGTCGCGCTTGACCAATTTTTATTTAAATGTCTGTCAGTTCTCACATTTCTTTGTCACCTAAGCTCATATCTGCCTTTATAGCGTTGATTCTCTGACTTAGATTTCAAGGCTCTTTAAATTCTAGACCGACTGCAAGACATAGTCAAAATGATGGATTGGTGGTTAGTTGTCGTCGGAATGGAAATGAAAAATAAGTAAGTTATAAGAAATAGGGTGAATCTGGCGACACATGATTTGTCCGCAAGATTTGTTATTAAAATTAAAAGCTTTACTTTTCCTTGGAAGTCCAAATATGAGGGTGGATTGAAAAGTTCGCGACCTGACCAAGAAAACAATCTCAGAAGTTTACAAATTACTTTTATATTTCAACATAATCTCCTTTATATACACTTCTTCCATCTGGTTCCTAAAGCCAATACACCAGTTTTAAAAAAATGTTCCCTCAGGCGAATAGGGAGGATGCGGCAGTAATGTGTGTGAGTCAAACAAAACTTTTTTCCCACAAGTTCTCACACAAAAGACCACAGTAGTAATCGGAGTTAATTGTCGGACCCTTGACGAGCTAATCAACTATGATGATTCTGATTCCCTTTGAGTCCCAAAATACCGATCCTATTAACTTTACCTTTTTTCGAGGCTGAAACTTCCCTCAGAATGTTGGGAAATAAAAGAGGGGAAGTACCAATTTAAATTTAAAACTATTTATGTGGTAGGCAGCGAACTTTTCAATCCACCGTCTAAAATGTAGGAACACTTCCTTAAGAGTAAGATTGTTAATATCCTTAAACGAATGGATTTGTTTATTCGTTTGTAACATTTTGTTTATCCGATTTGCTTTTCTAAAGTTTGCATGCTTTGAGTTTGTGTTCTGTAATACATTTTAGAAATCGTAACACTCTTCTCTTCACCCTCGATTTTTTTGTTTGTTCATCAAATTTGCCTTACTAAGTATAACATTCGCTTTGCTTATTTACACAACATTAACATTTCATATTTGGAAAAAAATATCAGAACAACATATTCACACAAAACACTAATCACGTAATTTTTTCATAGTTTTTTTTTAAATTAAAAAAAAAAAAAAAATACGCCGCGCACAGCAATTTTAATTGTAAATCGTGTCAATTTTGTTAATTTTTTTTCCCATTTCTGTAAAATTTCGTCTTTAATCCATACCTATACTTGTTTTGTTATCTAAGTGCAAATAACAAAAAAGAAAATATTTTTATGAAAACATATTTTGACTAAAAGGAATCACTGTAAATTTTGTTCGATGTAGGTTCGGAATACCTCCTCACTACGAAGTGGCCTTCCACCAATATCACCGTCCCCTTCACGACACTGGGATCGTGACAGTGGCAGATCGTCGATACTCTCCAGTCGAAATCTATCAGATGATTATTCGTCATCGAGTAAATTAGCATCATCTGCGACATTGGATGATAAGCCAGAACAAGAAGGTAAGCATTTAGCAGATTAGTGAATTTAATTTCAATAAGATCATGAAGATTAGTCGAATATTTCCAGATGGAAGTGTACATTGTAGCATGTAAACACTAGGGTTTGCCGAAAATTGTACTATTTTGTTTTCTTGGTACAAAATTAGTGCAGCCTCCTCCAGGGCCTAGTGCTAAACAGATTTGTTTCAAAGAGGTTTGAAGGAGTGCTTTACTAATTTTCAAAAGACTTGAACTTTAATTAACTGAGTTATGAGCAGTTATTATTTAAGAGGCTAATTTTTGGCATTTAGTGCATATAAAGGGTTACTCTTTTCGAGGTTGGGATTTCGCATCCCTGCTAAATGGCATCTGTCAAATCCATCTGTCATCCATAGTGACAGGTACTTAGTATGGATCGTTTAACCACCGCTCAATGCATTAAAATTGTTGCATCTTACTACAAAAATAGCAGTAATATCTGTACATCTGTAAGTTGACGCCGATTTTTCGAACAAAATCTTCTTCAACGATGAGGCCCATTTCTCACTCGGCTTCTACGTAAACAAACAAAATAGCAGAAAATCCAAATGTGATTGTTGAGAGGTCATTGCATCCATCACGGGTGACACTTTGGTGCACGCTGTATACCGGTGACGTTATCAGGTCGTTTTTTTTTTTTTTTGAAAACAACGAAGGCGCAACTGTTGTGGTGCAAATGATAACCAACTTTTTTGGCCTGAGATTGAAGAGTTGATGTGAACGACGTATGGTTCCAACAGGGCGGAGCTACGTGCCACACAACACAAGCAAATTTGGTTCTATTTTTGGTAACATTAATTGCCAACAAAATCGTGCTATCTGACTTTTTGAGGGGCTATGCTAAAGATCGTGTCTATACAGACAATTGGAGCACTTAAAAACCACATCCGTGAAGTTATGGCCGCAATACAGCCAGAAATGGTCCATGAAGTCATCGAAAATTGCCTGAAAAATACCGAGAATTCCCGTGGCGGCTATTTAACCAATGTTGTATTCCATACATAATGGCATAGTCCAAAATTTAAAACAGTAAACAAATTTCATTCAAATCTTTAATACTTTTTATTTTATTTAAATTTAAAATCGTAAAGCACAAAACGAATAAACCTGTACTAAGAGTGGCTACAGTATAGTGGGTGGTGTGCTTGCTTGTGACCCGAGCTGTGCAGGTTCGAGCCCGAAGGGAGAGCAGCAACCAAGAGCTACCCGAGCATAAAAGAGAAACGAATAAAATCGAAGTTTCTCCAACCACTACACTGAAAAAGCTCTTTCTGCTTGAACGGGAAACAAATACGTTCGTTAATATGTTTCGATATTTCTGAAGCGATTCAAGCGATAGCTCACTGAACACCATTTTGTATTCATCGCTTACTTGCATCGCTTGATGAATTTTGAAGCGAAGAAAATTGTGCTTTATTGAAGCGGTAGCGGCAAGCATTCTCCTTCGGCCATATTAAGTGTAATTTTTAATCTCAAATTAATAGTGCAGCATTTACATTTCGTTTCTGTAAACAAATAATTAATGTTGATTCAAGAAAATTTAGAAAAATTATCAGCGCGAAGTGAATAACAAAAATGATTGCTGGACTTGTTCAGTTTGTTATAAAGCGATTGGGCTTTAGCGATGCAATTCATCGCTTAGGTTAACTGAACCGGTCCAACTTTTGGTTGCTATTAAAACATTAAACTCAAAAAAAAAAAAAAATTTCCGGCTTACATTAATGAACACTACCCGCATAGGTCCATTTCATCGTTTAGCATTACGCCTAGAAAGAGGTCTTTTCTCTGCTAGTCTGTTTCACCGCCTTGGTGCTCAAAATGGACACAGCCTTGCATGTTCTAGGGTGATCGTGTCAAAAAATCGTATCTGAGATTTGGTCAAATTATAGCGGTGCTATGTTGGAAATATAAAAAAAAAAAAAAGTTCACCGCATGGCGGCTATGCGTGTGTCTGTCCGTCTATGGCATTGCCTTTCGGCTCTTTCTTCCACTGTAACTTCTGTAATTTGAATGATTCTTTTTGCAGAATGTTTACTTGAAGTAGGACTCAAGACTTGTTTATCTTGGTTTTAATTTTATTTTATAGTTAATTTTACGACTTTTTTGCGTTCACGATAACTTAAGCAAAATTTCTCCGATTTTGAAGATTCGTCTTGCATTGTATTTAAATTAGTGAGGACTGGAGCCCTATTGTTTTTGGTGTAAATCGGATTATCGGGTTTGAAAATTGTTTGTGGAATTTCTCCATTTTTTTTCGTTCACTATAACTTCTGCAGAACTACACCGATTTGAATGATTTTCCTTGGAAGCTGTTAATATGAAGTAGGTAGATCGTGGGGTACTTAGTCTCGATTTTCGGTCCATTGTACAAGGTGGCGCAAAAGTAATGACCCTATGTGAATTGTCTATGATTTTAGCAAATGGCGTCTTCTGTCATCTTGATATTGACAGTGGTGCAGTAAACAGATACGAAAAATACGACGATGAACAATGAAACATCGATTGATGTCAAGGACCCCAACCCTGGAGAGGACGATTCTCTTTTAAAATTATTCATGAGTGGCGAAGCACATTTCGATCTCTCCGGACATGTCAACATGCAGAATACTCGCTTTTGGGGTACTGAAAAACAGCGTATTATTCAAGAATCGTCTTTGCATCCCCTGAAAGTTACTGGGTGGTGCGGCGTCTGTGCTGAGAGAGTGAATAGGCCCTACATTTTCGAAGACGCTGCTGGCAATAACTGTCACTGTCGAGCGCTACAGAACCATGTTACTTGACTTTTTGATGCCCGAATTAGATGAATTGGGCTTGGAGCCTACAAAAAGACCTGTTAATTCTTAGTGATTGTGAACAAACGCAAGGCGTGATTCGCTAATCCGATTGACACTAAAAATCTACATATTTCGATCACTAAATCGGTTAAGCATTGTCCAAAAAGGACCATTCAAATCGGTGCAAGTCTGCACAAATTATCGTGAACTCAAGCAGAAAATCGTGAAATTTCACAAATTTAACTGTATTTTCCAAACCTTCCATTAAATTGGCACCAAAATCAATACGCTTCGAGTCTTACTTCAAGTACATATTTTGTAAAAAAAAAAAAAGAATAATTTAAATCAGTGCATTTTTGTACAAGTATTGACTGTATTTTCGAAGGCTGGTCACGGTGTAGTGGGTATTGCTGTATGTATGTTTTTGACCCGAACTGTTCAGGTTCGAGACCGAGCGGGGAACGGCAACCACAGCCAACCTAGGATAAATGAGAAACAAATAAAATCTAAGGTTCTCCAAACACTTGACCCAAATCGAGTCTTTGAAAAAAATAAAAAAAAATAAGTAAAAGGATGTGTCGATATGCATGTCTATCTGTCTGCCTGTATGTATGAACGCTCGGTCGATAGAGGGAAGGGGAAGCTTATCCCAATCATTGACACTTACTTATATCTTACTGTATTCACAAATGGGACTTGGTAGCACTTAGCTGTTTGTGCTGTTAAGTGCTGGGAGTCGAAGATCTTCTTGGCTGGAGCGTTCCTGGCCATTTGTTCAATTTGGCCGAGCTAATGTATTCGTTGAGCCTGGGCTTATTTTACTACAATCACATCTTGGTACAGCTCATTAGAATTCGCTGTTATATCTTCTCCTCCATTCGCACTCTTCGCACACAGAACCAATTATCCGTCAAAGGATTTCTCTCCCGAACGAGCTCTGCTCAATTTTATTTACCGAACTTGATAGCGGCAATGGCTAACCCTTTGCATGTCTTTTCTTGGAGGTTAATCGCACCGTCCTATCCGATCCCTAACTAACTGCCGCCCGGCTTATGGCCTAAAACTTAGGATGTATTCTTAAGTAATACTAATGCTTACCGCCATGACTCATAACACTTTTTCTTAATTGTGACCATAAAACCACTGCGCCAAAATTCGTTTTATCGAAAGAAACTACGGCACTGAACCACTTTGTTTAATTACAAGAGCACTCCAAAAAGTACCCACCGAGTCGATTGTCCCTTAAATTTCTAGAAAGTCACCGTTTTTTATTTTGTAAAAATAAATAAATATAAACAAATTAATCGTTTAATGTGTCATTTTGTGAATGTCGAGATATTACTCCTATAGCGCGGGTGAATTTGTTTGTGTTTTAGCCTGTTAGAAGGATATAACCGTTTCTTAACTCTGTTTGCAGGATTATGTGGACTGAGAAATATCGGCAATACGTGCTTCATGAACTCTGTCATACAATGTCTGAGTCACACGAGTGAGCTAACACAATTTCTAAAAACGCAAAATGGTGTCAGATCCTCATCGTCAAAGGATCAACAGATTTTAAGTGGTAAGTGCAAAAAAAAAGGAAAAAAATAACTCGTGACTACCATGTTTTCTCTATTGTTGTGTTTATTTAGAGTTTGCCAAATTGATACGTGAAATGTGGACATCGAATGTGAACAGTGTTACACCAAGTGAACTAAAGCGAGCATTTTCAAGCAAACACAGAATGTACAGTGACTACAATCAGCAGGATGCACAAGAATTTCTTAGGTTCTTCTTAGACTCGTTGCATTCAGCATTGAATTCTGGTGTTAAGGGTGATCATCTGAAAATTGACGAGCATTTGAGGTATGCGTTGAATGATTTTTGTTTTTAAATAACTGTGACTCACTATTAGTCCCTTTTTATGAATAGTGACAACAGAAAGGCCGATATCACGTGGGATTGGTACACAAAAGCCGAGAACTCTGTTATTCGTGATCTGTTCGTTGGCCAACTAAAGAGCACACTAAGGTGTACTGTATGCGGCAATACAAGTGTAACTTTCGACCCATTCTGGGATTTGAGTGTACCGTTGCCATCGTCGTCCAGATGTAAATTAGAAGCCTGCTTGGATCTGTTCATCCGCGAAGAAATACTCGATGGTGACGAGATGCCAACCTGTTCAAAATGCCAAACACGACGGAAAAGTACGAAAAGCTTTACAATTCAACGATTTCCGAAGTACTTGGTTATTCGTAAGTAGAAATGTGATTATATGCAATGAGTGCGTAGCAATCCAGTGTGTTTATATGTTTTTGTAGATTTGAAACGTTTCTCGGAAACACGGTGGAGCAAAATGTCGAATATCGTGGAATTCCCCACGGGCGAAAGAGAATTGAATATGGGTCCTTATGGATCTAATTCAAATATAAATGCTTATTACACGCTGTATGCGATTTCGAATCACATGGGTGAGTGGTAGAATTTTGCGCAATCGGAAATGGTTTACTTTGAATAATTTGTGTGTTTAACAGGCTCAACAGCTGGCGGGCATTACGTGGCGTTGTGTAAGCATCCTATCACAAGGAAATGGCATGAGTTCAACGATAACATGTAAGTTCTTAAATTATTACACTAGGAGTTGGCAACTTTCTTCAGAGATTTGCTTAAAATTGCATCGCATTTTGATGTTGATGTTGTGACACGCTAGCAGCTACCTCTATATTTGAGCAGCAAATTGTTGTAGTTAGGTTAGTTGGAGTCACATGGGCCTGGGCGGGTTTATATATTTACACCCGTTAGGAAGGGAAAATGAAAATAAGTAAGGCAATGAGAAGTGATAACTACATGATATTTTAGAGGGGTCTTCCTAGGGTATTCTGACAGAGTCTGCTAATACTTATGAAGTATCCTTCTTAACATCACGGGCGCCGCAATGTCCACAAATTATTTTCATTTAATGGCAATAGATTTCCAGCAATTTGCTTTTCTTTAATAAATAGATTGACTGGGTGTATGTATAGAATTGTTTTTAGTGCCGCGGTTGTAACTACACCTGTTCCTCTCTGTCTTATTGTTAATAACTGGCAGTTTTTTTTATTTAGTCGCTGCAGTATCTGAGTATGGTTCTGACGACTGTCATGCAGGACCAGTGTATGATTTTTGAGCAAGGCCCCCAGTTTTTCCCATAGATTCTGCTGCAGGTGTAAAAGACTATGGACGCCTTTTTCATCCTTTTTTTTCGATATTTATGTGGATTACAGTTCAATTTATTATAAAGGATCAGTCCTTTGTTCATGGTCATAACTAATTGGGTTTTCTGTGGATTGAGTTCTAGACTATGTGATTTCGCTCATTTGTTGGGATCATTAAATCTTGATTGAATGATGTCAGTCGGGGTCGAGGGAAATTTAGCTCAAGAGGACTATATTGCTCTGCCTATGTTTATAACAAGTAGCCAGAGAAGTGGGGGAAAGTACCTTTCTCTGTTGAATTTCTTTTGTCGTCAATAGTTCCTTCGTACATTCGGCTGATTTCTACGTGATGATGCGACTCTTCATCATTGCTACTATCCAACTCTAATAGCACATGTATTTATAAGTGAAAAAAGCAGCGAGTGTATACTCTTTAAATTTCATGGAAATTTCCACTGTCGAGACTACATAGTGTAGGGCTGTTTCAACTCACTTTACTTTAACATATGCATGCTGATTGCAAGATATACCTGTTGTTTGAATTTTGTTACGTATATGACGGGTGGGCCATCTGCTGGTTTCTTTTTAAATTACATGTTGTTTTGACACTGACAGCTTTTTCGCGCTTAAAAAATTTGACAGAAACACAGTATCATATCTCCGAGGTACGAAATGAACAACGTTGCCGAAACAGAGCGAAATAGTGCACCAATCGTGCATGCTGCGCACTCAAGTTTGTGAAGAAAGTTCGTGAGATTAACATGCAAATTGATAACCCAAGTTATCCTCTTGTTCGCCCTGTGCGCTCAACCAAAAATATTGCTGCTGTTGCCGAAAGTGTGCGTCTAAACCCGATAAACCCATTTTCCTTCGAAGACGAAGATGGCAACAACTTTACGGTCAACGGAGAGCGCTACAGAGGCATGATAACCAGAAACTAAGAAAATGACTTGAACGACCTCTGGTTGCAGCAAGATGGCGTTACGTGCTATACAAGCCGTCCAACAATCGATCTTTTGCGCACTAAATTCAATAATCGTGTAATCAGTCGTTTTGGTGATGTTGCTTGGCCTCCGCGGAGCTGCGATTTGACGCCGTTGGACTTTTTTTTTATGAGTTGCCGTTAAAGATCGATGTTATGCTGATAATCCAGAAACGATTCAGGCACTTAAGCTAAATATTGATCGAGCTATTCGTAAAATAGATCCCCGAATCATCGAAAATATACTGAAAAATTGGCTTGACAGAATGGATAGCAATTTTGAAAAGAAACCAACAGACCCTTTACAATGGCATTTAATGTGTGCGCCGTGGCTCATCAGTGGTTAAGTGCGCCATCACTGAGCGGGAAGTTTAAGGTTCGAATTCAAGAAAAACAAAACTGGCTCCCACCTCTCGCGAACGTTTGAGTAAAATTGTCATGAGAAGCTTCTCTCAATAGAAAAAATTGCCCTTGCCCTTCGGAAACGGCATACAACTGTAGGTCACAGTGCCTACGAGATGCTAGACCAGGCCCTGTATTGGGCTGTTAGCACTAAAATATTTATTTATTTATAATGGCATTGAATGTACTTTAATCCGCAAAAAAGATTTTTGTCATACCTCACAGCTCTTTTCAACTTTAAAGGTCGAAAGCCCTTTACAAGTCTGCCTCAATTAGGGCTAAATCCTAAGGCTGACCCTTGCTTTTATTAACTTAAATACAAATTTAATTAATTTAACAATCCAATTATAATTTTTTTTATATTTTCAGTGTCAGCGGTGAATTGTCGGAAAGTCATTTAGTTTCATCTAGTGCCTACATTTTGTTCTACGAACGAGCGTAAGAAATTTTATTTTTATTATACTTATAGATTAAAAAAAAAAAACCAATATTTAGATCCCACACCACACGTGTTAATTAATAGTAAATTTTAATTTAGTTTATATTACCAAACAAATGCGACGCTATGAAGCTAATCCGATAAAACCCTAACAGTGTGTCTAAATTGTATGTATCTACTAATTTACATTAAGTTAATAAATTTTTATAACAAAAACGAAAAAAAAGGAGTAGTAAACCGCCCTTAAAACCTAGGTTACTCCCAAAACAAAAAAAAAAATAAAAAATGTACATGTACAGACCGAGTCCAGCAGATAAATGAATGCAAAATAATATAATAATGTGTAACCAACCCCCTCTTAGATTATTAACTAATTTATTTTAACTTATAATTTGGCATAGGTGCAGTTAACAAAGGAAATCTAATATTTAGTCTATGAAACCGAGCTTTGTACAATTTTTGTCATATAACATGTATTATATGTGATTTATTTTATTTTAGTTATACACTGAATAATTTTAGTGTAAAGTTGCTTTAATTACTCATAGATAGAATGTTCTAACCTCACGCAATGCACGTTGTAAACCTTAACACAGTTAAGATTATTTATTATGTAATAGAGTATGATATTTAGGGCTTTGTGATAGGATTTCGAAAGTATACATCTCGTATATGAAGGATTTTTGGTGCAGATACGAATTTTTGAATACGAAATTTGCCAGTTAGGAGCAATAATTACATAGGTGCTAGTGATAGTTGGTATTATTTGAAGGGAGTTATTCTTATAAAGGAATAGCTCCTCGGTAACAAAATGAATATTCTGTAGAACGCCGTTGTGTAGTCGTGTGTTTGTTTCATTGATTTATCTTCTGCCGGGGACCTCCCGAAGTCGAAGGTCCTCTAACCGCTGCAGCAAACATTTGTTCCTATCTCTTCAGACTCTTTTCAACTAACGTCGCGAGATAGTAAAAATTAAAAAGAAGGAAAATGGAGTAAAACCCAACCCAGCCATTGGAAACAAACAGTAAAAATTAAAGAAAAAAAAATGCATTGAAGGAACACTTCTCAAACGGAAGTTAAAATAAGAAAATCTCCAACCAGCACGATCCTTAGATAGCTGCGCACGTCAAGTTGAGGACTGTCTTTTGGTTTTTTTTCTGCAGAGCTGGAGCATTTGTTTTTAGCCATCATCGGGGATGAATCTTCTCCTCTGTGTTGTCAATAGGGAAATAGATCTTGAGAAGTATTTCTGCATAAAAAACTCCATCCGACTTTGGTATTATTCACCCTTCCATACGATACCATATCATACAGCTGGCCTTAGCGTCTTCTTAGTTATCTTCGAGAGGGCCTTACTTCCTAATAAACTTTTTGGTCAAGAGTGCTTCATTTCATCTATCGAACTAATGCCGTTTAAAACCAAACCCATGTTAACAACTTCTGATTCAAGAGAAAGCGCGGCGAATTTCTTCTTCGTCCTACCCATGTTGTCACTGTACCCGATTTATCAGCCTAGGAGTTTCGCATTCCAGTGAGGGTATTGCCATCATTAAATGAATTCCACCGGCAAATTTGATGGAAACGAAAAAGCTGACGCTCTGGCCATAGATGGTGCGATGTCAGCAAAAGTCACATGAAAAACCATGTGACGTGTTTCTATTTATCCAAATCCTACGAAGGCAGAACACATCTTGCCTGAATTCTCACCCAGGTTATGCCAGTTTATGAATCTTGAGATACAATCTCAGTATCCCAATGGCAATACATCGTATGAATCACTCATCAGGTGCACTCTGTAAACTCTTTCTCCTTAGAAAGTGAATATTCAGTAAACTAGTTGTTCTTTGCTTGCCATTCACCCAGAGATAATCGTAGACTATCTGTAAAACACTGAAGTGGAAAAAAAAGGTTTTAGATTTTATCAAGCTTATCAAAAAAAAAAAAAAGAAAAAAAAATGTCCTAACAATCTAATCTAATTCAAGGTTCTGGTGGTCTTGTCCGACCTTGATGGAGCAGCGAGGGTTCTTTGTCGTTATCCCGCTGGCGAATGAATTTAGAAGAATACCAAAAATTCACATAGGACTCAAACCTAATCACAATATCGCACGCGGTCTTGAAATCAAATTTGTCGGATATTATTTTAGAATTTTGTAAACGGTATTCAGGAGTAATTGGCGGGTGGGGCAGATGATAATGTGGTTCTTAACATCGGACCTACTTTCATCTTACCAGCTTTATAAGATGAGATGAAATTTGCTATAGCTGGTTGTTGCAAATACTCGTAGTGGTTACCATTTCGAACGGTATAACCCGACTGTATGTCAGCAGGATATTGACATTTGTCACCGTTTAACAAACATGCAAAAGGCTTCGTGTTGGGCGCCATTTTGTTTGCACTTTTGCAGACCAGACTGCCATGAATAACAAGATTATCTGATTATATTTTTTACAACATGTTAAAGAAAAATGCACACTCGAGAAGGTGTTAATGTAGGTTGACTTCATTTATGGGCGGTCTATACCTTTTCTGTGCGCTTCCGTTTATTTTTCATATATGTAAACTTTGATAGCTGTACGCACAGCACACTCCATAGGTAATACTCTGGCAATCACCATTATGCTCTTAGTCGTGTCACCCGAATTAAGGTGACAGATACAAATACAATATTCTCATTAGTCCACAAAAGTATGAGTTTGATTCCCATACTGGAATCTCGTCTAATTTCCTACGAATTTGCACATACGACAACGTTGAACTTCTATATGACGATATTTCTGGATACTCTCTCGTTGGTAATTCTAGGTAATTCCAGGTAATTTTAATATCCCGCACATTAGAGGACTGTTTGCTCTGATGTGAGAAAATTTCTCTTCGTCTTTGATAGCTGAAAGCAACCAGCTCACGAAGTTACAGATTGTTTTCTAGTTAAATTTCTTACGACTATCTTCGATCCTGTTTCAAAATAGCTTACTAGATAGGATAAATCTCTAATGAAAATGAAAAAATGAAGCCTTAACATCTACATATTTAGAAGTTCACTAAATATCTGATTTCATGTCAGTATGAGTTTGAGATTTGTCTATTTCGGTCCCTTAACCACTTTAACCCCTGACATTAACATGTCCGTTTTTTTGTGTTTTCTCTGCGCCTACACTAACCCATACTAAACCGCCGCGTCAAATTGCCATTCAAAATAATTGATTTCAATTTTGAATATATATCTCTCTCCAGCAATTAAAACAAACACACACAATAAAATGTAGAAAGCGGCAATAATAATTACAAAGACATCCCTGTCTGCTTCATCATTATTTTCGCACAGTCATCGACGCGGTGAAGAGCACCTTCAAGCAGTTAATTTCTTGTCGCAACGAAATATGCAAACACTTAAAAGAAAAAAAGATTATCACGACCATACAGTATCAAGTCATGAAAGTTATCGCTCTCCATTTGAACAGACCAGATTCTATCAAAATCACGGCAAAACAAGTTTTCAAAGCATCCACCACGACAGGCACAACAACATCTTTCTTCTAAACACATTTCTTGGAATGCTATTCTACGCAATATTTTTTACATCGTGCTATTTATTTTTTAAGCCAGCCGCATAGACGAAAAGAAAAAATGAATCACATTAACCTCCTGTATAACTAAAATAGAAAGAAAATATTAAATTTGTTAAATTGTTTTATGCAAAATGAAATTATTTATATCATTGTTATTTGTTGTATTTTTTTTTTTTTATAATTTATTAATTTATTTAATTGTTTGTTTTATTTTATTTTTTTTATTTTTTTTTTTTCACAATCCCACAATCTTCTTATAAGAGATCAGCAGTTAATATTATTTATAATTTTATCTGATGAACCAAAGACTTTTTGAAAAGAAGAAATATTATATAAAAACAGATAAAGAAAATAATACAAAAGAAAAATTATATATATATTTAGTAACAACCTTAGGTAATAAGTAAACACTAATAGTTATGGATTTTCTTTGATGCCACAAAAGCCATTTACCAAAATAGTAAAAAATCGAAAATTTAAAAAAAAAAAATAAAACAAAAAACATGCGAAACAACAAATTTTATTAAGTGCAATTAATAAAATTTAAGAGTAGTTAAAAGAAAAACAAGACCTAAATAAATAATAAAAAAAACTAAGAAAACAAGTTTTACCAAAATTGTGTATTAAAATATGTAAACTTCGAAGCAAAAGAATAAAAATCTATGCAAAAATTATACGGGAAAATCTCTTAAAAGAAAAATTATTTATTTTTATGAAAAACAAATTAACAAAAAAGATGAGTAAATAAATTAAATATAAAAATTCATTAGAAGTTAAGCAAAATTGTAAATAAAAAAAAAAAAAAAGTCGGAATTTATTTTTTTTTTCGTTTAAATTTAAATAAAGAAAATTATTTATTGTTTGGTTATGTCGCATGTAATTGATCTTTTCAACAAAACGAATATAGTTCTAACGAAGAATACTGTTAAACGTACACACATACATACACACACGCGAATTGGTTGTTTCCTCAATATACTCTCGGCGCTTTAGAATTAATTTCGAAAACAAAACAAAAAAAAAGAGTAGATCTTTGTTTTCATCTCTCTGCTATCCATATTTTTATGAACGTAAAAGTTAATTTCAGATTATAAATGATGTGAAAATAAAATAATAAAAGAAACTAATTATTTTGTCGTAAAAAAAGGACTTGTTTCAATTTCAATTGGTTTTTATGATCCTAACAGGTGGAGGAAATTTGTTTGTACTGGAGCGACCTTTGGTTTGTTTGAAAAATTACATCTACCTTGTCTATGGGGGTCATTCTTTTGCATAAATTGTGTAAAAATCATGCACGATAGTGTACCGCCAAATTCTCCAACAACTTGTGGGCCATCTACTGGCTTCTTTTTAAATTACATGTTATTTTGACACTGACAGCTTTTTCGAGCTAAACAATTTTACAGAAACACAGTGTCATATAACGAAATGAATCGATTTACGCTTGAAAAACGTTGGGAAATATTGAAAACTTATTTTCAAAGTGTGCGAAACAGTGTGAATTTTAAAAATTAATTTCAGTCGAAATTATGCACCAACCTTGCCTGCTATTGGCAAGTTTGTGAAGAGAGTTAGTGAGATTGGCATGCTAATTGATAACATAAGTTATCCTCGTGTTCGTCCTGTGTACTCAGCTGAGAATATTGCTGCTGTTGCCGAAAGTGTGCGCCTAAGCCCGAGAACCTTTCTTCACCCATTTTTCTTCGAAGATGAAGATGGCAACAACGTTACGGTCAACGGAGAGCACTATAACAATCGATTTTATTTTATTTTTTTGCCAGAAACTGTGGAATAGAACTTGGACGATCTCTGGTTCCAGAAGGATGGCGCTATGTGTCATACAAGCCGTTCAACAATCGATCTTTTTGCGCACTAAGTTCAATAATTTTTTTTTGTAATCTGCGCCCACGAAAAGTACTACAAGTGTACACTCTTCAAAAAAGCAAAAAACTTTTAAAAAAATTTGAGTGGATTTTTTTTTATAGCAATTTTAAAAAGAGTCCAACCTTTACATAAAACAAAGGCTGAGGTTTCCATTATGCGCACTAAGCAAATTTATTTTTTTTTGTTTAAATAGACTTATTCTAAGATGTACTGTAAAAGAATTTTTCTGCGGAAACTTTTTTTTCTATTTTTTTTTTTTACTTTTAAAGTTTTAAATTTTCACAGAAAAGTGCATGTACTCGTATACAAACTGCACAAATGGACGCGTTCACTTCGCATAACGCTTGTGCTAAGTGATTTTTGATGCTGAAGAGGGGGATGGGTGGGGTGGTGAATGCAGTGAATGTTGGAAAATGTCATAGGTATTGCCAAAGTTAAAATAATTCAAAGTTAATTTCATCTTTTTTGATACATATTTTTTTTTTTATTGACTGAAAATATACTGCTAAATACCCCAGAGTAAAATAATTAAACTTTAGTTCCAGGCGCTTGCGTGACAGTTGGTAACATACCCTTAGCGGAGCGGCTAAACCCTGCGGAAAAAAGGGTTAAAATCCTGTTAGCGAGCGAAGCGAGCCACCCACCCCATACTTTAAATACACCAGACTTTCTTACAGGCGGCTGCCTGACAATTTTTGGTATACACTTATTCAACTATGTAACTTCGTTTAAAGCGCCAGGTGATTTTCACTTAAACTGGCAACACTGTTCTCAACTATAAACAAATGAAAAACATGCAAAAAAAATTTTTCACTTCCTCAAGAAAAAAAATATTATATTTGCGTTTTTTAGGCCATTTTAAGCTAGAAAAAAAAAAATTTTTGCTCAGTGCCCCGAAACAAATTACGAGTAGATCGTTTTGCCCATTATTCTGCAGAAGACTCAAGACCGAGTAGTCCCTTAGCTAGTATTGATTTTAAAAGCTGTATATCATATAATTACGTCATCTTGAGCTGGAGACACGTTCGAGTGGTTTTTATTCAGAAAGTTGGAAAGCGTGGATATGATTTCGCGATGGATTTCCGACCCATTAGCTTAACTTTTTTCTTACTTAAAAAGCTGGAACGTATCTTAGACGTTCACATAAGAAAGACTCTCGAGACTTCCTCACACGATTGAAAAAAACATTCACTACAAATAATATAAATAATATACCCTTGCTATCTTCTTAGACATTGAAGGCGCGCTTAATAACGTCCTCACTGAGTGATTCAGGAAGCTCTCACCGAGTTGAATGGTGAGGATTTTATTAGTCTCTGGATAGTATCCATGCTAAAGAAATCAGAATTATTCAGTCAAACCTAGGTAATTTAATTCTTACCAAATTCGTAGACAGAGGAACACCTTAAGGTGGAGTTTTATCACATCTTCTGTGGCTTATGGTAATAAACAAAACACTGTCAAGACTTGACCGAGACAGTACCAAGGTTATCTGATATGCGGATGACGCGGCAATGTTAGTATCGGGAATGTTTCCTTCAGTTATTAGTGAAATTATGGAAGGAGCATTGGATATTTTAAGCACTTGGGTCACTAGTTGTGGACTCAGTGTCAATCCAAACAAAACTAAAATGATGATTTTTACCACGAAAATCAAAATACTGATCTTTACACCTCTACGGCTAAACAACCTATCCTCCGGCGCTAGGTTTTAGGAGTCATGCCAGACTCAAATCTCAAATGGAAGTTAAACATCGAACATCTATCACTTGACCTCCATATTAGGTATATTTCAGCATGTAGCGCGGTGAGTCTCAGAGAATCACGGTGCTAGTCTGCTAGACCTTACGGGCACATTAAGATTCCAGATTCGTTACAAGGAGAACTTGGGAAAACTCTGACCGACTACACCATACCCAAACTGAATTTTCAACACAATTTCATAGTCGATTATCCTAGAAGACTGGGAAAGAGGTGAAGTCATAAAAAAACACTGAAAACATCAGTATCTTTCCGCTTCCCCGATTCATCCAGTGTTTTCCAGGTGAAAGTTCTGGCAATACGTGAAGCGTGTAGAATACTAAGATTTCAACAATATCATCTTCCCAGCTGGTGGAACAGTGTAGGGAAGAGCTCTCGTCGCTAGGTTGTCGGACCAAAATCAGTTTTATCTGAGTGTCAGGTCATAGCAACAAAGAGGGGATCGAGCGACCCGACGAGGAGGGGTCTGTCCTTGACGGATTCCTTGGGAATTGTCAAAAGCGAAATCTGTTCACACTTTCTATCAGTGACAAAACAGGGATGAAACAGTTTGCAGAGTTGGGTCATTTCTAGGCAGATCTGGCCGAACTACAACTGGGTCAGAATACAAAAACTTGAGAAAAGGATGCTGCAAGAATTGTATTGATAAGCACAGGTCACTGGCCAGTAGGGGGACTCATGCGTCTAGACTAGGCATCCCTTTTAACAAACACTGCCGCAGTTGTAAACATGTAAATAGGAAGGAAAATCTCTCCCACTTCCTTTACGGGTGTCCGGCTTTATGTAGAGCTCGACATCGAAGTCTAGGCAAACCCTGCACTTGGACCAACAAAGTTCCATTGTGCTACCACTATTGAGCAAAGTGTAGTGAAAATAAAATATTGTGAACATATCTGGTGTTTTATTTATTTCCAGGCCTAAATTAACGAAGCTTGATATATTCGCTTATTCTTAATTTATTAACGCAAAAGATGCATATTTCGGGCTCTCAATAGCACGTGTTTTGTAAGCGCGTCTGTAACGGTTGATTGCGCCATATCAACAAGGAAGTTTTGCCCAATTCCTCGTTGGAATACATACATTTAGGATGTATGTTACAACTTGGCTATCAATCTGACCCAAAGCATGCAAATAAATCTTCATTCAATCGAAAAAGTTATTTAAAACTTAAAATAATAAAATCAAAACGAGTATCAACAGGGAAACATAAAATGTACATTAAAGAAACGTTGAATCTCATTGAGTTAGATTCTTTTCTGTTATGTCTTCTGGTACTTTCTCCATTATCATCACAATCTTCGCTGCTTAAAAATAACTTTTAATGAACATGTCGATAAAACCGAAGTTAGTTGCGTTTCTATAAAGTATGGATTTTTTTTTGTCAACTGACAAAATTTTTTTGCTATCGTTCTCGTTACACATTATCATTACAAGTGCTGGGTATCGTTATCAGGAAATCCTTTGTCCTGACTATCGTTTTGTGTATAATAAGGCCTCAGTCCGCTGTTGACGTTTGTGTGCATGGAGATGTTAGCTTTGCAGTGTCTTAGCAGTACCTTAAAAGAAGAAAAAACTTTCTCACATATTACTAAAAATGTTGATGCTTTGCCTTCGTAAATAAAGCATAACAATTAAAAATACACTTGGTACTGCATTCAATGCATTAAATTGGGACGGATTGTATTTATGTATTTTTGCTCATTAAAATCAGCTGTATATACTTCGTACTTTGGAAAGCCAATTGTATCGAAAAGAACATTTTTTTTAGAATTGCGCGCGCCAAAGGGGATATGAATACTCTCATATTATTTCAGAACACGGGCGTTTGTAGACAGTGAAAAAGAGAGAAAGATTGGTGTATTGGTTTAAAACTCAGGTGGAGTTCAGATAACTGTTATAGTTGTTGCTTATGATTAATAGTATTTTTTTCCGTCGCCCTGATGTCATCATCACGTTCATCCATATGACCACCCTACTGCCAGTGTTATGCCTTCGCAGTAAAATTTACATTCATGAACTTTTGCAATTGATCGACTTTTTATTGTATTTATTTCATGCGAAATAAATAAATAATTCCTGACATAAAGCTTTGAACCTTAAACTTGCAGCGTGTTTGTGTTTTCTGGACTCAAACCTTGAGTTTCCCGCTCAGTGGTCGCGCACTTAACCACTGAGCCACGGCAGCTCTAAAATCGGAATAATATACGAGTACAATAACTAGCAAAATATATTTTATAAATGATTATAACCCTCCCGCCGAACGTGTTAATGCAAATTTTTTTAGCATTCTAGTCCATTTTTTTTATTTTTTTATTATTTTTTACGAGAACAGAGATGACAAACAATTTACACATAATGATACCCACTACTTGCAATAATTATGTGTAACGAGAACGATGACAACAAAATGTTGCCAGCTGAAAAGCAAATAGAAATGTGTCAAAAAATGGCAATTGACAATGAACCCTTAACGACGTCCTTTGATGTGTGGTATGACAGATACCATTCTCGTAACAGTAACCATAGATGTTCTCGAAATCGTAACACTTAATCGCAATTTTGTCGTTACGATACCTAGGTAACGAGTATGATTGAACGAGAATTAAAATCTGCAAGAATTTAAAATTTGTCTGACTAAACAAACGCTAACAAAGAAATAACAAAAATAGGCGGCACTTAATAATAAGCAAACATAATTTATTATTCCTCAGTTTTTTCCCATAAATATTTATATATATTTATTTTTGTTAGTACAATATAATAAAATTTTGAATTTATATTAGTCACAATTCTATATTTTGTTATTCTACGCATTACATATTTTGTTACTTTACTACAACTATTTTACTTATGTTTTGTTTATATAGTTTGATTTTTCTTTTTTTAATAATTATATATGGAACCAAGTCTTTTGTTAATGTAATAATGCAAATTATCTCACGCTTTTATGCAATTTTACAAAGGCTTTCAATAAAATTTTCATTATTTCTCTTCTATCTAACTCTAGTAAACTAATTTGAATGGAATCCATTAAACAGTTAAATTTAAAAATTCTATTTCATTTGTAAACTAAAAAAAAAAAAACAAAAAGAAACTGCAAAACGTATTTCATTAACAGCTAATGATATTTTTACATATAAATTCTGTAAGTTTAATGGTAGTATTGCTCCTTTATTATTTTATATAGCAGGTGGTAGAGTCTTGTTTAAATGTGTGTGTATGGGTTTTCCTTTTTTGCTTTTTTATAACTATCTAGTTTTTTTTTTAATAATAATTGTAATTTTGATATTCTGCTTTTTGTTCGCTTTTGATTGAGCAATAGATATTTATTATTAAATATTAGTGGTTATTTGCGATAATTTGTGTTTTTTTACCATGACTTGGGAATCTTAAATCATACCTCTTATCCCGTAATTCGTAATAGGCTCCCTAATGCAATACGCTAAAGGTATAAGATACTCAACAATACAACGGTCTGAGATACTTAACAACGAGTCAACTTCTCATTAGTGATAGCACTAACTGTGGCACTCTTTAGTAGTATAAATATCGCCTCGTTTCAATAATAATCTTTTTTTGTTATTACCTGTGGTAGGATAAACATCACCATGACAGCCGTAATCGGAAATTCTCACAATTTAGAGCATCGCGCCGTCAAAACGTACCTCGTGAAAAAAGGAAAATTGTCTAAAGAAATTTTCGAAGACATGTCATCGAATCTTCAGGATTCTGGGCCTTCCTATACCATAGTCAAAAAATGGGCTCGCTTATTTCAACAAGGTCGGCGAGAGAGCTGTGAAGACGATGCCCGGCCAGTGGGACTATCCTGTGTCAGTGGTCACTGAAGACAACGTCAGAAAAGTTGAAAAATTAATTCTGGCCGACCGAAGAATAAAAATGTGGCAGATAACGGACGAGTTGTACATCAGTAACATTGGAGAAATTTTGCAGGATCATTTAAACATGAAAAATGTGTGCGCTGTGGGTTCCGAAAATACTCACGCCGTTCGACAAGCAACGACGACTCCAGTGCTGCAAAGATTTTTTGGAGTTAGCCGAGGACAATCTCGACGAAATTTGCAACCGAATCGTAACTGTAGATGAGACTTGGGTACTTTTTCCTACTTTTTACTTTTTTTCCAATTTGAAAAAAAGGAATTACGAGGCCGGAGATTTGCAGATGAGAGCGAGATCAAGGCGTTTGTAGAAAGTCATTTTGAAGGCAAAGAAAAATAATATTTTTTCGGTGGTATTAAAGCACTTTATGCCCGATGTGAGAAACGCATTTCACTCAAGGGAGATTATATTGAGAAAACAAATTTTTTAATTGGATCTCTTCTTTCACTTAATGCCTTAGGCTGCGAACTTATCAGCCGCCCCTCCTACATACATATTTTGCATTTAACTCTGTTAGCTTTTACGGAAATTGGATTAACAAAATTTCACTTATCGGCTAATCATGTTCTGAGAGGCATATTACGTATTACGAGACGATAGGTATAATGAACGATTCTTAAATCACGATTCCTACGACTTATCCTGATTGTGAATGGCGAGAATAGTGGCAATAAATCGTTCCGAAATTCAGAACTACGTACTTATATTCTTGCATAAATACTTGTGACCTCTATATGTTTGTGCTATCAACTTTCAGCAGGGAATATAGTCATTTTTTGGCATCTAGAATTCTATTGTATAACTGACGTATCGAAGAGGTTATGAAAATCAGAAACAACACAACGAAGAAAACGACAATCGTCGACAACGGAAATCAGGGTGAACGTCACCTCACTATAATCTAAGTTCCCATAGTTGCTCGAGTTGTTAAGCAATACAACCCCGCGAGAATTAGAATTAGATTTTATATCGCATTCCCGCGAAATCAATTTATTCAGCAACATTGCAAACATAATGGGTACTGTCGCATTTAACGTTTCACAAGTGGCCCATGTTGGTGTCTCCTGGTTGTAGCTACAAAGCCCTTGCAACCTACACGTTTGAGTGAGTACATACATATGATCGGAATTATTGAGAGTTAGCGAGCGCTCTGCAGAAACTCCAAATAAATACGGGCCGCTGGATCTACACGGCAATGACAAGACCTGTCTCAGCATATGTGTCGGAGATTTGGTGGAAAATGCTTTCGCGAAAATATGTCACTGCTTCTCTCACTAAACTCCAAACAACAGTTTGTCTCGGCTGAACCAGGGCCTTCTCTAGCACGCCTGGTTTTGCTTTAGATGCATTGTTGAACCTCCCTCCTCTTGCTATTTACATATATCATGGCCAGCACAATAAAAGCTATCTTCTAACTTAAAACGGGTGACTTTTGGTATAACGTTCTGGAGCTGAGTTGACATTGCGCGGCACTTATTTTTCGACTCTTGTCTTATGGATATACCGACCGATGCAACGACACCGGAACTCCAGCTCGAATCTCTAAAATCAAACAAGGATCTGGTGCTGGAGTCTTCGTGCAGGATGACAACATTAGGCTTCACTTATCGTAAGGTAAACATGCATCCGTCTTTCAAGCAGAGACTTATGCAATCCTAATGGCTATTAACTATATTTTGAGGAATAGAGGACGATGGAGAGGAAGGAGTATCTGCCTCTGTAGCGACAGCAAGGCTGCGCTTAAGGCCATGCTCAGCCCTTTAATCACTTCCAAAATAGTTTGAGAATGCAAGAGCTATCTGAATTCGGTCCCAAGGCTGAACTCAGTGAGTCTTGTTTGGGCCCCAGTTTACCACGGGATTACTGGAAATGCGATCTCCGATGTACTTGCTAGACAAGGTTCGAAGGAGGACTTCTCAAGACCTGAACCTGCGTTGAGTCTTCCTTCGTCCTCGATCAGAGCTTCCATTGACGGTTTGGTTTTTGAATTCACCCTATCTTAATGTGCTTGGCTTAAGCGACACCTGTGGAGAGGGCGATACTACGGAACACTTCCTCTGCGATTGTCACGCCTTTGCTCGTGTCAGGTGGCAGATCCTTGGAGCCTACGTGGTGAGTGCAGATACCACGAAGCTCCTCATCACTGAAGTCCTTACTCGCCTTTGAACGAAAGACGAAGCAATTTCATTAACAGGGTTTTGCTTACTGGTAGTACAATAGACCGGTGTCAAGTCTGTGTACTCAAGTGGTGTTTTCTACCCCGAAAAAAAAATAAAAAATCTTGAATCGTACAGTAGCGAGCATGGAAAGTTAATTTTGAACAGAAAAATCCTTAATTATTTCTAGGCAGCGGCTTCTTCTTAACGGCTTCCATTCTTTTTAGGTATATAAATACGTAATAAGTTCTTAAGAGTCATTTTAGTATGTGAAGTGATAAGTACTGTCCCGGACGGGGAACAGCAACCACAGCCACCAGAGAATAAAAGAAAAATAAATAACATCCAAGTTTCTCCCACCACTACACCAAAAGTAGTTTTACCTGGTAGTACAATGGACGGAAAATCGAGTCTGAGAGCTCCGGTATGTGGACATTTCTTTTCATAAAAAAAGATGTGGTTTTGTAAAAATGCCAAATTATAAACAATTGACCGAAGACCGGCAAATAACGGGCACGGCTAAACGTTCAGTTCGTCGAAGGCTTAGAGAATTTAGTCTAATGGCTCGTCGCCACGCAAAAAAACTCATATTGACACACAAGATGATGAAATCTTGGCTAACTTGGGCAGCAAAATACGAAAATTTGACAGAAATATTCAGCATATACGGATCAGATGGAATTCAGTATATTCGGCAAAGAACTGGAGAATAAAAATTGCCTTCAACGAACAGTAAAGCATCTGGCCTGCCAAATGATATGGGGATGTTTTTCTTACTATGGAATTGGAGATTTATGCTTCATAAAAAAGGAACTGATAACCCCGGAGTATACAAAAATATAGGGTCATCCAACAACAAGAGGTGTCATTTTAAATTCCGCGCCATTGTTGAACTGTCAACATTCAACTATCATTGCGATGACATTCGATATGGATCGTTTACACTCGCACAACGTGTTGAAATAGTGAAAATTCAGTACAAAAACGGTGAACATATCGCGGAAACGTTTCGTAAAGTTCGCAATGCTTTTGGCCATCATCAAGCGCCTTCTCGCACAGCTATAGTGAATTTAATCCATCAATTTGAACGTCTCGGACAGGTTAGTGATGTGAAAACTCCAACTCTTGTTCGTCCGGCAAGGTCAGCTGAAAATATTGCCGCCGTAGCTGAGTGTGACTGAAAGCCCAGGTGTGTCCATTTCGAGACGGTCACAGCATTTGGGCCTATCCGCAACTACTTCGCGCCACATTTTGCATAAAAATCTTGGCCTACATGCTTTTAAGGTCCAGTTGACATAAGAACTATGATGCTATGGACGTGGACGACGTTTGTTTGCAGCAGGACGGCGCCACATGCCACACAGCTGATGAAACAATGGCTCCGTTGCGTGTCAAATTCCATGAACGTGTGATTTCTCGAAATGGAGACATCAATTGACCACCGAGATCGTGTGATTTTACACCATTAGACTTTTTCCTTTCAGGCTATGTTAAATATAAAGTCTACACTAATGCTCCTCCAACGATTCATGCACTAAAAGAAAATATCAGAGCTGTTATATGCGAAAACGTGATGAAAAATTTCATCAAAAGAATGACTGTTTGTAGGCAGATCCGAGGCGTACATTTGGCAGATACTGTATTCCATTACTAACCTCAGAGTTTCTACTTTAGATTAAAATAAAAATATCACCACTTTTCATAAAAATGTTGCGTTTTTCTATTGATTTAAAATGACACCTCTTGTTGGATGACCCTATATCTTAAACAATCATCTGATACCGTCAATGGAAATGTATTTCTCAGAGGCCGGCGATGTGATTTTTCAAGACGACTCTGCTCCGAGCCATCTTTCCAAAATTGTAAGTCACCTTCTTTGTTCATTTCTATTCTAATTCCTTTTTAATTATACTCAACAAAAGAAAATAAAGATTAAAGAATTTATGATCGAAAAAGGAGTTTCCACACTCGACTGGCCAGATAATTCGCCGGACTAAGGTCCCAATCCAATCTCTGGCACATTATTACATTGAAAATAAAAAACAAAATGACTACCTCGACCAAAATACTCAATGTAGTGCTTAAAAAAGTTTAGTACAAAGAAATATCAGCGGAACATTCTTTATAATTTTATAATTTAGTGGATTCAATGCCAAAGTGAATTAATGACGTCTTAACAAATAAAGGAGGCACTACAAAGTACTGTCACCAAATTGTATGAATACAAATGCTCTTGCATATGAATTCCAAAATGACCAGATTTTATCGCCTAAAACAATGAATGAATTCTTCAAAGGCTTGCTACCTACTGCAAAGGAAATATTGATTTGTTTTATTCAAATTCATTGGAAATAGTTCTATGTATTGGCTACAAGTTGGTAAACAATTTTGGAAAATACTAATTGACGAAGTACGAAAAAGTGAAGAGAGATGTGGGGTTTTTTCGTGTTGCAATTTCGTACTCGCTACTCTAGGTTTTAAAAAAAATAAAATAAAAACAAAAAATACAACAAAAATAAATTTACTTTTCTAAATATTAGTTTATTCAAAGATAAGGATAAAAAATAAAAACGAATAAATTAAAATTGCTAAGATCACTTGATTTTTTTCTGTAATTTATAAATCAACAAAAAAAAAAAAATACTTTTGATCTTTTTTTTTAAAAAAAAAAAATATAAAACACTAAAAAAATGGGTGAAAATTTAATTAATAAATATTCGCAAATAACCACAATCTTGTGTGATCTTTTTTTTTTTTTTTCATTTAGTTAGTTTCATACTCAATTTTATTTTTACAAAAATATGTGTTCTTCTAATCATTTTATCAAAAAAAAAAAAAAACCAAAAATTCCATTTAATTAACTCTGTGTATTTCGATGAATTCAAATTTTAATTGTGGCTTATTTCATCGCAATTCAATATTCTTTTTATATTTAATTTAATTGATTTTGTAGCTTTTACATATAACATTGCATAGGTAGTAGTATGTTTATTTTTTAGCAAGTAAGCTATTTTCTTATATGGTTTTTTCATTATATTTTTGAAAAATTGAAAATTTAAAAAAACTTACTATAATTTATCTTACAAAAGCAAATATTATTAAATATCGATAAAAAAAACAGACAAAAACATTTTTTTTTCTTTTTGCAAAATGGTTAATAATTTAAATCCAAAAATGTAACAAAAATAGCGAATTCCGCTTTCTAAAGAAGATACTAAACTAAATACAAATACGATATGATAGATCATGCGATGTATGTGGAGAGTTTTCATTAATAAAACAGAAATAATAAACTATTGTGTGTGAAAAATAATCTCCATTTCCATCTCTCTTTCTCTTTCTGTTCTCTCTGCGTGGTAAAAGTGTGTGACCGTCCAAACACCTTTGAAAGCCTAAATTAAAATTTATTTTCCATAAAAAGAAATTAATTATATTTAGTGTGCTGCTAAAATTGTATTTGTCATTGCCGAGAACAAAAAAAGAAACAAAATATAATTAAAAAAAATTATGAATTTAATTATAATTAATTATAAATGGGTGATGAAATAAAATTAATACAAAAAAAAACAAACAAGATAGACAAGTTGCAGCATGCTGTCTTTTTTCTTCTTCTCTTCGTTGCAAATGTGTGTGTGTGTGTGTGTGTGTGGGAAGGCGCCGCTGATGTTTCTGCTTCAAACATTCTCTTTAGAGTAGCGTTGAGGTGGAAGCAATGAATGAATTAATTGAAAAATTATTTGAATAACCGAAGAATTCAGAGAAAATTGTTGGTTTTTTTTAACGCTTTCCCGGCTTCATAGTGCAAGACAGCATCTCCTCTTTGGCGAGTTTTCGACGGAAGTCAGCCATCGAATCTCGACAACTTGTCGCAATTTCAGCCAGCTGTGTGAATAATTCCTCGCCCTGCTTACAGTAAGCTGAAATTGAAAATAATGTTAGCAGTCATTGGTAAGAGTTCAGTTCAAGTAGCCATCTTCTTACTGTCTTGATCATAATCAACGTAGTTAGTTTGATTGTAAAGCTTATGACTTTCTGGTAGAAACTGTGATAAGAACTCATTAATTGCTTTGTGTTGATCGACAACGATCTCTTCAGCTTGTTGAAGATCTGATATAGCGGCGTGTTGATCGAGTAGCTCCTCGGACATATCGTGTTCCTGAAAAGAGTCACACTTTTATAAGAAACTCATTGAAATCAAGAGAAATACCTACATTTAGAGACCGCAAATGAGCAAATTCATTCTCATTCATTTGTCCATTCTTGTGATCATCGTCTTCCATCATTTGTTCAACATCATCGTTCCGCATCTCGGGATCTTTTACAACCAACTCTTTGACACGATCCGCGTATCGCAATGTGTTTAGTGTGTGCTCACATGAGCTTAATCCTGGCGAAATCATGGCAATCATACAGGTCTTACTCTTCTCTCCAATGAATGAGTCTCGCAACACCTGTGTCAGTTTCGATACGCGGAATGGCAAATGTGCACTCTGTTTGCCCAAGGCCCGAATGCATTCTTTGAGCGCCAGCAGCGATTTGTTTATCTCAGCACCTTCCATGCGGGTTTGTCGATTCGCCGATGATGTGTCAGCACCTCGTTCATTACCTGCCAAATCGATGAACGAGAATTTGCCGTGAATTTTACTGGAGCCTGGTGGCCGCAGTACAATTTGGAATACCGCATGTGACCGGGAGGAATTTGAATTGGCCGATGTTTGGCCGGATGTCCGTGCGTTATTGCCATGTTGAATAAGTCGCAATACCTCTTCGACACTGTCAACGACTTTTTCTGTTAGGCCGACTACTTGAACTTGCTGTTTGCCATCTTCGAGGACTCGAAGTTTCTGCTTATCGGAGAGTAAATCGAAAACCTGGAAGGGAAATAGTTTTTGTTCATCAAAAATCAGCACTAACACAAGTTAAAAACGAAGTAACGTTGAAAGTAAAGCTCTGTTACAACTGAATCTAATATGAATTGGTGACTTTAATAAAGGCAGGTTAGGCTAGGTTCGAGCGCAGACACTTTTAGACCAAAAGTAGGTTCAAAGTAGGTCTATTGTGATACTACAAGGCCCTTGGGTTTCTCCAGTTCTAGTCATCGAACCAGTTCGAATAACTAATGAGGTGTTATAGGTTTTGTCATATCACGGAGCATCTTGAAAAAAGAAGCTCTAAAAAGCTTATTTCAACTCAATACTGCGCACACAGCTTGTCTGGTTAGAGTGATCACTATGAACACACTGAAATATATATATTTATGTATATTTGGAAGACTACCCCGACATAGTTGTCTCGGGACCGTACAAAGGTTTAAAACAAATGTGATCCAGTCTGTTTAAAAGCAAAGAGTGAAACTATTAATCATTGCGGCAACTGTTCGGTTTCCGATTTCAGGTACAGCAGAGTATCACTGTTCTATATTGACCTCTGTCTACTTCGTAGATAGCTAAAGGAGGATGATATTCGAGTTCTGATGAATTCCGTCGGATACCACATATAAATTGCTCAGAAAAGTTAAGACAGACACTTTAAGTTAAAGTTGCTTGGATATGGCCTCGTCACACTTAGTATTAAACCTCTTTACTGCTTTGCAACAACCAGGGAAGTATCTTTTAATAGATGAAGGAATTCTTTACTGGAGGAGGTCCATGTATGCCCCTTCCTTTCGAATGGCTGGGGATAGGTAGCAGCGAGGATTTATACAATCTTTCCGAAGGGGTCTATTAATAATATCCGTGCACCACAAATATGACTTAATAATTCATCAAAATTGGATTCAGTAGACTTCAGTTCTTGCGTCAGTGAAATCTTCGTGCAACTGCAGATATTTCTTAGTATCCTCTGCAGAATGAGTGTTTCCGAATCGTGTAGTTTTAGCTTTCACTCATTGCGGCTAACTTTTCGTGAGATAGTCATCTAGAAGTTACACACACGGTGTCTTTATATCCAAAACCGAACTGCTCGAATTTTTCGATTACTAGATAGACGATTATATATGACAAAATGTTAACAGTGTTGCTGCACTATTTTTAACCGCTTTGTAAGAATTTTCACAATGGCTCATGCATTCCTACAGCGTTCTGTATGTAAATGCCACGAAATTCAAAATAACACCCCCGTTGGGGTTTCATAAATAACTGTTACTTGCGCAATGAAAATCTCTGCCAGCAATTTACATGAACACGCTTCTCAAACGTTTCAATCGTTTACCACTAAAATCACCATTAACAACTTTTGCCTAAACATAAACAATTAAAACTGTAAACATACCTTTCCACTGTATATTTCGAAGAAACTAGCCGATACCACCAAATTCAAATTGCGATAGCGTGTACCGTGCAAGTAGTTGAAGACATCCTTTGCTGCCATTGCGTAAATACCATTTTTACAGTCTTGTACTTTCCCATTAAATTCACCACCCATTGTGTGGGTTTTGCCAGAACCAGTCTGGCCATAAGCAAAGCATGTTGCCATTCCACCATCGAAAATCGTCTTAACGAGTGGTTTTGCTGTGTATCTGTAATGAAAGTCATTCAATTAGCGTGCTTTACATGTGATTTAAGATTTCGCCTTTAACTTACTTGTAAACCATTTCATTGTTACACTGATCATCGAAGGCAAAGTCGAAACGGAATTTATGATTCTCAAGGAACTTAGTCAAATCGACTTTGTTTTTCGGTTCATGCACAATTAATGTGTCCTTGCTAGGCACTGATATCACATCGATTTCCTTTCGACCGTTCTCCTTCCGGCTAAGCGGCCTCTTACGGACACACACTGTGATTTGGTGATCCTCAATCGCTTGACCATCGGTCAAGGGTCGGAACTCCAAATTAGTCTGGTATTCACTAAAAGAATACAATCAAGTCACCAAAAAATTACTTTTTTTTTCTGTATAACAATTACGTACCGTATCATAGCGGCCGTCTCCCAATTCGGATTGCCCGGATCGAGATTCATTAAAGCATTCTTTTCCTCCTTCAGTTCGGCTTGTCGGGCACGTCGCTTCTCACGGTTCTCTTTTAGGCGTTCAACTTCTTTTACGACATAGGACCGCCGTGGACCAGCGTTATTCGTCATCGAGGAACTCGCGGTCGTCATCTGTTTGGTGGCGTTATTTGTTGTACGCGATCTTGCAATGCCAGATGGTGGAATATTCTCAGAGTGCTCACTCTGGCCGTTTGTTGTGATAGCACTTTGAGATAGTGTCGTACGATTTGTACGGTGTCCTGCAAAGAAAAGGAGACAATTTATTGATTTTTGCACAAAGTCGGTGGATTTTAAAAATAGGCAAACACTTGGAGAAGTATAAAAATATCCTTACACTGCTGCCGCAGGCAACTAAGAAATGCAACTCTTCAACTTAGCTCTTGAGGTTGGTGCTTTTGCCTCTCTCAAAGGCTAAAACAACAATACCACACACCACAACCTTCGGTGGTCTAATGGGGCACTTACGTGATTGATTGGTATGGAAATGTACCCGCAGTCACATATTCCTATGTGTGAGGTAGTTTTTCCTTTAATGGCTTAAAACAATGTATATCAAGTTGGTAATTAGCATATGTATTTATTTCTATGTGCTATGCGCTGTTGCACGCGGACTAAGGCTCAATCCATTTGAGAGTTGAAAGGCTTTTGTGTTGTCGCGCTACAGCCACCGCTGTTAGTATTCGAGTGGGGTGGCAATTAGAGGGATTGTTTGCAATTCCCTGTATGACGATTTAATTGTAGTATTTTAGTACATGCAGCGAGAATTAGTGATGGATTCATGGAAGTAGCCTAATATTAGTCCGTGTTTTTTTTTATCATTTTAATGACACTTTTGAAACAATTTTCCGAGTTTAAATGCTTTTTACATAGAAACTAGGAAATCTGCCATTCGATAATTTTTCGTGTGACCTTGGTAACTCCATGTCCCAACATACGCGAAACTCTGTATCGACTGGTATAGTGAGAGAAAAAGCACCGTCTAGACGGTGGAACAGTGCTTGTGGGAGGACACTAGTGCAATAAAAGAGAAAATGGTTCTCTTCACCTTGACCAAGTGAATCAATAATAAGTGGTAATGCCAATGACAGAACAGTGCTTTCGATAATGTCGCGTATGATGGCATTCCTAGATTGTGTATATATAAAGATTTGGTGACCTGCATTTTGTTTTAATCGATATTACATATTTTCTTTGCCGAATATGCAAATATCGTGTTAAGCTCCGCGGTTTTATAATTAATCAAATGCGCTGAACAGAATTCAGTGGCACACAAATTGTATGACCTAGACCTACACACAACATGCAAGGAAAATTTGTAACTCACGCAGGACACGCATAGAAATGTGGTCTAAAAATAAAACAAGGAAAGACCAAAGTCACCCAAATGGACACAAATCAGTTAATCTCAATCGTATTAGGGTCAAACACCATTGAAAAAGGCTGCAAATTTGAATTTCTTAGGCTAGTCGCTGATATGCAATTTTAAGTTGCGCAAAAGATTGTGATTGCTACTGTCATGCGCTTATACGATTGGAAAATTCCGTAACTCAATAGTTTGTGATTTGACATAAACTGAAACGTTTTATGTCTTTATGTCTCACACACATTATAATTATTCATTTCAAGGTTGGATCTGTCAAATCCATCTGTCAGCCATAGTGACAGGTATTATAGTTAGTTCTTGCCTTGCCATTTCGTATGGATCATTTAACCACCGCTCAATGCATTAAAATTGTTGCATCTTATTAAAAAATAACAGTTCTGTAATATCTGTGCATCTGAAAGTTGACGCCGATTTTTCGAACAAATCATACTTCAGTGATGAGGGCCATTTCTCGCTCGGCGGCTACGTAAATAACAAAATTGCAGAATTTGGGATTCTGAGAATCTAAATGTGATCGTTGAGAGGCCATTGATTCCACCACGGGTGAAAGTTTAGTGAGCGCTTTGGTCCGGCGGCGTGATCGGACGGTATTTTTTTGAAAACGAGGAGCCAATGTTACGTTGAATTCTCCGTGCTGTGGTCAAATGATTACCAACTTTATTTGGCCTGAGATTGAAGACAATGATGTGAGCGATATGTCGTTCCAACAGGACGGAGCTAAGTACTACACGCGCTCTATTCCACGAAAAATAAAAGTTCAACGGCCGTTTAATATCGAGATTTGGCGACATCAATTGGCCACCAATATCGTGTTATCTGCCTTTTTGTGAAACTATGTTAAAGATCATGTCTATGCAGACAATCCCCAAACTTTGAAGCACTTAAAAACCAACATCCGTGACGTTATGGCCGCAATACAGCCAGTCTTAATTAGAACGGTCTTAATTAGTTTTTCATTACTTTTAACTGGTCTCTATGATTCCTATTCCGCCGACATGATTACAGACCACATTTTACTTGGAATGCGCTACTCCATTTCAAGTTTTAAACCAAAACAACGAACTTGCGCGATTGCCGCCAGGAACAAGGAGCTAGAAATTACTGCAGAGTAACATTAAAACGTGCTCAATCCCTGCAAGATCAGATAGTGAGACGAAAAATACTGCAGTATCCTAAAGGCAGTAAATCTTTTTGGTCTTTCAAAAAAAGAATAAAAGTCTCTGCTACATCGACTATCCCGACACTTTTACAATGACAAGAATATCATGGACTCCAAAGAGAAAGCTAATCTGCTAGCTGCAATATTCCCAGCAAATTCCACCTTACCAGATATCTCTCTCTCTTTTTCTCTACTTATAGTGAACCGGACAAATAGATTTCCGTACCTGTTCAGTGGCTCGCGCCCTTAAAGATTTCAATTGTAAAAATTCTTTAGGTCCAAATGGGATCTCTCCCCGTGTATTGAAGGGGTGGTTTTCTAGCCTAGCCAAACCTCTACGTAAGCTATTCCACCTATCGTACTCTACAGGCATCTTTCCGGATAGATAGAAACTTGAGCACGTCCAGCCAATTCTCAAAAAGGACGATGAAACCTCCCCTTCTAACTACCGACCCATAGCATTAACGTCAGTGCTTCCCAAGGTTTCGTCAGAGTGTAGCATAACGCCCTCATACATAAACTTCAATCTTATTGTGTTGATAACATCTTCTCGCAATAAATTGCGAGCTTTTTAAGTAGTCAATCAATACGAGTTGTGTTCTTAACTAATGCTGGTGTACCCCAGGGCTCAGTCCTCTCTCCGATTCTGTTTCTAATATTTACAAACGACCTTCTCTCTCTTACTCACAATCCAATCCATTCCTTCGCGGACAACAGCACTCTTGAATTTGTCTATTCCTTATCTTTTTTTTTATAATTTGCGCCCGGTAAAGGGGATATGAATACTCTTATACTATTACAGGGTACGGGCGTTTTTGTAGATAGACAGAGAGAGAGAAAGAAAGAAAGATTGGTGGTGGTTTGAAACTCAGGTGAAATTAAGTTTTCTTGACTCCAAGGCTCGTTGCTTTGATTCACAGTAATTTTTTTCTCCTCCTGATGTCATCATTACGATCAACTTGCACTTTTAGCCATATGACCACCCTACTACCAGTGTTATGCCTTCGCAGTACCTAGAATTGACTTAGCTTTCGCAATTGATTGCCTTTTTTATTTATTTCATGCGAACTAAATAGATGACTCTTTGCATCAGGATTTGAACCGTGAACCCACAGCGTGACAAGCGATGGCCACCCTTTATTATTATCTACTCCACGACAAGGGCCCCAAGTTGTTGAATCCCAGCGACAGCGAATATCAACCGAATTCAACTCTAGCATTGATGAAATAATCAATTGGGATGTGAAAAACCGAGTTGAGTTCAATGCGTCAAAAACCCAGTGCTGCCTCTGAAGCGGGATACTAACGTAGCCAAACTGAAAATGAACGGAGTTGATGTTGAGGAATCTAATGGGATGTCATTGTTTGGCATGCACATTGGCCCAGACCTTCGCTGAAATTAGCAAGTTATAGATGCTGCTAAAGCCGGTGCTAGATGCCTAGGATTTCCCACTAGATGTAAACGATTTTTCACTCCAACAGACTTGGCTACGATCTATAAAGCTTACATTCGTCCGAGATAAGCATTTGGCTTAAACAGGGCTAGCATCTCATAGCCATTCGTGCTGTTTGTCACACTACACACTAAGAAAAGCGACCCAATGTATTATGTTTTATGCGAAGGGTACATTTTCCAATTGAGAAATTTCACATGACAATTTTACTCTCGGATGTTGGTGTTTTCTGGGACTCGAACTTGAGTCTTCCTCTCTCCCGGTTTACGCACTCAACCAATGAGTCACAGCGCCCACAAATTCACATAGCAACAATAAAACTCTACTGGATAATCAATTCCTCGGCTGCATGTGAGTATATAAAGGGTTATTCATTTTGTGCTTTAGGATTTTAATTTTAAATAAAATTAAAGATTTCAATGAAATTTGTTTACTGTTTTAAATGTTCCGACTATGCCGTTATTTATGGAAAACAACATTGGTTAAATGGCCGCCACGGGAATTTTTGCAATCTTCGATTGTTGTGAGGTAATTTTCGATGACTTTTCGATACATTCCTGGCTCTATTGCGGTTATAACGTCACGGATGTTGGTTTCTAAGTGTTCAAAGTTTGAGAATTGTCTGCATAGACACGGTCTTTAGCATAGCCCAACAAAAAGAAATCGAACGTGGTCAGATCACACGATCTTGGTGGCCAATTGATGTCGCTATATCTCGATATTAAACGGCCGGGAAACTTTGCGTGCAATATAGTCAAATTTGCCTGTATTGTGTGGCACGTAGCTCCATCCTGTTGGAACCACATGTCGCTCATATCAATATTTCAATCTCAGGCCTTACGACATCACAAACGCTACTTATTTGTTCGAATTTGGTGCTTGTGTTTCGAATTTTTTGCTCAGATCTGTAATCGCAATATTACATATATTATAGAACTGCAATTTTTGTAGTAAGATACAAAAAATGTAATGCGTTGGTTAAACGATCCATATTGTGTAAACTAACTACCTGTCACTATGGATGACAGATGAATTTGACAGATGCCACATGGCAGGGATGTTAAATCCCAACCTCGAAATGATTAACCCTTTCACAGAAAGAAATGTAGGAATCAAATCAAAAGCATTTTACCCGTTGCTCTAGTACACGCCAAGCATACGTGTAACATTGTCTGTCAACTTAGTATGACTGTTTTATAGTGGAGACAGACTGCTGGTATTGATACCATGGTACGAATATCATGGTATAGTGAATACTACGACCCCTGACACACTGCATTTCGTAGTATTCGATGACTTTGGCGTTAAGTAGTATACTTTGACGTTTGTGTTGTCTGTCATAACAAATAGAAATATAAAATTCAAGACAGGATGAATAAAAATGACTCACTTTTGTGCCAAATGATGAATATAAAGAAAATTCAAATACTTAAAAGCGAAAGTGCATGCCTAAGAATTGTCAAAAAAGCTACGAAGACCAGCCAATAGAGAGAAATTGGCGCTGCAATCAGTAAGATGGTGGTATACCAGCAAAAATTTGCGAATCTCAATACCAAGTATGTTTCATGGTATACCAGCTTTTTACGTAGTATTGCAGTGACAGACATGTGGTATAGAACGTAGCATTGCTATACCATGGTATCAATACCAGCAGTCTGTCTCCCACATTACTCTGCAGAATCATGATCGTCCACTACATATGTATTGGTATAATGACAAAAAAATATAAATAAAGCTCTCTTCAAGGCTATAGTCCAGTTTTTTATGTCAACACTATGCTATAAAGTTTAATGGAACATTTTTAACGTTGCTCTATTAAACCACAACATTATCGCTAAAATTATCCTATCTACATGATTCATTTACAAGAACTAAAAATAATAATTTTTTTCTTACCATTTTGAACATTATTCAACATCCGAATCGCACCATGTGTTGCATTCTGTAAAATTAAATAAAACCCACATTAGTATAAAATAAATCCGTCTACGCTCACATAGAGAAAAACTTCAACACCACTTTAAAAAAAAAAAAGAAAATTAATTAACAAAAATACATTTAAAACAACATGTCGTGTATAGTACAAAAAATTAGGAGACACAGATTAACAAAAAAAAAAAAAATCACATCTCTTTTTTGTGTTTTGTCGTTCAACATTGATTTACATTGAAAAAAAAATGCAGCAAGGCGCTAGTGATTAAACGTGATCAAATAATGATAACAAAAAAAAAAAGATAATTAATGCAAAAGATGGTTAAATGTGTTCTTGGTGCAAATCATAGATTAATTTGGGTGAGTGTGGCATTTGAGAACAACATCAAGAAAGCGAAAATAAATCCAAGTAAAAAGACAAACGAGAAAAAAATAATTAAAGTAAGAGAAAAAATGTACAAGATTTTTTTTTTTTTTTGATTTTTGTAAAGGAATTTGTATTCTGTACCGATGCGAGCCTAGAATTACTTTGCCGAATGGGCATGGTACCCCCTCCGCTGCCATTGCCTCCTCCAGTTCCACCCGATTGACTGGTACCTCCAGTGCTGGTGCGCATCTGATCGACTCCATCGTTATCTTCGAGTTCGTCGTCGTCTTCTTCGTCTTCCTCCTCAATCGAAGAATGCGATGGCTCCTGGGTGATGTTAATCATGAGGAGGGGTTTCGATTTTTATTTTTTATGATTTATTTATATTCACATGAATAGAGCAAATAAAAAGAGTGAGAAAACATAAAGACGTTTGTAATTAGCAATATGATTGTCGCATCGATTACGAGTATAATGCTTTTTTTCTCCCCTAAATGCACACGAGAATATAGGAATACCACATCAAAGAACATAAAGGAAAAGACTCACCACCGCCGGGGCCGCTGCATGAGCTGCTATAAATATGGAAAACATTTTCTTTCTTTTACTTTTCCACGATTTAGTTAACAAATGACACAACCGCCTACGTCATGGCTTATTGCTCAGTATACCGGCAAAAAAAAATTAAAATCAACAAGCAGGAAGAGAAAGCCACCGACCCTTGCTATAGTAACTCCTTGGGGCTAATCGATGCAGGACGGCTTCCTTAGCAACATACAAACAAAAAGGAAACTAAGCGCGGCCAGGATGGAAATAAGCATAATAATTAAGCTTATTTCTAAGCATTTTAGCATAACAATTATGTCACGCACGGAAATAAGACGAAACTTACGAGGCCGGTCTTAAAGGGCCTTTCAAAAGAATTTACTAAATGTGGAGCGAAATTAGTTCAAAGTCTTGTGGAAGAAAAGTGCTACTCACGAGCTGCATTAGCCTCGTTTCAAATTGCTTATGGGCAGGTCATGGATATGGGAGCTAACTGGATGGGAATACACTGGGAGTGTTAGAGAATAAATTTGAAAGGTTTTCTTTCAAGTGCCATTGCATGTCTTTGAAAATATTTTTTTAATTGCTAGATAACATGGTGAATGAGATTTAAAGCTATGCGGGAAGTACTCGTAGAATTTTCAGCGAGGTGCGTCTTCTCTTCTTGAAAGTAGATTATTGTTCCGGGCAGATACATTTTAGATTGTCCTCCTTAACATGCACTTTCATTCTAACAACCAATCCTTTCGGTGATGTGAAGTTTTATTCACCTTTATTTCCCTAGTCACCTCAATTTATTTTAGGACTGTCTTGAAAATTTGTAAGAAAAAATACGAGAAAAGATATGTTGTAGTTCCTCATATCTCATATCTATTCCCATAGTCACTTTGTACTTGTTACCGTGTTACGACTATGAGAATAAGGGCAATTGTAGACGTTCGACTGTTATGACGTAACGAACAACATATTGACACAAATGAGGACAGAAATTCTTAAAATTCTGTTAAAATCAGTGCAATTAGTGTTTCATAATTTTTGTCGTATAGCCGACTGAATGTAGTTACTGCCTCTCACTTTGCTGTGCTTTCATAGCCACTCTTCTTCTTCTACCCTCATTCGTAATTCTTTCGAAGATATGGCTACGCGATTCCAGAGCAACAATTCATTACAATTTTCGACGTGTCCGTGACGAGGAGAATTCCGGTGAGATGACGCCTGTTCTTAGGAATACTTTACTATCCCTAAGGACCGCACATAGATCTTATTTAGAATTTAAGAAGGAACGGTTTAACCACGACCATCAGCACCATATCGATCATCCGAATGATGTGTCCAACTTCTGAAACGGTTACTAGGATCCATGAACTAATGCTCAAAGATAGACGAGTGATCTATCGGCAGATGGAAGAGATGTTAAACAATAATGTATCCAGCTCACATAGGAAGTTTTGTACTCTCTTGATAACCCATACCCTTGCGACCTACCAAAAGGACTGTAAGGTGAAACGGGTGCGGAACATGACCAAGAAATTCAATAATGGAAAATCAGACAGATGACAAGAACCGGCTCTATTATGACGACTTTTCAACAAAGTCCCAGAGCAAGGTGTGGCTCTTAGAAGATGAGGATGTTCCGACTCATTCCCGAGAATCCCGTTCCGTTAACAAAGGAATGAATGTCTTATTATACATAAAGGTGGGTTTGGTGAAGGCTGTTATGCTTGAATAGATCAGAATATCAAAGCAATACGCTAAAGGGCTATGATTGCAAGAGACTGCCAAAACCTCTGCCGCTCGAGTGTTCCTTAGCCACTCGAGAATTAAAATGCCATCAGCAGACTACTAGTAATATTTGCCAACAAGCCATTAAGGTCCCCGATGATAATGTGCTGACTTTCTCCACAACGCCATAATAAGCTTCCAGCGAAATAAACGTCAATTATGACCAAAAGTCCGCTATCAGGAAATATGCTCCATTCATTCGTGCTTATAGGAGGGCTTATTGCTCCATTGTGATTCCCCTTGAATTATGGTACCACGTCTAACACTGTTGCTAGTTGGCTGGTTCGGGTGTGTTCTCCTAATAATTCGCATTAAATTTCCCAAACAGGTGACGGTTTTGGCAGTCGCAGCGCAAGCGCTTGATTGTCTCTCTTCATCATGACAGCTTCTGCAGTAGTCCCATGAGTTTATAGACTAGTCTATACTTTTAGCCAACCAGCTTCCATCGTGGCTGCTTAGTTTAGTCACCCTTGGTTTATTTTCTCTTTCACGCCCGTGTACTGTATAGTATAAGGGTGTTCATATCCCCTTTGGCGGACACAAATTATATTAACAAACACAAATCTTCACCGGATTCACCGCTAACGATCAGATGACGCAGCGCAAGAGATGCTATGCCCAACAATCTCAGTTCAGAAAGATTCGATCCAAGATGTGGGTACTTCTGTCTTGAAGACAGTCGTTAGCAAACCAGCTCCCGAAGTCATCTACCTGTTACACGATGTATACATTCGTAAAGTGAAGGTCGATGATGGTGGGGTAATAATGGAACGAAAGGTGTTATTGTCGAAGGGCCTGAGGGTTCTATCTCATTCGCTTCTATCATATATCTGTCTAACTATATTCTAGCATGCGTAGAATATGTACATAGTTAAAACGGCGGCAAATTATTCGGTTCGGAGCCTAACTACGAATGAATCTCAGCATAGTCTGTCCGATCTTTGGCATTGGTCAATGTTTTAACACTCATACGGATCAATCAGATTGTTGGCCACGAAAGTCTATCATTGACCAAATATTCACATTTAAGTCCCCTATGAAGGTTCCACGACCGTTTTTCCTAGATACATACGTACTTGTTGAGAATTTACAATACATAAAAGTTTCAAGTGCCTAATTGAAGATAAAAAGTTGAAAAGGAAAAGGAAAATGAAAAAAAAAAAAAAAAATCTCCTTTCTCATCTTGTCGATTGTTTACGGCTTCTGAGTGGAAGAAAGGAAAAGCATTAACATTATTCACATCCTAAACAATAGAAATTATCCCACCAGATATCAAATTATCCACATTTATGTGCCATAAAAAACAAACATTTTTCCACGCAGACTCGTTAAATTATTAAATTAAAATAATAACAAAAGAAAATCAAAGTCGCTACAATTATAAAAGTTTAAACGAATGGTTACCGTCTTCTTCTTTCTTCTTTTCCTTACGGCGAAGGATCACAACCCTCCCACTTTACTGCATCCATACTGGTCCGGCCAGTTTGACCCGAATGGTTACCGTCTAGTGCTTAATTTTATTTGTATATCGTATTCAATTCTAATACAACGTCCAATGGTAAATGTCTAAAAGTTTGAAACAGAAATGCTCCGAATTGTGGGCATGGAGGATTGAAACTCCGCAAATACTGCCATAACATAATAACGCATGATAGGACTAGTTTGAAGCCAGTCTTGCAGTGTGAATTGTTGCAAAACTCTTCGAGAGATGCATACGACCACAACTCTAGTTATGACTGTGAAAAGAAAACCTTCAATACGTAGCCATCTTCCACTAGAACCTCAAGCGAACATTAACAGGAACTATTTCGCCTCGAATTGTGACCCAAATATGAAGTTTGAAGAAAATCCTTCCAGCCGTTCTTGTTGCAGCCCTGCATACAGACGTATGTACACACAAACAAACAGACAGAATTGGCACACCCTCTTTTTCGAACTTCTCTGTACTAGTAGTAATACTCGAATTAATAAAAAAAAACCAATACTTGTCCTAAAGCTTAGAGGTACAAGTTAAACAAAATGTTTGCCACTCCATCATGTTGCATATCAAATAAAACCTGGAGACCTAAGGAATAATGATGGGTAAAGTTTGCTAAACAAAATAGCTCGAAAACCTGGTATCAAACCAGAAGACTCTGACCCTCTGCGGCCATTCGAAGGTTTAAAGGTGTCATCACTTTATAGTTTTTGATACCATAGTTCAACAGTTATAGTAAACATATTATAGTCAAGTTTCGGACGAACTTTGGCCAAGTCCGAAAGAGTGGAAAACTCCCTTACACCTTTTAAGGAATCTTAGGCAGTAATCTGCTGGTTCCATTGAAGGTCTGGGCTAACATATGCCAAGCATTGACACACCATTAGATTCCTCAAGATCATCTTCATCCATTCTGAGTTTGATTATGTTAGTATACCGTTTCATAGAACGGAGACAACACTGTGTTTTTGATGCGTTAAACTCAACTCAGTTTTTCCCACCCCAATTGACGACTGCGAGAGTTAAGTTCGGTAGACATTTGCTGCCGCTGACACTCGCCGATTTGGGGGCTCTTATCGTGGTGTAATTAGCGAATAGACGAACTATAGAGTGCAGATATCCGTGAAAAAATGAATCGGATTACGAATAATAGAAAGCAGGTTGTTGATGTAAATCAGAAAAAGGGACGGACATAGTAATGAACCTTGGGGAACATCTGCAGAAGTACATTCATCTAATACAACCAGCAATGATCGACCATTTAAAAAATTTGCGATCCACTTCACGAAGATGTCACCGACACCATGAGCTTTAAGATTATTAAGGAGCGCCCTATGCCACACTCTATTGAAAGCTTTGGAGATAGTAAGGGCAACAACTCTGCATTTACTATGATCATGTATGCTCTGGTTCCACGTTTAGGACAAGTAAGGCATTAAGTCTTCTGTGGAACGCTGTTGCTGGAAAACATTAAAGAGATGGTCTCTTTCAAAACAACTCATCTTAAAAAATTATTACTGTTTGGGTCAGTAAACTATAATAGAAGCCCTCACTGGACACTGCTTGATAGGTTATTAGGCTGGGTATCCCCTCCAGTGATTTCTGTAGAATCTGTAGAGACGAGGAGAAGGAAGAAACAATAAATCACCTTTTGTGCACCTGTGGACTTCTATAAAGATCTTAGTGACTTAGCCAGTCTCAATATCTACAAAATAAATAACTTTGGTTCCGGATCTAAGTGGTTCTGCATATAAATGCGGAACAGGAAGGGTTAACACCTCTACGGTTAACTAAATTAACTTCCTTAAAAGGGAAACATATCATGTAACGTTCCTGGTGCTGGTAATCCGGTACTATTTGTGGCATGACAAAATGTGTCACTGCTTAGCGAGGACAGCCACCTAACCTAACCTTGGATCAGTATGAGTTGATGCCGAGTGTTAAACAGAGCGCATAATATACACCCTTATCCTCTTCGACTTGCCATCCAAAAATAAATCGACGAAAATCATTTTTGTATTCTATTAATCCGCTCAAGTGACAACTTGAATGACTATGGGAATACACGACAAAAATGTTGTTTCCGTATTGAAAGCTCGTACATTTTCGAATGGATTTTCACATACGGTAACAAGTTTGAAATGAATTCGGTATCAGAAAAAAGGATGATTGAACCTTTTCAAGAAAAAAGAAAAGGATTTCTTCGGTCCCCCCGTTCGAGGAAAAAATTAGATCAATTCTAAAAGCTAAGGTATGCATGCCAGTATCGGTTTGGACACGTCAATCTAATGGACAAGAACGACTCATGCAAAACATCAGCTATCGGGTTCAAAGCGGAAAGTAAGACCGGACAGCTTGTTCACTCGTTGAAAAATAAGAAACAAAAAGCTTCAACGCTAAAAATGTAAAAACATCATTAATCTTCATCGGTGATTGTTTGTTTATCAACGCTCTGTCCTATTTTGTATCCGTCTTACATAAACAAACAGGTATGCATATTTATTGCCCTTCAGAGCGAAATCAATTCACTCCACGCGCCGCAGATTTAACATAAGATAAACGCACCCTTATCACAATATCTGATCCAATCAATAAAGTATAAATTCCAACAACAAAAAATAGTCATTTTGACACCATCAACATAACCTCTATAGTGTTGGGCAAGTAAAATATTTAAAAAAAATAATAATAATAAAAAATTATTTAATCTTGTTAATTAAATGTCCTCTTAAAATTGTTAAACTACCAACAGTAAATAAAAAAAGGAAAATTATAAACATTAGCATTTTGGTGCTCTTTCTAAACGTGTTTTTGTTTTTTGTTAAATTCGCCTAAATTTTATAAATAAACGATCGGAGGGGGGGCAGGGGATGTTAACTTTAAATTTAAACGTTTTCATAGTAAAACTTTTGTGTATGGAAGGGGAGGAGTAACGATAATTCCTAACATTATAAGATATCTCATGTTCTAGGGAATTTAAATTAATAAAAATACCCTTAATTTCTATTTAAGTACTCACTCTCGATAGATTCATTGGCGCAGAGATTTGTGTTGGTACTGGGATTGGTGCTGTCGCTAGTATCTTTGGTTCGGGTGGAGCATGCCGCTCCTGTACAATATCCTCATTCAATTGTAATATGGCATCCAATTCGACTTCTTTGCCCTTTGTTTCACCTCGTTCATACCACTCAACAGTAAATGATCGTGATGCTTCGTTAATTTTCGATACCACTGCTGCATGTACTCGGCCTGAAAGGAGAATATTTGTTTTATGTTTTTATAAAGAGCATTGACAAGAACAATTTGTAAGATCCTTTGCTATCAGTGGTTGGTTACCTTGGCCATCGTCATGATCCTCGTCACCATCTAACAAGTATCTTGAAACAAGAACCGCATTGTTATTGCTTCGTAGGCTGTTATCCTTGCGAGAAGAAGTACTCTTCCTTAGACTAGAGTTTCTCTTCTCAATGCGAGTAACTTTATTTTTATTTACATCGCACTTTTTAAATTTCAGCGAACCGGTATCATTGTTGTTTCCATTAAGGTCACAGGATGCCGCCGCCGCCGTTACCTCACTAGATTCCTTCTCTTCGTACAATACATCGGGAGATTTTGTTACTAAATCGCTTGTTTGGCGCCTAAAGCAAGTAAAATGCTTCTTGAACCACGACGGCATTGTGACTCTGTATGATCGAAACGAAAATTTCGCCGGTGTAACTGACTACCAAGACTATTCAACAACTACGCCAGCATCTCATCTTATCTCCGGGAATTGACTTTCTAGCGCATATTAATTTTCTCAGTCTTAAGAAGTGAAGAGAAGACACGACTATTGTTGCATTAAATCGCATCAACCGCGGCACATATAGAAGCACTACTTTCACAAATTCAAATTACACGGCAGTAGCTACAGCACATCACCTAACTATAGGAATAGGCGAAGACAAATACCGACAGACAGCACGATGAAGAAGCAGTGGAGGAAGGGTATATAAATAAAAGTATTTTTCTAGTATCACGCTTGTGTTTCTAATCAAATCTCATCTCCACTCCATTAGACTAGAGAAGAGGTGGGCAGCAGTAGTCTCCCAGCTGCTGTTGCTAATATTATTACACTCACAGAAAGTGAAGACTTAGTTATTCTCGACTTGTTTGATCGATAAATGGCGAAAGACTGACGGAAAAATTAGGTTGTTCAAGACTTTCAACTGTTTGGCGTCGACGTCTATTACTTTTCCCTTTCATCTGGAAGTTACTCTGCCGGCTGGCTGGCATTTGTGTGTTGTGTGTTGGTTGGCTAGGGGCTAGGTGATGCGTTTTATCAACCCCCTTCTTGTCAACCAATCAACCGAGTAATCTTCCCCCGCACTATATTAGGGTAAAAATAATCAACCTCAATTAACTGAATTACACAGAAATAAAGGAACAGACTTTAAAGGCAAAACTATGACTGAATACAGAGCAGACAGGGTAGTGAATATAAACTACATAACTGCTAGCGAGAACGAAGGAGGGAAATTATTCAGTTATTGATTTTCCCCCGCGCCGAACGCTGAGTAATACTTTATTTTATGAGAGAAGTTTTTAATATTCCATGCTGTGGGGCAGCCAGCCTTTCAAAGGAGGAGACACAGGGAAACATGAATCTTGTTGTAAATCAGTTCTTTTTGGTTGGCAATCACCCTGCAAAGTCGATTTAAGGTTTCATACAAATTGGATCAAGGCCAATGCAGAGAAAATAGCTTTCCATTTGCAGATTGTGGATGCCAGGAGGACGATGATGTTACCGATGGCTGGTTAATCCATTGATGGGGATACTTTATTGCAAGAGAATATACGCCGGTATATTTCAATAAGGAAGTGTAGAGAATTATATTCAAGTGAAAACGAATTTGTTCTTCAAATGATTATATGTACCATGCCGAAACCTTTCATTTGTAATCTCGAAGAGTAGACGCAGATAAGAAAACACATCCATTATTTCCGCTGTCGCCCATTCGTCCAGAACGTAGGCATCCGCATGTTCTTATATAAAACCAGTAGCATAAGGTGCAAATTGAGTTAGTCCCTTTATACATATATCGAACAAACACCCAAGCAAGGGGACTTTAAACAACTTAAAACGCATTCGAGCTTTTAGATACAAATCTTGCTAATCTTGGAAAGATGTGCCCCTTTAATTCAACAGAATAGCGCTCTCTCATGGGCAATATCGGAAATCATCGCCTGATGTTGTTAATTCTTTATGAGTTACTAGACGAAATAGAAGTTATGTAGAGACCATTTCTTTCGACTGTTAAACAGCGGCGAAAGACAAAATCTAGCTGATTGTCTCAATCTGCACGACAATTATGTGTATGCAACCAGGTCAGTCCGTCAAAAAACAGTTATAGCTCAGCTTAAGCTAACAGTTTAAACTCCAAGAGATGCTATGATAGAGAGCATTCACTAGCTTTAACGAAGCATTTTGCTACCCCGCATCAGGACTTCCAGTAAAGAAAAGAACACTGTCACGATCAAGAAATACAAGGTAGTAGGACTTGACACGACGTTCTCGCTAACAAAGAAGACACACATTCACTCGTACAGAGAGCTTGACAAACCGAGCACTTTCCCGAACAGTGGGAAAATGGGAATGATAGCTTAGCTCCTTAATAAAAACTTAACGAAAAGCGAAAACTGGTGAGCGATTTGCGTCTTTTTTGTAGGTGATAGCAAAAATAATTTCGAACAGAATGATGCTAAACAATCAGATTTATGTTCTGTATCCTCCTGTGTCGACTATATCGGGCACCTTGCGAATCAACATATTTGAATACCGATCGTCACTTCACCAGCTGAACCTCGATTCCGAAAACGGTTTTCGACAGTGTCAATTCGATTTGATTCTGAAGGAGAGGTACGGCTAGTAACAGACAAATTTTATGGACTCTTACATCATTTACCTAAAAACCTCGACTAACGCTGACGACGAGTGATTACTCGCAGGTTCATAGACCTCCACCTAATGGCACACAAAAGTAGAAAGGCAGACGAACTTTGTGAGATTCAAGATAAACCCTATAAAAACAACAACCCTTAGCATTGTCATCAGTTATACCAGATCATGGACAAACCACAAGAATACCAAAGTGATACCACTTTTTTACAGACTAGTTGAGCCGCGCGTCTTCGCTTGACTACCTTATTAATAGGTCACCCTCACGTCGATTACTTTTGTCTCAGGATATAATCTCATGTTCGAATTTTAGAATTAAATATTTGCTGGAGAATTACACAAATTAGATAACATGGGTACACAGGGAGGCACCGAACCTGCGATAGACTTGGTTTAGGCCACCAATGCTCTACCAACTAAACTAAGCTGTCCGTGTAAATGATAGAGGTTCGGACCCTTCCTGTGTACCCATGTTATATTTTTTTTTTTTTGTGTGTGCAATTGTTCAGTTAATATTTAATTCTAACATTTTAAGAGCTTATACGACTAATCCCGCTAGCCATCGCGGCCACGGAGGTATTACTTGTGCTTTGCATAACTGATCACATGTACATACTTGTAGCCTCATTTGAGTCTATTTCAATATAATTTTATTCTATCGTGGCATACCCACGGATTTTTTCTTTCATAACGCTTCACCAAGTTCGAAAAATAAATCCTCAAACCAAATTAAAAAAGTTTCACTGTCCAAACAAAAACAAAAATTTGTCCTCATTCATCTACAAACAGATGAAAAAATGTAAGTAAAACAAAACAATCGTTAGCTCTGTTCTGAGTATACACAAACATAAACCCATCCACTGGTGCAACGCTGTTGGGGTTGTAATTATATTATCAAAATATTTAACTTATTTGGCTTATTGCTCAACTCAGGATAACGTACAATGATGATACAGCTTCAAATGTTGGTTGATTAATACCCTCTCCTTATGAGCCTTTTGACCATATTACTTGATAATTTTTGCGTTCCGCGTGAATTCGTTTGCTTCAGTTTATACAAAAGGAATCTTTATGTTTAGCTATCCGTAAACCTTTTCCAATAAACAGCAAATGGTATGGAAATTTGTTCATCTGTACAATCCACAAAATAGAATAAGATCATTTCTTAATCTCTTAAGATTATTTCCTCTAAAGTTTAATGCAGAGTAGAGAATTAATGATTAAAGAAAAAATAATAGAGTTAGGGATTTCAACCGCTCCTAACTTGAAGAAACAGGCGGTGTTCACAACCGCACATATTTGGTCAAACGTTGTGTTTTGAATCATGACTTGATTTTTTTTTTAAGGCAACATATGCACGCCTTGTCAATATTGGACCCAGATATATGAAATCGCAGAGCCAATTTGGAAACTCTTCAGCATCTATCTGTATCCGCCCGACAGTATGCAACTCGACTTTCGCAGGATTACCCATATTTTTAATTCTTAAATTTTGTTCATTATTTCGATACTCGTATATGGTAATACTAATTTATATAAATAAATTTTGTTACGAGTACTTATAAAAAAAAATTGGATGGGTCAACAACATTCAACCGAACCAGGGTTCTTGACCAATCGGTATTAATAAATCATTTTGTAAGTCTTGACGTTCTTTCTCACATAACCTTCCGGGAGGGATATTTTAAACGGGGTAGTTTAAAGTCTAACTTTGTCGGCATAAAGCTTGCGATGATATATAACAAAGCTTTAGCACAAAACCTACTATAAAACTTTACACGAATTTTCAATTCAACGCTAAAATTTTACCGGTTATGCAGCGACTTAGCAGCAATTATTTATCTAAAAATAAAACTTCAGTGTATTCTTCTTTAATAAATTTCAATTAAGTGAAGTTCAGCTTTTCGCATTGTCTTCTGAATCAAATTACATCACGTTTGAGTAATTAATTCAGTTGTGGCCTCATCGAATAAACAATTACTATAGCATGTTCAGTTTTTGTTTCTATTATGTGGTTAAAACCACAAAATCGCCCGATCTAAATGACATTTTTTGAGAGATCAAATTCCCAGATACATTCTGCATCACACACAAAGGGATTAACATTGTAAAAAAAAAAAAATTCTATTGTAGATGAATTGCAAACGATCGTCCATTAAATAAAAGTAACAATACTAAGTAGGTTGCGCTATGTGAGAATCACAGATTGCATGATTAAATAAATCTCCATCAATAGAGCAAAACTCGACAAAGAATAGAGAGCCAAGTGAACTGAATCCACCACGTATTCAACGTGGGGGGGGGGGGGGGATTAATTAAAGTTTGACTGGGTTTGTGTGCTAAAATTGTTTTTTTTAATTTAATTGACTAATTGATATCAATTGCAGCAAATTGATTGTCGATCGCAGGATACAGAGAAACATTTCACATTCGATACATTTCAATGCACTAACTATGATAGAACTAAAATGCACACTCATTGTACGGATACGAATTTCATGACCTTGAAGTAGGTGGTGGTGCAAATTGTATGGTTTACTTGCAAACAAAAAAGAGATATGAAACAATTTTTAGACCATTACCTCCACGCGTTATTTAATATTTCTGTTTGTATTCTCTGTTTACTTTCGTTTGCGCTTCCCCTTTGTTTCTATTCATTTTTATTATATTTGGAGCGTTTTTACGATTGCTTGCAGCAACTCTCTGAAACCTTTATCGATAATTATTTTCGAGTTTATGAGGGGTGAAGAATTACACCGTTTTTTTTTTTTATTTATTTTGTAGCAAAACTTTATTGCTTTTGGCCACCAAAGTTTTTGCTTTGCATGAATATTATTTCCAATTATAATGAATGAGGAGGCAGCATTAAGCGAAAGTTTGCGCATAAGTCCGGTGAGCCTTTCACTGAGGGTACTAGTTAAGGCTACTGTAAGGAGGTTAGATGGCTTAGTTGGGGAAAAGGAAAACGCGGCTTTGTTTTCAAATCATACAAATCATACAAAAAGTATGATACATAAGTTATATCCATTGATTGACTTTATGTGAATCATGTTGTTTGTTTTAGTGTTTTGCGCTGTTTGCGGCACGATACCTTGTCTGATGGTCAAGGTCTAACTCCAATGAGTTCTGCATTATTTGAAACTGCAATAACGATCTATTCACTTGTTTTTATTGTTTAAATATATGTAACTACTATAGTAACCAACCATAAACGATGAGTGAAGAGTTGTAATTCATTTTGACCGTGAACAGTGTAACAAGCTTCTTTCATGTCTCGTCGTCCGCGTCATATGCATAAAATAAAGTGCACGAATGGGGCACACGTACATGTACTTACATATGTGGCGTTCATTTGAAAATCACTGATTTTAAACTTAAGCAAATTGTTAAAATTATAAAAATGCATTTTCCATATGTACGTATATAAATGTCTCATCTGTCTAAACAAAATGAATATTGGAATGGAATTTAAATTGCTGCAGTCTAGTAAGCAACGAAAACGAAATGCTGGGCACCAACAATTTGTGGACTACCCTGCGTAAAGAACACAGACAATTAGCAGTACCATACCACATGATAGATATTATGTTGTACCACGTGAAATGTCCGATTTTTACTCACTGCCCGAACACAATGAAGCTGAAGCAAAGTTGAAATACACGTACTCACTATAGCACGAACACAATACGAAGCTGCAGCTGAAGTATGAAAAGTAGCTGCAGCACAAGATTTCTTATTCCTCAGTCATTTTTATAAAAATTATAATTATAAAATCCACCTTGAGCAATCGAGCTGCGACTTATTTGACAGTTTGTACTACAGCGATTTCATCTGCTGCAGCGCTTCTCCAATGTGTTCGGGCAGTTAGTCCGAAATAAGAAGCTCTCGAATGAACATCTATGCCAGAAGGTGCAATTTTCTTTTTTTATAAGTTAAAGTGGTGTTCGATGTGTGAAACTTTTAGGGTTCGTTACAAGTACAGTTATTTTTTCTAGGAATTGTTTAACATGCTGTCGGTAGTTCAAATTCGGATTCTCTTTAAGAATTTAAACTGGAACGTAATGCGTCTCTAGCAGCGAAAAACATTAACGACGCATTTGAGGATGTAGCTGTAAACGAACGCACCCTTCGACGTTGGTTTGGGAAATTCCATTCGGGAGATTTTAGAGTCGAAAACGGACCACGTGGTAAACCGGAAACGCTAGTTGACGACGATGTTTTAAAAGCAACGGTAGATGTGGACCCAACGAAATCGGTACGGGACATTGCACAGAACATGGCAATAAGTCGACACCTTTTTATCATAGGAAAGGTAAAGAAACTCGACAAGTGGGCACCCCATGAACTGAACGAGTCCCTATGAACGAATCCCTATGCATCGCATAGCTTAAGACACCAAAGTGAACCGTTTTTGAACCGGATAATCACCTATGATGAAAGGTGCAGTGGATTCTGTATGACAACCAAAATACACACCCAAATCCGGTCTTCACCCAGATAAGGTTATGGTGACAATCTGGTGTACATCGAAAGGACCAACCCACTTTTCATTTCTTCAACCAGGGGAAACGATAAACGCCATCAAATACTGTGAGGAAATCGACATAGTGCATGTAAAATTGGCTGAAAAGCAGTCGATCCTTATTGCATTACACACTGGTTTAACAAACCGAAGAAGCTACAAGTAGATGCGCTGGCACAGACTCATGAAAGAGCTGATATGTGGTAAGACATTCATGACTACTCAATAAAGGGGATCAATTTTCCATCGTATTAAACCACTTTATGGAAACAAATATGTACGTCTATACATAGGTTAGGATAAGTTAGGAGAAAGAGAAGGTCCAAATGAAATACTGATTACGTTAAATGGCTTAAGACGAAGTTTTTCGACGGGTTGGTCTGTGCCCTGCGATTATAAATTAAATTAAAATTATCCTCAATTTTTTCACAAATTTTCGGAACACCTGAGGCAACGTTTGTTAGAAGGAGAATTGGTGAGGCTTATCACCCAAACAGCGTTGTACCCACAGTGTAGTATGTTGAGAGGAAATATTGTAGTTTGGGGCTGCATGCAGGCGAACGGTCTCGTAGAAATTTTCATTTGCCAAGGCAGGATGAACAGCGACAGCTATATTTCAGTTCTGGAAGCTACGCTAGATGCGTCATAGAAAAAAATAAGGAAATGGCTTGAAAACAATGAAATTCAGGTTTTAACCAGCTTTTAATTCGGAGTAGGAAAAACTCCACTGGAACACTCAGACTTGACACCGATCCATTGTACTGCCAGGAAGAAAGCCCGTCTTAATGAAAACAGATTTGGCCTAAGCTGGATCTGAAACACTCTAAGAATTTGATTTTTCTCAATAGAATGTATATCAGCGCTATTATAGGTGTCATTACTGGCCCCTATGTAATAGGCAAGCGTGCAACAAGGCTTGGCGTCTTCTCAAACGATTTCTGCAGAAGCTGAATGGACGATAAGGAGGAGGAGGCTATTCTTCACCTTCTTTGCACCCGCCTAGCTCTCTCTCCCAAAGTAGGAAACTCCACTTAGGAGCCTTGTGTTTCAAAGATCTGAATGACCTGAATAAAATAGACGTTAGGGACCTTCTACGCTTCATCAGAAGCTCCAAATGGTTCAACGAGTAGTCTAGAGGCCGTTTCCCAAACTCATGTGGTAGCACAATGGACCTATTACTGGTCTAAGTGTGTTGGCTTTTTGTTTGATGCTTGGCAAAAGTGAAATGGCCCGTAAGAACGCCAGTAAATTGTCTGCAGTCTTTTCTACTTAGAGGCAGCAAGAATGCCGCGAATTTCTTATAGACGTTCGGGAGCATTCTTTTGGTCTGTCTACATCCCGGAGAGTCATGCCACCCATGTTCATAGGAAAGGAAATTCAACCGCCAAGGGAAGCTCTGACCAGTCACCTTAATCCACGGATCTTAGTCTCATTGAGCACTTATGGTCATCGACTGACGGTTTAAAAACATCATTAAAACAGAAAACTTGTCCAGAATAATCCGAGTCAAAGAAGGACCAACAAAATATTGAAAAGGCTTGGAAAATAAAGTTTTTGAAAGGAAACAACCGTTCTTTATTTTGTAGTTTAGTTATTTCTTAAGATATTCAATATTTATGGGAGTATCTAATACTTTTTTCCAAGACTATATACACATACACATGTATGTATGTATGTACATACAAATCAAATTTAGTCAAAATTTCGTTGATGTTTCTCGAGCGAGCTGTGTGAGAATAAACAAATGGACAGACATGGAACTGAAATCGTTTCAAATACGTTCACTCCTTTTCTCCGAATTAATAAGGAAGCCAAATCAGTATTCAGTTAAAATAACGACACGGCCTAGTTTACACCGCTAATTTGGTTTGGGACTAAGACCAGGTATAGAACAAATGTTGTCGATGTATACTCTTTGAATACATCAGCACTAACTGGTTGGGTCAGTGCAAAAATTTAGGTAACCTGGACTGTGTGGTCTACGGAGTGTAAACACTCCGAACTATTAAGTTTTCTAGCATGATGTCAAAATGTCATTTCAATGTGCAACATTTTATTTTCCCATTAAATTAGCATCTTGCGAGATTAGCGAAGTTTATTTTGCAGTAATAAAATATAATGGAGATGCGACAAAAATAAGGATAAAGGTTGCAATTGGACGGATGATGAAAGGTGTACTACGAAAATCAATCGAATCCCGTCAGATGGCGCCTTTGAAGGCAACAGTGACATCTGTGAAAGGATAGATGATGATCAATGCATAGACTAAAGCCTCATATTGTCCTGTTTGGTGTAAACTCAAAGGACTTGAACTAATTCGGCTCGAGCCCACTCACATTTCAAAAGCAAAAATACACGAACTACTCGTATTTAATAAAAAAAATTAAGCTCATTAAACTATCCACATGTGTTAACCTTAAAGTTCATCTTTTTATACTTCTCCTAGTAGGTACTTAATAATTTAAGGCCTATCATAAAACACCGGTTAATCATAGCTCTCTAGTTCAAGGATTTTTACCGCGTCTTTAAGTTTGTCCATCATTTGAGTGTTACAAATGATTTAAATCAAACAACCTACGGTCACGGACTTAATCATCAATCTAAACTAGGTCAAGATTATTATCTTACTTTGTTCAATGACAACTATTTTTTTTTTTCGGTTCAAAGCGTAATATGAATAACATATGCACTCAAACTTCGCTACGATTCATTCAACAATTTAAATGTGTTTGCCCTTTCTAAACGTGAGTCTTCTGTCCATCATAAAATTTGTCTAACAAACGAACAAAGTATTTTCCGCTTTGCCTCCAGCTCAAACCCACTTCTACTATGTAGGTACTCGATGAGACCACCCCAACAACTCTTAGCTGCAGGGAATTGATTTATGCTTGCTAACCCATTTTATGTGGGGCATAAAACACGCAGCATATCTTACATATTTGCTCATGCATGTGCTGCCTATATAGTGGGCCCCTCTTCTTTTTTTGTGATTTTTGTGATTTTGATTGCATAACACAATTTTTTAGGTAGGTGGCAGTTGCTGCTGTTGTTTTTGTATTCTAGAATACAGATTTGTGAACCTAGAATACAGATTTTAACACCGCGTCGAGCTTATAAATGAGCAAAGCGCTCTCCTCCACACTTAACACCCCACCTTTAAATTCGAAATTCGTTCAACCATGAGCAGTAACTATACAAAAGCTGCATACACAATGGCGTAGCCCGGGTAAAAAGAGGGCAAACTTCCAGAGAGATTGACACAAAGGCGACAACGACGCATTTTCCGTTGTTGACGGCAGTTCACCAGTATGAGTACACAGCGTGTAGACAAGGTTTTAATGGAACTCTCAGCTCGTTTTCGTCGTCTTTTTCCTGATTTACGAATGAGTCATTGAGTCGAGACGCGAGTTCGAAAAACTTGCCCCAAGAGAGTGAGAAAAAGAATAAATAAGCATGACTCGTCGTTGGCTTTTTTTTTTTTTTTTTAATATAAAACAAGTTTACTTATATGGCACTTGGTGGAACCTATTGTAGGTGGTGTAAAGTATGAACCAGCTTTTTTATAGGCAAATTGTTATAAAAAAACTGCGAAGTAAATGACAAACTATATTCTACTGAAATTGGAAGGTCTATTCACAGAATGGATGATAGTGTTATCATTGGAAAGTGATCGAAAGATGAGCATCCATTGTCATCGAGTTCATTGTGTGTGGCGGAAAGGAAATCAAGCAGACAGTGACTGTCCTTCAAAAGCAAAAAATTCAACGAACTCGTGGATGCATCGATGGAACAAAAAAAAAAAAAACATTGAACGAAGATAAATGCAAGCAAGATTCAAGGGAACCTATCCGTATTTGGCTTTAGGAGTCTCAAAGCACCTTGATTCGTCTGAGTAGTGGGTACACCGGCCAAAGCCGGTTGGTTTGTGGTGCCTAGCGGGCAACATGTGTTGTTGGCCATATACTCGTACACACTGAATTAATTAATAAATAAAAAACACGTATGACACCATAATTGGCGGTGATGTAAACCAAGCCAGCGCACATGTGCAGCGCCCACTGACTTGGTACAGAGTTATTAGAGTCCTACTACAGTAATACAATCTGACTTCCAAAGACTCAATTGCCTAAGGCGATATACTGTGTGCCTCTAAGCAATCAATCAAACAAGAGCAAATTGTTGAAAAGTCTCATCTCGTCGTCTGTTGCTCTCTCAAGACAATTAAATTCGTGCGAAATGCGATTCGTTGGATGGAGAAATTGCCATCGGGGCACTTTTTGAATGAATTTTGAAGAAATAGCGACCGTACTACCGCGCACAATGATACGTTTCGCTTCGCTTTACTACTGGTGATGGTGGTTGGGTAATAATAATCTCAGAAGGCAAATAGAAATAAATAAATGAATGATAGATAATAAGCGAGAGATAGTTGAAGCTGCCAGGCATGTGAGTCACGATTCACAGATTCGAATTCACAGAGAAGGTTTTGCTGTTTTTTTTTTTTTTTTTTTTCTTTATTGGAAAATAAATCCAACTACTTACATGTGTTAATTGAGCTAAAGTAATGGGCGCGGTTGAAGAACGCCGGCTGTACTTTCGTTTTGCATAGAAATAGCTGTAAATGATCGTGATGTTAATCGAGCTGAATAAAATTACATGGAAGCGTGAAGTATTTTAAATGTTTTTAAATTCAATGGCACACGTTTCATGCTAAAATAAAACATTTTATCTCTGTTCTTTCTTTATGTATCCATTCAATAGATTCATCAACAGTTACGGTTGAATTCTTTTATGACTTAAAAGCTTAAAATTGCCCACAATCAACCCACTGAGAAGATAGAAACGCATATTTTTGTCCACCAATCTGGCTGTGAACACTAGTCATTTGCTTGACTGGGAGACAACCGCTGCAGATGGTTTCGAATGTGGGAGACAGACTTCTAGTATGGATACCATGAAGTGATTAAACCTAACAAACAACGAATCTAGTAGGCATAAACTATGGCAATCCACTTTACTACTTAAAAAATAAAAACTTCTAAAATTTGCAAGAGTGTCTGTCAATGTGGCAACCTATCGACTATAGTATTAATGTTGCTGCGGTTTATGTTTTCAGTTTGCAGAGAAAAGTATACATGAAACATTTTCACATTTCATTACCAGGCTTGTATTGCAGTATACCTTTGAATGAGGTATTGTAGTACCTACATATGTATGCACACAATGTCGTTTCAAAACGAACAAAATTGCATGACCTATAAAGTAGAAATAAAGTGCACGAGTGGGTGGTCGTTTATTTGCAGTCAAAGTATCATCAAAACCGCTGAAAAAGAAAAATTTAACTTTTCAAAGTCCATTAATAGTCAAACAAAAAAATAACAGTGCACGACTGGGTCGCACGTACTTGCATTTGTGTACATATATGTTGTTCATCTGCAAAAACTCAGATTTGAAATATTTTTTTTTTTTTTTTAATCCATTAAAACCCAACAATTTTGTTGCACATTTTTTCAAAACTTAGTACCCCATGACTTTGCATACGTAGGGACTAACAAAAGTTCGCTTAATTGATGTCAATTTAGTAGTTTTTATTTTAGTGACGTAAGCTCGGTTGAAGTTCCACCGCCAACATAGGAAGAAATTCGTTTCGCCATTTTCTTCGGATTTCGACGTCAACTCACGTCAGTCAAAATTCTGCACGAATGTCAAAATGCATACGGAATACTCGTAAATGTACCATCTCTTGTTACTATTTCAAAGTGGTTTAGAAGATTCCAGACTGGCCATTTTTCTGTGGAGGACGAATCTCGTGAAGGTCGGCCCAAATTCTCGACCGACGATACAAATGTAGCCCTAGTGAAGGCTAAAATTGACGAAGATGCCAGGATGATAAAGAAGATGATAGCGGATGAACTGGGTTTGAATGCCATTGCTGTGTCACGAATTTTAAATTATCACCTGAAATATTCGAAGAAGTCAGCTCGATGGGTTCCAAAAATGTTGAATGGAGAGCAAAAAGAGCCTCGTGTTCGTTTTGCTCAATATTTTCTGGATAAGTTTGAAAATGGAGAGTCAAGCTGCTTCAATAAGATTGTTACAGGTGATGAATCTTGGTTTTACAAGTACGACCCGGAAACCAAACAGCAGTCCATGGTATGGAGCTCAGAGGATGCAAATCCTCCAGTAAAGGCCAAACAACAAAAGTCGGCGGCAAAAGTTATGATGTCGATGTACTTCACCAGGGCGAAAATGGTGCCGCATTGTAGTAATGATCTCTATATTTTTTTCAGTTCACGTATGAGTTGAACCGTCATTGTTAATTTGTTCCCGGCTAATTTAAGCTCCATTAGAGCCCACATATTTTATAGTAGCAACAGAAGACGAAATTATCTAATGCATAACAGCTATTAAGTCTGATTCAATAGGGAAAGATAGCATACCAATACGTTTTGTCAAACTTTTCCTACCACAAATTGTTTCTCATCTCACCCATGTCATTAACTGGTGCATGACTACATCAACTTTTCCTCAGTTCTGGAAAATTGCAAGAGTTTTACCCATCGCAAAGAAAACTAATCCAATCCAAGCATTCTGCCTTCCATGTCAAAGGTCTTCGAAAAAATAATAACAAAACAGGTAACGAAGCATCTATCTCTTAATAATTTGCTGAGTGCTCAGCAGTACGGTTTTAGAGCAAAGCACAGCTGTTCCACAGCTATGATCAACTTATTCGAGGAAATAAGGCAAGACTTCGACAAAGGTTATGATTCGTTGCTTTGACTGCTGGACTTCTCGAAGGCTTTTGATAAAGTGAATCATGCAATTTCGTGTTGGAAGCTTAGAAATAATTTCGGATTTGGTGAAAGGCTGGTGAAGTTGATGAGAAGTTTTCTTTCTGGTAGATCTCAAAGGGTTATTTCCGGTGAACGTTGTTCATCACTTAAAGAAATGAAGCAAGGTGTTCCTCAAGGCTCAATTTTGGGACCGATACTCTTCTGCATGTTCATTAATGACCTTCCATCCGTGTGCAAACATGCTTCTGTCCACCTATATGCAGATGATGTTCAACTACTCTTATCGAAACCCTACAATAAACTTGATGAACTCGCTCTTATGAACGAAGAGTTGAAGCATATCAGAAAGTAACGGATTACTAAATCCAAAAAATACTTTAATTCGAATCTTATACCCGACATATATCTTAATAATAATAAAATTAAAACTGTAGAATCTGTCACTAGTCTTGGCTACAAAGTAAATCGAAATTTGTCTGGTTACAATAACACCAATGTGATCATTGGTCGCATCTACGGATGCCTACGTAAACTGTGGCTCAGTGCATATTTTACTCCATTGGAAACACGACGAAAGCTGGTGATATCGTTTGTCTTACCTCTAATAACATATGCCGAGGTTGTTTACAGTAGCCTTGACTCGTTATCCTAGCGTAAATTGCAAGTAGCCTTTAATGATGCGGTGCGCTACATATACGGCATTCGTAGATATGACCATATCTCGTATGCAAGAAGCGTGCTTGGTTGTACTCTACAAGAATATATCAATGCCAGGAATTGTATATTTTTACACAAAATTATTCATACTCAATGTCCGTCTTATTTGTTTAACAGACTTAGCTTCACTCGTTCCTCAAGAACTATAAACCTTATTCCCTGCCGTTGCAATTACTTAAATTCATCGCGTTTGTTTTTCATACACACTGTCAGGTTATGGAACTCTTTACCGTCTCATATTAAATCTATCTCGAGTCCATCCCATTTTAAAAGTGCAATCATGCTACATTTTTCTGCCTTAACACACCAATGATAAACCTGTATCCCCCCTTTTTAACCGTTCTATTCACCTCCTTCTCCTCAACATCAATACCAAACCCTGCTTTTCTTACCTCCTTCACAATCTAGTTTAAGAAATTTATTGTATAGGTATATTAGTCTTAAGTAATTAATGTATCATTTATAGTTAAGGTACTAAGTACAAAAAAAGATTGGAAATCTTAATGTACAAACCTCTAATTAAATAAATGAAATGAAATGAAATTAAATGACTCTTTCTGCAGACTTTAACAAACCAGACTTCAACAATTTCAACATCCGATTTGCAGTTAGAATTTCCGCAAAGCAGATCAAACGTCCAAATGCTTGTGCCGAGAAGCACCCATAAACGTGCACATTTGCGTGATGCTTAACAGTGCGTTGAACACATTTCACACCTTTTTTGACAACCAGGAAGAAGACTCGTCTGTGAATATAGTTTTGCTTCAACGATCGACAATCTCCTGAGCCCACTGAGGTCATTCTTTAATGTGTTTTTCGCCAAGAAAGGGCTTTTTTACTGCACTCTCAAAAGACACTATTTTATTCAAGGTCGCTGCCTAATCGTATTTAAGGATACATTGATACCTCGTGTCGAGAGTTTTTTCTGACCTGCCTCAGTGAAAGTGGAGCGAGTGGGGGTGTCTTCTCCAAAATTCTCAACTTGAGCATCTCTTTCCGACTCCCAGATCACGGTAGCGTATTTTAAAAGGAAATAATGGAGGAATCATTGTCCTGGCTAAAATTTAATGTAATATCTGTCAACGATATTAAAATGTTCCCTCGAATCAAGCTCCCTTCCATCGAATGACGTTCTAGATTGCTGATTGTCTTCCACGGAGATGGCGGAATAATTCACCTGTGCTGGGTACCAAATCACAGAAACATTCCAGGAATCTTTAAGGCCGAATTACAACGACGCGTTAGATCGCTCTTTCTCCGACATACTTCAGGCAACTTTATTGCGACTTTATGATAAATAGTTGTGATTCAGCCTTAATTCTTTGTAGTCTTTTCGATTTTTTTAACCAATGAAACCCATAAATCCAATTTGATAAGATTAGATAAGTACGTACATCAGAAATTACGTCACTGTAATAAACTCATTGCAAGTTTCTTCTTATCAGAGTAAACAAGACAGACAAGTTTGCAACGTGAGAATTAACTGAAAAGTTGTTTATACCGTTCTATAGGGTATATTAATTTTAATACACAGTTTGTAACATAGAGAAATAATGACCATTGAACCCCAAAAGTATACATATATACTTATGATCAGCTTCTCAAGTTATGTCTATACATATTTAGCCGGGTTTGCCACGATTTCCCTGTTCACAAAATCCTTTTCTCGAAATCCCGGAAATGAAAATCCCGAATTTCACGATTTTTAACACAAATAATTGCACGGCCATTTGTGATTTTGAGAGCATAATTTTGAATAGAATCGTGAATAACATCTCAATTTAGAAGCAATTAATCATTTTGGAAACAACTTTTTTTCAAATATACTTACCCTACTAAACAGTTCGGCACTTTGCCAGCAAAGTATAAGAAGTAGGCAAGAACATTTGCCTACTCCATGATTCTCATAATTTTGAATGAGTTGTAGTACTTGTGAAGTGCATTACATGAGAATCGAAAAGCATATACTTTCAGATTCTGATGTGATAGACTTAAGCGATTGTCTATTTAGGATTTTTATTATTTATGGTGCGGCTGCAGGATAGTTGGTTCGGTAGATAAGTTACATGATATTTAGGTTTTTTGGAGCGAGTATTGCATTGGTTTTGCCACAACTGGTGACTGGCCCTGAAGCGTGAAGTTGCCTGAGAACGTAGACTTGGCTTAAGTTGTACTTTAGCCTTAGCTCTTGCTTCGTGGACGCGTTCGCGCCTCGTCAGTCCGGTGTCAGTTTGGCTTGAAAACCGTTCTTTTGAGAGCGACAGAACCGTTCTTGAAAGAGATATATACTAAACGTAGGAGGTGTTATTATCTATTTTTTTTTTTAATTTTACCTTTTTTTTTCCGGGATTTTGAAATCCGGAGAAACGCGTGGTTCCCAAAAAATTCGACCTTTTTCAATATTTTTATAAGAAACTGAAAAAATGTTTAAGACAATACAAAAATATGTAGTCGTTGACATCCTCTACAATTTGTCCATATATTTTGTAGAACTCTGTTTCCAGAGTAAAGGTCATATGCAACGTGGCCCTTATAATGCCGATCATCGCTTATGGCTGTCCCATTTGGTTCAATATAGCGCCTTCCTATATGGAAAAGATTCGGGTGTTTGAGAGACAGTGTCTCAGGACCTACCTAGGGTTGTTTAGAACTCCCGAGTCTGAGTACATAAAATATTATCCCAACAAGACCCTATACGATGGGGCTCGATTGAATAGGATTGACAATTTCCTAATTAAGATGATTCGAAGGCACGTTGCAAGGGCGATGGCCAACGCTAATAATCTGATCTCGGGTGGTTATTACCCGAATTTAATGTACCACGATAGTACGCTCCGGTCTGGCTTTGTCCCGCCTGAGGCATTTCTTCATGCAGACATGAAAGGGTTAGTCCAAAGCAAAGATGGTGTGCCGGTATTGTACCACAGCCACCGCGGCCGGAGAGCGGCTCATCCACGACGGGTACGCGGCCAATGCTCAGGAGCTCCTCCGTTTTAATACCGCAGTTGTGGATAGGGATACTGTCGATACCTTAAAGCAGTTCACCGAATTTTGGTGGCTTGAGGAAGAGGTGAGGGCAGACACGCTCTCCCGGGTCGGTGCGTTACCTAGGTAACATCCTCCTTAGTTTTAAGCTAGTTTGTAAGTTAGTTAAGCGTATTTTAGGGGGTCTTTGGGAGGGGCCGGGCTCGCTAACATGAATGAGTGCTACCGAGACTTGACCGACGCTTATGGCCTCGCTCAAGTCCCGGCGGCGCGTGTGCACCATGTTGGCGACTGCCAGGCGCCCATCGACGCAATCGGGATGGTGACCAATCGAGAGCTTGCTCATCACCCTGATTATATTTAATTTATGTTAAGTAGCTTAAGTAGTTTTAAGTAGTTTTAGGTGGTTTTAAGAAAAACAAAATAATAAAGAGTCCAAGTTTTTAGCAAGTTTCTTGGAAATTAAAAAACAGCGCAAAATACAAAAATTGATAGATTTAAGGCCGAAAGGCAATAGTTATAAGGATATAGTTAAGTTTAGAGTGCTCGTTAAGAGCCAGTAAGCTATATAAAGATAAATGTTAAGTTTTAATTTAGATTTAATCATTTTTGTCTAGTATGTAAGTTTAAAAAAAAAGAATTAAATAAAAATGAATTAAAAAGTAACCCCGCCCCAATTTTACTTTTTTAAAGCTATTTAGGATGATGGATAAGTCTTATTTTAAAAATCTTATCAGAATACATGAATTTTGCTTACATATATTGAAAGCCACGCCCACTTTCTCCCAAGAAAAGGTCGTTACCATTTTTTTTCTAATAAAACCACTTAAAATTCGATATCATTTTTGAAACATGAGGTATAGCGTATCATACGATCCGTTCCAAGCGAATTACAACTTTCCCGTATGTTTTTATTTTTTGCAAATTGTGCGCAGTACGTAAATCCTGAAAAGGAAGCGTTTGCTATAAATATACACTATTGCTCCAATTCTTCTGTCGAAATACTACAACGACATACGTTCGAACATGTATGTACGTGGTGTTCCTATGAATAAGTAGGCATATAAATGCAGTCATTTATAGAGTCAGGTATATAACACTTTCCAGAATTGTATTAGTAAACTTGTTGTACAAATTTAACCAAGCACTGGAGATTAATTTATAATTTTTTCAAATCATACCTGAAGAGGACAATGAACGCCACCACTGCAACCCGGAAAAAACAAAAATCGCAAGTTCAATCATTTTTTTTCCTTCTTCCGCCCGCGTACGCGTCTACGTCTCGTAGGCAATATGAATTACACAACAATGCAAGTAACGTAATATTTAGATTTGCAAAATTTCCAAATAGAAAAAAGACGATAAAAGAAAAATAAAAGACAAAAAACGCACAGCAATTGAATTCACAATTGTGTCCATTCAATCGCCTGGTGGTAGACTACTTTCACTTTTCACAATAAAATACTTTTGCATTTGCATTTGAAAATATATTTAGCAGCAGAAGCTACAGCAGCTCTGGCCGAAGTAATCGAGTTGTAAAATATGCCTATGCCGCGCGCTGGGCCACAACAAATGTTTCCTCTTGGCCGTTTGTCTTTTTGATTTACAATACAAAAGGTTAAGTGCATACAGATAGATTCAGAAGATATAGGTGCTGAGAAGGCAGCTAGCAAATCAAAAATAGAGTCAATCTCCCGAAGCAGACACTTTTTAGCGATTTTCTACCCGCACTCTGTGCCCGGCGAAGTAAACGCAACAGACAAGGGGGCAAAGATTCCCATTCGCTGATCTATGTTCAGTACACATTCCCACACACATGAATCGCTGCCAAGATCAAGAACCGAGAATAAAAACAACGCAGCCAATCTAGCTCTCTTATATGTACGACCGTTTCCGGTTTTCGTTTCGAGTTCCAGTCCAAATATGGATTATAATAGTTGAATGTGAATTCGTGCGAATTTTATTCCACGAAACATATGTCACTTGAAATAAGGAAAGCTGAATAAAAACACACAAAGTCACGCAATGTCAGAGTCAAGTTTAGAAGCTGCAGTCATAAAGTATGAAATAAAGGAGTCGCTCTTTGTCTCCGAACAGTAGGAGGCAGATGGTTGAGCGAAATTCCATAATGTGTCTTTGAACTGAGCTAATGTAACAAATAATTCGATTGATTGACTCATGGGAAGAAATTGACTCATTGAATGATACTTGTGTGGAACACAAGTACAAAGGATATTCGTTACAACAAAGCAGATTAAATCGACAGTGTAGAGGATAAAGAATCAAAATAACTTTTCAGAGGAAAATACAGAGGAAATGCTAGATTGCTCGGGTTTAAATAATAAACTATTTATTTTAATTAGTGGTCATGGTCAGAATAGTCGTAGTTTGACCAAAACCTAATGCTAATTTTTATGACTTCAAACACTTCTCAACTGACACTAAGTCTATTCACTTTTATTTGTCGTTTTTTTTTACTAGTAATCGGACGCACTTGTAATTTTAAATGCTAAAAATCAACTGTGCCATTTCCGAGCGCAGTCTCTTATTTATACTCAACCCGTTTGCAATAGAACATTGCTTTCTGATGCAGGTAGGTCATCTCGTCCTAAACTATCGACCTTAAAAAAAAAAAGTAATATTTTCGTTGTCTACTTTTAGGAGATATCACACACCTTAAACAAAGTTCCCAACGGGGAAAATATCCAGAAACAGAAAATCTAAAAAGACAAAATTTCGAAGGTCGAAGATGTCCCAAATTCTAGCGCAACAATAAAGATCTTTATGAAAGGTAGGTATGTATGTGTAGTAGAAGAGCAAAGCGGACTGATGTAGTGAAATTGTCATTTGGCATCACTCTTACTTAATTCAGTAAGTTCTTGCAAGTCTTCTAAAATATTAGAGCGGGAGATTGTGGTTTGAGCAAAATTTTCACAACCCGGTAAAAACTATTCTTTCAATAACACACGTAACACAAGAATCTGAATTAGCTGTCCTAAAAACCAAACCAAACGTTCTTAACTATGACTGTTGACGGAGTTCGTCCGGTCTGCTTAGACAAATTTTGTTTACCGACCGTGCAGGATAAGTTTAACAAATGAAATGATAAGACCTTTGCACAGTCATCTAAGAAAGCGTCACAAGGGTCCAGAAATTGTTTGGTGGAGTCTCTCTTGTGATGGGGTCAAAGGCATCAAAACATCGTTCAAAATGTACTAGGAAACCGTCCAGAAACAGCTGTGGACATTCCAGAAAGAATTTGCGCCAGCTCATAAACTACCCAGACTTGGCGTCAAAGAAATATACCCCGTTTTCTGAGTACCGAAGTCTAGTCTTCTACTACCCAGACCTTAACCTATTGAATTACAAATTCCGGACATTGTGTGATACGCTAACATCGCATTCCTAAAGAGCGCTCTGACCAAGACTATGGCCAACTTTCAAATTAATGACAGTAGCGAATAAAAGCCAAAGCCGAAAGTTTAGAATAAAGTTTACATTTTTGTTTTAACGGTTAACGGAGAGCGCTACAGAGGCATGATTTGTTTGGCCAAAAACTGAAGAAATTAATTTGGACGATCTCTGGTTCCAGCAAGACGGCTCTACGTGCCATACAAGTCGTCCAGCAATCGATATTTTGTTCAATAATAGAAAAAGCAGCCGTTTTGGTGATGTTGATTGGCCTCCGCAGAGCTGTGATTTGATGCCATTAGATTTTTAGATCCCCGAACCATCGAAAATATACTGCAAAATTGGGTACTGCCAAGCCAGCCGGGGCAGCCATTTAAATGCAATTATTTTCCATAAATAATCGCAGTGTCAATAAAGCAAAAAACTTTCAAAAATATTAAATGGATTTTTTTTATAACAATTTTAAAAAGAAACCAACAGATGGCCCACCCTTTACGAGTATAATGGAGAATCTCAAAAACCTCTCTGTATGTCCGACTTCAGCCTAAACGGCTGGACGGATTTTCTTTAAACTTCACATCTGGAGTTGGTGGGTTCACCATTCGAGGAAAAATCGGAATTTCCATTCTAACCCCAAAATTAACGGCAGATTTATTTGTATGCTAATAGATGGCGTGCCAGGTTTTTTGCCAAAAAATGTGTACAACGGTACTTTACTTATTAGCTGTTTTTGTTCAAAATCAATATCTGGACAATATTTGACATGTACAAGATTATGCCATACCAAGTTTTGAAAAATTTTCAAAAAACAAAAAAAAAAACTTTTTTAAGAAATTTCTTTAAAATTTTGAATCTGAGCGGTTTGCAGATAAACAGCATATAAGTGCAAATACAAGTGACCCAGTCGTGCATTTTATTTACCCCCAAAATAATTATTATTTTCCGTCCCTGGTTTTTGAAACCATTTTTCGAAAGATTTTCCTCCACTGTGGAGAAAAATATTTATAAATTCTATTTAAAGAAATCTTTTTAATGATGTGCCACATGTGCATATATAGAATACAACCTTTAAAATAACGGTTTTTGTTTGCTAAATGACACCGGGGTTTTCCTTGGTGTAAAATCATGCACTAGCATTTATGACAGACAGGCAGGCGGACACGTAAATTAACTTATGGAACACTGAAAAGCAACACGAACAACAGAAATGATCTCCACTCAGACGATTGCTATTGCCAACGCTGGTGGACAAGTGATGTCTTTGTGTGTGCGTATATTCAGTACTATTTGAGCCTTTGTTCGCTTCGTATCCATCACCCTGAAACTAGCAGATTCATTCGACGTTTGACTCTGGGGGCGCGCTGCTCCACTCGAAACATTTGTAAAGTCGATATGGAAAGGGGAATTGCACAAAGTTTCTTCAAACTCAAACTTTATTTTGTTTATATTTAGCTAATCAGTGACGCTTTTATTAAAACCCCTACCACCCCGCTCGCAATTCAAACCAAAAACAAAATTATAGTTTATAAACAATTAAGAAACGGGAGAAACTGTTCATTTTTGATTTTACCAATAACAGTCCGGTCTCTAATTATGACGTTGATCCCAATAGTTTGACTCTAAAAAAGATTCACAACAACAATACCAGCTTTGAGGCCACTGTAATAATTATTCTTTGCATAAGCTCTTTTCCTCTCAATTAACTGGCAATTACGAGCCTCAGTACACGTTACTGCTTGTTTATGTGTGCTGAACTACATGAATTGTAACTTTCACATTTCAGTTTTTGTTTATTCCCTTTTTTTTTTTTTATTTATTGTACATATATTCTTTGTCAAGTATTTCTATTCAATTGTCCGACATTGATAATTCCGAAAGCTTTCACGCTTAAACTGCAATGAAATGGAAGAGAAAATCTATGGGATTTGATCGGGCGCGCCATACACACATTGTTTGTATGCAGTTAAAAATAATCTTAAACTTGAAATCGATGAGACATCGGAAACGAATTACGAGTAACTATACTTGGTAGGAAATTCAATGAATCAGTATCCAGTTTCAGCATTCAGCTACCGATAACACCTAATGTACTTATCGTAAGCAATTGGAACGTAGTTGTTCGCGGGAAATTGGAATTCTCGCGTCTACACCATTTCTGATTAGAGCGTTGAAGTGTGATTAAATGTGAGGAATGTTATCACTTTAGTCTGCTTGGTTAATAAAATTCGAATCAAGAGTCTCTAGGGAGCCATCACTCTGAACTTCTTACAAGTTTCCACTTCTGGCAAAGTGAATCTTTTCACTGCTAAATAATAAATGATTTCCACCCAACACATAATCCATTTGAACTTTTCTACCCTTGCGAAAAATTCAAAGAAATACATCTCCACCGTGTGTTCTACGTGTGGTATACGAGCAGGCGTTCATTAAATATTTAGAACAACTTAGGATAAAGGCTATCCATTGCTTTCATACCCATTATTTCAGCTTTCAGCGACTGTCTGTTGACTAAAAATAACTTAATTAAGAGAAAACAGCAGCCGGCATAACGCATCTGTATAACTACAAAAAACTAGATTATGGAATTTAGTTCGCTCAGGAAACAACGACTTGTGCTAGTGTCATAGCTACTCTACTGTGTGTGCTCATGCAATCTTATTCTAAATATTAAAAAGTGCGTAACAAGATTGGCCGCTCTAATGTGTTTCTCTTTGCGTTTTGTGTGAAGAATGTCAATGACCCTTTCCAATTGAATGAGCGCGCAAATGTGATGATGACGGCGGCAATTTATAGAAAAAAAAACAGAAAAAAACAGAAAAGAGAGACGCGTGCTCTTTGCTCTCTCTGCATGTGTAATTATCTTCGTTGGCTGGAAATTATGTGCTATGAAAATAAAAGCAAAAATGATGGCTGATTACAAGAAGATACCTCTACGTCTAGAAATTACAAAATGAAATTCATCCAACAGATACATAGTACATAACATGAACATATGCATGCAGTTCGTGATACTATGCGTTATCGTTAAGTTGCCAGTTAATTTAACACTATTCTTCAGTTTTACATTGACCTAGGAAATAGTTTATTAAATCAGAATGAATATTCCACGAGTCGTTGCCAGTAGCCTTCCAAAAACTCGGTCGTCTCAAGAATTCAGTCTGTTTCGGATGTCAACAATTTAATTGCCCACAATTTTGGAAACATCGTCGAAACTGTGGTTCGTGTTGATGGAAAGTTAAAGATTCAAGTTATGTATGAGGAAGATATTCGTCTTATCAAGATGAAGAATACCGCAGATAAAACTTTCAAAAAAGATGTCAACATTGCGTCAACGACTTAATATTGCTTCAAATGTCAAATCACAGTCAATGTTATATTACATTACTTTAATATACAATGCTACATACTTAGCTAGTATTGATGAGCCCAGTTTCCAAGACAAATTTCCGCTGTGGCCACTCACTTGATAAGTGAAGATTTTAACAATTGTCCGAGGATCCATTTGCGGATCATTACCTAAAAGAATACCCCAAGCTTATAAATCGTATTCAGTCTGCACCCACCCAGTTATTCCAAGTAGGTACTCGCACATTTATGCATGAGACTTTTATGTTTGCATAGTACGTGTTGGGGAATTCACTTAAGCAGTGAATTGACTGGATATTGTAGTTTCAAGTCATTGATGAAAAGTAGATGACCAGGAGACTTTGTTTGCAACACACTTACGAGTAACTACCTTCTCAACTGAGCCAAGCAATCTTAGTAAGAGTAAAATTATTGACTTTTGGATTCTGAAGTACTGGTCATCTGCATATGCAAGCCACTGTGCTCATCGTTAAAGAAGGTCCCCCGAGAGAATTTCGTTGTAAAAAATAAGACTGGACATGCGCAAAGAAGTAGCGTAGTACTCGTAGTAGATAAATTCCTTAGCATGCTGTGTTTAGTGCAATCGATACGAATCCCTTAGGACTACGCACACGACAGTCTGTATGTGGACTACTACGGTCAGCCACCAAAGTGAGTCTATCCCTTAGTTTGAGGTTAATTTATTTTAAGATTCCAATGATGTGAAATCTTTTTAACAACATCAAACTACAAAAGCGTTTCCAGTCCAGCCTAAGCCAAATCTGTTTTGTAAAACGACGCGCCATTGGCCCACAAATGCAAATGTTGCAGATCAAGATCTCGCTAATCTGCGGAAAGAGAAGCCTTCTCATGATCGTACTTGAAAGGGTAAGGTCATACAAAGGGATTTTATTCCATGACTGCACATACATACAGTGGTGGTCAAAATAATAAGAGTGAATCGTGATGCTCTCGAAGCTTCATAAATTCTATCTTTGTAATCTATTCTACTGAAACAAATTAGGTGTACGAACTTTCATTGCATTACTTGTAACACACTTCCAGTTACACTGGTAAATTTCCATGAGCATTTGTCAAAGCACCGTTACTTTCATGTATGAAACTCACTTTTACTGTGGACAAAATAATAAGAATGCTGTGTAGATCTCCTGTAATTCGGGCATATTTCACCTCGTTCTTCAATTATTTAGTTGAGTTTATTACAAGAATTGTATTTAAGTGTGTTGGGAAATTATTTTTAAATAGTTATGGTACGCGGAAAGCATTGTTCGGAGGAAGAACGAAGTTTGATCCTCTAACTTAGAGATCAACTCAAATCGTATCAATTTATCGTTGATGCTCTTCAATCGTTCTCCATGTGTTGTAGCACGAATATTGAAGGAGCGAAATCTACCCGTAAAACAGGTCGAAACAAGGGGGCGTCCGAAAAAACAACAACTTTGCTAGATAAGCGAATTGTTAGAGAGGCACTTAAAAATCCATTTACAACATCTACCTCGATTAAAATGAATTTATCTTTGGATATCAGCTCTCAAACGATTCGAAGACGTTTGCAGGAAAGGAATTTGCACGGAAGAATCGCAAGAAAGGTTCCATTGCTAAGCGCTAAGAACATAAAGCAACGGATTGAGTTTGCAGCTGCAAACCAAGCATCAGCGAACACACGCAATTGGAGGAATATCTTATACAGCGATGAAATTAAAATAAATTTATTTGTATCTGATGGTAGAACGTATGTTAGGAGAAGAAAAAATTAAGAGATCAATCCTAGGAACACCACGAAGACAGTTAAGCATGGTGGTGGTAACATCAAAATTTGGGGTTGTTTTTCATATGATGGAGTTGGTCCTATCTTTTGGATAAAGGATAATATCAACAAAGAACTGTACCTCGACATTTTGGAGAGTATAATGCTTCCTTATGCAAAGGACAATATGGCTTTAATATGGACCTTCCAGCAAGATAATGACCCTAAACACACTGCCAAGGTGGTGACTAGGTGGTCTGAGCAGCGTAATGTGATTTGCCATGGCCATCACAATCGCCAGACTTAAACCCTATCGAAAATCTATGGAAAGATTTAAAGAATAGGGCTTCTGTCAAAAAAACATCTAATAAGCAGGCGTTGTGGAAAGAAATTGAAAAGTTATGGTATGCCACACCTGTCGAAACGTGCCGAAATCTTATCGAATCTATGCCAAGAAGATGTGAAGCAGTTCTCAAAAACAAAGGTCACGCAACAAAGTACTGAGGCTGTCAGGTGACCCTTTATTCATTCTCTTAATAAAATTGCCTCTTAACTGATATTTTATTCTTTTTTTTAGAGAGCTATAAGAAACACTCTTATTTTTTTGACCAGCAGAAAAGACCAATGAAAAATATTTTACAAAAAAATATTTTTTTGTCTAAATTACAGAAATAACTTCTATTTAAAAAATACGAATCGAAATAATCGAGCAAAAGGGTTTCACTCTTATTATTTTGACCACCACTGTATGTTTGATTTCACACGTGAATCGCTCGAGAACGACTAAAGACATTTTGATTAATTTTAGTTTGTATGTGTGCCTGATACGCAGGTCATTTCGTTTAAAAACTGTCACAATCAAGTGTGAGTGGGATGTGGGGGGCGCGGTTTTTTTAAAAAAAAACTTCAAATCATATTTATTCGCCGCTTAACTCGATAACTCCCGAACGGATTTCAATGAAATTTCACTAATATGGTGTAGTATCAGTTGAAAAATGTCCTTTCGTGGCATATGTATGTCCTTTCGTGGCATATGTATGTCCTTTAAGACAGTCCAAAAATTGTGATCCAGTGGATAAAGTCCGAACTGGCGGAAGACCAGTCTTCGTTACCAATGAAACGGGTTATATTTCTCTGGAAACAGGTATGAGTACTTTTGGCCTTATGTGCTGCCGCAGGATCTTGCTGAGATGTCTTTTCCATTTTTGAAATAGTATGTGGTTTAGAGGTTTCACAAAGGATCCTAAAACGGTCTACTGGTAGACTTTGGCCGATGTTTCGACGCCTTTTTCGCAAAAATTCAGGTCAGTGACTACGTCATAAGAGACACCCTTGTACAAAATGATTGACACTTGAGGGTGCTGTCTCCGGACCTTTTGGACCCAATTTTTTAAAGATCATAGTCTCACGAACTAATGTGGACGCGCGCGTGGACGACCAGATCGCAGGTGTTGAGTATACATTAGGCTAATCCCTAGCTGCTGCGTCTTGAAAATCTTAATTTTGTTCACACCGCACTTCTAAAGCGCTACGACAGAGATGCGATTCACTTTATAAATCCATTCCATAGCGGAAGCGTAAGCAAATTTGAAATATTTTTATAAACAAATAATTGTGAGTTTAACTGCTACAAATGTTATGTCAATCTTTGGGTACGCTTAAGTCTTGGCAACGCAATGGATGCAGCAAATGTAGTAACAAAATTGTTGTCCCTACTAGGTAATTGAAATCGAATGAAGATGATGGTAAGATACGGAGCGGCTTAAAACATATTCGAATCATCTTTCTCATTCGTTTAACTCAAGAATCACTTAACGAATTTTTATGAAATTTAGGTTACAGCGAACGTGTAGACATGTTTTTTCTGAAGATCATCAAATTCGGATAGGAACGTGGTAAGATGCAGTATTCAAATATTTTCCAAGAACTTCTACTTGTTAACATTTTCTCCTTACTTACCTCAAACAAAACTATCATATTTTATTTCTGCTCTCGAGCTCAAAGCGTTCAGAAGTTGCAAACGGGTGACAGACATACAGACACCGTGTTGAAACCTTTTGTATTCCGTTTATACCATTCTGGTGCGGAACACTAAAAAAACAGGGCAAGAGTTGTGTATAGTTTACAAAACTAGAAATATGCTTTACTTATTCGCAATTTCATTTGTCATGTCGTTAGCAGATAAGCCACAATACATATAGAGCCTCATTTGATATTGTGAAGACCGACTGCAGGGACTGTTGTTTTGCACCTGGGTTATCTGCTGTAAAGAATACTAAAGTTTTTAGCAGCTACGAGTATCACGTTCTCAGCGGAGGACGGCAACCAACAGCCACACGAGCATAAAAGAGAAGCCAATAAAATCCCAGTTTTTTTTAACCACTACATCAGAAAGATGTTTCTGCCTGGTTGTACAATATATCAAATTGAGTCTGAGTGCTCCAGAATTAGGTATCCCTTTAGAAAAAAAAACAGCTTCCCTGCCTAGGGTTCTTTAATTATCTTCAGCTGAACAAATCTACAAACATCTAAGGAGAGAAAGAAGGTTGATGTTTAACTTTCGAGAGAAAACTCCTCCTCCCACCCTCCTTCATTCCTGGTTAGGATAATAGACTTGTAATGTAATTTCTTACAAAGTAGTATTTAAGTAGGTTGCTGTCAGTGTTTTGGGGAATAAATCCTATTATTTTAGAGTGGCTTGTTTGGATGCTACAACACTGCAAACGCATCAATAATTTGAAACTCTTAACGATGTTATGCAAACATACATGATTGCCCATAGATACTCGTACTAGAATAGGAAAATTCATTTCGCCATATACACACATAATCTAAAATGTGGTCAGAGGTCAGAGCGGTGAGAAATAGAATGGTTAATTTGCGGTGAGATTGGACCAAACTAAGCGAGATGTACATTCACTTGTGGAAATGAAAAACCATATTAAAATGCATTTCAATTTTAATTTGTTACCACAAACTATGTGACATGAAAATGCTCTGATTAATATTTGCCATTAGATATCGTGTTGCTCGTATAAACTGAATTTCAGGATAATGAGGTTCAAATGTCTGTCATTAGAACCACTATGTCAAAGCTTGGTAAAGCTAATATTATTTCTATTTGACTTTATCATCTGACAGCTCATAACATTTTCTGTTTCTTCTATTCACACTTATTTGACATTATATCCAAGAAAGTTCACTTTGCGTATTAAAAACGACAACAAAAAACGACTTATTTGATGAAAATAAAAACAGATGGAATGTGAACAAATTCATATGCTTTCACATACGCGAACACCTTCAAAAAATAAGTTGTGATTTTTTGTTCAGAGGACGTTTAGCCCTTCTTTTTGCATCGTTTCCGACAGTTTATTCACATAATATATAACATGGTTGATTTTCCTTTATTTCAAGTCATAAATACTGGTACACACATTTTTGGTGAAAAAAAAAATATAAACTTTTATTGATTATTTAGGAAACAATATTTAAACAATTCATTCGAAATGGACGCCATTTGCTTTTATGCAGTCGTTGTGGCGACTCATCGATCACAGCACGCACATCGTCCATTGGAAAATTGTCCACTGCACGGATAAGTGCGCGCTTTAAGTACTCAATATTTGGGAGTCTGGACTGCCGGACGACGTACATTGTTTTAGAGCTGTACGTACGCGGCACATTGTTTTAGAGCCACCCTATCTTGCCTTATGAGCTGGCGCGAAGTCTTGTTGGAAAGAGGAAGTTGCTTGAATACAATTGTTGGTCAAGTCCCTTCACAACGCCTTCTAAAACACCCTTTTGGTAGACTTTTGCCGATGCTTTTGCTCCCTTCTCACTCATCTTGGCTTTAACAGCTTTGATCGTCTGGAGAGTTCTGACAGTGTGAGTGTGTCCGGATCTTTGACGGACAATTACTCAACCAGTGTCCTCAAACAATTTAACAGTTCGATACACAAAATTTCGGGTGATTCCAATCGGTCGCAAAGTCCGGAAAATAACGCCTCTTTCCATATTACACTTCTGAAGACCAATTACCATAACACGTTTTTAAATATAGCCCCACTCCATATTTAGAAACGACTTTGTGTAAATTTGTTGCATGTTAACGTAGTATAAATGTCACTCATTAAATACTTGTCAGTATAGAATGGGTGTGTTCAATACTACTTTCCCGATGAGTGCGTTTAATCGTGTACCAGAATTTATTTGTATAAAAAAAAAAAGTATTTATGACATGACTAGGGACATATAAAGGGTGTGCCAAAATTCACGCATGTAGTAATTTTGATAGAAAACACAGGTTTTTAAATAAAAAATGTAAATGTTTTATTGAGTCATAAGGTATACAGTATAGAGTTATGTATGGAATAGCATATCAGGTAAATGGCCTCCACGGCTTTGCTGGCACATTTTGTCGAAATTTTCCACGACCGTTTTGCTTAAATGTGGCTGAATTTCGTTGAAACAGCGATCAATTTACTCCTTCAAGGCGTGGGCTTGGTGGCATAAACCTTAGACTTCAAAAAACCCCAAAGAAAAAAGTCCAAATGAGTTAAATCGAATGATCTATATGGTCAATTCAGATCACCAAACGGGAAATCACATGACCAGGAAATGACTCATACAGTAATTGAATTGTTTCTCGGACTGTATAGCATGTGGCACCGTCTTGTTGAAATAACATTTCGTCCACATCCATATCTTGCAATTTAGGCTCAAATAACTGGATTATCATGTCGCGATAGCGGTCACCATTAACTGTTATTGCCTGACCAGCAATATTCGAAGAAGAATAGTCCGATGATGCCTCCAGCCTAAAATCCGCAACAAACAGTGACACGTTCTGGATGCATTTGTTTCTCAACAATAACTCGTGGATTTTCCGAACCCCAAATTCGACAATTTTGACGATTAACAAAGCTATCAAGATGAAAGTGAGCCTCATCGTTGAAGATGATTTGGTCTTTTTGGAACTTCTAAACCTTCATTATTTTCAAAATATTACTCAACAATGAAAACGCGATGTTCTTTCGTGTAACACTCCATTTTTAATAACCCTGAACTGTCAGCTGTCACGCTGCCCTTTTTTTTTTTTTTTTTTTCGTTGGTAACACTTTACCGCACAAATGACGCAAAATTAAAATCTTGCGTGAATTTTGGGACACCCTTTATAAATAATAGTTCTAGGTGAATACATTAGGATGCTGACCAATCACTGAGGGCATCAAAGTACAAAATTCTTAGTCGGCTAAGGAGGATATTTCAGTACTGCATTCTTCACTTTTTTTTACGATAAAGATTAATACGCGTCTAATGAAAGATCGAATGATAGCTGAACTTTTAACTAAGTCCTTCAATTTGTTGAACAGCTGAAGCGTATAAGGAGTAATGTTGGCATTAATATATGTTGATCGCATGGTAAATATCTCTGTGTGATGATTTTTTTTCTTGATATAGGTACGCTTTAAGTAGCTGGTCACGTACACTGATCGAACAGAAGGGGTTACAAGCACACTCTCCTTTTTCTTTAAGCGGATGCATTGCCAAAGTCATTATGCTTCAAACATTCTTGCGCTAACAAAGGAAGCAGCAACCGAAACTAATTTGCTGAAGTGGGAATCAAGAACTGAAGACGGAATGCCACCAAATATAACATCAGCACGAAAAAACTGTTTTTGTGTTTTATTAACTCAGTCCAACAAATTTGTGGCCGATATAATATTCCATATATAATTTTTAATATAAAAAACACCCTGTATGAACTTGCGGTGCATTAATTAGTTCACATAGCCAGAATGCTAGTGTATATCTGTATCTGTATACAATATATAAAATTATGCAAATATTTATCTATGTATGACTAGTTTACTTTACCGGCTCCGCACGTGCCGAAAGTTTTATTATTTTTATAGCTCTGTGTTTATTGATTTTTACGAACGAAACAATCTCAATTAATCGATGAAAACTGACTGCAATTATCAGCTACATATTTACATTTCACGCAAAATGACTTTGCCTAAAATGGTGCATTGGCGTCTGTCGGGATGTCATGGGTCTAAGCTAAAACAAAAACGATAGCCACGTGCCTAATGATCTTTGTTCGCAATCAAAATAAACTTCTAAAGCTAACTTCCGCTTCGAATAGAATACTCACTCACCGACCGGTTTCCATTGGATGCATTCTATAAACAATTGTGACAGAGCGCTTCTCTGCTGCTGCTCCTTGTGTACCCCAAAAATAATGCCTAATTAAATCTTTAATATATTCTGATTAATATGTATGAGCTCATTTTTAATGTCAACGTTGTGAGATAATCGTACAAGTATTCTCGAAAAAAAAAAAAAAATGTATTGTATCTTCCAAACTGACCTACAGCAAGGTGGTGATGTACGCAAGAAAAAAAAAGTCACCCAAAATTGATTATCACAATATGAATGGTTCTTATTTTGAAACTTCGCTTTAATGAATTAATTCAGTGATATTCCAAACTGATGATTTCATGTACAAATTTAGAAGGCACACCAAAGGTGTTTAACAACGAGTGACGAGAAGCTACCATTTGATGAGACATGATTGCGAGGCTTAATTGATTTCAGGGTGTCACCAAAAAACGATCCGTTTTAAGCCAAATAAACTTTAATTTTTTTTTCTTTTATTGAAATGCCAATTTCGAGTTGAATTCATTTTACCACAAACCACCAACCCAGTATTTAAAACGCCTACAAACGAAAAACTCTTGCAAATTTAAATTCCAAGATAACTTCTATATTTCTCGCACACACTGCGCTGTGTAGCTGTGTAGATATTCGCTCACTTAGTTAAATTTTTTTTGCAAAAAACGAAAACAACAATAACGTTAAAGTTTTTAAACCGTGGCAATGGTAGTGGGAACACGTAAGAACATGAGTAACAACCGAACAACGACAAACCCAACGATTCAGAATCTGAGACTGAGAGGACGACTCTGGACAAACAAAGAGCACGAGCAATGAATGTTGCGCTTCTCCGAAATGACTCATATGTCATTCAGTCTGTTGTCTGCTAAATAACGTTGACTTTCGTTTGAAAACCCACAGAGATAGTGATAATTTCCTTAATTACTTTGCTACCAACAGCTGTTAGCTGTTTTTTTCGTTTTTTTTTTTTTTTTTTCGGCAAACATGTTTGTCACCCACCATAAGTAAGCTACACGCAATATCTCTGTGTTGGCTTCCTGGAGCCGATGACGGAATCCGACGACGACGACGACGACGACGACAACCAAGTCTTTCTTACAAAAAAGGAATAGCAAAGGTTTTTCTGTTTTTTTTTTTTTTTTGTGGAAAAAATTTTAGTAAGGTACTCACCATCGGTTCTCTTGATTTTAACGCTTTGTCCAACTTCGATCAAATCCATTTTGTTCAGCTTGTTGGTTGATGTGTGCGGCTATTCAAATTTCCTGTGTGGGTTTCAGCTTAACTTTGATTTTTTTATTTATTAACAAATTTGTTGGCGTCTCGTTTGATGTGTGAGTTGGTTTGGGGGGGGTGGGGGCGGGGAAGTAAATTGATTTGCGAATGACAGAAATTAGAAAATTCACCCGGAATTGCTAGATGAAAAGAAAAATTCAAATTCTCTTTTGGGAAGTTTCAAAAGCAATGAACAAAAAAAAAAAAAAAATCTAAAATTCTAAGAAAAAAAAAAAAAAAAAAACAGATTTTCCCGAATTCTTGTTCTAGTTTCGTGTGAGTTTTCCTAGTTTTCGACAACAACACAGATATGACTACGACGATACACCGAAAGACGAAAACGAAGACGAAAACGTAGACGTAGACGACAACCAAAAGTAATAACGCTGAAATCGATTGCGACACATGAAAACTTTGAAGCTGCTTTGCTCTCGGCCGAGTTTTTTATTGGAACTGAAATCGAAAATTGAAATCCAATCCAAGGAAGAGGATTGACAATAATTGAAAAACTATCGACAGCGAATTCCGTGAGACCGTGAAAATTACACGATTTACGCGCTTTTCTTTGTTCAGCGTAGAGTTTTCTGTTTGAAGGTGGTTTTGCACTACTTTTTGTGTGATGTTTTGTGTGAAAAATATGGAAAAACTTCTCGCTTTCCGGAGGAAATTTACACGAACAACACACAAATTACCCGATTGTTAGCAAATGCACAGCACAGAGTGCCCGTTCCCATAGGTTTTTTGCTTCAAGTACAATGGGCGATGTTTTCTTGTTGGATTTGGATTTGGATGTGGTGCAGCAGTAGTGTGCGATGTTTTTGCCTTTGGGTGTGTTCGTTTAAGAATTTTACGTTGTATGAATGGTACTTTTTTTTTCTCGTTTGAGGGAAATTTTCTTTTTACAAATTGATGAAGCTGTTCAAGTCATTCATTGCTAACGCTAGTAGTAATAAGTCTGTTTCCATACCTTTTTGCACCAAAATTCGTAAAATCAAAAATTTGAAGGAATTGTAGAAAAATCTCTCACAGAAAGCTGAAAACTACAAAAAAGTTAGAGAACGCGTTGAAAAAAGCTGTGCATAAGGAAAACATAAAGAACAATTATGTAAAGGAACAATCAATTTGCATACTTGTATTTATTTTTTTTCGATTTTAAAAACCAAATAAACAAAAAAAACACTGAAATCTACAGTGGTTTGACAGCTCTCATAAAATTGTTCAAATGAATTTCTTTGACTAAAATTCGCAGATAGGAAATATTTGTTGCTCTCTCGTAAGCTCCATCTTCTACGAAAAACTACAAAATCCCAGCGTACGGGACAGGATTTTACCAATTTTCGTAAAATTTCATAGAAATTCTCTTTTTGTTTATCAGGTACGGGGACAGACCTATTTTATATTAAGATGACAGGTCATTCGTTAGCAGACGTTAGCGAAAGAAATATTTGTTAGAGGGGTAATTTTAGCAGATGTTAGGTGAAAAAAAAATATGGTCGCGGTGGTGCGCGATCACTGAGTGAGAGGCTCAAAGTTCGAATCCAAGAAAACATAAAAATAAAACAAAAAAAAAGTTTTCTCACTGTCACACTTGGCGGACGTCTGACAAACATCCAGAGTAAAACTGTCATGAAAAAGTAGGTCCCAACCATTCGAGCGGCGCACATCACGAGTGGCTGCGAGAAGCTAGGCCAAGCCCTGCATTGAGCTGTTAGCGCCAAAATATTTACTTATTTAGCTGAAAAATATTTCCTAAATCGCAAACAAACAAATTATTGTGTGTGTTATAGAAGAAGAAAACAATTCCTCCCAAGCGAACTTTTAATTTAGCTATAAGCTATCGTTCCACACTCTTACATGTTAACAATGAACGCGAAGCCATGTTCACATACATTCATGAGAATGAACAACTTCGGCAGTTGATGAACTGGAAGGCTGTTATGCTTTCGTTATTTTTCTGCCTGCCTCTCGACTTTTTGAGGGAATTGAATTAAAATAGGGATATTAATCTTTAGGGTGCATGTGAAACGGCATACAACTATAGATCCCAACCATTCATGAGGCACACAGCACGAGTAGCTGCGAGAAGCTAGGCCAGGCCCTGTATGGGATGTTAGCGCCAAAATACACTTTATTTTTTTAAACAGCGTTTTCATTTCCATGATTGGAATCGCAGCTTCAATCTACATTCTTTTTGGACACTAGCCAAAATACCAGATTTGGTTAGTGCATCTGCGTCAGAGTCGGAATATTCAACAAATTAAATTTAAACAGATTCAAATCTTTTCAAAAAAAAAAAAACAATACATTTTCACGACACCACTGACTATTTTGACTTCTTCGGATTCAGAAATAAAAATGTAGGTCGCTTCCACTCATTGTACATATATTGCACTGCACGCAGTGAGATGAAAGATATCACAGCCTTTTTCAGATCAACATTGTTGATTGAACGAGTCAGCGGAGTGGTGATGTAAATTTAATGGTAATCATATGATAACACAAATGAAGGTGGAGCGGCAGTGGGATATAAAATATTGTGCGTGAGGATCTTTTTTTTTTTCCCCCAAACATCTTTAGAGCCGTTTTCGAGAAAACTGCATTTTATTAAAATTGGCCTTAATTAAAGCTGTAAAAATGGAATTAAGACCTTTTGAAAAATCACTTTTCAGTTCTTGCACTATTTCAAATTTCGTACGACAGTTAGCCGCTCGTATGTTAATAAAATATAATAAAAAAAATACAATTCCCCACGGTTCCAGACAGCTAATTTTCCAAAACGGCCAAAAACTTCCCCTTTCACTTATGTATAAGGGGCCATTTAATTTTACATTGTACCTATACACTGGCAAATAGAGATTTTCAGCCTCTGAAGTTGGCTATCTCTTTATAGTACATCTGTGACCCTAGTTAGACCAACAAAAAAATATACGTGTATTTTGGCATTAAGAGATCTGCTATACAACTGATAAATACAATGCTCTGCTCCCAACAAGATAATGCAGAGTATTATATTGCAATTATATTACAGGTGTATACCACTCGGAAGTTTGTCAGACGCCTGTATACATCCAAGAAAAATCCCTCCCTGCCAGAACACTGGTCAATGCCATGCGATGTTTAACAAAGCAGACCTCCACCCAAGTGAGGAATATTTGACAATTCTTTGCCGCACTTCGTAAGAATACCGGCCTTCGCCAGAAATTCACGGAAAAAAAGGGAAAGAAACATATCTGCGCATGCTGGTGGAAGAAAGATAAACATATGTTACCATCCAATTGGTCGGCAATGCAGACCCACCAATTCAATTTGACAGTTATCTTTCCCACAAACACGAAAAGTTTTCCAACTGAAACTTAATATTCCTACGAGAAACGAATTACAGCCAATATTACAATTAACGACTTTTCGCTAAAAGAGTGTCTTTTACGATGCAAGATCTTCTTTAACGGAAAACGCGCACTATGAACTGCAAAGCTATCACCACCCACTTTGGAAGAGAAAACTATTTCAGAAAAGAAAAACTTACGTTCAATTATCCAGTAATATTGTGCGCGAAAAAGTTCTAATTTATAAGTCCGTTTAAACACTAAATAACAAAATATATTAACAGAAGGAAAAAATAAAATTTAAATTCAACAAAATCTATCATCCGACTTGGACTTCCAAACTCCGCACGATCAAAATTGGTGCTTGTTTTTTTCTGTACTGGATTTAAAAAAAATTTACTGGCTGTCAAATTTGAAAAACGGCGAAAGAGTTAGCAGTGATGCCAAATTTGAAATATTGAAGCAATCAGATGAAAGGACGAATTCAGTTGAAAACAAAAGACGATACGACAAAATTGTGTATGGTTTTCGATTTGGCACTTCCAATTTCAAATTGTTTGTGTCCCATCGAACACTAAAATAAGAATTTGTTTTTCTTTGTTGGTGAGGCTGTCAAAATTTATTTTTCTTCATGTTTGTTTGGATTTCAAGACGGTAAAGAGGAAATGATTTCATTAAAAATAAACATTGTAATATATTTTTTTATAATTATTTGAACACCTTTCTACAATAAAGCGAACTGTGATATGTAAACAAACGACACTAGCCGTCAAATGTATTGATTCCCTCTTTAAGAAAATGATTAATCTTTTGTGCCAATTGAACACACATAAGTGATCTAGATAAAAAAAAAAAAAAAATTACTTAAAAGTTTAATCTTTTTGCCCAATCGAAAACCACATTAATAAAAGGCCAAACATAATGGAATTGAGGCAACTAAAGCTAGTGTAATAATTAAACGAAAGTCCCACTTAGTTGCTTTCAAACACTTAATTTGCCAATAATAGTATTAAGCAAACTTTAGTACGCAATCAAAACACTAAAAACAAAAAACAAAACTATTGCCTTATCCAGTCCCATCATTCATAAGCTTAAGACCACTTCTATGAAAAGAAGGTGTAAACTATTTCTTATTGGAGTACTCTATATAGATACATTTTAAATAGTATTTCAAATAAATTAGGAAACAAAGTAAATTATTTCTAACAAAAAAAATAATTAAACTTTAACTTCGTCGAAGTATCTTCCATGAGCTTTAATAACAACTTTAACAAGTCTAAGCATCATCTGTAGCAATTCTGATATTGTTTCGGTTGGAATTTCAATTTCAGGTGCCGCTCAGTTGCTGCCAAAAGATTTCTGGTGAAGAAGAAGACATTTGGTAACCTTTCTGTCCAAATGATCCCATAAGTTCATCTGGCGACTGTGGTGACGAAACCATTTTGTTTAACACCCATTCTTCTTCCTTCTGTTGCAGAAAGCTTTAAAACACCTTTAAAGTATGTTTAGGGTCATTATTCTGTTAAAAGACGAACCCTTCGGATATTAGAGACGGTAGAACTTCCAAAATTGGTTAAGGAAAGAAAAATAATTGCTTGTGGATGAATAACTCACATACCTCAAAAGTAGATGTACAACATAGCACCTCCAAATATCGGTCGTTCTCATGCACTATTCCGAGAACATGCCAAAATAGCAAACAACAACCTGCTGTCAGTTCACAATGAAACCGCCTCCTACAAGTTTTCATCAATGATAATAAAAGTAGAGTGAGGAAGCTTAACAACGATTGGCCCCAGGACTCCGTCCTCGCCCTTTAACTCTTGTATTTATACATCAGCAATATACCTACGATCACATCGAAGAAATTTGGGTATGCGGATGACCTGTCAATTGCTACTCAAGATAAGGACACAGCGAACACAGAAAGAACACTTACCCTAGACTTTGAGACTGTGCCCAAGCATGTCCAACCAACCAACTTGCAAATTTCAGACTGACTCTCACTTATTCATAGCCATAACCCAAAATACCTAGGCGTTCCCTTAGACAGATCCCTCACATACAAGCATCGAAGCATCATTCAAAGACTCACTGGACCAACATGGGGTTCAAATGCATCAACTCTTCGTACTGTGGCGCCTGCACTCATGTACTCTACAGCGGAATACTGCACTCCAGCGTGGCTGAACAGTGCCCATGTGCACAAGGGGGACACACAGCTCAACAACACCACGCCACTCGTATCAGCAACACTTTAAGGTCAACACCAATATTTCCTGTGTTGAACAGCATTGCTCCACCCCACCTGCGCCGATCAAGCATATTGCTAAGTGAGCGCAACAACGTGCTGGTAAACGCTGAACTGTCCATTCAAGAAGACACTGCTACTCTCTTGTCGTCAGCAGAGCCTAAAGTCTCCACACCCAACCATAAAGGAACACTTGCGTTTTTGTGGAAAGGAACGACAGAGAGAAAGACAGAGTGGTGTGGTTTGAAACTCAGGTGGTATTAAGTTTCTGTAAATTCCAAGGGTGGCTGTCCAGATAACTGGGGAGTATTTTGTTTGTTTTCTCTATTATTGTCGTTGCTTATGATTCACTGCATTTCTTTCCGTCCTCCTGATGTCATCATCACGATCAATTTGCATTTTGGTCATATGACCACCCTACTGCCAGTGTTATGCCTTCACAGTAGAATTGTCTTAGCTTTCGCAAGTGATCGACTTTTTTATTTATTTCATGCGAAATAAATAGATGATTCTTGACATCAGGATTCGAACCGTGAATCAACAGCGTGACAAGCGATGATGTTACCACTACATCACGGCCACCCTCAAAACCTCTGATCGATGCTCAACAGTATCCGGACAAATCATGGAAGGTGTGCAGACTTCCTGTTTCGCTGGGGAAGTGGTAACTCTATTGATTTTCACGTTCCATAACTTGGAGGAGTATCACTGCAACTCCGTGACAGCGTCATGTACCTGGGATAATACTGGACAGGAAACTAACCTGGAAGAAAGAGTGACCAATGCCAAAAGAGCCTATTGGACATGTAGGAGGGCCATCGGGAAGACATGGGGTTTACAACCGAAACAAGTCTACTAGATATACGAGTGCGTAATAAAAACCATCATCTTCTACGGAGTAGTTGTATAGTGACCAGTGACATACAAAAAATAAGCAGAACTTGTTGACAAAGGTGCAACGTATGTCCTGCTTGGGTATCACAATCCTCAACACCAACCGCGGCCATGGAAGCGATCTTAAATATTCTATCAGTGCACCTCGAAGCGAAGAAGATTGCCGGTCTTTCAGGCGAAGGCGCAAACACGGGACATCGAGAAATCACCAAAATGATAAGAGAAATGGCACCACTCATCGATTATCCCAGTAATGTTGTTGAAAACTCTAATACGTTCATCAACAACTTCGAAACAATTTTCCCCACAAGAGAATCTTGAACGAATGAAAGAACGACAAGAAACTCCAATGGGTTATCGGTATATACAGACGGCTCTAACACATCAGGGAAATCAGGGGCTGGCATCTTTTGTGCTTACCCACCGATTAAACTTGCTATTCACCTAGAACCATTTGTAACGGTGTTCCAAGCAGAAGTCTTTGCATTTATGAAAGCAACTGTTATATTCTTAGAAGTAGATGTCGCAGATCGGCATGTGCTCGGAGAGCAAAGCAGCAATTAGCGCGATCACAAGCCCCATGTCGAAATCACGATTAGTAAGGGAGTGCAAAATTAAATTGAACTTACTTGCCAGACGCAATAGAGTCCGCTTACATGGATACCGAGTAACGAAAAGGCAGATGAACTGGCAAGGAAAGGAGCGAGTAACGTAGAACTGAATCCTGAAAAGACAATAAGGGTCCCTCTGACAAATGTTAAAACGATAATCAATGAGAAGCTACGAGAGGAGTTCAACAACTACTGGACGAATCTAGACCCGTGTAAATTGGCCAGATCTGTTGTAATAGAACCGAGTAACAAAACAGCAAAAAGAGCTTTCAACTCAAGCAGAACACAGTTGAGATTGATGGTGGGACTTTTAACAGAGCACATTATTCTCAACAAACATTCGTTCTGAGGAGAAGGAGGAAGATATAGAACACTTCCTCTGCCACTGCCCTGCATACCTAGATCACCTCTCAACGCAAAAATCCCACATCACAGTACTATTCCTTACAGTTCAACAGACGTGGGGAACACAATGGGCCCAATGGAGGCCTAAGTGAAGAGCATAAGCAACAACCAACCAAGTCGATGTGAGATCTGATGGACTAAAAGAACGTGTTTTAATTTGGGTATCGATACCATCATTTATTTACTGAAATGGAGTAATACTAAAATTAGTTCATTTTAAGTAAGATCAAATGCTGCTCTTCGACATCTTCGTCATCGGTTCTGGTTGACGCCGCATTTTGGATTTCCTCCTGTATCGCTGGCAAATCAATTTCTATTTCTGCCGTTCCCTCCATAACTAGTCTGTCAATATTCTTTTCCAAAACAACACCTGATAGCTTGGACAAAGTAGATTGCTTTCTCTTGCCAGCGTCTTTGCGCTTCGACTGTTGCTTTTTCGCCAGTTGCGGTTTTTTCACCTTCTCCGAATGAATTACCTTTACGTGTTGTTCCAGGGCTCTTTTGCAGGACAACTCAATTTTACAACCCTCCACAGTACATGGAAAACGTTTACCCTCATGTGCCGTTCGTATATGTTGCATCAGATTCCTTTTATACGAGTAGAACCTTGTGCAGTTCTCGTGTGTGCACTGGAATACCTCCTTATCCTGTTCATGGGAAATCTTGTGTTCAGCTAGCTGGAATTTAGATGGGATCTCCTTGCCGCACTCGTCGCATTTATACAATTCTTTCTTGTGATTGCTTGCTTTACGATGTGCCATCAGCTGCGACCACTTCTCAAAATTTGTCTCGCATTGATCGCATCTGTATGACTTGCAAACATGTTTTTGCAGAAAGTATTCCAGCACAAAGCCTTTGGAGCACTTCGAACAACTGAAAAGTGTACCTTAGTTAAAATTGAATATGATTCTTCCATTAAACTCACTTGTAAGGATACACGCCAGTGTGCTTCACTTCATGCCGCCGCAACTTAAGTTTTTGGGTGAACTTCTCATCGCAATGTGTACATTTGTAGATCTTCGGATTCTCATGGACCTCACGGATGTGTCGATCCATGCTGTAAACGGAAGCAAACATTTTGTCGCAAAAATCGAAGCGACACTTAACATTTTTGGTTTTCTCGATCTTTTCATGGAAAACTTTGATGTGACGCTTCAAATGGGTGATGTTGGTATAAGTCTTGGAGCAACCATCGTGGAAACAAGCATGTTTTCTCTACCCGGAGTGATTGTTAGTTAGACGACAAATCTTTTAAAATGTAATATAGGCGGGATACTTACGACTCCAGTGTGTTTGTATTCGTGGCGATCCAGGTGAACCATGCGTCGAAAGGTCTGGCCACAGCCATCGAAACTGCAGAAATATTTTTCTGTTGGTTTTGTTCCTGTTTTTGGTGTTTCTGTAGAAAATACACTTTCTAGGTCACTATCCGACGTGTATTTTATTTCGGGACGCATCTCTGATCGTTTATTTGAGGCAATTCAAAGCAAGCGGAGATTTTTGAAGTCAAACGCTTGCAAAATCAGAACACGCAAGGAAAGCTGTCAAAAAATGTGTGGACAAACATTTCTTCTATTTGATGGTGGCGACATCTGCTTATGTGGTGCATGGCCGTCTATACAGAAGGTGTGTTCTATTTATTCCTCTAAGCCGAACCAGTTCAGTTAAATTCAAGTATATAGTTATTGTTTTGGTTATTGATTTAGAGATAATTGCTTTCACAAATTTTTTATTAAAATTTTAATTTTATACTTGTAAGATCTGTATGACTACGGCTCGAAATGCTCCCACAAATAAATATAAATTTTCTTGAGGTAATTAATTATTATATAGATTCCCTCAATTAATAAACTAAATATTTTAAAAATTCTCAACAGATGATGAAAAAAGTAGTGAAGAATCGAGTGATCTTTCCATTTTCGATCTAAGACATCGATTCTTCGTCCTCTTAAGATGACTTTCAAGCCCATGAAAAAATTAAAGGTTTTGAAGATATTATACCGTAATATTGCGATGAACAATTTAACAGTCATTTTCGACAAAAAAATGTCTATAATAAATACAGAAGTAGTTTAAATGCTTAATGCGTAAATCAATTTGTAAATCGATAAGAGTTATAAGAGTTTTACTTGAAAACAATAGGAGGACGACAAAAAGTTGAATGTTCAAAAAGAGATTATTATATTTATGTGATATTTGTCAAACACAAATACCTTTCGTGAACTCGGTAGTTTATTTGGCATGAGCAGATCAACGACATGGTTTGTTATAAAGTGTGTTTCATCAAGCATGATATCAATTTGCCAAATGCAAGCGAAACCTCCCGAAATGTATAGGCTTTCAAATCTACAACAAAATTGTCCTATGTTCTTGGACGTAGAGGTGGCTCACATATACGAATTTCAACAGGAAACGCTATGATAGAATTTCTCTAGAAGGCATGGTTGACCACAAAATTAGATTTATTTATATTTTTTGTGGTGAACCAAGAAGTTTGCATGACAGGCGGGAGCTTCGAAGGTCAGGCTTATATCGGAAAGGCACTAAAAACACGAATGCAACATTTGCACATAATACGCTTTTGTTGGGAGACTCGGCATATCCATCATTAGAGTGGTTAATTCCTTCATTTTAAAACAACGGTTCAATGTCAAGAATTGAAAGCCAGTTCAATAATGTACGTTCTTCAGCAAGAGTAATTGTTGAGCAACCATTTGGTTTGCTGAAAACTCAGTTTCGTAGACTATTGCACTTTATAGAGAAATTGAACTAAACGTGGTTGTAAATTTAACTGTGTGTGCATGGATTTTGCACAACCTCTGTATTGCTAATAACGATGTATACAATAATAACGAACTTTTAGATCATTTTCTTCCTCCGACCGACTTGTCAAATTCTAATACAAGGCAGCAACTTGTGGATGAACTTATCAATTTGCATGTCCTTACTTAAAAGTACAAATAAAACACATTAAACTTATTTATATGCATTTTTTTAAATTTATTTCAAATCAATCATAAATTCATAAAAATAAATAATAAGTTCATAAAAATAATCAGAAACTAGAGTAACAACTGCAGTTCATTCACTTATGCAGCGATTGGCGCTTAGCTATATTTGACTTCATCCCATGTTTAGCAACACCTATACAAATAACTTGCAGGCACGTCCAGTGGACAAATATATGCTTAATAGAGGCTAACTAGTTAGTCGGGTATGGTTCGTCGAGAGACCTCGTTTTGACTGCAAAACAGTGAATTTTTTGTGAGGTAGTGGACTGGATTTTTAGTCAAAAAAAAAAAAAAACTCCCTAAAATTTAAGTCCAAATCAGCTGGTTACGAATATTATTTTTGTGGACTATTGAAAATTATTATTTTTCTTCTGAATTTCGTTCTAAAAAAGCTTTCTTTTTGACATTTATGAAGTGGACTAGGTTCTTAGTCGCATTGTATCCAATATGTTAGGCTTTGACTAAAATTTTAGTCCCTAGAATACTGAACGTGTCCAATGTCAACGAAGTGCAAATTTTATTGCTAGTGGACAAAGCGCTTAAGAGCTCTTCATAGGGGATGGAATATGTATCTATAATATTTCGTGTGCCAATTCATCGCACATTTTCTGAACCAATAAGTTTAAAATTAAGGATGCGTTTCTTGATTTATACCGAATAGTAAATTTTGGTCTTTTATTCATTCGGACCACTCTGTATGTCTTACTCCGTGGTTCTTTATTCATTCGGAATACTCAAAAATGTTATCCGTCAAGTCTATCATAAAATCAATTGACCAAAGATTTCTTAATGGTATATTAAACCGTGTTGCCTATTTGACAAAAATGGTCATATGTATATGATGTTAAATTTCTACAAATGACATGTGTTCTTATTGATGTCATACGTACCTATTAGTAGTTTAATCAGAGACTGCTACCATTTGTCATATTTATCTATCAAAATGAGTCTGGCCATATTTGGTTATATTCATAATATGGTCATTTTTGTTGGTGAAAATTGTCAAATATGGTCATATATATAAATAATTGCCATACAGTATTCCGTCCTTTCCATCCGTTCTGTGGAATGCATAAAGAAATGAACCCGAACTTAGGCGCCAAACCGAATGATTTTGATTCGATCCGTTGGGTCCATTTGACGTTTCGTCATAACTCAAAATAGGCAAAAAACAGCCCGCCATTATAAACGGAAAATTTAAGCACGTATTGTGCTCACAAAAAAGCAAAAACAATACATTAACGAAGACGGTATATTTGTTTGTTGTTACAATTTAATTTTCTCAACAAATTCTTACGTTATTCAAATTGTTTTGCAAAGCATGAACTTATTTATGCCTTTTCTACCAACGAATAGCGAAAATGTCTTTCGACCTATCCATCAATAGTCATCCTTCCCGATTCGAACAGTTAATTGCGAGCAGCATTATGGGTTTTCAACTTTTCGGAACCATCAGAAAGGATTGGCTCGAAAGCATTCTGTTCAGCGCTAAACGCACACAAATCAATTTGCACACAATTAAAAATTTCTTCAACCATTTACAGATTTTGAATGAATTTGATCAATCACAGTCTCCATTCTCTGTACGTCGAATTGGGTTTAAATTTGAGTTCAGTTATGATGTTGGGGACATTAATTCACAGCGAAAGGTGTCGTTTTTTTTCGAGTCTTCCTTCCATTATTATTTTTTCGTTACTGTTTCGTTTCAGATTTGGATTTCGTTTCAATTGAGCAGCGTACTAGGCTTGAGATGAAAAAAATCGTATAAACGTCTGTTTTGATATTAAAAAAGAAAAACGCCTTACACGTCTGCCATGCATTTTCAGTGAAAGAACTTGAACTAGAGGAGATGGAATTCTCTTGATTACAGTTTTTGAAATCAGCGCAATGAAACACTACGATTGGCTTAAAAAAAAATAGCTTGGAAGCTAAACTGCAGGTTCTTAAATGTCATTTGAACAACAAGAAAATACTCCTTTTCTCGAAACAACCCTGCACTGAGCCAGCAGACCCCACGTCAATTTCGATCGCCAGAGTATAAAGTGACAGCTGTGGCGTTTCATACGATAATTGGGTGATAATTTGTAAAATTGTTTATTTCCTAATTTGTTTGTAAATTTAATTTACTCCATGCAATTGGAAAAAGTGTACAAGCGCACGATTTTTTTGCCATCAAAATACGCTGTACACCTAGCATCCAGCTAATTGAATTATCTGCTCGAGCGGTAAGCAAGCTCAGTGAAAGTCATACCTCCTCCACCAATCAGCACTCTTTGCTTTGAAGTGAAAAAACCCCACTAGCATGAAATGGTAACCTTCGTCCTTGCTTTCTCCTCAATGCCACTTGTTTACGTTTGCTTCGCATTCTATTTGTGAATACATGTGAGTCAACCCCGCACGCCCACGTTCCCGAACAAACCAACATCTCCCACCTCGCCAATTGCTCGTGTACCGTGCAAATGGCAAAATCACTTATTCTATGAATGTATTGCACATGGCAAATGACTACAACCGAACCGAATCTATTTTTTTCGTCGGCAGGGGGTGAACGAGGAAAGTCCGTGGTGGCCTCCAAGAGAACAGAGAGAGAGAATTTCGAGAAGTTTACCATCTCCCTATTATTGATCTCTGGTTCTTGGTAGTGAAAATTGTGTGTCGATAACTCGGTGGAAAAAATTCTTTAATGAAAATCCGAAACTGCTAACCGAGAGTGGTTCTAGCTGATACATATATTCGCCTTTCTAAACGATAGTGGACAGACAAGTAAAATCTCCTCTAATATGGCGTTCGCTGGTTTGAAAAAGAAAATAAACAAAGCTAACCAGTATGTAACCGAGAAAATGGGTGGTGCTGAAGGTACCAAACTCGACATGGACTTCATGGAGATGGAAAGGAAGACTGACGTGACCGTGGAGCTGGTTGAGGAGCTGCAACTGCGAACGAAGGAATTCTTGCAGCCAAATCCCACGGCTCGGGCAAAGATGGCAGCAGTCAAAGGTATTTCGAAACTTTCTGGTCAGGCCAAGAGTAACACCTACCCGCAGCCCGAGGGCATCTTGGCCGATTGCATGCTCACGTACGGTAAGAAACTAGGCGAAGATGGCATATTTGCGTGTGCTCTGATCGAATTTGGTGAGTCTCTCAAGCAAATGGCAGACGTGAAATACTCCCTTGATGACAATATTAAGCAGAACGTCCTCGAACCACTGCACCATTTACAAACTAAAGACTTGAAGGAGGTGATGTACCATCGAAAGAAATTACAGGGTCGGAGGCTGGACTTTGATTGTAAGCGGCGTCGCCAAGCCAAGGATGACGAAATCCGCAGCGCCGAGGAGAAATTCGAAGAGTCCCTACAGGCAGCTCAGATGGGGATGTTCAATTTACTCGATAACGATACCGAGCCAGTTTCACAGTTGGTGGTTTTCTGCGAAGCACTCTACGACTATCACTCACAGTGCGCCGATATGCTCAAGATCTTACAGGAGACGTTGCAGCAGAAACGCGAGGAAGCCGAAAATCGTCCAAAAACTGAATTTGTTCCAAAGTCTCTGAACGATCTGAACCTGGACGCGCATGACGATAAATCAATGCACCTGGAGGTCGAGAGCGAACCATGGGATGGTGGCAAACAGCCATCGCCCGTATCGTCGCCAGTTAAGTCGCCTGCAAGGACTCCAACCGCCAACAAGCAGCCATGCTGTCAAGCCCTGTACGACTTCGAGCCCGAGCATCCTGGCGAGTTGGGCTTCAAGGAGAACGACATCATAACGCTGTTGAATCGCGTCGACGAAAACTGGTACGAGGGCACCGTCAACGGCCGCACCGGCTACTTCCCACAGTCTTACGTTCAAGTCGTTGTCCCACTTCCAAATTAAATTCTCCACTCCACTCTCTAAACTCTAGCATACAGGTGTTGCTTGATCCAGTGTTACAAATTATACTTACTTTACGATTACGATGCTTAAAATGTATTGATATACCTACCTGAAACAATATTAATGTTTAATGTTAATGTTTAACCATTTAATTCGTGCGACTTTTTAAAAATAATAATAAATATGTATTTGTCTCAGAATATATAAGGTTTTGTTCTGGGGCCGAGGTCGGCATAGCCGCCTCTTGCCTCCTAAAAAATATGTTCGTCATTGTGAAAGACAGTATTGTAAACGGAATTATTGTGCAAAAAACAAAAAAAAAAAACAAAAAAACAAAAAAAAAAACAAGAAACAAAAAAGGAAACTATACAATAAATTAAAACTATCTATATCTATCTGAAAGTTTTTTTTTCTTCCTTTTCTTATCTATGGGGGTGGTTTATAGTGCGTTTGCATAGGTCGTGAAATGGTGAGTACTTATTTTTTCATCTGCTGTGGTCTGCGTCTGTGCCAAGGTGTTCTCTCGCTGATGTGTCACTCAGGTCACAATTATTCACATTTCATCTCATAAAAAACACTGCAGATGACAATAAAGTGAAATAAGGATGATCTATCGTTGCTGGCATCTGCATTGGACGATTTCTGCTAAATAGGGCATCCTTTTAGGATGTTATAATCATTTCAGAGGTTGAGGAATCTTTAAAAAAAATCAATAAACCACCTTACTGTCTTCCAAGGAGAGTTGACGTAATCGAAATATTTTTAGATGTGAAAGTGAAGAGAGGAAAGCGCAGATAGGAAATAATTTCCAATACATTCTTGCTGGCTGCTGAGAAGTCTTAAATCGGCAACAGAAGAGAATTAATTCTGCTCAACACTTTTTTAAATGAAATAACTTATAGTCCAAGAATGGGTGAAATATCTGAGGGCCAAGGTCTTTTTCATATGAGTTCATCGAAATCGCTTGAAATTGTAATGCTGATCTACTTTTTTTTTATATATATTTTTGGAACCAGCGAAAGCAGCCATGAATAATAAGCAGTGAGTTGTAGTCCACAAGTAATGCAACGGATTTTGAGAGTATGTACAGATATAAGCGACGTGTTACGCATAATAACAGAACAATCAATAGGTTGAAGAACGTTGTGCTAGCTGTTGTCGAACAAGAAAACTTTCGATGCCATGCAATGAGGAATAACTTGATAAAGGGAGTAAGTAAAAACTTATCAGAGAATAGTAGCGAAAGTATACCATCGGATTATGAGAGTATACCAGAATCTATCCTAGACAATTTAAAAGGGAATCTGGACTAAACACTGTTTTAAGAAACTTAAAATAGTACACGATAAAGCGTATTCATGGGTGACGCCCTGCAACTCATTAAAAGAACACATAAGTAAGGTGCACTATCTATTCTGGAGTAATATCAGCCAGCAATTCATCAATGTCTTATGGCGAGTACAAAACACAATACTTGCCATTTAAACAACTAACTGTTGCGATATGTTATCAACGATGATTACAATTTTTAGCTACATAGCCAACGAGTTTGTTTGCTTAGCTATTATCGCCAAATTAGTCGGTAGTATCAGTCTTGTGATCCAATGGAGAAATTGAATCTTCCTTAGGTCTAGTAGATAATTCAAATTCATCATGCCTGTGTGGGTGAATAAATGTTCTTTGAAATAACATTTTTCTGGAAGTTACATGATCCATGAAGATGTCACCTATTAAGAGACCTAGGATATCGTCGCTGCGTCTGCAAAATCAGACAAATAAAAGAACACAAATTTGAAGGTTAAATAAAATTGAATTTTCAAGAACTCAACGGATTTTGTAATAAATAAAATATTTTTCTTTATCATCAAATTTTTGTTTATCGGATTTTGTAGGCGCAGCGACGAACATGAGAAGCGCGGTCGTGGACATAGAGAAGTGCTACTCCAGGAATGATGTTCGGAAGTTTTACCAAGAGGTAAAAAGAACATATCATGGCAAAAAGACCGAACAGAATCCTTGTAATATTCACAGTCGCTAATGAGAATATAAAAAAAAAACTTTTGCAGACTGTTTTACGGAAAAGATCAACTTCTCCTTGTGAAGCAGAATGAACCATTCAGCATAGACTTCCGTCCAATATCTAAACTTATGTAAGTCCAATGAGACTGCTGGGCCTGGCGGCTTACCTGCCGAGCTATTTAAAGCAGCTAGAAATGACCTAGTTGAGAGCATGCATCAACTAATTTCAACATATTGGTCAGATGAATAGAATCTTAGCATCGTTTGTCCGATCCACAAGAAAGGAGACCCCTCAACTGTGCCTACTACAGAGGCATTAGTCTTCTCAGCACCGCGTACAAAATCTTATCTATCGTATTGCCTGAAACCTTTCTTTAACAACGTGGCCGGCGCCTATCAGTGTAGTTCTAGACCAGGAAAGTCCACAATATTATTGAGAAAATTCCAAATCGATACCCAACATCTCTATCGATTTCAGAGCCGCCTATGGTAGCATTTATAGAGACGAGTTGTATACATATGTAGATCGATGTCTAGTTTTGGCATTCCTGCCAAGCTTGTCCGTCTGTCCATTAAGGTTGTTAACGATCTCAAAAAAGGATTTAAACTTCGACTGTGCGATTACATCTGACAGGAAAAAGTGCAAATCTTCTGTTTTTTCGTGTTAAGGCAATTGAGTAGTAACGCCCTGTCCCGAACAACTAAGGAGACTCTATATAACACCTTAATCATCCCAGTACTGGTATATGGCTCTGAAACGAATTTAACGAAGGCGAATGAAGCTATCCTTGGTTGTTTAGAGCGAAAAATGAAATCTAGAGGAGAAGATTCAACGACGAACTATACAGCAACTTCGCTCCAGCCGGCTAAGACATGTAGAGCGAATGGACATCAACGTCCGGCTCCGACCTTCGCTTCAATCTGATCTAAAGAAACTCCTTCATCAACCACTGACATTGCTGCAGATCCTGAATAAAACCCAGAAGCTCCAAATACTCACCTTCTTTTCCCTGTGAAAACGTCTTTACAATCGAGTTTTGTATACCTCCGTACCTCCTCCGCCATCTATGTAGGTTTGGTTGCTGAACCCACGCTGCTCTATCAATGTCGGTAACGTCACCCTGACCTTACGTCTGAAAAGGTGTAAAGAAAGGATTCTGCAAAACTCTCCAACAAAAATTAGCTATTTTGGTCTGTGTATCCGATAAATCGAAATAGGGTCAACATTCTACATTATGGTGGATTACGAGTTACAACGAATTTGAATGCCGTTCTTTAAGCAGGAAGCACAATTTTGGGTGAGAGAGAATGTGATCTCAGTCTGGTTCTATAATTAGCATTGGTTGGTCAACCACGAGTTTCATTTTCAAGTTTTGTGTGACGTGACCATGTAAATTCATCATTTACAGTTAACAGAATTAATTGCCGAACTGGTAGTATTAACCAAAAATGCATGCAAAGAAATCTATTAACAAGCGAACTCGTTCAAACGAACACTCCACATAAGCTGGTATTGGTGACGTTGTCTTAAAATGTTCAGAAACATAATTACCCAGGCAACCAATATATATATATATGTACATATGCGTTTTCTTTTATCTGGAACCATTTTCGAGACAAATTAGGTAAACTTTAAAAAAAAACTTTTTCTTGGATATCTTTGAAACTGTTAAGTTTACCAAATTCATGTGACAGATATCTATTTTTCTATGAACTTTTGATTTTGGTTCGTATCCTTGAAGTCGCTAAAATTTCGGTCAGAAGCATTTTTTTCTTTTATATTTAACAGTATCCGAATAAATCTAGGTACAATTTTTAAAAAACTCACTTTCTACATCTCACTTAAGAAAACCAGAAACCTGCTATATCTACTATGGAGACTCCTTGCACATCTGTTTTCGGCTTAAGCCAACACGTTTGATCTAAAATGATGTAGAAAGCTAGTAATCCAGAGTCTGTTTGGGATGTTATTTTTTGGAGAATATCGAATTGAAAATAAATTCACTTATATTTTGAATCTGATTTTTTTGTTACATAAAGCTAAAAAATGGATATAAAAAATAATAAAATTAAAAAAATTGATTGCCCATTTTCATACTCAAAATATGTTGTTAATATATAATTATATAAACGCTTAAGTATTGAAGGAAGTGATTAAAGATATAGTTCAATACAATTTGTATTCATAGCTTATTTGCATCACTCCATGAAGTTTGAAGAGTATAGAAAGTGTGCTTCATTAAAGCGTTAGAGGTAAGCTTTTTTCATTGGCCATATTGGACCATTCCAAACTAGAATTCTTAACCCAGTTGTCGAACCGGATTTTTAGGGAAGAAATGCAAAACGAAATATCGTCAAAAGTGGAGAAATTTTCTCTTACAACTGACAACTAATGCCAATTAAGTGTCATTTTTGATCTCAAAGTAATAGTGAGGCACTTGAACTTTTTTTTTTATAAACAAAAAACTAATGTTTATTCTAGAAAACTTAGAAAAATGGTCAGGGCGTTGTGGAAATAAAAATGTTTGCTAGACCCGTTCAGTTGATCATTATAGGCTCAGATTCCTACAACATACATAGAGCGTAACGCAAAGTTGAGCATATAATGCGTCGACATTAAATATTAATACTTTCATATATTATTATATTAAGCATAAATTGAGCAAAGCGTCAATGCAACGTTCTTGTGCTCGCATTGAGTGAAAGTGAATCCCGATGCAATTTTGCACCGGCATTTGAGAATTTTCAATATTGAGTAGACATCGTAAAAAGGAGCCAGAAATTGGTAATCCATGTTTATCGAAATGAATAAAAAAAATTCTCCGTTTCAAGTTTTGCTTAGGTGTTCTGAAAATTCCTTAAAATATGATGGAAAATATTTTATCGATGTTATATAACTTTTATTGGATCGGAAATTTTATTGATTTGGAAATTTTTAGGAATCTGAAGCTTAAGCTATTATGGCAAAAATACAAGTGTACGAGTAGCGTTGGGTCGTACTCACTCTGACAGGATTTGAGCAGCTTTATTGAAACTTTATGATATTTCCTTAAGCTGTATAATAGTAAAACTAAATGCGAATTCAAGCGCTCGAGCGTTTTAACATTTTCCATATGCCATTATTAAGCTCTGTTTATTGTCATCACCAAAATACTTGAGACAAAAACACTGAAAGTTTTACTAAATTTTAATTGTTTATTAGCACGTATATGAATTTTTAATGAAACAACCAAAATAATTAAACATAAGAAATACGCACCCATATAAAATGCGACAAAAATAGATTCATGGTGGATTTACATGGTCAAGCAAATGAGTTCTGTATTTAAAGCGAGATAGTCGGCAGCCAATAAGGGACACCATTATGAGTTCATGACCATGTAAATTCACCATATATAATGTAGAGCAGAAAAATAAATAATATGAACCCATTCCAAAAGGAAGTTAGTCGTAGAGCAAAAGATAAATTCGATTCGAACACACCTGCGAAACTGTCAGAATGTCCCACCTAGAGGTTGCGATATTTACGATAAAAAGTTTTAGGTCGCATTTCTTTTAACTCCGTATGTATGCATTTTGTCTACAAAATCAGACAGAGCGATAGCGACCTAACGCAACATTGCGTTTTTCCCATCAGTGCTTTAGCAAAGCGGCCAAAATTTAATTCTCCACACCAACAGTACTTCAGCAGCTTTTTCTCGACTTGTTTAAAGCGAACGTTCCAAATTTTATTTCATACATTTACTATACCAAATCAAATTCGAAACATTCCCTCTAGTCAAGTGGAGAAAACCATACAAACATAAAGGCCCCTTTACATTGCCGCTAAAACCTAATCCACCCTATACAAAAATTGCCAACTTCCACATAAGTGCAACAGAGACAGCGTGCTGTACTCCCACGAAAACCCATAAAGTGTCATCCAGCCATAAAGTAACTTTCCTTTGTGTGGTGTCGTTGTCAAAATTACAAAAAACTGTCAAAACGTACCTACAGAAAGAAAAACGATAGAAAATTGATTCACCACTACCACAGAGGACACCGAAAGAAGTTACTGAAAATCTCAATAAAAATCCCCTAAACTATATTCGTCAGCTAAATAAAATGGAATACGAAAGCGTGCTGATTGTTAAGCCCGAAGTATTCATCTATAAAATTCCTCCAAGGGCCAGCAACAGAGGATACAGGTGATGAAATGAAATGAAAATTGCGATGACGATGATTCAGATAGGAAAATACACGATCCTTGTGCGAAAAAAATAAATTCCTTTCGTTCTTCATCGTATTTCGTATTTGATTGATTGTTTCTTGTGCTTATCATTCGCGCGATTTGTTATCACTTTTATTGTTCGAATTAAAAATAACATAAACTTTGTTTTACTCTGTCGACTGACTCCCCCTTTTGTTGCCAACACTGCATTTTGTTTCGTGTGAACTTTGCAGAGCTGCTGACTGGAATCTTGGTGAGCCAACATGGACGGGACGTATGCGTTTGGTTGCGAAGGGCACCACTGTCAATCTAAAACTGGAGGACAAGACGTCGGGTGCACTATTTGCGAATTGCCCCATTGATACATATCCTGGTGTTGCTATCGAAGCTGTATCGGATAGTTCGAGATATTTTGTGATTCGAGTGCAGGACGATAATGGTATAAACATGAAACAGTTAACATTAGAGATAACTATTTGATTGCAGGAGTATCTTCTGCAGGTCGGTCGGCATTTCTGGGGCTTGGTTTCGGTGACCGATCAGACTCGTTTGATCTCAATGTTGCGCTGCAGGATCACTTCAAGTGGGTGAAGAACCAAGAGCAGATAGAAAAGGAGAAAACCGAACCGAAGCAGGAGCTGGATCTCGGCTTCAAGGAGGGCGAAACAATCAAAATCAACATGAGAATTACTGTAGGAGAAGACAGTGTATAATGTGCAATGACTGATGTGTATTCTCTTTGATTTCAGAAAAAAGATGGCTCCGAAGGAACGTCTCGAACGTCGAAGACGAAAACTGGCACAGGAATTTTACCACCACCGCCTGGGGGTGTTGGTAAAATTGCTCCACCACCATCGGGTGGCGGTGGCAGTGTTCGCCAGAGTCCTGCTGCTTCACCAGCACATAAGCCCCAGAGCGGAACAGAGTGGGGCGATTATGCTTCTGCTGGGTAAGTCTTTATTTTGGATGTTAAATGTTTTTTTTTTTTTTTCATTTGAAAAGTGTGGGTAGACGGCGGAACGTTAGCCGTATGAATCAGGGGCCTAATCGTCTCATCCGTAAACGTATAATTCGTCACATGAATGGTAGGTCTACAAACAACATTGCAAATACACACACGACGAGTTATTCGTTCACGAATGAGACGATTTGGTCCCAAGACCGTAATAGCACTAATTGAGGAGAGTTTCAAAGGTCGTTGCTTATATCTTTAGGGGTTCCATTCTGTTTTGCGTTAAATCCCGCGGGTAAAACCTCCAAAGTAATTATGCAATCACTCAATTAATATTGGAAATATAGAGAAAGAATAGGAAAATATTTATGGTGTAGGGGTGAAAGAAACAAAAATGTAATTTTTTACTTCGCCTTGATAATAACTGAGTTTTTCGGAGATGCCTCTCCTGCGCAAAGCCTTCTCGAATTCGACAAACAGCAGATGTAGCGGAGACTTGCACTCGACGCATTGCTCTATTATGATCTGTAAGGTGTTTATGTGGTCGATGCAGGATGATTCAGCGCGAAAGTGTGCTTGTTGGACGTCGAGAGTTGAATTGTATGGTTGCTGTGTTTTAGTGGTAACATCATCACTTGTCACGCGCAGTTTCACGGTTCAAATCCTGATGTCAAGAATCATCTATTTATTTTGCATGAAATATATAAAAAAGTCGATCAACTGCGGAAGCTTTTGTCAACTCTACTGCGAAGCATAACACTGGCAGTGGTGGGGTCATATGTCTGAAAATGCAACTTGATCGTGATGACATCAGGAAACAGAAAAAATACTGTGGATCAGAAGCAACAACAATAACAACAAAACAAAAATGCTTCCCAGTTACGAGTACATGGACGCCACTCTTGGAGATTACTGGAAAACTTAATACCACCTGAGTTTGAAACCACTACACCAATCTTTCTTTCTCTCTCATTGTCTACAAGCGCCTGTGCCCTGAAATAATTTAAGGGTATTCATATCCCCTTTGGCGCGCGCAAATTATAAAAAAAAAAAATATATATGTATATTCAAAAGTTCTTTAGCCAGTTTTAATATGATTCTACCTATTATCTTGGCCGGGAGAACACATACCTCTCCAGTTTCCACATTCCATCAGATTTCCCTTTTTCGGAAGCTTGATGATGAACTCCCTTTTCCACTACTGCGGAAATTGCTCATTTTTCAACGCTGTCCGTATGACCAGGTGTAGCAGTTCTACCGATGTATTTGGCACCGCTTGCAATAGTTCGGCAGTGATGCCATCAATACCCACCGCTTTGTCTTTCTTGTAGGAGTTGACTGCTGTTGTTATTTTGGTTTTACTGGCATGTCCGGTGCGAATTTGGTAATTTGTTGCTTCGGTAGACTCATTAGAGTTCGACATCATATCACCGCCGTCTAAGTGGTTAAGAACTGTAGCAAAGTGTTCTCTCCATCTGCTGAACTAATTCTCATCCGAAATCAGAAGGTTCCCATCTAAACTCTTCACTGGATGTTGTTTGGAGTTCCGAACACCAATGAGTTCCTACTGTCACGACTGCTTGCTGCTTCTTCAACCCTTGAGGCAAGTGAGTCGATATACTGACTTTTGTCATGTCTCACACCACGCCTCACTTCCTTCTTTTTCATGCGATGTTGGGCTTCTAGCTTGGTTCTCTCTGCTGCTGAGGCCGCTGAAATCCGAGTCTTGATTGCTGTACGTTCATCGAACCTGTCAGTTGAGACCTAGCTGATCTTGTGACAGGTGTTATGCTTAAACAGCGTACCTCAAATGATTAGGCGGTTTGTATTGCTCAACGTTGTCATTCTGGTCTCCAAGGTCGTGAACTCCCATCACGTGCTTAAGCATAGTGTTGTTGCTTCCTAACTTGGCGTTGAAGGCTCCCATCACCATTATGGTCTGGTTGTAGTGGGACCCTAAATGGCTATAGAAATTGTTCTTATGGTCCTCAGTCGCGTCTTCGGTCGGAGCATAACACTGTATGATAATTTAATTTGTTTTACTCTGCTCTTTAATCTAGTCGTCAATATCCGGTCACTGTGAGGTTTCCAGGCTATGAGGCTGTTTCGTGTTGCTGGAGTTAGCATCAGTCCCACTCCGGACCTCTGCGCGCTCCAGCTGGTCTACCAGAGTAGAGATGACAGTGTTTTTTTTTTTTTTTTTGAGTGGTGTTCGCCAGTATCGAACCATCTTATCTCACTCAGCCCCAAGATGATCATATATCGCGTGAACTCACGCTCTAGCTGGTGGAATCTGGCGTTTTGAGGCCCTTCTTGTAGTGAGTCGAGGAGAGTATTGACGTTCCAGAAACCGGTCGTTGTCCGTGTATTGTAGCCAAAGGTCGTTAACAAAGTATCTGTCCGTATCCGAGGCGTTGTTTTTCATTTCGGAGCAATTCGGTTTTTTCACGATTGTGAAACTCACTGGGCCACAGATCAACCGACATTTATCCTGTCTTGTGGCACATGAGGCCACATCCACTCCCATTCGCAATTTCCGAAGAACAAAGCTGCTAGATTTTCGTAGTACTCTGGTTTCATCCAGAGTACCAGAGTATCATATATTCTCTAAATAAAAAAAATTCCTTTGCGTACAAATTTTTGTCGTAATACCTAGATTTTGATCGTCCGAATCATGATGGAACAAACATTCAGACAAGTAAAAATAACTACAGATTTATTCAGTTTCATTGCCATCTACTCTATCTACATCACGAAAACTTGATTTGTTTACAGAACAAATAATCAAGCACAAGGGCAGCAGCAACCATCAGCAGCAAACGCCAATTGGGTTCAGTTCTAAATCATATAACTTAAATGCTATTGTAAAAAAAAACAACACAACCGTAAATAAATAATACATAATAATAATAATAATTTAACAAAAACAAAATATTTACAAACAAACAAAAACTAAATAAGATATTGAATTAATAAGAATGATAACAATATTAACGAAAAAAAAATGTATAAACCTTGTTGAACTGTATTTTTACAATATATATATATATATATATATACATACAATTTTAAACAAAAAAAAAATAAAATATCAGAATATTAGCCAAGGAAAAGAATACACGAATAGTGCGAAGTAAAAAGTTTAACAAAAATGCAACGTTTGTTTGTTTTTTTTTTTTTAAATTTGTATTTCATTAAAAAAAATATATGAATAGAGTATTAACGAGAAATACACCAATCGAACGTTAAATATTGTCGGAAGTATTCTAAATAAAAAAAGTAAATTAGTTTTTGTTTTTTTTTTTTTTGTTCTTAATTATACTTAAGAGGCGAAATATGCAACACTAACCACTTAAACTATATTCATTTCCAAGCAGAATATTTTTGTACTTACGTATGAAAACAGCTATTTAAAAGATTTATTTTTTTAGTTTCTAAAATAAATTCAAATATACATATATAAATATACCTATATATAAATATTTAAAAACATGTATGTAAAATAACTCAGAAGAACTGTACTCGATAAAAAGAAGTCATGGATTATATTCAGTGTATATCTACTCTAATGCAATGCCTAGCTTAAATGAAAAATAAAAAAAAACTCTGTATACTAAACTCTATATATGACTTGTTCCCCCACCCGTACAGAAAAATTTCCCTCTTAAATAAAAAAAAAAAGAAAAAAAAAATTTAATAGTGGTATCAAAGTTTGTTCCTTTCGTTTATGTAGTTTCAAAATGTATTTTCATTCAACGGTGACTTAGAAAAAACAGAAAATGAAAACGAAAATTTAATTAATTTGTTAACACCAATATAATAAGATTGTGATTACTGAAAATTTATTGTTAATTTATTGTGAAGAAGGAAGTGAATCATGTTTTCCTCTTCCTGTCTCTCACAACTCATGTAGCAGCGATCGACACATTCCGCAGATGATTATCTCATTAAATAAATAATTATACTACAAAAATATAAATAAATATATATGTTTCCCCTCCACGATAGATGGCACGCATTAAAATTACAAAACTATTAGTATGAATTCGTTAACCTGTGATTTGTTTCCTTTGTATGATTGTTAAAATCGAAAATTTTACTTTCATCCACAGAATTGCGGTATGATTTGTTCTCTCTTTCTCGCAAAACTATAATAAGTATATAATTCTTTTTTTTTTCTCGTAAATGTACTATAAACAATAAAAACAAATAATAATAAAATAATTTACAAAATTAATTTTAATTTTATGTGAGTTCGGTTATAAATTAAATAAAAAAAAATGTTTAGAAAAGAGAACTGGTGTTGTTTTATTGTTAAGAGAGAGGACGAGGTGAATCGGCATAAGACAAAATAAAACAATAAAAATATAGCAAATAATGGAGTCAGGCAAAGAATCTATACTCCGATCGCCACTATTTCAGAGGTTTGTCCATTATCACGGGAACCCCCAATCTCGTTCCTACGTAAACATGGTTCAATTCAAAAATGCAGTGTTGCGGCAACTTAAAAGCAACAATATGGCAGTACTTCTCAAACCAAATTTTTTTTTTTTTTGCAGCACCAGCAAACCAAACGTCAAAATAGCGTAGCAATTGTTTTGCTGTTGCTTTCGTTTGTTTTAGATGAGCTTTTGTTTGCTACAGTTCGTTAGTTATTATTATTAATTTTACCATTTACTTTGTGTTAGTTAAACATGGATAAAAGGTAACTTATAATAGTTTTAATGTTTTATTTACATAATACATATATGCAAATATTTATTTGCTTATTTTTTTAGTGATCGTAGATATAGACTGAGGGTCATATTTAGTTGATGCTCCAAACTCGGCTCAAACATGAACATGAATTTACCATGGGAAAGAAAAATAAGTAACCAATTTGGAGCACTGTGTTACGTGAGATTAAGGAGACTGATCCCTGGTCACTATTTTTTTGTTTGTATTGTGTATAGAATTGTAACATAAATGTCAAAATAAATTGTGCAGGACAACGGCAACACAACGCCTGTTGTGTTGTCGCAACACTGCACAGTTTTTTTTATCGTTTTTTAATTCACTCCATTTTATTTCTAAACTGAAATATTTTTAAAGTGCTCTTCCACAATGCATTTATTTTTATTTACACACTGCTGACTGTTGTTGTGGAACTCCCTTTTTTACTAACAGGGTGGCAATGGTGTAGTGGCCATGGTGTAGTGGTAACATCATCGCTTGTCACGCTGCAGGTTCACGGTTCGAATCCTGATGCCAAGAATCATCTGTTGGCAGACTTATGCCCGATTTCACCAATATACGCTAATAGCGGTTTTAACTAACAGCATTTTAAAATTGATCTGCCTATTAAATTAATTTTTTTCCACCAACGGTAGACGGAGAACTTTTAGCTAACAGGTTGTTAGTATTCCATCTCTGTATTCTATGGATTTTTGTTTTTACTGTATGTCAGAGTTGCATGTGTAAGAAATATATCTTATAAATTTAAAATCCACATCGTCAGATTCTTCGAAATGATGATCCCAGAATTCTAATATTCAGGAGAAGACGAAAATGATCATCCCAGAATTCTAATATGCAAAAACAAAATTACGGAGTATTCAAAAAATGCCTTACCTGTTCATCCTAGCTAATTTCAAAATTGTTAAATGTAAATTGTCTCTGTATTCTATGGATTTATGTTTTTACTGTATGTCAGAGTTGCATGTGTAAGAAATATATCTTATAAATTTAAAATCCACATCGTCAGATTCTTCAATTGGACTTGGTATAGTTTCGACGAAAAACCCTTCTTCGATCGACATCATCAGACGAAGACGAAAATGATGATCCCAGAATTCTAATATGCAAAAACAAAATTACGGAGTATTCAAAAAATGCCTTACCTGTTCATCCTAGCTAATTTCAAAATTGTTAAATGTATGAAATACAACTACCAGATAGTTTTCCTTTGAATTGTAGGTTGCGGACACACTTTTAAAATATAACTGGAGGAAAATGGAATTTTAGTTTATCGGAGAGTTGAACAAGCTTTAATACTTGAATGTGGTTGGTGAAATAAAAAACATGCAATTCTGCTAAATAACTAAAAGTGGTTGATGAAACCGGGCATTATCCTATCAAAAATGGATTTTTAAGAGGCTCTAATTATCTGTTAGCGAGCGCCAAAAAAAGCGATTTGTAGATGTTCCGGTAAAGTAAAATCTAGCTGCAAAAAAGCGCCTGCTGTGGTGATGACCATAGTTACTACCAAAATTTGTCTATTCACCAACATGTTGCAAAAACAAAATTCCACTTCTATGTACCGCTATTCCGTGAGGGTTTGATCTGAAATAGTTCCCGTACTAGATTCCCTACCATGGAAACACTTTTTTTTTGACACATCTCTGAAACTCACACACTTCTGAGCTGTCAAAATTGTTGCTACAATTTTTGTTTTGTTGAATTTCCTTGCGCACGGAGGATTTAGTTGCTATGTTTATAAATTCAGTTAAATAAATTTCTCCAGAAACTAAATAATCATGTATACACTTCTGTCGGGCTTATACCGGCACTTAACGCAAAAAGACGAGTACTGCGTTGTCATTTTGGGACTGGATAATGCCGGAAAGACCGTAAGTAGGACCTTCCCAGTGCTGAGCCATGTAACAACATAGCATTGCAGACCTACCTGGAAGCGGCGAAAACAAAGTTCACTAAAAACTACAAAGGCATGAATCCAGCGAAAATCACAACAACAGTCGGCCTGAACATTGGTCAAATCGATGTGCATGGGATTCGTCTGAATTTTTGGGATCTTGGTGGCCAGCAAGAGCTGCAGTCACTATGGGATAAATACTACGAGGAGTCACATGCAGTGATATATGTGATAGACTCCAACGATCGTGATAGAATGGATGAATCGAAGCAGATTTTTGGTAAGCTACAACATTCTGTAATACCACCCTAGCTCCATGAATGTTTCTCCAGATAAAATGATAAAAAACGAACACTTATCCGGGGTACCACTGCTGGTTTTGGCCAATAAGCAAGACTTACCAGACGTGATGGGAGTGCGAGACATAAAACCAGTATTCCAACAGGCTGGAGTACTAATAGGACGCCGGGACTGTCTCACTATGCCGGTGTCGGCTCTTACTGGGTATGGAAGTAGCATACCTGCACTTGAATGTAAAGTTAATTTGTAAGTCTATTTCAGTGAAGGAGTTGACGAAGGCATTAAATGGCTCGTCGAGGCAGTGAAGCGAAACTCAATCGTCCGACCACCAAGGGAAAACGACTGATAAGCTGAAAAGCTCTTCAACCCTCCTTCCTATTCCATTTATGTTTGTAAATCTATCTATTTATGTGCGTGAAGGGTTCGACTAGTTCTGTTAACAATTTTGCAAAGACATTACAACTACACTTGTATCTATATTTATCTATTTTATAAGGGTCTCTAAATGAGGAAACGTAAATGAAAAAGAAACACTTTCAAGCGAATCTACACCCGTTTGTTTGTATTTCATGCATCGAAACAACATTCTACAAACTGGCAGTTCTACGGAACACGTTCTTATCAGCGAATTAATTTACTTTCTCCTGATAATGAGTAGGTACAATTCATTCGAATATTTTGGTGTGTGCGCACCTTGGTAATGTTTTCTTAGATAACGTACCTGCTAGTTGTACAGGTAGGCGGTGCGTATTAACACCTCGAGCTTAGTTTAAGTAAAATTGTGAAAAACTAAAGTTTTTCCATTGCTCCTGCTATAAGATAAGAAAAGGGAATATGTGTTGAAATAAGTGGAAATCTCCAGAAGTGGAATTTCAAATAGTGTATCGTATCAAGTTCGAAAGTGAATATAATTTGAAAAATGTATCCCTATTATGAGCAAGATTGGAGTGTTCTGCCACCAGAGAACAATAGAAGGTTTGTGTTCAATAACGAATTATTAATTATTTGGATTTTCAAGGATTTAAGCAGTTGAATCACCTGGTGGGAGGGCTTTTGTGATAAAAATGCGTTATCATCGAATTGTAGCGCTTGTGGTGTCATCTGTGTGTGATTTGTGTTTTGAAGGGAGAAATCATTTTGTATGTCTTGCCAGTGCTAATAGACTAGCTGAAAATACTGACATGTAGTGAATTAATATCTTTCGTTCGAAAAAATCATGGAAATCAATTCAGAAACTGCTACGAATAATGGTGGATTTATGTAAATCACGCTACACAGATAACTAGAAAAGAAAACTCGCAGTTTACCATCCATGCTAGAGTTGATCACTACTTTCTCTCATCCAAAATTGTGCTTCCAGTCTAAAGAATTATGTCCAAATTCTTGGAACTTGTCATGCTGTTTCCTCCTGGATCCAGGAATAGCTCAGCTGGTAGGGCATTGATAGCCAAAACTATATATACGAGTATCGCAGGAGCGTTAACTGCCCTCGGATTAAATATTTTCTTTGTACAATTTTCCAACAATGTTTCATTCTTTACACTGACATTAAATAATTAAAAACAAATGGCTTGTATGGCAGATTTTTTAATAATTAATAATGCAAAAAATTATTAGATATATCAAAAAAGTAAAAAAAAAAATCTGTATTGACGGAATTTGAACTTGTGACTCTTGGTGCAGATTTGAATAGTCAACACAAGCGTTAGCCAACTCGGCTACTCCGGTGTTGTCCATGGTCAAAAACTAAGATAATTTATCCGGCTTAATTCACTGATCGCGATCAGGAAGTTGGTCTGTCACCTGTGACATAGCACCAAACTATGGAACGTCATAAGGCTGAACTATAATAGTAGAATGCTTTCGTACGACCACTTCTGAAACAGAGCAAATACACAGGATTTGTATTGTGTGACCATAATAGCCTTTTGCTTCGATTCGTTAAGTTTCGTTTTCATAAGTGTACGTATGGAAACTTGACAAGCGGTCCCCATCTAAGTACTAACAGCGCCCGATGGTGCTTGATTTCGGTGATCGGACGAGAAGCTTTGCTTCCGAACACAAACGCCTATTATGGGCTACTTGAGTAATTGACAGTACTAAAAGAAACAACGTAGAATTATGACATTAGCTTCCGATTGCTTCCGACTATTATAGTTCAGACTTTAAGCCGGCTCATAGAAGGAACTCACCTCATTTTTTTTGTTTTTTTGACAACAGAGCTGTCACTTTTGGAAAATGGGAGCAGATTCGAAAAAATGCGAGCACATTAGAATTATTATTCTGAAGGAAATCATTTTAAGCCATAGTAAATATTGTAGTTTTTTTACTATTCAATAAAGCTTAATTAATACATTTTTAGCAATTCAATTTGTTGCTAGGCTCCAAACTACCTCCAAAGCTAAAACCAAATTCAGTTAATACCAATTTGTGTAGGCTTGTCTACATACGTACATGTGCATGTATTAAAAATTCCTTCGCATCGCTTAAGATTTTAATAATTCTGATCTCAAAATGATCAATGATTCCAACCGCAAGTTTGACTACAATTGGGTTTGCGGAGATTTTAGTTGGGGCATAAACTACTGCGTGACTACTGGCCTTAAGTAAGCAGTTTAAGAATAAAGAAGCAATGGACGCCTAATTGAATATCAAAATAATATACCTCCGAATAGGACAAATGTGGAAACAAAATTGAAGCTTAGGGTTGTGTTTAAATTAATCTTTTGGCTGCTGATCGGGAGCTATTAGGTTTTATGCACAGGTGTTAAATCCTTTGTATAAAGAAGAAACTCTTCAATGGAAAAATAAGAGACGGTAAAGCTAAAATTTTCTGTAGGTATTAATGAAAAATAAAGGGTATTTACAACAGAAAGCTGTGATGGGATGTAGGAAAATAGTAAAGTGAGTCATTTATACTAAAATACTAAGCATTGACATTTGTAATTATTTAGCCCATCTACCAAATGGGGAAAATTTAACCAACACGATTGGCGCATTACGAAATAATGTCGAGTTGTATGCAAATGACCTCCCATCACTTCATAAAAGACGAGAATCTACGCGTTATTTATGAACTACAGCATTATTTATGCCGAAAATGTAAAATCTAATCAAAAGAGCGGAATCTGCAAGACCAGACGTGGGGCCCATTTGACCAATATCATTTTAAATGTTTAATGTCAATATCTTAACATTATATTGACATAAAGTAAAATATTTACACTGCAAAGCCGATAGACATCATGGATAGATGCCAATAGTTTAGTACAGGAATTTCAAGAAGGTTTTAGGCCAGGATATTCCACTGTTGACCACATCTTTTTTCTAAGGAGTACGGTGGAGACATTTCTTTTGCAGAGCAAAAAGCTGATTGCAGTTTCTTTTTAACTACGGTTTTAATGAATTGTTAAGTTTTCGAAAGAGCTGAGCAAAAGCATTTTTGACACACGAAAACTCTGTTGACATACACTTAAAAAAAAAAAAAAAAATTGTTTGTGAATTTCCTGTTTCTTAGCTACATTGGATGTTTAGAAGTTCATTTGAACTTTGCTTCTTCCACAACAATAAGACGGCAAACGTATGTATGTCGTGGTTTGTATTCTCCAAGAGCTCAGTATTTTCCAAAAATGTTTCTTTAATCCTCTTCAGTAGTCTTTGCTCCACATTTTTTCGACAATCTTCTAACGATTTAAATTTTTTAGCTTTCACAAGTTTACCACTAAATGTTTTATAAGCTTGTCCGATATTATTTTTATGTGTTTTTTACTGCTCTATTTCATTGCCCTTCTTCAACTCTATCTTTCTACATATTCACTTAACTGACACTATCATTCAGCTGATGATCCTCAAGATCCACTAAATTCTCTTCGAAGAGAACTACAGAATGTCTCGTATTTTCACTAACCAAAAAAAAAACCCAGGAATTAAATCAAGATCCATCATCATCATCATCCACATCAAAAGGACAGAATAATTAGGAAATACTATCAACATAAATTGTATGCCATAAGTAAACGTTGAGGCTATTTCGTTCCAAACAGGAACGTTTTTAAACGTCAGTGTATAGAAAATATATGACACATATGCATTAGTAATAATATTTACATTTTACTCAAATGATTTGCAAAAACATTCACATTTGAACGATTTAGGTTGCTTATTGCTTGTACTAAATACTTTTATTTTTATTTAGATTTAGGACCGATTCATTTTGATTTATGAATTGAAGATCTGTAGAAAGCTTAATTTTTGAGCTGATTAAATAACATTACATGTTATATCATTAGCTTCTAATAATTTCTTAAAAAAATAAGATTTACTTCTTAAACATATATTTTTCAATAATTGAAACACAAAAAATGGATGTAAAAAATTTCTGAATGAAAACTTACCTGCCGAGAATCTTCACAAAATATGATATTCTTTTTATTTTCACTTAACTCACATTTGCAACTGCCGCTACATACGAAAGAAAGTGCATTCGACAAGTTTTTTGCTGTTAGGTGCTGGCATATAACAGGCTCTGGCTCCTCATCAAGTGCTCGTTCTGTTTCTAAATGGATCAGCTCCTTGTTTGAAAGAGGTTCTCTGTCAGCATCCAGAAAATCAATCAGATCACCTTCTTCCAAATCCTCAAAACCAAAATTTTTTACTTCAGTCTCATTAGTTTTTATGCATTCTGCCCAAAAATTGTTTCCAAACATGGTTACTTGTGATTGATTTTAATTCCTTCCACGATTCGCTAACGTTGTCTATGGTATCTCTGATGCTATGGTTTTTCCAAAAGTGTTTTATCAAAGATTCACCATAGGTTTCGTGAATAAGTTTACGAAAAGTTTTGCGTAAATAATAAGCTTTAAAAGTGGCTATTGCACCCTGACCCATTGGCTGGATCAGAGCTGTTGTATTTTTCGGAAGATACTCAATCTCCTCATCTGCAGATAATTCGGAGAAATTAATCGGGTGTCCTGGAGCATTATCCAAAATTATCAATGCCTTATTGCTCAAGTTATTGTCCTTCAAATATTTGTTTACTTCTGGGCAAAAGTAATTTTTAAACCAGTCTTCAAAGAGAATCTTAGTCATCCAACCTTTTTTGTTGGATCTCCAAATGAAGGGCAATAGTTTCTTGTTCAGCCCTTTAAAACACCTTGGATTTTCGGAAAGATATATTAAAGAGTGGTTTTGACTTAAGAAACTAATTTTGCCGCGATTGAATTGGAAAAATAGCTTATGTTACTTCGTAAAATTGATTTTTGTCCAATATGCTTTTTTTTTAAAAGTAGCCTAAGTCCACATATGAATGAGGACAATTCAATTCGTCTGGAGGTAAAAAAGGCCTATGTCGATATAAGCAATTGAAATTAGGAACTTGAATAAACATAATTCTGTTCTAAAAAAAATGCAATTATTGTCCAAAGACACTTAAGCTATCTGTCGATATAACTGTTATTTGTTGGCGCAGATGCATGAACATACAATATAATGGACTAAAAACTCTATATTGGCTTATGTCGACATAAGCGACTCCAGCTTATTGCCACAGTAATGGTATGAATTCCATTGTATTATAAATAATAATATTTAGCAGCAATAAAAAATTACCAAAATTAACTTCACAAAAAACAAAAGCATTCAAAGAAATCTCCCTTATTTTTTGTGTGTTCAGTGGTAAACAACAAATTTCCCTTATCACCAATTTAACACCAGCAACAGTAAAAAAAAATCTCTACAATCCACACACTACACACTACGAAAAATGTCATCGTCACAAGAAGAGTGTTCGGTCAAACTATCCGTCATTTCGTGTGATTTTATGTGATTTTATTTCAATTTATTTCAATAGTTTTCGCCTAATTTACCATTTTTAAAACAGACCATTCGAATCCGTATACATTCCGCCGCCGAGACGACTAATTGGGCGTCCGAAAAACCACCCGTGCATCTAGAAAAAAAGTGAAATTCCAAAAACAACAAGAGAACGAAAAAAAAAAATCCTCTTCGTGTCGTGTGTCATTCGAAAAACCAACAAAAATTTTAATTTTTTCCCCCCAGTCGTAGCACTTTGTACACGCTGTAGGAGAAAACAATTAGCAGACAAAATAAATATAATTTTCCCAGCAAAAACTTTCGTTGTAAAGGAAACACAATTGTAAATAAAAAAAAAAAAATATTTTTTTGATTTTATAAATTAACACTTGCAGCTTTGGGTGGTGTGAAGAGTGTGCTCTCTAGATTTTCCCCATCCCTGCTGTCACATTATGCAAAGACGGGTTCTCCTCTGTGATTAACGCTGGAACTGCATTTAGTTAATAATAATTAAGAAAGTTGGACAGACAAAAAAAAAAAAAATCTTTTCATGAACTTCATACGAAATGAGTGAGGTTGAGTTGTGACACGTTCTTCTCTGTTTTCCTGTGACATCGTCGTCGTCGTTGTTGTCGTATAGTCGTCGTCGCTTGTGTTCGTTTGTTTCCGCCACCGCCACCGCCCCCACCCCCTTTTTGGTTTTTTTTTTTTTTTATTTTTTTTTTTTAAATATATGCTGTGCGTGTGTCTGTGCAACATACTGTACTAAAAATTGTCGTTATAATTAATCAATTAAAATAATTGCTCAGTAAAAAAAAAAATCACAAAATAAAAAGACAACTAAGAGTCCAAGTGCAGCGCTAGAAAAAAAAAAAATACATAAAAAGAATCATGAATTCTGAGCATGGGTAAATGTCGCTTAAAATTTAGTACCTACTTCCGTTGACTGCGAGTTGGAAGGGTTTTCTGCTTTTACAAGGACAAAAAATCCATACGTTGAAATGCATTTATTTCGGAAACATATTGGGAGTACAGAAATGCCGAGTATCTAATTCCCAATTGGGGTTGAAGGGTTAATGATTCTTGACATTCAAGTTGAATCTGTTAATTATTATTAAACACCCCAGAATGGAAGAGAGAATATTTTTATTTTATTGTTTATTTCTCTCTCTGCTGGGTCAATAACTTACATTAAATTCCTATTGTTTCTGTTTGATTAATCGATTTGTGTTCTAGCTGTACCGGTGATTAGTTGCCAGTAATTGGTTCCAGATGGTGATACTAGCATATGTCGTCGCCTGAAAGTAGAGTCTTGGTTCGAAATGTTTGGAGAAATTTTTTGTTGTTAAAAATGGAAAAGGGTCCTTAACCTTATATTTTTTGTTAAACTTTCTCGTGTGACAAATTATGCTTGGTGCTAGCATGACCTTAACCCTTCCATTCGTTTGTTCCTGCTAACTATAGGACCTCAACAATGTCGATTTAGTTCTGTAGCGCATTTTAGGTCTCTAGGAATGAGTTCCCAATGTATGGGATCCACAAAATTTTTGACGATATAGTCAAAGCTCAGACACACGCTAGAGAGATCATGCCTGACTAGTGGCTTAGGAGGAAAATACGCAAACACTGCAGAGTTTATTCGAAGCTCTCGGGATGCTTCTCCAAATGTTCGAACCTATGGGGCAATTTCTGTGGAGTAATAGCACGCTCTGTTGGAGCTCCTGCATGGGATCCACAAAATCAGTTGACTATATAGTCAAAGCTTAGACACACGCTAGAGAGATCATACCTCGGGAATGTTGGAACCTCGCTAAGGAAGTGGCTATCGGAAGTCATTCTTTTTATTTTATTAACTATTGAAGAATATAACGCATATATATGTATTCGTACAACTTATGTTAAGCAATTCTCTCACATATCTGTCTTGCTGCTACGCCGTTCGTGGAGTTGCGGAACCCTTTTTTGGATCACACCATCATTGAAGCCAATAATTTGCCGTTGTAGTTGCAAAGGGATGGTTCACGATTCAAATTCTAATGTCAAGAATCATCTATTTATTTCGCATGAAGTAAGTAATAAAAAGCCGATCAAATTCGAAAGCATATGTCAAGCATTATACTAGCTGTAGGGTCGTCATATGGCTGGAAAAACAGACAAATATACTGTGAATCATAAGGCACGACAATAATAGCGAAAACAAAATGATCCATAGTTATCTGGACGCCATCCTCGGAGTGTACTGAAACTTAATACCACCTGAGTTTCAAACCACTACACCAATCCTTCTTTCTCTTTCTCTGTCTGTCCAGCTTATGTCTTACAATAACCCAATTAATTGCATTCAAGGGTTTTCCCCCTAGTCGTAGCCAATTATTTATTCTTTAATCTATTCTTCGAGCTTCGGCTGGAACTTAAGTCACTATTGCTTTTCGTACAGCATTTTCCGACGATCTTCTTTGTATATGGCACTACCAGCTGATGTGCTCAGCTTGGAGGTTTTCAAAGATCGGTTTCTTTTCACGGAGGTTTCCGCGAATGCGCCTTCTTTAAATTAGGCCTCGTTTTGATGCTCCCGCTAATATCCGTAACATTTTCATCTCCGTCGTTTTAATTTAATAACCTGCGGACTATATGTTAAAGCCGAACTTTGCGTATAAAGCAAACCTTTGAGTTTAAGTGGCATTTTTCGGTCGCAAAAGACATTGAAGCTTTGAAGCTGATCAATTACGATTGAGCACATGTATTAAAATTTATCGTATCTCGGAACGATACTTTGTCTAACAGGATATCCGGACTCTTGTTTGTGGGTTCGGGAAAACGGCAATACAAATGGACTATTTTCGTACGGGTAGTTCTAAAACCGTTGACTTCCAACGCTTTAATTCAATTATTGAATGTATACTAAAGGGCTACCACGTTAGCGACATCACTATCGTCGTCTAAAAGAAGTGAAGTCGTTGCAGTTTCACCGATATGTCCCTTGAGCAAAAAAACTTCCACGGCATTGAAAAGCAAAGGACTTAGACAACTGCTTTGACGCTCTCCTACTTTAACTTCGAATCCCCCGGTTATTCCCTCTGTGCATTTTACTTTCGCTTTTACGAGATTTTCTCTCGATCGGGGGCTATCGGAGTTATATTCTATATACAAAGGGAGCGTAAGATGAACTCCTGAAGAAATTGATGCGGATCCATCGTATCCTCCACTGCAGTATCTCACCTGATCAAGACATCAATGCTGAGGTCTTCTATTAAAACAGTCAATGACTCGAGGAGAGCAGATGATGGACATTTTCGATACCATCCATTTCCCCTTATGCCCTTATGCAAGAAAATGTCCGAGTGTGGCTAACCATCGGATATTGTAAGCAATAAAAACATTAGCTCCTTATAAGCCACTTTCAAGAATTAAATAGAGTTACTATTCCATGGCTCAAATAGATTTACATATGCTTTTTAAAGCTGGGCTACTTAATATCCATAGGAATTGCAAGAAGTGCTTGTCATTTTCGTTCCCAAAACTGTGAAAGCTAATCACATTAACTTAAAATGTTATAAACCGATTATTCTGTCGTTCCTGATCCTTTTTTAAGTATATATAGGTACATAAAGCTGTTCATTCGAAGTATGGCCCAGACAATAAAATCATAAAATCATCAAAATAATGGAAATGCATTATGAATTTCTGCAGGTTGTGTGCCGAAGACAACCACCGTTATTTCTTATTTCAATGGTCGAAGTGACAGTGACCTTACTTAACTTTACGTCGTTTTTCATTGGAAAAAGAACACTTCCAGAAGTGCACTTTCGATTTCGTTTGTCACGTTCTACACAACATTCTTTTTCTCTTTATACAGTAGGCAATAAAACTTCAGCTGAATCCTCGCATATTGCTAAGCCAACTGAAATTTTAGCTTTGAATGAAATGCATACTTTGATAGATAAAGTTTAAACATATTTCTCAGCAATTAAGTTGGAAATTACCTATTCCAGGCTTCGCCAAGTGAATAGGCTCTGTGGCTTTGTTTGTTTATATGTGTAAAGCTATTTAGTATAATATTACTATTTACATTAACTCAGTTTCAAATGGTATTGTATAATTATTATTATTATTTTTTTTTAATCAACATGATAGAAAAATAATAGATAGAACAAATAATTAAATAAATAAGTAAAATAAATAATGAAAGAGGTTCTAAAGGGCCATCTGTTGGTTTCTTTTTAAAATTGCTGTAAAAAAATCCACTTAATATTTTTGAAAGTTTTTTTTTTTTGCATCATTGAAGAAAGTATACTTTCCGATCATTTATGGAAAATAATTTCATTAAAAATGGATGCCGCGGCTGGCTTCGCAGTTGCCCATGTCAACCCAATGTTGCAGTATATTTTCGATGGTTCGGGGTTTGATTCCACGAATAGCTCTAGTACTTAAGTGCTTGAATCGTTTTTAGATTGTCAGTATAGCATCGATCTTTAATGGCACCCCATAAAAAAAAATTCAACGGCGTCAAATAGCAGCTCCGCGGAGGCCAAGCGACATCATCAAAACAGCTGATTACATGATTAGTGAACTTACGAGTAGTGTGCAAGAGATCGATTGGACGGCTTGCATGGTACGTAGCGCCGTCTTGCTGGAACCAGAGATCGTTCAAGTTTATTTGCTCAATTTCAAAATCGGTTATCATGCCTCTGTAGCGCCCTCCGTTGACCGTAAAGTTGTTGTTTTGTTTCAAAATTTGCACTGTGTCGGCAACACAGCACTCACTTTGGAAATAAGTTTGCGATAATCCCCAACGATGGATAGGCTCAATTCAAAAATGCAGTGTTGTGGCAACATAAAAGCATCAAGTTCAAAGCAACAATTTGGCAGTACTGCTCAAATCAACAATTTTTTTTGCAACACCAGCGCAACTAAACGTGGGAACAGATCAACCTACGCAACAGTTGTTTTGCTGTTGCTTTCGTTTATTTTAGATAAGTTTTTGTTTGTCACAGTTCGTTAGATATTATTATTTATTTTACCCTATACTTTGTGTAAAAAATACATGAAAGGCAACTTATAATAACTTTATTGTTTTATTTCTTTCTCTTGCGTACTGCAACATAAATATTCATAAATGTCAATTGCGCAGAGCAATAGCAACACACAAATCCTGTTGTGTTGCCGCATCACTGCACAGTTGTTAACGTTTTTGAGTTCACCCATACTGTGTTTCTGTCAGCTTTTTGAGAGTGAAAGAGCTGTCAATGTCAAAATAACATGTAAAGAAACCAGCAGATGGACCACCCTATGCAAATTTAATAAAAAAAACCGAAAACAGCGCTAGTTGCAGCACCCCGCTTTTTAGTACCCATAATTGTTGTTGCCTCGACTCATTCAGATAAAGAGTCCCTACATTTTTGAACAAGTATTGCACTTGCGAAATGCAAAACTGCTGGTCACATTGCTTCGGACGAATGCAGTATAAGAGCTACCATAAGATATTGTGTTGATTAGGTAACATTCAGATGCTGAGTGTTATTCAATTTGCTATTCTGCTTCAAGCATTGACTAATGGTCTTCAACCTTTATAAAGTTCGGAACCACCTCAACAAAGAACCAATATTCACGGAATCCTAGCAAAAAACTAATAGAAAGACACATAACTGACGAAAAAAAAGATGGCCGAGCATGAAAGTGTTTAATGTGCCGAAGGTTCACAGTAATTACTCGTACAACACATATGTTTATTACTAAATAGCGTTGATGTTCATGAGCTAGGAATAGAAATTTGGTATATAAGCTTTCTAGAATACGAAGCAGTACAAGTGTAAAAATTGTTAAAATCCGCTCACAGACACGCCCACTTCAAAAAAAAAAAAAAACTTTTCCTCAATGTCTGTTATAAACTGAAAAATATTGTCTGTAAAATATGTAGACATTGAATATCTCTATATTTCTTCCATACATTATACTATATGTATATGTCTTAAAAAAAACACACACATTGCTTTTACAAGGTCATTTACGGTGATGGTTAAGTCTTATTGTAAATATCTCATCAGAATCCGTGAACTTCAATTACAAATTTTGCAGCGCCACGCACACTTTATGAGGGGTGATTAAGGATGACGATCCGTTCTGGACAGATTGTAGCTTTCCTGTATGTTTGAGTACTGAAACCCTGAAATATCTTCACATTTTGTTCCTAAAATTAAGCCTTTCCGAGTTAAAGCCATTCTTGTACTTATGTATAGCACTTTCCTAATCTTAATGCATGTTTTTTCACGAACACTACTAGTATTGTATTGAAATACCCTTTTTCATCGAATTCTAACATGCATATGGAGACATGAAGTCTGAGCCCTGAGGCGAACTCTACATATTTTGTTTTACGCTTTGATTACGTTTTCAAATGACCGATTACCTAAGTTGAACTTTTGATATCAAGTTTGACAGTTTTAAATACTTGTGCTACTACAATGGAGCTCAAAATGGGAAACGAAATGAAAGATCAAGAGATCAAGAAGATCTTGAGGACACTCAGTATTGCAACATATTGTCATACTACTTTGACTTTTTGCTATTCGGGACATCGGCCATGTACTACACCGATTAACACCGCAGCACAAAGTATTACATAGATCTCACTTCGATGATATAATTATTTGGTTCACACACCTTAACGTAATCATGTAATTACGCTTTTCGCAGACTATTGGCAGATTGTGGGTCACGCAAAATTACGCTTTCCACAATTTGCTGGTAAAATGTGGGATAAGTCATTTTATGGGATAGTAATGTGGCACATTTCGAATGCTATCTAACATCGTATGGTTTATATGCGAACTGGATATAGCACAGAACACACTAATTAGGATTTTCTGAGTTGGTTTTTAGCATCTCAGTTGTGTGCTGTACTCAATCAACGTTGGTTCTTATATATTATTTATATTTTCGCTGTTATAGTTCAGTTCCTAAAATTGTCTTCGAGAGTGACGATGAATTATGTGTGGTTAATTCATTAAATAATTGATTACTCATATTAAGTGTTAATGAATGTGAAACGTATTATGACAGAAACAGTACATTTGTTGAAATAATTTTGTAGTTTTTTTATATCACCAGTGAATACGAGTAGTCGTAATTCTGACAAGTTTTCTTAACGACCGGTGAACGGTGTGAAGGAAATCGTGTAACCACTTCAAAAGTCTTCTTATTTATCACCTTATTGTCCTTGAATATTGATATATGTATTTAGAAAGAAAATATAATTCTTCTGCATATCGGTGCTTCAAGTGTGAATTATTAGAAAGAAATTTTGAAAAGAGACACCACTAAATGATTTTCTATTCGTGTTTTTCGGAACTTCTGAGCCGTGGTTTTGGTCTTCATCCCCTATACAGAAACTATTATAAAATATTCTCCCCCATATGCCGCCATTGAAGACTTCAAAGGTGCATTCACTCGACTTTAATAAAATCCACGCTTCTGTAACATGTCGGACTGTGAACCATTACCATTCGTGTCGTGGATTAAATCAATGCTAATGACTACAGCTTTGATTGTGATGCGGATTGTGGTCGAAATGTAATGGCAAGCATTAGCAGAGTGTGACAAGGTGGCGCCCTTTCTTCACCGTTATGGTGCACGGTGGTCGACTCTCTGTTAAACACTCTCAACAGCTCTAACGTCTACGCCTAGGCATACGAGGATGATTTTGCCGCACTTTCTGCCATATCATGCCAATGACGTGATCGATGAATGGTGCACTAGAAATGGGCTTTCGGTTAATCTTCTCAAAACTGAGGTTGCACTCTTTACGAGAAGGAGAAAGTTCTGTCTCAACCAGTGCTTAAAGGCGTCACTATCCGAATCTGAAATGAAGCTAAGGATTTAGGAGTAATCTTGGATAGCAATCGTCAAAACACTTTGAGTCGAAGACAGCCAAAGCGCTGTCGGTTTCTTGGTGGAAAAAGCTTTCACTAAAATATGTCATATGCTTCTCTCACTGCACGGGGGCCTTCTCTAGCACGCCTGCCTCTGGTCTAGATGCATTGGTTAAGATCGTTTTTCTTGATATTTATATCATTAGTAGCACAATAAAAGCTCTCTTCGACTCTTATCTTATAGATATGCCGTCTGCCACTAGGACTCCAATTGCTTAGTAAATTTAAAGTCGACTCTCCTCACGCTCAGGACTGGATTTTTGCGGAATCTGAACCAGCGAGGAATTGTAGTTAAATTTGCACTGATTTTTCGAGGGTCTGGTGTTGGAGTCTTCGTGGAGGACGACAACATTAGACTTCTCGTTAGGTAAACATGCGTCTGTCTTTCAAGCGGAGGCTTATGCAATCCTAATGGCTAAGAACTGTATTTTAAGGAATGGGTGGAGAGGACGGATTATCTATGTCCGTCGCGATAGCGGCCTTACTCAGCTCATTAATCACTTTCAAAATAGTTCGAGAATGCAAGAGCCTGGTCACAATAGGATTACTGGAAATGAGATCTCCGATGAACTTGCTGGACAAGGTTCTTAAGAGAATTTCTCAGGACCTGAACCTGCATTAGGTGTTCTTGCGTCCTCGGACGAGATCAGGGTTTTCGTTACCGGTTGGGTTTCCTATGAACATAATCGTGGATAACATGGCTCTCCAGGATGTGGACAGGCTATACGAATGCTCCCGTACGCCTGTAGGAAATCCGCAATTTGTTGCTTGGTCTTTAGAACGGTCTTCCTTGTTGAATTCATGTTTGCAGCATTGTTGTCCATTTGTTCGATGAAACCGAACTAATGTAGTGGCCGAGCCTTGGCTTTTTTGACTACATCCACATCTTGGTTCAGCTCATAGAGTCCGAGGTTGTACTTTGCTCTATATTCGCCCTCTTCGCACAGAGAATCAAATATCTGACGAAGTCTAATATCTGCTCAGCTCTCCTGCTTATAGTCCAGCACTCGGCACAGTATAATAGATCAGGAAAGATAATCGATCTTGTAGAGCATCAATTTTGTTCTCCGATTTTCTAGTCGTTGGATCTTCTCTAGTTTGTCATTTGTGTTTACTCCGAGGTAGATAAGCTCCTTGCTCGTAACAACTGCGAAGTTGCAGTTATCAACAGTGACTTTGTTTGCTGATAATGTGTACATATTTGGTCTTGTCCTCATTAACCTCAAGACCATCTCTTTTCGCTTGGACTTCATTTGCCATAAACGCCTTCTCATGAAATACGCAAAACTATATTATATCCAATATCTTCACAAATTACTTATGCTATGCAAACGCTTTAAAAAAAAGACAAGCAGAAAGCCCTCTTAACTCAAAGTCGACGTATTCAACTTTTAAAATAGCTTCTTCAACTAAAACTATTAACTTTTGCATGCTCTATGATTTATGCCATTTTGTGTTTCGATTTTTGTGTAATTGCAGATTTAATCCGGCCTTTAACATGGCGACAATCCGCCAAGCATTTACAGAAGCCGTCGAAAGGGGTAAGTACATAATTGGCTGTAAAAACATCCAGCAAAGTATTTATTTCGTTAATCCTTAAGTGTGCATTGACCTGATTTCTACTATCGCACTGTACCTAGCTGCAATTAAAAACAAACAATTTTTTTTTCCGTTTTTTTTTTTTTTTTTACTTTCTTTACTTCCTTTCTTGGATTTAATTGAAATGGCAAAACGTTAAAAAACAAAAAAAACTTAACAAATACTTTGCCTACCCAAACAGTGAGAATGCCTACACCCACACGGCTGAGAGATCTCATTCGACAGATTCGCGCTGCGAGGACAGCTGCGGAAGAGAGGGCTGTGGTGAACAAGGAATGCGCCTACATTCGCAGTACATTTCGAGAGGAAGACTCGGTATGGAGGTAGGTATACGTGGGGAGAAATATGAATTTTTAACTAGTTTCATTTTGACTCGATAACTCATTGCAGATGTCGAAATATCGCCAAGTTGTTGTACATCCATATGCTTGGCTATCCAGCACATTTCGGTCAATTGGAATGCCTTAAGTTGACTGCCAGTACACGTTTCACAGACAAACGGATTGGATATTTGGGTGCAATGCTTTTGCTCGACGAGAGACAGGATGTACACCTACTGATAACGAATTGCTTAAAGAAGTAGATAATATTTGAAATACATTCCCATAGCATAATAGTACATTGTTTCTTTCTCTTGCACAGTGATCTGAATAGCACTACACAATTTGTGGTCGGTTTGGCATTGTGTACGCTCGGTGCAATAGCTTCGCCCGAGATGGCTCGTGATTTGGCCAGTGAAGTTGAACGACTAATGAAATCTCCGAATACATACATACGGAAGAAAGCGACACTATGCGCTTTTCGTGTGATACGCCGTGTACCGGAATTGATGGAGATTTTCTTGCCAGCAACGAGATCACTGCTGAGCGAGAAGAATCATGGTAGGGTTATATCTTATCTTTGAAATAGTTTAAATTATTGTTGCTTATAGGAATTCTAATAACTGGTGTAACACTGATTACCGAGATGTGCGAGAATAGCGCTGACACGCTGAGCCACTTCAAGAAGGTAAGTATTGCATAATTGGACGTTTTGCCCAAAGAACATAATATCATAACAAATATTTACTCATAAATATAAATCCAATAATATTACAATTAATTTATATTATTCCCTCTGCTTTCGCGAAAGGCATTGCATTTTTATTATTATTTGATTCGATACCGATGTAGAAGTAAATTAAGGTGGCGAGTGGGTACAATTGATTCAGTAAACAAAAAAGTTGAGTTTGTTTTAAACCAAATTACTATTGACTGCAGAAATGTATAAATTAATGGCAAACAAAAATGATATATATATATGGAGAACTTTGTTAGGCATGTGAGAATCCGAACAAATCCTAATTTAGTTGTTTGTTCAGAGTCTGTTATTAAATGGAAAACACTTATCGCATTGGCGCATACAATCGAATTAACTAACAAAATATATGTATGAATTGACGAATACAATCATCTGCTTACTTAATTACTCATCAATGGGCTCCCTAGCTTTGGAAAGGCTGTGCCTTGCACATCGCATTCCATCCGCGTCCATTGGACTAGTTCTTCGGTGCATTTCGTTTTGTTCTCAGCCGGTGCTCGAAATAGTTCACATTCGTTGCCTTGAAAACGCACCTCAGTGCTAATCCGGCCTGGATAATGGGCTCCAATCCATATAAAAACCTTTGGAGTACACTTATTTTCTTTTCAGACGGTACGAGTGGCAATAGCCATAGTTACTTCATCGACATATCTCACTATGCTTCCTCGGTGTTTTAAACCTTTTATTGTTCGCGTTATTATTTCCTGCATTGGAGCATTTACTAAGCTAAATGGCATACCGTTATGCTCGTCAACAGAAAAATTATCCTGGGACTTTTTTTTTGAATTGGGATTCGAGGTAATCATAGCGGTAATCCTCTTCTGACGGCATTTACATATATCTCCGTTTAAATTTTGGAAGTTCTTCTCTGACCTGTTGTAGAAAAGACAAGTTTTTTCGAGTGATCTTCCTTCCCGTTTGTGTTGACTGAAAGTGTAAGAGAAGATTTGACGACGAACTATACAGGTTACACAGTGACATTCGCCTAATTAAAAATATTCATATCGAGCGTCTAAAACAGATAGGCCACGTAAAGCGTATGAGCACCGGCAACTCAGCCCGACGAGTTTTCGATTCCATATCGAAGGGACAACGCAGTAGAGGAAGACTTCACCATAGGTAGAGCGCGCAGTTGGAAATTTGCCTAAGATTCGATCTGACGGGAGAGGCCTATTGTTTGAGACCCAGGTCCACACTGGTGATTTTAGGATGGTGGAATTCATTCCCGCTTGCTCAGCCTCTACTGAGAGAAGATAATAAAAAAAAATGTCTTATGGAAATCAATCGTCGTTGTTGATTGGATTCTGAATCGCTTTTTGTTGGTTTTCCTAAAGCTATTAACTAATTTTAAAGGACTTGGACATTTTTGATTGTTCTTGTAACACTCCTCCTCAAAGACCACTCGTTGATTCCTTCCGCATAACACGTCCCGGTCGGATTCTGAATCGCCATTTGTAGATTTTCCTACAGCTGTTAACCAAATTTAAATGACTTGGACATTTCTAATTGAACTTGTAACACTCCTACTCAAGGATCACTCATTGCTTCTTTCTGTATAACTCGTCGCAGTCTAATAGTATTGCTTGAGGCACAAACTTGTCTGATACAGTTTAAAAAGTCACATGCATTTCTGTTGATTCAATGACTGATCCTCCAAAACCCCTTAATTATTTAACAGATTCCTTCAATTAAGCATCCTTAGGATTTAATGAATCTCTTATCAGGGAATGGCCGCTCGGCTATGGTGATTTGTTTCATGACCCACTTCTGATATTGTAAAGATGACCAGCAATTGTCATGGGCAAAAATTACTCTTCGTTCAGATGCTTGAGTGTTGCCGTTGACATTCCGGACAGGTTTCTTTGTAGGCTTGGTCCAAGAATTCGTAGAAATTTTCATTGATGGAGTCTTCCGCCTTGTCAGTTACAGTGTGTACACATATTTGGCTGATGTTGTAGAATGTGGGTTTGATGAGAATCCATACTCATTCTAAAATGTGCAATTTTTGATAGCAGCTGTAATATACATACGTTGTAACATTTCCTTTTTAGCATTCCTGATCTAATCCATCGCATCTCCTAAAACAAAGGAATGCCTGCTGTTTTCTGTGTGAGTTTTTAAACAGCAATTTTGGGCAGTTCCCTTAAATTTCAGGAGAATACACGCTCAAGACTCCTATTTCATAACTAGATTTTTTAGAATAGTCATACTTATCCAATCAGTGGGCCTTAGTTGAAAGTCAATTTCCAACCGAGGAGGTGAGGGTAGAATTTGGTAAACGCTGTAAGCGCTCACATCATTAATATATCTTGAATCCTTCCATCATTCGCTGAAGTAACCCGCATCGAAATCGGTTCAGCCGTCCTTCAATTACAAACAGCTATCAACAAGGTCTTGTATATAGGTATAGATTTACAAGAGTCGCAGCAAAATTAACTGCTTGCTGAACGATAAATAATTGTTTTCTGAATCATGTGTGCCCACTCTAAAGTCGGACAAAGTCATTCCAAGTAGATGCATATGTACTTTATATTTTGTAATGTGCATGTGCACAAGTGTAAATACGTACATACTCGTAAACATATATATATTTTTGTAATTTATTTTTGATTTATGCATTCGACACATTCAATAAGCATTATAATAGCTAATTCTTCCAATTATACCCAAATTTGTATGTTGCTTGCCAGGATAGCGGAAATCGAGAGGTATGCCGAATTTGCCAGTTGGCTTGAAACTTTTTCTTTTCTTTTTACTGCTAGAAATGTTTATTCGAATTTAGAAAAAATATAGAATAGATGGTTAGCGTTTTGTGGTAGAAGAAGTGAAAAAGAAATACCTTTTATCCGCTATTCACGCGTATTTGTGCTCTAAATTGTTGACTTTTTTGTGCAGATTGTTCCGAATTTGGTGCGAATTCTGAAAAACCTTATTCTTGGCGGTTATTCACCCGAGCACGATGTCAGCGGTGTCAGTGATCCCTTCTTGCAAGTGAAAATCTTACGATTGCTGCGGATTCTCGGCCATAACGATCCAGATGCGTCCGAAGCGATGAATGATATTCTGGCGCAGGTGGCCACGAACACGGAGACCAGCAAGAATGTGGGGAACACGATTCTCTACGAAACTGTACTCTCGATCATGGATATTCGGTGAGTTTTAGTATTTGGAGAGATTTGTGGCGAGTTGGTTATGAATTATTTTGGAACAGTTCTGAGGGAGGACTTCGAGTGTTGGCCGTCAACATCTTGGGACGTTTCCTTCTGAATTCGGATAAAAATATCCGTTACGTTGCGTTGAACACTCTACTGCGTACCGTACACGCAGATACTTCGGCTGTGCAAAGACATCGTACTACGATCCTGGAATGTCTAAAGGATCCAGATGTTTCAATTCGTCGTCGCGCAATGGAGTTATCATTTGCTCTGATCAATGCGCAAAATATTCGAACGATGACTAAGGAACTGTTGCTGTTCCTGGAGAAGTCTGATCCGGAGTTTAAGGCACAATGCAGTTCAGGGATGATTCTATCAGCTGAACGGTATTCACCAACTACCCGATGGCATCTGGACACTCAATTGAGTGTTCTAATTGCGGTAATTTGTACATCTTTATCAGTTGGACTGGTTTGATGTGAAATTTTCATTTCTAGGCTGGAAATTATGTACGGGACGACGTTGTATCGTCAACCATTCAACTGGTGTCAAGTAGTCCGGTCAATGAACAGACTTATATAACAAATCGCTTTTGGGAATCACTGCAAGTGACCAATCATTGCGAGGATAAGCAACCTTTGCTGCAAGTTGCTGTGTGGGCAATTGGAGAATATGGCGATTTATTCATGTATGGAGCTTCTGAAGATGGTAAGTGTTTGTATGCATGCATCTTGTGACTAGCTTCATTGAGATAATTTCTTTTAGATTTAGAACGACCAACAGAGACAGATATGATTGCTTTGTTCCATAAGTTTTTGACATCAGCTCAAGTATCGACTACGAGCAAGCAATACGCTTTGGTAGCACTAGCAAAGCTCAGCACCCGACTTCAGCACTGTCAGGAGTAAGTATAAACCCTTGATTTGTAGATTTTTTCATAACAAACTTGTTTCGCTTTAGTGAAATCCAAAGCCTAATTCAATCATTCGGTAGTCATTTGAATGTGGATCTCCAACAGAGAGGCGTTGAGTTCACACAGCTTTTTGGATCCCATAATCATCTTCGTCCGGCGTTGCTTGAAAAGATGCCACCCATGCAGGTTAGTCGAATTGCAACACAAAATGGTGGCACATACGATGAGAACAGCCCTGATCTAATCGAGAACGGCCTCGAAGAGACAGAAAACAATATGAATACAGTACCCGCGTTAGGTGATCAATCGGTAAGAAGGTGGTCTCATAAAAAAAGGCTCCATTAATTGTTTGTCCTTTTAGAACATCCTTCTGGACCTTCTGGGTGGAAGTGATCTAGGATCAGATCTTTCCAATGCAACAACAGTGCAGAAGAAGAATTCAAAGAATGCCATCGCCACGTTGGCCACAGAAACTTCAAACAATCAAGATTTGTTGGATCTGCTCGGTGGGTTGGATATGTCAGCACCAGCTCCGGTACAGAATATGAATATTCTGGGAATGGTTGACGGTGGAAATGGCATGATATCATCACCATCTACTAATGGCAATGATCTGTCTGGTTTAGTGGGTGGAATAAATTTGAACGCTCCATCGATCATAGAGTCTGGTATTATGTCAAATTCGCTACTCAATGACTTGACGGCGACAGCGACGAGTCCAGTGGTGGTTAGTAGAGATATTGATATTCTCATTTAAAGTATTGATTATGACTTGTTTTTCTAGCCTCAAGGACCGAAACTGACAGCTTTAGATAAGAATGGTATTTTGGTGCAACTGGTGCCAGTAAAAGGAACCGATTGCATGCAGATCTTTATGACAACAACAAATAGCTCGTCGAGTACAGTCGAACAGTATCTGTTTCAGGTATGTAGAGTTAAGTTTTAATTTACAGCCATGTTTAATTTTATAATCTATTTATGTAGGCTGCAGTTCCTAGGAGCTTTACTCTGCAAATGTTATCGCCATCGGGTTCATTACTACCACCTGGCGGTGTTATAACGCAGGAAATGAGAGTAGTTAGTACGTCCAAGGTGAGTTAAATTTTTTTTTTTTTTTTTTACCTAAGAATTGTTTTCCATTATTCCCGTCCTGAGATCCTGTGGGCGATTTCAATATACAGGAGACAATACAGACAACACCCTAAGTGAGGTAGGGTGTATTCAAAAACTTCAAACAGATGTGCAGTGTTGCGGCAGCACAAAGGCTTGGTGTTGCTGTTGCCCTGCGTAATTTATTTTGACATTTTGGAACAGTTGTGTTGTAATGCTATACACAAAATGACAAATTAAAACATTAAAATTGTTATAAGTTAACTTTCATCCATTTTTTACACAAAGTATAGGATAAAATATATAATAAAGCAAACGAACTGCAACAAACAAAAGCTTATCTAAAACAAACGAAAGCAACAGCAAAACAACGGTTGCGCAAGTGGCTCTGTTTTGACGTTTGGTTGCGCTGGTGTTGCAAAAAAAAAAAAAACATTTGATTTGAACGGTACTGCCAAACTGTTGCTTTTTTGACCTTGTTGCTTTTATGTTGCCGCAACACTGCATTTTTGAATTGGGCCATACATACGTATTTAGAGATCTTGTCACACGAATACTGCGAGCGCCCTGGAATTGTAGTTATATTGTCACCTATTTCTTGCAGTCTACGCGCACGATTAACTCAAAAAAGAACTATATCAAAGCTAACTACAAGGTCGAATAAATTCTTTAGAAGTTTTATTTTAATGATTTGCTTTGCTGATAATGACGTATTTGCCATGACCTCCCTTAGGTCCCATTTAAGTAGTGCGTCTTTAGTATAAAATATTTTAATTAATTAAAATGATATAGTATTGCCATTCAGAGATCTTCAAGTGTCTGAGTGATTAATTCGCGGTGTGGTTCATGAAAGCTTCCGATATATCATGAGAAGTGGCAAGTTTATGTCGGATTGAGGATGTTATATACCGAAGGTGGTTTTATTGAATAAATATGGCCAGCAGACGTTTATGTATTTATGTGCCAGATTATATTCCAATAAACGTTTTTTTTTTTGCATAAGTTATAAGGATTTCGGTTTTTTCTCAAAAAGCCTCCCTGTATGTGTCAGAAGTCTACTTTAAATTGGAAAAAATATCAACCGCATGGAACGAAGCAATTTTCCAAAAACCCATTTTATTTGGATTTTCTCGATTACTAGTGTAAACATTTTTAAAATCGCCCACTTTTAAAAAAAAAAATTATTTTTCTAATTATTTTTGTTAAAAAATGCAAAACGTTGTCTAGGTAAAATATGTAGGCCTCTATAGTTCGCCACGCCCTCTTCTTGGGGGTGTTTTCTTAAAAAAATCATATATTGCTTTTTACGGTGATCATCACAATCCGTGAACTTCGGTTACAAATGTTGGAAGCCACGCCCACTTTCTGCTAAGAAAAAGTTGTAGCAACAGTTTTGTGATACGCTCATTTCATTAGGGGTGAGTTAAAAGATCGGGGATACGGTATCAAATGATCCGTTCCAGACAGACTGTATCTTTCCTGTATGTTTTGTTTTTTTTGATGAAAAATGCCCTAATAAAAAAAAAACATATTTTGACGGTTTTTCAAAATTTATAATAGCATAGCATGTCATGTCCTTGCATATGTCAAATATTTCTTAGATGTCGAGTAAGTTCCGTCATACACAGTTTTTTTTCCAACCCAACTCAAATATTACATTTAAACAAAATTGTTTTCGAGAAAATCGATCATTAGTAATGTTAGTTTTAGGGTTTGAATGAAAATTCAGATTTCAACAAAAAATTGTGACCCCACAGGCCCCAGATCTTGAGTAAAATCTATCGTGCCGTTTTTAGTTGCAATCGACCATACATACACACTGACAGACGAGTCTGTATTATAGTTACCCCAATACTATTAATACTTGCCCTTTAGGCGCAATAAAAAATTAACCCAAATATTTCTCTCTTTCACAGGCTATCCTCCGAATGAGGTTACGCATATCATATGTATTCGATGGTCAACCAGTACTCGAACAAACGGAAGTGACTGGATTCCCCGATAATTCTCCCGAATAGAAATCAAAATTAATAAACTAATAAACAAAATAAGAATAAAAAGTAGGTAAACAACACCATCAATTTTGTAAAATACATGCAGACAACATAAGTAATTAGTAAACCAACCAACAATAAACAAATAAAAGTAAAATTAATATAAAATTTATTATTTTTTTATTATTATGTTATGAATTGAAATTGTTAACTGAGTTGTAAGGAGGGAAAAGTTGGTTGGTCAAGTCGGATTAATTATTTTACTTTAAAAAATACTTTAATAACTTTTTGTTCCAACTACTTATTGGTTTAATAAAAAAAAAATCCTTCACAAAAACCATACTATATATTTAATAACTGAACATTTTTATTGAAAATTTATTTATTTATTGTTTATGTATGAAATATTATGTTGTTGATAAATTACACATAAACCGAAAAGACAAAAAGAAAAAAAAAATGGCAACTTTAATTGTAAAAGTGGAAACAAGGACCACACAATTTTATTTATATCTTTTCCGATTCTGTAAAGTCTTGATAGAATATATTTTATTTTGAATAAAAAATAATTTCATTGATCAAACGGCTAATTAAACGAAAAAAAAGAAGGTTTTATAGTTTTTTTTTTTAAGTTGTGCACCGTCCCGTTCCCTGTTGGTATTTTATTAAATCCTCAAGAGTTATTATTTTTTTAGTTATAGAGAACGAGGAAGTATGTATTTGTATTTAATCCTAGTGAGAGGTCCCATCAAATTCAAGATTATGTGAACTTTATAAGAAAAAAAAAGAAGCAAAATAAGAAATTGTTTTATCTCTTTATATCTGTTTCAATGGTTTAATTGATTGCATTATTTGCTTTTTATTTACTCCTTTGTCTTTTTTTTTAGTTATCGTAATATAAACATAAATTAGATGTAAATGAAAATACATAAGAACTAATGTACTTAAAATAATTGAAGAAATATATACATATAAATATATATTATATTACAAAAGTATCTTCTTTTAATTAGGGTGTTTGGTGTCTATAAGGAGTTTCCAAGTTTAACTATAGGTACAATTTAAACTATTTTAGCTACGGGTGCATTACGGCGGTAGATACATATATTTTCTCCTTGTGGTGAGATTCGAACCAAAGAGAACTCTTATTCGATAATAACTGAAGTGAGTGCTCCGTGAATAAAGTTAAGAACTACAAGATTTGTTGTGTTTTATTTCAAATATGTACAGGTTCATGAAAGTTGTACACTATAAGTGCAAACTTGATCGAAATTAGAATAAAAAACACAATGCCTGAGTGTGGGTGAATTCAAAAACATCAAAACACTGCAATATTTTGGCAACACAACAGGCTTTGTGATGCTGCTGTCGTGTGTAATTTATTTTGACATTTATGAACAGTTGTGTTGCAATGCTATACTCGTACACAAAATAAAGGGTAAAATAAATAATAGCTAACGAACTGTAACAAACAAAAGCTTATAGCAAAACAAATTTTGTGCGGGGGTCTCTGTTTTATCGTTTGGCTGCGCTGGTATTGCGAAAAAAAAAAACTGATTTGAGCGGTAATACCAAACTGTTGCTTTTTGAACTTGTTGGTCTTATGATGCCGCAACACTGCATTTTTGAATTGGGCTTGTTTTAAATGCAATAACATCCGTACCATTCAAGAGAATCATGGATAAAGTACGTATCATCGCTGTAAAATATAGCGGTTTAGACCAATACAGCAATGGTATTCTCGACACGAATACATTGATTCACAATAGGAAAAATTAAATAAATTGATTCAATTTATGTGTGAGGATTGCATTTTGCACATACCCAGTGTGAATTTAGTATCGACCTATAAATATAGGGAAAAGAAATGGATATTATTTAAAAAAAATTGAAGAATCATTAAAGAAAAATGAAGTGGAAATTAAAAATTTATTCTAAGCAACTGAGGCAAGGTACGAGTACATCGATATGTTGAAAGCTAAAAAAACTACACAGGAAACATGCAAAAAAAGCGTAAGGGAAATAAAAAAATGAGTACCGTTAGTGAGAGTTGTAAAACACAGAGTGAGAAAATATGTGAAGAAGTTAAAAAAAATAGCAACCGACAATCACAAGGTTATAGAAAGTGTGAAAGAGATGAAACTCAGAATGTTATAGAAAGTGCGAAAGAGATGCAAGACAATGAAAAAGAGTCAAGTGAAACCAAAACAAAATTAAACTATGTCATCTGGCGTACCAAGTTTTAGGAACAAAAGTTGTATAATGTTACTTTGCTTTTTATCGAATTTTTGAAAATAAATATACCATTTCAATATCTAAGCAGTATTTGATATATAAAAAGACCTGTCATACAAAGTTTTGGAAAATTGTCAAAATTTTAATTTTTTTTATTTTTAAGTCATTAAAAAAAAAAAAAATTATAACGCCTAAATTTAAAATCTGATTGATTTGACGAAATGAACAACACAAGGGTAAGTACAGGGTGGCACGCGAGTCGGGCTACAAAAACAAAACGTAATAACTTTTTTTCTGTGTGAGTAATCGGCTTATTTTTTATTTTATTTTGTAGATTACTATTTAGATTTATTAAAATGAATGCTTGGGATACCGAAAAGAGGATTTGGATAGTACAGCGGGACCATGCTTTGCAGTCCTTCATTTCCGTCCAAAGGGATTTTAGGCAGGAGTTTGGCGGCACTCCCCCGAGTAGATGGACCATTATGAGGCTGGTAAACAAGTTTGCCGAATTTGGAAGCATCGCACGAAGACAGTACCATCGAGATCCCTATGTTCGGGTTCAAGACACAATCGCGGCTGTAGCATCGTCAATTCAGGCAAATCCAAGCGTTTCGACTCGAAACTTATCGGCGCAAATTGGAGTTAGCAGACGGTCATGACACCGGATAATTCATGATGACTTAAACTTGTTTCCGCACAAAGTCCAAATTAAAAGCAAGTTAAACCCTCTGGATTTGCCTATTCGCTTGGACAATAGGCTTGATAAATTGCTTGTTTATGTCTGATGAGGCCCATTTTGATCTAAACGGCAATGTAAACAAGCAAAATTGCCGTATATGGAGTGAATCTAATCCAGAAATACTCCATGAGATGGATCTGCACCCAGAACGAGTCACTGTGTGGTGCGCAGTTTCATCAAGGTGCATTGTGGGGCCATACTTCTTTGGAGAAAACGGTGTAACAGTAACTATCAATGGGGACCGTTATTTAAAGATGTTGAAGGAGTTTTTTTTTACCCAGAACTGAGGCGAAGAAGTATCCGTTTCAACAGCATTTGGTTCCAGCAAGTTGGAGCAACTGCACACATAGCCAGACCGGTTATGACGCAGCTCCAAAGAAAATTCCCAAACAAATTAATATCCAGAAACTCCAGTTTCCGCTGGCCCCCAAGGTCACCTAACCTGACTGCACCAGACTTTTTTTTATACGGTTATGTCAAGCAAGAGGTATACAAATCGAAATCAAGGAATTTGACTGAATTGAAACAGTCCATTAAAACAATAATTGAGGCGATCCCGACTTCAACCCTTCAGACCGCAATGAATAAATTTCTGATCAGGTGTCGCATATGCGTGGATGAGCGTGGAGGTCATTTACGGTCTATCATCTTCAAAAACAATTAGTTATATAAAATTAAATTGAATTTTCTCTACAGTAAAAAAAAAGATAAATGAAATACATATGATCCGAATGAATAGATCAATTCTTGGAGTAAATATACAGTTTATTGAACTTAAACCGAATTCAATAAATATTGTTGTAAAAACGTTACTAATAGTGCATTTTTTTTCATATCGGCTTTTAGTTTTTAACTCTTTGCTTTTAGAATTATTTTAGAGAAATATGAAGAAGCAATAGAAATGCTTAATAAAGATTTTAATGTGAACATGCTACAGCTGTGAGTTAATGACGTACATAAGGATGTAAATATTTGTCAACAAATTGAAAGTGGAGGGAAATTATGTGTTTATTTTAGCCTTTCTGTTTGTTTCGTACTCAAAGATTTCAAAAAAATGTAATTTAATTTAAACCTCATAATATGTAGATCCGCGATGATATTCAATCTACTTCAAAATCTTGTATTTAGATAGCATTGAAGAAGAGGAACGGGATGCAAATCGAAGCAAGACGTTAATGGAAATAGCAATAAATTATCAAAAATATAGACAGATGTTGAAAATTTTGAATTAGCGTACCCTCTTTTGCCGTTAGATGCCAATATCCTTTAATTTTTTGACAAAATATAGCTAAAATCTCCTGATAGTTTTAAACTTGCATTGGTTGTGCTTAGCGCCCAAGAGACGCAAGTAAATGTCAAAAAAGCTTTTTCTGTTTTAAATTTTATTTTAAGCCAGAAAAGGTATAGGTTAAGTTCTTAAACCCTTGAGAGTATTTTTTTAGTCAAACTTAATACTTTTACCCTATAATATTCCATGTATAAAGCTCTTTTTTATACTTATAATATATATTAAATAAAAACAACAATTGAATTCTATATATTGAAGATTTCTAATTTTTTCTTGACAAAAGCAAATAACAAAAAGGTGAGTATATATATGTACTTAAATATATCTCTGATCAAGACCTTATTGTCAATGCCGAATGGAATATATCTCAGTGAAAAACCAAATGAAAATAAAGGTTGAGAGTTATTTTCTAGTTCTACTTTAAACCAATTCTGACATAATCTACAAATTATATTTTTTTTTGCTCGAAACTAAAAAACTGAAAACGATTTTTTTTGTCGAATATTGCCGAAAACTGCAAACGAAATTCGATTCGGACACTAAGTTATTTGTATTCAAAATTAACTGCCACAAAATATATTCGCAGAATCTCTCCACATTTACTGCAAGCGAAAAAGGAAATTTTCCATACGTCACAAATGAAAGATATCCCCTCTACACAAGACAGGCCGCCATATTTGCTTGCTGTCAAAAGAAAATCTGTCAGTTTAGCAAAAGGAGAGAAAAATATTTTTTTATCTCTGCATTCGGTTTTGTTTTTCGAGTGAAATTTCCTACAAAATGTTTTAAAATTCACCATAAACTTATCAGCGAATAAAAATAATTGAATTCCATTCCCGTAGGAGAGCCACCATTTCCCTCCGCCGTACTGTAGTACTAAAATTGGTGAAAAGCAATTTATCTGAATTGGGTAATTGCCGGAATAGCTTATGGCGGTGGTGATGGTGGTGGTGCCAGCAGCAGCAGCAGCAGCAGTAGCAACGGAAGCAGCTTAATCGCAGTTTCCAATCTCTGTCCATTATTAGCACACACACACGAATGCCTATGAGATGAAGTGAACATATTTTTGTTGCTGTTCGACGAAAATCACAAAAAAAAACTAAATCACTGAACGAAAAGTGAAAATTTGCAAAATAAATTTCGTAAAATATGTCGTCTGCTGTCGATATACAGATATCAAATCCTCCAAACCTGGAGAAGATTGAAAACTTCCTTAAGGATTCCACGTACAGAGAGACGATAGAATTCAGTGCTAATTTCAATACTAGACTATGCATCGAGCGGAGATTGCGATTGCCATTCCTCGATCCGCAGACTGGTGTTGCCCAGAATCATTCCAATTTGTTTATGGACAAGCGGCAACGGATGCCGGGCTTTCGTCAGGGACAGATATACACGTATCCAGCGGCGAGATGGCGCAAGAGCCGCCGCCAGTATTTGAGTAAAATGTACAGGTGAGTTGGAGAGTGGGTTGAAGTGGTATTTTTAGGTCAAATGGCACGTTCGAGCGTGCTGTTGAAATATAATAGACAACCTTTTTCTTCTTGCTTTGTTAGCCTTACCTTTACTTTAGATGGGGCTACAGTCCGGATTGAAACTGAACCAACAGCTCGATGTTATGCTAGCCGCCTCCAGTTGTACAAATGAAGTTGGTTGAAATATCTTTGCACTTGTGTCCGCCACCTTAGCTGAGGTTTTTCTTTACCGCGTTTGTGCCGAAGTCTTCCTGTTGATGTCCATTCATTCTACATGTCCTAGCGTTCTCAGGCGATGAATTCGAACCCTTCTGTGTGCAACGGGTATAGTTCGTTGTTGTATCTTCTTCTCCATTACTTGTCGATACAAACGGGACCAAAAATCACTCGGAGAATTTTTCTTTCAAAACAACCAAGCCTTTAATAACGTAACGTCTATGCTACTGCGCTGTATAGCAAGACTGGGATGATGAGGGTCCTGCTTAAAGTACATTAGTTGTCGGTGAGAGGACTTTGCTACTCAATTGCCTTCTTAGCCCAGAGAAACAGTGGTTGGCAAGAGTGATTCTTCGCTTGATCCCTGCGCTGGTGTCACTATTTGAATTTAAAAGTCCTTAACTACCTTGAAATTGTAGCTGTCTAGTTTATTGTGACGTTCGTTGCCCTCGTTAACCGCTCAATCCACTGTTCCAGCAGTCTTGATGGAATTAAGCTTAGATATTGCTATCTTCACTTTGATTAGGTGGACGGAATTGTTGATAGTCATCGTCCTGGTTGAATTGAACATTCTGCATGACAGCGAAGTCTTGGTCATCACCGCCGTTTAACCGACTGTGACTTGATTTCCTTCTTTATCCCTACAGAAGTCTGGTAAAACTCTCAAACATCATTCCTGCTATAAAACCTCTCATTATATTGACTTATGCATAGTTTGGGTTAAGTTGGGTGAACTGTCTGAACCTGTGTACAGACACTCTTAGACCAAAGGAGATCCATTGTGATACCATGGGTTTTATCGCCATTCTAACTACCTAAAGGGCTAATCGAACTAGTCGGAGCTTCTTATACAGCAGAGGAAATGCTCTGACGTCGATGTTCGCCAAGTCGTCCAAGAGAAGTGCCCCGAAATAGAGCAGTCTTATTTTGGACAGGGCTGGACAGGTACAGAGGAAATGGAGGATCGTTTCTTCTCACTGCGGCCTCGGAAAGAGCCCTACCATTTAAGTGTGTAGACCTATGGAACAGTACCCCGTGAGGACATCGATGATGGTGCTGACCTGCGATCGTTTTAGCAATATCAGATTATTAGAGGTTTTTTTGATCTAGATTAGGTCAGATCTGTTTAGAAATTCGACAAGTCGCGAGAGTTTTCCATCTATGGTTGGCTTTACTGTGTATATGTAGCGAGAGGCATAGCTAACTTTTGCCTTTCTGGCAGAGTACTACTGAGGGTGATGCCTTTTTTGGCGAACTGGTCAGTCTGTCTGTCAGTCTGTCTGGCACCCAGCATATGTGAATGTTGAATTGCTCCGCCATCTCCGTGAAAGACGAGCTCCTGAATACGAAAACAATGACTTTATTGATGCTTGGGTGTCCGTGAAAATGAGTCTAGGTCTTCGGAGGAAATGCCCATTTGAAGAACAAGAGAAGAGCATGTTGAAGAAGCTCTCTTAGTAATTAGGTGCTTTCCCGAGACAGCAATAGCATCTGCAGAAGCAATTACTTTGCGTCTTTCCAGAATTTCTTATCCATAACAAGTTTCACATTTTCATTGCATTGCTGCTGCTTCGCTTATGGGGTTGGCTACTATCGGGAACCTCACAATTCGTCTGAACCGTCTCGCAACTGAGGCGAATGCGTTGTTGTTATTTTATCATTTGTGCGATCCAAGAGTTCTTTTTCCTGCCTCTTGTCATCATCAGTTGAAGCTTTTCATCATCAGTTGATGATCCACGACCACGGGTTTGCATGTGGTTGCCTTTGCAAGTGGCAATATCAACGATAGGCTTTTTAACGTGAAGACTTCCTGTTGTATGCCTCGTATATTGTCCAACATTGCGAACTGTATGTTAAAGTGAGCCGGACAACTATAGTGTAAAGTTTCCCTTTTAACTTGAGCGGCAAACTTACAGTTTGCTTCTTCGTTCGAATTATTTAAATTCGAATTGTATTATCTGAAATTTTAGTACTTAGGAAGAACTTTTTCGGAGAACAAACAAGTTAAGTATTCTGTCTTTGAAACGACTGATTATGAATCCGTTTTCTTTCAGGGTAACTGTCGCCTACGCATTTTGTAAATTTACCGCGTCTCCACTTTCGTTTGATTCGTTGGCATAACCCGTCAAAAGGTAATCCAAAACCAAACGTTAAAGCATGGGCCAGGGACCTTACCCTGGTGCAAGCCGAAATTGACAGAGAATTCTTTGGTTAGTTCTGCCGTGCAGGTCAATGTGGATGTAGTGTCCTCGTAAATGTTTCAGATTAATTAATATATGTACGTCTCTAGGAACTTTTGTGTTCTGAGCGCTGTTCATATGAGATCCGTAGGTTACTCGAGGTCAATGTAAACTATGTGCTACGAATGACGAACATGCGAGAGTAAAATGGCCATCGATCAAATTACCACAGCACGAATGGCTCCGAGATCCTAGGCCAGGCCATGTTTGGGCTGTCAATGTCACTCCTCGAAAAATGCCTCAGTTAGCTCCTATTCGATGAAAAGTTGAGATGGTCGGCCACAAATCGATGCAAACTGAATATGTTAATGCCTAGTCCAACTGTCGATAGATCTGTCTTTGAACCTCGCTACCGTTACAGGATTGGATACATTATTTGACCGACCGTTCGCTCCTAAATTCCAAATTCCACCTCTGGACGGTCTTAAGGGATGGTAATGCAGCCACTTAGTGTAACTTTCCGAAGAAAGCATTCACAAGAAGAATTAAGCAACAACTTCTTAAGATTGGTCATTGGCCTAAGTAAAAACGTGCCATTACATACCTGAAATTACGATATCGTGTGGATGGACCTACTATCTTATTCCCCACGAGTGATTACCGTTTTCGGTGTATATTTCGACCATGTCCTTCATCCCTCCCCTGTTCTGCTACGGTGTTCGCCTTTTCATTCTCTTCCTACGTGTCCTTTTAGCCAAGCTAATGACATTGCATTTTGGTTGCACGTTCTTTTTGTTTCTGGACACAAATTATTGTCAGTGAAATGTTAATTTCCGATCGTTCCATGCTGCTGTTTGATTGATAGGAACAATAATTTTGTCCTTCGAGTTAGGAGTTTTGAGCCCTTTGTTCTGCCAAACAACAGTAGCAGCGGTTTTCTAGGATCAGTGTTCTTGGATCTCCACGAGAGTATCGTTTGTGGAGTTTATGGTGACTCCTAGGTAGATGAACTCTTTGTGGACGCCGTGGCTCAGTAGGGACGCTCAGGTTAAAATCCCAAAATACGCGAACAAATTGTTTAACAATCTCACCTCTCGTGAACCTCTTACAAAATGTGTCCTTTGGACACGCTATACAGAACTGAAGAGTGTTGTTACTTGATTTTCAGGTTGAAATAATGTCTGGGAAGGATGTCTATAGATCATATTTTCTAAGGCCATTAATTATAATTCAGTAGTTCGCACTTGTTCCTTTATTGATGCCTTTTTTCTTGGCTTAGAAATTTATTTTAAAACAATAGCTGTAGATGTAGAAATTAAAAAAAAAAAAACAACTGACAACCAACCCAATAATTATTCCCTTCTAGATTCCCAGATCGACCATTTCAAGCGCTGCGCAAGGAAAATGAAGTTGTCAGTCTCTTAATCCCTGGTGCAGGAGTTGCAGCAGCTGCTGCAGCAGCAGCAGTTACTATCCCTTTGCCGCCTACAATTCCTGTTGAACCAGACTTTAATGGGGCACTGCTGGAGGAATCATCATCACTAGGTGGTGCTGGGGACACTTCCGACAGCAAAGACAGCCAACAACATCTTAAAGAGGAACTTCCCAAAGAGTGGTTCTACGACGATATGGATATCAATGAGATAGACTCACTGGAGGAGCCAAAATCTCCAGCCGACGATGAGTATGACTATGACCCACGTTACGGCAACAAAAAGCGAAGAAAGCGACGACCAGGCAAGAAATCACTTGGAACCCCATCCGAAAGCAGTCGAAAGAGCCGATCGAGCGGTGGTGGTAGTGGAGCGAGCGGTAGTCGTGGCGGACGTGGACGTCGCAAGACACCAAAAGATGCAACTAGTCGTCTTTTGGATCCCCCCAGCCCCGGGATAGGTACTGAGCCGCCATCATTTGAAACAGCCGCAGCAGCGGTTGGTGGCGAAATCGCCGCCGATGATCATGGTGATCTGCGGAACTACCGAAAGTACCTGTAACATCTCTCCGGCGAGTGTTTTTTGAACAATGCGAAGCTAACATCGTCATTGTGCTTTTTTTTTTATTTTTGTTTTTAAATTTTTATTTTAAATTTTGTTCTCTTAATAATGAAAAAAAAAAAAAAAAAATTAAAATAAATATATTTTAATGCCGTTCCTCGTAAACAGTCCTTCCGAACCTCTATCATATGTCCGCACTCAGAAATAGTTAAATGGTACTCCTTGCCCCAAATGAACATAGACACAGTAGCACGTGAACCCAATAAATTAAAAAAATGTAACCTTAATTCCCTAAGTAGCCCCCCTCCCCGACATCATGTAAACGGTCTATGTGCTTTGGTCCCAGACAGATGTTATATTACAGACGTATACAAACAGAAAAATAAAAAATTAAATAAAATAGTTATTAAACAATAGTGGGATTCTTAGTTCATAACGCAGAAACAATAATTGGTTTCTCTTATTTTTAACAATAGTTTGTGTTATTATGATCACTAGGTTACTTTGTTTTAAAGAGAATTGCATTAATTATTATATAAATAAATATATATATATATATATTAGATTTATTACATAATTATTATTATTTTACATTTATTCTATTTTATTTAAAATTTAATGTTAATTAGCCCGCACTCTGACTATTCTGATTAAATGTCGAAAGGTTTTTTTTTTCTGTTCAATATCTCGTGTATTATATAATATTATATGGAAAAGAAAATGAATTTACTTTAAAAACAAAAATACTAAAACAAGATGAACATTTTTAATTATAATGAAAAAAAAGGAAGCATTGAAAATATGTGGGATATAAATTTATTAAAAAATAAAGAATTAAAAACAAAGCAGTATTTTTTGTTTGTAGAATAATTGCCCATAATTAATCCGCTGCATTGTTATTCGAATTTTGAAATTCAAGACATTAAGGTGAGAAGATAACAGATATATACGAAAAGGATAGATTTTCGGTAAAGGATTGGCAGTGATCTACAAATCGATCAAAGCAAAACTTCACTACATATAGTACATAATGGTATAGCGATTCTAATTTAAGAAGACGAAGGACAACAGATACAGGATAAGGATGACATGACCAAAGATTGCTTCAATAAGCTCCTCGAAAAGCTTTTTTACGGTCCATTGTACTACCACGCAGAAACTCCTTTTGGTGCATAGGGTGTATTAGCTTTGTTCAGTGACTGAAAAAGTAGTACAGCAAAAGTTTATGAAAACTGACAGAAGAGATTAGAACAGAAAAATGCAGCCTTGCAACACAAAACAGCTGATTTTGACACCTGTAATTTTTTGTGCTGGACGGTGCAGTTCAGAGCCACTGAACGATGCTATAATTTTTGACAAATTTTGAACGACAGATCCCCAGAAGCACACTACAGGTCAAAAGTTTGAGCCGTCAGTGCTCGAAGGAAAAGCAAAATCTTACATCGAAAAAGACTCTTTAGAATAATAATCATGTAGGGTCAGTTGCGGTAAATGTAAACACGGGGTAATTGTAAACGGCGGTTATTTCATCCCTTCAAAATTAATTGTAGTAGGCCAAGAAAAAACAAAAAATCAATTTGAATTGCCGCCATACTGTCGCCGCCATATTGTCGCCGCCATACCGTCGCCGCACTTACTCGCTGGTGACTTTCAAATATCACTGAAAATTTTAGCGAATTCTTTCTTGTTTACTTTCACCTCATACCGAAGTCCCTAGTGTCTATAGGAATCAAACAGACTGTTTTCATTTACCTCTGGATTTTCAAAATAATTGGGGGAAATGTAAACAACACCGGGGAAAAAGTAAACACCACTCTTTTGCGCTTCATAGTTATTGATCAGCAGTGCAATTCTTGGTGTTTTTTAATAACAATATTAATTTTAGAAAGTTGAAAGGGTGTACCAAAAATTGTTGCTTTACATTTTTTCAAAATTTTGTTTTAAAAAAAGCAGAAAGCATTTCCATATACCCCAACTGACCCTAAAATGAACGGAGAACATATATGAAACCGAAATAAGAAGAAAAATATTTTCATTTTGTTGTTAAAGTAAAGGAATTTATTAAAAAGGAGAAAAAATGATTTTTCGTCGAAAAGCCACCTTTACATTCGATTACTTTTTTTTTTCCAATTTTTTACATTCTAGCTATCAGTTTTTGAACTGTTGCCTGTGGTATCATATATATCTCCAGCAATCCAATAGTATATTCTACAACGCAGATTCTGATGATGGATATTGATCTCGGACCCTTCTATCCAGTACCTCCCACAACAGCTCTATGGGGTTTAAATCTGCTGAATCGTCATGTCATGATTTGTAAGATTTCTTCAACTTCCCTTTGTTTCAGGTAGTCTTGATAAAGTCTTGACATAAGTCGTTGTCCTATTGAAATACGTATCCTTCGCCAATTAAACTTGGTCCAGAGAACACAGCGTTTGCTTCCAATATTGTTTTGTATACCTCCTTATTCATTTTTCCAATCAAAATAAAAAAAACATCCCCAGACCATAAAAGAACCGCCTTTATGCTTGACGGTAGGAATCACACAGTCTGGTAGCATCTTTTGTTCAGCGCTGCCAAATAGCTCGAACTTGGATTCATCGCTCCATAAAACTCTGTTAAAATCATTTTCCGTCTTTCGAACAGCAACTCGCTCAAATAGTCCAGCATGTCTTAATCTTCGTTTGTCCGTCGTCAAGGACAGCGGTATATTCCGTGTTTCATTTATTTCGGCGCGTATATCTGTTGCTGTCTACTCATTTGCTTGTTGTGACTATTAGCCGATGCTCGTGTTTAGTTGTAGCTCTAGGCCGTCCTGACCGTGGTTCATCCCCAAGACTTCTCGTTTGAGCGTGTAGTTCAATGGTACGTTGAACGCAGCACCTTGATACCTAAAACTGCGAAACAACTTCCCACTGCGATTTGCCTTCTTTAAGAATGGTGATAATTGCAGATCGTTTCTCGACTGTGGTTTCCGTGACTTTTCCCATTTTTAACGAGTTGTTTACTCAAGACGTGAAGAATCTCAAATAAATTCTTATGACTTCAAAGTGTAGCTTTTATGTAAGACCTTTGCAATCCAGGTAGAAACATTTTGGGATTTGAGAACCCTTTTAATGTAAGGAGTCATAAATAAGTGCAAAATCAGCAACCAAAAGTCATAAAATTTAATAATTATGAAAAACCTAAACACTCCTCAATAAACCACAAAAGCGGTTTTTCTCACATTTGTAAACAAAACACCCACTGTTCAAAAACGTGGATGTAAAATGCGAATTTTATTATCTGAATTTGTTCAGGTAGAAAATTTAAATAAAAAAACCCAAAATTCAATCTCCATTCATGAATGGTATGCCTCGAACTTTTGGCCTGCAGAGTATGTATATTTGTGATCAGCATCGAAAGTTATTTCGATCTAGTCATGTCTGTCCGTCTGTCTGTATATCACCAGTTTTCGGGCCCTAAATTTTGAGCTAGGAGCATGAAATTTTTAGAATCCGTAATAGTACAAGTGTAAACATTTATTTAGATCCGCCCACTGTTCAAAAAATTTCATGTTTTTCAATATTTTTACTAGAAACTGAAAAATATTTATTGTACAAAATACACTGCAAAATCTGAATCATTAGGTAACAAGATGTATTTAGACCGCACTGCCATAAAATAATTTCTTGTTTTGGGAGAATATTTTATTTTATCAGCAATGTGTGCTAGCTCCTTTATTTTCGACAATTGTTGTACAGCTTTCCATCCGGAAACATGTTTTCAATTATATTCAAGTAAGGTGTTCTTGCTGGCCAGTTAAGAACGGATATATTTTTTGCGTAAAAGTACTCTTTGATATAGTGGGATTGCCTCTCAATATGTTCGTTAATAACTTCAATATATTTGGTGCTGTTAATTTTGCTACTGAGAGGTTTTATTTCGGTCCTCCCGTTGTAGCCAATTCCAGCCCGTACCATTACAGAACCTCCTCCCGTTTGATTGACTTAAAATTCGTTACTCCTTAGGCATATCGTGAAAATAGTAATCCCAGCGATCAGATCCATTTAAATTTAACTTTTTTTTATTTGTAAATATAACTTTTCTCCACTTTTTCTTTCAAAAACAATGGCTGCGAGCAAATTCTAAACGGCACGTGAGCTTCGGTTAAAGGTGGCTTCCGAAGCAGTTCTTGCCTTTGGGGATGTTTGCATAGTTGTAAAACGCTCCTCTCATTTTTATGTTGGTTTCAACTCCCGCTTTAACTGCGATGTGATTGAATTAATTTGAAGCTTCCGGTAAAATCGCACGTTTTTCTCTTGGAGCTAATGCTGGTGGTCTTCCAGGAGACTTTTGTTTGCCGTCATTTTTGGAGTCGTTTATTAAATTTGTCTCTTCTCTTGACTCACTTTGATATTTTCACAATACTCCAGGCTTCACTCCTAAATTTCAAAATTCTTTGTACTTCAGCTGAATTTAACATTTTTCCGCGTCATATATTGTCCTTTTTTGAAAAAAATTTATCAAATTAAATATTTTCTTACTGAAAAAAGCATCGACACAAAATGATCAACATGTTCTATCCTTTCCCCCAAAACAAGAAAATTAAGGGTTTTTCCAGAAATTATTTTATGGCAGTGCTAAATACATCTTGTTACCTAATGATTCAATCAGATTTGGCAAATGTTACGCACATTTTTTTTTTTCCTTAAGAATTTGTGGGGATGTCTTAAGATTTTCCCCGAAGTGTATTTAAAAATCACCTGGTAAATTGCCAGTGATCTACAAATCGATCTAAGCAAAACTTCACTACACGCAATAGATACAGAGTTTAAATGGATTCTAATTTAAGAAGGCGGATGACAAAAACACAAGATAAGGACGACGTGACCAAGGATTGCTTTAATAAGCTCCACAACAGACTTCTTTTACACCCTATTACATAGGGTATATTAATTTTGATACATACTGTAACATAATGTAGCATAATAACTACGCCCTCGAACAGGCAACAAATTCCGAAGTGTCTTTTCATTGCTTTCTTTTGAGGTTCGTGTCTGAAATTAGTCACCACAGCTCGGATAATATCGCGGATAAAAGAGAACAAGAGAGAATTATAACTGCACGAAATGATTGTCATAATTTTTAGGGATTTTGTTTTTAGGTATTTTTGTTTTTGGTCGAAGAATTTGCTAGAAGTTTCTGGCTATCAGAAACTTCTGCTATATAAGGACAGATGGCGATCAAAAAAAAGGACAGTGATTTTTAAACTGTGGCGAAGAGATTAGAAAAGTGATAATAGGCGAAGTTGTAATTTTGTGATAAATTGAAAGTTGAGAGTTAACAAGAAGGAGTAATTACTTTGGATTTGTGAATTAAGTAATAGAAAGGAGATAAAGTGATTTGAGAGGAAAGAGACCTTGTAAGAAAAGAATTGCGAAGAATAGTATAGTGTGAACTTGAATTGTTCTATAGAGTAGAAAATAAAGAAATAAATTTCACAGAATATCGTTTTATCTACTCGAGCCGTAGCTTGCATATTACATTGGTGTCAGAAGCTGGGATAAAACTTATTCTGTGAATAACTATTTCCGTGGTGTGAAATTGCACAAGAAAAAAAAAAAAAAAAAACGATTTCTGCGTTGAGTTAATTAGTTGCGCAAAAATGGGTCGCAAGTTGGGAAAACTAACTATAATTCAACTAAAGGCAGAACTCAGTAAGCGGAATCTCGACACAACTGGGGGAAAAGATGCCCTACTGATTCGTCTGGAAGAAGCAGTAACGCAGGAAGGTGAAAATCCGCATGACATAGAGTTTGACGTGGAAGAGGAACCAGCAAGTACAGTAGCCGACCCGGGTATAACAAGTCTGCTCCTGCAACTTAAGTTAGTCATGGACGAACAAAAGAAAGCAATAGAAGATCAAAGTCATAAGCTCGATGACCAAAGGAATTCTCTAGAACTTAAGTTGGATGAACAAAAGAAAGCAATGGATGAACAAAAGAAAGCAATGGACGAACAAAAGAAAGCAATGGACGAACAAAAGAATTCTCTAGAACTTAAGATGGACGAACAAAAGAATTCTCTAGATGCTCTGGAAAGTAAACTTGATGAGCAAAACAAGAACTTGGAATCCAAATTCGAAGTGATCGAAGAGAAAATCGAGAAGGTAGAGACGCAACTCGAAAAAGTCGAAACTAGATTCGATGAAAACTTTGAGAAGCATGAAACTCAGTTCGGGAAAATAGAGACTCAGTTCGAAAAAGTAGAAAAACAAGTCGAAAATCTTACTAAGGAACTCAGCAACGTGAAGAGACAGAAAGCACGGGAATATTCCACCGACGGTCTGAGAAGAAAGGAGATGCAGCCTCCTATCTTCGATGGTCAAACATCATGGCCAATTTATAAAAGGCAATTCGAAGCGGCCGCAATGACCAATAGCTGGGACGATGAAGAGAAGTCCATTGCACTCACACTTGCACTGAGGGGTCCAGCTGCGGAGCTCTTGCAGACCATCCCGGAAGATAAACAGCAGAACTACGACTCTCTGGTTCAGGCTATCGAAATGCGGTTTGGGGATGAACACATGCAGCAGGTGTACAGGGTTCAGCTGCGTAGTCGAGTCCAAAAAAGGGGGGAAACGCTCCAACAGTTGCAAGCGGATATAGAGCGACTAGCCCATCTTTCATACCCTAAAGCCGGTGAGGAGCTTATCAACGAAATGGCGGTGGAAGCTTTTATTCAGGCCATAGAGGACAGACAACTGCAAATGGCTGTAAGGATGGCTGAAAAGCGAACACTCCCCGAGGCATTGGCATTCGCTTTGTCAATGAAGGCTGCGGACCAAGCATACCAGGGAATACACCGTGTCAGGGAAATGTCCGTCGTGGAATGCTCATGCCAGAGAACAGCCGTCAAAGCTCGCGGAAGTCAAATCCGTTGCTGGAATTGCAACCAAACCGGACACCTACAACGGCAGTGCAGAAGTGCACCTAGACGAGGAAATTGTCCACATTGCGGAAGTAGGAGAAGCAGAGAGGAAGCATCCTGTCGGTCAGACTTCCCAAAACCAGCAGTCGGGAGATGCGTAAGGACCAACTTCGCGGGGCAGAAGTTGGTTACTGGAATCGAGGCCCCCAGGACCACCATTCAAGTTTCGCAAACCAAACGGGGTAACAAGAGCCTGACAGTGGAGGCACTAATCAACGAGAAGAAGTGCGTAGCCACCATCGACACAGGTGCCACTGCCTCCATTGTAAGAAGAGATATCGTCAAAAGCTCCTGGCTGCACAACACCAACAGCTACTGCCTGAAGACTGCAACAGGGGAAATGGCGAAGGTATTTGGAGAAGTTCGACTTACGATTACTCTGGCAGGACTGACGTTCTCCCATGCGTTTCTGGTGGCAGATATATGCGACGAGTGCATCATCGGAGTAGACTTCATGAAAGCAAATGAAGTAATCTTGGACATCGGGATGCAAGTACTGAGGTATCGAAATGTGGAGATTCCGATGGTGTACGGAAATGAGAATGCCGTAACTCTCAGGACAGTCATCAGCAAAGACGAAGTTTTGCCGCCGTCTTCAGAGACAATCATTTGGACGAAGCTGGAAGGTGATCTTGGGAGCCACCGATTCTACATAGTAGAACCAGATCCAGAGAAGAATTCTCAAGACTACATCGTGGGAAAGACGTTAGTCGAACCAAAGAACACCATGGTTCCAGTAAGAGTTTTGAACGCAAGACCACACACTGTCAAACTAAGGCGAGGGGAGGTGACTGGAAAATGCACGCCGATTACCGCCGTCGCAACAATATCTGAACGTGGTCCTCCAAAACCTCTCCCATCACCTTGGACAGCGGAAACGAGAGAGACGATTCTCCAGTCCAGTGAGCTGAATCAGGAGCAGCGAACTATGGCAGAGAATCTTATCAATGAGTACGCTGATGTATTTGCCTCACAGGACGGAGAATACGGCCGAACACACCTGGTACAACATCGAATAGACACTGGTGATACTAGACCAATTCGTCAGCCTGCTAGGCGCCTTCCATTGGCAAAGCAGACAGAAGTTGCAGAGATGGTGTCGGCAATGGAGAAAGAAGGTGTGATTGAAAGTTCCAAAAGTCCGTGGGCATCACCGGTTGTACTGGTTAAGAAGAAAGATGGCAGCACGCGGTTCTGCGTGGACTATCGGCAGCTCAATTACGTCACCAAGAAAGACAGCTACCCTCTGCCACGGATTGACGACACGCTAGACACACTATCAGGAGCCCGATGGTTTTCCACTCTCGACTTGAAGAGTGGCTACTGGCAGGTACAGATCCATCCAGAAGACCGGGAGAAAACCGCCTTCACCGCAGGAAATGGGCTATGGCAATTCACGGTAATGCCATTCGGGCTGTGCAATGCTCCGGCGACTTTCGAGCGATTGATGGAATGTGTCCTGCAAGGGTTAACATGGAAAACCTGTTTGGTATACTTGGATGATGTCATCGTCGTAGGAAAAACGTTTGCGCAACACCGAGACAATCTAAGGGATGTATTTCAAAGGCTTCGAAGTGCCCACCTGAAGCTCAACCCCAAGAAGTGCGCCCTGTTTAGAGCGGAAGTCAAGTACCTGGGACACATAATTTCAGCGAAAGGAGTGAGAACCGATCCGGAGAAGGTCGAAGCGGTGAAAAACTGGCCAGTCCCCAAAGACAAACACCAACTAAGGAGCTTCCTGGGCCTAGCCACCTACTACAGACGGTTCGTGAAGGATTTTGCCGGGATCGCAAAGAACCTGCACCAGTTGACGGAAAAGGGAAAACAATTCAAATGGTCAATTGAGTGCGAGAAGAGCTTCAAGGCACTTAAACAACGGCTATGCGATGCCCCGATACTGGCTTACCCCACTCCCGGGGAAACGTTCGTTGTGGATGCAGATGCTAGTAATGTCGGGGTAGGAGCCGTACTCTCCCAGGTGCATGACGGCCAAGAGAAGGTGGTTGCGTACTTCAGCAAGGTGCTCTCTAAGCCAGAAAGGAACTACTGCGTGACAAGGCGGGAACTTCTAGCTTTGATCTTGGCTACGAAGCATTTTCACAAATACCTCTACGGGAGGAAGTTCGTTCTTCGCACAGACCATGCAGCCTTAAAATGGCTATTACAGTTCAAGAGTCCTGAGGGTCAGGTCGCAAGATGGATCGAAAGGCTGCAAATCTACGACTACGAAATACAGCATCGTAAAGGAAAACTCCACTCTAATGCGGATGCACTTTCCCGGAGACCATGCAGAACGGATTGTAAACATTGTGCGCGTCAGGAAGAACGGGAGCTGGTTTCCATCCAAAGAATGAGAGCCGAACCTATCGCCGGCTGGAGCGTAGATGAGATCCGGAATGCTCAGAAGGAAGACCCGGACATCTCTCACAGAAGCCCGACCTTAAAGGCATATTTTGCGCAGTGGGACTCCCTCCATGTCCAAGAAGGTGTTCTGAGAAGAAAATGGGAATCCTCCGACGGAAAGTCGTTTGTAATGCAGCTTGTCGTACCACGGACGAGGGTCAAGGAGGTGTTACAGGAAATGCATGGCGGGGCGACCGGAGGCCACTTGGGAGTGAATAAGACGTTAGAAAAGGTACGAGAACGTTTTTATTGGTTAAAAGCGAAGGAAGATATCGAAGACTGGTGCAGAAAATGCGACGTGTGTGCAGCTAGCAAGGGTCCGAGAATCAAAACTCGAGGTAAGATGCACCAATACAACGTGGGAGCACCTTTCGAACGAATCGCCATTGACATCGCAGGGCCCTTTCCGGAAACCGACAATGGTAATCGGTATATCCTCGTAGTGATGGACTACTTCAGTAAGTGGCCGGAAGCGTTTCCGATCCCTAACCAGGAAGCCAGAACCGTGGCGGAGCAGATCGTCTACAATTGGGTTAGCAGATTCGGTGTGCCCTTGGAATTGCATTCTGACCAAGGGCGGAACTTCGAGTCAAGAATCTTCCAAGAGATGTGTCAACTACTCGGAATCAAAAAGACAAGGACAACCCCGCTTCATCCACAGTCGGACGGTATGGTGGAGCGTTTCAATAGGACTTTGGACGAACATCTCTCGAAGGTCGTAGGTGACTACCAACGGGATTGGGACCGGCAGATTCCCTTGTTTTTGATGGCCTATAGAAGTGCCGTGCATAGCACTACTCGACATACGCCGTTCGAAATCTTATTTGGTGGAATAGCTCGTTTACCCAGTGAGGTGAAATTTGGATCTCCTACCAATGAGCCCAGAAATGAAGAAGAGTACGTGGCGGACCTGAGGGAAAGGCTTAGGGACATACACCAAAGGACCAGAAGCCAGATTAAGATGACGAGCGACCGCATGAAGACCAGGTATGATGCCAAGGCAACAACGTCAGGATTCCAGGAAGGAGATCTAGTGTGGCTGTATAATCCCCATCGCCAAAAGGGGAAATCACCTAAGTTGCAGCAGAACTGGGAGGGTCCCTACAGAATAATAGCCCGCATCAACGATGTTGTCTACCGCATCCAGCGAGGACCAAGGGCCAAAATGAAAGTGGTTCATGTGGACCGACTGAGTCGATACAATGGCCGAAGTGAGGACACACTTGTTCGGGACGAACAAGTCTAAGAGGAGGGCAGTGTAACATAATGTAGCATAATAACTACGCCCTCGAACAGGCAACAAATTCCGAAGTGTCTTTTCATTGCTTTCTTTTGAGGTTCGTGTCTGAAATTAGTCACCACAGCTCGGATAATATCGCGGATAAAAGAGAACAAGAGAGAATTATAACTGCACGAAATGATTGTCATAATTTTTAGGGATTTTGTTTTTAGGTATTTTTGTTTTTGGTCGAAGAATTTGCTAGAAGTTTCTGGCTATCAGAAACTTCTGCTATATAAGGACAGATGGCGATCAAAAAAAAGGACAGTGATTTTTAAACTGTGGCGAAGAGATTAGAAAAGTGATAATAGGCGAAGTTGTAATTTTGTGATAAATTGAAAGTTGAGAGTTAACAAGAAGGAGTAATTACTTTGGATTTGTGAATTAAGTAATAGAAAGGAGATAAAGTGATTTGAGAGGAAAGAGACCTTGTAAGAAAAGAATTGCGAAGAATAGTATAGTGTGAACTTGAATTGTTCTATAGAGTAGAAAATAAAGAAATAAATTTCACAGAATATCGTTTTATCTACTCGAGCCGTAGCTTGCATATTACAATACTATCATATAGAAGTAATAACGACCGACCCCTAAAAGTATTGTATATTTATTTGTGATGCGCATAGAAAGTTATTTCGATCTAGCTATGTCTGTCTATATGTCACTTGTTTTTGGAACTTTTTTTTTGAGTTAGAAACATGACAGACACTCCCACTTTTCAAAAAAAAATATTTTTTTGCTGGGAAATGAAAAACATTGTCGTTATAAAATTTGTAGACGTTCACTTTCTCTGCTTAGCCACACCCTTTTTTGGGGTGTCTTCTACAAAAAAAGAACATATTTTCCTATTTCAAAACTGGTGATGGATAAGTCGTATTGCGAATAAGAACATCGGTTATAAATGGTGACAGCCACGGCCACTCTCTTCCAAGAAAATGTTGTGAAAACAGTTTTTTCAAAGTTATTCAAGATCACAAGACAATGGGTTCCTCTGTTTTCTATAATTTAGCTTGAAAGTGTTGTTTTCCTATCTCTAACCGTTTTCGAATACTTCGAGGTGTTCTTTTTTAAAAATACTTTACAATTTTTTATTAAAATTTAATGACTTCTTTAAGTTTAAACCAAATAGGCAATATGGGGCATTAGTCCATGCATTGATCATCATCTAATCCTTCCATAGATGCCACTTTTGCCTTCAAAGGTGCCATCTGACGGGTTTCAATTGATTTTTGTAGAACAATGTTCACGTCTTCCGTTCAATTACATCCTTTATCCTTAGTTTTGTCCATCTCCATTATATTTCATTACTGCAAAATAAACTGTGCTAACCTCGCAAGCTGCTAATTTAATGGAAAAATAAAATATTGCACTTTGAAATGACATTTTGAAATTCCTCCAAAAAGGACCACCTAGCGCATGCTAGAAAACTTAATAGTTCGGAGTGTTTTCACATCGTAGATCACATCTAGGCTGGGTGCTTGTAAAATCCCGTGGAAGGTCGAGGAATTTCGTTGGACCTCGTAGCAGATCAAAGAACTTCTTGGAAGTTCGTATAACCTAGTATAATGTCCTAAAACCTCATGGGAGGTCCTACAACTTTGTCGAGTAACCTTATTGTAGATCTTAGAACCTCGTGGAAGATGGAAGGCTTTTTTTACGAACTTCCATAAATTTCTCGTGGTCGTAGGACCTCGTAGGAGGCCGAAAGCCTCGTGCTTCAATAGAGAATATAGGTAGTATACTACTTTCCACGGAATTCTACGTTCTCCAACGATGTTTAGATGGTCCCACAGTCCCAAGCCAATAAACAATAATAATATGATTAAAATATATTGTGACCACAGTTCTCCAGCTCAGGTGAGGTATTCTTTTAAAACATTTCCAACACATTTGAAAATAGTCCTGAAAATACAAGTGCTACCCATTGTAGTCGATTTATTCGATATTACTATGTATCAGGTTTCAACTTTCAAAGGCCTTCTCCCGCGTTATACATAGGTTCGCCTATCCTGAAAGATACACATAAAAAAAAAGTCTGGATGAAGTATCAACAAAGACCATTCTGAAATTTATTTTTGAATCAAAGCGATTCAGGGACGTTTCTAATCCATTAATGGCCAACTATCTCGTTCTTCTACATATCTTTTCTTTTCATTAGTAGTAGTAGTTTCACAACGGAGACCACAATGAATCGATGGAGATCCAAGTAAGGCGGTACGGTTTGCTGTGTGGCCACCCCAACTACCTTCCCACCTACTCTCGCAGTCATAAAATACTACAAATGACGTGCTATTAAGCTTCGTTCGCGGCACTCTCTTAGATTTTATTTCAAAAGTAACATAGGCTAAAATCCGTTGTTTTTACAGGCGATAGGTATTTGATTTAAAATTCTTTTCCTTACACAACTGTCAGGTATGACCTCCTAAGAATGTTTCGCCAAAAAAAAGTCTCATGCCAAAGTATTTCAACCCAATGCCATGACCTGCCCTCTTGATCTCAGTAGGAGAGCATTGAACCATTGTTGGAATGAGAAATTCAAAACAAAGTATTTCATCTCTTTGCCAACATCAAATCGAAGCTTTCATTATTTCAGTCTACAATATCCCCTTCACCAACAAATAAAAAATCCTCCTCTCTTGATTTTCCTTAGTCAACAAGAACACAAAAGTCTTCTCAAACCAGCCAAACCAAGAGTACAAAATTAAACAAATTACACGATAAATTCTTTAGCACGTTCCTAAAAATAGAGATTCCTCTGGCACCGAAATAGATCCTCTTGACGAAAAAAAGAACCTAAACACCGAAAAAGACAACGCTAGCCGCCACTCCACCGAAACCGAAATGACGATGAGTGCTCTGAATTCCATTCGCTAAACTTTTCTATTTTAATATTGCATCGCATACCAAAGGGGCGACACCCTTCATGTGTGCATACAAAACACACCGGTGTGATGCGCTCAATCTTAAGCTCTCCGCCTACCACCGCAAGCTCATCATACCATAATTATCATCATCATCATTGGATTCCCATTGAGGACAGTCATTCACTTTATGTATCTAAATCCGCGGACATCCACCTCGCTCGTTCCATCATCTCAATACACCGCAGTGGTACACCCCTCTCTGCATGCATACCCCAATAAATAAAGGTTAAGGCAAAAAATGTGCATGAAATATTCTGTAGTTGTGTAAAAATTTATTTATAACCCTCACTAGATGGCGGTGCGGTGGTGGCAATAGGAGAAAAGTTCACTTCATACCTGGCCGGCTCGCAATTGGAAATGCTGCGTTCGGTTTGCCTCACTAAATAAAGACGTCGCCCAAAATAGAGATCGGTGGCAAACGATCGACGCGGATGCCTGGTGGCTACTTGAAGCGTCATAGATGAAACCGCAATGGCAGAAATCCGTATCCGCCCTGAAATCCAAATCTGAATCATCCTGCATATTTTCGCTCAGGAGTCAATTGCCTGAGGTGTGCGCCATTAGATGACGAAGAAGACTCTACCTACTCGAGGAGGATCACCATCATCATCATCATCATAGTGATCATCAGCGTAGTCGTCGTCAGCGTGTTGGTGATGATGATACTGCCGGTGTAGATGATGCTAATGAGATGAGTGATTGGGTAGAGAGGGAGAATATTTAGTTTTCATCGAAGAGATGCGATTTGCTAATTTTAGCATTTTTAGTGGAATTTTAATTTATTAAGATACAAGATTGGGACTAATTCGGTGGGCACATAGAAATTGGCATTGGCTACTAATTAATTGCATATTAATAACAAATTTATTAGTAACGAAAATAGTTGTGAGTGCTCGAGGAATGTATCGTAATTAAATTATTTTTTTTTATTTTTCAAATTTAAGATATGCACATGCACTCGATTTAGCAGAGCTATGAATTGTGTCAATGGTGGTATTCTAAAAGATGAGCAAGATTTCACAGTCTGAGCTAACAAGCTTGAACTCAGCAGAACTGAACTCGAACTCATTGCTTTGACTGGATTAATGTGAGATTGATCTCAAGGCACTCTATGTAACTTAGTTCTAATTGCAATTACTGTGTGCATTGCTGGTTGAGTTTACTCGTAGCTGCAATAAATGTTATGTCCGAAAGTGTTGTATAACAGCCTAATGCAAAGCAAAGTTTGGTACATACATCACCAATAAGCAAATTCATATTTACTGCTCCATAAGTTTGTGCGACTTGTATTTCTTCCGGAGAATTCAATCGTTCGAATGGCTTGCTATTTTTTCTGAAACTCTCTGTATCACACTTGATACGCTTATTTGAAACTCCGGGTATCGAACATAACGAGGAGATTCTTTTTTTTACCCGTTTCTAGCGGTATTATACCTAGGAAAACGGCCTCCTCACCGAATTTAATAAAATTTTAGTATGTTGTAGATAGAATTCGTCTGAGTATTTTGCGTAGGAGTCGGTCGTCTTTAACTTCCGAGATAATGTCAAAAAAACATCGTAGCAGCATTTGGTGGTACTAAAATTTCATCAAAATCAGTGGGGAAGCCCTTTTTTTATAAATAATTACCAAAATGCAAAGTTATCAGATTTACACTGGCTGTATATGAAGTGAGCAAAAAAAATACCGTGCTCAACAAGTTATGAGCTAGATCTCATGTAAGCAACTATTTTTTTTAAACGAATGCAAGCATCGACTTACACCGAGCTTTTCAAACGAGATCAATCTCAACACACACTCGGTTAGTTATTTTTTTTTTATTTACACATCATGTTAAGCAAATGGTTTTAAAAATGTGTAAACATCTTGAACTCGTATTTTAAAATATTTGTTGATCAATATCTATAGGTAGGTAGTCCACAAATTATGGTGCCAACAGCGATGTTCCGAGTAATCTCGTCAGTCGAAATATTATGTTTGTTCCCGTACTTGATCACAATTGCGAATTTCTACGAAATTTGACGAAAATTGGTCAAATTCTGTTCCTTTTACTACTCCGGGCAAAATCCAAATAGAGAACAATGATTGCTGTCATTGGCAAAACTAAGGATCTTGCTGTTTCTCGACCCTAGTAGGTCACAGATATGGAGTAGAAACAGAGTTGGTGAAAATACAGATCCCTGAGAACCTGAGAACTTGAACTGAAGAAAATTGTCCACCCAGCCAGTAACAGGCAAGCTTGCTTAATAGTGCTATAAGCTAAACTCGATAGAACGCTTTCGAAATGTCTAGGGTAGATTACATTCATAGCTCAACAGGTCTGCGGGTTGCTTGTCAGTCTGCGTGCCTCTAGACGTTTATTTTGTTATGCCAGCGTCAGCATTGACGGTTTTCCATCACTTTGGGTAGCATGAGACGGGACGGTAGTTTTGCGCTAAGCATTTCCTCCTATTTTTGGTGCGTAAGCCACGGACAATAATCCACAAAGAATTGATGTTTGTTCGCTTCTAGACAAGTATAATGCACTTGATAATTGATATGATACTTGGACCTCCACGAGGATGTAAAGGAAACATTTAGCTTTAAATTCTGTTGTTGCGCTACTGGCCCAGACTAATAATTTTTATTTCACGAACAATCGCAACATACATAATTCCATTTTTAAAAGTCTAATAAAGAACAGCCTTGTAAACGTGTATAGGCTTTGCTTTAATTACATCACACAATACAGAGCCCACTGTATTTAGCTCCAAAAGGAAATGTCCTCACATCTTTGTTACATCATAGGCTCATACTGGATACATTTGCTTTGCAGGAAAAAATTCCATTGAAATTGCCATACCACCAACAAATAAATCATGCCTACTATGAACACCATCATTAACTCACAAAGATCTCCATCCGACATTCTTAGAAGTTTTCTTAGTAAATTCTTCAGCAAAGAAAATATTAGTGCCGTTGTGCAACACCTGAATAAACCAACCACAAACCAACTCCAGCATCATTCATCAATCGCTGCACATTAATTTCTAGGAATTTTCACAAACTCCCACCTCCCACCGGAAGCCGAACATCCGCCATTACATATGGTGTGAGTGTATAAAAAAAAAAAAAAAACAACAACAAACAGTCAATTTCACGCTTTCCCTAAGTGTACAATGCCCTTAGCCGCGTTTAGGATTACATTTGCGCGCCACTCTCCAATCCACCCCGATCCCAATCCGTGAAATTCCTGAGCCCCCAATCGACGATATCTTCCTTTACTATTACGTTGCCGTTTGTTGCTTGCTGGTTGCTGTTGCTCTGCCACTGATGATGATGGACGTCCACCGAGCAGCAATCCAAAGTCTTTAAATAAAATTCACTCGAAATCTAAACAAGAGCATGTCAGATCTTATTTGGCAAATTAATTGCGGCAAATTCGCACCACGATGTGATGATGATCGGGATCTGCTGCTGGCTGGGTGGAAAAAGAGGGACAGAGCGTCTGCGGGCCAGATACTCTGTGCACAATCCCTTGAAATAAACAAATCAACGCATGGAATTCGGTTGATATAGTGTGCCGTAGGCTATCTCGTTCTGTAGAGAGTCGTCTGTCTCTGCACTACGCAGAGCCATTTAATTGAAATTGGAGTCATCAATCCTAATGCTTCAAAGGAACACAACACGTATCTCGTCCCTTTGCCACTGAGTAGCAGTACGGTGAAAGGGGTTTAACGTCTGCCTAATCTCCATGTCCACATCCGATATAGTGGTAGATGCATATATGTACGTACGTTCCTGTGATGAATGATTGCATAATATTTACTCTCACTATCGTTTTTTTATTTTTTCTCTTGCGGTGGTAGAGATACTAAGACTGAGATGTATTCTAATTTAGATTGCGAGTGGAAATATACACCTATAAAAGACTCGTCTGAATAGGGTGAACTACATTTGTGGTTGCAGCGTTGTACGAGTATGTAATCATTGATTTCAGTCCGCAATTGGACAGAAAGCTCTAAAATCAGAAATCAACTAGACAGTCTACGAGCGAGAATCTCAGAAATTTTTTAAGTGGGTGGTCAATGTGTTGCAGAGTGTCTGTTAAAAATTTGTTTGATATTTTCTTATTTGAAGAGTTTAGAAGCCTTTAGACAGAATCGGAGCAACTCGTATAAGCTACCTTACGAAGCTCAGCCCGGAACTTAATCTATTTAGCGAATAGTTCAGGTTTTACTGGAGGCTGACAGGTAAAGTCTCCGATGTCTCCATTTTCCACGGCAAGCTAGACAGAAGATTCGTTCACACCGAGCACAATGTTCATGATTAAGCTATTTAGGGGTCTTGGCACTGATAGGTTACTTGTAATTTTTGTTTAGAATCATGACTCAGCCCAATAAGAAATGATGAAGAGGTTTACCCGAAGGTACATAAGCATTCCCACCGATAACAAGGTGACAACAGAGGGCGTTACAACAACGACAGGTTTTTCTTCACCTTTCTGCTCATTGACTTCGACATTTATTTGGCAGGCTTTTTTCAGAAGAGGTAAGTATTCTATGAGGGCGACTTGTGATGAGTTAAGGTGGAACATTCTGCAAACGAGAGAGCTGTCAGAAGAAATAGAGCCTTTAAGTCTCTAGGATGAATTGTCCCGGTTGAGGAGTAGTTGGTGAAGTAAAGTCTGTTCATCAAAACTTGACGAAGCAGTGCTTTAGGACCGTTCTGGTACTCATGTGCAGACATCTTCAAACCACCCGCACACTGAGAGACTTGACACAATTGAGAGAGTCAAGGGTCACACTAAAGCTGCAAATTTTCGTTGGTTGTTGTCACTTAAATGTATTGTGCAACCAAAACGTATCTCTAACGAAAAGCTGTAGAAATAACTGGGGTAGAAATGTCTACCCTGGTTTCTTATGCACCTCTTAATACATCCGATTATTCAAAAGTCAAGGAAGCGGTAGATTCCTCGTTGTCACACGTTTTCGAATGAGTGATGCAGGGCCATGTCAGGCAGGCTATGAAATGAAATCGAAGAAGAGTGGGTCCTTCTCAAAAGCTATAGTCGAGGGGAAATTTCGGCAGTTAGGATGCAGCTGGAGAGAGTTATGTGTGACACATCGCTTGGATTTGTATACAACAGCTTGTAGGTCCGGTTTGTGCCTAAAAACCCCTTACAGGAACAAAGGAACTAAGTAAATACGTAAAATAAAATGGTCCCCCCAATTAACGTTGCAAGTAGAAGTGGTTGGGCCCCAATTTTCAAATGGGTGGCAGTTCTGTAGCTAACTATGCAATGCGTTGAAACCAGTAAATCTAGAATGGTGGAAGAGAGAGACTCGATTAATAAAACAGGACAGAGTAACGAGTACTAAGGTACATCGAATTATGGAAGCCCTAAGAACTCAAGAGGATACAGGAAACTGGTTTGAATAACCGACACGAGATGTAAGGAACTCAAGGAGAACAATCACACATTTTCGGTGGCCGGGACACACGACAATAAAAGTGTATAGAAGTCAATAAGATTTTCCATGCACTTCCACATAGTACATCCGTCGTCCATGATACCGCAAGCAGACAATCGAATATTCGAAGTCGAATGCTGACGTGTGTTCGAAAAAATTATCCATTCTGACTACAATAGGGCAACCAGTGGTTAGTCACAACACAACTTATACTTCCAGTATGCGCTAGTTCTCGTTTATCCGCTGTATACTATCATCAGCGTCTGCACTGCATGCTTTCGCTCGATTGGAAAGTGCATCAAATCATGTGTATTGAATTAAAAGAAAAACCACAGCAACACTCAAAATACGAGCCGCACGAAAACGAAAGAGGAAACTATGAGTATTTAAATTGATTTGAATCGGCTGCCGGACGAACGGCCCGGCGTCAACAACATAAGAGCAATACGAAAACGGGACATTTGAAGTGTTTGCCCTTTTTATGTGTAAATTTTTTTGAAAAATGAATAAGAAGAACCATCGTTTCTGACTGCAAAATGAAAATAAATAGTTGCGTAGGTAGTTGGGTGGCGGAGGACAACAGAAGCCGCCTGCCGGGTCGATGTAGAGGTGCTAGCATTCTCTGTTCTCGAAATGATTCTGTTTTGCTTTTTTTTTTTTTTAAATTTTTTCTCTTCTTATTTTGTGGTTGGATTGAGGCATTTTTGAAATTCCATTCACTAATCCGTGAGTACACAGCCAGGAACAAGTGTAGCAGGGACTTTAATGTTAGATGGGAGATTTACCGGTGCGGATCGAAAGTTTTTGGTCTCAGTGCGTTGTAGTGATTTTCGAGAGTTCAGTTGTTGGTTTTGGTGGCAAAGTGTTATTATTTTATGCAGCACTTAATTGCATATTAATAATAGTAGTCTTTCGTTTTTTGGCGAATTAGTGGAGAATTTTTTTAAGTGGAATTTTAGGGGTAAATTTTTACCTTATTTTTGTAAATGTGTGATGATGGTGTTTATAACTTGTTTGTGCTAATTTAAAATATGCCTTAATATTTGAACTGTGCAGCTTTTATTTTTTTTTTAAATGAACTATTTTTGGTATAATCATAGTGCTTAAAGAAAATGGTCTGGACTATAATAGTTTCCACTTTGATTAACGAAATCTAATTTCTTACCTAAATTCATTTAGTCCATGAAATAAAGAACAATGTCTACTCGTAATTCCCATAGAAGGTTGGTTGCGAAAATTGCTGTTAGTGTACATCTATAAAAGTGGTATGCACGTTTACAGGATAGTTTAAGGAACAGAAGATACTACGGGGCCGAAGTTGTAAGTGATGGTGGTTTTGGAAAATCAATTCAATTTGATGACAGATTTAAGTACAAAGACAGTTGGAGTTAAGAGAAAAATGCTGATAAACTAAGCTGTTGGAATAATTTCCTTGCTGACCGTGAATGGCAATGAGTTTCCTTAATTTCAAGGACATAGACTGAACTTATTTGTGTGATATTGGAATGGGCACTTTGAGAGAGCTGCTGTATAGAAGCTGCACAAGAAATATATTTCCTAACTTCGTGATTGTTCGAAAACTTTACCATTCACGAGATATTTACGGAAAAATTTTAAAAAGTACACTTTGGTCCATATACTTAAAAGGACATTTATACACACTAAAGTTCACCAAACACATTATCACCCCGTTCGCAACAACATTGCTCAAAACGTTTTTCTTCTAACTTGAATCACTTCCGAGCTGAATGAGATAATCTGCAAAAGACTTATCCTGCACTCAAATCTGTGATACTTAATTGATTCTTCGAAAAACCCCCATCACTTTTTGGCTCCATAGTAACCTTTATTCCCCAAGCCGTCCTCTTCTAAACACTATCAATGACATTAAAAATAAACGACAAGGCGCACATCTCCGCTAAAGAATATCATCATAAAAACTTACCAGCACATGCATACCAATGACACTAGCAATCAGCTGTTTATTAAAACTAGAACAAGAAAATTGTTTGAAAAATAATAATAAGACGTAAACCTCAAAGCAAGCACAAAACATACAATTTCAATGAAAGAAAAAATTTATTCTTGTTCATACATTACATTTTGTTCCTACGTTTTGCAGCTACGTCATAAGCTGCGATATTATCCCGGATATATTTAGCCGATATATGTAATATACGAAAAAAATACACCTATTAAAACATCATAAGAAAAAGTATTTAATTACTTTTGGGTGCACATTTATATTTTAATCCGTGATTAATCTGAAACAAACTGAGTCTCCCAAAGTAAATGACTTGAGTAGCTGCCTCAAAGTTTTGCAGCTATTGGCAGTGGTAATTCCTACAACTGGCCAGAATTTTTGAATACATTGTCAAACTCAGACTTGTACTATGGAGTATGGCATACGTTCTACAAGTTTCCTATTTTTTATTGAACTTCTTGCAACGATGAGCATCGTATGTACTATGTATACGTTCGTGGCTTGTTCAGTCATAAAAAAATAAGTTAGAGAAGAAATCAGTTCGATGAATATGCACTATTGGACTCAGTTCAATAAATCTGATCGTCTGAATGGCGAATTTTTTGGAAAACAATTAATATTAACCTTATCTATATGCAAGGTATTAATTAAACATGTTACGTCGAATTTGGCATCACTGCTAATAGGGACAATGTTCGCAAGCTTACAGAAATTCTGTACTTCCTCGATCAGCGGTGTTTAATGTGATGCTGATTGGTTGTCGTTAAAGTGGAGAACTTTGGTCTTGAAATAGTTTACTGTCAGTTCCACCAGGCTTCTCCTCTAAATAAACAGTTGAACATATGGTATACTATATATAAGTCAATAATTTCATGGGATAGGAGGCTACAAAACGATTGTAGACTCTTTTTAATTCCACTTATAGGTGATAGCATTGCGAAGTATAATACTGGCGGTAATATGCAGCTTTGCCGCATACCGTTTGAAATCTCAAATTTATCTGCGGGATACCCCTATAAAGAGCGTGACTTTTCAGGCATTTCTTAAGGCTGAACTATAATAGTCGGAAGCAATCGGAAGCTAATGTCATAATTCTACGTTAAGTTAGTTACTTTGGCTGTATTCTAAGCAAAATTTGCAATTGTCTTCAGTTATGTTGCCTGACTTTGGGAGCTTGTCAGCCATACTCTTCATCCACTTGTTGTTTCCATTACATTTTAGTACCAGTATCTTCGAAGATAGGTTTTGTCATTATTTTCTAGTCACATATTGCATACTTTACTTACTTTGGACTCAATTAACAGTATTATTGATTATTGTTTCTGTTGTTAGATTCTGTATTTCAGTCTATTAATGTTTTCTCTCTAGCATATTATACAGCCCGCCCACATATCTTGTAGTTGATGCTCAGAAAGCTTTTACCTTTGAAAATTAATTTATTTGAGGCGACATGATTTTTTTTAGCTCAAAGTAATGGTAGCACTGACATTCCTGTGCTAGAGGTAAGAACCAGCATTAGGTCTGGAAGTATAAATCAATTGCATTGCCTCATTTACTATCTTTAATAAACAATCGCGAGTCTAAGGAAAGAGATAATATCTTACAATGGAAAGGATCAGCAGCTCACTGATCAGTTACTCATCATTCGAGAAATAGAAACATTTATCGAAATTTCAAAAGGGTATCGCTGAAGTATCTGATGATGGTGAGTGTACTTTATGAATGAGTTTTAGGCTAGAAACACTCAACGTTTGGAGGCAAGCCAAGTTGACGTGACTTTATTTATTTTTGTTAATATTTGATTGAACAAAAAAATACTCACAGCTTTGAATTTAAATATTACTCATTGGAAAATATAATCGATATTTTTTAATCGTGCCTTATCACGCACCATTTTTAAGCTTTTTTTATCCTACGCACAGGCAGCGTAATTATGACTCTATTTTATTTTATTTCTATTACACCGATTGTTTGTAAATGAGAGCAGTAAATATCGCAATGATTGATTACTTTGATTTGACTCGTAAAGAATGACATATTTCTATTAGAATTCTCTCTTTTTCTCGGTTATAGTTCTCTTTTAATTTTATAAGAGCAATTTTTCTCTTGTCCGTGCATAGGCAAACGCTTAGCTTCAGTTTTATTTATGAATACGGGCTTGAGTTTCAGTTCAAGGTATTAATTTGGAAGGTCATAGTTTCAGCTGTCTGAGTAAAAAATAATGGAGACTGATATCTTAGTAACTTTCTGTCAAAACGAATAAATTAGACAAGTTCAGAATTGTTCGGTCTTCTAATTGATCAACGGAGCCAGGTATTCAGTTTAAGGCGAAGCAGACAAACCAAGTCAGGTTTTTCCTCCCTGAGTTCCTAATACACTCAAACACAGCTGATAACCGAAATTGAATTGGTTTCGTATTTGTGTCAGCTTCCGTAAATTGTCTTTGTTATTTTACTTATTTAGAACTATTTGGCTCTGTCGTGGCTTATTTTACTTTTTGAATACTTTTTTATTTATGTATATAAATCTGTTTTTCTAAATGAGATTTCACAAGTTGAGTCATGAAGGTTTGGCGTTTTTGTGAAATTGTTCATTCTGTGTAATCTGACGTAACTGAGCAGTCGGGCAATGGAAACCAGAACATGCCCATTATTTCCATAATTTTTATTTCAGACAGCTGAGTTATGAAAAATCACAACTAATACCGAAAGATAATAAAAAGGTGTATGTTAATGTGAAATAGTTGCTTAGATCGATCTAAGTTTCGACTATTAACCTATCAGCCCTAGGGAATTTTGAGCAGACTAATTAGGATATTATTTTATTATACTAATAAGAAATAAAAACGACGTCCATTGTGAATAAAATTTAACAAGTTGGCTTCCGCAAGCATTAACCGTTGCAGCAAGCTCACTTCTTAATGCTTTTTCATTGGAAAATCTGAAAATGATTTACAGAAGTAGGTGTTTGCTCACCGGGAAGAACTTACGAATCTTACATAGGATTATGACTTGTGATTAGAATAAAATCGTACAAAGTTAAGATTAACCTTAAATCTGTATGTAATCTTTCAGTATAGTCAGTTTTTGAAACAAAAATTGGGAGAAAAGAGATGAAAAGTCAATCTACCACTTGACAACGTTGTTAACACAAACGTTAATACGCTTTTGCATGATACCCCCAAGTCGTTAACCATATTTAGACAACCTAAACCATCTTTCTACTGATTATTTATTATTTTCAAATTTACTAACAGTTCACTAGCTTTGCTTCGATTGCTGTATCCCAATGAATCACACAATATTGTAACAATCCCCTTAATCTTATTATTTTCTTATTTCCACAGCCACTACCGAGCAAACCTGGTAACTCCACATCGATTCACAATCGGAATCAACAACTGTCATTGCCAACATCCACCGCCCATTCACAATTCCAGCTGAGCAAACCCCCCACAGCTGGATATGTAACTGTCTTCCTCTCTCTTCAATTCAAAACCAGCCAAACCCCTGAATTACCTCTCCACATTCAGCTGTTCAACTCCAACGACTGAATTGGAAATTTTGCGACCCAAACCGTTCACAAAGCGCGCACTACACATAAGAGCGAGACACAAAATACCAACGAAACCAGCAATTCAGACAACAGCCGCCGCCACCGCCGCGAACAATCAGATGAAAATTCCTGACCAACGAAACCGAAAACCAGTCACAGGCAGTCTGCAGCCAGTCATTTCTGAGAGACCGAGTCGAGTGGAGTTGTGAGAAGCGTCAACGCAACACAGCGATCCGAAAGTTTTGTTGTTTGTTTGCTTGTATAGCAGAGTGAGAGAGAGCTACCCGCGTTCAGCGTGAAATCGAGTGAGATAGAAGTGTGAAAAGAAAAGAATTTCCTTTTTGTCAAAAAAAAAAAAAAAAATCTCCAAAAAAAGAACCTACCACTTGGGATTTTCTTTTAATCTGCAATTTTTACTACTCTGCCCCGGGCGTGGTGTGTGTGTGTGTGCAGTGCATATTTAACAGTTTTCCCCAGTTTCTTACTTTCGATTTCCTCCCCCGAAAAAGTATCAAAAATCGACAAAAAAAAAAAAAACCCCAGTGAAACCAAAATGTTGTGAGCTCCCCCCCAAAAGGTGAAATACCAACAAATTTCCCTAAGGATCTTCTACTATTCTGTGGAATTCGAATTCGAATCCGAATCAAAAAAGAAAAATGCAAACGTGAAAACCGTAGAAACAGAAGGAAGAGAAAAAGAAAAAAAATACAAGAAATAAGAAAAAAAACTTACAACTCAACTTGTTACCTACCTAACGTACGTACGTAGCCGAGAAGTTGTCTTGTCGTCGTTGTTTTTCGAGTAAAAAATATTTTCTGTTCGTTTTTTTATTTGTGTGCCGCGTGTGCGTGTGTGTATACAGCATATATATATATATATATACAGAAATGTGCTAATGCCAAATGCGATTTCTCTGCTGAAAAGAAGTTGTTCGGAAGAAAAAAATAGAGAGCAAGAGCACGAGAGAGAGAAGGAGCGACAAAAAAGAACCTTTTTCGTCGTTCCATTGAATTTGAAATTATTTTTTGTTTTTTTGTTATTTCGGTCAAAATTTTTGCAAATCAAAGTGCCTTTGAGAAGAAAAAAATTCTGTAAATTCTTATTACCCTTCCAAATCGAAAAGAAAACATAAATCGAAACAAAACGAAAGAAAAAACCCCAAAACTAGTGCAAGACGAGAGAAGTGTTCTAAGAAAATGTTCTCCGAGGGGATTCATCCAATTGGCGATGGGCTGCTGGACGTGGACGATGAGCGCTTGAAAGGATTACTTGTCCAGGACGACATCAACGAGATCTACGACGTAGAACAAACGCCATTCGCAAGGTTTGTACTCGTGTGAACAATTTTATTCGACATGTATTTTCTCCAGAAATATGTAATAGTCTCAAAAAAAAAAAAAAAAGTGCTTAAAATTGAAAAGAAAAATGTCAATCGCGCTCTCTCCCGTGGTCCCAATTGCACCACACAGAAACCACACAGAAAAGTGCATCAAATTTGAAGTCTTTTTTACGAGTGTGTTTGTGTGAGCAGCAGCAGTTGCTGATTTCTTGTTTTATTTTTCCTAGTTCTCTCCAGCCAGTAGGAAAATATATGTAAGGGGATAATTGATGAAAAGAAATAGTATTAGGAACGAGCCAAAGGGAGATTTGAGTGACATTTCGTGTGGTATGCTGAATTTTCTTTTTTCTTTTTTTTTTTTTTTGCTGGATTTCGGGAGAGATGTGTGTACCTACATAGAATTTCCCTTTTCATTTTGTACCCAAAATAAATTTTTTTTTAGACTCGCGTTTATTTTTATATCTTTGAAAGAAAATGTAGTTGGGTGACAAGTTTTTTTTTTTCTTGGGAATTTTATGTGTGGGGTACAATTGTATTGGCCGCGTTCATGGAACGGTATTTTGGACATACAACAGCTGATAGCTAGAAACTCTTTTACACAGAGTTGAGTGACTATCGGAAGTCTTCACTTTCGATAAATATCGATAAAAATTTTAACTTGGCACTCAAATTTGTGTCAAGTCCTAACATGCTAAACTCGAAAATTGTCCTAAGAATGCAGTCATCTTCATAAATGTCAAAATGCGAGAAATTTGTTTCATTCCAATTTGTCCTGATATTCCTTTTGCGCTGAAATCGTTTCCGTTACTGTGAATAAAATTTCGAAGCGAAGTAATGATTTCTTCCTAACTAACTGCTTTCAACACTAAAATTTCAGACAGGATTTTCTGACTAAAATCCAAGCACCTAATGGAAATAATTAACTAGTTTTGCAGTCAATTGGAGGTTTCACTACTAATTAGCGACAACTAAATAGTTAGGGTCTAGAATAGTGTAAAGGGTTATTCATTCCGAGGTTGGGATTTCACATCCCTGCCATATGGCATCTGTCAAACATAGTTCTTGCCTTGCCATTTTATAATGTGAATCGTTTAACCACCGCTCAACGCATTTTGTTGCATCTTACTCCAAAAATAACAGTTCTGTAATATCTGTGAATCTGTAAGTTAACGCCGATTTTTCCAGCAAAATTTTCAGCAATAGGGCTAAATCGGCGGCTACGTAAACAAACAATGTTGAAGAATTTGGGGTTCTGAGAATCCAAATGTGATCGTTGAGGGGCTTTTTGTATCCACCACGGTCGACAATTTGGTGCGCGCTATGAACCGGAGGTGTGAATGGGCCGTCGTGGCGAGGAAGACGTCACTGTTACGGTGAATTCTCTGCGCTATGATCAAATGATAACCATTTTTTTTTTTGGCCTGAGATTGAAGACATTGATGTGATATTGCATGAAAAGCTCCCCGGCCGTTTAATTTCGAGATTTGGTGACATTAATTGGCCACCGAGATCGTGGGATCTGACCCCGTTGGATTTCCTTTTTCTGGGACAAACTTTGGAGCACAGAAAGCAGCATCAGTGAAGTTATGGCCACAATAGAGCCAGGAATGTTCCGAAAATGATGAAATGAATCGAAGTTTGCAAAAACTACCGTGGCGTCCATTTAACCGATGTTTTATTCCATACATACGAGTGGAGAATTTTAAATAGTAATCAAATGACATTGAAATCTTTAATACTTTTGATTTTATTTTAAATTAAAATCCTAAAGCACAAAACGAATAACCCTGTACATTTACAATGCCATTCGACTTGAGTTACCGAAAATTCAGAAGAGCTATTTGTTTTTGGAATAACTCTATCGATAACACTTTCCGACCATCGATTTCCGATTCTTCATTCTATCGATAGCATTGGAATGTCAAAGAGCAATCTAAAATACGGTTTAATCAAATTCTATTGATCTGTAAATGAAAGCTTCGTAAGTGGTAGACTAATCCCAGTAGATTTTAATCCAGAAATGAATAATTCTATTATAGCGGACAATTTTGGCGGTACTGTCATCCTGGTGCAAAAAGTCGTTTTACTAACTTTTAGCAGCGTGCTTGGAACGCGCCCCGTTTGTAACAATTTGTGGACTGATAGGAAAAGTCTGCTGTCAGACCTAAAATTTGCTCTAGAAACATAAATAACAAGAACGTTTAATTAGAAAATCTTAAAAGTTACTTATTACCTGTGGATCTCTGTATTTTTTTTTTAAAAACATTAGTGTAAAACAAAAATGCATTTTGAAAATTTTCCTAAACTTGGTAAGCCATTATCTTGTACATGTCAAATAATGATTTCCAACAAAATCGATCCAGAAATAGCCAATATTGAAAGACCAGCTAATATGTAAAGTACCGTTATTCGCATATTTTGACAAATACCTGATACAGGATCTGTTAGCGTATGTCTATTGTAAGTCAAATATTAAATTTTTAGAGTCGTTTTCGAGAAAATAGATTTTTTTTTTATAAAATAACGCATTAGTAAAGTATCGTTAATTTTGGGGTTAGATTGAAAATTCAGATTTCCCCTCGAATTATGCACCCACCGACCCTAGATATGAAGTTTGAAGAAAATTGGTTTAGTTGTTTAGGCTGCAGTCGGGAATACATACACATGTACATACAGCCATGCAGGCAGACAGACAGACAGACAGACTTTTTGAGTTTCTCTATTATAGTAACGTCAAGTTTCATCAAAATCTCGATATCGAACAATACTTGCCCTTATAGGTGCAAGTAAAAAGTCTTTGAATGAGTGCACCACACCTTTCTTTGAGTAAAGCTAAAATCATTGGGTTTCCATTCCTCAACGCTGAATTTTTTTTTTTTAATTACTTAAGTAACCAAAGGCAATCGGTCCAGGTCGATGATTTGACATTTCGCGTATTAGAAGTAACTTCTGACGTCCCACAAGGTAGTCATTTGGGCACGTTGCTAATTATTTTATGAAATATTCCAATTTTGTAACGTTTTAACTTTCGCGGATGATTTGAAGTTATTTCCTCGTATAAATAATATAGCTGGCCTGCATTACAGTTCAGTCAGATATTAATAGGTTGTCAGAATTGTGTAATCACAACGCTTTGGAATTTAATATATCAAAATGTAACTTTTTTTTGTTTCCAAAAGCAATTGGGAAACATTTAGGAAACATTTGGAAAACCATAGAATATTACTCAAATTATTTTGAAACAACTGGAAAACAATTGGGAGACAATGCTTCTCAAACGTTCCTTAGTTGTGGAGATATCCTTAGGTACACTACCGCTCATAATTGTTCGTGCATTCGCTTTATTCGTTAATTTTAGTTTTTTTGTGAATTTTTTCCAACTTGCTAAACAAAATTAAAAATTCCTACTTACAGTGCTGTCCAAATTAATTGGGATAACTATTTTTACTTGCACCTCTAAGGACAAGTATTGTCCTGAAAATGTTCGATTTCGAGATTTTGATCAAACTTGGCATCACTATATTAAAGAAACTCAAAAAATCGAGTATCTCAGTTCTGTCTGAGCCTAACCGGCTGGACGGATTTTATTCAAGCTTCATACCCGGGATTGGTGTCGATGGTGTTGGTTTACAAGTCGAGGAAAAGTCGAAATTTGAATTCTAACCTCAAAATTAACGGTACTTTACAAATGGCTGATTTTAATCAAATTTAATATTTGGGTTATGGTAGATGTATGCTATCAGATGCTTTTTGCCAAAAAATACGTATGATGGCACTATACTCAGCAACTAGTTCCTAAATATTATCTATTTCTCGGCTTTGGCTCAATTGATTTTGTTTAAAATTAATACCTAAATATTTGACTTTTCTTAACATTTTGAGTACACTGTAATCACAATTTGACTATGTTTCTCGGACAGGGTATTTCGACCACAACACCGTACTTCTATTTCCTTGGAACATGAAAGTAAAAATAGGAATAAGAATAGATGATTAGAAAAATCGAATAGCTAAGTTGGTACATGGAACGACTAGTTATGTATCTTTTTACCTATTTAGTAAAGGCATCAGCATAACAATGAATCAGTGACACACTTAAGATACCCGCTCGTATGATGTTTTCTTTGTGGCACATTTTGCCTTATAATAAATGGAATTCTGATTCATCTTTTCCATATTGTTTTTCTTCCGACTGAGTGTAAGTAGTACACTGGGTGAACCGGTTGAATATTGTTTATCAAAAGAAATGATAAAATACTTTGATATTATCTTTTACAAAAGATTCAGAATTAGAAGATAAATGAGTAACAACTATGAAGCTTTAAATTCGTTTTCTTCTGTGAAAATTACACTTCTTTATAAGACAATCATTTGTTCATATACATATGAATGAATATAGTGTCCCAATTTGACATAGCTGATAACGTGATTTTTGTTTATTTTTACTGGAATTTGTACATTAAATTTTTGTTTCGTCTGTCTGCTACATTTACTCGTGTTATCCACTTCTCAAGACGGGCTTTTTACATACCATTTACTCGTGTGCGTAGAAAAAACCACCCCTACGTAACATAAAATCTTTATTGATTAATTCTACAAGTGAGAAAACATATGACTTTTTTAAGGGTTGTGAGCGTAGAAGTTTATAATTTTTTTTTTACCTGTAAACCTTGCCTAAGAAATTCCCTAAATAAGAAACCAACGAGCAAAGATATTGCTTCACACATTTTTTAGTTACAGCGTTACAACACAAACAAAAAACTGACAAAAAGAACAGTGCCAAAAATTAACGAGAATCTCAGCTCTTCGCGAAAAGTCCACATTTTGTTGAAATCTTTTAGATGGAAAATTCTTTCGCACTGTATATCAGCAACTAATTATTGTGTCATGTCAATAAAGATATGTCCCACCTGTAACAGGGCCAGGACAATGGACTTCTAAACAAGATTCTTACATTTTTCCGAAGCTGAATTAATCACCGACTATAACTTCTTCTTATATCTTAAATAAATTAAACTGATTAAATGGAACCAGTAGATTGTTTTATGCGTCGATGTTTATTAATTCCTTCGGTTCCGATAGTCGTAGTGTAGATATTTGTTCAAAACTCCGATATTTTCAATAATATCATCGCCCATCTTTTTACAATTATATTATCATTCTTACCGCTGCAGATTGATTCAAGCAGCTTCCCTACACGTGTACTTTTCTATAAGAAAATTTGAATAGTCCCAATATAAGGTTCATTGTTTTAGAAATGCATAATTTACGACCCATAATAAACTAAGTAACCTTTTTCAGGTAAAGCTATAAAAATTGTGCTCATAATTCTGCGAAAAGGATTGTGTATGGAATTGGAATTGAATGAACTCACCGTTGTTGATTCTATACGATAGGCTTACTTAATCTTCTTATGAAGGACGTAGAATGATTACAAATTGTCTTCTTACTCGTATAATCACCTCTGATAAAGTTTTGGGTATGATGCGGGTCAGTAAGACCAAATGGTATCGATTTTGCCGTAAATTGAACGAAGGAGCATGAGAAAAGATTACAAATGTTTTGAAAAACAAAAAAAGAAACGTTTGGATTACCTTTTACAATAAGAATGAAATGCAACTGCAAAAATTCTGCAAAATAGCTGAGTCTTTATGTTCAGACATCAAGAACACGTGAAATGTTGGTTGGTTTTCATAGTCACATTGGTTTTTCATGGTCACTACTCCACCCAAATCGACAGTGTTATTCATATAAAATCATTGGTCTTTAGAAATAAAAGAATTTAGAGACGACTTTTTAATTTTCTCTAAAGTTGTAGAAAATTTTGTAAATTTCTACTCTAATTAGGAAATAGTTTATAGTCGAATCTTACGTATTTAAGTTGAATCTAAAGTGATAAGGAAAATAAATTTATTTGTAAACAATGCCTGAATATAAACACGACACAAGTTAGAGAAACAGCAAAACAATAAAACATTGGCCCTTAATAACAGAAATACTAAAATCAACCCATAAAGTTATTTAGATGATTCTAAGTTGCTTTTTAAGTTTCGTAGTAGAGTAGTTATTGTGATTCATTGTCACAGCTGACTTTTGAAGAAATTCAATTCAGATTTAAGCCTGAAAATTCTGCATTAGTGTAATGTTCTATTATATGTTTACCTAAATCACGTAAAATGTGTTCATTCACAATTTTCACTTGAAGTGCTATTGACTGTCACTTTAAAATCGACTTAGAGGCGGTTGAGTAGCAAGAAGTGACGTTCGAGTTTATTACTACAGATTTTAAGTTAGACGCGAGTTTAAGAAATTACGTTTCTTTTGCATCTGTCATATTCAGACAATTTAACTTAGTTCACAATAGTGGAAATACCAACAAAATAAAAGACAATTGTGATGAGAAGTTGACTTTCGTTAAGTTTTTTAGTTTCTACGAAAGTCAACTAACAGAACTCTACTTTAAAATTGAATTCTTTTAATATCACTCTTTTTATCTTTTAATATAGTGAGATACGTGAAAGAGTTAGCTTCTGTGAAAATTCACTTCGAACAGAAACTATGACACTAAGGGCTAGTCCTTTGATTTTTTTTATTTTGCATTCCCCTGATCATTATCTACTTTGAGAACCTTTTCAATGAAGAAGAATAGCTTTTGTAAAGAAACGACATGTTCGGTCTATCTACATGAGTGGCTTTATAAAGTTTCGTAGTCTAAAATCTAATAAATGGGTTTTTTTAAACAACATGCTTTATGCAAGCGTTTAAGTGTAAAATGCTTACACCCATAACAAGAGCTTGTACGGCTTTAAAATTGTGAAATAAAATAAAATAAGTACCCTAGAATAGAAGCGATATAACTAGGTTAGGTTAGGTAGATGGGTGCCTTGTGACAAATAGAGTCACTGCTCACTTAGCCCAACAAATTCGGATCCATTGTGCCTAATCGTTTAACCCTGGAAACAGGCAAAAAGGGATATAACTAAGCACCTATAGTCTTAATTTTGCTGAAAAAATAAAAAAAGAATATAAAATGAACCACAAATTTAGTAAACAATAAATTGTGAAACCGCTTTTACTGTAGGGCCCTCAAATGAAACACATTTCTCTCACTCTCGCAAAAGGGAAGCACAAAATGATATGAAATTTATTATGAAAGTAGTTTAAGGAAATTTTGAAGCGGCAGTTTTTTTTATATACGCTTACAAAAAAACGCGATTAATAAGAGGTCTTTGTAATCGCATTCAAACTTGTAACCCTAATTTAAAGTAGACAAAATACCACATACTAAGACTATTAATGCATTAATCGCCAATTATCAGACAATTAGACTTTTGTAGTAAATTAAAAAGTCATTAACTACAAAGTGGACAATGCTTTCGTGAACTTTGCATTCCACAGAATATCTTCTCTGTCTATTGCTTCTAAAAAAATTGTTTTCTTCTCATACTAAAATGGAATGCATTTGTGGTGTACTTCAAAAGGTGTTGAAGTGATTGCATGTTTGAAAATCGAACACCTTCGTAGTTCAGGCAACTTTTGCATTTTCGTAATTCGGGCGACCGCAAAAGGGGGTGTCAAAATCGAATAATAGATATGCACATAGTTTGTCTTCATTTATTATTATATTGGCTATTAAAGTTAATTAAGAAATTCAAATAATGTGGTTGAGTGAGACTACTTGCAAAATGTAGCTCCGAAAGACATTATTATGCTTCTTGTAGGCTTTCAATTTCTGAACAACGCTGCAGGATCTCGTATTTTCGAAAGTAAGACTCTTATTGAAAGATACCAAAACAAAACATTTGTGGTTTCTTCAAAATCGCATAAATGACAAACTCTCTTAACTTTATGGGTAATTCAGAAATCGATAACCTAACCGCCAACGCATTAATGAACTGTCTTTGTCGTTTAACATGCACACGCGAACAACGAATTATTTTAATTAAAAATAAAATCGTCATAGTCCTCTTAATTTTATTAAATTCTCGTCACCATCGTAAAAGACATTTTGAATTGCCATGATAATAAAATGTAAATGTTGCACCGTAGAAGAGAATATACTCGTATTTACCCAGTTGCACCCTTGAACCCATAAAAAAAGACAGAAAAATGCCATAAAAAAAAAAAAAAAAAAAAAATTCAGCGAACTCCCACTCCTTCATCACAACTTTCGTCTCCTACATTTCCATTTATGAAATCTAGACCAATCTAAAGATTTAACCAATTAACAGATGCGCAACAAATCTCTGTATCTCTATTTGCTTAAGAAACTTTATGTATTCTACGTTCCCATAATCCACGTTTGTTGTCTTTGTCAAGTTCTTCGCCCATTTGTGCCAACAAACACGTGTATACTATATTTTATCATGACTGTAAGATTGCTAAGTTTACGGCTGTGATTCAACTGCAAAACTATTTAATCAGAGAGACCAAGTATGTGCAAATGAGCAATTTGCTTTATGATTTATAGCTGATAGAGAAACGTCGACGTGTGTTATAGCACTGGGAAGCGTGAAAAAAGCATACATCGTGCTATTTTTATTCACCCATTTCGATTGGTGAAGACCACTCAATTAGATTCCACAATTGGGGTCAGAGGAAACGAAGTGGGAAGGAAGTACGTGCCGTAGTGTAATTCCTGGAGCAAGTGTGACACATTGTAAATATAAAGTCAGAGATGTAGAGGAGTTGGTTTTGCACGAAGGTTTACATTGTAGTACAGAATATGAAATGAGAGTAGGCACGCAACCCGCAAATCATGATACCATTCTTTGAAAATGGTTGACATTGACCTGGCCATTGAAGGCGAACATGGAGGTTGACATCATACCGTATCGTAAATGTCAAAAGTGAAATCTACTTTGACAGATTTTCAATGGAAAAAGATTTTTGACTATTCAGCGTATATATTGCTGAGCATAATATAAAAGACGTAATAAAGTAAAATTTTATGGAAATTATCTATTTTTACGCACAATGTCAATTGACGCATAATGAGTGTCAAAGTACGGGCCGGTTTTTTACTTATCAATCAAGGGGGCTTAGCAAATTGGACGCATTACAAATTGACTCATTGACTAGAAAGCCCTAAACACGATTCCCTTACCTAATTAGACACAAGCGGAGACTTTGAAGTGTACGTGTATTTATATATGTATGTATGTCCTTGAAGAGTTCTCGGTGATGTGTGTTTTTAACCGATAACTGACTCGAAAACTTTATTCAATATCCTTCAGTTAATCTATTCGTATGTCGATTAAATACATAACCCATTGCTATACTTTTGCAGTTCGTAATCACTCCCTTTACCTACATTAAAGTACATAAAATAAATAAATAAATAAATAAACGTTATGCGTAATGGAGGGGGAGTCCCGAATAGAATGGACCTAAAGGTTTATCCTTCTTATGACGATTCTACTCTCGGTAGCTTGTCTGATATTTGCGAGGGGTGGTAGTGAAAAAAACTGTTTGATATTTTTGCTGGGACTCAAATCTGTATTCATCATTGAAGTAATGTGCGTACGAGTAGTCTTATGTTGAGCGTTCTAACAAAGTTCGCCACAAGTAAGCACATCTTAAAATGTGTAATTGACATAGAACTGCAGGGAACCGTGCCCGATTCACAATGTAGCGTGAGAGCGAGGCGAGAAATCCTCGTCCTCATAAATATTTTTAGACGCATAAATTCTCTATCGAATTTTGGCTTCGGGTTGATGGAAGATTGTGACAGCTTATCACTTTCTTACGTTGCAAAGCTTCTGATTTAATCTAGCTTTGATGGTAATACAAAAAATGGTCATGCAAAGTCTCGGGTTAGGATAGAAGATGTAGCGAAATTGAATAGTGACATACCTATTCCCTCAAATATGTCATGCAGGACAGAAAGATTGAGACCAAACTGGGTTGGAATTTTCACCTGGCTGCATCGAGTTGAAAGATTGAGTCGAAACGGGGTTGAACTGACTGTTATTTGTTGTGTAACTTTGAACAAAGTTGTGACAGCTGTAATAGACGGCGCTTATATATATCCGCTATTGCTTAGTAATGCGTAAGTAAACTTACTGCAATATATGTCAGCTGTCTCGGTGTGCTGGTCAAAGTCTATATGTTTAATTTACAACATAAAAATACTCAACTCTGATATTACTTTAAGCTACCTCCGCACTATGGCATATTATAATAGATTCTAATGCGATTCCAAAGGATCTTCATTGAATAAACTTCACGTGATCGTCGTCGTCATCTGCTTATTTAAAAATGCAAACAGGTGTTCCAGAGAAAAAAAATGACAAAAAGGTGCTCACAGATAAAACCTAAGCCTAAAGAGAAATGTAGAAGAATGGAATATGCAGAGAATAACAGACTAAAGAATAATATGCAATCAATATATATTTTTTTTATGGCACACAGCACACAAACCACGGTCATCCGTTGTAGGTACATACAACCAAAGGTCTTAAGCGCATTTCTCTTTCTAATACAATTCTCGTTCGTTACACTAAAAATGGGTTTAGCATTTGAATAACAAACAAAATGGCCGGAATTTTGTAAATTGTGTTGTCTTCTTTTTTTTTTTGTTTTGTTCCTTTTTTTGCTGAAAGGGAGCAGTAAAGAAAAGAAAGTCAGATTAGGGTAATGTCCATCCTTTTAAGGGCTAACTGCTAATTGAAACCTTCTTTGCCTGGAATATTAGAGATGGAAGCGAAGAAACATTATTAATACCTTATCCGCTTCAGTGCTTCGTTAAATCCCTCTCTCTAGTTTACCATTTACCATCGCCCTGGTTTGTATCTTGTCCATCATCATCTTCTCTCTTCACATCTTTCTTTTTTCAGTTTCTTATGGCTGGTTTTCCCTGTTTTTTCTCCTCATCTTCCATCATCATCTCAGCCTTGTTTCTACTTCTCCACTAAAAGGTGACCAACAACTGTGAAGGTCGTTTGCTCTTGTTTTTATGGAATTTTATTGCATTTTTGTTTCCACATTTTTGCCTTTTTTTTTCTTCTTTGTAAGGTTTTTTTTGTTCTCCACTTCCACCAAGGTACAACCACATCACGTCCATACAAATCAGGCATTTGAAAATGAAAATTCATCTTCTCATCAAAGTAGGAAAAAGTATGGTTGCCTTCTGCCAATTTCCCTTATCGTTTTCCATTAGAGTTTATTTCTGTGACCGCAATTTTTGGAAAAGTCGTAAACCCTTGATTTTCCAATTACATACATATACATATGTACTACTTTTATGTTTACCTATTTGCATTATATTATTTATTCAGATAAATGAGAGACCAACACGTAATGTGAAACCGCCCTTGGGTAGTTTTGGTCTAAAATGCACGTGACATTGGTCGGTCGATGAAACTCTACTGCAATTCATGTCACCCACATGTGCATTCATCCCCAAAGTTATAGCAGTCATTGGTGGTGGTGAGTGAGAAAAGTTGAAAGGCCAATAAATAACTTAAGCGTTTGGGTGACACTCGTGGACATAAAATTGCTGCAACAACACAAAGGGTGATGATGTAAGGACGCGAGCTCTGGTAGGAACAGGAAGGTCTGGGAGGAAGGCTTGAAAATTTCGTTCGACTAATTTCCTTAGAGGGTTGAGAGTGGTTTGTTTATGTTTTCTCAGTTTTTTTTCCATTGCGAAACGTGCCTTTGTTTGAATTTTTAAGCACTTTTAAGCACTTTGTCTATTGTTCGATATTTTGTTGCCTGGGTTTACCACATAAAGGGGTTGGCTGAGGGTTTGAAAATTGGTTCTCCTACTCCCTAAGGGTAATTTGAAAATCAAATTTTCTGAAATGAATCAACTGAATAAATTATTTTTTGCAAAGTAGTAAGTATCCTGTAAGGTTTGGCTTTTGTGTTATATTCGATTTCTATCAGGATGTGACATATTTATTGCATATTAAATTTGACAGGTGCTTGACTAAATTTAATGAAATTAAGTAGTAACATGTTGGTAAATTGCCATTAAATAGAAGTAGGTATTTTCAATAACAAAAGAATCCTTTGACGTACATATTTAGATCTTCACTTGAAAAATTTATAGATAAGAGCATGTGCCTGTCAGAAGTGGACAATAGGGTTCTCGTTTTTTTGAAGTATGCCACTTTATTGAAAGCCAACTTAATGTATTATATTCGATTTCTATCAGGATGTGACATTTTTATCTGATTGGAGACTTTTGTTTTTGACAAGTGCTTTGCATTTGGTGGACCTAAACACTAATAAGTTGTATGTATGAAAGAGAATCGGACATCGGGTTTTCTGTATGTATTCTAAATAACAAAAGAATCCTTCAAGAGCGTGCACTTAGAATCTCTTTTCAAAACTTCACGTACCTGTTAGAAGTCGATTTTTTGTTTGAAAAAAGTAATTAGTCAACGGAATTAATTTTGGGAGTCTGTAAGTAGTTCTCGATTTGTTGAAGTATACCACTTTGTTGAAAGTAAACTTAATGAATTAATTGTTGAAAAGTAGTAACTTTTGACAGTTTGGCAGTTGCATTATATTCGATGTCTATTAGGATGTGACATTTTTATCTGATATAAGTGGACCTAAACAGAAATAAGTTGTATATAAGAAAGAGAATCGGACATCGGGTTTTCTGTATGTATTCTAAATCATTCAAGAGTGTGCACTTAGTTCACGTACATGTCAGAAGTAGACGATTTAACTTTTTTTTTTTGTTTGAAAAAAGTTATTAGTCAACGAAATAAATTAATTTTGGGAGTCTAGTAGTAAGTATTTTTTGATTCTTGTCCTTTGTGTTATTCAATTTTTATCAGAACTTATTTGTTTGAAGAATCATTTTGACAGATGCTTAATGATCTGAATTCTTTTATTTGGAAGTATAGGTTGACTTTGTCCGTTGAAACGTAAAGTATTGTTCCAGTTCCCGCATAGTGTAACTACTGACATACGTTGCTTTTGCTGCAGGAGTACAGGTATTAAAGTTAGTATTTGAGATCAGCTGTCAGTGTGACAGTTCCTGTAATATAAAACAGGAGATAGATGAGCAAAATAGTGAAAATCTGCCTGTGCAAACAAGTATACGGCTCGTTTTTTCAAAGCGACTTTCCCAGTGATAACGATGACGCTTTAGCTGTCAAAATTACAAGTTCAAAGAAAGAGAGAGACTGTAACATGAGTTACCAAATTTTTGCAACGAGAGTTCATAATCATATCGTATTTTATTTTTATTAGTTGACAATGTTTATTGTTACAAATTTTATTTAATTGGTTGATTAAGCAGAATTTGCAGAACTTGTATACAGAACATATAATCGTAACACGAGTTTCCATTCAGTTAAATAGTTTTCTAAATAAATAATGTATAACTACTGCAGTTTCTCGTATTCTTAGCACTAACGAATATTCCTTAAAAAACAAGGAATGGTAATATCGTGTGAATATTGCGATATAACCAACAAGAAGAATAGTGTTTATTAGAGGGCTGAATGTAACGCGAGTTACCGTGGAAAGTCGTATAGATAATTGGTGTATGTGCAGTTAACATATGTGTAAGAATTTACAATTTTCGAAAGGGGATTTTGATCATTTGTATTGAATAGGAAAGGTCTCCAGCAAAAGCCTGGACATACAATGAAGTGTGCATAGGTTCATTGAATATTTGTATCCTTTGGAACTGGCTAAAGCACCTCAAGTAAATTCATTATAATGTATAATTCATGTATAACTCTACCGTATACAAAATAGCACACATGCCTTAATAAAAAAAAAGATTTTAGAATATTAGACAGAAATGGTATAATGAACTTTGAATTAGTTGCTATTAGTCTGGGATAAATATTTAAAAGACTAGAAACTAATCTACTTATTCTTCAGACTATCGCTGTAAAAGCAATCTGGCTAAAATAAGGTAATCTTGAAAGCTTTTGAAAAATTCCGCTTCTTGAAGGTTCTCGCAAGGTACTTCCAGAAAAACTAGGCTATTCTTCAAAATGTCAAATTATACAAAAATGTATCTTTCTAAGCCTGCATAAATCACTTGCAGCTGCAGTCGCTGATACTAGCTTGCATAATTAAGATAGTTACGGTACAAAGGTAATCAAGCATCGATATTTAGAGAAACACGTCTCGATATTACTTCATAAATTATCGAAACTCGTTAGGAATATTGATGTCACGCAGTACATTATACAAGTCTCTAGTTTCCAATGTCATGTCAATGTCTATTTAAAGCATTAATTAAAAACAAAAAAACTAAACAGTTTTCCTATTCAGTTATTTCTCTCAGCATAATTAACAACGTAGAGTACAACTTCATTAATCTTCTTCCAAAATTCCTCAAGTAGTTCTAAGCTAGAAATCACACAACAAAAACGATTTCCTATTGTCAATGACCCGGTTACCGGGTACAAAAGAAAAACAATTTTTTGGAGGAAAATATTAACAATAACAACACAAATAATATCTCACCCAAAGAACATCAACACAATCATAATTACATTTTTGCAATTATCTCTACGTAGAGCAACAGAAAAACATGCCTTCGAGGGCATTCGCCTTGTGTATCTGTATTTTGTATGACTTTTAATTAAAACCGAATAAAAGCAAAATCAGTGCAGGGAGAGTCAAGATACCATACAATAATAATAATCAAAAAAATCCGCAAAAAAAAAAAAAATGTTGTCTTTAATTTCGTTCGTTTTGTTGGCAAATTTTTTCGCCGCAGATTATACAATTTATTGGAAAAAAAAAACTTTTTTCTATCTCCAACGCTCCATTTAACTTGGAACGAGAAATTAAGATCGTTTACGTATCTCACACACAGATACTAATATTCTTTTTAATAAAATTTCTCAGCTTCGCACCACACGCTTGGTAATAGATTGCAAAGTGAGCTATTTTCCGCTTGCGGTTTAATATTAAGTTTGTAATTTAATATTAGATAATTAGCCGCACAGTTTTTATATGGAGATTTGTTTTGCTTCCTTTTATACCTGTCTTTATGTCAAGATTTAAAAATAAAATTCAAAAAATTGATTGTGCCGCATTCATTATGTAGACATTTTTTTGTTTATACTTACAAGTGGTAATAATTGAGCGAACAATGACAGTAGGTTGCATCACAAGGGCTTTCTGATTTACTCAAAAGTTTATTATTTTGCAAATGGCATTACTTTTTTTTTTCTTTTTTTTTAACTTTCACTGTAAGAGAGTACAGTTTAATTGACTATATATGACAATGTTGAATAGTTTTTCATTTTTCGTTTTCATTATTGTGTAGAGATGAGCAAACAATAGGGGAAGCTGTTTTTTTTTTTTTTTGCAAGTTGACAGGTGCTTTGACAGCGCGTGTGTTAAGTTGTCTGAGGGTATTTCGAGTGTGGAGCCATTAGACAAAACCAATCAGTTGAGAGTCTCCCTTATAAGTGTATAAATATTTGACACGTTGCGGATACCGAATGATAGTATAAATTATTCTGACATGTCAAAAAAGGAGAAAAACAAATTTCAAGTTGATTCATTGACTGTATAATGAGTTCGAGGTATTTCAAGGAATTTTATACTATTGTTTGTACTAGAAAGTCATGCAGCGTTTAAAGCTAAGTAGCAAAGGAACAAAGGTTGCTGGTGATTTTCTAGTCAGTTGTGTAAATAATTACGTTACTTGGTAAAACACGTAAAATTCAAATATTTGTTGGCATTTTTGACAGCTTGAGTGAAATTCGTAGAATGTTCTAATGAACTCATACCAATTTTTTAAAAGATATTAAATAATGTCTGCTTTTTTTGTTATATCTCCAGAACTATTCAACGGATTTTGATGAGATTTTGTGCTTAGGTTGATGTTTGTTTTTAGTCATAAACTCATGCCACCACAAATGAATTAGCTCATTAAAAAACTGCAACAACTATGTAGAACATGTAAAAACTGACAATGTGGAGAAGCATTATGCCTAACTCGCAAATTTAGGTTAACTAATAGCGCTTCATTATTAAAAAGCGCTGTTTTTATCGGGAGCCAATGAAAATGTGCCTATACTAGTGTATTTTTTTTTTGCTACTGCCAAAACCAATTTGTATACTCCTTGTAGATTGGTGACCTGATTTTATTAATAGACGTTGGTACGCCTGCGGAATTTTCGGTTGTGCAGGGACTTATTCGTAAACTGAAACTATTTCCCATGAATCTCGTGCAATGAATCGTTCGACTGAATTTTTAATTGAAAACCTGGTTCGCCATCTAATAGGATACGTCTCTCAGATTTTAAATTTCAACAAAATCGGTCAAACCATTTTTGATAAAAAATACATTAAATTTGAGCAAGATTGTTCGGCCCATTTTTAGGAAAAAACAATTTCGAAATTAAATAAAGCAAACATTCAATCATCGCTGGTATTTAACGCTAGTAAAATTGAAAGCCTGGTATACTGTTCATGCGAAACGAATATTTCCACATAAAATTAACAAACGAATATATATATCCTTTTTCGATTGAGAAATGACATTTGTTTATCATAACTATTGAACCACAGCAAATTTTATTCATAAGTACTTTAAATACCGGCTTTCCACTTTTACGGCTACTATACCTTATGAACATAGCCGCTTCTTGTGGCGAATACTTTGACAGTTGACAGCTAATGTCATTATGACTGCAGGCAGAGTATCAATTTTCAAATAAAAAAAAAGTATTAAAAATCCGGTTGCCTAAGAACCGTTGCAATGAACCACTTATTACCAAAGA